>JAKSXM010000007.1:20002500-25002500 GCA_022575985.1 Anagrus nilaparvatae
CGAATTATTAGCTGAAGTAAAATAATTAAGAGATGCAAAAATAAAAATTAATAATATTATTTTAAACATTTTTATAAATGAAAATTTGAGTACAAGCCGCACGTGTATATTAGCTAACTTTTAGTGTTAAAATACTTTCATTAAAAATTAAATTTGATTATACAGCTTGTTACATGTAAATGTTATCGTTTGAAAATTAATTAAGGCCACAATAATAGTACCCTAAAAAAAAATCTGTTTGCAGCAAGTGGATTTTTTTTTAGTGTAGATGATAATAACTAGATAAATTATTCTAAATTAACTAAGTATGTATTACCAGTTCCAACTGCCGATAGATTTTTTTATTCAACTATTTTAAGCTTGAGAACAGTATAAAGGCTTTGAAGGTAAATTTAATATTTTATCTAACTTGAGATTTGCTTAATATTGCGCATTTTTTGGACCACCAATTAAAATAGAAATACAAACATAATATTGTTATTCAAAGACTTACGGACTCTATATTTATACATAATAGATAGTTAAACTTAAAAAATAATTAGATAATGGCAAAAACCAGTTAACAACAAGGATAACTAAGTAATAAATAGTAAAAATATAAATTACTCAAAAAAATAAAAATTTTTTGAACCGTTTTTTAACCGTAAATCTTTGGTAAATTCATAACATTCTGCAAATACATAAACTCTTAATCAAAATAAGCTGAATAGTCTAGAGAATTCTTATATATGTTAGATGTAGTATACAATTTTTTCCAAGGTTACTTATATATGGCTCAATTTAAACTAAACCGGGATAAGATGCATGGTCGGGTATTCAAATAGTTTCCAAAGTATTTTTTCCCGAAAGTACTACTGAAAATAAGCCCCCACGCTAATTTTTAGCTTATAAGATTCAGTCATCGATTTTTGGCGGGTATTTTTGTGTTTTGGACTCTTATAAAAAAAGTAAAAAAAATTAGAAAAATTTTTTCTTATTTTTTCTGTAAAAAACATTCATTCCCATGAAAAATTTTTTAGTCATAGTGTAGTGTATATGTGTGTATTATACGGTATGTATGTGTTGGAGTACTCCCTCCCATTTTGTATATATTCTCCCCTTTTTTATATTCAGTGTAAAAAGAAAACTCTTAAAAAACAGGCGGATTTAATACAAATTTGCAAGGTGGGTGGCTTCTCATTGCATAAGTGGATGGCAAACAACCCTCAATTATTGAATTTCCCGGTAGCAATTCGTGCGGAAACGAAATTGGCTAATTCTTGTTTTAATTTATTGGGGTTGAATTGGTGTCTAAACACGGATCATTTTACGTTTGACTTTCAATTGGACCAACTGAAAAATGATCTCACAAAGAGGCAGGTACTTTCTGCAATTGCTAAACTCTTTGATCCACTAGGCTGGCTTGCACCAGTCGTTATTACAGCTAAAATATTTTTACAAAAACTTTGGAAACAAAAAAACCCAAAACTTGATTGGGATACAAAGTTACCTGATTCTTTGCGAGATGAGTTCAAAAGTTGGTATGATAGTATTCATATAGTTAAAACTATTAGAATTATAAGATGGCTAAAGTATGTCCCAGGTGCAAAGTATGAAATTTACGGGTTCGCAGACGCGTCAGATAAGGCTTATGGCGCTTGCACATATTTAAAAGTAACACTTCGTGGAAAAAGTACTGTTCATCTACTTCAAGCTAAGTCAAAAGTCGCGCCATTAAAGCCAATTTTGACAATTCCTAAGTTAGAATTAAATGCAGCGCATTTATTAACAAAATTAACTATAAAAGTACTTAGAGCATTAAAATTAGATGAAGTAAAGATATATTTATTCTCAGACTCAACTGATGTGTTATGTTGGTTAAAAGAGCATCCTTCAAAATGGGAAAGATTTGTAAAACACAGATGCTCAGAAATTCATACTTTGCTCCCTGAGGCCTACTGGAGCCATGTAAGGTCCGCTGATAATCCTGCTGATTGTGTGTCCAGGGGTTTACCTCCTGATCAGTTACATACCTTTTCTCTTTGGTGGGGAGGGGGAGTAATGGTTAATGATCGAATAGATCTTCAAAATAGCATCTTGAGCAAATCAATAAATTTAGCCAATATTGATTGTCAGGTTTCTTCTACAAAACAAACTCCTAAAGTAATTATTTGGGATTTGATTGACAAATATTCTGAATTAAATAAGTTACTGAGAGTCACATCTTATGTAATTAGATTTATAGATAAAATTTCTATTAAAGTAAAAGATAAATTTAAGCAAAAATCTAATTTATTAAGCAACTCTTGGTTTTTAGTTAAATATTATTTAGGGTTCTGCAAATTAGTTTCAGTACCTGAATTAGTAAGAGCTAGAATGATTTGGACTTATTTGGTTCAAAGAAGTTACTTTTGTAAAGACATTAAATTACTCATGAATAACCATAAACCTGATGATTTAAACTTACGTCGTTTAGACCCATTTTTTGATCAAAACTTACTTCGATTAGGTGGTCGTATTCACTTATCATTACTAGACTATGACCAAAAACATCCTTGGATCTTGCCAAGCAAATGTTCTTTTTCAAAACTTTTAGTTAAATTTTTGTCATAATAAAACCCTTCACGGTGGTGTACGTCTAACACTTTCAACATTAAGGCAAGAATTCTGGGTTATCAAAGCTAGAAATTTAGTTAGAAGTCGAATTCATAAATGCAATACATGTATTCGATATGGAACAAACAAGTTAAATCAAAAAATGGGCATACTTCCTTCATGTAGAGTAACTCGACCTGATAAGCCTTTTAGATTAAGTGGTGTAGATTATGCGGGTCCCTTTGATACCCTGAGGTTTAGAGGTCGTGGAGCTCAAAAAACGCTATACAAGTCGTACATAGCTGTTTTTGTGTGTATGAACACCAAAGCCGTCCATTTAGAATTGGTCACAGGTTATTCTAGCCAAGATTTCATTGCTGCCTTCCGAAGGTTCACGTCAACTAGAGGACAATGTTCTGAGTTGTTCAGTGACCAGGGAACTACGTTTGTTGGAGCTGACAGGATCCTCAAGGAAATGTATGTTGAATCATCGGAGTACATACATGAACTTGTGGGTTCTTTGGCAAATGAAGGTACTACCTGGAAATTTAACTCCCCAGGAGCTCCTCATTTTGGCGGAATCTGGGAAGCAGCGGTGAAATCTATTAAACATCATATTCGTAGGGTCGTGGGAAACAAAAAACTAACCTTTGAAGAGTTTTATACCCTTATTAAACAAATAGAGGCGTGTCTTAATTCAAGACCATTGGTCCCACTAACTGATGACCCTTCAGATAATAATTTCTTATCGCCATCTTTACTGTTAACACAATCGCAATCGTACATCCTCCCTGAACCAAACTATCTCAATCAAAAAATTCCACCAGCCCAAAGATATAAGTTAATACAACAAATGCTCCAGGATTGGTGGCGTTGTTGGTCAGGCGAGTATTTACAATCATTACAAGAGCGCCACAAGTGGACGCAAAAGCAAAAGAATGTAGAAGATGGTGACGTGGTATTGATCTCTGATGAGACAATGCCACCTTCTAAATGGCCTTTAGCTAAAATAATTAAAGTTTACAAAGGTCCTGATGGTTTAGTCAGAGTTGTGGATCTCAAAACGGGATCAACTGAGCTAAAACGTCCTATACATAAATTAATAATGTTAAACACATTAAATAATGAAGAAAATGAAAATCCGTAAATTTATGTATTTGTGTTAATTTGTATTATTTATATATTATGTTAAAAACTGTCTAAATTTAAAAGTTTAAATAACACTAAAAATTCTTTAATTATTATTTATCAAAATGTATAATTTTTTATTTATTTATTTTTTATTGTTAAATGCAAATATTGTAATTTGAATGTATAAATGATTAGTTTAATTTATTAAATCAAAAAGCGTAGTGTTATTATAAAAACTTAAATGAAAATTGTAAAAAAAAAAAGAGAAAAATTATTTTACTATATTGTGATTTTCATATTAAATTATTATTTTTTTTAGAGTTAATATAACTTAATTATTAAAAAAAAAAATGAAATTTGAGATTTTTTTACGCCATTAGGCATTGTAATTAAACTGTTTAGGTTTTAAATTAAATTTTTTTTTTTTTTATGTAGCCATTTGGCATTCTGTAAAAATTTTAGAATCAAATTTTTAATTTTCATTTACCACAATTATTTTTTTTTAATTTGTACTTTATTAACAATTTTATTAGTAAAATTGTGGTGGGTGGAAAATGTAGTGTATATGTGTGTATTATACGGTATGTATGTGTTGGAGTACTCCCTCCCATTTTGTATATATTCTCCCCTTTTTTATATTCAGTGTTCGTTACGACATGAAGCTATACGCTTCGTCTTAATAAATAAGAGTTGCACAATTACTTATTGTGTTATAATTAATTCACCATATCCATCACCATATCCAATAATTATCCATCACATAGACTTGGATAGAAAATTTTCCGTAAAATCCAATTCTGGGATCAAACAAGTTTTTTGAGCTGCGCATGCGGGAGAAATCGCTAAAATATCGCTAAACCCCCTTTTTTTTATTCGAATTTCTCAAAAAATCCTCTAGTAGGTTTCAAAATACTTCTAACAATTCAAATTTTATGATAAAAAAGAAAAACCACTGGGTTATTGCGTTTTGAGAGCTCTAGATCAAAATATAGCAGCTTTGAAAGTTCATTTTTTACAAATTTCGAATTTCCCGAACGATAGACAGGCCTTAAAATCCAATCTTAAAAAAAAAGATATATAATACGAAGTATATTAATTTGATGTATTTTCTCTGATTCTCTTACTAATTAACTTATAATTAAATAAATTAAATCTTATAACTATAAATTTTATCAATTGAGTTTAAAAAGACCTTGCTGGACAAATTATAAGGAAAAATTCAAAAAACTTTGATTTTCACTCTTGTCAATATTTCATTCTCAATCTGAGAACCTCTTCAGGACCTTTATTTTTTTTAGAAATAATTTTTTTTTTAATTTTACAAAATATTACATTCAAATTGAATTACATATATGGGCATATCTCACCAAGTGGTTATATTTCTAATTTTATAAATTAAATTTTATTTTTGAGATCACAATAATGACATTTGGACAGAAGTTTAATAAAACAATAAAAATTAAGATTTTCTTTGCGTAACTTAATTTTAAGCTACGGCGTTTGATAAATGAACTTCTTAAATTAAAAAATATATTTAAGGTTATAATTACTAAATGATGAAATTAGTTCTCAAAAATACTGGGAAATATAGAGGTATATAACAATAAATTTTATTTCTGTCAAAAACCAATAATAAGAAGATAAATTTTCAATTTTTTTATAAACAAAAAATTAAATGTTCTACAGACTGCGCTATAGGTATAGCTAGGCTAAACTCCCTGAATCTTTAACTCATTGCTCACATAAAGCCTAAAATATAGTTTACATATTAGTTATTAAAAAATTATTTAAAAAAAATTTTTATTTTTGCAGTTTCATAAAATTTTAATTTGTAAGAAAAGTTCCTGATTGTTTCAAAAAATCACTCAAAGCATTCAAATTATTTGTCTTTAAACTTCCTATTACTAAATAATTGTTTTAAAAATTCTTTATCATTATACCTAATTTTTATTTGACTACTGCTAAAATTATGGGCGGATCAAAAGGGGGGTGGTAAGGGCGATTGCCTCCCCTGAGCTCCAAAAAATGCATGTTTTTTGATCATAATTTTGTATTTTTATACAAATTTCATAAGAAAACATACAAAATTTTGCTTAAGCGCCCCACCCCCTTAGGCCCTTTTCTGCATCCACCACTGGTTAAAATATAATCGCATTATCTTATTATAATTTATTAAATAATTTAGTTGTGCCTTCTATTATTTTTGAAACATTTTTTTAGATTTTTTGATTTTTTCAAAATGTATATTTCTTGAAATATAGATTTTAATGATCTACTAATTATGACCTACAACTACATATTTTTATTTATGTAGAAAATTTTTTATTTATGTAGAAAATCTGGATAGTGAAGAAATACCTGAAATATTTAAAGAGCAGGTGTCTGAACGAGAAATTGCAGATAAGCTAAATGTGAGAGACAGAGCCAAAGAAAACCACCTTTGAGGTATGCTTGCTGTGCCCAGCTGAATGAACCTTTAACGTTTTCAGAAGCCATTAGTGAAATGGACAGTGACAGGTGGAGACAGGCCATAGAAGAGGAACTTAATGCTCACCAGGTAAATAAAATTTGTAAAATAATAAGTAAGCCGAGAAATAAGTCTTTTGTAGATTCCAAGTAGGTATTCAAGATACAGCCGTCCAAAAACGGAGAAAAAAATCGATATAAGGCTCGTCAATGTGCAAGAGGCTGGCAACAGGTCGAATGTGTTGATTTTGAAGAGACATTTGCACCAGTGGCCAGGTACGACACCATAAGAATTTTACTGGCAATTGCTGCTTATCAAGATCTTAAAATTACTGAAATGAAAAACTTGAAATTACTCTATTCGGTGTCAAAACGGCGAATTAAAAGAGAAAATTTATATGAAAATTCTAGAAGGTTTGAGTGATAACTTTGATGTAAATAAGTATGTATGTTTGTTGCGTAAATCCTTGTACGATCTGAAGCAAGCACCAAGATGCTGGAACTTAGTATTTACAAATTTTTTAAAATTTTTTGGTTTCAGAATCTGTCATTCAGATTCTTCATTATACGTGGTAAATATTAACGGGTCAATTACTTATATAGTTTTATTTGCAGATAACGGGTTTATTTTGTCAAAATCAAAAGAAGTCTGAAAGTTTCTGTTAGGGGCATTGAAGAAACGATTTCGAATTGTGGTATCAGAACCCCAGCTTTTTATCGGTATGCAAATTTTAAGAAGTAGAAAAGGGAGTACATTATTTATACATCAACGAGAATATATAAAAAAGTTTTAAATAAATTTTATATGTCGGGTGCCAATGGTATTAGTACACCTTTTGAAGTTGGCACAAATTTAGTAAGTATAAAATTCTGTGATGATAAAGCTCCTTATCGTAAACTCATTGGTTCCCTTATATTTTGTCTATTGTTTTAGGTCCAAATATTTTTCACGCAGTAAACTACTTCAGTTGTTTCTTGAATGCTTACCACAGAATTCACTGGAAACCTGGTCGGGTCTAAGAGTTCTAAATTATCTTAAGCCTACTTTAAATTATGGTATATTTTATGATGGTAAAGTTTATAGACTAAATTTGTTCGCTTACAGTGACTCTGACTTTGCTGGGTGTATTGAGATTAGTAGATCTACTACTGTGGGTTTTGGTATAGTATCTTGGTGCTCGCAACGACAAAAGTGTGTTACGTTAAGCAAAACCGATGTTGAATACTTAGCTGCTAGTGCAGCTGCTCGTGAAATTGTGTGGGTAAGACGTTTCTTATATGAGATTGATTGTTCAAATAATTGTAAAACTATATTTAATGTTGATAATCAGAGTGCAATAAAATTATGTTAAAATCCTGAGTATCACAAACGTACGAAGCACATCAATGTGAATTATCATTATGTAAGAGAGAAGTATGAAAATGGTGTATTAGATGCTTTATATGTAAGCAGTGAAAAACAATTAGCTGATCTGTTTACAAAATTTTTGCAAAGAGCTTGTTTCGAAAATTTCAGAAAATTGATAGGGGTTAGACCTGTAAAATTTAAGGATTAAATATTTAAAGTTTCCAAAACTAAAATTCAGCTCGTTGTTTTTCCTTGCTAGTATGTTTTATGTTTTTTGTAAATATAATCTCTGTAAATAAAATGTAAATTCTAGTGTTTGTGAATGTACTCAAAAAGGGAGAGTATTGTATTGTAATATAGAATTTTTTCTCGTATATTCGCGCTCATTAGAATCACGTGACGTATTTGCGTATGTTTGTTGAATGTGTATGTGAGGAGGCTGCTTCCCCTTCTGGAGTCAGTCTCAATGTAACAGCTTACGAGGGCACACGCTTACGTTTTATATTAATAAATTAGAGCCACGAAGTTATATATTGTTATTTGACATTATAAATTTTATTTTATTTTTCTACTATATACAATAAGCTTAATTATAATTATTAAATTTAATTTAATTATAATTATAATTATTAAATTAAAAGTACAAGTCAAAAATAAGACGTAATTTTTAATAGTGTATTACATAAATTTTAAAAGTGAAAAAAACAACGTCTCTAATGTCAAAAGATGCTAAAGCTCCTATAATTCAAAATTTATTATAAGTCCCATTTATCCCCTCCCTCGCGTTATATTTATGCTTATTTCCCTTACGATTTCTAGGCCCCGAGGTAGCGCTCTCTATAAACATGTAAAAACTGCATGTTACAAAAATGAGTAATATATGGTACTCATGAGATCCACACCCATGAAACCATAAATACGCGAATTTTTACATGGAACATGTTTATATAAGGGATTGTCCATAAGGTCAGAAAATCAAGGGGAGGGTCAATAAGGACTTTAAATAATTCTGATTTAGGGACTTAGAATTAGGATAAACTGGTTTAGGGACTAATACGATTTTAAAAAGAACTTTTACTTCTGTCAATATGCGGTTTTGCTCGCGGTTTTGACAGTATTCTTTTCATCTTTTTTATAAGCAATGTGTGGAACACCCTTAAATTTACAAAAACTGAATTTTTGATGAATTCGAATTTTGGGTGGTCAGATTTGGTCCTTAAGGGTTTTTGGGTCACTGATCAAGAATTTCGAGGACCTTTCTATGGAAAGTTAAAATTTCACCCCTTGATTAGCAAAAAATACCTCTAAATGAGAGATGCTTTTGCTATTTTTGCATTTTAAGTGTTCAGATTCGGTTCTAATGGGTTTTTTGGGTCTCTGAACAAGAATTTTGGGGAATTTTTTGTTAAAATTAATTTCTCACCCTTAAATTAGCAAAAATTACCCCTAAAAGAGGTACTTTTTAATTCTGCGGTGCGCGTGTGCATGAGCATATAATATATTATTATTCGAATTTGTCATTCCACTACTGCCTATGGAACAAAAAAAAAGGTACAAAAATACGCTTAGGCTGACGCCGCCAACCTAAGAATATTCTATTATTAAGCTCTGAAGGAGTTTACCTCAAAATTTAAGATTTTGTATAAAATTTTTAATAAGTTTTTAGTCATTTTTATAAAGATAGGCAAAACGTCTAATAAAAACATTTAAGGGGAGATTGTTATTCGTTTTGGAAAAAAAAATACTATTTTTTGAACACTTTTTGTGACTAAAGTATTGTTTATTTTTACAAAAATGTTGTTTTATTACAATTATTAATCCTTAATATTAAAAAAAAAAAAAATTTATTAGCCTATTTTGTTTCACAGTGGCAGCTATAGAGGGCGTGTTCAAAAGGTCCAATTTTTGCTTGCGGCACCTAATCTGGGCTTCCTATAATTTAAAAATTTTAAATGTTTGATAGAATTTCTTTATTAATGCTTTGACTATGGCAGGAACCAAAAAAAATTTAATTTTTATCACCCTCTTGCGATTATATAAGGGTAATATGCCGAAAAAATTTTGCTTTTTTTGAAGATTTTTTATTTTTATTAATAAAACTGAAAAAAAAAACACAAATATAATAATTTTTTTGGTTCGTGCCATAGCCAAAGCATTAATAAAGAAATTCTATGAAATATTTTTAATTTTTAACTTATAGGAAGCCCAGAATAGGTGCGCAAGCAAAAATTGGACCTTTTAAACACGCCCTCTGTAGCCGCCACTGTGAAATAAAATGGGCTAATAAGTTTTTTTTTTTTAATATTAAGGATTAATAATTGTAATAAAACAACATTTTTGTAAAAATAAACAATACTTTAGTCACAATAAATGTTTAAAATAAACAATACTTTAGTCAATCCAAAACGAATAACGATCTCCCCTTAATTCATGATAAAAACTAATTGGTCATTAAAAAAATTTTTTTAATTTTATACAAAATTTTATTAAATTTTATTAAATAATTTATTTATTTCATTAAACAAGTCTCCTGAAATACATTTTAATTTTACAAAAATGAGATGAAAAACTATGTGTAAGGGGTTTCACATAACTTTTAATGGTGAGATTCACTTATATCGCTAAATCAAAGCTACTACTATTCTCAAAATAATGAAGCAGTGCAATGTTTTTAAAAATACTATTCTGCATGAGCCAACCGATTTGTAGTGTTATTTCATCAAAATTTGTATAAAAAATATATTTTTAGTTATATATTCATAAATCCTGAAATCATAAAATTGAATCTTACGTGAATATCGTTATAAGAATAATAATATAAAGTGTAAGGGAGCTCAGATGATTTAGTGGTAGATGAATTTAACCATTAAAAGCCATATTAAACATCATCCTACCAATAGTTTTGTTTGTTTTTCAGGAGAGATGTGCTGATTGGTATAACAATTTCGGGGATATGGCATTGTTAACTCAACCTACGTTAATGGTGATCTCATATTTTTAGCAACGTTTTTAGCAAAATGCGCGTAAAGCAAAAATAAATCAATTTACTGATTGCAAGTATTAAATTTGATTGTTTTTAATTTTCAATGAAAATATAGTTTAAAAAAAATTTATGTAGAATATTAAAAATTTACCAATTCAATTTTCCTGTTCCATATTATGTGTAGCTTAAAACATTTTAAAATGTAAAAGAAAAACATACCCTTGAATTACGAAATATTGATTTCAGTAGCTATGAAAAATTAGAATCGATGAGTTCGTGACAACTGCATTGATTTTTTTGAAATAATAAATAATGAAAAATTTTATTATTTTTATTTGTTAAAAAAATCATTTTAATTTGAAAATTGATAGAATAATAAAAAATACAATAATTTAAATTAATATAACTTTTGGTAAAAGATTTTTATTTTTTTGCAAATATTATGCACATTTTGAGACCCCCAGATGCTTAGTACATGTGTATTAGAGGTCTTATTTTTTTTTCGAGATTTTTTTGCTCCTCCCATTTTTTTGATATTTTGGTCATAAAAACTCCCCTGTTCCAAGGATTTTGGTTTTCGATTTTAAAAACCCGTGCTCCCAAGTACTTGAAATTTCCGATTTAAATAATATGGGAATTTTTACTTTTCAGCTTTCTAATTTTTAACTTGCTTCAAAAATTTTTTAAACACTAGCTAACAGGTATAAAATGATGTCCAGTCGTATAAAAATTAATCCCCTAGTTTGTAGAAGTCCCTGAAAAATTTATTTTAGCAAAAATCTTATTTTGATAAAATAAAGTGTTCTGGGACTTCTAAAATTTTGAAGATTAATTTTTATATGTTTAAATATCATTTTTTCAAATAAAATGTGGTTAGCCAAAAAATCTCAAAAAAAAAAAGATACACTCTAATGTATATGTACAGATGTAACTGTTATCTGCAAATTATTACAAATTTAGGCATCAGATCCGAAATAAAAACATCGTTTAATAACGATTTTATTAAATCTATAGTACTTCCATAGAAAAAAAATTAAATATTAAACCTCGAGATATTTTTATGACAAAAATTAAAAAAAAAATTAATATGACTATAGTAATGATTCCTCTTTGAATCAAGAAATTAGAATTAATTTTTAATGCTTTTAATTCAGTAAAATAAAATAAATTGAAATTATTTTTAAATTGAACTTACCTGAAATCAGATTCGATGAGTTCATGGCAACTTAATACTTTAAAATGCAATTTATAAAATTAATCATTTCCATTGTTAAGATAATTAGTTTGTTTTAGTTAGAAAAAATTGTATTTTAATAAAATGTTTTTAATTTGAGGCTACTTTATTAGCTTTTAAGTATTTTAAAAACCACGATAAAAAACAATTCCAACATTTACAAGTTTCAGTTGATGATTAATGTGTTTATTAAACATTTTTAAATGCGTATTATTCATGTTTGGTTTGAAAAGTAGATTTTTATCATGGAAATATTGAAAATCAATCAGAAAAATACGGAAGTTGAAGTAAATTGATTCATTTATTTTTATTGTGAGTTTTAAGATTATTACTGAAATTTACTTACATAAAATTTAATAGTGCTTCACGCGAGACGAAAGAGACCCTCCTCTCGTCTCGATCTCAAAAAATCTCATTTTTTGAATGTCTCGTCTCCATCTCAATCTCGTCTCATCTCAATCTCAAAAAAATCTCGAAATTTCATCTTACAAAAATAAAAAATTATTAATAATATTAATTTTATTATATAAAATTATATAATGAAAAATGAGTTGATTAATAGAAAAAAATATATATAGGAATTTTAAAATCTTATTTTTCCTTTTCTTTAATAATGAGATATGAACGCACTATTAAACTAATTAACTTTTTTTTCAATTTTTCACAGTTTTCTTAATTTTAGAATTAATTCGATAAAAATAAGGCTAAATTTTTTTTATTTTTTGTTAAAATTTTGTAAATGAAATTACAATCAAAATTTGATTGAAAACTATGTGAATTGGAAATTATTTTTAAATAATAAAATTCAAATATTTTTTGTTCATCTGAATAAAATTGTTAAAAAAAAATTTTTTTTAAATTTTATAATTTTGACAAAATAATAAAAAAAGTTTAAATGAATTTAGTAACTTTAGGTATTTGATGTTTAATTTTTATATAATAGATTATTGATACAGGAAACCCCCCGTATTCGCGGGTAATCGTATTCGCGGATTCAAATATACGCGATTCTTCAAAATATACCGGGATTCTTTTTTCGCGGATTTGAATTCGGTTTTACGCGGTTTTGTAGCAATGTTCAAATTTATTAATTTTTTTTTCACAAGATTTTTGGATATAAACATTATAAAAATTTCTTTTTTGGCTAATTAAAATAAATTAAAAACATTTATTAATTTTTTTTTTCACAAGATTTTTGGTTATAAACATTATATTTCACTTGTCAATAAAATAATTTTCATTCTCAAAATTTTTTTGTTTTACTTTATGCACATACATACATATATATACTACGGTCCCAGTCCCGCGTTATTCGCGGATTTTCTTATTCGCGGTGTTTTTTCGGTCTCAATTACCCGCGAATACGGAGGGTTTCCTGTACTACCGGTATTTTCAATCATTAAAGAATACGGTATCATAAATAGGTACTTTTCTAAAAATTATAATATTTAATATTTAAAATATATTTATTTCTGTAGTTATTTATTATACTATTGTATATGTATACATAAGTCACATACCTATTATTTCTTCTTGTAAATTAAATATAAAATTAATTCCAAAAAAAGAAGACAAGAAGACTTTTCATAACCAAGAAAAGACACTTCATAACCAAATTTCTAAATTTCTTGGATCCAATAACTTGTTAGGCAATCTCCAATGTGGCTTCAGAAAATGAAGAATCACACAGTTTCTGCTTTTGAAACTTTTAGATGATATAACAAGCAATATAGAAGAAGAAAAATTAGCTTTCTTAATCCTCTTCGACTTCAAAAAAGTTTTTGATAGTCTTTTCCATGATCTCTTGTTAAACAAGTTAAAATCCTACATTCCTATGGCATCTCAACGGAATCCATAGCCTGGATTAAATCTTTCTAAATGGGAAAAGATCAAGAGTGGAGTTCCAAAGAGCTCCATTCTTGACCCCCTACTGTTCCTTATCTTCATCAATGACATCAAAGATGTTATTGCTAACTCCCAACAGGTTACTATTCGCAGACGATCTTCAAATCTATTTATCAACTGAAAATGAAAACATTCACCTGAATCTAAATAAGCTTATTGATGATATCACTTGTATAACTAACTAGGCTAATGATAATCCCAACATACTAAACCCTACCCATCTTCTCTCCTAATAGCCACTGGACTTTACTGGAATACTCTCCCACATTTAATCAGACTATCTTCCTTGCTCAATACCTTCAAGAATAACCTTTCAAAACACATTATTAGCACTCAATACCAGTCTCTAAATCTAATTTCTCACCTTTAAGCCAGAAATTCATCCCTATCCTTAATTACAATCTCAACACCTAACTTCCACTACTATATTGCATTACATTGCATTCCGTACTCCAAACTTCCAATCTCATACTCCTTATATAAATTTACTTACGCATTATTATTATTATTATTATCCTTATTATTATTTTTATAACCTTAATCTAAATTCACTATTTTTATAATCTTAATCTAAATTTAAAATCTAGTCTAACAAAAAATTTTATTAGTCTTTATCATTTTATATTGTTTTTCTTTTGATTTTCTATCATTTAGTACTTATTATGATATAAAATGTATATGTAATTCTCTATATTTTTGCAATAAATAAAACATCAAATATCAAATATCAAATTTAAATATTTTTATATTCTTTAGTTTTTTTTTATAGTAATCTAGGGTTGTAAAATATTCTAAAAAAAAAATTCTCGTCGAGAGAAAAAAAAATCTCAGTCTCGGTGAAGCATAAAATTCATAATTAGATGGAGTCTGTCATATACAACATTTGTTTCCGCATGTTTTTAGCAAACTCATAATAAATAATTATTTCTATATTATAATGTATAAGTTTTTATGAATTTCAATAATTTGCAATTTCGTTCGTAGGTATAGGAACAAGCGTGTATGTATTTCTTCTTTTTTAATAAAATATAATTTAAAAGTAATTAAATTGGAAAATAACTTTGATATTCAAATTTTGAAACTATATTTGTTATATTGTGAAATTCTATATTAACCTTCCGTCAGATAAATCAATAAATTAATGCATATATTGATATATTATTTCGAGATATTTGGGTTATTGATGATTATTTTTTAAGGACGCTCTGGCCTATGAATTCCCCAAATAAGACATATACTGGTTATTAGAGGAAATTCTCAGGAATCGAATGGTATGGGCCTTATAGTCGATAGTCGTGCATAATTTTGAGATATTAAGGTCCAAAGATAAGTAAATATTACATTAGTCTTATGGGAAGAATTCAGGAAGTTGATTATTTTTACCATCAAATCGCGAATTCCCGAATGCAGATAGTGATAAATTGAAAGTTCAAAGCTTAAAGAATTTATTGGTACTTTCCAAATATGAGGTATACGTGGGAAATTTCGTGTAATTAAACGAAGAAAACACAGTTTTAGCAGCAAGGACGCCATATTGTTTGTTTATTATACAAATCGCGCGCACTAAGGTTATAGTAAATAAAAACACAAATTTAATATTATTCTTTAATTCGTAATTTCATATTTATTAATTAAGTAATAATTTATTATTTTAAAATAAATTTTTTTCCATAAAATAATTTGTAAACTGCATTTAATATAAAATATTTATATTTATTTGATAAATATATACACGGAAGTTTAAATTTGAGTTTTGAATTTGTTCTTTTTGCAGAAGTACTGCGTGATTAAATAGTAATAACACATTAAATGTAAATTAGTAAAATTAAGAGATATTTACCATTAAATTTGTTAATATTATTCAAAAAATTAATTTTTTGAATTTATAAAGCATTATTTGTATCATTTAAATAGTTAAATGTGTATTATTTTTTTTATCACTCAACGACTTGGGATTCAAGGCCAGAGCGTCGTTAAAAGAGAGAATTTTGAAAATTAGGAAAAATTTTTTTTGTTCATTAGGATGTGGCAAATAGCTACTATAGAAAAGATAAAAAACTTTTATTTTTCTTTATTTATTTTTTACAAAACGGATACATTTTAACATATCAACATTTATCGTCAATATATTCTGGCCACACTGTAAAAAGTAACTTCCTTGTATTAACAAAAAAATTAGAACTTTTTCGAAAAATTAGTAAATTTTCGAAAAAAATCGTATATTTACTAAATTTAGTATATTAACAAAAAATTCCGAGTATTCTCGATTTTTTTTTGTGAATTCGAAAGAAAAATTGATAATTTACAATTTTTCTCGAAAATTTACAAAAAATACTAGTAAATTTCCGAAAAATAGTTGTGAATTTACAATTTTTTTCGTAAAATCACAAAAAAAATCGAGAATTCTCGAATTTTTCGATAATATACTAAATTTAGTAAATTTACGATTTTTTTCGAATATTTACAAAATTTTTTGAAAATTCACTTATTTTTCGAAAAAATTCTATTTTTTTTTAAATCTAAGAAAGTTAGTTTTTACAGTGCATATTATATGTCAAGGTTACATATTATGGCCATATATTATGGTCATATATTATGGCCATATTATGCTCATATTTGTAATACTTTAAAAAAAAAACTAAAACAATTTTTCAACGTCGGAAAATCAAATTTAAACCAAAATATTAATTAAAAACCAAAAAATTCTATTTGAAACGGCTAAAATACATGTAAGAAAAATAAAAATCTAATTTAACAACTTTGAAGGAAAAAAATTGATAATAAATAAAGGAAGTAAAAAGAAATTAAATTTTAATTTTTTACTCCAAAGAACATTCCCGAGCGAACAAGTCGGGCGGATTGCCACCATAAGTCAGGCGGCCCGTCGGAGGCTCTCCATGGCAATCCGCCCGACTGGTTCGCTGGGGTTATTTTATTAAATAATATTGGTTACTAATAATTTGGGTTGTCCATTACCTTCTAAAGTATATGTAGCTACTAACGCTTTAGTATGACCATTTTTACCTTGAGATAGTTATTACCCCCTCAGAAGGTCGCTACGTCAAAGTAGCGGGCTCATGATCCTCTTTGAAGAGAACATTGACATAAATTGAACATAAGTTCAAAATATGCTTTTGAGAGAGATTATTAATTAATACAATAGCTTATATCATTAAATAAGCTCAAGGCACTTAAGGTTTAATCTTATTGAGTCCAACAGTGAACTTTGACACTCTAGGATAACCGAAATTTGCTCGAATCAAATAAAATGATTGAATTTCAAGTAACTCATGGTAAAATAAAACATTAATTGCTTGAATTTTTAATAATTAAAGAAAAAGTAAAAGTAATTATTTAAAAAAAAAAAAATTGACAAAAGAGTGTCAAAGTTCACTGTTGACCTCAATAAGATCGAAACCTAGTTTTGTTGAGCTGATTTAATGGGATAAGCTATTGAATTAAATAATATTCTCTCTTATGAACATATTGAACATAATGAATTTATGTTGAATTTATGTCGATTTTATCTTCAAAGAGGGTAATGAGCACCCTGCTTTGATGTATATGACCTTCTAAGGGGATACTAACTGTTTCAAGGTAAAAATAGTCATAATGAAGCGTTAGTAGCTCCATATCCTATCAGAAGGTAATGATGATGATAATAATAATGATAATAATAATGACAACCCAAATTATTTCTTTTATTTCTTTGAAGTAAAAAATTAAAACTTAATTTTCTTTTACTGCTTTTATTTCTTATAATTGTTAAATAGATTTTTATTATTATTACATATATTTTAGCCATTCCAAATAAAATTTGTTGCTTTTTAATTAATGTTTAAGATTGAAATTCAAATTTCAGACGTTAGAACATTGTTTTAGCTTTTTTTAAAAGCGTTACAAATATGGCCATAACATTTCCATAACTTATGGCCATTATATGTTAAAATTTTTTGACAGGTTGATGGTGCGATAAATAAGATGAATTAGAATTTATTTTATTCTAAAAGAACTTTATTCTTAAATTGCCATAGATACGATAAATTAAAAAAAATTTTTACAAAATATTAATCATAACTATTCACAATTAGGCTAAAATTTGTTATACTTTGTCAAGATACTGGAAAACGAATACATCAACCTCTCTTGCGTACAAGTTCTTCTAAATCGTGCTAATTTTTTTTTGGATTGTTTTTGGTTGTATCTAAAACAAAAAAATTATTTTATTTTGTAAGAAAAAAATCAAAGCCACTACAAAACCTTACTCGAATCTAAATGCTCTAATTGGTTTGATATAAACAACTAGTTCGAGAAGAGGATCGCTGAACCCCAATCAGGAGTCCAAAATAGTTGTAGAATAGAGAAATACTCTCAAATTAATAGAATTACTGCATTTTAGGGGTTTTTTGCATTATTTTGGGACTAAATTTAAACTGGTCAAATACTTAAATGCGAATTTTTTTAAGATTAATTAAGGAAATACTGGTTTTATTTGATAATGAACCAAAATTGGGATATAGAGGCTAATTGCAGGAGTTAAAAATTACCCCTAAAATAAGAAAAATTACGAAAAAGCTAATATAAATTTAAAAAAATTGAAAACTGTCCCTAAATTTTAAACGAAATTTCATTACAATAATTTTCGAAAATTTTAATATCTTTTACGATGTTTCAGATAATTTTTAAATTTATTGTTTGACCAAAAATATTTTGCGCAACTAATATTGTTAATTTTTCTGTTGTTTGAGAAAAAATTTGTAAATAAATTAAATTTAACAACGTTTTTCTTATATTCATGGAAGTTTTCAATAATTTCCACATCCCGAAAAGTGTTAATACATCCTGTATGAGTAAAAAATTTACAAATTTACATGCATATTTATTGGAAATTGACTCACGAGAATCGGGTATTTCATCTCTTACTCCTCACCTTTAAACTTCCTACTGAATTTATTATTTAAACCCTTTCCAAACTGTTTCCTCTTTTTAAAAAAATTCTCTTTAATTACAAACAATTAATATTAGTATAAATCAAATTATTTTATTTTATTTTCATTTTTATTTAAATTTAATCTTTATGTGCAATGCAATAATGTATAACTAATGTAAATCAAATTTTTGTATAACATTTATACAATAAAAATTTTAATAAAAAAAAAAAAAAAAAATGAGTATAATTCCTTAAAATATTAAAAACTAGATTTAATAACAAAAATAAAAATAATCTTTTATTATGTTTTTCGCAACTTTTCTTATTTTGGGGGTAGTTTCTTCCCTATAATTAGCCCATATACCCCAATTTTTTTTCATTTCGAAATGACACCAATATTTTGTTAATTACTCTTAGTAAATTGGTTCTTATTTGATCATTTTAGCTTTACTACCAGTTTCCAGTAAAAATATCTGAAAAACCGATAGTTTTTACTGATAGAATGGTGTAACATTTGTTCATTTTGCTGATATAATTGTTTTTTATAATATTTTTTTAATTCCATTTTCAATATTTTTAGTATCTGTATTTTATTTACTTACCCCGAAAATATGCGTAACTTTCACCCGTTTTACCACTAACAATATAACCTTGAGGCATTGATTTGGATTCTTTAACTGAAAGAATTATTTTCATGTATTTTTTATTTTTGCAACTTAAGCTTGATCACATGCATAAAAATTAACAATAGACTTTATAGAATAAATAAATTTTATACAACTGACTGCTGCTACGTACGTTACAAAAAATTATCAGATATTTTGGAAGAACGTACATAATTGTGAGGTTTTAAAATTAAATAAAATTTTATGAGATAAATATTTTACCTTTTACATATGGATTAGGTTCAGAACCTGAAAATTTAGATATATTATGTAGAAACTTTGAAACTTTTTTATTATATTATTTTATTATTTTTTATAAAAAATTATGAACTTATAAGTAATACCTTTTTTTGAATTCCCATTAGGTGGTGGTACTAAAAAAAAGTATTTATGTAAAAAAAAATTTTTTAATTTTATTATCAAGAATTAAAAAATATTGTTAATTTACCTGCTAAAGCATATTGATTATTGTTTATGAATATTAGGATAAAAAACATAATGCAATTAATAAAAAAAACTAAATTAATTTTTGACATTTTTAAAAAAATAGTATTATTGAACTTCTATGAGAAATTTTTTTTTTTTAATGTTTTAAATTATACGATATACATTTAACTAGTAACATCACCTTATAGACTATTCTTTAAATATCTTATAATTGCTATCACAAAATAAATAATAATTTTATACAAACACTAAAATTTCGTAATAAAATTCTATATTAATGTAAAATTATGTAATAAAATTATGAAATAACAAGATTTTAAAATTATATAATTTATATTATTTATTTTAAATTTGTTAGAAAGAATTCGGTGGAATATGGTATGGTTGGAAGCCCCAGCAGATTTTTTCGGCTTAACTCATTAACGCCGACGCGGAGAGTTTTGGAAATGGTCAAAAATAAAAATTTCCCTTGCTTTTTTACCATTTTCAAAACTCTTCACGTCGGCGTCAATGAGTTAAGCTGATGGTTTATGATAAAAAAAAGATTCTAGGGTCAGTACCCTCTTTTTTTGGAGTATTGCTATAGTATATTACGACACTATAACCGAAAAATGGATTACCGGGACAACGTAATCTAACTGCCGAGGCGAAGCCGAGCTGCAGCCCTTTTCAAAAAATTATAAAAGACGTATTTTAGATGCATACCAATATAAAACCTGTAAAATTTCAGGTTTTTAAGCATAATTATAGAGTTTTTATTTTTATATCAATACTATCCTATGTTATATATGATTCCAGAAAATTCAAGCATAATCTGTTTTTCTGTGTGCAAAAACTACATGATTCCAGAAATTAGTCACTCATAAAACAGGGTAATATTGGTATAAAAAAAATTCTATAATTATGCTTGAAAACCTCAAATTATTTTATATTGGTATGCATCTAAAATACGTTATTTTAGAATTTTTTGAAAAAGGCAGCAGTTCCAGTTTTCGTCATGTACAAAGTATCATTAATGAGTAGAAACAATCCGTTCTTGATAACATTTTGGTTTAGATAAATTTTCATTCAGGACAGGCGTGTGTACGGCAAAATTTTATGATGATGAAATACTTGAATGATTTTTCATATATTATGTGTCGCATATACAGATTTAATTTTCTATTAGACAGTTTATCAATGAATCGACCTATTAGATAAAATAGAAATAACAAAATTTTTAGAAAATTTTATAATAAAATAATAAAAATTTAAAAATTAATTAAAATAAATTTAAGATTGTCCAACAAATTTTAATACAGCGCGCTGCTGAAATTACAGAGCATTTATGCATTGACCAATTAGATAAAATCGATGACGAAATTTTAAAAAGATTGTATAATAAAATAATAAAATTTTGTTTTTATTAATTATAATTATAATACAAAAATTTTTATAAATATTACGTATCGAGTGTATGTGACAAAGAACTTCTTTTATTCTGTATAGCACCTCAGCTATCATCCAATAAAAAATATGAACTGCGCGTATGACAAAATCAGTGCGACCAATCAAAACACGAATAAATCGATGAGCAAATTTTGATCAAATGGCTGTAATTTAATGTAGGATTTTATTTAAACTCATTTCCAGGTCAAAAATTAAAAAAAAAGTAATTCTTAACTTCTTCGATGGTTTAAACATTGAAATTCTTCAAGGTTAATGAAAATCTTCTTTTTTGACGTTCAGGGTAACTTTGTCTAAGACTGCAAGTCAAAAAATGCAAGTTTTATAACGAATCACTCGCAATTGATGGTTATGTAGAAGTGTTTTATTTTTACCCTATCAGCTTTGATATTGTATATTAGAGATATTTTATGTTGAAAAAACTTATTTTTTGGAAAGATTTTTGACTACCTTACTATAACTATAAAAATAGACTAGTTTAATTTTTTAAAAGCATTTGGGATTCTTAAACCACCAGGAGAATAGGAAATTATAACTAGAAAATCAAGTTTTCTAAGATTTCCATTGTATTTAGACAACAACATCATTAGGGAAACGATAGCACTTTTTGAGCTTTGTTCCAGACAATTTTTTCCGGACAATTCCGGTTCTTTTCTAGTTATTCGTTATTTACATTATACGTTATTTACATTATACGTTATTTGCACATGTTTTTTATATCTTGTTTTTTATTTCAAATATAGATAATTTCTTCTATCTTTACTATGTATATTAAAATAGGTCATGACGATAACTCCTTACTTATTATTATTTCGTTAATTTAAACATGGCTTGGTTTTTGTTCATTTTTGACTATTTATAGAAATTTTGTTGAAAAATAAACTCTAAACTTAAAAAAAACTTACTTTTTATAAGAGTCTTTCTTTGCCAAAACAGCAATGGTGGGAAGGTCGGGTCATCGGATCGGCCTCAAATTTTTCCCATGTTTTTATAACATAAAGATAGGAAAATCCTAAAATTTTCAGCCTTCTAGGTCTTAAACAGCCCGAGTTATGGCCAATCAAACTCATTAGGCGGCTCTCGACCAGCGTTAGTGCTTTTTGGGAAAATGGTTAAAAATCATAGATATAAGCTTGAAAAAAAATTCTGAAACAGTATATATGTTGGGAAACCTTCAGTAAATCCATTTCTGCCATTATTTTTTCGGAAAAACCCCGGGAAATCCCGGAAAATGGGAAAATGCGTTTTAAGAAAAATCGAAATATCTCATTTGCCGCCATTTTTTTTTTGAAAATTTTTTTTTGAAAATTTTTTTCAACCGAAATCCCGTCGATCTGTCTGAAAAAAAATTTTGGTATCGGCCATTAAGGTCAATTTTAGCCTGTTTTAGAATAATTTCACATTTTTAATATTTCTTTATTTAATTTTCCATAAGGGGATAAAATAATTGACTTTTTTTCTTTCAGAATCGAATAGCCAGGGAAAAAGTAGTCGTAAATAAAAAAAAATTGCTCTTTTCGATGAAAATTAACCGAGTTATGGTCAAGTAAAGATAGTGTCACAAATTACTATTTTTATACGAATTCCAATTTTAGGCTCTAAAACGACATTATAACTTGAAAAATTCATAACTCGCTTAAATTTTATCGTAAAAAGAAAAGTTTTGGATTATTATCGAATATTTTTTCCTTGACTATTCGTTTATCCAATAAAAAAATTAATTTTCTTGACAGAAATTTATTTTTTTTGATAAAAAATGATAATAATCAAAAACAGTCTTTAACATGTTACATTAGCTTTTGACCAAAAAAAAACTTTTTATCGACTAAACTAATTTTTTTCTTGCATAAAAGAATAGCCAAGGAAAAAATATTCGATAATAATCCAAAACTTTTCTTTTTACGATAAAATTTAAGCGAGTTATGAATTTTTCAAGTTATAATGTCGTTTTAGAGCCTAAAATTGGAATTCGTATAAAAATAGTAATTTGTGACACTATCTTTACTTGACCATAACTCGGTTAATTTTCATCGAAAAGAGCAATTTTTTTTTATTTACGACTACTTTTTCCCTGGCTATTCGATTCTGAAAGAAAAAAAGTCAATTATTTTATCCCCTTATGGAAAATTAAATAAAGAAATTAAAAATGTGAAATTATTCTAAAACAGGCTAAAATTGACCTTAATGGCCGATACCAAAATTTTTTTTCAGACAGATCGACGGGATTTCGGTTGAAAAAAATTTTCAAAAAAAAATTTTCAAAAAAAAAATGGCGGCAAATGAGATATTTCGATTTTTCTTAAAACGCATTTTCCCATTTTCCGGAATTTCCCGGGGTTTTTCCGAAAAAATAATGGCAGAAATGGATTTACTGAAGGTTTCCCAACATATATACTGTTTCAGAATTTTTTTTCAAGCTTATATCTATGATTTTTAACCATTTTCCCAAAAAGCACTAACGCTGGTCGAGAGCCGCCTAATGAGTTTGATTGGCCATAACTCGGGCTGTTTAAGACCTAGAAGGCTGAAAATTTTAGGATTTTCCTATCTTTATGTTATAAAAACATGGGAAAAATTTGAGGCCGATCCGATGAACCGACCTGCCCACCATTGCTGTTTTGGCAAAGAAAGACTCATAAGTAATAAACAATTTTTGTTTTCCCAAAAGAAGTACTTGTTTTTTTTTAGCTTTTCTATACTTTTCAGGCTAAAATCAATAAAATCCTATTTTAAAAATTTTCATTTTTATTAAATTTTGAATAATATATTTTAATTAATTTTTCAAATTCAGATGTATCATTTCTAAGTATACCAAAATTACTGCACACATCTAAAATTTTCCGCAGAATTCAAATTTTTGGTCAGAAATTCATTTAGACACGTGACTAAGTGGAAAATTAGCAAAATAAATAACAAGTCAAAATTGAAAAAATTGAAAATTTACGAAAATCGGTATTACGCCGTTACAAAAAAACCTTCGGGAAAATTTTTTCAGGGAAATATATGTAATTTCGGAAAATTTTGAGAAAAAAAAGACTAAAAGTAAACCAAAAATTTGATTCAGCGGGAAATTTTACAAAAGTATCTTTTGAAACTGTTTTTTTGTATATCTAGACGGTTTTGTATATTTATTACCAAAAAATGATTAATAAAACTGAAAAATTATCAAAAAACTGAAATGGGCCTAATTTAGACGTTTGTGTACCTAGAGTTGGGCCGAATCATGTTTAATATAAAAAAACATGTGCAAATTTTTGGAGCAATCAGTGAAGGCAATTTTGCGAGCATTGTACCTTTCATATTTCTACTCAGGTATAATAAGTCCAAAATTCTATACAGCATTTAATTGAAAAAACTGATGTTTTATTGCAAACAAAAGGGTAAAAATAAATTATATGTGGTCTACACAATTATTGGCAAGGTTATTATTATATGGTTAACGAAGTTATTATTATATCATAGACATGAAGAATTAAAATTTCTTATTTTCTAGATTAATAAGTACATTAATGGTTTATTAATAAGTAATTAAATTTCTTATTTTCTATATTAATAAGTACAATAATGGTATATAAAAAAGATACATTGAATTTCTTACTGATGATCTCGCTCAGTATATCGGAGTGAAATACCATTAATGTACTTATTAATATGGAAAATAAGAAATTTTATTTCTGTCTGTCTGTACCCTCATCACTCAAGAACCGCCGAACCAATTGTAATGAAACCGGTGTCAAAATGAAGAAAAAAAGTCTGTGGGTGACATAGGCCATAAATTTTCTGCTCAGCTATCGCAGTTTTTGAGATATTTAATTTTTAGTGATTTTGAACTTGATAATATTTTAAAAAATTTAAAAAAAAATTGAAATGTCTCGAGACTATTGACAAATTTTACTGTCACAAGTTTGTAGTATTTGATTTAGCACTAATTTTCACGTTGAGACGATCACCCAGGGGGGTGAATAGTCGAGGTTCTTTTCGTACACCGACTATAGGATACACTGTAGATGGACTAGGTATAAATAAGTACACTTAATTATTTATGAAAAATAACGAAAAGAATAAAGTTTATTGAATATAAAAGTCTACGTTGTGTTTACACTTTGTCATTGATTTATAATAATAATTAAACAAAAAATAAATTTCTTTGATTGTTTTGCATACAAGCAATTTTTCTATAAAATAAAAATAAACAAAAGAGTAAGTAATAATTACAAATTATTTATAATGCAAACTTTAAGCAAGCAAAATGTATATAATGCAAAATATTATATAAGCAGAGATACAAATTAAATTATTTATAAAATAATAAAAAAAAATATAATGCAAAAGATAATTACTAAGCAAGTGCAAAATAAACTAAATATATAAAAAAAAATGTATAAAAGCGAAGCCAACATCCAAAGCCACTAAATACATGCGTTACAAGGGAGACTCAAGTAGATTGACCGCTCAGGGTGGACTACCAACCCTGAGATGTCCCAGCTTGAGTTCTACCCTGACGAAGTTCCTGGAGTGGACTTCCAACCCCAGAAAGCACCACCTGAAGAATGTGAGTGGATTGACAAAGTCGAGAGGACTGCCAGCTCGACGTTGTCCCAACCCGTCTTCTTCACGATGAGAACTCCTAGAGTGGAATACCAACTCTAAGAATTGTACTGCTTGGGAGTATGAGTGGATTGACTATATCGAGAGGAATGCCAGCTCGACGTAGTCCCAACCCGTACTTTACCAAGAGGCAGAATTACCTAGAGGAGCCGTGGAATACCAAGCGGGCACTAGATAACTTGCTTGTGCAATGAACACAGAGCAAATCCGGACGATTGTAGAAATCGTTCGCTATTTATAGTTTGTCGTGCCTATCTTTACAATGTATAAGAGAGTGCGCGACATACTATTAAAAAAGTAAAGAAAATATAATAATTTTGGAGATTGGTTTCTTACCCTTCCTATATGTTTGTTTATTAATAGTTAATATCACACGATTCACTATTCTTTATACTTAATTCTAATATATTTATTTAAACAAATTAATTAATTTTTAATTAATAAAAATAAAAAATAAAAAAGTAATACTTTGTACTATATCTGTATCTAATGTTATTTCTATAGAGAGGAGCGCGCGCATCAGCTGACTATATTGTATGCGCGAGATTCTCTCACTTATTTATAACTTTATATTGGTATGGGTGCCGTGAGAGGGTTACTACATAAACATCTTTTTGTTTATAGTATATTTTTTTATTAAATGTAGGGGTTATATGGTAACCGTCTCAACGTATTTGCTGAAATTTTTATTCAAAACGGAGGTATCTTTAAAATTTTATCAAATATTTTTGAAGTGTGTGTCTAAGTGTCTATGTATTTTATCATTTATTAACATGGAACATGTTTATAGGGAGGGGGTACTTCAGAACTTGCAAATTAAGGGGGGGGTCAAATTTGTCCTATTTAAGGGGGGGGGGGGTAAAATTTGTCCTTTTTAAGGGGGGTCAAATAAGACTTAGAATAATTAGGTAAATAAATAAATAAAATACTTTTAAAAGACTTTGAAAAATCTGGGCTTGAGGACTTAGGATAATACAGGTTTATGGACTTAGAATAATTCAGGTTAAGGGATTTGGAATAATTCAGGTTTAGGGACTTGGAATAATATCGATTAAGGCACTTAGAATAATTAAGGTTTAGGGAATCTAAATAGTTTGGGTTTAGAATCTTAACAGCTAGTGAGGTGATAATTACAAATTATAAAATTAGAAAATTGTATTGCAATTTCGAGTAACATTTGTATTATACCTAGTCCTCATCTGAAAGTAAACATGTTCCATGCATTTAGGTTGTGTTTACACAAACCGGTTATAAGTTTTTAATTACAGGTTCAATTCACATAAAAAACATTACAACTTATTTTATGACAAAAAAACCCACACAAAATTTGAGTGGGCACACGATTTTAACAACTTCGAATACAGCCCACAAGAGTATTCGATTCCAAGAAGCTGCATTGCACATGACGAGCGTATGATTGAAACTTGGGTAAGTAACATATTTTATTTAAATTACATTTGTCTTTGTTATTGACATCGTACTTATCAAAAGCTGCAAAAATGATTTTTCGTAAGAGCAATGTTCAACTAGCTACACTATTTTCTCGATTAAATAACAAATAAGGTACTCGTACCTGTACATGAACGATCGTCAGTTTCTGACCGACCATTCAGGATTTGATTTTTCCCGTGTTATTTGCTAATTTTATATTTATAAACTGGATAAACATTGAAACTTAAGGATCGCTGCATAATAAAAAAAAAAAAAAACAATTTTCTTTTGAAGTACAAATCATAGAATTGAAAATTTTAAGTCGTTCAGGTAATTGAGCATTCTTTAATACACGGTTTTCCAAATTGAAACTCAATTGTTCGTTTAATGGTGCAAAAACGTGTAGTTAACAGCGTTTAATTTCAATAGATAATGCTAATTGGGATAAAATTTTTTAGTTTACGTATTTGCAATGATTGAAAGTAACCGTTACAAACAAAACTTTTAAGTTGAATAATATTGTTTATTAAGTTTTTCACAATTTAATAAAAGAAATCCTTAACCATTCATGTACTGGTACGAGTACCGTATGCAATGAAAGTTGTGCTTAATATTTTTCATTTCTGTTATGCAATTTTTTTAGTAACGTAATACCTTTATTGTTTATCATGTAAAATGAAGACTGTAATATGAATGATTTTACTTGATTATGACGAACCCGATAGTGCTTTAATGTTGCTTATATTCTTGTGTTTGATTGGTTATATTATTTTTGTTCATACTGGCTATCTCAAATAAACGAATTTAGTTCGAATTATTTTTCCTGAATACTTGTGAATGCTAAAATGCAAATTGTAATTTATTTCTTACATATTTTCAGAAATGTATCAACAGTTTTAGAAGTCCACATACTTCCAGTGAGTATAACAACGCAAGAACAACGACTTTTGCAATAAATGCTAAAAAGAGCAACGAGGTATCCTATTTTCTTGTACCAATGGATGTTGAGGAATCTTATTTTGGTTCTTTTGCTGGAGAGGTATGTTCAAAAAATATGAAGCTATTTTAATATAATATTTTAAAAATGTTTCACTCAACTTCAAGCACAGATACGATTATTCGTTTTTCACAAGATACGATCAATAAGTATCAAAACACTAATTGGGATATTTATTTTGAAGGAAACCAAATGTCAGATTATTTTCCTGATGAGGCGTCAGAAGGCGAGACTTTAATTGACTTTGCTAAAGCTGCAATCTATCCAAATCTGAGTGAGGATTTGAATGTTGAAGTTGTGGAAAGAATTCTGGTTAATGTTTTGCAAAAAGAGACGCCAGAAGGTGGGACTTTAACTGACTTCGATCGTGGTTCAATCTATCAGATTCTACATGACAATTTGAATGTTGAAGTTGTAGAGAAAAGTCTGGTTAATGATTTACAAACAGAGATGCCAGATTTTAATGACAATTGTAATAAAAGGAAGTATTATTCATATAATACTAAAGCAAGAAAAAAAGTAAAAATTTTATTTCAGAGACTTGAAACACCTTCTACTCAACAGGAAGATATGGAAGTAGAAGTAAATGTAGGATAGGAGATAATGGAGGAGCAAGGACAGGAAAACGTGGGAGACGAAAGAATCGAAGGTGATGAAGACTATACTTCTATACGAGGATGAACTTTTTGAAGAAAATTGGGATGATGAAGAAGAAATGATTTCAAATTATTCAAAGGCATGGGATACGTTGTTTCATTATGGACCATTAATACCCGAAATTCCAGACATACCCCAAAAATTTATCTTTCGGTATGACACAAAAGTTTATGAATTATCAAAAGACTGTTTTCTGAAATTCTGGGCATATTTGTTTTCGAAAGCTAGTTTGAAAATAGGAGCAACTGATAAAGATTTCGTGGATACATTTTTTCAACAATGAACAACCGTAATTGCAAACGAAGCACAATATATTACCGATATTGAAAAATGTGACTTTAAAGGATTAGTTTCGTTCAAGTGGAAAAAAGAAAAGAAAGAAGATTTGTTATACGATCATTCTATTTGTACTGTAGATGGTAAGAAATGTATTATAGACAATTGGCGGATTGAATCGCCCAGAATTGAAATGAAAGGAACAAGCAAACGTAAGCGAGGAGAATTTTGTCGTTTAATCGATCCAAAAAGTGTACATATCAATATTTCCAAAGATCTTCATGAACAAGATACAGGGGATACGAGTTGGACCAAAGTTGAAGAAATGAAAAACTATTCTTGGCTATGGAAATACACTGATTATAACGGACAAACTAAATACGCGTATCCTTTAAATTCTGCGTACATAATGAAAGTTTTTTTTTTTTTTTATGGCTAAATTTGAAAGAGCGAGAAAATTGAATGGCTTAGAGTCTACAATTGTTTCCAACTGTTTGAACATGATTAAGCACAACAAGAGAGAGGACGAAGAAACTTTGGAATCAAGTTAAGCTTTTCTTATAATTTATCTTATGTTCAAGTTTTTGTTGAGAATTGGTAACAACGCCAAAGAAGATAATAAAATGGGAATCGGTTGTTGTCAAATGAAGAAAGAAAACATACGGTTGATAAGAAAGGATGGTAACAAAGAATATATTGTAGAGTTGGAACTGTACGGTAAGTGGCAATCAAATTTGCAATTTCAATAAGTCTTCAATACAAAATTTAAAAAGTAAATTCATCGACAAATCAAAGTTTCGTTTTTCATAGTCATCGCATATTTTCAATTTTCAGGAAAATCTAGGAAAAAATATAAGAGAGCGTTGTGTGTTGATAAACCAATTTATGAAGCTTTGGCTAAACTTGTGGCAGGTGATGCATATGGGGATAAAATATTCCACAAGAAGGTAACGGATGACGTAAGACGAATCCTAAAAACAGAATATGGTATATTACCATCTTCTATTAGGACCTACAAAGCGTCCAAATATGCTTACCTTTTATTAAACAGCCGAGCAAGATTCGAGGACATAGGTGATGCTAAGAAATTTGTCAACATTGTCCTTAAGCAGGTTGCGGCTGCGCTAAGCCACAGCCACTTTACAGAGACGGAGGCAATAGACATAAGTAAAAAAGTACAGCTGTTAGAAAAATTTAAGTATGATCTAGCACAATTATCAGCAAGCAAAAAAATGAGTAAGTAAAATAAGTAATAGACTTTATAAAGCTAAACAGCTTTTTTTTATTGATTCTATATTGTTAATCAACAGCTCACCTTCTAATATACAACAAATTGAAAAATACAAGACAGAAATTGAAACTTTGGCGAATGAATTAAAAGAAAAGGAATAACATTTAAATTTTCACCCTAAGACTACTTTGAAATATTATATTGCCCCGAGAATTATTTATTCTTGGTACTTATTAAGAATAGACTCTCTTTTTCTATTTTATGAAGCCAGCTGGCTATATTAAAACAATTTTTAACATGTAACATGTTTATAGGGGGTACTTCAAAACTTGAAAATTAAGGGGGGGGGGTCAAATTTGTCCTATTTAAGGAGGGGGGGGTCGAATTTGTCCTTTTTAAGGGGGGGGGGGGTCAAATAAGACTTAGAATAATTAGGTAAATAAATAAATAAAATACTTTTAAAAGACTTTGAAAAATCTGGGCTTGAGGACTTAGGATAATACAGGTTTATGGACTTAGAATAATATCAGTTTAGGGACTTGGAATAATTCAGGTAAAAGGATTTGGAATAATTCAGGTTTAGGGACTTGGAATAATATCGATTAAGGCACTTAGAATAATTAAGGTTTAGGGAATCTAAATAGTTTAGGTTTAGAATCTTAACAGCTAGTGAGGTTATAATTACAAATTATAAAATTAGAAAATTGTATTGCAATTTCGAGTAACATTTGTATTATACCTAGTCCTCATCTGGAAGTAAACATGTTCCATGCATTTAGGTTGTGCTTACACAAACCGGTTATAAGTTTTTTTATCATATATATATTTTGGACAATAACAACATGATAATAATAAAAATTAATAATAAAAAATCAATAACATCAACACCGGGAACAGATCAGGGGGGGGCGGAGCCCCCCTCTCACCTATGCTAGTATATAAATATATTCATATTTGGGCAAATATGACAGAAATGGATTTTTTTTTCATATCCATATTCCATACTTTTTCATATATGGAATCCATATTATGGCGCTCATATTAATATGGAGAAAAAAAATGATCATATTTGGATTTCATATTAACATGATATGGAATCCATATTTATATGTCATGGATATGAAAAAAATATGGAACCCATATGGGGGTCATGTAGGGCCCATATTAATATGGTAGGCACGAATTTCATATTGATTTCATATAGGAATTTCATAGTAAAAACTTTGCTCCCAGGGTGTTTTCGGGAAATATTTTTTGAATTTTGTGAAAAATAGCGTGAAAACACCCTGGGAGCAAAGTTCTTACTATGAAATTCATATACAAAATCAATATGAAATTCGTGCCTACCATATTCATATGGGCCCTAAATGACACCCATATGGGTTCCATATTTTTTTCATATCCATGTCAAATTAATATGGATTCCATATCATGTTAATATGAAATCCAAATATGATCATTTTTTTTCTCCATATTAATATGAGCGCCATAATATGGATTCCATATTTACATGGAAAAAAAATTGACATAATATGGATTCCATATATGAAAAAATATAGAATATGGATATGGAAAAAAAATTTATTTCTGTCATATTTGCCCAACTCTGTATATATTAATAATCACATTCCGTAAGCCCCCAAAAAATAATACCAGCAAGTCTTCCTTCAATAGTTAATTGTCCTCCAGAATCTCCAATACAAATATTTTTACCAACGACACCAGCGAAGCCTGCACAGATTTGTCCAGATTTAAGTTCATATCCAATATAATAAGGAATTCCTTTATCAATTTTATATTTTCCATACCGAATTATTTTTCTCACTTGATGTATTTTACCACCATACATTAGATTTTTAGTGCCACTTACTACTCGGACTCTAGGTCCATATCGCAAAGCAGATGCAGAAAATACAATTTGAAGATATTATTGAACCTTAACTAATCCGTTAACTATTAAAAGTACATGATGTAGATTTTTTTCAATTGTTGTGTCTATTCCACCAATTATTCTAGTTGGGATTGCTCCTAAAATTTGTTTGATTATTATATTAACCTGGTGGTTTTTTAAAAGTTGCTTTATTACTATTAGTAAAATCAAGTACTATTGTGTACCAAAAAAAATCCCAAATAATTTTTAACTTCGTTACTCATTTAATAATACTGCTACCACAAAATAATGTAGTTTTATTTATGTAAAAATGAAAGACCCCCTTATTTACCAAAGAATTATAATTGAAATTATTTACATACTAACCCTCTTGATACTAATACTGTTATAGAGACATCGCATCTTAAACACTACGAATAATATTTGCCCTTGAAGCTTAACTATTTTTTATGATTTACATTTCTTATGAACCATTTTAATTTCAGTCAAATATAGCAAAAAGAAGGGCGCGGTGGGGTTGATATTTGCACAAACATTCAGTAAAAGGCGTAAAAAATCGATACACCATCCTCAAATCAGTAAAAGACTTTCTATCAAGGGTGGACAATAACGGAAATTTCAGCACATAGTTCTAGTTTCAGTTGCCAACGGACAAATTAGAATTATTAAAATTAAATTTAAATTCAAATTAGATTAAAACATGTAATGATTTTTACGTTCATATATTTAAAAAAAAATATTTTTTATCACATAGGACCTAGAAATTTTATTTTTTTAAAATATTTTCTGCTAGTAAAAATTATTTTTCATTACACGCTGCAAAAAAGATCTACTTTCTTACTTTCGGGCGATCTTTTTTTCGCTCTTAATAAAAAACTATGTGTTGAACACGGGAAAAAATTTAGGAAATTTTACTTTCAATGCTGTCTGCACTCGTTCGCTACGCTCACTCGTTCATACAACTGCATTGAAACCCAAATCCTATTTTTTTTCCCTTGTTGAACAAATAGATATTGTTTTATTTGTTTTTTATAAATAATTTTCAACTTTATTAAAATTTTTACTGTATATATACAATAATTACGAAGTCTTTCGAGTAATTTTCAAAATTTAGAAACCCATTTTTAGATTTTTTTTTAATGCAAATTACAAAAATCTTATATTAATAATTTACAATATTTTGAATTATAATCTAATTACCGTTTTGATATTAGTTTCAAATATAAATCCCATGTAAGAGAATTTAAAATTTTATTAAAAATTTATTTTTAAATATAACAGGGTGGATGTAAAAAGGTATAAAAGGAAATTAAAAATGAAGGTTTTACAAAAAGGACATTTAAAAAGGGAGCAGAGATATAGACTCGAGAAATACTTTCAAAACGATAATTCTAGATATTCATACTTTCATAGATAGAAATTAAGTACTAAGTCCTAAAAAAAATATATTTTGTCGTTTTTTGTATTTTTTGGCGACAACAATTTGGAGAAAAAAATTTTGAACAAATTAGGTATCAGATCCAAAAAATTACTATAAACGATATTTCTAAAACTAGTACTCCCATAGAAAAAAATTAAGTACTGCGTCCAAAAAGAAAAAAAAAATTTGTATTTTTTGTATTTTTTGGTGAAAAAAATTTTTAGAAAAAAATTTTCAAAAAATAAATTATAAGATTCAAGATATTGAGTAAAAACGATACTACTAGATATCAGTACTTTCATGGAAAAAAATGAGGTATTACATCCAAATTAAAAAAAAAAAAAATATATCGAGATTTTTTGGAAAAAAAAATTATGAAAACAAAATTGGGTCTTAATACCATAATGGTTGTTAAATATCACCGGTTACAGTCATACGTACATACATACATACACACACACACACACACACATACAGACTTTTTTTAAAAATTGGTTTTTTAGCTTCCTGAGGTTTGAAAACGTGCTTTAATGCCAAAAAATCAGAAAACAAATTATGACCGATCACAATGGTTCCTCTATGAGGAACTAATATATTTAAAGGCTGAAATTTTATACCTTATTTGTATATTTTTATTCAAAGAAGCTATCATTTTAGTTAGATTGAACTTTAAATAAATTAACTTAAAATAATTTATTATTCTTACATATATTTTAGCCATTTCAGATAAAATTTGTTGCTTTTTGATTAATGTTTAAGTTTAAATTTAGAATTTCAGATGTTGGAACATTGTTTTATCATTTTTTAAAAGCTTTACAAGTATGGTCATAATATGGTCATAGCTTAAGGCCTTTATATGCTAAATTTTTTTGACAGGGTAATGATGCGGTATATATCATGAATTAGGATTTATTTTATTATAACAGTTGTTATTCTCAACCTGCCATAGATACAGTAAATTAGAAATTTTTTTTACAAAATATTAATCATAAATGTTAAACAATTAAGAAAAAATTTTTTATACTTTGTCAAGATACTGGAAAACAAATAAATCTACCTCTCCTGCGTACAAATTCTTCTAAATCGTACTAATTTTTTTTAGGATTCTTCTTGTTTGTCTCTAAAAAGAAAATATTATTTTATTTTGTAAGAAAAAAATTAAAGCTAATCACTGTAAAAAGTAACTTTCTTAGGTTTACAAAAAAAATAGAATGTTTTCGAAAAATTAGTAAATTTTCAAAAAATTTTGTAAATATTCGAAAAAAATCGTAAATTTACTAAATTTAGTATATTAACGAAATATTCGAGAATTCTCGATTTTTTTTTGTGATTTTACGAAAAAATTTGTAAATTCACAACGATTTTTCGTAAATTTACAACTATTTTTTGAAAATTTTTGAAAAGAATTATCAATTTTTCTTGCAAATTCACAAAAAAAATCGAAAATACTCGAATTTTTTGTTAATATACTAAATTTAGCAATTATTCGAAATTTAGTAATTTTTTCGAAAATGTTTTAATTTTTTTGTTAATATAAGAAAGCTACTTTTTACAGTGTACATGCAAAACCTTACTCCAAACTAAATGCTCTAATTGGTTTGATATCAACAACTAGTTCAAGAAGAGGGTCGATGAACTCCAATCCGGAGTCCAAAATAGTTGTAAAATAGAGAAATACCCTCAAAGCAGCAAAATTACACCATTTTAGGGGTTTCTTTGTATTATTTTGGGACTAAATTTAAAATGATCAAATAATTAAATGTGAATTTTTTAAGATTAATTAAGGAAATATTGGTTTTATTTGATAATGGACCAAAATTAGGATACAAAGGCTAATTGTAAGGGTTAAAGATTACCCCTAAAATAAGAAAAATAACGTTAAAGCTACTATACATTTTTATAAATTTTTTTTTTCTATTTTTACTGTTGCAACCAAAAAATACCGCATTATACGGATAAAAATTTTGACGAGAAAACGCCAAAATGTTACCTTTAATTTAAACCATGAGGTGTAGATTAAACACGTATTGAATTTGCGTGAGAATTTCACCTAATTTGAGTTGTGTGTTCTACTATTTGTAAATAAGAAGGCTCATGCATAACCTGTTTGAGAAGTATATTTACTCCAATTGAGTTATAAAGTTTGTTTATTTTAGTGGTTAAGTTACTGACCAAAAGTATGTTATTAATATAAGACTGATTTTTTATCCGTGTATTATTACAAAAAATTATCCTCTGGAGGTTGAAAACCGCACCTAAATTTAGAACGAAATTTTATCAGAATTATTTTGAAAAATTTTAAAATCTTTTACGATGTTTCTGATAGTTTTTAAATTTACTGGTAGTTTTCACACCTGGTGGGTTAAAAAAATATTTTGTGCAACTAATATTGTTATTTTTTCTGTTGTTAGTGAAAAAATTTAAAAATAAATTAAATTTAACAACGTTTTTCTTATTTCATTAATTTCCAACACCCGGAAAGTATTAATACACCTTACAAGAGTATAATGCCATAAAATATTATTAGATTTAAGAACAAAAAGTAAAAAAAGTTTTTTATTATGTTTTTTGCAGCTTCCCTTTTATGGGGTAGTTCCCCAATCCCTATAATTATCCCATATACCCTTATTTATATCAATTAGCACCAATATTTTGTTAATTACTTTTCGTGAATTGGTTCTTATTTGATCATTTTCGCTCTACTTCCAGTTTCCAGTAAAAAAACCTTAAAAAGCAATAATTTTTGCTGATATAATGGTGTATCCCTATTTTGCAGCCATTTCGCGGACCACGGATTTGGTTCCAGATAGCCAGAACCTATGGTATACCTTTTCTCAAACCAGTTGTCAATATCAGATCTTTCTTCCCCATTCCATGCGTTTACGTAGCACTCAGTAAAATACTAATAAGGCTGCTTCTACAAACCTCCCTAAATGCAAAACTGCAGCCGCAACGCAATGCACACAATACGAGTTTTGTTTGTGCGCATGCGCATTGCGTTGCGGCTGTGTTTTTGCAGGTCTGTAGTACCAGCCTAAGGCTTGTAGTAATACACATTCTACAATCATCCGGTAGTCTCTTCATCCGGTCATCCGCTAGAGGTCAGCAAGGTAGTGGCGCCAACCGAAACTAAATGATACATTTAAATAAACATGCGCATTTATTTTATCTCAAGTTCACGAAACTGACTTGCGTATACCAGAAGACCTTTAGCGTCGACCGCAAGAGTTTTCCGGATGATTGTCGAATGTGCCTAAAATATTCAATGTCTGGATTAAGAACTGCGTATAGACCAATGCATTTGGAATCTGTATATATAATCTAGGGAAAGCTTTATCTTATAAATTACTGGAGATGCAGTTTCATGAAAGATATAAAAAACATTAAGCACAAATAAAAACTGGGAAACTTTATTGTTACAGAAAAACTTATATCGGGTTTGCATACGCCCACAAAAAAATTTGCATGGAACAAGTTTATGAAACTAGTTTACTTAACTAACTTATAAAATCAAATAAGTTCCGAGATCCGGATACACCTAATCCATTAAACTTAAATTTTTACGTATCCACCTAAATTTTCAAGGTAATCGGTTCGAACTGCAAAAGTTACAATCATTTTTCGAAAATTATAAAAGTTTAGGACTAGTATTATATATATTTGTAATTCTTACCGATTACTAATTTAGTAGCTCAATAGAGTAACTAAAAGAAACTTGTACAGCTATTATCAGGGAGAATCCTAGAATTGGTAGTCGAGGGAAGCAACTGCCCCTTGTAGATCCAAGGGAAGGGTAGTAAAGCTTTGTATCGCTGATCACTAATTAACCGCCTGGGTACAATTTCCGTAATTTTTATGATTTAGTAAATTTTAGATAATAATTCGGGTAAAAAAGGTTGTTATACAACATATTGAGTAACTTAAAACAACATATCTTTGGAAAAATCAAGTTGCAGGGGTCCAGGGGGGCGCAGCCCCCTTGGCGGTTTCCGAGGTGAGCGAAGCGAGCCGGAGGCAGCTAGTATGATTATAATTCCCTAAATCAAAATTATTCTTTCTCAATTGAACCCCTGTCCCATCAATCGTAACCATTTGACTTCTTCACTCTCAATTTTTGAGCCTTTTGAGGTACCCCTTCCTGTAAACAAGTTCCATGTTAAAATGATTACTTTTTAAGTGGTAAACACAATTGTTTAAGCTAAAAAAATTCTACTAAAAAATTAATTTTTTGTGAATTAAAAATGAATCAATCTGATGCCAAGGCAGGGCAAGCTTCATGGGTACTTGGTGTGAATTATACCATAAGGGCGAGCACAAGAGATAAATTGAACTTATAGTGCAAATTGTTTTTAATAATATTTTTTAATTCCATTTTCATTATTTTTAGTATCTGCATTTTATTTACTGACCTGGAATATATGCGTAACTTTCCCCATTTCTACCAGGAACAATATAAGCTGTAGGAATGGATTTGGGCCCTTTAGCTAAAAGAATTATTTTTAAGAATTATTTTCATTATTTTTGCAACTTAAGCTTGATCACATGCATACAAATTAATAATAGACTTTATAGAATAAATAAATTTTTTACAACAGACTGCTACGTACATGACAAAAAATTATCATACATTTTCGAAGAACGTAAATAATTGTGAGGTTTCAAAAGTAAATAAAATTTTTTAAGATAAATTTTTTACCTGTTACATATGTATAAGGTCCAGAATCTGAAAATTTAGGTATATTATGTAGAAACTTTGATTCACTTTATTATATTATTTTATTATTTTTTATAAAAATTATGAACGAATAATTAATACCTGATTTTGAATTCCCAGCACCTGGTGGTACTAAAAAAAAGTAAAATCTTTTAATTTTATTATCAAGAATTAAAAAATATTGTTAATATACCTGCTACAGTATATTGATTATTGTTTATGAATATTAGGATAAAAAACATAATGCAATTAATAAAAAAAACTAAATTAATTTTTGACATTTTTAAAAAACTAGTATTATCGTATTTTTATGAAAAAAATTTTTTTTTAATGTTCTAAAGTATACGATATTCATTTAACTACTAACATCTTATTATTCAATTCTGTAATTATATTGTGTTTGCTATCATAAAATAAATAATAATTTTATACAAAAAATAAAATTTCGTAATAAAATTCCTCGTAAAATTCTATATGAATGTAAATTGTGTAATTTATATTATTATTTTTTTAAATTTATTAAAAATACTAAGGCGGAATAAAGTATGGTGGGAGGCCCCAGTAGATTTTTTTGTCTCAAGCTGATGGTTTGTGATAAAAATAAGATTCCAAGGTTCAGTACTTCCCCTCCCCCTAACTTCACCAAGTTCGTTGGAACAGGCTAAAACGTTTTTTTTGTACTATCACCATAAAATTAATATCTCTAGACTGAATCATCTGATTGGGACGTGGTTGGTCTCAGAATTTTCATTTTGCAAAAATACACGAAAAAAAATTTTTTTTAAATATAATTTAATTTGAATTCAAAATATTTTTTTGGAACTGTCGTTTTTAAATATTTTATTTTTGAACTCATTTTGAGGTCAAAAACTTCAAAAAACGTAATTTTAGCTTTTTCGATGGTCTAATTATTGAAATGCCTCAAGGTAGATGAAAAGCTCGTTTTTTGACGTCCAGGGTAACTTTTTTGAAGTTTACTTCTTTCTTGTCACCGTACCGTAGTTATTATTTATTTCTACTAGTAGTTAAAAATGAAAAAATCGTCACGATAAAATCGTCATGAAGAATCCGTCATGTTGAAATCGTAACGAAATTAGAAAGTGAAAAAAAGAATACTTATCCCCACTTGCCGGTAAATCCGAACGTAAGCGAGGGCTTTCGGGAAAGTTCGTTCAAAGGTAGATTCGATCGTAATCGATGGCGTTCGGATGGATTCGGATTCCGAGACGAATATAGTTGATAAGGAAAGGATGATTGCAGTCCCCTCTCTCACCAGTATGCCCAATCTTAAGCGAGGGTGCTCGGATGATTTCGGTGTTAAATGTTTTTCTTCCTTCGCCGGGAGATCCCGAGCATAATCGTGGGTGTTCGGAACACTGTGGTTCGGATAATATGATTTCGGTGTTAAATTTTATAGTGATTTAAAATAAACCAATTGCACAGTTTAAAAAATTTTTATTTCTAAATTTTACTTTTATAAAAATTGTTTTAGAAAGAAGTAAACTTCACCCTTTTGTCCCTAGACAAACCTTTACGTTTTTTTTAAGACTGCTTTTCAACCTGCCGCGTAGAAAAAATTCAACTTTTACAGTGCGTCACTCGCAATTGATAATTATGTAGAAGAAATCGTGTTTTATTTTTTCGTTTATTTTTACCCTAGTAGCTTTGATATGGATATATAAGAGGTTTTTTTTTCTAATATGTATTTTTCATTAAAAAAAAAAAAAAAAAAATACACTACCCTGTAAAACGAATATTTTTAAGAAAACTTATTTTTTGGAACGATTGTTGATTGCTATAACTAAAAAATTAGACTACTTTAATTTTTTAAAAGAAATTGGGATTCTTAAAATAGCAGCAGAATGTGAAATTATAACTAAAAAATTAAGTTTTTGAAGATTTCCGTTTTGTTTAGACAACATGATTTGTGAAGGCCAGCGATAGAACTTTTTGAGTTTTGTTCCGGAAAATTTCGGTTCATTTTTGATTATTTATAGAAATTTTGTTGGAAAATAAACTCTAAACTTAAATAAAAACTTACTTTTTATTAATAATAAACATAATTTCTATTTTTCCAAAAGAAGTACTTGTTTTTTTTTTTATTTTTTCTATACTTATCTTTAGTTTAGCATTTTTAAAATTTTTCTTTACTTTTCTATACTTCTGTAGGCTAAAAATGTAAAAAAATCAATAAAATCCCATTTTAAAAATTTTCATTTTTATTAAATTTAATATAATATAAAAATATAATCTATTTTAATTAATTTTTCAAATTCAGACGTTTCACTTTTAGTATACCAAAATTACTGCACCCATGTAAAATTTTCCGCAGAATTCAAATTTGTTATATATTTAGTTTGGGATTAGAGGTTAATCAGGTCGATTGCTGTGTATATATTTTTTTTTAATTTGAGGATGAAAAAGTCAATTATGGCTTTTAAAATACCGATAATGGAAGATTGAATAATTATAGAAATTGAAGAAACAATAAAATTTAAATTTTTTGATGATCAAAGAAAGTGTTTGAAACACCGGGAAACACTCAATCGTTTCTAAAATTGAATCTTTTTCGTTTTTAAAATTATGCATTCGATTTAAAAATTTTTGTTTAGTATGCTAAGCTTATATCATGTTTTGATACTATTTTCCACTATTTTTTTATAAAAAAGGGATTTTAAGTATTAGTTGTTTAACAAACCAAAAATGAAAATATAAATTTCTGACTGTAACTTAAATTAAACAATTAGGTGATTTATAGTATTGTACTTATTTTTTTATTCTTTAAAAAAATAAAATTTACAAGAAATTCTTTAAAAATTTGAATAAAAAAAATTTTTAATTTTAACTTAAATTGTAAAGTACTAATATTTTTTATGTTTAAAAAATACCACAAATTTAAAATAGCAAAATACTCGATATAAGAAAATTTTTATCATTTTATATTAATTGAGTATTACCAATCAGCAAAATAATATGATTCACTGAGGCTCGAACCGAGGAGCTGACAACGCGGTTTAAAGTATTTAAGATTTAATTATCTCTTATATTATAGAAGACATTACTTTCTGTATATCGCGTCGGGTTTTTGATTATGTAGAATCCGAACCTGCTAACTAAGTTTTTGAATTCTAATTTTTGGCACATAAAGGGACAAAAAATCCAATTTTCAAGAAAATCTACCAAATCTCCTGGATTATAGAAGAAATTATTCCTTTATATCTTCTGGGGTTTTCGAGTATGCAGAATTCGAACCTGCTAACTAAATTTTGAAATTAAAATTTTTGGACAAGTACTTCTATTTAATTTTTAATTACAAATTAAATTAATTTCCAAGAGTATAATATTTTTTTTTATTGCGTATAACAAAAATAATTATTTTTACTGATAAAATGTTTCTTATTTTATCAAGAAATATATTAGGAAATTTAAATTTATTTTTTGAATTTATTTGTTACCTGTTTGATGGCACGTACATATTTGTATATTTAATAATTAAAATTCAATAGAGTTTAATAACGACCTTGCTGGACAAATTAAAAGGAAAAATTCAAAAAACTTTGATCCAATATAATTTTCAAAAATTAAATTAATGTTTATATATAAAACTCATTTTGTAAATTTAAAGTTTTATAATTTCACCGCCAAAGAATAAAACACTTGACTTCCAAAACCTAGTAAAATTGACACATTTCTTATATTATTCCGCCATAGAGTCTAAAAAAAAAAAAAAAATCAGTTCATCTTCCGGTTTTAAGCAATAAAGGCGTATCTGAGGGGCTGTCAACGCGATTTAAAGTATTTAATATTTCAAAAGCGACTTAAAGACTTTAAATACTTTAAATCGCTTTTAAATTATTGTTTTAAATTTAGTTTTTTGGCTTAAAAACTGTGTCTAGGGGTTTGTGGGGTCACAAAAATTGTAATTTTAACCAGATTTGATCCCAGCTTCATCCCTACTCTTATTTTTGATTAAAAACTTGGCGAATTTTCGATAAAATTTACCAAATATTTTAAATCACTTTTAAGTTATTGCTTTAAATTTAATTTTTTGGAATAAAAACTATATCTAGGGGTTAGTGGGGGCACAAATATTGAAATTTTAATTAAATTCAACCTCAATTTCATCCCTACCCTTATTTTATACCAAAAAGTTTCCAATTTTCGAGATAATTTGCCGAATCACTTAGATTATAGAAGAAATTACATTCTATATATATTTTAAGGTTTTCGATTATGCAGAATCCAAATCTGCTAACTAAATTTTGAAATTCTAATTTTTCGCTACGAAGATCTGTTAGCAAAAAAAATATCTGTGGACATTTTATTCAATAATGAATTATGATTGGACAAAAATTGGATAATTTTAAAAAAAATTTTCTGAATTTCCTAGATTATATAAGAAATTATGTAAGAAATTTTCTGAGCAGGATCGTTGCAGTTTTATATAATTTTTAATTATTACAGATTAATAATATAATGAGTCCCTGAGATCCTAAACCTTATTATTATAAGTCCCTAAACCTGAATTTTTCAAAATCATTAAATAGAAATTATTCTAAGTCTCATATCATCCCCCTTTTTAGATTTCCAGGATACCTTTTCCCTGCAATCATGTTACATGATAATTAATTTCTTTTAAATAATAATCTAAATACTTTAAATCGCGTTGACAGCCCCTCAGATACGCCTTTATTGCTTAAAACCGGAAGATGAACTGATTTTTTTTTTTTTTTTAGACTCTATGGCGGAATAATATAAGAAATGTGTCAATTTTACTAGGTTTTGGAAGTCAAGTGTTTTATTCTTTGGCGGTGAAATTATAAAACTTTAAATTTACAAAATGAGTTTTATATATAAACATTAATTTAATTTTTGAAAATTAGATTGGATCAAAGTTTTTGGAATTTTTTCTTATAATTTGTCCAGCAAGGTCGTTATTAAACTCTGTTGAAATTTAATGATTAGATATACAAATATGTACGTGCTATCAAACAAGTAACAAATGAATTCAAAAAATAAATTTAAATTTCCTAATATATTTCTTGGAAAATAAAAAACACTTTATCAGTACAAATAATTATTTTTGTTACACGCAATAAAAAAAAAATATTTAAACTCTTGGAAATTAATTTAATTTGTAGTTAAAAATAATACTCAAAATTAAATAAAAGTAGTTTTACATACTTAATTATGTCAAAATTATTAATAATACTTATTTTAAACACTTTATTTTATTCGATGATGTTGAATAAACCATTGGTATTGGCAGGAAATATTTATGGAATTGGTAAGGAAAATATATAATTGTTTCTTAAATTTATTTATGATTATTTAACTATTATGATTTTTTATGTTAAAATAAATCTACCAATGATTTTATTGTAATTCTGTGCTTTTTGTTAATTTTAGATGAAAAAAGCAGAAATATGAACAATAATGCTTATAAACCAAAAGGTAATTTAAAATAAAATAATTTCAAATTTGTATCTATGAGGCTACTGCATAGAAAATTCGATGTTGATAAAATTTTCTAGATTTACTTAATAATCATCTGGTTTGCATAAAAAATATAAGACTGCAAATCAAACTTTATTATTTAATTTACATCAATGTAGTAAAATAAAAATTTTTTTGATATTTCATCAACAAAAAGTGCTTTTTAAACATTTAAAAATAAAAAAAAAATTTTCCAAATAATATTTTATTTTCAATTTTAGTAAATCCTAATGGAGTTCCTTATGCATATACTTATGGAAATACAGCATATGTGCAAGGTTAGTAATAATTTTGATTATTATTTTAAATAATTTTCAAGGAAAATTTGGAGATAATAAATCGAAAATATGGTTTTTTAAACAAAAGCTTTGAGCTACGCTTTTTGAAAGTATCAGAATTAAGCAAAGACCTCAAGATGCTATATTTTTGTTTATTCTTCTTATGCACTGTAAAAAGTAACTTTCTTAGATTCACTAAAGAAATAGAACATTTTCGAAAAATTGGTAAATTTTCGAAAATAATCGTAAATTGACTAAATTTAGTATATTAAGGGGTAGTGCAGGTTAAAATCCGACTTTTTTGAAAAAACCTAATTTTCAGAAAATGTTAACAAAAAATTGAAAATCCAAGAAGAGGGAAACATTGCCAAGACTTTGGTGGATTCAAAACTGTGGGTTTGGGTCTTTTTATAGTATGTTTGCTCGGAGAATTTTTTCTTTGAAAATTTATCTTTGAAAAATTAAGGATAAATTTTCAATATATAGACTGAAGTTTTATAAATAATTATGAAATTTTATGTTCGGTTTTCATAATGCATAAAATAATACTTCATGTTGTAAATTAATTTTTTGGCCAATCATGTTCATATAAAAATATTTTTTATTACTATAAAAAAAGTGTATTATTTAAGCTCAGAGTTTCTCAAAAATAAATGGACCCATTTACAACCATTTTTTTTGGATCCTTAGTTTTCATTACTTACAAAATAACTTTTTTTATTTTGCAGTAGATGCATTTAAAAAGCAAAACCAGTATTCCAAGAAAAATGATAATGCAAATAAATATAAGTACGGAAGGTTTTGAATAAAAAATCATTGGTCTTCTCTTATTCATCGTTACAATATAGTGAGTCAACTAAAAAATTTTAAAAATATGGGAGAAAATGTAAATAATTTTATAAATAAAAAATTAATGTAATTTTACATATATTTATTATTATTATTATTTATTATTATTTATTTATTTCCAAAAAATTTACAACAAAAAGACACGTTGATACATTATACAAGAGGTCAAAGGCATGTACATAGGTGGAAGTTTTGAAAATTGTATAAAAATATTTTCAATTATTATTTACTGTATGGAAAAAAAATTAACATAAAAGATATAAATTTATCATAAAAACATAACATGATAGAATAATAGAAAATTACAATATGTCTATTTAATGAAATATAAAACGAGGGGCTACCGTCTTGGAAATCACAAATTTGATTTTTTGTGATTTTTTTTGATTTATCGTGATTTTTTGTGATTTTTTTTTGGTAAACATTGCTAAATATTATATTAAATAGTAAAAAATAGATTCTTGAGGTCTAAGGTAAATTATAAGGCTAAAAAACGCAAAAAATCGCGAAAAATCACGAAAAAAATCACAAAAAATCACAAAAAATCACGAAAAATCATTAAAAGACGGAAATAAACCATCTCAACTAGTAACGATTCATGATTGAGGTACAAACAAGCCAAAATCAGAAAAAAATCAACAAAAATTTTTTAAAATCAAATTCATGATTTCCAAGACGGTAGCCCCTCGATATAAAATTGAGATCAGTTTGTAGAATCAACATTTTTAATTTTTTTAAGTTTTCATAGCAATGCTATATGATTTTTTCCCAATATTAAGGCCCTTTCTACACCAACACATAATGATGTTTTATGATAATCATGTTTGTTGGATATTTTGTGGTATAGCTGGGATTTTCGAAATTAAAGTTATTACAATATGGCGCCACTAGTAGTATTAGTAAACATTTTTAATAAAAATTAAACAATAAAATGTAATTAAATGGTATTTTAACTATAGATTAAGTTATTTATTATAAAAATTATACGCAATTTATGTAATTAATAAGTTTTTAATGAATTATAATCAATTTAAATATGTAATTTTAAGGCTATGTTTTTACTACGGTGTAGCTGGGAAAAAAATATCCAGCAAACATGATTATCATAAAACATGATTATGTGCTGGTGTAGAAAGGGCCTAAGTTCTATTGGGTGGCAATTCAAGATATTAATATCTAGTTTTACTACTACTGTTTTGGTATTTGGTTTTTAATACATTATATTCATTAATAATTGATTTAAAAATATATGCTTGACTTATAGTTAACATACAAACATTATTAAAGCTACAGTTATTGATTATATTATGAAGTTTGTTTTGCAGTTTTGAGAGCAGATTTATTGAGTTACCATATGTACTACCCCATGTTATAATTCCGTAAGTGGCTATACCATGGAATAGTGTATGGTAAACTGAAATTAGATTACTATTACTTAAGATATTTTTTAACTTTGTGAATATGTAAATCAGGTATCTGGTGCGTTTAAATGTTGAATAAATATGTTCTTTCCATTTAAGGTTTTGATCATATATAACACCCATATAGCTTATCTTTTTTACTCAATGTAAAGGTTTATCATCAAGATGTATATTTAAGTTTAATGTAAGAGAGTCAATTCTGTTATTAAAAGTTATGTACTTGGTCTTTTTAATATTTAGTAATAGTTTGTTGTTGTAATATCAAGTATTAAGGTTGAATCAGGTGGATAGAAATAGCATTTTTTGGGTAAAAATTTCTGGAGATCAAAACTTCTGGAATGTTTAATATTTTTAGCCATTGATTATGTTATGTGTCCCTTAAAACTAAAAAAATACCCTGCCAACTAGCTGGCACTAAGGTTCCTCAAACAATGAGAAAAAACTTTTCCAATTTTGAGAAATAAATTTTGGAAAAATTCAGTATCAAATCCAAAAAATTACTACAAATGAACTGTCTTAAACTAGTACTCTCATAGAAATAAATTAGGTACTACATCCAAAAAGAAAAAAAAATTTGGTGTTTTTTGTATTTTTTTGTGAAAAAAAATTTAGGAAAAAAATTTTTAAAAAATTAAGTATCAGAGTCGAGATATCGAGTAAAAACTATACTTTCAAATATAAGTACTTTCGTAGAAATAAATGAGGTATTACATCCAAATTAATAAAAGAAAAAAAGTACCTAGAGCTTTTTTGGTAAAAAAATTTTTGAAAAAAAAATTAGGTCTTAATTTCATAACGGTTGTGAAATATCGCCAGTCGCAATATTTTCAGATATTAGTACTTTCAAGGAATTAAATGAGGTATTACACTAAAAAAAAAAAATATTGCAAGTTTTTTATTTTTTTTTGTTTTCTTAATTTTGAGAAAAAATTTTAAAAAAAATTCGGTATCAGATCCAAAAAATGACTATAAACAAACTTTCTAAAATTAGTACTTTCATAGAAATAAATTAGGTACTACGTCCAAAAAGAAAAAAAAAATTGTTGTTTTTTATATTTTTTCGTGAAAAAAATTTTCAAAAAATTAAGTATCAGATTCGAGATATCGAGTAAAAACCATACTTTCAAATATAAGTACTTTCATGGAAATAAATGAGGTATTACATCCAAATTAAAAAAAAAAAAAAGTACTTAGAGCTTTTTTGGTGAAAAAATTTTTGAAAAAAAAATTAGGTCTTAATTTCATAACGGTTGTGAAATATCGCCGGTTGCAGTATTTTCAGATATTAGTACTTTCATGGAATTAAATGAGGTATTACACCAAAAAAAAAAAAAATATTGCAGGTTTTTAAATTTTTTTGTTTTTTTAATTTTAAGAAAAAATTTTTTAAAAAATTCGGTATCAGATCCAAAAAATGACTATAAACAAACTTTCTAAAACTAGTACTTTCATAGAAATAAATTAGGTACTACGTTAAAAAAGAAAAAAAAAATTGTTGCTTTTTGTATTTTTTCGTGAAAAAAATTTTGGGAATAAAATTTTTAAAAAATTAAGTATCAGTTTCGAGATATAGAGTAAAAACCATACTTTCAAATATAAGTACTTTCGTGGAAATGAATGAGGTATTACATCCAAATTAAAAAAAAAAAAAAGTACTTCGAGCTTTTTTGGTGAAAAAATTTTTGAAAAAAAAATTAGGTCTTAACTCCATAATGTTTGTGAAATATCACCAATTACATACATACACACACACACATACATACTTTTTTTAAAAACCGGTTTTTTAGCTTCCTGGGGTCTCAAAACGTGCTTATATGCCAAAAAATCAAAAATCGAAATTTGACCTATCACAATGGTTCCTCTTTGAGGAACCAATAATTTTGAAAATTTATTGACTACTGACGGAGATATTAGCGCTTGAAATTTCATTAATTTTTGAGGTACTTAATTAATCAAGACTTTTTTATAAATAATCTGATTTTAAAAATCTTTGAGTATAATATTTAGGACATTATTTAGCATCGATTCACTAAAAAAAATTTTGATTTTCTACGTTTCGCCGCGAATAAATTGATTTTTTGAAAAATTTAAGTTTGGCCAAAAATTAAAAAACTTGAAATATATTTCACGTTATTGTTAAAAATTGAGATTTTTTTTAGTGAATCGATGCTAAATAATGTCCTAAATATTATATTCAAAGATTTTTAAAATCAGATTATTAATAAATATTAATAAAAATTAATGAAATTTCAAGCGATACTATCTCCGCTCGTAGTCAATAAATTTAGAAAATTTTTTTTTAAATTTTAAGGGACACATAACATGATCAATGGCTAAAAATTTAAAACATTCCCGAAGTTTCGATCTCCAGAAATTACCCAAAAAATGCTATTTCTATCTACCTGATTCAACCTTAACTACCGATAAATACTTTTCATAATATCTCCTGTTTAACTCCATGAATTCTCAGAAAAAAATAAAACAGTTTCATCTGCATACGAAGATACTTTATTATCTATTTGATCCAGCAAATCATTTACTTATCACAGTACAGAGCCCCGTGGTACACCTATTTTGAAATTTTTTTTATTGCTCAATACGTTGTTTATTTTTACTGTATGTACTCTGTTACTAACGCCTCTTATTCTTATTTAATCATGCTTCTAAAAAAAATTATTCTATTCCTTTAAGTCAAAAGTTTTAGATAAATCTGTAAATGTCTCAATACATGGTTTCCTATTATCTATGTAAATAATTTGATAAGTAAACTATTGCGTCATTCATACTAAAATTTTTTAGAAAACCAAATTTTTTAGGTGAAATAACTTTTTTTTGCTTAGAAAATTAATTATTCTATTTTATAAACTTCTTTCAAAAATTTTGGATAAAATAAACAAGAGGAATATTGGTCTATAGTTAGTAGGATGGTGTTTATTACCTGATTTATATATTGGCACTATCAATAATATTTTCTATATAATAGAGGATATTTCAGCCGTGTTAGTTTTAGATAAAAAAATTGAGTTAGTGGCAAAAAAAGATTTTTTTCTAACTTAGACAAGAGTCTTTTTGTCCTTTATATGCAATAGATATTTTTATTATAAAGGGCGAAAATAGATGATTATGCCATGGGTTAAAAGGAATGAAACAGACGAGGGCGCACGATGCGCAGGCGAGTGTCCTTTTCTTTCAACCAGAACAGAGAAGCCGTTTATGGCATAATGGAATTAAGTTGGTTTACATGAATCGGTTGGTACTGGTATCTTTTTTGAAAATATTTTTCCTTTGCACGTGCAGCAGACAATGATAGGCAATAAAAAGAAATTACCAGTACCAACCGATCCATGATAGCCAACTTAATTCCATTATGCTATAAACGGCTTCTCTGAACCAGATTCTTAGTCATCCATTATCACCCCGTATGATAAACAGAGCTTTTCATTATCAGAAGAACCTAGCGACTTTTTAAGATATAATATTAAAATTGAATAAACAATCGACACAATAATTCAATGAAGCAGAAAAACACTAAATAAACACTACATACATACGATATTTAGACGCACACTTGTACAAATACGTGTCGTCGCCGTCGTTGTAATCTTTGTCGCACGACGTCTTTTTGATATATATTTTGTTTTTTGAAAATGATTTTTTGTATAAAAATTGGCACCCATATTTTTAACTCTTATTAACATTGTTCATTGCGAAGTTTATTGTTATGTTTAAACAATAAAATATTGTGTATTATTATTATATAATATTCTACTATTCTAAATAATAGATTATTTTAAATGTATAATAGGAGACTAAAATTAGTAAACACTTGCCTCAGATTTATAAACAAGAGAAACAAAGATAGTAATAAGATTGTGCAAGAAAAACGAAGTGCACAACGTCATCTCTAGGGGCGAATCGCGAATGTTTATATTTTCGTTTTTTTTAATATATTAGCTAACTGAGTTTCTAGATTTACCCAAGAATTCGTTTAAGAGGGTTTTTTGGGTAATTGAGTAAGAATTTGAGGTAACTTTTTTATGTCGGTAGTTCTTAGCTATTTTTACCCAAGTCTGAGGTCGATGTCTGGGATTTAAAAAATACTAATTGCACTGGGTTTGGTATGTAAGAATATGGTTACTGGCCAATTTTTAAGGCTCTAGGTGGCTTGGATGCGATTTGGCAGCTGTTTTTCCAATTTTGATTTTTTTCGAATTCTCAGCCACCCGTTTGCTTTTTATTTTCTGGACGCCGTAAATAAGCCTAAAAAATATTTTCTATATGAAGGTGGGTAGTAAAAATTCCCGCCCAATCCGAATCTGACCATATTTTTTCGGGAAAACCTCAGGAAAAGCCGGAAAATCGGAAAAACTAAAGGAAACTTGAAAATACAAATTTCTCAAAAAGCGTCACTTTTTTTTTTTTTTAATTTTTTTTACATGTGTTTTCCCATACTTTTCATGCTGGTAACCTCCTTTTTTGTCCCATTTGCCTTTTAAGAACTTAAAAATCAATTTAAGGCTCAAAAAAATGATTTTAAAAATTGTTCATTCTCTGAATTTTCCAATTTTCTCGCTTTTCCTGATAGAAAATGAAAAATCTGACTTGATTTTCGGATTCCTCGGGAAATTTTACATTGAAAACCTTATTGGGTAAAATTTTAGAGGCTTTTGTGACGCTGTAAAAAAAAGAGAAACAAAGTAACCTGCTAAAATCAAACATAATTATGTTTGATTTTAGCAGGTTACTTTGTTTAATTAAACATAATTAAATTTTGCTATGTTTTTATTCTGTTTATTTTTTTTAATGATAGCCACAAACAAAATCTTAATAACTGGAATATTTCTACTTGCGGCAAGTGGATTTTTCTTTCAATGTAAGAAAATATAATTTCAATCAAAGTAACCTTACAGTGTAAGCCAAACTCATGAAAAACTCACGAGAAACTCACGAAAAACTCACGAGAAACTCACGAGAAACTCACGAGAAACTCTTGAAATAATTAGAAAAAATTTTGAAATAAAAAATAACATAGTAAAATTTTTTTTTTTCGTGAGTTTTTTGTGAGTTTTAAGTGAGTTTTTTGTGAGTTTTTGGTTAAAAATTCAGAAAATGAACAATTTTTAAAATCATTTTTTGAGCCTAAAATTGATTTTTAAGTACTTAAAAGGCAAATGTGTCAAAAAAGGAGATTACCAGCATGAAAAGTATGGGAAAACACATGTAAAAAAAATTTAAAACAAAAAAAAAGTGACGCTTTTTTACTACCCACCTTTATATGGAAAATATTTTTTAGGCTTATTTAGGGCGTCCAGAAAATAAAAAGCAAACGGGTGGCTGAGAATTCGAAAAAAATCAAAATTGGAAAAACAGCTGCCAAATCGCAACCAAGGCACCTAGAGCCTTAAAAATTGGCCAGTAACCATATTATTACATACCAAACACAGTGCAATTAGTATTTTTTAAATCCAAGACATCGACCTCAGACTTGGGTAAAAATAGCTAAGAACTACCGATGTATAATTAATATTTCACCTTTAAATTAGCAAAAATTACCCCTAAAAGGGGGTGTTTTTGCTTTTTTCGCACTTAGTGAGATCAGATTCGGGTTTTTTGAGTCGCTAATCAATAATTCGGGGGAATTTTTTATGAATAATTAATATGTCACTCTTAAATTAGCAAAAATAATCCCTAAAAGGGGTGTTTTTGCTATTTTTGCACTTTGTGCTCCCAAATTAAGCCTATACGGGTTTTTCGGGTCGCTAATCAAGAATTCGGGGGAATTTACCTTTTAATGAGCAAAAACAACCCCCTAAAAGGGGTTGTTTTAGGGTTGTTTTAGGGGTTGATTTTGCTACATTAAGGGTGAAATATTATTTATTCATAAAAAAGTACCTTAAATTCTTGATCAGTGACCCAAAAAATACTCTTAGACCAATTCTTGGCTAAATCTAGAAACTCAGTTTGCTAATATATAAAAAAAAATGTTTTTAGGGGTAATTTTTGCAAATTTAAGGGTGTTCTGAAAATATCTCCCTGAAAAGACCCCGATTTTCGTGATCAGCGACCCAAAAAAATATAGTAGAGCAAATCTCATGTTGGCCAGTGAAAATACACCCCCCCCCCTCCGCGATTTCACTGGAGTATTATTGCTGAGTTCGTTTTAAGAAAGCAATATGTTTTTTATAATTATTATTTAGTACGCTTCGTGATGATATTTATAGAGCGAAGCTCTACCTTAATGGATGCAAAAATCGACACCTTTCGGACACGATATAGCCAAAACGATCAAACGGAATGCTTTCATTTTTAAAAACTGAGTTTATTTTATCGAGTTAATGACACCTATTGTTTTTGGGCCCAATCTGCTATTTCTAAAGGCATGTTTATTCTTGTACTTTTGCTTCATACAGGTGAAAAACCTTCTAAATGTTATCCGCGCGATAAATTTCATAGCTTTTGCATAAACTTTGCATCAGTGAAATATCATAAAAATGCAAAATAACACAAGATTCTTATATTTTTAGGCACGATAGTAGTATAGTAAAGGGGAAGATACCCAAGAAAGATACCCAAGAAAGATACCCAAGAAAGATACCCAAGAAAGATACCCAAAAAAGATACCCCAACGGGGACCTTCCCCCAGAGGATGATGTACCCCAGAGGTGTGTCGGTAAAGTAGATTTGAATTGGTAAGGTAGGGCCAAGTCGATAATGTAGATTGATGTCGGTAAAAAAATTTCGCTGTGGGCAGGGTTCGAACCTGCGCGGGTTTTTGTTAACCCATTGCCCTCGATAGCAACCCTTAACCACTTGGATACCACAGCATATGTAATAATAGAGCACTAACATGGCCTAAGTAATTAGGTCTTGTTAGTGATCTTTTATGTGTGAAGGGTGGGGGTAAAAATAAAAAGAATCAAATAGAATTAATAAATTTATTTATAAAAATTACATTATTTTTTTGCTTTTTTAATACTTTTAGATTTATTTTGTACTTTCTTAAGTTTTGGTTTAGTTCTTAACATATCTGAAAAATTTAAATAATTCATTAACATAAAGTTATTTTATACTAATTACAAAAGTAAATCAATTATAAATAATTTTAAAATAGTTTATATGCTAAATATAATTTTTTTATAGGACTATTTTTTTTACATTCTAAAAACACGTTATTTAGTATATAATCTCAGCTTTTCGTAATTCTTCGATAATTAACTTAATTTCATTATCATATCCAATAAACCCAGCATTTTTCTTTGCAACTAATACTCTCAGACGATCAACAAGTTTATTTGGATCATCCCAATTGTCGTAATCGAATGATGAATCGATGGTATCACTACATGTTGATGTTGAACCATGAGCGGAGGAATATAAAAAATTTTGATCTATAGAACTTTTAAAACTCTGATTTTTATTGAATGATTGATCAGCTTCATCCATATTAAAATTTTCTTGAGGTGAATTATTTTGACTATTGTTTAGGTATCTTGTTTGTTTCAATTTATTTCTCCTAGGTTTATTGCTAGTAAATGATGACTCGATCGTGTTTACTCCTATACTTCGAACAGATTTTTCTGTATTCGTCGCCTTATCACAAAAAGTTTTTTCATTATCTAATTCTTCAAAATGAAATAATTTTTTGGTAGAATCATATTCTGTTTCTTCTTGTAATGTGTTTAAATCATCATCATCATCGTCATTACTTATTTCCGTATGACAAGATTTAGATGAATTCTCATACTTTTTCTGATCAAAATTTTCATCTTTTAACGATTTATAATCTTTTGAATGATTGTGTACAATATTCATATGTGTGATAGAATTCGCAATGATTAAAACTTTCGCCTTACACATTTTGTGTACACATCTCCATACATCACCTGAACGAATTTTCCAACCAAAGCGATACACTTGATCATCTATCTTTTTAAGCTGCCTACCCTTTCGACTAAGTAAATCTTCCGATGTTAACATTTTGAGATTATATTTCATACTGATAAAGTAATAGGAATGAATGTAACTATATAACAAAACAAATTATGTTCATAATTCGATAATCTTCGATAATATTTTTTTATTTATTAACTTCACATACTTTCGGTAATTATCAGCAAACTTCACAATAGTTTATTTAAGTTAGATGATAACTATATAAAAATTGCGCTAACTATACTAAAAATTGCGCTAAATATACTAAAAATTGCGCTAACTATACTAAAAATTGCGCTAAATATACTAAAAATTGCGCTAACTATACTAAAAATTGCGCTAACTATATAAAAATTGCGCTAAATATACTAAAAATTGCGCTAACTATACTAAAAATTGCGCTAAATATACTAAAAATTGCGCTAACTATACTAAAAATTGCGTTAACTATACTAAAAATTGCGCTAAATATACTAAAAATTGCGCTAACTATATAAAAATTGCGCTAAATATACTAAAAATTGCGCTAACTATATAAAAATTGCGCTAACTATACTAAAAATTGCGCTAAATATACTAAAAATTGCGCTAACTATATAAAAATTGCGCTAAATATAATAAAAATTGCGCTAACTATATAAAAATTGCGCTAACTATACTAAAAATTGCGCTAAATATACTAAAAATTGCGCTAACTATAAAAAGTGGCGCTAACTTTATAAAATCGGTGCATTTTGATAGATTTATTTTCAAGTTAAATGATATTAGAGATAAAAGGAGCATGAGAATTAAAAAAAAATCTTTTTCCATAAATAATCTTTATTAAAAATCTCAAACTGTACAATACAAAAATAAATTTACATTTTTTAATATTAAATTTTATAAATTTTGTTTTACATTTATTTATAACCTTAAAAATATTCATATTAAGCGTTCTTTATCTGATTTCTTTTCAGATTTTTTAGCAGTCGTAATCAAATAACTATGTTGAGAACTTGTATATTTATTACTTTCACTATATGATGGATTCGAGAAGCTGATTGTTTCTTTTCCTTTATAAGTACTTGTCCATCGTTTTTGTTCACTCTTTTCTTGTCCTTCTTCTTTCAACTTAGTATATTTTACATCTGAAGATGCTGATCTGCTATGATCCTGACCCATGACTGACAAAATTAATAATAAGCTCTAATTCAAAGAGCAGATGTATTTATACCTTATAAATCGGATTTGTCTATCCAGCTGTTGTGAGAGTTATCGAAACCAAGCCATTTTACAAAAAGTTTATTCCCTCTCTTTTTTAAAACTTTTTCAATGAGATAAACATCTGCATTGGTTGTTTTTTGAAGTTCAAATTCATAGAATCCACCAGAAATCAAATTTCCTTGATAATCTTTTAATTCATACGTGAATGGAATAGTTGGTTTAATTTTTTCAATCGTGAAAACTTCTGTTGTATAATTTGGGGTATACCCCTTTTCAAAAATATGTTTATATTTACTTATTCTAACTTTATCTGATACTTTAAATTTTGGCTTATCTCTAACACATTTTCCATTGAAATATCTTTGCAAAACTAATAATTTATTCTCGTGATTCACATCTTTAGGTTTCATTCCAATACTTCGATGTTTGGTATTATTATACTTTGAAATTAATTCAGGTAAAATATCTACCCATTTATAATTTCCATTAAGACTAAATTTTTTCCACATTATACTTTTCAAAGTACGATTGAAACGCTCCACGATCGAAGCTTTTAAATGGCTGTACGTAGAATACAAATGAACTTTATATTTTTTCAATAATTGTTTACATGTCTTATTGTAAAATTCGGTTCCCTGGTCTACGTGAAGTTTCGATGGTACTCGCCCTTGTTTAAAAATTGATTCTAACGCCTTAGCGACTTCTTCACCTGTTTTTTGCTTCAATGGTACACCCCAAGCATACTTTGAAAAATTATCTATTACAGTGAGTAAATAGTTGTATCCTTTATTTTCTCGTGAATGTGTATCCATTACAACTAAATCTGCTTGCCAAGTTTCATCGATTCCTCGAATATCAACTTTACGTCTTCTAAAGTTTTTTCTAACGGGCTTATGTAATTCTTCAACTAAGGCTTCTTTCACTTGTTGCATTATCTTCAATTTCAACTTCAACTAGTTTTGGATTTATTTCTTTAGCTAAGTTTTTTATTATTCTACTATTTTTATTAACTCTCCTTCTAAGTTTGGTTATACTGTTGTCAAAATCATTTATTTTTTGATTAAATCCATCTACAGTTTCCTTTATATTTTTTATTTTTTCATCAAAACTTGCTAAAGTTGTTCCAAATGATTCAAGATTAGCTTTAAAATCACTGAATACAGGTTCAAATTCTCTTATTAATGCATATGATTCAACAGCTAATTTTTCTGAAAGAATATTTAAATTAACTGCGTCGTATTTATCAGTAGCGTCTGCAACTTGACGCAACAATTTGTTTTCTATGTTGTAGTCTCCTGTTTCAGTTAAATTGAATCCAATTCCAGGAGGTCCACGTAAACTTTTTTCTTTATTTAAAACACGTCCAAATACGTCGACGGACATAATTAAAATGAGGAATTTTTTTGAATGCCTCTCTAATATATAATTTCTGCTTCACGCAGTTCTTCTATGATTGAGAGAATTTCATTATCATGATTATTATTTCCAGCTTGCCTTTCTGCTACTAGGATTCTCAAACGATCAACTAACTCATTTGGATCGTCCCAATGAGTATACTGCACTTGACTATTGTTAGTTACCATATATTTAGGTAAAAACGGTATTCCATCTCCAGTTACTTCTAATGCCTTCACAACATAATTCAAGTATTTTGAAGATTTGTTGACTCTCATTGATTCTTCTGGTCGATAAAATTTTCGATGAGCATTTGTAGCTCTTATAATTTTTCCATAAGTTTTTAAATTTTCAGATGTAACTAAATCACCAGTTGGATAATTTTTAAAAATTAATTCCAACAATCCTATCTCATATGGATAAGATGAATCTCCAAGAATAAATTTATCCTCCTCAAATTCAATTTTTTTATTACCAATTTGAAATGATTTATTTGCCATTTTTCGCACACCAAATGCAGTATCGAGATCTCTTTTTGAAGATTTATTTTTAAACATGTCTAAATAATCATTAATCAGTGGATTATTTAATTGTTTTGTTTTATTTAATTTTTTCTTTTTGGAATTATCTAATCTTAACGTTTTATTGGGTGATGGTGTAAAATCATTAGAATATGATTCTTCTGACATCAACTCCTCCTCACTTTCCATAAATTTTCGTTTCTCCACCATTTCATTCTCCTCTAGGAATTCTTTATTTTCCAACAGTTCTTCATTATCTATGAATTTTTTATTATCTATCAATTCTTCATCATCATTTTCATCATTACTTACAGCAGATTGAAATCTCGTATTCCATGTAGACTTTTCATGTTTCTTTATCTTAAAAGGGGTGCTGCTGGGTAATTGTAAAATGCTTTTTTTAACAAAAGTTTTCGGTAAATTTTTCTATTTTTTTCAAAGGTTTAGTTATAGGCTTAAGACTTTCATTTATCATTTGCTCAGCATTTTCTCTTCCCAATTTTAGAGCCAGATGCTTACGTTTTATAGATTCTCTAGCCTTTATGATTCGTTCAAGCAATTCTTTTTTTATAGGAATATCTCCCTTAAAATCCATCTTCACTCTTTGAGAGATTGTGATGTACTAAATGGTATCTAAGTCATTACTACTATTTATAAGCAAATTTTTGAGATCTTTATTATTAGTAAAAAATCTTTTCTTAAATTCACTAAATGTCATTTCAGATTTTACATAATTTTCATAAGCTAATCTGAGTATCATTATTACTTTAAATTCAAGATCTGCATAAGTATGATTTTTATTAGATGACATATAAATATCTTTTGGCAATATTTTGATTACGCCTGGATTATGTTTTGATTTTACTATTTTCCATCTTTACTCTTGAAGAGCTCATAGTAGACTAAATTATTTTTCTTCATTCTAGTTAATTATAAAAAATTCATGCAAGCCTTTTCTGTAACGTCCATTATTAATATCACTTTCTTTATCTATTACAATAAATCCAAATTTATCTTTCCAGCATTTGTCACATAATTCCTTAAACTTATTGAATTTCATATCAGTATTCACATGATTTTTATAAATATGCTTTGTATTAGAATCATCTTGTTTAAAAATGATTAGAAAATTCACATTATCTCTAACATATTGTTTTGGAACTGCAGAATAAGATTGACACAAGTAAAAACTATCAACATATTTATGTCTTCCTCTTGAATAAAATTCATTACAACTCTTCTGACTCTCCAATTGTATATCATCAAAAATCATTAAACTGAATGGAAAAACTTTTTCAGGTGGTAAGACTTGATCCTGCTCAGTAAATTCAAAGTACCTCATTCCTTCTAAGGGTTTAAGAACACCGGGAATCCCATTAATTACCATTTTTATATAATTAAATTTTGGTTGATCTGCTGATTTCGAGTAAACGTAAATGTATACAAATCTCAGTCCATTTTCATGTTCAATTATTGCCAATAACACGTTAGTTTTTCCACAGTTCGATCTGCCACAAATAACACCACGAATAGTATTTGGAAATAAGCTACCATTACGTTTAAATTGTACAATACCGTCACCAATAATTTCATCATAATTTATTACTGGTAAGGTTAATTTTTGACGTTTACATTTTATATCTGGTGAATGTTCTCTTTGATGATTAAATTTTTCTATTACTGGAGAAATTTCCCTTTTGCGTTTTAATTTTAAATAATTCTTTTTTTGACGCTTACAATTTTTAACTGGAGAATGTTCTCTTTGATGATTAAATTTTTCTATTACTGGAGAAGTTTCCCTTTTACGTTTTAATTTTAAATAATTCTTTTTTTGACGCTTACAATTTTTAACTGGAGAATGTTCTCTTTGATGATTAAATTTTTCTATTACTGGAGAAGTTTCCCTTTTACGTTTTAATTTTAAATAATTCTTTTTTTGACGTTTACAATTTTTAACTGGAGAATTCCTACTTAGACGTTTCATTTTTATGTGTCTGTGTTAGTAGTTAATTACATACTGAGACTTTTTCTATAAATACAATCTATTTATAGTCAAGAGCTCATTCTTTAACTGACTCTCATAGAAAGATGATCACTAATGGTAGTGGATTAATAAACACTTTAATTAATAAACTTCCAGTAGAACTTCATTTTCCAGGATATAGATATTTATAATAGTAATATTTATTTATTAAAAATATTTATTAAATTTATTCAATCAGATACTGTGGCCCTGGCACAAAACTAGCTAAACGTCTTGCTCGAGGAGATAAAGGTATAAATCCTCTAGATTCAGCTTGCAAGGAACACGATATTGCATATTTTCAAAATCAAAATAACATCGAAGAGAGAAATAAAGCGGATCAAATATTAGCTGATAAAGCTTGGGAACGAGTAAAGTCTTCAGACGCCGGATTTGGTGAAAGAGCTGCTGCTTTAGCTGTAACTAACATCATGAAAGCAAAATCAAAATTAGGAATGGGATGTTCTGAAATCAGAAAGTGTGCAAGGAGAAAGGGTATAAATAATAAAAAGAAAGGTGGATTTATTCCATTCAGAACTATCGTAGCAGCTGCAAAAAAATCTATGATAAAAAGTAATAATGCAAAAAAAATTATATCGTCTGCTATTAAAGCAGCTCGCAAAGCTGTAAAAAAGAAGGGAGGAAAAAATAAGGTTAATAAAGTAAGAGTTTTACCCCTTCCATACAAAACAGGGGGTGTCTTGCCCCTAGTTCCAATTTTTGCTGGGTTAAGTGCCTTAGGTGCCTTAGCAGGTGGCGCTTCAGGAGTAGCTAAAGCTATAAATGATTCAATCGCTGCCAAAAAACAACTTGAAGAATCCAAGAGACATAATCAAGCTATGGAGCAAGTTGCTTTGGGTAAAGGATTATATTTGAGACCTTATAAAGTTGGAAATGGATTACGACTGTACAATGAAAATATTGTTGTTAGTAGAAAAAAAAAAACTTCATAAATTTACCATCGAGGGCTCTCACTAACACAGATTTACTCAAGTATGCAAAAGTATTAAAAATTCCATATTTCAGAGGAGTTTTTATGAGAAATTTACTACCAAGAAATGGTCCATTGACCAATGAGTCTGCAATAGTAAATTTAGATGATAAAGATGGTTCTGGTACACATTGGGTTGCATATCGTAAAAGAAAAAATAAAGTTTTGTATTTTGACAGTTTTGGAAATCTCAAGCCTCCATTAGAGCTCATAGAATATTTTAAACCAGCTAAAATTAATTACAATTATCAAAGATATCAACAATTTGATACTTTTATCTGTGGTCATTTATGCCTAAAATTTTTAAGTAATCAGTTGGATAAATAAAGGTTATAAAAGCAGCATTTTCTGAAAAACAATTCAGTATTACTCTGACTGTCATGAGTGAATCATTGATAATAAGCTTATCAGCTCGTTCATCTGTTTTGGAATCAAGATTTTTTCCACCAATTGAACTTCATCCAAATAAAAATTACGTTATTGGATTGATTGAGTTACTTACGTTTAACTCTATTCCAAATATTGATGATAGCTGTAATAAATTTTACTTATCTGATTTTGAAACAATAAAAATTCCTACTGGAAGCTACGAGGTCGAAGATATTCAAAAGTATCTCTCAGAAAAATTAAAAGATATTTCATTTAGTCTAAAAGCAAATAATAACACTCTTCAAAGTATAATACAGTGTGAAAAAGAAATAGATTTTGAACCGCAAGATTCAATTGGTAAATTATTAGGGTTTAAACCACAAAAGTTGGCCCCCAATATTCAACTTACATCTGAACTTCCAGTATCTATATTAAAAGTTAACGTTCTCAGAGTAGAGTGCAATATTGCAAGAGGAGCTTACAATAACGGACAAGAAGTACACAATATATACGAATTTTTCCCAGCAGTTCCACCAGGATTTAAAATTATTGACCGACCTTTGGAAATCATATACTTACCTGTATTTGTAAAAAATTTAGATTCTATTCAATTACGAATAGTTGATCAAGACGGTGATTTAGTGAATTTTCGTGGTGAAACTATATCCATAAGATTACATATAAAAACTGTTTCATAATGGGAATAGTATTTAAAACAAAAACTGAATCAGGTTATTTAAGGAAGAAACAATGGTCACCAGCAATCAGTTATCATCGAGCAGTGAAAGCGTTAACACGTCAGAATCAACAGTTTCTTGCAAGTCTAGGACTAAAACTCCGTCGCTGAAAGAAAAAATTTTCTGTGTTTTATTTTGCTGTATAAGATGGAGGAAGTATTAAATATCGATGAACCTGTCATTTTCGATGACTCTCTTGCCGACTATGAAATACACACTCATCAACCTTATGCTACGTCATCTTATAAAAATAGTGATACGATAGTTATAGCTATTCAACAGCAAGATCGTTGCATCTTACCATCAAAGAGTTTCTTGCATATCCAAGGAAAACTCACTAAAGCTAATGGGACAAAATCCGAAAAAATTAAACTCGTTAATAATGCGTTTGCATTTTTATTCTCAGAAATTCGGTACAAGATAAATGGTGAGGTCATTGATACCTGTAAAAACGTAGGAATAACTACTCTCATGAAAGGGTATCCATCTTTCACTGAAATTCAATCAAATATTTTGGAAAATGCTGGCTGGTTATTGAAAGATGGAAATAAAATCATTGATGAAGATGGGAATTTTGATGTAATTTATCCTTTATGGATACTTTTTGGATTACATGAAAAATTCGATAAAGTTATTATTAACGTCAGTCATATTCTTGAATTTGTAAGATCAAACAATGATACAAATGCAATTATTCAAGATGGAGCCGTAGATGAATCATTTAAATTTACAATAAACAAATTTGAATGGTGTGTACCAAATTTGATACCATCGGATACTGCAAAAATAAGTCTGCTTAAGCAAATAGAAAAAGATAATCCCATAAAAATGGGTTATCACTCTTATGAATTATTTGTATATCCATCACTTCCATTATCTACTAAAACAGTATGGACAGTAAAGACATCAACTCAACTAGAAAAGCCACGTTTTGTTATAGTAGGATTTCAAACAAATAGAGATAATAATAGAACAGCGAATGCTAGTCATTTTGATCACTGTCATATAACTAATGTAAAACTATATTTGAATTCTCAAAGTTTTCCGTACGGAAATTTAAATCTCGATATAGCAGGCAATAATTACTCACTTTTGTATGATATGTTTTTGAGATTTCAAATATCTTATTATGGAAAAGAATACGCGGAGTCTTTTATTGATCGAAAAAAATTTATAAATGAAACACCATTGATTGTAATAGATTGTTCAAAACAAAATGAATCTATGAAATATGCACCTGTAGATGTTAGGTTAGAATTCGAGACTAGCCGCGCTTTTCCAGCAAATACAACTGCGTATTGCTTAATCATACATGATAGGATGGTGCAATACAAACCAATCAGTGGTGAAGTAAGAAAGTTAGTTTAAGGAGTGGGGGAAATAAAAAGAGTGGGGATAACTATATAAAAGACAACGATCTTTACGAAATTCCTCATTCTCTCACCATGGAGTACATCGTTGACTTCCAGTCTTTCAAGCTCACCTCCAACGAATTCGCTATCAAGGAATTGGCGATTTTACAACTAGGAAGTCGTCAAACACCAGATGTCTTCGTGTTCAAGCCACCATGTCACTGGTTCGATCTTCCTATACGCTGCAGAGTAGAAAATAATTGGCTGGAAAAAAATTATCTAACAATGACGTGGGAATCTGGTGATATTCCATATAATCAAGTTGAAAGTATTTTAAAATCTGCTTTATCTGATGCAGATAAAATTTATGTAAAAGGTTTGCAGAAAGTTAAGTGGCTTGAAAAATATTTTAATAACGTTATTAATTTAGAAGATATTTCAAAATGTCCGACTCTAAAAGCATTAAAAAAATGGCGGATTCCAGACTATTTATGTAAACATCATCAATATTTGAATATGGTTTGTGCAGTGTACAATGTGTTATTGCTTGAAAAATATATGAATATAAATAAACCTTGTTTAGAACGATCTTTTGAAATTTATGGTAAATTAAAACAACTTTCTTTAATGGAAACTGAAGATATTGCAAACTTGCCTAAAGAATTTATTGTAAATGTGGCTGCAGAAAATGTTGACGCTGCATGGGATAAAATGCCCGAACATTATAAAATTGATTGTGATATTTTTATGTGTGTTAGATGTAGAATACATGATCATTCAGATAAACGTGTTACTCCTATGATAAAGGAGTGTAAATATTGTATGGAAACTATAAATATGTAATTTTTTTATCAATAAAACAAAATATAACCTATATCTTTTTTATTTATTTTTCATCTCCTTTTAATTTCTTTGGAGGGGATAAAAAACAGGTAGGGGTATAAAAAAAAGTGGGGATAACATTATAAATTAAATTTCTTTAAAATAAATTCTCATTCCTGCTTTGACCAGGGCTTGTGTAAACAGCTCTCTCTGGAAATCCACCAGGTTGTGTATACGACTTGTCTTTTTCTTGAGCAACTGCAGAATCACCAAGTTGACTTCTTCTAGAGCAATTTCATTAAGTAAATATAATTTTTCGAAATTATTTTTAAATTCAATATTTATAACCTTTTATTTTTACAGAATGATTAATAACATTTCGATTTCATTGGGGTCTGGTGTAGACCTTCACCTCGGTATACATATTATTCCAGATGTACATTTGTTAATAACAGCAATAAACAATTCAAAGGATAATGAGACCATATTTTCATTGAAAGCTTTACAACAATTTTGTTCAATAAATCTAGATGATTATGTTCACACAGGAATAACTATGGGTGTAGGTCCAAACAAAACTTGGCCAGAATTAGATGGAGGAATAAAAATTTCAAAAACTCTTATTGGTTTTTATGATGGGGTTAGATTTACTCAAAAAGGTTTCAAAATAACTCTATCAACTGAGTCAGCTAAGCTTCTACAAAAAGCATATCCAACTATCGAATACTATCACGATCAAATAAGCAGTAGAATTCCAGAAGTTAAAGAAGCTTATGAAAAATTTCTTTCACTATTGAATGCAGATGATTCACCTGATGATGTAGAGAAAAAAATTACAGAAAATGCTACAACACCTATTGAAAAAGAAATGATACTCATCTCATATGGTTTCTACAATATAATTCAAAAGAGAAATGAACTAAAAGTGGAAACTCAAGTCAAACCAAAACTTAAGAAAGTACAAAATAAATCTAAAAGTATTAAAAAAGCAAAAAAATAATGTAATTTTTATAAATAAATTTATTAATTCTATTTGATTCTTTTTATTTTTACCCCCACCCTTCACACATAAAAGATCACTAACAAGACCTAATTACTTAGGCCATGTTAGTGCTCTATTATTACATATGCTGTGGTATCCAAGTGGTTAAGGGTTGCTATCGAGGGCAATGGGTTAACAAAAACCCGCGCAGGTTCGAACCCTGCCCACAGCGAAATTTTTTTACCGACATCAATCTACATTATCGACTTGGCCCTACCTTACCAATTCAAATCTACTTTACCGACACACCTCTGGGGTACATCATCCTCTGGGGGAAGGTCCCCGTTGGGGTATCTTTTTTGGGTATCTTTCTTGGGTATCTTTCTTGGGTATCTTTCTTGGGTATCTTTCTTGGGTATCTTCCCCTTTACTATACTACTCACGATCACCCTATGTATGCAATACATAGATGAAAACTAGCCTTATAAGTTTGTCAGGTCAAAAAACGGAAAAATTTCTAAATTGTCCAATTCGTGGAGAAATTTGGTCCCCAGATCATTCCGATGCCTCTAAATGCTTATATTGCCTTGGTGTGTGATAATAAATAATAGTTTTCAATTTATGAGATTGTGGATCCCATCAACGTTATTAAAGAGAAAATACTCAATAAATATGTGATCGTGCCTGAAATAAAAAAGCCTTAGCTTTTTTATAATTCTTTATGATTTTTATTATTTATTAATTAATCCAAATTTTATTGAATTAAACATTTAACGCCCAAGAGCCTATCTATGAGTTCTAAATTAATTTTAAAACCAAAATCTATTTTTCTAAAAATGTATCCATATGTTAAAAAGTCTCTATTCTCAGAATTTGATTTCAAACTTTCTATAAAATTAACCGGATACTCATTATTTAGGGTAAAAGTTGGATACTAAAAAAAATCGACTCTTTGCTTATCAGTATTGTAAATAGCATCAAAAAAAGGTATACTTAATGAAGAATAATAAAATTTTCATTTTTTGTATATGTTTTAGGACACATTTTTTTTGCATGATTTTTCTTAATTTGAAAATGGCGGATGCAGAATTAGAAAAAATTACGAAAAACAAGTTGCATTAGATTATTTGTTTTTAGGAATATTTTTTGGAATTTTACATAAATATTGGTTTTAAAATTAATTTAGTATTCAAAAAGAAATCTAAACGTAAAATTTCAAATATTAATATTACATATATATTTTTGTACTAAACCTAGTTCAAAGAATATGCAACTCCATCCGTATGCATTCTATATATAATTCAATTATCATTGAATTTTTTTATTCTTATACATTGATTCAGTTTTAAAAATTGATTTGAAACTAATAACTAATTTAATTCTTCTGAAGGTTACTTCATTGAAATAAAACCGAAATAAAACTTTGTGGACCCATAACTTTTTCTAGAACACGTCACCGAAAAAATTAGAATACAAAAGTAGGTATGCTTTGATTCTGAAATACGAAATCTGGGGTCCAAAGTGGCTGGGCAGTACAGGACATGAGATCAGCAAAAACTACCCCATTTTAGTTTTTTTGCAATATTTTGGAAGCAGAGCTAAAATTATCTAATTAACTGCCTTTTTTGAAGAAAGGGTAAGAAAATATAATTACAAGCTCTAATTGGGCTATAAGACTAATTATAGGACGTGAAAACTATACTTTTAAAAAGGACTAGTTTTAATATATATAGATGCTAAGCAACATTACAAAAAAATCGCTATTCTTATAATTTGTAATTATCACCTTTACTAGATGTTAAGATTCTAAACCCAATTTATTTAGATTCTGTAAACCTTTATTATTTTAAGTCCTTAAATTGAAAATATTCTAAGTCCTTCAACTCAAATTATTAGAAGTCTCTAAACCCGGAATATTTTAAGTCCCTAAACTTGAATTTTTCTAAGCCTCTCAAAGTAAATTATTCAAAGTCCCTAAATATAAAATATTTTAAGTTCCTAACCCCACATGATTTTTGACATTTGACCCCACTTGATTTTCAGATTCACAGGTTACCCCTCCTTAGAAACATGTTCAATGTTTGAGAAAAATTGCGGTATTCAAGGCTTGAAAAATGACTTTAATACCAAAAAATTGTGACCAACACGAAGTGTTTTTGTTAACTAACTAACTAAAATGCAATATTACCAAAAAACTACTTTTAAAAGCCTTGTGCACAGTATTCTTGTGCCTAGAAGGCCCGTTGGAATAAACGGAGGTTATCGGAGGTTTTTTTTCAATTATTAATGAAAGTAATTTGTAATTTGGTTTCCTAAAGTTAGCGGTCTCTTGTTAGAGAAAGCAAAGTAAAGACTCCGAAAAATCTGCCCTCTTATTGCATCTTTGTTAAATTTTTGCATAAGGGAACTTAAGCAAAATTTTTTCTTGCAAAATCTTTGTTATTACATGATCTTCCGGTGCTGGACATGGTATTTTTAAAGTCATATGACAAAATTAAATTCATAGGTTGGTATCAATGGTACTTCCGTACGTTGCGTTCACTTATACTACGAAATAATAGTGTTAGTGTGTGTTAATGCCGGGCAGGGATGGGTAAAAAAGTGATGTTTTAGGGGGGGGGGGGGGTAAATACAGAGCGATCCAGAGCGGATGCATTGTTTGTTTATTAGTTAACCAATCGCAGCTAAGATTACAAGCATCAACAACTAGCGATGCACCTAATAAAATAAAATTCACGTCCCACCCGGGATCACCGTGTATTGACGTTTTAGGGGGGGAGAGGGGTTGAAATATTAACGACGTTTTTAGGGGAGAGGGGTATGAAATGGACTTAGAATATTTCCGATTAAGGGACTTAGAATAATTTAAAGTGGGAGTAAGCACAAGAACTTAGAATACTTTAGGTTTATGCGACTTAGGATAATTTTTATTTTGGGATTTATTGTAATTTCGATCTTAGAACTTATAATAATTAGGGAATATACGTTAAAACGTTATAAGTGAACATGATTCATGATCGTTGGTTGTGTGAAAACACAAACCAGTTATAAGTTTTTTTCATTTTTTGTTAAATTCAGGGGTAGTTTTATCAATTTTTGCCCCCGTATAGGAGTCAGTAAATTAAATAAAAGTTAAAATAGGATAAAACTTTTTCAAATGCAAGATTAAAAGAAAAATAAAGATAAAAACTCACATTGTATTTTTCCGATTTTATCTTACCCTGGAGATATTTTTCAACACCAATAGTTAGCTCTAATATTCCTTTATCGATACAGAATAAAAGAATAAATTCAATATTTAGTTAATTACTCCTAAAATGTGGCACTATTAATTTGATCATTAGTTCCAAAATATTCTGAAAAAACTCATAAGATGGAATGTTTCTGCTGTATTTTCCTATTTTCAAACCCAGTAGGACCCCAAATTCGGATTCAGCGACATACAAAACCTACAGAAGACTTTTTCTTTCTCTGGTTGACGAATTCGGAAACCGTTACACCACATTCTGACTTACGTATAATATTATTTTGGTAATTATGTTAATTGAGGGGTATTAGAGTTCAGAGTAACTTTTTTGTTGTTGGTGAATTATAGAAAAAGGACGTAATAACAAAGTTCCGCCAACAAAAGTTGGTTGAAATCTTTTCAGCAAACAAATAATAAGGTTTCAAAATAAGGGGCGGATTTTTCGTGTACTTTTTGGCTAGTACTTAAAAATTTTAACTATGCTTAACATTTTTTTACGTCTTATTTAAACATTATTATTGAACTCAATCTAATCAAAGCTTTTAAAATCCCTAAATTAAAAAATTACTGAAACTCTTTTTTTGCTTTTTTCTAACATGATTAGCTTCGCTCTACCCGTCTTTGACGGTATCTAGTTTTATTATAGAGCGAAGCTCTACCTTAATGGATGCAAAAATCGACACCTTTTGGACACGATATAGCCAAAACGATCAAACGGAATGCTTTCATTTTTTAAAATTGAGTTTATTTTATCGAGTTAATAACACCTATTGTTTTTGGGCCCAATCTGGTATTTCTAAACACATGTTTATTCTTGTACTTTTGCTTCATACAGGTATATGAAATATAAATATAAATATACATATCAAATATTTAAAAACTCACTAAAATTAAATGTAAATTCAAATTTGATTAAAAAATGTAATGGCTTTTACGTTTATATATTTCAAAAAAATATTTTTTTGTACTGGGGCTTGAAAGTACGTATTCCCCAAGCAAAGACGTATATTCTCTCCACAGTCGCAAAAAAATTTTGTACAATCCTCGGCCATAAACAAAGAATGACCCAAATCGCAGTTTACCATCCTCGGCTTCGCCTCGGAAAGTAATTTACGTGCGATTTGGGCCATTCTTTACTTTTCTGGCCTAGGACCGTAATATACTATTTTATTGTATAGGATTTAAAAATTTCATTTTTTTAAAAATATTTTCTGCTAGTAAAAATTATTTTGTTTCATTTGTTTTTTATAAATATTTTTTAACTTTATTAAAATTTTTACTATATTACAATAATTGCGAAATCTTTTCAGTAATTTTCAAAATTAAGAAAGCCATTTTTAGATTTTTTTTTTAAAATGCAAAATACAAATATCTTATATATTAATAATTTACAATATTTTGAATTATAATCTAATTACCGTTTTGATATTAGTTTCAAATATAAATTCCATGCAAGAGAATTTAAAATTTTATTAAAAATTTATTTTTAAATAACAGGGTGGATGTAAAAAGGTACAAAAGGAAATTGAAAATGAAGGTTTTACAAAAAGGACATTTAAAAAGGGAGCAGAGATATAGACTCTACAGTAAAATAAACATTTTCTTCTATAAATGATTTGAAATAATAAATTTAAAAAAAATTTTACTATTCTTGTACTTCCTGTTTCAAAGATAATATTATTTAATTCTTATTTAAAAGAAAATTTTAATTTTTAAGAAGAGCTGAAATCCTTTAAAAAAACTAATAATCGGTTTGTGTAAACAAAGCTAAAATGTAAGGAATATGTTTATTTACATTAATGCATAAATGTCACGCAACATTACAGTGCAATTTTCTATTTTTATAATTTGTAATTATCAACTTTACTAGATGTTAAGATTCTGAGCCCAAACTATTCTGTTTCCCTGAACGCGTATTCGGTGGCCCTAAATCAAAATTATTCGAAGTCCCTAAATCGATATTGATTTTTTCAGATTTTTTCAAAATCCCTAGAATAAAATTATTCTAAATCTCATTTGACCCCCCCCTTCTCCTTAAACCAGAGAAATTTGCCCCCCCCCTTTAATTTTCAAGTTCTAAGGTACCCTATAAACATGCTTCATGTTAAAACCAACTTTAAAATGCTAGAGGTAGATTAAATTTTTGGATTTGAGGTTATGAAACCACCATTCAAGTTTTTGAAAGCATTTTCTTACTTAGAAACTGCAACCTTAAAAACAGTGTCAAAAATTGACTGAATCAGAAATATTTTTCAAGAATTTGTATTTTTTGCTATTAAGTCAATTTTCGATACTCCTTTTGAGGTCACTGATTATTAAGAAACTCTTTCAAAAACTCAAATGGTGTATTCTTAACGTCGAAACCAGTAATTAAAGCTACTTCAAGCATTTTCAAGTTAGATTGTGTTGTTTATCATGATTATAAAATCATATTTTTCATCTGCTTGCAGAAAACTTAAATTACGAATTTCAGGGTTAAAAACTTAAAAATACGCCATTTTTGAGTTTTAATATATACGTTTATATTAATTAGATTAAAAATTGGGCCGGGTAACAATTATTTTGCATTTAATATATAGTAAAATAAAACTTTTGCACGTAAAAATTTTAAACAGTTACTAAAATTAATTATATTAAAGTAATCATAACTTTGAAATAGTATAATTATTAACAAAAATATTTCTTAAACGTTTTCAAAAAGATAGGCATCTATAAAAATTCTAAATTTTTATCAGAAATAAATTTTCTAGACAAATTAATATTTAAAGATAATATTCATAAATTAAATAGTAAATTGATTAATTTCATGATTACTTATAGCATCTTATATAACATTAAAAAGTCTTTTTTCTTTTGAGAAAATAGCGCCACCTAGCTATCGCCTAACACACCAATCAAACAATATTTTTAAATTATATTCACGCACGCATTCTCTTATATTTTTCATTTGGTCCCTCAGAAAAAAAAGTTTGTATGTATGCTTGTGTATGTATCTGTATGTATATATGCATGTACGTATGTATTTATGTAACCGGTGATATTTCAAAGTCCCTAATTTTAAATTATTTAAGTCTCATTTGATCCTCCTCCTTGACTTTCAGATTTCTATAAATATGTTCCACGTTTAAATGTATTTCAACCAAATTTCAACGATTTTTTGCTTATAATTGATAATTATTATTTTTTTATTGAAATAGATAGATGAACGCATAAAACATGCTAAAAAACTCCAATCGTAGTATATCAAAATTTGTTTTCAATTTTTTTTATTTTTTTGACATTTAAAATCCGAAGAGAGTAATCTCACTTGATGATTTCTTCAAGCAAAAAGTTTATAATTGTAATATAATTATAAAATTATATTGATTCTTTTGGTCTGAAATCGTATATTATAAAGATTGATAAATAAAGATTGATAATAATAATAATAATATTTTTTTAATTTTACTTGAAAATAGTATGCTTTATTTATGATTTTTAAAATTACATACAACCATAAAAAATATAAATTATGATGTTGTAATCCTTATGGCCCATGTAAAAAAACCGTCTAATACCTGGGTACCAGCCGACTAATAGCTGGATACGATTTGTCTACGAACTGGACACCAATTTATATTTTCAAAAATTTTTATTCAAAATTAACTTTTGAGAAATAAGAATAAAAGAACTCATTAAATATTTTTTTAAGATTCCATTCTTATTTGAAAATTCAATTTTTTCAAACTCCTTTGTAATTCAACTGAACCGAAGAAAAAATATTAAAAATAATATGACCAAAATTAGTACTACTTGAATTTTTGATTATTTGTTAAATTTTAAATATTAAAACCTATCGATCATTTTGAATTCTATTTATGTTCTAAATATAAAATTCAATGTTTAAATTCTGTTTTATTTTTATACCTACAAAATTCTGAAAAAATCATGCATTTTAGATATTGAGTTATCAACTATAGCAAACTACTTTCTATATATATTTGGGTTATTTGAATAATACTTTGCATTTTATTTAAAAAAAGAAAAAAAAAGCACGTTGGTGTATATATAATGGAACTTATACAAGCGATATAGAAAGTCTAGTCATGAAATCACGATAAAACACAAGTCAAATTGAAAATCCATTTTTGTTATATACGCTTTTTGGTAGCTTTCTTTTTTCAATGAAGGTATAAAATTTAAACTTTAAATTTACATTAAAATATATTCAATTATATAAATATTCTAAATAATTTTATCTGTCTGAATTCGCATCAATTTGATTCTGCCTCAAATCAGTGGTGGCTTATGTAAGATGCAAACCTCTAAATAACAAATAAAAAATTATTAAATTCTTTGAGCGACAATACCAAAAGTAACTTTTGCCTTATGCATTAGGTAATCTGTAAAAAAAATCTTCCATAGATTTTACTATCAAGATAGTAAATGTACTATCACGATGATAATAGTAATATGGTAACATTGTGATAGTTAATTTTTTTTAGAATTTTACAGAAATTTTCAAGAAATTTTTACTATTACGATAGTAATTACTACCCCGATAGAAAAGTCGGTAGCAGGTTTTTTCTCAAAGTATTTTAGACACTCGATCGGCTAATTTTTGGTAAATTTTTTTTGGTAAATCTTTTTTTTAATATTTAAGATATAAATCTATCCAAATTGAAGCTGAAACACGTTTTTTGGGATTTTGTCAGTCACTATAATAAAACTTTTTGCTCTCCCGGGTATAAAACTCGGGCGTAAAACTTGGCGCGGAATTTTCCGCACTCGTTCTAACAATCGGTAGGCAAAAAATTGGAAGCATTATTGACGAATAACTTTATAAAGTTTTGAACACATATCGTGCACGGCTTCTCTAGGCTCTCGTACTCGTTATCCCGCTAATATCAAAACTTTTTGCTCTCGATACACTACTTTGCTAAGCTAAGCGTACAACGAGAGCAGAAAATTCTATGCTAAGTTTTACGCACGAATTTTACGCCCTGGAAGGTAAAAAGATTATTTTGTTTTTATTTTTAAGATTAGATTTAAGAGTAGGAATCTGAAATAAGAAAATTTAAAATAAAACTTTTTTGGTTTTGAAAGCTCTAGTATCCAACGAGAACAAGAATAAAAAAATATAATTGGTAAAACACTTTATTCTCCTTTTTTTTCTATCTTAATTTAGTTTTATTTTATTTGAAAATTTTGAAATATTAGCAGGATTTTATTTCCGAATCCTTACTTTTTTTCATTTTAAAACATGCCTATTTAAACTATTTTTCTAACTTTTGTTGAATATATTCAACCAAAATCCTTCTTTCAACTACTCTGATTAAAAATTGTCTAATTTAAAAATTTTCTTTTTAAACGATTAAAAACGATTCTAGGCTTATTAATTTCATAAATTATAAGACTCTTGAAATCATATAAACGAACATTTCATAAAATCTCATTTTTCAATTATAAATTAGTTTTTCATATTCACACCCCAAAAGTATTATATTATTTCATTTTATTAAAAATAAAATCAATTTTCTGTTTATTAAAAAAAAAGGTAGGTAGATATAAAAAAAAAAAAATTAAAAAAAAAAATGAATGTGTAAAGGAAATTGTACAAATTGAAATAAAACCAAGAAATAGATTGGAATCGATTTAACACCGCTTACTTTTAGTGTATATGTATATATTGAAACTTGCAAAATTCGAAGAAAATAACTTTTTCAAAAGTTTATTCTTATATATTTGATAATCGATTTTATATTGTTTTTTCATTTGATAAAAAAATTACAAGTGAAAATTTTTTAAAAAATTCTTCGCTTATTTCAAGTAACGAGGTACTTTATTCACATAGCGAGGTAATAGGAGATGTCAAGTTCTTGGATCGTTGTGAAAATAGATAATTAGAATTACTTGAGGAACTGTTCTGTATTGAAATTAATTTTTTCAGCAAAAAAATATTTATAGAAGAGACTTAAATTTCGTAGTATATAAAATGAAGTTTTTGAAATATAAATGGCTAAATGGGTTGCAGGCTCTTTTTTTAAAAAAACTAGATTTCTAAAAAATAAATACATACTATACATGTAAATACCTTTAAGTCAATAAATTTTCAATTAAAAACAATAAACTAAAATAGAACAAGATTTTACTAAGAAAATTGACATTGACAAAATTCTAAATAATTTCAATTATCCAGTAAATTTCTTAAAATATTCCCAAAGGTATACAAAAGACAAATTTTCATCAAATTATTTAAGTTATTAAATTAACAAATTTTCTACCTGTAGATACACAATATTTTAAATAATTTACATAAATTACAGTTTAATTTTAATTATACGACAAATTATTCCCTTTTTAGCATAATAAATTTTCTACGAAAATACTAACTTAAAAAAAAGAAAAATAATTATATCAAAACTAATGAACATTAAAATTCATGAAAGTGTATACATTATACGTTAATTATACAAAACAACAACATTATTACAATAGAGTCTAGTTACTCTACTCAATATAAATTATGATATAAAAAAATATAAAAAAAGCCAACTACATGTACATAGGTAATTAGAATTTTTTTACTATTATCTTTGTCTATAATTTAAATGGAAAACATTTTTTTTTTAATGTCTTTTTTTTGAGACTTGTTTTAAAAAAATTAATGGCTTTTTCTTGAATTAAAAATAATAGTCAATTAAATGAAAAATAGTTAAAAATATATTTTACGTACTGAATGGAATTTTTTGATAAAGCTTGAACTTTGGTTGGAAGTATAATTATTACAGATATCTAGACAAAAAATTTAATATTTTTGAATTGGTTTATTAATGCCATATACACTGTAAAAAGTAGCTTTCTTATATTAACAAAAAAATTAGAAAATTTTCGTAAAAATTTGTAAATATTCGAAAAAAATTGTATAATTACTAAATTTAGTATATAACAAAAAATTCGAGTATTCTCGATTATTTTTTTGTAAATTCGCAAGAAAAATTGATAATTTACCATTTTTTTTTCGAAAATTTACAAAAAATAGTTGTGAATTTACAACTTTTTTCGTAAAATCACAAAAAAAATCGAGAATCCTCGAATTTTTTGATAATATACTAAATTTAGTAAATTGAAGATTTTATCGAATACTTAAAAAATTTTTTAAAAATTTACTAATTTTTCGAAAAAATTCTATTTTTTTTTGTAAATCTAAGAAATTTACTTTTTACAGTGTAGCCACATTGACTTATTAACTTTTACTAAATAAGACAAACTTTTTCTTTTATTGTAAATATTATCATCCAATAAATTCAATGAAATATTAATCTATTTTTCTTAAAATATTAAATTATAACTTCGGGCAAACACGTTTCCATATACATTATTTAGATATAATGTTATAGCGAGCCATTAATATAAAGTCTGCTTCGGTAGTATTAAATTATAGAAAATTTGAAAACTTTGTAAGGGATAAATTAAGAGTTATTATTTTTAATATCCTTTACTTACATTAGTTGGTTATACAGAGTTTTCAATATTTTTCTTTTTTTTTTTTTTTTGGAATAGTAAAGATATTTAAGGATTTTTTAAAAGAAGTTTTAAAACTTTTTTTCTTTGTTTAAATATGTAGTTTATGGTTGGAGATGTAACTTGATGTATAAAAATAGTTTTTTGTATGTGTTGTTGTGAAAATCTTTTTATAAAACCTTTTTACTATGGATATTTATCCTAAAAAGAATTAATCTAATTTAATTATTATTTTTCTATGATATTCAATCAAAAATTTATATTACAAAAAACAATATTTTTTAGATATACACTGAATCCGCAAATTTCATGTCATTTGCAATCGTTTGAGCAAGAAAAAAATTTTGCTAGCTGTAAGCGGAATTCCGTTAACCGTCGATTTTTTTTCGTGTTCTATTACAAAGGTATGATGCAGTTGCGTTTTTAAATTAATTTTCTGTTTGTTTCTTTGTTATGTCTTGTTATTTCCTGATTTTTTGCTCTAAAATTCTATTAAAAGTATATTATATATTTGTATTTGGTTTTTGTTTCAGTACATGAGAATGAACAAAGTCAATGTGATGAAATGAAATATTTTCAAGCTCTAAAACTCATCGAAGTTTCTTACAACAGGAGGACCAATGCATATTTAATTTGAGCTCCAATTTAATAAAAAAAAAAATTTTTTTTGAAAGAAAATTTTATCTTTGCCAAAAATTTCTCAATCGGTTTATGACAAGCAGCTCAAAATCTGTCTTTGTAAAATCTTTCCATAATAAGTCCTAGTACTTTTTCAAATGATTTAATTTCTAGAAAGGATTTTAAGAAAAAAACATTTTGAGAAAGTAGGTTTCGAGAGACCATATTGTTCATAAAAAATTTTTCAAAGAAAATTGACCTTTTAAAAAAATGGGTTGGGAAAAAAGTGTACTCCAATCGTATTTTAGTAGAATGAACAGGCTCTTGTTAAATTTTAATTACTTTTTGTATAACAGTGTTAAACAATCATCCCTTTTTTCAATAAAGAATAAATATGTGATTAAAAAAAAAAAAAAAACAATTATAGGATAAATTAAATTATTTACCCTATTTTGTGTAAGCTTTTTATTTTAAATAAAATTTATAATTTAAGAGGATAACTCGGAGGATAATATTATTTACGTCTATTTTACGGTATATTCATATATTAAATTTTATCTCTGTGTACTAAAATTTTTTAAAGCTTTTTTTTTTATTATTATGTTTATATCTTGTAAATATCAGTAGAAAAAGACAGTACTAGTCAGACATAAAAAATGAATCTGAATAACTAAAAAAAGTTATATAAAAAAATTATATTTATTTCATGCTCATTATTAATTTTTATAAAATTTTATTTAAATAATATGTACAGTCATTTATTACAGCATCGTTTATTGGCTGAATTTTAATTAAAAAAATACTTTGATGTTTTAATAATTAATTTACTTCTCCTTTTATTTTGGAGGGCAGGTACATAAAATGAAAATATTTTAAATTAAACTTTTTTGGAATTGGATTTAATATGCATAAAGTTAATTACTGTAATTTAGTTTTTCCTAAATTTGTTAATAATAATAAAATTTTTCTTTGACAATAATTTTATTTACAACTACTTCCATCTAGTGTTATTTTAAAATATTTTTTAAAATCAATATACGATTCTGGGCATAATTTACTAACTTACCATTTGATGCAAAATTTTGTATAAATTATTTTTTCCTTAATTAATTAATTTTTAAAACAATTAAAATAAGGTATTTTTATTTAATATAATGTAAATAATATTTGATTAGATTAATATTTTTTTAATCATAAAATAAAGTCATGATAAATTTGTATTTTTGTATGAAACTGATTTTATGCTAGATGGCACCTCTGTTAAATTTTAAATTTGATATAAATATTCAAAAAATATAGAAATAAAAATTTTTTTTTAAATTATAGGATATCAGACAAAAAATACGCAAATGATAATAGAAATAGTAAATTGAGAATATTTTTTTATAGTATTAATTTTATTCAAAACCAAGAAATATCCAATTTTCGTACAGTAGAGAATTCAAAATTTCTAATAAAAATATACCAAAATAAATGACTTTTTATACTTTGTTTTTATAATATTATAGTAATGTGAAAAAAGTACCAGTTATCTGCAATGACTTTTTGGACAACCAGCAAAAATTGAATGACGTAACTAGCAATTGTTCTGCAATTCTGCTCATAAACTCAATACTATCACGGTAACGCTGATTTGGTTAAAAATTTATTTAATTGCATTTAAAAGCTTTAAAAATGTTAACAATTGAAAGAAAAGAAAAAATAATAAAATCGTAAGATTTTGTCAGGTTAAATATGTACATACTATAGTAAGCGTATGCAAATAAAAAATAGTAACAACATATATAAATTTTTTTTGCACTCAAGTTTTAATACAACCACTCGTTGTGCATTCATCGATTGTTCACGGACTGAATACAGGATGAAAGTTGAATGCCTGCTCATGGGGTTATCCTCAGCTTCAGGGTTATGTCAGATAGGGATGAACATTTAACTTTCCCCCCTAATTGAGTAATGTACTATTAAATTTAGAATTTAGAATTTGCAGACAGCACATTTGAAATAAACATTTTGCCAACAATTGAAGACGAAGAGATATATACCAAAAATAGAATGCAGTCGTTTTAATTTTAATTAAGGATATTTGAAAGCCAAGAATGATTAATTGCACGATAACGAGACTCTAGAAAAACAAAATTTAAAATAAAACTTTACTGTCCTATATAATCGTTTGAATATTTAAAGAACTGGCTTTCGTATAAATGAGATAATAGAGTAAATGAGATAATAGAATTCTGCTTTAAATTCCATTTTTTTTTATTTGTCCTATGAAGAAAAACAATTAATTATTACATTATCTGTAAATGTTTTTAGTATATTATTGTGTAGTTAACTATTAAAATTAAACGTCTTAATCATAATGCTATAATTAACGTTTTTATTGTCATATTTTTAGAAAATAATGTCCAAGTATTAGAAAGATTTAATCTAGAAAGATTTATGGGATAAAATAAAGGTTTTAACAACATAACATCCATTTTTTCTTATGGTTATAACATTTAATGCAACGGTTTCATTAGTGTAGCTGTAAGTAGATTTACTGTAAGCATACTTAGCATGAATCTTCAAAAAGTTGCTTAAAAATTTTAAGAATAAATACTTTTATTTAAGAAATTGCCTTTATAAGAATACAAACAATTATTTAAGAGGTGAAATTTCGTAAAAATTTTTATTGTTGCCAAGTTGACTCTCTAAAATTGTTCCATATTTCATAAAAGTTTATTAGAATGAATATAATCTTCTATTTTTTAGTCCCCTTAGATCAGAAACTACCGGTGTTAACAATCTTCGATCAAAAATTTTTGAGATTTTTCAATTTTTAGTAAAGTCCAAAAATCTTCATAGTTGAAAAAAGGCTTAAAAAGTAAATATTAAAATACTAAAAATTTTTGAAGTCATTCAACGTTATATAATTAGGTGCATCAATCAAATTTTAAGCATGCAAAACATTGTGAAAGGTACTTTTCTTAAATATTTTGTTTGTCAAATAAAAATGTTTCAAAAGTAAATCCTCAAATTTTTCGGGTTTTTCCGAAAATTTTCCAAAATTTAATGGCATTCTAGAAATTTTATCATAATTTTTTGTTTTGAAATTTTTTGTATACTTATATGTTCAATTTGTATTTAGAAATTAAGGAATGCTAAAAGTTTAAGCAGGTAGTTTAAGACCAATTAGGGACTAAAAAATTGAGTCCCTTTTAAAATATTGTTCAATTTTAAAGAGTCAATCTGACAAGCAGAAGCCATTTCACAAGTCTTACCTCTTTTTAAGCTGCAAAAAGCTCATTTATATATATTAGCTTAGCAATTGTTTGAAAATTCCAATTTCTGCTTACAGTACAGGCATATGTGTATATAAATTGACGTAAATATGTATGTACATAATATTTTTTTTAATTATTAATAATAATATTAAAATTTTCACATTATTCAAAATATAATATTATTCAGTTTATTTTTAAAAAGTCACATTAATTTTCATAGAAGAAATAACATTGATTTTTCATCATCTAAATTTCTTTTTGGTATTTTAGGATGATTATCAAAATCATCATTTCTTAATATTTTATTCTCATGCAAATTATAACCCATTTCTAAAGAATTTTTATAATCATCAGACTGCGATTTATCCAATAATGGTTCTATTCCTGATCTTTTTCCTGCATTACCAATAAGCACACGATTTTCAATACTTTGTATTTTATTTTTTAATGCCTCTTTTCTTGCTGCTTCTAGTAATATACTTTGTCGCATTACATTATTCGAGTCAACGAATGAAAATCCTACTCTTTTACCTCTTCCTAAGTCTTCGTTCATTAGTTCCGATGATTTCTCCTATTTTAAAAAAAAAATCTACGATTAGAAATTTAAATTGGACAAGTTATTAATTATTTAGTAATAATTGAAATTAACAAAAATCATAATTTATAAGTTTTTTGGTTCTTTTTTGAATTTATAAAATTTTAAAATATATTACCTTAGAATCTTTAGCATCTTGATTTAATATAACAAAAACTACTGGATTATCAGGTACTCTTCCTCTATGATTTGATGGATATAATATGGGAGAGGATTGCACCATTGCAATTAATGTTGTTGTAGCAAGCAGATTTACTGGTATCATTGCGATCACGTGGAAAAATTAAATATTTCAATCCTGTAAACATGAAAATTTATAATTAAATAAAATTCAATAAAATATGTAAAAATAAGGATTTCATTATATTGAATCAAGTTTTTTTATCAGAAGAAAATAAAGTAAATTTTATATTACATTTCAATAACAAATAATATACACTAACAAATGAAAGTAATAAGAATATTACAACTCACAATCAAGTGTTATTGTAAAGACATTTTAAATTTCTTTTCATATTGGTTATCCTATATATTGTGCAGTTATTTAACTTTGAATTCAAGTTTTTCAGTTGCTAACATTATTAAATTTCTATATGGAATAGTCGGGCATAATGAAGTAGATAAATTTCAATATATAAAAACACATATAAAATAGGTTTTTCGTAATCAATATATAATCAGAATCTCGATCTGAATTAATAAGGCTAGGGAAAGCGTAATCTCACTTGAAATTTCAAGGGTGTGCGGCTACCCAAAAGTAAGGTTGGGTATCCAGAATTTCGGGTTTTTTATTTCGAGTTGGGTCGAATTTGGGGTATCAAAGGAAGCTTTCGATTCAAAACGTATAACCGGTTTAAGTAAACACAACCTAAATGCATGGAACAAGTTTACTTCCAGATGAGGGCTGGGTATAATGCAAATGTTATGCAACGTTACAATACAATTTTCTAATTTTCTAATTTGTAGTTATCACCTTACCAGATGTTAAGATTCTAAACCCAAATCATTCTGATTCCCTAACTACGTATTATTCTAAGTCTCTAAATCGAAATTATTCTAAGTCCCAAAACCTGAATTATTCTAAGTTCCTATATAGATATTATTCTAACACCATAAACCTGTAATATTCAAAGTCCCTAAGCCCAGATTTTTTAAAGTCCCTAAATTGAAATTATTCTAAGTCTCATTTAATCCTCTCTCCCTTAAATCGGACAAATTTGACCCCCCCTCTTAATTTTCAAGTTCTGAGGTACCCACTCCCTATAAGCATGTTATATGTTAAATCCAACTTTAAAATGCTTGAAGTAGCTTAAATATCTGGGTTAGAGGCTAGGAATCCACCATTTAAGTTATTGAAAGCATTTTCTTACTTAGCAACCTCAAAAGAGAGTTAAAAATTGACAGAATCAGGAATATTTTTCAAGAATTTGTATTTTTTGCTAATAAAAACGTATAACCGGTTAATTCAATTTTTTATACTCCTTTTAGGATCACTGATTATGAAAAAACACTTTCAAAAACTCAAATGGTGAATTCCTAACGTCGAAACCAGTAATTTAAGCTACTTCAAGCATTTTCAAGTTAGATTGGGTTGTTTATCACGATTATAAAATCATATTTTTAATCTGTTTGCAGAAAACTTAAATTACAGATTTCAAGGTTAAAAACTTGGATATACGCAATTTTGAGTTTTAATGTAAAAATTTATATTAATTACATTAAATAATTTAAAATTTGGTCAGGGAACAATTATTTTGCATTTAATATAGTAAAATAAAATTTTTGTACGAAATAATTTTAAACAGTTACTAAAATTAGTTATATTAAAGTAGTCATAACTTTGATATAGGTGCACATATATTTAAAAGCACCCGATTTTATCTAAGCGTAGCCCCCAACAATGCCACATAATGTCTCGATCTCTGACCACAAACCTAATAAGTACCAAAATTGTCTCATTCAACAATATTCTTCAAGAATTTTTTTGTTTTTTTTGCAAATGTTTAGGTTATTTTGAGTAATACAGCGATAATTACTCAAAACTGACCACTAGAAAATCGTTTTTAGTGAATTCTACTCAAATGGATCCGTTTCCATCCATTCAAAAATTTTAGGAACATTTAACATTACTAGCCCCTTGACTTTACAGTATATATTAAATATTTTGGAAAGAAAACGAAAAACCGTATAAAGTATGTATCCAAAACTCGTAAAACTTTAGGTATACTAAATATTACTGGCCTTGACTTTACAGTATATATTAAATATTTTGGAAAGAAAGCGAAAAACCGTATAAAGTATGTATCCAAAACTCGTAAAACTTTAGGTATACTAAATATTACTGGCCTTGACTTTACAGTATATATTAAATATTTTGGAAAGAAAGCGAAAAACCGTATAAAGTATGTATCCAAAACTCGTAAAACTTTAGGTATACTAAATATTACTGGCCTTGACTTTACAGTATATATTAAATATTTTGGAAAGAAAGCGAAAAACCGTATAAAGTATGTATCCAAAACTCGTAAAACTTTAGGTATACTAAATATTACTGGCCTTGACTTTACAGTATATATTAAATATTTTGGAAAGAAAGCGAAAAACCGTATAAAGTATGTATCCAAAACTCGTAAAACTTTAGGTATACTAAATATTACTGGCCTCTTAACTTAACAGTATATTTAAAATTAACCATTTTCAAAGGGAGGCGATAATCCATTTAAAGTATGCATCCAAAACTCTAATTGTAATTTATATGAGAATATAATTATTAACTAAAATATTTCTTAAACGTGTTCAAAAAGATAGGCATTTATAAAAATTCTAAATTTTTATCAGAAATAAATTTATAGACAAATTAATATTTAAAGATAATATTCATAAATAAAATAGTAAATTGATTAATTTCATGATTACTTATAACATCTTATATAACATTAAAAAGTCATTTCTATTTTGAGAAATTAGCGCCACCTAGATATCGCCTAACACACCAATCAAACAATATTTTTAAATTATATTCACGCATTCTCTAAAAAAAGTCTTATGTGTATGTATGTATGTATGTATTTATAGAAGTTTGTTTGTATGTACGTATGTATTTATGTAACCTGTGATATTTCAAAGTCCCTGATTTTTATTTATATTAATTACATTAAAACTTGGTCAGGGAACAATTATTTTGCATTTAATATAGTAAAATAAAACTTTTGTACTTAATAATTTTAAACAGTTACTAAAATTAATTATATTAAAGTAATCATAACTTTGAAATAGGTGCATATATATATATATATGTATATATATAAAAGCATCCAATTTTATCTAAGCATAGTCTCCAAAAATGCCAAGTAATGTCTTGAACTCTAACCACAAATCTAACAGGTTCCAAAATTGTCTCAATTAACAATATTTTTCAAGAATATGTTTTTTTGTGCAAATTTTTAGTTTAATTTGAGCAATATAGCGTAATTTACTCAAAACTGACCATTAGAAAATGGTTTTTAATTAATTCAACTGAGACAGATCCGTTTCCGTCCATTAAAAATTTTTAGGTATACTAAATATTACTGGCCTCTTAACTTTACAGTATATATAAAATTAAACATTTTGGAAAAAGGCGAAAATATATATATATATATATATGTATATATATATATATAAAATTAACCATTTTCAAAGGGAGGCGATAATCCATTTAAAGTATGCATACAAAACTCTAATTGTAATTTATATGAGAATATAATTATTAACTAAAATATTTCTTAAACGTGTTCAAAAAGATAGGCATCTATAAAAATTCTAAATTTTGATCAGAAATAAATTTATAGACAAATTAATATTTAAAGATAATATTCATTCATAAAATAGTAAATTGATGAATTTCATGGTTACTAATGCATCTTATATAACATTAAAAAGTCATTTTTCGTTTGAGAAAATAGCGCCACCTAGATATCGCCTAACACACTAATCAAACAATATTTTAAATTATATTCACGCATTCTCTTATATTTTTCATTTGGATCCTCATAAAAAAAGTCTGTATGTGTGTGTGTGTGTGTATTTGTATATGTATGTATGTTTGTACACTGTAAAAAGTAACTTTCTTATATTAACAAAAAAATTAGAAAATTTTCGAAAAAAATCGCATATTTACTAAATTTAGTATATTAACAAAAAATTCGAGTATTCTTGATTTTTTTATATAAATTCGCAAGAAAAATTGATAATTTACAATTTTTTTTTGAAAATTTAATAAAAATAGTTGTAAATTTCCAAAAAATAGTTGTGAATTTACAACTTTTTTCGTAAAATCACAAAAAAAAATCGAGAATTCTCAAATTTTTCGATAATATACTAAATTTAGTAAATTTACGAGTTTTATCGAATATTTACAAAATTTTTTGAAAATTCGCTAATTTTTCTAAAAAATTCTATTTTTTTTGTAAATCTAAGAAAGTTACTTTTTACAGTGTATTTATAGATGTATGTATGTATTTACGTATGTATTTATGTAACCGGTGATATTTCACAATCATTATTCGGTCAATGAAATATTTTTTTTACTTTTAATATGATATAACACCTAATTTTTTTTTTCAAAAATTTTATCATTAAAAAATCTGGAACTACTTTTTTTTATATGGATGCAAAACCTCATTTTTTTCTACGAAGGCACTATTATCTAGAAATGTCGTTTTTATACGATTTCTTGGATCTGATACTTAATTTTTTTTAAATTTTTTCATTGAAATTTTTGCCACCAAATTATACAAAAATACAACATTGTTTTTCTTTTTAGACGTAGTAACTAATTTTTTTCTATGGGATTACTAGTTTTAAAAATATCGTTTATAGCAACAAGACTGCAACTGCAGACCTTTTTTGGGAAGTTTAGGGCTTTACACGAAATCTGACCTGCAAATTCTGACAAAAAAGTCTGAAATTTCGGGTACCCGACCCGACTATCTGTTAACCACATACCCCTACTGTGAAGGCTTAAAATATTAATTATTAGTGTCTACAAAATTAGTCTATTTTTATTAAATCTGAATACAGAAAAATTTTATAAAATAAGACCAAACAGGTCCTTGATAAAAATTTCGCAGGAATTGAATTAAAAGGGGACATCTTAAACACAGTTATTAAAATCAGGATGATCTATTGGGAATTATGCGGAAATGGCTTATTTCAGAATCAAATCTTTGAAAAAAATTGATTACTATATAAAAATAAAAGGCTTTGAAAAAAAATTAAATATCATTTTCAATTTAAATAGCATTTTCGTGAAAAAATAAGACAATTCTGTGATTCTTTTTAAAAAATGGCACGATAAAAGGAAATCGTCTACAAATTGCAAAGTATTTAAATATTAAAGCAAATAAATTTAATTCATTGATAGAACTTATTTTTAATTTCATAAAAATATTCCAAACCCATTAGTTTAAGTTAAGTTTATACTGGGATTCCGGTTGTGGCACCCGGATTTTTTTTTTTTTTTTTGTTTCAAACGATTGCAAACATCTTTAAACCTAAAAAATTTAAAAAAAAAGAGTTTTACTCATTTAAAATATGAGCTCTGTGGCATGATGAGACTTGTAAAAAAAATTAAAAAAAAAAAAAATTTTTTTATACATACATTTCTTTCTTTTATTTGTAAAAAGAAAAAAAAATTCTGGCTACAGCAACCACAATTCTGGTAGCGGAAACAGAATTTTTTTAATAATTTACAAACATTGCGAGAAATTTAATTAAATGAAGACTTGAAAAATGTAACTTTATTTTATTTATCTGTTTTAAATGCAGTTGCTGCGATTAAAAGTTTTTATATAATATTTTTGTAAATATAATTTTTATGGCTGCAAATTAAATTAATCAATTATTCATACAAATAAATTTTAAATATTTGAATACTGTTGATTATATGCAAACATATATTTTAAACTGATGGTATGGGCGAAATTTTTTCAACTACCACAACCTGTCCTGAAAGTTAGAAGCAAATTGGCTTCTCAAACAGTTGATTCGCTTGATTTTCGGATTCTCAGAGTACCCCTTCTAATAAACATGTAAAACTACATGTTTGTATTTATGGTTACAAGGGTACACTGTAAGACTGCAAAATTACTTAAAAATTCAAGCAGCTACTTAAAATTTTGCCTATCTTCTATAAAGACAAACATTAATTAAATTACAAAATATAATATGCCAATAATTCTTCATCAAGCAAAATTCAAGCGCAGCAGCCTGACAGTGTAAATTACATTTACGTTTAAAATGTAATATTCAGTAAATAAAAATAAATAATAATAAAATAACTATTTTAATATCAAACTTTATTGCAAGCTGTAATTGATCTAAGAGATGTTCTTGAAAGTTTTTTCTTTGAATAAAGAAAACCTACACTAGAAAAAGTTACATTTGTAATTTTAAACTTTATTTTTTACAAATTTCTTTTACGTATTCAATAAGAAAAAAAATCCAGTTACCGAAACGAAGAAATTTCATTTATCACTACCGGAATACCGATTATAGCAGCCGAAATATTTTTGATAATTATTTAAATTGCAAGAAATGACATAGGACGTAAAGAAAAGCAAAAAAATATATATAATTTTTTTATTTTAAACTTGTCTTTAGGTTTTTTGACATTTGCATAAACGAAACATTGTACCTATAAATGAAAAAATAAATTCCGGCTTCCGTAACCGGAATTCTGGTAACTGAAACCGAATTTTTTTATAGTTTACAAATTTATTTGTGACTTGTGACTCTTCTTATAATAGATTGAAATCAACATTTGTTTGGTTAGTTTAAAAAACAAATGTTGTTAAAAGTAGTTTCTGCTATTAAAAAAATTCAAGACTTCTTTATCCAAGCTAATGATCAACGTAGGAGGACCCAGGTAGGATCCTGTTTTACGGGACGAAGATTAGGGTGAAAACCGATCTGGCAGATGAGATTATCCCTCAGATTATCCACATAAATTTGATAATCTCTGAGCGAAGGCATGGAACACTGATGTTTTCTAAACGGCATCTGGGCCAGTGATCCAGGTGGTGGCTGGAATTATACCCATCGCTCTACTCGTGCAGGAATGTAAAGCGGTGTAGGAAAGAACGAGTCAAACGAAGTAAATTTTGTGCATATTCGCTACAGTACAATGTTTGAGTGTCAGAATCGATGAAATGACGGTAGTCGTTTAAATTGATACTTGGTATAGAAGCTTGGATGAAACGTGAATATGGGAAAGTCGATTTATATCTCATTCAATTGCTAACCGGCCATGGGCAATTTCGCGATAAATTACTCAAATGAAAAATGTTAGGCTCAGAGCAGCCTACAGTGCGTTATTGATATTGACACCGTACAACACGGTAAATATTTAAAAAAAATGTTGTTAAGTGATAAATCATCTTACAGATTTTATATTTAAAAAAAAGCTCCATCAAAGGACATTGACATCTTGTAAAGGAATACGTTTAACAAAGGCAGATAAAAATATCTCTTTGTAAAGAATGTGGTTTCAATATTTTTTTGCCAAAACTTCTTTTGACTTTGAGTAGTTTCAGTTATTTTCTGAATATAGTTTTAAAAATATACATGTCTATCCTTATTTTATAATATTTTTAGCAAAAGGTGATAATTTCAAATGTTTACTATTTCTTCAATAATTGTATAATAAAAATGTAAAAAGTAAGGTTTTATAATATTTTTATGACATAATTTATTATAGGTCGATAAAAAATACCACATTATCTTCTATATGGGTTAAAAAAAATATAGTTAAATACCCTAAAAGTTACAAGAATGAGTCTATTGTTTGGTTAACGTAATTCTGTAAAATGAAAAATTTTGTTAAATTTTCTTTCTTTGAGATAATAAAAAAATTTATTTATATTGTCACCGTATTCTAATGCTAATTAAAAATGGGAGACAACTACATAAAGGAAGCCAAATTACAACTCGAAAAAACATCCACGGACCACGACACCTTCCGTTTATTCCAATGGTTCTCCTGGGGTTAAAAATACAAGGTTTCATATTTAATAATATATCTAATATCTAGTGATAAGAATTCTTGGGCTGTATTTCAAATAACGCTGTCACCTTTTTAATCAATCTAAACACTTTAGGTTGGTCTTATTTTTTTTGCTCAAGCGTTACTTTTTAAACTCGTGTAAATTGCTATTTTGTATCACATTCTTGCTGTGATACTCAATATACCAAAAGCCCATTTTTGGCCAAAAATGAACAATTTTTAAATTGTTTTTAAAAATTACAATTTTTGATAAAAATTGGTCTTAGCATCTAAAGCAAGTAAGCTTTAAATTTGTCAAAATTTCTTATTTGTCTGATTTCTTCTTAAGTCTTTTTTGAGAATGGTTTCAAAAAGACATGAATAAAAATTTTCTTATTAAATTGGGACTCTGAATATAAATTATCTTATCTGGCAAATAAATAATAGAAAAGGAACAAGTAAACAATTTTTGGAAATTTGATCTAAAATCTATTTTTATCAAAAATTGTAATTTTGGAAGAAATTTAAAAATTGGTCACTTTGGGCAAAAAATGGGCATTTGGTATACTGACTTATTAAAATTATGGCTATTGGGCTTAAAAGGTAATATTCACATAAAAATTAGACTTACCAAAAGTGTTTTGATTAAATTGCGAATTTGGCATCTTTATCTGGAAGTTAACTCAAGAATACCTATCTTTAAAGACGTAGGTAGGTGGTTCTAGACTCAGAAGGAGTAAGTGAAGGATGTTGGGATCATTTTTAAATATATTCAGTTCATTTATAACAATAGGTTGAATTTTGCGTCCCCAATAAGGTAAAAATTGTTAATTATTTTTATTTTACTGTGCACTTTAAGGTAAAAAAGTAAATTTTTTAAAAATAAAAATAAAATCAGACTGAAAGATTTTCGGTATTTTAAAATAGCATTAGGTATAATTTATCTTTTTTTTCATGAAAGCTAACATCCACAAATTATTGAAAAAAGAAAAAAAAATTTTAATTAACTTACAGTTAAACATATAAACGACATATGAATTAAAAATTATTGAAAAAAAAATTCATTAAAAAAAATGTACAACTTTATGTAGGTATGTCAAATATTTTACAATAAATTTAAAATTAAATTTTCTTTTATTGAAAATTATTCTTTGAATTTAAATTAAATTATAATATGTTTCTTTGTTGGTCAATAAATGTATAAAAAAAAATAAAATTACTAATTGAAAATTTTTTTTATTGAAAAAGAAAAAAAAATTTTATTACAAAAAAAGTCTGATACAAGAAAATCAATATTATGAAATATTTACGTTGTATTTCGTATAAAAAAAATGTAAAAAAAAAAAAAATTTTCTGTTACTTTTCATGCAAATTATTACTTTTTTTTTGTAAATATTGGCTACTTTGTTCTTTGTCAACGTCAAGTCAATTCTGCTAAATAAGATTATAAAAGAAAAAAATGCCTTTAATTGTAATTTATTGTAAATTAATAAAATATAAAAGCGATATTTATAATGATAATAAATAATTGATCGTGCATACTCGAATAAAAAGTGCAAAGGAAAGTAATAAATATTTTTTAAATTTAAACGAGATTTTTTAATTTAAATAACTCGTATGTAATAAATTTTAAAGTTTTATTGATAAGAAAAATTTATTATAGAGCGAAGCTTCACCTTGTTCCAAAAAAAATTCCAATCCTAATACACAGGATTCAGATGAGAAAGTATCAGGTTATTTTCATATGTTAAGCCTAAAGTCTTATTATCGTATAGTTGAACCGTATAATTTTGTTACAATTAAATATTTTTAAAGCCAAATTTAAAATAACAGGTGATTTGCGTCGCTCTACTAGCTTTTAATGGGAGCTAGTATTAAAAATACCTTGTATTGAAATTATTAATGATAACTAAATTGAAACTAACTAATAATGAATATTAATATTCAAAATTTCTTGTATCGCTCGATGGCAAGGAGAGTATTTAAATAATTGAAATAATGACAACCTTTGCGAGAAAAATAAATTAAATTTGTAAATTCATTTAAATCAAGAACTTGCTCGTAAAGGTTGTCATTATTTCAATTATTTAAATTGAAATTGTTAATAATAACTAGAGAAATCGTTTTTTTTTCATGAAGGACTCTAACAGGTGGTTGTATTATATATATTTATTTTTTCTTGAGTATCAATTAATACGATTATAAAAAAAAAAGTTTTATTAATAATGAATTTTTTATAACCAATTTTTTCAAGTGTATAGTTTTTTTTATTGACAAAATTTATATATTGGCTTAAATAACACAAATTAAATCTATTAGTAGCAGAGTACATAGCTATTTATATTTCTGGATGCAATGAAATTACTTGGGGAATCAAAAAAATTTGAATCATATTTGATTTTTGTATTCGAATTCTATAATTTCTATTTGCGCAGTTATAATTAGCTCATTTTGATGCTATGACTTATATATGGCTCATTTTCATTTTTTTTTTGCAAAAAGAGATTTAAAGAAAATAATATAAAATAATATAAAATCTTGTTTTAGTGTTGTAATTTTTAGAAAACATAAAATAAAAGATTTTTTTTTTATTAAAGGATCAACTTGTTATTGTCATTATAACTTAGTAAAATTAAAAAATTTTTATTACTGTGCTGTAAACCACATATTTCTTGAGATATAAAAAAGTATTTTTATGCTTTTGTGAATAAATAAGAAATTTTTGGTCATATTTTAAACTAAAGTAGCATCTAAAACATTAATTTAAGGTTAAATAGCTGTTGGTACAGCTAAAATTAAAAATACAAACTTTAAAAAAAAGAAAATAAAAATCCATGCACTTGTTTTGCTTAAAACACCAAGTTCATGATAGGAATAGTAAACATTAGCCAAAAAATTTTTTTTTAACTTAAAATTTTGTTAATTTTTATGGTGTATGGTCAACAATTTTTTGAAATACAAACTTTAAGACAAAAAAATTTGTAAATTCTTATTTCAATCGGTATATACAACCACGTGACACTATTTTTGCAAAAAAAATGAAAATGAGCGATATATGTATGCATATATTTTTTTGAATTTATATAATTATAATGATAAGCATGAGTATCCTAGGATTAATAGCAAGCTTTGACGTCTTCAAATCTTGTAGCATAAATGAACGCTAATACGTTATCAAATAGTTAACGTAAGATGCAGTTACGCCTTTAATATGTCATAATAATAATGTCTTACGTCAACTTTTAGATTAAAACTATATAATGCATACATAAATTGAAATTTGCTTTTTTAGAACGAAAATTCAATACTTTTTACATGACGTCAACTCGTATTTTTGAAAAATTTATGCTGCAGAAAAAATGATTATAGCATTGAATTCTGCAAGGTATCATTGATCGGTAAGGTACGTGAAAAATCGGTTTAGTATAAGGAAGGGTCTGTTTAATTAAATTTGAAAATCATCAAATTTATCAAAAAATAGATTATAATAAATTCAATAAGATTGAAATTGCAGAAAGCATGTGAATATGCAATTAATTTTTTAATGATAAGCTTGTTCTTTTTTAAAAGCATACTTTAATTTAATTTTAAAAAAAAATTGTTGAAGAATTAAAATATTTTTTTTATGGGTATTAGCTATACTATCTGGTTGCTCAGCTTGAAACGTTTTTAAAAACTAAAGCGATTGCTTGAATATTCAAGAAATCAACTAAAAATTTCAAGCAAATTACAATAAAACTAACTAAAAACTTTTGATTTAATTTTGTTTAAAAACTTGAGCAATACAAGAAAATCTTAAGCACAGCAATCTAGTAGTGTACTTTCTTTTTTCGTATCATATGCAAAGAGACAAATCTGATCCTAGTATATGAAGTACCAATGATGCAAAATTTTTGTTATTTGCGTGATCACGATATTGGGTTACAATAGTTTTTGCCTACCCAGGCGTAAAACGAGTGCAAAAACTTTTATTAAATAATTGTATCCCCAGAAGAGCAAAAAATATATTGTAGATTTTAAGGAAACGTTAAAAATTCACTGGTTTTCGCAAGGCAGTCCAAACTTGTATACAAAAGAACTGTCATATTTTTAACAGAATGTCATGTTATTATTTATTAATTAGTTCTTTAGATCGATAATTTCATGATTAATATTTCTTGTAAAAAAATATATTAATTAACAAAATGTTATATTTCTAAACAAAAATATTCTTAACAAAACGCACTTAAGACTTTCTTAATCTTCAAAGGATTAAATTATAATCTTTAATTAAATTAATTAGTTGAATATTTATAGAATACAAAATCTAAAATTCTAGAAAAGAGATCATTATTCCTATAATTGAATTAATATAATAAACTAATTAGTTATCTGTTTCATAATCAGATCAATTTTATTTTATACGTCCAATTTAACCTTATACTATTTATTATCTTTCATTAATACTATAACAATAAATTCTGATTGACAAACAGGTTATATTTATTTAAATTATTAAATAATATGAATTATCCTTGATTATAAATAATTTTTGTACTTTAAAAATATAATTTTTGTTTTTTATTAAACTATTTTTTAATTAAAAAGTTTTTGAAAAATAAAGACATTTTAATGCTTCATTTTTTCATTCATTTATATTTTATTATGAATTTATTTATTTTCAAATAAAATTTTGCTGCGTCTGTTTTTCTTGTACTTTTAGATGCAATATTTTATCTTTAATTTTTAATTTTATATTTTGTTAAATGGTCAATTTGAATTAAAAAGTTTAAAATTTATAATTAAATGAGTTATTTCACGTAAATAGATTAATCTTACCATAAGCTTAACTTTAGATAAGCATGCTGTAAGGTTACCGGAAGTAAGCTTAATTAACTTTAGGTTAAGCAAGCTTACCCGAAATTAAGCTACCGGTAAGCTTAATCTTTTTACGTGGGATGATAATAAGAATAACTTCATTACACTTAGCCCTATTATAGTAAAAAGAAGTAGCCTCAAAGCAACATAATTTCTAGAATCCTGCCATAATATGTCCTAGTTCTCGAAAGAAAAATCCTTCGGATTAAATTACTGACTTGTTGATATTCAAGTATATTGTTTTAATTTAAAAAAAACAATTAACAAGTTGTTATTTTATAGGCGAAAAACCATTTTTAAGGGTGAAATTGATCTCTAAAGTTAGGGTTTAAAATTATATATTTTTTTATTTAGCATACGAAAGCAAAATATCGTTAAATTAACCCATATCTTACCAAATAGACTTAAATGGTCGATTGGATTTTTGTATAGAAAACTTATAAAAAGGAAAATCTATTTTAGAAAAAAATATTTTACCATACAAAAAGTGTTGCTATTTTATTACTTGAAGTCAAAATATCCAAGTTTTTGACCGGAAGAATAAATTTTTTAGCAGTAAAATACTATAAAAAACTATCAAGTTCTTTATTTTAGAGTAAAAATAAAAAAAAATTATATACAGTTTTTTCAATTGTATTCTTTTTTTTTGGCGGGGACGTGTTTCTCTCCCTATATTTACACCCCGCATTCCATTTTTGGCATACGTAAGAAAAAATTCACTACCTTTTTTACATTTTATTTAAAAAAAAAAAAAAAAACTTATAACTGGTTTGTGTGTTCACACAACCAACGATCATGGAACATGTTCACTCAAAACAGTAATAAATCCAAAAGCCGAAAACTGACCTACAAGGTGTTCAAGAAAAAATTTTTTTTTTAGACGGACCTAAAAATTTCTTTTTGGAATTATAATCTAAAAAATTGTAATTTTTTATTATTTTTCTAAAAATAGCAAAATTAAAAAAAAATTTAATTTCAGTTTTTTGAGAATTTGACTCTGTTGCACCAAATATTTTTTAGCGTGGATAGTCGCAAATGAAAATTTGTGTTTTTTGGCTTAAATTAAAAAAAAAATAGAAAGGGCATGTATCTCAATTTTTTTTAAATCGCTGCTAAAGTTGAAATTTTAAAGAAAAATTTTTCTATTTTGGGCGGTTTTAGGCCCGCCAATTAAAACGATGCACTAAAAGTAATTAAAAAAATAATTTTATCCAAAAGTATATTATATAATGGTTTGAATAAGAGGTCGTAAGACTATTTTGACAGATTCGTTTCACAGGAGTATCTGGAAGTTGACTATAAAGTCGCTAAAAATTTACTTTTTTTTGTCATTATTAGGCCTCCAATAATTACTGAAGGCACTTAGAGGTCTATAAATTTCAGGATCTAAGTTTTTTTAGCTGTACTTTGACCTAATACAACTAGTTTCTAAATATGTTTCTTGGGCCGTTTCACTGTATAGTACCGGGCATAGCCTTTAGGTATCAAATATCGAAAACTGAGTATAATAACGAAATTTATAAAACTATTGTAGTACTTTCGTATAAAAATATTAGGAATTACGTCGAAAAAGAAAAATCAAAAATTAAAGATTTAACGAAAACTAATACTTGTATTAAAAAAAAGTGCACTGAATTATATAGAAGTTATTATTTTAGGCACGATCACCTACTAATTTACTTCATCCCTTGCATATTTTTACTAATATTTTAGATTTTCCTGGATTACGATACTGATAATAATGAATACCTAATGAAGAAAATTTAATATTGATATGATTTTATGTATACAAATGGAGTATGGTTTTTTATTGGACTTAGATGATTAAACTCTTTTTTTTTATGAAAAAAGGTTTCTTTTCCCATCAATTAAAAAAAATTTTTTTGAGATCTAAAATCAGTTATTATGTGATTAATTAAAAACGACTGGATGAAATAAATTTTGGCTTTCTGATACCCCTTTAGTATAGGCTCGGAAAATTTTAGGATACACCATTTAGAACATTCATACTTACACACAGACATTAAATAAAAGAATATTAGAGGCATCGAAATGACCTGGGGATCAAAATTCTCCACGAATTATACGTTTTTAAGACTTTTCCATTTTTTTACCTTACAAAATTTATAAGGAACGATATCATCTATATATATTTGTATACATTGGTTGATCGAGCCTAAATATTAGGTATTATATTGAAATTAAAAAAAAAGTAGTTTGATATTTTTTGCTGACAAAAATTTTGGAAATAAAATTAGGTATTAATTCCTCGATTAATTCTGAAATGGTTGTGAAATCATCGGTTATACCCATGCATATATACAAGCCTTGTCCATAAATAAGGAATGACCCAAATCGCAGTTTAGGTGCGATTTGGGCCATTCTTTACTTTTCTGGACTCGAGCCGTAAATATACTATTTTAGCATCTGGGGGTTTTAAATCATACATGCAAAAAAATAAAAAATCTAAATTATATCCTCATTGAGGATCCTGATATTTCATTTTTTTGCTTTAAAATTTAATACTTTAATATTTTAATTTAAGTTTAATACAAATAAATTTTAAAATTAACTTTTAAAACCAATCTTTTTAATTTTGGGTTATCAAATTGCACAATTTGTCCTAAACATAAAATAAAAGCTTCTTGTGTACGAATTTAATCTTATAATTCATTAAATTTTACAATTACACATAAAGTATAATAAATAGAAAATTTAATTTTAATAATTAATATAACTTATATATTTTAATAAAATCATTAAATTCTTGTACACACATATTAAATGCATATGGCATAGTATGATGTTTGCTTATTAATACAAACATATTTATCATTTTTAATATTTGACATTTTGAATACGTTTTGTTTTAACGTTAAAATATACGTAAATGTATTAAACTAATCCTTTTTATTATTCTTATTTTATATTTTTTATTATTTTTTGGTTTTTATGTTTTTATGCAGAATTCAACTGAGTTATTTGGATGTCTATTTTTAAAACTTGGTGATTTGATTTGATCTTTTATTGGTAAAATTTCATTTCTAATTCTTTTTTCAGGTGCCACAAGGGAGAAGAACAAAAAATAAATCTAAAATATATCTAAATTTTCTGATCTGCGCTGATTCAAAAATTTATTTTTTTTAGGTAATACGTTTGAATTCAGAAAAAAATTAAATTAAGACGAGTATTGAAATTTGTTTACACTGATCGTTTTAAATATTTAAAAATCATTATATATAATTAGAAAAAAAATAAATGTTTTAAATACTCTAAATGAAGCATGTGATCAAAATATAAGTTTTGGTTCCAATGTAGAAGAACCATTGTGATAGGTGAAATTTCGATTTTTGAATTTTTGAGACCCCAAGAAGCTAAGAAACCGGTTTAAAAAAAAAGTATATGTGTGTGTATGCATATACGTATAGTAAGTATGTACGTATTTATGTTTCACAACCATTATGGTTAACTCCTAATTTTTTTTTTCAAAAATTATTCTATCAAAAAATCTCAAACTACTTTTTTTTTTTATTTGATTATAATACCTAATTTTTTTCTACGAAAGTACTAATATCTAGAAATATTGTTTTTATTCAATATCTCTGATCTGTTAATTAAATTTTTGAAAATTTTTGTCGTTAAAGAGTAAAAAAATACTATTGCTTTTTATCTTTTCGGACGAAGTACCTAATTAATTTATATGGAAGTACTAGTTTTGAAAATATCGTTTTTACTCGATTTTTTGGATCGGTTACCTTATTTTTTAATAAATTTTTTCTCAAATATTTTTGCATTAAAAAATAAAAAATACACCATTATTTTTTTTCTTTTTGGACTTATTACCTCATTTTATTTTAAGAAAGTACTAGATTTAGAAATATCATTTATACACGATTTTTCGGACCTGGTAGCTAATTTTTAGAAAATTTTTTAATCAAAATTTTTTGCATCAAAAATTAAAAAAAGACGCAATTAAATTTTTTTCTTTTTTGATGTAGTACCTATTTTTTCTATGTAAGTTTAAAATGGCCGTATAAAGGAAAAGATCATTTTTAGTTTTTTCATTTTATTATTATACTTTATTAGATGAAATAGACCATTAAGAATATTTTGTTATTGCTTGAGGAACTGTAGTGTTAATAAATTGTCAACTTTTTTTGTCTTTGAAAACCTAAATTTTAGTTAAGTGCGCATATTTAAATAATCCTTAATGATTATTTATCCTTTTTATTTTAAATCCAATATATTCCAATTAATATATGAATGAAATTTTTGTAACAAAAAACATTAAATAGTTTTACATGTAAACAGAAATTAAATTTTTTTTTTTGATGCACTATGCAAGTAATAAAACAAAATTAATTTAAAACTTTAAATTATCATTGCTAAAAATTTAAAAAAAATGAATCGAAACAAAAAATTTAATAATTACTACAAATTAAATAAAAAATTATACAACAATAATTAAAAATTTTCAAAACATCAAATTATCTTTTTCACAAAAAACTTACCAATTTTTTAAAACTGTTTTTAAAATTCACCAGTTATTTAAAACTTAAAATTAAATTTTGAATTTTTTATATATCGACCCCACCAAAACAATAAATTTTTCAAAAAATGCAAATTAATAATTCAAAGAAATCCACATTATTATCGATAATAATTTAAAAGACAATAAATTTATATTTTATCTCAATTCCAGTATCCTGATAGTAGGTTGATGTGTGACTTCCAGTTTTTCTGCGCCTGCAAGCTTTTATATAACGAAGTCAAATGCGCGACGATTCAAAATATACAGACGTCGATATAATATTCTTCTTTTCTTTTTTTTTCATTATATAGGTATATATCATATAAAACTCTATATATAGTATTAAAATTATATGTTACAAAAAAAGCACCAAAAATAATAATAAAAATGTATAAATTTAGTTAAAAGAAAAAAGGATTATAAAAGAGCTTTAAGAAAATTAACTTAACAATTTTTAGTTGATTTTATCAAATAAAAATTTCCCAATTCAATCTATATTTATACAATGAAAATTAAAGGGAAGAGATTTAACAAATTCTTTATAAACACGCTAGAAAATATAAAATATCATATGTTTATTTATTTTTATATTTACGTGAGATTTAATGAGCTGAAATAAATATTAAATGATGTTAAACTAACAAATCATTTAGTAAAAAAAATTATTTTTTTTAAAAATACTTTTATATTTCATAAAATCTGTATAAAATTTTAAAGGTAAATGACCCTGGTGACTTTGTCAAGATATATTATTTTTAATTAAGAAGCTTGCTACATTGTTATTGCAGTTTGATTTCTTGAAGGCCTTCAATAATGTTTCTCCATCGAAACTTCTTAAAAAACTTAGGGATATTGGTTTTTCTAGATCATCATTATTTTGGTTCTGGTCGTACCTCTGTGGATGAATAATGTGCGTGTCATCAAAATCTATAACATCTACTTTCCGCGATACAAATATTTGAGTGTCCCAAGGATCCGTTCTGGGGCCACTACCCTTTTGTATTTATATTAACGATCTGAAAGACCACTTAAGTGATGACATAACATTTAGACTATTATACACGGATGATCTACAGATATATGTCCAGATTCCTACTGACCAAATCGAACAAGGTATTGTATATTTTTCAGAACGAGCTATAAAAGTGGCGGTATAGGCTGATGCAAATAATTTGTCTATAAACATAAAGGAAACACAAGCTATTGTTTTTGGTTCTTCTACCACAGTTAATTCTTTTAAAAAATTAAATATTTCCAAAATCGTTGTCAATGATAGTGGTGCTTGTGTTCCCTTTGTGGATGAGGTTGTCAGCCTTGTGGTTACCTTAGACTCTTGTATGTCTTGGCGTACGCAAGTAACAAGGGTGACCAAAAAGTATACAGTATATTGTATGGTCTTAGGCTAATCAAATCTTGTACCTCTGAACTTTTTGTAAGCGCCTAGCGCCTCATTGAGTCTCTTGTGATACCCCATTTGAATTACTGCTCAGCAGTTTATTCTGATACTTCTAACGTACTGAGTTACTGAGCAATTACATAGAATCACTAATTCGGGTATTAGGTACATTTTTGGTTTGAGACGATTTGAACACATTACACCATACAGAAAGCGTCTTGGTTGGATGCTTAACAGAACAGACTATTTCGCATCCCTTACTATATATAGACTTGTGCGTATGAGAGAACCGCATTTATTACATACATTATTTGAACCATACAAATCAGACAAACCTACTAGAGGTCCCCGTAAAGTTCTTAATGTTCACTTAGTACCCTATGGAATTTAAGGTTGAATCAGCTGGATAGAAATAGCATTTTTTGAGTAAAAATTTCTGGAGATCGATACTTCTGGAATGTTTAATATTTTTAGCCACTGATCATGTTATGTGTCCCTTAAAATTTTAAAAAAAATTTTGAAAATTTATTGGCTACAGACGGAGATATTAGCGCTTGAAATTTCATTAATTTTTGAGGTACTTAATTAATCAAGACTTTTTTATAAATAATCTGATTTTAAAAATCTTTAAATTTAATATTTAGGGCATTATTTAACATCGATTCACTAAAAAAAATCTCAATTTTTAACAATAATGTGAAATATATTTCAAGTTTTTTGATTTTTGGCCTAACCTAAATTTTTCAAAAAATCAATTTATTCGTGGCGAAACGTAGAAAATCAAAAATTTTTTTTAGTGAATCGATGCTAAATAATGTCCTAAATATTAAATTCAATGATTTTTAAAATCAGATTATTTATAAAAAAGTCTTGATTAATTAACTAACTCAAAAATTAATGAAATTTCAAGCGCTAATATCTCCGTCAGTAGTCAATTTTAAAAAATTTTTTTTTAAATTTTAAGGGACACATAACATGATCAATGGCTAAAAATATTAAATATTCCAGAAGTTTCGATCTCCAGAAATTTTTACTCAACAAATGCTATTTCTATCCCTCTGATTCAACCTTAATTCCTCCCTGTACAAGGGATTTACCAACCTATTCTCGCTTTAAAAGGAGTATGACATTACTTACATATGAATTAGAGAATATACAGTAGTTTTGGTGGCATTTGTACCAATACTTTATACTATTGATATTTACTATTTACTTATTAACAGTTAAATTTTGACTAGTCCTCAGTATTATGTAATCAATTATTGTAAATTTTCTTTTATTCAACTTGATTTTATGTACAGATTATATTGTAAAACCCTTCAGTATTATTTAATTAATTATTGTAAATTTTCCTTTTATTTAATTTTAATTTTATGAACATATTAAATTTTTTTAAATCTATTTATATATTTTGCAAATTTTAATTATATTTATTTTTATTGATTCATTTATTTATTATATTATATATTATATTGTATATATGATTGACAATGGAGTGTGTTGAACATTTTGTATTTTGTAGTTAGCAAATAAAGTTTAATAATAATTATAAAAAATATTCATAATGAGTGAAATAGCTATTTTATGTAAAAGTTAGATCCCATTAGATTGTATTTTTCAAGCATGTTGTATTTTATTTTTTTCTCAGCTGTTTTACTATATCAATTAACTTACAGTTCTTTTTAGTTTATTATTAACAATTAAAGTTTTGGAAAAAAACAACAAAAAAATTATTTTTATTATTAGTGAAATTTGATTTTTATGAAAGATTTATCTATGAAAAACTCAAATTTGAAAAAAAATCAATTTTTCAAATCTTGTACATTTAGACCTTTTGCCTTCCAGACACAGATATAAGCAAATGATTGAGTATTCAAGTTAGTTCTTCAAAATTAAAGACAAACATTATAAATTTAAATCTACTTTGTGTAACACTTTTCCAGAATATGGCCATAATTATGTTGATGGTAGGGTTTATGGGGGTAAGTTATGGCTATATTGCGGCCATCTGATTGATGTTGGACAATCTTTTTTTTTTTCATTTTTTTTTTTATTTTTCTTTCTTAAAATCATCATTTATGTCCCTTAGAAGCTCCCAAGTGTAAAATAATGCCAAAAAAGACCAATTTTAAAATTGCTGCTAAAATTGTAATTTTTGATGAAAATGAGTTGTAATAAGACCTTTACAAGGTCTCAAAAATTTTGTACAAGCTCTTAATTTTGAAAAATTTTTTTACTCATTTCTTTTTGATTTTTTGCTTAGCAGATATGATAATTTAAAAAAAGAATCTCAATTTAAGGATTTTTTAAAACAAATCATATCAAATCATTATTGGCAACGGACATTTGATTTAGTAGATTAATAGTTTTATAGTGATAAGAGAATCGGTCTTAAAAAATTGCGGTTTACGGGGAATGAAAGTTAGCACTGAAACAAAAAAAATTAGACCAAATGGTAGAATTTTGGAAGAATATGACAGCGTTATTTGGAAAATTGCCTATATCTTATAACATTTATATAGAATTGAGTCCTGTGTTTCTCGGCAAGGGATCTGATGAACACAAAACTAAACGACACATCAATAATTCTACGCAAAAATGTTTTGTGGAATCGTTCTACACCAAAAATCGTTGTGCCAAAAAGATCAACACAAACTTTTTTTAATCGAAATATTCAATTCACTATGTAAAGTGATATTTGTTTATGCTATTACACGAAAGAAATAAGTTATTTAATATTTAAAATGGTGTGTTGAATACTTTGACTAAAAAAAATTTGTATTGAACTTTTCAGTACAGCGATTTTTGGTGTAGAACGATTCCGTAAAACTTTTTTGTGTATAATTATTGATGGGTCGAATCATTTTGTGTTGATCAGATCCTTTGCCCGTTTCTCGGCCCAGAAGGCGCGTTCGAATAAACGAAAGGAGTTTTGGGTATTTTTTCAACATAATTAAGTCATCCATAACTACACATTGTAATTTACGATCCAGAAGTTTCGAATATATACGATTTTTGCTATTTAATCCAAAAATTGTTGGTAAAAAATGGGTGCTTTGTGTGTTTTAAGGGTTTTTAAGGTATTTCCGGACACTGGGACATTCATTTTTGAAATTAACGACACCGAAAACATATAAGAAAGTATTGAAAACGTAAATTGAAAAAAATTTTCGTCGTTCACAAAAATTGTCAGTGTTAGCCAACTTGAGAGCTACCCTGGATTTGTGCGACCCCTAAAACGTTCTCAAATGAGCTAAAAATTGGGTTGGGATCATTTTATAATCTAAACTTCAAAATACTTCAGAAAGAAAATTTTTGGAGCATTTTTTTTTGTGAACTACCCAAATATATGCATATTCTGTCCAGAATCAAAAAATTTATTTATTTTAAATTTACTATTTCTTTCACATGGAGAAGTTTCTGCTTATTATTTATAAAATATTTAAATATTTATTAATCATTTATTTTAACTTTATTAAAAATATATAACAGATATATATTTACTATTTCTAATATATTATGTTATAAACCCTTGCCTCAACATAAAGAAAATTTTAATTTTACTTCGTAAAGAATTTAAAGTTTTAATTAACAAGTATACTCATTTTGCAAAATTTAAATATATTGTAAGGTTAAATATAGGTTTTTATCAATTAATTATTAACATTCAAGCACACCCAGCCTCAGTAATCAAAATTTTTTTAGGAGTGTGCCATTTTTTTGGCGCACACTACTCGCACACTAGGCACACACGAGGCGCACCCATGGCCTACACCTGGCTCACACCTGGCGCACATTAGGCGTGCGCCAGGACCGTTGCTTGGTTCTAATAGATATTGATATCCTGTATAATTTGCTATTTTATAACAATTTTACCAACAAACCCTCAGAAAATGTCTACGATTGGCGGAAACTTAAAAAACAAGCGTTTTTATCCCTGTTTTGCGGCCAAAACGTGCCACTTTGACGTAAGTCTTTACTATTCGTAAAATATTATGTTTTTTTTCCTGCTAATTAGTACCCGGGGGTTTTCGAGGCTGCTAATTTCAAATATGAACTTAAAAAAATCATAAAGCTTCATCTAAGGGTGGAAAGGGGTGAAAAAACGATTTTTATAAAAAGCTTTATTTTTAATTGAAAAACTATATCGGGTGGTTGTCGAGGTTGCTGATTTCAAATATAAACTCCGAAAAATGATAAAATTCATTTAGGGGTGGAATATTGGGGTGACAAACGTCGAAAAATTACTTTTCATAATTGCTGAAATCAGCAACCTCGATAACCCCCCGATATAGTTTTTCAAGTAAAAATAAAGTCTTTTATAAAAATTGATTTTTCACTCCTTTTCGCCCCAATTTTCCCCCCCAAAATAAAATTTTAGTATTTTTTTGAGGTCATATTTGAAATTAGCAACCTCGAAAACCCTCGGGTACTAATTAGCAGGAAAAAAACATAATATTTTACGAATAGCAAAGACTTACGTGAAAGTGGCACGTTTTGGCTGCCTGGGCGGTAATGGGTTAAGTATATTAATAAGAATTAATTTAAAATTTATAATAGTTTTAAAATGGTTAATTGTAAATTGAACCTTTTCATAGTTAAAAAGGGAACATTAAGATTTGTAGTATATAAATTATGGCCATAAAATAATAATAATTTTTATATTTTTAAGAGGATAAAATATGGGGATACAGAAGAAAAAAATCTTTTACATTAAAATTTTTTAATAATTTTTTCTTTAGTTATTTAATAATACTACACAATAATATGTGAAATTGGGAATTTATCTATTGTTTTTTTATTATAAAAAAAGAAAATGAAAAGTTTAAATTTCCATCATTGCTGTTTGATGATTTACAGTATATATATATATACATATATTTAGTTAGTAGTTGTTATAAGTAGGAAGTGCGTTGGAAGTAAAAATTTTTTCGCATTGTTTTTTAAAAATATTATGTAATAGAGGTACGACTTTTCTTAAAAAATATAATTAAATTTTTCTGAATAATATTTTATATACGAAGGATTCCATGCCAACTGGACCCAAGTTAAACTGAAGGAATGCGGGAATCGGTCAAAAATATTTGTTTCCAACAAAATTTTATTTTATTTGTGCATGCGCGAGAAATATCTTCTTCAAACTCAATGTATGAGATTTCTTATATAGGGTTGGAATTTTTGGTACCTTTTAAAAACTTATGTGAGAGAAAGGTGAAATTTCAAGGTATTCAAAATTAATAATGAAACATTTTTGAATGAATAACTTAACTATTACCTTTTTCGAAAATAAGTAAAATATTATGAGTTTGTACCTTAAAGTTATATTTTAAGGAGGCAGTAGCGTGATGCAATGGTTACCTACTTAGCGTATTTTAAAACTGTAATGTATACTGAAGAAAAATTCCGGTTGCTGCAAAATAACACATTTGCTTACAATAAATTTTCAATAAAAAAGCCGATGCTCTGCGTAATTTTTTATTAAAAAATGAAAAAAAAGGTACACTGAAAAAAAAATCTGGTTGCCATTACCGGAACTCCGGTTGGGGAACTCGAAATTTTTTTTTTCTTTTAAATGGTTGCAAATGACACAAAACCTAAAGAAAAGATGAAAAATGTTTAAAAAAATTTTTTGTTTCGGTTCACTAAAAAGCTAAAATTTTTGTACCAGCGAAATTTGGAAGAAATATTTTTGTCCATTTTTAACGACCCTTTAGTTCAACTTAGACTTGAGTATACTCAGTTGACGTGGATACAATAAAAAATAATTGATGCAGTTGGTAAATTTTAAAATTCTATTAGTATATATTTGCGATAAAGTACATATAAGTTTATGCAGGAAAACCCTAGTGTACGCGGTTAGTTCATTTCGAAAAAGTACTGTAGAAAATGAAACCGCAAATAAAGGTTAAGTTCTAGAATTCATGAAAATTAAAAAAAAACTTTTAATTCAAACAATTTTTTATTTAATTCATTTAAAATATTTACAACTTTTAAAATTCATATTTTTGGGCAATATTCATCCACAGCTTTTTGTCTTGATAGATGATTCATATCACAATATATTTGATTGTATAGGATTTGAGTATACCATTTTACCATTACATTGAAATTGAAGACTTCTGGTCACTGTCTGGTCAGATAGGATCTGAACGAATAACTGTTTCAATTGCATCTTTTATTGAATTCACGAGACGTGAATTTAAATAATTACGTGTATCAATTATATTTTTTATACACTGAATCACGTGGTTAAAAGTATATTATAGATATAAAAACTGTAGAGAAAGAAATAAAGCGATCTTTAAATTTTGTAACAGATAAAATAGTGTCAGAGCTGATTATAGTTTCAAATATTACATTTTTTTACGACTTACGTGTTAAGATTAAAAATTGTCCATGAAACTCCGTTTGTTCTTGGATTTGATATAATTTAAAGCTTTTTTATATTTCAGCAGGTGAATTTCTCTAGGGCTTAAAGCATAAATGTATGATCAAAAAGTTTTATTATTACTTTACAAAAAAGATTTAAAAAGATACAAAAGTAACTAAATAATATAATTTAATAAGTTATTGAACTGTAGGTTTCTAGGTCAACTAAACGTAACTGCATTTATAAAAGTCGTTTAATACATATTTATGTGAAACAACTGAATAACAATATTAAATAAGTATTATGCATAAAATTATTTGCTAAAATGTGTTTTATTTATACCTTCCGGATAACGGATCAAAATTCTAATCAGAATATCAAATAACGTGATATACATCCACAAAAGTTTAGTCTTTATGTGAGAAACAAAGCAACGAAACGAATATAATAAAATTGAAAAAAAATGTATCCTCGTTTTATTAACTTTTTTTTTTCTTTGCATATCTATTACCAAACTTAAATTATAATTTTGAAGTATTTCTATAGTTTTTAATTAAAAACAAAAAAGTTTTATTAATAGAAGAAAAAAAATTGTGTCCTTATTATCAAATTTGTATTGAAAATTATTCATAATTAATATATGATCGAAAAATGCTAGTAAATAGTATTTTAAATATTTATTTTAATATTTTCATGAATCTATTTTTTACACGTAATTATAAAAAGCTTCTTACATTATTCGTCACTATTTTGATTTTCAACATTAACTTTAGTTGTTGAGGTTTTTAACAAACGTTTATTCGAAATATGGCTAAATGTTAGTTTCGCAGGTTTGCCAAATTTGAAAATATTAAAACTGGTGTGTACATAATTTAAACTTTCTTAAATTTTTGGAATGCTTGAGTTATTATTTTAGATCAATTTCTTGTAGTGCAGAAACACTACGTTCATGCCAATGAGTCTTTTAGGACAAGAAACACTATATAGTTTAATGTGAAAAGATAGAGCTGTCTTCCAAACAACGCTGCCAAAATACTTCTGGTTGTTTTCGTTTTTCTTTTGTATAGATTTTTTAAGCTCCGTGTACCACTATTTCTAAACACTAATCCTGTCATCATTGTAGTCATTAAACCTAATGCCAATTATTTGTTCAAAACGACCAATTTTTAAATTTTTAGTGGGAACGAGTTTTATACATCTCAAAAATCTTATACAAACTTCAAGTTTCTAAAAATTCTGTACTAGTCAATTTTTCTTTTGTCATTTCCAAGATATGGACTCACAAAAATAAACATATAAAGAATTAATTTTTTTTTAAATACTCCAAATTGACTCTAAATGACTTTAAATTATCATATCTGGTTAATAAATAATTCAAGTAAAAAATTTTTGGAAACTTGAAACTTGTGGAAATTTTTAAAACTCATTTTTGTCAGAAATTATAAATTTGGAAGAAATTTAAAAATTAGTCATTGTGGGCCAAAAATTTTTGGTTTAATAACTAAACAGAATGGTGAAAGAATTAGTGATGAAAAATTGCGGTTTACGGGGGCTTAAAGGTAACTCGCAGCAAAAAAATAGATTAAACGAAAGTGCTTTGGTTAAATTTTCAGTATTATTAATTGATAATTTATTAATTTATATTCAAATTTGCAATGTCTGGGTAAATCTATACGTCAATTTTAAAATTATAAAATCTGATGCTTATGCCTTGTAGTAACCTTTTGAAACACATTAAGTCCTTGTAAGTCAGTTAAAAAACAAAATGATTTTATTTTACTACTTTTTTTTCCAAGAAATATTTTAAAACACACTTTCAATTTAAATTTTTTTATGTAATCATTATAAAGATCATAATCACCCTAAAAATAAATTCACATAAAATCTGTAATTATCGATTAAAATTTTGTTTTTGATTAATTTTAATATCGAATGATTCACTATTAAATAAAATCACAATGTAATCGATTGAATAAAAAGTAATTTTTCAAAATAAAATCATAATTAATATTTACTAAGAAAAGCGAAAGTAGGATCTTTAAATATCTTTTTTTTTGTATAGGGGAACATAATATTTTGGAAAGTGAAATTAACGTGAAATTTAATATCTTAAAATTTTTTTTTAAAGATTATTTTACAATAATATAATTAAAATATAATTCATACACATATTTATATGATTTGTATATTTTAAAATTTTGAAGATGAAAAAAAAAATTATATTATTTATCTTTAAAATTTAAAAGTCAAATTTAATTTATTTTAATTTGGCTAAGTAACATCAAAACTTTCACCAAATATCTTTATCTAGGATTTAAACAAAATATTTTTGTCATATAAAAATTAAGTCTTTTTTTCATTTTAAATTTAAAATTATTAATTTTTTTTTAATTTGACCTACATAAAAATTATATTTGTATTTAATAAAAGTTATTTTTAAATATATTTAAACAGGTTTTTATTATTAAAAAAAATAAATTATATTAAAAATTATGAACTTTAATTAGTAATTTTTTTTATATACCTATATAATTTAATTTTTATGTTAAATAATTTAACATTGAAATTAGGTATAAAATTTTTTAAATTAACAGTTTTTTTTTCGAATGAACTCTTATATCATACAATTAATACATTACACTGTAGACATACTGCGGACTCCTATTTCGTAAGCTCTCTTTATGCTTTACAGGTCAATTAAATTTTTATGTTTTTTGAGTCGATGAACATGAATATTATAATATTTTTACAGAAAATGGTCTTTTTACCCACGATAGGATATTTAGGTTATGCTTTTTGGTTTTTTAAAGATTTTTATGGGGAAATGAATCAATTAAGCTAAAAATAGATATATTATTTAAAAATATTATCAGTAAACTATACGTAATAGGGGTGCTAAATTTACTGTTAATAAAACGTTATTAAAATTATATATTTAAAAAAAAACCTTATCATATTATTGTAATTTAATCAATTAAGAAAAACGTGATATTCTAACTGAAAGAAAAAGAATTTAATAAAATAATTTATTCAAGGTTATGAAATAAAATTTAATTTTATATTGATAGATTATGATATAATATACTTAAAATAACCTTATATTTTTTTTACGCACAAATTTTGGAATGAAAAATAATTAGTATTTAAGAGAAAGTATTAAGCAATTGCATAAAATAATTTTATAACTATATAAACTGTCTTGGCTGTTTTCATTCGCAAGCAAAAGGTGGTGATAAAATTCCTCAAAATGTTATTACAAAAGCACTACCAACCTTGCATCTCACTAAACTATTAAATGCTTCACTCTCGACCAAAGCACTACCAACAATAGCCTTGCATCTAATCAAACTATTTAATGCCTCACTCCACAGGGGCATTTTTTCATTGGTATGGAAAAAGTCTAGAATTCTGGCAATTAATAAAGTCCACATACCATCATGTCTTTTTGATTTTCGTCCTGTATCTCTTTTATTTTTCTTGTCGAAGGTTTTGGAAAAGCTGGCTCGTGACCAGGTGGTTAACTTCTTGATAAAAAAAAAAGTTTTAAAAATTTATCAGACATATTTTCTCAAACATCATAGTACCCAATCAGCTATATTTAAACTAGCTGATGACAAACGCGTGGGTAGGGAAAGGAAGCAACCACCTTGTGATTGCATTTTGACTTTTCGAAGGTATTCGATAATGTTTCACCATCTAAGCTCCTCCAAAAACTTCAGTTAATTGGTTTTTCGAGGTCATCATTAAACTGGTTCTGACCATACTTTAGTGGTCGATCCATGTATGTTATACCATAAGCATAATCTTGTTCTTATCGCGAAACAAATATTGAATTACCCCAAAGCTCAGTGTGCATAAATATTGCAGAATATTTTTTTACTAAGTTCTTTTATTCAAAATAGTATGATCTCTTGTATGATAATCCCTTTTAGATTCATAAAATAATATTTGAATAATATTTGAATAATTTATAATAATATTTGAATAAAAACATAAAGAAATGTTTTTAATTAATTTTATTTTGTTAATTGATAAAAAAAATTAAAAGTGGTCATCTAAAATCTGAAGTTACTTATTGCTCGCCATTAGACCAAATTTGGTAAAAACAGATTACCCCTACTCCTTCCTACATTCAGCTTTCCTGATTTCTCAGATATTGGTGTTTAGAAGTATCCAAAATTAACTATAGCAACCATAAGCCTATTATGGGAAAATCCCACCTTTATAAGACAAAAAACATACATAACAGTAAAAAATCTCAAAAAATAGCCCTATATTGCCTATAGTGGGCACCTAAATCATTTGTAATAAAAAACAACATCATATTTTAGTTCAGTGACCCAAAATACATAACACTAGCGAACATAGAAAAATCCCTGAAAATTAACCTAAAGTTTCCTATTGTGGGCAATTGTACCATATTCAGTAAAAACCGATATCATATTCATATTCTAAGACCCAAAAAACATAAGTAACCCTTGCGAATATAAAAAAACCAACAAAATTTACCTGCAGTTGCCTATTGTAGGAAACTGGATCATATTCAGTAAAAACCGATATCATATTCGTGTTCAGTGACCCAAAAAGCATAAATAGCCGTTGGGAAATTCCATCATAAAATTATTCTAAGAAATGAGGCTCTACTTCTGCTTTATCTATGATAATTATAAAATTAGCCGCTATTCTAGGTTAAAACGCATCACAAAATTTTTTTTTGACGATACGCATATACAAGGGCAAATTTTTTTAAAAATCCACATAATATCAGGTATTCTAGTATAAATTTTTTCTATTTTTCCCTCAAAATTATGCAGCTATAATAATTAAAAAAAATATCCGTCAATATTGACATTAATGGGTTAATATTAACAGCTAGAATATTATGTGACTCCTTCATTGCAAAATAGCACCAACTTCAAACCTGGAACATGTTTATAGGGAGGGGGTACTTCAGATTTTGAAAATTAAGGGGGGGGGGTCAAATATGTCCTATTTAAGGGGAGGGGGTCAAGTATATCCTATTTAAGGAGGGTAGTCAAATATGTCCTATTTAAGGGGGGTGGTCAAATATGTCCTATTTAAGAGGGTGGGGGTCAAATGAAACTTAGAATAATTAAGAGACTTTGAAAAATCTGAGCTTAAGGACTTAAGATAATACAGGCTTATGGACTTAAAATAATATCGATTTAGGAACTGGGAAAAATATCGATTAAGGGACTTATAATAATTCAGGTTTAGGGAATCAAAATAGTTTGGGTTTAGAATCTTAACAGCTAGTAAGGTGATAATTACAAATTAGAAAATTAGAAAACTGTATTGTAATGTTGAGTAACATTTGTATTATACCTAGTCCTCAGGTATAAAAACTCAAAATGGCGGATCTAATGTGGCTACTGAAAAATGCGAAATTTGGAGATTTTTGACGATTTTGAGCCTGAGAAGAAACTGTAAATAGCATAACCGTAAAACCGGTTTTATTTAGGGCATTTAAACATGTTATATGAAAAAACGAAAATTTTTTTATTTAAATTCAAAATTGCAGATCGCTATTTGAGTTTTTGAAAAATACATAGATATTCGTAATGAGCATCCCAAAAATACCCTGTACACAAATTTTGACCAACAAATAACGAAATTTAGTTTTTCGTGTCCACCATATTGATCCCCCATTTTAAATTTTTTTCAAAAAAATTTTATTTTTTCACATAACATGTTTAAACGCCCTAAATGAAACCGGTTTTATGGTTATATAACTTACAGTTTCTGCTCAGGCTCAAAATCGTCAGAAATCTCGAAATTTCGAGTTTTTCAACGGCCATATTGGCTCTGCCATTTAAAATTTTTTAAAAATAACTATATATTCGTAATTAGCACCCAAAAAATACCATTCACACAAATTTTTATCAGAAATATCAAAATTAAATTTTTTTTTACCACCATATTGGTCCGCCATTTTTAAATGTCCACCATTTAAAATTTTTTTTTTGTTTTATTTTACTAATTTGAGTCAAATGCCCTAAATGGAATAGGTTTTACAGCTCTGTCAAATACAGTTTCTTCTTAGGATTTAATGGGTTAATCGTTTAGAGGCAAAAAAACGCGTTTTTTGAGTTTTGAAGGGGTGGGGATGAGCTCCAGGACAAGACTGATATCATTAAAAAATAATTTTTTTTGCCTTTTTAGTCCAATTTGAAAGAATTAAAGGCAGGTATAATTTTTCAATTTGAAAAAAATAATTTTTCGAAAATGTAAAATCAATTTTTGGGCTCTTAAGGTAGTCAGAAGGGTCTAAAAACAATAATTAATAAAATATATTTTACTTAAAACGTAAAAATAGACGCTTAAAAAGATAAAGGGAGGCTCCAAAACGAATTTTCGCAATTCTATTGAATTTTAATCGTGTAGAGACAAAAAAACGCGTTTTTTGAGTTTTGAAGGTATGGAGATGAGCTCCCCCTCCAGAACAAGACTGATATCAGTAAAGTATACTTTTTTTCACCTTTTTAGGTCAATTTGAAGAAATTAAACGCTGGCTATTTTTTTTATGCTCAAAAAACTAAATAAATTTTAAAATAAATTTTCGGGGTCTTAAAATGGTCTTAATGGTCTAAAACCAATGAAAGTTGAAAATGCATTCTGTGCACTTTTTTTCTACGCAATTTTTAGATTAATAGCTCAATACAGTGCGGAGAAACAAAAAAAAACGCAAAAAACACGATTTTAAAGGTTTTTTAAGGTTTAAGGGTGCCTAATATGGGCTAGGAAGCTAATTCCAATGGCGATCGGCTAGTTTTTATAGTATTTTTTGGATAAAAATACTTTTTTTGCGATTGGGGAGGGGGGCCAAATCACTATGCTTATCTGGCAATAGCCTTTGGTAAAAATGGGCGGTTTTTAAATAACTATAACGTTTATAAAAATTTTACTGATACAGGTCACATGAAAAGGATGTATTAGGGAGGTTGGAAAAAAAATCGGTTTTTTTACTACTGAAAAAATATACTCAACAAAAAGTTTTTTATATAAACATCATTCTTCTAAGACTCTGTAAAGTTAATTTAAAAATTTTTTTGGATTTTTGATTTATACCTATAGTTAGGTTAGTTCGCAGGATATTTTCTACGTATTTTGTGATAGTGTTCCAGTTGTACTCGCCTTGTGAAATACAGCGTAAACTGTCTTATCTTTTTCTCCAGCAACATTTTCTTGGTCATCCAGCAATCGTTGTCGTAATAAAAAAATAGAGCTGTATTTTTTACTTTTTAATGCAAAGAATTATAAAAAAATAAGGCTTTTTTATTTTAAGCACGATCACATATTTTTATTATTGAGTATTTTCTCTTTAATAACATTGATGGGATCCACACCCTCATAAATTGAAAACTATTATTTATTATCACACACCAAGGCAATATAAGCATTAAGAGGCATCGAAATGACCTGGGGACCAAATTCCTCCATAAATTGGAGACTTTTTCGTTTTTCAACCTAATGTTAAGGCACGAATTCATTTATGTATTACATACATAGGGTGATCATGCCTAAAAATTACGTATCAGATTTAAAAACTGATTATAAATGATAGTTCTAAAACTATCACTCCCATAGAAAACAATTAGCTACTTCGTCCAAACAGAAACAAAACAAAGTACCTCGAGATTTTTTAGTGATATCAATTTTGAAAAAAAAATTAGGTCTTAATACCATAATGATTGTTAAATAATTACATATATATATACATACATACAAACATACATGCATACTGAGTGGACCTGTTTTTGGACTTTGTAGAAAAACTTTGCTCCCTCCATTTTTTTTGAGCTTTTGGTTATAAAAAGTCTACAACTCCAAGGATTTTGCTTTTGCTTTAAATAAACACGTGCCTGTAAGCACCTCAATTTTCCCATTTAAATAACATGGGAATTTTGACTTCGATTTGAAACAAATTTTTTTTCATTTTTAATGCATTTTAAATGTAAAATTGCGATTTATAAAAATTTTATTTTGATATAATAAAATGTTCTGGGACTTCTACAAACTAGGGGATTAATTTTCATACCACTGAATATCATTTTCTACCTGTTAGCTAGTCTTTAAAAAAATTTTGATGTACGTTAAAAAATTAAAAAGCTGAAAAGTCAAAATTCCCATGTTATTTAAATGAGAAAATTGAGGTGATTACAGGCACATGTTTTTCCTTGGAGTTAGAGACTATCTATAACCAACAGTTAAAAAAAGCGCTGTTAGCAAAGTTTTTCTTCAAAGTCCAAAATAAGGTCCACTAATACATACATACATGAATACATAAAGACATACATGCAGACATACATAAATACATGCGTATATACATACATCCACATAAATACATACGAATAAATATAAACTTATTTTATGAGGAACAAATGAAAAATATAATGGAATATGCGTGAATATAATATAAAAGTATTGTTTGAGTGGTGTGATATGTGGTATCTAGGTGGCACTATTTTCTCAAAAGAGAAATGACTTTTTAATGTTATATAAGATGCGTTAGGTAACAATAAAATTAATCAATTTACTATATAATTTAATAATTTATGAAACTTATTTATAAATATTAATTTGTCTATAAACTTATTTGTGATAAAAATTCAGAATTTTCGTAGATTACTATCTTTTTGAATATGTTTAAGAAATATTGTATTTGATATAGTTATATCCTCATATAAATTACACTTAGAGTTTTATAAGAATAATTTATAGTGTATTACGACCCATGGCCAGAAAAATAAAGAATGGCCCAAATCGCACGTAAATTACCTTCCGAGGCGAAGCCAAGGATGGTAAACTGCGATTTGGGGCATTCTTTTTTTATGGCCCAGGGTCGTATACGATTTTTCTGCATCAGTAAATTATTTCTGCCGCTGCGCGTCCGGCAAAGACGTGTTTTCTCGCCGCTGACCAGAAATATCAATTTGTTCAACAAGGGAAAAAATAGGATTTGGCTTTCAATGCAGACAGCATCGAAAGTAAAATTTCCTACATTTTTTCCCGTGTTCAACACATAGTTTTTCATTAAAAGCGAAAAAAATATCGCCCGAAAGTAAGAAAGTAAATCTTTTTTGCAGCGTTTAATGAAAAATGGTTTTTCACCTTTTTATTTAATGTAAAAAATTAATCTCAATTTTAAACGAAAAATTTAACAAATTCTTGAAGAGGTCGCTTAATTTTCGTCACTGCTGAGTATCAGCAGAGACAACTATTGTACTTTAATACTACTATCAAAGAAGTATCTTCTTTGCTACTATCAAAGAGTATATCTTCTTTGCTACTATATAGTTGACTCTGAATTACATATTATAAAATGGGTAATAATGTTCAAATTTTTATAAGTTAAAAGATGCATCAATTTTAGCATATATTTTCAACCAATCAATTATTTTCAAGCGGGAAAAATGAAATACAGACAATTTTTAATTTTTCATCCTAATATTTTTAAATAAACAATTTTTAAAATAGATCAATAACCGTTATTTTAAGGAAATAATTAATTTAGTTTTTCAAAAAAATTAATGCCTCATAATTAATCATATATCTTCAAATCATCTAAAATTTTAAATTCTTATAAAGAAAGAATAAAATTGACAGGAAAGAATAAATTGTTTCAGATTACAAGAATGACTTGTAATAAAAATTTCAGCATCAGATTCAACTGTTTGAACCTTGTTTGAATTGCTTGAATATTTATGCATTTTTTTGAATTTTTAAACAGATTCTGATGATGTATTAAACATTAAGAAAATCAATCAATAATCTAGCTGAACAATAGGCATACAAAAAAAACTTTTCAGGGATTAAATAGTCCAGTGGCATCCCTCAAGTCTAGTGTACATACATCCTTTGATACTTAAGTTTTTCGGTGTGCTGATTACGAATTTTTTGATCCTTTTTTTCCGGGAAACGGTCACGTTTAGGCATTTAGTCATTTAGTCATTTTAGTCCAATTTAGGTCATTTTTAGCCATTTTTTTAATATTTCGAGTTCCTAGAATACAATAAAAACACACGAAAGCTAGAATACATTGTTTTCAACACATGAAATTAAACACATCCATGAATGCAGACACAAACTTTTTTTTGAAAATTATTGTGTCTGGATTCGCGAATGTGTTGAATTTCATGTGTGAACACTGAGTTCAATTTGATGAAAACACTGAGTTCAATTTTTTGTGTGCTTAATTCTTTATGTTCATTAAAACGTGTGCTTAAACAAATGTGTTCTAATTTTGGTGTTCAACTTCGTTGTTTGCAAAAAAATTTGAGCTTAAAACTAAGGTTATCAACCCCTTACACAAACTAAGGTCTTTTTTAGAGGTAATTATGTTAAATGCGAATGTATATTTTATATATGAAAGCTTATACTATATTTTATACTGGAAATATACTAAACTAAATTAAAGACAAAAATTTTAGTTGAACATTTTCAACTTTTTCATTATTCGAAAAGTGAAAATTATAAAATTGTTTTTATTACCTAATGGTTTTTATAATTGTAATAAAAAAAAAATGTTATTACAATCAAAGATAAAGAAATTGTAATATCAATTTATCAATTTATCAATTGCGCATATAGGGTAGATTCACCAGTGAACGACCAGTTAAAATCTATAGTAAATGACCATTCGTTTTCTATAAACTGAGAAAAAATAAGCGATGGAACGTCCGTAAATACATGGGCGATTCGTGTGTATTATAAATGGAGACAGAACGTTGGTACAGAATTGATAATTTATTTGCATAAAACTGACGAAGCGTCTTTATTTCAATAAAGAGTCTTTCTCCGATCAAATTCCGACAATTCGTCGGGATTTTTACAGAGGCCTGAAATTTGAAATACGCGGTATTGGTCATTAACTTGAAGCCGGTCAATCACTGGCGAATCTACCCTATACAAAATTATAAGATTTAGTATTATTTAAATAAGCGTACATATAACGGGTTCGTTTGCATAAAATTAATAGTCTCTGAAATAAATTTATAATATTTACATAGTATAAAAGAAAGTGATCATTGAACTTTTTAAAAATTTTAATTAATTCAAAAATATATATAATATGTATTCATTCATGTACCTATACTGTATAAATATTCCTACGCATAATATCAGATTTTTTTTTCTTTTTTTATTGTTTCTAATAATAGAAACTTGAAATAATATTTATTTCAAAACATATATGTGTGTATATTAAAATTTTATTTTCACTTTTTAAATATTTTTCTTTGTTTAACCCTAATTTATATTTAAAAATAAATATTATTATTTTAATCTTGCTAAAATGAAAATAAGTTTTTAATTGTGGGAAGTAAATTGCTTAGATTTTAATTATAGGGTTAGTTGCAAATTAGTTGCGAATTACCAAAAAATTAATATTTTCAAAATTATAGCTGATTTCCTAAGGACTGCCATAATATAAATTACACGAGCTCTTTCAGAAAAAACAATATAATTTTGATGTGACTTTAAAAATCTTATTTTCTTGTTGAACGATCACTAATTTCTTGACAAGAAATTTTTTTTCAACTATCAGGCTTGTGTGCAAAAGCATTAAAAATTATGAAATAAGATCATTCATAATTAAATAAAATTTGCAAATTTCTTGATTTTCTGTGTAACTTTAAAACTTAATAAAAATTTGTGACGTATATTCTGAAATAAAATTTTTTTCAGTTATACTTAAAATATCCTAAAGTTTCTGGGAGATAATAGAAAATTATGTCATTAAAAATCCTAGCAAATCTAGCACTAGGACAGAGGAAGCATGGGAAATTATTACTATAATAACACATAAAAATAAATATTTAAATTTTTATTTAAACAGCGATAAATAAAAAAATTATCAAAAATAATAATAATTTTAACGTACAACCTACGTTTTATAAAAAACATGGTTAACGCCTTAAAATTTTTCAATAAATCCACGTAATATCATAAAATTTATAAAAAATAATTTTTAAAGCAATGCCCTTGCTGGAATCTCTCTGTAATAAAAAAATATTTTAACTTTGGCATCTTCTTTTTTTGTTCTTGATAAATAAGTATCTGTAAAAAATTACCTGAAATAAACGTAACTAAAAATTTCTCAAGCATTTTTTTTTTAGCAAGACTTAAAAAGAAGCTTCAAGAACGAAGGATCTTACAAGTATTAAAAATATGTAAAAGTATTTTTCATTTCTTTTTTTTTAACTCTTTCTTTTAAAACTTAAAAGTTAAAAAAAAAAAATTGCGAGAATGAGAGAGAAAGAGAGAGTATTTATATATGTTTGTAAATATTCAGGTGGGGTCAAATACGTGAGCAATCACTTATATAAAGGTGCTACGAACCGGTAACTAACTTACTAAGAGTACTCTCCTTCGCGAAAGGAGAATTTCTTTTATGTTATAATATTTAAGGACCTGCAAGTGCTTTTTTTTTAATAAGAGTGATTTATTAATTTTTAATTTAAGAAGAACCATTTTTTTGTTTTTTAACAAAGACATTTGTTAGCTTAAAAGTTAAAATTCAAATAATTAAAAAAAAAAATGAAGATGTTTATTGTACTATTCGCAGTATTACTTACCGGTAAGTTAATAAAAAAATAATTTATTTTTCTAGAATTTCCGTTGATACATAAATAAAAAATTAAGTAGTATAACCAAATAATTTTTTTTTTTATTAAGAAAAATATTGAAAACCACTGTAATTTTGTAGATTTCCACAAAAGTGAGAGTGAAAGTTTATATACTATAAAATTATTATTATTATTATATATCTTTGAAAATAAAAAAAAAATTATATATTTTGTACATGCTGAGGACGAGATAAATTAAATATATAATTAAATTATTAGTGGTTTTTTTAAAAAATATGAAATTATTTGTATTTATTTTTATTTTTTTTTGCAACTATTATTATTATTATTATTATCCAATAAATATGAAAAAATAAAAGAAAAATATATTTCTCATAAATTTTATGTAAATATTTTTTACGATATACGCTTTTTTAACACCACATAAATATTGTATTGTAGGTATGCAACTTTATTTGTAATGCAATAAAATTTTGTTAATGTGTAGATTAGACTGGATGTTGTTTGAAAAAAGTTTGGTTGTTTTTGGAATTTTTTGGGTTTATAAGAAAATGGTTTGTAATATTTAGTTCGGAAAAATCCATAAATTTGGTAATAAATATTTTTTTGCTTTATTTGAAGTAATTGTGCTTATTTTCATAAATTAGAGTTTAAAAAATGGTGATATTTTGGGGGTACCAAAAAAGCACGTTTCTCATTAATAATTTTGGTTTTGATGGATTTGTGTATTATTTTAGCAAACGAACAATATTTTTACCGTATTTTATCTTAATGTTTCACAAAATTTAATTTTATTATCTGACTTAATATTTTAATTCGAGATCAACATCAAAATTTCAGATATTTCCAAATTGTATTCATATATTTGGCTTTAATGTGTTAATTAAATTCAATTAATTTCGGCCCCCAAAATTTTAAAAATGATAAAATTTCATAAATTCGCGATAAAATTAATTTTAAACTCATAAAAATTAAAATTCAAGCAATAATTAAAATATTTTTTACATAATACTAAATAAAAATGTTATTAGCATCCACCGCTCCTTTTATAAAATTAGATAAAAAGTAATAATTTTAATTTAATAAATCTACAATTATGTAATACAATCAAATCGCCAATAAGCAACGATAATAATAATAATTTCTACAATAACTGAACTTAACGGTTAATTTTCTATTTAACAAACTATCGATACAGAATAAATAAAGACTTTATTTGTTACAAATTAAAATAATTATTCCGTTTTATGACCTAATCTTTTAATTTTTTTTTAACTGTAAATTTGAAGAATATGTTTAAAAATTTAATTTTTTTTATTATATAAAATAATTCACTATAAAAAAAAAGGATAAATATTTATTATGTATTATGTAAATAAATTATTTATAATTTTTTTATTTAATATTTAAAAAAAATCAATATTTATTGGTTATTACGTTTTTATGTATTTAAAATTTTATTGAAAACAAACTTTCTTTAATAAAAGATTATTTTTTATTTTATTTTTTTTTTATCTGGTTGAAAAGTTTTCTAATTTCACACGCATCTCAATTTGTAAATAATTGAATAGAAATTATTTTTAATTATTGATATTCGTTTGTAAAAACAATATTTTATCATTTTATTTATAAATATTAGGTTTTGGGAAATTTTAAGACTCTTTTTGAAATTTAAAAATATTTTTTTAGTAGTCTAAATATAGGTTTTTCTAAAAATTTTAATTTTTAATATTTTTAAAGTAACCAAAATTTTGTTCATATCCAGAGATGATTGCAAAATTTTTCCTATTTTTATGGATATTTCAAAATTTATAATTTATATGTTCTATATATACTTTTTCAATAATTTTTTTTTTACTTCATTCCATTTATTTTTCTTCAAAGATCAAAGAATAAATATTTTTTTGCAATATAATTAAATAAATTATTGCAATTACCGTTGACAATTACAGACATTTTTATCATTTTGCTAATATAGTTTTAGACTCTTTCAAAATTTAAAGAATTTTTGAAAAAATCACCTCGAGATTAATTTTGTAAAGTACATAATATTTCCGTTAGAATAAAATGTATGTACTACTTGTTACAAAAAATTGCTGGGAATTTCAATTAACAGTATTTAGGTTTTATTTATACAAAAAATTCAACTTTCAAAATTTTTATATCGTTGGACATTTTTAATAAACTTTTTAAATATTAAGACATAGAATTAGATATTTATCAACCAAGATGTAAAAATTAATGGGTTTCAGGGAAAAGTCACGAAGTGGTTTACGGTTACATGCTGGTAGTAAGCATGCTGTATCTTAGTTAATGTCAGTTTTTCAAAAAATTTTGCCTTCTAAATTGGTTCATATGGTCGGTCCTTAAATATCATCCCATGGTTCAACACGCGTTTTTTTTATCAAATTTCGTTTTTAAATAATAATCAATAATTTACGCCCAAAAGGGTTAAAAATAGTTTTAAAATAGGTTCCAGCCTAATAATATGATGCATAAACCTTGACCATAATAAAAGAATACCCCAAATTATAGTTAACCATTCTTGGGGCATTATTTTTTTTATGAATGGTATATTCTATTTTTTAGGTTCAAAATTTTCTCCCTGTGACACTTTTACACTTATAGTTAAAATTTTGATAGGTAATTCCCATTGTTTAATGTAGCTGGTAAAAAACAAAACAATGGCACTAGTATCGCTGGATTTCTTCTAGATACACTTGCAGTTTGTTACTTTTTACCAAGTACTTTAATCAATGGAAGTTACCTTTCAAAATTTTAGTCACAAATGTAGAAAGAGTCTAAAAATAGCCAACAACTACGTTTAGATTCTGACCAAAAATTAGTTAAATTAATTGACAGAAAATGTTAAAATTTTGAAAACTTTATTTTTTTGGCAAGGGGTGAAGCATCTTTTTAAAATAACTTTTATGCTTATAATTAAAATATGCAACTAAAAATATTAAGTTTTAAATTAAAAAAATAATTCATATTAAAATTTGTAATGTAATTAAAAAAATGTGTTTGTCTAGAAGTTTAATAATAGTAAAATAATGTTTTAATTTAATATTTTAAAATTTATTACATAAATAAAGATTATATTTTAAATGATATGTGTAGTAACAGTTTAATCGCATATTAAGTTTTATTTACTTTTCTGTATTTGTATTGCATGATATTCTGGATTTTATTTTGAATTAAAATTTATGAAAGTCGGTTAAAATTTGGTTCATAAGGTCACAAAATCATTTTATACATTTTTAACAATAAAATAGAACCAATTTATATTTGTAAAATAAGTTTCATAGAAAATAGTTTTAAATTGATTACAGTCTAATAAAAAAGAAGTTTTAATGCAAGGTACACATTTTAAAAACCCAGATGAATTCTTCTATTGTAAGTTTTTAATTCAGTCCCATTTTAAAATTACTCAAAACTTATATTTCTCAAAATCAGTCATGGACAGATCATATTAATTTCTGTATATACAATTAAATTTTCATGTGAATGAAAAACTTCTTTAAAAACTTTAAAAATTTGTTGAAAACATTTTTTCAATAAAATCAGTACCTTGCAGAAAATTTTGAAAAGAAAAGAAGCAGAAAAAGAGTAACGGGAAAAAGTTCTTTTTAACCCCATAGGTGTTTTTGATAAAGAATAGAAAAATCAAAATATTTTGTAAGAAGCCAAAGGGCACTAAGTTATTCTTTATTGGGGTCACTATTTTTTGTCACTTATAAAAGATCATAATAGTATTTACAATTTTTTTTTTACTTTTGGGGTTAGTTTTCGTCCCTAAATTAGGTTAATATTTAATTCATTTAAAGAAAATAAAGACAATGCCCCCTTTGGATTTCAACAAGGAATGAACTTCAAATTTTGGCACTAAAATTTAAATTTTATGTCACTCTTAAATTCAAAACAAATGGCACAAAAATCGTATAATTAGAAATTCGCATTACAAAATAATAGCCAGTCTAATATATAAATACTTAAACCTCAATAATATGTTATGTCATATATAGTAATACGTTTAGCACCCAATACACATTACACAGAAACTTAGTTTTAAAAGACATAATTTTTTTTTCTTAATAACATAGTTTGAAGATCCTTAAAAAGTAATATTGCGTATTTATTACAAAGAATATTTAAAAGTTACATTATAATTTATTACAGAGTTTTTTCAACAAAAAAAAAAGCTAAAAAAGGTAAATTAACTGATAATAACAGGAAATTCAAGTATTAGATAAAGCTTTTTAAGGGAAGCAGGAAATTCCCTCGACAAATACGCGTTACAATTGTTGCATACAATACCAACTTTTTTTTTCATAATTTGATATTTTTTTAAAAAAATTATTAAGAAATTTTATTTTTTTATGTAATCGTATCAAAAATTTCGTATTATGTATCATCAATGATTACGCATATAAAAAATTAAATCTCTCACGCTGTGGTTGTATGTTACGTATTTAATTTCATCTGTCACATACTTTTTTCAAAAGATGATCTTTTTTTTTTAATTAAAATAGCCTTAGGCAAAAAAGAAAGCTATTTAAATAAAAAAAAATTTACCAAAAAAAATTCTATTTATTTATTTAAAGAATAATATTTTTATAAAAAATATAAATAAATAAAAATTTTTATATTTAAACATGTAAACGTAATCGATCGAATTCGCGTAACCTCACTTCCTTAAAATGCGAAAATATAATATGACTTTCTCCTTGACCGGTGTTTATATATTTTTTTTTATTTTACAATAAATAAAATACTATAAAACATGTCAAAAAATTATATTTTTTTAATAATTAAGATATAAAAATTCCCCAGTTTTTTTTTTTAACAAAAAATATGCCTAAAAAAAAATTACGAAATTATACGAAAAAAAAAAATAAATTTAATATTCTGTGAGAAAGAAGAAGAAAAAGGTTCTTTTTTAAGTATATTATTTAAAATCTTGATTCTTTAAAGAAAGTTTTTTTTTTTAAAGTGAAGGTTAAGATATTTATAATAAGTACATATTATAAAAAAAAAGTACGTTTAAATTTATTAGTATGGGGTCTTACGTAACTTCAAATAAATCATTTTTATTATTGCAAACCATTTTTTTTCTTTTTCTTAATTATTATTATTATTACTTTGAAAAATTTTTTTTGTTTGATAAATTACTTATTTTTTTTTTTTCGTTTTGTGAATTGTGTTTGTTTGGTAATTATTTCATTTTTTCTCAGAGTTGATTTGAGGACCTTGAATTATTTGAGTTTTACAGTGCTTTGAATCAATGAAAAGGCTTGTAATCTGTAAATATGTAGTAAAACTTGTTGCTTGTTTAGCTTTAAAAATATGTGCCACAAAAGTTAAATTTTTTTAAATTTCATTTAATTTTTGCGTTGTTCTTAATACGAACAAGTGGAGTTCACTAACTTTGAAACACCAAACTACACCAAATGGTTATAAGATGAGTTTATTACGTTAAAAAACCATGTCAACCAACTTCAACGGTTTACGAAGCTTGAAGATGACACTTACACCCAAAAAATGAGAACAACCAGAAGTTTTATGTTGCAAACATAAAACTACCAAACTACCAAAACAACCTATTTAATAACATTGAGTCTTACGTTTCCTGGCCCAGATAGCTCACTGGCATGAACGGTTGGCATGTTTTTTCAACATAATAAACTCATCTATAAACATTTGGTGTACATTGGTGTTTCAAAGGTAGTGAACTCCCCTTGTAAGACTCAAATTTCTTATTTTGGCAAACTTTGTTTTTGTCATTTATTTGGTCAGATGATAACACAAAAATTTTTGTCTCTTAAAAACTTTTAAAAAACAAAATTTCTGCACTTTTATCAGCGAAAAATAGCATAAAATCTGTAAGCGTAATTTATTAAATAATTTTCTAATAAATTAGTTCTATTATTGACATCTAGAGGTCGTGTTTTCTCGCAAAAGAAATGAATTCTAAACAGTATATATATTAGTCAGATAAAATAAAAATTTCGTAAAACGTATATTATATAATTTTTTAAAATTGTCCTTGAAATGAATAATTTGTAAAAGTTGTTACAAATGTATTATTTTTAGACATAGCAATTCATATATTATGGATGTCAATAATAAATAATTAAGTATTAGGGAGCAATAGACAACATTGATAGCCTCTAGTCACCATAATAATTATATAGTAACAATTTAAGAGTGAGTTTTTTGCAGCTTCAATTGTAGCTATATTAGCAAACCCGTCGGGTCTTCTAACTGATTCCAGTGTTTAATCAATTGATAAGATGTTAAATTAGACTGTAAAATTTACGAAATTATTATCTGAATATTAAATTCATTGAGCTATGCTTTGTTCGAAATACGTGGTTCTTTGTTAAAAATTTAATACTCTAAGTAATTTAACCTATACAAACTAATTCAAATCACCTGCAAGAAGTCTAATGGTTGCAAAAATATTTTTCTTTTCATATTATTTTGAAACTTTTTAAGTACTATACCATTTAAATATAATCTTAGTCTGACAATGGATCTGTTTTTTTGTAAGTGCCAACCTGATACTAATAGAATACCCATATTTACAAAATTAGATAATTTTTAAATAAGAAGCACATCAAAAATTATTAAATAATTAATATATTAAACCAGATAAAGGATTAAAATCTTCAATACCAAAGTTGTAACTTTTTAAAAACATTTTTTTATAAAAATTAACCTAAGTCTAATTTGAGATCTATTTGCCTTGTAACAATAAAAATATTTCAAAAATTCTAATCATAAATTACATGGTAAAATCTTAAAAAATGTCCTTAAATTAAAATTTTGTTACTATCTGTTACAAAGTCAGTTCAAACATAATAATATCTTTTTGAAATAGTTTTTGTTATTCGACCAAAAAAGCAAAAAAATAAATTTATATCTTTAAATAAAATCAACCTCGTTTTTTTTTTTAAAGTTACTCTTGTTTCAAGGTGGAGTAGCTATATATTAAAAAAGAAAATGAAAGTGAAATATCATGTGTAGACTTTTTGTATATACGACTTGTACAAAAACTTGCATTCTCTCTTTTAAGTAGATATAGATGGGATAACAAGATCAAAGAAAAAAAATAAAAGACATATGTAATAATAAATACAAAGTTTATTACAAATGGATAAATAATGTCCTTCTGTAACTGAAAATAAATTTTTTTTATCATTACATAAATATATATAAAAAATATTCAATATATATTAGGCTTGAAGTTAATTTTAAGGTTCTTGGCTATCGTAGAGTCATGTTTTTCAAAATATTTATTTTGCTCTACTTAATTAACTAAATTTTTATAATACTTTTTGATTGAATCTTCAAGCCGAGCAATCTGATTGAGTAATTTAGTCAAAGATGCAATTTTTCGCTCTTTTATTATTATAAAATCAATTTTCTTAAAATTATAAATTTTTTGAAATAATAATTTTAAAAAAATATTTTGAGACCTTATGCCTTTCGATCATAAAAGCACGCAGTATATAGCAATCAAAAAAATTTTATAAACATTTCTTTAATTTTTTATCACTAGGGTCAGGTTACAGGATTATGCACAATTTTTTAAATTTTGTACTTTTTTGAATTTTTAATGCGTTTTTGACTGACTTTTTGTCAAACCACCGAGGTCAAAAGTGGACGGTATTTATTTTTTCTGTCCAGCAATTAGAAAGCAAATGTTTCCTGCAAATATGCTATTTTTGGTCTGGTAAAGTTGAATCTGAAGTTAATTTTTACCTAAAAGTGTCTGACGCGTTGTTATTAACAAAATACAAAAAGGGCGAAAATGAAAATTTAAGGGCTAGCTGAAGTGAAATGAAAAAATTTTAAAAAAGGTACCAAAAATATTTTATGCAATTCCACCAGAAAAATCTGAATTAAATTTTTTATTTTTAATTCATTAGATTAATAGTTAATAAATTATTTAGTATATAATTTACCATCTTCTTTTTAGGCCATTTTTTATAATAATTTATTAATAACTTGTAATTTTTTTAGTCGAAATCAACTAGAAATTTGTTTTCTGCAGATTTCTTTTCAATAATAAAATATTGTTTAAACGGATATTTGGGTTTGCCAGGACAAATTATGTAAATGATTTGGTCCCTTTTTGTACAATTTCGCATTAATTTTTTAATATCAAGTTACCTACTACAAAAAACGAAAAAACATAAATACCACCCACTTTTATCCGCGTAGGCTTTAATTGCAACGGTGCATTGTCGCAGGCTGACTACCAGTATAAAAATTAAATAAAAAAAAGTATTTAGAAAACACAATGTAATAAAAATGAATGATAATAAAATTTAATCGTTACATAAAATATTTATTATTATTATATCACGCTAAAGCATGAGAATTAAAAAGAAAAAAAATTAATGAATGAAATAAAAATATTCTAGAAATTTAAAGTTAAGCAAAGAAAAAGTGTATAAATAAAATGAGGATTAAAATTATACATTATTATAAAAAGAATTTTTGTGTTTTTTTTTTTTTTTTAAGGACGGGTGTGTTTTGTGTTATTTATTTATAATATTATATATATCCAACAGTGAAAGTAACCGGCGAAAGTCTTTGTAACTTACGTAAGAACGTTTAACTATTCAGAAATAATTTACAAACTTGCTCTCGGTTATTAGTTGATTCTTGTCATTTATAATACTTATGATTTTTTTTTTTAAATTATACGTTTACTTTTAATTTACACTTGAAATTTTTTAATATTTAAATTGTATTTCAAATTGGGATTGGTTTTAAACAAATATTCGTACTTTATCTATCGTAAGTAGATAAAGACGGGATGGGTCAGACCAAGCTGTTAATTTTACAAACTTGAAAAAAATAAATAGAAAATTCAAAAAGGAAGTTTAATTAAGAATTTATCAGAGGATAAATGAATTTTTAAAATTAACCTACTTTTGAACAATAAATTTTTTCTATTTTTTTTAAATATTATGATTTTAATAGAAGTACTTATTCAAAAAAATAGAAAAGATAAAGTCATTGTTTTAAAGTAAGAAATTGTTTTTTAGTAATCAGACCATGAATTTTAATATACTTTCGGTTTATTTTTTTTTTAATTATAAATAATTATTGTCATTTTAAATTAAGTTTAAGTCAGAGAAAATAACAATTTGTTTAGAAATTTATAAATATAAGAAGCAAATGCTCACCAAAAATAAGTTTAGTAAAATTAACCTCTTCAAATTTATTAAATAGAAATTGATAAATATAGTAAATTGTACTAAAAAAATTGAAGTTTTAGTTTTATAAACAAATTTTATTTGTAAAATTTACTAAAAGTTAGTAGCATTAAATCAAATTTCAAACAAAACTGTAATGTTTACTAATTTTCTGTATGCATCCAGCATTTAGCAATGTGTATTTCTAAAATTAATTTATTATCCAAATGTAAATTTTTTAAAAAAACTTAATTTTTTTTTCCTTAACAAATAAAAACTAAAAACTTATCGCTTATACCAGCCTAAAAAACTTTCTGACAGTATAAATGACAAATATTTTAATAAATTATATACTACAACGTTAATATTAATAAAAAAAAATTATTACATAATATTATTAAACAAAAGAACAAAAGATTTAAGTAATAAAACACATTTTACTTTAAAATTTTTCTTATTAATATAATAATAGTTTTTATATCTTAAATTTGTCACTTTTAATTATTTTAATTTTTAAAATAAAATAAGTGAAAATTATTTCATCATCACTTTCATTTTTTTTTTCAAGTATGGTATTTAAATATTGTGTAGGTGTTGAATTTTATTTTACAGACATTTTTTTTTATGGCAATAAGTCCGTATCATTTTTTAACTAGTGTTTACGTTTTTTGGGTAGTTGATTTAGATATCTACACTGTAAAAAAGTATTGAAATATATTAGCAAAACTTATATATGTCATTATAATATCGATTTTATCTGAAATTTTATGATAAACTGCATATTTTTGTTATTTTAATTTATTTTTTGACACATAACAGCTGGGCAAAGTTTTGTGTAGCTGCTTGAAAATCAATAAAATCTAAGGTTATTTTTTTTCGAGATCTCTGAAAACGTATTTGATACCTAATTTTTTCTAATACATGGTTTAGTTGCTAACAATAAAAAAAACATGAAATAATAACTTGAAGTTCCTGTTATGGGCAAGTAGGCCACTTATTTGCCTAGAGTACATAAATAACATATAAAAGTATCAAAATGTCCAAAAATAACAATAAGTTTTCTATTACCATAGAATATCTCAACCATTCTTCAGCATCCAAAAAAAATTATTTGCCTATCAAAAAAAGAAATCCATATTATAATAATGGTCACACCTACTCTATTAAAAAGTGAAAATATACAAAAATACAATGTATTATAATTTCTTTATTTAATCAGATTCATTTCACTTATTCAAATATGACATACAAAAATAATTATCATTTACGTGCGTACATGGAAATAATTATTTAAATATTTATTTTTCATCAAGCTTTAAAATTTCATTCTTTTTTTTTTATTTATGTTACGAAATTTTTAGATTTGATAACCATTAGTAATTATAAAAATTATTTATTAACATTTTTTTTAATTGTGATTTTGAAGTCAGATATTATTTTAGGAAACTGAAAAATTTTATTGTGTAAAAAGATAAAATTTTTTATTTTTTATGATAAATACGTTTTTTTTAGTGTCTTCAAATGGTTTTGAAAAATTTTTTCAATCTATTGCAAAGTAAAAATTAACACTTTTGCTCTTTTACTTTTATATTTTATTTTATCATCGTATTTTCATTATTAAAAAAATACTTTTAAAATAAATTTTTTCACTTTATCTATTGAGATAAAACTAAAAACTTTCATCTTATTACATTTTAATACTTGGAGAAAAAAAATATCTGTTACTTGAAAATCGATCTAAAGAATTTCTAAACTTTTCTAATTTTTAAAACTTTAAAATAAAATTTTTTTTAAAATTTTTCGAAAAATAACTCAAGGGCTTGATTTTTTTTTCTTATTTACTAAATTCAAATATTATTAAAAATAAATATTACGCAGTTGTATATTTCTTTGATTAAAAGTAAGCTTATCTATACCTGGAAGTAAATAATAGAAAAAGGATTATCCTTGAATTTGATAATGAAGAAAATACCCATCGGTTCAATAAATTTCTAAACTAATTATTAACGAAGGAAATACTAAGAAGGAATTAAAATAAGCTTGAGTTGAAAACTTTGACATTAATTTAGTAATTCTACAAATCAAAACCATTAAAGTCACAGTGCAACAAGTTTTTAAAATTGATTAGAAACAATGAAAATATAAATTTCTTGAAAAATTTAACGATCAAAAATTGAAAAAAATAAAAATTTCATTTTGAATACTTTTAGAAAAAAAAAAGTAAAATTATTCGCATAAACATTAAGATAAATATTTCAAGTAAATTAAAAAAAATAAATACGTATAATAAACGTAAAAAAAAAAAACTATTTGAGACGGTTGAGTGAACATGACAGTGAAATTTATAAAATTAAAAAAAAAAAAATTAGAATGGAAATCAGTGATAATTTAACGTCTGTAATAGAAAAAATGATTATATTATGATATATGCAAGGGGAAATCATGTTTTTCTAAGTAGTATTTACATATAAACGGGTAGACTAATAAAAAAAAAAAAATAAAAAAATCAAGGTAAAAATAAAAAAATTGCAAAGCATAAATTATTTAAACAAACAAATTGATGAAGGTAATCGAGTAAATATTAATAATATAGTCAAGTTCAATGTGCTCAAGAATCCTGTTTATCTAAATAGAAAATTATTATTATTATTATTATTTTCTTTTTCCTTTGCATTTCCTTTAAATATATGTAGTTAAATCTCTCTTTCTTGCTCTTTCGATCTATAGTGTAATTTAAATATATGTGTCTATAAAAGAAGTATTTTTGCATCTAATGTGTAATTGAACTCTATAACACTTCATTTTCACTTATTTTGCATATTACAATTTTCTTTGCTTTTTTTTTTTTAATTATATGTAATTAAATTTTTAATTTTATTTGCAAATTATTAATGCAATAAAAAACAAATAGTTTGAATTTTTTAAGTGATTTTGGGTGTTTATGACAGGGTGAAATGAGGGTGTTGCTTAATAATATTGAGTGGCGAAATATTTAGGCTTGTAAAAGTAGTAGCCTCTTGAAAAGCTTAGTAAATTACTTTGGGACAAAATTTACTTTTTAGATGAAAAAGACCTAAATTTTAGGTACCCGACCTGACATTTGTACACTCCTAATATTTGTATATGGATTGACGCAAGTAATATTAAATCAATTTTTTTTTACATTTATTTCTTTTTAATGTTTAATTTAAAATTTTTTAATTTGTTTCTTTGCTTCATTCTACCCATTCTTAATGCCAGCTTAATCCTCTTTGAACATCAAGTACGTTTATGGGTGGTTTATGGTTTAAAAATAAATATTAAATAAAAGGTCAAAATCTTTTTACTAGGTCATAAAAAATCAAAAATTTGAGGCAAAAAAATTTTCCTGAAGTCTACCAGGAAAACCAAAAGCTGAAATGATACTATAGAGATATCAGAAATTGAAAAAAAAGCTGAATAATTTTACTCATAATTAGAATCTTAAAAACGTAGCTCGACAAACAAAAATAAGCAGTAGGCAGTTGCACCCAGAAATTCCGAACCCAAAAATCCTTCAAACCAACGTACAGACTATTCGCTGATTTAAAATATTTACAGGCTTGTTTAATTTTTTTTTATTTAATAATCTAATCAATGTATTAAAAAAAATTTTTATTTATTATATTTCGTAACGTATAAACAAGACATAGACAAATCTAAATCTAAGATATCTTAAAAAGTATTGTTTAATTTTTATTTTTTTGTTAACTAAAAATGTGACAAAGAATAAATTTCAACATATACTTCTATTGTCTCCTGATTATTTTTTAATTTTGACGCCTACGAGTTTTATTATATATTTATACGCATACAAATTTTTTTACTTCAAAAAAAATTTTTTTTTTAAATACCTACAAGCCTACGAAAATTCCAAAACGTACAGAAAAAAAAAACTTGCTATTATCGATGGTAACATCATTTTTGTGAAAGGAATTTTGTAATCTTTTTTTTTTTTGTATAAATAATTATATTGCGAAATTTTATCTTTTTAGTCATGATTCATATAACAATCTTTGAATATAAATGTAATTAAGGAATTTTTTTAGGAACGATTACTTTTAATTTTTTAGTGCATATTGTGTGTTTTATTTTTGTTAAAAATGTTTTGAGTAATTATTTTACTTATTTTTGTTGTATGGTGGGGGTTTGTAAGATGGAAATTTGTTTCATTTTGATTTTTGATAATTCGGAGTAAAATCGAAATTAAATCATAGAAATGTTAGGATTAGAGTACGTTAGTGTAGAGCTTCAAAATTGAACATATTTTTTGAATAAAGAACAAAGCTTCACACCCAGCTTGAACGAGCGAAAAGTCGGGAAAAAATGACGACAAAATCTGATACAGCAAAGTTTTCGGAAATAGTTTGTTATTTTCATATTTCCATAGCAGTAAGTTGGAGCTGATCGTCTAAAAAATTTTTAGTCAATTTTGTGGGTGGCTGAGAGATCAAAATCCGAAAATTTGATTTTTAACAATAAATCTTTATTAAATTTAAAGAAATAGATGAAAAATTTGGATTGCCAGGGAAAAACCACTCCAGAAGAAAAAAAAACTTTTCTTTTTACGATGAAATTTAGCCAAGTTATCGTCAATTTAAGATTTTGCTTAAATTCGCCTTAAAAAAGATTGAAATTTTATTGAAAAAGCCTGTTTCTGAACTTTGAACATGCATTACTCGCTTGATTTTCATCGTAAAATAATAATTTTTTTTTTTAAATCGATTAATTTTTCCCTAGCAATTCATTTCTTTAAGAAAAAAATCATTTTTATGTACCGAATTTCAATTTTCATGTCAAAAGCCTTTGAAAACTGTAAGTAGCGAGATTTACTTAACACAATTTTTGACCTAAAAATTGAAATTTGGTCAATAAAAATGATTTTTTTCTTAAAGAAATGAATTGCTAGGGAAAAATTAATCGATTTAAAAAAAAAAATTATTATTTTACGATGAAAATCAAGCGAGTAATGCATGCTCAAAGTTCAGAAACAGGCTTTTTCAATAAAATTTCAATCTTTTTTAAGGCGAATTTAAGCAAAATCTTAAATTGACGATAACTCGGCTAAATTTCATCGTAAAAAGAAAAGTTTTTTTTTCTTCTGGAGTGGTTTTTCCCTGGCAATCCAAATTTTTCATCTATTTCTTTAAATTTAATAAAGATTTATTGTTAAAAATCAAATTTTCGGATTTTGATCTCTCAGCCACCCACAAAATTGACTAAAAATTTTTTAGATGATCAGCTCCAACTTACTGCTATGGAAATATGAAAATAACAAACTATTTCCGAAAACTTTGCTGTATCAGATTTTGTCGTCATTTTTTTTCGACTTTTCGCTCGTTCAAGCTGGGTGTGGCTTATAAATAAAATGAAAAAATTTTAAAAACAAATTAAAAATTTTTGATTAGAAGCAAAAAATATTTTTTTTTCCTTTTAAGATTCCTGAATCCTGGTATCATAATTACAATCTACCTTTTTACAGGCTGTGGACCTAATATTGCAAAACGTTTCTAAAACGTCTTCGAAAATTTTCAATGTAAACTATAAATGCAAATAGAAACGTTTTCGCACACCATGACTTTCTTATTATATCCTTGACTTTTGAGTTTAAACAAATCAATAGAATAAACTGAAGGTTACAGAAAAATTAATCAGCATAGAAAATAACCTTAAAGCATAAAATAATTACATAAAGAAAAGAAATGAAGAAACCTATTATCCAAATTATCACGTGACTAAAATTACTCTTTTACTATCTTTTTCACACTGAATGAAAATACTGCAAGCACTTTATTATTTTTTCAAATTTTCTTGTCAATAAAAATAAAAATAAAGCTGAAGGCCAAAAACTTCTTACGCCTCATTAAATACGTTCTGTTACAGAAAATTAAAATTATTAATTTAAAAACAGAAAGTAATACAGTGTAGTAAAGAAAAATGATATATATTTTTTAGTTATTGGATTAGTTAATTTACATATAAATTTTAGTACTGTTTAATTAAAACTTTCTATTTAATAAAATATTTCATTTTTTAATTTAATTATTGTAATTATAAAATGTTCATTAAATAACAATTTATTATTACGTTAATTTTTATAATTTTTTTTTAATGATGAATAGATTTTTAAAGTATTTAATTTGTGAAATAGTATGAGATTTATATATACACTGAAAAAAAAATTCCGGGTTTTTCCAAATGGATTTTCACTAGTTTCAATTGAATTGTTTTTTGTGAATTTTTCAGAGTAAAATTGGTTTTTAGGGTAAAAATTATGAGATTAATAAAATATCTCAAAAAAATTATTGATTTTCTCTAATATTTTATTTTTTCCGTCAGAGAACTCTTTTTCTATCGATAATTTACTACAAAATCTACCTACAGATTATGCATACTTTACGTGCTAATTTTTTTCCGTGTACATCTTGTATTTTATGACAATTTCATACATAATAAAACTTTGACGTATTAAAAAGCTATAGTAAATAAAGTATAATAATAATAATAGTAATAAAAAAAAAATTACGCAAAGTTCTATTTACAAACGACCCTGCTATTGACGCTTGATTTTTTTTTTCGCTACAAGTATTTTTATATATATCGCAAGAATATAATCAAGTAAACCTTTTGAAGTTAAATTTAGAATAAAAAAAAAAAGTGAAAAATATTTTTTACATATGAAAAAATAAAATTTTATTAAATTTAATTATTTTTTTTTACAGGAATTAACGGTCAAGAAAATTTTAAATGTCCAGATGATTATGGTTTTTATCCTCATCACATATCATGTGATAAATATTGGAAATGCGATAATAATCAAGCTGAATTAAAAACATGTGGTAACGGATTAGCATTTGATGCATCGGACAGTAAATATTTAACAGAAAACTGCGATTACTTACATAACGTCGAATGTGGCGAAAGATCACAATTAGAACCACCAATTAGTACACCAAATTGTGAAAGACTTTATGGTATTTTCGCAGATGCTAAAAAATGTGATGTTTTTTGGAATTGTTGGAATGGTGAAGCATCAAGATATCAATGTAGTCCTGGATTAGCTTATGATCGTGAATCACGTGTTTGTATGTGGGCTGATCAAGTTCCTGAATGTAGAAATGAAGGTAAAGTTTATTTTTACTATCTATATTCGAACAGATAAATAAAAAAATGTAAAAAAAAGTTCATAGAAAAAGTTTTATGTACATTTGAGTTTTATAAAAAATTTCTTTATCAGCTTGTTTTTACCATGCAATCAAACTTTCCTCATTAACTTTTTAATCGTATATATAGATTTATATATCAAAGTATTGAAGTTTAATATCAGTGTATTAATTTTTATTTTTTTAATTCGTAATTTTTTTTTTTACTTATTTATTTACAAAAACGTGTTTCATAATTTAAAAAAAAAAATATTCTTGTAATTTCACAACTCCTCTGTTAATTTCATTAAATAATGTCTAACCATTTATGTAATTTCTAAAATTAAATTAAATTTTATTTTTTTTACCCGGTGTATTTTGAAAGAAATTAAATTAGTTTAATAAATTCTTTAAGTTCGTGTTAAAAAATTCTTGTCAAATAATCGTTTTCACTGAATTTTCTAGAAATATTTAATTTTTTAACATATTTGCTTTAGCAAATTAGTAGTTAGTAGGATCATGAGTTTATAGGCTCAATTTGAACCAAATCAGACTAAAACTAATGATCGGGTCTTCAACTTGTAAATAACTTCTAGTTTTAATAAATTGAGCACTAAAAAATTTTTTCTAATGAAATAAACCATAAATCTTAAATAACATTAAATATAAACTAACTAAGATATGCAAAGCATACGATAATTAAGTATGACGAATATGCATTAATATTATTTACTTTATCAATTATTGCATTTAATTTACAAAAAATTTTAGTATACCTCAGTAACTTTATTTATATTACATAATAAATAAAAGAAATTATAAGTTAATAGAATTTGCTATATCTTAAATTAAAATAAACTTTTATCAACAAGTTTATTATGTCAGAAAATTTATTTAAATTATTTGAAATGTTGATTTTTATTCAATAGAAATTATAATTGTTTAATTAGCAAAATTAAGATTATTAAAATTATTCTAATATTTTCTTCTTTTTTTTTTCAATTTAAGGCCTATAAAATCAATATTTTCAAAAAATTTTATAATTATTATATAAATTTTTTGTGGTACTTGGAAAAACCAAAGGAAGTTTAGGAAAATCCCGAAGGTCATTCAGCTAAAGGCAAAAACAAAATAACCTTCGGGATTTTCCGAAATTTCCTGTAGATTTTCCCAAAGATTAAATAATTTCTTGTGCACAGCTAGTTTTTTCCAGTTACATATTTATTATTTTTTTCCATAATTAATCATATATTACACCAATAAAAATTTTTTAGTTATACTTGTTTTTCTAGAATTATTTTTTTCAAATACTTTAAAAACTGAAAATTATTTTTGTTCCCATAAATAATTTAGCAAAAATACATGAAATGTCATTTTATTTACTTTAGAAGTCGCCAATGGTTTCGCTTGCCCCGCTGCTGGTGAAATAGCCGGAGCTTCAGGAAGCTTCTCAAGGCACGCACATCCAGATGATTGCAGAAAGTACTATATTTGTATGGAAGGAACTGCACGAGAATATGGATGCCCAATTGGTTCAGTATTCAAAATCGGTGATGCTGATGGTAGTGGAGCTTGTGAAGATCCAGAAGATGTACCTGGATGGTAAGATGTTTTATTTTTAAATTAAACTTTTTAACTTAAGGGTGAGTTTTCGCTAGCTTGAGTCAAATTATGAATTATTTTTAAATTCAAGACAATTGACTATAACTAGTTAGATAATTAGCATTTTAGCTATTTTTTACGAATCAAAGCGAGCTAAAATAAAAAATATTTTGCTATACTTTGGAGTTTATTCTAAATGAATATTAAATTTTTGAAGTAAGAATGTATTTAACTGAAAAAAAAATTAAATTTATGTCTTTAATTATGCAAAGGAGTACTTGAATATATCCGTGTTTGCAAACTGAGTAGGTGATACCTTGGTTTACCATGGTTGCCGGAAGAATTTATTCCAAAAATAGTAAAGATAGTGATAATTTACAAATTTTTTCGCAAATCGACAAAAAAAATGAAGAATTTTCGAATTTTTCGTAAATATACTAATTTTAGTAAATTTACTATTTTTATCGAATATTTACAAATTTTTTCGTTTATTAATTTATAAATTGCGAGTTTAAATAATTTTTTTTGTTAATCTACAAAAGTTACTTTTAACAGTTTATTTTGTGGTAAAAAAGCTTGCGAATTATGAAATAAAACACCTTAATTTGCTCGAGTTATAATACAATAATATACACGTATGCATATTTGGCTGCCAAGCGTCAGGAGTATATGAGTAATAATAAAAAGGATTTTAGGAACTTAAAATTATATTTTTGGCTTATGGACTTAAAATTATAAAGGCTTCAAGATTTTAAATATAAATTTAAACATGTTCCACGTTCGTTGCAGGGATAAAATTCTATGCACTTCGGGCTTTTTGTAGACTTGCGTTCGGTGTAACATAACTTTATATCACTTGTATCATAAGTGACTATTTCAATATCACTGTTCTTCTGTTACTTAAATAAAAGTAAAGAAATTCTATAGAATAGAAACTTTTCTAGTTTTATTTCTTCTTATTAAATTTGTGAAATTAAAATTTAACCTCAAATTTTTTTTACAGTGAAGACTACTATGGAGATTTAGATTTAAAGAGCATCAGGAAAAGTGAACTTCTTTCTGGTATTCAAAACAATGGTGAAAATAGACCATTAAACAAACCTGTTAAACCAAGACCTCAAGCTGCAGCACCTCAACAAAGACCTCAACAAAATTCTAACCAAGAATAAATAAAAATAGTTTTAAAAAAATTTGCAAAAAAAAATTATATATGAAAAATCATCTTTCATATTCTCGTACAAAAAAAAATTTTTATAAGTGAATATCACCATTTTATCATTAACAAAACAAATAATAAAAAAAAAACTATCGAGATCGAAAATTAATTAAAAAACCATATTAATAATATAAGAAAAAATATACAGAAATAAAAAAAAACCGAACGTCGACGCTCTCGTTTTCTATTTATTTAAACAAAACTCATAAATTGCACTATAAAATATCATAAAAAGTGTAATTAATTATTATTAACATTTTATTATTATTTGTGAGAACGAGAGAACAGAGTATCTAGTCTCGTCGACGCCTACGGCGATCTCTTTCTTCCTATTATCACATTCATTCTTAGATTATATACTTTTATCATTTAACTTTTTTTTAAACAAAAATGTAAATATTTAAAAAAAAAAATTCAAATAAAAACAGATTAAAATTTATAATTTAAACTTCTTTTTTCTTTCAATAATTAATTACATGCTAAAAAAACAAAATGTATACATATTTTTTTAAGGCTGATTTTTTTTTTTTTTAATTTCTAATAATTAAAATATACATACATACAAACATATTTACTGTAAGAAATAATATTTTTATCTATATGCATTATAAAAATATTTTTACGTACAAAAACAACTAAATTGCCTGAAAGCTTCTTTATATAATTTTTTTAATTTTAAAATTTTTGGGGCAGAAATAAAATTGAAATTTTATTTTTTGAATAAAAGGCCAAAAATTTTAGAAAATAAAAAAATTATAGAAATAGTAACCAGTTTAATATATATGTATTTAATACAAAATTTTTTTATAAAAAAAGAAATTATTAGAAAATGTAATATTTTCGTACATATTTAATTAGTATTATATATAGTTATACTTATATTAATTATTAAATATTTTTATATTTTTTACAATTATTTTTGCAATATTAATATATATATATATATATGCATAATTATAATGCTATATATATATGTATACATGTGTGTGTATAGATACGTATATAGTGAAAAGAAATTTTAGTAAATTTATCTTTATTTTTAAAATACAATTAAAATGAATTTATTAATGCATATAAACTAAGAGTAAAAAATTATGTATTTTTTGAATCGTAAGTAATTTTTTAACAGACTTTTTTTTTTTTAAATTATCCAACTAAATTTATTCTTTTCACTAAATACCGTATGTAAAATTATAAAATTTATAAAAAATAAAAATTTTTTAAATAAAAAAATACATAAAAAAAAATATTATTTGTGGTACTTATAATTTAATGTATTGAAACACCCACATTCTTATTTTAATCGTAGAAATCGTAATGACGTTTGTAAATTTGAAACTATATTTTTGATTACATTATGTACATACACTGTAAATAATTAATGTAGAGTAGAAATTACTTTCAAAGATAGTAAAAATATTCAAAATGACCATACTTAACTTTAACTGTAAAATTTACTAGTTCTAGTTTAAAAATTACTATTAATCAGAGTAAAACTCTAGTATAAATTAGTAATTTAATTCTAATTTAAATTAGAATAGTATAAATTAGTGAAAATTCTCATAGATGTCACTTCAAATATTTTTACTAACATTTAGGATAATTTCTAAACTTCGTTTATTCACAGAGTACAAAATATAAAATTCATTTGTTTATTCATATGGTCCTATTTTGCATTATTCGTGTGTCGCGTTTTGTCAATTAAATTTTATTACATAAATTTTTTAAATTTTTATGTAAAATTATAAATATTTAATTTTTTTAAATTTTGTGTCGTAAAGTTTTAGAGGGTTTTATTCTTTTAATGAAAGAAATCAACGAAATTTGTAAAATGTTAAAGATAAAGTATTCAAAAAATTAATAATATTTTTTTTAGCAACTTAGCCTACGTAATTTTCTTTGAAGAACTTTCTCAAGTAGCATTTAAATGATTTTTAGAATTCTAATGAACAAAAATTGATTATATATGGCAAAAATGTTATTTATTATAAAATTGACTTAAAATATACTCCCACAATTTTAGTAATCGCGGATTGAAATTAATGATTTTTCGGCCAAATATCAAAAAGAGTAGAAAGTTTCTATTATAATTTAACCCTTGGGGTCATTAATAACCAAATTGATTTATGATCTCTCGATATTTTTCTTTTTCTAAAAACCTACCCCCTATTATAGAAATATCTTATAACAAGGATTAGTTACTGGTTCCAGAGAATATCTGTTTTTAAAATCCTATTACCTTCCTCAAATAAGTACGCTCTTACTTCTCAAAATCAATACTTTTTTGTTAATAATTTAAATTAAAAAAAATTGTCTATGCATTTTTTTATGAATATACAAATTCTTAAAAGTATATAGAAATTTTACATAAGGAAATAATATATCTTATCATGTTTTTAGAAGATTGTATTTTAAAACAGCGATAATTTAAACTCAAAGATTATAATATCAAATTTTGTAAGGAAAAATTTTTTTATATTATATTTTTATAAAGATTAATACTTAAGTTCTTTCAAATCTTACATACATATACAACGTTCCCACGAAAAGATGTAGGGTCAACTTTTAAAGAAGATGGAACTTATAAAAAAAAATGTAAAATGGTGGATCACCATATTTTTATGTGCCCTTTCAATAGGTGATATCCAAAATTGGATAAATCGGTATTTTTTTTTTTTAAATCGATTTTTGCAAGAATTATTTGAAAGTCCGATTTTTTTTATTAAAATCATGAAGAAACCTATTAGAAACACATTATCCCAATTTTTATCATTAAAAACGAAGTATTTAAAAAACGAAGTATTAATTGAAAAATCTTAATTTGAAAATCCAAATTTTATTAAAATTTTTAAAAATGGTAATTTTTTAAGACTACGTGATCCAAGATGACATAAATAACCAAAATGAAAGGTAAGGTTAGGTAAGATTCCCGGTAATTTTTCCGAAAAATATATCCGAACGGACAATTATCCGAAAACCATTCATCCGAAAATAAAAATACCGAATCATTTTTTCCGACTTTTTTTTTCCGACACCAAAAAAAAAAAATAATAATTTTACTCATTGTTTAGATAAAATGAATTTAATCATAAAATAACAATTAATTTAAATATTTATATTGTAAGCAAGATTTATTAAATAATCCATTTCATTGGACTCATTTTTAAAATTTTCATAGTCCATGACAACATTTCTTACTCGTTGTTTGTGATCATACTATTTCTTTTTTGGTCCAGCTTTAACGGATTTACCAAGGTTTAATTCAGCAATGGTAAGTTCGGTAGCACCTTGTTCTTTTTGGAACTGGATCAAAAGAGAATACAAATCTGGATGATTTATTCCCATTATCAGGTGGAACCTGTTGTGCCACCCCTCACTTAAATTATTTATCTTGTGTTTGTTGTTAATGGCTGCATCATATTGGTTCCAAATATTTAAAGCATATCAGGGTGGCACATGCCGTCTTCTTCCTACTGCAGGAAAACGTCTAACATAAGTTTTATCAAAGTATGTAGCTACAGGTACGAGATCATCTGGAATTTCTAAAAACAATAATCGATAAACGTGAATAACATCGTAAACAGGCACAAATGCCATTGTCATAATCATCCGTGTATATATTCTTACTTCAGAATTATTTTCATCGCCATAGGCTGTCTGCAGCCCTTCTTTTTGTACTTTACGATATATCGACTGACAAAGATGAAAAAGCACCACCGTAAAAGCACCGCTGTAAGAAGCATCTGGAAATACTTCTTGATATGCATTAATGATTGCTAATTCATAATCTCCCATAATTATGTTTGGTTTACAATTTTGGATTCTGTAGTTTTGTGACGCAGAAGTAACAGTTTCAAGGACAGAAACATATTCAACCGTTTCTTTGGACGGCAATACTGCAAAGACTAAAGGAAGACAAACTTCGACATTTTTGTCACGTATAAATTTTGATACTATACCAAGGATTGTAAAAACTTAAGTAAATATTGTGGGTGCAACCTATTTACGGAAATTATATAATTTATAAATACAAATTTATTCAGAATAAAAATGTACTAAAAATAAAAAAATAATTTACTTTAAAAGACCATTGAGGAACCACATTTCATTACGTGCCAGAAGTTCTAAATTGCGTCGTGTTGAAAAGACGTAACCTCTACCACCATTTCCATCGTTACCACTTATTAGAAATCGATCACCACCTAAAGAAGTTTTGTGACGTTCAGGAATGTCTTGTAATTCATCCAAAGAAGTTGGGTTTGGTGGCAATTCTTCCCTTCGTTTTCTTCTAATTGTTTTTTTTTTAATTTTCTTTATCAGGTAATTTGGATAATAAACTCCCCGTAACTCATTTTGTAATACTAATTCAGGAGGTTGTTCAGGATTTTCAGAAGCTTTCCGTTTTAAATTGAAAGTGATAATTTCAGGTTTAGCTTCTTCTGGGTCTTTTGGATGCAAATGAATAGATTTGCTTGGACCTTTGATAATGTGAAATGATCTTGCGATAGTAATAGCTCTTAAATTACACGTTCCTTCATTTTTTCCACGTTTGCAATCCCAATAAACTTTGCCGGCACGAGTTTTTGAATACAAATATATGTAGCCATTATCAATTATTAATTTTTTATCACAAATTTCGCCAACATGTTCCATGTTTTAATTAAAAATTTTTTTTTAAATTATACAAAAATTTAAAAAAAAAGAATTAGTTTTTGGTTATAAAATAAATAAAACTAAAATTTAGTTAACGGAATGAATTTAAAAAAAAATAAATTAATGAAATAAAAGAGAAATGTCTTGAAAAATTCGGAAAAATTAACGTTCAGAATAAAATAAGTTCGGAAATAAAAATTCGGATATTTTTTTTCGGATAAATGACCGGATACCGTTAAGTATGTGTTCATTTTTTCAAAAATTTAACCTTGCTTAAAAAGAATTATATATTTTTTTAAGCGTATTTTTATTTTTAAAAAAGTATTTGTGATTTGAGACAGCAATCTAGAAGTCATATTTTAAAATGTAATTTAAAATTTTATTTTAATAATAATATATGAGTTGATATTCCTCAAGTGTATGAGGTCCTAATTCTTGGGTCTTCAAATCGGTCCCAAAATATTTTTCCCACAAAGTACTATCGAAAAAAAGTTACCTCATCAATTTTTAACCTCCTAGGTCTTCTTTTTGATTTTTTACAGCCATATTAGTTTTTTTTGTGCTTTTTATTTTTTTAAATAAGAGCACAAAAATTACTAAAATTTCTCTCAAACACTTATTTTATCGCAAAAAAACTTTTCCTTTTAAGCCCGAATAGGAAATTTCCCTGTCTATCTTATTCTGTGGTTCAAAAATTTTTTCGAGCTGCGCATGCACGAGAAATCGAGTAAATACGTTTCAACTTCTAGCATTCATAACTCCCCTGCTGAAAAAACTAATTTTCATTTTGAAATAGCAAAAATTTTTGTCTTTATGTATATTTTTTACGGTACAATTTTTGTTTTGTTTTTTGGCTTTTTTAAAAAACTAGAGCAAAAAAACTGATTCCAAAAATTTCTTTTTTTTTAAATTTTAAATTTTCCGCCAAGTCACGTGACCAATCAAAAATCTGACCAAAAATTTGTGTTTCGCGGGAAATTTTACATAAGGATATATCTTTTCATATATGTATATATATCTGTATATATGTATATATGTGTCCAGTGTCGTCGACACCATTCAGCTGGATTTAACCCTATTTTTTTTTTTTTTTTTTTAATTTAATTTTTAATTTTAAAAAAAAGAAATTTTCGGAATCAGTTTTTTTGCTCTAGTTTTTTAAGAAAACCCAAAAACAAAACAAAAATTGTACCGTAAAAAATATACATAAAGACAAAAATTTTTGCTATTTCAAAATGAAAATTGGTTTGTCAGCATGGGAGTTATGAATACTAGAAGTTGAAACGTATTTACTCGATTTCTCGCGCATGCGCAGCTCGAAAAAATTTTTGAACCACGCAGAATAGGATAGCCAGGGAAATTTTCTATCCGGGCCTAAAAGGAAAAGTTTTTTTGCGATAAAATAAGTGTTTGTGAGAAATTTTAGTAATTTTTGTGCTCTTATTTAAAAAAATAAAAAGCACAAAAAAAACTAATACGGCTGTAAAAAATCAAGGAGAAGACCTAGAAGGCTAAAAATTGAGGAGGTAACTTGTTTTCGATAGTACTTTGAGGGGAAAATATTTTGGGACCGATTTGAAGACCCAAGAATTAGGACCTCATACACTTCAGGATGATATCAACCCATATGTATATTTCAGTGCACAAGTATTGAGTTACAATCAGGCCTGGTCACAACGTACATATAATTTTTTTTTCTGTAACACACATAGAAAAAATGCCTTATAAGTGTAAAGTTTGTGAAAAAGTTTTTTTACTTCATCTCATCTCAAAAATTTGCATTATCTTAGAGACCCTTTGCTTGCATTATCCTAATGGCCCCCGTTTGTATTATCCTAGAGGTCCTCCGCTTGCATTATCCAAGATCTTATTCCGCTTGGATTATTATCAAAGAGACCCTCCGCTTACATTATCCTAGAGGCCCTCCACTTGCATTATCCTAGAGGCCCCTGCTTGCATTATCCTAGAGGACCCTACTTGCATTATCCAAGAGGCCTCCCGCTTGCATTATTCAAGATATTATTCCGCTTGGATTATCAAAGAGACCCTCCGCTTAAATTATCCTAGAGGCCCTCCAATTGCATTATCTTAGAGGTCTCCCGCTTGCATTATCCAAGAGATCCCCTGCTTGCATTATCCAAGAGGTCTCCCGCTTAATGTCATTATCCTACGGGTATATAGCTTGAGTAAATCATGCTAATACTTAAGTCAGACAAATAATTAGTTATTTAAATTTATTATTGGAATTAAATTTTTGTTAACCAAAAGGTATGTTTGTAAAATAAACGTAAATCCACGTTGAAACCACGTTCGCATAAAAAAATTAATTGATTTATTAATGCAATTCAGATCAATAATTCTTATAAATTTTAATATTTTTCTGTGAACCGAACTCGAAGTTGATTCTACAATCCAGTGTCTATTAATTCAACCTAACGAGATGCTCTCCCTTTTATAGCTGCCTTAAACACTCTTTTAAAATCCATATCTCTAATTACTTCACCATTCCTTATAGCTTCTACTTCCTCTAAGTGCCATACTGGATTCGTGAAAATTACATCGCTACAGAGATGAATATATGCTAGACGCACGGCCTTAATGGCTGAATTAATTTTTTATTATTTGACTTGCGTTGTATGTTTAATTCATTATTTAACCTTAATCTCTCCTTTCCAAAGTTTTCTATCTTCCTGGCATTGCAATTCAGCTCTCTTCAACTGCGCCCTTATATAACATTTATTCCTAGACCAGCGTCAAATTTGATACCTTGGTATTTGACGGTTTCTTTGAAGACAATTTTATTTTTACTGTTTTAACATGTAATGCGCTTATAGGGAGGGGTACATTAGAGCAGCTTAAGAACAAGTTCTGGTTGTGGCAGCCTAAATTTTTTTGGTGTTTATAGGGAGGGGTACATTAGAAGAGCTGAAAAAAAAGTTCTGGTTGAGATAGCCAAAATTTTTTTTTTGTTTAAAGATTGAAAACGTCTTAAAACATAAAGGAAATTAAAAATAATAAGTTTTACTCATTTAAAATGAGAGCATCGCGGCATGGTTGGACTAAAAAAATAAAATATTTAAAAAAATTTTTTCTTTATGTCTTATGTCATTTGAAACCACGCAAATGAAAAAAAAACAAGATTCTGGCTGCCATAAACGAAATTCCGGTAACAGCGGTCAGATTTTTTTTTCCATTTATAAATATCATAACTCTAAGATTACAACACCCCTTTTAAATAAGGATTTAAGCGAGTTTATAATTAAAGGTAAAATAAATCATAAACATAATAAGGCAGGAATAGTCTACAAAATCAAATGCAAAGATTGTAATAGTGTATATATTGGTGAGACAAAAAGATCACTTTTTATAAGGATTAATGAACACAAAAGGAATAAAAATTCAGTAATTGCTACACATTGCAATGAAAATGATCACAGTTTTGATTTTTAAAAAACTGTATATAGTTGATGAAGAAAGGGGTTAGACAAAAAGAAAAATTTCAGAAAGCATCCACATCCACCTGCTAAATCCTACCATCAATGTAAAAGAAGTGACCAACAACTTAAAAGTTTCATATATACACACAATCAATATTCTCAAACATCAGCGATTAAAATTGATTCTACTACTTCTCCATCATGCGACTGATTGCTTAAGGTTGATTACTCTGTATTTTGATCACGATAGAAATATAATTTTTATAGGGGCTTCGTATTATAATAAAACACATAAAAAAAAATTTTTAAGAAAACTGTGGTTTTCATTTAGGAGATTCAAAGCTCCAAAGTTGAGTCCTTATACATTGCAAGCATAGAAGCTGAGTCAAAAATCAGGGGTTTGAGATTTTTATGTTATGTCAATATTAAAACTAAACGATGGATTTAAAAAAAAAAATAGCACCACGTAAATTAATTATTGAAGAAACTAGTATTCGATTTTTAAATAAATTGTGTTTTTCGTATAAAAGATATTTTAATTAGAAAAAATAAAAAACCAAAAAAAATTTTAAGGTGACAACGTCGCTGTTTAAAATACACGCATAATATTATAATAATAATCATGTAAATAAGAAACGCGCTCTACAAACATTCTGCGACGTTGTCGCAATTTTTTTTTTATTTTAATTTCAACTAAAAATGACCGGCCGTATACCGTCAAATTTTTGTGACGATTAATCCGCCTTAAGTAATAAATTAACAAACATCAGCTGATCATATTTATTTATTTCCATTTTTTTCGTTTTTTCTATAATACACTCACAGATATAAATTACCATTGTTAATAATATTTAAGCAAGAAATATGATAATACACAATATGTGGAATAGAATATAAAAACAATAGATACAGTTCATGTGATAAAAACTAAAAAAACGCTGCCAAGTGATTGGCACTATGGTTCCTCATTAACAATAGCAAAATATTTATAATGGTCTATTTTATATAATAAAAATTATAATTTGAGATATCAGTATTTCATAAAAAAAAGTTAAATACCGTATTTTATAAGAAAAAAAATGTTGCTGTGATTTAATGTTTTTTATTTAACAAATTTTTAGAAAAAAATTTTCAATAAACTAGGTATTACACTTAAAAAAAAAACAATATTACAGATTTTTTAATTTTTTTGTTTTACTAATATTCAGAAAAAAATTTTGAAAAAATCCAGTATCAGATCCAAAAAATTGCTATGAATAAGCTTTCTAAAACTAGTACTCTCATAGAAATTAATTAGGTACTACGTCTGAACAAAAAAAAAAAACGCTGCCAAGTGATTGGCACTATGGTTCCTCATTAACAATAACAAAATGTTCTAATAATAATAATAATAATAATTTATTTCCAATTCAAATAATATATACAATAATGTTACATATTATAGGCCTACAGTAGGTAATAACCTGTACATAGGAGGAATCAATATATAATAATAAAAAATAATACTTAAAATTAATTATAATAATAAAACTAAAATTAGAAAAGGGTTAGAGCAACACATCTATAAATTAGTTAACAATATGATAAAATAGACTAGATTTTAGAATTGATTATCCAATTTTTGATATTATATTTAGAGCTTTTTTTGTTTATATCAAGCATTTTTAGATTACTTGGTAATTGATTATATAGTTTTATTGCTTGATAGCTGTATACTTTCTTACCAACCTCCAGCGTACACCTTTGTTCTTAATCTTTATTTAATCTAATAAAAATGATAATTCTAGATATTAGTACTTTCATGGAAAAAAATTAAATACTACGTCCCAAAAGAAAAAAGATATTGCTATTTTTTAATTTTTTTATGCAAAAAATTTTGAGAGAAAAATTATCAAAAAATTAAGTTTCAGTAGCAAAATATTGACTAAAAAGCATACTTCTAAATCTAGTACTCCCACAGAAAAAAATGAGGCACTACTTTCAAAAAGCAAAAAAATATTGCTGTTTTTTTTATTTTTTTAAGCAAAAAGTTTTGAGAAAAAAAAGTTCAAAAAATTAAGTGTCAGATTGGAGATATCGAGTAATAACGATATTTTCAGATATTGGCACTTTCATAAGCAAAACTTAGGTACCATATCCAAAAAGAAATAAAATATTGCAGTTTTTTTTATTTTTATTTTTTTTAAATGTTGAGAACAAAAATTTTGAAAAAATTAAGTATCAGGTCCAAAAAATTACTATAAACGATATTTCTAAAACTAGTACTTCCACAGAAATAAATTAAGTACTGCGTCAGTAAAGAAAAAAAAATTGGTATTTTTTGTATTTTTTTGTGAAAAAAATTTTGAGAAAAAAATTTTCAAAAATAAATCATAATGTTCGAGATATCGAGTAAAAACGATACTTCTAGATATCAGTACTTTCATGGAAAAAAATGAGGTACTACATCCAAAAAGAAAAAAAAGTATAGTGTTTTTTTAATTTTTTTATGTAAAAAGTATTGAAAAAAAAACATTTCGAAAAATTACGTATCAGATGGAGAAATCCTTTACAAACGATAATTTTAGATATTCGTACTTTGATAGGAAAAAATTAAGTATTACGTCCTAAAATAAAAAAAATTTTGGCATTTTTTGTATTTTTTGGCGACAAAAATTTTGAGAAAAAAATTTTGAAAAAATTAAGTATCAGGTCCTAAAAATTACTATAAACGAAATTTCTAAAACAAGTACTTCCACAGAAATAAATTAAGTACTGCGTCCGTAAAGAAAAAAAAAATTGGTATTTTTTGTATTTTTTGGTGAAAAAAATTTTGAGAAAAAAATTTTCAAAAAATTAAGTATCAGATTCGAGATATCGAGTAAAAACCATACTTTCAAATATAAGTACTTTCGTGGAAATAAATGAGGTATTACATCCAAATTAAAAAAAAAAAAAAGTACCTCGAGCTTTTTTGGTGAAAAAATTTTTGAAAAAAAAATTAGGTCTTAATTCCATAATATTTGTGAAATATCACCGATTACATACATACGTACACACACACACACACACACACACACACACACACACACACACACAGACTTTTTTTAAAAACCGGTTTTTTAGCTTCCTGAGGTCTCAAAACGTGCTTATATGCCAAAATATGGAAAATCAAAATTTCACCTATCACAAAGGTTCCTCTATGAGGAACCAAAAATATGTAAAATAGAGAAAAACCTTAACAAATACAGTCCAAAAGGCCTGAGAAATAAAAAAACAAGATATAAAAATATAAATAGGTATCAAAAATATTGTATTATTAGAATCTTTGGATCTACTTGCTTGAAACCATTTGAATTGGTTAAAATTTTTATAAACCAAGTTTACTAATAGTAAGAGAATATTCTATGTAGAGGAAAACTAAAACAAATACGGACCACCAGGCCAGCGTAATTAAAAAACAAGATATAAATAAATTAAATAAGTATTAAAATTATTGTATATTTAGAAAAGGTGGATCCACTTTCATGAAACCATTTGAATAGGTTAAAATTTTTATAAAACAAGTTTACTTATAATGAAAAAATTTGTAAAATAGAGAAAAACCTTAACAAATACAGTCCAAAAGGCCTGAGAAATAAAAAAACAAGATATAAAAAATTTAATTAGGTATCAAAATTATTGTATTTTTATAAACGTTGGATCTACTTGCATAAAACCATTTGAATTGGTTAAAATTTTTATAAACCCAATTTACAAATAATGAGAGAATATTCTACGTAGAGAAAAACTTAAACAAATATGGCCCTTGAGGCCAGCGTAATTAAAAAACAAGATATAAATAAATTAAATAAGTATTAAAATTATTGTATATTTAGAAAAGGTGGATCCACTTTCATGAAACCATTTGAATTGGTTAAAATTCTTATAAACCAAGTTTACTTATAATAGAAAAATATATATAATAGAGAAAAACTTAAACAAGTACAGTCCAAAAGGCCTGAGAAATAAAAAAACATAATATAAAAAATTTAAATAGGTATCAAAATTGTTGTATTTTTATAAACGTTGGATCCACTTGCATGAAACCATTTGAATAGGTTGAAATTTTTATAAAACAAGTTTACTTATAATGAAAAAATATGTGAAATAGAGAAAAACCTAAACAAATACAGTCCAAAAGGCCTGAGAAATAAAAAAACAAGATATAAAAAATTTAATTAGGTATCAAAATTATTGTATTTTTATAAACGTTGGATCTACTTGCATAAAACCATTTGAATTGGTTAAAATTTTTATAAACCCAGTTTACAAATAATGAGAGAATATTCTACGTAGAGAAAAACTTAAACAAATATGGCCCTTGAGGCCAGCGTAATTAAAAAACAAGATATAAATAAATTAAATAAGTATTAAAATTATTGTATATTTAGAAAAGGTGGATCCACTTTCATGAAACCATTTGAATAGGTTAAAATTTTTATAAAACAAGTTTACTTATAATGAAAAAATATGTAAAATAGAGAAAAACCTTAACAAATACAGTCCAAAAGGCCTGAGAAATAAAAAAACAAGATATAAAAATATAAATAGGTATCAAAAATATTGTATTTTTAGAATCTTTGGATCTACTTGCTCGAAACCATTTGAATTGGTTAAAATTTTTATAAACCATGTTTACTAATAATAAGAGAATATTCTATTTAGAGGAAAACTAAAACAAATACGGCCCTTCAGGCCAGTGTAATTAAAAAACAAGATATAAATAAATTAAATAAGTATTAAAATTATTGTATATTTAGAAAAGGTGGATCCACTTTCATGAAACCATTTGAATAGGTTAAAATTTTTATAAAACACGTTTACTTATAATGAAAAAATATGTAAAATAGAGAAAAACCTAAACAAATACAGTCCAAAAGGCCTGAGAAATAAAAAAACATAATATAAAAAATTTAAATAGGTATCAAAATTATTGTATTTTTATAAACGTTGGATCCACTTGCATGAAACCATTTGAATAGGTTAAAATTTTTATAAAACAAGTTTACTTATAATGAAAAAATATGTAAAATAGAGAAAAACCTAAACAAATACAGTCAAAAAGGCATGAGAAATAAAAAAACAAGATATAAAAAATATAATTAGGTATCAAAATTATTGTATTTTTATAAACGTTGGATCTACTTGCATAAAAACATTTGAATTGGTTAAAATTTTTATAAACCAATTTTACTAATAATGAGAGAATATTCTACGTAGAGGAAAACTAAAACAAATACGGCCCACCAGGCCAGCGTAATTAAAAAACAAGATATAAATAAATTAAATAAGTATTAAAATTATTGTATATTTAGAAAAGGTGGATCCACTTTCATGAAACCATTTGAATTGGTTAAAATTCTTATAAACCAAGTTTACTTATATTAGAAAAATATATAAAATAGAGAAAAACTTAAACAAATACAGTCCAAAAGGCCTGAGAAATAAAAAAACATAATATAAAAAATTTAAATAGGTATCAAAATTTTTGTATTTTTATAAACGTTGGATCCACTTGCATGAAACCATTTGAATAGGTTGAAATTTTTATAAAACAAGTTTACTTATAATGAAAAAATATGTGAAATAGAGAAAAACCTAAACAAATACAGTCCAAAAGGCCTGAGAAATAAAAAAACAAGATATAAAAAATTTAATTAGGTATCAAAATTATTGTATTTTTATAATCGTTGGATCCACTTGCATGAAACCATTTGAATTGGTTAAAATTTTTATAAACTCAGTTTACTAATAATGAGAAAATATTCTACGTAGAGAAAAACTTAAACAAATACGGCCCTTCAGGCCAGCGTAATTAAAAAACAAGATATAAATAAAATAAATAAGTATTAAAATTATTGTATATTTAGAAAAGGTGGATCCACTTTCATGAAACCATTTGAATAAGTTAAAATTTTTATAAAACAAGTTTACTTATAATGGAAAAATATGTAAAATAGAGAAAAACCTTAACAAATACAGTCCAAAAGGCCTGAAAAATAAAAAAACAAGATATAAAAAATTTAATTAGGTATCAAAATTATTGTATTTTTATAAACGTTGGATCTACTTGCATAAAACCATTTGAATTGGTTAAAATTTTTATAAACCCAGTTTACAAATAATGAGAGAATATTCTACGTAGAGAAAAACTTAAACAAATATGGCCCTTGAGGCCAGCGTAATTAAAAAACAAGATATAAATAAATTAAATAAGTATTAAAATTAATGTATATTTAGATAAGGTGGATTCACTTTCATGAAACCATTTGAATAGGTTAAAATTTTTTAAAACAAGTTTACTTATAATGAAAAAATATGTAAAATAGAGAAAAACCTAAACCAATACAGTCCAAAGGGCCTGAGAAATAAAAAAACAAGATATAAAAAATTTAATTAGGTATCAAAATTATTGTATTTTTATAATCGTTGGATCCACTTGCATGAAACCATTTGAATTGGTTAAAATTTTTATAAACTCAGTTTACTAATAATGAGAGAATATTCTACGTAGAGAAAAACTTAAACAAATACGGCCCTTCAGGCCAGCGTAATTAAAAAACAAGATATAAATAAATTAAATAAGTATTAAAATTATTGTATATTTAGAAAAGGTGGATCCACTTTCATGAAACCATTTGAATAGGTTAAAATTTTTATAAAACAAGTTTACTTATAATGAAAAAATATGTAAAATAGAGAAAAACCTTAACAAATACAGTCCAAAAGGCCTGAGAAATAAAAAAACATAATATAAAAAATTTAAATAGGTATCAAAATTACTGTATTTTTATAAACGTTGGATCCACTTGCATGAAACCATTTGAATAGGTTAAAATTTTTATAAAACAAGTTTACTTATAATGAAAAAATATGTAAAATAGAGAAAAACCTTAACAAATACAGTCCAAAAGGCCTGAGAAATAAAAAAACAAGATATAAAAATATATATAGGTATCAAAAATATTGTATTTTTAGAATCTTTGGATCTACTTGCTCGAAACCATTTGAATTGGTTAAAATTTTTATAAACCAAGTTTACTAATAATAAGAGAATATTCTATGTAGAGGAAAACTAAAACAAATACGGCCCACCAGGCCAGCGTAATTAAAAAACAAGATATAAATAAATTAAATAAGTATTAAAATTATTGTATATTTAGAAAAGGTGGATCCATTTTCATGAAACCATTTGAATTGGTTAAAATTCTTATAAACCAAGTTTACTTATAATAGAAAAATATATAAAATAGAGAAAAACTTAAACAAATACAGTCCAAAAGGCCTGAGAAATAAAAAAACATAATATAAAAAATTTAAATAGGTATCAAAATTACTGTATTTTTATAAACGTTGGATCCACTTGCATGAAACCATTTGAATAGGTTAAAATTTTTATAAAACAAGTTTACTTATAATGAAAAAATATGTAAAATAGAGAAAAACCTTAACAAATACAGTCCAAAAGGCCTGAGAAATAAAAAAACAAGATATAAATATATAAATAGGTATCAAAAATATTGTATATTTAGAATCTTTGGATCTACTTGCTTGAAACCATTTGAATTGGTTAAAATTTTTATAAACCAAGTTTACTAATAATAAGAGAATATTCTATGTAGAGGAAAACTAATACAAATACGGCCCACCAGGCCAGCGTAATTAAAAAGCAAGATATAAATAAATTAAATAAGTATTAAAATTATTGTATATTTAGAAAAGGTGGATTCACTTTAATGAAACCATTTGAATTGGTTAAAATTCTTATAAACCAAGTTTACTTATAATAGAAAAATATATAAAATAGAGAAAAACTTAAACAAATACAGTCCAAAAGGCCTGAGAAATAAAAAAACAAGATATAAAAATATAAATAGGTATCAAAAATATTGTATTTTTAGAATCTTTGGATCTACTTGCTCGAAACCATTTGAATTGGTTAAAATTTTTATAAACCAAGTTTACTAATAATAAGAGAATATTCTATGTAGAGGAAAACTAAAACAAATACGGCCCACCAGGCCAGCGTAATTAAAAAACAAGATATAAATAAATTAAATAAGTATTAAAATTATTGTATATTTAGAAAAGGTGGGTCCATTTTCATGAAGCCATTTGAATTGGTTAAAATTCTTATAAACCAAGTTTACTTATAATAGAAAAATATATAAAATAGAGAAAAACTTAAACAAATACAGTCCAAAAGGCCTGAGAAATAAAAAAACATAATATAAAAAATTTAAATAGGTATCAAAATTACTGTATTTTTATAAACGTTGGATCCACTTGCATGAAACCATTTGAATAGGTTAAAATTTTTATAAAACAAGTTTACTTATAATGAAAAAATATGTAAAATAGAGAAAAACCTTAACAAATACAGTCCAAAAGGCCTGAGAAATAAAAAAACAAGATATAAATATATAAATAGGTATCAAAAATATTGTATTTTTAGAATCTTTGGATCTACTTGCTTGAAACCATTTGAATTGGTTAAAATTTTTATAAACCAAGTTTACTAATAATAAGAGAATATTCTATGTAGAGGAAAACTAATACAAATACGGCCCACCAGGCCAGCGTAATTAAAAAGCAAGATATAAATAAATTAAATAAGTATTAAAATTATTGTATATTTAGAAAAGGTGGATCCACTTTAATGAAACCATTTGAATTGGTTAAAATTCTTATAAACCAAGTTTACTTATAATAGAAAAATATATAAAATAGAGAAAAACTTAAACAAATACAGTCCAAAAGGCCTGAGAAATAAAAAAACAAGATATAAAAATATAAATAGGTATCAAAAATATTGTATTTTTAGAATCTTTGGATCTACTTGCTTGAAACCATTTGAATTGGTTAAAATTTTTATAAACCAAGTTTACTAATAATAAGAGAATATTCTATGTAGAGGAAAACTAATACAAATACGGCCCACCAGGCCAGCGTAATTAAAAAGCAAGATATAAATAAATTAAATAAGTATTAAAATTATTGTATATTTAGAAAAGGTGGATCCACTTTAATGAAACCATTTGAATTGGTTAAAATTCTTATAAACCAAGTTTACTTATAATAGAAAAATATATAAAATAGAGAAAAACTTAAACAAATACAGTCCAAAAGGCCTGAGAAATAAAAAAACATAATATAAAAAATTTAAATAGGTATCAAAATTACTGTATTTTTATAAACGTTGGATCCACCTGCATGAAACCATTTGAATAGGTTAAAATTTTTATAAAACAAGTTTACTTATAATGAAAAAATATGTAAAATAGAGAAAAACCTTAACAAATACAGTCCAAAAGGCCTGAGAAATAAAAAAACAAGATATAAAAATATAAATAGGTATCAAAAATATTGTATTTTTAGAATCTTTGGATCTACTTGCTTGAAACCATTTGAATTGGTTATAATTTTTATAAACCAAGTTTATCAAAAATATTGTATTTTTAGAATCTTTGGATCTACTTGCTTGAAACCATTTGAATTGGTTAAAATTTTTCGTAAACCAAGTTTATCAAAAATATTGTATTTTTAGAATCTTTGGATCTACTTGCTTGAAACCATTTGAATTGGTTAAAATTTTTATAAACCATGTTTACTAATAATAAGAGAATATTCTATGTAGAGGAAAACTAAAACAAATACGGCCCTTCAGGCCAGCGTAATTAAAAAACAAGATATAAATAAATTAAATAAGTATTAAAATTATTGTATATTTAGAAAAGGTGGATCCACTTTCATGAAACCATTTGAATAGGTTAAAATTTTTATAAAACACGTTTACTTATAATGAAAAAATATGTAAAATAGAGAAAAACCTAAACAAATACAGTCCAAAAGGCCTGAGAAATAAAAAAACATAATATAAAAAATTTAAATAGGTATCAAAATTATTGTATTTTTATAAACGTTGGATCCACTTGCATGAAACCATTTGAATAGGTTGAAATTTTTATAAAACAAGTTTACTTATAATGAAAAAATATGAGAAATAGAGAAAAACCTAAACAAATACAGTCCAAAAGGCCTGAGAAATAAAAAAACAAGATATAAAAAATTTAATTAGGTATCAAAATTATTGTATTTTTATAAACGTTGGATCTACTTGCATAAAACCATTTGAATTGGTTATAATTTTTATAAACCCAGTTTACAAATAATGAGAGAATATTCTACGTAGAGAAAAACTTAAACAAATATGGCCCACCAGGCCAGCGTAATTAAAAAACAAGATATAAATAAATTAAATAAGTATTAAAATTATTGTATATTTAGAAAAGGTGGATCCACTTTCATGAAACCATTTGAATAGGTTAAAATTTTTAAAAAACAAGTTTACTTATAATGAAAAAATATGTAAAATAGAGAAAAACCTTAACAAATACAGTCCAAAAGGCCTGAGAAATAAAAAAACAAGATATAAAAATATAAATAGGTATCAAAAATATTGTATTTTTAGAATCATTGGATCTACTTGCTTGAAACCATTTGAATTGGTTAAAATTTTTATAAACCAAGTTTACTAATAATAAGAGAATATTCTACGTAGAGGATAACTCAAACAATTACGGCCCACCAGGCCAGCGTAATTAAAAAACAAGATATAAATAAATTAAATAAGTATTAATATTATTGTATATTTAGAAAAGGTGGATCCACTTTCATGAAACCATTTGAATAGGTTAAAATTTTTATAAAACAAGTTTACTTATAATGAAAAAATATGTAAAATAGAGAAAAACCTTAACAAATACAGTCCAAAAGGCCTGAGAAATAAAAAAATAAGATATAAAAATTTAAATAGGTATCAAAAATATTGTATTTTTAGAATCTTTGGATCCACTTTTATGAATTCATTTGAATTGGTTAAAATTTTTATAAACCAATTTTACTAATAATGAGAGAATATTCTACGTAGAGAAAAACTTAAACAAATACGGCCCTTCAGGCCAGCGTAATTAAAAAACAAGATATAAATAAATTAAATAAGTATTAAAATTATTGTATATTTAGAAAAGGTGGATCCACTTTCATGAAACCATTTGAATAGGTTAAAATTTTTATAAAACAAGTTTACTTATAATGAAAAAATATGTAAAATAGAGAAAAACCTTAACAAATACAGTCCAAAAAGCCTGAGAAATAAAAAAACAAGATATAAAAATTTAAATAGGTATCAAAAATATTGTATTTTTAGAATCATTGGATCTACTTGCATGAAACCATTTGAATAGGTTAAAATTTTTATAAAACAAGTTTACTTATAATGAAAAAATATGTAAAATAGAGAAAAACCTAAACAAATACAGTCAAAAAGGCCTGAGAAATAAAAAAACAAGATATAAAAAATTTAATTAGGTATCAAAATTATTGTATTTTTATAAACGTTGGATCTACTTGCATAAAACCATTTGAATTGGTTAAAATTTTTATAAACCAAGTTTACTAATAATAAGAGAATATTCTACGTAGAGGAAAACTAAAACAAATACGGCCCTTCAGGCCAGCGTAATTAAAAAACAAGATATAAATAAATTAAATAAGTATTAAAATTATTGTATATTTAGAAAAGGTGGATCCACTTTCATGAAACCATTTGAATAGGTTAAAATTTTTATAAAACACGTTTACTTATAATGAAAAAATATGTAAAATAGAGAAAAACCTAAACAAATACAGTCAAAAAGGCCTGAGAAATAAAAAAACAAGATATAAAAAATTTAATTAGGTATCAAAATTATTGTATTTTTATAAACGTTGGATCTACTTGCATAAAACCATTTGAATTGGTTAAAATTTTTATAAACCAAGTTTACTAATAATAAGAGAATATTCTACGTAGAGGAAAACTAAAACAAATACGGCCCTTCAGGCCAGCGTAATTAAAAAACAAGATATAAATAAATTAAATAAGTATTAAAATTATTGTATATTTAGAAAAGGTGGATCCACTTTCATGAAACCATTTGAATAGGTTAAAATTTTTATAAAACACGTTTACTTATAATGAAAAAATATGTAAAATAGAGAAAAACCTAAACAAATACAGTCCAAAAGGCCTGAGAAATAAAAAAACATAATATAAAAAATTTAAATAGGTATCAAAATTATTGTATTTTTATAAACGTTGGATCCACTTGCATGAAACCATTTGAATAGGTTAATATTTTTATAAAACAAGTTTACTTATAATGAAAAAATATGTAAAATAGAGAAAAACCTTAACAAATACAGTCCAAAAGGCCTGAGAAATAAAAAAACAAGATATAAAAATATAAATAGGTATCAAAAATATTGTATTTTTAGAATCTTTGGATCTACTTGCTCGAAACCATTTGAATTGGTTAAAATTTTTATAAACCAAGTTTACTAATAATAAGAGAATATTCTATGTAGAGGAAAACTAAAATAAATACGGCCCACCAGGCCAGCGTAATTAAAAAACAAGATATAAATAAATTAAATAAGTATTAAAATTATTGTATATTTAGAAAAGGTGGATCCACTTTCATGAAACCATTTGAATTGGTTAAAATTCTTATAAACCAAGTTTACTTATAATAGAAAAATATATAAAATAGAGAAAAACTTAAACAAATACAGTCCAAAAGGCCTGAGAAATAAAAAAACATAATATAAAAAATTTAAATAGGTATCAAAATTGTTGTATTTTTATAAAAGTTGGATCCACTTGCATGAAACCATTTGAATAGGTTGAAATTTTTATAAAACAAGTTTACTTATAATGAAAAAATATGTGAAATAGAGAAAAACCTAAACAAATACAGTCCAAAAGGCCTGAGAAATAAAAAAACAAGATATAAAAAATTTAATTAGGTATCAAAATTATTGTATTTATATAAACGTTGGATCTACTTGCATAAAACCATTTGAATTGGTTAAAATTTTTATAAACCCAGTTTACAAATAATGAGAGAATATTCTACGTAGAGAAAAACTTAAACAAATATGGCCCACCAGGCCAGCGTAATTAAAAAACAAGATATAAATAAATTAAATAAGTATTAAAATTATTGTATATTTAGAAAAGGTGGATCCACTTTCATGAAACCATTTGAATAGGTTAAAATTTTTATAAAACAAGTTTACTTATAATGAAAAATATATGTAAAATAGAGAAAAACCTTAACATATACAGTCCAAAAGGCCTGAGAAATAAAAAAACAAGATATAATAATTTAAATAGGTATCAAAAATATTGTATTTTTATAAACGTTGGATCTACTTGCATAAAACCATTTGAATTGGTTATAATTTTTATAAACCCAGTTTACAAATAATGAGAGAATATTCTACGTAGAGAAAAACTTAAACAAATATGGCCCACCAGGCCAGCGTAATTAAAAAACAAGATATAAATAAATTAAATAAGTATTAAAATTATTGTATATTTAGAAAAGGTGGATCCACTTTCATGAAACCATTTGAATAGGTTAAAATTTTTAAAAAACAAGTTTACTTATAATGAAAAAATATGTAAAATAGAGAAAAACCTTAACAAATACAGTCCAAAAGGCCTGAGAAATAAAAAAACAAGATATAAAAATATAAATAGGTATCAAAAATATTGTATTTTTAGAATCATTGGATCTACTTGCTTGAAACCATTTGAATTGGTTAAAATTTTTATAAACCAAGTTTACTAATAATAAGAGAATATTCTACGTAGAGGAAAACTCAAACAATTACGGCCCACCAGGCCAGCGTAATTAAAAAACAAGATATAAATAAATTAAATAAGTATTAATATTATTGTATATTTAGAAAAGGTGGATCCACTTTCATGAAACCATTTGAATAGGTTAAAATTTTTATAAAACAAGTTTACTTATAATGAAAAAATATGTAAAATAGAGAAAAACCTTAACAAATACAGTCCAAAAGGCCTGAGAAATAAAAAAACAAGATATAAAAATTTAAATAGGTATCAAAAATATTGTATTTTTAGAATCTTTGGATCCACTTTTATGCATTCATTTGAATTGGTTAAAATTTTTATAAACCAATTTTACTAATAATGAGAGAATTTTCTACGTAGAGAAAAACTTAAACAAATACGGCCCTTCAGGCCAGCGTAATTAAAAAACAAGATATAAATAAATTAAATAAGTATTAAAATTATTGTATATTTAGAAAAGGTGGATCCACTTTCATGAAACCATTTGAATAGGTTAAAATTTTTATAAAACAAGTTTACTTATAATGAAAAAATATGTAAAATAGAGAAAAACCTTAACAAATACAGTCCAAAAAGCCTGAGAAATAAAAAAACAAGATATAAAAATTTAAATAGGTATCAAAAATATTGCATTTTTAGAATCATTGGATCTAGTTGCATGAAACCATTTGAATAGGTTAAAATTTTTATAAAACAAGTTTACTTATAATGAAAAAATATGTAAAATAGAGAAAAACCTAAACAAATACAGTCAAAAAGGCCTGAGAAATAAAAAAACAAGATATAAAAAATTTAATTAGGTATCAAAATTATTGTATTTTTATAAACGTTGGATCTACTTGCATAAAACCATTTGAATTGGTTAAAATTTTTATAAACCAAGTTTACTAATAATAAGAGAATATTCTACGTAGAGGAAAACTAAAACAAATACGGCCCTTCAGGCCAGCGTAATTAAAAAACAAGATATAAATAAATTAAATAAGTATTAAAATTATTGTATATTTAGAAAAGGTGGATCCACTTTCATGAAACCATTTGAATAGGTTAAAATTTTTATAAAACACGTTTACTTATAATGAAAAAATATGTAAAATAGAGAAAAACCTAAACAAATACAGTCAAAAAGGCCTGAGAAATAAAAAAACAAGATATAAAAAATTTAATTAGGTATCAAGTTATTGTATTTTTATAAACGTTGGATCTACTTGCATAAAACCATTTGAATTGGTTAAAATTCTTATAAACCAAGTTTACTTATAATAGAAAAATATATAAAATAGAGAAAAACTTAAACAGATACAGTCCAAAAGGCCTGAGAAATAAAAAAACATAATATAAAAAATTTAAATAGGTATCAAAATTATTGTATTTTTATAAACGTTGGATCCACTTGCATGAAACCATTTAAATAGGTTAAAATTTTTATAAAACAAGTTTACTTATAATGAAAAAATATGTAAAATAGAGAAAAACCTTAACAAATACAGTCCAAAAGGCCTGAGAAATAAAAAAACAAGATATAAAAATATAAATAGGTATCAAAAATATTGTATTTTTAGAATCTTTGGATCTACTTGCTCGAAACCATTTGAATTGGTTAAAATTTTTATAAACCAAGTTTACTAATAATAAGAGAATATTCTATGTAAAGGAAAACTAAAACAAATACGGCCCACCAGGCCAGCGTAATTAAAAAACAAGATATAAATAAATTAAATAAGTATTAAAATTATTGTATATTTAGAAAAGGTGGATCCACTTTCATGAAACCATTTGAATTGGTTAAAATTCTTATAAACCAAGTTTACTTATAATAGAAAAATATATAAAATAGAGAAAAACTTAAACAAATACAGTCCAAAAGGCCTGAGAAATAAAAAAACATAATATAAAAAATTTAAATAGGTATCAAAATTACTGTATTTTTATAAACGTTGGATCCACTTGCATGAAACCATTTGAATAGGTTAAAATTTTTATAAAACAAGTTTATTTATAATGAAAAAATATGTAAAATAGAGAAAAACCTTAACAAATACAGTCCAAAAGGCCTGAGAAATAAAAAAACAAGATATAAAAATATATATAGGTATCAAAAATATTGTATTTTTAGAATCTTTGGATCTACTTGCTCGAAACCATTTGAATTGGTTAAAATTTTTATAAACCAAGTTTACTAATAATAAGAGAATATTCTATGTAGAGGAAAACTAAAACAAATACGGCCCACCAGGCCAGCGTAATTAAAAAACAAGATATAAATAAATTAAATAAGTATTAAAATTATTGTATATTTAGAAAAGGTGGATCCATTTTCATGAAACCATTTGAATTGGTTAAAATTCTTATAAACCAAGTTTACTTATAATAGAAAAATATATAAAATAGAGAAAAACTTAAACAAATACAGTCCAAAAGGCCTGAGAAATAAAAAAACATAATATAAAAAATTTAAATAGGTATCAAAATTACTGTATTTTTATAAACGTTGGATCCACTTGCATGAAACCATTTGAATAGGTTAAAATTTTTATAAAACAAGTTTACTTATAATGAAAAAATATGTAAAATAGAGAAAAACCTTAACAAATACAGTCCAAAAGGCCTGAGAAATAAAAAAACAAGATATAAAAATATAAATAGGTATCAAAAATATTGTATTTTTAGAATCTTTGGATCTACTTGCTTGAAACCATTTGAATTGGTTAAAATTTTTATAAACCAAGTTTATCAAAAATATTGTATTTTTAGAATCTTTGGATCTACTTGCTTGAAACCATTTGAATTGGTTAAAATTTTTATAAACCATGTTTACTAATAATAAGAGAATATTCTATGTAGAGGAAAACTAAAACAAATACGGCCCTTCAGGCCAGCGTAATTAAAAAACAAGATATAAATAAATTAAATAAGTATTAAAATTATTGTATATTTAGAAAAGGTGGATCCACTTTCATGAAACCATTTGAATAGGTTAAAATTTTTATAAAACACGTTTACTTATAATGAAAAAATATGTAAAATAGAGAAAAACCTAAACAAATACAGTTCAAAAGGCCTGAGAAATAAAAAAACATAATATAAAAAATTTAAATAGGTATCAAAATTATTGTATTTTTATAAACGTTGGATCCACTTGCATGAAACCATTTGAATAGGTTGAAATTTTTATAAAACAAGTTTACTTATAATGAAAAAATATGTAAAATAGAGAAAAACCTAAACATATACAGTCAAAAAGGCATGAGAAATAAAAAAACAAGATATAAAAATATAAATAGGTATCAAAAATATTGTATTTTTAGAATCTTTGGATCTACTTGCTCGAAACCATTTGAATTGGTTAAAATTTTTATAAACCAAGTTTACTAATAATAAGAGAATATTCTATGTAGAGGAAAACTAAAACAAATACGGCCCACCAGGCCAGCGTAATTAAAAAACAAGATATAAATAAATTAAATAAGTATTAAAATTATTGTATATTTAGAAAAGGTGGATCCATTTTCATGAAACCATTTGAATTGGTTAAAATTCTTATAAACCAAGTTTACTTATAATAGAAAAATATATAAAATAGAGAAAAACTTAAACAAATACAGTCCAAAAGGCCTGAGAAATAAAAAAACATAATATAAAAAATTTAAATAGGTATCAAAATTGTTGTATTTTTATAAACGTTGGATCCACTTGCATGAAACCATTTGAATAGGTTGAAATTTTTATAAAACAAGTTTACTTATAATGAAAAAATATGTAAAATAGAGAAAAACCTAAACAAATACAGTCAAAAAGGCATGAGAAATAAAAAAACAAGATATAAAAAATTTAATTAGGTATCAAAATTATTGTATTTTTATAAACGTTGGATCTACTTGCATAAAACCATTTGAATTGGTTAAAATTTTTATAAACCAATTTTACTAATAATGAGAGAATATTCTACGTAGAGGAAAACTAAAACAAATACGGCCCACCAGGCCAGCGTAATTAAAAAACAAGATATAAATAAATTAAATAAGTATTAAAATTATTGTATATTTAGAAAAGGTGGATCCACTTTCATGAAACCATTTGAATAGGTTAAAATTTTTATAAAACAAGTTTACTTATAATGAAAAATATATGTAAAATAGAGAAAAACCTTAACAAATACAGTCCAAAAGGCCTGAGAAATAAAAAAACAAGATATAATAATTTAAATAGGTATCAAAAATATTGTATTTTTAGAATCTTTGGATCCACTTTTATGAATTCATTTGAATTGGTTAAAATTTTTATAAACTCAGTTTACTAATAATGAGAGAATATTCTACGTAGAGAAAAACTTAAACAAATACCGCCCTTCAGGCCAGCGTAATTAAAAAACAAGATATAAATAAATTAAATAAGTATTAAAATTATTGTATATTTAGAAAAGGTGGATCCACTTTCATGAAACCATTTGAATAGGTTAAAATTTTTAAAAAACAAGTTTACTTATAATGAAAAAATATGTAAAATAGAGAAAAACCTTAACAAATACAGTCCAAAAGGCCTGAGAAATAAAAAAACAAGATATAAAAATATAAATAGGTATCAAAAATATTGTATTTTTAGAATCATTGGATCTACTTGCTTGAAACCATTTGAATTGGTTAAAATTTTTATAAACCAAGTTTACTAATAATAAGAGAATATTCTACGTAGAGGAAAACTCAAACAATTACGGCCCACCAGGCCAGCGTAATTAAAAAACAAGATATAAATAAATTAAATAAGTATTAATATTATTGTATATTTAGAAACGGTGGATCCACTTTCATGAAACCATTTGAATAGGTTAAAATTTTTATAAAACAAGTTTACTTATAATGAAAAAATATGTAAAATAGAGAAAAACCTTAACAAATACAGTCCAAAAGGCCTGAGAAATAAAAAAACAAGATATAAAAATTTAAATAGGTATCAAAAATATTGTATTTTTAGAATCTTTGGATCCACTTTTATGAATTCATTTGAATTGGTTAAAATTTTTATAAACCAATTTTACTAATAATGAGAGAATATTCTACGTAGAGAAAAACTTAAACAAATACGGCCCTTCAGGCCAGCGTAATTAAAAAACAAGATATAAATAAATTAAATAAGTATTAAAATTATTGTATATTTAGAAAAGGTGGATCCACTTTCATGAAACCATTTGAATAGGTTAAAATTTTTATAAAACAAGTTTACTTATAATGAAAAAATATGTAAAATAGAGAAAAACCTTAACAAATACAGTCCAAAAAGCCTGAGAAATAAAAAAACAAGATATAAAAATTTAAATAGGTATCAAAAATATTGTATTTTTAGAATCATTGGATCTACTTGCATGAAACCATTTGAATAGGTTAAAATTTTTATAAAACAAGTTTACTTATAATGAAAAAATATGTAAAATAGAGAATAACCTAAACAAATACAGTCAAAAAGGCCTGAGAAATAAAAAAACAAGATATAAAAAATTTAATTAGGTATCAAAATTATTGTATTTTTATAAACGTTGGATCTACTTGCATAAAACCATTTGAATTGGTTAAAATTTTTATAAACCAAGTTTACTAATAATAAGAGAATATTCTACGTAGAGGAAAACTAAAACAAATACGGCCCTTCAGGCCAGCGTAATTAAAAAACAAGATATAAATAAATTAAATAAGTAATAAAATTATTGTATATTTAGAAAAGGTGGATCCACTTTCATGAAACCATTTGAATTGGTTAAAATTCTTATAAACCAAGTTTACTTATAATAGAAAAATATATAAAATAGAGAAAAACTTAAACAAATACAGTCCAAAAGGCCTGAGAAATAAAAAAACATAATATAAAAAATTTAAATAGGTATCAAAATTGTTGTATTTTTATAAACGTTGGATCCACTTGCATGAAACCATTTGAATAGGTTGAAATTTTTATAAAACAAGTTTACTTATAATGAAAAAATATGTGAAATAGAGAAAAACCTAAACAAATACAGTCCAAAAGGCCTGAGAAATAAAAAAACAAGATATAAAAAATTTAATTAGGTATCAAAATTATTGTATTTTTATAAACGTTGGATCTACTTGCATAAAACCATTTGAATTGGTTAAAATTTTTATAAACCCAGTTTACAAATAATGAGAGAATATTCTACGTAGAGAAAAACTTAAACAAATATGGCCCACCAGGCCAGCGTAATTAAAAAACAAGATATAAATAAATTAAATAAGTATTAAAATTATTGTATATTTAGAAAAGGTGGATCCACTTTCATGAAACCATTTGAATAGGTTAAAATTTTTATAAAACAAGTTTACTTATAATGAAAAATATATGTAAAATAGAGAAAAACCTTAACAAATACAGTCCAAAAGGCCTGAGAAATAAAAAAACAAGATATAATAATTTAAATAGGTATCAAAAATATTGTATTTTTAGAATCTTTGGATCCACTTTTATGAATTCATTTGAATTGGTTAAAATTTTTATAAACTCAGTTTACTAATAATGAGAGAATATTCTACGTAGAGAAAAACTTAAACAAATACCGCCCTTCAGGCCAGCGTAATTAAAAAACAAGATATAAATAAATTAAATAAGTATTAAAATTATTGTATATTTAGAAAAGGTGGATCCACTTTCATGAAACCATTTGAATAGGTTAAAATTTTTAAAAAACAAGTTTACTTATAATGAAAAAATATGTAAAATAGAGAAAAACCTTAACAAATACAGTCCAAAAGGCCTGAGAAATAAAAAAACAAGATATAAAAATATAAATAGGTATCAAAAATATTGTATTTTTAGAATCATTGGATCTACTTGCTTGAAACCATTTGAATTGATTAAAATTTTTATAAACCAAGTTTACTAATAATAAGAGAATATTCTACGTAGAGGAAAACTCAAACAATTACGGCCCACCAGGCCAGCGTAATTAAAAAACAAGATATAAATAAATTAAATAAGTATTAATATTATTGTATATTTAGAAACGGTGGATCCACTTTCATGAAACCATTTGAATAGGTTAAAATTTTTATAAAACAAGTTTACTTATAATGAAAAAATATGTAAAATAGAGAAAAACCTTAACAAATACAGTCCAAAAGGCCTGAGAAATAAAAAAACAAGATATAAAAATTTAAATAGGTATCAAAAATATTGTATTTTTAGAATCTTTGGATCCACTTTTATGAATTCATTTGAATTGGTTAAAATTTTTATAAACCAATTTTACTAATAATGAGAGAATATTCTACGTAGAGAAAAACTTAAACAAATACGGCCCTTCAGGCCAGCGTAATTAAAAAACAAGATATAAATAAATTAAATAAGTATTAAAATTATTGTATATTTAGAAAAGGTGGATCCACTTTCATGAAACCATTTGAATAGGTTAAAATTTTTATAAAACAAGTTTACTTATAATGAAAAAATATGTAAAATAGAGAAAAACCTTAACAAATACAGTCCAAAAAGCCTGAGAAATAAAAAAACAAGATATAAAAATTTAAATAGGTATCAAAAATATTGTATTTTTAGAATCATTGGATCTACTTGCATGAAACCATTTGAATAGGTTAAAATTTTTATAAAACAAGTTTACTTATAATGAAAAAATATGTAAAATAGAGAAAAACCTAAACAAATACAGTCAAAAAGGCCTGAGAAATAAAAAAACAAGATATAAAAAATTTAATTAGGTATCAAAATTATTGTATTTTTATAAACGTTGGATCTACTTGCATAAAACCATTTGAATTGGTTAAAATTTTTATAAACCAAGTTTACTAATAATAAGAGAATATTCTATGTAGAGGAAAACTAAAACAAATACGGCCCACCAGGCCAGCGTAATTAAAAAACAAGATATAAATAAATTAAATAAGTATTAAAATTATTGTATATTTAGAAAAGGTGGATCCACTTTCATGAAACCATTTGAATTGGTTAAAATTCTTATAAACCAAGTTTACTTATAATAGAAAAATATATAAAATAGAGAAAAACTTAAACAAATACAGTCCAAAAGGCCTGAGAAATAAAAAAACATAATATAAAAAATTTAAATAGGTATCAAAATTACTGTATTTTTATAAACGTTGGATCCACTTGCATGAAACCATTTGAATAGGTTAAAATTTTTATAAAACAAGTTTACTTATAATGAAAAAATATGTAAAATAGAGAAAAACCTTAACAAATACAGTCCAAAAGGCCTGCGAAATAAAAAAACAAGATATAAAAATATATATAGGTATCAAAAATATTGTATTTTTAGAATCTTTGGATCTACTTGCTCGAAACCATTTGAATTGGTTAAAATTTTTATAAACCAAGTTTACTAATAATAAGAGAATATTCTATGTAGAGGAAAACTAAAACAAATACGGCCCACCAGGCCAGCGTAATTAAAAAACAAGATATAAATAAATTAAATAAGTATTAAAATTATTGTATATTTAGAAAAGGTGGATCCATTTTCATGAAACCATTTGAATTGGTTAAAATTCTTATAAACCAAGTTTACTTATAATAGAAAAATATATAAAATAGAGAAAAACTTAAACAAATACAGTCCAAAAGGCCTGAGAAATAAAAAAACATAATATAAAAAATTTAAATAGGTATCAAAATTACTGTATTTTTATAAACGTTGGATCCACTTGCATGAAACCATTTGAATAGGTTAAAATTTTTATAAAACAAGTTTACTTATAATGAAAAAATATGTAAAATAGAGAAAAACCTTAACAAATACAGTCCAAAAGGCCTGAGAAATAAAAAAACAAGATATAAAAATATATATAGGTATCAAAAATATTGTATTTTTAGAATCTTTGGATCTACTTGCTCGAAACCATTTGAATTGGTTAAAATTTTTATAAACCAAGTTTACTAATAATAAGAGAATATTCTATGTAGAGGAAAACTAAAACAAATACGGCCCACCAGGCCAGCGTAATTAAAAAACAAGATATAAATAAATTAAATAAGTATTAAAATTATTGTATATTTAGAAAAGGTGGATCCATTTTCATGAAACCATTTGAATTGGTTAAAATTCTTATAAACCAAGTTTACTTATAATAGAAAAATATATAAAATAGAGAAAAACTTAAACAATTACAGTCCAAAAGGCCTGAGAAATAAAAAAACATAATATAAAAAATTTAAATAGGTATCAAAATTACTGTATTTTTATAAACGTTGGATCCACTTGCATGAAACCATTTGAATAGGTTAAAATTTTTATAAAACAAGTTTACTTATAATGAAAAAATATGTAAAATAGAGAAAAACCTTAACAAATACAGTCCAAAAGGCCTGAGAAATAAAAAAACAAGATATAAAAATATAAATAGGTATCAAAAATATTGTATTTTTAGAATCTTTGGATCTACTTGCTTGAAACCATTTGAATTGGTTAAAATTTTTATAAACCAAGTTTACTAATAATAAGAGAATATTCTATGTAGAGGAAAACTAAAACAAATACGGCCCACCAGGCCAGCGTAATTAAAAAGCAAGATATAAATAAATTAAATAAGTATTAAAATTATTGTATATTTAGAAAAGGTGGATCCACTTTCATGAAACCATTTGAATTGGTTAAAATTCTTATAAACCAAGTTTACTTATAATAGAAAAATATATAAAATAGAGAAAAACTTAAACAAATACAGTCCAAAAGGCCTGAGAAATAAAAAAACAAGATATAAAAATATAAATAGGTATCAAAAATATTGTATTTTTAGAATCTTTGGATCTACTTGCTCGAAACCATTTGAATTGGTTAAAATTTTTATAAACCAAGTTTACTTATAATGAAAAAATATGTAAAATAGAGAAAAACCTAAACAAATACAGTCAAAAAGGACTGAGAAATAAAAAAAAACGAGTGATTGGCACTATGGTTCCTCATTAACAATAGCAAAATATTTAAAATGGTCTATTTTATCTAATAAAAATTATAATTTGAGATATCAGTATTTCATAAAAAAAAGTTAAATACCGTATTTTAAAAGAAAAAAAATGTTGCTTTGATTTAATGTTTTTTATTTAACAAATTTTTAGAAAAAAATTTCAATAAACTAGGTATTACACATAAAAAAAAACAATATTACAGATTTTTTAATTTTTAGTTTTATTAATATTGAGAAAAAAATTTTGAAAAAATTCGGTATCAGATCCAAAAAATTACTATGAATAAGCTTTCTAAAACTAGTACTCTCATAGAAATTAATTAGGTACTACGTCCGAACAAAAAAAAAATTTGGTATTCTTTGTATTTTTTTGTGAAAAAAATTTTCAAAAAATTAATTATCAGACTTGAGATATCGAGTAAAAACCATACTTTCAAATATAAGTACTTTTATGGAAATAAATGAGGTATTACACCTAAATTAAAAAAAAAAAAAAAGTATTTTGAAATCTCTTGATGAAAAAATTTTCGAAAAAAAAAATTAGTTCTTAATTCCATAATGGTTGTTAAATACCACCGATTGCAAAATTTTCAAATATTAGTACTTTCATGGAATTAAAGGAAGTATTACACTAAAAAAAAAAAAAAATTTTACAGATTTTTTAATTTTTTTGTTTTTTTAATTTTAAGAAAAAAATTTTGAAATAATTAAGTTTCAGGTCCAAAAAATTACTATAAACGATATTTCTAAAAATAGTACTCTCATAGAAATCAATTAGGTACTACATCCAAAAATAAAAAAAAATTAAGTTTTTTTTGTATTTTTTGGTGATAAAAATTTTGGGAAAAAAATTTTCAAAAAATTAGTTATCAGATTCGAGATATCGAGTAAAAATCGTACCTTCAAATATAAGTACTTTCATGGAAATAAATGAGGTATTACATCCAAATTAAAAAAAAAAAAAAGTAGTTTGAGATTTTTTGATGAAAAAAGTTTTGAAAAAAAAATTAGATCTTAATTCCATAATGGTTGTTAAATACCACCGATTGCAAAATTTTCAAATATTAGTACTTTCATAGAAAAAAACTAAGTATTACGTCCTAAAATAAAAAAAATTTTGGCATTTTTTGTATTTTTTGGCAACAAAAATTTTGAGAAAAAAATTTTGAAAAAATTAGGTTTCAGGTCCAAAAAAATGCTATAAACTATATTTCTAAAACTAGTACTCTCAAAGAAATAAATTAGGTACTACGTCCAAAAAGAAAAAAAGAATTAGTGTTTTTTGTATTTTTTTGTGAAAAAAATTTTGAGAAAAAAATTTTCAAAAAATTAGTTATCAGATTCCAGATACCGAGTAAAAATCGTACTTTCAAATATAAGTACTTTCGTGGAAATAAATGAGGTATTACATCCAAATTAAAAAAAAAAAAAAGTAGTTTGAGATTTTTTGATGAAAAAATTTTTGAAAAAAAAATTAGGTCTTAATTCCATAATGGTTGTGAAATTTCACCGGTTACATACATACACACACACACACACACACACACACACACACACACACACACACACACACACATACAGACTTTTTTTAAAAACCGGTTTTTTAGCTTCCTGAGGTCCCAAAACGTGCTTATATGCCAAAAAATCAAAAATCAAAATTTCATCTATCACAAAGGTTCCTCTATGAGGAACCAAAATGATGCCAAACTATTAGCACTACGGTTCCTCAAGTAATGACAAATATTCATATGAGTTTTTACCATTTAATGTATCATATATCTGAGAAATTAAGTGACGCCAAATGTATTAAAACTAGAACTCTCATGCAAAAAATTAGACATAACGTCAAAAAAAATCAACAAAATTCAAGGCCAATGAAGGTCATAAAAAAATATTTATGAGCCAAGTAAACTTACCTGCTATGGTCAATATAATGTATTTACTATTTTTTTTAGAACCAATAAAGAACATCTATCTATCTATCTATCTATATATCCAGTTGAATTTCTGTTGGCAATATTTAAAAAAAAAACGCTGCAAAATTATTGGCACTACGGTTTCTCAAGCAATAACAAAATATTCGTGAAAATGCATAAGAACCAAATATTCTTAATGGTCTCTTTCATTTAATAAAGTATAATATAACTTAAAAAAACCAATAATTATCTTTTCCTTGATATTGGCATTTTAAACTCCCGTAGACAAAATTAGTGGTTTTTTTATTTTCTAATACAAAAAATTTTGAAGAAACAAATTTCCAAAAATTAGGTATCCAACTCAAAAAATCGAGTGAGAACGATTTGTTTTTTTAAACTAATCTATCTTACTATACTATATATTTGAACATTTATTTGTGTGCCAATTTTTTTTGTAAATTTCGTTAAAAAGTGAAATATCTAAAAAATTTGATACAAATTTTACCGTCGAAATTGGTATTACTTAATTTGGTACCAATTTATACGTACTCAGTTAAATTTTTATTAAAAACTATCTTATCTTTAAGTTAATTGTTGAATTAAAACAAATTGAATAAATTAAATTGGTTTAAAGATTAATTAATTATTTTAAACGACCTTGACGAACAAACAAATCCTTAGATTCGAAAACTCACATTTTTGATACGTGGAATCTAAATGACTTCACTTTTTTATTTTAACGTATCAAGTAGTTTGCTTATTTTTAACCTTAACAAATTTGTTTTTGATTAAATATTTTTAAAAATCTAATTTTTGCAATTTAAATTTTTAAGTAATGAATTGATGTTAGAAATAATGTTTTTTATGAAAAAACATCGAAAAAAAGTTTGTGAAAAAAATGTCTCCAGACGAGTTTCGATCCCGTGTCCTTCTGATATTATCCGGTCAGCCTAACCACTGAGCTACTGGAGAACTCGACATCGATTCTCTTTAAAGACACTTTTTTCACAAATAACACAATTCAAGTCAATGTGTTTTTATACTAATTTTTATACGTTAAAATAAAAAAAGTGAAGTCATTTAGATTCCACGTATCAAAAATGTGAGTTTTCGAATCTACGGATTTGTTTGTTCTAAGGTCGTTTAAAATAATTAATTAATTAATTTAATAAAAATGAACGTATAAATATATAAAAATTGGTTTAAAGATATTATTCTAAAGACATGCATTCAATTGCACTTTTGGGAAATGGGCCACTAAAATACAAAATCCTTTCCAGGGTATATCCAATTTCAAGATAACAATTGTCCTCCCAGAGACAAATTTTGCTTGAGGCTGAAACGAGATCCTAATACCAGAGTTGGTCCCAGAGGTTGAAAATGGAATCTGGAAGTGCAAAATAGTTCCCGATCTAGAAAACAACCCTTACAGGTAAAAAATTGCCTTTTAGAGATAATCTGCACTAGTTGGAACTGAGAAAGGAACTACTGTGAGAGTTAATCTGCAGGGAAAATGGTTGTGCACATAGAAGTATTTAAATTTCACCTGGAAGGCAAATTCAACCATTTCAGATTAATGTTTAATTTTAATTTATATTTCAATCCTCAAATATATCTTGATTTACAGAAATTAAATCGGATGAAAATGAACGCCAGGAAAAAAAAGTAAATACCAGTTGAGAAATACTGGCTTGCCATTAGAAATTGTTATCTAAATGCGTATTAGGTCTTTAGGTGCAAAAACGAAATTCTAATGTGAAAATTGTTTCTTGGAAAAAATATTGGTCAAAACTGTCCTTCATGGAAATCCTAAACCCTTTAGAGATACAAGTAAGTTCTTGGATATGGAAATTTATTCTGGGAAAATAATAAATCCTTGACAAAAAAATTTATAACCAGTTTGTGTAACTACACAACCAACGAGCATGGAAAATGTTTACTCATAATAGTAATAAATCCAAAAACCGAAATTACAATAAATCCTGAAATATATACTATCCTAAGTCCATAAACTTAAAGTATTCTAAGTTGTTGTTGTTATCAGCGCCTGATCAGGACCTGACTCCCACTTCAAATTATTTTAAGTCCCTAAATCGAAAATATTCTAAGTCTATTTCACCCCCCCTCCCTTAAAAACGTCACTTTTTCACCCCCCCCCCTAAAAACGTCAATTTTTCACCCCCCCCCCCCCCACACCTGCCGAGCCAAACTTTTTCAAATACCCCATCCAATGAACATGTTTCATGTTAAAAGACTCAACGTGTAAAAATTGCTTTCAAAGACGAACTGAATCGAACTGAATATAACATTTGATACCATAATAATATCAGCAGTTAGGGTTGTTCACAAAAAAAAAAGTGCGCCAAAAAAGTTCTTCCTAAAGTATATGTTGAAGTTTAGGTGACAAAACGATCCCATACTAATTTTCAGCTCATTTGAGAACGATTTAGGGGTCACACAAACCCAGGGTAGTTCTCAAGTGGTTGGCTAATACCGACAATTAGTGGGAACGACAAAAATTTTTTTCAAAATACGTTTTCTATACTTCCTAATATGTTTTCGATGTCGCTAAACTCGAAAATGAGGTCCTCAGAGTCCGAAAATACCTTAATCACCCTTAAACACCGAAAACACCCCTTTTTTTACAAAAAATTTTTGGATTTTATAGCGAAAATCGTATATTCGAAACATCTGGATTATAAATTACAATTGATGACTTAACCCTCCGTGGGTCCTCTGTGAAGATATCGTCATCCGCTTTTTTCGACGTTCGTGTATCTCAGACATGCACAATGGGCGATGATTGGTGATCCCTCCTAAAAAAACTTGTAACCTTTTTATGAACATCTGCCAAGTCGCGTTAGTTTTGGTTAAGCCGTTTGTCCGTACCGTGGGTGCAAAGTTGGACCGAGAACGAAATCGTCATAGAGGACCCAGGGCGTGACTTTTTTTGCTATTTCTTGGAAGTAAAAATTTTTGTTATTTTTGCTCAAAATGAAGTAATTTCTTCATATATTATACTTTTTTCATGTACAAATGAATGTAACATAAAAAAATACGTGTTTTTGGCCCATTTTCACTAAAAAAATCCATTTTTTTACTTTTCCAAAATTTAATTGTATTTCGACCAAAAAACTTAATTTTTTTGACAATTTTTTTTTCTTTACTAATACAAAGGGTGAAGTATATTTTTAAATAACTTTTTTCAACATTTAATACCCCTAAGTGGGTTTTTATTCCAAAAAACATCTGGATTATAAATTACAATTGATGACTTAAATATGTTGAAAAAGTACCAAAAACTCCTTCCGTTTATTCCAACGTGCCTTCTGGGCCGAGAAATGCAGGGCACAGTTTTATAACAATGTTATAAGATAAGGTTTTTAGGCAATTTTCTAAATAACGCTGTCATGTTGCAGTTCTACCAAAATACTACCGTTTGGTCTCATTTATTTCGTATAAGTTCTACCTTTCAAACGCCGTAAACCGCAATTTTTCATCACCGATTCTCTCAACTCCAAATTTTTCACTCGTCCATTTTGCTTTACTCGACAAAGATAGTGATAAAATATGATTTCTTTTAAAAAAACCTTAAATTGAGACTCTTTTTTTAAATTATCATATCTGCTAAGGGTGATTCTACAGACCTCCGTAAACGCAAAACCGTAGCCGCAACGCAATGCGCACAAACCAAAATAGTTTTGTGCACATGCGTGTTGTGTTGTGCGCATTGCATTGCGGCTGCGGTTTGCGTTTACGGAGGTCTGTAGAATCACCCTAAACAAACAATTGAAAAGGAATAAGTAAAAATTTTATCAAAACTTAGAGCTTAATCGAAATTTTTGAGACCTTTAAGACGCATTTTCATAAAAAATTATAATTTTAACAGCAATTTTAAAATTGGTCATTTTTGGCAAAAAATGGATTTTTGATTTACTAACTATAGCGATGAGATAATCGGTGATGAAAAATTGCGGTTTACGGCGTTTGAAAGATAGAATTTAGACCCAAAAAATGAGACCAAACGGTAGTATTTTGGTAGAATTGCAATATAACAGCGTTATTTGGAAAATTGCCTAAAAACCCTATCTTATAACATTGTTACAGAATTGAGCTCTGCGTTTCTCGGCCAAGAAGGCGCGTTGGAATAAACGGAAGGAGTTTTCGGTATTTTTTCAACATATTTAAGTCATCAATTGTAATTTATAATCCAGATGTTTCGAATAATTACGATTTTCGCTATAAAATCCAAAAATTTTTTGTAAAAAAAGGGGTGTATTCGGTGTTTAAGGGTGATTAAGGTATTTTCGGACTCTGAGGACCTCATTTTCGAGTTTAGCGACACCGAAAACATATTAGGAAGTATAGAAAACGAATTTTGAAAAAAATTTTTGACGTTCCCACTAATTGTCGGTATTAGCCAACCAATTGAGAACTACCCTGGGTTTGTGCGACCCCTAAATCGTTCTCAAATGGGCTGAAAATTGGTATGGGATCATTTTGTCACCTAAACTTCAATATACTTCAGGAAAAACATTTTGGCGCACTTTTTTTTTTGTGAACAACCCTAATCAGCACTGCTAACGAAGACAACGCTAGTTCATTTTGGAGCCGAATTTTTTGCCAACTCACATTTACAGTTACATCAATTTTAAGTCAAGGGTTATTTGAACTAGCGTAGTTTTTGCTAATAGCATTGATATATCGACATTACGTATATTCAATAATTTTATTTATATTTTTCTCACAAGTGAAATGAATTTGTGATTATATATAATAAATTAATGAAAAAAAAGTTGATATATTACAGAAAAAATTAATATTAAGTTGCTCGCACTGAGTATTTTGCTCAATGAATAGTGTAATCTCATGTACTGTAGTTATTTAAGAATTTTATTTAAATAATTATTACACTGTAAAAAATAATGAACACTACTACCGTTTAGTAATTTTACTACAGTTTAGTAATATTACTAGTAGTAGTAATTTTACTATTTCATTACTACAATTCGTAGTAAAAAAAAAATTATTTTTTTTACAGCCAGATAAGACTAAATAATGCTTTAGGAGTTCATTTACGTTTGTAATACACAATATTGTTATTTTCAGAAGCTTTCTGAATTATTGTTCTTATTTTTTACGTAATAGGTGGCCCTGAAAAGGGCCGGTGGGTTTTTAGCATTTGATGCGTGGCCCCAGCCACACGTTTTAATAATCAACAATTCACAAGCATACAACAAATTCAATCACCAAGGTCACAAATACACATTCATACACAAACATACAAAAGAGAAACAAAACTTACAAACATGCGAGCACCTCGTGCTCAGGTGACTTCTCCTGGCCAGGAATATCAATGTCCACCTCTTCAAGCCTACGAGCTCGGAAAATTGCACCAAGCGATTCAAACAATTACAGCTTACGAGCTGCTTCAATGAGGATTTAACGTCCGAAAGCCATGGACTCCTCCAAGTGCACCAAGCACATCAGCAACAATCAAACCAGCAAACAATCTCATCCACAGCATAGCGAAGGTGTCAAGGTAGCCGCGTGCGTGAAGGCTGAAGTCAGGACAGCAAATGCTGCATTGGCCAGATTCGCGGTTATACTTATAGGCCTTCGCTGACTTCGAGCTCGTTCACTGATTGGAGCGCGCGCAACAATTATGAGACGTGGCAAGGGAGGATTTTACCAATCGGCCCTTTTCAGGGCCACGTTCCTTAAACGAAAAAATATAAGTACTCGACGTGGCAAAGGAGCAAAAGTCAAAGTTTAGAATAAGCCTCGCAAAGCAAGACTGCGCGCGGCAAGCCCGTGGCAAGGCTGTCAAAAAGGCATAGGAAGGCTAGAGGCCCGCGGTAAAGCGCCAAGCAAAGACTGCGCTTTGTCACGGATATTTATTTTTAATGCCTAAAAATAACATTCTCCACCCTGTAAAAACTTCTGGGTTTTTACACCCAAGTTTGCTGAGTCAAATTTATGCTCCACCCTGTATGGGCTCCCAAGTAATTCAAATTGCAACAAATTTCGCGATTCTTTTTTTCTTTTTTACTCCGAATTTCATATTTTTTTTTACTGCTGGACCGTGAAAATAAAACAAATTAAAATAGAATTTTAACAAAATTACTTCGTTCCGGTAAAGACCCGGAGATGATGCGTCTGCAGCCACACCATCCCCTAGAACTCTCCGAAACTAGGCAATTATTGTTTGCAAAAGTATTTAAAAGACACGCAAATCAAAATTCAAGTTTTTCAAAAAGTTACGCGATCCCGATATTTCAAAATCAGGTAAACGACCTTAGAAAAATTACATTGTAGAAAATTGAGACAAATATTGCCACATAAAATTTATTATTTGAAAACCGATAATATTTAATTTTGCACGAGAAATCCCAAGAGCTGAGATATAAAATGCGCGAAACCGGTATCATCGAAGTAACTAAATTTCAGATGAATGATGCAATTAAATCACTCAAAATTTAAATGACATAAATCATAAATTTTAATTGCCTCATAGCCAAACAATTTAATTGTTCAGAGGAATAACGCGCAATAAATTTCGTTGTACATGTTATGAGCAAAGGGAGCAAAGAGTTCACAAATAAATAGTCTACACGCTATCAGCAAAGGTAGCAAAGCCATTATTAAGTGGTAAAGGAGCAAAGGCCTACGCAAAACAAGGCAAAGCAAAGGCAAAGGCTGCGCGCGGCAAAACCGTTATAAATTTTGTGATAGCTGCTAGAGCAAAAGGAGCTAAGGCGACTGCAAAAAAAATGTTACTGTCACTAAGAGCAAAGGGAGCAAAGACCAACGCTAAGCACCGCGAAGCTAAGTTTGGCAAGGCTATGTGAAAGACTACGAATGCCCAACAGTGTTCCCGGAGCAACTCTAATATATTTTTCTTTTATTCCCAACACTGCAATTTATAATTCACCAACTTTTAAAAGTTCAAGATGCAATTTAACTGCTCAAAATTAAGACGTCTCCATTCATTAATTTTAATTGCTTCAAAGCCAAAAATTTAAATTATCCACTAGGGAAACGCGAAATATATTTCGAGTCAAGACATGTGCCACACAAGGTAATACACGAAGCCCGGCAACGGGAATATTCTGCTGATCAAGTCGCGTTAAAGTTGTAGACCCGGAGCATTAAAATGCATATCCGCGTGCATATATTTTTTATGTTACTAACAAATCACGATTTAGAAAACGGGAAGTCTAGGGGTATTTCCCGAAATTAATCACTCTCGACGGATAACGAAACAAAAATAATCCAGAAAGCTTCTTCGGGTATAAAACATCCCGGTTGATGCACCAATGTTATTTTCAGAAGCTTTCTGAATTATTGTTCTTATTTTTTACGTAATAGGTGGCCCTGAAAAGGGCCGGTGGGTTTTTAGCATTTGATGCGTGGCCCCAGCCACACGTTTTAATAATCAACAATTCACAAGCATACAACAAATTCAATCACCAAGGTCACAAATACACATTCATACACAAACATACAAAAGAGAAACAAAACTTACAAACATGCGAGCACCTCGTGCTCAGGTGACTTCTCCTGGCCAGGAATATCAATGTCCACCTCTTCAAGCCTACGAGCTCGGAAAATTGCACCAAGCGATTCAAACAATTACAGCTTACGAGCTGCTTCAATGAGGATTTAACGTCCGAAAGCCATGGACTCCTCCAAGTGCACCAAGCACATCAGCAACAATCAAACCAGCAAACAATCTCATCCACAGCATAGCGAAGGTGTCAAGGTAGCCGCGTGCGTGAAGGCTGAAGTCAGGACAGCAAATGCTGCATTGGCCAGATTCGCGGTTATACTTATAGGCCTTCGCTGACTTCGAGCTCGTTCACTGATTGGAGCGCGCGCAACAATTATGAGACGTGGCAAGGGAGGATTTTACCAATCGGCCCTTTTCAGGGCCACGTTCCTTAAACGAAAAAATATAAGTACTCGACGTGGCAAAGGAGCAAAAGTCAAAGTTTAGAATAAGCCTCGCAAAGCAAGACTGCGCGCGGCAAGCCCGTGGCAAGGCTGTCAAAAAGGCATAGGAAGGCTAGAGGCCCGCGGTAAAGCGCCAAGCAAAGACTGCGCTTTGTCACGGATATTTATTTTTAATGCCTAAAAATAACAATATTAACATTCATTTTCCGTTTTTAATATTATAAGCATACTCTACTTGCGTCTATATTCAGCAATAATAATGAAATAATAACTAAAAAGGGGAGACCGGAACACATGGACGCTAGATGAAAGGACCCCAAGCATAATATGATTTCAGGTTATAAATTGAGGAAAATTTGAAATTAGTTTTATAAATTATATTTTTGCCTTAGATAAATAATTTTGAGTGCATGTAGTTTGAAATTTAATTTTTTACGATTATTTAATTAAATAATGCCTATATTAATTACTGAGGCTAAATAATTGAGACAGACCCAATTTTCCAGACCCTATTTTACATGTATAAGAATTTGATTTAGCCTCACTTAAATAACACGGTACTTGGGGTCCTTTCATCTAGCGTCCATGCCGGAACATTTGGATCGCCAAATTACAATCTACACAGAGAAAAATAACTGTTAAAAATAACCAAAATTGCTGGTTATGTTTACATTATAAAGTTTTGTTATTTTCTGTTCAAATATTTTGTAAATATAACCATGTTTATAGTTAGAATTACAATATTCTGACTTCATATTTGTAAAATTTACAAAGTTTTTTTTAATTTAAACTAACCCCGTTTTACTAAAATTAATTTATTCCAATGCGCCTTCTGGGCTTAGAAACGCAGGGCTCAATGTTATAAAATAGGTTTTTTCGATATCTCCCATACAACACTGTAACCTTTCAAATTAACTAAAATACTTCCAGTTCATCTCATTTTTTCCGTATAAGTGCCATCTTTTAATTCCCGTCAGCCGCAATGCTCCATCATCTATTCTCTCAACGCTACAGTCAATAAACCAAATGCCCATTTTCGGATCCAAATCACCAATTTTTAAATTGCTGACAAAACTGTAATTTTCTATTAAAATAGGTACTTTAGGTCTCAAAAATCTTTTATTAGCTCTAAATTTGAAAAAATGCTTTACTCGCTTCTTTTATATTTCTCATTTAGCAGATAGGATAATTTAAAGACAGAGTTTCAATTTAAAGTTTTTTAAAAAAATCATATTTTATCACTAACTTTGAGGGATCATATTTTGAAAATATCTAAAGCTAAAAGAACAAGTAAGAAATTGTTAGAAATTTGGAACTTGTACAAAATTTTTGAAACCTACAAGACATATTTTTATTGAAAATTGCAATTTTGGCAGTAATTTAAAAATTGGTCATTTGGATACGAAAATGGGCCTTTGGCTTATTAACTATAGCGATGAGAGAATAGGTGATAGAGCATTGCGGCTAACGGGAATTCAAAGATGGTACTTATACGGAAAAAATTAGATGAACCGGAAGTATTTTAGTTAATTTGCAAGGTTACAGTGTTGTATGGAAGATATCGAAAAAACCCTATTAAGCTTGAGTGCAAATTATTCTTTGGAAAAAATGCTATCGATTTGACGTTTTTGTTTTTTTAATTTGAGCTCACGGTTTAGAGTTACAACTGTTTAAAGCTAAGAAGTTCAAAATTAAAAAACTCAAAAAGTGGTCATTTTTATCACTTCATAATTCATATCTTTATGTATTATAAAATTTTTTTGTTAATAAATTTAGAGGTATAAAATTAATTCTGTTCTCATTCATTTTTAAATAAAAATTAATTTCTTAAATTGGTATTGTAGGAAAAAACTTCCGACTTTTGTTTTGCTCAATTATACAAAATTTTTAAATTCAATATAAGAAAAAAAATTTATCGAGACTCAAGACAAAAACAAGAATCTTCACTTATCTCTAAAAATAAAATGCCTGTCTCATCTTAAATTTAAGATGAGATGAGAGAAATATTGAATTTTCGGACATTATTAATTGAAAGTTTGATATCCTTAATTTAAATTACTAAAATTTTGCCAGAAAGTATATCAGTTAGCTTGATACCTATAGGAATTTCCATAATGTTTATTCTCAATAAATATTGAAGTCTGGCCAAAATACTGATAATAAATAATTAAATCGTATCAATACATACCTAATATATATTAAATTGAAAAATTTCAAGAAATAGGTAAAAGTTCACGGTACGTAGTTGAACATTGCAAATAATTAAATTTTTGACATTACGTGAAAGAAAACATTCAAAAAATTAAAATTTATAAACAAATATTTAAATTTGAAGAAAAAATTTAAAGATTTTTAAATAGAATTAAATTAAAATAAAAAATTTTTAAGAATTTAAATAGAACAATTTTTTTGCCTTATAAATTGTGATTCCGGTTGTGGCAACCGGATTTTTTTTTTCAATTGCCATGAAAAATAAGACACGTTTAAGTAATAAAAAATATCTAATAACTATTTATCGCCTTGTAGAATATTTTGACTTTATTGACCAAATGGAATAATTTTTATCGGCTTAGGATAATAAAACCATTTATTTTATCAATATAATGTACATCGGTTTGGATTAGTAGCCCTGAAAATCTATACAAACTCACTAAATTAAAAAAAACGCTGCCAAGTAAATGGCACTATGGTTCCTCATTAACAATAACAAAATGTTCTGAATGGTCTATTTTATCTAGTAAAAACGATATTTCTAGATATTAGTACTTTCATAGGAAAAAATTAAATACTACATCCCAAAAGAAAAAAGATATTGCTATTTTTTTTTATTTTTTTATGCAAAAAATTTTAAGAGAAAAATTTTCAAAAAATAGAGTATCAATTGGAGATATCGAGTAAAAACGATAATTCTACATATAAGTACTTTCATAGGAAAAAATTAGGTACTACATCCAAAGAGAAAAAAAATATTGCTGTTTTTTTTATTTTTTTATGCGAAAAATTTTGAGAGAAAAATTTTCAAAAAATTAAGTTTCAGTACCAAAATATTGACTAAAAAGTATACTTCTAAAACTAGTACTCCCACAGAAAAAAATGAGGTACTACTTTCGAAAAGCAAAAAAATTTTGCTGTTTTTTTTATTTTTTTATGCAAAAAGTTTTGAGAGAAAAATTTTTAAAAAATTAAGTTTCAGTACCAAAATATTGACTAAAAAGTATACTTCTAAAAACTAGTACTCCCACAGAAAAAAATGAGGTACTACTTTCAAAAAGCAAAAAAATTTTGCTGTTTTTTTTATTTTTTTATGCAAAAAGTTTTGAGAAAAAAAAGTTCAAAAAATTAAGTGTCAGATTGGAGATATCGAGTAATAACCATATTTTACGATATTGGTACTTTCATAAGAAAAAATTAGGTACTATATCCAAAAAGAAAAAAAATATTGCAGTTTTTTTTATTTTTATTTTTTTTAAATGTTGAGAACAAAAATTTTGAAAAAATTAAGTATCAGGTCCAAAAAATTACTATAAACGATATTTCTAAAACTAGTACTTCCAAAGAAATAAATTAAGTATGCGTCCATATAGAAAAAAAAAATTGGAATATTTTGTATTTTTTGGTGAAAAAAATTTTGAGAAAAAAATTTTCAAAAAATAAGGTAAAGTAAGATAAGATAAAGTTTATTTGCACCAAATACAAAAAAAATATATACACGTACATAAAATATAATTAAATAACCTTATAGTATATAATTTGGTATAACAATGATTTGGTTTATAGTCAGTTTACATATAATTTATTTAAATTTAAAATAAAACTAAGTTAAAAGAGTGTATATATCTGGTGGAACCATCACAGAACCAGTATACTAAAATTTATTGCACCTATAATAAGTGAGTAAACAATTAAAAAGTAACTAAAGCGTATAATAATCAACAGCAGGCTTTGAGCCATCCAATTTCGAATCTTTGGTATGAAGGTGCTTAAAGAGAGCAGCTTTATAATAAATTATACGATTCTAGATATCGAGTAAAAATGATACTTCTAGATATCAGCACTTTCATGGAAAAAAATGTGGTACTACGTCCAAAACGAAAAAAAATTATAGTTTTTTTAAAATTTTTTTATGTAAAAAGTTTTGAAAAAAAAAAATTTCGAAAAATTACGTATCAGATGGAGAAATCCTTTACAAACGATAATTTTAGATATTCGTACTTTTGTAGGAAAAAATTAAGTATTACGTCCTAAAATAAAAAAAATTTTGGCGTTTCTTGTATTTTTTGGCGACAAAAATTTTGAGAAAAAAATTTTGAAAAAATTAAGTATCAGGTCCAAAAAATTACTATAAACGATATTTCTAAAACTAGTACTTCCACAGAAATAAATTAAGTACTGCGTACATAAAGAAAAAAAAATTGATATCTTTTATATTTTTTGGTGAAAAAAATTTTTCTTGTTAGTGTCCAGAAAGCGCGTGTTTTCTGGCCGCTGCGCTATTCGAAAAAACGCATTTTCTCGACACTGAGCAAGAAAAATTATGTTTTGTCCTTGGCCACAAAAAAAGGATGCCCCAAATCACAGTTTACCATCCTCGGCTTCGCCTCGAACGGTAATTTACGTGCGATTTGGGCCATTCTTTACTTTTGTGGCCATGGGTAAAAATATACTATTGAGAAAAAAATTTTCAAAAAATAAATTATAAGATTCGAGATATCGAGTAAAAACGATACTTCTAGATATCAGTACTTTCATGGAAAAAAATGAGGTATTACATCCAAATTAAAAAAAAAAAGTACCTCGAGATTTTTTGATAAAAAAAATTTTGAAAAAAAAATTAGGTCTTAATGTCATACTGGTTGTGAAATATCACCGGTTACAGTCCAACATACATGCATACATACATACATACATACATACACACACACACACACACACATACAGACTTTTTTTAAAAACCGGTTTTTTAGCTTCCTGAGGTCTCAAAACGTGCTTATATGCCAAAAAATCAGAAAAAAAATTTTGACCGATCACAATGGTTCCTCTATGAGGAACCAAAATATTTTTACGAAAATTATAACTAAATTTGGCCAAATGAGCCACATGAATTTTCTTGACACTGGCGAATAAAAGTCGTGTAGACCTTTGTTCATATAAAAATATAATGCTCTAAATCGCAGTTTACCATGAGACCCTAAAAATTGTTAATAACTAAATTATTCGGCCCTGATGGCAACGTCTGTCTTTGTAAACATTTTTTTTCGTCAAACCAAGGGTGAAGCATATATTATTTACCATTGCATTACAAAGTTATATACCCGAATTCATGCCTCAATTAAAAAAACTTTTTACAGGCGAGAATCGATAAATTGTCCTCTAATTTTCAACCTGTATGCTTATAGCAAAGATTGGTTTATACTGATGCCCAATCATGACAACCGTTTGTCTATCGAAAATAAATTGCAGTTTAAGTTTATTCATTTCTCCAAAATCAAGATTAATTTAATTTGAAATATTTTATCAGACTTGCTACCATAAAAGGAGTTACTAAACCTTGGGTCGGAAAAATTGATAATATAAAGCTTGTGGATTAAATAATTTAGAACCAATCGATTGTTTAGAAAAAACTTTAGAATTGAGACATTTAAGTCCTAATAAAGGACCTGACACAATACCTTCCTTACCTTTTCATAAAAATGATCCTTTCATTTTAAAAGAATGTCCAAACATTTATTTTTCTGGAAAAATTGAAAAGGTCTCAATCCACGCTCAACCTCTTTTGTTTAAGCGTGTGGATTTAGCCAAAAAGGTTTAATTTGACTCATCAATCCACGCCTAAAAAAAAAAGTATATTAAGTATTAAAGGCGAAAAAGTTTAGACACTAGCGGGAGCACTAGCACGAGTGCTCGGAGAAGTCCATGGTACTTATTATACTATTTTTTGCCCTATTGGGCTTAAAACGCGTGCTAAAATTTCACAAAATATTTTACACCCAGGCGGGCAAAAAATTAGTAATTTACCTCATATAAAATTTATTTTAATAAAAAATATAATTTTTTTGCCGTTTCAGTGCATAAAAAAAAAAATAAAAAATCCACACAAATATATATTCGTTGTACATAATATTCAAATTTAAATTTTTTTAGAGAAATAGCGTAATTTCAAGAAGTTTTAGCATTAAGCGTGGATGGAGATCTTTCATTCTTTACATGCTGCTACACCAATATTGTTCGGCAGGAATTATATTAATTTATTATTTAGTTATAATTTTTTTGTTATATACACTGAAAAAAAAATTCCGCTTGTGGCTAGCGGAATTTTTTTTCTTCGCAAACAATTGACTTGAAACGTAAAGAAAATTAAAAAAAAAAACATTTTTTCTCTTCTTTTTTCAAAAAATTCCTTAAATCTCATCTTACCGAAATACGCAAATCCCGAATAAGCGGGAACAATTTTTTTTTCTAATTTTCTTTACGTTTCAAGTCCTTCGCAATCGTTTAACGAGATAAAAAATTCCGCTTGCCGCAAGCGAATTTTTTTTTCAGTGTACTTGTGTAAATATTTTTTAATGTAATATCAAAATACAATGCAATGAAAATATTAAAAATACTCTGAAAATAAGTAACTGTAATATATTTTTGTAAAAATAAAAAAAATATAATATAATATAATTGGTAAACAAAATAAAAAATTTTACTCAAATTTTAGGTAATTATTTATTCATAAAGAAATATTTTAATAAAAAAATTGATGTATATTAACTATATTTTTTTTTTTTTTTTTTTTTTTTTTGTACACTGGCAGAGAGGTGAGAATGCGTTACGCACGAACAGAACCCGGTGTTCTGAACAGTGTCAGACTCCATGATGGCAAGGCACTCTGCAAAGAATGCATTGTCCCATGTTTACCGACTAAACTCACCCCTCATCATACCTTATACAAGTCAGCCTATATTGACTCACCAACTATATTAACTATAATCAACTATATAATATATAATATTAACTATATAACTATATTAACAATATAATATTAACTATAATCTCAAAAGACTTAAGACATATTTTTTCATTTTTTAAATATATCCAAAGCTTGGTAAAATCCCTTGAAGAAAATCCCATTTAGAATCAGTCAATACTCTAATATTGTCATAAGAATTTTTCCTTTTACTAATTTCGATAGTTTTATTTACATTTACAGATTCTTTTTCGTTTATTTGTTTATCTATATTTTTCTCATTTTTTTCTGAATGACTGAAATAATAAATTTACTGGTTAAGTTGAATAAAATAGCTTAGCTTTAATTTTTATAAAAAAATATTCTTACCTCTTATTCGATTGATATTTTTTAATTAATGAGAGTAGGAATGGCGTAGACAGAGAACTCATCGGTGGTAATTTATAGGACGGAGTTGTTAAAAACTGAAATATAAATTTTTGTTAATAAAATTATTTACAAACTTAAATAAAAAAAAAAAAATGAATTACCAATTCCATGATAGAATTGTGAGCGGATGAATCATTATGTTCGAATATAACAGAGGAATGTTTTTCAACGTTTAAAATTTTTTTACAAATCATTCTTTGGAACATCGTCAAAGATAAGTTAGAATTCAATGATACTTTTTCTAATCTTTCATTTGTATCAGATTTTGGTTCTAAAACCATTAATTCCTAAACAAACAAAAAATTTTATTATTTCAACAAAAAAAAAATGTAACTGTTAATAAGCACCTTCTCTGTTGTCAAATAATATATTTGAGAATTAGCAAGTACATTTTCTGTATTTTGTTGTACCACTGGTACAAAGCAAGCGCTTAATATGCTACAATCTTTTTCAGCGATACTATTCTTTACGTACACAGGTTTCTCGCTTTCTGGGGTAAATACAATTACTGAAATAAAAATCGACAACAATTATTTTGAAATTAAATTAAAATCTTAAATATTAAAAGAACTTACATTTATTTTCATCGCTAACAATCGCCATATAACTAGAAAACGGATCAGAAGTTAAAGTTAATAAATTGACTTGAGTAATCCATTTCACACTTAAATCATCTATACTCCAAACAGCTAAATGTGAAGTATAACCAACTACAATCAAGTGACATTGATCCTGTTTACCAAACTCAACCCGCCTGTAACATCAAATTAATTAGAAATAAAATTTTAAAGATCCACTTAATTTATTTACGGATCAGTATGCCACTTAATTTATTTACCTAGAATCTTCTTTTAAATAAATATTTGTTAAATTGAATTTGAATTCCATTAGTTCTGGGTTCCATAATGTTAAATTATTTTCAAAACCAACGGCTAAAACAGAACCATCAATTGAAAAACTGGCATCCATTGTTGATAAATTACGATATGACTGATGGCTACTACATTTCCAGTGAGAATCACCTAAATAAAATTAAAATTTTATTTTAAAAAATTTTTTTGATTACTAAATAAAATTAGTTACCATCTTTTGAGTCCTGTTGACGAAATGTCCACAATTTAAATTTTTTGTCTTTTCCACAGGTAACACACTCTTCATATTCAGCAGATGATTTAGGTTTAAATTTAATTGAATTTATTCCAATTTCATGAGGATACTCAATAACTGTATTTAAGAAAAAACTGGAAAAAAAAATATTTATTTACTAAAAAAATTATTAAAAATTAGTAAATTTATTTTTAAATAAGAAATTATTTATACTTTTGTTTTTCTTTGCTGTATAACCAAAATTTAAGTCTCAAATCTTTGTGATTTATACCATCATCACGTTCTTCAACAGTCGCTAGCCAAGACCCATCACAATTAATTGCTATTTTAATAACTTCAGTATTTACAATTTTTAAATCTCTTTCATCGGTTATGATATTTTGATCAGTTATGTTCATCTATAATTTAAATTTTAATTATTCAATAAAATAAATAAATGACTTTAGTATAAATCTAACTATGCATTTTTAAATTTACTAACATTATATAATAAATTTTTATTATTTGAGTTGAAAAATTGAATATGGCCTGTCCGACTATTTAGTACTAAACTATTAGTTAATGGATCTAAAACAAGACCAGCAGGAAACTGTTCGACGAAATCATCAAAACTTAGTGTAAAATTTTGTATCGTTGATACAATTTGTCTTTGTGCATTCATAATAGTTATTCCTAATAAAAAATTTTATCGGTTAATAAAAAAATATATAAATATTATAAATTTAGTTTTAAAATTACCATTATCTAAAGTAGATATTGCTATGTTTAAATTTTCTGGAGCTATCGCTAAATATCTAATAGGGGCAGCTAATCGAGGAAGAAATGCTTTATTTTGTGGATTTGATAAAAGCCATTTAACTAAAACTTTTTCGCTACCTCCAGTATACATGTAACCACCTATGAACAAAATTTAATAAGTAATTTCAATTTTAATTGGCTAATACAAAATTTAAATTGGAAATTAAATTATATTTACCTGACTGGCTAAAAACAACTTCTCTGACTGGCAATGTGTGCCAGTGAAACGTTGTTTTCACTGGATACAAATCCAGCACATTTCTCCATATTAAAACTCTCCCACTAACATCTCCAGTTGCCACGCAGTCTTCTTCAGGATGGCCACATATGGAGGAAAAATTTCTTTCTATTTTATGCCTAATATTGTTAAAAATAATATAAATAAATATATAAAAAATTACAAAACGATTTTATTTGAATGATTACCTTAAAAATTTTAGGCATTGTGTAGGATCAAATATGTACAATCGAAGATTATGAGCCACGCCAATTAGGTTATTTCCATAATTAGAAATAATATCAATATAATAATATTCATTTATTATTCTAAAAATAAAAAGTTATACTAAAATTTATGAATTTAAGATTTTTAAAAAACAAGTATAATACTTACTCAATTTTTTTATACATTATTTTCATACCGCTTTTAAAATCATAAATTTCAATATGTAAATACAATTGGTTGATTTCAATATCTTCCAGGACATAAGTCATAACTACATTTTTTAAGCTCATGCCTGAGTTTGACTTATAACTTATAATATTAAAAGTACGAATAACTACATTCGGTATTAATAATTTCTTGAAAAAAAAATATTTGAAACTTTAATTTCAGACATACGTTGAATTTTTAATTAAATATTGTCAAAGATATTTACTTCTCTTTTTGTAATAAATCCATTTTTACAATTCCATTTAATTAATTCACCTTTATATGTACAACCAATAACTGTATCGGTATCCTCTGGTGATAATACGACACCAATAAGTTGATCTTCTACTGGTTCAAACTCTTTTATCAAGTAACCATTTTTAATATTGTATTCTCTTATTGAATTTTTTGATATTACATATAAACTCCTAAAAATATTAATAAATTTAAGCAAAATGTTTAAAAGTTTATTGATTGCAGTATAAATTTTTTTAACTTACTCTCCATCAAGTGAAAATATAGGCTTATAGCCTACAATATTTCCACCGCTAATTCGTTTTGAAACTAATTCATTAACTTCATTTTTATTTTCATTAGTTTTTAATTTATCTGATAGCCACGATGAGATATGCATTGTTAAATTTTTTTAAATATATATTTAATTAAAAATAAATTTTATTTTTATAACAAATGCACAAATAAAGTTTACAAAAAAACACGTGCGAGCAATTTCGTCTGCAGGATATATGAAACTAAGATATGGTTAGGTTGATATCGTTGATATGGTAGTCGAGCCCAAAAAGCTCTTTGGTCGAGCCCAGTTGTTACGAAATTTTTGATTATAGTTTTTATTAATTTAAAATTTATGATGAGTTATTGACTTACTGCGAAAATTCGTTACTAATTTTAACTTTGCTATTAAATATCAAGTATTCGTAACTTTAGAACAGTTTAATTATTTTGCCTACTTTAGTGCTCGTAACTAATGCAGTTACTCGCACACGGGAAGGCTTATTTTTTATTAAATTAGCAAATCTAACTAGAATATATGTAATTGTATACCTATGTATATAAATATATATATATACGTGATAGGTAAGTATATAGGATAGCTTAGTGGTATAGAATAGAGGATAGAAATAAAGAATACTATTTTGAATTTACTAAAATAACTCTTTGAAACAAAGTTATTTATTGATAGATACAAATGTAGAAACTTAATAAACTTATTATAAAGATAACTAATATAATAATATAAATATACTTATTATTCATAACTAACCGTTTAAACTAGTTAGTTTCTGAATTCCAATATAAAACGCAATGCTTTTTAATTAATAACTTTTTGACACTTAGTAAAAATACAGGTATATTTTAACGAAACGTGATAATGACCTGCGGTTAAAATTCCAAAGACAATTGAGGGTCTTTTGACATTTTTGGCTACTATTTATATGATTGACTGATCGACGTGTTAATCTTAATTCGTCATGAAAGAGGGGTGCCCCTTGATTAGCAATCTTGTGGCGTCTCTTTTTGTCCTTTCTTAATAATCAATTCTTGGACTTGTAATAAGGCCAAATTAATTAGCACCTATATTTATTTTATATCCGTTGATAAAACCATGAGACATAAAATTTGTTACTCATCTAATGCGTTAAACAGAGTGTTTAACGCTTTTGCGTTAATTCTATGTTGAGCGCCTTTCTCTTTAGTATTTAAATCTAAAATGCGTTCAGGCAAGCTTTATCGCATTTGCGTTAACAGTGCCTTTTATCACATTTGCGTTAACAGTGTCTGTTAACGCCTTTTCATATTTCACTGCTGTTACTTTATCTCGCTCTAACACAGTGATGAGTGAGCTCGAAGTTTACCACAATGCGCCTGCGTAAAAGAGTCTTACCTGATGGCCATTGGCCATAGGTATATATGACCATAATTTACGGCCAATTTATGGCCCATCACCATAATTTATGGCCATTTTATAGTCAAAATTTTTCACAGGGTATTTATTATTAATAAAAAATTAATCATTATTGGTTCCTCATAGAGGAACCTTTGTAATAGGTGAAATTTTGATTTTCGATATTTTGGCATATAAGTACGTTTTGAGACCTGGAAGCTAAAAAACCGGTTTTTAAAAAAAGTCTGTATGTGTGTGTGTGTGTGTGTATGTATGTATGTATGTATGTATGTATGTATGTATGTTGGACTGTAACCGGTGATATTTCACAGCCAACACGACATTAAGACCTAATTTTTTTTTCAAAAGTTTTTTTATCAAAAAATCTCGAGGTACTTTTTTTTTTTTTAATTTGGATGTAATACCCGAGGGTATTTTACGGGATTTGATGGATTTGATGGATTTGTAAATCCATCAAATCCATTCAAATCCATTCAAATCCATTCAAATCCACTCAAATCCATAAAAAACTATAAAAAACATTAAAATTCTTTCATACTTCTAAAAATACTTTCAAATCTGATTTAAAATCCGTTTTATAGGCGTTTATGTAAAAGTTCTTACACTTGTACTCAATGTTCTTATCAAATAATTTAATTTAAAAAGGCATATGATTACAAGCAGTAATTTCTCTTGTTCTCGGGCTCGATCAATCTTACCCAAACCTCGCATCGCCTCGTTCTCAGTAACTATCTGGGTCTCACATATATAGTATTTTTTCTTACAGATATTTATTTATTTTAACTAATTTTATTTGTCAAAAATAGGAGCCAACGTAGATTTCTCGATATACTTATAGAATTATAAGATTTTTATTTTGCAAAAACATTTTTAATTAATTAACAATTATTCTACAACCCACGTCATAAACTAATTTGTAAATTAAATTAAAAAAAAAATTAAAAAATAGGTTCTTTCTTTTTAAAACAGGTTTTAAGATTCTTATTTTATTTAGGGTACTTTTTTGATCCAATTAATAAGTATTTATTTATTTATTTATTTAATGTAAGTTAGTGCAGGCATTACCGATGCACGATTACAATATTATGCAAATTTAAATAAAAATGTGAAGCAGTAAAATTTGAAAATTTATAATAATAATAAATGTTTAAGTATTATCAAATTAAATATTATAACTTAATACATCTGAGAGCTAAATTATTAGATTTTTTTAACCATTATGTTTTGAAAATCATATCCTTGGGATCAAAAATTTGTGCACACATGAAGCAAATTTTATAATCTAATTTTTTTAGGCCTGTAAAATATTAATTATTTATCGTTGTTTTAGTCTCTAATTGACCTGTATCTACTTAATAAAGTTCTGGTTTATTTAAACAACAGTAATATTTATAAATATAATTCTTTTAATTTTTTATCAATGATAAAGGATTCCGAGGTACTCGGTGTTTCTGCTGAAAAAATCTCCGAAAAAATTAACTAAATAATCAAGGGTCTATCATCAAAAAAAGACACTTTAGAAATAGTATTTAATAAAAAAAATCACACGTCAGGCCTTACACTAGCGTAGCCTAAGGAAATAGGCTATAATAAGAAACGACACGTCAAGCTTTACACTAGTGTAACCTAATCAAGTTGGCTATAATAATTAGCGACTCGTCAAGCCTTACACTAGAGTAACCTAAGAAAGTAGGCTATAATAAAAAAAAACACGTCAAGCCTTACAGTAACGTAACCTAAGGAAGTAGGCTATAATAAAATAACGACCCGTCAAGCCTTACAGTAGCGTAACCTAAGGAAGTAGGCTATAATAAAATAACGACACGTCAAGCCTTACAGTAGCGTAACCTAAGGAAGTAGGCTTTAATAAAATAATGACACGTCAAGCCTTACAGTAGCGTAACCTAAGGAAGTAGGTTATAATAAAATAACGACACGTCAAGCCTTACAGTAGCGTAACCTAAGAAAGTAGGCTATAATAAAAAACAACACGTCAAACCTTACAGTAACGTAACCTAAGGAAGTAGGCTATAATAAAATAATGACACATCAAGCCTTACAGTAGTGTAACCTAAGCAAGTTGGCTATAATAATTAGCGAAACGTCAAGCCTTACAGTAGCGTAACCTAAGGAAGTAGGCTATAATAAAATAATGACACGTCAAGCCTTACAGTAGCGTAACCTAAGGAAGTAGGTTATAATAAAATAACGACACGTCAAGCCTTACAGTAGCGTAACCTAAGGAAGTAGGCTATAATAAAATAACGACACGTCAAGCCTTACACTAACATAACCTAAAGAAAAAGACTATAATAAAAAATCGATACTAAAATTTAATGGTGATGAAGATAATTAAAAAACAAATCCATTGATCCCAAACAATACCCAGGTTCCTGGTTAATTAAGAAAGAAATAAGCAACTCAAAATTTTTAAGGTTAAACACGCGTTCTTATGGGAGTTGTTATTGTTTTACTTCGTACTCATTCAATAACGAATCTTTTTAGATAAAATTGTACACACGTGTTATTTAACAAAAGTAGAAACTTTTCCAAGAAAAAAATACAATAGATGCCGATCAAATTATAAACACATAATTTTAGTCGTGGGCTCCTTTCAATAAAATGTTTTGTAAATAAAAAATTTTGTTTATACCACACTCATTATATAAGAAAATGCATTATTATTAATAATAACTTCTAAATATTCGCATATCCATAAAATAATTAATATAATTTAATTAATTAGTTATACCCCCCTCTGATCACACCCTAAAATCTACGGACCTAAAACCGGAAGCCACCTTAAATATAATTTTCTCTGATAAAAAATAACCTTTGAGTGAAGTGTAAGTCTGATGAAATAAAAAAATAAATCAATCTTTCAGCTCTAGTTATAATTTCGGGTTTATTTGAATTATTATCGGTTACTTATATTTTTTGGGTCACTAAACACGAATATGATGTTTGTTTTTACTTAAAATGCACCAGTTGCCCACATTAAATATCTTTAGGTAATTGCTACGCATTCATCTTCTATTGTAGGGAATAAGAACAAATTAGGTAAAAACAAATGTCGTATTCGTGTTCAGTAGAGCGTGTTTTAATTTTTTGTTTTCGATATTTTTTTGCTTTCCCACATTTGGATATTTTGGTCATAAAATCCCCCATCTTCAAGGATTTTCAAAAATACTTTTGTCCCTTCCTTTTTAAATCAATTTAATAATAAAAATATATAATACAGAAAATATAGTAAATTTAATAATTAGAGTGCAGATATAGTTGGGTATTTAAATTTAATATTAAATTTTGAAAAAGAAAATGTCTGAAATTTACTAAAATTTGTTTGTAGGAAACTCTGGAAATTCAGGGAATTTGGTTTGTAAAATTTGGTTGAAACACTAAAAAAGTACTGGAAAATTTAAGAAAAATGGTCTGGAATGTCAGGGAATTTTAAAACTTCAGTTCCGTGGCCACCCTGACTATACCGTTGCATGAGGTTATGTTGGTGCAACTCTTGTGTGCGAAATTTTTGTCTCAATCTAATGCTTTCAAAAATTAAAAAAAAAAACCCCTGAATTTTTATTATTTTTGGACGTAATACCAAATACTTTTCAATGAAAGTAATAATTTTAGAAAACTCGGTTTTAATAGATTTATTGGATCTGATAATTAATGATTTGAAAAATTTTTTATTAATTATTAACGTTTTTGTCATAAAAAAAACTCGAAAAAAACCGAGAAAAAAAAAGACCTGATACTTAATTATTTGAAAAGTTTTGTCTCCAAAATTTACGTTGTGTTGGTGTAAGGCTTGACGAGTGTTTTTTATTATAGCCTACTTCCTAAGGTTACGTTACTGTAAGGCTTGACGTGTCGTTATATTATTATAGCCTACTTCCTTAGGTCACGCTACTGTAAGGCTTGACGTGTCGTTTTTTATTATAGCCTACTTCCTTAGGTTACGCTACTGTAAGGCTTGACGGGTCGTTATTTTATTATAGCCTACTTCCTTAGGTTACGTTACTGTAAGGCTTGACGTGTTTTTTTTTATTATAGCCTACTTTCTTAGGTTACGCTACTGTAAGGCTTGACGTGTCGTTTCTTATTATAGCCTACTTCCTTAGGTTACGCTAGTGTAAGGCTTGACGAGTCGCTAATTATTATAGCCAACTTGCTTAGGTTACACTAGTGTAAAGCTGGACGTGTCGTTTCTTATTATAGCCTATTTCCTTAGGCTACGCTAGTGTAAGGCCTGACGTGTGATTTTTTTTATTAAATACTTTTTCTGAAGTGTCTTTTTTTGATGATAGACCCTTGATTATTTAGTTAATTTTTTCGGAGATTTTTTCAGCAGAAACACCGAGTACCTCGGAATCCTTTATCATTGATAAAAAATTAAAAGAATTATATTTATAAATATTACTGTTGTTTAAATAAACCAGAACTTTATTAAGTAGATACAGGTCAATTAGAGACTAAAACAACGATAAATAATTAATATTTTACAGGCCTAAAAAAATTAGATTATAAAATTTGCTTCATGTGTGCACAAATTTTTGATCGCAAGGATTTGATTTTCAAAACATAATGGTTAAAAAAATCTAATAATTTAGCTCTCAGATGTATTAAGTTATAATATTTAATTTGATAATACTTAAACATTTATTATTATTATAAATTTTCAAATTTTACTGCTTCACATTTTTATTTAAAATTGTATAATATTGTAATCGTGCATCGGTAATGCCTGCACTAACTTCCATTAAATAAATAAATAAATAAATACTTATTAATTGGATCAAAAAAGTACCCTAAATAAAATAAGAATCTTAAAACCTGTTTTAAAAAGAAAGAACCTATTTTTTAATTTTTTTTTTAAATTAATTTACAAATTAGTTTATGACGTGGGTTGTAGAATAATTGTTAATTAATTAAAAATGTTTTTGCAAAATAAAAATCTTATAATTCTATAAGTATATCGAGAAATTTACGTTTGCTCCTATTTTTGACAAATAAAATTAGTTAAAATAAATAAATAAATTATTTAAATAAATAAAATTAATTATTTATTATATATAATAATAATAATAATAATAATAATAATAATAATCCAAGTCCAAAACTAGCACCGCATACCCTATAAACCCTAAAAACGGCGCGTCCCCTACTTTTCCGCGCGTCGCTTAAAACTCTGGCCGAACTGCCGCGGAACTGTCTAAAACTTTAACGAACTCGCGCATTACAGTTTTTATAAAACTGCCACTGAACTGGCGCGGAACTCTTTCGCAGTCCACTGCTATGTACCCCTCGAGGGATTGGTTATTGCCCTCTTAACCCCCCCTACGTACCTTAAGTATAATAATTCCATGTTATTGCCCCGACTTTACTCGGGACTGCACGTAAAGGAGTTAAGGCAGATAACAGTACTGTAGAATTTTAAGATCCTGATTTTTGTAATCAGCAACCCAAAACACATATATAATGTAAGTTTTAAGAGTCATTTAAGGTTTGTATTTAGATTGTCGCGAATAAGTCCTAGCCCTAACATGGGTAGGTTTTATCCCAGTATGAGCAGATAACAAACTTAGGACTTCGACACCCACATAAGCAACCCAAAAAACATATGTTGGTAATTTGAACCGTTTTGAACGATTATTCAAAGTTTACACTTAGACTATCGCGCAAAAGCCCTAAAAAGGGGTAACTTTTGCCCATTATGAGCATATTACACAGCGATAGGATTTCAGTACCCCGATTTTCGAAATTTGCGACCCAAAAAACATGTAAGACCGTACTTTGAGCGTTTATTCAAATTTTTTTATAATTAGTTTATCACGAAAGTTCTAAAATAGGCAACTTTTGCCCATTATGGGCATACAATTCAACCTTAGGATTACGGGACCCTGATTTTCGTAATCAGCACTCAAAAAGTATACAAGACAGTATTTAGAAAGGTTATTAGAAGGTTATTTAAAGATTTTACTTAGATTTTCGCAAAAAGGCCCTAAAATGGGCAGCTTCTGCCCATTATGGGCATTCCACATAACCTGAGGATTTTGTAACTCTAATTTTCGTAATCAGCTATCAAAAAAATATCAACAATGGTATTTTGAACTGTTATTTTATATTCATGCTCAGATTAATTATCGCACAAAAGCCCTAGCATGGTCAGTTTTTTGACCATTATGGTCGGACAACACAACTTTGGGGCTTTGCAATGCCCGGACTCATGATCAAAAACATAAAACACATACAAAGAATGTAATCTTCATTTATGGAGTGTAAAAAACATATTGCGTTGGACGCTTACTATAATATAATGCGTAATTACAATTTTAAGGTTTTTCCTTGGATTTGAGTGGATTTGCAAATCCCAAATGCATTCAAATGAATTAAAAACCATTAAAATCCATTCAAATCCATTCAAATCCCATTCAAATCCCATCAAATCCCATCAAATCCCTTCAAATCCAAGTGGGATTTGCAAATCCACAAATCCTCAAATCCCGTAAAATACCCCCCGGTAATACCTCATTTTTTTCCATGAAAGTACTGATATCTAGAAGTATCGTTTTTACTCGATAAATCGAAACTTATAATTTATTTTTTGAAAATTTTTTTCTCAAAATTTTTTTCACCAAAAAATACAAAAAATGACATTTTTTTTTTCCTTTTGGACGCAGTACTTGATTTATTTCTGTGGAAGTACTAGTTTTAGAAATATCGTTTATAGTAATTTTTTGGACCTGATACTTAATTTTTTCAAAATTTTTTTCTCAAAATTTTTGTCGCCAAAAAATACAAAAAACGCCAAAATTTTTTTTATTTTAGGACGTAATACTTAATTTTTTCCTATGAAAGTACGAATATCTAAAATTATCGTTTGTAAAGGATTTCTCCATCGGATACGTAATTTTTTGAAATTTTTTTTTTCAAAACTTTTTTCATAAAAAAATTAAAAAAACACTATAAATTTTTTTCTTTTTGGACGTAATACCTAATTTATTTCTAGGAAAGTTCTAATATCCAGAATCATCGTTTTTAAAGGAATTCTCCATCTGATACGTAATTTTTGTAAATTTTTTTTTTCAAAATTTTTTGTATAAAAAGATTAAAAAAACACAATAATTTTTTTTCTTTTTGGACGTAGTACTTAATTTATTTCTATGAAAGTACTAATATCCAGAATTATGGTTTTAAAGGATTTCTCCATCTTATATGTAATTTTTCGAAATTTCTTTTTACAAAATTTTTTGTATAAAAAAATTAAAAAAACAATAATTTTTTTTCTTTTTGGACTTAGTACTTAATTTATTTATATGAAAGTACTAATATCCAGAATTATGGTTTTAAAGGATTTCTCCATCTTATATGTAATTTTTCGAAATTTTTTTTTACAACATTTTTTGTATAAAAAAATTAAAAAAACAATAATTTTTTTTCTTTTTGGACTTAGTACTTAATTTATTTATATGAAAGTACTAATATCCAGAATTATGGTTTTAAAGGATTTCTCTATCTGATATGTAATTTTTTTCAAATTTTTTTTTTTTCAAATTTTTTGTATAAAAAAATTAAAAAAAAATAATAATTTTTTTTCTTTTTGGATTAGTACTTAATTTATTTCTATGAAAGTACTAATATCTAGAATTATCGTTTTTAAAGGAATTCTCCATCTGATACGTAATTTTTGTAAATTTTTTTTTTCAAAATTTTTTGTAGAAAGAAATTAAAAAAACACAATAATTTTTTTTCTTTTTGGATATAGTACTTAATTTATTTCTATGAAAGTACTAATATCTAGAATTATTGTTTTTAAAGGATTTTTTCCATCTGATACGTAATTTTTCAAATTTTTTTTCTCAATATTTTTCATATAAAAAAATTAAAAAAACATCATTTTTATTAGATAAAATAGACCATTATAAATATTTTGCTATTGTTGATGAGGAACCATAGTGCCAATCACTTAGCAGCGTTTTTTTTAATAGAGTTTATTTCCTATTAAAATGCCTAGTAATTGTTAAAAATATAAAAAAATCAAGAAAATCACGTTTTACTATTTTCATTTTTATTGAAATTTAATACTTTTATTTTATTTATTTGTCAAATAGAGAGGATAACTTCTATAGAAGTTATAAAGATACCAAAATTTACAAACCCTAGTAAAATTACCCGTAAAATTTTTGTCGGATTTTCATTTGGTCACGTGACTTATCGGGAAATCAGCAAAATGGGTAATAAGTCAGAATGGAAAAACGTAGAAAATTTACAAATATTAGTTTTATTCTCTTACAACGAAAAGTACCCTCGGGAAATTTGATCCAGTAAAATAATATATACCTATGCATGCAAAATCCGACAAAAAATTTTATTACTCGTACAAAAATATATTACAATTACCTATTTTCAGAGTATTTTTAATATTTTCATTGCATTGTATTTTGATTTTATATTAAAAAATATTTACACAAGTATATAACAAAAAAATTATAACTAAATAATAAATTAATTCCTGCCGAACAATATTGGTGTAGCAGCATCTAAAGAACGAAAGATCTCCATCCACGCTTAATGCTAAAACTTCTTGAAATTGCCCTATTTATCTAAAAAGACTTAAATTTGAATACTACCTATTACACTGAGAAAACAAGAACAGTATTTTTTACTATATTTTATAGTAACGCGCTACCCACCTGTCAATTCAGGGAAAAAATAATATAATATATAAGAAATATTACTGCGCGCGCCTTTATTCTTACTATAAAATATAGTAAAAATTATGTTTATAAAAATTCCAGTACGCGTATAGGAATTTTTAATACATAGATAAAGTAATTTTTCTCTCTTCTTGTTACCCCCCCTTTTTTAATAAATTTTAGCACACGTGCAGGCACATTTATCCGTATTTCGGTATTTTAAAACAAAACTAATCATAAAAAATAAACACGTATTAATAAAAATAGAACAAATAAATAAAATAAAAAAGTTTAATAAAGGTGTAGATGTGAATTAAATAAAGAAAGAAAAAAGTGAGAATAAAATATCTATTTATTAAACAGGGGGCGTAAGTGAGTCATATCCAAAACATATAGTTTTCAAACTTCGATTCTTACACGCGTAAGCAGCTGTGGTCTAGTGGACGAAGTGATAGACCGGCAACTCAAGGGACCCGGGTTCAAATCCCCAAACTGCGACTTAAAAAAAAAAAAAAAATTAAATAAAAAAAAAATAATAATAAATAAATAAAAAATAATAAATCGAGTAATAAATATACCACAAAAAAAAAAAAAAAAAAAAAAAAAAATATTTTTTTAATATGTTTTTAATTTACATTAAAAAAATACTGAAATAAAAATTATATTCCTCGTATATACTCCAGTCAAATCACGGGATTGCGGTTGATTTTTTCCCCACTAACGAGGTTTGTTCCCCTATATGTTTTTTGGGTCGCTGATCACGAATTTCGGGGTCCCGAAGTCCGTCTAAGGGCGGAGCACCCTTAAATTTGCAAATTCACCCTTTTAAGGGGTATTTTAACAATATTTTTAACAGGAGTTATTAATAACAATTTAAGCAGATTATAATAGGTTTTTTGGCTCGCTAATCACGAATTTGAGGGTCCCAAGTGTGTAAAATTGATTAAGCACCCTTAAATTTGCAAATCAACCCTTATTTTTGCAAACTTTATATCCAAGCCTTTTCAATCGGCAGGATCATGATTTTATAGGTTTTTGGGGTCGTTAATTACGAATTTTGGGGTTTTAATATCATAAAATTGATTAAGCACCCTTAAATTTGCAAATCAACCCTTATTTTTACAAACTTTAAATCCAAGCCTTTTCAAACGGCCAGATAATGTTTTCTTATAGGTTTTTGGGGTCGTTAATTACGAATTTGGGGGTTTCAACATCATAAAATTGATTAAACACCCTTATATTTGCAAATCAACCCTTATTTTTGCAAACTTTATATCCAAGCCTTTTTAAACGGCAGGGTCATGATATTATAGGTTTTTGGGACGTTAATTACGAATTTGGGGGTTTTAACTTCATAAAGTTGGTTTAACACCTTTAAATTTGCAAATTCACCCTTTTTTTTCAAAATTATGTATACAATCCTTTTCAAACGGAAAAAACTTTCTTTCATACTCTTTTTGAGTTGATGGCTGTGAATTTGGGGTACCAAACTTAAAAAATATTAATAAAAAGTAAATATAATATAGTAATAGCATGAAAAAAAATTCCTTTATTAACTTTAAAATTTTTATTTATTAATTGCAGTAACATTTACATTCTGTTTATATATTTAATTTAAAATTTGATTTAAATAGCTTCCCGAAAAGAATGCAAAGGTGGCAATCTTTCAGTCCTCAGTAGTTATGAAATGCCCATGTAAAAAAGTTGGTACAGATAATATACAAATTGTATATAGCATTGTATACTAAAAAGCTGTATACAAAAATGATTCTATACAATTTATCAATTGTATACAATCTAATGAGATTTGCCAAAATAGAAAGAGATAGATTCGAAAAAGGGAAATAGAAAATAGAATAAAAATTTCTGCTACAGCTACAGGTTTCTTGTTTCTCGGCTCCAGGAATCCTGTAGACACCTAAAAATAAAAAAACGCATCCAAATTTTCTAATTTTTCCAATATCTCTAATTTCAAATCTAAAATCTTCTTAGTAGTTTTAATTGCGCTTCTTTTTTTACAAAAATATTAAATTTTTTATCTTCTAATGATTAATTTTACAAAAGCTTCTTTTATTCATCACATATTTTCAATGACTTTTGTTCATAAATTGATTTCGAAACTAACTTATAAAAAAGTTCTTCCAAGTCTTAATTTGTGCACACAATTATTTTGTTTACTAATTTTTCCATTTAAATTCGTATTTATTTTTCAACAATTTTTTTTCATAAATATAACATTTTTAGTTTTTGATCTTGAACTTCTAGGTTTTCTTATAAACACAATTAAATTAGGCTTCATTTTTTTCAGAAAAAATTTAATTACTCTTAAAAAAAATTAAAATCTGATAAAAAAATAAAAATCTAATAAAAAAATAAATCTTTTGCAAAAATTATAGGTTAAAAAGTTTTATTTAGCGGCGCGTGACCGGCTAGTTTGACTTCACGCGATCAACTAATTTTTTTTTGACAATTGTTTTTTAATGTCACCAAGCAACGCAATAAAATTGTGTGTTTTTTTAATTAATTAAATTGTTGCTTGGTGACAAAAACAATTGTCAAAAAAAAATTAGTTGATCGCGTGAAGTCAAACTAGCCGGTCACGCGCCGCTAAATAAAACTTTTTAACCTATAATTTTTGCAAAAGATTTATTTTTTTATAAGATTTTTATTTTTTATCAGATTTTAATTTTTTTTAAGAGTGATTGAAATTTTTTCTAAACAAAGTGGAATCTAAATTAATTGTGTTTATAAGAAAACCTAGAAGTTCAAGATCAAAAACTAAAAATGTTATATTTATGAAAAAAATTGTTGAAAAATAAATACGAATTTTAAATGGAAAAATTAGTAAACAAAATAATTGTGTGCACAAATTAAGACTTGGAAGAACATTTTCATAAGTGTGTTTTGAAATCAATCTGTGAACAAAAGTCTTTGAAAATATGTTATGAATAAAAGAAACTTTTTATAAGCATTAGAAGATAAAAAATTTAATGTAAAACTAATAAGAAGATTATACAGATTTGAAATTAATGATATTGGAAAAAATGGAAAATATATGGATGCGTTTTTTTAATTTTAGGTTTCTAGGATTCCTGGAGCCGTCAAATCTAGAGCCAGAGCGGAAAATTGCAGATTTTTTATTTTCTATTTCTATTTTTCTAACTTCTCTCTTCCCATTTGGAAAAATCCCATTAGATTGTATATAATTGAAAAATTGTATAGAATCATTTTTGTATACAGTTTTTCTGTATACAATGATGTATACAATTTGTATATTATCTGTACTAACTTTTTTACATGGGTGTGAAAGGCTTATATTGATATTTTTGCAAAAATAAAGGTAAATTTACAAATTAAGGGTCGTTTAAATTACTCTAAAGCCTTGGATGCCACAAAATCATAGCCAACGACGCCAAAAACCTATGAAAACAATATCCGGTCGTTTGAAAAGGCTTGAATATAAAGTTTGCAAAAATAAGGGTTGATTTGCAAATTTAAGGGTGTTTAATCAATTTTATGATGTTGAAACCCCCAAATTCATAACTAACGACCCCAAAACCTATAAAATCATGATTCTGCCGATTAAAAAGGCTTGGATATAATGTTTGCAAAAATAAGGGTTGATTTGCTCATTTAAGGGTGCTTAATCAATTTTATGATGTTGAAACCCCAAAATTCGTAATTAACGACCCCAAAAACCTATAAAATCATGATCCTGCCGATTGAAAAGGCTTGGATATAAAGTTTGCAAAAATAAGGGTTGATTTGCAAATTTAAGGGTGCTTAATCAATTTTACACACTTGGGACCCTCAAATTCGTGATTAGCGAGCCAAAAAACCTATTATAATCTGCTTAAATTGTTATTAATAACCCCTATTTAAAATATTGTTAAAATACCCCTTAAAAGGGTGAATTTGCAAATTTAAGGGTGTTCCGCCCTTAGACGGACTTCGGGACCCCGAAATTCGTGATCAGCGACCCAAAAAACATATAGGGGAACAAACCTCGTTAGTGAGGAAAAAATCAACCTCCCCCCCCGTGATTTGACTGGAGTAATAGTAAAAATTCTAAATTAATATCCAGTAATTATTAATTTATATTATAGTTATATTTCTTTAAAGTACAAGCAATTTTTACTGTATACTAAATAATAAATATTACAATAAATTTAACCAGGGTAGCCAATTACTAGAAAATACAGTAATTTTTACTTGAATATATAGGAATATTTATATGTTTGTTTTCTCAGTGTACATTCTCCGGATAGTTTCTGTTGACTTAGGACTATTTTATTTTTAATTTAAAAAAATCTAATTGCCAGAGAAAAATCACTCCAGAAGAAAAAAAAAACTTTTCATTATACGCTGCAAAAAAGATCTACTTTCTTGCTTTTGAGCGATCTTTTTTTCGCTTTTAATGAAAAACTATGTGTTGAACACGGGAAAAAATGTAGGAAAGTTTACTTTCAATGCTGTCTGATACTCTCTATCTTTCACACAACTGCATTGAAAGCCAAATCCTATTTTTTCCCTTGTTGAACAAATAGATATTTCTATTTCAGATGAAATTCAGCCAAGTTATCGAAAATTTAAGATTTTACTCAGATTTGTCTTTAAAAAAAAATTTATTATTTTACGATGAAAATCAAGCTAGTAATTCCTATTTTAAGTTCAGAATAGGCATATTTCAATAGAATTTCAATCATTTTTAAGACAAATTTCAGAAATAATATGCATTACTAGCTTGATTTTCATCGTAAAATAATAGTTTTTTTTTTAATAATGATTAATTTTTCCCTGAGTATTCATTTCTTCAAGAAAGAAACCATTTTTATTGACCAAATTTCAATTTTTAGGTCAAAAACTGTGTTAAGTAAATTTTGCTACTAACAGTTTTCAAAGGTTTTTGACCTAAAAATTAAAAATTTGGTACATAAAAATGATTTTTTTTCATAAAGAAATGAATTTTCAGGGAAAAATATATCGATTTAAAAAAAAAAATTATTATTTACGATGAAAATCAAGCGAGTAATGCATGTTTTAAGTTCAGAAACAGGCATTTTTCAATATAGAACTTCAATCTTTTTTAAGGGTACATTCGCTGAGTTTTGAAATTGAAAATGGATTTTTTTTTTAAATTGATTTGTGTTCAAAAAGTATTCAAAAATATAGAAAAAAAATTTTAAATAAATTCCGCAAATAATAAAGAAACGACAGCGTCTGAAAGTCACAGTGCTAGTATGTAGGAATACAAGATCCGAAACTTTAAACGCGTTTTTCTCAAAACGGACTTTTTGAAAACGGCCCACATGATAACAAAAAAACTATTGGTCCGATTTCAATTTTTCTTTTTTTAATCTATTTGTTATGCAATTCTACAAGTTATGAACTACAATGAACCTGACCGGAAGATTTTTTTGGTCTCTAGGTTCCGCTTTTAGGCAAAAAATACGGTCAAATTTCGACTTTTTTCTATTTACCTTCATAACTTTTTTAATATTTAATACTTTTCATTGGTTGTAGTTCATTACCTGTAAAAACTTATGTACTTTATGGTGTTTCATTTTTTTTATTTCAAACGATCCCAAACCGAGTTATGATGTGGGCCGATTTGGACCTTTTTTTTAGGCACCAACTTCAGCGCCATCTCATCACACGTAAAAAAAGAGAAAATGAAAAAATTTTTTTTTTGTGTTCATTATAAGTGCATATAACAGCTGTAAAAAAATCTTTGTATTATTCAATAAACTTTTTGAGAAAATTAATCTGAAAAATAACGTTATTTTTAATCAAAACTCAGCGAATGTACCCTTAAGACAAGTTTGAGTGAAATCTTAAATTGACGATAACTTGGCTAAATTTCATCGGAAAAAGAAAAGTTTTTTTTTCTTTTGGAGTGATTTTTCCCTGGCAATCAGGTTTTTTTACATATTTTTATTAAATTTTATTTACTTAGCTCAGATACGAAAAACACGGTTTTTGACATAAAAGTGGCAAAATCTTTTTGGCATCTATCGCCGATTTCGTGTTTTTTGCATTCTGTAGGGTTCAAATTACCAGAAAATCATGGTAGCAGTTGCGGCCTCGTAAATTTTTTTTTTCTCATTTTTGGTGCTCATAAACGTACTTTCTTGTAGAAATGCACATATACCATCTATTAATTGGAAGCTTGTTCCCCTGCAACCAATTTTTATTCAGAAATATAACCAAATCTTTTACATTAATTTTATATGGTATATACAGATTTGCTAATGAGTTAAAATTTTCCCCAGGGAATTGCCGTTAGCCAAAAATATTCCAGAGTGAAAAAATATAAAATCATTAAAAACATTTTACTTACCCTCGACCCCCCCCCCCCGCAATGTAAAAAGCTTATTCTGACATATTTTTTTAATCCGCCAACTTGGAAAATCGGAAAATATGATGGGGCAAAAAAATAAAAATTTTCATAAATGAAACGTTTTTCTCATCCTTGAAAACTCTCAAGTAATGTAGAAAGTTCCTTTTTTCATGTTTTTTGGTCCACCATATTGGAAAGTTGGAAAATTTTTTTGGATGAAAAATTAAAAATTATGCCTTTAGGTTATTAGCTTTCTTTCGGACGGTTCATTTTCATCTCGAACGTATTCCAGGAGATCACAGAAATTTCAGGGATGTAACTCCAAGCTATGTCATTGCTATGAAAAAAGAATACACATTGAGTTTGAATTTTTCTAATAAAATTATTTTTAACCCGTTCGGAGGGGGGGGGGGTATACAGGGCCAACCATTGGTTAAAAACATTTTTTATATTCATCTTTGGTGAAAAATGAAAGTATATCATCTAACCTTTTGAATGAGAGGTCGCAAGATCATTTTGAGAGATTCGTTTTACGAAAAAAGTTAAAAAAAGTTTAAAAAAGTTTTACCACGGGAGTATCAGAAACACGACTAAAAAGTCGTTAAAAATTTTCTTTTTTTTTTTGTCCTTAATAGGCTGCCAATCAGAGCTGAAGGCATCTGGGAGTCTGAAAACTTCAGGATCCTATTTTTTTTAGGTGTACTTAGACCTAATCTGCCGTACAGGAGAAAAAAGGCAATATCTCGAGGTTTTATGAAAAATGAGATTTTTATATGTGCATAATCGTGAAAAAAAAATCTATCCAGTGGTGCAAAAATTATTTTGATATCACTGATAACAAAAAAGTTAGCACTGCATATCTCGAAGGTTTCATGTATTTGATAAAATTTAACATGGAATAAAAAAAAAAATACATGAAATAAATGCATATCTCGAGATATTGCTTTTCTTCTCCTGTACGGCAGAGCAGCGCGCATGGAAAAAAATATTTCAATACAGGAAAGAAGAGCAATATCTCTTTATATGAGTATAGGAATAAAAGATATTGCTTTTCTTCTCCTGTATTATAAGCTGATTTGGCGCTGCTATTTTTGCATATCTCTTGTTTTTCATAGAAGGAGTGGAAATTTCGGAAAAATTTTTTCACCAATGAAAAGAGCATATCTTAATTACCTTAGAAACATATAAATATCTTTTTAATTGTATATAAACCTTTCAAAATTAACCAAAACGCGTTTCTTTAAATATCTCGAAATGAGTTAAAAGTGAGATATTGCCTTTTTTCTCCTGTACGGCAGTAATACAATTAGTTTTTAAATATCTTTCGTGGGCCGATTGACTATATAGATCCGGGCATAGCCTTTAAAGGAATAATTGCAATATATTAAAAAACTATATATACGTTATGGTGACTAAAAGAAAAAGTTCTTCAAATATACTCTTCGTGAAGTACGTTAAATTTTAGGCTAAAAAATGACTCCATGCCAATTTTCAGATCATTTAAGGGCATTTTAGGGTTCGACCATACCCAGGGTAGCCCTCAAATGGCTTTAAACAACGAAAATTTTTTTTTTATATTTGTTTTTTATACTTCGTGAAATGTTTTTGGTGTCGCTAAACTTATGTACGTATCCTTTTGTAAAATTTGCAGCATAATTCAAATTTTTCGTCAGATTTTTAATTAGTCACGTGATTTGGCGGGAAATTTTAAATTTGTAAAAAACGAAGTTTTAAAGCTGCTATATTTTGATCTAGAGCTCTCAAAACGCAATAAACCAGTGGTTTCTCTTTTTCAAAAAATACTTTTGACCCGATTTGAAGACCCGACCATGCATCTTATACTTTTGGTTTAAATTGAGCCTCTTAAAATATTAATAATTATATACCTATTTGCTAACAGAAATGTATAGCGAAAAAAAAAAGTATTCATCTTTTCTCATGGTGTGAAATAAAAAAACATTATTTTATGACTCTAAATGGTTTGCTATGCGTTTTTAGGTACAAAAAATGTGGCTTATAATTTCACAACTGTTTGTTGCAAATTTTCAAATTAAAATTTGCAACTTTTCTCCAAAAATCGTAAAATTACGACATAGTTGTAAATTTACGATTTTGTCGAAAATTTACGAAAAAATAAATCGTTAATTTACTATTTTTTCGCAAATTTACAAATATTAGTAAATTTCCGATTTTTGTCGAAAATTTACCAATTTTTTCGTAAATGTTGGAATGTGGCGCTCTCTATCACATCCACTATATACTATGCGGAGAAGAAAGGGACGCGAAGTTCTTAGTGCTTGTATAGCAACCGTCGTATCGACATCGTTCTCTCTATATTGTATCGGCGTGTTCGACATTTTATAATAACTAATTATTAACTATATTTTAGTGTAATTAAGACGTGATTATTAAGATTAAGATTTAGACGAGAATAAACATTGAGTGTTATATAAAATATAAATAAGTGTATTTATTTAAATAACCCACAAACCTAATAGGTCATGGGCCGCAGCATAACACGCTTCCCTCGCGGACGCGCGAGTGAAATAAAAATAGCTCTCTTTTCTTTTATGTAAAAGAAAATTTTGGTGTGTGGTGTTATTTTTTTAAAAAAATAAATAAAAGATTATTTATTTAAAATATTTGGTGTTTTAGTGTGAATAAAATTTTAGTGTGAATTTTTTTTTCACATAACCAAGGAGAGAGGTTAAAAATGGCTGAAGGTAGAGAGGGTAAGATCTTTATTTTACGAAGCGGAAGTGGAAAAATAAAATGTGTGCATGATCGATCAAATTTTTTTGTAGCCGGCAAAAATAGAAAAGAAAGAAAAGTTAATTTTTTTTATATTTTCGGATATAAATATTAATTTAAATTTTAAAACAAAAATTTTGAATTTTTTTTGATTACGCGTGTAGACGAGTTTCGACGCGAAATTATTTTGTTAAATGTGTACAAAATGGCCGTCGTTGACGACCCGAAGGCATGTTAGTGCAAATCAAATTTTTTTTATCATAAAATTTTTTTTAAAATGGCGAAAAATTTTTTAAAATTAATTTTCATTAAAATTAAAATTAATTTTAGAAATGTGTATGTGTGGGTGTGTTTAATGGTCAAAAATAATATTTTTATGTATTAATAAATGCATATGTGTGTGTGTGTGAGTTAATCACGTAACATATACATAAAATGTTAGCCGCGCATTTTAGACGCTACTTTTTGGCGGTTAAAATTTATGAAAGTTATCAATACTCGAATATACATGTGTCCTGTATGTGAGGGTATATGAATAATTTTTTAAATTTTGGAGTTCGGAGTGTTTTATTTTTATGTACTATTTATTACATACATGTAAAAGACCAGGAAAATTGAAAATAGGATGAGTGGATATTTTATTATGCGGAAACATTATTTTGTATGTGTGTGTGTGCTTTCTTATATATGTGTTCTATATTTGAGGGCCATGCACAAAATGAACTATTTAAATTTTCGATGTGTGGGTTTTTTTTAAATTATTAAATAAGGCGTGATTGTTGGTCTTTTATATATTTTATTAAGTATAAAAAGTTAAATATATAATTATGCATGCATATAAAATAAACATGCCCCCATAATTGATGTGAATAAACTTTTTTTCACGAGGTGCGAATTTGTTTGTGTGAGTGCTTGAGTGGTTCGAAGCGGATACATGTACATGTAATCCATACTCATATTTGCATAAAATTTTTATAGGGGTTCATATATGCGCTGGCTCACGTATGTGCACTGCGTGTGAGAGCGCGTGTATGCCTAACCTTAAATTTGATGCAAAAATTTTAGAATATTTTGTTCTATGTAACCTGACTGATGATAAAATTTAAAAATAATGCATTTATGAATAAAATTATTTAAATTATGGAAAAATTGATGAGAATATGAAGCTATACCATTATATAATATTAAATATAATAGATGAGGCAGTATTTATACATGTATAAAAGAAGGAAATAAAGAGGTTTTTAAACACAAAATAAATTAAATTTTTTTTGTGTTACTAAAAATTAAAATTATTAAAGTCTTAGATCTAAGCAAACATTAAATTTTTATAGTGACGTATTTAAAAATTTAATATAGGTACCTACTCACGATCATTAAATATTATGAAATTAGGATATTAAGATATTGTATTTGATCGAGATGGAATGTTTGAATTTTTCTTAACAAGATGTGTTAAAATAAATTATAATCAAATAAATATTTATAAATATTTAAATATTTCTTAAATTCAACACTGCTGGTTTGTAGATACTGTAAAATTTTAATGTGTTCTTAATTTTTTATGTGTCTGCAAGGGTGATCTTTGATACTATCTTGTGTTCGGATGTAAAAGAGGTCATTCACTTCTAAATTTATCATGCTTGTGTTCAGCTGATTGATACAGAAGTCGGAAGGTTTAAATATCACAAGGTAAATAAAACTTAATATTTGAAATAAAAGAGGTCATAAATGAACTTCAGAATTTATCATGCTTGTGTTCAGCTGATTTACTTAGAAGTTTATTTTCTTATTTTATATACCTATATGTGATTAAATGAAGATCAGAATTAATTTAGATAAAAGTTTTTGAATAGAAATAAAAAAAAAAAAAAAAAAAAAAAAAAAACAGCCTTTACCTTTAAAATCCAGCGAATATTATTGGAGGGGGAAAATGAGATTAGAAATGGAAATCAAAGATGAGATTAGAGATTGAAAATAGAAGAGAAATATCATTAAATTTTAGAAAAGTTTTAGAGACGTATTAAGAAAAGAATATATTAAGATGAGATGAGATGCTAAATTATTATGTGTTAATGATGAGTTGACGAGAGATGTGTTAAATTAAACCCCACCAATTAAAATAAAATAGTTTACTAACTATATAAAAGTGTTGAACATTTATGATATTAAACTGCAGTTAAGTCATAAAAATAATAAAATAATAATTAACAGGATCCTGAATAAATAAATCTGATAATATTAGATATTGTAAAAGGCTGGAAATTATTAAAGATGTTGAATGATTGAAAATTAAAATATATGACCAAGATACCAAAGAAGAGCGTAAAATTCTTGATGTGGCAATTACACGAATTAAATTCGTAAAAATGATTATTGATGTGACTATTTTCAAATAAATTCTATTAAAAAGGCTTTAGATGCGACCATTTAGAAATAAATTATGATATTATAACATGTTTGTCAAGTTTAATATATAATATTATACCTCCAGTAAGTGAAGTAGATTTTTACAGAATGTGAAAATATTTTTAAATAATTTTCAAAATGAGATATTGACAAATTAGAAAATTTGAAGATAAGACGATAAGTTTAAATAATTGTATTAAGTATTTAATAATATTAATACATTGGGTTTATTACTTAATAATGTAAATAATACATAAGTCACAATACATAAATCACAACAACAATTAAGGATGATGAGCTTAAGATATTATAGATTGAAATAAATGCTGATCTGAGTAAATACAATTCAATAGATGTGGTATCAATATTTCTGAAGAGTAATATTAGTTTATTATCTGGTATACTTCTCATAAAGAAGTCAGATTACTTACTGATTTTTGCAAAAGGTGGAATGTCTGGGGCTTGCTCCGATTCTACCAAGGGTTAATTATCTATTACTTAAGAATTGAATGGCTTTATAGAATTCACTATCTTGTCAAAATCTATAAGCCAATATAAATTTTTGTTTACAAATTAAATTTTCTTATATATGAGTTTTGTAGAACCTATATATTATAAACATTTGTTTTAATATATGTATATGTCTGAAAACTAAACAATAAAATTTAAAATTAGATTCATATTTTGATGTGATAGTTTAAAATGTGATCAAACCCTTATTCCTAAGATAAATGTTAATAAAATAGAAATTTAAAACTTTATCTTGAGGTAAAATTATATGAAGGATAGTAATTTTGAATCAACAGATAAAAGATTTGGAAAATTTGAAGAATAAGATTTAGAATATTACAATTTATAGAATATATGAAAATTATTGAAATTAAATTTTCCTTTTAGAATTTAATTCGACTATATTTTAAAGATGAGAGTTCTTGTTTGGAAAACAAATTAACTGTATTTGAAATATATATCTATTTATGTAATATAAATAATATATTTGATGTATTTGTTCTTCGAATAATGTAGAAATTATAATTATTGTAAAAATACACTAAAATGGCTGTTGAAGATCGATGAAAAGATAAATATTAATATATTTGTTGCCAATAGCAAAAATGTTTTAAAATCTACGTTACAGTAAAATTTTTTACAACTGAAGTGAAAAGGAATGTGATACTTTACTAACAACTAATAAATTTATAAGAAGTGACTTATATCTGTCTAATAAAAAATCAAAGGATTTAATTTACTACGTTTATATAACCTTTTTTACTACATTGTTAGTAAAATAAAGTTGAAAACAATTTTATGACATATTGAATTAAAAATGACAACTGACTACTTAAGATCGGAGGGAGTATTTATACTAAATTATGAATGATTTAGATGTTTCTTTAGCAATTAAGAATTGAATATTTTAAATTCATATCCAAATTCATACCTCAGTATGATATTCTTTATATTTATTTTGTGGATATATAATAAAATATACAAATGAATTAAATATGGTGACCTTTATAAAGATAAAATAGATAAGAGTATACAATAAACTTTAAGAGCAAATTCTAATCATAAAATCGTCTACTTATATTTTTGAAGCGAGAAATAAAGATGATTTCAAAATAAAATTTTACAATAAATTGAGATAGATTTTAATTTTGAAGTTATCCTAACTTGTATATAATTAATATTTGTGATGAGCTATTCTTAATGACGAAGAAAGGTTATAAGACTGAACTTGAATTAAAATTCTTCAGGAAATAAAATTAATTTATTTGTATAACTATGCAGAGATGAGTTTTATTAAAAGAAATGTACGTTTTAAGATGTGTCAAAAATTTTAAATTATCTTCTAAACTAAAGACTAGATGAGTGCAAAATTAAATAGGCAATTATGAATTAAATATATGAGTTAATACGTTATCAACTCGAAATCAACGTTATTCTATGTTTATTTATTAGAGAAGTTATTAAAATCAACAACTAACTAATTTTTATATTTTGACAGTTATTCGAAACTATAGACGAAATAAGGATGTGTTTGGAAAGTACGTATAAATATCACTAAATGGTATAAAACCAGATATTGACGTTTACTACGTCAAGTCAAATCAAAATATCTAGTCTACTGAATATTTAAATAAATAGCTGAATGAGATGTGAAAATCTAATACCTTGTAGTCCTAGAATTATGATATATTGACGATTAGATTTTTTGATTCATATTTCAATATGAGGAAATTTTTGCCCAAGTTATATTTTAGATTTGAACTTTCTTAACAATTTAAAATATGCTGACTGCATTTAAATAAACTATAAACTGTAGACGTGTATCTATAAGTATTATTATACTAATGAAGTACTTTAGTTTAATTTACTTTGGTTGAATCTTCCTTTGATCTGAATCAAGATAAGTTTATGAATATGTGATACTATTCAAATGTAGAAAAGATTCTCGAGAAGGTTTTGATGTAATAAGAAAAATTTACTGATAAAATTTTGATGAGATATTTAAAGAGAATTAATTGAAATATCAAGAACGGAGGGAGAGTGTAAAAGAAAACAAAATTAACAAAATTTTAATTAAAATCGAAGATTTTATTATCTATTGATAAATAAAATTAATCAAAAATCTGATAATTATAATAAATTAATGCAATTTTTTAAAATAGATGGGGAGAGTAAATATTGTAGCAAGCTATGTCTTATAAAATTGCATATAATTTTTCTTTTACAAAATGAATAGAAATCGTATAGCATATAAACTTGTAGAAAACTATTAATGAAATTAATCGATTTTAGGTAGCATAATTAATTTTTCAGATTCGAGAAAAATAGGAAAGATGAAAATACTATATTTCAGAGGATTTTGATAATTAGAAAACTTAAGATTAGAAATCAAAATATTCTACAAAAATAAAATATTTAATGATAAATACATGAAATTTAAATTACAAGATGAATGGACGTGAAAAGCCTTTATTAACGACGTAGATAAATAAATTTAAATCTAAACTCTTGCAGTTCTTAACTATGATAGAATTAGATAAGTCTCAAGAAATAGAATAAGTATCTTTCATTAAAGAAGATTAAGAATGATTTTATTTACATACTCTAAAAGTGGGACTAATTTACCCATTAACTGATGACAATTTTAAAATTACTTATTAAAATTAGACGCAGCAATAATTTTGAGTAATAGTGTGGTTCAGTTAAAATTAAACTAAAGAAAAGAATTTTAAATTATTTATGATACACAATGTTCAAATATATAAAAATGATTTAAGAAGAGTCTTTAAAATGACGTGAAAAAGTATAAAATTTAAGTCAACTCAGAACTGAATAGAATGGAAAGAAAGATATGTTTCCAATAAGAATTTCAGAGAAATAAGATATTTTAATCATTTGAGTCTGTGAAAAGTATGAACAAATTTCTTAATGACTTAAGGAAAATGAAAGTTATATTAGACGAGACACAATAAAATTATATTATGACATTGGCATTGAATTGAAAACGTTTACAAAAATCATATGGAATGAAATGATCCTTATTAAAGAAAATGGCTAATTATTATATTGCAAAAGGATTTTAGATGAGTACTGAAAATTTTAATGAAACTGAAATTAACTTTTTAGGAGACAACTAAGCTATTATCAAATATTTCATTTATTACTTTAAAGAAGTAAATCTGTAGCTTTGAGTTATATGTGTTTGAGTGTACATTCAAAACTAATTGGTTGCGAATATTATGAATTATAAAATAATTAATTGATAAGCAGGTTTGTATTAAGATTATTTTAGAACTATAATTAATCTGATAAATTTGTCAAGCGCAATATTTTATGATGTGTTATATTAGAAAAGAAAAGTTAGAAATACAGTTTCTTTAAACTGACGTCAAAACTAATAATAACGACTGTTTTCCTTGGTTCGATGATGATATTACTTAATCTCGTAATTTTGTGATGTCTGTGTTAAAGATGTGTCTTAGCAATAAATTTAGGCGCGAAATTGATGTGAAAAGGATTGTATTCTAGAGTGTGTTGTAAAAGAGTGTTTTTGATTAAGATGAGCTAATAATATTCATTTGATATGTTTTTGATTATTTTTGTTTCAGATAAGTAGTTAGCTGTTGGATGTGCTCGAGATCGGGAGGGAGTGTTGGAATGTGGCGCTCTCTATCACATCCACTATATACTATGCGGAGAAGAAAGGGACGCGAAGTTCTTAGTGCTTGTATAGCAACCGTCGTATCGACATCGTTCTCTCTATATTGTATCGGCGTGTTCGACATTTTATAATAACTAATTATTAACTATATTTTAGTGTAATTAAGACGTGATTATTAAGATTAAGATTTAGACGAGAATAAACATTGAGTGTTATATAAAATATAAATAAGTGTATTTATTTAAATAACCCACAAACCTAATAGTAAAATCACCGGAGTTGTTTTTTACAGTGAATCATTTATTTTTCTAACGTAATTTTCACGTTAATACTATATTTTAACAAAGAATTTTTTAATTTAATATTTATTTATTTATTTAAGTGCGCAATGCGTTTATAGCACCTTATACACCGTGGGCCACAGCACTCGAAGTAGTAAATTCCGTCCTTTTTTATTACCCATCCCACCCATTTTGCCCCCAACAGAATTCAGACAACGAGAGCTATGGTCCTTGGGCTACAGATCCTGGAGTTTCCTTTCCCCGATATATGAAAGCCCCAACTGCAGGATCTGTAGTCCGTTGTGCGGTAGCAGCCGACTTTTGATAGAAGTACTCGCATTTGCCCGGACTTTTTTGTATTTTTTTGGTGGACTTTCGTCCAATTTTTTGTGTCCGTGAGTATAGGAAAACTGCCAAAACCTTACTCGAGTACAGCCGGTTACTTTAAGTCAGATTATCAAGATAATTTTTTAGTGAGCAAGCTTCGAACGTCGAATTATCTTTCAAATCATCCTTATTTCACCTCCCGAATATCGTGGACACTTTTTTTTAAATTAAAAAAAGCGGAGTATATAGGCAGGATTCAAGGTGGTCACCCATCCAAGTATAAGCCGCGCGCGCTGCTTAACCTGTAAGGTTACCGCCTTCGAACAACTACCGACATACCACGGTGCCGGTTAATTTTAACAAAGAATTTAATAAAAGCAATATTTAAAAAACATTTTCTGAATCTCATCGAAAATTTTAGGAACAAAAAATGTTGTACTCTTGATTAATCTAATACAGGAGACCAAAGAAACTGATTAAGTTTTACTTATTGAATTATTTAGAGGACAATATACTATTTTAACATTTTTAAAAAACTGAAAATTATTAATTTTTTTTTTTGGGAGTTCGCAACCATATTTCGTTAGATTTTTAATTATAAAAAACATTTAAAATTATAAATAGTAAAAATTTCTATGAATTTAGTTTATTGATCTAAAAACTTAGAGCTTGGCTAAAAGTAAACACTAAAAAGGATTAATGTAATCCGAATTGATTTAAACCCATTTGCCTCGCTTATAGTTAATGTTCGAAAATTTTTGAAGATAATAAATAATCTACGATTGTTTTAAGTTTAGTCCAAAGTTGTATAAAAGCGTTTACCAAATACTTAGATAATTACTAGATATTGCAGACAATTTCAAATAATTAAGCTATATAAATCTTAAACTATAAGCAAAAAAAAATAAAAATATTTAATTTCAAATGTTTGTGACATGATTTAATGATTTATTTACTTAAGGCACGCTTTCAGAAAATTTTCGATTTTTTTTTTGTTCTTTTATTTTATTTAAAAACTATTTAAGAATATATAAAAAAAATTTTTAAATAAAATTCCAACGCGTTTAGGATATATTAAAGTTTTTGTAAAGGTATTCATATACGTAAGTATACTAAAAAAAAACTTTAAGCGCGTTTTTCTCGAAAAACCTTTTTTGAATCGGCTTGCACTCTCTTTCAAAAAGTATACATCCGATTTAACTAATTTTTTTTTTATTTTGTTAAATATTTAAATACGCAGGGTTTAAACCGACAAAATCAAAAAAAAAAATTTTTTTTTGGCCTTTTATTTAGTTTATGAGGTCCAATTTCGTGCCAAAAAAAACGGTTTTTTTTTCATTTCACTGGCATTTTTTTTTTTCAAAAAATTTTTTTTTTTGTCGGTTTAAACCCTTGGCAAACCAATTCTAAAAACAACCTTTTTTGGTTTTTTTGTCTTAGGCAACCTGGAGTTGAGATATCGTGCAAGCCGCAAAAAACTACCCCAACTTTGGCGCGCTATATATCCAGACTGATAAATGCAACAAAAAAAATAATAATAAAATATGTTAATTTAACTCTTGTATAATCGTGTAAAAAAATTTTTTTTTTGATATTTAATAAAGTAAAAAAAATACACGCATTTTAAAAAGCCACCTTTTTTTTTCCAAAAACTGAAAGCGTGCCTTAAACAAGTGTAATTTAATTTCAGTACTCTCTAAGTTCTAATTTGTAAAAATACAGCGAAAATAACAAATTAACAAATTGCACTCTGTAAACCTAATAATTTACAAATCAGAATCAGTAAACTTTAAAATTACAAACCGGTAATTGAGTTTATAATCTGTAAATATTAAAATCACAAATTTGAATTTGTAAAGTTATAAGTTACAAATCGGTAAGCGCCAGCGTACTTTGTAAACCTCAAAACTACAAATTATAATTTGTTATATTAGAAATTACAAATTTTAGACGGGAAAAGAGAAGTTGTAAATTAAAATTAACAAATTAGGAATAATACAAAATAAACTCAAAGTAAAATAACCTCCATTTTCAGATCTTTGGTCCATAGGCGCAATTCTCAAAAATTATTAATTATTATTTTTACTTAATTCAATAATTAGGCTATATTTATTTTGCAATTAAAGGGTTAGAATGAAATTTTTGCACATGAAAAATTAAGAAAAATACTAATTTTAGTTATATTAAATTAAAAATAGATCATAACTTCAAAATGTATGCGCATACGTTCTTGCTGCTTCTAAACTTAACCTAAGCATATCACCCAAATTTGCTATCAAATTTCAGTAGCGCCGCGCTGCAACATAAAAGATTTTGGAGAAAGGAAATCGATGATTTTTTATAAAATTTATTTATTGAGATGAATGTCAAAAAACTAACTATTTAAAAAAAAAATTAAAAAAAATGATTTAAAATTAATTTACTCTTTTAATATAAAAATGTCTACAATTCTTTTAAAAAGACCTGCATTTATTGATTGCTTTATCTTTATGTAATTTATCATAACCTATAAATAAACTTGACCTAAACATTTATTATAGATATCTAAAACTTTTATGATAAAATTTATCTTTAATAACAAGCTTGCTTAACAAGCTTGAATAGCAAGCTTGAATAGAAAGGTTGTTTGGCAAGGTTGAATATCAAGCTTTAATAGCAAGCTTGAATAGCAAGGTTGTTTGGCAAGGTTGAATATCAAGCTTGAATTTCAATCTTGATTAGCGAGGTTGAATATCAAGCTTGAATTTCAATCTTGATTAGCAAGCTTGATTTTCAATCTTGAATTTCAACCTTGATTAGCAAGGTTGATTAGCAAGATTGTTTGGCAAAGTTGAATATCAAGCTTGAATTTCAATCTTGATTAGCGAGGTTGAATATCAAGCTTGAATTTCAATCTTGATTAGCAAGTTTGATTTTCAACCTTGATTAGCAAGCTTGAATTTCAACCTTGAATTTCAACCTTGATTAGCAAGCTTGATTAGCAAGGTTGCTTAGCAAGGTTGAATATCAAGCTTGAATTTCAATCTTGATTAGCAAGTTTGAATTTCAACCTTGATTAGCAATGTTGTATAGCAAGGTTGAATAGCAAGGTTGTTCAACAAGCTTGAATTTCAATCTTGATTAGCAAGTTTGATTTTCAACCTTGATTAGCAATGTTGTATAGCAAGGTTGTTCAGCAAACTTGAATTTCAATCTTGAATTTCAAACTTGATTAGCAAGGTTGTTTAGCAAGGTTGAATATCAAGCTTGATTTTCAACCTTGATTAGCAAGCTTGAATTTCAACCTTGAATATCAACCTTGATTTTCAACCTTGATTAGCAAACTTGAATTTCAATCTCGATTAGCAAGTTTGGATTTCAATCTTGAGAAGCAAGGTTGTTTAGCAATGTTGAATATCAAGCTTGAATTTCAATCTTAATTAGCGAGTTTGAATTTTGAGCTTGATATTCTACCTTGCTAATCAACCTTGCTAATCAAGCTTGCTAATCAAGATTGAAATTCAAGCTTGATATTCAACCTTTCCAAACAACCTTGCTATTCAAGCTTGCTATTAAAGCTTGATATTCAACCTTTCGAAACAACCTTTCTATTCAAGCTTGCTATTCAAGCTTGTTAAGCAAGCTTGTTATTAAAGTTAAATTTTATCATAAAAGTTTTAGATATCTATAATAAATTTTTAGGTCAAGTTTACTTATAGGTTATGATAAATTTTATAAAGATAAAGCAATCAATAAAAGCAGGTCTTTTTAAAAGAATTGTAGACATTTTTATATTAAAAGAGTAAATTAATTTTAAATCTTTTTTAAAATTTAATTTTTTTTTTTTTTAATTAGTTAGTTTTTTGAAATTCATCTCAAATGGGGTGGTATTGTTCGCGCCTCGCCTCGTTTTGCCTCGTAAATTTGTTAAAAATTACGCCTACAAGATCGCGACCAGCATAAGCCGTTAAGGCAGAAATTTTACTTTCGTCCACGTGTTTATATTAGTTATGTAATTTGGAGAAGAATGCGTTGATTATTTACTAGTTTCATAATAAGTTTATTATAATTTTAATTTTTTATTAATTTTGCATGCGAGCAGGGACGACATGTATAAGATTGAACGGTTTTAAAGTGCTACGACTCTGAAAATTTTTTAACTGGACACATGTTCTAGGTGAGAATGTGTTACGCATAGATGGGCCGGGCTCCCAAATAATGTCGGACTACATGACAGCATGTTTCCAATTTAACTCGTCTCACGCTGTCATGCTACCGAATAAACTCATCCCCCATCAAGCCTTATACAAGTCAGCCCGAAACCATTTATCACATTACATTAGGTGGACTTGAGGCCATGTATCTTTTTTGGTTGAAGATCCTTTCTTCCATTTATCCTTTCATCCTGGAGATCCCTTCTTTCTTCTTTTTGTTATTTCACCATGTCGTCAAATAAATAAATAAATAAATATAAATATCCTTGTACGTCCTACATCGCGTCCCCATTGGTGCCGCGTGCAAGAGCCGTCTATCTCTACCGCTCCTACCGACGACTCCTAGTTAGGGTGTCATCAATAGTTTTTTAGCTCGCAGAATTTCTTCCACGTACTTTGCCGCAGCACTCCATGACTAATCATTTTGGAGAATTTGTTCTACAATGTTATCGGGCGTAATTTCGCTGATCTCTGCCTCCAACGTCATCCTTTTAGACGTCCATCGATCACAGTAAAAAAACGTTGTCTTGTTTGTAGAGACAGAACATACATTCAGGGCTTGCAAGCTTCCTCATTCTAAAGAGAAAAGACTGAAAAAGCCTGTGACCTTTGAGGAACTGAGTCAGGAAGTAGTTTATTTATTAGTGTTCACTCTGGGTCCAAGGAGCGGTCTCTTTTATAAGATGCCTGGTCCATGCGCTGTCTGGTGGTCCTCCCAGAGCTTTTGCCTCTCTAGCATTGAAGCTTTCCTTCTATCCGCTTTAATTTAATCAAGGTCTTACTCGTTCTTCCTGTCATGTATGACTTTCAGGAAAGGAGCGCAATTGGAATTATTTCGGCAACAACAATAACTGCTGCTTCCGAGACAATCCTGTATGCGCAAGAAACCCTCAGAGTACCTTGCCTCTGCACTGTTATACCTCGCATAGATATTCTTGTCTAGTGCCTCCTCCCAAATTTCTGCTCCATACAATAGGATGGGGTAAGTTACGGACATTGCTGGACTTTGGGCCGTTCATATTTGACAACAGCCTGCTCAGGGCTAGTATGATGGTACCTGCCTTTTTGACCCTTTGAGAGATGTGCTCCCAGTAGTTCAGCTTCGTGTCCAGAGTTATCTCCAGATATATAACGAACGTTTTTGTCTCTATGACAGTATCCTCATCGATTCGTATTGGTACGATGGTTTCGATTTGCATCCTTGTAAACATCACTATCTCTGTCTTATCAGCTGCAAGACTTAATCCATACTCTTCCATACATATGCTTGTATTAAGTTTTTTATAATAAATTTGTAATTTATAATAATAATAATAAAATAAGAATGAAACGCCAAGATTCATGTTTAGAAAATGACTGCTGTTAAAAAAAAACCTAAAACAGAATCAGAAAATATTGTTTCACCAGAAATATCTTCTCCAAAATGCAGAAGTTTATATGCCAGTTATTATTAAATTATGTATATTGAAAATATCAAATATGGATTTTGTTTGACCTTCGGTAAAAATGATAAAGGTGAATTTAAAATTGTATTTAAGATGACTGGTCATAATACTAAAAGTTTGAAAACTCATCTTCAAGAATGTCATGTTGATATTTATAAAGATTTATTATCAAAAACGGAAACAAATAAAAATTCGATTAAGACTACAAGAAAAACCAATTTAGAAAATTTTTTTAGGGTTCCGATATTATTAGTCATGATTTTGGGTTGTTAATTAATTAAAATAAAAGAAAAAATGTTCTGTTTATAGCTGGTAACAATTTGCCATTAAATTTTTTTTAAGCCTCATAATAAAGCTTATCTTCAAAATCCTCCAAAAATCTACCTCATCGACAAAAATTACGTGAAGATACTATTGAAGAACACAAAATGGTTTTAATGTATTTATTTTATATATTTTAATGCTTTTAATGTATTACTTGATAAGGTTGAGAAAATTGTTTTTGAATGGACGAGAAAATTAATAGATGAAATTTTGATCGGTGCATTTCAAGAAGGCAGGGATAAGATTTTAAAGCATTACCGAATATGCAACTGGTTTTATAATGCTTTGCTTATCTTGGATCCCAGACGCAAAGTTAAAATGTTTTTAAAAACGGAATGGGAGAAAAAGCTAGAAAAAGATAGCAAGAAATGTTTTTAAAAAATATATAAAATTTATTATAATAACCTGAAAGCTGACGGAAATGAAAACGAAAGAAAAGAAAAGAAAAGAAAAATGAGAACAATAATCTTTTAGATTTTTCTAATATATTTGATGATGATACGGAACTAATTTGGGAAGAAGGGTTAAGTGCCTATTTAGAAGCTCTATATGCACCAGAAAGTACTGATATCCTACTTTGGTGGGGTGGACATGAAAAAACATACCCCATACTAGCAACGATGGCTAGAGATAAGCTATCACTTCAGGCTACGTCCGTAGCTTGTAGAATGCCTTTTTTCAAACGCAGCCTTAATTTATCAACCAAATAGAAGATCGCTTAAAGATAATGCTTTAACAGCGTTGGTTATCAGTGCATGCTCTAAGTCTGATTTTGTCACAGCAATATGTGGATTCAATCCTGATTCTTTATGTGCGTAATGTAGTTTTTAAATGTTTATGTGTGATAATAAATTAAATATTTCGTGTAATTCATTTATAAATTAAAAATTTACTTATTAAAATAATAAATTTTATGTAATAAATATATTTTGTGTAATTTATTAATAAATTAAGAATTATTTTTTTAAAATAATAAATAAGTTTTACTTTAAAATTTGTTTAAAGAATTATTTTTAGTAACCGCCTTGTTTATAAATGAGGAATACTCGGCCGAGAACGAGGTGAGGCGAGGCGAGATAGAATCATCCTGGATAGAACTCTTCCTCATTCTCGCTAACACCGAAAAAAACGTCACTTCTGATTCTTCCTACCCAACACATTAGTTGTGGAGTTGTACTTGAGGTTGTAGCTACTCCGATCGGGCGTAGCAACCGTCCCAAGACGAAGGTACATATGTCTCTTTGCTAATTCGATAAAGCTGAAGTGACGTCGGCATTGCAAATTACTCCTTTTTTTTCGGTGAAATTTTGTTGAACCTCGCCCCGCCTCGTTTTCGTAACAGGTCTAGTTTTTACCAGGTGTATTTAACGTATTTCTTACCTTGCCTTATTAATTAAGAGAAAATTATTAAATATGAAACATTTTCCTCATAAATAAATGAAATTAAGGGTTCGTAATAACGATTTTAGGTACTAATCCTTTTTAAAATTAAATGGCTATAAAATGGAGAATACGAAAGAGTTAATCAATAATGTGATAACAATAAATAACAAAAGTAATATCCTATACATAATAAACCTTATTTTTCATTAATTAATAATAAGCTTCGCATAATTCCCATAGCTGCGCGGTTTATGAGTTTTTTTTACATAAAATGTTTATTTTTCATTGAAGAAATGGTTAAATAACGTAAAATAAATTTTCTAATTTATAAAAGTTACTTTAAATTTAACGCTTTGAAATATTTTTAAGCCACTAAAAGAACTTTTAAGTTATTAGTAAACCAGCTGGTTTTCGAATTTAAAATAATCTCAAATTTTTAACTAAAATCTGAGGTAAGTTTTCTACTCTGATTTTTCTAAGTCTTATATAGAGCTAAAGAATATTTTTCAACAATAATAATATTATATGGTTAAGGCGCCAGCAATGTTAAATGCCTCCAAAAAATTTATCAGCACGAGAATGGATCCACCTCAGTGAAATGTATGTATTTTTGGTCACGGAAACCGAAGGATTCATCCATTTGCGGATGGCCAGTTTTGAATAATGAACGCTATATCATAAAAAATAAGCAAAAAATTAGCAAAATAGGTAAATTCTTGAAAACAGTTGCCTATTTTTGGTACTCTAGTAAGGTTTTCTGGGCCATTGATCACTATTTTGAAGACAAATTTTTAAAAATCAAAATGGCGAACTCAAAATGGCGTATTTCTAACCTCAGAAACGACGAATTTTGCTATTTTAAGCTTTTTTACGTTATCTAATAAGTTTTTCGGACCAGTTGTTAGAATTTTCAGGTCATCTTATTAATTATCAAAAAAGCGGGCTAAAAATGATTGATTCCAAACCTCATAATTGGCAATAAATGCTATTTTAAGCATTTTAATGTTTTGCATTATAAGTTTTTGGAAACGGTAATAGATCAGATTTTGAATAATCAGATAATTAAAATTATGACCTTGATATCGTCATAACTGGTCCGAAAAACTTATTAGACAACGTAAATATGTTTAAAACAGCATAAATAGCCATTTTTGAGGTTAGAAATACGCCATTTTGAGTCCGTCATTTTAGCGCTCATTACTCAAAACTGGCCATCCAAAAATGGATGAAACCTTCAAAATCGTCACTAAAAATACATACGATTCACTGAGGTGAATCCATTCTCATGCTGATAAAATTTTTGGAAGCATTTAACATAGCTGGCACCTTGACTGCAAGCCTCCTAATAGGTCAAAAAAGTGAGAAAATTGACAGGGAATTTAATACAAATTTCTCAATAAAAAATTTTTTTTATTTCTTATTGGCCTTAAAAGTTTCGATTGCCAGTTGTAAAAATATCGAACTCTTCTTATATCTAACCCACACATGGCTAAATAAATTTTGGGTTAAATTGCTCATAAAGAGTCGTATGAAAACTACTGTGATGAAAACGTATATTTTTTATATACATATTTATTTTGAAATCAGATAAAATATAAAGCTTTTGACCAAAAGCACCAAAGCATGTTCAGTTGTCATTTTTCAGGAAAAAACATTAAATTAAAATAACTTCTGTTGGTCAATGGAAATTACGATTTTTTTTTTAATTTTAATTTATTGGTAAAACCACTAAGCTTTTAAGACTTTGAACCTTGGATCCACCTAATAAATTTGACTTTAAATAATGTTTTAAATATTTGGTTTGAACCAATCAGATTTTCTTTTCTACCAATGAAACTCATCTATTCGTTATTTTAATAAGAAGTTTAATCAAAACATGACTAATATGTTTTAAATTTCTCATAGAGATTCTGTAAATTTTTTAAAAACAAAATAGTCTATTTCAGGCAAAAAATATATTTTCCTTTATTTATAAATTATGATAATCTATGTTTTACCTGTTTCCAGGCCTCTTCAGAAATTAAAATTATTGAAAGTAAATTACAATAAATTCCTTCCCAATTTTTAAATATTAGATCTTATATAAATCTTTAAAAGTTACGACGAATTGTAATTTTAAATTCAATAATTTTATTCCTGAAGGAGCCTTGAAACGGATGAAATGTTGACTATCTTCATTTTATAAATAAAGGAAAATATAATTTTGCCTGAAATTGACCATTTTATTTTTAAAATCTTTAAGACTAACGTGAGGAGTATAATGATAATAAACATGTATCCCTATACTGTTTTTAAGTATTTACCTTGAAAATATTATTAACAAACAAGTTAATAAATATCAGGAAAAGTATTAAAGAAAAGGAAAATAATTGTATAAAAATTTTTATATACAAAAGATTAGATATATAATATTCTTGAATAAATCATTTGTTATTCTGATTTTTTTAATTTATTAGTTTATTTTTGAAATTAAGTTTCTCTTTTTCCTTATTATTTCTTTTGTGATTAACCAATTTAAAAATTTTGATTATTAAAAATCTGGTTACAGAATCAAGAAAACTGGTCCGAAAGATCTGTTAGACAACGTAAATATGTTTAAAACAGCATCAATCACCGTTTCTGAGGTTAGGAATACTCAATTTTGAGGACGAAATTTTGATTTTTTTAAAATCTGTCTTCAAAACCGTGATCAGTGACCCCAAAAACTTAAGCGGGGTACCAAAAATAGACTCCATCCGGCAATTATTTTCAAGAATTTACCTATTTTGCAAATTTTTTGTCGATTTTTGATAAAATAGCGAGCATTGCTCAAGACTGCTCATCGGAAAATAAACGAAACTTTCAAAATCGTTTTTAGTAATGAAAAATACATACGTTTCACTGTGGTGGATCCATTCTCGTGCTGATAAAATTTTTTGATGCATTTATCATTGCTGGCACCTGGACTAAATAGATGGTTTTTCCTAAGAAACCCGAATTTTAGGTAAGATTTACATTTGGTCATTGGATATTCAAAAATTTGAGAATAAAATGTTTTAAAAAATATCATTTTTTGATATGGAGTTTTAAGATTAACGTACCCACGGATTTTTTTTTGATATTATTGAAAATAGGTTATAAAACGAGAAATTTAAGACTGAAAAGACCTAAATTGATCTTGCACATTTTTTTTGATAAATGTGATTTCTTGCACAAGGACAGTTCAAATCAAATTTTAAACCTCGAAATAAAATTCTGCAGAAACATTCCTCTAAGCACTAAGAGTAAGATATTTTTAACATCAAAATAAGTATTTGGCAGCAAAATAAGAATACTTTTGGTTAAATTACCAAAGTAGGTATGGCAAAAACACAAAATTTGCTGAAAAAAATCAAGGATTTGACTAAGGTTACTTATTAACATGGAACATGTTTAAAGGAAGGGGGTACTTCAAGAACTTGAATATTAAGGGGGGGGGTCAAATTTATCCAATTTAAGGAGGGGGAGTCAAATTTGTCCGGTTTAAGGGTGGGGGGTCAAATAACACTTAGAATAATATTAATATGCATTAATGAGAATTAGAAAATAATTAAATAAAATTAAACTTATTAAACTTATAACGGCTCTAATGGAAAATAGAAAAGTTTTATAACTCAATCGATTTCTAAGTATACGATTTCAAAAAAAAAATTTTTTTTGGATAAGATTTGCAAATAAAAGTTAACAGTGTTAAATCGGAGATAATTAACCACATAAAAGCAAGTGATATTTCTTGGTGCAATACTTCTAGGGTAGATTCGCCAGTGAATGACTAACGAATCAGGAACTGTACTATAGTAAACAAGTACCATGCATTTAGGTTGCGTTTACATAAGCCCTTAAAAGTTTATTTTTGTGATTAGAAACGACTTGATGGGTATGGTTTTTACATGTTAGAGTATTTAAATCTTATATTACTACTCTATATATCTGAAAATTTATTTGTTTATTTGTACCTTTGTTTGTTCATTTATAACTAAAGATCCTTTGATCCAAATTACATAATACCGATGTCAAAATAAATAAAAAAAGTCTGCGGGTGACAAAGTCCATAGTTTTGTGACTCAGCTATTGTTCGTTTGGAGATTATTAAAAAATAAAATAACTAAAAAATATGATAAAATTTTAGTGTCGTAATTGGTAATAGTACTCGTAATACTCAGTTAAATTTTTATTCATAACTGACGTATCCTCGAAAAGTTATAAAATATTTTCCAAGTGTATTAAACGGTAATATATTATTTTTAATTTTTTTATGCACTGAAATTAATATATATTTTATAAACATTTTATTTGGAGTATTTATTTTTATTATTTGTTTGGCACTATAAATTTTTATTTTGTTTTTTTTTTCAATTTTTTTCTTGCAATATGCAGGAAAAATATCAATCTAAGAAAAGTACAAGAAAATTAATTGATATTTTATAGGTAGAACAAAATCAGCATTGAGAACTTTTTAAGCAATAGAAAATTATTTTTTTAATGAATACTGGGCATGTACCAAGGGGGCATGTATGCTCACCTATAACTTTTATAGGAAAATGGTGGACAATACTAATTGTATAAAAACGGCTTTCAAGATTATGTAATAACTTTACTAGAATAGAAATTTTTTTATGGAACACCGGGAACAGACCAGGAGGGCGGAGCCCCCCTTCTCAACTATGCTAGTATGATTCATGTATTTATGGTTTTGCTTGTATTTTATTTTATTTTGTATTCGTATGATAACTACATCTGATTATCATGCAAAAACTCTTTGAATATTCGTTCTTCCATAAATTATTAGTTAATATTATTAGTTACCAAATATTTAGTAAGATTATTCAATCGTTTATTGAAGTCGATAATTAACTTCAAAAGTGAAACTAACTGCAAATTTTTGTAGTCGAGTTTAGACTACTAGTGGTTATTTAAATATTTAATTTAGCAGTGTTTTTACAAATTACTTACTCTGTATACTCGTTTTAGTCTTAAATATCTATTTTTTGAGAAAGCAAAAAAATTGATCTTAAAAAATTGTTTACTCTTTCATATTATTAAAAATGATTAAAAATATAAAAAAATAATTTCTCATTAAATTATATATACTGTTTTATTTTAAAAAATTTTGAACATATTAATTAAAAAAAAAATGATAAGATAACTAAGGTCAGCTATATAAAAAAAATAAGCTAAAAAACAGTATTGAAATGCAAAGCTTATTCCTCTTCTTCACTTTCTTCTATAGCTATACTTTATATACATACGTATATCCAGGCACGTATCAAGAGGGGGAGCCATGGCCCCGAAATGGAAAATTTTTGAAAAAATAATAGCATTTTTTAAATTAATTTCAAAATTTTTTAACTTCTTACTAACAATTATTGCTTATGAAAACAATTTAAAATAAGAAAAAATTAAATTCTGATTGACATTTAAGAAATTTAAACCATAAATTTTAATTTTATTAGGTTCTAGCTCCCATCGACATTTTTTGGCCCCTCCCGAAAAAATTTTCTAGATACGTGCCTGTATATATATATACATATATGTTCAGGTCCATGTAGAAACGCTGGTCCAAATTTTTTTTTTATTTCCTTTTTTTTTACATTGTAGATGGCATGAAAGTAGAGGCTTAAAAAAAATGAATAACGGTTCCCATCATAGCGCCTATTGTGGACATTTGAAACAAAAAAATAAAACGAAATATTAATCTCTATAGTTTTGTAATTATTAAAAATAAAATTTGTTAACTTTCTTCATAAAACAGCTGAGAAAATAAATGCTGAAAATCTTTTAAAAATCGTCCCAAATCGAGACAGTGGCCTTAAAATCCTAATTTGAAATTCTTTCAATTCCTTAAGCCCGGATTATTCTTATCTCACAAATAAAAACTATATTAAGTCCCAATTGACCCTCCTTGATTTTTGGATTCCCAGGGTACCCCTTCCTATAAAAATGTTCAAGCCAAAATTAGCTAAAACAGGGGGCAGTAAAAATTTTTTTTCTTTTACTTAACATATAAATTAATTTTTATTATTTTTTTGGCAATTTTATTGAAACAAAATTACGTTGTTACTGATTCCACGTTGATTGAGAGAAAACAAAATTTCCACCTCAATTTTGGCTAATTTTTTGACAGACTAAAATAGCAAACTTGAATTCCGGTAAATGTGAAAAAAATTTGAACCACTAAAAATGAAGCCGAAACAGGACCAAAATAATAAAAAGTCCAGGTAAAAAAAAAACTTTTTTCCAATCATTATGTAAATATAAAAAGTGCATTGGTTTCGAGCATCGTAATTTTTTGCCAAAATTAATATTTTTCAAAAATCCAGTGAAAACGTCAACCCATGACCTACAATAACACGTTTAGAAAAAAATTAAGAAAACGAAAAATTTTGGTCCGGCGCTCTTACATGGACCTGAACATATACATATTTTATACATGCACATTAAAATACATTAAGATAATTTTTTTTTATTTCACATTAACAAAACTTTAGTTTCTATAAGATTTGAAAACTTTAGTATTATCAACCATTTTGCGCGATAAAGAATAGAATAAGAAGAAAAGAATAATTGCTTTGACGTTATTATTAATCAAATAATATTTAAAAATTTAAACAATTACTTTTCAGAAGTTATTATAAACAAAAGTTTTTTCATTTATTGTTTATTTTTTTTATTTATAATAAGGTAATACAAATTTTAAAATTATAGGGCAATAATTATAGGAAATATAAAATTATTTAATCTGGGTGTTAAATTATGAGACGCAGTATTTTTGACTACAAACTTTTTTTATATTACAATGTGACTATTTTAATAAATATTTTTAAAACAATGGTCAAAGTATTTTTTTTGACTTTGTATGCAGTTTAATGCTTATTTTGCCCCATAATTTAAAACGTATTTTTAAAGTTACATAGTTAAACATAGTTTTACCATTTTTTGCAGTAGATCTGTGAAATATATTAAATTATTTTAATATATTATTGTTACTAAATTAAACTAAAGATACAAAAAAAACAAAAATTTACGTCTTCTCGAAATCTAAAGATACAAAAAATAAGGGTCAATTCAAAAGTTCAACTTTATATATTATGTAAATATTTTATTGGTAGATTATAACCGTTCTTAGGCATAAATAATAGACGTTTTCGTGTTAATTAAAAAATTATATTGATTAAAAGAAAAGTTATCTTTTTCATAAGCAATAAATAAATAATAAAAGTAACATAAATAATTTAAACTGAATGGAATTTTTTTTTTAAATTATCCCCCTTGTTTGTGACCATTTTGTGATTCAAAATAATTTAACATGTGTATTAAGAAAGTTGTCAGTTTTTATAAATTAGATTTTTATCACAGTACACAGAATTTTATTATTTATTATGTTAACTTAAAACTTTATCCTACATGATAAAATTTTATATTTTGAAAATTTTTTATTATTTCATATAATGAGAATATTTTTTAATTACAGATTCTATTTTTAGAAAAAAAAGTTAGTGATTAATAAAGAAGAAACACGCTTCAATATCTAAAGTTTAATGTTTTATGGAGATCCAAGAATAATGTTTCTTAATTACTGAACAATTAAAGCTTTTAGACATCCTGTTTTGATAACCATGGTAAATATCGGTAAAATAAATTATCATTTAAACACATAGATATAATACATTATAGTACATTTTTAACCAAGGGAGCAAAAAAAAAGAATGGCCCAGATTGCACGTTAATTAACATCTGAGGCAAACCCGAGGATGATAAAATGTGATCTGGGTTATTCTTTTTTTGTTCCCATGGACAAAACGAAATTTTTCTTTCTCAGTGTGGAGAAAACGCGTTTTTTTCGATCTTGTTGGGGGTCGAAAAAAGTGTTTTTAACCCGCTAGGAAGAAAAGAATATTAATTAAAAATAGTTTTTGGTGAATAAATTAAAAGAATAAGCGTTCTTAAATATTTTGTTCCCCTGAACCCTTGAGAGGTTATATAGTTAACCAATTTTTTCTGCCATTTTTGACTATTTCGCAGTAAATTTTTTTGTTCTTTTGAGATTTTTACTATAATTTGTGTCATTTTTCTGATTTTTAATATTTTATATTCATCGTGGTTCAAGGAATGCGAAATTTAATATAATAAAAACACTTCAAAAAAAAAAAAAAACTTAATTGAACTAGTACTTTTTGAGAAATTGCACCCCTCAATTCGAAAACCGGCGTTTTAGTCAGCACCGTATTTCAACGAGAAAAATGTTTAAAAAAAAAATTTTTTTTTTTAAATTTAAAGTATGTTTGCAAAAAATGTTTAAAAACGCTGTCAAGTAATTGGCACTATGGCTCCTCATTAGCTATAACAAAATATTATTTATGTTCTATATTACCTAATAAAGTATAATGGCATAAGAAAAACTAAAAATGATCTTTCCTTGATATTGTTATTTTAACTTATTAACGCCGGGGCGGAGGATTTTGGAAGTAAGCAAAAATAAATATATTTCCTTGTAGATACGTGTCTAAAAAGTTCATCACTAAAGGAAAATTTCACGCTCTTTCGCAATCTGACATTAGTTTTCACCTAAAACCCTTAAATATACCCTAAAAACGAAAGTGAAAGGAGTAGATCAGGCATTATTAGGAAATGTTTGGAAAAATTAATGAAAAAAGTATCAAATTTTATTGAAAAATGTTTGAACACAATATTTTTTATGTTAATAATAAACTTTGTATACATTGAGGTCTCATTCATTTTGGTCCTATTTACAACCCTTAAAAGGTGGATAGGGGTAGTTTAAAAAATAATGAAAGTATAACTTACTATTTATAATTAAAATTATATAACGGCGCCCGCTAGGGCGCGCGACTAACTTAAGTCCCTAACTTAGAAGCACTAATATACAGGAAATTTAGGTTTCTCTCTCTATTTTGACGAATCTTCCAAGCAAGAATATCGAAGATGACTTTTTGTAGATAGGTTTTCGGGTAGAAATAATTGAGATAATTTTTTGAAAATTGTCACTTTATGAGATTATGAGTTGCTAAACCATTTTTTATTTTTATTTTTTTTATTTTTCCAAAATGGTGCCGAGTACAGGTGCTCAAAGTTAGGCCTCACTTTTCATGGCGTGCACGATAGCAGCCTCCAACTTGTTCCGAAACATAGCAAACAAAATTTTTTATGCTCGTGAAACATTTTTCTTCTAGATTGATGGATTCAAATTTCGGAAATTAAATTTTTTTCAAAAATTGTAATTTTTGGCACATGTTTTTTGGTGAAAAAAAAAATTGGCACATTTTTTTGAAAATCCATTCCATCAATCTAGAAGATAATTATATTTTAAAAAGGTACCCAAAAAATTAGGAAGATATCTTAATTATTTTTTGAGTTATCGTGCACGCCAATTCGAAAAACGTTGTTTTGAGATAAACGCGTTTGAAGTTTCGGTGAAACGCATAACTTCTATAACGGTGTCTCGCTTAATCTTCTATAACTTCCTTATTATTCAAGATAGCATTATAAAATTTTTTTTCCATATTCTTAAGGGAGTTGAAGCGTGGAGCCCCTAACAAAAATAACCGGCCGGTTTTGGCTGGTTTCATCTGGTTTTATCTGGTTTCATCTGGTTTCATCTGGTTTCATCTGGTTTCAATGAGTTTTAACCAGAAAAATAGTTTTAGTTGTTAAAAAAAGAAAATTTCCGGGAAAAACAAAGAAAATTCAATCCTGAATAAGCTTAATAACAGTAAATTATGATTTAATATTATTTTATCCAGCTATGCTGCGAATTTATTTTACCAGTATATGTTTGCTCGGAAAAACTTTTTTATTATGTGGAAAACTCGGAAAATTCTGGAAAAGCTTAATGATAATCTTACCTAATTTCACCTGATCTCATCCGGAATCCACCTGGTTTTACATAGCTATGATCAGAAAATAAGTTTCAGTTGTAAAAAAATAGAAAATTTCCGGAAAATTAAGAAAATTCAATACTGATAAACTTTATAACATTCTTTGAATTGATGTAAAATTAGTTGACTCAGCTCCGCGGGGATTTATTTGACCTGTAATTATTGGCTTAGAAGAAAACATTTTTGTCTGTGTGAAAAAATCGGAAAAATCCGGAAAATCATTAACACGTTTCCACCTGTTTTCATACGGAATGCACCTCGTTATACTATGAATCGTACAAAAAGAACCATGAGGATTTCCCATGTGATAAACCATAAGGTTGAAGAAAACTTTCATTTTTTTACTTAAATATATTTTCCGATTTTCCAATATGGCGGACCATAAGCATGAAAACAGGAGCTTTATACATTACCAGGGGGTTTTCTAGGTTGAGAAAAACGTTTTTATAAATAAAAATTTTCATTTTTTCTGTCCAGCATATTTTCCGTTTTTCCAAGATGGCGGACCAATATACATGACAAAAGGAACTTTATATACATTACCAGGGGATTTTCTAGGTTGAGAAAAAAGTTTTTCATTTGAATTCACCTGGTTTCTAATAGTTTTAACCAGAAAAATAGTATTAGTTTTCCAATTTTCCAAGATGTCGGACCGAGAAACTTAAAAAAATGAACTTTTAATTTTACAAGGGGATTTTTCGATTCAAGAAATATTAAATTTCGGCGGATATTATTCAATTTTTCTACCCAAAATATTTTCCGATTTTCCAAGATGGCGGACCGAGAAAATTAGAAAATTGAAGTTTTAACTTTACGAGGGGGTTTCTTGAGTCAAGAAACATAGTCTGTTTTTAACCTTTTTATTTCCTTAAAATACCTTGTGGTTAACCATCTGGTAAAATAAAAATTTTCAATTATAAAAACATTTTTCTCAACTTAGAAAACCCCTTGGTAATGTATAAAGTTCCTTTTTTCATGCTTTTTGGTCCGCCATATTGGAAAATTTTGATTGTTACTTTTATTCTACTTCTTTTATTGATTTTTGAAATACCTATACAGGTTTATTGCGTCCTTCTTCTGTTTTTTCTATTAGTTTTCCATAATGGCCATGATTTTTGGTAAAGTCTCTACATTTTTCCAAGTCTTATGGTCCGCCATCTTGGAAAATCGGAAAATAACTTGGGTTAAAAAATTAAATATTTTTCACAAAAAATTCATGTTCCTTGCCCTAGGAAACCCCCGTGTAAAGTTAAAAGTTCATTTTTGTAACTTTCTTTATCCGCCATCTTGTAAAATCAGGAAATATGTTTGGTTGAAAAATTTAATATTTTCCACCGAAAATTAATATTTCTTGACTCAAGAAACCCCCTCGTAAAGTTAAAACTTCAATTTTCTAAGTTTCTCGGTCCGCCATCTTGGAAAATCGGAAAATATTTTGGGTAGAAAAATTGAATAATATCCGCCGAAAATTAATATTTCTTGACTCGAAAAATCCCCTTGTAAAATTAAAAGTTCATTTTTTTAAGTTTCTCGGTCCGCCATCTTGGAAAATTGGAAAACTAATACTATTTTTCTGGTTAAAACTATTAGAAACCAGATGAATTCAAATGAAAAACGTTTTTCTCAACCTAGAAAACCCCCTGGTAATGTATAAAGTTCCTGTTTTCATGCTTATGGTCCGCCATATTGGAAAATCGGAAAATATATTTAAGTAAAAAAATGAAAGTTTTCTTCAACCTTATGGTTTATCACATGGGAAATCCTCATGGTTCTTTTTGTACGATTCATAGTAAAACGAGGTGCATTCCGTATGAAAACAGGTACGTGGAAACGTGTTAATGATTTTCCGGATTTTTCCGATTTTTTCACGCAGACAAAAATGTTTTCTTCTAAGCTAATAATTACAGGTCAAATAAATCCCCGCGGAGCTGAGTCAACTAATTTTACATCAATTCAAAGAATGTTATAAAGTTTATCAGTATTGAATTTTCCTAATTTTCCGGAAATTTTCTATTTTTTTGCAACTGAAACTTATTTTCTGATCATAGCTATGTAAAACCAGGTGGATTCCGGATGAGATCAGGTGAAATTATGTCAGATTAGCATTAAGCTTTTCCAGAATTTTCCGAGTTTTCCACATAATAAAAAAGTTTTTCTGAGCAAACATATACTGGTAAAATAAATTCGCAGCATAGCTGGATAAAATAATATTAAATCATATAATTTACTGTTATTAAGCTTATTCAGGATTGAATTTTCTTTGTTTTTCCCGGAAATTTTCTTTTTTTAACAACTAAAACTATTTTTCTGGTTAAAACTCATTGAAACCAGATGAAACCAGATGAAACCAGATAAAACCAGATGAAACCAGATGAAACCAGCCAAAACCGGCCGGTTTTGGCTGGTAAAACCGGCCGGTTATTTTTGTTAGGGAGGAAAGAAGATATATTTTTTTTCGGACTTCTTTCTTCCTCTCACGAGTTTCGTATAAGAAATTCCAAAATGTTTTTGTTTATATTTCTGTAAATAAACTCCTAAGAGCTCTGAAATTTTTTCAGTGTGTTTTTATAATAATAAATTATATTTTAACCAAATATTATCAAAATCTGTTTTGTAAATTTTTTGTTTGGAGCTCTTAAAATCTCTTACGGTGAATAAGTATGTAATATAAATAAGTACGTATTGTACAAAATTTACAAAACAGATTTTGATAATATTTGGTTAAAATATAATTTATTATTATAAAAACACACTGAAAAAATTTCAGAGCTCTTAGGAGTTTATTTACAGAAATATAAACAAAAACATTTTGGAATTTCTTATACGAAACTCGTGAGAGGAAGAAAGAAGTCCGAAAAAAAATATATCTTCTTTCCTCCACGCTTCAACTCCCTTAAGATGTTTTTGAACCCAAAAAAACAAAAAACAAAAAATCGATTTTGACAAAGTTCCAATTAGCTCTACCACCTTAATATTTAAAAAACTTTAAAAAAAAATAAAAAAAAAAAATTTTAATATGAAAACTATTACAATATTTAACTGATACAATATTCATTAATTTTTTAATTCTAATAGAGCTCAAATGATAAACTTTAAATCTTTTTCAGGATTACAAAAGTGCTCAAAGTATGATGTCAGAGAGGAAAATAGATGAAGATAAAACAAAAATTAAACAAAAATATGAGAACATATTACGAGAATTACCGATTGGACAGGTTGATTCGACAAGTAAGTTATGAATTTAAATAATTGAAATATTTTGTTAATTAACATCCGATCTGGGTCATTCTTTTAATATGGAACATGTTTATAGGGACCCCTTTCAGAGGTACCTTGGGAATCTGATAATCAAGGGTGGATTGTCAAAAGTGTTCGATTTAATAATCCGGGTTTGGGGACTTAGGATAATACAGATTTAGGGATTTGTAATAACTCGTATTAATGGACTTAGAATAATTTAAATTTAGGGACTCAGAATAGTTCGGGCATACAATTTCCACATCTAGTAATGGTGATAATTACAATTTATAAAAACAGCGAATTGTACTGTAATGTTGCGTAACATTTATGCATTAAAGTAAATAAGCATGTTCCATAAATTTTGGTTGCGTTTACGAAAAAAGTTGTAAATTCACAACTACTTTTTGTAAATTTTCGAAAAACATTTGTAAAATATCAATTTTTCTTGCAAATCCACAAAAAACAATTGAGAATACTCAAATTTTTCGTTAATATACTAAATTTAATAAATTTACGATTTTTTTAGAATATACACAAATTTTTTCGAAAATTTACTAATTTTCCGAAAGTGTTCTAAATTTTTTGTTAATATTTAAGGAAGTTACTTTTTACAGTGTACCCGCGTTGAAAATGGAGTTACTTATATTCGTTGACCTGCTAAAAACGATGCTGACTTTCGTTAAAAAAAAAAAATTGTCGGTCTAGCCGTTATGCCTACTTTAGGGCCAAAATGCCTGATTTTTAATTTCATAATTAGCTTAAAATATTGAAAGATTAAATTAAACTAAGTAAATTGTTCACTTTACGATCCAATGTCTCAAAAAATATTTGTCATTTGTTTTATGAGCATTCGATATCTATAGACAAAAAGGGTCTTCAATTATCTATTTTTAATTCTTTTACAACATGCAACTACTTCTGGCAGAATCCAAAATTTGGCTCAGCCACTAAGACCCATTTAATGGTCCAAAAAATGATTTTTTTGTTTAATGGATTCTGTGACCTATAAATTGGATTCTCGCAGACCAAACTAATCATAGATTACTTAATTTGTCCTAAAAATTATAAAATATTTTATTCTCATATTAAAGCATGCCATCATCTGCTGTAATTCGATTTTGGACCTAAAAATGGCATTTTTTTCGTTTAAATGAGTTATGTTAAGTTAATATCGTGGACCAAACTGGTTATGGTTTAATTATTAATTTATTCTTAATTAATTTTTAACCTCATAAAAATGAAAAGGACAATTTATTTTCAAATTGGAGCGTGCCATTTTCTATGATTCGATTTTGGACCTAAATAGATCAGTCTTTCAAGGGTAATTCCATGGATAAATAGCACAAAATGCGAGGTCTCAAAAATATGTAATTTGTTTTTTTTTCTCGATAAAGTAACTTAAAAATAGATGATTCCCCGAATTTGAAGGTTTTCTATAATTTTTAAAGGGTGCTATGCTGATTTAAAGTTTTTTGGTCAAATTTCTCTCCTTAGCCACCATTTTTGAAAGTCCTGTAAAAAAGCTCTAAAAAATGTTAAAAAAAGAAAAAAAAGTAGGTTTTCGATGTAAAATTTGATGAAAAATTCTAATTTTTAGTCAGATTTTTCCTACTCTATGTCAATTCACGGGAAAATTCAAATTTGTGTTAAACTTTATTTGAAAATAACTCAAAAGTTTCCCGCTAAAAAAAAAATTTATTTCCCAAAATTTTCCGAAATTGCATGTATTTTACTGAAAAAAATTTCCCGAGAGTAATTTTTGTTTTAAGCGAGTAATACCGATTTTCGTGAATTTTCCGTTTTTTTCAGTTTTGATTTGTTACTTATTTTGCTGATTTCCCGCTAAGTCACGTGACCAAATGAAAATCTGACAAAAAATTTGAATTCTGCGGGAAATTTTACAAGGGTATAGTAATTTTGGTATCCTTTGAATGACACATATCAATTTGATAATTTAATTAAAATGGTTTATTAAAATATAGAAAAAATGAAAATTTATAAAATAAGAATTTCTTGATTTTTTTACATTTTTAGCCTAAAAATCATGTAAAATCTAAAAATAAAAATACTTCTTTTGGGAAAATAAAAGTTATGTCTATTATTAATAAAAATCAAGTTTTTTTTTATGTTTAGATTTTATTTTCTATCAAAATGTCTATAAATAGTTAGAAATATAGGTACCCAAAAATCAATAAAATACCATTTTATAAATTTTCATTTTTTCTATATTTTAATAAACCATTTTAATTAAATTGTCAAATTGAGCAGTGTCATTCAAATGATACCAAAATTACTATACCCTTGTAAAATTTCCCGCAGAATTCAAATTTTTGGCCAGATTTTTATTTGGTCACGTGACTTAGCGGGAAACCAACAAAATTAGTATTAAAGTCAAAATTAAAAAAAAAACGGAAAATTCACGAAAATCGGTATTACTCGCTTAAAACAAAAATTACTCTCGGGAAATTTTTTCCAGTAAAATATATGCAATTTCGGAAAATTTTGAGAAAAAAATTTTTTTTTAGCGGGAAATTGTTGTCAAGATTCCATTAAACGAAAAAAATCATTTTTTTTGGACCATTAATTAGATCTTAGCAGCTAATCTGGAGTTTAGATTCTTACGAAATTAGTTGCATATTTTCAAAGAATTAAAAATACACCACTGAAGGCAGTTTCTGGCTACAGATATAAAATTCTCTGTATTCAATGTCCATAAAACATAAACAAAAAAATATTTTTTTGCCCTTCAGGGCGTAAAACTCACTCGTAAAAAACTAGTCACGGAATTTCCTGCATCCGTTGTACATTTAAGGTAAATAAAATAGGTAAAAGACACGGCCAGGCTGCTTTGCTTGAATATTCAAGCATTTGCTTGAATTGCTTGAAATTTCAAGCAATTCAAGCAAATTGCTTTAATTTTCAAGCAGTGTGCTTGAATTTTCAAGCAAAAAGTATAGCTGCTTGAAAATTCAAGCAAACTGCTTGAAAATTCAAGTAAATGCTTGAAAATTCAAGCAAAATGCTTGTATATTCAAGCAATCAATTAAATCAGATAAAAAAGACTGTAGGAAAGCTTAAATTTTGTTCCCCTCCCTTTTTTTTAAGAGTTATTTGTTTTTATTAAATTTTATAATTTAGTGATAAATTTAAAAAAAAAAATTAATATTATTTATTATGTGTCTAACAAGGGGAGTTCAATACATTTGGAACACCAAATTTTATTATGTTGAAAAAACATGTCGACCACCCTTCGTTCATTCCAATGGGTCTTCTGGGCCTAGAAACGCAGGGCACAATGTTACAAAATAGGGTTTTTTGGTAATTTTCAAAGAAACGCTAAAACCTCACAAGTTAACCAAAACTCTTCTAGTTGGTCTCATTTTTTGGGTGTAAAGTCAACTTTCAAACGCCGTAAACCGCAATTTTTATCACTAATTTTCTCATCAATGAAGCCAATTAACCAAATGGCCATTTTTCGCTAATCGTAATTTCTGACAAAAAGGGTTTTATATGTCTCGAAAAATTTCTACAAGCTTCTAGTTTTCAAAAATTCTTGACTCGTCTCATTTCCTTGAGTCGTTTTTAAGAATTAAAAAAATGAGACCAATTAGAGTTTTGGTTAACTTTCGAAGTTTTAGCGTTTCATTAAAAATTACCAAAAAACCCTATTTTGTAACATTGAGCCCTGCACTTCTAGGCCTAGGAGGCCCATTGGAATGAACGAAGGGTGGTCGACATGTTTTTTCAACATAATAAACTCATCCATAACCATTTGGTGTAATTTGGTGTTCCAAATGTATTGAACTCCCCTTGCTAGACACATAATAAATAATATTAATTTTGTTTTTTTTAAATTTATCACTAAATTATAAAATTTAATAAAAACAAATAACTCTTAAAAAAAAGGGAGGGGAACAAAATTTAAGCTTTCCTACAGTCTTTTTTATCTGTTTTAATTGATTGCTTGAATTTTCAAGCAGTTTGCTTGAATTTTCAAGCAGCTATACTTTTTGCTTGAATATTCAAGCATTTGCTATTCAAGCAAATGCTTGAAAATTAAAGCAAAGCAGCCTGGCCGTGAATATTTTAAGCTCTATGGGCGAAAAAATTTACACATATCAGTGCTCAAAGTCATTAATATACTATACATATCTATATGGGCAAAAAACCCTATTTTTACCATAAGGAGAGGAATTTTTTGCCCATTATATGCAAAACTATGTTTTAAATAACGAAAAAAAAATGGTATTGTTTGAATTGTGGTATCAATACTAAATGCCTAATTCCATGGGTCAGAATTTCAATAATTTGTTTGCTTAATTTGAAGCTACGCAAAAAATATTACATATACGTTTTTTTTTTTTTTTTTTTTTTTTTTTTTCAAATTCTGAAAATTAATTTTGTTATAAAGGCATAAAGAATCTAAATTTTATTTAAGGTGTGTATATAAACCGTTCTTAATATCTAACCCATTTTAAATTTTATTATTACTTATTTTTTTGTATCATACAAACATTTTAACATTCATAATTATTTTTAGATGCAACCACCAATGATTTCCTTTATAAACAAGAAACCGGTGAGTCAATAACTATTTCAATAATTTTGGCCTACAAATAAAATTTTAATCTAGGAACTAGGCTGTGTTTTGTCAAAGGATTTCAATGTTATAGACAAAGCACTAGTTATAAGCTGTTATCGTCTTAAAGGATATAATAGAAAAAAAAAATCAATTTTAGAGTATTTTCAGTGTAGGTTTTTAAGGAGGCCCTTTTTTTACCAGCGAACAAAATAGTTTAATTAATTAATTAACCATATTTACTTATAATAATTTTCTAATAAAAAATCCGATAATTTGCATAATTTTTTAATACTTGTTTTTTAATATGGGTTTCTAACTTTTTTTTAGTATAAACAATTAGCTATATCTGGAACACTGCTAGTTTAAGCGTGGATAATTGGAACATTGCATAATTAGAAAAACTAATTTATTGACATTATAACGAATTTTTTCCAAAAAATCCGCCTTGAACCTGTTAATTATCTCTAACCAACTCTCCAAGTGGCTGAGGTCTGAGAAAAGTGTAATTTATCACCCAAAAAGTAACACGAAATTAATAGGTTGAATTTTTCTGTTTAAAAATTATGTAAAGCGTCGGATCTTTTATAAATTATTATAAGTAAATATGTTTCAGTTAATATGCTAACGTATTCACACAGTGGTCAAAAAAGACTTTCTTTAATTAGAAAATAATATTTTTCTCAAAAGATAAATAAATTACATAAGCAAAGTCTTGTTCTCTAGATCAAAATTTTGGTAGGCTTTCATAATGTTTCTTAAAAATTTAAATAAATAAAAGATATCGAAACTCTTAGATGAAACACATTATGATTTTCTTCGCACACCAAAAACAGGTTAGTCAATTTCATTTTATTATTAGTTAATTAATTTATAATATTTAATAATTTTTAATAAATAAATTATTTTTTTGCTGCAACTTTAGATTCAACAACTTATGACTTTCTCCCTAAACAGGAAACAGGTGAGCTTAACATTTTTCAATAATTAAAATTCATTTTTTTATATCATAAGCTCCTTCAGGTCAAAGAGGTTATATTTTGTTCACATTTTTAAGGGTGTTTTTAAACGTAAAAATAAATCTAAATCTAACATTTTGAGTTCTATAAATCTTATCGGATAAAGGTGCCGAATTGTTGGAAAAAAATTATCATCGAATCATTACCAAAATTTAAAAATAATAGTAGAGAATATTTCCTACACAATTACCCCCTCTATCGTTTTTTTTTTTTTTGAAAATATTTTTATTTGAAGTACGTGGGTAAATTAAAATTTCATTTTCGAATATTTTATTAGAACTTTTTTTAACAGTATTTTTGTTAAAACAATCGAAATTTTCTCAGAAGTAAAATTTGTAATTTTGGAAAAAATTAAAAAATGAGTAATTTTACAAAAATATCATTTCGGATTTTCAGACTTTTTTTAAATACTTAAAGTTTGTAGATCATAATTCAATCAGTTTAAACTATTTTTAATATGCGAGAACACCTCTAAAATGCTTCGACTTAATTTTAATCTATTGTCCTTAAAAGGGGCATATTTTTCCCCTTGAATAAATAGTTCTTTTTTTTAGACGCAACGACTTATGATTTTCTTCGAAGGCAAAATTCTGGTTGGTAAAAATTTGAAGAAAAATTAAATTTTATTTTAAAATTAAAATAAAGAAAAATATATTTTTAAAACTAAAATAAAACTATATTTTTATTTTAGATGCTACTACTCATGACTTCCTTCCTAATCCAAGAACTGGCAAGTGAATAATTTTTAAATAACATTTTCTTAACAAAGTTTAAATAAATTAAAAATAAACTTTTTTATAGATGTTACCACACATGATTTTCTTCCAAGACAAGAAACTGGTTCGTTTATTATTTACACATAAAAATTTACTTAATTCTGCTTTTGTTTAATTGTTTAATTGTATAACAAAATTCTACTATCGCATCCGTAATAGTAAACACATATGCTCCTAAAATTAAATTAAATGTTAGTTATAGTTTTTTCAGCATATATTAATGTATATTTTTTATTTAACTGTCCCATTTTAATGCCAAATTTATTAAATTTTTTATTTACCCCATCTTAAAAAAATTTTCCAAAACTTTATTTCAAAAAAGCAATATCACATCGTATAATATACTTACTTCTCCAATATCTCTTTTTCTAGTACTGAAGATCCCTCAGTATCCATTGACCTTATTAATAATTCATCCCCAGAAGGCTTCTCTTTTAACCCGGTAACTATCAATGACGTCATACTAGCTGTTTCTCACTTCAAATCACAGGCCAAAGGCGAGGATGGTATACCCCAGAGTATCATTGCCAAAGCACTTCCATCAATAGCTCCATATCTCATGAAACTATTCAATGCCTCACTTGCAAAGGGCATTTTCCCCTCAGCCTGGAAAAAAGCTCGAATTAGCGCTCAAAAAAGTTTCTGTCCCCTCTAGTCCATCTGATTTCCGTCCAATAGCATTGTTGTGTTTTCTATCAAAGGTCCTTGAGAAGTTGGCACATGATCAAGTGGTCAGCTTCCTGTCTAAGTCAAAAATTTTAGACAGTTATCAAACTGGTTTTCGTAAGTTTCACAATACTCAAACTGCCCTCATTAAGCTTACTGACGATATTCGTATGGGCAAAGACAAGAAGTTGGCCACCCTGTTATTGTCGTTCGATTTCTCAAAGGCATTCGACAATGTCTCTCCCTCGAAACTACTTCAAAAACTGAAATGCAGTGGATTCTCAAGGTCCTCTTTGCACTGGTTCTGGTCATATCTTTGTGATAGATCTCTGTGTGTCTCATCTAAAACATCCTCCTCTGAGTATCGTAGCATAAATATAGGGGTTCCTCAAGGATCTGTCCTTGGACCCCTCCTATTTTGCATTTATATGAACGATATTAGTAAACATCTTAGTGAGCACATTTTTAGGCTATTATATGCGGATGATTTACAAATTTATGTCCAGACACCGGCCGAGGATATTGAGCTTGGTATCTCCTGCCTTTCAGATTCAGCGAAAAAGGTGGTTGCATGGGCAGAGGAAAATTGTCTATTATTGAACACAAAGAAAACCCAGGCCATAATATTCGGATCCCGTTCTACACTCAAATTATTTAAGGATTTGGACATACCCGACATTATTGTCAGTAACAAGGGTGACCGTGTTCCATTTCTAAACGAAATTAACAATCTTGGAGTGGTATTAGACAACACATTGCCATGGTGCCCCCAAGTAAAAGAGGTTACCAAAAAAGTCAACAGAGCGTTATATGGACTCAAAATCATCAGACCCTGTACCTCTTTATCCCTTCGCAAACGCCTTATCGAATCATTAGTCCTACCCCACCTTGACTACTGCAATGTAGTTTATGCTGATGTTTCTAACAAACTAAATGCACAGCTCCAAAGGCTGTCTAATACATGTATTAGGTACATATATGGCATTCGTCGTTCTGAAAGCATAACACCATTCAGAAAGAAATTAAATTGGATGTCCAATAAAACCCGTGTAGACTACTTTGCATCCTTAATCATGTACAGGATTGTTCGGATGAAAGAACCCCCACTCCTCTCTTCATTGTTCAATCCTTTCATTACAGACAGACCAACCCGTGGTCCTAGAAAGGACTTACTTATTCCATCCCCGACAACTAATTGGGGTCTTAATTCATTTCAAACGCACTATGCTCAGTTTTGGAATTCCATCCCTCCTTGCATTCGCGATTTGCCTACGTACTCTCGCTTTAAAAAGAGCATCAAAAGTTACTTGCTCAAAAATGACTTCAGGTAGCTGTCGAGCAGCTGGGCGAGTCATCCATTTGACTTTATTAATTTATTTAATTAAATAATTTATTTTACTAGTTTATATTATATTGACTGATATATTGATTGTCCTGATTATGCTTATTGACTTTTATTTACTTTTGAATCTTGTTTACTATTAAAATATTGTTAATTTTTTCTATTTTTTATTTTACTTTCTTACTTTCTATTGACACTGTATAATTTTTTGTGATGGCAAATAAAGATATAATAATAATAATAATAATAATAATAATATACAAATACCTACAATTTCCATTTTTAAAATTTTATTATACATTCGAATTATTCTGAAACCGAATTTATTTGTTCATTTTTGAGTCTTTATAGCCCACTGTGAGACGGTTCTTTTGTCCATAATATAAAAAATATGTTTTGTTTATCTAAAAAATAAAAATTATTGTATATCCTTCAGAAAATATTACTCGAATTAAACGGTTCCTTTGAAAAAATGTCAATAAGCAGTAAACTTTAATGATAAAAAGATTATTTAAAACTAAGGTTAATAAAAAATTATATTTTTAGATGCAACTCATCACGATTTCTTATTTAAACGAAGCACTGGTTTGTAAACAAATTATTAAATGATGCTCTATTGCTTTTATTTATTTTAAATTAATTATTAATTTTTTTTCAGATGTGACTACACATGACTTTCTTCCTATGCAAGAAACTGGTGCGTAAATCATTTTTCAATTATTTAATTTTTCTTTTTTAAAAAATTGAAATAAATTTAGTTTTTTTTTTTTTAGATGCTACCACTCACGACTTTTTCCGCAAAAGACATTAGTCAGTTAATAATAATTTAAAGTTTGTAACTTTATACAATTTAAAAGTAATTAATACTGGTTTTTCATTTTAGGGACAACTTCAAATATAATTTTCTGCAAATTAAATTGAGTAAATAATTTATTTCACTTTAACAAGGGGAAACCGTTATCTTTAGAACAAAAAACTACACCTCATGGTTATGAACAGTTTATTATGTTGAAGAAACATAAATTTTGAATTTGTTACTCTCCTTCTCTCATTCTTTTATTACAATGGGCTCCATGGGCCTAGTACGGTGGGACTTGATGTTATTAGATAATGTTTTCTTCAGCAATCTTTTTATTAACGCTAAAGTACCTCGTGGGTTAAATAAAAAACTATTCTCACTTTTTTTGTCATAGAAGTTTTTTGCAAGCTTTTAGCATTGCAATTTTTCATCTCACATTTTCTGAATAACGGGTATGACTAAGATAATAAATAGAAAATTCAATTTAGGCTAACTTAATTTCTAAGTAAGTTTTGTTGGTTTTCAAAATTATATGCATGCTTGTAAAAATTTTTGAATAACTGCCAAATTACAATTTTTGAGAAAACTAGCTTTTAAATCTTTGCAAAACTTCAAGTCAGTCAAATTTTTTTTAAATTTAAATAATGGCATGCAAAAATTTTGGAAACCAATAAAACCTACTTAAAAAACTACTATTTTTTTGATAATTTACAGAATTATAATTTTGTTAAGTTATATTGTTAAATATATTTAAAATTGATATTACTTGCTTCCAATTGTTTAAGTACCAAAAGAGTTGTAACATTTGCTAAAGAGTTTATATGTAATAAATGATTATAGTCACATTTTTTAAAATGTAATTTAGATTAACTTAAGACGGGAAATTGCTTCAAAAATAATTAAAAGAAATTTATGAAGATAAATTTAAAATTTATTTATTAATAAGGGATTTTCTCCTGCAAGGTCACTGTGGTAATCTTTAAGTTGACTTTCAGTTTCCTCAACTGATTTAGAATTAGTTTCTTTGCTTAATAAATTTAAAGCTTCCTTACTTTTTGATGCAGTTATTTTAGTGGCCGTACACTCATTAGATTTTTTAATGGTATACTTTGATCATTTACTTAATTCATTTATTTGATAATTTATGCTACAAGATGCATCAGTAAAAAATTGACACCCTAAAAGGCCATGATATGGAATATTATTACTTTTAGGAACAACATGAAATGATGATAGGCACCATGAACAGATATTTCAACTTCTCCTAATGTTTTCAGTGGCATATTACTAATGCCTCTTAAACTGACAATTCTATTTTTATTTATTGGAATATTGTCCAGCAAAGCCCCTTCTTTGATTATTCAGTTCACTGCCAGAATCACACATATTCGTAAGAATTTGTTGATTGTCCTCATCAGTTACCATTATATATGGAATCGTATCAAAATCTTTCCTTAATTCAATAGTTCCGATAAATTTATTATTGCCTTGACCCAATTCATCGAACGAGTTTCCATTTGAGGTCTCTTCTGCCCGCTCGTCATAGGAGGGGCTTTTTCGTTTTTACTGATCTTCAATTGTGATTTTTTTATATTCTCCATGAATCACTTTTGGGTCTCTTTGGACAAGAATCTATATTATGTATTCTGCATTTCTGCCTGAAATTTCGAATGCTTTCAGTTATCAGGGAAATCCTCTTTTAAAAGCATACCAAGTTCTAATCGAATGTCCCTTTATCAAATACCTATTACAAGTTATATTGGCTTTTTCAGAACGCTCTAAATCTATCTTTTTATCAGTTAAGTGTAGGCAGTCGCTGGTCCCATACGGTCCAAAGCACCATACATATTTTCTAAAATCTTTAAAGGTTACCCTTTGTGATCAGGAACACTCGTTTGATAATTTAACCCTCTTTGTTCCAATTCTTCATGATCAGTATTAGTTTAAATTGCGTTATCTTCATACAAAGCAACAGCAGATGAAGTTCTTTGTTTATTTTTTGGATTATAAACAGTATATGGATTTCCTTGCGTTCTCAATGACAGTTTAGCTTCTTTGCCTTAGAGCACTTGCTCAATTTCAGGTTTCAACCCCCTTTTAAAACATTTTATGGCATTTTAAATTGTCTTATTCTTATACTTTAAAATTTTCTGTAGTTGGAGCATTTACTAATTTGTAGACTTCATTAATTATATCAGCGCAGTCCATAATTCTGTTAGAAAATTTACTTACACTTTCATTTTCCCCTTGGGAAACAGAAGCAAGTTGACCTTGAAGCTGAAAAACACTTTTAAATGAAAAGTATAGTTTCTTTTATAGTTTCTTTTCTACACTTTTAAATGAAAAGTATAGTTTCTTCAAATGAGTTTTCAACGCGTCAATATTGGTAAAAGTTTTATTTCTTATAGATCTTTTTGCTTCGTCTATTAGCTTACTTCGTACAATTTTAACAAAATTCTGTTCAGCATTTGAATCAATCATAGTATAACCTTCATCTAGTACATAAAAAAATTCAGTTAAACTAAGTTTTTCGATGTCATATTGTGGTACAACACAAAGTGCATCTTTAAGCAGAATTTGATTTGCTAGATTTCTGGATTAACCTGCTGAATTTCAACGGAATTGTCACCATATTCTGAACCTTGCGAGAAATTAATCGGTGTTTCTAGTATTGCTTAGAGTAGGGTTTAATTTATCTATTTTTTAATTGGCTCCAGCTGAATTATTTAACGTATCTTCCAGCTTGAAAATAGGAGTATTTGGTAAATTTTATGCATTTGATACAAATGGTGGTGGAGGATTCCTAGGTAGTGTATATTAAACTTATGGATCAAAACTTTGAAATGCTTGCGGTTGATTCCTTGCTGCTGACCTAGTTACTCTTTGATTCTCATTTAGTATTTAAACACAAGAATCATATAACTTACTTTTTCTCAGTATTTTGCTTTTTCTCATTTAGATATGCAACCGTTTCATAAGTTTGTATTCTTAAAAAAAAATGTTAATTATAGGGTTGGTTGGCGCATCCCAGAGGGTTTAGTTGGCGCAAGAATAGTAGGAATTGTTTTTCAAAACAGTCTAATAATTTTGTTTATGTTTCTAAAAATTCATGAAAAAAATGAACTTATAACTATTAAATTACGTAATATCATGATATTTATGTAAAAATAATTAATTCATTAATTTCTGAAAAATATACAGGAAGCAAATGTAAGGTTATGTTATTATTTGTTTGTTTACAAGAAATAATTGAAGTGGATAATTTTAAATATAAGAAAAAAGTTTTACATATATAGGGCAAAAAAAGGCTATTTTCTACTATAGCAAGACGGCTTCTTTCCCCGTTATATGTAAAAGTATGTTTTAAATCACGGGAAAAAATATGGGGTTCGACTTTTGCATGCTGTTTAAACTCGCTCGCTACGCTCGATCGTGCTTATAGCACTAATAAAACTGCATGCAAAGTCAAAACCAATATTTTGTCCTTTGTTTAAAAAATAGCTATTATTTTTTTATGTAAAAAAAGTGTTAAGGATTAATTTTATGATAAATTTAAATATTTCTGATATGCATACCAACTGACCAAAAAAATTTTTTTTAACAAATATTTTCTATTAAATAAAAAAACCTTTTCAAAAAAATAACTGTGCTAGTAAAAAAAAGGGTCCAAATTTTAATTGAACATAAATATTTAAAATCTTGAAATTAAAATAATAATAATTATTAAATTTATATACAGTAATTAAGTTATATAGGGATCTAAATATTTATTGAGTAGCTGGTATTTAAAATAAAAAGATTTAATTTTATTATATAAAATCTTATTTATTAGTATGTTTTTTCATTTTATATATATATATATCGATATAACTACCGCAGTATAAAATGTTCATAACTTGAATTTACAATACATTTAGTATTTTGGCACACCTCTTTTTTTATTTTCGGTGTATAATTTGCTTTTACATATAACTTATAAATAATATTTGTAATTATCAGATGCCTTAAACCCCATATTTGGGTTTAAGGCGTATCAAAAGGCTGCCCAAATTTGACCATTGCTTTGGTGTAAAGCGTTGTTGAGTTTTTCAATTGCTTCAGCTGTTTTTAGTACGAAATCGAAATCAGGAAAAAGTAAATCTTTCATTTTAGCGATATAATCTTCTTTAGTAATGATTCCTTGATAGTCATTGAATTTGTTAAAAATTCAGAAGCTCGTTTGTGAATTTGTTGCATCTAAAACTAAGAGATCAATTTAATAATTGACTTTCATACTGAATTTATAAGAAATAAAGAATTATAATAACGATAGAACAAGCACCTTTCATTTTTTTAAAGTTGAAATTAAAGAAATATTGAGATGCGTTTTAAATGTCACATGGTTTTTCAGTATTGTCCATATGGTCATTGCTTAAGTCATTTAAACAGTCTAGAAATTCGTTAATTTCTGCAGGTTGCAAATCACCTCTAGCTATGTCGACTAATGAACGGTAGTCCTGAATTGGGTCTTTCTCGAGCAATGTTTTACATAATACATCTAAAGGGTTTACTTCTTCCGTACTATTTGCCCAACCTTTTAATGTTTGTAAAGATTATAAGTCATACCCTTTATTCATTTGGGATTCTCATGCTGTTTCATATAGTAAATTATTTTCCTTATTCAGTTGAGATACCCCTTCGTTTTCCAAATTTTCTGGTTCGTATGATTCATTTTCCGCGATCACCTTTCTTTTGGAAGCATATTTAGTTACTGTATCCCGTAAATAAATTTCCGGTATACGTTTAAGTTCCAAATATGCTGAATAGATCCATTTGATATAGCTGCGGTTATTGCATTCTTCCTAAAATTACACATTTTTTCACTGGTTTCAGAATTTATCTGTAACAATAATTTTTGTCTATAATTATTTTAAGGTACAAAAAAAATTTTTTCCAAATGCAAGCAATTTTAAGAAAAAAATTATTTAAAGAAAGAATTTAAATTTAAAATCCCAGCTGCAAGCAAATTTTTGTAAAAGAGTAAATAACAAAAAGAGTGATTTATGCTAATAAGGTTTAAGTTCCAATAATTTGTTTTATTGTTTTACTCCAAGCAAGATCTACAGAGGCGTGTCGTTTTTAGATCTGAAAAACTTTACGCAAGTTTTAAATATTAAAATACATATTATCTAAATTTGCTGTATTGAAAATTACCAATTATTATCTGAAGCGAATTGACCCATAATTAATCCAACTTACAATTATCAAAAATTATTTAAAAAAACTTGTCAGCTAAGTGTATTGTCAAGGATGACTCCAATACTTCCTACTTAATCAATAAATGGCACATTGTCGCCGTTGGTGTTGACTGTAATCATTGGAACTTGGATTTCTTTGAATTGCTTTATTGTGTTAGGGGAGCCAAAGATAATTGTCTGTGTCTTTTTAGTATTCAGAGACAAATTTTCGAATTGAATAATTAGAATAGTAATAACGCTTGCAGGTTTCCGGCCTCTATTTATAAAAGCTTGAAACCATGAATAAATCTGGTGCCTTAATCCCACGTGAGTATCCAATTAAATCATTTGAATTGACACTCCTCCAGAATACCATGATCTATAAAATCAGTTCGATGACCAGAGCATATTCAAGAGATTACTGTCTTATATGCTATTTCTCTCTTACAGAGGCTCAACTTTAATACAATTATTGTAGTTGTTAAATTCACAATAAATGTATCAGTCCGACATTACTGATTTGTCTTATGTTCTTATTTAAGCCAGAATGAAAATGTGTACACAAGTACAAATATAATATTTGTATGTTTGTGTAAGCCAAAAAGTTTGGTATATCAGTATTTTCTGATAAACAAATATAATGGTTATTTAATCATTTAAGTATAATAATGACACACATGTATACACATATTTATACCCATTTATTTACTTTACATATTAGGCCATAGCAATTTTCAGCCTAAAATAAGTTTTCGATTTAATATCTCAGTCAGACCCGTTATTCTATTATCCCGTTATTATATTAAAATTTGGGATAAAAAACTACAATGCTCAAAGCTTACAAAAACTGCTATGAAGTGAGAAAAGATTTTTGTGAGAAAAAATCTGCGAGGTGCGGTATAGCTTTATTAAAAAGATTGCTGAAAATTATATATTCACTATTTCCAAGGTTTTCAGCCACTATTCATTATAGCGCTTATTAAAATACTTTATCCAGGCACGTATTTAGGGAGGGGGCTAAGAAGGCCTTGCCCCCCCCCCTCCCAAAATTTTTTATTTTGATTGTTTTATCTTTTAAATTTCTTTTTCTAAGTGTAATTGTTTTTATATTTTTATTTTACTGTTTAACGGTCTTTTTTAACACATAAAAGTAAAATTTTGTTCTCATGATTAAAAATTCATTTTTAAATAAAGATATTAAATTTTATATTAATTAGTATATATTTCATTTATTTCCTGTTCATTAAAAAAAAAATATATTCATTTATTAATTTATTATTTTTGGAAAAGTCGTAAAAATTTGATTACACTTGTTGAAACAAATAATAACGAAATAATGCCGACCAAATTAGTTGGTTACTCAGGGGTTTTCCAGCCTAATTAATTTGTATTAGAAAAACGATTTTGTTTACTAGAAATTTTGCTATCTTATATAAATTATTTTTGTTGTCAACTTAATATTTAATTAAAAATTATTAAAATTAAAATTTAAATTGTTTAAAGCAATTAAAATTTGTTATCCTTGTTTTTAATATTTAATTTATTTATTGGGTTATTAAATTGTATTATGTACTATTAGTATATATCATAGACGGATCGCTTAACTTCGAAGTTATCATTGGCCGTACGCCTAGATTTCTAGTACAGACGTATTGCCTGTTTAGCGAGATCGGTGAGGGCCTCGAACGAACTTGCGTTTCATGCGTTTGGAGAGGGGGCTCCAAAATTTTCTGTATACATTTTTCTGATGCCGATGTTCGAGCCCCCTCTCCAAACGTATGGAACGCAAGTTCGTTCGAGACCCAGAGCCCATCCTCGTTGAAAACGCTATACGCATGTAAAATTCAAGGCGTACGGCCAATAATAATTTTTTTTTCAGTGTATGTTTAAAATACATTGAGTAGTATATAAATATATATAATATAACTACAGATTTAAAGCTAATTATGAGTTTGAAGCACTTTTCTGTGTATTTGAAAATGAGGTTTTTCGTCAAATAATGATATAATTCAATATGTTAATTAATTATTTATGTCATTATTTATGAACTAATTTAATATATGGTTTAAGAATGAATCACTTTCTTCAAAATAAATATTTATAGCAAAGATGCTAGTATTTTCATTATTATTAAAAGCAAAAAATAGGTATTATATTACAAAAAATAAAAGACATTTTATTAAATAAATTAAGTCCTGCGGTTGAGCATAGGTGAAATGTCGTTTTTTATGAAAAAAATATATAAGAAAAACATAAAATAGATCATATGAAAGCTAATTTTAGATTTAACATCAAATATTAAAATGGTATTGTAAAATAAGCAAAAAATAAAACACGACTTTTTTTACATAAATTCAAAATGTTTCATACTTGAATTTTTTGATATATTGTACGATATTAGTTTTCAGATATCTATTACGTTATATGTTTCACTATCCTTACATACTTGCTTGCTTTAAATATGAAATCAAGTAATGTTAAGTAAATTCAATTTCTATTAAATTTTAAATGAAAATATAGAGTAATAGTTTTATTTTAATAATTTACAAAATATTTATATAATACACACATAAAAAAGTCGGGGAGTTTCAGCCCTGAACTGGTCGGTAAACCTACGGAACTCAATACCTCTAACCCACTAACGAATTTCGGCTGTACGCCTTCTTATTTCGTGAAAAAAACTATTATTTGTGTGTACATATATTTTAATAATTTCCTTTGAATAAGTCTATGCTTTAAATAAAGAAATAATTATATATTTTTTAGGTTTCTACCAGTTTTCTACCACCAAATTGAAATCACTTAAAACTTTTTGTATTTGGTTCATTTTAATCACATTCAAATTCTTGACATATCAAACTTGTTTAAACGGACCTTCGGGGGGAGATGAATTCCCCCTTTCAGTGGGAAAATTAAATTTTTTTTTAACACTATGAATCGATTAATTTTTTGATTCGAAAATGGTGGATAGTAATTTTTTTAAAAAATGCATCCCTTCCCAGTTACAGCCCTCAGAAGTTTAATGTTTTGGAAATTTAAAATGGCCTTAATCAAGGTTCTTGGGGCTGTAACTGTCAAAGGATGCATTTTTTTGAAAAATGTTTATCGAGCTTTTCGTCTTAAAATCAAAAAATTAAGAAAGTAAGTAAGTAAACCTTTATTTGTAGCCACAAAATAGTAAATACATATATCTTTGTACAATAATTTCTTTTAATATATACAAGAATAAATATAATGTAATATAATGTAAAAATAAAATATAATATAAATGTAAAAATATAAAAATAATATATACTAATTATAATGTGTTTTTGGATAAGTTAAGTTATCACAGTCATTTTGTTTTAGTACATACTCAAATCTACTAAAAATTGGTAATTAAGCGAGTAAATAAAAAAGAGAGGTAAATAAAGCAAAATAGAGTAAAATCAAGTAAAATAAAGTAAATAAAGTAAGATAAATTGAGGTAAATAGATAAGTTTTAGTGGTTCCAGTGTACATTAAGGGTCTAACGAGAGTAGATATTTGTAGACTCCTGCTTTAAAGCTATTGAGAGAGTGTTTAAATCTGATTTCAGAGGGAAGTGAGTTCCAGAAAATGGTCCCATGAAATTGGTAGGATTGAGCTCCACAGTCTTTTAATTTAGGCAAGGATAGTTCCTTAGTTTTTAGTACACCTCGCGTATTGTTTTAGGTGTATGTTTGATAAATAATCCTGCGAGATAATCAGGTTGGTTAAGTCGTAGAATTTTGTACATCAAAATGGCTTCAAAATATAGTCTACGAGTGTCAGAACATAACCAACCGAGCTTTTTTCTGTAAGTGGTTATGTGAGTATCCTTGCGTACTCCGAAGATGTATCTCAAGCCAGAGTTGCTAAGGCGTTGCATTCGTGCTTTTAGTAAGTAGCTTGCGTCAAGGTACACTGTGCTGCAGTAGTCAATATGGAGTGTTACCAGAGATTGTATCAGTTTTGTACGTAGCGTTTCAGTTGTGTAGTGGCGGATAAATCTTAGTGTGTACAGCACACGGTTGACTTTCTTTTCTACACTTGTAATTTGCGACTCCCAGTTAAGCTTACTATCAAGTATAAAACCAAGGCTTTTTACTTCTTTCTCAAATGGAATAGTAATTCCATTGCCCATATCAACACCAGGGTAGTTTAAACTATTTAAGCGGTTCACAAAAGTGCCCGTACCGAAGAAAATAGCCTTGGTCTTCTCATGATTGAGCCGTAGTGCAACACTTTCAGCCCAGGCAGAAACCCGACGAGCTGTAAGCGAGAGCGTCTCAATGGCAGTGGGCATGCCTTCAGGAGACACTTGTAAGTAAACTTGAAGGTCGTCTGCATAGAGTAGGTGTAGCGTGTTGTCTGGTAAGTGCGTCTTTATATCATTTATATATAAACAGAATAATAAGGGCCCGAGCACCGATCCCTGGGGCACTCCAAGATTAATACTAAGTGGATCAGATCGAGACAACTTGGAAATAACTTGCAGGTATCTATCCTGAAGATATGATTTGATCCACATTAGTGATGTCTTGGAAAACCCCATGTTTATAAGTTTAAGCAGGAGCTTAGAAGGCGAGATGGTGTCGAACGCCTTACTAAAATCCAATTGAAGCAGAAGAGTAATTTGTCTATTTGTCATGCCTCGTCTAATGTCATCAGTGAGTTTTAGTAGCGCCGTGGTAGTACTGCTGTATTGTCTGAAACCAGTCTGCAGTTGGTCTAGTATTTTTTTACTACTTAAGTAGGCAGTCAATTGGTCATGGACAAGCTTTTCTAGAACCTTAGATAGGAAGCAGAGTAAAGCAATGGAGCGAAAATCAGAACAGGATGTAGGGATATTGATTTTCTTAAGTGCGACTAATAGCGCTTTTTTCCATTCAGGTGGAAATACCCCTTTTTTTAAGGATTCATTGAAAAGCCTGACCAAGAAAGGACCAATAGTAGGAAGAGACTTGGCTACTACATTATGAGGAATTCCGTCATCGCCAGTTGCTTCGGATTTAAAGTGAGCAACAGCTAAGATCATATCATTGAGAGATACTTCAGAAAAGGTGAAGCCATCATCAGACACATTATTGATTATATCATCGATGTCACTCAGGTTTTCTGTGGGGGAATGAGAAACACCTGCAAAAAATGAATTTATACCGTTGGGGGAGAAGCCATGAAGGTCTGATTTAGGAGTAGGCAATAACCCAAGATGGCGGAGTTCACGCCAGAAATCTCTATTATTATTAAGAGCATCAGTAATGTGCTCACTGAAATAAGTGTTTCTGGCTGCTTCAGAGAGTGCTTCAACCTCATCAGAGAGTATGATAAGTTCACTGACTAGTGAGGGATTATTAGTACGGAGGTAGCGTTTTTCAGTTGCTTTTCTCTTTTTAATTAGTAACTGCAGTTCAGGGGTAATCCAGGGAGGCTTTTTGTTTGGCTTAACTGATTTAAGAGAAGCAAGTTGATCAATTGCTGATTGTAAATTTACATTCAGACAGTTGAGTGCAGAATTGATATCAAAGTCAGTTGATTGAAACAATGACCAGTCATGACCTGCCAGAATCTCATTGATGTCCTCAGGAGTAATGCTACTGAGCTTCCTATATGAAAAAGTTTCGGTAGGAGGTTTAGGTACATGAAGCTCGATTGTTACATCGATGAGATTGTGAGAGGAGTGAAAAGAAGGTACTGTATTGTTGTACGATAGAATATTATCGTTGGCATCAACGCACATAATATCAATCCACGTTTTTGCAATATCGGAGCCTGGGGGGCTGTTAGTAGGACCATGTTTAACGATCTGTTGTGAAAGCTCATTGATTAACTTTTGAGTAAACTTAGAGTCGCTGTTATCAATCAACCCTTAGGTCAATCATCCTTAGGAAACCCTTAGGTATTCCAAGAAAAATCGTAAATAAGAAATTGTCGGTATCCAAAAAGATTTGTTTACCCTTCCGGACGTAAAACTCATGCGTAAAACTTGTCACAGAGCTTCCTGTACTCGATTTACGCCTAGGAAGGGAAAAAGTTTCCTAAACACCATGGGCAAAAAACCTTTAAAATTTGTCGCCCTTGATACTTAATATACTATTCTGGCTAGTGTCCAGAAAGCACGTATTTTCCGGCTAAAAAAGTGTGTTATCTTGTCTCTGACATGACTTAGAAATAGTAATTTCTATCCAAGGCTACAAAAAATAAAGAATGACTTTAAAATGGCTTTAAATTTCAGCTACACCTCGGACTGCAATTCATGTGCGATCTGAGACATTCTTTTTTTACGGCCAAGGGCAAAACATAATTTTTTTTGTGGCTGAGTCCAGGCAGGTCGCGTTACGCGTAAGGTCTCATAAACGTGTGCGGTTTACTATAGCAACTCAAAGTTATTTGTCCGTCCATTTTTAAAACCTCACGCGTAACGCGTCGTGTCAGGACTCAGCCTTAATTTTTCTGGATACGATCTGTAATTGCCATTTTTATGTTAAAAACCGCATTTTTCATTTCTGAGCTACTCAAAATTATTAAACTAACTTTTTTTGTAAAAAAAAAATTAAAAAATAAATGGAAAATTCAGATTGCCAAAAAAAAACATTCCTAAAAAAAACCTTTCATTTTATAATCAAAATTAGCCCGAAAAAAAATCGAAAAATTTAATTATTTAAGGAAGCATGAACCTTCGCAAAAGCAACTCTTAATAATACAAAGTAAATAATCTCAAATTCTACTGAATAATTTTATCATTGAATGTCTGATAAATAATTAAAGTCTTAAAATACAAAGGCAAAAACTTAAACCAACTTTTAATAGAATATTGAAAAATTTCATTATTTACTTATACGTTTTACTCGACTTTGTTATTACTTTTGTAGTTTAATGCACTTAATTAATCTTCCGTGGATTCAGGGCAATTTCCGTAAGAAACCAAACGAAACATTGATTTATCTAAGCAAGTATGAATATCCGTAATGATATAATTCTTAATTTAATAAAGTAAATAATCTAAAATACCTATGAATCAATTACCATTAAGATCATTCAAAATTATGAAACCAAAATTTTTACCATTTTATGCATCGTATCCGAGGCATAAAATGACATCAAATTTATTAAACATAGGAAAATTGTGTTAAAATAACATTTAATTACTAAAAAGTCTACTCAAAAATAGTCGGTTACTCATTTTTTTTTAAATTAAAAAAAAAGAAAATCACCGATATATTAGTGCTAAGACCTATATACTAGATACCGTCAAAGACGGGTAGAGCGAAGCTGATCATATTAGAAAAAAGCAAGAAAAGAGTTTCAGTAATTTTTTAATTTTGGAATTTTAAAAGTTTTGATTGGATTGAGTTCCACAATAATGTTTAAATAAGACGTAAAAAAATGTTAAGCAAAGATCGAATTTTGAAGTATTGGCCAAAAAGGACACCGAAAATTTGCCCCTTATTTTTTAACCTTGTTATTTGTTTGCTGAAAAGATTTCAACCAAACTTTTCTTTGCAGAGCTTTGTTATTACGTGCTTTTTCCATTATTCATAAAAAAAAAAAATTCTCTGGACTCTAATACCCCTCAATTTACTAAATTACCAAATTAATATTACACTCAAGTCAGAATGCGGTGTAAGGGTTTCCGAATTCGACAACCAGAATTAGAAAATCTTCTGTAGGTCTTGTATGACGCTGAATCCGAATTCGGGGTCCTACTGGGTTAGAAAATAGGAAAATACAGCAAACTTTCCATCTTATGGGTTTTTAACATGGAACATGTTTATAGGGAGGGGGTACTTCAGAACTTGAAAATTAAGGGGGGGGGGGTCAAATAAGACTTCGAATAATTGGGTAAGTATATATAAATAAATAAAATACTTTTAAAAGACTTTGAAAAATCTGGGCTTATGGACTTAGGATAATACAGGTTTATGGACTTAGAATAATATTTTGGAATAATTCAGATTCAGGGATTTGGAATAATTCAGGTTTAGGGACTTGGAATAATATCGAGGACTTAGAATAATTCAGGTTTAGGGGATAAAAATAGTTTGGGTTTAGAATCTTAACAGCTAGTGAGGTGATAATTACAAATTATAAGAATAGAAAATTGTATTGTAATGTTGAGTAACATTTGTATTATACCTAGTCCTCAGCTGGAAGTAAACATGTTCCATGCATTTAGGTTGCATTTACACAAACCGGTTATAAGTTTTTCACAATATTTTGGAACTAATGATCAAATTAATAAGTGCCACGTTTTAAGAGTAATTAAATAAATATTGAGTTTTTATTTTATTTGGTTTCAATAAAGGAATATTAAAGCTAATTATTGGTGTTGAAAGCTATCTCCAGGATAAGATAAAATCGGAAAAATACAATGAGTTTTTTTCTTTATTTTTCTTATAATCTTGCATTTGAAAAAGTTTTATCTTATTTTAACTTTTATTTAATTCACTGACTCCTATACGGTGGCAAAATGGATAAAACTACCCCTAAATTTAACAAAATTTAACAAAAAATGAAAAAAACTTACAACTGGATCATGGAACATGTTCACTTATAACAGTTTTAACGTATATTCCCTAATTATTATAAGTCCTAAGACCGAAATTACAATAAAACCTATAAAGTATTCTAAGTTCTTGTTCTTATCAGGCCCTGACTCCCACTTCAAATTAGTCCCTTAATCGGAAATATTCTAAGTCCATTTCACACCACCCCCCTTAAAAACGTTGTCAATATTTCAACCTCCCCTCCCCCCCCCCCCTTAAACCGTCAATACTCGGTAGTTCCGAACGGGACGCAAATTTTATTTTATTAGGTGAATCGCTATTTGCTGATGTTTGTAATCTTAGCTGCGATTGGTTCTAATTTTTTGGTATTATAGTCATTTCTAAAAACTCGGATACGGCAATTTTTTTTTCGCTAATTTTCTCAATGTTATAGCAATTTAACCAAATGGTCATTTTTGTCCCAAAATGATTAATTTTTAAATTACCTCAAAAATTGCAGTTTCAGACAAAAATGGTTTTTATAGGTCTCAACAATTTTCTAAAACCTTTTTTCTAAAAATTCTTTATTTGTCCTTCAGAATTATTTGTTTGCAAAATATTTTACCTTTTTAATTTTTTAGTTTAAATTCTATTCTTTACAGACACTAAACTGAATGACCCTTTTTGGCCTAAAATGATCAATTTTCAGTTAGCTGCAAAAATCGTAGTTTTAACATTGAACCTGTTTGTAAGGAGGGGTAACCTGTTAATCTGAAAATCAAGTGGGGTCAAATGTGTCTGATTTAAGGGGGAAGGTCCAATGGTACTTGGACAAATTTCAATTTAGGCACTTAGATTAATCCGGGCTTAGAGAATTCTAATAATTCGAGTTGAAGGACTTCGAATGTTTTCGATTTAAGGTCTTAGAATAATACAGGTTTACAGAGTCAACATAATTTGGGCTTAGAATCTTAACATCTAGTAAAGGTGATTATTACAAATTATAAGAATAGCAATTTCATTGTAATGTTGCTTAGCATTTATGTATTATAACTAGTCCTTTTTAGAGGTTTAGTTTTCACGTCCTATAATTAGTCTTATAGCCCAATTAGAGCTTGTAATTATTGAATCCCAATATTTTCTTACCCTTTCCTCAAAAAAGGCAGTTAATTAGATAATTTTAGCTCTGCTTCCAAAATATTGCAAAAAAACCTTAAAATGGGGTAGTTTTTGCTAATTTCATGACCTCTACTTCTCAGCCTTTTTTGCACCCCAGATTGGGTATTTCAGAATCAAAGCATACCTATACTTTTGTATTCTAATTTTTTTGGTCGCATGTTCTAGAAAAAGTTAACCAATTTTTGAAAAAAAAACTCAAATTATGACACCCCGAAATAGACTAGATTTTTAGATTAGGCCAAAACATACTTAATTTATATTTTTAATTTTTCGGTATTTTGGCTCTGAAGGGGCATGTCGGGCCATTGTAGACCTGCCGTTTACCCACGCTCTTAGTGTTTATAGTATACATGATTTTGAGCTTTGATAAATTTAATGTCTTCAATGTCCCGACATGCCTCTCTAGAATTAAAATACCGAAAAATTTAAAATATAAATTAAGTATGTTTTGGTCTTAGTTAAAAACCTAGGCTATTCCGGGGTTTCATACTTTTATTTTTTTTTCAAAAATTTGTCATTTTTGTGTTCCATAACTTTTACCAGAACACGCGGCCAAAAAAATTAGGATACGAAAGTGTATGTATTTAGATCTTGAATATCTCTGTGCCAAAATTCAGCTGTAATACTCACACGCACTTATTACCATACCATTGTTATTATCAGGTTCCTATACTCTTTTTTATTTAATAAAATTACGCTATTTAAAAAAATCGGTTTTTAAACAACCAGTTTTTTTTCAATGAAGTAACCTTCAGAAGAATTAAAAACTTATTAGTTATTAGTAGAGGTGGACGATACGAGACGATACCGAGACTTTAGGCTTGTCTCGTCTCGGTATCGGAAATTTCGAAATTTTGCAGTCTCGTCTCGGTCTCGTCTCGGTCTCGTCTCGATCTCGTCTCGTTTTCGAGAAAGTCTCGAAAAAATTAAAGTTTTTCTTCAGGAAAATTATAAAAATAAAATTTTCAACTATTTATATACAAACAATTACAAATTTATAAATTCCTGTGAGACTAAAGCGTCCTCTGAGCTGAGTTTCTTTTATGACTAATAAAATAACCTGACAATTTTTATCAAGCAGTTATTCTTTTGTAAAATTATAGATAAAAAAATATTGTTTTTGATTAAAATTGTATACATTTGAAAAAAAAATTTTTATCTGCAATAAATTACTGTAACGTATTTTTAAGATTTAAAATAATAATGTTTCTAAATTATCTTTGACGGTTGATTATTATTGATATTATTTGATGGTTGGTTAGCTGATCATAAAACTGAATCCTTTTACGGAATAACAGCCCATATTTTATTGATGAACACTGGATTTTACGTTCAATAACTTTAGATTTTATACTATCAGCTAGGAGCTAAACATTCAGGAATAGTATATTACGACCCATGGCCAGAAAAATAAAGAATGGCCCAAATCGCACGTAAATTACTTTCCGAGGCGAAGCCGAGGATGGTATACTGCGATTTGGGGCATTCTTTTTTTATGGCCCAGGGTCGTATACGATTTTTCTGCATCAGTGTCGAGAAAACACGTCTTTGCCGGACTAGCAGCAGCCGGGAAATACGTGGTTTTTGGCCGCTGACCATAAAAAGATTTAGCCCATATACTTTTTCAAGCCTTAAAAGATTATGAGATCGAGGGGAAAATTCAAGGTATCACTGTTAATAATGTATCATCAAATAAAACTTAATGTTTAAGAAAATTTATGCAGTGATAAATCAAAGAAAACTATAATTATAAATATTTTTTAAGTACACAGTCTTAATAAAAATATTAATTTTAATGCTTATTGTAAAAATTTAAATTAACTAAATGTATTAATAACTTTTTTTTCGAGACGAGACTTCCCGAGAGTCTCGATATGAATGTCTCGTCTCGTCCCGAATTTTCTACAAATGCTCTCGTCTCGGTCTCGTCTCGATTTCGAGACGAGACCGAGACGAGACCGATACTGGTCTCGCAGTCTCGTCCACCTCTAGTTATTAGTTTCTAATCCATTTTTCAAACTGATCAATGTATAAAAATAAAAAAATTCAACGATAATGGAATTATACATAGAATGCATATGGATGGTGTTACATATTCTTTGAACTAGGTTTAGTCTAAAAAAATAATATTAATATTTAAAATTTTACGTGTCGATTTCTTTTTAAATACTTAATTAATTTTAAAACCAATATTGATGTAAAATTCCAATTAATAATTAATTTTTTAATTTTTTATTAAATAATAAAAAACGCAAAGAATTATAAAAAAGCTAAGACTTTTTTATTTCAGGCACGATCACATATTTATTGAGTATTTTCTCTTTAATAACGTTGATGGGATCCACACCCTCATAAATTGAAAACTATTATTTATTATAACACACCAAGGCAATATAAATATGGAGAGGCATCGGAATGACCTGGGGACCAAATTCCTCATTAATTGGAAAATTTGAAGACTTTTTCGTTTTTTAACCTGATGAACTTTTAAGACACGATTTCATTTACGTATTGCATACATAGGGTGATCGTGCCTAAAAAATAAATTTCAATTAATTTAGTTATTTTCTGGTTATTTTAGATCAGTAACCACATTTTGGATGTATTAAATTCAAAAGCAATTCATTTTTCACCATAAGGCACGATTTCATCTATGTATTGCATACACAGGGTGATCGTGCCTAAAAATATAAGTATCTTGTGATATTTTGCATTTCTATGATATTTCATCGATGCAAAGTTTAAACAAAAGCTATGAAATTCATTGCGCAGTTGACATTCATAAGGGTTTTCACCTCTGTGATGCGAAAATACAAGAATAAACATGCTTTTAAAAATACCGGATTGGGCCCAAAAACTATAGGTTCCATCAACTTAATAAAAGAAACCCAGTTTTAAAAAATGAAAGTAATCCGTTGGATCGTTGTTGAGATATCGTGCCCACAAGGTGTCGATTTTTGCATCCATTAAGGTAGAGCTTCGCTCTATAATAAACATACACACGCTACGAAATATCACTTTTTTATATGTTGTACTACGTGAACGTAAAAATACCGTAATCGAGCTATATACGTTTTGAGCCCGTAGGAAACGATTAAAATGTCCTCCAGGGAAGAAAGCAGCAATTAAAATAAGTAAATTATCCAAATAAAATTATTAAACAAAGATATAAGCTTGAGTGGCCATTTATTATTCAGAAGCGTTGATGACAATTTGGGTGTAAATTCATAATTTCAAAGAACAGAAACGATTTTTTCAAACCCATTTATAATTTATTCCAGAACTTTTTATTTTAAAATAATATTTTTAAGAAATCTGTACTAATTAGAGGAAGTTTTGAGAAGAGCATTTCACAAAAAGAATTAAGTACCAAATGAAAAATTTTATTTATTTTTAAGATATTTTTCCAAATTCTACTTAGCACTTTCTGACTTTTGATTTAGTTATTTCTTGATGGTATATTTTAAATTCTTAATTCTTAACATTGAGCTTTGGATTTCGGATTTTTTGAATTTGAAAAACTAAAACTGATTGCCGTCAGTGCTTATGAACAATTAATGGTTGCCTTAGCTTGTAAATTAAAAAATAATTAGTTAAATAACTTATCTCATATGAATTTGGTTCACTAAAATTTAATATTTATTATACTTTTACAAAAAAATATCAATCAAAATTACATTAAGTTGATTTAATTCCATTAAGTTCATCCTGAATTTGTTTAAAACTTTTGCCTTTAGTTTCTGGTAATAAAAATATTGTAAACAGTACACTTATTAAGCAACTAGTAGCAAAAATCCAAAATACTATATGACTACCAAAAGTTGTTTCAATATTATTGAAATATTTTGTAAAAATAAATGCTAATCCCCAGGAAAGAAATGCAGCAATACTTGATGCTTTTTCTTTCACTTCCATTGAAAATATTTCACCTACAATCGTCCATGGTACTGAACCCCAACCAATTCCATAAAAGCACATATAAACAATAAGAGATGCAATTGGTAACCAGCAAAGATTGTTAATATTGCTATAGTTTGACTGTTTCATGTAAAAATAAATTCCTAAAACTCCCTGTAAAAAAAATTATCTTAGTTTATGAAACAAAATTATTTGTATATAAAAATTAATTTATACTTAAATTTAGTCAAATTCAGTTACAAAAAAATGTTTTTTTACCAAAGAAACTGCAGAGCCAAGTCCAGATACAATCAAAAGTATTCTTCTTCCGAATCTATCAATAATTATTGGAGTTACAGTTGATGCAATTAGTTGAACTATTCCAATTATGATTGCACAAATAGAAGAGTCAAACGTTGATCCTGTACTAGCAAATATACTTTCAGTATACATAATTATAATACTAATACCAGTAAACTGTTGAAATGTGAGTAATGAACAAGTGTAAAAAAGAGCTTTAAAATTTGCTTTTGTAGAAAATAAATCTAAAAATCTTGTTTTTTTATTTACTGTTTTATCCACTGATTTCTTTAATAATATAGTTTGTGTGAAAATAGTTTATTTAGAATTAAAATTAAAATAGAAATTTAAAGTAGCTTACTTGAATATCATATAATTCATTTTTAACATCAATTTCTGATTTTCCTCTAAGTCTAGCTAAATTTTTGGATGCTTCCTTTTTATTACCATTTGTGAGTAAATAATAAGGAGATTTTGGCATGAATGAAAAAGTAAACAGAAATATAAATGATAAACTGACACAAAATATCGATAACATATTGTAAGAAACATAAGGACCAATGCAGTAGGCGTAAAGAAGACCAGCAGCAAGAGAAAGCTGAAAAAAAGACCCTAAAATGCCTCTTATTTTAGGCTAAAACATAAAAATAGATTAAAATTGTTTCATAGAAAGTGAATATTCAAACATTTTAATTTATGCTTATTATAAAGTCTGAGCAACATTTATTTATAATAAAGCAAAAAATTTCGATGAGAACTCGATGAGAACATAAAAATTGTCTACAGAAATACTTATAGACAAAAGAGAGAGTCAACGTACTTCCTAGGTGAAATTTATAGCCCAAATAATTCTTTTATTATATTCCTGTAAAACCCACTCCATAACCACCCACATTAACCCCCCTCCCCTACACAGAGAGGATTAATTTACTATACATACTTATACATATTTGCTTTGGAAAATAAACATTTTTAACAAATAAAATCATATAAATTTTAACCACCTTAAGGGATTGTATCTCCTTATTTGGGGTTTGTAGTTGAAAAACGACTTTAGTAATTAAAAAAGTGGCCCAAAATACTAACAAGGTGACATTTCTAACTAAAAATATTCATTTTATCATATAAAAATAGTAACTAGACCAAGAATGGTCATCTAAGCATTAATGGGTTAATTTTGCAAGGTTTCAAAATCTTTGTTTTGCGTGTTTTTTTCAAACGAGCCAAGTATTTGGAAACAATATTTAAGAACAATTGAATAAGATGTAGTTTTTGAAATCTTATTTTCTTAAAAAATAGGAACTTATTTCTGCATTTCATACAAAATTCAAACAATTCTTATTTTTCTAACTAACAAGCTAATATGCAAGTTTCAGAGCTGGGCAAAAGCAAATCACACACAAAGCACGCCCACAATATAAGTAAAAATGAATTGTAAATACTCATACGAAATTGAGTATTTGCTCAACTCTGCGAGGTTTAATAATTATCTTTGCTTACTTCAGCTATTTCTCCGCAATATAATGGAACAATTGTACATGCCATAGCACCAGGAATCCCAAAGATAAATCGAGCAATATAAAGATGCGTTATACTACTGGCTCTTGCTGTTAAAAGCCATCCAATTAGAAACGGAATAGTAGAGAGTAATAAAGTATTCTTTCTACCAAATCTGTAAATTGAATCAAAATTTTAATATATTTATAAACTGTTAAAAATACCGTATGGTAATAATACAAAATTGTGGTAAATTTATATGGGAAATGTGCATGCGCTTAAGTAATGAAAAGTCTTTTGTTATCGCTCAGTAATTTTTTTAATAAAATAATATAAAGTTTAAAAATTTTTTATTTCTGTATAAAGAAATATATTTTTCTTCCTGGCGGCTCAAAACCACTCTTTTTGCCCCGAAAAAAGCGCTTTTTCTACCCGCTGAGAAAGAACACTTATTTATGCCATGGGAACAAAAGAAGAATACAGCAAATCGTAGGTTAGCTTTACTTTGATGGTAATTAAATAACGTATGCGATCTGGGCCATTCTATCTTTTTGCTCTCTTGGTTAAAAATGTATTTTTATTTATTTCCTTGTTTTTGCATATAATTTAATATTTTAAACTTACTTTTTTCCAAGAGCACCACCAAGAAAACATCCAATGATTCCTCCTAAAGAAATAAGCGACCCTATCCATGATCCTTCTTCTTCAGTTATTGGTCTACCTAAAGGGTTATCAGAGGATATGGGATCTTGTTTCAATTTTACTATAGAAGGACTGCCCCATCCCGTAGCAGCCCCAGTAGCAACAAGACATAAGTTAGCTACAAATTTTAATTCTTATATGTTATTCACATTAGATTACAATATAAATTATTGACAATAAATATTTTTTTTAATCAATCATTTTTAATACCTGTAATTGCTGCGAAATATTGTAAGTACTGACAGCCTTCGCACATTGTTGAAGGTTACATCTTATATTAAGTGATTATTAGAAAACTCATTATAAATCAAGTTTAAACAATTAGAACTTAATTATTATGTATATAAAATAAATATTTAACACTTTAAAAATATATTGCTTGAAAATTCAATAAAATATCATTATAAAATAATTTTTTTACATATCTAGGGCAAAAAAACCTATTTTCTACCCTAGGGAGATGGCTTTTTTGCCCACTATATGTAAAACTATGTTTTGGAACACGGGAAAAAATATGGGGTTCGACTTTTGCATGCTATCTGCACTCGCTCACTGCACTCCCTCGTGCATACAACTGCATGCAAAGCCAAAACCAATATTTTATCCCTTGTTTAATAAATAGCCATTTTGTATGGTTGATCAAATCATGAAATTATCTGATGACTTATTTTACAATAATTTAAACTAATATTTGTAACAGTTGAACAAAGTTTTAAATATCTGAAAATTCAAGCAGAGATGAGAATAATTAATAAAATGAATCTTGTTTAAATAATATTATTTTTGTAATTAATATAATATTCTATGAAAATGATTCCACCTCAACTGGACCCTAGATGATCTGAAGGGTCGTAGAAATCGGTTCAAACTATTATTCTAATCTCCGAAAGTAAAACTAAAAATAAGTGAGTACATTTTGTGCAGAATGACCTTCACTGATTGTCTCTAAATTTTGTAGATATTTTTTTATATAGTAATAAACTAGGTGCAAAATGACTCAAATTAGCCTCATTTGAATTTTTTGGAAAGTTTTCAAGTTCGTTAATCATTTTTTAGTAACAAACTTATAAAACCAATTAAATGTACAAAAAAAATATTTTTAAAAGGCATCCATATGTAAAATTTCCCGCTAAATCTGATTTTCGGGTCAGTTTTAGCCTAAAATACCTCAGGATGCCAGAAAATGAAGAATTTTATCACTGTTGCGCTAATTTGATTCTCTAAAATGTCTATTATTATTACTATTACTATTACTTTTGTTCAATTATATATAATAATGGCCGCCATTCAATGGTGATAACTGTTGTTGTCCATCCGGGTCATTTCTCAGAACCTTGAAATCTAGACTTTTCGAAAACAGATCCATAAATGAATTTCGTAGAAAAATTCATTTCCGAATTCGTAAAATCAGAATGCATCAAAATAAAGAATAGGATAAATTCCGAAATTCTTTTTATGAAACCTTATATTTTGGGTGAAATATGGCCAAGATATCGTAAAATTAAAATTTTGCTATTTTTACCATTTGTACTTAATTTTGAAATTTTTTCAGAAATCTATAAAAACTTGGAAAAATACGTATTTTTAAATTTATCATTTTTATAAGATAATTTGATTTTATCTCCAATTTTATGATACATAAATAAAATTAACAAATGGGTGTCAAAATGATTATAATATATGAATTAATTTCTATAAAGCGAGGGCTGCAGAGATTGTAGAGAAAATAATAAAGAATAATTTTTGGGTCCCATTTTTACAGATTTAACTAAAAAACTGATTAATGGATTAATGAATACCCAGACATATTTTAATAAAATTTATTCTGGCGTAGAAAAGGCTAAAATATTTGAAATTATACCCAAAAAAAATTAGTATTTTTATTAAAGGATACATAAATAAAACGTAAAAACAAATTTCCACAGATAAGAAATAAAACAAAAATTTTTTTTTTTATTACCAAAAACTAATGCATTAATATTTTATCAATTATTTTGCATGCAGTACCATCAATCGATATTATCTAATCTCGATTTTTTAGTTATTAAAAGAACTCATGATTGTTAAGAAACTTTGTGTTAATAAATTTAATTATTTTTAAATATATCTAAGTGGCAACATTTGTTGAAAATTTGAATAAATTGATAAAGAATAAAATATTTTTTTTTTTTAAATGAATATTATAATTTTTGTAATTTTTTTTAATTTTTCATTTGTAAGTACTTTTCTGAAATTATGATTAAATTTTTTTGGCACCTAATTTATCAATTTTTAAAGGTTTTTTCGATAAGTAATTGGGACGAATTTGAATTAGAGATATTAAATAAAATAAAAAGTAATATTCATGAAAGTTTTAATTCAAATTATAGACTTAAAGCAGATGCTAAATTAGTAGAATTAACAAATTCAGAATTAGATTTCGATATTTTCAAAGAACCTAAAGTTATTGCGCTAAAGGTAAGCCAAAAAATTTTTTTACTAAATTTAAAAAAATATTTTTAATTTTTTAATTTTACAGGAAATTATTGATAATTCCAAAAGAAAAATTAAATGTGAAAAAATTTTAAACGAAAAAATATTAGTTTTCAAAAAAGATTTAGTAACATACATTTATGTTAAATTAAGCGTATTTTACGAACAGAAATACAAAGAACTGGTAGGTAAAAATCAAAATTAATTTTATTTTAATATATACATACTTCCGGATAACTTCCGGATGATCTAGAGTCTAAATTTTTTTATCGCAATAATTCCAGTAACGAAAAAATACTTTTTTCATAAAAACTGAAAAACTTTTTTTTGACAACTTTATATAAGCTTTGTTATAAACTTTGTAGTAAACATTGATCTATTTTGTGAACTTGCGCGATTTTGAAAATAATCCAAAAATAGAGTCCTTAGGTTTAAATTGTTCTTTGTAAAAAACAAAACAAGGCATTCATTTAGTTTTTATTAGTACTTACTTGAAAATTTTCTTAATTTTCCTATAATAAGAGTTTAAAATTACCCTAGAAATAGTAGATTCTTTGACAATTTTAAAATTTTATTTTTGATTTTATTGGGGTAGTTTACTTTTCAACGGGACATCATATAACTAAATAATATATTTAAAAATCTATAATTTAAGTTTCCTAATATTTAACTCATAACATTTATTTTTAAGGTTAGTTATCTTTTATTTAAGAGTCTTTTGTTTTAACATAGAATATATTTATAAGGGAGTTTTGTGTTGGGGGGGGGGGGGGTACCTCAGAAGACGTAAAAATCGAGAGGTGTGGTTCAAATAGTTACCAAGGAGGAAGGGGGGATGGTTTGAAGAATAACTTCAATTTCTGTCAAGGATTAATTTTAGACCAAGTACGTCAATTTTTATTATTTTCAAGCTCGCAATTCAAGTCCACAAAATGAGCTTAAAAAGTATTTTTTTTTGTCACTCTTTTTTACACAGATTATTTTTTCAAAAATATTTATCAAATTTACTAGTTGGATCTAAAAATTAAATTTCTTGGACTAAATTCAGAATGATTAAAAAAATATGAAAATATTATAAAGGACGAAAAAATGTATTCAATTGAAGAAAAGTATAAAATTTTCGAAATGCCAAGAAAAATGCTTTTATTAATTAACAAATACGACTACGACATAAATAACATCGATAAAACAACTTTAGAAATGATTAAAGAATCAAAAATAAATTACTTTAATGATAATTTTGAGTCTAAACTTAAAAGTCCAGTTTTTAATTGTTTAAAACCAGATTTTCAATGTAACATAAGTTAAAAAAAATAAAATTTATTTATTATAATCCTAGTTGTTACTGTTGTAAATTGAATTTAAATCAATGCTTTATAATTTTTTTAATAAATAATAACAGACAAACTTTGTGATTAATGTTATTATTGCTAGCAACATAATTTATGCTATTATTAATATTAACATTATTGCAAATATAGTTACTTCGTTTTATTCTTTGTCTTTTTGGTTTCAGTGCCTTCTTAAAATTTCCTCGTAGGCTTTCATATTCATTTTTGATATTTTGAAATTTTTCGATTGAAGAAAGCACCTTTAAATTTTTTGAATTTAACTTATTTTTAACTGTCTTAGACATAGATGTACATCATTCAAAACTCCCTAAATAGTGTGGCGGATCTAACCACTTTGAATTTGCTATATTTTTTTTTTTTTTTTTTTTTTTTTTTTTTTCAAGGGAAATATGTGAATCTTGCATCAGCCATGGAGTGTTTGCGGACCGTAAAGGCCCGCAAATTTCCATGACCGCCCAGTTGTACAAAGAATACAACTGGGAGACCACCGGCGATCGCGGTCGCCGGCTACGCCCCAGATTCTTACTGGATAAACACACTTTAAACCCCCCGCGCTTGTTTGTCCCAAACCGGAACTCCCTTTTCAGGTATAACTTCAGTTTGGGACGCGCAGCCTAGGCAGCTGGCCGCTGCCTTCCCCCCTGCCTAGGGACAGGAGAGCTCTCTACGATAGAAAGCCCTCCTCTTTCTTCTTCAGCAAGGTGGCCCTCACGTACTCTGCTACTTTGTTCCAGTTTTCGGAACTCCGTTGCATTTCCGGGACCACCGTCTCCGGCCTCCAAATCGGGAAGGGCGGGCGCCCCTCCGCGTAGCGCACACATTCGAAGAATGTGTGCTCTACTGTATCAACCACGCCCGGACAGTGCAAGCACTCCTTTGTTGCCACCTTTTACCAGTGCTCCAACATGACACGGAAATATCCGTGTCCAGTTAGGAACTGGGTGAGGTAGAAATCTACCTCCCCATGCTGTCGTCCCATCCATGCCTGCAGATCTGAGATCAGCCTGCGCATCCATTGGGCATTTTCCTCTTCGTCTTTTTTCCATCGTTTCTGCCATTCTTCCATAGAGTTGGAGCGGGCGCGAGTGGATGCCACTTCGCGCTCATCTACGCTCTCGTAGATGAATTTCCGCTCCAACGCTAGCAGGTCGATGGGTATCACCGAGGCGACAACCTGGATCGCCTCTAGAGATACCGTGTGATATCCGCAGGCGATCCTCACTGCCGCTTGCCTCTGTACAGACGATATCTTATGTCTGTACTTGGCAATTTCTGTGGTCTTCGCCCAGACTTCTGATCCGTAAAGCAGGACAGAGTTGACGACTGACTTCAGGAGCCTTCGCTTCCCTGGTTTGGGTCCCCCAATGTTGGCCATGAGCCTTGACAGGGAGGAAGCGACCGACGCTGCCTTTTCACACGACCTCTGAAATTGCTCCCAGAAGGTCAGCTTGTTATCAAGCTGAACTCCCAGGTATTTCACCGATGTTCTGGTTCGGATCGTGTGAGGGTTTCCGCCGTCGTCGATAATTACATCGAAGTCGGTGGGAACCCTTCGACGGGTCAGCAGTACAATCTCCGTTTTTGGGATCGCAAGCTGGAGCCCGTGATCGCCCATCCAGAGGTTGATCCGTCTCATGACTAGATTCAACCTCTCCTGGGTCACTTCCATGTCCCTGCCAGTTATGGTCAGGGCCAAGTCGTCGGCGTACCCGATCAGGGAAACTCATTCCGGGATGTGGACGCGCAACAAGCCATCGTAAAAGGCATTCCACAGGTCCGGTCCAAGAACCGAGCCCTGCGCGATGCCTGCACTCAAAACCCTTTCACGCCTTCCATCGAGCGTGTCGTAGAGCAGTCTCCGGTCCCGCAGGTAATCCTTTAGTACGTTACCCAGATAGCTGGGTATCTGGAAATCGTACTCGAGAGACCGGATCATGTCATCCCACCTGGCCGAGTTGAAAGCGTTTTTGACGTCCAGCGTTACCAGAAGGACGTCCTTGCGAATTGCAGGCCGCTTTTCCCTCTCAGCCTTTACGGTATCCACGACACGCCGGATGGCGTCTATCGTGGAATGCCCTTCACGAAAGCCATGCTGCTCCTCGGAGAGACCACCGCCCTCCTCGATTGCCCTTCTGAGCCTTGTCCGGAGCATACTCTCCATCACCTTACCAATGGTATTTAACATACACAAAGGTCTGTAAGATGATGGAGAGTCCGGGGCTCCCTCCTTGCCCTTGTTCTAGAGCACGAGACGTGCCACCTTCCACTGCTTTGGGAACACTCCAGCCACCAAACACGCATTGAACATGTTTAACAGGATACCAGGGATTACTTTAACCGCTCTTTTGAGCACTTCCGCTGGTATCCCGTCCGGCCCCGGCGCCTTACCATTTTTCATGGCCTTTATGGCCTTGACCATCTCGCCTTCGCTGAACAGCGGCACTTCCTCCCTGGGTATCACCTCAACCGGGTTTTCCCGGATGGGCCTTTCAGTGAAGAGAGCACCGACGATCCGTTCAGTCGACGCCGCGTCCATCATGTTGTCGGACCCCCGGTTTAATTTGCCTATTACGACTTTGTAACCTAGGCCCCAGGGGTCCTTGTTTACATCATCGCGTAATGAACACAGACATCGGGCCTTGCTTTGACGGATGGCCTTGGCCAGCCGGTGTTTGGCGTCCTTGTGTTCCTGAGAAAGCACGGCAGCCTCAGGTCTGTCCCGCGCTCTTTGCGCCTTTCGTCGTGTCCTGTGGCATTCCTTCCGGAGCTCAGCTATTTCGGGAGTCCACCAGTACACTGGCTTTCTCCCTTTCCAGGGCCTGCGAAATATTACTACTGGTTTTATATATATATTATATATATTATTACTGGTTTTTGAGTCGCCGAATCCAAATCCAAGGTCAAAAATACCTGGAATTGTGGGTAACCCTAAAGTCAGCAAAGACTACTCCGTTTTAGATTTTTTTGCAATATTATTTAGGTGATGCAACAATTATCTAAAAAATTTTTTGGGGTAGTATACAAAAAAAATTATAAATATATAAGAAAAAAAAATTATAACTGGTTTGTGTTTATACACAATCTACGAGCATGGAACATGTTCGCTTATATTAGTTTTAACATCCTCGTTGTAACATATACTCTCTAATTATTACTATTAATAATATATTCCGTATTACTGCTCTGAATACTACTCTAGCAGCTGCTAAAACAGAAATCGTGGCGTTTACAAAGAAACGTATAAGTAATATTATTCCAATATAAATCGTTGAAGTTACCATCATCCAAATGAAGAAATTCATAAAACATCTGGGAGTATATATGAGCAATTATTTTAAAAGTGCTACTTAATTTAAGCCTGAAATCGTAATTTTTTTTTTTGAGGGCACATCGATATGACCCATGTTTTTAGGTAGTTTGAACCTTCAGAAAACCAAAAAAAATCGTGAACAAGAAATCGGCGATAGGTGCCAAAAAGATTTTTTCACTTTTATGTCAAAAACCGTGTTTTTCGTATCTGAGCTACCCCAAATTTTCAAAATAACTTTTTAGGTAAATAAAATTTTAAAAAATAGATAAGAAAATCTGATTGCCAGGGAAAAACCACTCCAGAAGAAAAAAAAACTTATCTTTTTATGATGAAATTTAGCCAAGTTATCGTCAATTTAAGATTTTCTTCAAATTCGTCTTAAAAATTATTGAAATTTTAACGAAAAAAGCCTGTTTCTGAACTTTAAACATGCATTACTCGCTTGATTTTCATCGTAAAATAATAATTTTTTTTTTTAAATCGATTAATTTTTCCCTGGAAATTCATTTTTTTAAGAAAAAAAATCATTTTTATTGACCAAATTTTAATTAGGTCAAAATTTAGGTCAAAAACTGTGTTAAATAAATTTTGCTACTTACAGTTTTCAAAGGCTTTTAACCTAAAAATTGAAATTTGGTCAATAAAAATGATTTTTTTTCTTAAAAAAATGAATTTCCAGGAAAAAATTAATCGATTTAAAAAAAAAAATTATTATTTTACGATGAAAATCAAGCGAGTAATGCATGTTTAAAGTTCAGAAACAGGCTTTTTTCGTTAAAATTTCAATAGTTTTTAAGACGAATTTGAAGAAAATCTTAAATTGACGATAACTTGGCTAAATTTCATCGTAAAAAGATAAGTTTTTTTTTCTTCTGGAGTGGTTTTTCCCTGGCAATCAGATTTTCTTATCTATTTTTTAAAATTTTATTTACCTAAAAAGTTATTTTGAAAATTTGGGGTAGCTCAGATACGAAAAACACGGTTTTTGATATAAAAGTGAAAAAATCTTTTTGGCACCTATCGCCGATTTCTTGTTCACGATTTTTTTTGGTTTTCTGAAGGTTCAAACTACCTAAAAACATGGGTCATATCGATGTGCCCTCAAAAAAAAAAATTACGATTTCAGGCTCAAATTAAGTAGCACTTTTAAAATAATTGCTCACATTTCTCAAAGGGTCAAAAAAGCAGGGACTACGACACTAGCCTGAGCAGGTTGATGGCAAACCTGAATGGCCCTAAGGCTAGCAAGCGGAAATGACTAATGTCAGTGGAAAACTGACATTAGTCATTTCATACTATTGACATCACCCATTTCATACTATTGAATGGAGCAGAATTTTGGGCGAAGCTAGACAAGGCTATTTATACGAAATGCATAATAAAAATACAGAGGCAAGGTGCCTGAAAGGTTACAGAACTGCCTCCTATCGCTGAAATTATCCCAATTAAGCTGCTCGCCAAAGAACACAAAATCATATACGGCAGAAAGAACGAGTGTGACGCTGACCAAATCAAAGCGTTAGAGAGATATAATTCAAAAGTTTCAGGCACTCTTAGAAGACCTCGCGAACATCGGATGGACCAAGTGTCTCATTAAAGAGGTATTGCCTTGGATCTAAAGAGAACATGGGCAAGTAAGCTACTTTTTAACTCAGTTCTTTTAGACACGGGCTTTTTCAGTCATATCCCTTAAGATGGGCAAGGTTGGAAGCTCTGAATGTGTGTTGTGTCCTGGTGAATGCGACAATACGTATCACACATTTTTTAAGTTCAATTGATGAATAATCAAAAAGATAGTGCTATGAATGATAGTGCACAAGGAAATCACGAAATAATGAATTGAATAAGTTTAGTATACTGGTTGGTTAATAATATTATATTTGATAAAAAATTTAAATGTAAATAAGAAATGAAACTCTAGTACTTATATAATATAGAAATTCCTTTTCTGTTGTGAGAAAGTAACATGCCATCTTTATGGAAAAAGATTAACTATACCTTTATTAGAATAATGTTTCATTATTTTAGCAATTAATCAGTAGCTACCACTTAAAATTAGTGAAATAATAAGCTAAATGATAAAAAAAATTATAACCAGTTTGTGTAACTGCACAACCAACGAGCATGGAACATGTTCACTCATAACAGTAATAAATCCAAAAACCGAAATTACAATTAATCCTGAAATATAAATTATCCTAAGTCCATAAACTTATGTATTCTAAGTTCTTGTTCTTATCAGGGCTTGACGAGGCCCTGACTCCTACTTCAAATTATTTAAGTCCCTAAATCGAAAATAATCTAAGTCCATTTCACCCACCCCCCTAAAAACGCCACTTTTTCAATGAACATGTTCCATGTTAATAGAAAAAAATCTTAAATATCTAAAACTCAACACATTCTTTTCGGAAAATTGGAAAAATTTTAACACACCACCAATACAAATTATTTTTTTATTTTTTAACAAATCGGGTTTTATTTCTAGAAATTCAAAAATCAGTTACAAAATCAAGTTCATCGTGTTTAAAATTGTTCTATTTTTGACACAAACTTAATTAATTCGGAGTTGAATTTAGGATTTGAACAAGATATATTAGATTACTAGTAAATGAGAATTCAAAAATGTTGAAAAAAGATGACATGAAACGTGTACAAAAACGTGTACAAAACTTTAAGATTCTGATTTATAATTTATATTTTCTTTTGATTTATAATTTATTAATATAGAATACTTTGATGTATCTTTGGAAGTATAATAGCAGGGTCATTTCTAATAAGCAATGCTTGTGAATGTTTGATACTTTAGTTTACAAAAATTATTTTAAAAAAGTAGAAAATTAGTACTTAAAAATTTATTTCTAAGTTGATTGGGATGGGAGACTAAAATGCAGATTGTAGCTGGACATGAAAAAGTGTCACATCATTCATTTTCGTTCAGTGTTCTGACATGAAATTTACGTATAAATATTAACTTTCTGATTAAATAAGGGAAAATTTAATCACAATGAACTTGATTTATGGTCAATTTGAAAGATTTGACGGCTAAAAATTAAACAAATAGAGAGAGAGAAAAATTTTAATCTATTGAACAGAATTTTGCTTTATAGAAGCCTACATACTTGGAAGCCATACTTATGAGTAATTAATATTTTGTTAGTAAAAGTCATTTATAATTTTCCAATTACTAGAAAATTCAAACGTATTTTTTTTCTTTGCAAACAATATTAATTAAATTAAACTAACAAATTTGATCTGTCATGATTCATTATTCACGATTCATTAATTTTAGATATCTAGGGCAAAAAAAGCCTATTTTCTACCCTGGGGAGACGGGTTTTTTGCCCATTATATGTAAAACTATGTTTTAGAACATGGGACAAAATATGGGGTTCGACTTTAGCATGCTGTCTACACTTTGCATACCAATATTTTATCCCTTGTTTAATAAATAGCTATTTCATGTAAAATATAATTAAATAGCGAATCATGAAAACTGAATGACTGGAATTTGACCCCAGGACAAGTTTTATAATTAGTTCCTTATTTCAGCTATTTCTCCACAATACAGTCGAATAATTGTAAACGACATAGCACAAGGAATGCCAAAGATAATTCGAGCAATATAAAATTGCGCTATACTACTGGCTCTTGCTACTTTTAATGAAAAAAATTTTGTTATTAGTAATAAAAACTTTACTTTGTCTATATACCTATATACAATTAGAAGGGGAACAAATCTATAAAAATTAGGAAAAACAAGCTAGTCTACAATTAAATTTATTACAGTATGAAGCAGAGGATATATCAAGGTTAAAATTTGTAAAGAATGTTTCATATCATTATAGAAAATAAATTTTTATTAAGTGTTGATGTATATAAATGTGTTTACATATAAATGAAGAAGCAAATATATTTTGGAATTCAAATTTTATTTAAGTAAGTATAATATTTAACAAAAATACTATATATATTTTAAATAAAAATCTAGGTTCAACTGTATATTTTTTTTTACAAATGCCAATAATTAAATCCTATCCCAGATAGCACAGTCTTCCGGTGGCGAGTTGATATAAGTTAAAAGGGACGACTACCAACTCGGCACTTCTTTTGTTTTACAAATCGGATTAAAAAGGATTAAAATACCAACTGGGCCCTTTTTTCTTTCTACCAACTCGGCACCGGATTAATGTACTGTCTGGGCAAAGATTTAATGATTAGCATTCGAAAAAAAAAATTTACAGTTGAACCTAGATTTTCATTAAAAATATATATATTTGTTAAATATTACATTTACTTAAACAAAATTTGAATTATAAAATATTTGCAAAATTCAAAATTTAGGTAAGCTGTTAGTTTATTTTATTAATTATTCACACAGTTTATTAATTTTTTTTAAATTTAAATTATCAGGGCTTACTCAGGAATACAGGGATTTTAATTCTGAAATTGGCACTTTTTTAAGATGGTGTTTTGGGCTATCTTTTTTGGATCCTACGGAAATTGAGGATTGTTTTGTCGAAGATTTAATGTCAGAAGCTCCTATTCAAATACACAATTTTTGTGATTATCTATTAGAAAATTATATTCTAAATGATTCGACATTTCCTCCATCTATGTGGGCTGCAAAAGTTATATGCACTGAAAGAACTACCAATGCGTGTGAGTCTTTCCACGCTAAATTTGGAGAGAATTTTAGTAGTTCACACCCTCATATTTATAATTTTGTAGACATACTAAAAGAGTTACAAGAAGAAGTATTTATACTGATGCGGAGCAATCTACCACGAAAATTTAGTTCGCATTTTATACAAAAACAAGCTAGTCTACAATTAAATTTATTAAGGTACGAAGCAGACGAAATATCACGGTTAAAATTTGTACAGAATGTTTCATATCATTATCGAAAATAAATTTTTGTTAAGTTTTGACGTATATATGTGTTTATATGTAAATAAGAAGCAAATATTTTATAATTCAAATTTTGTTTAAGTAAATGTAATATTTAACAAATATATATATTTTTAATGAAAATCTAGGTTCAACTGTAAATTTTTTTTTTCGAATGCTAATCATTAAATCTTTGCCCAGACAGTACATTAATCCGGTGCCGAGTTGGTAGAAAGAAAAAAGGGCCCAGTTGGTATTTTAATCCTTTTTAATCCGATTTGTAAAACAAAAGAAGTACTGAGTTGGTAGTCGTCCGGTTCCCCAGTAGTAACAAGACACTAAGACATAATTTAACTATGCATTTTATTTTATTTACATTGGTTTTAATGTTTTTTTTTAATCAATTGTTTTTAATAATTGCACGATATATTGTAAACACTATGAACCTTCGTTCATTATTGAAGGTTACTTCCTAAAATAAGTGATTATTGAACTGAAGATTATAAATCCGGCTTAAACGATTAGAACTTAATTATTACGTATTTTATTGCATAAAATAAATATTTAATGATAAGATTATTATTTTACTAAATAAATTTAATGATAAATATTGACTCCCATAAATCTTAAAAATATTTATTTAAAAATTTAATTTGCAAATAAAATATTAAATAATTATAATGTTTTATACGGATAAGCGCTTGAACTAGTTTCAACCCTCCCAACTGAAAACTCCACATAGAATTTCAACATGAGTCGCAGTAGAGTTGCAAATGGAGTTGCATTGCCATGGCAACGGAGTTGCAAATTTTTCGCTAAAAAAATCACAAAAATCTTTGCAACTTATTGCAACTCCGATGGTTAACTAATTTCAAAACATTGAGTTCTGGTATTTGAGTCGCATTATTCAAAACCTTGGCTGCGGAACTAAGGTAAAAACGTTGGAAGGTAAGCAAAGAAAACCGCATAATTACATCAGAAGGCCTTAGAAAACCAGATATAATCTGTCCGAGGCAAAATGAGGTTTGGATCATTGACACCCAAGTACTAAGGTTCTATAAACACTTGAATGAACTTTATAAGGCTGAGTCTATGTAAGCGTATGCATGCATACATTATATGTATACGAATATATGAATATTCGTATATTGCCAACCTATGCTTACTTTTAGTAATGCTTTTTCTACCCATTAGAGGTTGCTATAGGAGAAGGATGAATATAAGTAGAAGTTGGTAGTATGCAAATATTCGCATATTCGTATACATATATATGCATGCATATGCTTACGTAAATTGCGCCTAAAGATAAAGTGAACAAATACAAGAAGGACGAGATTTGCATAGCAACATCAAGTGAAAGGAAGGTTCCCTTTGATAGCATTAAGTTCACTTCTTGTACGATATCTTATAAAGCGTATGGAGTCGAAGGTCACTTGTAGATCTTTTAAGCTTAGGCTTAACTACATGGTTCTTGGCAAAATTAACAACGATGGTGCTTCAAGGAACGCATCCAATTTGGACGAGGTTCAATAGCACGACCTCAAGAGTCCATTAAACCAGGAAATCAAGAATGGAGTATTAGAAGCTTCAAGTTATACAAACAAAAGGAATACCCGTTTCCCTGACAAAGGCGTCAAATCCGCAACGGGAAAAATAGTGGCATACTCCCAGTAAAGCATTGTGGTTGTTTTTTCAAATAAAAAAAATCTAAAAATGTTCTGGTATCTCCTTGTAAGTAGGATTGATTAGGTTGATAAAACATCCCTCATATCTATAATTTGCGGTTGAATAGGTCCAGCACAGAGAACACCTCAAGTAATAAGGATTTATCTAGAACTAATACTTCTGCTTAAAAAAAATTAAGTATTATCTCCAAAATTAAAAAATTCAATGGTAGCTTTTATGAATGAGAAATCATATATATATTTTTAAAATAATTATTTATTTAAACAAATATTTCATAATTAATAGCTATGAATATTACATTTTCATACTTATTTTTAAAGGAATCCAAACTTTTTTTTTAACACATAATTGGCAAAAATAAATAAAATAAATAAATTAAAAGTAATTAAAAGTAATATGCAATTAGTAAAAGTTTGTCCCAATAATTTAGTAAACAATAATTTTTAAATATCACATTATTACACAAAAATCTAATTTTGATATTAGTATCTAAAGTAGTCGACGAATAACATAAATAACAAAAATAACTTAAAATCATGCCACCGCTTATCAGTATTTTCAAGAAATAAAATCTTTTCGGATATAATTTGGACTTATCTTAACATAATATAATACATTATATAATACATAGATATTAATTAACACATTTGCTACGTCATGGGTGCAATGCGCCCAAGTTTGACATTATTTTTTTATTATTTATAAATGAATTGCAAAATTGAATTATACACTGAAAAAATTTTCCACTCCCTGCAGCAAGTGGATTTATGATTATTAGTGTATACGAGGATTGGTATACATTATACTGACAAAGTAATTTTTATTGAATGCACTGCAGCTATTTTATATGAATATTTTTAAACAGATGGTTAGCGATTGTAAGAATATAAAAACGCAGCGAATGTGTTAATAAATTATTCATTTAATTTTATAAAAAAATTTCCATATAACATAAAAATTATTACTGATTAAATATTATCATATAATACGTAAATGATTATTTTTTTTACAAATAAAATTTGTTCATACAATTAAATTTTAATTAATTAATATTATTTTTATTTAAATTTTTATTTTGATAAAAAATAATTTTTTAAATATAAAATACTTTTTTTTCATAAAATTAATACAATTAAAAAATTTTATTTTTTATGACTAGAGAGTATCAATTTTAATTTGAATGAGAAATTAAATATTTAAACAAATTTTCTCATTTTAATTAATTTAACATTAATTTTAAAGTTTAAATACTAATTTGATTTGATTTAACACCATTAAGAATATCTTGAATTTCTTCAAGACTTTTACCTTTCGTTTCTGGTAATAAAAATATTGCATACAAAACACTTAATATACATAATACTGTAAAAATCCAAAATGCTACATCAGTACCAAAGGCAACTTCAACTGAACTAAAATATCTTGTTAAAATAAATGCTAGTCCCCAACAAAGAAATACAGTAATACTTGATGCTTTTGCTTTAACTTCGGATGAAAATAATTCACCCATAATGGCCCATGGTAGTGGACCCCAACCAATACAATAAAATACCATAAAAATTACTAATGATGATAATGGTAACCAACCAATTGATGATGTGTCATAATTTGTTCTTTGTTTTAAATAGAAAAAGTATCCTAGAACTCCCTATAAAATTCAGAAAAATTACTACAATTAGTTCAATGTTAAATCAAAATTCATAAATATAGTATTAATAGGGGAGAATTCACTAATTCTATGATTTTTTTGTTAGTTTATTGATATTTAATTCCTAAATTTGTTTGAAGTGAGATATTTTTATTTTAATTTTGACATTGAAACCTTGGGTTCTTATCATATAATTAAATCTTTTAATTTTTTACGCATTTAAGAGTTATTAGTAAAAAAAGAAACATGCAAAATTAGATTTAAAATTTTCTAATTCTAAAAATATTTTACTAAAACTTAATTCTATTATTAACATTAATTTTGCAAAAATATAAATGTAAATCAATAAAATTTTTCATATTCATTATTTATTTGAGGATCCAAGTAGAAATTTGGCCATTGTCTACGGGTTCAAAACGTGAAACGCTCGCTTATTACGACTTACGACTTACATAAGATTTTTGAAGCAAGTGCATGTAAGTGTTGGTATACGTGTATTTGCGTGTATATTACCCATTAGCCTGGTTATGCTAAATAGACAGGTTATTATGCTAAATAGACGAGACCAAAATTTACTCACTTTCGTATCCCAGTTTTTTAGTCTGCGAGTTCTGGAGAAAATTATGGATCTACAAAATTGTCTAATTTTTTCAAAAAAAAAAAACTGAAAGTACTACAGCTCAAAATAATTTATAAATTTATTAAGCCAAAACATATTCGGTTTACATATGAAATTTTTTGGTATCTGGGTTCATCGGTTCAGTTTTTTGGGAGGAGTATGTCAGGCCATTAAATTCTCGCCACTTATCCGCTTCTTTATTTTAAATTACGTTTTAGGTGTTTAGAGGGTATTATTTTTTAATGACAGAAATAAATGAAACTTATAAAATATTAATTAGATAAAGTATTCAAAAACTGAAAAAAAATTGTTTAGCAACTTTGCCTAGGAAATTTTCTTTTGATTAAGAAAAGAAAATAAGCAGTTCAACATTGCTTGTATGGGAGATAATCTTTGGATTTTAGAAAAAGTATGCTAGCGATAAGACAAGATAATAAAATTAAACAATATGATAAATAAATACATAAATGTTTTATTTCAAATTTAAAATCAACATTTCCCTACGTAAATAATTAATAATTTAATAAAAACTATGAAAATAAACAGAAATCCAGTAAAAAAATTCGAATCTACACGTATATGTAGCGTCGATAATAATTATCAAACTTTGAAAAAATCACGAAAAAATATATCCTCTAATCACCTTAATATGGCACAGAATATTATTTTAGGCACGTTTAGTATGTTTTTGGGCTAATCTAAACATCTAGGCTATTTCAAGGCGTCAAAATTTCACTTTTTATTTTTTTAAAATATTGTCAACTTGGTCCAGTAACTTTTTCAATATCTTAAGACCTAAAAATTGCAGAACTTGAGTATGATTTGGTCTTGACTATCTGTGCAAAAATTATTAAAAATTATTAAATATTATACTGTTATATTCTTGTCTTTTTTTTATTATAGCCTCCTTTTTATTATTTCTTACTAATGACCCCTCTTTCGATGTTATGGGAGTAGCAGAATCACGATTAGGTAATGTCGTTGATGATCACATAGTAAGTATTGATGAGTACAGTACACTTAGTCAAGGCAGATTCACACAAGGTGGGGGACTAATATTATACATCCGCAACTCCTTAAGAGCTAAAGTTCTTGTCCACTCTGATAAAGAAGTTCTTGATAAACCTGTCAAAACAGAGTTTCTCATTTGTAAAGTTTGGAGCGATGATATTCCTGCCATCCTTATATGTCTTATTTATCGTCCACCAAAAGAACCCAGATCTTCTACGCAACCTACGTGACTACTGCTCTTCATATAGTCACAAAGTTGTTATGGATGACCTGAATGCTGATCTCCTTATCAACAGTAGTGACAGAAACCTTATTTATAATATAGCTGACGAATTATCTCTTCAGGTTGTACAGCTGACATGATGCAACTAATCGTCCTCCAGGTTCAACTGAACCTAAGACATGGATTGATATCATGCTTGTTGACAAGAATAATAAAATTGTGTCCCCTAACAACTCAATACCAACCTTTCACACCAGTCAAAACCTCATTGATGTGGAAATAGAATTATTAATAAGCAAACCTTTTATGGAAAGTTTTATGGCCTTTTGATTTAAAAGTTTCAAGCCTTTTATGGAAACGCAACTGAACGTCATTATACAATATCCAAAAATGCTGTTTTAATGATGAACTCATTTATCTATTGGACAAAATAGAGCAACTATCAGAGCTTGCTCGTAGCTTATTCTTACAAGAGCACATTGACAACGCCTTAAAAAATAACCAGGATATATGGCGTGAATTAAGGCATCTTGGTATTTTACCTATACCTAAAACTGACCTTCATGGTTTTTCTTTAAACGACCTAAGTGCTTATTTTGCAAATTTTTCTACATATCCCTGAAAATCTTGAAAGTGTGGAAGAATTAATATCAGAAACTCTGGATGAAGGGTTCAAGTTCACTGAAGTATCTCTTAATGATGTTATCTTGGCTGTAGCACACTTCAGCACACAAGCTACTGGAGATGATGACATTCTCAAGAGAATTATTGCTAAATCATCTGACAACTTTAGGCCCTTTATTAGTTACGTTATTCAATACTTCTCTGAGGAGTGGAGTTTTTCCTGCATCCTGGAAAAAATTTCTCTTGGTTGCGATTAAAAAAACTTCTACTTCTTGATAAACTTCTGAATTTAAACCAATCACAATCCTATCTTTTTTAACTAAAGTCATTGAGAAACTAGCTCACGACCAGATCACATCTTTCCTAAAAAACAGCAACTTACTAGATCCCCTTCAAACGGGATTTAGATAATTTAGCAGCACTGAAACTGCACTTTTAAAGCTTACGGATGATATTAGACGTGGTATGGAAAATAGGCTGGTAATGTTTTTTCTTCAGTTTGATTTCAGTAAGGCGTTTGACTATATCTTGCCCTCTAAACTAGTTATAAAGTTAAGGGATATAGGATTCTTTCGTACGGTCTTACTGTACATCAAATCCCATTTTCAAGGTAGGCAGCTCCAGGTTGTTTCCAAATCGTCTATATTTCAGTACACCTACTTTTGTTGAACGCCTTAATGCGTTGAATCTTGAAATTGAACTAGGTGAAGATGCAAAAACTTTCATGGAATTTTCAAATAAAATCCATTGAAAATAAAGTAAATAGGATTTTATACTCTCTCTGGTTTATAAGACATTGCACCACAGGGGACCTATGCATAAAATTTGTACAGGCACTTATTACCCCACTTCTGGATTACTGTAATAGTTTATCTAGATGTGAGCATTACACTAAAATCTAGACTACAACGCTTAAGTGATTCTGTTCTACAAGGTGTTACAAGAGATGAGCATATCACCACATATCGGAAAAAACTTTGTATTGAATCCCGCAGACTATATTTTACTGCCATAATTATTTACAAAATTTTACGATTACAACAGCCTCCTTATTTAACAAATCTCTTTATCAAACATCTGCCTAAAGATAATGCCAGGAGAGCTTCACGTAATAAGGAGCTGTCTCTCCCTGCAATCAAGGATTGTGGGTCTTCATCCTTTCAGTTGCAGGAGGTACTCATCTGGAATTCTATACCTTCTAACATCAGACACTTGCCCAGCTTAAATTTTTTTAAAGCTGCCCTTCGTAAACGCCTATTCATGTTGGATCCATAACAAGTCATTATATGCATAATCTCAACACACTTCATCTAAACTATACTTTATTGTTTTAGCTTAAGGATTTATTTGCAAATATTTTAATTACACTTTATTTTGTTATAAATTTATTATAAGACGTAGTAATTATAATTTATTAATAAATATTTTATTATATATTTTGTTACTTAATTGATATAATTGAATTTTATTCTCTCTATATATGTAAAAGGCTGCTATAAAATATGTATGTATAAAATTTTGTTATATCATCAAATAAAAAACTATTCTATTCTATTCTATTATAGTTACCTCCGGAAATATTAAATTTACAGAGTTTATTAGCATAAAATTAAATTTGTTTTAAAATTTATATCCGAAAATTTATATTTATCCAAAAAAATTGATAATTTTGAAGGCTGAAATTATGAATCAGATAAAAAATGCATAAAACTTTTAAATTTACATTAAAAAAATTGCTAGATATTAAGATTCTAAATTTATATATTTAAAAAATTTTTTTAAATGATTGTTAAAAATTAATGTGATTTTAATTTAGTGTTAACACAAAAATTGTTTTTTTTTTTTTTAAGTACAAAAGATAATAAATATAAATAAATATATAATATTTAGTTAATATAAATACAAGTAAATGATTGCGGAAATAATTATTATATAATAAAACTTGTATAGAAGAGTGTTATGCATTTTGTGTTTTAATTTTTTAAAATTTATTATTACACGTGTTTTTATTTGTCAAACTTTTAATTAAAAAATTTACAAAAAATAAAAAATTATATTAGAAAAATATAATATTGAGTACCATTTAAAAAAAAAAAAATAAACAATATTAATTGGATATTTTGTTATTATTTTATTGCGATAAAAGTATTTATCTATATACGTATAAAAATAATTATTATATTGTTTCTTATCGTTAGTTTTTTCGTTTTTATTATTGCACTTTTTATAAAAAAATATTAATAATGAAATAAATAATTAATTAATTTTTTCAGTTAAATTAGCAATAATTTAATTTAAAAAATTAAATTAACAAGAAATTTAAATTTTCAAAAAATTAAAAAAAATTCAGTTTAAATATATTTAGTACATACATGATATGAAAATATCAGATGAAGTATTTATTTGTTCAGATGATCGTAAATTAATCTTAATTTAATATATTGTCGAACGTAAAGATCTTTATTCTACTGTTTTCCCTTTGTCTGATTTTCGCATCAAATTTTATTTTTAAGCTACATAAGCGTAAAATTAAATAACGCAAACAACAACGCAAAGCACACAAGATTTTATTATCATTATTTTTTTGTACGGATTATTAAATCATAAAATTTTATGATGATTTGCATATTTTATTTTTTAATTTAATTAATCTTTGTCTTTATAGGAAAGTTTTGAGAAGCTGCTTGAATTGTCAAACAAAAAAAAATTAAAATTACTTAATAAAATTATTTAATTATGATTAAATTATTATTTAGCGACATTTATTAATTAATGTCTAGTGTAAACAGGGTCAAATTTTCAAAATTTTACAGCAACTGCAAAACTTTTCGAAAAATATTTCTTCACCTGAACCGGGCAAATGTCTTGGACAACCTAGTTATATATCATGTAAAAGAAAATCAGTATAAAAAACTCTCGAAAAATCTAGGTCACTTTCCCTTTGGTTTAAGAGAACCTAAATCCTTCTAAATTGCTTTAATTTTTGAATAAGAGAAGCTGGTCGAATTTATAAAAAATCTCTTATCAGTATAAGACTAATGTATATTATAAAATCAGTATGAATCGTCTATTACTGGATGATATTATGAGTCATGTAACAAAAAAAAGGTTTTTAAAATGTGAACTCCAACATCCCCATCTAAATAACAATGTTGCTAACAAGGGCGAAAACTTGTCTTAAAAAAACCTACGTGTTTAGCAAATTTAATATTTTTGAAAGGCATCTAAATTCTCTTTAAATTAACTTTCAGGTTTATAATCACGTAGTAAAATAGTTTCATAAATACCGTCGTAAGAGTTGTTCCAATTCCTGAAGTAATTAATAAAACCCGTCTTCCAAGTCTATCGACAACATTTGGAGTTACAGCTGAAGCAGCTATTTGTACAGCACCAATTATAATCGTACAAATTGCAGCGTCAATTCCTGCTCCAGTACTAGCAAATATATTTTCTGAATAAAATATTACAATATTAATACCAGTAAATTGTTGAAAACTTACAGCAGCGCAACTTAATAATAATGCTTTAAAATTCGCTTTTACTGTAAATAAATCAGAAAATTTTGTTTCAGTGCCATATGCTTTATCTACTGAAGCCTAAAATTATTTTAGCATTATTAAATCTTTGTAGGATAAAATAAAGTAAAAAAATTAATTTTATCTTACTTGTATTTCATCTAACTCATTTTGAACATCCATTTCATTTTTACCTCTCAGCTTACATAAAGATTTCGTAGCTTCTAATTTTTCACCTTTCGCAACTAAATAGTATGGAGACTCTGGCATAAACATAAAGCAAACAAAAAAAACTATTGGAAGACAACCACATGCTATCCATAAAATTGTATAAGAAACATAAGGCCCAATAGCATATGAATACAAAAATCCAACTGTGATGAATAGTTGCAAAAATGAACCTAATATTCCTCGAATTTCTTTCTAAAATTATTTAAAAAATCTATGTTAATAATTTAAAATTTTTGTGTATAGTCTACTTTTCAAGATTTTAATTTATCTTTTTTAAATTAAATATATCATTAAACATAATTAACATTTAAAAATTATCTTACTTGGGCTATTTCTCCACAATACATTGGAACCAGAGTAAAAGCCATAGATAAAGGAATACCAAAAAGTAATCTAGCTGCATAAAGTTGTTCAATACTTCCAGTGGTTGCTACTAAGGCCCATCCTATAAGGTAAGGTACCACAGAAAATAATAATGTTTTTTTTCTACCAAATCTGAAAATAAAATTTTATTATATTTATAATTTTAAAAAAATGTTTATATTATAATTTAAAATAAAATTATAAATTCAATTATTACTTTTCACCAAGAAGACCTGCAAAACTACTACCAACAAGTGTACCTAAAGGTACAAGTGATCCAATCCATGAAATTTCATCATCATTTATTGGCCGACCTAAAGGATTATCAGATGCAACAGGATCTTGTTTTAATCTCGCGCTCATTGGACTGCTCCAAGCTAACATTGCACCAGTTGCAACAATTGATAAATTAGCTGTAATCGAAAAACTTTCTCTTTTATTTATGTTTTTTACTGGTTGCTTATAGTAATATACTTAAATTGTTAATATTTTTAAAAAAATTTGTATCAAAATCTTGGTCATATTTGATTTGCTAAATAGTGATCAAATTGATGATGTCTCACATTATTTAACCATCAGAAACGAAATGAACTTCAGGTTTAAATAAATAATTTAAGAAAAAATTAAGATAACATACATAGTTTTTAAGACAATTTTTTAAATAAGCGCTATAAGTTTTCATTTCAATCCAAGCCCATTCTACAATCAATCGGTAAACTCTTACGGTCGTCCACTAGAGGTCCGCTAGGTAATGACACGAACCATAGCTAAATGATAACTTAAAATATTTATGTGTATTAATTTTATGTAAAGTTAGCACCACTGACTTGCGGACTTCTAGTGGACGACCGCAAGAGTTTACGGATAATTGTAGAATGTGCCTTAAGCTGAGTCCAAACAGGACGCGATAATTGTGCGATTTCAAAAACGCAAGCGGTCATACAAAACGACCTCATCAGATTTATTGCATACAAAACTTATCTCATCAAATGTTTATGTTTATGTTTCTGTAGATGGTTGAGGCCCCATCTACAGAAACCGTAAATCCGAGGCGCACCGCAAACGCAAGCGCAACGCAATGTGCAGAAGATTTTGTGTATTTTGAGTTGCGCAGGAGCCAAAATTGGTTTCTGCGCATTAAGTTGCGCTCACGCTTGCGGCTGCGACCCCCTTTTACGGCTTCTGTAGATGGAGCCTGACCAATTGTAGAAAGTCCCTTATCTAGAGATGTGCGCCTATGATTAAAAAAATCGAGGGGTTTATCACCAAAGTAGTCCGAGGGTAATTTTTCAGTTATGTTTTTTAATTTTTAGTAGTGTTAGGTAGTGTTTAGAAATAAACGAAAAATAAAAACAAAGTAGTGGCTGGTAGTGTTCAGGTAATGTTTAGTAATGCCTTGTAGTACTCATTGTATATGCGCGTGGTATTAAGCGCGTTAGACAGACGACTGACGGCCCAGCGGTTCTCAAAAAATATAAATATATAATAAATACTATAAAATATATTTAATAAATGAGTAATAAGATTTAAAATAAGAAATGCCAATTGCTGTATAAATTGACTTTTGGATTTAACGATTCGGAGCGATTGAATTTAATCGTTCTGAATGGTAAGTATAATTTTTAATCGTGAGCAATGGTTTTTTTAAAATTTCTTTATAAAAAAGTTTTCCGAGTCAAAAAAAAGGCTAATTATATGTGAAACTCGTAATAAGGTCTAGAAAAACAAATTTCCCAAATTATTTTCCGATTTTCCAATATGGCGGACCAAAAAACGCCAAGAAAGGAACTCTCCACATTATACCTGGGGGTTTTCGAGGTTAAGAAGAATGCTTTTATTGATGAAAATTTTCATTTTTTGCCTCAACATATTTTGCGATTTTCCAATATGGCGGTCCAAAAAACAACAAAAACGGAACTTTCTCCATTACCTGGGGGTTTTCGAGGTTGAGAAAAACGTTTTTATTTACGAAAATTTTAATTTTTTCACCCCAACATATTTTCCGATTTTCTAATATGGCGTACCAAAAACAATCAAATATAGAACTTTCGACATTACCTGGGTGTTTTAGAGGTTGAGAAAAACGTTTTTATTGTAGAAAATTTTCATATTTTCGCCTCTACATATTTTCCGATTTTCTAAGATGACAGACCAAAAAAACATCAAAAATGTCAATACTGTCATGCTCATACGGAGATCTTTAAAACGTCCACCATATTTTTTACTTGTAATTTAAATCCAAATTAATAGCGAAAATTAAAATAACATATAAAAAATATATGTCATTTATTATTTTTAAAAGCGTTTTTCACAACCTTGAAAGCCACTGGGTAATGCAGAAAATTTTCTTTTTTGATATTTTTTGGGGTAACATCTTAGAAAATAAGAACATACGTAAGGATGAAAAATCAAAAATTTACATTATAAAAAACGTTTTTCTCAACCTCGAAAACCCACAGGTAATGTGGAGAGTTCCTTTCTTGGCGTTTTTTGGCCCACCACATTGGAAAATCGGAAAATAATTTGGGAAATTTGTTTTTTTAGACCTTATTACGATTTTCACATATAATTAGCCTTTATTTGACGCGGAAAACTTTTTTATAAAGAAATTTTAAAAAACCATTGCTCACGATTAAAAATTATACTTACCATTCAAAACGATTAAATTCAATCGCTGCGAATCGTAAAATACAAAAGTCAATTTATACGATTGGCATTTCAATCGTTTTGAATGGTTTTGTTCCTTCAGGGTAGCGAACCAGATTTTCTGAAATTCTGAAGAAAAAAAAATTTTGGTAAGAGTTTAAACCAATTGTGAGGGGCTGACTTCGAGTTTTGTTCTACTATTTGTTCTACTATTGGTTTTTTTGGGTCGCTGAACACCAAAATCGGAGTCATTTGGCAGAGAAATTGGGGCTTCACCCATAAAAACTACCTCCAAAAAGGGTTTTTTTACATATTTGCACTTTGAGCATTCAGATTTTCACCATACGGGTTTTTGGGTCACTGATCAATAATTTCGACTTCTTTTTCATAAATAATTAAAATTTCACCCCTGAATTGGCTAAAACTACCCACTAAAAGGGGTGTTTTTGCTATTTCCGTACTTTTAGCATTCAGTATATGCCCATATAGGTTTTTTGGGTCGCTAATCAAGAAGTTCCACGAATCAAGAATTCCGACTTCTGTTTCATAAATAATTAAAATTTCACCCCTGAATTGGCTAAAACTACCCACGAAAAGGGGGTTTTTTGCTATTTTCATACTTTTAGCATCCAGGATATGCCCATATATAGGTTTTTGGGTTGCTAAAAAAGAATTTCGACTCCTTTTTCATAAATAATTAAAATTTAAAACCTAAATTGCGTAAAACTACACTAAAAGGGGTGTTTTTGCAATTTTTGCGCTTTGAGCTTCTTAAGTACGTGGTTAAATTTTAATTCTTTATGAAAAAGAAGTCGCACACCTTTTAGGAGTAATTTTAGCTATTTAAAAGGTGAAATATTGATAATTTATGAAAAAGGAGTCGAAATTCTTTTTTAGCGACCCAAAAACCTATATATGGGCATATCCTGGATGCTAAAAGTACGAAAATAGCAAAAAAACCCCCTTTTCGTGGGTAGTTTTAGCCAATTCAGGGATGAAATTTTAATTATTTATGAAAAAAAAACCTATATATGGGCATATCCTGGATGCTAAAAGTACGAAAATAGCAAAAAAAACCCCTTTTCGTGGGTAGTTTTAGCCAATTCAGGGATGAAATTTTAATTATTTATGAAAAAGAAATCGTAATTATTGATCAGTGACCCAAAAACCCGTATGGTGAAAATCTGAGTGCTCAAAGTGCGAATATGTAAAAACATCCTTTTGGAGGTAGTTTTTAAGGGTGAAGCCCCAATTTCTCTGCCAAATGACTCTGATTTTGGTGTTCAGCGACCCAAAAAACCAATAGTAGAACAAATCTGGTGTTCGTCAGTGATAATACAACCAAACCCGTATTTTGACTGGAGTACTACCCCTATCCACCTTTTAAGGGTTGTAAATAGGGCCAAAATGAATGAGACCTCAATGTATACGAAGTTTACTTAAATTTACATAAAAAATATTATTTTCAAACATTTTTTAATAAAATTGGATATTTTGCTCATTGATTTATCCAAACATTTCCTAATAATGCCTGACCCACCCCTTTCACTCCCGTTTTTAGGGTATTTTTAAGGATTGTAGGTGAAAACTAACGTCAGATTCTGAAAGAGAATGAAATTTTACGACTAGCATAAACTTTTTAGCCACTTATCTATAAGGGAATATACTTATTTTTGCTCATTTCCAAAACTCTCCTTCACGCCATATACCTATATTTCTGAAGCTCAAAAAACAAAGTAAACATAAAAATTTTAGAGTTATGAATTTTGTTTTCTTCATATTCATACTTTTACGAAATGTATAAAATTTTTTCGAGATATGGGTCTGTTTCCAAAAAATCAGAAAATTAAGACACAATCTTGATTTGGTGTCAGTAAAAAATTCCCAGAAACCATGGCTAGTATCTGCCCAAAAAACCCTTTAACTCAGTAAAATGGCGGTTTTGGGTTGTATAGTTACTGGCTAAGTTACGGAATTTGAAGATCCTGTCTACCAAAATTTGGCACTTCGCCTTTAAATTTGCAAAAACGTTAAATACTTAAAAAATAACCTTTTTAGAGATAGTTTCTGATAATTTAAGGGTGAAGTGCCTATTTTTAGGAGCAAGTTTAGGAGGCAGGACCCCTAAATTTGCGATGGCGTATTTAAATTTTAAAAATTTTGTCGCTTACCCCAAAAAAAGGTTGGTCGCAATTTTTAACATATTTGAAAAAAGTATAATTTTGTATTTCAGTAAATCTCATTTTATGTGTCAGCTTTTTCTGAGAAAAAATTTCTTATTTTCATAAAAAGAAATTCCTCAAAATTCATAAAAGTTTAAAAGGCGAAATATTATTTTTTTAAGATAATAATAATATAATAATATATATTTCATTATGTCGCTTTAATTACAATGTAATGAAGTTATTATATTTATTTTTTGAGAACCGCTGTTCGTCTCACGCGCTTGATAACGCGCGCATACTCAATAAATACTACCTGGCATTAACCAAGGCATTACCAAACACTACCGAACACTACTAAATTTTTATTTTCAACATATTACTAAGCATTACCATAACATTACTAAACACTACTGAATATTACAAGGTAGTGTTTAAGTAGTGTTTAAGTAGTGTTTTTCTATTTTTTAAAACATTACTTGGTGATAAACCCCTCGAAAAAAATACGATTTACTTCTTAAACATTTTTGTCTGGAGTGTAGCACGAATTCGATATCCATTTTTATCTATATAATGACCCAGTTATTCGTAACAGGAGAATTCGTAAAACTAGTAAAAAGTAACTTAATAATGCCTATTGTGGGTAACTGGACTATTTTGAACACGCTTGTATTCAGTGAAACAAAAAATTTAAATCTGAATAATATATTCGACAAATTAAGCTAACAATTTTTTGGATATTTCGTCTCTGGCTAAATAGTTTGATGAAAAATTCTATCAATTTTAAAAGGATAAAAATCACTGATTTTCTATTTGTAATAACCCTTAAACTGGAAATATTTAATATTTGTTTAATTAAAGTGACGAATTTTGAAATATCTGCCTAAATGATATTTGTTTATTTCATAATTTTCAAAAATTTCAAACATGCTTCAAAGTTGAAGAAAAAATTATTAACAAAATTGGAATCTGAAGACTTTTCCAAAGAAATCTAGTAGAAATATCTAAACATAAAGTTTAACAAGGAAAAAATATAATATTATTAATGCCCAAAATTCTGTTTGTGTGCGTTAGATTATTTTGTTATTTGTAAAATTGCATAAATTAAACAAATAAACATGATAGAAAGAGATAGTAATAATATAGTTAATCAAGATTAAGCTACCATAAAAATCTAATCTAATTGATAAGTGATTACACCTGTTATACGATAACATTAAGTAATTAATTTTTTTGTTTCTACAATATAAATCAATAAAACAATAACTTTATTGACAAATTACTTTAATTTTTTTTAATATAAATAAAATATAATTGTTTTTATTAAAAGGTAAAATTTATGTATTACATACATGGAATGCAAGAAAGTTGCATTTCGCGCCTAATTATTGCAGAGTATTATCGTATTTTATTTTTTAAACAGAGTGTAATATGCTTATTTATAAGCAAGCAACAGTTTTGTCATTACCAGGATCACTAGCAGGAGTGCCTGGTAAAGCCGGGCTTTGCTGGTGTATAAAGGACCTAAATAGCAAAAAACTTATCTCATCAAATTAAGAAAGTATTATATTTCAGTCCAAAATTTGTAAAATAATTCAAAATTTTTTGCCCCCAGTAACAGCCTCAAATATATAAGTTTACAACATTTTCATAATTATAAGCGTTTAAAATTTATAAACATTATTTATTTAACAATTGTAATAATTTGAATAGATTTATTGCATACAAAACGATCTAAGATATTTTAACAAGTACTTTTTTTTGTTGCAAAAATTATACATCCGTTTGTTTGTTGATATTATACAATAAAATCGCAATATCTTTTCGGATCATTGCCTTATAATATTGCAATGCGTATTCAAGTTTATTTGTATAATTTAAACTGTTTGTTATTTTTTACTTGAAATTTTTATTGAAATATTTATTTTTTGAAAATTCATTTTATCTTTCTATAAAAATCTATTTATCACGAGATTTATCACTTTTAATTCAAATTTCAGTATGTATTTTTTTTTTATCAAACATTCCATTTGATAATTATTAACTGTTATATTTTTTATTTGAAATTTATGTTTTAAAAATGAAGTATTTTTTTTTATTTGCAAGGTTATTTTAGTTTTTAGTTCTTAGGTAACAATTTTAAATATTAAAAAAGTTTTATGCAGGCAAAACAAAAAAAAATAAACAGAAATTCTAAATTGGAAACTAAATTTTGACTACATCGATTTTCTTTGATTTGGCCTAAATTTCAATGCACGAATTTAAAAGAAAATTAATCAAAATTCAAGCAGATTACCTTAATTGTGTTTTTGTACATTAAAAAAATGAGGGTCCTAAAATTATTTAATAACTTAAAGGTATAAAAATTTGAAAATAAGTTTTTAGTAAAATTAACTACAAAATGTCAAAAAATCGTATTACATAAAAAAATTAAATTTGTTCCAAATTTCAAAAAAAATACTACTAAGAATTTTTTTGCTTCTAAATTAGCCGATGGTTCGTATACAGTAAATAACTTTAATTTTATATTTAAAAAAAAAATTTCCTTTTAAAAATCAGAAAAAATATTATATTGCATATAAACATGAAATTATGTTTCGAGCATTCATAACATTCACTGAATTTTTTAAAAATGATAAAAATTATCAAATTACAGATATTTTTTTTCACTATATACATAAAATGTAATGATAAAACAACTACTTTAAAAAAAATTTACACAAAAAATAATTAAAAAAAAAAAAAAATAAGTTTTCAAAACAGTTAAAATGAAGGTCACATAATTCATAATTTTATTTTGTAGGTACTTCGTTTTATGAAAATTTAAAGGAAGTTAACAAAACAAAAGTATACTTGCAATAAACATAAAAAATTGTTCTAATTAAAAAAATTTTTTACCTGCGATTGCAGCGACATATTGTAGTAATTTTGAACCTTCTGACATATTGAGTGAATTTACACAAATTAAATTAACACAAAATATGTATGTAAATACTAATAAAAAATTTATTTAAAAAATATATTAAAGATACATGAATAGACTGACAACGATTTTATTGTTTCCGATTATAGGACTCGTTTTATAAGTCTGTATACCACTTTTATGACAAGTCATTTATTAAAATAGTGGGGAAAATGAAATTTTCTAACAATAAGAGTTAACAATTTTTATTTTTTTTGTTACATTATTACTCGTTGATTAATCAAACTGTTATTAATTTTTAAAATTAATACAATTTTTAATATAAACATAATTAAGAGAAAATTGGTTTTTAATTTTTTGGTAATATGTTAGAAATTAAATTTTTTTTTTTAATTTGTTTGTTAATTGAGTAATTGTTTAAATTCAATAAATAATTTTTTTAATGATAAAAAGTTATAATTTTGAACTTTATTATTTATTTTATGCAAAATTTTTTCATTATCAACTGTAGTTCTTACTATATTATATTTTGTATAAAAATATTATTTTTTATAACAATTCAGACATTCTTAAAAATAAAAAATTTAACTGTTTTATTTTTCAGTTATTTTACAAATTTGAATATTATAATTTTTGGTCCCTCAATGAAGATCCATTTATATAGTAAAAATTTGGACTTTTTTTAGGGAGGGAGATGTTAAACTCCTTTGCTGCATGCTAAATATAAAAAAGATTTATCTCAAAAATATTATCATAGTCTAAAATTAATGAAAATTGTTTAATTAATATTAATATTGTGAAAGACTTGATCTAGTATATTGTGATGCATATTAATAAAAAAAAATATTTTTGAATAATTATGTATGAACCAAATTATCGCCTCATCTCACGCTCGTCTATCACTAGTGGCAACAAAGAACTGCAATTTCACTTTAACATCCAAATAGTGCACTCGCATCTCCCTCTAAATTAAGCTTGGCCGAAGGATTTTGAGAATAGCATAGCCCATTATTATTGCGATATATTAATCCGTTCCTAGAATGAGGTTATTAAAAAATTTTTTATCTTTTGATTATTATAGAAAAACAAAAATATTTTAAAAAAATAACAACACGTTTAAATATCCAGAGAAATTTTATGTACTAACTTGTAAATTGAATTAAAATAATTTTATATAATTAAATTAACTAAAAGTTATTTATTCTAAATAGAATTTGAGGTATTAAAAAAAAATAAAACCCCTTTAACTAATAAAAAGTTCATTTTCAGTAAACGGGCTAAAAATTGTCCTTAGAGGTTATTTAATTTAATTAAATAAATCAATTTTCAATACAAATATTGCACAAAATACGTAAGGTCAATTATCTAATAAGTGTAATCTATAATATTACGTATAACTCATGACATCAGGAATTAACCGTTTTTTGAAATTTATAAAAAAATTTATATCTAAGATCGATATCACAGAAATTTTTTTTATTTTGTTTTTTTTTCAGAATTGTAATACTTCAAAAATCTGATTTTTATTACTAATCATAAACTTTTTTATCTGCGCTTAAAATTTTTATTTTTGTTTGAAATACAGAAAATTTCGCGTTTCTATATTATTTAAAAAAAAAAACCGTTTAATTTGATTTTATTCTAATTAAACATTTAAAGACATGTATGTCGCTGTACACAAAACGCCAGTACCTAAAAATTCAGAATTTGATTTCTTTCGTATTTTTGCAGGGTTTGAGTTAAAAAATAATTATCTTATGAAAGAAAAAAGGAATTGAACATTTATAGTCATTCAGGTACTGGAGAATTTTCTAATACACGGTTTTTCCAATTAAAATTTGATCGAGCACATATAGGAGCAAGAAACATGCCCTGAATATCGCCTAATTTTATGGAATATAAAACTACTGGAGACGAAAATCGTTTGTTAAGGTAGAATAAGGGTTTAAAGTATTCATTAAAATTAAAAGTGTTACCATAAAATAAAATTATTTATTAAATATTTAAATTTTAATGAACAAAAATTCTTAACCACTATTATGTACTAGCTTTTTTTAAATATTTAAACTTGAAACTTTTATTTTGATAAAAGATCTTTTTTAAGGTTTATGGTTTGAAAACAGTATCTAAAACATGAGTGAATTTTTATGAATAGAGTGCCAATATAAATAAGCCCCATTGTTCTTTAATAACCATGAAAAAATTTATGACCTAAGCACCTGCCAAAATCTTTATATTTTTTAAAGAAATAAGGTAAGCGTAGGCATTATTGAATACATATTACGATCAAGACAAAAGCATTTTAAATGTAAATTAAGACTTTGATTATACAAAAAAACTCTGAAAAGTTCATCTCTGCCTTAATTCTTGTTTGAAAAGAAGTTTTACCTCAGTTTTTCCTGATGATGTTGCAGGTTCCATATCTGTTACGCTTACCCTCATTCGTAAAAAAACTCAAGGATATCAACGGGTGCTTAGATCATAAATTTTTTTATTCTTCAGGTTATTAATGAACAATGGGATTTATTTATTGGCACTCTATTCATAAAAATTCACTCATTTTTTAGATACTGTTATCAAACCGATTTTCGGACGCTGACCAAATTCTAAAACTATAATTCAGGTATGATTACCTGTCATTTATAAAAAGAATTATGTTTCTACGATAAGCAGAAGCGATTTTAGCTTAAATTGTTATAAACAATTTATTTGTTAATATTTTTTGAAAGCTCCAACGCTCCTGTGAAGTTAAAAGGTTAAGGAACCTGCAGTTAAAATTTGTTTAATTTAAAATAATTTTGAATGCACTAATTAAACGTTTAAAAACGGCCTAAAAAATATAAAAAATTTTTTCTTACTTTTTTGATGCATTTATTGCTGTCCCTCCCCTCCTAATTAAGTTACAATCATAAAATTTTTTACAGAGATCGAAAGATAATTTGATAACAGATTTTTTGTTACCTAAACTTTCTGAGGAAATTATTTAAAAAATTCAAGAGGTCCACATCTTTTTTTGATCGATAGTTCATTCCTAAAATCAAAAAAAATTTTTTTGAATACACATTGATAAGAAAAAAAACTTGAGAACAAGAATATTGCAACAATTGCAAAATATATTATTTTTGTTTCCTCAATGAGGAACCATTGTGATAGGTCAAATTTCGATTTTTGATTTTTTGGCATATAAGCATGTTTTGAGACCCCAGGAAGCTAAAAAACCGGTTTTTAAAAAAAGTCTGTATGCGTGTGTGTGTGTGTTTGTGTGTGTGTATGTGTGTATATGTGTGTATGTATGTAATCGGTGAAATTTTACAAACATTATGTCAAACATTGAGGTAAGACCTAATTTTTTTTTCAAAAATTTTTTCACCAAAAAAGCTCGAGGTACTCTTTTTTTTTTAATTTGGATGTAATACCTCATTTATTTCCACGAAAGTACTTATATTTGAAAGTATGGTTTTTACTCGATATCTCGAATCTGATACTTTTGAAAATTTTTTCACGAAAAAATACACAAAACAACAATTTTTTTTTTTCTTTTTGGACGTAGTACCTAATTTATTTCTATGAAAGTGCTAGTTTTAGAAAGTTCTTTTTTAGTCATTTTTTGGATCTGATACCGAATTTTTTCAAAAATTTTTTCTTAAAATTAAAAAAACAAAAAAATTAAAAAACCTGAAATATTTTTTTTTTTTTGGGGTGTAATACCTCATTTAATTCCATGAAAGTACTAATATCTGAAAATATTGTAACCGGTGATGTTTCACAACCGTTATGAAATTAAGACCTAATTTTTTTTTTCAAAAATTTTTTCATCAAAGAATCTTCACACCAAACCTAAAAGAATTTTTTGTTACCCAAAAAAGAATTAATGTTTATTTAATTTTTTTAAAAGGAATACTTTTGGGTTTAATTCTTTTAAAACAAATGATTTTCATTTTAATTCTTTTCGGAATTTATTTTGACAACAAAACTTTCAAAAGAAGTCGAAATTAAAATTGAAAGAAAATCATTTAGAAATTAATTTATTTATAATATTCAATTTGAATTTCGACTTAACCTTTTGAAAGTTTTGTTGTCAAAATAAATTCCAAAAAGAATTAAAATGAAAATCATTTGTTTTAAAAGAATTAAACTCAAAAGTATTCCTTTTAAAAAAATTAAATAATCGTTAATTCTTTTTTGGGTAACAAAAAATTCTTTTAGGATTTGTGTGTTGAACTACTTTTTTTTTTTAATTCAAGGCAGGGTATTTTGTATGCGAGCACATTGCGAGATGAAGATAAAAAAGCCAGTTTTTGGTGTACCCATTAAGACCTAATTTTTTTTCAAAATTTTTCTCACCACTGAATCTTGAGGTAGGGTAGATTAACCTTTGATCGGTTAAAAACTAGCAAACAACCATATATTTTCCATACGAAATACACGGTATTGGTCATTTACTGCAGTCCGTCTTTTACTGGTCCAAATACCCTACCTTTTTTTATTTGGTTGCAATACCTAATTTTTTCAAATATAATTACTTGCGAGATTACTTGTGTAAGAAAATTCGAAATGACTCGAATTCTCTGATCACAGATTTGGGAGCGATTTTTAATTATTATAATTATTTTTTTCATGAATCTAATAACTTTTTACTTAGATAGAAGTCCTGGCCAAATACTGACCCTAGAATTTGATAATTACTGCATCATGTAATTCCAAAATATTTTCCTACGTAAAAATTGTATTAAAATAATTGTCACAAGTAAACTTATTTATAAATTAATTAATTTATTTAATTAAAAAATGCTTCTACGTCAATTTGACCCCAATTAGACCGAAAAAAAATCTTTCTAACTACTTTTAACTTTCTATATCTAAATCTCGATTTTTGGCAGCTAATTTAGTTTTTTTGGCTGCATTTGTAAATGCAAAATTTTCTTATTTTAACAGCCCAATGCTTCTTTTACAGTCAAAAATGGTTTCCTTTTAGGTACTAATAAAAAAAATTTTCCGTATAATTTAATTTGAAAGTTTAAAAGTTTATTTAAATTGTGCATGCGCGAGAAAATTGTCACTACAATTTTGTAATTTAATATCTACCAAACACGCAGGTTCGTTTTCCTTCTAACTGGACTTAAATTTATTACTCTTTTTATACCATAAAAAATTTTCCTAATTAAATAGGATGTAATATTTTTTAAATAATTATTTGGCAGAAAAACTAAAAAAATTTTGAGCTAATTTGAAAAAAGGACCAAAATACAAAAATGTCTACCAAAAATCAAGGATTTAACCTAGAAATCCGAAATGTGTAATACTTACTTTTAGTTGACCTATCAGATCTAGTAACCCTGGAATCCTCCTTTTACTTGTTATTAAATAATACATTTATTTTCATCTAAAAGAACTTTATTCGATAAAATAATTAATTTACAATACATTAACAATAATTACATAAATATACATTAAATATTATTACGTAATAAAAAATTAATTTTTGAAATAAATAATTAAAAACTATTATAAATAATGTTCTAATAATACGCATAAATAAAAAAAATTATTAAATTCTGTGTGTATACATGTGTAATAATATATATTAATAATACATTAAATATTGATTTTAAGATAGTTAAAGATTATAACATAAAAGATTATTCTATCTAAGATATCCCTTTTGAAAGATAAATATTAAAATTGACTTTTTTTTAAAAGACCCTAAAAATGGGACTCTGACTATAAATGATCATATCTATTAAGCAAGTAATTATAAAAAGACGAGTAAATATTTTTTAGAAACTTAGAGCTTGTGAAAAATTTTTGAGGCCTTTATAACTCGTTTCTTATAAAAATTAGAATTTTGGCAGCAATTTCAAATTTGGTCATTTTTGGGTAAGAATAGACATTTGACTTAATGACTGTCGCCATGAGAGAATTAAAAACAAATGCTTTTGGTGTACCATAAATGAATGGTGACACTTATACGGAAAAAATGAAATCAATTGAAAGTATTTTGGTTAGCTGGCGAGGTTGCAGCTTTGTATTAATGATTAGGAAAAAATCCTATTTTATAACATTGTCGTATTTTGTAGTTATTCTATCTTTTTTTCAATTTTCCGAATTTTATAGTCACCTAATAAAAATTTTGACCAAATTTTCAGATTCCTCGAGAAATTTTACTAAAGACCCTTTTTTGGAAAAGTTTGGATGTTTCCGTAACGCTATAGAAATAAAAGAAATAGCAAAATATTAAAAACTACAAAATACGACAATGTTATCAAATAGGATTTTTTCGTATTCTTTAATACAAAGAAGCAACCTCACCAGTTAACCAAAACACTTACAATTGGTCTCATTTTTTTGGTATAAGTGTCACCATTCAGTTACCGTACACCGCAATCATTTGTTGTGAATTATTTTATAGCGATAGTCAATAAACCATATGAGCATATGTTTTAAAAGTGAAAAATTTTAAAGCTATATTTATAAAAAAAAACTACATCACAAGCCGTACACCCATTAATCTATACCATAAGCCTCACACCAATAACGTAGCCTAAGAAAGCGGTTTATAAAAAAAACCTATAAGACAAGCCTTACACCCACATAGCCTAAGGGAGGGGGGTAAAATAGTCAAAATCCAGGGGTGGGGTCAAATGGGACTTAAAATAATCCAGGTTTATAAAGTACTTTAGGAAACTTGAATATTTGTAATATAGTATAAGTAGTCAGTAAACATTACCATGTTCCATGCAAATTATTTGGACATATATGTAAACAGTAAACCCATAAAAAATTTTGTTTAAATATCTTCTTAGGTTATGTGTGTAAGGCTTTTGATATGGTTCTTTTTTTAAAGTACAACTCTAAAGTTAAGTGGGTGAATGGATTGTAGTATAGTTTTTTATATAAATACTTGTTCCTTCAGTATTAAAGCATGGGGTTTTTTATAAATCACTTTATTATGCAAAGTTATAGGTGTAAGGCTTATGGTACAGTTATTTTTTGATATACCTCCTTTATGGGTTACGTACGTAAGAGGCTGGTGGCAAAGTTTTTTTGATACATCATGAACTTTTATGTAAATAAGAAATATAATTCTCAATAATAACGCATTATTTTTTTATTACTACTTAACTCGTCCCTGGAATAGAAAAAAAATTCGAAAGCACATCGATTTGAAACGTGTTTTCAGGTTATTTTTGGTGAATATATCGACCTAGAGAGCTAAATAATAAATCTATGATTCATTAAACTCGAGATGATACGTGGATGCCATCTGCAATCACTTTTTTTATTTTTAACGTATCAAGGGGTTTTAAATAATTTATTAATAATTTTTTAAAAGTTTATAAAGATGTTAGGAATAATATTTTTAGACTAAAAAAGGCAGAAAAAAAATTTCAAGACAAAAATTCCTCCTGGTTGTTGCGAAGCCACGACCTTTAGATTACTAGTCTGATGCTTTAACACTGAGTTTTCAAGTAGTTTGACCCTTCATAAAACCGAAAAAAATCATAAACAAGAAATCAGTGACAGGTGCCCACAAGATTTTTTCACTATTATGTCAAATATTGCCTTTTGCTGCAACTAAGCTATCCAATTTTTTATTTTTGGGGTTGCTAACGGTATTTTTTTTGTTAACTTAAAATAAGCTCAAAAATAATGTAAACAAATACTTCCGAAAATAATTATTTTGTATATCTAGTCAATTTTATAAATTTATTACCAAGAAAACATTTAAAAAAACTGAAAAAACCTCATAAAACTCCAATTAGCTTAACCTGTGCATTTTTGTACCTAAGGGGTTAAAAATTCAGGGGAATCATATTTTATTTACATAAAAACATGCGCGTATTTTGGGGCAGTTGGTAAAGGTTATTTTGCAAAAGTTGTACTTTTCAGATGATTCTCTCCAGGTATAATAGTCCGAAATTCTTTATTGCATTAAATTCAGAAAATTGGTGTTTCGCAAAAATAAAAGTTTCGACAAATTTTTTACGCGCAAAGCTAAAATTTCTAACTGGGTACTTCCTTGAATCATAAAGCCAATTATTATGAAATCATATTTTATACTGATAATAGTAGCATAAAATACAAGGTAACAACCGAATGCATAACTTAGCCAAGGTACTTTTTTTTTAAATCTTTTGGAAACCATATTTTTGCTGGAAATTGTGGATTATGAATATTTTGAAAAAGTGGAATAAGCGTAGCTACACCTATAGCTATGACTCCATTAATGGTAAAAAATTTGATAATAAATCTAAAAATTATTTTTTTTATTAAATACTAGTGAAGTGAAAAATTGTATGGTGAAACTTACTTAATTTTTTTATCGTTTTTCTTATAAATAAGAGATTTGTTTCCAGCTGATGGAACAAATAAAGGGTTTATAAAAACCTTTCCCAAATTTATAATTTTTTTTCTATTAATTATTAAGTTGTCCATTTTTATACATATTGATGCTATAATTAATTGATATAAATGCTATTCATTAAATTCTGCTGAATCTCCGCAGTCCCAAAATAAATAAAATATTTCCAATAAACCGTACAAATGAATAAGTATTAAGGTGATAACCGAATAAGTCCAATAAAAGTAATTAAGAACCTTTAATCCCAATTTTTAACTGGTTTCCAGACACCATAAATTGATAAAATTTTAAAAGCTTCTGTTAATACCAACATATTTGTAATTTTAAATTTACTCTTTTTTGTAACTTGATTGCACTATATAATTTTGCTTTTGTAAATTTTAGCCATTATTTTTTGAAATTGTATTTTTTAACGAGAAAATCATTTAACTTTTGTAAAAAAAGTAATACAAATGAATCTATTTCTGAAGTTCAAGCTTGACATTTTAAAATATTGATTAAGTACTAACCAATAGGATAAAAACACGCTAATTAAAAACTCTTGATATTACAGCGTATAGAAGTTTATTAAAAAAATTCATTTTATTACTTCAAAGAGCCAATACTACAATCAATATATGGATTTTTAATAAGGAAGGCGGGGGGTTTTATGAGATTTTTGTTTTTTTATTAGTTTTATTTAGTTTTGTGTTTAAAATATTATTGAAAATAGTTGGTTGGTCCATCCCAAAATAGAATTTTATTTATTAGTCTGAGATCAAATTCAGAAAATTGGTGTTTTTCGCAAACAAACGTGTAAAAAATAAATTATATCTGGTCTATATAGTTAAAGATAGACTTTTATTTGCTTAAGATAATATATTTTTAGGGTTAAAAAAAATTTTAAGCACTTTTTAACATAAAAAAATATGATTTCTCTAATATAAAAAAATTGGGTTTCTCTCGTTTAAGTGCGTAAAATAATCGTTTTCCAGGCTCTTTAATGATAAATGTATTACAATAACTTCGGGCTGAAAATTATCAAATACTTTAAATGAATTAAAATGAATTAAAAAACAGTCTAAAACACAAAAAAAAAGTAATATAATAAAATTAAAAAATAAAAACAGGTTTTATAACTTATAAATGTCAAATTATTGTTAAAAACCGATGCTAAGTCCTTTTTTTTTATTAGTTTTGAACATTTATTAACTTTTCAAAAATAAAAACCACGAAAAATACCGTCAGCAACCCCAAAAATAAGAATTTATAAAAATTAGTTATAGCTAAGTTGCGGAAGAAAGCAGTTTTGACATAAAAGTTAAACATTTCTTTTCACCTATCACTGATTTCTTGTTCATGATTTTTTTCGGTTTTATGTAGGTTCAAAGTATCTAAAAACACGTTTCAAATTGATGTGCCTTAAAAATTGTTTTTTTTTTTTTATTCCAGAGCCAAGTTATATAATAAAAATAATAATGCGTCATATACTATAAAGAAATATATTTTGCAAAAAAATTACTTATTTCATGCAAATAAATTATTAGTACTTTTTTAATTTAAATAACGGTTCTCAGCATGTTAAACATTGTATAAACAATTTTTAAAACCTAAAAAAAAAATCAAATATAAATTCAAAATAAAAAGATAGGCATTAAAATTTTAGGAATTAAAAATTAAATACCTTCATAAAAAACTGATGTGATAAAATGACGTAATGACGACATTTTATTATTATTGGTCTACTTGCTTGTAATTTTATCAAGTAAATTTCACGAAATGATGTTTTGCTTAAATTTATCCAATCAATTTCTAATGTTAAAGCGTCATATAAATTTTCGCCCTAAAAAAGTAGGTTCACTTAGTAAATATTAAAATACACGTAACAAATAATCAAATTACTTTTGATAAAAGCTCTTGGCCAAAATGACAGTACAAGAAAAATTGAACTAATAAACATATGAGTATGCTGATATTAAATAAAACCACAAACTCAAAGTTTTTAAAAATTTGAAAAACTTGTAAAATGTTTGCTGACATTGCGATTCCATTAGTTATAAATTGCAGAAATATTACTCCTTGAAAGCTGTTTTTAACTGCTTTAGTATAACTAAAACATTTAAAATTAATGCGCAAAATATTTCACAGAATTGATAATCGTAACTAACTTTAGAATTTTTTGGTGATGATTAATAATTTTATGAATACTAGATTCTTCGGATTTTCCTAAAAGTTTCGACAAATTTTTTACGCGCAAAGCTAAAATTTCTAACTGGGTACTTCCTTGAATCATAAAGCCAATCACTATGCAATCATATATTATACTGATAGTAGTAGCATAAAATACAAGGTAGCAACCAAATGCATAGCTTAAAGAAGGTACTTTATCTTTTAAATCTTTTGGTAACCATATTTTTACTAGAAATTGTGGGTTATGGATGTTCTGAAAAAGTGGAATAACTACAGCTAAAACTGCAGCTATGGCTCCATTAATGGTAAAAATTTTGATAATAAATCTAAAAATTATTTAATTTATTTAATACTAGTGGAGAGAATTATCGTAAGGTAAAACTTACTTTATTTTTTTATCGTTTTTCTTATAAATAAGAGATTCATTTTCAGCTGATGGAACAAATAAAGGGTTTATAAAAAACTTTTCCAAATTTATAATTTTTTTTCTATTAATTATTAAGTTGTCCATTTTTAAACATATTGATGCTACCATTAATTGAAATAAAAGCTGCTCATTAAAATCTTCTGGATTTTTACAATTCCAGATTAAATAAAAGATTTCCAATAAACAGTACAAATGAAAAAGTATTAAGGTGATAACCGAATAAGTCCAATAAAAGTAATTAAAAAAAATTGAATCCCAACTTTTAACTGGTTTCCAGACACCATAAATTGATAAAATTTTAAAAGCTTCTGATAATACCAACATATTTGTAATTTTAAATTAACACTTTTCGTAACTTGATTGCACTATGTAATTTTGCTTTTGAAAACTTTAGCCGTTACTCTTTGAAAATTTATTTTATAACAAAAAAACATTTAACACTTTGAAACAAAGTGATACAAATGAATCTATTTATGAAGTTCAAGCTTGACATTTTAAAATATTGATTAAGTACTAACCAATAGGATAAAAACACGCTAATTAAAAACTCTTGATATTACAGTGTATAGAAGTTTATTTAAAAAATTCATTTTATTACTTCAAAGAGCCAATACTCTAATCGATATATGGATTTTTAACAGGGTAGACGGAGGGTTTTGTGAGATTTTTGTTTTTTTTATTAGTTTTGTTTAATTTTGTGTGATAAAACAATAATAGAAAATCTATGGTTGGTCCATGCCAAAATAGAATTTTATTTCTAAATCTATTTTTTATCATATCCGGATGTTTTATGGAAAATATGAGTAAAGAGGGTCGCACTTTATTTTATCTGACAGTACTTTATTAAAAGTATTTATCAAATGGGTTTCACTCTTACATTTTAGACATTATGAGCTATATTTTAAAAAAATTTTTTAACCAATGATTTCAATGTCTCTGGGATCCCTGTCTATAGAAAATTAAAAAATTTGGGCAAAATCTAAAAATATATTAGCAGTAATTTTCACGTTTCAGATCATTCTAAACATTCTGAGCCAAATTGTTAAGAAAATTTTTGAATAATTAATTTCAATGTTTTGAGGGTCCTTTTCTATAACTCAAAGTATATTGGTAAAATAGAAAAAAGTATTTGCATTGTGATAGGTCAAATTTCGATTTTTGATTTTTTGGCATATAAGCACGTTTTGAGACCCTAGGAAGCTAAAAAACCGCTTTTTAAAAAAAAATCTGTATGTGTGTGTGTGTGTGTGTGTGTGTGTGTGTGTGTATGTATGTAATTGGCGATATTTCCCAAACATTACGGAGTTAAGACCTAACTTTTTTTTCAAAAATTTTTTGATGTAATACCTCATTTATTTCCACAAAAGTACTTATATTTGAAAGAATGGTTTTTACTCTATATCTCGAATCTGATACTTAATTTTTTGAAAATTTTTTTCACAAAATTTTTTTCACGAAAAAATACAAAAAACACCAATTTTTTTTTTTTTTATTGGACGTAGTACCTAATTTATTTCTATGAAAGTACTAGTTTTAGAAAGTTTGTTTATAGTCATTTTTTGGATCTGACACCGAATTTTTTCAAAAATTTTTTCTTAAAATTAAAAAAACAAAAAAATTAAAAAACCTGAAATATTTTTTTTTTTTGGGGTGTAATACCTCATTTAATTCCATGAAATCACTAATATCTGAAAATATTGTAACGGGTGATACTTCACAACCATTATCGTATTAAGACCTAATTTTTTTTTCCAAAAATTTTTTCATCAAAAAATCTCAAAATACTTTTTTTTTTTTAATTTGGATGTAATTTATCAAAAAAGCTCGATGTAATACCTCATTTATTTCCATGAAAGTACTTTTATTTGAAAGTATGGTTTTTACTCGATTTCTCGAATCTGATACTTAATTTTTTGAAAATTATTTTCCCAAAAATTTCGTCATAAAAAAATACAAAAAACACCAATTTTTTTTCTTTTTGGACGTAGTACCTAATTTATTTCTATGAGAGTACTAGTTTTAGACAGTTCATTTATAGTAATTTTTTGGATTTGTTACCGAATTTTTCCAAAATTTTTTTCTAAAAATTAAAAAAACAAAAAAAAAAACTGCAATATTTTTTTTTTATGGTGTAATACTTCATTTAATTCCATGAAAGTACTGTCTTGAATAATTATTATCCAATGAATTACGTTAGATTTTATTTTAAAAAAAATAGATTTAGTTGAATTCAATACATAAATTTTCTTTTAACTTTTAAAAGTTAATAGAAATGAATGTATGATTGCATGGTTGTAATCGGTGATATCTGTGGCATATTGAAGTATTTAGTTCATTGTTTTAGGAACCTTAGTGCTAGCTAGTTGGCAGGGTATTTGTTATAAAGGCTACCCGAATTTCAGAAAATAAAGATTCTATGCTTTTTAATAGTCCAAAGAATTTCAGAAGTCTAAAGTATCCCAAAAGTCCTAATGTGCCCCAAAAGTCAAAAACTGCCTCGAAATTTTTACCTCTGTAGATGGCGGCAATATTCAAACAAACATAAGAGCATCGTCATATAAAATCTAAAGCATTAATACTATCAAGATCATTATACATTTATAAATTACAAAGCTGCCAGCATTGCAGCTCTGGCAAATTTTTCCACTTTTGTCAGCTTTCACTAATATTGTGATAAATTGTTAAATGGAAATAACCACTTAATTTTTAAACTAAAACAAACAAACATAAAAGATTTGCTTAAATGATTTACAATTAAATATTACGAACTAAAACATCGGGTTTACCCGATGATTTAAAAATTAAATAATTTGTTATTTGTAAAAGAATTATAAAATTTATTTAAGTATTAATTATTAATTAAGTGTTGATATATCAGCACTCTTAGTAATTTTTCTCTAAGACATTTTTCCCAAAAAAAATAAAAAATCCTTTCCCCCCCCCCCAAAAAAAAACAAAAAAAAAATAAAAACAGTTAATTTATATAATTTAATTATATATAATATAATAATATAATTATATTGAGACCAATATTATTTAAATACATCATTACTTCATTATTTTGAACAAAATTGTAGAATAACAATATTAAATATTCTTTTATCTTTCTGCTTCCTGATAGGGTCTTTACTTTTTCTCACTTTTTGCCCCATTTGAAGTTGCCTAATCATTATTTCTACGTCTCTTTGTTCTTTTTGAACTTCAGATAAAATTGTATACACGCTTGGATGGTTTTTACCTATTACTGTTAAAAAATTTTTTTTTCAGTGGGAAGCCTTTCGGCTATTTTCATTTAAAGTTGTCAAATTTAGGGCAGAAATTTGAATTTTCCCGCGAATGGGCACAGAATGGGGAAAATCTAACTGTAAATTCGATTTCCTCATCAAATTTTACATCGAAAACCTTTTTTTTTTATTTTTTAACGTTTTCCGGAGCTTTTTTACGGAACTTTCAAAAATGGTGACTGAGGAGAGCAATTTTACCAAAAAACTTTAGAACAGCATAACTCTCTTAAAAATCTATAAAAAAACTTCAGATTTGGTGAATCATCTAATTTTAAGTAGTTTTTTCTAATAAAAATAAAATTTTTTAATTCTGAGACCTCGCGTTCCATTTTGTGCTATTTATCCATGGAATTACCCTATTATTTCTCATGAAGATGTTAAACTTATTTTCTTTTATATATAATATTGTTTTATTATTATACGTATATTGTTGTTTTTTGTCATATTAAGACAATTAATAAATTTTTGTGACGTTGTTTGCATATATTTAGATCCTTATTATATATATCTTGTATTGCGTTCATTTCTTCTGGTTCTCTTGTTCTCTTGTTTCTCTTGTATAGTTCTCTTGAACGGTCCTGGTCATTACAAATAAGAAATGAAAGATTTTAATTATTTAGATTTAAAAATTTCTACTAAATTTATTTTTAGCCCTTAATCAAAGTAAGGATACTATTGTTTTCCTATATAAGACCATCTTCTCGTACCTAGCAACCGCATGCTATCTTCACAATAGTTTTAGAAATAATGTTGCCCTTTCTCTAGTCCTGTGTTTATAAAGAAACCATTGAGTTTTTTAAGAAGGTTATTCTTCTAAGTTATTGAAAATTCTATCACTGTTATTGGTAATTGTCAGTCTCAGCCTACCCACTCTTACAGCTTCTTTTGCATTACGATCTTCCAGCTAATTTCTTCCTATACCACAGAACCTGATATTCTTTTCCACCTTATTTAATTTTTTCAATACTTCTTTTATACGGATGATTAAATGGTTTGCTTTGTTTGATTTGGGAACATTACTTAGAGTTGCTAATACACCTTTAGTATCTGAAAAGGTAAAACTTTTTCCTCGGCTTTACCTTAATATTTTCACGAGCCTTGGTGATCACCATAGTCTCTAGAGTAAATATAGATGAAAAATTCCTTGTGTTATACTTTAAATTTTCATTCAAATCATTATATTAGCATGCAAAACCTCCAATTCTGCTATTGTGCTTAATCCATTTGCTTAGATACAACAAGTATACTTCGACTGCTTTTCGAATATCCAGAGAAAACATTCTTTTTTCCTCTTATTTTTTGGATAATCTTTCCTTCTACAAAGATTACGATAAGTTCATTAAAATAAGAATTGTATTTAAACCTATAATTGTAAGGCACTGTAGCTTTTTAAAATAGATGAGAAACTTTGAATACTTATTTATAGCAGCATGTAAGGATTGAGTTAGCTTCACATCTTAAAACTGGATTATCTTATTAATTTAATAGGGCCTCTAGTGTTGGAATAAGTTGATAATCTTATTTACATAGTATTCTTGCTATGAAGTTATAATTATTCTGCACGTAGAAAAATTTGTGGTTCTTTTTTATTATTATTATGGTTCTTTATTTGCAATCACAAAATATATTACATTCATTCAACATATGTCAATATTATGTACATAGATATTCAATAAGATAAATAATTAAATTACAATTATATACAAATTTACAAAATTAATAAATAATTAAAAAATATTCAATTGATTAAATTAATTAAATTACAATTATGCACAAATTTACAAAGTAAATAAATAATTAAAAAAAAAAAATTAAATAAAAGATTTTATTCAACAATATACAATAACATCAATTAGTCAATTTGTCAATCAATAAATTGTTCAATTTCTCAACAATTCAATAGGGCTATAAACCTGCTGATGATCAGCTATCATCTGATTTATATAAATATCCACTTATTACCTTTTTAAAACGGGAATAAGACGGAAGGTCGCGTATGCACGGGGGAATATTATTCCAGAATTTAGAATACTTTTTTTGAAAAGAATTTAGACCCCAGTCGGTGGTTACTATTTCAGGATCTAAATTCTTACGAGGACCACGCGTGGGTTTGTCAGATTTATATTTTTTGAAGAGAGGTAAAAGGAAAGGGGGTTCTTTCATATGCACTAGTCTGTACATCATTAATGATGCAAAATAATCAGTACGTGTGGAGGTGGTTATCCAGTGTAGTCGCCTTCTAAAAGGTGTAATGTGATCACTTCTTTTCACACCAAAAATATAACGTATTCCAGAGTTAGCTAGTCTCTGGAGCTGCAAACGCTGCTCTGCAGTAATATCAGAATAAACCACATTACAATAGTCAAGATGGGGGACTACCAAAGATTGTACTAACCGCTGGCGAAGTGCTTGAGAAGTACAAGGTCTAATAGTTCTTAACCAGTAGAGCATACCATTCACTTTTTTAGTGACCTGTCTGAGTTGGGTTTTCCATGAGAGAGTGCTATCAAGAGAAACACCCAGGCTTATTATTTCATCAACAAACGAGACAGTATGTCCACTAGAATTAACCTCTATGGAGGGAATATTTAGGTCCTTAAATAATTTGACTGTATTAGATGAACCAAAGACTATTGCTTGTGTTTTTTTTGTATTTAATATTAAACAGTTAGTTTCCGCCCATGTTGCCACTCTTTTTGCATAACAAGAAAGAATAGCGGTACCTTATTTTATTTCATGTGAGGGCACTTGCACATATATTTGAAGATCATCAGCATACAATAGTCTGGAAACATCAGTTTCACTTAGGTGGTCTTGTAGGTCGTTCATATATATACAAAATAGAAGGGGCCCCAGAACAGAACCTTGGGGAACCCCTATATTTATACTACGAGATGTTGATGTTGAAGTTTTTGAAAGAACGCACAAGGATCGACCAGTGAGGTAAGATAATCTTTTGTCTCCGATAATATCAATTAATACCCTAGAGCAATTCTCAGAGCCTTTACATGGACTTGGACTAACTTATTTTTCTCTTTCTCTTTTAGATCATTGAAGAGAAAACTATTCAGCCTATATCTGATCAATGATTTATACAGAGTAGTGAGTAATATTGGATGGGCTCTCCACCATACGTGTTGTAGGTAGTTTATAGTTTTAATAGGAAAAAAGCATCTTCTCGTTATTTCCCTGATATGTAGATCCCAGCTGAGTGTAGATTCAAAAATCGTTTCCTAAAAATCTACTAACATTGACTTTTTTCAAGTTATTTTCATCGATTATTATTCTCCAATCTTAACTTAAAACATTTTTATCTTTTGAGAATACCATGGCGTTTGTTTTTTCTACTAAAACATTCAACCCTATCTTCTTTAGTATTTATCTATTGCTTTTCAATATATTTTCTTATTCTCTTATTACTCATTGGACATTATGTTTAGTAATATAAATTGCTGCATCATCTGCAAATTGTATTCATTTGCAACTTTTATCAATTATTTTTTCTAAGTCAGCCTCACATATAGTGTACAACAAAGGGCTAATTACCCAACCTTGAGATACACCCCTGTTTGTAGTGCGGATTTCATCTATGTCTCCACATTTAAAATGTAGATTTCTAGATGTTAGCAAATTATAAATAAAATATAGCATATGAAGAGACATGCCCATTTTCTGCAGTTTTTCAATTAAAACTTCCGGAAATTTTTCCCCTTGTGCCCCTCTACCTTTGATTTCTGGAAGCTCCCTTAGTTATTTACCACTGAAAATAAGAGAGTATTTATGATTTGCTGAAAATTAAAAATAACAGCTATCTACCTATTCTTTTGTTAAGCATAAAATTTTAAAATCATTTTTTCTTCTTTGCCAATTATCGGTAAGGTAGTTTGTCAGCTGTGATTAAATGAAATGATCTCAGTTGGTAATTTTTTTTTTTAACGAATTGTTTTCAGAAGAATGTTGTTTGATGGTATCACTTGCACAAATTATTGTTGCTTAAAGGTTCATGTATTCTTTGCGGAACAATAAATTGTAATTATAATAATTCTGGTGTTTATGTCGATCCTGCATTTACGTCGTCGCCTCGGTGCTGACTAGTAATTTTAATTCATTATGTGGTATTTAAGGGTCTGCTTATTCACTCTCCTGCCATGCTGACCTAAATACCATGAAAGATATATATAATCGAAGATTCGCGTTTGACCGAGCATGTTGACTTTTCTATCCAACCGTTTCAATTAGCGTAAACTTACTTATAGATAGCAGTGCGTATTTACATCTGTAATTTTTTTATTAAACTTTTTTAATTAAAATTTTACTATTAACCAAAAATTTGGCAAATTTTAGTCAATTTTCTAATTTTTTTAAAAAGTTGTAATTTGTTTATAAATTTTTAATGTTTTTTAGATTTCGAGTGTAATAATTTTTTATTTAAATATAAGTAATGAAAATTAGTTTTTGATTTATGATATAAAAATTTGGTAAACTTTAAAATTTCCAAATTTTTTTCTCAAATACTTAAAAATTACTTTCAAATGGTTTAATTTATAGAATAACAATAATTTTTATATAAATATTAAATATGCTTATGCAAACATATTAAAATTTTCTGTTTGATTAAATACGAATTGAATGAGCTAAAAATTAAAAACTTTATTTACTAACGATTTATGAAAAACACTAGAAATTTAAAATAACGATATTTTAGCAATAAGAATTTTCCCAACAGTATAAAATATTAATTGCTAAAATAATTTCGAAATATCTTGTGATTATTCGTCATTGTAATATGCATTGCTTCAAGTATATACGTAGAACAGTGCAATGTCATTGCATAACCCAGAAAAATAAAAAGAAAATATAAAAAGCTTGTAAAAATTCAAGAACATTATATTATATCAAGAATTTATAAATATTACTATGTAAATCCTATAATGAATAAAAAAAATTTTTATTATTTCTATATTTGTATATTTATAACTTCAATGTATTATTTTACATGCGCATGACTTTTGCAATACAATAACGTAGAGTAACGATCGTTTTACCGTCGGGAGTTTAGCAGCAGCAGAAATAGAAAGAGAACGATCGTTAAAATTTTCCAGGAACCATTTGACTGTCCCTTGCCTGCGTTTAAGTACAGTGTATTACATGTATACTGCTCGTACATACATATGGTAGAATTATATATATATATATATATATTCAGGAACTACAGCCAATTATTATTCCTTTCACATCGTGAGTTTTGTCCATAGTGCATGTTGTGTATAAAAATATGTACCTGTTAACCGTGAATGCAATTTGGAGAATTTTTGAAAAAGCCAACATGAAGCCAAGAAATTTTTAGCATCGCAATTTTTTTCTTCTTCTGATCTTATTATACTGCGTGCCCATGTAACTACTTTATGCAAAAATGAATAACTTGCAAATATTACACCCATACAACATACTAAATTTTATTTTTGTAATTATAATCCAAAAAAAATTTGTATTTTTAGCATTTTTTAGTGATTGATGTGTAATCATTTTTTTATAGTTTATAATATTTTATTTTATTTTGTTAAAGAATGTTTAATCACGCAATTATAATACGCATTCAAATGCAGTATTTTATCAACAAAGGAAATAAAATAAAAATCATTGATCATTCATGCATATTATATACTTTGTATGTCCTGTTGATAATTCTTTTTGAACTCTTATATAAACCTTAAATTACTAGATAAAAATGAATGTTTAATTGCAGAAAAATGTAGCCTTAAGGTATAACTTTTATTGCTAAATAAGGCTTATTAAAAATTGAAAAATAGTTGAAGATAAGTCAATCAATGCAAAATCAGAAGAATTACAAAATGATTGCACTTATTAACACTCAGATGTACACAAAAATATTAGGAGGCAGAGGACTTCGGGGTAGTAATAAGATTCTAAATTTATTCAAGCTCTTAATATTAAATATTTTAAAAAACAACATAAAAAAGTACTTTGGATATACTTAGGTGATAATATCATCCTGGGAGAAATATCCGGGCACTATTTTACTATCAGGAAGGACAAAATTTACTCATTATGTATTATTGTTAATTAATGCTTTTTTCTTTTTAATAAAGAAAATCAAATAAAAAATTTAATAAATAAAAATAATGATTTTTCAATTAAATCTAATTAAGGGATTGAAGAACATTAAAATGATATTCCACTTTTTAGATAATACAAAAAGAATTTCTTAATAAGTGAAAAAGTTAAATGTGGATGGCAAATTTAACCTCTGTTTTTCCTCCTCTAACAGGAAGAAAACCCATGTTAATTCACAAAAGATTAAGACGTTATAAAAATACAATCAAAAGTCATAAACCATACTTTTCTTATAAGCTGTAAATTTAAGACTTTTCTAACTTATTTATTCTGCAACGTATCCTTGCCCAGAAGAAAAGTCTTCGATTTAAGAAAGAATCATCAATATAATATATTCAGATCTGAATTTATTTCACAAAAACAGAAAAGGCTATTTAATTAAATTTTGATTTTTTGCTAGCTAAATGAATCAAAAATCAAAAATCAGTAATAAAAAATTTGTTTTGATACCCGAGCATTGATGTATTCTCATTTAACAAAGTTTCATTTTTAATGAATAATAATTTAGGTTGTTGTATTTTAGGCACGTATGAACAAAGTAAGCAAAGAGAATGAGATGAAAAAAAATTGTAGGTGGTGGAAGAGGAGGATGTATATATATCTATGCATAGGCTCATGAGCGCGTAACGATTTTATATGTATATAATCACGTTATGCGGTTATCGTGGCAATTGCGTAAATATTTGAGGTAATTTATGGCATGCGATCATATTCACCTAAGTTTTATTTCTCTTTATTTCTATTCTTTTAAAATATAATACATTTAAGATTATGGAATAATACTTTTTACTTCGTGTACTTAAAGACCCGTCATCAAAAGTATTCGATCAAGCAATTTATCAAAAAACAACTTGTTGATGTCTAATATTCCCGAACAAAAAATACGTTTTATTCTCATTACTGATTGTTTGCAGAAATATAAAACCAAAAATAATTCTTTGTTTTTTAATAAAACATTTTAGAAATTTAAAGGCATTTTATTAGCGTTTGGTAAATGAAAATCAAGTATAAAAAAAAACTTTTATTAATTTTTATTGGCGAAATTTTGAAATTCATAAATTTTTTTATTCAAAAAGTTAAAAATATTTTCTATGTGATTCTATTACCTAAACTCAAAAACTTCATAAAATTATGTATCATTCTAGCGTACGGTAAAAATTCTAAGAGAAAGATTTGTTTTAGTTAATTGACTCATTTACTTGAATAGCTTCATTAAGTATTAAATTGGACTAAACAAAACCATAAACGAATAAAAAACAAGAAAGAATTTAATGAAATTAGACATTTTAATGGTATAAAAAATTGATTATACCTAAATAAGCATATGAATAGATTAAAATCATGTATAAACAAATTAGAAAACTTTTCTGCAGAAGAGCAAACAATTTTATTATATTTACGTATTATAATGGCAATATGATCAGTGAACACCGTGAAGCGTTTAATTTACCACGCGATAAGATCCACAAACTTGATCTTGCATTGACTGATTTTTATATACATGAATATATTTTTGCATTTTATAGCGTATTTATAAATCGTCTATGTATTATTTCTGTTAACATTAAATGATTTATTATGATGTTGATAGCCTGTTAAAATCAATAAAGTTTTTATTAATCGTTTCATGTTAAATAATGCTAATTAATTATAATTATTTATCAAAGATTATTCGCACTGGTAGTTTTTAATTCATATATCAGATTTAATTTTCTTTTATTATTATTCTATTTTTATGAGAACCTGTTAAAATGAAATATTTTATGTATGTTTAAGGAAATTTATACACAAGTTAATTGCTTTATCTGCGAGAACTACTTTTAGCAGAATATTTTATTCAAATTAATTATTTAAATTTTTATTGTTCTCTGAATATCTTCAAAATAATGCTGCTACATTGCCATTTAACTAAAACATTTATGATTGGTCTAATTTTTTTTGCATAAATGTCACCTTTTAAGCCTTGCAAAGTACAAGTTTTTAATCACTAATTTTCTCATCATAGAGTCAATAAATTAAATGCCAATTATTAAAGCGATAATCCCCTTTAGGATCCTTAAATCCAATCAGAATGTGAAGCTGCTAAAAAAGTAGACCCTACACTGAAATTCTTTTTGGCTTTCTGATCACTTGGATAGTGCAACAAAGCTCCAAATCCTTAGCTTGCTTCACTACAAATTTTTCGGGGCGTATAGCCCCAAATTTGAGAACTCTATAACACGAAATTAGGTTCACGATTAACTATGTTTACATTTATTTAAAATTTTATTTTGAATTTTAGGTTATAAAAAAAGTAAAAACAAAAGCAAATGATTATTTAAGGCAAATAGACATTTATTTTGGGCCACTGCTCCCCGAAATTTGGCTTCAAAATCAACAAATAATCAGTAAAGTAACGACTTAATACAATTGGTCAGAAAACTTAAAAGATTTTCAGTGTAGAACGCAAAAATTGAGTCCCATCGTTAGTTATTTGTTAATTTGACAAAAAAATAAAGTAGCAGTATAGTATTTTTTAAAGTACTTTTTATATTATTTTTTAAAGCTTCAATTTCCTTGTAAATTGGTGCTTTAAAAAATTTTGAAGACCCTTAAAACTTATTTGAATTAATTTTTTCAGTAAATTAAAAACTGCTCATTTGTAACAAAAATGAATATTTGGTTTATGGACGATAACGTTGAAAGAATTAGTGATAAAAAATTTCTAAAAGTGACACTTATGCAAAAAACTAGACCAACTAAAAGTATTTTGGTTTAATTGAAAAATTGAAACGTTATTTGGAAAAGATCAACATTTCTACTGGTATTTCTAGATCCAAAATATCTAGTATAGGTTACCTAGAGGTTTTTTTAACATGTTAAACTAATTTACAACTACAGTAAGACCTCCATAATTTCAAAATTCCTAGTAGACCTGGAACAATTTTTACTTATAAATATATTTCTATAATTCAAATTTATCGCGAATATAAATTTTTGACCTTGCCTCAAGAGGTTCAAATTATTAAGCTTCCATTGTATATGATGTACTTTAACGTTTCAAATTTTGCAAGTATAATATTTTACAGAATTATATATGAATAAGGAATAGGTGAAAGCCTGGGATTTTGAAAATACCGATTGGAATATGGGTATAGTATTTAAAAATATGCCACCTTACCACTAGCTACCTTACCTTTTTTTATTAAGAATTTTATTTAGAAATTTTATTTATAGAAGTTTCATTAGAATTACTGATTAATATATTAGTTTAATTAATATATTAGTTATTTTTCTATCTGGGTTTCAAAAATTTTGTATAAGCTCCAAGTATCCAAAAATTCTTTTTTTGTTTAATTGTCTTCAGTTGTTTTTGAGATACGGCTCTAAGAAGATAGTGATAGAATCTAGTAATACAATTTTTTTCATAAAACCTAAAATTGGAACAGACCTTTGACTTTAAATTATCATATCTTGCAAACAAATAATTGAAAAGGGGTGAATAAAGAATTTTTCAAAACTTAGATCTTATAAAATTTTTGAGATCTGTAAGACCTATGTTTATCAATTATAGGAAATAGGAATTTTTGAATGAGCTGTAGTTTTGATAATATTATTTTTATTGGTGCAAGGTATTTTGCCTTTTAAATTTACGCTAATTTCAATATTCTTTTAATTAAAGAGAACTTGGTTTATTTCTATATCCTGTAACTAATTTAAAATTTTCAACTTTTCATAGCTTGAAATTTTATTCAAAACTGTCTCAATGGTTTTGAAAAATTAAAATTTTTTATTTAAGCATTGCTCTAAATTGAAGTTAAGTTAAATCATAGATACGACACTGAGATTGGATCAGTACTGGATAAGTCGTTTTAAAGTACTCTCTTAAAAAATTATTAAACATTGATTGTTACCTATAGACTGGCCGCATTGACGTTGACGAGTGTGCAGGAAAAATGGGACATGGTGGAAAAAATAAAATTTTTTTTTAATAATTGCATGATGCATCATTTGATAGAATAAATATTGAGATAAAAGAATTTGAATTAAAAAAGTCTAAAATAACCCGTTTATTTATTTGGTAAAAGTGGCGCATAGATAACAAATTATTACCTCCGGTAAGTATGAGATTTTAAAACCCTTTCTTTAACAAATCATTAGTTGTTTTTTATTAAAGTGATTAAAATATTTAAATAATCATATTTTAGAACAAGGATAGTAATTTTTAAAAATTTCAATCAAAAATGTATAATCTTTTAAATTAGTTTATTAATTATTGTAACAATATAGGTGTTAATATTTTCAAATTTAAAAAAAAAATTTGTTTATTTAACAAAAACATTTATTGCTATATGCGACTATCTAAAATTTTATCGTTTACATGAAAGTAGGGGTATTTAGCTACTCAGAAAATCAATTTTTAGTTGCGACCACTAATTGCGCCATTAGCTTTTATGGCTAAATTAACTAATAAAATCGTGTTAAAAATAGTGCATTTTCTAAGAATTAATTATTTAAAATATAAAGATTTTCAATAAAAATATCTGCTTGCTTGGCTATATTCCTGCTCAATCTGAATACTTTTCTTATAACATTGTTAAAAAATAAATTGTTAATTTTAAACAAGAAATTTTTTAGTTAGATAATGAATTGTTTAAACGAAAAATTGTTTAAATAATACATTCTTCAAATTTTACGTAAAAATACTATTCATATGAATTTCAACCACATAAAATCAAATTTCTGATTTAAAATTTTTAATTGTTCATACATTTTTTAAACAATTAGTTGCTTAAAGGGGGGGTGAATATTCGGCGAAATCTGTTCTAGAGAGGAGCGACTTGAGATTCTCAGGAAATGGTGCTTTTTTGGTGACAAAAAACCTCCCGAAGTCGGTTTTTAATTTTGATAACCGTTTTTGGCGATATTGACATTGGAAACGTGGTTTTTTGAAAATAGCGCGAAAATTTGGGGGGGCTACACTTTTCTAACATATACTAATCGACTCGAATATCAATTACCTTCAATCTCCATATGATAAATTGAGGGGCAATTCGTGTGCTCATACTTTTTAAAGCTGTTTTCTGAGCGGAATTTTTAGTTTTTAATTTTTAAAAATTCATCACGCCAAATAGAATCAACCGATTAAAATGGCAGTTTTGCCATTAAAATTTTTTTATCAACAGTAGATATAAATTTAAAAAAAAAAACAGGAAAAAACTACATGCAAAATCACAATTTTTTAGAAAAAGATTTTCCTATTTTTTGCTAAAAATCACTGCTTTATCGACAGCGCAAAGTAAAAAATCTTCCTTTTTCTAACTTTGGGCTTACGCAGCTAAAAATTTTTAAATCGGACCCCCCAATTTTTTTTTCTAGAAGTTACACATTTTTCATGTACTTTCACGTGAAAAAAGTTTTTTTTTGATTTGGGACATCCTAACCTCCAAAACTTTAATTTTCGTTAAAAATAAATGTTTTTTTTCGAGTTTTACTCCAGCCAAAATACGGGTTTGGTTGTATTTTCACTGGCAAACACGATATTTGCTCTATTATAGGTTTTTTGGGTCGCTGAAGACCAAAATCGGGGTCATTTCGTAAACAAAGTGGCGGCTTCACCCTTAAATTTGCAAAAACTACCCCCAAAAAGGGGTTTTTTTAAACATATTTATATTTTGTGCGCTCAGATTTTCACCATACGGATTTTCTGAGTCATTTATTAAGAATTTCGACTTCTTCTTCATAAATAATCAATATTTTACCCTTAAAGTAGCTAAAATTACCCCTAAATAGCTGAAACTACCCCTAAAATGGGTGTATTTGCTATTTTCGTACTTTTAGCATCCGAGATATGCCCATATAGGTTTTTTGGGTCGCTAATCAAGAATTTTGACTTCTTTTTCATAAATTATCAATATTTAATCACAAAAAAGGAGTCGAAATCCTTGATTAGCGACCCAAAAAACCTATATGGGCATATCCGGGACGCTCAAAGTACAAAAAAAGCATAAATGTCCTTTTTTTAGGGTAGTTTTAGCCAGTTTAGAGGTGAAATCTTAATTATTTATGAAAAAGAAGTCAAAATTCTTAATTAGCGACCCAAAAAATCTATATGGGCATATCTCGGATGCTAAAAGTACGAAAATAGCAAAAACTCCCATTTTAGGGGTAGTTTTAGCTATTTTGGTTTTAGCTAGTATGGTGAAAATCTGAGCGCACAAAATGCAAATATGTTTAAAAAAGCCCCTTTTTGGGGGTAGTTTTTACAAATTTAAGGGTGAAGCCCCTACTTTATTTACGAAATGACCCCGATTTTGGTCTTCAGTGACCCAAAAAAACTATAATAGAGCAAATATCGTGTTTGCCAGTGAAAATACAACCAAACCCGTATTTTGGCTGGAGTAAAACTCGAAAAAAAACATTTATTTTTAACGAAAATTATAGTTTTGGAGGTTAGGATGTCCCAAATCAAAAAAAAACTTTTTTCACGTGAAAGTACATGAAAAATATGTAACTTCTAGAAAAAAAAAAATTGGGGGGTCCCATTTAAAAATTTTTAGCTGCGTAAGCCCAAAGTTAGAAAAAGGAAGATTTTTTACTTTGCGCTGTCGATAAAGCAGTGATTTTTAGCAAAAAATAGGAAAATCTTTTTCTAAAAAATTGTGATTTTGCATGTAGTTTTTTCCTGTTTTTTTTTTTAATTTATATCTACTGTTCATAAAAAAATTTTAATGGCAAAACTGCCATTTTTTAGGGTTTTTCGTCTTTTTTGCAATTTTAGGTTATGTTATGCAGAGGTGAGTCAAAAATAAACAAACCAAAAAAAAGTAGACCCTTTGACAAAATTTTTGAGACCTTGCGCGTCCAAATCGGTTGATTCTATTTGGTGTGATGAATTTTTAAAAATTAAAAACTAAAAATTCCGCTCAGAAAACAGCTTTAAAAAGTATGAGCACACGAATTGCCCCTCAATTTATCATATGGAGATTGAAGGTAATTGATATTCGAGTGGATTAGTATATGTTAGAAAAGTGTAGCCCCCCAAATTTTCGCGCTATTTTCAAAAAACCACGTTTCCAATGTTATTTAAATGGAGCACATTTTGGCCAATATCGCCAAAACCGGTTATCAAAATTAAAAACCGACTTCGGGAGGTTTTTTGTCACCAAAAAACTCAAGTCGCTCCTCTCTAGAGCAGATTTCGCCGAATATTCACCCTCCCCCCTTTTAACTTTTTTATATGTATCTTTTTAACTGCTGAATTCAAATTATTTATTTATGAATTAATATATTTCGTTGTTAAAGCATAATATTTTTATTTATAAATTGTTTAAATAATAAATTGTTTAAACAAAAGTTGTTTAAATAATAAATTTGTCAAATTTAACATAAAAATACTGTTTATAATATGAATTTCAACCTCCTCAATTCAAATTTCTGATTTGAAATTTATAAAAAATTAATTTTTAACAAATTTTGAATTGTTTATAAATTTTTTAAAATTAGTTTCTTAAAGAAATAATTAAATCCTACTGCAGATTCGTGATTAGCGACCTCAAAAACATATAAGCACCAAATAAAATTTACCTAATTAAATTTTTTTTTGCATTTCATAATTTTTGGTATAAAGAAAAATTAATTAACAAAAATTTGGCAATTATTTAAAAAAATTATTAAATCTGACTTCAGATTCGTGATTAGCGATCTTAAAAACATTTACATACCTAATTTAATTTGTTTTTTAAGACTGATGCAAGTATATATAATTACTAAATGAATAAAAATAATATACAAATAAAATAACAAATAATATAAAACGGGTAGAGTGAAGTAATCATCTAATTCCACATTTAGTAACAATCCAGTGTTAATTCTCATAAATGCATCTTAAATTTTTACGTTTGATTTTTTTTTTGCCAAAGACCATACCGTTGGGTGACAATCCATTTTTGCTCTATATATTTATGTTTTAGGCCTAAAATCTCTAAATTTTACTCGAACATTTCTTCATTTTATATATAAATAAATAAATCATAAATATTGGAATCCACTTTCGCCATTTTTTTCAAAATGTGAGCCATCATATACATTTTTATTTTACCGTTTTTTTATCAGAATAACCAAAGCTAAAAGTTTGACTTAGTACAATTTATTGTAATTTTTTATCTATTAAAATAAACTTTGAATACCCCGCTTATTCTGATCATCAGTAAATTAAAAAGTATGCCAAAACACTCCAATCACACCTGTAAGTATAAAATAATTATTCTGTATATGCACGTAAGTAAGGTGCATAAATAGAAATTAAAAAACATGTTATATTAATTTAATTGAGATTTTATAATGATGAAACTCTTATACAGAAATACTAAAGAGTAAAGCGTGTGAAAAACATTTTTAAAATTAAATAAAAAGAAAAAAATAGTAAGTAAGAAATAAAAAAAAAAATCAGAAAAAAGTTTAAATTAGTAAAGAAGTAGTTGTTTGCTTCGTCATTCTAAGTAATGATGTCAAAATTGAATAAAATTTTACAACAGTATTAAATAATAATAAAAAAAAATCAAACTTATTGTAAAACTGATGCATAATATAAAAAAGATGAGATATGAAGACAGATATTGAAATAATATGTAAAGAAAACGGTGTCAAAGATTTATCAAAGAATTATTATTCTTGTTTTTTTGTACTTTTGATGAAATAAAATATTTCTTAATAATTTTTTTATTTTTTACAAGACAAATGGATTTATTCTTAATAATAATAATTTATATAAAAAGTGTAAATTTAGGTAAGAGTCAAATTTTGAAAAAAGTAAAGTTCAACCAAATCAATATAGAAATAAAAATTTTAACGAGGCTATTAAATTTCTTTGAGTACCGTAACGAAAGGCGTAAACTATTAATCATATATTTTGTATTTTATTTTTTTCATAAGCGCATAAGTAGTTATTTTATCTAAAATATAAAAGATTTTTTTGCTGTGTCAAAGCCAAATTTATAAGTAAATTTTCTTTGATTTTTGTAGTTATGACAAAATAGCAAAATCTAGATGTAGAATTTAGGGCAAATTTTCAAATAATAAATCTTTTATAATTTACTAAAAACTTGATCCAGATTTTATTTTTAAAGGTTAAGCTTTAGAGTAATAACATTTTGGAAAACCAAAAATCGAATGACATAGTCTCAATCTACAATCCTGTTGTATATTTGTTGAACACAGTGTGTGCTTTACTCATTTAGAACCGACTTATTACCAACTAAAATGAAGTACGACGGATTTTTTCTCGCAAAATGAAATATACAAAATTTTTAATAGTCCTGACTTGGAGCCCTGTTTCGTAGATATTTTTTACCTTTACACGTCGATGGAATTTTTCATCGAATAATTACGTTTTTTGAGACAATGAATTCGAAAATGATATAAGTTTTTACCGAAAATGGAATAAATGGAATAATGTCTTTTGTGGATATTTTATGATCTCTACTGATTACTTATGTTCCTTAGGTCACTAAACATCCATTTTTACCTAAAATATTCTAGTTGCCCACAATATAAAATTTCTAACACACACTTACACGCGCACGCACGCACACCCACACGCGCTATTTTTTAAAAACCGGGTTTTTAGCTTCCTGGGGTCTCAAAACGTATTTATATGCCAAATAATCAAAAATCAAAATTCCATTAATTGGAATTTGATTCCAAAATTATCAATAAAAACCGTATTACACAAAAATATTCCAAATTAAAAAGTAACATTAGTCTTGATGTAATTTACGATAATTTCAGGCCTTTTTTTAATAAAATCATCTTTTCTCCTTTGTCATCATCAGACCAAATTTTTTAATAATAAAGCTTAAATATGTTTATGTAATACAAGAGTTTTTTAAACAAGAATATTTTAAAAACTACCATATTTAATTTTAAAACCTAAAAAATGATTCCTCCGTGAAGGAACCAAATTATAAATTATTTTTTATTATCGTAAAAAGACTAATTGTATTTTATTTGAGCATATAAATATATACATTAAAATTGACTATTGATGCTTGTTCCATATGCTGCATATAATTCAAATAATGACAGATTAAAGTGTCATAAGAACACTAGAATAAAAGGGGAATGGCACAGCAGGTTTTTGTTGAAGAAGATTCAAGGCGTGAAACTTTTTTCATGTTATATACAGTGATGAGCGCCAGGCGCCCACATCATAAGAGGAATAAAAATGCTGAAAATTAAAAAAAAAAAGGTTCTTCTGAAACAGGTAAAAATATACTATTCTGTAAAATAGGCAAATTTTTTAATTATTAATATTTTAAAAAAATTTTTTTTCAGCCTGCAAAATTTTGTGCCAAGTATAAATTAAATTTATTGTACTTTGTACAATATTTGTTTTATCAGAAAAAATCATCACTGTAGAGCTGCTGCGCAAGCACCACAACCCAACAGTGTATAATTATTGATCTATATAGGAAAATAATGTACATTAAATGCAAATTATAATGAATTCAGAAAAAAAAATTAACGATTTTTATGAAAATAACTTATTTGTCTTTAAAACTGAATAGATTGAAAGTAAAGGGAAAATTTAAGTACTTGAGGTTATACTGAAAACGTTAGAGTTGTTTGTTTTTATATGCACATATATAAAGGAGTTTTGATTCAAGCCAAACCACAGGTAACTTGTATAGACAGGTGCAAGATTTCCAGGTACAGTATTTTATGTCAAAAATACAAAAAATTTTTAGACCTAAAAAGTAATTTTTTGGTACTAAAATAATAAAATGATGTATATAAAGTATATTATGAAGATATTTATAAATAATGAATAATTAAATTGGTTGTAAGTGTATGATGTTATACTAGAGCACAAATTCAGGGTCTATTATGAGCTAAAAAATGCAGGTTAAATGTTATTAACAAATTATTGTTCCATTTTAAAATATTTTGCAATAATGATTTTTAGATATAATAAGGAAGAAGGGGGGGGGGGGGTAAAAATTGAATAGGGATTTAAGAAGTTATAATAATGGATATATTCAAATAGCAAGAGAGTATTGCAGATTAAAATAACCTTTTCTAAAGGATTTGAACTTAAAATATTGTTCGCCATAAATTTTGTTTTTTCTGTGGTTTGAATTTATCTAAAGTGGGGTGAGCGAAGGGGTAGATAATAGTCAAAAATCTGGAAATTTCAAAGTAGAATTGAGGGTAAGATTAACAATTTAAGAAAGACGTGGGGGAAGTATAAATTTTTTAAGAAGAAAGATACAAAACCACGAAAGATAGCATGTTTTTTAAGCATGTTCAATAGAATAATCAGTATTTTTATAAAAATGTATGTCCCTGAAAATTTGAACACACAAATTAAGCTTCATTGCTTGTACTGATATACTAAAAACTTTTAAATACATTGCTTCATCAACCTCGAAGCATTTTCAAAAATAAATCAATAATTTCTAAACTAATATAAATTTATTAACTTTAACTTGTTCTTACACTTTAATTCACTTATATAAATAAAAACATTAAAAATTTTTTTTGCAGTTAATAATCCGCCCATTTTCTTTCTTTATTTACATCAATAATACACATTCTAACAATTATAATAATATATAAATTATATATAATTAAAAATTGTGTATTTTAAAAAATGAATGAAAAAAAAAAAAAAAATTAATGTTATTGCATCTTTTTGTGGAAAGGTCGGAAGTAATTATAAACAGCTCTTTAAATATATTATTCAAATGTTAAAAAAGAGAACTTGTAAAAAAGAAATGATACAACCAAAAAGTTAACATATATTTCTAGTTTAGCCGACTAATTTCACGAGTCTACAAAACGAGACTACAAACGATGACCGCACTGAATTTATTCATTTTTTTTTACCTGTAAAAACTATAAAAACTTTAAAGGATTATAAATTTTATTTTATTTTTTTTTTAAGGAAATTAATTTTTTTTTTGCATGAAACTTACATTTTATTAGGTGTTAAAGACATTTGAAATATTTTATATTAAGAAATACCATATTGACGAAATTGGTCGTTTAAGCTCATTAATTTTTATTCGCGTGACTATTTATAGGTTATAATATTAAAGCTTTATTGAGTATTTTATTTCAAGCCACATTTTTGGCAATATTATAAATATATATATTTTTTTTCTGTTTTTGGCACGCGACAATAAACTCATCTTTTTTTTTAAAGATCTTTTTTATTAATTGACTTTATGAAAAAAATTTTTGTGGTATTTTTTTTTAATTATATTTTTTTGCAAAAAAAAAAAAATATTTTAAAAATTTATTTTTTTTTTAAGAATATTTATGTATACATAATTGGTATCAAAATACTGTCGTATAGAATATCGCGTGTCCCATCGTCCGATATATATATGTACTAGCTGCCTCCGGCTCGCTTCGCTCGCCCCGGCAGCCACCATGGGGGCTGCGCCCCCCTGGACCCCTGCGGCTTTATTTTTCCAAAAATATGTTGTTTTAGGTTACTTAATATTTTGTAAAATAACCTTATTTATCCGAAGTATTATCTAAAATTTACTAAATCATAAAAATTACGGGCATATGAACCCAGACAGATAATTAGTAATCAGCAATACAAAGCTTAGCTACCCTTCCATAGGATCCACAAGTGTTCGTTGTTTCCCTCGAATACACATTCTAGGGTTCTGTCTGATAATAGCTATTCAAGCTTCTTTTAGTTACAATATTCAGTTACTACATCAGTGGCTGATAAAAATTAGAAATTTATATATAATATTAGTCCTAAACTTTTATAATTTTCGAAAAACTATTGTATCTTTTGACAGATCGAACCGATCGCCTTGAAAATTTAGGTGGATACGTAAAAAATATACTTGAATCGAATGAAATTTTTTTTGATAAAAAAATTTTTCCTCAGTTTTTTGTTTTTTTGGTTTGTTTTTTAAATTTGATAAAAATTTTTTTTTTGAAAAATCAGTTTTTTCAACATAAAAAATTTTTGTCGTTATCAATCGAAACGAAACCTAGCCTATGTTTTGACCCGTAATTTTTGCCGTCTTTTGCCGTAAACCCCGTGTCTCTAACTTATATTTCGTTCAAGTTTATCTATTTCGGACAAACAAACATACATAAGTAAAGATTTAGGAAGGATAGGATAGGATAGGATATAAATTTAAAATCCAAATTTTATGCTGAAAAATATATGTAACTCTGGAAACATCTAACCGATTTGCTTGAAAATTTAGGTGGACACGTAAAAAACAATTCTAAATCATATAAAAACTTTTCTGATTACAAAAAAATTCCAAGTTTTTAAGTTAATTACGATTTTTTTGAAAATTTACGAAATCATCAAAAATTATCACTTTTTTGAAAAAACGTTTTTTTGACGACAAAAATTTTCTTTCGCATCAATCGAAATCCTGTATAGCCTATGTCACTTCTGCAATTTTTCCGCGTTTTTTGCCGCAAACCGCGTCTCTCTAGCTATTATCGTCTAGTCAATCCTATCAAACTAAAAAAATTCTCTATCGGCATATATATATATATAGATGTACACAGGAACTTTTTTTTATATATTCAAAGGATTCGTAGTAAAAGACCTTGCGTGATTATTTTACCACAACTCTATGGAAGTTTGCGCTCTCTTGGCATGGAACTTTTGCCTCTTACTACATGAATATGGTTTCTTCGTACTGGGTATATATATAAGATAAGACTCGGTTGCACATAAGGGTATATATATATATTTAGAAATATAGAAGACCGATGCTGAAATCCGGGACACGCGAGCCTCGCGGGAAATTCCTAGCTCATAAGAGAGAATATTATGCATGATATATACATAAATTGACGCCCATTTTTGCTTCTCCTTTTTTGCTCTATTTTCTAAAAAGACAACACGTATTAACCTATTTAGCCTTAAGCAACGAGAAAAAAAAGTATTATTATATATTTTTTTCTGAAATTTTTAAATGTTGACCGAAACACCTTTTTTTTTGAAAATTTACTATATGATAAAAAGTATTAAGAGAGAACCTTGAGCTACAAGAAGATGATGCAGAAGAAGAAAAAGAAGCTTTGTAACTTCTATATCGCCAGAAGCGTCGAAAGGAAGAGAAAATAAAAAAAAAAACTGAAAAAAGATAGTTGAAAATCCTTCTTGGAAAAAAGAGATAGAATGAAAGCTTAGACACTGGCGCCGCATGCGGCTGCCTTCAAAGGGTTCGACCATACGCCCATCTGTCTCCGCTCCGCCTTCACTTACATGTATAGCCAACATTATAAAATGATCTCCTAAAATATTATGCATGTATGTACTTTTTATTGTTGCAGAATTGACCACAAAAATTTTTTTTTTATATTTCTAGTTTTTCGCTCTCTTATCAATCTTTTACATTTGTTTACATTTCTTATCATAATTTTACATAATTTCATTATAATTTATGGATGATATAACATATACCTTTTTTTGATGCCATTATTTATATTTATATACACGTCACCTTATAAAATATGATATAATTAATAGATTTTTAAGTGGTCACAAAACATCTTTTTTTTATTTAAGTGACTTATGGCAATAAATGATTTAGCATGATTTTGTTTTATTAACAGGTGAGAAAATATAAAAAAAATTTTTTTTGTTAATTTGCAAAATCATTCTAAAATATATATATATTTTTTTTTTGCTACTGACATAACTTTTAATAATTGACAAGTCATTACCTAAATGCATTATTTTTTTTATGAGTGTATTTTTTAAAGAAAAATTTATTCATAATAAAAAAAAATTGCAAAATTTTTTAAAACAAAACCAAAATTATCATAAAAATTTATACATTACAGTTAATAAAAATATTTCAGAAATATGTGTCAAGTACAAATTAATAAAAATAAAAGATAAATAAGAAGGAGTATTTTAAAATGTACTTTAAATGGCGCTAAAATAAATGGCCATAACGAATTTAAATATTCTGTTAAAAAATAAAAAACTGCTTGTTCATTAAAATTTGTTACGGATATTATATATATTTTAAAGTATATCAAAAAAAAAAATCTGTTTTATGATATATAAAGCAATTAAGAATAAAACAGTAGAATTAGTAAATTAAAAGTCAGACAAAAAAGGACATTTTTCAGCTAATTAAAAAACAAAAAATGTTTTTTTTATCTATACAATAAAGTTAAATAAAAAAAACTGAAATAAAAATTTTTTAATTGTTTATTTAAAAAAATAATAAAAACTGTAAACATTAAATTCAAATTTATAAAAAAAAGAAAGAGGATCATTCAAAAAGTCTAATGATCGCTTTAGGCTTTTAATAATCTCTAAAACATACATATAGAATGACCTGATGTAGCATATATATATGAGGATGATTATAAGACTATTCAAGCCGCTTCCTCATCACGACCTTCGCGACCCTTTATTCTTCCTTTATTTTATTTTATGAAATATCCTTTACTAGGAATAGTCATAATTCTTTGGTTTCTTTTATTTTTTATTTTTAATATTAAAAGCTAAAAAAGTTAAAGACCTATATATGTCAGTTAAAATGATTTCTTTACACACACACACGATGCTAAATTTTTTATATATATTTTTAACTTTGTATTTCGTATATATAATTTTTAAAAGATTATCACATTTCATCGTATTAAAGCGTGTAACCATTTTTCTTTTATATACTTATATTTACATTATAATAGTTAATTGAATTTTTTAAATTTTCATTTGTGTATTTTAACTAATTCATGTAATTTTAAATTATAACAAGATATACAATTTGTATTTTAGTTAAAAGGGGAGTCCAGGGTATTAGGAACACCAAATGAAACTAAACTGATAGAAATCAATTTATAATGTTGAAGAAACTTACTGATGGACCTTTCGGATTCAGAAACATTAGACTGTATGTTATAAGTCAGGAGTTCTTAGGACATCTTCAAAAGATCAGTGTAGCCTTGTTACTTAACTTATCAACTTTCGGTTAATATTATATCTTTTTTGTAAGTGTCACCTTTCAGTTCCCATGAAGCACATTTTTTTAACCATATAGAACGAAATATTGAAAAAATAGTCAAATTGATGAAAAAATAAGTTTTCTAGGCTTTTTGTACATTCTCAAAGTCAAAAAATCGCACTGAATTATAAAAATGCTAGAGCTTTCTTATTTTAGGCAAATCACCTACTAATTTAGAGGAGAGCATCCATTGTGTATTTTTGCTTAATATTTTAGATTTTACTGACTGGTTACAATACTGACCTAAAACAAGGTTTTTTGAATGAAAAAAAGTTCATTTTTTAGCATTTCTCATCAATTTTTTTAACATCAGAAATCAGTTATTTTTTCATTTGAGTTATCACTCGAAAAAAAATCTATGAAATAAATTATGGCTTTTTAGTGGTCCAACTAGATTAAATTTAAAAAATTTTTATCCAGAGCTTTTTTTAATTCATCTAGTAGGCTCTAACATTTTCAGGATATGCCTTTTCGAATATACATACTACCTACACTCAGAAATTCGATAGAAGCATGTTAAAGGCATCGAAATGACCTGGGGACCAAATTTCTCCACGAATTAGACATTTTTAAGACATTTCCATTTTTTGACCTGACAAACTTATAAGGCACGATTTCATCTATATATTTGGTTGTAAATGGTAATCGTGCCTAAAAAATTAAAACTTACAACCGGTTTGTGAATTCACAACCATAGAGCATGGAATATGATTAAATTTATATTTGAATTTTGAAGCCTTTATAAAATTAAGTCCTTTAAGCCAAAAAAATTTAAGCTGTTTCTTATGCCATTATTAAGCTTGAGACGCTTTTTAAAGGGCATACAATCCCGAGGGAAATTTACTACATCAAAATATATAGTATTTAAATATAGTATTTTTGCCATTCAATTTCTCCCGACTTCAGCCTAAAAAATAACCATCCACCCAGGGATGAAATTTAAAAAAACTAACCTCAGATTCGGATTCAGTGAGAAATTGTACAACTTTTTATGTCTTGATATAATTATCCTGTCATTTTTCAAAATTTATTAACAAATATTACAACCGGTTTGTGGATTCACAACCATCGAACATGGAACATGTTTAAATTTATATTTTGAATCTTGAAACCTTTGAAATTTTAAGTCAACTCAAAATAAAAATAAATTTAAGATCCTAAAATCCTTATTATTCTATACCCCATTATCGAAGTCCCTTAATTGAAATATTATTTTAAGTTACTACATTGAAAATTGAAATTATTATAAGTCCATTCGATCCCTTGCTCGTAAATGCCTATAAACAGTTATTATTAAAAAATAATTCTTTAAAAAAGCCCATATAGTCAGGCCGCCAAATGCGCAGTTTTCGTGGCCACACGTCCTGTGAGGATAACAGTGGGTGAAATTTAAGTTTTTTGGCCTCCTAAGACCGAATCTATAGGGTCCATTTTCACATAACAGTGGTAATTTTATTGTTATTACCAAATATTTGAATAATTGGTCATAATTTATGGGTTACAATAAAAAATTTACATTTTTTGGAAAAATAAAGTGATTTACAGGTCGGAGAATACTTGCTAATATGTATCGCAAATGAATTTGAATCCTTTATGTAAACAATTTATAAACAAATATATATTGTTTAAATTTAGCCTATTACTACAAATATAAAAAACTGAGATTTGTTAGGACAAATTATGTCAAAATTGTTTACATATTTCCTAAAATTTTGAAAATTGTGAGTTTCAGTGCTTTGTTTATGTCTAACTATGCAATAATTTGTCAATAATATCCAAACTACAACTTTTAGGTAAAAACAGACTCCAGGTTCGTTTTCAGGAGGTCCTTAAAGGGTTAAACCGAATGTCAATTTTCGGCCCAAAATGATCATATTTTAAATTGCTGCCAAAAACAAAAGTTTTAAAGATAAACGGCTTTATCTTAAAAATTTTACATAAGCTCCAAATTTCCAAAAATTTTTAACTCTTCCCTTTTAATTTAGTCATTTCCGAATTATGGCCCTACAAACATAGTAATAAAAATTTAATTTTTTTAAAAAACCTTAAATTTGAACCCTGTTTTTAAATTACGATTTTTCGCAAACAAATCATGGAAAATATGAGAATAATAAATATTTGAAAACTTGGATCTTAGAGGAAATTTTTGAGAACTATAAAGCTTATTTTCATCAAAAACTAAAATTTTTTTGAAATAGAATAAATTAGGTTTATATATTTAAAAACTAAAACTAGCAATAATTATGAATTATAAAACTAGGAATTTGTAAGCTTGTTGCGTACCATTTATGTATTATATCTAGCACGAGCTATATTAATACGCAAGCCACTTATAAGTTTTTATAATTTTACTTATCAAACCACTTATAAGTTTTTGTAATTTTACTTATTTTTTCTTGTATTAGACGTATAATATATCTTACTATGAATAAATAAATAAAAATAAAACTTTTTCTTCTCGCAAAATAAATGAGTTTTTAATATTATTTTGATGATTACTCTCTACTAGTTATACTGACAACCCTAACAGACGCAACTATCCTTTGCCCGGAAATAACCTTGATCTTATTCATGATCGTAATCGGTTAAGGAAGTATCACAGAAGACCTGATTCCTTTATAAAATTGGTTTTAAACCACCTTCGCGAAGAAATTTCCAGTATCTGCAAATTGTATAAAAATGAAATTTTTAACAAAAAACTTTCAAACCTGAAAGTATTGGAGAAAAGCCTCTTTAAATTCACCAAAGTTCTCACAAAAGCTTGGGTGAGTATTCTCGCCTTCAAAGATGAAGATGGCTAAATTATAAATTTCTTTCCCCGAACGATAAAGCCAAAAGATTTACTGAGCACTATGTAGAGCAAATAAGTCCCCACAATGATCCGCAAATCCCTGTATTTACTCATGAAACTAACGAAAAAGTTAAAGATTTCCTCGATGACTCCTCTTTAGACAGCACCTTCACGGAAACCACAATCGAGAAACTTTTCTCTCTTCTAAAGAAAATGAAAAATGATAAAGCTCCTGGACTGGATGAAGTTAATAACCAAACTTTAAAAAATCTACCTGAAATAGCTCTAAACTATTTCAAAGTTTTATTTAATTGCTTCATGAGGCTTACCTATTTTCCTGAAAACTGGAAAACAGCTAAAATCCTCATGTTCCCCAAAGCAGGTGAAGATCTTCACTCGACTTAACAACAAGCACTTAGACTTACGGAAAACATTACTTAACGTTGGAATAATAACTAAAAAGTGGGAGCTATCCTTTTAGACGTGGCCAAAGCTTTTGTCAGTTTCTAGACGGAGGGCCACCTCCTAAAACTTATTGAGCTGAAAATTAGTCCTCTTATTAAAATAATAGCCTAAAACTTATTGAGCTGAAAGTTAGTCCATCTCTTATTAAAATAATAGCCTCATACCTAAAATATCGATATTTTTGAGTTGCAGTATACGCCTCTCTTTCAGAATCTCACCCAGCAACCACAGGTGTCGCTCAGGGAATCCTTCTTGGTCTTTTTTTATTCATCATCTACGTAAATGACATGCCCAACATTCACAAAATGAATAATGGCATTTCAAAGATGACACAGTTATCATTACCAACTCCCCTATTCCAAAGAAAATAGCTGGCGGATGGATGCTTCATGATAGGATACGCAGACGACATTGCCCTTGTAATCGTCGCGCGAAACGTACAACAGGTGCAGGACAGCTTAAGTGTCTGCATGCTGCAAACAAGTGCATAGATGGAAGAGCATGGATTGAGCCTAGCGGCAGCGAAAACGGAAATCGTGATGTTCGCAAAGAGGAGATTCAACACCCTCATCCCAATTCGTATCGATGAGGATACTATTATTGAGACGAAAAGATGCTTAAAGTATCTAGGTATAACGTTGGATACCCAGCTCAGCTACTGGGAACATATTTCTCAGAGGGTCAAGAAGGCAGGAACCACGACACGAGCCCTAAGCAGGCTCATGGCGAACATGTACGGTCCAAAAAGCAGTAAGCGCAAACTCTTAATGTCCGTAACCTACTCCATACTACTGTATGGAGCGGAAATCTGGGCAGGGGCGCTAGAGAAGGTAATTTATGCAAAGGGCATGATAAGTGTTCAGAGGCAAGGTGCTTTGAGGGTTGCCTGTGCGTACAGGACTGTCTCTGAAGTGGCAGTTCTTGTGATCGCAGGAATTATCCCAATTAAGCTGCTTGCCAAAGAACGTAAACTTATCCATTACAGAACTACAGAGGGTGACTTCGACCGCATTAAATCGGATGTTAGAAGGGATGTGATGCTGGAGTGACAGAGGCTCTGGGAGGACCGAGCCAACAGCAGATGGACCAAGCGTCTCATAAAAGAGGTGGCGCCGTGGTTCAAAAGGGAACACGGGGAAGTTAATTACTTTCTGACCCAGTTTCTCAGTGGATACAGGCTTTTCCAGTCCTATCTCTTCAGGATGGGCAAGGTCGAAAGCCCCGAATGCGTGTTCTGTACCGGTAAACGCGATGATGCGTATCACACGTTCTTTGTCTGTGTTCGCTGGGCGACCAAGAAAATAGCGATGGAATTTGAAATAGGCGACATTACGCCTGATAATATTGTTGAAACGATGCTGCAAAATGAAGAAAGATGGAGTGCTGTTACAAGGTACGTGGAAGAAATCCTGCGAGCCAAAAAGATATTGATGACAACCTAACCAAGAGCCGTGCGCAGGAGCGGTCGACATGTACGGATCTTGCGCATGGTACCAAAGCCGGACGTACAAAGATACCTATTTATTTATTTATTTATTTATTTATTTATTTATCTATCTATCTATTTATCTGTTTTTGACGACTTGAAGGAAGTGACAACATATAGGATGGCCTAATATTTATTTTATTTTAATTTTATTCTTATAACTTTAAGATTAATTGTTTTAGATTTTAGGCCAATTTTATTTTGGGACAGAGATATTGTAGTCTCTAAAATGGAAGAAGAAATGAAAGGTTCCTTATTAAGTGAAGATACATGACCTTGAGTCAACCCGAAGTAATGTGATAAACGGTTCTGGGCTGACTTTCATAAGGTATGAAGGGAGTAGAGTTTTAGTGGGTATGGCACGGTATTGCCGAGTCCTACATAACCGAACAGTAAGGACTGTCGGTATGCGTAATGCATTTCTCCACTTCCTACGCAAAAAAAAAATTCTAAAGAAAATATAGCCTCACAAAATACTGGTGGGCCAAATGGCGAATAAAAATCAACCCAAGTAAATCCAAATCAATTCTCTTCCGTAGAAAAAGATTAAACATGGAGAAAATAGTCCCTCTGGAATTTGACGGCATTCCTATACCAAGAAAAAAACATGCTAAATACTTAAGTGTCATTCTGGATGAAAACCTTAAATTTACTAAGCATACCACCTAAGCTCGTAATAAAGCAATAGGTGTCCCAACAACACTCTCTGCCCTCATGTAAAACAAGTGGGCATCGGTCTAACTATGTATAAAATGATAATCAGACCCATTGCGACGCATGCCTCTATAATCTGGGGTACAAAATAATGGAATTTAAAAAATAAAATTTGATGCTAAGCTTAAAAAAATAACCAATATCACAAAAAGGTCCTGCCATAAAGTAAGCTGGGAATTGGTGAAAAGACTTAGTCGTACTTTCGGAAAAGAATATTTTGAACAGATTATCGTAATCCTTCAGTTAACTTGTGATTATTTAGGCGTAGAACCCCTTAAATATTATAACAATAAATTTTAAATTATTTTATTTTACTTTAACCTATTAACATTCAATCGACACATTTAAGACACTTTTTAATGAAAATATTATTATTCTAGGCAAAAAATGTTACCTTGTAAATAATATATACTTAAATTGGACTGATATTTACATTTATGAAGTTCATTTTTACGTACAACCCCTAGAAAATGTAGCATAACCTCTTCAATACTTTTATATTTTATATACATTGATACTGAGTGTACAGAAAAGAATTTAAGGCATAAAAAACTCATTATAAGACCATCAAAAACGCAAAAAAAATAAATTTATTATCTTCAACCCCAATGGGGAAAAAAGGCGGATTTATAGCCCAAAAGAAAAAACAGAATATTTTGGGTTAAATTGTTAAATAAAATTAAATTATTAATTTTATATTTAATTGTCTTCTAGCCGATATTTTTGACCGCTATTTTCATTACTGAGGTCTGTTTTTATAAATAAACTTTAGAAAATTGGATTTCATCCCCTATATATGGAGTACATTTTTATCAAAATAAAAATAAAATTTATAATTATTTAAAAATTATCCCATATTTAGGTAATGAAATCTTATTTTCTGGAGGTTGCATGCAAATATAAACTTCAGAAATGAAAAAAGCAGGCAAAAATATCTACTGAACGAAATTCTTAGCCCAAAATATTATTCTTTTCTTTTGGTCTATAAATCCAACCCCTTACCCCATTTAAGGAGTTGAAGATGATAATAATTGGTATAAATATATTTTTTCTGGTCAGCGGCCAGAAACCACGTATTTCCCGCTGCGCGTCCGGCAAATACGTGTTTTCTCGCCACTGATGCAGAAAAATCGTATACGACCCTGGGCCATAAAATAAGAATGTCCCAAATCGCAATTTACCATCCTCGGCTTCGCCTGCTTTGGAAGGTAATTTACGTGCGATTTGGGCTATTCTTTATTTTTCTGGCCATGGGTCGTAACATACTATTTTTCGTTTCTAATAGTCCCATAATGAGTTTTTTATGCATTGAGATCCTTTTTGTGCGCAAAGTATCAGTTTAAAGACCGTCTAAAATTTATTTAAAATTTACCACATATTTTAGAAGTGATATAACATTTCCTCGGGGTTGTACGTAAAAACAGACTTCAGAAACAAAAAGAGCCGCTCTAGTTACCAACTAGGTAAAATTTGGAGTCCGTTGTGTAATAAATATTTAAATGGCTTGAATGTGACGATTGGGCATTAGTGGGTTCTTATATATATGACGATTCAAATGTGTTTAGCATTTAAAAATATCTACCAAACACAGTTAAGTGAGAAAATTCTTAAATTTTTAAGCAGAATTGAAAATTAAGTTATATTATTTTGTTTAAAAAATCTCAAACAAATCCGGAAAATTGGAAAAAACTGTTGATAAATATTAATGCAAATTTCTCAAAAATCAATGCTTTTTTTCATCCAGGTGGTAAAAGTTTTTAATTTTAAAGTTTTTATTTTTTCATAAATGCCTTGTTAGTAAACAGTTTTTTGAGTTTTCTGCCATTTAAACACTATTCTTTTTAGAGAAATTTCGAATATTTTCAACACTGTGCAAAAACAAGAAATAAAAAACAATAAAATTAAAATTTTACTAATTTTTTTAGTGTTTTTTATTTTCTATATTCTTTGTACAGTATTACTGAAATGCTCGAAATTCCTCGTAACAGAGGTCCTATGGTAAATTTTCCCGGTAAAACCGAAAATCAAATCAAAAATCAATCAGTTGACAAGGAAAGTCTGAAAAAGGAAAATTCAGATAAAAAATATTAAGACTAATTATAGAAGAAATAAAGGATACCACTTTTTCAGAAATTTGCATTTGAAGTTTTCATCTTTACTACTCGGTTTTCCGGATTTCTTTGATATTTTTTCGCATCAAAAATCATTTTTTAGTATTATTTGGAGCGTCAAAAAATTCAAATAAAAAATTAGCTTGATGAATTTTGAAAATAAAATAAATAATTAATTTTGTTTTAGAATTTAATAATAATGAACAATCTCACTCCCTTCATACCTTTAGAAAATAATACACGCCTTTTAAAAGTTTCCATAGGTCAAATTATATTTAATTCTTATTTTTTAACACAAATTCAAACAAAAAAAACGCTGCCAAATTATTGGCTCTACGGTTCCTCAGCTATGACAAATATTCATATGAGTTGAAAATTTTTACCATTTTATGTATCATATTAGAGAAATAAAGTGACACCAAATGTATTAAAACTAGAACTCCTGTTCAAAAAGTTATAATCCAATTATTTGATTTTAATTTATATGCTTAGTCTAAATAGGAATCAAGCAAATTTTTAAATTACTATATCAGAATTGCCTGGTTTATTAGGAAATTAAAATACAGTTTAATTATCTAAAGTACCAGAGCCTGCAAAGTATCTATTTAATATTTTTGATGCCGCTCTATTTTATTTTCATTTGATCATGTATATTTGTAACTATAACTATTTAGTGTTTAAATAGTATTATTATTGCTCAAAAATCATAGGTGTAAGTGCGATTACTTTATAAGTGTATGAAATTTAGATAAACATTGTATTTAACACCAATAATCTTTATAAATCAAAAAAATTTATAAATTTTCGTCGAAAGCAGTATACAGTGCATAGTGATGACAATAATTGCAGTAGAAAAGAGAAATTAAACGTCCCATCCGTAGGATGTTAAAGTTTAACTTCATAAAACAAAAGTTTAGGTGAAAAATACGTGCAAATACATATAAAATGTAGTTAAATACATTGTTTTCTGGTGACGCCCACCCATATTCACCCTGTTTTTATTGCTAAACCATAAAGTACAAAAATTATGACTGGAGCATGTCATTGCTTCAGGCATACCAAGAAACAATCTGCCGCCTATCGAAACATATAAGAAAAAAAATTTTGACCACTGCTGTATTGTAAAATAAAATAAATTCAAAAAAATAATAAAATTTTTATTACACAAAGTTAGAGAGACAGTAGATTTGGCAAATATCTTAGTACTAGCCCGCGGTACTAACAAAAATAAAAAGCAAGAATGGTAAAAAAAAAATATTAAAAAAAATACAAAATATACTAAAATGTTAAAATCTTAGAAATTAAAAGAGAGAAAGTTACTTGTTGCAGTCGGGTGTTGCTTAATAAAAAACAAAGGTATAAAGTAATACACCTGTAAAAAACAATTTGTACGTTTAAAAAAACTTATTTTTTACATGCATATTTAAAAAATAAGAAAGAGGAAGAGGTCACAACATCACGAACTGTATTTTTCATAAAAAAATTAAAGTTTGTTTTAAAAAGGTTTAAAATATTTTCATGCAAAATAAAAAAAAATATAGCATTTGCAAACTTACACCATTGCGTAAATGATTAAATAAATTATTTATTACAACCAAAACTTTAAGAAAAAAAATTATTTCAGAACCTTGTTTAACCATTTATTATTCTTTATAGATGGTAAATCTTTCAGAAAACTATAAAGCAACTACATTAGTATATTACTCCTATAAAAATAATTTCATAAAAATATTTTAAAATATCCAGAAAATAATTTTCCAATGTATATCTGAGCCTCGCCCAAATATATTTTTCCTCATCCTTGTAATACCTATGAATGGAATTTTATTTAGCACAGTGCTCTGCACTCTGGATAGCCTGCATTTATCTCAATTACGTAATTCAATGTATATAGTACACGAGGCAAAATAAATATATATATATTGCAATATACGTGATATCAGGCCGTGAAAAGATGAGATTACATAGCGGTATAGTGTGGTATACTAGTGGTGGTCCTCTGATGACACATGTTTGCGCTACTATACTACTGTACAATTAGTTCTTGTGGTAATTTTGTGGTGCAAGTATATTTTATCTTATATATTTACAGCTATATATATATATGCAACATTTTCTTATACTACTAAGAATCTTGCAGCATCTTTCATTTGGACTGGTTTTTGTATATACTGTTATAATTACTGCAACCAGGCAACATTCAAAGTTGAATAAAATATTTTTAAAAAATGGGTCTTTAAATTTATTTAAATTATTGAATATTTATTTGAAATAATTTCTGTGTATCATTTACCATAAAATATTTAAATTATAAAAAAATATACTTATTGGTCAGTAGCTTATAAAAATAAATTTTTCTAAATCTATTCAATTCGATTGATATTTTTTTTAATTTTAAGTATTTTATTTCTGTAGGATCCCATCCTCAATAGGCCTAAGTTGAACTGAAGAGCCAAAAAAATTGGCACAAACTATTGCTTTCGAAAGTACAACTAAAAATAAGTACAATCAGCCAGTTTTAGCTTCCTAGGTCAAGTTCCTTGATTTATGGCAGCCATTTTTGTGCTTTCGAACTATTTTGGTAAAATGACTCGAAATATTATTATTTTTACTCCAGTCAAAATACGGGTTTGGGTGTACTTTTGGTTGCGAATACGAGATTTGCTCTATTATAGGTTTTTTGAGTCGCTGAATACGAAAATCGGGGTCATTTGGTAAAGAAAATGGGGCTTCACCCTTAAATTTGCAAAAACTACCCCCAAAAGGGTGTATTTTTTATATATTCGCGTTCTCAGTCAATAGATTTGCCCAAGAATTAGTTTCTAATGGTTTTTTGGGTCGCTAATTAAGAATCTCGGTGATTTTTTAAGGTAACATTAATATTTCAGCCTTAAATTAGCTAAAACTACCCCCCAAAAGGAATGTTTTTGCTATTTTCGCACTTTTTGCGACCAGATTAGGTCCACAAGGGTTTTTTGGGTCGTTGAAAACGAATTTCATGGATTTTTTTATGAATAATTAATATATCAACCCTAAATTAGCTAAAACTATCCCTAAAATCTACGACCCAAAAAACCCTATGGACCTAATCTGGTCGTACAAAATGCAGAAATAGCAAAAACGCCCCTTTTAGGGGTAGTTGTAAGTAATTAAGGGATGATATATTAATTATTCATTAAAAATCCATGAAATTCGTTTTTAGCTACCCAAAAAATACTTGTAGACCTAATCTGGTCGCAAAAAATGCGAAAATAGCAAAAACACCCCTTTTGTGGGGGTAGTTTTAGCTAATTTAAGGGTGAAATATTAATGTTACCTTAAAAAATAACTGAGATTCTTAATTAGCGACCCAAAAAACCCTTAGAAACCAATTCTAAGTTTTTTTAAAGAATAATTCGTAAATTTTAATGATAAAAAAATTATTTAAGGTTTTAAGTAAAATAATAATTAAAAAAATTATTTTATTTATTACAATAACTATATACTTAACAGATTATTTTAAAAAATATTTTCTTTTTAACTGTTTATAACAATTTTTTTTCTTTGTAATGTAAATTTGAAATTTTTATTATTAATTTATTAATTATTAATTTAAATTAATTATATTTAATTATTAAGGCAACTCTACCAGAATGACAAGAAGAATTACGGGTTAAATTATCTTACATTTACAACGATTGTTTGTATAACCTCCATTGCATGAGCACTTTTTGAATCCTTGACCATTTCCTACAAACAAATTTCTCAATATTTTTCGAAGATTTGCCTCATTATTTGGAACATCATCAATTTTTAAATCTTTGAATGACATCAGTTCAAAAGTTATTTGCTGAAATTTTTTCCGTAACAACTATTTCAGCTAAGCTATGTTCAGCACTTTTTGGTAAGATTTCGTCCGTAACAACTTTCTTTGGTAGCAACAATTTTATTTGTATCTTCAGTCACTACTTGGACCACACCAGAAAATGTTTTTAAAATATACTATGAATAAATACGATAGTCTTTTTTACTACTTTTTTTTACTCTGGGTTTCCAATTTTTCAATATATATAAATTATACATGTTTTTGAAAATCAGACGATCAAAGACTAGAACAACTTTCAATTAAATTTTGCAAAGCTAAAAAAATATCTTGACAATTTCTTCGAATCTGGTATCTTCATTCAACTACCTGGCCATAACATCAGTATTCCATTTGTAAAGCCAGTCAAAAATATAGGTATAATTTTCGATCACAAACTAATCTAAAATGGGATGTTCATATTATCAAGATTTCTAATAATACAAGTATGTAGTACTCTTTACAGATTAACCCATTAACGCCTAAAATCGACTTTTGCCGTATCTGTACTTTGGCTACGCGTATCTCGGCGAATTTTTTTCTAATTAACATAAAAATTGGTGTACCACTATTTTTGAGTATGTTCTTTTAGAATTTGCCAAAAAAATTTCGAAAAATTATGTTTTTCATGCAGATTTCCAAGAAATAAAAAAAAAAATGACGATTTTTTGGAAGACTTTTTTTAAAAAACATGAGTTTTCGACCTGAAAAAATTTTCGTAGATTATTGCGATAGTAAAAAAGAGTGCAATTTTTGATCAATCTTTCCGTCTACAACCTGCAGAAAAAAAATTTTACCGTTTTCGGGCAAAAATTTGGTCTCAAAAAAGTTCATTTTTCCAAAAAATGAAAGTTACTCTAGTCAATATACGGGTTTGGTTTTATTGTCACTAGGCATCTCAAGATTCGGTTAAGTAGGGTTTTTTGGGTCGCTGATCACGAATATTGAGGTATTTTTTATAAAAAATCGGGGTTTCACCCTTAAATAAGAAAAAACTAGCCCCAAAAGGGGGTATTTTTGCTACTTTTGCTCTGGCTCTTATCAGATTTGGTCTAGAGGGGTTTTTTGGCTCGCTGATCACGAATATTGAGATAATTTTTATAAAAAATCGGTCCTTACCCTTCAATAACCAAAAACTACCCCTACAAAGGGGTAGTTTTTATACTTTTGCTCTGGCTCTTATCAGATTTGGTCTAGAGGGGTTTTTTGGGTCCCTGATCACGAATATTGAGATAATGTTCATAAAAACTTGTAGCGTCACCCTTAAATCAGCAAAAACTACCCCTGAAGAGGTATTACCCCTCTAGACCAAATCTGATGAGAGCCAGAGCAAAAGTATAAAAACTACCACTTTGTAGGAGTAGTTTTTGCTTATTGAAGGGTAAGGACCGATTTTTGATAAAAATTATCTCAATATTCGTGATCAGCGATCCAAAAAACCCCTCTAGACCAAATCTGATAAGAGCCAGAGCAAAAGTATAAATACTACCCCTTTGTAGGGGTAGTTTTTGCTTATTGAAGGGTAAGGACCGATTTTTTATAAAAATTATCTCAATATTCGTGATCAGCGACCCAAAAAACCCCTCTAGACCAAATCTGATAAGAGCAAGAGCAAAAGTAGCAAAAATACCCCCTTTTGGGGGTAGTTTTTTCTTATTTAAGGGTGAATCCCCGATTTTTTATAAAAAATACCTCAATATTCGTGATCAGCGACCCAAAAAACCCTACTAAATCGAATCTTGAGATGCCTAGTGACAATAAAACCCAACCCGTATATTGACTAGAGTAAGTTTCATTTTTTGGAAAAATGCACTTTTTTGGGACCAAATTTTTGCCCGAAAACGGTAAAATTTTTTTTTCTGCTGGTTGTAGACGGAAAGATTGATCAAAAATTGCACTCTTTTTTACTATTGCAATAATCTACGAAAATTTTTTCAGGTCGAAAACTCATGTTTTTTAAAAAAAGTCTTCAAAAAAATCGTCATTTTTTTTTTATTTCTTGGAAATCTGCATAAAAAACATAATTTTTCGAAATTTTTTTGGCAGATTCTGAAAGAGCATACTCAAAAATAGTGGTACACCAATTTTTATGTTAATTAGAAAAAAATTCGCCGAGATACGCGTAGCCAATGTACAGATACGGCAAAAGTCGATTTCAGGCGTTAATGGGTTAAGATACTTCAAAAACTACGTCGACTTGAAAATTAGGAAGCAACTTCTACTGTCCGTAATTATACCCCACTTTGATTATTGATTATCCATACTAGTGAATCTCAAAAATGAGCACTTTAAGTCGTTAAATATACTAAAAAACTAAACAATCAGATACATTTTTAACTTGGGTTATTATAACCACGTTTCTAACTTTATAAAAAGTCTCAATTGGCTAGTAAAATTGGAGACAGATTTAAATTCAAGAGTACCTGCTTTTTATTCCAAAATTCTGTTATTTTAATATCCAGATTTCCTATTCTCAAAATTAATGTACAGGATACCCCATAGAGAACTCAAGCCGAAGAACTAGAGATTCCTCCTCATCATTTCAAACCTGCTCATTACAAGCGAGAAAATTGGAAAATTCAGAAAATGAACAATTTTCAAAATCATTTTTTTGAGCCTAAATTTGATTTTTAAGTACTTAAAAGGCAAATATGTCAAAAAAAGAGTTTACCAGCACAAAAAGTATATTGGAAAACACATGTAAAAAAAATAAAAACAAAAAAAGTGACACTTTTTGAGAAATTCGTATTTTAAAGTTTCCTTTAGTTTTTCCGATTTTCCGACTTTCAGATTCGGATTGAGTGGGAATTTTTACTACCTCTCAATTGTACAAAATATTTTTTAGACTTACTTAGGGCGTTCAGAAAATAAAAAGCAAACGGGTGGCTGAGAATTCGAAAAAAATCAAAATTGGAAAAACAGCTGCCAAATCGCAACCAGGCCACCTAGTTAAAGCCACTAAGACACCTAGCCTTAAAAATTGTCCAGTAACCATATTTTTACATACCAAACACAGTACCATTGGTATTTTTTAAATCCAAGACATCGACCTCAGACTTGGGTAAAAATAGCTAAGAACTACCGATACAATAAATAAAATATCAAATATCAAAAAAATATCAAAAAAATTAATTGATTTTCTAATATATTATAATTAGTAATTTTTTTATGTATTACTTCATTTGGCTCTGAAGCTGAGAAATGACTAATTAAAAATATTATCCTACTAGCTGCCTCCAGCTCGCTTCGCTCGCCCCAGCAGCCACCATGGGGGCTGCTCCCCCCTAGACCCCAGCAACTTTATTTTTCCAAAGATATTTTATTTCAGGTTAGTCAATATTTTGAAAAAAAAAACTTTTTTCACCCGAAGTATTATCTAAAATTTAATGAATCATAAAAATTACGGGATAAAAATTACCAAATTACGGACATATGAAACCAGACAGATAATCAGTGATCAGCAATACAAAGCTTCGCTACCCTTCCATTGGATCCACAAGCAGTCGATGTTTCCCTCGAGTACCCATTCTAGGATTCTGCCTAATAATAGCTGCCCAAGCTTCTTTTAGTTACTATATTCATTTACTAAATAAGTGACTGATAAAAATTAGAAATATATAAAATATTAGTCCTAAACTTTTATAATTTTCTAAAAATTATTATTACCTTGAAAATTTAAGTGGATTCGTAAAAAATATATTTTTTTTTGATAAAAAATTTTTCCTCAGTTTTCAGTTTTTTAGGTTTCTTTTAAAAATTTGAGAGAAATTTTATCCTTGGAAATCCAGTTTTTTCAACATAAAAAATTTTTGTGGTTATCAATTGAAACGAAACCTAGCCTATGTTTTGACCGGTAATTTTTGCCATCTTTGGCCGCAAATCCTGCGTCTCTAACTTTTATTGCGTTCTAGTTTATCCATGTTGGACAAATAAACAAATAAATGAACAAACAAACATACAAAATTAAAGATTTATATATACATTAAAACTTTATTTTACCCAACCAGGGCGGTATATAACATAAGCAAGAAAAAAAAAATTTACTAGCCATAAGCCGAATTCCGCTTACTGCACGCGGAATATTTCCGCTTGCGGAAAGCGGATTTTTTTTTCTGGGTAAGTAATTTCAGGATCGGAAATTTTATATAGTAATTTCAAATATTTGGTAGAAATTGAGATATTATTATAGATCACAGCGTTAGTAATTTGAAATAAGTTCGTTTTTGTCTACAATTAAATAGATAAATTATGCAAAAATCTGAAGATCAATTTAGTAATCACTAATTATTAAAGGAGAAAGCCGATGTTAAGTTATCAGAATACTGTAGTCTAAAAATGAGAAAAAAACTTATTGTTAGAAAAAAAATTAGTTTCTGTGTTCAACCAACGAGAATAGGGCATGTTGACTTATAACAGTTTCAACTAATCATAAGCCGCTACATTGAAATTATTCTACATCATTTACGACCATATTCTACGATTTCCCTCTAAAAACGACAAATTTTCACCCCCTCCCCCCTGAATTCGGCCCCTTATTCAAGTACCCCTCCCTATGAACATGTCCCATATTAGAATGAATAAGCTAAATTTTTGAGTAGTATATACGAAAAACCGAGCTTTGAATTTAAGGTGATGGAGATCAAAGTTAATTGACAGTGTAAGCTTGGAAATCTGTAATGACCAGTTTAAGTTTAATGTTAGAATAATTACTGAGTTAGTCAGAGTAGAGAAATGTAGAATTGAGGTATACCAGATATTTAGGATATTTTAAAACAAAATACAAGGTAAATAATAAGAATCAAAAAAACAATTAGTATATTAAAGTTTGACCTTTTTCAAAAACGATATTTTAAATTTACAAAAAAAAATTCTAAATACAGTCCAATTTACCAAATTTAAAATTGACACAACCCTCAACCCTCATAATTTAAATTGCACTTTTAATTATCATAATCAACTTAACTCTACGTACCCACAAACATAAACTTAAAAACTAGCATTACTTAATTAAATAATAAAATAGATAAGAGAATTTATATGCGTGACTAAAAAAATAAATATGATTTAATTAATTATATGTATATTATAACTAAAAAAAAAAAAATACACAACTAATTTTATTTTAAATATTATTTAGTTTATTTAAACGTATACAATTATTTAAAATGAGTCTAATTGAGTCATAAGTATATATTGTTATTATTATAATGAATTATATATATATATATATATATTTTTTCTTCTTTAAAAAAATGAATTACAGTAATTTGCATTATGTATAATAAAAAATGAAATTATACGTATAGATGAACGTTGAACTTTAATAGAAATTCACGTGTTTCTTTGGTGAAGAATTTTTTAACTAAAATACACTTGTAATTTATTTTATCATAATTAACATTTATTTGAGATTTATCGAATTCACCAAAAAACTAATCAATAATTAAAAAAAATTATTATTTATATAAAGAAAAAAAAATTACAAGTATTTGATTTCAATGCAGTTTCCTGAATCAAGTGTATAATAGAAAAAAAATAATGAAACTACAGCCAAGAGAGTATAAAATAAGAAATAAAAATTTATACAAGTATTTAGATTTAAAAGAAAAATTGTTGGAAAAATGCCAAGCTAAAAAAAAAAAATTTTCTTGCGACGTTTTTTTCATTTCTCGTAACGAATGACGAACGTACATAGCAGAAAAAAAAACACACGAACAACCCCAGCGGCTGCATGAATCAGTATGTTTTTAAAACTGTTAGATAGTAAAACATAAAAAGCTCCCTCTTCTTTTTATACTAAAAAACTAAGGTTGCAGGTATAGAAGTAGAATATTGCAAAAAAATAATAATAATAAAATATAAAATAGTGGGGGTAAAAAATAAAGGTAAGTACAAATTTTTACTCCACCTATAAAACGCCATAATGAATATTTCTAAACCAATCGTTTTTTAAAAGATTCTTCGCGCGCTCATGCTTAAATACCAACGTAACCAATAATATTATATTGTAGAGGTTGGATTTAACCTAAAATAGGCGTGTTTTACAAAATTGTATTGTAGCGACCTCTGTTGGACTTATATATGAAAATATTCGTAATATGTTAGAGAGAGAGTTCGAAGAGAACTTGAAATTTTATTATGTATCATTATACCGGTTAACGCCGCGCTGTGTGCATTAACAGCACCGTTGTTGTTATTGTTGTTATTATTTTTTTTTTAAATTAAAAAAAAAAAACGGTGCGCGTGTTTTTTTTAAAAAAAAAATTGTTTTATAAAGTGTATGAAATAAATAATTTGATTGTTTAAATAAATTATAATAAAAAAAGTGATAAAATTAAAATTCCCGCGTGTTTTTTTAAAGAAATATTTAAATCAACTTTTTTTCTAGTGAATTTTTTATAATTAAAGTGTACAAAAAAAATGTCATATAGGATAACAATAAATAGGTGTTTTTTTTAAATTTTGTATAAATAAATAAATTGTGTTTAAATAAAAATGAATTTTATGTGCTACATTGGTTATAACAAAAAATAATCAAATCACATAACAATTTTTTTTCTTTGCAAAAAAAAATTTGGTGTGCACGTAGAAAAAGTTGATACACAAAGTGAATATTTAAATATATTAAAAAGGATGTTAATAAATTTATCAAGCTGACGTTAACACGTGTACAAGATTATTATAAATATCAAGAACATTATAATAATAATCGAGATTGTAATAATTTTAATCAAATAAATAATAATCAAGAAAAAATTCCAAATAAAATCAGCCTCCTGGATCCATCGAATCGGAATCGTTTAGCCGCTGATGAAGCGGTCAATAATGTCGTGAGAGTAAAAAGAGAGCAGCAGTGGTACTGGCCGGATAATTCCGGGTTGAGCAGCACGACGACGCTCAACTTTACGGACTTGGGGAGCCCATTCGGGGCGGGCGACCCCTGTCCATCAAGTACCCCGACCCCGAACAGTATGTCGGGTGGTGCTGGTAGTACCGCTGCTGGTGGTCCGTCGGCCGGCGGTCCACAAGGTACTGGTAACAACACAACTGGTCCAGCTTCCGCGTCGTCGGAGCTCGAGCAACATTTGCAACAGCAACAACAACACCACGGACTCGGTTCCGTAACACCTGGGCCACAAAGCCAAGACAGTACGTCCAGTACCCCGGTATCGCAAAGTGGCAAATCGGCATTTATCGAATTACAACATAATAACTTGTACAATCCAAGTGGATTAAGGGGTGGTTATCACGGTGGACATAATGTAACTAGTGCACATCAATTTTCTGCACATCAAGCTGTTGCAGCGTTAGGTGGACATCAAGGTACAGCAACCTCAACAGCAAACCAGCAACATAATTCAGATCCAAGTTTTCCAAGTCCCAGATCTGCGTTAGCTGGTTATCCATTTGCACCAATGCATCAACATAATGCATATGGATATCATCTTGGTTCATATGCACCACAGTGCCCATCACCACCTAAAGATGGTGATTATCCAAACTGTAAGTACTCAATACTTCATAAAATAATCGCTTAAAATCGATTTGTACTTGATGTATTTAATTATTTTTAAAATAAACTACTAAACGACCTTCTATCTAAAAAAGCGTCGCAAATTTTTCAATAAATTCGTTTAAAAAAATTCCTTTTTTTTTTCTAAAATAAATAAATGTATATACCTGGGTAACAATTAAAAAAAAAATGTTTTACATAAATACACCTAATTAATTAAAATTTATGTTAATAATGTTGTTAAACATAATATAATATTTAATTGTTGTCATATAATTGAGGGGTTTTTTTTTCTCTTTTTTTTTTTTTTTAAATAAATATAAATTAACACTTTTGTAAATATATATATACAAAACACACACGTTTTGTCAGAATGTATCTCAGTGACAGCAAAAATATAATTTATTAGGGTTATTTTTATTCCTTTTTCGTTTTCTATTAATGTTGTCAAATTATATCATAAGAGAGAAATAGAGTTTTAAGATTTATATTTTTTGGGGCTCAGGCGCAGGTAGATTTATTTTTTTTTGATCTTTGCAAAACTTAATTTATTTTTTTATGCAGTTTTTTTTAAATTAATTATTCAAGTTTATTAAATCATTAAGTTTAATGATAATTTGTAGAAAATTAGTTTTATAAACAATAATTTCTTGATTATTAATAATTCAATGTAAAAAAATTACCCTATATCGCGCTGTAGAAAAAATAAGGGTTGAAGTAAGTAAGTTAGAAAAAATTGTTATTAGTTAGGAGGAGACAACTTTTTTCTTTTACAAACCCTCTAAGTTAGAGTAATTTTTTTATAAATAATTTCTGTAATTATTATTGCGGTTTTGTTAAATAAAGTTACGTGTACTGTAAGAAATAAAAACCACTAAAAATTATTTCATAATTTTTTTTAGAAAACTTTCAAAAATTTAAATTAATAATTAGTATTTAAAAAAAAAATTTCATGCTTTCATTAAGATTGACTGGTCATTGTTATGGCTCAATTAAATTAAAAAAAAAAATTTTTTTAATAAGATGATGATTTGTTTTATTTTTAAGTAAGCAAGTAAGTAAACACACGTCATTTACAACTATGGATGTTTACAATATGTACGTCGGTTTATATAAAAATAATAATAATTTCAGATTACAGCGACGGATAAGATTTTTTTTTTTTTTTATTCATCGTCAGGAAACATGTTTTTTTTTTTTATTATCTTTTCTTTGTTTAAATCTCAAAGTTTACATTATTTTTTTTTTTTTTGAACAATGTTAATATTAATGTGACTTGACCGACGCTTCTGTAGATACCTGTTTATGATATTAAAAAATGTGATTTTTATCTGATTTTTTTTAATTTAAAAAATTTTATGTTTGCTTATACTCACGATGCAGTGAAAATCAAAAATGTTGAAATTTTTTTAATGACAATCTTTTTAAGTTGTTAGTTGTATTGCTAGGTTGCTTTGTTTCAAATTTTTTTTGAATCTGGAATTGTCTAGGGAATTTCAAGCAGAAATTACAGCAAATTTTTACATTAGTTTCAATGTGACTTGCTTAAAATTAAATTCTTTAGCTTAAATTTTAAACATGCAAAATGACTTAACAGTGTCCTGGTTGACAAAGTTAACCGTAACTAACGTTCATTTTACAAATTAGTGGTCTTAAATACTTAGTAGGAGAAATATTTATAAATTTAGTTTGATTTATGTTTCATAAAAAATAAAATAAAAATTCTATAAATCATTAGAAAAATTAGCTTTTTCTTATGATGCAAATAATTTTCAATAAGTAAATCAAAAAATTTGTAAAAGTTTTTATTATTCGGTTTCAACTTGGTTTTGACATTAGAATCTTTTAAATATAAATTACCCTTAAATATCAAGTACATAAAAACAACATGCAGTTTGAAACTGTGATTTTACGAGATCAAAATCAGCCAAAATGTCCACCAGAGTCGTAATAATTCAATATTAAAACACATAAAACTAAAAAATCTATAAAAAATTCAGTAGCATTAAAGTACATAAAACACAAGCTAGAAAAAGTTTTATTAATAATTCTAATTAAAACTTTTTGATTGACACATTTATGTGTATAAATCATATATAACTTAAATTTTCTAATAATTTAATTAATTAATTATTATTTCAACAAAGTTTAATTTTAAGTTATTAACACTTGGTATTTTAAATAATTAAAGTAGTCTAACTATTATAAAGTATTTAATTTTTTGTTTTTAATAAATTAGTGTAATAATTATATATTATTATTTACTGTTATATATGTATTAGTTTAATAGTTAAATATTATTATTTTTTAATAAAGATTAATGGATTTTTATACTTTTTTTATATGTGCAGTGTTTGGTTCATAAAAAGTTTTTAATTTTATGGAATTAAAAGTTTTTTATTGATGATTTTAGGTACTTTAAATGAATTATTTTAAAGACTTTTTTGGTTAGTGTTACTAAAAATGATAAATGTTTTAAGCCATTAAACTGTGAGAATGAGACAGTTATATTATGAGAAAAGTAATTTTAAATGTGAAAATGTAGTATTGTAAAAAACATAATTTTTTTAAAAACCCAAGATAATTTCATTGGGCTGAATATTTACTCTTTTTAACTTCATAAATTGATTAAAACAATAATTTCAGTGGCTAAACTTCCTTTTATTAAAAATTGATATTTTTAAATTTCATTCTTAAAAATATATGATCGAATTCTCAAAAATTTATTTAAAACTTAGTCTGGAATGAAAATTTTTAATGCATATTGATTTGAAAATGTAATTAAAAAAAAAACATTATTTGGCTGCATTGTGTAAATAAAGTAAACTTAAAAAAAATATTTTAAAACAGATTAGTGCCTACTTGTTTCCCTTAAAAAAACAGAATGTTACTTTACATTAATTAGGTATACGAATAATTTTTCTAAATTTCTTGAAATAACTTGAAAATTTATATTAAATAAAATTTAAATTAAAATCAAACATACTTGTCTGAAGTTCATTTTTACTTATATAAACTGAAAATACAAAAATATTTGAGTTTTAAAAATTAAATTTAGAAAAAAAAAGAGCTATTTTGATTTATAAAAAATAAAAATAATAAACATAAAATTATTTTAACTATATCATTACTGATTTAGTATTTTTCTATTTTTTATTGCAAACATTTTTAAAATAAAGATTACCTATTCTGTTGAATGGTAAATTATAAAAATAAAGACATAAAAAATGTTTCACATAGTGAAAAAAAAACTTTGTTTCTTATTAGAAATCTATTGAAATTTTTGGTTGACAATAATGTGTATCCTCATTAATTGTAACTACTGCAATAACTAAATTAAAAATTTAAAAATAATCAATTTTAAGATTTTAAAAAATTTAAATCCTGCTTCCAATTTCTAATTGTAACTACTTATTACAGTAACTACATTTTTTTGATGAAATTGTGCTTTTCATGAAAAAAAAGTTGAATAAAATATTCAAAACTCGATCGCAATATTTTCATTCCTAAATGATTGAATATTCAATTATTTGACTAATTTTTTAACTTTTTGCAATTGCAATAGCTGATTAGTATATTTTTTGATATTATAATGTCTAAAATTTGATTATTTTATAGAAAAATATCGATTCAAACAAATCCAATAAAGAGTTTTCAAAAAGTGGGCAATTTGTTGAAAAAATAAAAAAAAAATTGTTATCTCAAAAATCAAGTATTTTTATTTAATATTAAAAATATTGAAGTTGAATATTTTTTATAAAAATATCAGCGTCGGTCATTATTTACTCATTAATATTGAAAAGTTTATAATTTTTTTATTTTGCAATTTTTAATTTTAACTTGAAATTTTATTTTTTTTACGTAAAATAATTCTTAGTTATACATATTTAAATTTAAAATTTACTTTCTTAAATAACACAGAATATTTTAAATATTGCTTTAAATAAAATCTAGATGTCGCTTTTCTCGTAAAAGAATTAGAATTTCACTATTATATAAGTAATCCAAAATTTATTGAAATCATATGTACTTACTGTTTATAATATTGATATAAAATATTTTTATATATTCAAGATAGAAACTTGTTTAAAATAAAAATTGATTTTTAACTTATAGAAATAAAAAAATTACATATTTTGTTACGAAGTGCTTGTTTTGTATCTGATGCTCTAGACACAGACAGCATTTTGAACATTCTTGTGTACTCATTAAGCATTGCATGAAGGAGTTCATGCTTCTTCACCTAAAACCTAATGAGTAAAATGAATTTTCTTTAGAAAGTTGAAAAAAACTAAAAAATTAAGTTCATACAATGAAAACCAGGTTCTAATGAAAGATGTACCCGAAAATTTAGTCCCTTTTTGGTTAGGGAATTTCAAGCTTAAAAAACATTTTAGAAAAACTTACTTTGACTTAAATTAATACTTATCAAAATCCTAATGAGGCACAATTTTTATCTTTTTTTTAAACAAGTTAGGAGTGGAAAGTAAAAATTATATAAATTAAATTCTTAGCGATTTTGAAGCATAATTTTTAATTTTTTTAATCTTATGGGTAGTTTTCCAGCATTATAAAGGTGGTTTTTCCTATTTAATATCCAGTTTGATGCAATAAGTATAAAATATTTATATCAAATCCTTATAATACAAAAATATTAAAAGTAATCTTTAAAAAAATTTTTTAACTTATGGGATACTTCTCACCCTTAATCTAGAGCTATGAATAACTTAAAAAAAAAAACAAAATATTGCTCTTTTAGACTTTTAAAAATTATTTTAAGCCAAAGTAAGTTTTTTAGGAGCTTTTTAAGCTCTCAATTCTCTAGTCAAAAAGGGACTAAAAAAGAGTATTTTTTTGGTAACTTTTTCATTTCAATATTTTTATCAAGATTTTAATAGTTTTTAGTATATCAAAAAATTAAATTTAAATGAACCTCAAGAAATATTTTAAAAAATTTAATATTTACCAAGTATCTATTAAAACTTATAAAATTTCATGAAAAGCCAATTTTTGAACACTGACTTCCTAAAATACATGATTTAAATCTTTGAGATAAATTCATCTTAATTAAAATATTTTTTATATAAAGTCTATTTTTTTCCACATAATAATTAAAAAAACTGATTTAAAAAAAAATTATGAATAATAATTTGTGCGGATATAATTATTGATTACATAAAAAAACTAAAGTTTAATTGCTCTTGTTTAACATTAAATTGTGATTTTTTTGTTTGTTGAAATTCATATTTTTATTAAAATATTGTGAATAAATAATTTTATTTATAAAAAAGTTTAATTGAGTAAATGAGATTTTTTTCAGTGTCATTATATTTTTGCTGTTTTATTATAATTTTTTGCTGGAATTGAAAAAAAAAAACTTATTATTTATGAAGTTCTTGCTTATTTAATTATTTAACAAGTTAATCTAGTTATAAATTAAAAAAAAAGAATTATCAAATGATTCAGTGTAAATTTTCGTCGAAATATATAAATGAGATACAATAAAATATTATCAATTAGTAAAGAGAATTCTGAAATTTGATATCAGTATGGCGTATTTTTCCAGACCTCTCTCCACTCGGTGACAAAGGAAACAGTCTAGTAGACGAATTAAGTGGTGCTGGTGGTGGTTCCCTCAGAAATGGGAAAGGAAAAAAAATGAGAAAGCCTAGGACCATATACAGTAGTTTACAACTTCAACAATTAAATAGGAGGTTTCAAAGGACTCAATATCTAGCATTACCAGAAAGAGCTGAATTAGCAGCAAGTTTAGGACTAACACAAACACAGGTCAGTTCAGTTATCTTGATAATAAATAAAAATATCTTATTACTTAGTATATAAACGTCAATTAATAATAATAATAATTATTATTTTATACAATGGTCAATCTCGATCTCGATTATATATACTTTTTGGACATTGTCACCCTCACTTTATTTGGTTTCCTGTTCGCAATTTATGGACTCGCTCGGTAATTATCACCCGCTTCACCGCTAATTGAAGGGACATTATGACTAAGCTCGTAAACTAAAAGAGACAGGAAACAAAGTAATATAAATTGTTAAAAATTTCTTTTTAACACTCTTCCTCTTTAAATATCTTTTCTTTTCTTTCTTTTATCAGCATTCCAGTCTAATTATTAAACTTATTGTTAGTAAAATTGATATTAACACTATTATAATACGCATAGATTAGACATGCTGTGACAAATATCGTTTTATATTATAATTAATAATAGTTCCCTGTTTTATGTATTTCTCCCAAAGGGTACCTACTACTGCACATTATAATATTATGCTTTTTATTTCTGTGTGGTCTTGACAAAATAATCATTACTTCTTCTGTATCTAGAATTACATAAATTAATAATAGTATGCTTATAACTTTTATTAGAGGGGAGCTTCTAAGTCAATAATTTTTTTTTTTTTTAAGGTTTTAAAATTTTGTAACCTACGTATTCTGAATAAGCAAATCTCATTGAATCGATTTAGAAAAAATAATGAAGGCTTTTTTTGACTTTTTTAATAAAATGCATACACTGAAAAAAATTTTCAGTTGTGGCAGTCGGCATCTTTTTATATTGTTTTAAACGATTCCAAAGTTCTTAAAATATAAAGAAAATTCGAGAGAAAATTAAAAAAAAAAATGATTTTTACTTATTTAAATTTTATTATTAGGAGTATGCGTGTCTTATAAGCCCAAAGATGTTTTGAATTTAACAAACAAATTTAAGGCTTAAAAATATTCGAATTTTTTCAAGGCTCATACGCCTCTGAATCTTGCAATGTCTAAGCCAATAGAATAGTAATATTTATCAAAAATAAATATAGCTTGCAGCATAAAGTTAATTTTGCTTTTATAGTTCAAATTTTTCCAAAATATTTCATTTTATGATCTTATTTTTGTATACGCCTAAATAATTAACATACTTGCCTTATACTTATGATGAGCGGATTTTTTTTCTTATCTAAACGATTGCAGGAGATTAATAGATCCAAAAAAAAGTCTCATCATGCCATTAGCAGTAATTTAACAAAAAAAATTTGAAATTAGAGTTGTGTAGTTAGAATTTTGGGTCAGATACTCGAAAATTGTTGGGAATTTTTTCAGATATAGGATTGTACTATGACCTAACCCTGACTTGTCAAGTTTCTTGCGTATTATCGTATATAAAGAAGCGGATATAAGAAAGTGCTAGATAATTTTTAAAAAATTTTAAATTTTAATTCAACAAGAATGCGTAATTTATACAAACTTAATGTAAAAAGATATTCAGTCATAAACATAATTAAAACATTAAAGCTTTTATAACAGGGCCCTCACATGCCCCCCTAAAATTTTTCTCCACGTGATAGATTCGCCTTAACTGAGTTTTTTACACAGAAATACTGATAAATTATTAAAATTGTATGAAATAAGAGTAGACTATAACTAGAACGTGTGATTTTTTTTATCATTGAATGGGATATCTAACTTGACATATTGCCCCAAATTCTCCTTTATATTTATAAAAAAAAAAACAAGTTGCGAGAAAACGATTAGCAGTCCAGTTTTTCTTGTTTAAGGTATATATATCGGCCCGTCATTGAAGAAAATTATCGATTGGCAATATCTTTTATTGTCGTCATTTTTTTTTTTTTTATACACCAACACACAGTTTCGATAGTAAAGCCTTTATATATAACATATATATTTTTTTTTTCGCTGAAATTAATTTTAGTTATTGATATTGATATATGGGATAGTACAACTAAATTCAACCAAAAATTCAAAAAAATTTTTCCAATTTTAGATTTTTACCTTTCAAATAATTTTAAATTTAGTCTGATTTTTGAAGGAAATGTTTTTCAAAAAAAATGTTTTATTAATTTTTTTTTTCAACATTTATTCAAAAATTGTCAAATATTTTTGAGTTGTTAATTTTGTTAATAAAAATTCTGAATTTCATCAAATTTTTTACAAGAATACAAATTCTTATAAATGATTGTGAGATTCAAAAATACTTGATAAAAAATTCTCTAATTTTACATTTATCAGACTTGCCCATATAACCATTTAAAAAATTAAAATAAAAATTTTTTTAGTTACTGATAAACAATGTAAAAAAAAACTACTTTTTTAAAAACTTATTTTTTTTATAACTTTTACTGAACACACAGAATATATATTTTATATTTATTCATATCAGTACTGGACAAATGGAAATTTTTTTTTTTCATAATGGCACGCGATCCAATTGTTGACGTTTTAACGCGAAACTATTTTGTGAGCCGTCTGTCTTTTTTTATTTTGTGCCAACCTGTCCAATGATATTGTTGCATGTAGACTGTAAATATTCGATTTCTCTTCGTTAGTTTAACTTTATATATATATTCTAACGAGACGACACTTAATATATACTAAAATTTAATATATTTTCATAAAAAATAAAATACCTTGTAATATTTATGTAGTGTTCAAAGAAATAATAAACAAATATATATAACTTTTTTTTTATCTGATAAAAAATATAAATTTTTTTTTCTGTGAATTGGAAAAAATGTACTCATGGTACAAAAATATTTTTTTTTTTAGTTTCGGAGAAGTCAATTTTTTTACTTATGTGTAGAAAATTTCGATAATTTTCTTTACTTTAACAAAAAAAAAAGTATGTTTTAAAAAAATTACATTTTGTTTTTTATCTACGTAATTTTACGTAACGGTATTTATCGTTGGTAAAAGAAAAAAAATACAAAAATTGTCTTTTTTTTTGCACTACGAACAGTTTAAATCTTAAAAAATTATTTTACGATCATAAAAAAAAGTCTAATAATTTAAAAACCATTAAATAATGTATAAAAACACATAAATATTTAGAAAATTTCGTAGAGAGCACTGATTTACGAGTACAGATATAAACTGTCTCATAATCACATGCACATAAGAACACCAAGGAATGATCGTTTTTAAATATAATAAGTTAGAAAGGTATAAATATAGAAAACAAGAGAGCCAATAGAGGAGAAAAAAGTTAAGGGTTATATATATAAAGAAAGATTATTTCAATGTTGGCAGTAATGCCTGTTATTAAGCGATGATAATGATTGGTATTATCGCGCGGGTTTATTATAATATAGGGAGCAGCGGACTGGTAGCTACGGATATAAATCATCCTTACTTCCTTCTTTTGCTTTTGTCTTACAAATCAAACAAATGCATGTGATAAAATTCTACAAATAAATTTTTTTTTTTTAGCACCAAAATATTAAATAATACTAAATTTCAAAATAATTTTTTAATTTATATAAAATTTAATATCTGAAATGAAATTTTTTACTTTCTTAATATAAAAGAAATAAAAGAAAACTATAAGGGAATATACACACATACATACACGTACACTAACATGCATAACTTGTAACGGTAAGAGGGCGAACACCGGGTAAGGTGTAACGCCCACGCGTATCTGGATCTAATAAATTCAAGATTTTTGCGCTGGTAAAATTTTAAAATTCACGAACTTGTGTTGGCGATTCAAAAAATCGAAGCATGTAAAAGGCTCTATATATATACCTGACAGAGGCTATATCAACATTTTATGGGTACAGTGTGCGTTTTGTTTCACGTGGATTTGATATTATTTTATTATGTATAGTGAGGTTATTTTAATATGGTAAATTGAATGAAAATTAAACCGTTTTTTTATTAATATTTAAAAAATGGTTTATCGAAAATGTTCAAAGTTATGCAAAAATTGTTTCATGTTTAATTTGAAAAATAGTGTATTTTACACAATTTTGTAAATTTTGTAGATACCAAAGAATATTATCAAGTAGGATAATTTTACGTACCCTAATTTTTGTATGAAAATTTATCTTTTAGGCCAAAAATTGATAATTTTTTGTTCAGAAAATTTAAAAAATTTTAGGTCCATAAGCAACACCTTTCGGTTATTTTCCTATAAAGGATCTAATATAACCAAAAATGGTCATATATTAAAATCCATTTTTCCCCAGCAAACACAAGAATTTAACTTTGCTCAATACAATCTACCATTTTCATATTTACAAAACTTGAATTTCACGACATTCACAAATCCAAAAAAATTCTTATCATTCTTGGACCCAAAGTTCACCTCAATTTAAAATTCTTCGCTATAAATAATTTTAAGGCTTTTAAAAAAAAATTTTGAAATATTTGTCAAAAAATGTATGAGCTAAAAAAGTATATTTCTTTTAAGTATATATATTTCTGTGAAAAAGGCACGCGTCAATCGCGCGAAATATCTGTAAGGTGGTCTTTTAACAAATATTTATACATAGATATAACATTTTATATATATAACAAAAAAAAACATGAATTAACCGACACATTTTCTGATATAAAAAAATTTTTATAGGGAATTTACACAAAAATGAACAATCGCAAGAATTTAAAAGAAACAAAAATTTATACTCGCCTTTTTTTTTAACAAGTTTTAAAGTATCTTTACGTGCATTTATTGAAAATATCTGTTAATCGATTTCTACATTTATCATTTATAGTCTATCAAATATCAAATAAATTCATAATTAATCAAAAAAAATATTTTACAAAAAAAAAAAAGATCCCGGAAGAATTTTTTTTATCGTGTAAAACAAACTTATACATACAAAAAAATAATAAATAAAACAAGTTAAAATACAGTAGCAAAAAAAGATGTGATACTCACCAATATAATCTTGACATTTTCAAGAGCGAGAATAAAAAAAAAAAATGTTTATGTGTGTATAATATAAAATACAAATACTGCCTTTTTTTGCAACCGATTAAATATAGATTCTCTTTTGCTTGCACATATTTTGCGTTCTCTTGCATCCCAATAATAAAAGAATATATTTTATATAAAGGACCGGCTTGCAAAACAAATATGTGAAAACTTTTGCCGACATTTGATGCGGTATAATTTCTTTTACATGATACCAGAATATTTACTTTTAATAATAAATAAATGATTTTATTTGATTTTTATATCGAGTATTCAGAAGCGAGTTTTTATTTTTTATTGTAAATATTAACGTTGCAAGAAATTAATTTTTTTATTTATTAATGAATAGTAATTTACGAGATAAGTTAGATTTTTTAAGTGATAAATTACGCAGCTTGACAAAAAAAGTTTGGGGATAAAACGTTACTAGGGTACACGTGAGTATTTTTCAACGCTGAAAACGAATCTGAGGTGAAATTTTGCAATAAACCGTGGAAATTCAATAGACACGTTGGAAAAAATTTTCCAAAATTTTTATATAGGATAGGGCACATACTATGGTATAGTTCTAAAGATACTAGAATTCAATTTAAATTTTCAAACTTAGCACTTTCTAAAAAAAATTGAGAAAGTTGTTTTATAAACTTTTTGCAAAAATCAAATTTAGCCCAAATTTCGAAAATAAACTTCAAACCAAAATCCACCATAAAAAACATCTTATACCAACAATCAATTAAAAAAATGTCTTATATCTCATAGTAAACAAATTAAAAATATAAATCCTATAACGTAAAATATATACATCAAAAAGTAAAATAACAACCCATAAACATTGGAATTTTATATAATAGAAACTAAAATAGAAATATAGAAAATAAAATTTTCAAGAAATAAATTTATCTTTTTTATTTATATATAAAAAGATTTTCAATAAAAAAGAAAAAAAAAATTGTATATAAATAAAAATGTATAGAAGTTGATTGCGTATTCAGGACGCGCTTGCACCAGTTGTCACTGCTGACACATCGTAAGTCAAGTGTAACTGCACAATCATCTGTATATATTTTATTTATTTATAAAGGTGGTATAGATGTAATGTACAAAAAGAGAAAATAATAATAATATATAAATACATAATCTTTGAGGACTCAATCGGGAATCCGCTGTATTGGATGCTAATTATTATGTACTCTCGATGTCTTTATATTGAATTCTTTTAATATTTAATTGGACTTGTAATATATTATCTATCAAAACATTTTTTTTTTCCTTTTTATTTTTAAATCTTTTCTTACTCTTCTTATTCTTATGCTATTGTTTACTCTTGTTGTTATTGCTGCTGACAACAAAATTTTTTTTATTTACTTTTTAAAATTCAATGTTTTACTCGTATGGTTCAGGTAGTAAGCTAGAAATCGTATTCTTTGGTTTTTATTTGATTTTTCGAACAATTGTTTGTACACTCGTTTAATACACTATCAATGATTTAAGTAATATTTTCGAACTGTGTTACTGTGCTCATCTCAAATTGATTCTGATATGAAATATTCTCTGTAGATTAATTAAATAGTTTTTATTTATTTTTCATAAGTCATCAAAGAAAGGTTTTGTGGTTACTCGAAATTCCAGACCTATTACCTAAATGTACGGGCTTTGTTTCAGATAGGGTTGGGTCAGATCAAAAAATTAAAAATTTTGATAAAACTAATATTTCGGTTATTTCGGGTATTATTTCCAACACCAAAGCACACACACTAAATAAGTCTATAAAAATATTCAATTTTACACTTTCAGGCTGTCCTGATTGAATTTTAAAGTGATTTATTGAATATTCAATCAGTTTTAAAATTAACAATTCATGTGTGAATTTAGAAAATTTTACAAATTAATAGGCTTATTTAACTTAAAGTTATACATATTTTAATATATATTAACAACTATTATAAAATTTTAGTAAAATTTTTACTACTTGAGTTGTACTTCTGCTACTACCACGCGGGGTTGTAAATTTAACTTTGTGATCAAGAGAAAATTTAATATTTAGTAAAAAAAGAGCCAAATTTTCAATTATATTTACTTATTACTAATTTTTTACTTATTTCAATAACATAAAGTCAATTTTAAAAATTTTGAGAGCTAAAGATAAATAGAAAATACCCAACTTATTGCTTAATTATTAAAATAGAATACACATGTAATATCGATAAAAATATCTCATTTTACACAGTAGTAAATATTAACCCCCTAAAAAAAACAAATTATAAAAGACTAATTAAAAATTTTTTTACAAGAATTTACAAAAAAAATACCAATCAACATTTTCATTCAAAAAATTTAAAATTTACATAAATTTAATAAAAAATTTATTTTTAGCAATAAATCAAGTAAAAAAATTTTTTTTTGATGAAAAATAAAAAAAATTTGATAAATTAAAAAAATATTCCAAATACCTTACACATGAAAATTTTTTCGTATGCAACATTAAAAAAAGGAGGAAAAACGCCTTCTAAGTAAACTGAATTTAACATATACAGCAGGTTGGCATATTTAAAAAATTTTTTTATATTCATTTAGTATATTTCAAAAAAAAAAAAAAAAGATGCAAGGCGTTGATGCGAGTTTATATAGAATATTATCTTTTAAGTAAGTAAAGGATATACTACACATATAATATATAAAGGTTGAAGTGAATCACCTTGGAGCCCAAAAGGCGCGTCCCGCCCATAGTCTTGTATACATTCACAAGCCCTTTTTTTTTTTTATTATTTTCATATATTAAATATTTTTTTTACATTCATATATTTTGTGGACCAAAAACGTTAATTTTTTTAATGAGATATGTATTACATTTATTCATTTTTAAATTCCTTACTGCTTTTTTTTTACACCTTTAGAAAATATTTATTAAATAATAATATTAATTAATTTATATTTACTGTTTTTTTTTTGCTTTTACTGTGGTGTGTGTGTGTGTGTAGTAATAAGTTAATCATCATAATACCTTAAATGGATAAATTAATGATGCTTCTAATATCTTTATTTAATGTTGCATTTAATAGTTTAGTCAATAAGCGAAACCTATTATTTATTTTACATTTAGTTAAGTTTTTAATATTTTTTATGTTTGTTTGTCTATTTTATTGCTACGTTTTTTTTTTAGTCTTAGTTTATGTAGAATTTACATATATTTAGGGCTGGAAAGATAATTTGAAGAATTGGATTTTATTTATGTGTGTAAGGCTGGTTAATGCATATTAGCTCCGATGTTAATCAAATTTTTTTCATTAATTATATTGAGATTAGACTAATCAATTTAAACTTACTCAAATTGACTTTTTAGAAGTTATCTTAAGGAAGCTCTATCTGCCACTGGGTATCATCGTGTAGTACAATTTGAAACTGACAATGAAACGTTTTAAAATATATATTTATTTATAATAATTTTTTAATGAAAGAGTCGGTGCTTTTCGGTATTTGATACTAGAAATTAAAATATCTCAGTTTCAAAATGTTTCACTCGACGATATCCAGTAGTGGATAGAACGTCCTTAAAATTTCACCAAACCGATTAAATAGTCCCAAATAGAGTTTTTAATATGTTATTAAAAAATTTTAAAACTTTCTTGACCTTTTTACAGTTAGTCAAAAAGCACCTGTTTCTAACCTCATCATTTTCAATTAATTAAGATTATCTTTGAATTAAATGATCCAAAAATTCTTCAAAAACAACGTCCAATCTAATATACACACACTCATACATATTACACAATAAAATTAACTATAAAGAAATAAGACATAAAATTTTGGAATGCGTACACCCAGTAAACCAAATACCCTGCGAACCCTATTGCCTATATCATTTTATAAAATATATTAATTCAATCTATTGTTAAGTAATGAAACTAACAAAAAAAAAGGAACCTATTTAAAAAACATCTATTGTCAATTTTTCTATTATGAGTAAATGAAATGAACCACATGAAAAAAATAAAAAAAGACTATCGAATTTCTTTTTTCTCAGGTGCATGATCGTCGTGTACTTAAAATATATTACTGCTCTATTCAATAATCTTTTATAAGACCAATTTATTTTGTACTCGTGCTCAAATAAGTCTAAATAATAAATTAAACTATTAAGAATGTCGAAACATTTTTATGTGTTTTGTGTTTGGTTGTTGTACTACTATATCATTTTTTTTTTTTAATGATATGTTGAGTTGTTGATATTATACTTGTTTTTTATTACGTGTAATTATTAATTTTGAATTCTATTTATTAACTTTATGAGAGTACTGTTAAAAATGATTCGAGGGCTGTTTTCATATTTTAAAATTTTATTTTCAGTGTTTATAGTAAAATAACCAAAATTAATAAAAACTTTTGAATTTCACAATATTATTTCGATATTTTATGACAGATTTAATTTAATAACCAAAGAAAAACTATAAAAAAAAAATAAATAAAAAAAATCAGTAGTTACATGATGGAGTCTGCATGTCATGACTTAACAAAAAAAAATAACATTTTTTTATTTTACAATTATAAGATATATGATTGTACTTCAAAGTTTAACTGCTATTAAAAATGATGATATTGAGAAAATGTTAAAAAATAAAACAGATGTCTGTGACGAGGTATTCTAGATAAATTGGAACATTTAGAAACTGTAATTTTTATTAAATTCTAATTTATTTAATATAAAAAGTGTGATGACTTAATGTAAATTTGATGCTAAAGTAGAAAGACTTTGAAAATTTCAGTTGTTTGGTTCTTATTTTATTATTGGTCAGTATTTTAGATTCTTGGACTGCATAAGAAATGTAAATTTTTATTTTTTTATTCATACATTTGGATAATTTTTATTTTCGTAAGTTTGAATTTTTAGCACAAAAATACCAAAATTTCCCCTCAAATTTTTAAAAATTATAAAAAAGCCTGATATTTTCCAAAAATCCAATTAACGCTAATTTTTTAATCATTCTATTATAATAAAATTGAACATTTTCACAACCAGATTAGAAACATTAATGCATAAAATGAAATAAAGATTTGCCATTAATATTTAATTATAAGAGTTCAATAATATACCCTAACTTGTGATATAGCATTGAACTCTCATCTATGTTCTTTATTTTTTTATATATGTAAAGACCATAAAATCCATATTTCTTTATATTTTTCTTATAGAATAATAATTTTTTCATAAGTGAATAAATAATAAGAAAATAAAGAAAAAATGTGCAGAGCTACAATTTTTTTCTTTTGCATAATTTATTGGTAATATTGTATATGGGTAGAAATCTTAATTGTCTTGGATTTCTTTGTGCAAAAAATAATCGTCAACTATTGAATTTTTTTAATTATTGCTGGAGAATTTTTTTATTTTTTGAACATGGTACACACCTACAAACCAAACCTAAAAGAGTTTTTTGTTACGCAGAAAAGATTGAATGCTTATTTAATTCCTCTCTAAAGAATTAAATAAACATTCAATCTTTTCTGCGTAACAAAAAACTCTTTTAGGTTTGGTGTGTAAGCTATCTTGAAATTAAAGAAATAAAAATAGTTATTCGTTAACCAAGGGATAAAATATGGGGTTTGAACTTCCTTGCAGTTGTATACAAGTGAACGAGAATTTCATATATTTTGCCCCATAGTTTAACATGTGGTTTTTTATCAAAAGCAAAAAAAACGAACATTAAAATAAATAAAAATGTAGTCATTGTTAGCACTTGTTGTAAAAAAATAATTTTTTGAATAATTTTATTGATTTATCATTTTAGCATTTGATATACTTAAAAATGTTTGTACTACTACTCACATAAGTTGTTAAAATTGAAAAATGGAAAAAAGAAATAGTACATTACGATCCATGGACAGTGAAATAAAGAATGGCCCGAATCACACGTGAATTACTTTTCGAGGCGAAGTCCAGGATAGTAAACTGCAATTTAGGGCATTAATTTTTTAAAGGTCCAAGATCGTATACTATTTTTTTCATCAGTGGCAAGAAAACAACTTTTCTGGACACTTTGTGACCGAGAAGTACGTGCTTTCAGGCCACTTATAAGAAAAATATATTTGACTTTGTTCTAATTTTTAGGCCAATTTTTTGAGTTATAGAATATCTTATTCAAATTAATTCAAAAAATTCAAATATCAGCCCATATATCTCATAAAACGTCGATCTTTACACAGAAAACTTGTACGTTGATCTATTACCACAAGTCTTATGTACAACATTATAAAAGTTCGCGAGAACCGTCAAGATATATATATTATAAATATAGAAAAAGAAATGAAGGGAAGAACCGCGAATAAAATGAGGGAGGACAAGGGGGACCTAAAGAAGCAAAGTGAGATAGATAAAAGAAAAATAATACATTTACAAAGGCAGGATGCCGCAGCGGCATGCCGACCTCAAACTTAAAAAAAAAAGATCCATGCTGACCTAACCTCTATATATATACATGTATATCACCTGTACGAGTTTGCGTGCGCATCAACCGCCCCTGAGCTTCTCCACCTACTATATATATATGTGTGTGTGCATTTATATGACTGTGAACTATCCCTTTTTTCTTCTCTTCCCGGGCTAAAAAGCTACAATTTCCCTCCCTAATATTTTGATCACGCGATATATTATAACAAAAATATTCATTTTTTTTAAAATAATTAGAACTTCTTTTGTATTATTTATGCAAACAAAACTACTATATAATATTGAGTGCGAAAGATTGTTTGGTAAATATATCAACGGTTTTTAAGGAGGTAATATTAGTTCAAGAGCCTCTCAAAAGGTGTGTTAAAGAAAGAAACATGTGGGTAGAGTATACAGAGCTTACAATACATAGAAAATCGCTTCCGGATGGACAATGTCGAGTTGTTAGGATATAGAAAAAAAAGACAGCTCTTCAGAAGGAACCCTGTCATTATATATATATATATGGCAGACACCGTATGTTTCTATGGTTCCGCTAGGTTAAACCCCTCGAGAATTTATTTTATTTTTCAGCCCTCTGCAGTCGCATATATACAACCTGTCGTTGAACTTTTTTCTCGGTATAAATACTGCATTTTTTGTTTTATTAAAAAAAACTAAAAAAAAAATTGTGTTGGTACCTAAAATTCAATTTTACGTAATTTATTATGTAATATATGATTAAAAAATAATGATACAATAAAATTAAAGAGCAATATAATATTAAGTGTATAAAAGAAATTTTTCTGCCACTTTATAAATATATGGCGTCTGAGTTAATAAAAAGCGCCTTGAGCTTCGATATATGTAACTGATATGCAAGCACCACTGTACTGTACTCTATACATATATTTATGACCAAACCTTTTTTATTCTCAAGTATATGCTTTTTAATGTTTGTTTGTGTATGCATGAATAAAATCAAGAATTTTTTTTTTTTGGGCTTGTATGGAATTATTTTTATTAATATATTTTGTAGTATTAAAATAATTTTTAAAAGCTACTGTTTAATGTTAGGTTGGATTTCTTGGGCTGTAGTTTGTAAGGCTTTGAGAAAACACGTTTTATTGTTGGTTGTGATGTACTGTATGAATGAAATGTAAAGTAGCTGTAGCATGTCAGGGTTATTTGAAATCGTTGAATTTTATTAATTTTTGTAATATCGAAAAATGTATCAATTTGAAGAATATTTTAAAATTTGAAAGATAATTTATATTTGAAAAAAGTATTGTAAGGTTATGATACTGCTTTATTTTTTTGAATTGCTTTAAAAATTCAAGCGGACTCATTGCAAACGAATATTCAAACAAAATTCAAAAAGTGAGAATAACTATCAATTCTGTTATTAAAAAAGCTCACAAAACTAAAAACAATATTAAATTATTCAGGTAAACTCTAGAATGGACAAAAATAAATTATTAATTAGCATCTAAACAATAAACCACCCTCACACAAACTCTGCTGGTAAAAAATACTCTATTTAGAGCCAATTAATCGTTTTTACAAAAAGATGTCAATTATATAGAAAAAAGATTTTTCTCTGATTTTTAATCAATAAACTTGAAATCAATATCAGTTGTCAAGAAAATTGCACCAGATTTACCTAACATTTTAATTTATGATAAATGACTATTTTTCTCACACTTTGCATTAATTAAAAAATAGTTGATACAGATATTAGCATTTAAATTAAAAAAACGTCAAATATTTATAATTTTAGTGCTACAATATTTCTAGAACACAACTAAAAAACACACACGAGTACAATTTTAAAATAAAAAAAAAATTGTTTTTTATAAAATAACATTTTACGTAAGTAGATATTCTAAAAATGAATATAAAAAAAGATTAAAATACGTGATTGCAGCACCTCGTACTTTTTATAATAAAAATGTCTATATAAATGGCCTTCATCAACAAAGAGCCTCCTATTTATCTACACGTACTTTCGTTTCTATTACTTTTTGTAATAGAACAAAATATCTTATAAAAAATTATTATATTTTTAAATAAATTTATTATTATCAAAAAAAAAAAAATAGTTTATATAAACAAAAAAAAAATATTTTTTTTTTTGCATCGTTATGCGTTATAAGTGCGCACTGATGCATGGAATTTTGAACAATAATTATTCTTGTCGTATTATAGTTTTATACTGAATTATTTTTTTTTTTTTTTTTGTAAAAAATGACGAAATTTTTTTTTTATGACCGGAATCTCTAAAACTTCTAAATATCATCAATATATATATAACTTCTATTATGTGTTTATATCTGAATAAAAAATCTGTCAAACGTGTGAATATAAAAAAAAAATACACAACGTAGTACGAATTTCGTAATCATTTTTATTACTCTTTTTTTTTTTATCAGATTTTTTTTTCAAAGTAGTTTAAGGTCTTTGCCAATGAGCCAAAAATAAAATGTAGGTTAAGGTATTTAATGGAATTTAATATGAAATAAATTTTTTTTTAGATGATTTAAGTAATTTTTAAACAAATTTTTTGAGTTTAATATTATGGCAAAATTCAGTGTTAAATAATTTTTAATTGAAAATAATGTTTAAGGCGAGGTTTAAGGCCTACACTGTTATAAATGAAATATTTCAATCCATTTGTTCCTAAATTGAAGTGAAGGGTTGCAGAAATTGGTTTAAAGTATTTTTATCCTAAAGTACACAATGAAAAATAAGTACTCTCAAATAATTTTAAATCCTTGATTTTTCATATTTGTTTTTTAGGCTTATTTTGGTGAATATTCAAATATTATTTTTTAGTGAAAAATAGTTTAGATGCTTATAGGAAATTTCCTATCTCAGAATTCGATTCCAAAGTTAAAAAGTTCATAGGATACGTTAATCTGAAAGCTCCAGATCAAAAAATGATATTTTTTAAATTACTATTTTATCAAATTTTTGATTATTGTATCGTCAAGTCACGTGACCAAATGAAAACCTGATCGCAAACTTGGATTCCTTTAGAATTTTTAAATACTCTATAACTTTTGGCAAGCTTTGAATGATTTCTGTGAAAATGGCAAAATTTTAAAGTTAAAACTCAAAACTACAAAATATAAAAAAATTTAGTAAAATATCATTGGGAAAATTAGATAAAATTTTATACTAACACTACAAAAAAATGAAAAAAAAAAATATATATTATAATTTTATTAGAAATAAAAAATCTTGTCTAATAAGACAAGAATAAATTATAAAAAAATAATTAATTTATTTAAAACAATGCTAAGATAAATTCTTAATCATTGCATAAATCAAGTTTTATATTCAAACATTTAAATTTTATTATTTTTCATAAATTTTTTTTATTTCATGCAAATTTAAATAATAAATTAAATTTAACGTAAATTTGAAAAAATTATTGCAAACTTTACAAGTTAAGATGATCACTGCAAGCAGTTGGTCACTAATTTAATTTTTGCTTGAATACAAAATGATTTTATCGATTAAACAACCGCAAAAATATCAATTAAATAAAAATTATTTCACTTGTTGATTCTGTAATTATTTTCACTAAAACTGTAAACTCCCTAATGCGTTTCTACGAATAATTTTCTCATTTTTCAATTTTTTAATAGTATCAATCATTTTTCATTTTAATATTTATGTGCATTAAAATAAAAAGAGATTTTTAAATTACATGTTTTTAAGATTTATTACAAAGTATTATGCACTTTTAGAGTATAAAATAACAACATGAGTAAATATGTATAATAACTTTTTTTTTCAAATAATATTTTTAACGAGGGGATTTTTTTAAAGGAAAATGATTATTTTCTTGCTCCCTCAATAATGCTGTTTCTTAGTTTTTCTTAGAATTATTAAATATACCTATATAATGTTTTCTTGAAAATACGAATGGTCATGGTAAATGACATTATATGTAAGAGTGCACTCCTCTCTCTGCGTACAGTGATCGAGGATGCGGCACGTCAGAGGATTCTTCAACCGTATGTGTAGTCATTTTTTATATAATTTTTCACACACTTACTTCAATCATTTTTATATTTATTAACTTCACTGTTATTATAATATGCAGTTACCAGAAAAATAAGCTTTGGACGTTTTAAAGCTTGCAAGCTCAGGTGCTTTGAGCATCCAATCAAATAAGAAATTTTATTGTTAGTGACTTTGCAATTTTTAATAAAGTGGAAAGGTCAAAATAATTGTTCATTTTAAAGAAAATTTTACTACCCACCTAATATTTGGGGAAATTTTGTGAATTTCTGTAACGCTATGGCAAGAAAAGAAAAAAATAGTTGTACTGCATTACAGAAATATCCGAGGAAATATCCAGAATTTACCAAACAGCAGAGTTTTCAATAAAATATCTACATAAAAATTCAGTAAAGTATCTAATATAATAGGAATTCGAATTAATTCCCCTGTTGTTGAAAATTAATTTTTGGTTTCATTTAAAGTGTTTAGAAAAATAAGGATAGAAAATTTTGAAAATTTCAAACAATAGCTGCAATCTTTGAAATCTTTGTATTCAGGACCTTAAAAAGAGGCATTATCATATTTTTAAATACTAAACGCAGTTCAATTACGGATTTTTAAATTTAGTTGAGTTTCCCTAAAAATTATTCAAATAATAAGTCACTTTTAACCAATAATTTTTTGTTTTGAAGCCTATCAGAGTCCTCAGCGGTAAAAAGAACTTAAAAAATGTAATATGAAAAAAACTACTATAACAGAATATTTATCAAGCAAAAAAAAAAGATTAGGTACCAAAAATTTAACTATGACAAAATTTCGCAGCTTAAAAAAGCCTATTAATCTGCTACTGTATCTAAAAAAAATATTCCCACGTACAAATGTGCCGATTTTCGTAAGACACAAGGACGAAGATAAATCGTACTAAAAATACAAAAAAAAAAGAGACTATTGGAACGCAGAGGATCCATGCATGCTTCTCTTTAAATAAACAATGGGAATCTTGTTATAAGAAAAACCCGAGAAACAGAGTAAAAGAAAGAGAAACGTAATGTTTGATACATTAAAAAAAAAGTAATGAAAAATACCTTACATAGTAAAGAAAGCAAAGGAAAAGGAAATCTAAGACACGCGATAGAAAAAGAGGAAACAAGAATTTTTAATACCATGCATGTAAAAAAAATTATGTTGTTTTTTTTTATATAAAGAAATAAATAATATATTTTACAAGAAATACGTTAAAAAAATGTAATAATGTAACGACAAAAAAAAATGAGCTTGAATAATTTATCTATAAAAATGCACATTATTGAAGAATAAAAAAAAATTATTTTGTTACGTAACCATTTTTTTTTAATTTTATTTAATCGTGTAATTATTATCGTGTTTTATTATCTAATTTAATAAATATTCATTTTTTATGTACTATTAGATCTTTATTTATACAAATTTTTGCTAAGATTTATTTTTTTTTTTGTTGACGTAGTTTGTGGTAAATTTTAAAGATAGTAATTTTTTACATAAATTGATAAATGGGATATAAAGGCTACTTTTGGATAAGTACAGTGATTTGGCCCCCAGAACCAAACCTAACCTGAGTAGTAGAATCCGAAAATTTATCAAAAGACTCACTGATTCCCGTTGGAATTAGACCTCTAGACCTCGACAGGCCCCCGAAAACCTAAAGAAATTTTTCAATACCCTTAAAATTCAAGCTGAGTAACCTAGCAGTATGTCTAGCCTCAACTTTTGATCTCACTAATTTAAGAGCAAAACTTGGAATTAAAAATCTCACTTATTCACAAAATCCATGAAAAAAAATTAAATTCTGTGTGAGAAAGGGGACTGTAGTAATGACATACATTTAGTTTATTGTTTTATTATGCGAATAAACTTAATTTCTTGTCACATGGGGCCTAAGGTTTCCATTCTTACTCGGAATTCAATTATTTTGCATAGATTTTGTGGATATGCGTATAGATGGACTAAATTCTTAATCTCAAGAGTTGATCTTTTAATCATGGTTTGGCGTAGATCAAAGTCACTTCGTATTTTAAAACTCATACCTTAATAGTATCTAATATTCCAATTCTAATATTCACAAACAAACCATAAAATTTCTTTATTCTACCAAATGTAATTCTTCTTAATGATTAGTTGCCAAATCAACTATTCAAAAATCAAAAATGCATTTACCAATAATTACATAAATCATTTTTATATAAAAATCACATTAGCACCAAACATGACATTGATTAGACGTAGAATTTAAAGAATTTTCATTACATAACCCATAATATCCAATTAATAAGAATTATTAAAAAAATTAAATATTATTTAATAGGAAATAAATACCAAGATAAAAATATTATTAGATGTCGCACTGTTTGAGTCACGCGATCAGTACAGAAAAAAAAAATATGTTATACAAATTACTAGTTGATTTATTAACAGTTTTATTAGTTTTATTGTAGATTAAATAATTTTAATTATTATACGAATGTGCTTTTTTTTGTTTTGTAATGATTTATTAGTATGGAATAGAATGCTGGGTAGCTTTTTTATATGTGCAAATGACTTTATGGATTATACTTTTATTTATGCAAAAAGTGTAATTTAATTAATTTAATTTGTGGCCTAGAATTACTTTGTTTTTATAAGTAAAGAATTCAAATAAATATTGTATTTGTGCTTAATTTAAGGTACAATTTTAGTTAATATTTGAATTTTAAAATTTAATCATTAAAATCTATTAAAATGGCGTGAAAATTCAATAAGACATATTAGAAAAAAATACGTTCGCCACAAGCGGAAATATTACCATCAACGGTTAGTGGAATTTTGCTTGTAACTAGCGAAATTCTACTTGTGGCTAACGGAATTTTGGGTAAAAGTTTTTTTTTTTGCTGCACGCTTATCCTAAATGAGAGAAAATTTTTTTAAACGTGTAACATATTTATAGGGAGGGGTACGCTGGAAATCTGAAAATCAAGGGGGGGGGGGTCAAATGGACTTAGAATAATTTCAATTTAGAGACTTGGAATAATTCGGGTTTAGGGACTTAGAATAATTATGATTTAGGGTCCTAGAAGCATACGCGTTTAGGGAATCAAAATAGTTTAGGATTGGAGTTGTAACAACTTGGGTTAAGCGACTTACAACATTTAAGATTTAGGGACTTAGCATAATACGAGTTCAGAGAATCAGAATAGTTTTGTTTTAGAATCTTAACATCTAGTAAAGTTGATAATTAGAAATTATAAAATTGGAAAATTGTATTGTAATGTTGCGTAATTTACATTAAACCTAGTCCTCAGTTGTAAGTAAACATGTACCATGCATTTAAGTTGTGTTTACAATCGGTTATAAGTTTTTTTTCGATTTTTTTTACGTTTAAGGTCATTTTTAATCGTTTGAGCAAGAAAAAAAATCATACGTTAGCTACAAGGTGAATCCTGCTAGCGGCAAACGATATGCCTCTTGCCGCAAGCAGATTTTTTCACGGTGTATATAAATATGTAGAGTGAGTAATTAAAATTAAAATTTAGATAAAATACTTTCAGAAATTCTATTTCATAGAAACCAAGGTTAATTTTTTAAGATCCCTGAACAGTATTCAACTATTTCATGGATATCATACATAATTTGTTAAACAACATTTTTAATCAAAATTTAGTAATCTGTCCTTGAAGTATTAAATAAATAAAAACAAAATGAAATTTACCAGCAAATTCATCTACCCTAAAAACTCCCAAAACATCATTTCATTTCATATAAAAATTCATCTTCATAAAATTATAAAAAACAATTTGTAATTAAAAAAGTAAATTTAATTTAATTAAAATTAATAAAAATTACACAAATAAACTTTACCTACATTTTACTCACAAAAAAAAAACGCACACACATACAGTATATTGAATTAAACTTTTTGCGTAATTATATTCATTCATATATAGGTTCCTAAACAATTGCAAAGTAATAATTAACTTTTATAAAAGCGTGTGTACACATAATGTAATATGAGTAAATTATATTATTATTATTATTATTACATGGCTCACCCATATTCTGTGTATACTATAAAGTCATTTTGGTTTTAGATCAAGAACATTGTTTTATTTTAAACACATATGTATGTCTTTTTAATGTATCATAAAAAAATTTTTTTTATTTTATTATTTCAATGATTTTATTGATAATTGTTTTTTATGTATTTAAATTTTTTGATAAATTAAATTTTTTTTTTTAATATTGTGCATTGTTTTTTAGCTATTGTTTAGCGTGAGATATTGTGCTAAGCGAGAAATTAATTTATTTAATATTGACTGATTTATAAAAATCTTCTTGCAAAATTTTGATTTTTTAACAAATTGGGCGAAAGGAACTTGAGAGGTCTTGACACTGTAGAGTGAATGTTAGGTGTTTCTGTTCGGTATATACGACATTTTTATACCTGAGAGTGCGAAAATTTAGCGCTGAATTTTACAACCAGACGAACGATTATAAAATTATATTTTATTTGATTTTTCTAAAAAAAAACCCTAATTTTTACCTAAAATACATAATTTTTGCAACAAGACCAATAATCAGAATCCTCTTTTTCAAGAAACAAAAAAAATATTTCTTTTCAAAAACGTATAATTAAAAAAAGCATACAATTTTTTCTTTGTTTTTATATAAAAATTAAACATATATTTCTTTCTGTTACAGGTAAGAAACTGACCAACCTACAAAAAATTTTTAGTGAGACTGATGGTGATCGTATTTTTTTTTGCCATAAGAAATATAGAAATAACCTTCAAACGTGTGAGTTTATTATATGCTAATAATATATATCTATTTCGTTATAATAGCTTTTTTTTTCAAAAATTTGTAAAAAAATTCGTCGAAATTTTTTTTTTTCAAATAAAGATACCGCACTGATCTTTTATAAAAAAAAACCTTGTGGATTTTTACACATTGATTTCCAGTAAATCGAGAGAATCGCGCGCGTGCTCCAGTAATTAAACCGTTGGCTATCGAAACGATTAATCGCTATTTCTTCATCCTTTTCATCTTCTCTTTCCTATGTAATATATTACATGTATAGAAACACACACACACATTTATAATCTTATAAGGAATGAGGCCAAATGAAAGATCCTTTTTTTTAATGCGGCTGGACTTGTTTCAAATACTCATAAGGAAGCGGAAGAAACTTTCGGCCCAAAACAATTATTTTTGAAATATATGAAAAAGAGTTTGATATTGAAACGATTTTTTAATTACTTTGGTAAGTCTACAGGTTTTTAGAAATTTCTTTGAAAGCAGTTCAATGTTTGAATTTTCGCTTCCCAGAAAAATAATTTAGGAAAATTAGCATGATTAGATTCATGTAACGATAAACCCTAATACCACATAGCTGGCTAAATTAAAAAATTTTATTCAGTATTTTAACATTTGACTCCATAATTTTAATTCATTTTTCAAAACTTGATAATTTAACTACCATTACATCACACCAAATATAATTTTTTGAAAATAATATCCAGTCTAATATACAATTATAGGTATACAGATAAACTTGTATCCATCGAATCTTGTCGTTTGAATATATTTATGCGCGACCTCAGTTTACAAAAAGCCGCCGCATTCTAAAAAAAAAAAAACACTTCTGATTTATAGGATCGAATCTTTTACACTGTAAATACGATTTCACATGTACAACAAATTTGTAAATGTTTCTTTTGATTGTATTAAATACATGTGTAAATAAACATCTTTTTTTACCTCATTCAATTTTAAAAAAAGAGATGTTTTCATTTTCTCTTTGTAAAAAAAATAATCTTATCTGGTAGCAATGTATCGAATACCTAATTTACACATTTTTTTTCTAAGGGAGTGTGTAATAAATGTGAATAACTTATAATAAAATTGGAATTTATTATATTTGAAGTTGATTATATCTACTGGTATTACCTTTATAAGATATTAAATTACTTTTATTGGATGAAAAATAATTTCAATATTCTCGATATCTTTTCATTAATAAAATTCAATTATTAACCTCCCTTTTATATCCAGATAAGTGTTTTTAAAAAATTTTTCATCATTTTTAAAAATCTACAAATCTAAATTTAATAAAAATTAATAAAAAATAGTATTTTTACCTAAAAAAATTACGTGATTTCTAAAAAAAAAAGTATTCAAATCTGCGTTTTGATGCAAACTAACTTTCGCTTTGAGGATATTATTTTAATGATAAAAAGGAAACTGTCATCAAACTTTAATCACGTATTTTGTAGGATGCTAAAATATAATATATATTTATATAAAAAAATAAAGAGAGAAAGTTTAAACAGGCGTGAGAGTGTTATTGAAGAAAGGAACACTTTTTCTATAAGCTTCATCACAGTCTTTAAAATTATTTATTTATATACCCACGTATAAATATATATTTTTTAATAAATTTTTTTTTTTAGTGTATATTAGAGTGTTACTTTTTTATCATGATAGTTTTAGGCACGTAATTAGAAGGGAAACTAATTTCTGGGTACGTTCATATTAGGTTCTATTTTTAGGTATTCATTTGTAAATTAAATATTGGGCGATAGAAAAATTAAATTCGATGTGTAAATAATATTTTGTAAATCTCTCCTGAATAAGTTTTTTGTCTTGATTGTCATGGAATCATAGTTCTAGAGTTGATTTTACTGCTATCAATGATAATTTCTTTCTAGTTATTACAGAGAAAAATGAAAATATATTTCTTGTAAACTTCCTTATTAGTTTTAATTCCGCATACCGATTGGTAAATTGAAATTTTTATTTTCAAATATACACGCAAATTCAATCTAGTAATTTCTGTAATATGAATTCTCATGACTTACTTTTTCATTTGTTTGAGGAAAGGATTGCTTTGGTACTTTTGGTTTTCAAAAATATACACATTTTTTACTTAAATTATAACAAAAAATCTATAATCTTAATTATGAATTTTTGTTGCTTTAAAATTATTACGAAATTATTTTATTCAGTTTTTAGTTATGAAATAAGCAGAGTACTAAATTTAATTCAACGTTAGTTGCGAAATTAATTGTGAGTTTGTTTAATTGTATAACTAATTTTACTTGTCAGGGACCAGAAGAAACGTATTTCCCGGCCGTTGCACGTCCAGCAAGGATGTGTTTTTTTTGTTACCTTTTGCTATAAAAAGAGTGTCCTAAATCACAATTTACCATCCTCAAAAATCTCTGGGTATATATTTGAGTAAATAGTTTTCGATTTTCGAATATTAAACTTTTTAAAGGGGCACGTTTTGTCCGCGAAATAGGCCTAAACAGGACTGTTTTCTTATTTATAACCTTTAGTATATAATTTCTGAAAGGTTGTAGGTTAAAGATGACTGTAAAACTGAGAAAATAATAAGTTTTTTGACCTTGAGCGACTGATAAATTTTAAATTCTATGCAAATTTAAGCTGTTAGATATCAAATGGCACGTTTTGTCTGCCTCTGTGCTAATTAGTTAAACTGATGTTTGTGTAGTTTTTCTCGAAAAAAGTTCATGTAGGTACTAGATACTGCAACTCCATAGAAGATTATTTGCTACGAATTTCGAGTCCTGGATCACTCCTAAAATCAATGAGAAGTACAGTTTGCTTAGGAATCTTGAGAGAAAACTACGTCGAACTGGACAGAAACCAAGAGAAATTTTACAAAAAAATAGACTTTCTAATTTAAAAAAGCCGAATAAAATTTGACAGAAACTAAAATAGTTAGGTCTTGTCAAAGAAAGGCTAGCAATAAACTGATCAATTCATCAGTTGATAGCGTCAACGAAAGTTTCATTTCTTCCCACAATAATTGACTTCCACCATATTTGACCCATATTTCTTCGATTTTTTTGAAGTTACCTCTAAAAACATTCCACCATTTTTTTTTTCAATGAGCTTTTTTTATTAGTTTCTATTTACAAATTACTAAAATCTAACTGAAACCCCCTCAAAATTAAAAAATTTATCTTTAAATTAAAAACGTACAAAAAAATAATTAAAAATTTTCCTAAATGTATTTAAAAGCATTAAAAACCAAAATTACATTCTGATTTAACTTTTATTATTTCATTTTACCTAAGTAGCACAACAAAAGAAATAAATATAAAAAGTAAAATCAAATAAAAATTCAACCCCTAACACAAAAAAAAGAAAAAAAATGCTCTTTTTCTTTAAGCCTACTTATAATAGAAAATTAGGATCATTTTACTATCGTGATTACTTATTATACATAAAGTAACTTTTTGAATATAAATATTCCTTTATATATTTTTTTTTGAGTTTTTCGTTAAAAAAACGGCGACGTCGAGACTGCGTCTAAGCACGAAAGGCTATTCAAGAACCTTTTTATGTAGTATATATGGGATGTTCCATGATACGCCCACAATGGTCCTCTCAGTGTTTCTCAATCTTTTTTTTTCGTATAAATAAATCTTTCATTTTCACACACACACACACACACATATTTAACCTGTTAAATTTGTGCATAAAAATTAATAGTATTTTAAGTATCAAGGGCGTAAAAGTTTCGGCACTAGCGTGAGCACTAGCACGAGTGCTCGGCGAAGCCGGGCACGAGTGATTTGTGTTCACGCTCGTGTCTAAAGTATTTGGCCCATGGTGCTTACACTATTTTTTGCCCCCCTAGGCGTAGAACGAGTTCAGAAAATTCTTTACTCACGAGTTTTACGCCCGGGAGGGCAAAAAGATATATACCTTTCAATAGATTTATTTTTTTTAACAATGCATTTTGTACTTTTCGTCACTTTTAAAGATACATAAACACACAAATGTAATTTTTAAAATATAGTTATTAAAAAAGGCCAACAAAATATACATCCACCAAGTCTTATGTTATTATCCAATAACATATATTATTTAAACACCTACCGCATAATAACATGAATGAAAAATAATATTAAACTTAATTACAGAATATTAAATTTTTTTTTTATAATAATAATTATAAAAATAAATCTAAAAAAAAAAGAAAGTAAATTTTTTTTTGGTATTGAACCTGACATATAATATGAGTACATCAAAAAAAGGACGTTTTCTCTGATGATGAATAACCTGATTTTTGGTAAAGATGTGGTGCACCTCCTTGTATTCATCGTCAACGTGGTTTATTATGTATTTTTTTTTTTTTTTACAAAAACCCATTAAAACTCTCATTCAAACTATAATACTAGTAAAACAAAAATATACGCCTCTTCTTTTGCAGTATAAAAATTCTATTAGAATCGTTTATATAATCAGAAATAAATGTGGATTTTTTAGGGACCTCGTGAATTTAATCTATATTAGCTTGGATCTTATTTTGGGAAATTTTGAATTTTATTACTTCAAAAAAAAAAAAATAAGGTCAGGTAATTTGCAATCGTTTCAGCAAGAATAGAAATTCCGGTATCCACAAGTGCATATTTTTTTCAGTGTACAATACATTAATTACATAAAAACAAAATATCAATTTTACATCAAAAGGTCTGTTTTTATTTTTATAAAATCTATTATTTTAACCTATACGACTAAGTACGGCCTTACAAACGCGCCCTTGAATATATCAAAGCTATACTTTTATTGTTATTATAAAATATGGCATGTAGGTAACACTGCAAAAATACAAAATTAGGGAATAAAGTGTAATAAATATAAATTTAATTGACAGGAGAAAAAAAAATGAACTGTTTTTATATTTTATTAGGGCTGAAAAATGGCAACAGGGTTGAAAAATAAAATAGTATGCATGTGAGTATTAAATAAGGAAGAAGATTATTACCGACATATTGACTAAATGTGTGTATGTATAAAAATAGAAAATTACTTTATTTTTTATAAAGTTAAAAATATATAAATTTCTGTTGAATTGACATGCAAGTTGCTATTTTCACTAGAATTGTATTTTATATATATAATTTAGTAAAATTGATACGCTGAGAGGTTGCTCTGCTTGGATTTTGCTTGAAAGTAATATGAAAACTTCTGCTTGGGTTTTTCTTGAAATTTCGAGCAATTTAAAATTCAAGCGAAATTCAGGAACAGAGTATCCTGACAGTCTATGCATAAATACAGAAAATAGTACATAATTTAATGAAAACATTAATGAATTCTATACGAGAATTTTATAAAAATTGACAAAAAAAGTGCGTATATTTAAACTCATATGATGAAAAACAATTTTTATCTCCAGTAAACACATTATAATCAATTTAAGCAGTTGATTTATTGCTAATGTATAAATAATGTTTAAAAAATTTGTCATTATTTTCTCATAATATTAGCAATACAACATTAATAAAAAATTTTTTTCGTTGTTGTTAAAGTTTTTGATATCGATCAGTAATATTAGAAATTCAATACAATGTAGGTAGGCTTTCTTATATAAAATATACGTAGGATATCATATACTAGTGGCCCGCCCACGCTTTCCAATAATCGTATAACTTGATCGATATTATAAACTTTTATGCGCCTGTAGATACTTTTTTTTTTTAAGTAAATAAATTTATGTTTATGCATTCATTTATCAATTCATATTTTTATTAGATATTCTTTAGTTACACTGTGAAAAATTCTAGTCTTTAGTTTACTATCATATGGTAAATTTTAATTTTTAACTGGATAGTATTTTTAAAGTACGTTTGCTTGAAATTTCAATAATTGAATTTTCGAATATTTTATTCCTAGGATAGATGCTTTTGACCTTCATTAAATGAGTTAATCAACATAATATTATTTCAAAAAAGTTTTGCTTACATTTTTAGCCCGTATGACTTAAAAACCAATAAAAAGCTAAAAAATTTAAATTTTGAGCAAATTTTCAATCTGGCTTGAAATTTCAAGTAAAGCAACCTAACTATGTATTTAGTTTTGATTCAGGCTAATGTAATATAAACTTTTATCAAGCAATATAACTGCGTGCATGAATGTGTGCTTGCAAGCTTGCATGTTCAAAAAAAAAATTAGTTATGAATGTTATTGTCCCCTTTAATAACATTACTTAGTATCATAAATTTTGACAACTTTTGAAGGTTATATTTCTGTATGTAGTATAATGTGACCAGAATGTGACTTATTGTAAAGCTTAAAAAATCAAAAATAATGTTAATAAATAACCATGAGTAGCTGATCACGAAAATGGGGATGTTTTTTATGAGAAATTGGGGCTTCGCTCTTAAAAGTGCAAAAACTACCCTTTACAAGGGTTATTTTTGATGTATTCGAATAATTATCGTATACTTCATAAATGATATATTTGACTAAAGGGGGGTGGAAGTTAAGGATAAAAAATGTAATTTAAAAGGTGGAAATTAAGTATCAGCTTAACCATTTTCATGTAGAAAAACCACCCTAATTCTGTGCCCCCTCCTGCTGGAACTGGAAATGAGTTTGAAGTGCTAGGCACTACAGGAACTACAAGATAGTTATTGATTCTGCTGAACGAATTAGGCAGTGAGTTAGTACTAGGATAGAAATTGCTATAAATCAGTTTTGATTCAACCTGTTCTTTATTCACAGGTTTAAATCCGTTATAAGTTTTATTTTTTCTTATAAAGCACGTAGCTAAATAATTTTTAAAAAAATATTATTTTTAATGTTAAATAGAAAGTTTGATACTATATATTTAAAAATCTTGGTTTAATATCAAAGTGAAAGATGCTAAAGTATAAGAATTTTATAAAAATATATATAAACAAGTTGGAAAATAGTTCTCCGCCTTAAAATCTACATTGCTGTCATCAAAGTCATATAGCGACGTTTAAAAGTAGATCTTCCCCATCGAATCACTGGCTGCTACTTTATATATATATAAAAATTCTCTGATGTGCCGTAAACAAGTTTTTATCCGCGCTCTAAAGGTAAAAATAAATAAATTACATCGCGCAACCTGCCTCGGGGTTGCCTTCGCACGCATACCGGGTGTTCACATCCGTGAAAACAGGCTCCGCGAATATGCAAGTTTTATATGCATCAATATACCGCAAAACAACGTGCTCCCGATATTATTTTCTTTCTAACAAAAATATATATACTCTTAATATAGTATTATATACTTGACGCTTTTTTTTTTTTTTTTTTTGAATCAATTTGAGCCTTCGAGGCATATATAGTGCGACCTTATATAAACACACATATAACAAAATAAATAAATAAAATAAATCCTTTCGAGAAGTGTATGAATGTATAAACTTTCTGCGTAAAACGGAAATCACTTGATTGCAATGTGTACAATTATATATATATGATAGTATAATATACACTTTGATTGTAATAAACTCTTTTTTTTTTATATATGTGTACAAATATTTTTTTTGTTTGTGATTTTTTACCTTGAAAAAAAAAGTAAACTAAATATATGTTATAATTAAGTAAGAAGAAAAGCAAAAAAACAGATATGCGTTTATTTGTAGTTGTATGGAAAAATTGAGGAACTTTAAATTATTGTTATTAGGAGTAATGTGGACTGTAATGTTGAAAAATGTAAATTTCTGTGCTGCATGTGGTTTGATCTTAGTGCCGGATTTACAGGCCTCCATAAGTTAAACCATTAAAAAAAGGCTGCCACAAAATTTGTTTAACATTGAGTGCCTTCAGGCCACAGAAGCCTAAATGCAGCACTGATGCTTGGACTTTATATTTTAAAAATTTGTGATTTTTTAAGGTAAAACTCTTAAAAAATAAAACTCTTAAAATCTGGTGTTTAAAATTAGAGTAATTTTTTGAAATTTTTAGGCTACATAAATGACCTATTATCAAAAAAAAATAAAATTTTTATCGTTTAAAGTTTTGAAATCCTATTTGCTCAAATTTTACAACATAGAAAATTTTCCAACATTAAAATTATACATTAGTAATCTTATAGTTAAAATTACATATCTACTCCATATTTAGACGAAAATTTTTTCAAAAAGCCAATAGTTTGAGAAAATAGGTCATTTTTGCAGTCCTCAAATCTCAAAAGAAAATATCATTGAAAATTACAAATCAACCTAAATAACTAATTATTACCCTGAAAAAATCTTCAAACCAAAAAAAAATCATATTACAAAATATACTTCAATGCTACCACAAATTACACACAGCCACAAAAAATTGTCCCATCGTACCCAATTACCATAATAAATACATAAATAAGCGAGAATATCGAAAGATACAAATGAAATGAAAAAAAAAAGGAAACTAAAAAATAATTTTATTGCTCGTAAACGTCCCCTTAAGTGCTACCTGAATTTACAAAACTAATACATCAAACTGTCACTTTGAAAATATATATTTATTAAATATTTTATCTGTTCATTGATTGGCTGATTTAACATAATATAAAATGAATTATGATTGGTTTATAAAAAAAAAATCTTTAACTACTACTACTACTAAATAATGGTGAAATCAAGCGTGCATCAATATCATGAGATTGCACATTTTTTTCATATAAAAAATTTTTATTCGAGTGTATTATATACCTGTTATAAATTCGCTTAAGGCGTTCTCTCTTTTTATTGCAAAAAAAAAATATTTGTAATAACCAATCATATTAAGCTTCTTATGTTTTTTTACTTATTAAAAAAAAAATGGAATCACACAAAAATAATAAGATTAAGAGAAAACAGAGTTAAAAAAAGTGAGAAATTCACTGTTGCATAAAATAATATTTAAATTGAGCCCTTATGAATTATCGTCACACGTAATGTTAATCTAGCGTATAAAATATCTTTTTTTATTAGAGTAATTTGTTCTATTAAACGTTTTTTTTAAACTAAATAATTTTATTTCATATTATTATCACGATATACTGTAATTATATTATGTACATAATGAAGAGAGAGAGAGAGAGAGAGAGAGAGAGAGAGAGAGAGAGAGAGAGAGATAAAATGTAAAACATACACCTTTTGCTTGGAATCTTTAATTAATTACATTTGTTTAAAGAATTTCTACATGTGTGTAATTCAAAGAGATAGATTAAGATGTACGCATATTTTTACAAAGAAAGAATCCCCTGCTTATACGCATTTTTAATTGAAATAGCAGATTTCTATTTGTTAATTGTGTTAACATTTGTTTTTTTCTTTTTGTTTTTATAGATCGTTAAAATTGCATTTCTTAGAGTATTTATTTTTTTTTTTTTTTGAATTTCTTTGTCAGGTGATTTGAGAATTGATAAATTTATTTAATGAAAATTGTTTTTATTGGAAAATGATCTTTTTATAGTATGTGTAGAAAAATAATTGTTTTTTATGTATTTAGACAGAAATTAAATGCCGAATTTCCATATAGTAAATGTTGTCATAAAATTTCAAATTTTCAGCTTAATTTTAGATTTTAATTAATCAAGTATTCAAATAATTTGAATTATCAAAATTTTACATTTTAGTCCAAATTTTTTGGACTTATCAAATGTAGATGCATGAAAGTTTTGAATAGTACCAAAAAGTCAAGTACAAGATAAAAGGAAATGCTTCATATTATAAATAGTTAAAATATTCTGCGTAAAAAATACCCAGAATTAGTGAAAGCAGAGGGGCGTCATTCATAAAACATAATTTGAAAAGTAAATATAATATTTCAAAATTTTAAGATTAAAAACAAGCCATACGACTTTTCTGCAAAATTGAAAAAAAAAGTCGCACCCTGAAGGTTTAATAGTTTAGGTTTTAATTGGATTTAAATATATAAAAATTAGTTTATTATATAGTTATTTTATCATAAGGAATTAATGTCATACGAAACTTACGTACTTTGATCGCTTATATACTCTCGTAAGACCATTTCATTTGCGAGAAATTATGAAAATTAGAAATACAATATTAATTTTTTTTTTTTGACACTTATGGGTTAAAAATTTTATAGGATTCTAGAACTATTTAAATAATTTAAAAAATGTTGGTAAACCACTAATTAATTTAAAAATTAAAATACCTATCCAAATTTTACTTACTCATAAAAAGCTATCTTTACATTTTAAATCAAACAAAGAAAATTTTTCAGTGTATATTACATAAAAACAAAATAAATGATATTGGTATATAAATACATAGAGAACGACCTTCAGAATATTGCAACTATAGTTTTTTATAGTTGCTTGAGCCTCTCTCTCTCTCTCACTCTCTCTCTCTCTCTCTTCATATTTTGCTATATTTCCAAACTATTTTATTATTGTTATGAATATCTATGTATATTAGAGTGGTCCTTATTTTTTGAATAAAATTTTTTAGTACAAAAATCAACCTAATAGGATATAAATCGAATATAAATCATAAATTTTAGAAAAATTGAAATAATCTCACCAATTAAATTTTTTTTGATAAAATTCTAGTTTTGTCCCATATATCCTAAAATTTGTAGTATCTTCAAACTAAAGATATTTTAAAAACTGAAAAAATTCTCATTGATTTTCTCGACGTAATAAATCAAAATCTCAAAATCCCAATAAAATTTTCCAAAACAAGTACCACTCTAACATACAACTATTTGCTTCTAACGAAGGATAAATCATTTTTAGTATACATACATACAACATACCTACATATGTTTTGCTATAAATTTAATAAAAAAAAATCTAGATAGACTTGAACGTTATAATATTTATTATACAGTAGTCAGAGTCAGTATATATTAAAAGTTTATAACACACACAATAAAAAAAAATGAAGAAAAGAGAAGAGATAAAAATACTTGCTATGGTGCATCATAGTTAGCAACACTGATTATAATCTTTTTTGTATATTACATAAAATTCATTCTTTTCTCTTTGTAATAAATATTTTTTTATCAAATCTCACTCTCTTGCTATTTATTGTTAAAATAAAAATTTTTAGCCGCCGGTACGAATTATTTGTTATACTACTGGGTTATTTTTTGAAATAAATATTTAATAGAAATTTTATCACTTATTTTATTTACTAATTTTTTTTAGGTATGCGTGTTTTTTTTTTAATGTTCCACTTTCTTTTGATTGCAAAGATAAACTTTTTTTTTTTTTGATAAATTCATTAAAATATGTAAGCTATAATATAGCGTGTGTACCGCTCGTTGACGATACCTGAATAAATTTCTCTCTGTACGTTGTTATTATTATTATTATAAGTAAAAAAAAAATCTTAAGTTATGCACTTGTTTTAAATGGACTACTATAAGAGTAAAGAATTTTAAATGTGTGTGTGTGTTTTTATAGTTAAATAAAAAATTTTATTTCCACATGGTGTTATTATGGAATTCTTTTTTTTTTTTTTTATGAAATTCAGAAAAGTTTTTATGTGTCAGTTTAAAATCGGTTTCGAGGAAAATTGTTTCGAAATTTTTTGAAGTGAGGACGTGTTTACTAATCAGAAATTAAAATATTCTTTAAAAAAAATAAAATCAAAATTTGTTTAATTGTAATATTTATGGCATTTAGTGAGATTTGAAAATCTAATAATTTACGAGCCCATGTCCAAAAGAGTAAATATTGGCCCATATCGTGCGTAAATTAACATGATAAACTGCAATTTAGGGCATGCTTTTTTTTGGGCAAAAGTCATATATGATTTTTCTTCGTCGGAGGCTGCTGATAACAAAAATTTTTTTAGCTATACCCGAGTAAAAAAAAAAACAAAAGCAACAAAATTTATGAATTTTGAGCAGATTCAGACCAGAATATCTGGAACCTACTTTTCTGTCACCTAATGAACATTTCGGAAAAGTCTGACAGGATTTTCTGATTTATCGAGAAACTTTACTCTGGCCAGAATCTGCCCAAATCCTTTGTTTTTATATTATTTATTTTTACTAATCATAGAGCACAACAAGTAGTTTGCAAATTCAGAAGCAAAATAAAAACTTATTTTTTATGAATTCACGACAATTTCTCAACAAAGTTATAAAATATTGTTTTTCCCTTATCTTAATAATGCTTACTCCGATCTCCAAAGAAACAAAGTACTATTGAGCTATAACCAGAGCTAAAAAAATGATAATTCGCAAGTAAATATTTATCTTAAATCAGAACATAGAAAATTCGTCTTTTTTTCAATTGTTAAAAATTCTAAATTAACTCACCAAATTCCCATAAAAACCCCTTGTTTTTTTTATAAATTTCTAATGTACTTAACAGGTGTTGCACCTGTTTTATTGTCATTTCCTTAAATTTCTGTATAAAACCAAAAAAAAAGAAGCAAATCTTTTCGTATTAAAAAAGATCCCAGCAACATGATAAAATTTACTTAATTTTATTTCCTCGTACTCCTTAGTTTCTTATACCGTGCACATAATAAATTTTATTATGTTTTAAAAGTAACCTTTTTTTTTGACAAATTCCTTAAACATTGATTATCATAAATTAAAAATAAAGAAAATTTCTTTAAAAAAAAATTTTTTTTTTTTAAGTACGCCTAATTATCTAATTTTTTTATTTTCTTAAAAAAACAGGTGAAAATTGAAAATTTTTTATTTTATTTTAAAAAACAGCATATGGCAAAAAAAACATTTCTTATTTTCTATATAACTGTTATGTATGTAACTTAAAAAAAAAAGAAAAAAAAATACAGAGTAAAAGCGTGAAATTATACCGGCAACAGTATTGAAATTACTGTTGTTTTTATTTTATTTTTTTTCTGTTTATTCTAAGAAAAAAAATATATATTAAGTCGAAAAATTGACCTAAAATATAAAACATGCATATAATTTTTCAGAAAGTATTTTACAATTATTTTGTGATAAAAAGTCTTAAAAAGTAGTTTGGTTAAAATGTTTAGCTACTTTTTTTTTGTTGCTAATAAATTTGGTAATTATACTAATTGCTAAGAAATTATAGGTTATTATATTTATGTTTTATTTATTTTAGTATCATATTAATTTTTTGAAATATTTGTTTTTTAAAAATTAGTATCAGCAAAAAAAATGTTCGTAGTAGAAGTGTGTTCGGGCATCCGAATGTCAGGTCGAGTAGCTGAAATTTTAGATTCTTTACTTTGAGTTGGGTTTGCGGTTTTTCATAGCCAAGAAACTTTCCTGATAAAAAAGGCCGAAATTTTGTGTTGAATACCCAAAACCCGAATAATTTCGGGCAACCGCATACTCATACTTTATAGTTTTAAAAATATATATTTTTTATTAAAATTCTTTTAATAAAATTAGACCTTAATAAAGCAGCTTGTGGAAATCAAAAAATTTACTAAAATTTCATAAAATTAACACAGCTTTTAAGGCATTAGGCGAAAATTTTTAGTTTGTGTAAAAATTCTTTGAAGCTTTCAAAATCCCAATGAAAAACTCAAATGAAATCATTTTAAAAACTTTCAAATAGTTTTAAAATTTAATGAAATCTTTAGGTACTGACAAAAGCTCTTTAGAAACTTTTATAGAAATGCTGTTAAAAAATCTTTCAAACTCAATTCTCTTTCAAATTTCTTGAATGTTCTATAATTTTAAGCCTCGTAGTCTGTTTAACATTTTGAAACAATATTAGTAAAATTTTAGAAATTTGAATTTTTTATTCAAACTTTTAGAAATTTCAAATAGCTTTTTATAAATTTTCTGGTATATTGAGACAAAATCTTATCAATTTTTTGAAAATTTTGGTAAACTTTTCAAAAGCTTTTTTGCAAGCTCAAAAACAATAAATAAATTAAAATTTTAAAAAATTCCCCTAAAATCTTTTTAGCCTATTTTTGGAATCTTGTTATCGACTGACTTAAAAATTTTCATAAACAGCCAGAAAATAAATGTCTATCAGCTAAATAAATCAAAAAAAAAAAAGAAAAATTTAAAATATTTAATTAAAGAATGGTTATTTGTTACCATTATAGAAAAAGTATACAATTAAGTGAAATAGTGAAACATTGTATGTAATAATACCTATAATAAAAAAAAAAAAAATTGTCAAACTATAATTTACATTATATACTAACCAAAATAACAACAACGTCAACGACTATGAACATCACGCATCAGAAGAATAAGAAAACGTTAAAAGACATTGGCTTAGTGGGACGCTGACCACGGGCCAGGAACGACCTAGGGGACGAGGATCTACAGCTCGATGAGCACAGCGAGACGGCCTCGTCCCATGTCTCCGAACTTCTCAAGCACTCTTTTTTTTTTTTTTTATTTCTAGCCTATTCTTTTCTTTGACTTTTTTTTTCTCATCGTCTTGCACCGTTGTTTCGAATGATTTCTCTGTACGTGACTCACACATTTATACATATAGTATAATATCTTTCTCGGTCGTCCTCGAGAAGCGTTCACCGTGACGGAGGTATCCACCTACGACGACGTACGAGCACATCGAGCGCGGAAACTTGATGTACGTACATTTATATTTATTAAACACATGTATATTATACTTAAACAACAACAAAAAAACAACAGCATACAGTCAACATGATGGGAATCGTCCTGGCCCATGCTAAGTACAGAGTTCTTGATGCGCCATTAATTATAGTCCAGTTGAAAATTCAACATAGGAACATACACTTTTTTATTATATTTTTCACATTTGTGCATGTGAATTTATTTATCTATATTTCTAATATATGGTTAGATATCGTGACTATCATTGTCGTATATTAAGTTAAATTTGCAAAATTGTGCTACTAAGGTATTTTGCTTTTATTTGGAAAATTTATTATTTTGCAAAGAAATTTTAGCAAGATAAAAAAGCTTAAATTTAATATTGTTGTGCCAGTTGGCTCGGGGATATTACTGTATACAAAATTTTGTACCCTTGAAGCAAAGTAAATTATATTCCACATAGGGTGTAAGTTTCAGACTCAACTTCATCAATTGCAAATTCATAAAAGATATTTTTTCTATGACTTATACCGCATGCTTTAAATTGTTCGTACTCCAGGGCGCCCAACAAGTGTGAATTTTCATGACATATTTTACCCTAATTCATCTTCTATTTTATACTCATTCTGCATTTTATCATTGATTAAAGCTCGTAAACTTTTTCTAATGAAAATCGATGAGCATTTAATGCGTTATTATTTCCAATATTGAAAAAAATCCCGTTGTCGCAACCGGAATTCCGAATGGGGTAGCCGGAATTTTCTTATTCTTTTAAATCTAATAAAACGTAGAGAAGTGTTTTAAAAAAATTTTATTTTTTGGTTCAAAATTTTGTTTCCCAAATCCCACCATACCGCGGAGCTTGCATTTTAAATGACTAAAACTCATTTTTTTTCAATTTTCGTTAAGTCTTAAGACATTTGATGTCAAGTTAAAAAAAAAAATCTGGCTGCCACAGCTTTGGGTTAGTCGAATTCCGCTTGCGGTAAGAGGAAAAATTTGAAATCTTTTATAGTCAAAGCAACATCAACACTTGTTTAGTTGAATTTAAAATTTACTTCAATTAGGACATTAGAATAAAAGAAGCAAGAATTAGAAAAAAAACAATTCTGTCAAAAAATTTGACCATATTCAGCCTAAAATATTATAATTTAATTTTTGCTAAATATACACACCAAACCTAAAAGAATTTTTTGTTACCCAGAGAAGAATGATTGTTTACTTAATTCTTTAGAGCGGAATTTTTTTGAGGTTAATATTTTTAAAAACAATTATTTTTATTTTTATTCTGTTCAAAAAGAATTAAATTGAAAATAATTGTTTTTAAAAATATTAACCTCAAAAAAATTCCGCTCTAAAAAATTAAATAAACAATCATTCTTCTCTGGGTAACAAAAAATTCTTTTAGGTTTGGTGTGTATGTTAATTTTTGTATTCTTAATTTTACTTGTCTTGGTCTAATGTCCTAATTAAAATAGGTACTGAAACTAAAATAGTACTGAAATAACTCAATCAAGCGTTGTTCACAATAGTGCCTATAAATTTTGGTCACGTTATATACAATGGTTATCTTCCAGTAGCTTACGGCGTTGCAGATGATATCAAAATCATCTACTGCACACACCACTGCAAGCGATCTATAAGCATCTGGGAAAGAATACAAAAGATAAAGTGTGCCTTATACTTTTGTGAAGTATATATTTGTATTTATTTGTATTTATTGTTTACCTCTTTTGCACGTGGGCACACCAAGATTGGCAGAGGCCTTCAACAATTACATATGTTGATTTATTTCTTATAAGGGTCAATGTACACATTTATGCATACATTGATGCACTTAAAGAAAATTGAAGGGGCAAGTGTTAGTATAAAGAAATAGTATAAAGTAGGGGATTCACATGCAAATGTTGAAGGAGGATGATTAGGAATTGGGAAGGTAATTGCGTTAGTAGAACGTCTTTGATATTGGGAACTGTGCTGGCATTCACCAGTACTGAAGGAAACTACCAAAACTTCCGAGAGCACAGTCGATCACGCAGTATTCAAATTCTACTTTCACTTTTATTGAAAATAAATATTTAATAAATTAAATATTTATTTTTAAGAAAAATAAAAACAGAATGGGTGCTATGAGTCTCGAACTCGACCTGCCCGGACGACAGGCACGAGTGCTAGCTCTGAGCTACTGCGCATAATATATGTGCATAATATTAAGATCGCGAAATATTTAGGCATAAAAAATTAATTTTTAGCATAAAGTTTTTAACGTATTGCAATTTTTTAAAATATAATCAAAACTAGAAAAGATTTCGTTAAAATAAAATTCAAAAATTTTGTAAATTCTTTTACATAAATATCATGTACATTAAATAGCACAAAAAACCTGTCATTTGTCAAAAAAAACAAACTATTTTTTTTTTAAATATAATAAAATAAATAATAATAATAACGTTATCAGCATTAGTGTTAGTAATATAAAAAATATATATAATACACAATTGACATGTCAAAACTATTTGCAAAAAAAAAAATATTGTTATAACAAAAGAAAACTTGAATAATATGACGATACCGAACGCGATGATCTAACAACCGGTTTTTTTGAAATGTGAAAAAAATATTAACTACAGTGAAAAAAAAAAAAAAAAAAATGATAATATTAAATATTTTTTTTTTAATTTTATAATATTTTTACAGATCATTCATTAAAAAAAAAAAAAAAATCTTTTGTATTATAAAATACGTGAGTAAAATTAAAAAATAAAATTGATAACTAAAAAAATTCATATATTTAAGGCTATTTAACCGAATTTTTAGTACTTCCGGCTAGCAGTGTGCGAAGAGGCTCATTAGTAATAAAGGAGCTTTTTTTTTTCTTGCGCCCTTTAAAATTTTTATAGAGAAAGAGAGAAATGGAAGCGCGCTCCACTGGACTCTTCTTTTTATTTTCAAGAAGTTCAATATATACTTTTTTTTTGTTTTCTCTTTGAACCAGCCGATGCAATTCCAAAGTTATATAGGGTCATATTAAAAAAAAAAGTTGAATTAAAAACCACATACCAACATAATAAATAAAAGAATCAAACAAATTTATGTATGAGTTTTATATGAAGCATGAAGATTGTTTGGATATTTTGTCGTTATTTTAGTTTATTTAAAGGTGGCATTGCGTATCATAAGTGTTATGTTAACAGGAAGTGTCAATCTTTGTACTTTTTTTTTTTTGATTGTTAGTAAAAGGGAGAAGGTTGATATTACTGTATTAAATAAAATAATTAATTTTTTTAATATAAAAATTTACTGATTTGACAATGTGAATTTTTGATTTTTTTGTACTACTGTTCTTATACTACTTAAGTAGTACAAATGAATATTTAAGGAGGTTTAATAATATGAGATTTATTTTAAAAAAGGGCTTGATTCAAGCTAATTTTTAAGACAACAACTACTTAATTTTTTCCAATATTTCAAAAATTTCAACATTTATACATTACCATAATTAATTTTAACTGTTTTTTTCTAGTCCAAACTCACTAATAGAGGATCAAAAATAGCCTATAATTAACAAGGTCCTTCAAGCCCTTAACTAAAAAATTGACCTAAAATATTTCATTATCTATACAAATACCAAAATCTTAGAACTTATTTCTTTATCATTTCACATAATAACTTTTGAATCCATTCTTATCAGCATAACAAATCAAAAAAATTAATCGCAAAATTCCGTTAAACCAAAAAAGAATTTCAATGAAAAAAAAAAAACTAATTGTATTATTTTGTAAAAAAAAAATTTTTTATCATATACATTACTAATACCATATATCTTATCAAAATTAACACAAAAAGATATACACTTATACACAATAAATAAAAAAAATAACCGCTAACTATATCATTAAAATTATTGACACTCAAAAAAAAAAAAAAAGTTGTTTAATAAATAGCACATAATACACAATAATGTTTTATTATTTTACATATGAAAAAAAAAGCATCAACAAAATCAGCAGGAGAGAATTAAGTAAAAGAGTTGTTGTTGTTGTACCCTAATGTATTGATGTCAAAATTACTAAGACCTCCTGTAGTTTAATACTGATTAAATGTGTATGATATTTTTGATGACAGATTTTTATCATAATACCTAATTTTATTGTATGTTAGGTATTATAACTTTTTTTTATTTAATTTTTTTATTTCAAAAATAGAGCATATGATAATAATAATAATTTTTGTAAGCAAGGACGTGCTAGTATGTATATGAGCAGGTCTGTTTATATAGTTTTAAAAATTGCTGTTTTTTTTTTTTTTAATTTTCTAATTGATTGACTGATTTTAACATGGGATATTTTCATTGGGGGGAGTACTTAAGTCCCAAATACAGGGTGGACAGGGGGTGGACATAGTTTTTAGGGGGGTGGTATAATTGGCATTTTGAGAGAGGGGTCAAAAGTAACGTAATTTGGGAGTTAATTAAATGGACTTGGAATTATTTCGACTTAGGTACTTGGAATAGTTTTGATTTAGATACTTAGAATTATAATAATCAGGGAGTAAGTTAAAACTTTTATAATATAAGTAAACATGTTCCATGATCGTTGGTTGTTTTAAGACATAAACCGGTTTTAAGTTTTTAGACCTTCATTTTGGGCTTTACTTAACAATAAAATTATCAATTTCAAATAAAAATAGAGTTACCATTTTAGAACAAAAATTAATTTACATCAAATTGCAAAACATTGCGAGATGATATCTTATACCCAACTCTTTAAAAAGCCTATTCGACATTTTCTCATATACTCGTTATTTATTATTTTATAATAAATAAATATAAATCTTGATAAAAATTTTATGAATATATTATAAAAACTAATATTATAATAAAATAAAACACGGTTGTAGTAAAAAAAAAACAGACCACCTTAGGCAATATTTGACGCTCATTCAGTATGTATCAATTTTTAATCGACATAAAATATATTTTTATCTTATATAGACTGTTTAAACTGCTTCTGGTCAATATTTTTATTCACCAACACATTCTTACTTTTTTTTTTTTAATTCAAACATTTTTGTCTAAAAATATTTACAAATTTTTTATACTCAGACACATTTATACCGAATAGCATGCTTTTCGGGAAGTGCTCTCATTTTTTTTTTTTTTTATTAGCGAGTCCAAGGTATTTCTTTTTTAGATTTTTTTTTAGCCCCACGGCTGTGTTTTATTTTTTATTTCACTCCTATAGTTCTTAGAAATTCGATACGCAATCGTAAGTATATCTTTTCTGTCTTCGGACAGGTGGATCGGTTAGTTCTTCTCGGGGACACCTACTTTTTATTATATTTTTTTCAAATAATATAATTAATTGCTATTAAAATTATTTTCATGAAATTAAAAAAAAAATTTATTCAAATTTTTCTTTTCAGATTTTATTCAGATTTTTAAAAATTATATTAAAATAATTCAAAACTACCCTTGTAGCGAAAACGAACATTTTATGGACATAAGCCAGGCAGATTTTCTGGTTGTCGGGCAGAAAATGCCTAGTTCAACTAGCCAGAAAAAGAACGGAGATGAAACGCTTTAAGTTGGTTTTCTAGTCGGTTTCTGTTGACCAGAATCTGTTACAGTTTCTGGACAGAATATGGTAGGTTTCTGAACAGAAAATATTTCAATTTCTGTTCGGTTTCTGGGTAGAAACTCTTACGATTTCTGGGCATATGTTTGATTATTATTATTATTATTAATGTATAGTATGTTATATATTATTAATAATAATAATAATAATAATAAATAGTAACAAAAAAGAACTCTAATTTGAATCTAATTTCAACTTTTATTATTATTAATTTTTTTATACATACAAAAAATTTAAATGATAATTATTTTAAAACCATCGATGCAAGGAAAAAACTAGTAACTGCTGACAAATGAAAAACTTCATGTTACAGAATACGTGTAGTTGAGTCGAAAACAGAACAATACTTTTTGTTAAACCTCTTGATATATTGTTTCTATAAATTAAAAAATATTAAATTAATAATTTTTTTTACACTTACTTACTTATAATTAAAATTATTTTTATATTAAATAATTAAAAAACATAATCAAACTAAAAAATGAAAAAGTTTTTCTATGATCATGTAAAAACTTTACTGACATGGCAACAAAATACGTACAAACACGTGCACATTATTAAAATATTATAATTATATAAATATTATACTTACTTGTAATCTAATAAATATAACTGAAAATATTATCAAAATTAAATATTTCCCCTATATTTAAGTAATTTTTTAAATTATTATAAAAAATCAAAATAAAATAAAATTAAAAGCTGCTTATGTAAATTTCAAGACACTAAAATAAAATAATATGGCCGATGCCACAGTAGCAGATGCAGTTTGATGCTGCTGTTAAACCGCACATGCGTATATTAGCAACACCGGCTATCTCTGGGCCCTCCATCTCCCACCAACTACGTGACCAGAAAAAGTACTCGGATTATGCCCAGATTCTTCCCATAATCTGGCGGCCCAGAATCTGACCAGACAATATGGACAGAAACTGACTGGCGACCAGAAAACCAATTCCGTAACCAGAAAAAGTACTCGATTATGCCCAGATTCTGCCCATAATCTGGTGGCCCAGAATCTGACCAGATAATATGGACAGAAACTGTCTGACGACCAGAAAATAAGTTCGCTTTCGCTACAAGGGTACTATTATTGAAAAAGAAACTCAAACTTAGTTAATAACTTTATTTAAAAATTTAACTTTACATATTATAGTATAACTATAATATAATTCACTTTTAATTTGCATTATTAAGTTAAAAATAAAGAAGTCGGGTATAATAAGAAATGTAAATTATTAATTTAAACTGTTTGTATATCATTTTTTTATTTTATAGTATTTTTTAACAAACTCTTATTTTAAGTATCATAAGTTTTTATTTGCCTAAACTTTGTTATTTTTTACTTTTTATGCTAGAAAATTTTGATAATCCGCCAAAAAAGATATTGTTTTTTAAAATTTAGTAATACTTCACGAGCAGAAATAAAAATTGGGATACTTCAGACAGAGCACGAATGAATGTTCTGTCCGTAACTTTTCGAATTTTTAATCTTACATGTTAGAATGACAAAATTTCTCCTTTTTCTTAAGACGAAATTAAAAAAAAAAACTTATAACCACAGCCAAAATATATGGAACATGTTTACTACAGCTGAGGGCTAGGTGCTAGTCTAATATTACGCAACATTACAGTACAATTTGTTGACAATTTACTACTTTTACAATTTCTAATTATATTTTCACCCTTACTATAAATGTTAAGATTCTAAATCAAAATTACAAGCTCCTAGCCCCAGATTATTCTAAGTCCTATTTGGCCCCTCCCTGGATTTTCGGATTCCAAGGGTACTCCTTTCTACAAACATATTCCATGATAAAATAATAAAATTAGCACCTTGTATAAAATGACACCTAAAAAAACTAAAAGTGTACAAAAAATAAAAAATTAATAAATCATAAATTTTGTTAAATCCTCAAAAGATTCAACTACACACAGTACATAAAACACAAAGTTAATTTAACTTTTATATAAAAATTTTTTTAAAACTAATTCAAGTAAAAAAAAAAGAGGCAGACCGCGCGATATACACTGCAGCGTATAATGAACTCGTTTTGACATGACGTTCATATCTTTCTTTCTCTCAAAGGTACTTTCTTTTGTTCATCATATAATATTCGTTTTTTTTTTCGCTTATAGGTTTGATTAAAATAACTGTAAAAAAGTTTTTTTTTTGATTGACGCATCAACTTGAGTAAAAAAAGTCTTAAAATTTCTACTATACCTTAAGGCTATTACGCAATTTTTTCGAACTACCATTTAATAAAAGTATTGTTTATTACATGTTTTTATGGAATTTTTAAAGTAAATTTTTGTTAGAATTCTTTGATTATACATTTTCTTGTGTAATAATATTACGAGTCGTCAGTTTATTTTTTTTTTTTTTTTAGCTAATTATGTTGAGGTTAAGCATAAAATATACTTTCTTGTGTATATGGATAGTATTTATTTATTAAAAAAAATAAAAAAACATTCATAACTTACATATAGACGTGTATTAGATAAAATGGCAATAGAAAAATTCCACTATGAAGAAAAACAAATGACTGTATAAAATATTATTTTTTTTTATTGCATTATTATGTTTATATATGAATTTTTATTATCTCTGTATATGAATTTTTTTTAGATGTATATTAGGTTGGCTCGTAATTTTTTTCATAATCATGATGGTATTAAAATGAAATTTAAGGTGTTTTTTTTGACGAGGGAACACATTTTTCATTTGAAGTTGCCATGTATTTGCCATTCTTAAACTTAGTGGAGAAGCAGAACCCTATTTCGTAATCACTTTTTTTTTGTTTATGAACCATTTTTCGAAGAATTTTGCTGTTTTTTGGGTCACCGAATATGAATACGAAACCCATTTTGACCAAAAATGGCACAATTGCTCATAATAGAACCTTTTAGGTTAGAATTTACGAGTTGTATTAACCTAGAATTAACCTGAAATTGCCTATTATGGGCAAATAGAGCATTTTAGGGAAAAATAAATATCTTATTTGTGTCCAGCGTCCAGAAACAAAATTAATGGATAAAATTCTTGAAAAACCAGCAAATCGTATCCTCTAAAATTCCTGTTGTGGGGTAACTAGACGATTTGCAACAAAAACAGGTTTCGTGTTCGTATTCAATAAGCCAAAAAATAAAAAATTTGTTGGAAAATTTTATAAACCTATCCGCAAAAACAAGTGGTTACAAAATAGGACTTTACCCCTACACTAACTTTCATGACCTATGAAAGACCCTACAGAGCGCTTTTTCTAAGTTTAGTACCGAAACTTTTTTCCAGCGTCATCCAAAATTATCGCAACAGCCTAATATATAAATTTATAGTTATAAATATTATTACTAATGTGGTAAATTATACATAAGTACAAGCTCGAAAAAAGTTACGTTTATTTATGCACAATGAAAGATACACATACATAGAATTTCTATATACAAGTGCTTTTATTATCAAAGAATAAAAAAATTTTATGACTAATATACTTTTTTTTGTATACCCATTTAATAAATATTTAAAAAATTCTTTATGCGAAACAAAAGCTTTGAAAAAAAAAATTATTTATCAATATATATTTCATTAAAAAAACATATTTTTTGCTATCTTTAAAAATTTACCTTGAAATATTTAAAATAATATTAATGAATATATTTTTTATTTTTTTTTTTTTAGGTGAAAATCTGGTTTCAAAATAGAAGAAGTAAATATAAAAAAATGATGAAAGCAGCACAACAAGGTGGAGGAGTTGGTCAACATGCTAATTTATTAGCTAGTGGTACAGCGTTACCTGGTGGACCATCGCCTCAACCTGGACAACCAGGAGGACTTATGCAAGGAGGTCAGTTTACGATTAATTATTAATTAATTAGAAAAATGAGGAATTGAAGGCTTTACTTTGAAAATTTTAGAATCTACATTTTAAAATTTTATGTTATTTTTAAATTTACCATTAAACTCCTGGGAGATAAAAAAAGTCAAAAAATATTCCTATTTTTACTAAAAATTTTCATTTGGGGAAGTAGCATGGCCCCCTTGGCCCTATACGTGTGCCTGCATAATTAATAAATTTTCTTCAAAATTAATATTTTTATGAGAATTTTTATTTTTGCTACTACCTCTATATTTTACTCTATATTTTCGTGCATTTTAGATTCTATTAAACCTGAGAAAAAATTTCACAAAAATAATCGTACTTAAAAATCTGAGAAAATTACATTTTACATGCTGGTATTGCTTTCCAATCATAAATAATTCAAAAAATATCCGATATCCATAAATTATTTTTGTAATAAAAATTTCAATATATTGTTTTAATATAAAATGCAAAAATCAAAATTGACCTTGTTTAAATCAATCGAAATAAAAAATGAGGGTAATGTTTAAGTACGTCTATTTTAATGTGGGAGCTTTATCTGACCAAATAAAAAATTTTTTTTACGAAGCACATATACTTATTGCGTATGATTTAATTTAACGATCCCTAATTGTTTTATTGTTCTCGACTAGCATTTTATATACTGGCTTCTCTTGGAAATTCATTTATTTTTTTAATTTAATTTACTTGTTATTTAGAATCAAGAGGGAATTTATATTATTTTGTTTGATTTTTTGTTTTCTATTGGCTAATTGTTACGCTGACGTGAAGTTATCGAATGTGCTTCGTATTTTGTTTATTTTCATTTTTTTGTAAAATAACGTACATGTGCATCATAAAAGTCAATATAATTTGAAGTTTGAAATACTATTTTTGGCCAAAATATCACAAAAATGCATTCGTTATAGCAGACATTGGCAAAATTTGAATAATGATTTTCAGTTTTTTTGTGATTCAATTAATTTTAGGTGTCCTCAGGGTATTTCGAGGGGTATTTAACTACAAATTTTTAAATAGTAGATGCTGTACAAGTTATCATATAGACAAATTTCCTAAAAATATCAAAAAATAATTAAAAAATGTAAGCAGAAAAAATTTATAATTTCTTTAATTTAGATTGAAAATTTTCTCAGGTATATCAAATTACACAAAATTTCTTTTTTTAATGATGCATTAGTAATAAAAGCACTAGATACCCAATTCAACTCCATGAGAAAAAATGTATTCTTAAATTAATTAAATATTATTAAACTCATTAATAGCCCTTATCTTTATTTCCTCATTTTAATTTCTAAGTATATTTAAAGTTTGATAATTAAATTAAATTTTTGTATTTTATTATTATGATTACAGGAGGTGGTAGTTCAGTATCTGGTAGTCCAACGACAGGTTATTTAGGTGGTATGGGTGGAGGAGGTGGTGGACACACACCAGGTAGTTCGAGTCCTGGTAGTGATATGTCACCACAACATAACGAAAGTCCACCATCATCAGCATGGCCAACAGAAATGAAACATCATCCTCAGCATCATGCACCACCACACACTCATCATCATCCACATACGCCTGGACATCATCCGCCCCCGCCACCACCACCACATCATGCTGGTTATATGCCTCAATATTCTTGGTATCAAACTGACCCTAATCCAGGATTACTCACGTAAGGTTCAATCGAATTTCTTCTTTTTTTTTTTTAGTTTACTTAATCATATAATTTATTTAACTTTTCTTCTCTTTTTTGCACCTGGAAGTTTTTACTGAAAAGCTATATTAAAAAAAAATACTTTTATTATTAATAACTTTACATCACGCGATCTATACAAATCGGCTTTTTTTTTTATTTCATATATTTTTTTTTTTTTTTAGTAAAATTCTTTAAGTTCGTCAAGGTTATTTTAGAAATACATATAAAGATTTTCAAGAATGCCTCAAAACTCTTGGAATTGAAAATTAAAAAAAAAACACGAAAAAAATTCCAAACAAAGTTTCACAAGTTATTTTTTTTTTTTATATAATTATTTTTATATATATTTTTTTTGTAAAAAAAATACATTAAATAAAAAAAAAAATTTTTATAATTTATGTTACAGGGTGTGGCCTGCAGTTTAACAAAGTTTTTATTAGCCCCGAAGCTTAAGGTGAAAATTTGAAACTTTTATAAAAAAAATTCTATGAAAACTAAAATTTTCCTTAAAAAGGAAAAAAGAAAAAGCATATAAATTATGCTTAAAAAAAAAAAAATTGTTTAGTTAGACGAGAATGAGTTTGCGCAGTTTTTATATTTAAAAAAATGATTGATGTTTCATATAGCTCTTAATTGAATGGATTTAAATTTCGTATTATAAAAAAAAGTGAAGATGTGATCTCGTTTTACAATTGAATAAACGTCGTTAATATATATTAAAATTAATAGAAAAAAAAAATTAATTAATTAATTATAAATAAATTTTTTTCTTATTATATATAAAAAAAAAGTCACTGTAAAAAGCTTATTAAAATGAGCTTAATTTAAAGTGATAAAAAAATTATATTAAATTAAATTTCTATGTACAAAGCTATGATATTAAATTAAATTAAAAGAAAATTTTTTATTATTATTATTATTATTAATTTTCTTTATAAACGAAGAAGGTACGTTAAAAATTTTTTTTTGTAAAATAAAAATTTTTGAAAAAATGTTATTAAAATTATTGACACCAGTATTGAATTTGATTATTTCTATCTGGTTTTGTTTCACATACTCACACATAAATACATAATTTCTAAAAAAATGATTTTCTCAGCATAAATTTTACAATAATAGAAAATTCATATATATGAGGAAATCGTGACTGCTGGGAGACAAATATATAAGAATATTCAAGAAAAATAAAAAACTTTGTTTTTTTTATTCAGGATATTGCATAAATTCAAATACTAATAGTGCACGTTTTTTTTTTATTTCTCTAAATTCAGCTTTAGGCTTTAAAAAAGCTGTTAGAGTCACGTAATGATAGTTTTTTTTAGTAAATTTAATTCAATTGAAAATTTTTTTGTCCTTTACTATGACCTCATACACAATACAATAAAAAAAAACGGTTAATAAAATTTTTATTTTAAATATTACGTAATTTTTTTTAAAAAATTTATTCAATTTTTTTTTTATAAAAATTTTTTTGTTTTTACGGTTTGATAGATTGAAAAAAATGAAGAATTAATTTTCATTATGTGCGTATGCGTACGCATATATGGGTTGGCCTAAGTAATTAAAGCCTAAAAAAATTTTTTTGTTATAAATTTTATTTTTTTTTATCGTTAACTACTTTGTCACGTTTTCTAATTTTTTGAAAAATTAAAAAAAAAAATTCCTTACTTTTGTACTTCAACGTTTTTTTAAAGAAAACTTTACATGCTACAGCATTAAAATCCCCCTAAAATTCAAAAAATATTTACAAAAAAAATATTCCATTATGAAATTCACTCGATCAGCTCATATATTTACAACAAAACAATTAGTAATACATGCATGTTATTTATTGTTATTTTATTATTATTATTATTATTATTATTATTATTATTATTGTCTCTTTGTGGTTGCGCAATTTTAAAAGTTAGAAACAAGAGAATAAAGAATAAAGAACGTTGAAAAGGCGGATGAACCATACGGGAAACGGGGAGGCCCGGCACTGACCCAAATCCGTATATACTTTGACAATGAATGACTTATGAGAACTTTATAACAGATCCTTTCTTTTTTTTTTCCTTGACAAAGTTTATATAAAAATACTTACTTTTATATTTTTTTTATTAATTTTATTTACTTTTTTTTTTTGGTTAATTTTGTAAATTATATACCTTAGGGTGACCAAAAAATGGTTAAATTTTAAATTTAATAAAATTTGTTAATAATAATAATAATTGCATACACTGTAAAGAAGGTACGAATTTCGCAATTTTTTTTTACTCAACCACTGTCCTTCTTGATATTTTTTTATTATTTTAAACAGAAAAATGTTGATTAAAATTTTTGAAATTAAATTTCGAAAAACCACATTGTGAATATTTTCTGCTTAAAAATTGCCTAAATTTTCAAATTTTAAGTAAAATAATCAAAAAATTCTCACAAAACTGGACTTACCAAAATTAGAATTTTATGTGTGAAAATGTGTTTTTTTTTTCAATCATACCAATTAAGCTATCCTATAATTTCGGTGCAATAATATTAATAATATTTTAAAAAATATAAATAAAAGCAAAAAATTTAGTAAATAAGTTTTAAAAAAATTAAGATGTTTAGTTCCTATAAAAAAATGTTTTATATATAAATAAATGAATTATAAAAAAATCTTAAAAAAAAAAAACAAAAAAAAAAAAAATGAAAAAAGTAAAATTTTACCTATGAAATAAGAGTAAAAATGTATCTAACCACAAAACAATTCACACACGAAAGAAAATAATTCTGTTTCAATTTTTTTATTTTATTTTATTAAAAATTTTGTTTGTGTGCATGAAAGTTTATAAATATAGTAATTGAAAGAGCGAGAAATATAAATTTGTTTATTGTATATGTGTGTGTGTGTGTGTGTGCACAAATGTAATGAGAGTCGTTATATATAAAAAAAATAGCGTTATATACTAGTTCCGACGTTGATGTAACGGAAATCGATGAAATCGTACATTCGATTTCATGAAAAAAGCTTGTACATATAGTTTATACATAGTGTATATTTTTATTTATATATTAGAGTGGGAGTTATGATATTTTGTAAAAATATTTTGGCAAATGAAGTTACTTTTATTCGACAGCAGATATTGAACTAGCGGTGGCTGAAAAATATAGTGTGCTTTGACCCTTGTCCAGAAAAATAAAGGATAGACCCTGTATTATACCTAATTGTATCATCAAAAGCTGAACTGCGAACAGGGGTGATAATTTTTTATGGCCAAGGGTCAGTTTTTGTCTTTTCTACTGATGCTAGTTTCCATCAAAATTCACTTGATGGCTTGATACTTCACAATCAACTGATAAATTCAAAATTAATTCATTTCTTAGTATACTGCCATTCATTTTCATTCTTAGCTCAATTGAAGCAAAAATTTTTTCGAAAAGTTCGGACCTCTAGAAAATAATACAACTTTTTAAAATTAAAACCAGCCTAATATATAAATTTTATATACACCGCGCCGGAACAAAAATTTTTTTTTTTTTTGTATAGTACATAAGTTGTAAGTGGATCTGTGTAAAATACAACATAATATTGTGATAAGAATGTATAAATAATAATAATTTTAATCATAATATAAATAATAAAATAATTAATATAAATAAAAAAAATAATAATAACAATAATAGTTTTAAAAAATATTAATAATAATAATAATAATAGTTTTTTTTTTGTTTAATTTAACAAAAAAAAAAAAAATTCTGTTTATATAAATATTATAATTATGTATATTTTTCTTTGCAAACACACAAAAAAAAACAATAAAATGGCGGACATTAAAATGTCTAAATTTTTATTATTATTATTATATAAATGAAATTTTTTTTTTATCGATGTTTTTTTTTCTTCAAAAAAAAAATCGATAAAAAATAAATAAAATAATTAAGTATATGAAAAAATCTTGTATGAAAATATTAAAAAAGACAAAAAATGAAAAATATATAGTTAAATTAAATTTTTTGACAAAAAAATACCTTAATTATTCTTAATATTGTATAAATTATTGATGATAATTAAATCTAATTAATTAAAAAGTTACACTGTTTTATTTTATTGACTTTTATTATACCTTATCAGTTTTTTTTTGATTCTACGTTTTTGATGGAACTTGTTCATTTTTGGGATTTGGTGCAACGAAGTAAGGTGAGTAACATTTGGTATTAGAAAGTTCAAAAATAATAACTTATCATTACCTAAGTTCCAATTACCCAAATGTTTCCATAAATTTCTATCTTAAAAGAGTGACCGAAAAAAATACTGAAAATCAGCCCATTTTTGCAACCTCGTTAATTTTTTGCTGAATAGATGCCAACGAAATTTTTTTTTGCAAAATCTTTGTTATTTTGTGCTTTTTCTAGGATTCATAAAAAAAAAATTTTCCTCGACTCTAATACACCTAAATCCACTTGATTACTAAATTAATCTTATACTCCAATCATAATTCGGTGTGAGGGGTCAATTTTGATAACCAGGTTTTAAAAACATCTATACTGTAGGGTTTTTATCACGCTGAATCTGGTTAGGTTTCGTTTGACAAAAAGAATTCTAAAATTTTCACTCCAGAAACTGTTTTTAAATATTACTACCAATCACGTAATATTTTATGACATAATTTTTAGACCAATTAGAACTTACACATAATCAGTAGATACTTGTCTTATGAATTCAGTTGGCCATTTTATTTTTTTAACAGTTTGCACAAAATTTCAACCAGTGATTACTGATTTTTTATCAAAAACCCAAAAATTTTTTTAAATTAAGCTTCTATACGTTTTTTCCTAAAACAAAATCATATTCAATTTAAAAAAATACTTAAATTTATAATAAAACATAATTTGCCTTCCAGACTAACTTTTCTCAACCCTAAAAAATCAATATTCTGTCAATACAAAAAAATAAAGTATTTTCATAAAAAAGGGGTTAAAAAAATGAATTTACAAATTATAAAAAAAAAAAAAAAAAAAAAAAAAAAAAAAAATGTTTTTTAAAAAAATATCAATCGTAGGTATTATAAACTGACATATGTTTTTCTTCTTGTCATTTATTATACATGATATTCGTCTACCACCTGCTTCAATATTATAGTCTATAATATCAACGACGAACGATGCAACCCAACTTATAAAGGTAAACTTCTTAGAAACTCAAAAGCTTGATATATTTATAAAACTCCACTCTCTCTCTGTTTCTCCCATTTTTTTTTCTAACTTGTACATATTTTTTTTTTCTTCAAGTATATAATTAAATTTAATAATCGTACTTATGCACATTTTAAAAATTTATGGCGAAAAAATAAGAATATTTTTTTTTTTATTTCTTAGCTGTGCCTGTGTGTGTTATTTTATTTATAGATCGATAAATTTGATTTTCAATGATATAAGAAATATTTATTACATTCAAATTATATAAAAAAAGTCAAGTTAATAATAAAAAAATTTTTTTGTTAATAAATAAAGAGAATACATTGCATTTTTTTGAAAAAAAAGACTATTATCCGGATATCCGACTTCATTATTATTCAAACAAAAATATTTTTTTTCATATAAAAATTTTGATATTAAAAAAAAGGTATAATACACACAAATACAACAATGTAAACAATAATAATAAAAAAAGCAAAAAAGTAATCTTCTTAAGGGTTTTATCGTTTGCTATTATACCCAGTTTTAATATCATCATTCAACAATATCATATAAATACCGGCGGCGCGGCGCCTTCCAGTTGAAAAAATTTTTTATCCTAAAATTTTTGCTGCATCAAAAAATTTTTTTTTCTTTGTAACTGAAATATTAATGCTTCGCGTGTCTCTTATACAATTTTTTTTGGACCTTAAAATAAGCAACGCTTTGTCCTCAAAATAATGTAAGTTTGAGATTTACATGATTTGACATTATGGAGGTTTTTCCTATTCTTTTGTTGTTTAAAAGTAAAAAAAAACATTCTTTAACTTTATTATTGTATTAGATTCTTAAATCTTTAAATCTGAATTAAGTTTATCTGTTTAACTTCTTTTTTTTCTTTGATTTTTTAAATAAAGAAACTAAAAATTTTTACGTAAATTTTATGGTTTGTACTTACTGAAGCAGGTGGTTTTTTATAAATCTAGTCTTAGATGTCCGATTTACAGTTTTGATTGCTGTTGATTCATATTTCCAACACTAAAATTTTATTTTTTATACTTATACAATCGGTAAAATTTTTAACGAAGTTTATTATTGCACTGATTTAAATAATGATTTTGTATCAATTATTTTTTCAGGCCTAAAAAATAAAAAATGTTCACCATGTAATCTAAAACAATAATTAGAATACATACACGAAGGACTTGATTTGACTGTCGAAAAAAAACAGTTTTAAATTCAGAAAAACAAACTCCTAGACATACAAAAAAAAGAGAAAATTTTAAATATTTTATACATACTATATAGAAATAACCTTATATTTTAATAAATAGCATTTTATACCATGGCTTATATATTATTAAAAAACCTTTTCTCTTGCGAGAAATTTTTGCTACATCTGCTGTCGAATCATATAATATGAATTATTCATTTCGGTTTACATTGAAGTAAGTTGAAGACAATGGTTGCCTTCAACGAAAAAGTTGTTTTTACGCATGCGCATTTTAAATTAAATTTTTCAGGATGGCAGCATTTTTGAAGAAAATTTTTAATTTATCCAAGCTTGAAAAAAACTTTGTTCCAAAAAATAACTTTTTTGCATAATATGAAATTATATGAAAAAATATTAGACAAGTATTTTTTTATTTTTCAAAAAAACCAAAATTAAAAAATTGGTGACGTTACATTTTATACTGAGAAATCACGATGAGTAATTTTTACTGTATTTTATTATAGTGTGGAACTCACTTGTCAATTCAGGGGAAAAAAATATAATATATTAAAAATATTACTGCGCTTATAATGTGTTTTCTCAATGTACATTGAAAAGATAATAAATGTGGTCCCACTGGATGCGACTAAAGTCGCCTTGCTCCTTTGTAACTACCTAAATTAGCAAAATTTAAAAAAACAAAAAAATAAGTTCCTAATTCAGGTTATGGAAAATAATTATGAAAATTCCGGCCCATGTAAGCCCTTTATTAGAATAAGATGATATAAGATGAATACTGATATCGAACCTTCGGAAGCTTCAAAGTATAACTTTCTCAACTAACTTTGAGATGTTTGATCGCACTATTCATTGCACTCTTTCATAAAATTAAAAACAAAAGTTTTTAGGGGAAAAACGAATCAAAGAAGACAATTTTTAAATTTTAGACATTAAAAAGTTTTCCGATTTTCAAGATAGTGAGTCTAAAAACAATAAAATAAGCTTTCTTCATAACTGGGTTTTTTAGGAAGTCAAGAAAAATGAATCACAAAAGGCAAATTTGAGTTTCTAGCATTAAATAAAAATTTTCTATTTTCGAAGATGACAGGCTAAAAATTTTAAAGGAAAATGAACCGTGTTTATAACTGCGGTATTTAGAAAAACTAACTACAAGTAGAAATTTTTTTTACAACCAAAATGATTTTCCAATTAGCTCTAAAAGCAAAAAAATGGAATTTTTTTAAACATAAACTTTTCCAAAGTTCAAAAAATTTCGATTTTCTGCGATGAAGGACCTTAATAACATTTGAAGTTCAAAAATCTGCATGTTACCCAAAAAAAATATTAAATGGTGAAAAACCAAAAACTACTATTTGTAATTCTGAAAAAATTCTGCAGTCAGACAGCTAGGTTTTATGATATGAGGGTTGGTGAGTTATATTTTGACACTTCCGTATAAAAAAAAAAAAAATTTATATTCTTATATATTTCTTATATGATATAAGCATGTCTGCAACACAGACCCATCTGAGCTATGCTATTCAATCCTAGTAATCCTAACCAGGAACCAATAAAATTTTTTACTTTTGCATCAAATACATTATAATGAATTTTAATTAATGAATTTTAAAATTAACTGCCAACTTAAACAAAGTGAACCTATCAATTAGTTTTCACTAAATATGACCCAAAAAATAAAGAGTAACCAAAGATTCCAGATAACGTTTCTTCAGCAGTGACGATTGACAAAGAAACACGTTTTCTCCAATCGCGCAGTACCTAAAATACACGCAAGTAAAAAATTTATTCACTGAAAAAAAATTACCCAATAAAAAAAATTATATTAAAAAAAAAACCACTTTATCAATATTACCAGAACTAACCCATATGAACCTGTAAAAAACACATACACAAACGGGAATATAAATAATATATATTTTTTTTCAATTACATTTGTAAAGTAATTAGTAAATAACAGGTTACGTTATCGTGTATTTGAAAACTTGATATTATATACAAAAGTAAAAGAAAAAAAAAAAACAATTCATAATATTTTAGATTTCGTGCAAAATTTATAAGTTTTTTTTTTTTTATCAAAGTAAAAGATCACTTAATAATATTTTTATTTATAAGTCGCTCTTGACTCTGTGTATTAAATATATATGAAGTTAAAAATGAGCAATTATTATTTAACCTACATTAGATTCGTTGGCCTTTAGTATTTCCTGACGAATTGAAAAAAATAAAAATATGAAGAATTATCTAATTCGTTTCTTACTTTTTTTTATAAGAAAGATAGAAGAATAATATTTTATAAAAAAAAATCAAATTAAAATTAATTTATTATGATTTATCTAAATTAAAATTTATTGGTTCCTTTTAATATAATTTACGTTTATGTTTTGTGTATGTAAATATTTTTATAAATTAAAATTAATATGTGTTATATATAAGGAAAGACTTGTAAAAATATTTATATGTGAGTGATCAATCAAATAAATTAAATTTTTGAGTTAGACTATAATATTAATAAAATTTGATTTGTTTTACATCCTAATCTAAATTTAGCAAATTATGATGAATTGTAATAATAAAGAAAAGCTTTTTAAATTAATAAAATTGAAGAAAATTTTAAAAGTTTTTAAAATAAAGGAAAATACACACACACAAATACGTATTGAATACTCATATAATGGTAATTTGCGAGTTCTGCACGCGTTGAAAAGGGCGTGGCAAGCCTTACGCATGATGGGGTGACTTGCGCTCATTTAATACATCACATGACATTGTCAACGGTGAAACTATATATAACGGCAACCCTACAGCTTCCACCCTTATGTATGTGTCGTGTATCCTATATAAAATATAATAGAGCCTACGCCCACAAGTATATACCTTGAAATTTTATATATGAATTGTATTTAACATTTTTTTTTTAACTTTTTTTTTTTTTACTTTTTTTTTTATGCATGTACTACGTACTTAAAATGTGTTGTTGTGGGTAATTCATGAATGTAAGGAAATTTTTTAGATTGCTTTAGATTACTCTCTATTTTATTATGCTTGTATGTGTATGCAGACCAACAAAAAAAAAAGATAAGAGCTGTGTAATTAAAATTTTTTTACATTGTCTAATTTATTTTTTTAATAAAATTTTATGCTATTTAAAAATTTTTATACTCTTTTTTATAATTGTGGGCTTGCTCATTTTGGGAGTTACGAAGATAGATAAAGGACTAAAAAAGTGACCCTAGTATTTGCTCAATTTTGCAACCATTGCATCTTTGAAAATAACAAAAAGTATAAGGTCTGACTTTAAAGTTTTCAGAAATTGTAAATTACGGTATTTTAACGTTTTTTGATATCTTGAATATTCTGTTATAAAGCTCCATATTATTTAATGAATTCAGTTTTTTAGTATATTCATTTGAACTTTTAATATTTACAGCTTTCGACATCAAATTTTTTATACCCACAAATATCATTTTCATCTATCTCCATAGCATTACTTAGTTAAAAAAATTGATATCCTTTCACTGCCAACTAAATTTTGTTAGCAAAGAGAGCTTGAAGCTCTTTATAAGTCCAAATTTTTTGAAGAAATTAATTTATATAAGTAAAGTGTTAATGATACGCAAATTTCTTAAGAAAGCTTAAAAATGAGGGATTTTAGGTTTGATTAAATTTTTTTTGTTCAAAACTACGATTACATAAAGGGGCATTTTTATCAAATCATTCATTTTATGTGACTGCTTTAAATAATGCTACCTGTAGCATGAATAAAAAAGTTAAATAAATAAGCTCACTTATATGGCCACATTTAAAATTGAAGTTTTCTTAAGTAAAACTAATTTTAATTATTGAAATCACTTTTAAACACTATCCCACAAGCAAATCATAAAAACTTTTCAATTTTTGTTCAGTAAAAATAAATTTAAAATTCATAACGACAGAATTGAATTCGCAACAACAGAAATCTTTTAAATATTAAAAAAAAAAAGAAAAAAATTAGCTTTATTTTATCAAAAAAAAGAAAATATATATTAGGGAGGAAATTTTACACGAATGTACATAAGACGTATAGCCACGTGTCTAGTACTACACAACCCTTATAAACTCTATTGTTATGTATATAGTAAGATCCGTTGGGCGGAGTTCTCGTGTTCGTTTGTTCTTCACTTTTTTTTTTGAGTTAAAGCTTTGTCCCTTATAGAACAAAAATTTACCACCTGGAAATTAAAAGTAAATCCAAAAAATTTTAGCTCGTTGTATTTATAAGTTTCTTTAGTAAATATATAAGTATAAATATAAATAACAATCTACAAAAAAAGACCCCCTAAAAAATATTTAAAAAAAAAGTTTTCTTTAGTCAATAATAAAATTGTACATTGTACATTTAGTGTTAAATTTTTACCCTTCTTATTATAAATGTTATACTATATTAATGTAATATTATGTTAAGATGACTTTATATTTATTGAAAATACTTAATGGGCCACTCAGTGGTCGATATTTGTAAATATTTATTATAATAATATGTATGATATACACCTATAATAAATTAAATTATTGTAATTAAAATTTTTATCTATTAGTTAACGTTAATTTTAATTTGCACTGCAGCTATAAATCATGGTTTTGTGGTTTTTATGAAAATAGGTCAATCAAAATTTTTCTGGGTCACTGATTACGAATATCGAGGTTTTGCTCGGATTTGGCGTTGCTGATTACTAATTTGAGGTTCTTATAGACCGAGAACCAGTCAAACATAAAAAATGGGGGTATTTATGTAATATATTCCCAAATTATAACAAGTTTTGGCCTCATGTACGCTGATTGAATTGCTGATTCCAAATATTTGGACCCAGTAAGTGAACACTGGTGTATACAAAACGAGCAACTAAAGTTTTTTCGGGTTCAAATTAAAAAAAAAAAAATTGTAAGTAATAATGTCTTTTGAACTAAAAATTTTTAAATTATTTAGTTTATTGATCATTTTTGATGTACAAAATTCAGAAAAGGCCAACAGAGGGTAGAATCGCCAAAAAGCCTTTTTACCTCATTTTTTTACCAAAACGCGCCAGTTCTTTATACGTATTTCTGAAATTCATTAGTATTTTTTGCTCAAAATTGAGATAGGGGGTTTTCGATGTTGCAATTTCGAATATGAAAATAAAATTTAATTTGAATAGAAAATCGTATAAGCTATGTGTTGAAAAGGGTTAAAATCCGTTTTTAAGCTTTATTTTTAGTCTATATAATATAGGGTTTTTTCGACCACTAGTTTCAAATTTGAGAATAAAAAAATTTTTTTAAATAATCGAGTGATATAGAAAAGAGAAACTCTTAGTAATTTTATATTATTATAAAGATAGTATAAATGCCCAGGATATAATTTTTATCCCTTATAATCCATACTGATACAGATTTTCACTTCCTGGAATTAACAGAAAATTCACAGATCTAATTTCAGAAATATAATAATGATGATCCTTTATTTGTAGCCACAAAATAGTAAATACATATGAGAAAATCCACCAAAAGAATGCCCTTAAGTGTTCAACCTTTAAAAAAAAAAAATTTTTCACGCACACCTTGCTAATACGTTTTTTGGTGTTCTTTAGTTCATATACAGTCACGAAAAAGCGATGAACAGAAAAAATGTTGCGTGTACAATAGTTTTTTTTCAGTTGGAAGGCTCAAAATCACGTTTTTTCGATATTTGAAAAAAACCAATTTTTGAAAGTTTTTTTTAATCATTTATTATAAACGATAAATTTATGTTTTTTCACTTGTACTGTACTCATAAATTACTAAAAAAAAAGCATTTTTCTAAAAAAAGGATACAGATTTTAAATTATTAGCGTCTTATGGGGGCTCAAAAGTTAAAAGAACGTTTTTAAAAATATAGATTATTTATTTAGCTTTTAAAACATTTTTAAGTGGAATTATTATTAAAAGGTAATAATAAAAAGTTAAATGAAATAAAATTCATTAATTATGATCTTTAGAAATCACCTAAAACAGCTGAAAACAATGCAATTTTTACTTTTATATTTTTTCCTCAGGAATTCGATGAAACCACTAGTTTTTTCATCTGGGGTTTTCCTTCGCCGTAAAATTTTATGTTTCTATTTTTACTAGTTTTGTCCACTCTTATATATTTTGCATTAGTAGCCCATTTGAGCCTAAAGGGTTTGAAATATTTAAAATTATCTTTATTAAATAAATAGTCAGGGAAAAACTACTCGATAAAAAGGCTGAATCCTTTTGTTTTTTTAATAAACGAGTTATCGCTAATTAAATATTTTTCAGTATTTCTCCTATAATCTCAATTTCACTTTATTTGAAGTCCAATAATTTAAAAACTTGATAAGTCAGAGAATCTTTATCAGAAAACTAAACGATTTCACTAAACAGTTTTTCCCTGACTAATAATTTATTAAAAATAATTTTAAATATTTCAAACCCTTTAGGCTCAAATGGGCTACTAATGCAAAATATATAAGAGTGGACAAAACTAGTAAAAATAGAAACATAAAATTTTACGGCGAAGGAAAACCCCAGATGAAAAAACTAGTGGTTTCATCGAATTCCTGAGGAAAAAATATATAAATAACTCTTGCAAATACTATTCAGAATATTTTTTCTTTTTACTCTTAAAAATTGGTCCCCTCATAATTGGTACCCTAAAAAACTAAAGAAAAGGAATTTTTCTCCTGTAAATCGTAGTAAAATGTTAAAATAAATAGTGAGTTCAAAGGGGGGGGGGGGGTGAATATTCGGCGAAATCTGCTCTGGAGAGCAGCGACTTGAGATTCTCAGGAAATGGTGCTTTTTTGGTGACAAAAAACCTCCCGAAGTCGGTTTTTAATTTTGATAACCGGTTTTGACGATATTGGCCAAAATGTGCTCCATTTAAATAACATTGGAAACGTGGTTTTTTGAAAATAGCGCGAAAATTTGGGGGGGTTACACTTTTCTAACATATACTAATCGACTCGAATATCAATTATCTTCAATCTCCATATGATAAATTGAGGGGCAATTCATGTACTCATACTTTTTAAAGCTGTTTTCTGAGCGGAATTTTCAGTTATTAATTTTTAAAAATTCATCACGCCAAATAGAAACAACCGATTTGGACGTGCAAGGTCTCAAAAATTTTGTCAAAGGGTCTACTTTTTTGTGGTTTATTTATTTTTGACTCATCTTTACATAACATAACCTAAAATTGCAAAAAACGACGAAAAACCCTAAAAAAAGGCAGTTTTGCCATTAAAATTTTTTTATGGACAGTAGATATAAATTTTTTGAAAAAACAGGAAAAAACTACATGCAAAATCACAATTTTTTAGAAAAAGATTTTCCTATTTTTTGCTAAAAATCACTGCTTTATCGACAGCGCAAAGTAAAAAATCTTCCTTTTTCTAACTTTGGGCTTACGCAGCTAAAAATTTTTAAATGGGACCCCCCAATTTTTTTTTTCTAGAAGTTACACATTTTTCACGCACTTTCACGTGAAAAAAGTTTTTTTTTTGATTTGGGACATCCTAACCTCCAAAACTTTAATTTTCGTTAAAAATAAATGTTTTTTTTTCGAGTTTTACTCCAGCCAAAATACGGGTTTGGTTGTATTTTCACTGGCAAACACGATATTTGCTCTATTATAGGTTTTTTGGGTCGCTGAAGACCAAAATCGGGGTCATTTCGTAAACAAAGTGGCGGCTTCACCCTTAAATTTGCAAAAACTACCCCCAAAAAGGGGTTTTTTTTAAACATATTTGCATTTTGTGCGCTCAGATTTTCACCATACGGGTTTTCTGAGTCACTTATTAAAAATTTCGACTTCTTCTTCATAAATAATCAATATTTTACCCTTAAAGTAGCTAAAATTACCCCTAAATAGCTGAAACTACCCCTAAAATGGGTGTTTTTGCTATTTTCGTACTTTTAGCATCCGAGATATGCCCATATAGGTTTTTTGGGTCGCTAATCAAGAATTTTGACTTCTTTTTCATAAATTATCAATATTTAATCACAAAAAAGGAGTCGAAATCCTTGATTAGCGACCCAAAAAACCTATATGGGCATATCCGGGACGCTCAAAGTACAAAAAAAAACATAAATGTCCTTTTGTTAGGGTAGTTTTAGCCAGTTTAGAGGTGAAATCTTAATTATTTATGAAAAAGAAGTCAAAATTCTTGATTAGCGACCCAAAAAATCTATATGGGCATATCTCGGATGCTAAAAGTACGAAAATAGCAAAAACTCCCATTTTAGGGGTAGCTTTAGCTATTTTGGTTTTAGCTAGTATGGTGAAAATCTGAGCGCACAAAATGCAAATATGTTTAAAAAAGCCCCTTTTTGGGGGTAGTTTTTACAAATTTAAGGGTGAAGCCCCTACTTTATTTACGAAATGACCCCGATTTTGGTCTTCAGTGACCCAAAAAAACTATAATAGAGCAAATATCGTGTTTGCCAGTGAAAATACAACCAAACCCGTATTTTGGCTGGAGTAAAACTCGAAAAAAAACATTTTAACGAAAATTATAGTTTTGGAGGTTAGGATGTCCCAAATCAAAAAAAAACTTTTTTCACGTGAAAGTACATGAAAAATATGTAACTTCTAGAAAAAAAAAAATTGGGGGGTCCCATTTAAAAATTTTTAGCTGCGTAAGCCCAAAGTTAGAAAAAGGAAGATTTTTTACTTTGCGCTGTCGATAAAGCAGTGATTTTTAGCAAAAAATAGGAAAATCTTTTTCTAAAAAATTGTGATTTTGCATGTAGTTTTTTCCTGTTTTTTCAAAAAATTTATATCTACTGTCCATAAAAAAATTTTAATGGCAGAACTGCCTTTTTTTAGGGTTTTTCGTCGTTTTTTGCAATTTTAGGTTATGTTATGTAAAGATGAGTCAAAAATAAATAAACCACAAAAAAGTAGACCCTTTGACAAAATTTTTGAGACCTTGCACGTCCAAATCGGTTGTTTCTATTTGGCGTGATGAATTTTTAAAAATTAATAACTAAAAATTCCGCTCAGAAAACAGCTTTAAAAAGTATGAGTACATGAATTGCCCCTCAATTTATCATATGGAGATTGAAGATAATTGATATTCGAGTCGATTAGTATATGTTAGAAAAGTGTAACCCCCCCAAATTTTCGCGCTATTTTCAAAAAACCACGTTTCCAATGTTATTTAAATGGAGCACATTTTGGCCAATATCGTCAAAACCGGTTATCAAAATTAAAAACCGACTTCGGGAGGTTTTTTGTCACCAAAAAAGCACCATTTCCTGAGAATCTCAAGTCGCTGCTCTCCAGAGCAGATTTCGCTGAATATTCACCCCCCCCCCTTTTACGGGAAAAAGTACTAAGTAATATACGTTTTTTAGTCCAGTTTACAGCATCATTAATCTGCTAGAAAATTCCCAATTTTATGAATTTTTAAAAAACCCAATATTTAACATTTGAACTGCTCTAAGACGTTGAAAATTAAAAGAAAAATTATTTTTCAACAGAAAAATAACATTTCAAAATATGTAAAATTAAAGTAAATAATAAAAAAACCTGTAAAAAAATTAGAAATAAAGAAAATCATTAAAATAAGACTGATTTTGTTATTTTAAAAATGATCCAAAATTGGTTAATTTAGCTTTGGAGTTGTTTTCAGCTGTTTTAGGTGATTTCTAAGGCTCATAATTAATAAATTTTATTTTATTTAACTTTTTATTATTACCTTTTCATAATAATTCCACTTAAAAATGTTGTAAAAGCTAAATAAGCAATCTTTATTTTTAAAAACCCTTTTTTTAACTTTTGAGTCCCCTTCAGACGCTAATAATTTAAAATTTGTATCCTTTTTTTAGAAAAATGCTTTTTTTTTTAGTAATTTATGAGTACAGTACAAGTGAAAAAACATAAATTTATCGTTTATAATAATTTTAAATGATTAAAAAAAACTTTCAAAAATTGGTTTTTTTCAAATATCGAAAAAACGTGATTTTGAGCCTTCCAACTGAAAAAAAACTATTGTACACGCAACATTTTTTCTGTTCATCGCTTTTTCGTGACTGTATATGAACTAAAGAACACCAAAAAACGTATTAGCAAGGTGTGCGTGAAAATTTTTTTTGTTTTCAAAAGGTTGAACACTTAAGGTCAATCTTTTGGTGGATTTTCTCATATATATCTTTGTACAATAGTTTTTCTTTTTAAATATATACAATAAATAAAGTAAAATATAATCTAATATGTAAATGTAAATATAAAATATTAAGTAATTATAATGTATTATAAATATTTTGGATAAGCTAAATTATCAAAGTCAATTTAATTTACGTGTACGTATACAATTTCTACTAAAAATCAGTATTTAAGCGAGTAAAAAATAAAATAGAGAAAATTTGTAAAAGGGGTAAAATAGAGTGAAATAATGTAAAATCAAGTAAAGTAAAGTAAAAAATTGTTTTAGTGCTTCCGGAGTAAATTAAGGGTCTAAAGAGAGTAGATATTTGTAGACTCCCGCTTTAAAGCTATTAAGTGAGTGTAAAAACCTGATTTCAGAGGGAAGTGAGTTCCAGAAAATGGTCACATAAAATTAGAAGGATTGAGCTCCGCAGTCTTTCAATTTAGGCAAGGATAGTTCCTTAGTTTTTAGTACACCTCGCGCATTGCTCTTAGGTGTAAATTTTAGAAATAATGCTGTAAGATAATCGGGTTGGTTAAGTCAAAGAATTTTGTACATCAAAATGGCTTCAAAGTAAAGTCTTTGGGTGTCAGAGCATAAATAGGCTAATTAGAAATAAAAAAATATGAAAAATCCGCAGTCAAACACGAAAGCAGGATAATTTTAAAGCCGTTCAAAACAGCTTTCAAGTCGATAGCTCAAAAACTCAGTCCAAGAGCAATTTTTGTCCATTTTGCCACACTGTGCGCCGTGGTTGTGTTACTGTATTGTCTAAAACCAGTCTGCAGTTGGTCTAATATTTTTCTTGTCAGCGGCCAGAAAGCACGTATTTCCCGGCCACTGCGCGACCGGAAAAGACGCGTTTTCTTTCCACTGACGAAGAAAAGTCGTATACGACCCTTGTCCATAAATAAAGAATGGCTCAAATCGCACGTAAATTACCTTCCGAGGCGAAGCCGAGGTTGGTAAACTGCGATTTGGGCCATTCTTTATTTATGGACACGGGCTCGTAATATACTATTGTTGATACGTAGGTAGGAAGTTTTTTTTAGGACCTTATATAAAAAGCAGAGTAAAGCAATGGGCCAAAAATCAGAACAGGATGTAGGAATGTTGATTTTCTTAAGTGCGACTAATAGCGCTTTTTTCCATTCAGGTGGAAATATCCCTTTTACTAAGGATTCGTTGAAGAGCCTGACCTAAAAAGGACCAACAGTAGGAAGAGATTTGGCTACTACATTATGAGGAATTCCATCATCGCCAGTTACCTTGGATTTAAAATCAGCGACAGCTAGGATCACATCATTGAGAGATACTTCAGAAAAGCTAAAGCCTTCATTAAATGCTTTATTGATTATATCATCAATGTCACTGAGGGAGAGTGAAAAACGCCTGTAAAAAATGAATTTATATAGTTGGGGGAGAAGCCATGAAGGTCTGAATTAGGAGTAGACAATAAACCAAGATGACGGAATTCGCGCCAGATGCCTTTATTATTATTAAGAGAATCAGTAATGTGCTCACTGAAATAAGTGCTTCTTGTTGTTTCAGAGAGTGCTTTAAACTCGTCAGAGAGTTTGATGAGTTCACTGAGTAAAGAGGCATTATTAGATCGTAGGTAGCGTTTTTTAGTTGCTTTTCTCTTTTTAATTAACAATTGTAGTTCAGGGGTAATCCAAGGTGGCTTTTTGCTAGGTTTAACTCATTTAAGAGGAGCAAGTAGATTAAATGCTAATTGTAAATTTACATTGAGACAATTGAGTGCAGAATTGATGTTAAAGTTAGTTGAGTGAAATAATGACCAGTTATGACCTGCAAAAATCTCATTGATGTCCTCAGGAGTGATGCTACTGAGCTTCCTATATGAAAAGGTTTTAATAGGAGGTTTAGGTATGTAAAGCTCAATTGTTACATCAATGAGATTGTGAGAGGAGTGAAAAGAGGGTACTGTATTGTTGTACGATAGAATCATTGGCATCAGCGCACATGATATCAATTTACGTTTTCGCAATATCGGAGCCTGGAGGGCGGTTAAAGGGACCATGATTAACGATCTGTAATGAAAGTTCATTGATTAGCCTTTGAGTGAACTTAGTGTCGCTGTTATCAATCAATAAATCAGCATTTAAGTCGCCCATTATGATTTTATGACTATGAGAGGAGCAAAGGTCACGAAGATGAGTTAAAAAGTCAGAATTTGAAGTAAAACGTATTTTAGGAGCCCTATATATTAGGCACAAAAATATTGGGGGGTTTCCTCGACCCAAATCCTGCACATGAGGTATTTTACTTCTAAAGGCTTACCAGTCATTTCTGTATTAGAGCTAGCAAGAATCTTAGCCCTGAAAGTGTTGCACAAGTAAAGTATAACCCCACCACCCTCAGTGTTACGATCATATATGGAACTGGTACGTTTTGTCCAAAAAATAATCGGATAGAAGGCCTTGTTTTTGATGACAAAAATGACTAAAAAACTAAATATTTCAAAAGTTTTTAGTTTGAAACGCATTATTATTTTCAATATTTTATAAAATTTGAGCTCCAAAAAACTGGCAAAAAGTGGCACGTTTTGGTCGCACCAGCGGTAATCGGTTAAATTAGTAAAAAATAACTCATCTTACGGGTGAATTTTCAATATTCATAAATAATTTAAAAATAGTAAGGTTTAGCCTAATATACGTTTCTCGGTTAACAAATTAGTAATTTTAGTTTCTACGCGTGAAATATTAGTGACCCAAGGTAAATTTTGTATATTGGCTGAATCTTGATATTATTTTCGAATATTGATAAATAAGCTTTGTAAAGGGACATTTTTGAAAAATTAAATGTTGTATCACTTACAGAATCTCAAAATTCGTGAATAACAACCCAAAAACATACTAGATGACAAAGATTGCACTTTTAATAAGGGGTGTTTTTTTATATTTAATGGTGTTCATGTATCTCAGACTGTCAAGTTCATAATCGGAAGCTCTAAAAACTTATATAATAAGCTTTACAATTTTTATTAAAATTCCAATATAGTTTTTTAAAAAATGTTTAAAAATCTTAAAAATTTCATTTTCACTTACCAAATGGTATAATATTTATGGCCAGAACATAGATTTTTAAGATTTTATTTATATTTAAATAACTTCCCAAGTTAGTTGTCTAATTTATTTAACTGTACTAATAATTTCAAAGCTTTAAAAAACAAAACATTCCATTGGGTAAATTTTCCAATTGATATTTTATTGAATATATTAAATGTCTGTACATATTTAAATTAAAAAATATAAAAAGTACGTGACAGAATACCATTGGTTATTTATAAATTATCGATAGTACAGAAACAAAAATCAATGAATTAATTTAATATATTAATCAGATAATTTTTTATTTGTGCTCTATTTCCGATAAAAAAAATGTTTAAAATAATTAATAACTTTTTTGACAAAGATTTTATTTTATAAATTAAAAAAAAAATGTATTGCTGTACTAAAACATAACAATAAATATATGATTATATCTTTGATTTGCTAACAAATAAAATTTTTGCACGAATTTTTCGTAATTTTTGCTATACCAAAAATTACAATAATTAACTGATAGTATCTTCGATAATTATTACTAACATTTATGGTCAATACATTGATTTTTTAAACCGAAATAAAAAAATTTATTTATAAATTTATTTATTAAAAAATTATTTTCTATAGTTTGGATTTAGTGAATTTAGTTAGTACCAAAAATTACAATAATTAACTGATAGTATCTTCGTTAATTATTACTAACATTTATGGTCAATACATTGATTTTTTAAACCGAAATATAAAAATTTATTTATAAATTTATTTATTAAAAAATTATTTTCTATAGTTTGGATTTAGTGAATTTAGTTAGTAAGCTTTAAAACTTACAAGCACAATAACTTTCTAAGGAACGTCTAGAACTAAATGATTTAATTTAATCACCATATTTTAATCACCGTATTTTAATCACCATTTTTTATTTGTGAGGTAAGTTGTGAAAAATTACATAAAAACACGCGTGTAATTAATTTCTTAGTTAATATTATTAGTTATTTAACGAATAGAGTTTTATTTTCTGTTTTCATATTATTTATTATTTCTGTTTTAACTGAACCTCAAATTTTAGAGATTTATTTCTGTTTAACCTATTAACGCCGGCACGACCATACCACTGACGCTCGGATTTCCCTTTACCCCATTACGGGTAAAAAAATGATTTTTTTTTAAACTTAAAGTCTTTCTTTACTAAAAAAGACTTGCTTTATAAGATTCCGGGGTCAGATTTTGAAATTTGTATCGATAACCGATTTTTTGTCTAATTTGGGACCGCCATATTTAATTAACGGTCAATAATATTAAAAATCTTACCCCAGAAACTTGTAAAGCTAGTCCTTTTTAGTCAAGAAAGACTTTTAGTTTAAAAAATAATCATTTTTTTACACGTTTTCTAAGCGAAAATCCGAGCGTCAGTTGTATGGTCGCGTCGGCGCTAATGAGTTAAATAAACTCTTTGTACCTATGCCTAATTTATTAAATTACTTACTGAATATTAAATAACAGGACAGTATTTTTAAGAGTGTAAAGAAAAGTAATAAAACGACATTAAAATTTTTTTGCATAAAAAAATGAATGTTTTTATGTGCAAAATTCATGTAGCTAAAGTTTCGAACGTTCGGGGAACGAATTTTTCTTTGCTGAAAACAACTAAAACGTATTTAGAATTGATAAAATGCGTAAAAAACTTCAAAATATTAAATACAATTCTGAAATAAATAGATACCATAAGTAAATTGATCAAAATATAATTCAAAAATCGTGATTGACTTTCAAAGTTTACTTTTCAAAGCATTTGAGAACATTAGAAGGAAATAATTAGGGAGTATACGTTAGTTTATATTTAGAAGGGTATTACCCAAAAGTATTATGTACCTAGACTCTCAAAAAAATCTTTGGCCCTATTGTGGAGGGTGAAGTTGGTCAAAATGAAACGATAATAGATTAATTTACCTTTTTAAGGCGTTTTACCCCAATTATTCTTTTCTTCAACAAAATCCTGGGTGGTGAAGTAACTCGGATGCGCGGTCTTTTTTTAAAACTTTGTCAGGGTGTTAACCAAATTTTATTTTTTTATATTAATTTTATCATATTATCAAAAAAATTTTAGGACCTATTTCAGGGGTGAAGTTGGTCAAAACTAAATGATAATTGATAAAAATCTTTTTGGGAAAAATACCTTTTTTAGAGTTTCACGGGATCCTACCTCGCCTATATTATTGTTTCATTTTTACCAACACACCCCCCTCATTAGTGCCCAAAATGTTTAAATTTAAATTTAAATAATAAAATTTTGGGTAATACCCTGTGCTAATTTCAGAAGCTTTCTGTATTATTTTATTTGTCCTTTGTTTTACATTATATGTGACCCTGAAAAAATCGGCTGATTATCTTGTAGAAATTTGTTGCAAGGCCGCAGCCATTCATTTTAAGTATAATAAAATTACGTGCATACAGCAAATTCAACCACACAAAAGATACAAATACACATTACACATACACTAATAAAAATACAAAAAAAACTTATAAGTGGTTTGTGTTTTTAACCAACGATCATGGAACATGTTCACTTATAACAGCTTTAAGGTATACTCCCTAATTATTATAAGTCCTAAAACCAAAATTACAATAAATCCCGAAATATAAATTATTCAAAGTCCATAAACCTAAATTATTCTAAGTTCTTGTCCTTATTTCCATTTCCTATTATTCTAAGTCCCTAAATTGAAAATATTCTAAGTACATTTCACCTCCCTCCCCTAAAAACGTCAATTTTTAACCATCCCCTTTAAAAACTTCACTTTTTCACACCCTCTGTGAAGCCGGACTTTTTCGAATACCCCATCCAATGAACATATTCCATTATCGGTACATCTCTTCAAGTCTACGAGCTCGGAAAATTGCACCAAGCGATTTAACAATAGTAGTTTTTACGAGCTGCTTCAATAGATGAGGATCCAATGTTTTGATACCAAGGACTCCTCCAAGTGCACAAAGCACCCCAGCAACGAGTAATGGCTGAAGTCAAGACAACAAATGCTGCAACCAAAATTTTTTTTGGATCCTAGGCTCATGATAAAATTAATATGAAAAAATAAAATTTGGTGTAACACTCTGCTAATGATCTCAAAGAACTTTGAAAGTCATACACGATTTTTGAATTATATTTTTATCAATTTATTTAAGATATCCATTTATTTCCGTATTTTATTTTGAGGATTTTTACACTTTTTATCAATTGTAAATACTTTTTAGTTGCTTTGAGCCAAAAGTAAAAATTTGTTCGTTGAAACTTCAGCTACATCAGAATCAAAGTTATTTTTTCCTTAATTCATTAAAATTTCTACGTGTAATATTAAAAAATAATTTTTTATATAACTTTAGAAAAGAATTTTCAAGAATGAAGCTCAGAAAAATTATTAGTTTCACATATATATTTATTTCTTATGGCGTAGTAAGCTCAAACAGATTAGAATTTTTTACAACTCAATTAATTAAGCAGACTCAGCCAAGTCATGTTACTTTATATTCGGATTTTAAAAAAAGTGAAATAAAAGATCATAGCGATTTCCAGTCAATTTACCAAAATATCATGTCACCAATACCGACTGCTTTAGTATATTTTGTCATAACATTATAATAGCTACAAGGATTAAGTTCAATAAAGACACATTATTTAATTATCATATAATAGTTTATTCGATAACGAACTAGACTGATTGGTGTAGCATACGATACTGTGGTATCGAGGCAGGTGAGCGAAGGAGAGAACTAAGGAGAGATGAGAGGGGATATTATTTGAGATTGATATATATAATATGACAGCTTCCCTCAAGGAAAATAATATACATGTTATAGTTTACAAATCATTAAAAATATTACATCTCTTTTTCAATAAACATTTAAATACAAAAATGAATATAATGCTCCTCGAACAACATACCAGCATCCAACATACTTGCATACTTGTTTACAATTTATACATATATACGCTTCATTTTAAAATTAATTATATTAATCAGTCTTGTTTATTTTATACAAAAATTATTATAAAAAAAATTTCTTTAAGTAGATAAATCTTTATTAAATAAATTATTAAAATTAAAATAGTTCTTATCACTCATATATATAAAAATAATTTTTACTTTAAATATTATTTTAACTATCACTAACACTTAACACTTTTAGCACTAACATAAAGTTAATTTATCTTTTAAACCAAGTTGGCGTAGGAACATAGTAAATTTAGGTTTGGCAAGTGATTTGGTTAAGGTATCAGCTAACATTTTATTTGTTGGAACGTAGAGAATCTTGATATCTCTCATCCTGATACGCTGATTGCAGAAATCTCTTCTTATACGTATATGTTTGGTTCTATTACTAAAATTTCCATTTATGATCCATTTGATGGTAGATTGATTGTCACATCCGATAGATATAGGTAGGTTTGACTGTATCTTCAATTCTGTTAAGAGGTTTTTTAAATAAATTGATTCCTGGATACCAGAAGTTAGAGCATAAAGTTCTGCTTCAGTAGTAGACAAAGCAATAACAGGGTGACGTTTGCAGTTCCAAGAAATTGCTGCTTGGCTAAATTTAAACACATATCCATTTACTGACCTGGAATCATAAATATCTGCACCATAACTTGAATCAGTGTATTCATATAGAGGAATATTTGATCGCACATAAGTAAGTTTGTAGTCTCTGGTTCCTTTAAGATATCTTAGAATTCTTTTGATGGCATTCCAGTGACTTGAATCATAATTATTGTTAAATTTACTTATTGAACTTATTACGAAGGTAAGATCTGGTCTTGTACATTGAAATAAAAACATCAGTGCTCCAACAGCATTTTGATAAGGTATATTAGCTGAGTTGTATGAATCACATTTCTTGTCAGTAGGTTTCAATACATTTCCAGTTTCCATGGGTGTGGCGACAGGTTTGCAATCTGACATATTGAATGACTTTAAAATGGAGTCTATATATTCTGCTTGATGGAGTTGAATAATTCCATTTTTTCTGTCTCGAACAACATTTATACCAAAACATTTTTTTACATCACCCAGGTCCTTCATGGAAAAAGTTGAGAATAATTCTTGCTTGACAAAACTTGAAACTTGTTTCCAGTTGGTGAAGACTATTAGATCATCTACAAACACAGTTAAAATAAAAAATTTATTACCTTTAATGTGATGGTAGACACATTGGTCAACTTTTGACTGAACCAAACCAATTTGTTTTAGCCTTTTGTCTAACTTGTGATTCCAAGTTTTGCTGCCTTGTTTTAAGCCATAAAGGGCTTTATTTAACTTGTAGACCATGTTCTCTTGACCTTGTATGACATAGCCTTGAGGTTACTTGATATAAATTTCTTCCTCTAATTCCCCTTGTAGAAAAGCGGAGTCCACATCGTAATGGTAGATGTCAAGATCCTTTTTTGCCGCAAAAGCAAATAATAATCTTATGGTAGACAGCCTAACCACAGGTGAAAAGGTGTCGGTGTAATCAATGCCCTCTACCTGTGAAAAACCTTGGGCAACCAAACGAGCTTTATACTTTACTTGACCATTTTCACCTATCTTCTTCTTAAATACCCATTTGCAACCAATGATCTTCCTTCCAAGTGGAGGCTTACATAAAATCCATGTTTTATTCTTGATGATAGATTTGATCTCTTCATCCATAGCCAAACGCCATTTTAAGGCTTCAGGACTCTTCATAGCTTGTAGAAAACTTAAAGGTTCATTATTATTGACTATTGCAGAATAACTTACACATTTTTGTTTATCATCTAAAGCAATTGCGGAAAAACTTGTAACATGGTCACCATCAGGTCTGAGTTTGGCAGGTAAAGATCTTACTCGATTAGATCTACGTAGAGGTTCAAGATTTCCTTGCTTCTTAACTTTATCCTTTTTTATCTTACTCTGTTTTAAGTTTGCCTGTTGCTGAATCTCTTGACCTTCTAAATTATTTTCTTGTAAAAATTTTAGATCCACATCTATTTCAGTACCAGAACTTTCTTTTTCGGCTTCATGAAAAATATTTTCTAATATAGATTCATTATTTTCATCTGTAAAATAATCATCTTCTGAGTCAGAAATTTTTTCTTTTACATCTTCAACTCTCTCTTCATCTGCTTGGTCAAGAGGTAAATACACACTTGCTGGTTTAAAAGGAAATAAATTTTCCATAAATTTTACATGTACATTTTCTACAATCTCTTTTTTAACACTGTCCCATAAACGATATGCTTTTCTTACTGTAGAATATCCAACCATAATATAATGATCTGACCTTTATCCCATAATTGGAATGGAACGACCTTGAATCAATGAACCAGCCATACACCCAAACACTCTTAAGTGTGAAATGTCAGGTTTTTTACCTGTCCATAGCTCTTCTGGAGTCTTCATGTCGAGACAACGCTTTGGGCTTCTATTCTGTAAATACGCTGCTGTGGCAAAAGCTTCTGCCCAAAATCTAGCTGGTAGACCAGCGTTGAGTGACATACATCTAGCTTTTTCTTTTATGACACGATTGATTCTCTCTGCTCGACCATTTTGAGCAGGATTATGAGGGACAGTCAATTCATGCCTGATGCCTGCTTTTCGTAAGAAACTTATTAAATTTTTATTTATGTACTCACGACCATTATCACTTCTTATACTTTTAACTTTTCTTCCGGTCTGAGTTTCCATGTCAACAATGAACTGCTTAAAGGCCTCTGCTACATCGCTTTTTCTTTTTAAAAATACTAGATGGCATCTTCTTGAATAATCATCCAAGAAAGTTAAATAATATTGAGTTCCGCCATGTGAAAGAACGTCCATCTTACCCAGATCTGTATGTACTAAATCTAATTTTGCCTCTGCTCTGCTATTTGATGGTTTGAAGGGCTTTCTGCAGGCTTTACCATCGACACAAGCTACACATTCCAGTAAACGATCCTTTGATTTAAGACAAATACCTCTTGCTGCTCCGTTTGCTAAATTTCTTATATATGCTTCGTTTAAATGACCTAACCTCATATGCCATAAATTGATATCCTTGGTATTGATTTTTTCAAGAGGATTGGAATGAACAGAACTCGTTGACTGGACAGCTTTCATAGCGTTGACATTATTCATAGACTCACTATAACATGACATTACATTATTAAACATACTATAATTACTACTTATTGAATTTAAACCGTGATTATTTTCACTTGCAATTAGCATAACATTGCCTTTTGTATCAGTTAATTTTCATTTTGTTTAAAAATTACATGACAATTATTATTTAAAATACAACGAACTGATAAAAGATTAGCCGCTATGTGTGGAACATACAAAACACCTTTAAGAAGCAACTTTTTATTTGTAACTGTTTTTAAAAAAATTTCACCCTCACCAGAGACATGTAGTCTATTTTTATTGGCAACTAATATATAATTGACGCTCGATTTTCTAAGATTTTTAAATAAAAGTTTGTTTCCACACATATGACGACTAGCGCCAGAATCTACAATCCAATCATTCATATTATTATTAGCATTATAATCGGTAGCTATATAACTTACATATGCGCACGCAATGTTTGCTCTTTCATTACCGCCTTCTTCTTCGTCATCGTCGTAATTATTAAAATCATTTATATTACCATGCTCTTGCGCTTGCGCGGTGAACGACCTGTTGTTTCCGTGGTTTAGTCTACAATCACGTGCTAAGTGTCCATACTTGTTGCACCGGAAGCATTGGCTCCTCTGAGCTGAAACTCCCCTCCGATTATTATTTCGGGACCTTGAAAAACCACCTCTTCTTACATAACCGCGACCTCGTGGGGCCTTCGAATAATAGCTTTGCACGCCAGTTAATTCGCCTGAACCTAAATCAGAATCAATTTTTACCTCCTGCAAAATTTTTTGTTTTACCAAATCAGATGATATTTCTGCATTCGATCCACCAATAGCCATTGATAAAGTTTCATATTTTTCAGGTAGACCAGCAAGCATAAGTGCGCTAATAGCTACATCCGGCATTACCACCCCCAAGCCTATATCGTTGATTTGATTGCTCGTTTTCATTATGGTGTCGATATACTCCTCAACCGATGCGCAGTCATCTAATTTTGTAGTAACTAGATTTATAAGTAATCTTACTAAACGGGAATAGCCGCCATCTTCAAATGCGCTCTTTAAAGCATCCCATGCCGCCTTCGCTGAATTTTTCTTTTCAATTATTGACAGAATATTGTCATGGCATGCCAATTCAATTATAGCTTGAGCTTTAGTTAACTTCGCAGGATCTTTAGAAATTTCTCCAGGAGTCCCATCTGCTTTATTAAGTACTTCAATAGTGCACCATAAGTCCTGATGCTTAAGATATGCTCGCATTTTAATGCTCCAAGGCCTATAATTCTCTCTTCCTTTCAGGAGCGGCAATGATGGTAGTTGAGAAGACATTTTTTCAAAAAAAAATAACGAGCACGCTACACCTTTAATAGATTTTAATCACTTGTAACATATTTTAATTATCAAAATTTTTATCACTTTTTGCCAATATTCTAACTAAAAAAAACACAATTTATGAGGGCCACATAACCTGTCATAATATTATAATAGCTACAAGGATTAAGTTCAATAAAGACACATTATTTAATTATCATATAATAGTTTATTCGATAACGAACTAGACTGATTGGTGTAGCATACGATACTGTGGTATCGAGGCAGGTGAGCGAAGGAGAGAACTAAGGAGAGATGAGAGGGGATATTATTTGAGATTGATATATATAATATGACATATTTAAATACGGGGCCAGCAAGTACAGTTTTAAGACCAGGTGAAGTAACACATGGACATAATACTTCAGCGCCTTTAAACTTAATTTACCTTAATGAACAAAACGTAAACTATTTATTTTATAAATTTTCGAAAGCATTGTTTCTTATTCGTGATTCTCTACTTTATTTAACGAAGACAAAAATTTTATTATTATTTAATGCAAGGAATGATTTACCTTATATAATCAATAATTTTTTTGTAATATCAGCAAAATATAGATTTAATGATTTGACTATTTTGCTTTGTGGATTGGATAACAGATATTATATCTTGTATGATGCTTCATCTGGTTTCAAAGAAGAAATTTTAACAGCAAATACAATATTTTTTCCAGATAAATTTAAGGAAGTTGTAAAAATTACACTAAGAGTTGGAGTAATTGATGAATATTGGTCTAGTTTATACATTAATTATACCACAAACTATTTACACCGTGAAAACGTTTATTTATTTATACATTTGTATAAATCATATATAAATTTTGCAAATTTCTTGAATGCAACAACTATATTTGTTCCTACTGCAAATGAAAATATAGTTGATGTAGTCGACAAATTTAATTTAGATTGTTATTTAGGTAAAATAATGTTATTTGCTTCTTATAATGTTATAGATACTTACATAATTGAGCCTTCAAAACTCGTTCTTTTAACACCGATAATTCGTGAAACGAAAATTGAAAATTACAGCGGTATCTTATATTCGTCACTGTCTATATTGGCAATTATAAGTTTGATTTTAATTTGTGTTTATTTATTTAAATTTCGACGTAATGAATGGTCTGTACTAAATATTTACAGTTTTTTATTGGGTAATGGTGTTAATATGGGAACTCCTTGCTTAAGATCAAAAATTATATACTCAATATTATGCTTCGTTTCGTTTTTCTTCATTTCCGATCTGATTATTGACATGACCTCTTTGAAATACAAAAACCATGAAATATCAACTGTGGATTCTGTTGAAGACATATTAAAGAATAATATGACAGTCGTATTCCGTAATAGTAAAATTTTGCTTCACCTTCTACATTTTTATAGTACAGGAAGTATTAAGAAACTTGCTGAAATTGCGCAGGTGCCCGAATTTATAAACGAAGTTCCAGAATTCTCTAAGAATAGAGTTTTTATTTTACTAGCTGATGATGCTGAAAAAATTATGTATAAAGCAAAATTTCCGAGTGACTTAAAATATGAAATCAAAGATTTTAATTTGTACGATGGGTTCAATGCAATGATATTTTCTGTAAATTCTCCATTTAGAAATAAATTTGCTGATTTTTATACCAGAATTGTCGAAGCTGGGTTGGACGTAAAATGGAAATCTGACTATGATAATATTAACAAAATTTGTAAGCACCTGACTGATGATAAAATAGATGAGGATACGTTAGTCCAAACTCTTATGATAGTTATGACATTGGGAATAATTATTTCTTTTATTGTATTGTTATTTGAATATATTTGGTATCACTGTTTATCAAACAAACTGCGTGGAACTAACATAAATATATTTTTAAAATTAACAACGCAGGTTCCAAAGATGCAAGTTCGTAAAATAACTGTTATGCCACGAAAAGGACAAATCAATACTTTATCCGCTTAAAAATACGAAGTTGATTATAATTTTAGATGTTAATGTTATTTATTTATTTATTGCAATATTTTAACATTATTGATGATAAAGTTGAACGGGTTTTTGACCATTTACAAATTAAATTACAAAGAGCCTCGGGAGCCCTGTGGTTAGGGCGTTGAACTTCGGACCTGAAGGTTCGCGGTTCAATTCCCGGCTATATCAACATCAAGTTTTTTTCTTTGCGAAAAATTCTTGATGTTCTTCTACCGTGGGTTCTAGGATTGAGGCATCCACCTAATTTAAAAAAAAAAATTAACATTATGTGGATAACGCGGTCAGAAGTGCTTCCAGGGCACTATAAGCCGGCGCGGGGTTCGGGAGAGGTCGCGTACCTCCTGGACCATAGGTTCAACGCTCATACCAGCTACACTGACACTCAAACAATTATACAATAACACTTTATTAACAATTGTCAAAAGGCGCTTTCACATCCTTAACCCATTAAAATAGATAAATAGAAAAATTAAAATAGTGCAGGGTGTGATAGCATGGGCAGTTGTTGGTGACCTCTGTCACAACATCCGTATGGAAGTTTAAGATGGAGGTTAATTAAATACCAATACCAATACCAATATTAAATTACAATAGCATCCTGATAATGTCACTAATTTTTAGTTATTATTCTAGTATTCGTTCTGGATTCATTGATATATCACAGTCTGTAATTTTTATTAATATAAAACATGAAATTCATTTAATTTAATTATTTCATTACACTAAATTTATAAAAATTGTATTTATAGTATTAAAATTTTTATTAATAAATTATTAAATTTGAGAAAAATGCATTAATTTAATGTTTCATATGATAGATCAATTTAAGTCTGTATTTTAAAGCCTTTCTATCATTCAGAAAACTTTTTGCATCTTCAGGAAGATTGTTCCAATGTATTCTGTAGAAAGGAGAGAGGTAGATAATATCATTACTGGAATTATCCATACTTTAAAATGTCTATAGGACCTCAAGTTATAGTTTAGATTTGAACTTATTAAAATTATTAATTAAATTATTATTATTTATTAATTTTATTAAGCAAATGGCATGATTTAATAGTAGTGATATCCACTATATTTGAAATAGGTGCTTAATCGTGGTCAGTAGAATTTATAGGTATGCCACATTTAATTACTAAATATCTCAAAAAATATTTATTGACAAAAACTAGTTCATGAAAATGGATACACCTACATGGAGTGACAAAATCACAGATGCAAACAGGAAATTAGCAAGAACGAGTGTAAATATAAGACAGTATTGAAAGAAAAACATTTATTTTGATAGAAAAACAACGATTTTGATTTTATTGATAGAGAACTAACCCATTAAATTATGTTATTATATAGATTTTGTAATCAGACTATACTTGATTGCTACATCTGGAGATCGATAAAACGTTACATTTTAAAATATTCACTGACAAAGAATTTTCTTAGCTTCAATTAGTATTAATCTCCAGCTGCAATAGTTTGCAATTATGTATAGACTCTATATTCTTAAGCAGTTTTGAATCATCATTAAATAATTTGAGCCTTGTGCTCAAAGCAACGTCAGACAAATTATTTGTATAAACATTAAATAGTTACTGGACTATAATTATTTATAGTTCTTTTATACCTATTTTTAAATATTGGATTTATTAAATCACCAGATTTCTAGAAATTAGGAAAATATTTCGTGTTTAAGGATGCTTTGGAAAGTAAACAAAAAGGACAGACAATTGAAGGAACACGTTTTTAAATAAATATCTCACTAATCCCATCAGTACCAGAATTATGTGCGAGTTTTTTAATTCATTTCTAACATCATTCAAGGTGATTTCAACTTTAACAATGATCTCAGTAAAATTAAAATAAAAATATTTGTTAAATGTATCTGAATTGGGGTCAATTGGTGATTTAAAGGTAGGGGATAAAAATTGAGCAATTAAACTTGCAGAATCTTGGATATTGTTTGCTTCTCTATTATCAAAAGAAACTAAATTTTTGCTAGTTTATATTTCGCTGAAATGTCAATATATTTTCTATATGTAATTAATGAAATTTTAGAAAATCTGATGAATTTTGCTCTAGGTTTCTTAAAAGGAATTTAAAAACCGAGTTTTTCGGTTTTTCTCCACTTTCTATGTAATTGTTTCTTATTATTTATTTCACGAATTAAATGATATACGAATTATTGAACGGATTTGGCTGACATTAAAAAAAATATATTCTATTCTCTTGGGAATATGTCAATCAAAGATGTTCATTAAGTGTCATAAGTTTTAATTTAACTGAAGAGTTACTCTAATCATTTCTGAAGTCTATAGGTCAGCCCAAGGTTAGAAGTTAGATTAGCTGAAAGATTTACAAACAGATGTATGTGGATGACATAGCACTTCTATCTGGTCAAGGCAATGCGTAAATTCCTAAAAACAGCATAAAATGACCTCACATTCAATCCCAGCAAATTTATATCTGTAAACATAAAATGGGGTAGAGGGTATACAGTGCAACCAACAGCATTTGTTATTTATGATGTACGACAAAATATCAAATGATTTCATAATTCATTTCAGAAATAAATAGGTGCAATTACAACCTCCATCCTTCCTCAGGTCATATTTTTTTTTTCTGTAGAATGCGAATGAAGTAAAAAAATCTCTCAAAGTGATCAACCAAATTATTAAAAGTTAGGTTAATGGTTGGATGAGTCTTTCTCGGAGAACTAGCCAAGGACGTGGCAATATTTACCCTAAATAAGGGTGTAAAAAGTTTTCTTTATATAGCTGATATAGCCAATTTGCAGACGGACATACACGTATTTAAAATTTTATCCTGCAAAGATTCATATACGACATCCCTTTAAGGAAGCGATATATTATCCAGTATGAAAAAGTAATAAGAAAAAGACTTCTTTTTTGACAGTCTGAATAATTATATAATGGGAGGAACACAAATCTGGGCCAGGTAAAAAATTAGTTGGAGTAGGTAAATTACTTGTCTTGTATTGAAATTATGTGCATCGCCACCGAGTACTAACTAGAGATGAAAGACAATGCAACGTTACTAAAAAAAAAACAATGATTTTATGCTCACAGTCTTGATCGTAATTAATACGCAAGATGAGGGCAACTTTTAACGTTAATGTTAAATAACTGCTAGCTAAAAAGGAACAAGGTAATATATTAAAAATAAACAGTAATATAGTAATTTATTAAATCACTTTTCGCGGTGTTGGAAACCTTACACAAATTTTTGATTAGTGGTTTCTCAACCTCGTGCTAGGCTCAATTAGTTACCGGTAAATGCGGTTAGCAGTTGGAAAAAAAAGAGAATAAGGGAAAAAACACATCACAATTGCATCAAAGATTGTTTTGTTAATGTACTAAGGACCCACGGAGCCACTGAAAACTAATAAAACTAACATAACTCGAATATTTAGCTTTTTTGGGTCCTGATAATTTCATAAGTGAAAATGTGAAGCGTAAAATTATTGATATAAATACAGCTTTTTAAAACTTTATTTTGATTCTGCTTTAATTAATCAAAAACATAAGTACAAGATTTTTATTATTTTAAATATAAATTTTTTTAAAATTTCTAACAGTATAGGCGCATAATCGAAGCGTTTAGTTTTATTTTTTATACCAGAAACGCAGATTATATTAGTAGTTAAGAAATTATTTTGATTTTTAACAAAAAAAATTTCTGTACATAAAATTTTATTTAAAAACATGAAAAAATATGTATCAATAGAAAAAATCTGAGTAATTAATTAGTGATTCTATCTTTTAACGTTATTGCTTATTGATTAGATAACCAATAGAATTTTTGTACCTACTTAATTAAATGTAAAACATAAAAAATATTCAAAATATACATTTAATCAATAAACTGTATAGTATTATCTAACAAAAAATAACTTGGGTAATACAAAATCGTGCTAATTTTATATTCTGAAGCTTACATATAAAATTAGTAGTGTATTGGAAATTATAGCAAGATAGTCTGAAAATTGCATATTATTGTCAACATTATTTAGTGTAATGTAAAAATTTATATTTCTGTTTCATCAGGTGTGATTCATGTTAAATACGAATTTCTTAAAAATAGTTATATTTCATGTATCTTACAGTTTTCAATTTACTAAAAATTTAAAAATATTTTTAGCAAGAATCAAGACCCTAAACCAACCGTAAGAAATTATACCCAACGTTGAATCCAGATATAGAAAAATTTAATTTTCTAATCTTAAATTTATTTTTTAGGAAAGGAATATTCAACAATGTTACTCACAAAAATAATTTATTTAACTTTCTTTTTAAATTTTTCTGGTTTAGTATATTCAGCAAGAATAAACTTTTTTATATTACATTTATTAGAACAAATTCAGCCAAACAGAATCACTTTATACACAGATTTTAAATATAAAAATACCACAGATAATGGACATTTTCAGTCAATTTATGAACAAGTTATCTTAAAAGTTCCAACTATTAAAGTAGATTTAAATAATCTACCTCATAAATCAGATTTAAAAGATAACGAAACATCGTTTGATTCGGATACTTCAGCACCTTTAAACTTAATTTTTCTCAACGAGCAAGATAATTTATTTAATAAATTTTCAACGACAATGGTTTTTATTCGTCGTTCTTTATTTTATCTGACAAAAACTAAAATTGTTTTACTATTCAATGGAAGAAATAATCTACCATACATCGTTAATGAATTTTTCTTTACAGCATTCAAATGGGATTTTCTTGATTTCACGATTTTACTGTATGGCTTAGATAATCAGTATTACATCCTGTATGATTCATTTGCTGGACGGAAAGAAGAACTTTTAGCCGATACCACAATTTTTTTTCCAAATAAATTTAAGGGAATTCAAAAATTGTTTTTGAGGGTTGGAGTTATTGGTTATTATTGGCCAAGTTTGTATATTAATTACACGGAAAATTATAAACACCGTGAAAGTGTTTATTTGTACATGCATTTATATAAATCATATACAAATTTTGCAGATTCCTTAAATATAACGTCAGTTTTCGTTCCAACTGAAAATGTTAACATATTCTCTATGATTCGAAATTACGCATTACATTTTTATTTAGGTAAAATTATGCTATTTGCTTCTTATAACGTAATAGATAGTGTCATAGTTGAACCAGCAAAATTAGTTCTGTTAGTCCCTGTAATTCATGAACAAAAATTAGTAAACTATAAAGGTATCCTTTATTCATCTTTATCAATTCTGATGATAATAAGTTTAGTTTTAATTTGTGTTTATTGTTTTCATTTTCGGCGAAGCGGATGGCCAGTATTGAATATTTACAGTTTTATGTTAGGCAATGGAGTCAGTCTAGAATCTTCTTGTTTTAGATCAAAAATAATTTATTTTATATTATGTTGCGTTTCAATTTTTTTTATATCCGATATTGTTATTGATATGACCACTTTAAGATATAAAAAAAATGAGATATCACTTGTTAATTCTGTTGAAGATATATTAAAGAATAATATGACAGTTGTATTTCGGAATAGCAAATCCTTGTTAAGTCTTTTACATTATTATAGCTCAGGAAATGTTAAAAAACTTGCTGAGATTGCGCAAGTACCTCAAATTATCAATGCAGTACCAGAATTTGCTATTAATAAAGTTTTTATTTCATTAGCTGATGATGCTGAAAAAATTATGTATAAAGCAAAATTTTCTAGCGACTTAAAATATGAAATCAAAGATTTTAATTTGTACGATGGACATTATGCTATGATTACTTCTGTAAATTCTCCGTTCAGATATAAATTTGCAGAATTTCATATGAGAATTATCGAAGCTGGGTTACATGTAAAATGGCGATCTGATTATGATAATATTAATAAAATTGATAAATACTACAAATCTGATGATCTCGATGAAAATGAAGATACATTAGTTATTACACTAATGATAGTGATGGGATTAGGAGTAATTATTTCATTTATCATGTTGCTTTTAGAATATGTTTGGTATTACTATTTATCAAAGATATTGAAAGGAACTAAAATAGGTAGTTTTTTAGGATTGTCATCACAGGCTAAGGAGATTCACATTCTTAAGATTACTGTAATGCCGCGTAATGAAAATGCTAGCCATAATTTTGTTTGATTTTTCCTTTTTTAAAATGACACTCTTTATATAAGGTTATTTGCGAGGTTATTTGTCAAATCTTTTCTGTAGACATGTTACATTCATGAAAATAATTAATAAGGCATCAGATTTTCTTATACACGATTACAACACTTTTCTTTGAAACAGCAAACTGATTAACATAGTAACTTAGAAAGATACTATAAAACTTTACTTCAAAATATTAATAGATTTTAATAATAATAACAATATATATAAATAAAACATTTTCATATATGAATAAATATTCACCTAAATTGTAAATCCAGTAAAGTTATACTTTGTATTATAATAGTAATTTATAATTGTTATATTATAAGTTTTATTTATATATAATTTGTATATAATTTATTATATATTTTATTTATGCATAAGCATATAATATGAATATTTTATGGATATTGTTATATTTGTATGATATTGTAAACAATTTTAATAAATTTGGAAATTAATGAATTTCATAATTGTTTGTAAATCTTATTTTGCAGTTCCAAATTGAAAGAAAAAATAAATATGATATTTCATTTTTATTTTATTGGCTTTAAATTATTACAATGAAAGAAGATTATTCAAGATTTTTCAAAATTTTTTAAAAATTCCCTTAAAATGTACATTCTAAGTTTGGAAACATAACAAATACCTCTTTAGTGGTAGTTTTTGCAAATTTAATGGTTAAGCATCAATTTCTCAAACAAAAAGGACCTCGAAATTTATAATCAGCGACCTAAAATACCTACGTAGACTAAATCTGGAAACTTAAGTAGTGAATACATAAAAAATAACCTTTTAAGGGTAGCTTTTGCAAATTTAAGGATATGTAGACCCAATTTTTTATAGAAAAGATCCTGATATTCCGAGTGATATTCGCGATCAGCAATCCAAAAAAGTAGACCAAATCTGGTAACGGCCAGTAACTAAACACCCTACGCAGTGATTTAACTGGATCACTAATAAAAATTAGAAATTTTATAAAATTACCGAGACTGTATAGTTACTTTGTTGCCATTTAGTTTCCTAATTATGATAAAAATTTTTGTTGAACATTATTTTATAGTATCGTTGTCAAAAAAGTTATTAAATATCTACAAACTTACTAAACAGTCTCGGTAACTATATAAAATTTCTATCTTTAATTAGTCATTTTCTTGAAAATTATTTTTTAAACTTGTTTTTATCAAAGTTACTAACAATAAATGGCCTTAGTGATTTTCAGAAAATACTAATTTCGATTAGTTGCTTTGTTGAATTGTAATTCTTCAAATTGGTTTCTACAAAATCGAAAATTTTTATAAAATCTCTAATTTTATAAAGTTGCGACTTATAAAAAAAGTATATACCAGAGAGCACTATGGATGGGATATTCCCGGAAATATCGATAAAAATCGATTATCAATAAAAAAAATAATCGTATCATTGATAATCGTTCGAAAAAATAATTGATTATAGAATAATCGTTATCGATTATTATAAAACTTTTGTACACAATAAAAAAAAAACGCATTAGTATATTCCAGGATTTATGAATATATCGCTATTACTTATTACTAACGTTATTAATCTGATGTTCAATTGTACCAGTAATATTTTGAAAATTTCGAAACATTAAAATATTCAAAATTATAAAAACTTTAAAATTACGAATTTTAATAAAGGATATAAATTAAGATATTATGATAATCCAGATAAAAAGTAAACTAGTTGAGAAGCTTGGAATTCTCTGAAACTAGGAACAAACGACGATTTTGGGTTTCTCACTGATTTGAAAATATAAATTTCTTGGTCTTACAAGGTCAAGTCGAGTACGTATCTTGCGACTAAGGAAGAGTTGGACAGGTGGTTGATTTGTGGTTGAATGAGGTGCTAATCGATAATGTTGTAGAAATCAATTTATATCGGTTGTTATGGAACCAGGTGAGGATTTCATAATCTAAAGTGCATCTTTGACGGCTCCAACACATCTCTCTGCTTGTTCATTAGTGGATGGATGATAAGGTGCAGTCAGTTTAAGGTATTTGACCCCAGCTATTTTCAAAAATAATCTGAACTCTTCTGATACAAATAGTCTGCCGTTATCTGAGACCACGGTTACTGAAACACCGTATCTGGCAAATAAGGTATCTAAAACTTTTATAGTCGTTGTGGCAGTTGATGTATTCATTGTTGCTACTTCAAGCCACTTGATATATACGTCAACAACTATTAAAAACATGAATCCCTTGAAAGGTCCTGCGTAGTCAATGTGAATCCTTTCCCATGGGCCCTTAGGAAATTCCCAATGGTGAGATGTGAATTTTGGGGGTGAGTGTGCGTGCTTTACACACTCTAAGCATGACTTTACTGCAAGCTCTATGTCGCCATCTATACCTGGCCAGTATACAAAAGAACGTGCCATACCCTTCATCTTAATGATTCACAGATGAGCTGCATGAAGGTCATTTAGAATATGTTATTGGAAAATTTTAGGTATAATTACCCTATGCTCAAAAAGTAAGCATCCTGCGCTTATGGTATACTTTGCGACGTCTGATCATGCATGTATTTTAACAAAAAATCTTTAAAATTTAGTGCATGACCTGACGTTATATTTCTTAATTACCTAGAGATTTATTTTTTAAAAAGGGAGCTTTATTGTTTACTAACATTTAAATTTTATTTTAAAATAGGATTTTAATTATAAATATTAAAAATCTTTGGATACTAACATTTAATTTTTATTTTTATATATATATATAAGAAAAAGCTCATTCAATAATATTTATTAATGAATATTGTTCACGCATTATGCTTTGATTAAATATTCGTAAGTTATTATTGATAATGCATAAATAAGGAGGTGGGAGTTATTGTCATACTCATTAATAAAAAAATGAATTAAATTAGCGGGAGACAAAAAAGTTTGTATGGGGCAAAATGGTTAAAAGGCCCATCGGAAGTGATTTTTAATCAGTACTCGTTAACATCTGGCCATAATTTAATAATTAAAGGGTTGACATTAACTTTTCCCCTTTTCTTATTTTTGCAATTTATAATTTTTATTTTGTCAATTTATTTCCTTTTTTTGTTTATTAAATCCAATTAGTTGAATTGTTTTTTTTTTTATTTATTTAACAATTTTTATATTTTCTTTTTGTGTGCTAAAAAGCACTTTTACCTTTTTTTTGGTGTTTTATTATTTCTTTTGTATTATATTATTTTTGTGTGCTAATAAAAGCACTCGTTTGTTGTTTATATTTTGGATCAAGAAGAAATCAGTAAGTTTATTTAATTATTTAATTATTATAGTTTTTATTTATTTTACTAATTAAAATAAGTTGTGTAAAAGTATCGATATCAGGTCCCGGATATCTAGAATATAATTTCGAGGATATCCAAAACAGAATAGATTTAATTTTTGATTAGGCTTGATTGCCTATTCTAGGAGAGAATCTAAAATTAATTAAACGTCCAATTCAGGACTAACAACTTAGCTTTGTAACCATGACGATCCAATGCTTGGCCTGCTTCAAGAAGATGGACAATTTTTTTTTGGATAATTGGACAACTTTTGATTTTTTCTTGATACATTGCAAATTTGATCTGCTCTTAAAGGTAATTGATTTACTTGATGCAGTGTGAATTTATAACAAGGTTGTCATTAGTAACTGTTACTTCTTTATTTGATAAAGTCTTGAAAGATAGTCAGCGTTGCTATTTTCTCCAGATTTCTTAAGTATAATACTGAAGTTAAAGCTACACATGAAGTCTGCGACTGGTGCAAAGAATTGGCAGTAATTTATCAGAATGGAAAATCTGCGATAGAGACTAGTTATCTATTATGAGTTTGAAATAAAGAGCATAAAGATAATAAAAGAATTTTTGCATGTTCCATACACATGCTAGAGCTTCTCAGTCTATTATTGGATATTTTTACTCAGTAGTTGATAATGTGTGACTAGCATTTGTCGGTTTTATTGGTATCAGTTGCTATTATAAGAAGTAAACTTGGATCGGATGGCATCAGAATTTGAGGCAAAATTTGCCACTCCTTGACCTTCTCATAAGATTGGTTAGCTGATTCAGTCTAGTGGAGAACTTTTTTATTCATACTTTACAATGACGTAGCATTTCTCTAAGCAGACGATTTAAGGTAGACATATCTGGTATAAAAACATGATATTATACTGCCTTGTCTTGGGAAAGTTGTAGTTCTTCAGGAGTCGCCGGTTTTGGAGCGTTTTTAATTACTTCTATGTATTTTTCTGACTTATATGCCTTCAGCATTTATCTTGTGGCCAAGAAACTCTATAGAATTTTCAATAAAACGCATTTTTGTCAGTTTAAGTAAAGCCCATGAGATTTTAGACAATCAAAAAGGGTTTGTTGAATCAGTATTAATTGATCAAAGTCCTCTACAAACACAATTATGTCATCAAAAAATACTCTTACTCCTTTTAAGCTCCTAAGAACTTCTTCAATACACCGTTGTCAGATTGCTGGGATGTTTGTAGTACCGTAGACAGCGCATGTTGGCCTTATAAGGCCATGAGTAGGGCTGTATAATTTAAAGCATGAGCAAATTCTTCTTCAACTGGTAGTTGCGTATATGCATCTGTGACGTCCAGATGACAGAATAGCTTTGTATCTTTCATATCATTAAAGATGTATTCCAGCTCAGGAATAAGGTGCTTATCTTACAGGTACGGTTCCCCGTTAGAATTATGCAAAACCATTGAAGGTGGTGTTTCTTTATATTCAAAACATCTCTTATTTTACCCAGTGATAAAAAAATTCCATTCCGAAAAAACTATAATAAGATGCCCAGGTATTTGAAACACTTACTTGTTTTAATGGTGGCATTACCATTGATACGTACCAGGACTAACGTTTGTATCTGCTTTTTGTGGGCATTACGATTTCTGCCTTTTATTTATCTAAGCTGATTCCATTGCTCCGTATCCATATCTCTTTTGTTTGCCATTTGCAAGTATCTAGTCTGCTTGTTGTAAGTTTTTAGAAACTATAACTAGTGCGATGTTGTTACAAAATCAATCTTGAAGCATCCATCTCACAGCACAGGATTCCGTCATATGCAATATTCCAGATTTTGTGACCTAGAACCGATTCTTTTGCAGCTCCAGTTTTGAAAATTTTCTTCCTCTTCCCTTGAAGGGTGTCTAATAGATACACTATTTTAAATAGCTTCGCAAAACACTTTTAAGTACTCTGGTACCCTGTAAGAAAAATTCTGTCAATTTTGCTCAGTTAAACGCTTTCTTTGGATCTAAGGTAACAAGAGAATTAATTTCTGAGGAATAATGACACTGCTGCAGAGATAGTTCCCCAACTGGTCGTTTAGAGTTCAATGAGTATGGTTACAAAATCTTTTCAAAGCCTTTTCCTGCAGTTTCTGCAACTGTATTAAAAAAAAAAACTATCGATCAAAGAATTCATTTAATTAATTCATAATAAATCAATTTTATTTTTTTTTTTTGGTAAGATTAATCAAATTCTTATGTACTCAATTGTATATTTTCAGTCCTGAAGAGGCATTGATATGGTGCGAAACGTCGACTAATAAATAAAATATTATTTTTGGCCTGAAATTGACAATTATTTCATTAAATTATTCATTTGAAGTTATATACACATAATAATGTTAAACCAATATAAATTAAAATTTTGTTTAAAATACGTGAAATTATACAATAAAACAAAAAATTAAGTATTATACCATGCAGTAATAATAAAAAAAAAAGCTGTACATAAGTTTATTATTATTATTACAAAACACATAATTATGATTTTATAGTACATCTCAGTATAAGTTTAATGCTATCACTTTCATTAAACGTAATTAGCACTTATATATCTGTACTCTAGTTTTCTGTGTGCTTTGTGGGTTTTTATATCATATAACAAGATAAAATCAGATAATTAAATTTTCTATAAAACTACTATTTTAAGTATATATATGTACTTTTTTATTACAATGATTTTTATTTATAATAAAATATATATATATCTATAAATATTATGTCAATATCTCAATTATTTTATTTTATACAGTAATACTTGCAAATATTTTCTCTAATAATACGTAAATAACATAATTAAATAATACTATGACATTTTATATATAAATAAAACAATAATAATAGTATTTTTTTTCTCTTCTGTTTATACGATCGTGAAACCAAGGTAAATTTTTTTCTATAGCCCTAAGCTTTTTTTTTTTATCTGAAATAAATCAATATAGAAACATTTATATATACGAATGTAACGGTTTCTCGAGCAACAACACTTGCAAAAATATATTATAATATTACGATAAAAATGTGTAAGCTAAGTCGAGAAGCAAAAAAAAAAAAGGGCTCTTTATAGTATCGCGCCTCGTTCACGCCCCGGTGTCTAAAGACACAATCGTCCGATGAAAAGAATAAAAAATATAAAAAAGTATATTTCAAGATAAAATAAAAAAGCCACCGTTGTGTAGTTGCAATAAACCAGACTTTTATATGCAACAATGTAGGAGGAATTTTATATTAGTGTGTTTAAAAAAAAAATGCGTAATATATGAAAGATTTTTTTACAATAAATATTTTTTTAATCGAGCGTGCGCCTGTGCCAAATGAGCGCGTGCGTATTGTCGAGGGTTTCCGGTGTAACCGGATATCACTAGTACCGCCGGACATATTGACGTTAATTTATAAAATACTTTTATACTATTTATATTTATTTATTTGTTAGCCCCCCTAACATAAAAATTTCTTTTCACTTTTTTTTAATATACTTACTTTACTTGTTTTACCTTACATACCCCCGCAACCCTCTCGCATCTTTTAAATTCCTACGTATGGCTTTTAAGAATCTTATACTGTAAATTGTATTTTTTTTTACTTTTTTTGTCATGTTATTGATAATATTATTGCTAAATTTGTATTTTTTTTTCTTGAAAATTTATTTATACATGTGTTGTTATAATATTGTTTATAACTATAAAGTAAATTGCAAATGCGTGTTATATACACTTCAAAGAAAAATGTTTTTTTTTTATTTTAAAAAATTGAAAATTTACATTTATCGATATATATGAATAAGAAACTTTAAAAAAAAAAATTACTCTCGGAATTCTCATGTAGTATTTTTCTGCATGCAACAAAAAAATTTTTTTTTTTTTATTACATGTTACATTCTTTCAAATGTGTGCGTGAGAAATTGTGTTTGAGTATGTGAAAAAAAAATTTTTTTATTTCGGAATTTAATAAATCAAAAAATACATTAAAAAATTACCAAAAATTGTTAGATTCCAATGATTTTGTTTGAAATAAATAAAGTATGACCGTCAGTTGCATGGATATATATATATTATATATATATAGGTTGTTTCCGACCTTCGAAACAATTACGCGTAATTAAAGTCACTACGGTGAAGATCGAAGGCTCGTATTTATAACCTCGATGATTTGTATTCAGTAATGAATTTATACATATTAAATCCTCCCTCTCAGTGTGTAAAACTTATATAAATTGATTAAAACCTTTCTATTTCTATTTCACTTATAAATGTTTGCTGATTCTATGACAATAATTTTATGCTTATACTATCGTTTTATTGTTTTTAGATTATAATGTGAAATAATTTTTTTTTTTTTAAATCACTTCATGATGTAGCACGTGAGAACTAACTGAGGAAGAATTTTATTTCATATTTTTTTCAACTTTTATATCGATTGCAATAGTTTATCCAAAAAAGTCATAAATCCATTCATAACTTGCTTTTTCAATAAAGGGAAAATTTTAAATTTTTCAAATATGACTCCTACACTGCTGGGCAAATAAAAAGGACCATAAGTCTGAATTAAAGACTGAAAAATTTATTAACATGTTTAGCGTTAAAAAGTATATAATTAACTAGCTTCAGATTTATAGTTCTTTTCATTTCAGGGCAATAATTTGATTTTTCTATTTTTATTTGATTTTTTTACTCCTATTCAGTGGTGGTTCCATATTGAACAAATGCCATTCCTGCAGCAGGGGAGTGGGACGATGGAGCATCCGCTCTAGGGCGTAATTTTGTATATTTGTTGACATTTTTACTAATTTTACTGTTTAAGACGTATTTCTTAAAATTCGACCCCCCTCCCCTCGCATTGTTTATTTAGTTGAAATTAGGGGTATGCGTTTACCCGCAAGTCGAGTCGGGTAACCTAAATTTCGAGTTTTTTGCATCGAGTTGGTTCGAATTTGGGGTACCCGAGGAAGCTTTCGATTCAAAACTGCAACTACAGACCTTTTTCGTGAAGTTTCATGCTTCACTCGAAATCTGGCCTGCAAAAAACTGTCAAAAAAGATAGAAATTTCTGGTATCCGACTTGTTGAAACCTCATTAATAATATTGGTAAACAGATTAATCCAGAATCTCTGATGCTTATTCTGATGCTATCTGTTTGAAAACAAAACAAACATTACAGCTAGCTGCTAAATAATTTCTACTGAGAAACTATAACTCCTTAATACATTTCTACCTGCAGACATTTATTCGATATTATTCGATAATTTTATAAAAAAATTGTTTAACCTTTGTTCACATTAAAACATAAAACTGCTCCGAAAATTCCATAAAAACACATTTTTTAACGAAAAATTATAATCTAAGAGAGAATTACTTAGAACATTTTTTCACTACTCTCTCATGTATTATAGGCCTCTATTTTGTAATCACATTTTTTGCTGATTGTTCTATAAAATTTTCCACTACAATACAAAATACCAACAAAAAAAACCAAAAAAAAACAAAAAAAATTACCTAATTTTGCTTATTGTGGGTATCTAGAGCATTTTAACAATCCAAAAAGACTTAAAAATTTGTTTAAAAATTTTATAGACCTATCAGAACAAAAAGTAACTACAAAATAGGGGTCTACACCTCCACTATAGGAGGCTCTATCTCATCGACCTCTAATTAATACCTTTTATCGAAAATTGTTTTCCAGTATGTCAATAGAAGTTGCTTACTTCCTGGGAATAATATTCTAAAAATTGTTACTTTAAAAACAATAAGGTCTTCACGAAAGGGACATTATCTCCTTATTATATCCACGAACGGCTTCTACCCCTTGACCTTCTTTGTTCAATTTTGCTTGACCTCTTATTGATTACAAAATCATTTTATGCATCCTATATATGTATATCTCAGCAAACAATAATACCTAAAACTTGAAGTTTACTTCATTTTAATTAATACTAACAATTAAAACCTAATAGTGCGAACAAGAGTAGTGAAAGTCACTTAACTATAGATCCAGACAATGTAATACAAAAAGACTGAAACAAAACAATAAAGTCATTAAAAAAAATAAAAAAAATAATAATAATCTTTGCTAATTATTATATTATTAATAAAATCTTAATTACTTATAATTAGGAAAACGTGTTAATAATAATTTTACAAAGCTTTTAAAAAAAAAAATCATATGAATCTTTTTATATATAAATTAATTTTGTTAGTTTTTTTTTATTTCTTCAAGTTAAAGTCATTGTGTTATATTAAAGAAACCCTATATATATATATAAATATTTTAAAAAATTAAGCATATAAATAAGTGAGTTTGATGTGAGTCGCGTATCACGAGAAGGAAGTTCAATTTAACTTAATAAAAGACAATCAGAGACCGACGATGAATGAGTAAAGTCAAATATTATTATATATATATATATTATTAGTTTATTTCTCTTCTTATACTAAATCTAACTAATATAAGAGATCATGTATATTTTTTTTTCTAAAATTTTTTAATAGTACAGATTTATTTTTTTGTTTCAATATAAATTAATTATATTATCATTTATTATGATACATATGTATATTTATTATAATTTAGCTTCAAAATCATTTTTTCAAATTTAAATTTATGTTATATTCTCTAATATTTTTTTATTTTATTTTTAAATAATGTAGTTAGTTTTTTTTTAAATTGAATTTTGTTGTTTTGAATTATAAATGTGATTAGTTTTTGGGTATTTTAGTTTTATTTTTTTTTTTTTAATTTATTTATATAACTAACAATAAATATATTTTATATATAACGTTTCCTACCGTATGGAGGCCTCTTCAGGACTGAAATATATAAACTAAATTTTTTCTTGTTTAATATTATTTATATAAAACAATTTTTTTTAGAAACTAGATTATTGATATGGTCAATTTGGGTTATTAATTTTCACAGTTAAAGTGCAAAACATAAAGAGTGCAATCAGAAATTTTTTGATTAAACTGCAAGGTTTAAGCGCTTCTTGGAATTTAACTCAAAAATTCTTATCTTTTAATATTTAGACAGATTGTTCTTTACCCAACTAGGATGAGCAGATTGTACCTGAGATGTTTTTTCAATACAATAACCGGATTTCTATCTACTTGACATCATTTGATTTTCCAAAAGGAGTGAACTCCTATTGCTGGCCACTTTTTAAAAATAGAAATATTTTTGAATTCACTTTTTAAAAAAGAAATCTTGAGCATTGATCCATCGATTGTTAAATTTTTAAATACAAAAAAGGAACAGCCAATAAAAATTTTGAATATATGAAAAAATAAAAAAAATTTCTGCATGTTGCACTTTTATACAAAATATTTAAAAGGAATTATATTTTTAATATTAAAAAACCCAGACAATATTAGACAATACGTAAAATAGAACGTAGAGACACTTTTAAAATCGACGGACATCCGACTGTCTGACGGAATTCATAAATGTGCGGTATATAACGTCGATCGAAATATAGGGTTTTTAAACACGAATTTATATATATATATATATATATATAAATCCACCCTCATGTAGAAAACAAGGGAGTTTTTAGGTATTAGCGATTATACGCACCGTGGCTCCCATACATCATGTGTCTCCGTGTGGAACTAAGCAGACAAAATGGCTATGCTCTAACTCACCCTATTTTTGTTCCATTTTTCTTTTTATTTTATTTTTATTTTTTTTTTTTTACTCTATTTATTCACTACCCAATGGATTTTTAGTAGTTTATAATGTAAAGAGAATAAAAGAAAAAAATGAGCTACTGTGAAAAAGATCAAGAGCTATAGTCAACGACAGACTTCAAAATATATATAAATTTACTAGCCTTTTTGCTTTTTTTTTTCTTTTTTTTTTAAAGGATCCCATGGGCCTTGTTTAAGTGTTCTTATGAGACATTTTATATTATTACTTTTGACAAATGAATAGAATTATTTTATTGTGTTTATTATTTATATTTTATAGTTTGCTGATTTAATTTGTCAAAGAATGTATAAAATATGCATTCATATAATTCTATTTTTCGGTTAAATAAAATATTAAAATAAAAATTATTTATTAATGTATTTATTGAATTGTAAAAAATTTTTTCTTTTTACAAATATTTTATCTTTATTCAAGCATATTTTAATACTTCTTTGCTTTTTTAATGCTAATACATAAAATTTATTTATTTTTTATTACAAATTTAAACAGAATACAATCCTTTTACGATTTTCAATTTTCAATAAAAAGCTCGTTTTTGGAGAATTGAAGTCTCCTTGGCAATGGAAAATATATTACAAAAAGTATATAATGTTATAATGAACATAGCAAATACATGCTTAATTGTTTACTCTTGATGCACTTTACTTAGTAATACAACTTTTTTCTATTTTTAAAATTTTCACATTTTTTTTTATACTTGAAAAAAAAGTCCAAAAATTTGAAAAAATATTAATTTAAAAAATATCATTTTTTGACCTGAAGTTTTCAGATTAGCATCCCCTATGGATTTTTTAGAAGGGTACTTGAAAATATATTGTAAAACAATAAATTGAGGTTCAATTAAAAGAAAAATAAACCTGCCCATTTTAAAATATTTAAGTTCAAAGACTAAATAGTAAATAAAAATCTGCTCGCGCAAATCAACTTTTGGTCCCCGGAAACAAATTCTACGAAAAATTTTACATCAGTTTTTAAATAAAAAATATTTTTTAGTGTAAAATATGTATTTGGTAGCAACCATAAGAAAATTTTGAGACAATTTACCAATAATTGTCAAAAATATATAAACGGCATTGGTTTCTGTTCTTATTTTTAGTTTTACTTTCGAAAAAATTTAGAGTGGATCGATTTCCGGGACCCTCCATTCAAACTCGGGCATACTTGGCATGAAATCCCTTATTTAAATTTTTAGTAGTGCAAAAAAAATTCATTTTTACGTATGAGGGATCAGTCCTTGACAGGGCCCAAGTTGGATTAAAGGGTCGCACAAATCGACCCAAGCTATTTTTTTTCGAAAGTACAGCGAAAATGAGTACTTTCAGCCAGTTTTAGCTTTGTAGGTAACATCCTTGATTTTTGGGAAACGTTTTTGAATTTTTGGCCTTTATTTGGTAAGTTGAGTCAAAATATTTTTACTTTAGCTGCCAAATACTTATTTTAATCTGTCAAAAATATTTTTCTCATAATTACTCTTATAAGAATTTTCCCGTAGAATCCTATTCCAAATTTAAAAATTAGATTAGGACCGTGCATATCCGAGTAATTACTTTTTTCATAACTACGCATCTCAGCATATATAAAAAAAAATATGCAGGTTCGATTTTCTTCTTACTTAGACTTAAATTTCTTGTTTTTTAACCTATATTCATGCCCCGAAAAAAAATCTATGGGATTCAGTAACCTGAACGCTTCTTATCAAAAAATTATTCTTTTTGAATCACTATTTTCTCAAGTCACGTTAAGAAATGAAAATCTGACTAAAAATTAAGATTCCTCAGAAAATTTTACATATAGGGATTATACATAATTTTACCAAAGTTTACTTTGGCAAGCTTCTAAGAATTTTTGTTAATATGGTGAAATTTAAAAATTATAAGTCATGATTTTACATTTTTTGACACAAGCTCATTCAAACAAGAATGAAAGTCTTCGAAATGCGATGAATTTATTGCATAAATAAAGCATTATGTTAGCATACTATTAGCTCAATGGCGAGAAAAATAAAGAATGGCCCAAATCGCACGTAAATTACCTTCCGAGGCGAAGCCAAGGATGGTAAGCTGAGATTTAGGGAAATTTTTTTATGCTTAAGGGTTGTATATTATTTTTTTCCTCAGTGGCAAGAAAACAAAACAAAAACAAAAACACTAACAATAAAATAATTTTTTTTTAATTGTTTGAGATTGTAGTTTCGGAAAAAAAAAATTGTTTGGGCTGATTTCTACTAGCCTTCAGTCCAAATTGTGCCTAGATGAGGTGAGATCCCGCACGTATACAGATAGTTACTAAAAGCAAAAATTCATGAAATTTTTCAAATAATTAATATTCACTAATCTTATAATCTTAATCGTTTATTTTTATTTAACAGTTTATAAAAAAAAATATTAAATTATTCAGATTTGGGATGAAAATTATTAACATAAACTCTAAATATTTATACAAAACATTGATAATCCTAAAAAGTTGTTAGAATATTACAATTATTACAGTGTCATTCTATTGTACATTTAAGTACAATAAGCTAAATCCGATTTTTGAAGTGATCGCGTTAAACGTGGCTGAAAAATTTTGCAAAGTGTCTCCCCATGCTATATTTATATAGTTTAATACAAGCTATTTACAAGTTATTATGTTATGGCGATTATGTTCTTTTGATAAATACGCTTTGAATCTCAACAGGGTGCATGCATCTATCTTACAATTTTTTTTTTTTTGTATTCGAGTAGGTAATAAATAAATAGGCGTTACTTTGTAATAGAAACCCTGTTTTATAAAATTTTATAAATACATTTTTTTGTATTTTAAGTGTATAATTATTATTAATTTGTTTTGAATTCTTGAACTTTTAATTAAATACTCTTAAATTTTTTAGCACCTTAGTAACGATGTATCTGACCGACCCACAAAATTAATTGATCGGTTAGGTTGCTTTGCTTGGAATTTCAATCTGGCACAATTGTGTTTGAAATTTCAAGAAAATATTTCATATTTCAAGTGAAATGTTGGATACTTAGAACAGGTTATTTCATATTTTGAGCAAAGAAACCTAACCAGGTAATTTATTTGAAGATTCAATTCCCATAATTATCTAAAAAAAATATAATTTTTAAATTTAATAAAAATACTCGATTTTGAGCTAACAATTGTCTTTATTTATGCAATAAATTGCCCACGTTTTGAAGACTTTCAGTTTTCATTATCAAAGCTAAAAATTTTACAATATTTTACATAATTTTACAATCCCTAAATAACTGACGTTATATTTTATATGGCATTTTGGGATTTCAACACTTGCAATTATTCATAGTATTGGTATTGGTATTTGTTTGTTTAACCTCCATCTTAAACTTCCATACGGATGTTGTGACAGAGGTCACCAACAAGTGCCCATGCTATCACACCCTGCACTATTTTAATTTTCTCTTTATCTATTTTAATGAGTTGAGGATGTGAAAGCGCCTTTTGACAATTGTAAGTGAAGTGTTATTGTATAATTGTTTGAGTGTCAGTGTAGCTGGTATGAGCGTTGAACCTATGGTCCAGGAGGTACGCGACTTCTCCCGAACCCCACGCCGGCTTATAGTGCCCTGGAAGCACTTCGGACCGCGTTATCCACATAATGTTAATTTTTTTTTTTTTTTTTTTTAACATTAGGTGGATGCCTCAATCCTAGAACCCACGGTAGAAGAACATCAAGAATATTTCGCAAAGAAAACACCTGGATGTTGATATAGCCGGGAATCGAACCGCGAACCTTCAGGTCCGAAGTCCAACGCCCTAACCACAGAGCTACCGAGACTCTAATTATTCATAGTATAGAACTTCATAATAAAAAGTTCCAGAAAATTACCAACAGCATCTCCATAAATTGTGTATGAGATAGTAATTTACATTAATTACGTTTAAATTTTTTAAAGCTTTTTTGAAGACAATGAACGCATTTCTAGAAAATATTTTGATACTTTGATATTGATTCTCTGCAATCTAGAAATAGATTGACACTCATTTATGGGCATTTTTTGATTCATTTTCGCTGTTTTTCAATACATTATATACTAATTTTCACATTCAATTAAGAAAAAATGGTTCACAATTTACCCAACATAATTTGAAATTTATTACTATAAAAAAGAAGAAAGTTATGTCAGACCAATGCAAATAATATACAGTGTTAATTTCGTTATACTTAAAAAAAAGTTATCTAGACCTGTGTAGAATCAATATTGTTTTAGCTTCTATTTCAGTCTTTTAGTTTGTTTTATTAATTTTAAAATTATAAAATTTTAGGTACCTTTGATTAGTATGAGTACTCTTTTTAAGAGCCAAAGCTATACTCGGCGTACTAAAGAAACAAGTTAAATTTGTGGTAAAATGGGACTTAGCATAATTTTAATTTAAAGACTTAGAATCCGGGTAATAATCCGAGTTTAGGGATTTAGAATAATTCGCGTTTCAGGACATTGTATTTAATAAAAGTAACTATACCAATTCTAAGATCAAAAAATTGTAATGTTGGGTATACTATTTATGCATTATACTCAGAATTTAGATTTATTAAACATGTTCAGTGCTTAAAGTTTGTGTTAACTCAAACCAGTTATAAGTTTTTTTTTGTGTGCACTCAGCGACTATTGGTATTGTGGCAGCACCAACGTTCAAAAGAACAATAGACTAGTCTATTGTATTTTGAACGTTGGTGCTTCCACAATACCAATAGTCGCTGAGTGTGGTTAAAATTAAATAAATGTTTTCCCGAAACAAATACTATTAATTTCAGTTTTTAGAAAAAATTTATGAATTAAGTTCAATCATTGATATTTGTAACATCAATATTTCTGATTGTTATAATTTAAAAATACATACGATTGCGAGTTATGAATAATATTTTTTTGTTTAAATATAACAATAATAAAACATTATATTAATGTCATCTGCACACATCAAATGAAATAAACTGATTCATTATACTTCGTTGTCTATTCATTGACTGGGCTTACGATTGCTATATGTGACAGTGGACCAGAAATCCGGGCAGTTCTCATGTTCTAGTTGTATAAATTATTCTAACGGATGTTAAAAGGAAGATTCATTACAATTAAATATTATATAAATACAAATGTGCAAACTGACTTATTTGTAAGATTAATTTATCCTATTTAAAAAATTCTTATATATTTGCTTGTGATTTGATTAATTTAACAGTAAATTTTATAAAGCATATGGTCGGAGTTTTTATAAATTTTTTGCATAATTTGAAAAGAGATAAAAAAATATTAGATACGCATTTTTTTCGCTAATCTAGGTAGTTATAGTTAAAGGGTAGAGTTGCACTCAGTGGGACTGAAGTTACTATATTAAAAATGTCAAAATTTGACGTCATCAACTCGAAAAACAAAAAATACGAGTCTATTACTTTTTCATATAAATTCACATTAACTTGCTAAAATTTTAACCCATGCAAGATTACTATCAAATACATTAATGGTAAAAAATTAAATTAAATAAGTATTCGTGGATAGTATTTAACCCAGTAGAGATGAAACTTGAACACCATAAACTTTATAGTCTTGAATTAAAAAATAATTTTATTTATATTTTTTGAATTATTAATTTATGGCTAAATATTTTTTAACTTGGTATTTAATAATTACTTGGAATACAAATCCTCATTTTTATTAAAAAATTTGAAAAAGAAAATGTATATATTGACATCATTGATCATGATTATATAGTATAAAAGTATAAAGACTACTGCGGGATATCAATGTATTATCGGCCCCAGCGTATTTTTGAATTTTTTTTGGTTCAGCAAGTATTTTCATAAAAACTCGGATTTCAAGTGCAGTACCCCTCCCCCTACTCCCTTTCCGCCAACCCACGGCATTTTTTGGATTTTGCTTAATAATTAATATATGAAGAATAAAAAATGCACCCACAAAAACATTATTTTAAAGAAATATGAACACGTTTTAAGGCTAAAAATTAAAAAAAACGCATTTTTTGACGATTTCTTATGTCTAAATACTGGATTATCTCGAAATTCGTGATTGACGCATTTTTATAATTTTCAGGAAAGAAGTATCTTTGAACTCAACCAGAGGCTTAATCTTCTAATATCACCCCGTATGTTAAACAAAGCTTTTCATTATCAAGGAAACCTAGCAACTTTACAAGACAAATGAAAAAAAAAAAAAATATTGGGATTGAATAAACTAGACACAATAATGCACTGAATCATAGAAACACTAAATAAATAATATAACCGGTTTGTTTAACTACACAACCAACGAGCATGGAACATATTCACTCATAACAGTAATAAATCCAAAAACCGAAATTACAATAAATCCTGAAATATAAATTATGCTAAGTCCATAAACTTAAAGTATTCTAAGTTTTTGTTGTTAGCAAGGCCTGACTCCCACTTCAAATCGCTTCAAATTATTCTAAGTCCCTAAATCGAAAATACTCTAAGTGCATTTCACCCCCCCCCCCCTAAAAACGTCACTTTTTCAACCCCCCCCCCCTAAAAACGTCAATTTTTCACCCCCCCCCCCCCTAGAAACGTAACTTTTTCACCCCCCCCCCCCCCCCTGCCGAGCCAAACTTTTTCGAATACCACATCCAATGAACATGTTCCATGTTAATACACACGTAATTATACGAGCACACAAAGTTTATATACTTAAGTTTTGTCTTCGTCGTCGTTGTCCTATCTTTGCCCGCTTGCGACGTCTTATTGATGTATATTCAGTACTGTGTATACTTTATTTTTTGAACATGTTTTTTAGGCCGTTTCTACACCAGCACATAATCATCTTTTATGATAATCATTTCTGCTAGACATTTTTTAGTGTAGCTGGCGTAATTATAACTTAAAGGCATAATTACGCCAGCTATACCAAAAAATGTCTAGCAGACATGATTATGTGCTGGTGTAGAAAGTGCCTTAAAATTTTGTTTCATTAATTAAATATAAAAACAAAAATTGGCATCAATATTTTTAACTCTTTCTATATTGTTTATTGCGAAGTTTATGGTTATGCGTATTATTATTTACTATTATTGCGATATTAATCGTATAGTAGCAGACAATAAAACTCCATCTTTCGCCATAGAAAACATGTCTGAAAAGTCGCTCAGGTTCTGATGATGAAAAAAATTTTCTACGCTAGTGGCGAGAAAACACGGGCTGGAAATACGTGTTTTTGGACCGTCGACTAGAAAAATATACTATTTATTTCTCTTGAATCAGGTAAATTGGACCCTCTTTTCCGAGCTCTTTTTGAGATTCGCCAAGTACCCTTCCGTTTCTCTGTTAAAATTTTTTAAAAAGTAAAAAGACCTATTTATTCTATATGAATGATTTTAAACGAATTTTTTATTGTTTCAATTAGTCTGACAAAACTATTGAGTCTGGCCCTTTCCCTCTCCAAAAGAAAATTGGAGCTGTGAAACGGCGATTTTTATAACTTTAGGTCTGGCTTGAATTGAAAACATAAAAAAATATTAATCTATCCTTCATTTTAAAAATTTGATTTGTTAAAATGGTTGTTAAAATAGATATGTTAAATATTTATTTGTGGTTATTTTTTAATTTATAAAATGGTGTTTAATGTTAATTATTATATTTTCTCTGATTTTATGCAAAATTTTTATTTATTTTTAATTCAAGCCGGACCTAAAGTTACAAAAATCGCCGTTTCACAGCTCCAATTTGCTTTTGGAGTGAGAAAGGGCCGGGCTCAGTATAATTCTAATAAAGCCAGCCATAGAAAATTTCCTTTATCTATACAATAACCATGATTGAAAGTGATATCTACGATACAATTAAAAACAACATAAAAATAAAAATTATATAAATTATTCAAATATTGAAAATGTTCATTATGTAGGTATTAATAACAGGAGTAAATTTAATGAATAAAAATAGCTTCAATCACTATATTTATATATTTATACCATTATAAATGCATTTCGCTTTCGAGAAAAAAAAAATGAAGTCAGCTCAAAGTCTTTTTCACAATTTTCATTTCCAAATCAGCATGAACTATAGTTGAAATTTTTAACATTAATATATTTAAAAACAATTTTTAATGCTATAGATATAAGAAGTCTAATTTAAGGTGGTACAATACTAAAGCCGCCATTTTGTTTTTTTTTCGATTTCTGAATTATCGACGCTACATACATATGTAAAATCGTATATGTATTAGTATAATACTAGGTTATTTACATACTTTTTATTTAATTATTTAATAATTATGCAATGAAACAAGTAAAACAAATTGGAAATATAATCTTTGAGCTTTTATTTACCATATTATTTAAGTTTCATTAATCTGTGTAATCGCAATCATACTTTTCACCAGCTCCAAAGATGATTTTCCATAAGAGCAATGTTAAACTACCTACACTTTTTTCTTGATTAAATAATAATTAGGCAACCAAAGTTGTAAAAGAAAGTTTATTTCATTTCTTAAAGACTTTATCTTTATGTTGTATAAGTTTCATTCATTTCTGTTATCATAAATTTTTAGTATTGTAACACCTTAATGCATAGTATTAAATATTTTACTTTTTTTTTTAAAATTATTTTAACATTTTTTGTCTAGCAATATTTACACTTTGCTTGAAGAATTTTTAACCCTTCAAATTAGGACATAGTCATTATTTCCAAATTATTTCTCGATAGCAAGCTTGATAGTACAGAAAAATAATAGATTATAGGATGATAATTTTCTTTAAAAAAAGTAAATAATCATATTTTATGATTAAACCATATATGTTTTGAATAACACAGCAGTTAAAAAAAGATTTTTTCATTTTTTAATACAAAGCTACATCAATAAACAAAGTATAATTTTTCATCAATGAAACAAACGTCCCGACAGATCCACTTTGCATACATATATAAAATATTAAAGCATGCGGGTCGTCATAGTCTTTAGAAAAAAATCAACTTCATTCGTATTAATCGTAAATTTAAAATTTTAAGAAGCTACCGGAACTTACTATAGCAGCTTTTATAAATGTATGATGAAGCAAATTTTTCATATACCAGAGACATAATTATATAAATGTGATGGCTTTGAATTTGTATAGCTTGCCACTTGTGTCGTTTTTTACATATATATAATACTCTCACCATCACAACGCCTCAGGATTTTTATATACAGTACTTTTTGCTTGATTATGACCCTGATGAAAAAAAGAAAAGAGAACAAGATTTGTCTGCGTGTATTAAAAGGCCGCGTATATATGCTTTTGTGTAACAAGTTTGATTCTACATCAAGTTCTTGCTACCGAGGTGCATGATTCAAAGGACACACAGGTGATTGATGAATCCAAGAAAAAAGAAAGATATAAAAGAAATAACAGAGAATCTTCAGGCTTGATCTTACCATCGTTATCTTCTTTATGTACAACCAGTAGGCGGCAATGAACTTTGATCAGAAATCAAGCAGTATTATTTTTTTTTATTATTATTTTTTTTGTTAGTTTCATTTTTTTTTCATATCAAGCTTTACTATATAAATGTTTCTCAGCTCATTTAATCCACACACATCGTGTATGTTATATGAAAAAGAATATGCTGTGGCCCACACCTGAAGCGTCGCTAATAATCATTACGATAAACAATGTTACAAAAAAAATTATAAATTTTTTTTTTTTTAAGTTAATTCAAGGTGAATTATTTAATAAACAAAATTTTAATGTCTTTATTTAACAAAAATATTATCGTCATTCATAAAAGTATAACGTAAATGCTTAAATAATAAAAATTAAAAATTTTGAACTCAACTGACCTATGTTTTTTATTACAATAATTGTGATATACTTTGCGTGTCTTTTAATTCAATTAATTTTCATGGATACATATTAAAAATTGCGATGAATTTAATAATATTTACTAGAATAATAGTAAAAATATTTTATTTTTTTAAATAAAAAATGGTTTGAAATTCGTTTTTACGTGAGTTTGTATAGCATCTTATTTACTAATTCGTTTCTACTTCAGTGATAATTAAGACAAATGAATTCATAAGGTGGAAGTTGATTATTTTTTTTACTAATATTAGAATCAACACATCGAATTTTATAATTTACTGAAGAAATATAATAAATCTTATTAAACACTAAGAAGTCAGTTATCTATAAATTTAATATTAAAACAATTAATATGAATCAAATGATAAAAAATAAAATAAATTTTTTTATTAAATTTATAGTCATTTAAGTGTAGCAACTAATTTTTATAACGTCAATTGATCAAGTAGTATTAAGAGGCATGGTAGAAGATTAATTCACTTTATTGACTCAATAATGTTATAGTCATTTCTCATTATTACATCAAATCTTAAAATAAAAAAAAAAACTTGATGTGATTGAGAGTTAGGGTAAATTATATTACTTAAAGAAAAAAATCAGAGTATATTGAAATATAATTTGTTATATTGTTAATGTGTATTGTAATATTATAAGGGTAAGGATTTTAGGGTTACGTAACATTGATTGTTATCAAGTATGTTTTTAGTTGTGTGTGTGTATGTGTGTGTAACAGAGAAAATGGAAATTAAAATATGAGAATCTCTTAACGGATAACAAATCAACCTCTCGACTTTTTTTTTTATTTATTGCATCAACGCATCTGATAAGAGCGAGGTCACTCGGTGAACCGTCAACGAATAACACACTCAATTGGGTAGCTTCGTATATATGTATAATTTACATTGTTAGTTATTTTATATATTATTATATTTATGCGTTTTTTATACGAGTGTGTGTTTATATGCGTGTGTGGGTGTTTTTATGTATGTGTTAAATTGAAAGAAATAAATATAAGGGGCTACTAACTTGAAACTATTGTAATAAGTATTTTATAAAACAGTTTGAGTGTAGTTTTACGTGCTATGCTAATTGAAAATTATGTGCATTACATTTTTACTTATTTTGGCTTTTATTTGCTACAAATAAATATTTATGTAAACGAGTCTTTAATTAAATAATGCGATAGTTTTTTTAACAAAATATACTACTGTTATTATCATTGAGACGGTAAAAACATATAGTCGAGTCTCACGTGTTTTACCCCTTAAAGTAAATTTGAAAGACACTTTTAATATTTTTAATCTAGTGGAATCTCTTCAGCAGCACTTTTTGGTATAAAAAGGAGTTAAAAAACCCCCATTTTCACCCCCTTCACTCACAGAGCTTATTTTAAGTTTTTTTATATTGAGTGGTTCAAGTAGGTTTTTGGGGTCACCGAATCTGTATCTGGATTTAAAAATTAAATTGAGGGTGTATATTATCCCTACTTCCCCCATAACTCTACGTAAAAACATTTTTTTTAAAACTTCCAAGGTTTTTTCGGCCGCTGAATCCGAATCTTGGTCAAAAATTTAATTGGGAGTGTATTTTACCCCTATTCCGACCCTGCAACTCTTAAAAAAATTTTTTTTAAAATAACTTTCCTTTGTTTTAATTTTAATTTTGTCTGGATCAACTATCGTAGTTATTTCAATATTCAATTTTTACTATTTTTTGAAAAACTAAAATTTTCAAAAATTTTTGACAAAAAATGAAATATTGTTGAAATATGAATAAATCATACTATGGAAATTGATTTTGTTTAATTTGGCACTACTTTTTACGTATTCAGTTAAATTTTTACTACTTTCAGGAAAACTAAAATTTGTCGAAAATTTTTGAAAATAGATATGATACGAAAATCGATACTTTTATCAAATATCATAAATCTCTATTGATTTATATTCAGCGACCCAAAAAAACCTACTTGAAATGGACAATTTTTTTACACTGTTGAAATAAAAAACAGGAAGTTATTTTAAAAAATGCATTTTAAAGGGTTGAGGTGGTGAAATAGGGGTGATACACACCCCATTCTAATTTTTAACTCCAAATTCAGATTCAGTGAGCCAAAAAAACTACAGAGCCATTCAAAATAAAATTATACAGACATTTAACTTAAATATTCTAAAAATGTAAAAATGATTGATTTTCATGAAATAAGTATTTGAAAATTATTTTTTTTTTGTAGTTCTCTAATAAATTATTAATCAAGAATCCCAAGTTGGTAGCCCCTTGGAAAAAAAATAAAGCTATTGAATTAGTCTTGTCATTCGTCAATTAAAGCAACACGAAAGACTTGACTCAATGATTCGACTATATTTCTTGTGAGAAAAGCTTTAATGCATTTAAATTTTATTTGACTTAATTATTAATTTGATTACGAATAAATAATACAATTATTCTATTAAACAAATAAATTGATTAAAAAATATTTTGAATATCATATTTTATTTTCAATTTAGGAAAATTTTTAGTGTGACTTATGCAAATCTGAAAATTATTTTACCACTAATTTTCGTACATTTTATTTTTAATGGGCTAATAAATAAAATGCTCTGCAAAAGTTTCTCATTGGATGTATATGACTTAAGAAAGGGTGCATTCGATTCAAAAACTCTAATTTTGTAGAATTGACTATATACATGAATAGAAAAAGTTTGAGGACATTAAAAATAAAATTATTTTATGATAAATTTTACATTATTAATCGGTTCTGCATAAATTTGTATAAAAATATACCTTTTTTCGCTGAATTTGCATTTTTAAAATCGGAAAATTTTACTAATTATCGGTATAACTTTTCCCTATGTGAAAATAGTCAAACCCATATTAATACCAAGTGAAAGTTTATGGAATACTCTGTCTCCACACCCAATTTGAAGTTATTTGAAGTAACGGGTTACATTTTCCAATTTTCTGGATTTCCACGTAAAAATTTTAAAAGACGGTTTGGAAATTCAGAGCCAGGGAAATTTTCGATCAAAATCTCTTTTTTAATAGTCTTTTTAAAACATCTTCATGCTTTTACATAACGATCAATACTGAAAAAAATTGGTGTCTGAAGCCACTGCGGATTTTTTTTGCGTGTGAAATATTGCAAATAGTTTGAAACGTAAAGAAAATTTAAAAAAAAGAAGAGTTTCATGCTCCCTTAAAATGCGGGCACTAAAGCAGAGTGGGATTTTTGGGATTTTTAAAAAAAAATTATTTTAAACCGAAAATTTTGAACTTTTTTTTATGTTTTATGTCATTTGCAACCATTTAAAAGACAAAAAAATCAGGTAGCAGAAACCAAAATTTCGGTACCTGCAACTTGAAATATAGTAATAGTAACCGAAAAAGTTCTGAATTTAGCAATCGGATTTTTGGTTCCTCATAGAGGAACCATTGTGATCGGTCAAAATTTTTTTTTTTGATTTTTTGGTCATATAAGCACGTTTTGAGATCTCAGGAAGCTTAAAAACCGGTTTTTAAAAAAAGTCTGTATGTGTGTGTGTGTGTGTGTGTGTGTGTGCATGTACGTACGTACGTATGTAATCGCTGATATTTCACAAACATTATGGAATTAAGACCTAATTTTTTTTTTCAAAAATTTTTTCACCAAAAAAGCTCGAGGTACGTTTTTTTTTTTTTTAATTTGGATGTAATACCTCATTTATTTCCACGAAAGTACTTATATTTGAAAGTATGGTTTTCACATGATATCTCGAATCGGATACTTAATTTTCTGAAAATTTTTTTCCTAAAATTTTTTTCACAAAAAAATACAAAAAATACAAATTTTTTTTTCTTTTTGGACGTAGTACCTAATTTATTTCCACGGAAGTACTAGTTTTAAGAACCTTGTTTATAGTAATTTTTTGGATCTGATACTTAATTTTTTCAAATTTTTTTTTGTCAAAATTAAAAAAAAAAGAAAAATAAAAAAAACTGCAATATTTTTTTTTTTTTGGTGTAATACCTCACTTAATTTCATTAAAGTACTAATATCTTAAAATATTGTAACCGGTGATATTTCACAACCATAATTGAATTAAGACCTAATTTTTTTTTCAAAAATTTTTTAACAAAAAAAGCTCGGGTACTTTTTTTTTTTTATAATTTGGATGTAATACCTCATTTATTTCCATGAAAGTACTTATATTTGAAAGTATGGTTTTCACATGATATCTCGAATCGGATACTTAATTTTCTGAAAATTTTTTTCACAAAAAAATACAAAAAATACAAATTTCTTTTTCTTTTTGGACGTAGTACCTAATTTATTTCTATGAGAGTACTAGTTTTAGAAAGTTCGTTTATAGTAATTTTTTGGATCTGATACCGAATTTTTTCAAAATTTTTTTCTGAAATTTAAAAAAACAAAAAAATTAAAAAAACTGCAATATTTTTTTTTTTTTTGTGTAATACTTTATTTAGTTCCATGAAAGTACTTATATTTGAAAATATGGTTTTTACTCGATATCTCGAATCTGATATTTAATTATTTGAAAATTTGTTCCAAAATTTTCGATGAATAAAAAAAACTTTTAAAATTTAATAGAAATGTATGTATGATTGCATGCTTGTAACCGGTGATATCTGTGGCATATTGAAGTATTAAACTCGTTGTTTGAGGAACCTTAGTGCCAGCTAGTTGGCAGGGTATTTTTCATTGTAATCAATTGAAGAAATTTTATAATTATAAAAAGCCTCTGTCAAACTTATTCCAAATTTCTCATTTTCATCAAAAATGTTCGAATTTTCTTTTAAGGAAAAATAGGCACACAAAAATATACTAAACTTGTATTAAAAAATCGTCAAAAAATTAAGCGTACCACTCAGGTCACTCTATACATCAAAAAGGTTAATAAATTTACAGTAATAAGATAAAAGATTTAAAAAAACAAAACAACAATGAATAAAATTTACATTATTATACCCTAACAACATTTTTTTTTCTCTGATTACACACGCATAAACATCGTATTAAGATATAATTGAATGGGAAGAAAAGTAAGATAATTTCACACGTTATCCATTGAACAACATATAAATTGACTTTAAAGAACATCATCCAATAAACTTACATAAGCTTTGACGCGTGCAAAGATTTTCTATTCTTTAAAATCAAATAAAACAAGATTTGTGGTTTTAAGACGTATTACACATAAAATATCTATTGAATTAACACATAGAAATGACATACACGTTAATATGAATTTCAATAAATGATCACTGATTTTGATAAAAGGTGTATTGATCAAAATCAGTGTATAAAGAGAAGAGATTTTGTAATGTGTGTCGTCAACGATATAATATATTAGCCTAAAATATGTGGGAGCTGTATATATAGATTTTCATTCAACTAATATAAAGGAGAAGAGGGTAAGATTTGATTGGACCATTGAGGAGACACGTGCAGTCCACCCTGGGTATTGTATACATAAGAGAGAAGCCCTCTAGCTGTGAATCTCGTTATGAACTTATTCAGAGAACTTAATGCTTACGTGTATATGTACGTGAATCAAGGTGGAATTATCTATATGAATAAAATATACGTCATAGGTAGCCAAAAATTTTACCCTTGATATTATTTGCAAACTCTTTTATATGTACATTAGACTTTGAGAATCATCATTGTAGAAATTTTTTTTTATATTCACGAAAAATAAAATTATTTTGTATGACATGCATGATAATAAATTGATCCTCTAATCAAGCAGTAGAATATAAATAATTGAAAATATGAATAGAAATTACCTAAATAAATGTGATGTAGTACAAATAAAACTTTAATATTATTATTATATAGTAACATCAAATAAACAAAAATGTACTCATAACAGAATTGGAAAATTATGAGATTACATTGGAACTTACAATTATAATTTGATGACAAATTTTCCTAAAAAATAATCATAATACTAATCTTTTGAGTGACTTTCAATAATTTTTTTTTGTGAATTATAAAAAATATATTTATTTTATTACAGTTAATGTTATTGTTCATTATAACTTAAGATATTAAAATAGATGCCAATATTTTTTTATCTCGTTTTTTATACCATGCTACTAATAAATAGGATATTTCATTTCTCCTTTGGTAGATTCTTGTCAAATGTAGATGTACTTCTGTATTTATCTGAAACAGTGAAATTTTAAATATTAGATATTAGATACACTTATATTTTCTGTAAAACTGAAATATGTTTTCAAAGAAAATAAAAATAATATTTTTAATTTGAAAGGAATGATATTATAAAAACTAAATTATTTCATAAAGATAAATTTTGGCCTTTTGAAAAATTTTTTCCTCTTTCCTAATAAAATTAGTTCCTGAGGAATTCGATACCCCTAGGAATGAGACCAATTAAAAATGTAACTCAAAAAATGCTGCCCTAATTAATTTTTTCAACTTATTGTTATATTTTTTAATATCTATATCCCTAAATCGATTTTTAGAAGTCCCTAAGTCAAAATTATTCTAAGTCCCAAAACGAAATTATTTTCCCCTAAAACGGACAAAATTGACTCCCCTCCCCCTTGATTTTCAGATTTACAGGGTAACCCCTCCCTGTAAACATGTTCCATGTTAAAAGGAAAACAAAAAACTTAAAGCTTATTAAATTTTAAGAACTTCAACTTCACTTTAACAGAAAATTTTCTAAAAAAATAAAAAGTTATATTTTTTATGCAAAACATCCTGCAAAATCTAAATTTTGGTCATATTTTTAATTGGTCACGTGGCTTAATAGGAAAATTTTAAAATCTATTGCTTTTGAATCCAGTTTTAAGTAAATTTCGGACCTCGGAATCAATTTTTTCGGGAAATTTACTTTGGGCCACTATAATAAAAAAAAATTTGATGAAAAAATAAGTAAGTTTACAAAGAAAATAAGAAAAATGATTCTTTTATTTTTTAAAATGGGCCAATAAAGTAAAAAAAATGATTGCCATAATCGAAAGTTAAAAAAATTGCTAAAAAATGGCCCAAAGGCTTTTTTTCAGTACCTCAGGGAAAAAAGCTTTTTATCCGTTTTGAAGACTCAATTGTTAGGTTTAGTTCAATTTGGTTTAAAAATGCCCGAATATATTTTTGTAGTAAATTGAATTTTTTTACAAACTAAAATGTCTGATTCACTTCTTTTTGACCACAGACGTTAAATATTTTTTATTTTATTTCTATAATTCCTAAAAAAAATACACAAAAACTTTAAGGTACAAATAATAAAAATAAATAATTAATAATAAATGGAAAACTAAACTTTTAAAATAAAAAAAAAATGAATCATTAAAAAGAAATGCAAACTTTGTCACACGTTTCATTTTAACTGTTATTTTAAAGTTTCTTTTTTCTTCAAAATATTTTAACCGTTAAGAACACGAATTTAAATCCACACACATAAATAAATTTAAAAAAAAAAAGTATTTGTCAACGGTTTAAATTATGCATTGTTAAAAAGCACAACTTTAAGATTAAACGTATACAGGACCTTTAAAAATCTAAAAAAAACAATTCTTAGAGATTTATAGGTATTGTAAAAAATAAATTTATTTACCAATAAATATAGAAGCATACAATAAATATATTTATATTTATATACATGTACGATGACGTTCCCATGTGTTACTGTAAAGTCGATCGGTCTACTATTGTTGAACGAGCATGTGGGCCAACAATGCCCACTTCTGCAGTAACCGCGACGTACTTCACTCCGTCTATTATTTAAGGCATGTTTTTGTGTAATATTAAAGTATATATACATGAACCCTTAACTACATTATATATATATTTTCCAAACAACACCAGTAAATTATATTTACATGTACACGTATAAGTGATCTTCAGATCAGCCACTATATAAAAAAAAATTTCAAGTACTACTTGAAAAAAAAAAATTTTTTAACCAACACAAGTGACTAAAATTTGCTTGATTCTACCTGCCATCTAAGATTTTTATTATTTACAAGCAAGTAGTGTGAATCAACTTGAATTTTTTTTTTTATTTCAATAATAGAATGAAAGAATTGATTGATATCAAGGAAGTCAAATTTGCTATTATTCAATAAAATAATATTTACTGCATTACTTTATATAACTTTGAGAAAATTTACTTTTTTAAAGAAATTGAAAGGGTAAATAAAATTATAAAATAGGGGGGTTTTTTTAGTTATTACTTTATAGTATTAAACTCGAACATAAAGTCGAATAAAACTTTATTTCTTTTGATATTATAATTTTTGTTGAATATATAGTTAGTTGTAATATTTTCAACGAACATGTATGACTTTATAGAATTTATAAAACTTTTATTTTATTTGATTTATTTATGCTTTATTAAACAATTTACGTTATAATGTATGTGAAATATTATTCTAAATCCATTATGTATTAAAAGAAATTTAATTTTAAAACTTTTAGTTTATAAACTTAATATGAATTAATTTTTTAGTACACTGTCGCTGTTTGATGAGTTAATGCTCATTCTATTTGAGACTTTAAATATGTCTTTATGATAATGTTTTAAATTATGTTTTTTAACTTTGGAATTTAGTCCTTTCTATACAAAATGTTCAAAATGCACCTGTGACCTCTATTATCATAGGGTACATCTATTAATGACGTAATATTTTTAGGGGAGGGATGAGATTTATGACAACCATTGTTAACAATATAGGAAAAATCACAAAAAAATTTGAAATATAGTTACACGGGACCGGGGGTTTAAAAATGCCTCGCTTTTGAGTGACCTCATGCGCTGATACCTTACACTGTAAATAGACATATCAAAATGTCTAAAATTTGATTGCTTTATAGAAAAATATCGATTCAAACAAAACTAATAAAGAGTCTTCGAAACGTGGGCAATTTATAGCAAAAATAAAAGAAAAAATTGTTAGTTCAAAACTCAAGTATTTTTATTTAATTTGAAAATATTGAAGTTGAATATTTTTTATAAAAATATCAGCGTCGGTCGTTGCTTATTCACTAATATTGAAAAGTTTATAATTTTTTTTATTTTGCAATTTTTAAATTTAATTTGTATTTTATTTTTTATGCATAAAATAATTCTTAGTTATACACATTTAAATTTAAAATTTACTTTCTTATAGATAACACAGAATATTTTAAATATTGCTTTAAATAAAATCTAGATGTCGCTTTTCTCGTAAAAGAATTAGAATTTCACTATTATATAAGTAATCGAAAATTTATTGAAATCATATGTACTTACTGTTTATAATATTGATATAAAATATTTTTATATATTCAAGATACAATCTTGTTTAAAATAAAAATTGATTTTTAACTTATAGAAATAAAAAAATTACATATTTTGTTACGAAGTGCTTGTTTTGTATCTGATGCTCTAGACACAGACAGCATTTTGAACATTCTTGTGTACTCATTAAGCATTGCATGAAGGAGTTCATGCTTCTTCACCTAAAACCTAATGAATAAAATGAATTTTCGTTAGAAAGTTGAAAAAAACTAAAAAATTAAGTCATACAATGAAAACCAGGTTCTAATGAAAGATGTACTCGAAAATTTAGTCCCTTATTGGTTAGGGAATTGCAAGCTTAAAAAACATTTTAGAAAAACTTACTTTGACTTAAATTAATACTTATCAAAATCCTAATGAGGCACAATTTTTATCTTTTTTATTTATAACCTCAAATTAGGGGTGGAAACTAAAAATTATATAAATTAAATTCTTAGCAATTTTGAAGTATAATTCTTAATTTTTTTAAATAATTCTTAATTTTTTTAATCTTATGATATTTTATACATATTGCATCAAACTGGATATTAAATAGGAAAACCCACCTTTATAGTGCTGGAAAACTACCCATGGGTAGTTTTCCAGCACTATAAAGGTGGGTTTTCCTATTTAATATCCAGTTTGATGCAATATGTATAAAATATTTTTATCAAATCCTTATACAAAAATATTAAAAGTAATCTTCAAAAAATTTTTTAATTTATTTTTAACTTATGCGGGATACTTTTCATCCTTAATCTAGAGCTATGAATGACTTAAAAAAAAAAAACAAAAACTTGGCTCTCTTAGGCTTTTAAAAATTATTTTAAGCCAAAGTAAGTTTTTTAGGAGCTTTTTAAGCTCTCAATTCTCTAGTCAAAAAGGGACTAAAAAAGAGTATTTTTTGGGTAACTTTTTCATTTCAACATATTTTTAGCAAGATTTTAATAGTTTTTAGTATATCAAAAAATTAAATTTAAATGAACCTCAAGAAATATTTTAACTCTTTCCTGAGGAATTGCCCCCACCACAAGTCACGTGATACACGCTTTACGCAGTTTATTTTACTTTATTTATTTAATATATTAATTTATTTAAAATAAAATACTTGATAATTCATTTGTATATAACTAATATTTTTATATTTGATGAATAAAAATAATTTTAAACGTTACTACATAGCTGTAGTACTACTCCATACACGCATACTAATGTAAGTCACACAGAGAACGATTTAGGGAGATTCCTCAGGAAAGAGTTAAAATAAAAAATTTTGTCTTTATTAAATTTTATATTTACCAAGTATCTATCAAAACTTATAAAATTTCATGAAAAGCCAATTTTTGAACACTTACTTCCTAAATACATAATTCAAATCTTTGAGATAAATTCATCTTAATTAAAATATTTTTTATATAAAATCTATTTTTTTTCCACATAATAATTAAAAAAACTGATTTAAAAAAAAATTATGAATAATAATTTGTGCGGATATAATTATTGATTACATAAAAAAACTAAAGTTTAATTGCTCTTGTTTAACATTAAATAGTGATTTTTTTTGTTGTTGAAATTCATATTTTTATTAAAATATTGTGCATAAATAATTTTATTTATAAAAAAGTTTAATTGAGTAAATGAGACTTTTTTTTTCTACTTCAGTGTCATTATATTTTTGCTGTTTTATTATAATTTTTTGCTGGAATTGAAAAAAAAAAAAACTTATTTTTTATGAATTTATGAACTTCTTGCTTATTTAATAAGTTAATCTACACTGTAAAAAGTAACTTTCTTAGGTTTACAAAGAAAATAGAATTTTTTCAAAAAATTAGTGAATTTTCGAACAAATTTATAAATATTCGAAAAAAATCGTATAATTACTAAATTTAGTATATTAACAAAAAATTCGAGTATGTATTCTCGATATTTTTTTTGTGAATTCGCAAGAAAAATTGATAATTTACAATTACATCTTTTTTCGTAAAATCACAAAAAAAAAATGGAGAATTCTCGAATTTTTTGTTAATATACTAAATTTAGTAAATATACGATTTTTTTCGAATATTTACAAATTTGTTCGAAAATTTACTAATTTTTCGAAAATGTTCTAATTTTTTTGTTAATGTAAGAAAGTTACTTTTTCACAGTGTAGTAAAATTTTTCTGGGATACCGAATATTTTATCAGATTTTAATTTTAACGAAAAGTTTGGAATTTTCGCTAAATAATTTTATTAAACATCGTTATTTTTGAGGCTTCAAAATGACAAAACCAAAGAAAATAGTTTTAGGTATTGAAAATCTATGAGTAAGCAAGTAAATTAAAACCTAAAACAAGATAACTTAGCTTTCTTCTGCTGAGATATTAAAGCTATTCACAGATCAAATCGGATCAAATAAAATTTTTGATCCCAAAATAAGATTTTATGGAAAATTATTATGAAACTCTAAGAGGTTAAAAAAAGTTAACTCTAAAATAGGCACTTTAGAAAAAAAATAAGAAAAATAGCAAAAAAGTTAAAAATAGTCAAAAAACGAAAACATGAAAGGTGCTACGCTGGAAAAAGAATGGTTGAGGTCTAAAAGGCTAAAAAGTTTTGAAAATTATTTTTTTTTATATCCTTGGAAACAAATATTTTGGGCTTAATTTAAAGACTTGTTAATTAAAATCTTATAAACTTTAGAAAGGAATCAACCCATAAAATATTAAGAAAAATTAAAAATTTTATATTAATAGAAAAAAAATAATTTTTAACATTTTTTTTTGAGAAAAAAATATATTTAATTATACTTAATTAAAATAACATACTTTACTTTTGCAATGAAAATTCTAAGTATATTACATTACTCGCTCAAAAGAAACGAAATATAAGTATAATGATATAATAACATTACTTATCCTTATGCACATACATGTAAAGTAATGTAACTTATTTATATATGATAAACATAGAAAATAAATAAATTTAATTTTATCAAAGTTTAACGAAAAATGTCATTAAAAAAAGTTTTTGTTACATTTATTCCGAGATTTATTCATTATTTTATAAGAATAATATTTTTAAAATGTAAATTTTTGCGATAGAGATATCTGAAATATTAGGCTATCTTATGGCATTCAGTTAAGCTGAGGACATAGTGGATGTTTTTTTAACTACCGAAACCTATTCTGAAAGTTAGGAGCAAATCAGTTTCCCAAATAGCTGACAACCCAATTTCAGAGTAGCTCAAAAATTCTGTATTATTTAATAGGAAAACTTGGGTCCTTTAGGAAAAACACGTTAGTTTAAATTATCTGTTGATTATTTAAAGGTTTAAATTGATTTTTTATGTTTGAATAATATATTATACTGCAATTCAAGACTTACCCATAAAAATGAATCTCATTTAGAAAAACAAAAATATATTTGTAAAAGAACAAAAAAAAAACAAAGATTCCATATAAATTTTGGGATCCCTAAAAGTTAAATTATACGATTACTGACGTTTAAAACATTAAAAATTGACTAAAGCTAGTGAAAATTAGTAAAAATGTTTAGTAATTATACTGAATTGTATATTTTTATCGTTTATTAATAAGTAATAATATTACAAGGAGCAAAATAATATTAACTTAAAATAATCAAATGCTTCAAAATTAAACATTGGTTTCCATGGCTTAAAAGCTACAAAAATTTAAAAAAAAAAATTTTAAGGTCTTGGATGAGTAAATAGTGATGTATTTTTGTCAAATTTTTACTACTTTACTCTTCCAAAAAGATTTTCTTTTGAAAAGTATGCAGAACAAGAAAGCTCATTAACTTCAATTTTCATTTATACTAAAATTTATCTGAGATAAGAGCAGTTTTGTTTGGAAATCAACTATTAATTTATTAAAATTTTACAAATTAGACGTAAATATTTACCAACTTTCAACAAATAACATCGTTCATTATTCACCCCCCATGCCAATTTTGTTAAAAAAACTTCATTATGCCGATTATGATTACTAATTTATCAGTCCCTATGAACAGGGATCCTGAAGCAACTAAAGCGGAGTCAAATAAGGATTTAATAGTGATGTAAAAGGAAAGCCAGGTTTTTTTTATTTCTGATAATTTTTAGGAGCACCTATTATTTTTAATAACTTTCCATTTTCCAAAATTTCCAAAATAAAATTCTAACTCAATTTTTGGATTCCTCGGCAAATTTTACTATAGACCCTGTTTTTTGAGAAATGCTGAACATTTCTGTAATGCTGTATAAAATAAAGAAGAAACAATTTGTATAAAAATAAAAAAAATGGAATTTTGCTAATTTTTATCAATTTTATCAATTTTATGAATTATTATTGTTTTTATTTATACAGAATTACAGAAATTTTCAAAATTTCTCAAAAAAGAGGGTCTAATAAGAATAAAGAGAGTAAAATTTCTAAAGGAATACAAAAATCGAGTCAGAATTTTGATTAGATTACAGAAAAATCCAGAAAATGGAAAAATTCGGAAAATGGAAAATTATTAAAAATAGTAGGTGCTCTTAAAATTTTCATTTAGAAACGTTTGGGATTTAACCGACCATTGCATGTTACTTCTATGAGGTCACTCGATACTTCTATAGAGAAAAACCTCAAGTGGGAGACATTTTTATAAGTTGCTTCAGGACCCTCGTGTATGGCTACACTCCTAGGATTCGTAAGAATTCGCATTTGGAAAAATAAAAATTTTTCAAAACGTTACTAAATATTTGTTTATTTTCGATCAATTGTTTGCGAGATATAAGAATTTAAAGTCAGAGTTTCGCTTTAAGATATTTTAATAAATGCTAATATTTTGAAATACCATCGAAAAAAACTTAAGCAAAACGAACGAGTAAAAAACATTTAAAAACTAGGAGCTTGTACAAAATTTCTGAGATCTATAAAACCTATTTTAGTCAAAAATTAAAATTTTTGCAGCATTTTAAAAATTGGTCATTTTTGGCCAAATATGTTCATTTGGTTTACTGACCATAACGGTAATAGAATTACTGATAAAAAAATGCGGTTTACGAGAGTCAAAAGGTGATAAATACTCCAAAAAAAATGAGACCAACCGAAAGGTATTTGGTTTAATTACAAGGTAGCAACGCCATTTAGAAGATAGCCTAAAAATTCCTATCTTATATAGCATATACCCCTGCTATAGGGTTTAATTTCTAGGACCAGGAGGCCCATTCAGGTAAACTGAGGGTATGAAGGATGTTTTCTCAACTACCACAACCTGTTTTGAAAGTTAGAAGCAAATCGTATTCCCAAACAGTTGACAATCCTCTTGTTATCTTCAATAAAACCTTATAAGAAATTTTGGTTTTTTTGAAATTTTGACGGATTGTACGGCTCAAATTCGCTCTAACCGGGCTCATTTTGAAGGACTTTGATAGATAAAAAACATATAAATTTTCCAGAAAGGTTATTTTTGATATAGCAAAATACGAGGCAAAATAATTGAATTTTAAAGCAAAATTTTTAATGTTAGTCTTCAGTATTTTTGAATTTAAGGGTTCCTAGAGTGAGCAAAATTATTTTTTGACTTTTTTATGTGAAAAAAGTATCAAAGACGAATCTTTTAAGACCATGTAGACCTATTTTGGTACTAAGGAAACAAAGATATGAATTTTTGACAGATTTTTGAAAAAAAAGAGAAAAAAAAACACTTTTTTGCCCCCCCTGCCCCATGAAGTGCAGCTGGGGGCAAAATTCCAACGGGTAACTTATTATTTTTTTATGTATAAACAATCTGTAAAAGATTTTTTAGATATTATTACGGTGCAGATTTTCCCCTAATATTCAGGGATGCTCTTTATATTTTGTATCTTTCAGCCTTTAATTATTTTAAGTCTCTAAATCAAAAATATTCCAAGTCCTTTATCGAAAATAATCTCCATTTAACCACCTCCCACCTCCCACAACTCCATTTAACCACCTCCCCCCCTCCAAATGACATGCTTGGAATACCCCCTGCCTATAAACATTTTAAAAGTTAAAAATAAATATTTATCATCTATTTTATATTTGCCCTTATATTTATACTTCTCGCAACTGAAATGATTTCCAGAACATATATAAATAAGAAAGCAAGTAACTAATGAATAAAATCTATTACACTGGAACCTCGATTATCCGGACTAGGTGAGACTAACCCCGATCCGGATATCTGAAAATCCGGTTAATACGGAAAAATTAAAAAATTTTCCCATAAAATAAAAAAAATGGTAAACAATTGATATGTATATCGATCTCAAATTAAATTACGACTAAAACCAAAAAACGTAAGATTTAAAACTAAATCCTGCAAATAAAAAAAACGTTAAGAAGTTTGAAAAAAAAAGTATGTACATTAAATTCTTTTTAATAAAAATTACAAAATACTTCTCACTTTCCAGATAAACCATAAAAATAATTTTAAAAAAATTTTATATGATTTACTATATTATATTTACTATATTACTATATCTCAGAGTACCACATTGCAGGACATATTTAATTTGGAACAATGGGAGAAAAAAAAATTATACTTCTTTAAAAAATAATTTAAAAAAACTCAAATTATAGTTTTTTAAATAAAACGCACTGAAAAAAATAAATCCAAAATATATTTTGAAGAAAGTACAAGTAGAGTACAAGTACAACATTAAAAAAATGTTTTTCATAACAGATTTACAAAGTTTTGAAATTCTTTATTCAAAAATTTTTTATTAAAACTGACATTCAATTATTAATAAAAGTACATCTCGTAGCTTGAATATGCATGAACAGACAATAATAACTAGCAGTTGAATGAGAATCGATATAAAAAAAAATATTACTCAGAATTAAAATATTTAAATATGTTGATCGTAAAACATTAGGTCATTTAATTGTATACATTTAAAAGAAGTCACGGCTAAAAAAAATATTAAAAACAAACAATCAAATAAAAGTTTAGGCAAAATTCTTTACTCATTTAAAATAAAAAAAATTAATAGAATGATTTTATGATAGATTTATACCCATCTATGAGAATAATGAAATATCCGGTAATAAAGTCATAAAGTTTAGTAAAAAGTAAAAAAAATTATTATTGTATCTTAATATAATAATTTTTATGAAATTTTTGTTTGAATAAAATTATAAGATCTTTTTAAAAAAGGCCGCCAGCGAAGGTATATAATTTTAGCAATGCTTCTTATTGTGTGTTAAAAATAACTTTTACATAAATTGAAAAAAAATCAATTTTGTTTTTTGACCAAAATGCCAATCCGGTTGATCCAGAATCCGTATAATTGAGGTCCGGATAATCGAGGTTCCAGTGTATTTAAAATAACTATCTTATACACGGTTATGATATACACAATAGCATATAACAAATAATTTAATAAGATGATCATCAATTTGGCTACATATCAGGCACCTATTACTATTATCCTAAAATAGTTTAAACTTCGAATTATTATTATATATACAGGTTGTTCGTAATTTTTTTCTACTTACAAACGATAATAATTATATTTCAATAATTCAAGGCTGTCATTATTGTCCTTAGTAGGGAACAGTACAGATTTAAAGGGGTCTTTGAACAGTACATTCTTAACCAGCTCAAATGTTTATTATTTGGTAAAAATAAATATTTCTACACGAGGTTAAGAATACATTTTTCTTTACTAGCGGGCAATAATGACTATATTCCAGTTTTGAGAGCCCGTCATTACTGCCCTAAATAGAGAAAAAACATTTTGAAACTCGTGTTAGAAATTGTACTAAATGCGACTACAGTCCCTTGGCGCTACACGCCTTGGGCCTATAATCTGCCTCATTTGCCAAAATAAACATTTATAAGATTCCTTAGAGAAATAGTCATTAGAAATAATATTCAAAATGCATTCTTTATCTCTTAACGCTCTGGGTAAAAAAAGTTTTCATTCCCTAAAAAATAAATTCTAATTTATGAAAACATAAAACCATACCTAAATGATGCCAATAAATACTTGCGTTGTTTTGAGACTAAAAGTTCAATTTATAAAAGCACACGTATTTTTGGGATTATTTAGAAGCGCAGTCTTCTTATTTCTTTAGAAAATATAAACTTTCTTCACCATATAAAATATTCTATTCTGATCTTAAAATACGAATAAAAAAAATTTTAATAAAAATGGTCAAAATCCATAAAACTTATTAAATAAGTAAACTTTCTTAAATCGCAATAATAATTTTCATATAAAAATTCATAAATCACAATGTATTCTGATCACGCAATACAATAGTAGCATAAAAATCAGAGCACACTCAATCTATATATATATATATATACCAATATATACAAATAAATAATTAAACTAAAAAGTAAATAAAAAAAAATTTTTTATTATCATAATGATATATTACTAATAAAATGTTCTGCGAAAGTTTTAATAATTGTGAGACATTATAACAAACAAAACTAAAAAAAGCTAAAGTAATAAAATTTAATTGGTGAATTAAATTTACTTTTTATGGGAAGCTGTTTTCCGCTCTTTAATTTTTAAGTATACATCTATATATCTTCTTCTTTTTTTTTATTTATTTATTTTAACCAAAAAGGAAATATTTTTTTTTGAGATTATAAGATTTAGATTAAGAAATGATTTTTTTATAGATGGATAGAAACTAGCCCTTATAAAAAATTAAGGTATATATATATGTGCTATATAAATTAGGTGCGGGTTATAAAACTACGGATATAAAAAATAAAAATTAAACATTCGTTCTCATATTCGAAGGGTGAAACAATAAACGATACAAACGACAATGAAGATTTAAGTGCTGACCTCAATGATATATCAACTCTATATGTATATTTGTTGAAATAGATTTCAATTGAATTGAAGGAACAGTAGTGTAGTACATTTATTTTAAATGTAAGGGGGAGATATCTAACTCTCGACTTACGATTGTTTAATTTTATAATTTTTTAAATGAAATCTTCTATTTTTTATTTAAATCACTGTCATATAATTTATTCATTATTTGAGTATTATAAGCTTTATTATGCTATTATATTGTTAATTCAATTAAGGTTTTCTTGTGTATACTTTTGTCTTATTAAGAATATTGGTCTTGAGGTATTAGGTTCAAATTTTTAAGAAATTTTTAATTAAAATTTGGTTTTTATTTAGGTAATTGTGTATTGAATGTATAAAAAAGTTCTTCAATATAGTTTAAAGAATACTTAAATATAATTTAATCAAAATAATAATTTCTTAATTTTACATAAAAATTTGAGCAATGGAATATTAGAGAGTAAAAAATTGCAAAAATAATATCTACAATACTTTTCATATCCGTTAAACAAATTAATAAAAGTATTAACAAAAAAAAAGTTATTTTATGATTTACTTATAAATTTTGTAGAAAAAAATAACTGATTTTTTTTTTATGCAAGAATATTTGCTGGATTAATGTATGAAACTGTATAAATTCAATTAAAACAACAATACAACTTGCTGGCGCCATCTCTTTATTTTTTGCAGGATTATATAGGTTTGTATCGATCTTCGTAACTGCATTTGTATTTGAATTTTTAAGTTAAAGCTTTTATTATGTTTTTTTGAAATAAAAAAAAATTAAAATTAACATTTTAATTAATTTCATAAAAATAATATTATCAAATTAGTTTTTTTAATTAAATTTAACATAATAAATTATTTATTATTTATTGGCATGTTTAATTGTTATTAAAAAATCCCATTTTATGAATTTTCATTAAATTTTAATAATTTACATGTATAGAATAAATTGTATTTATTGTAATATTATTATTCACCAATACAATAAAATAAAAATTAAATTAAAAATATATTTTAATTAAAAAAAAAAAAAAATTATTGAGCTGTTGTTAATGTGATTCACGCTATGGGCGAAACAAAGCAGTTTAATAGTATTCATTAAATTACATTAATTTGTATTGGTGAATAATAATATTAGCCCGTAAAGACCGATAAGTACAATTTATCCTATATATTTCAATTATCATCAGGCGATAAAAAAATATATTAATTAATTTTTCAAATTGATTTGCATTGTTCTAAAGATAACAAACCTACTAGCAGCAGCAATTTCTCGTGAAAATTCAAATTTTCTGTCAAATTGTCATATGCTCACAGGACTTGGTGAGAAATTAGCATAGAAGGAAAAAAAATATTGACAAAAAAAATAAAAATTCATAAAAATCAACTTCATCCATTTATAACAGAAATTAAGTTATGGAAATTTTTGTATGTTAAACATGATCACTTTTGGATATTTTTCAGAAAAATTTTTTGTTGTTGTAAATTGCAAGTATAGTAGCTATTTTCCCACGAAAATAAAATTTTATATCGGAAACTCTTTACCAAAAATCTTGAAATGAAACCTTGAAATTGGAGAAATTTTCTAATTTTGACACAATTTAACAAAAAAAACTTATAAACGATATGTGTAAATACAACATAAATGCTTAGAATATGTTTACTACAGCTGAAGGCTAAGTATATTGCATAAATATAACGTAACATTACAATAGATTTGCTATTTTTATAATTTTTAGTTATCATCTTTACTAGATGTTAAGATTTTAAACCCAAATTATTCTTATTCCTTAAAACGGTATTATACTCTAAGCCCCTAAACCCGGATTATTCTAAATCCAATTTGACCCTCCCTCTTAAATTGGAAACTTTTTACCCCTAGCTGCTTAAATCAGACACTTTTGGCCTCCCTTGATTTTTGGGTTCTCAGGAGGTTTACCGCTCCCTATAAACATGTTTAATGTTTTAAAAAATTAAAAAATGAACTTGACCGAGTTTTTGTGCTATTTATCCATGAAATTACTTTATAAACTCTATGCATAAAATAAATGTTTATCAATAAAATCAAAACCTTAATTTATTTTGTCTCAATCAAAAATTTTGTGCCCATTCCTCCTAATTAAAATTAATAGTAAAAGTTCCAAAATTTCTTATACAACATATTTTATTTATTCTAAAGGTGAAAATAGTGAAAAAGTTGATGTTTACAAAACATGTTGCAATGAAAATACCAAATAAATTATTAAAATAATGAATACAAACTGTTATTTGGATCATTTAGCCAAGCATTTAGTAGAAAACAAAACATTTAAAAAAATTAGAAATCATTAGAAGCTTTTGTGAGCTTTTTTAGTTTTTTTAGGTTTTATATTTAAAATTTAAAGTAAACAAAAATTATTAACAAAATGTGAATTATTATTGTCCTATTCTTAGATGGTTACTTTTTTCTCGAAAGTGAAAGGCTCTTATGAGACTATAAATAAAAGTAAGCGAGTCGTTTTAAAATTATCTGAATAATATTGAAATATACAAATTTAATTTATGATAATTGTACAGCAAAGCTCTTATAGGATGCAAAAATCGACACCTTGTAGACACGGATATCTAAAAAATAAACAATCAGATTGCTGTCATTTTTTAAACCTTTCATTATTGTACTTTTTGTTTCACACAGGTAAAAAACCTTATAAATGTGTGCCACGCAATAAATTTCATAGGTTTTATATAAACTTTGCATCGATGAAATATTCTAAAAATACAAAATAGCACAAAATATATTTTAATTAATTATTTTATTAATTTTCATTTTATGGAATTCAATGTTTAAAGCCCGATATCTTATCTGCGTGTCGACTTGTTTTTACACAATAAATTAATTTTTAAACCAAAATTTATATATGGGCGATTATTTCTCAACCCGGCCACTCCCCTCTGACCAAAAATGGTGGCAACTTAAAAAAGTTTTGGTTTTCTCAAATTAACTGGAAATTTTCAACTCTGTAAATCTACTGTGCCCATTTTAGGCACTGAGCGGCGGCAGGTCGACATTTTAAAAACAGTAAAATTGAAATAAAAGTAAATTAAAGGTTTTTGAAATTTTTTTCTCTTAAAAGTTGTTATTTATTAAAGCAAAGAAAATGAGACCATTTGCGTGATAATTAGTTGATTTCTTAAAAAGTTTTGTGGGTGCTATGTAGTTTTTAAAAATGGGTAAAAAACGGCTACTTTGACTGATGATATCTCTGAACCTACATATCCAAAATAAAAAAGTTTTAGTGCAAAATGGTAGTCTTTTGATACATAATAAGTGTGCCAAATATCAGGGGATTTTATTGAGTAGTTTCGGATTTAGTAATTTTCGGGTATTAATTCTCTTTAAAAAATGGGTCAAAATTTGTTTCAGAATTACCCTTAAAATTGCTAAATCCGAAACCACTCAATCAAATCCCCTGATATTTGGCACACTTATTATGTATTAAAATACTACCATTTTGCACTAAAACTTTTTTATTTTGGATATGTAGGTTCAGAGATATCATCAGTCAAAGTAGCCGTTTTTTACCCATTTTTAAAAACTACATAGCACCCACAAAACTTTTTAAGAAATCAACTAATTATCACGCAAATGGTCTCATTTTCTTTGGTTTAATAAATAACAACTTTTAAGAGAAAAAAATTTCAAAAACCTTTAATTTACTTTTATTTCAATTTTTCTGTTTTTAAAATGTCGACCTGCCGCCGCTCAGTGCCTAAAATGGGCACAGTAGATTTATAGAGTTGAAAAGGCCAATGAGAATAAAAAACTAGACCCTTTTTCCAGTCAATTTGAGAAAACCAAAATCTTTTTAAGTTCCCACCATTTTTGGACAGAGGGGGGTGGCCGGGTTGAGAAATAATCGCCCATATATTTCTATTAATATATCCTTATATGTAAATAACTCTCAAATTTCAGATTCTGATGTCAAACTTAAAATTAAAATCAATCTGAAACTCAAATTTGCGGGTCAAAGTTGATTACAAACGGCAAATAAAGAAGTTTTGGAAATTCGAAGCTAGTAGAAAATTTTTGAGACCCATATGAAACCTATTTTTGTCACAAATTTGTCAATTTGGGCAAAAAATTGCCATTTGGTTTATTGGCTATATAATAATGAGAGAATCCACGATAAAAAATTGCTTTTTACAGAGTTTGAAAAGTGAGTTTAATGCCAAAACATTGTGGCCAACAAGAATTATTTTTTTAACTTTTGAGATTACAGCAAAATTACCAAAAAACTCTATTCAAGAGCTTTGTGCCCTGTGTTTCTATGCCTAGAAGGCCCGTTATAACAATTTGGGGTTATCAGGGTTGTTTTGAATTGAGTAAAATATTTAGTAATTAAGTAGATTAAGGGGTCTTAAAGTTCAGCAATTTTTTTTTTTTTTAATTTTTGGAAAAAGCACGTAATAACAAAGATTCCACTAAAAAAATATTGGTTGAGATCTGTTCAGTAAACAAATAACGTGGTTGCAAAAAGGGGTGTTAGTAATAAAATGTAAGGAAAAATTTTATATTTTATATCATTGCTTACTAGGCATCATCAAATTATTAATGAAGGGTAAAATTTCATTTTTAAGTAAAATAACTAATCGATTTGACCTGTATTAGTTGAGCCAATGTATTTCGTAACACACTTTTTTTTTAGTTCCATGGATAAAAATAGCTGTACTATATGTTTTTCGACCTGCTAAAGCCGAATCCAAAGTCTATTTTCAGATTGAAAGTGGTAGATTAATTGTTATTAACTAATTATTGCAAAATTAGCCCTAAATTAAACAAAATCGAGTTGTGAATGCCAACAATCTTCAAAAATTTTTGAGTTAAACAAAACTTTCCGATGTATTTTAACTTACAGTACATATGTTTTCCAATACGTAATATTTAAGATTAATTTGTATGCAATGCAAATAGGGTAAAGGATGGGGTTTTGAACGCTTTAAGGAAATTCGTGACTTTACTAACGAACAAAAATAAAAAATATAGTATTTTTTAACGTAATAACTTTTTAAATAGCAAAAATGAATATAATTCTTGAGGAATAAACGGTTATTTGACAGATACGATATGAATGTTTTAATTTTAAATAGAGCATTATCAGAGAAAATCTATAACACCAGGGTTTTGGACACTAAGTATAGGGTTTTGGACATGAAATGTATGAGGTTTTGGACACCATTCTTAAAGCTAACTACATAATACATTTTTTTAAAATAATAATCAGAAAAATTATAAACAATGGGTATATAATGGCATATAATTAATTTTTAATTAATTTTTAAATAAGAATATAAGTAACTAATAAAAATTTTACTAATTTTTAATCAATTGAAAAAGTTCATGTTACTAACATTCGTCGAGTGTAGGGGTATATAAGAAAACATTTTAATTAAAAAATTATATTTATTCTAATCAATTGTAAATAAAAAAAGAGAGCAAGAGAATAAGAAACCTAGAGAATAAGAATCCTAATTTTAATATTTGTTTTTGGATTTAATAACATTTAACACATAGATAATATTAGATAGAGATATTACCATTATCTTTAACAAAATGCTGTCCGCATATGCTGTTTTGGACATTCAAATAAAATACATGTCCAAAACTACATTTTTAATTACATTTAAGATGGGTTCTTAGATATCTTAATTAAACGCATAAAAAAGGAAGAAAATGTTTTTTTTGTTATAAATTTAATGTTTTATGATTACATAATCAAATAAAAGCAAAAAACTTGTTATTATCAAAAAAATATAAATAAAATATTTATCTGTATGTATCTCGTATCCTTAGTATTTTTGTTAAAAAATGATTCCATATAAAGTAGTCTATTAAAGTAATGTAAAAAGAAAATACTATTACGAAGGAAATAAATACCTCATGCCGTAAATATATCGGTAGTTCTTAGCTAAATCGATGTCTTGAATATAAAAAATACAGAATGCAATGTTTTGGTATGCGAAAATCCAATTCCCAAGGCTTCCGGTGACCTGGTTGCGATTTGGCAGATGTTTTTCCAATTATGATTTTTTTCGCATTCTTAGCCACCCGTTTCTTTTTGATTTTGTGAACGCCCTAAATAAGCCTAAAAAATATTTTCTTAACAAAGGTAGGTAGTAAAATTTCCTGCCCGATCCGAACCTGGACATAAATATTTTTTTGGAAAAACCTCAGGAAAAGTCGAAAAACAGAAGAAACTAAAAGAAAATTTCAAATACACATTTCTTAAAAAGCGTCACTTTGTTTTAACTTTTTTTTGTGATAAATGTGTTTTCCTATTTATTTTATAGTGGTGAACTCCTTTTTGTCATATTTGCCTTTCAAGTGCTTAAAAACCAATTTTAAGCTGAAAAAACTGATTTTGAAAATTTTACATTTTCTGAATTTTCTCGCTTTTCCTGACAGGAAATGAAAATTATGACTTAATTTTCGGGTTCCTCGGGAACTTTTCACATACAAAACGCTTCTGGGTAAAATTATAGAGGCCTCTGTGACGCTGTAAAAAAAAGAATAACAAAGTAAGCTGCTAAAATCAAGCATACTTTATACTATAGGAGATCCCTATTAAAACATTTCAAATAGTCTTAAATTATTATTTGACTAAAAGATTAAAATTTAGATGAATATAGTAGGCAAAAAACCCTTTTAAAGTATTTTAATTTATATGAGAATATAACTATTAATTACAATATTTCTTAAACATACTCAAAAAAATTCTGAATTTTGTAAGAATGCTTACAGACAAGATCATATTTAAAGATAATTTTCATAAATAAAATGGTAAATTGATTATTTTCATGATTACTTAACGCTTCTTATATAATATTAAAAAGTCACTTCTCTTTTGAGAAAATAGCGCCATCTAGATATTGCTTATCACACCAATCAAATAATACTTATATTATATTCAAGAATTCCCTTATAATTTCAACCACGAAATTTTAATTTTATAATTTTATTTGGCATACAAGGACGTTTCGAGACCTCAGGGAGCTAAAAAACCGATTTTTAAAAAAAGTCCGAATGTGTGTATGTTTTGTGTGTGTGTGTGTGTGTATGTACGTATGTATGTGTTTCGAACTGGATTTGATTAAAAAATTGAATTCGGTGGAACCTCCACAAAATGTTTGATCAGCTTTTACCTTATTCAAAGTAAAAACATTGAACGGTAGAGAATGATGGTAAAAGAAAATTAACAATTATTTTTTTTTTTTTAAATATATTAAATTAAAATTGAAATTAAATCTTTAAAAAATTTAATGAACTAACAAACTTATTTTTGATTTTAATAGAAAAAAATTTTAAGGTTATAAAAATAAAAATTTATAAATACCAAATGATACAAGACCTTATTTAATTTTATAACAAACTTTTTTTTTTTTTTTCTTCAAATTCGATGATCTTACAATAAAATAAATTTTTGAAATTTTATTTACGTCCTTTCATTTTTAAAAAATTTTTATAATAGATAATATTTTCCTTTCACCACAATCACAATAATAATCAGGACAAATTATTCAATTAATATATATTAATAATTATTAAAAACTTTTATTTTAAATTAAATGAAATCTTTCAATAAAATTTTTAATTTATTCGAATCAAAAAATATTTCTCTTTTTAAACAACCTCAACCAACTTCTTTTTCTTTCTGACGATATTATTATTTTTTTTAAACAAAAAACCGTAACCAAGTAACATAGCAACAATAAACAATAAATTTCAAATTTCAAATCTAAACATTTTCTTCTACACTGTAATAATGTTCAGACTTATTATTCATAAAAATCTTTCATTTAAATATTCTAAGTAGTTAAATAAAATTCAATTTTTTAATCAAATCCAGTTCGGAACAGTATGTATGTATGTGTTCCAAACTGGATTTGATTAAAAAATTGAATTTTAATTTAATATATTTAAAAATAAAAATAAAAATAATTGTTTGTTCAAAAATAGAATTATTATAATAAATATAAATTTTATTTTGAATTAAAATCATTTTCTGAAAATTTTCTTTTACCATCATTCTCTACCGTTCAATGTTTTTACTTTCATTCTAAATAGGGTAAAAGCTGATCAAACATTTTGGAGGTTCCACCGAGATATTGAACACAAATTGTACCTGATTAACGGTGAGGATAAATCGTGGTAGAAGACCTACTGATGATGACAACCAAACTACGAGTAAATGTAAGACGACATAACCTCAATGGAGATGAACTTGATCACGGCATAGTAGTCAATACATAGTAGTCAAGACGCCAAACACAACAGACACCTTGACTAAATGTTCATCAAGGTCAAGTTCAAGGTCAAAATCAAGGGCATTTACCAATTCTTCCAGGTTATGATTTGATTCCTGTATTAGCTGTTCATTAGCCAGCAAGGGTTAACGAACAACGACAACATAGAGATAAATATCAAATTTGAAAAATACTTTGAATGATATTGAAGAATGAATATCATGGAAAATTTTTCTTGACAGTTTTCAAGGTTACCTTCACTGTATAAAATACAGTATTTAATCATCTGGTATTACGAATAGGTTATGAAAATTCACTTGAGAAAAAACACATCATTCATACTGGGTACTCGGGGAAGTACGTCATCATGATTACCAACATCATTCAATTTAATATAATCAACTTATTGAAAGTGATTGAAGTCAGCCTCAATTTATATGAATACTAAGATAAAGTTATTGCATGCCCAAATTTTTGGGAACAATTTCACGTCAACTATTGTTATGATCAGCTTCAGAAGTTCAAAACATATTTAATGATTACTAAATTCATTTATTGTTATCTCATTTTTTTCAACGAAACAAATTTTCATGCAATCCTCTAAGCTTATCGTCACATATAAGTCTGTCCCTCGATTTTAGCTTTTTTTAAGCTTCCCACCTTTTATGTGAGCGCACTCTATATTTATGCACTTGAAAGCACTGTTGTATTTTTTTTTCTTACTTAAGGTTGAATCAGGTGGATAGAATTAGCATTTTTTGGGTAAAAATTTCTGACGATCGAAACTTCTGAAATGTTTAATATTTTTAGCCATTGATCATGTTATGTTTCCCTTAAAATTTATTGACTACAAACGGAGATATTAGCGCTTGAAATTTCATTAATTTTTGAGGTACTTAATTAATCAAGACTTTTTTATAAATAATCTAATTTTAAAAATCTTTGAATATAATATTTAGGACATTATTTAGCATCGAATCACTAAAAAAAATTTTGATTTTCTACGTTTCGCCGCGAATAAATTGATTTTTTGACAAATTTAGGTTAGGCCAAAAATCAAAAAACTTGAAATATATTTCACATTATTGTTAAGAATTGAGATTTTTTTTAGTGAATCGATGCTAAATAATGTCCTAAATATTATATTCAAAGATTTTTAAAATTAGATTATTTATAAAAAAGTCTTGATTAATTAAGTACCTCAAAAATTAATGAAATTTCAAGCGCTAATATCTCCGTTTGTAGTCAATAAATTTTCAAATTTTTTTTTTAAACTTTAAGGGACACATAACATGATCAATGGCTACAAATATTAAACATTCCAGAAGTTTCGATCTCCAGAAATTTTTACCTAAAAAATGCTATTTCTATCCACGTGATTCAACCTTAACCACTCATTTATGAACCGTGGAAAACTTAAAATTTTAAATATGAAAGCTTTGACTATGAAAATTAAACATATTAAATTTTTAAAACGCTTTTACAAAAAAAAAAATGTCGCCACCGTCCATGTCGTTTTCTCCAAGTGTATGTCATATATTGCTCAATATATCTTGTTCAATTATGTGTTTTGATGAAAAAATAAGATACCCAAAGTTTGAGAAAATTTGATGGCTTCAATACAGAGTTATTTCAATAATACACTCAAAATGTCGCCACCGTCCATGTCGCCACCGTCCGCAAAAATAAAAAAATCCCATAAGAATAAAACCTAGAATTTATTTTTACATTTGTAGCAGTACCACTGAAAATTTTAGGTTTTTGGACCTTAATAAACATAAAAATACAAAAAAATAAAAAAATAAATATAATTAGTGTTGTGCCGTAAACAATAAAAAAATATACAGTTCCAGTGAAAACTGCCCATATAGAATTATCGTTTGTAAAGGATTTCTTCATCTGATACGTAATTTTTCAAAAGTTTTTACATAACAAAATTAAAATAACACCATAATTTTTTTTTCTTTTTTGACGAAGTATTTAAATTTTTTTCTATGAAAGTACTAATCTATAGAATTATCGTTTTTACTAGGTAAAATAGACGATCAAAAATATTTTCTTATTGTTAATAAGGAACTATAGTGCCAATTACATGACAGCGTTTTTTTGAATCAATTCGTAAGAATAAAAAACTGTCGCGGAAATCTAAAAGTGATCTGAAAGTATAAAAGAAATCCCAAAAGATTAAAATTCTCCCAAAAATATGACTCTGTGTATAGAAGAATAACAATTGTACTTTTTGCTCAATTTTCACCAAAAGCCATTAACCAAAAAGATCAATGGCGGTGGCGGCAGCGGTTATTGTTTTAATCGTATTCTAAAATTTTCATATATATTTATCAGTTATTAACAAACATTTCATTTAACTTTTTTTTATCATAAGTTTCAATTTTCATGTTTATTAAAATTATGGTTATTCTGTGATTAAAACAAAATATATGTTCAATGACATTATTCATATGTAAGTTTTTGAGTAAAAAGTGTACTGAGCCTAAGTGAACTAAGAATATTTAATGGAAAATATAACTATCATTTTACAAATTTGGCATGCAGAAGTTTTGCAACTATGCTAACAAAAAGGAAATTACGGAGTACTTACCAATAGCAAAGTTTCAAATTTCAAAATATATATGCAGAAACAGGAAAAAAGTATAGTTTTTTTTAAAATAGCAAAAATTTCTTACAGATGTAAATTATTCATCCTCGTTCACGGATTGATAAATGCTGGTCTGGCCCTAGTTTACTTTCTAAACCTGTTCAAATTTGTGTAATTTAATTAAGAGCCTCAATTGGCCATATTTACGGATCAAATTTGAGATTCTTGCTAGAATTTTATGCCATGACTTAGAGAAACAAGTCGTAAAACTGTAATATAGTATTTTTTAGATTGCCTTAAAAATAACATTGTAGGTTAATTTTAACTTTTAAATATATAAAATAAAAGTTTTTTTCAAAAAATTGTCAATATTTAATTGATAAAAAAATTATACTTCCTTGTTTTTTATATTTTTATTTTTTGGAAATAGTTATTTATTGTTCATTTTATCATAAATTCCGAAAATATATCAATTTTTTGATAAAATTAGCAGTTATAATAAAAAAAATTGTATAAACAGATTGTAACTTATTAGTTAGTTATATACTATAGTAATGTTAATATATTAACAATAATTAAATAAGTGATAGAAATTGATAATTTTGACAAATATATACATTTATAAACTTTAGCGTTTGACAAAATAAACTTTTATATGGGCCACATAATAATATACTATTATTTCTTACTATCCATTAATACGACATCCTGCTAAATATATACATTATTAAAGAAATAGATTCATTTTAATTAAAAGATGCAATATTGGTCCTAAATCTAACAATTTTAAATCTAATATATGAATTCGAATTAATGTTAACAATTATATAAAGATTACGTATATGAAAATTGCAGAAGATTTGCTTGTAATTTAAAATAAAATTTTTTTTTAACCGTAGAGCAACGTATGTAAGAGTAATTATAAAATATGTATTACTCATTTTTTTGTAAACACAACCTAAATGTATGGAACATATTTACTTACTGCTGAGGGCTAGGGATAATGCATAAATATTCCGAAAAATTACAACACAATTTGCTATTTTTATAATTTTTAATTATCAGCTTAACTAAATGTTAAGATTCTAAACCCAAACTATTCTGATTCCCTAAACTCGTATTATTATAAGTCCCTAAATCGAAAATATTCTAAGTCCCTAATCCCATATTTTTCTAAGTCTTTAAATCTAAATTAATCCAAGTCCCATTTGACTCCCATTTAAATCGGACATATTTGACCCTCCACTTAAATCAGACACATTTGACTCCCCCCCCTCAAATGGGACACATTTGACCCCCCATCTCTTGATTTTCAGATTTATAGAGAACCCCTTCCCTATAAACAGATTCCATGTTAAAATGGTAGTAACTACCAAAAACATCTTTTATATTCAGTTAGAACTTTAAAAACACCCAATTTGATCCATTAAAGAGTTATGATTGTAAATAGAAAATTTGAATAAATATCCACATTACCGACACTGTATTTTTTTTTTATAACTTTCAGCATAAAATAAAATTAGTCGTGAAAATATTTCAAAATGTGTTTATTATAAAATTTCACAAATTATAAAAAAACATTGTTGTTTTAGGTTATGGTACTTGCTAAGACTTGGTTTTCAACTAAATAATTAATAGTTGAATGTTGTAACTTAGATTAAATAAATTGGAAATATAATCTTTGACAATTTATTTATCATATCTATTTGGGTTCAACTCCCTGTGTCATTATTATGGTACTTTTTGTAAGCTCCAAATATGATTTAAAAAATATTTTGTTAAGGTGACCAAGTTACTTTTATTACGAGCGCGTGCTTAGATGCCTGGTACCGAACTGAATTTATATTTATTCATTAATAGTATATTTTTAAATATACGCAAAAATAAAGAATGGCCCAGATCGCACGTAAATTGCAATCCGAGGCAAAGCCGAGGATGGCAAACTGCGGTCTGGGACATTCTTTTTTTACGGCCGAGGCCAAAACATAATTTTTCTTTGTCAGTGACTAGAAAACACGTATTTTCGAATTGCGCTGCGGCCGGGAAATACGTGCTTTCTGGCCACTGACAAGAAAATTTTATTTTAATATTATACATTTACACATACCCATTTTTATTATTGTTTACAATTAATTGTATAAGTTTATGGCAGTGTTATATAGTGTATTCTTTTGATCGTCCAACGCATCAATCGAAATAATACAAATCATTATTAAATTTAAGTGTATACGAATAATTTATGTTCCGCTACTATTTATACGGATATAAATTATGAAAAAATTTTGAATGCATGTAATGCTCACAGGAATCACAATGAATATTCAAAAAAAGATATAGACTTAGAAATTTTTAGGAATGAAGTTAAAGATATGGCAGCTGATGATAATCAAACGTGTCCGTCAAATTTAACTAAAAAGGCCGCACAGAAAACTGGCATGCATTTTGATTACGAGCACTTAAAACAAATGAGAAAAAGTGTTTACAAAGTTAGTACTACTTTTAAATATACATATATTTATTTAATAAATGACTTTATACTGAAATTATTTTATTAAATGTATTATTTATTATTCAAGATTAATTAAAAAAAAATTCACTTTTTCAAAATACGTATCTCAATGTATACACCGAACCATTCTCAAAATATACAATTATAAGAGGATTGATCTTTCGAATTCTCAACTGATCGTAAAATATATATTTTTCGAGATCTTGGTTTTTGAAAGCTTTATAGATCTCGAATTCTTCCAGAGCATTCACGATGTTACCTTTTTCAAAGTAATGCAAAGACGTTAAATTTTTATGTAGACTAGAGCAATTATGTTTCTCAGTTAAGATGTATTTCGCAAAATGAGATTTTACATTTTCTATAATTATTAGCTTCCTTGGATTTGTAGGTGGTATATACTCATGAAATCTGGATGAAAATTTTCTACCTGTTTGCCCAATGTGGAAACAATTGCAGTAATTACAATATAACTTATAAATTCCTGACTTTTATTCTAATGATACCTACTTGTTTTTTACTTAGTTATTTTGACAATTTATTTGTTGTTTTGAAGCTTACTTGGTAGTTAAATTTACTAAATGTGTTGGTAAGAAAATATGGTGGGTGATAACCATATGTTGCTGAAATTTATTTGGTTTCTGGTTTTTTACTACGATTTTTGTGTCTATGAATTATTTTGTCTATGATATTACCAGGATATTACTATTATAACCATTTGTGACAGCTATGTGTTTTAAAACATATTTCATTGTTGTAATTTTCTTGATTTAAAAGTAGTGAAAGTAGTATGTGAATCAATCAATGAAAACTAACCATTTTTTAGGAATGTGGATGACAAGATTCTGCATGTATCACCAAGTCTGAGGTGGATGGTTTTCTGTACATATTAAATTAAAAACCATCATTGACTTTTTGTAAAGATAAGTCAAAAAAATTTAGCTTATTTTATTTTTCTATTTTTAGCGTAAATTGTATGTCTGGGTTAACTTCATTTAGATAAGATCTTAAATTCTCCAATTGTCTTAACTCATTAACGCCGGGGCGGAGAGTTTTCGAAATGAGCGAAAATAAGTGTATTCCCTTATAGATAAGTGGCTAAAAAGTTCTTTAAAAGTTCTTTAAAAGTTCTTTTTAGCCACTTATCTATAAGGGAATATGCTTATTTTCGCTAATTTCCAAAACTCTCCACCCCGGCGTTAATGAGTTAATATGAATTCTCCAAATATGAATTTCCATAAGAGCCATGTTATTTATTTATTTATTTATTAAACCAATATAAAATACAGAAAATTGTACATAAACAAGTATAATATGTGTAGTATACATAACATTTCTGTATCCTCAGAGTCAAATCAAAGTTTGACTGTGCGAGGATTGGTAAATATCAATTAAATTAGATTAATTAAAGTAAAAAAAAAATGATAATATAAAATTTAAACATAAAAATAAAATTAAAAAATTTAGTATTTATATAAAACAATAGTTAAAATGACTAGTGGTCTTTACATACATAATTATAATTATAAATAATAAATTTAAATACAAAAGATAAAAAATAACAAAAATTCACTAATTACAAATTAATATATTGCAAGTATATTTTTAATAATAATTATATTATACATATCATTAATTAATTATTAAATTGATTCAAATTGCGCAAAGGCTCTAAAAGTCTGCTTTTTAAAGTTTTAGAATTAGGTAAATTAAGAAGTTTAGAGTTTTTAGGGAGTAAATTGTATAGTTTTAAGGAAACAATGTAAGGGCTTTTTTTGTACACAGATTTGTTTATAGTAGGTAACTTGATGTGATCTTTTCTGGTACTGAAAGTAGAATTTTTATATAAGTTGGTAAGATCATAGTAATAATGTGTTAAAGCATTGAGCTTGAAAAGCTGTTTTAAATCCAAGAATTGCGAAGGATCAATTTTCATAATTTGTATAATTTTTTTTTGAAAGCTCTGCAAAATTTTTAGTCTATTATCATATGCACATCCCCAGATGGAAATAGCATATGACACTACACTAAGAAACAAAGAATAATACATAATCTTTAGTACTTTTTTGTTAATGTGCCTTAACTTATAGAAAATAAATAGTAGATATTTAATTCGTTTTAGTAAGTTTTGTGTATGAGTGTCCCAACGCATATGTTGGTCAAAATATATACCCAAATACTTACAAGACGAGACTCTAGTTAACTTATAATCTGAGATTGTGATAGAATAATTATTTTTTGGTAAGCTATTTGCATAGTTACCAAAAGTGATAAACATGGACTTATCTAGGTTAAGTGTTAATTTGTTGTACATAAACCATTTATTAATCAATCCAAGCGAATCCATCATTGCTGAATTAGCCAAGTTCCAATTTTTCTCAACGGTGAAGACTGCTGTATCATCAGCATAAGAAAAGACTCTAGGGACAAGACTAAGTAAATCATTAATGTATATGAGAAACAAGTAAGGTCCTAAAATAGAACCTTGAGGTACTCCAACATTAGTGATTACATAATCGCTTCTTGTATCCCCAAGTCTAACAGCATGCTGACGATTTAACAAGTAATTTTTAAAAAGGTTTAATGGCGTACCCCTGACTCCATATCTTTCCATTTTTTTTAACAATATATGATGGTCAACCGTATCGAAAGCTTTTGACAGGTCTAAGAACGTCCCAAGCACTGCTTGTTTCTCATTTAGTCCAATATAGATTAAATCAGTAACTTTATGCAGCGCCTGTTTAGTTCCTATACCAGCCAGAAAGCCAAATTGATTTTTAGAAATTATTTTATTTTTGTTAAAAAAGGAAGATAATCTAATAAAAATAACTTTTTCAAAGATCTTAGCAATATTGGATATAAGCGATATTGGCCTATAATTTACCATGGAATTTTTATCACCAGACTTAAATACAGGAATAATGTCTGCTTTTTTAAGATCAGTAGGCCAGATACCTCTGGCTATACAAGTATTAAAAATGAAAGTTAGTGGTTTTATTATGAAAGGAGAGAGTGTTTTAAGCATTTTTACATTAATGTTATCAACACCACCACATTTATCATTCAAATTTTTGATGAGATTTGATATTTCATTTGGATTTGTAGCTTTCAAAAATAATGAATTCAAGTTATTGTTGATATTAGATAAATTGATAATTGAGTCAGGGATTTTTTTAGCTAGTTTTAAACCAACAGTGTTGTAGTGATTATTGAAACTGGAAGCTATTTGGCTTTTATTAGTAAGCATATCATTATTAATATTAATTGATTTAATTTCAGTAGATTTGGAATTATTTTTACCAAGTTTTTTATTTATAAAATTCCATATTTTTTTTGAATTATTTAAATTTTTACTAGCATTGATAGAATCGTTTAGATTTTTAGCATTGATGATGACTTTTTTCAAGATTTTACAGAATTTGTTGAAATATTTTCTTAGATAAAGGCTTTTATTATTTTTTTTAACTAGATTATATAATTGGTCTTTATGATTGATGGAGATTAACAAACCCTTAGTCATCCATTCTTTTCTTTTCTTATCAAATTTTTTATTAGAGGTCTTGTTATTTTTTTTGTTAGTAGCAGTTAGTATAGATTTATTAATGTAAGACTTGAGCTCAGTTAGAGCAATATTAGGATCATTAAAGTTTAGTATATTTTCCCAGTTTATTAATGAGGCTGCTGTAAAGAGTTTTTTATAATTAATATAATTATACTCGTTAGAGTCATTGTTGGTAAAATATTTATTAATATCTACTATTGCAAAAATTGGATAGTGATCAGAAAATAGTTGATTATGTACTATGGATTTGCAGGTAAAAGTAGTTTTTGCAAATATGTTATCAATACACGTGCCTTTTGAAATTTGATTATTGGGTCTAGTAACTGAATTAATTAAAGGTATGAACCCATTAGATAACATGTGACCAAGAAAAGTATTATTCTCATAATCATTATTAATAATATTCATATTAAAATCACCTATTATGAAATGATTAATTAAATTATTAGACTTGTTTAGATAGGTTTCAATTAATTCATTAAATTTTATTTTATTAATATCATGTGAACGATATGCAGCAGAGATATTCAATTCAAGATCATTGATTTTAATTTTAACTTTTAATAATTTTAATACTTCAATTGTTTCAATATTAACAGTGTGTTCTAATTTTTTTGAAACATAGACAACTACTCCATCACATATATTAATTTTGCTGTCATTGTAATAATGTGAGTAATTATCTAAGGAAAAATAATTTATAAATTCTATTATTCTAGTTTCAGTACAGATAATTATATGAGGTTTTTGATTTAGGGATGAGATAAAGGATTCTAGAAGTTCAAATTTTGAATTCAGACTTTGTACATTAAAATGAGCTATGATTAATTGAGTATTAATAACAGGAGAAAAAAGTTCATTATTTAAATCAGCTAAATTGTGAGTAAGAACTTCAGGAAAAAAATTTAAATTTGAAATATCATTACTAGTATCAAAGTTAAAGCTCTCATCAATCATATTGAATAGAGTTGATTTTATTGCGTTTAAGTTTATTATATGTGTGACAGTTAATATTATCATGTGCATAATGATTTGTATTTAAGTTACTTTTATTTTTAATATTATAACTAAGACAATTTGTACATTTTTTATATTTTTTATACTTGCAATTATTACTGCTATGTTCACCTGCGCAATAGGTACAGATATGTTCATTAAGGCATTTATTCATTGAGTGACCATAGGCACAACACTTGGAACATCTTCCAAGTCCATAATCTTCATAGAGTCTGTAGGATCCCCATTCTAAGTAGATTCTGCCCATAGTTATAAGATGTTTAAAGATTTCACCACTGCAATTAGCATAAATAGTCTTATAATTAGTTTTTTTGTTATTGTATAAATACTGTATTTTAAAGACTCCATTAAGATTTTCAAAATTATTTTTTTTTTTTATATAATTTTCTAAAGTACTATAATCTTCTGAAAAAAGTTGTTCACCAATTCCAATTATTTTAACTGAAGGCATTTTGGTTCCTCATAGAGGAACCTTTGTGATAGATGAAATTTTGATTTTTGATTTTTTGGCATATAAGCACGTTTTGGGACCTCAGGAAGCTAAAAAACCGGTTTTTAAAAAAAGTATGTATGTGTGTGTGTGTGTGTGTGTGTGTGTGTGTGTGTGTGTGTGTGTGTGTATGTATGTAACCGGTGAAATTTCACAACCATTATGGAATTAAGACCTAATTTTTTTTTCAAAAATTTTTTCATCAAAAAATCTCAAACTACTTTTTTTTTTTTTTAATTTGGATGTAATACCTCATTTATTTCCACGAAAGTACCTATATTTTAAAGTACGATTTTTACTCGATATCTCGAATCTGATAACTAATTTTTTGAAAATTTTTTTCCCAAAATTTTTTTCATAAAAAAATACAAAAAGTACCAATTTTTTTTTTCTTTACGGACGCAGTACTTAATTTATTTCTGTGGAAGTACTAGTTTTAGAAATATCGTTTATAGCATTTTTTTGGATCTGATACTTAATTTTTTTTTAATTTTTTTCTCAAAATTTTTGTTGCCAAAAAATACAAAAAATGCCAAAATTTTTTTTTTTTAGGACGTAATACTTAATTTTTTTCTATGAAAGTACGAATATCTGAAAATATTGTAACCGGTGATATTTCACAACCATTATGGAATTAAGACCTAATTTTTTTTTCCAAAATTTTTTCATCAAAAAATCTCAAACTATTTTTTTTTTTTTTTTAATTTGGATGTAATACCTAATTTATTTCCATGAAAGTACTTATATTTGAAAGTACGATTTTTACTCGATATCTCGAATCTGATAACTAATTTTTTGAAAATTTTTTTCTCAAAATTTTTTTCACAAAAAAATACAAAAAAAACTTAATTTTTTTTTATTTTTGGATGTAGTACCTAATTGATTTCTATGAGAGTACTAGTTTTAGAAATATCGTTTATAGTAATTTTTTGGACCTGAAACTTAATTTTTTCCAAAATTTTTTTCTCAAAATTAAAAAATCAAAAAAATTAAAAAATCTGTAATATTTTTTTTTTTTTTTAGTGTAATACTTCCTTTAATTCCATGAAAGTACTAATATTTGAAAATTTTTCAATCGGTGGTATTTAACAACCATTATGGAATTAAGATCTAATTTTTTTTTCAAAAATTTTTTCATCAAGAGATTTCAAAATACTTTTTTTTTTTTTTAATTTAGGTGTAATATCTCATTTATTTCCATAAAAGTACTTATATTTGAAAGTATGGTTTTTACTCGATATCTCAAATCTGATAATTAATTTTTTGAAAATTTTTTTCCCAAAATTTTTTTCACAAAAAAATACAAAGAATACCAAATTTTTTTTTTGTTCGGACGTAGTACCTAATTAATTTCTATGAGAGTAATAGTTTTAGAAAACTTATTCATAGTAATTTTTTGGATCTGATACCGAATTTTTTCAAAATTTTTTTCTCAATATTAATAAAACATAAAAATTAAAAAATCTGTAATATTGTTTTTTTTTTAAGTGTAATACCTAGTTTATTGAAAATTTTTTTCTAAAAATTTGTTAAATAAAAATTATTAAATCACAGCAACATTTTTTTTCATATAAAATACGGCATTTAACTTTTTTTTTATGAAATACTGATATCTCAAATTATAATTTTTATTAGATAAAATAGACCATTATAAATATTTTGCTATTGTTAATGAGGAACCATAGTGCCAATCACTTGGCAGCGTTTTTTTAATATTTTCTATTAGCTGAAATTTGTTAAATTGAGTGTTTATACTATTAATTATTTTTTGTTTAGCTTCTTCACTGTCACAATTGATAAGAACATTTCCATTTTTTTGTTGTTTAATATAGTTTAGTTTAATATTGAGTTCAGCTGGTGAAATTATAGTTTTAAAATCTTGGATAGCAGTATTGATATTATTAGGTTTTAAACATAAAATGGAGTTTTTTTTATTTTCAGATATTAATGCTTCACTGTAGGATTTATTTACACTATTTATGTTAATATTATTGTTATTGTTAGCAATAACAGGTTGTTTATTGATGTTAGATTTTAATAAATTAATGTTTTCTTTTAGGATTACAGATTTTTCCTCTAATTCACTATTTAATTTAAACAATAATTTATTTTCTCTTAGTAAAAATTTGTGACTATCATTGAATTTCAAATCATTTTCTGTTATTTCATTAATATCATAAAGGTTGTATTTTTTTAAAGAATTTTCATTTAACTGTTTATTTTCTTCCATAAGGTTTTGACATCTTTTTTCTAACTCTTCGCATTTATTTTTTAAGTTTTTAACAATATTATCAGAGAGAGAAGCATTATTTGATAAATTATTTTTTAATTTAATATTATTTAGTTCTTCATTTAAAGTTGTGTTGTTTTGTATATATATATTATTTTCAGCTTTAAGTTTATTAATTATTTCATCTCTTGCAATTAAACAATCATTTAGTTCTTGAATTTGGTTAAGCAAGGAATCAGAATTAGTAATCTTAATAGAATTGGTTCTACAGCATTTTATCAAATAACCTTTAATATAAACAAAATTTTTACTTTTCTTTGCACAACTAATATGGTAAGCATTGCCACAATTAATACACACTAACGTTTTTGGTGTGTTAACAGCATTACATTTTTTAAGCGGTGGTTCAGAACATTTATAAAGTATATCTATTGTCTCCGGAACAGCTGTCATTGTAAACAAAAATCTTCTTTACCAACACTTATACATTTAAGATCTAAACGTATATTTTCCCGCTCATCAACCAGTAGGTGTTGTCTAGGTTGTAAGAGGTTATGACTATTCAGATATAATGGAAACACTATTTATAACATAAGGACTGAATACCACTTAGATTATATGTATAAATACCATAAAATTCTTGCTTGTTAATTCACACACAAAACTCACCAGCTTTATAGATTTTAAGTTTAACTTTTATGAATTTTTATTTAGAGGCACTGGTAACGCATGTTTATCATGCGACGCCATCGTTAGTATTAAACTGCCTATTTTTAATTTGCAATAAAAAAACAATTAATGTGGTAATAAAGGTATAACCAAGTTCAATTCAACTTTAAAAATGTTTAACTTTAATAATTTTCCCATTTCATTCAGTTCTGTCATAATTTTTATTTACAATCATAACTTCTTAAGGTCCGTAGGACCCAAAATTTCAAATAATCACTAACAGTCTTTAACCACAGAAAACTTACAATAAAAATGTTAGTAAATATTAAAGTAATCGTTTTGTTCGTATTGAGTTTTAGAAAAAGCCCAATTGGGCCCATTAAGGTCTGTATAGGAGGTAAACTTTCAAATAATCACCAAAAGTCTTCACCACAAAAAACATACAATAAATATGGTAGTAACTACCAAAAAAATTTTTTTTTCATTTAGAACCGTATAAAAGCTTTTTTAAGTCTAAAAAATGGGCATTGTATTATAATATTTTTTTTAGCTGAAATCGTATCTGGACATAAAAATTTGCTGCAGAATATAAATTAGAAATAGAAAACTTACAACCGGTTTGTGAACTAATAATAAGTCCCTAAACCCGGATTATTGTAAGTCCCAAAATCAAAATTATTTCAAGTCCAATTTGCCCCCCTCCCCTTTAAATTGACCCCTCCTTGATTTTTAGGTTTCCGGGGTACCCCCTTCCTATTAACATGTTCCATGTTAAAACTAATGTCTTATATAGATTTAGATGGTATGTTATTTTATGAAAAAGTGAACCTACAGACCATTTCTCTCTTAACCACTTTGGAGATATTTAGACTTTTAAAAAAATTTTGTTTTTTGGTTTTTCTGACTTGGTGTAAGGTACGAATTTAACTCATACATCATAAATTTTTATAATTTTAAATACCTAATTTATTAAAGAATAAAACATATATATTATTAATGTTAGAAACAATAAAAACCGTTAAAGGATTAAAAAAATATAATTTATTTTCCAACACTATATCGAATAATTATATTGACTTTAATCATACAACAATAAAAAATGTTAACAATGTTGTCATAATAAAAATTAAATCAGAATATTTTTTTTTAATTATTATTTTCTTAAATATGTTAATTATATAAAATTTTTATTGTTATCATAAAAAATTATTATTTATTTCAATGCAAAAATATATATTGTTTATCATATAAATAAATTCTCATGATATAATCATTACAAAATGATGAGATACGTACAGATAAAAAAAATATGATTTTAATCACTTATAAATATTTAAATAATAAAATAATAAAAGGGTGTTATTTTATTTATTTGTATGAACAAAGAATCTATCCTCTACAATAATACATAGAAAATATAAATTAACTGTTCTTCACTTTTTTATATAATTTTGTTAGAATCAATCTATATATATTTTCTACCCTTTCTTATTGTTACTCTCACACCGTTATAAGTATTTAATATAAAGGCGCCGAGTTTAGTAATCATTAAGTCTTCCGTTTCCGAGTACGCCTTCTTATATTATTATAAAATTGATAAAAAATACATAATAAGACAAGATATTATAAAATATAATTCTCTTACAAAAAAAAGTCGAGTTGATTTTTGTTCTTAGAAAGATCCGTCTTTAATTTTGTCGCTTTTATGATATGTGAAAAGTTTTATTTTTTAATTTTAGGTTATTAGTTTAGCCGCCGAATGCATTGATCGTGGATATATACTCCCTGCCTAGACAAAATTGGGTGGATTTTTTTTTATTGGCCTCCCAAAACCGAATCTAGAGTCTGTTAGTCTGTTATACCTAAAAGTTATAGCAACGCTAGTTCCAATACAAAATCTGCCTTAAATTATTAAATGTCACGTCGGTGATATTTTTCATATTTCTTCCAAAATTGTATTAGTCAATGTCTCTTTAAAAAGATATTTCTAAAAAAATTTGCAAAATAATGAAATTTACCCCTGAAACAGGGTGTTTTTTATTAATTTAAAGGTGATTAAAAAAATTTTTTCTTATTAGACCCCAAATTTATAGATCAGCAACCCAGCAAACATACTGGATCCTAAATTCTGTCATGATTTGAATATAGCATAAATTAGGGGTGTGCGGTTACCCGAATATTCGGGTACCCGCCCGAAAGACCGATTTTACTTTTTTCGGGTCGGGTCGGGTCGGTCTTCGGTTTTACCCGAAAAGCTTCAGGGGTCTGAAGGTATAGTTTTTAGGTGAGAAATTTCCCTGGCATTACGATTCTATCATCCTTTTTGCGGAAAATTTCCATTCGGTCTTAAAAATGAGAATAAAAGGGTCAAAAAATGACTTGCTAAAAAAAAGGATAATTTTAACTTTAAGTTATTATTTATTTTTTATGTAAATTAAATAAATAAATAAATAAATTTGCATTTCAAAAGTTGGTAACCCCCTCTCCCCTTTCACTTGCCAACCCGCGTCAGTTTTTGGACTTCACTTAGAAATTATTATACGAATAACGTGAATTTCTATCGGGATGCAGGAGGTTTCAAAAAATTTATAATAAAAAAATACACCTAAAAAAAATTTTATAGAGAAGTTAGAACGCGTTTCAATGATAAAAATTCAAAAAACGCATTTTTGGACGTATTCTTATGCGTAAACGCTGTAATATCTCGAGACTTATGAAAAACACATTTTTCTAATTTTCAGAAAAAAAGTGTCTATGAGTACTCTTTGAAATTCCGTAATAAAATTGGCAAATAAAATTTTTTTGAAAAGAAATTAAACATTTGATTATTGGGGGAAAAACGCATATTTCTCTTGTTAATAATATTCAAAAAAATTTATTCAAAAACTACAGAACTTTTAAATTAGGTCTCCTTAAAATTGGGACCCAATAAAACGACAAAAATCGATTTTTCTTCTATAAAACGTTCTCAAAAGCCAAAATAAATGTTTTCATCAGATTTCCGGGGAAAAACTATGAATTTTAAAATAATATAAAACACGATTTGAATCCATTGGAAAAATCTTAAGTTTTTAGTAAATACCAATTTTAAAGGAGGCTAAAAAAAACTTTTAAGAGCTATCGTGTGGGCTTGAAAATTGATGTTTTTGTCTAAATGCAACGAGAAACTTATTTTTTTACTTATATTTTTGAGTTCTGCAGGCGCATTAGAAACTCCAAATACTTTGGAAAAAAACAATTCTATAAAAAGTATAATCCTGTAAATAACTAAACATATAAAAAAAAATTCAAAAAGCATTTGAAAATATAGTTTTGGATTTGTTTCTTAGAGTCGCATGTATATCATGAAGTTCTAAAAGAGGCCATATTTAATGTAAAAAGTTAATTGCACAAGTTAATTTCCCAATCATGGGATTAATAAAACGGTAAAAATAAAACAAGAAAATATATATTGACCATTTTGTCAAATCAGCCACATCCTTTTCCACAACACAGTTTTTGAAATAAATTAATTCGCAATAGATCATTTTTTTTATTGAACCCTCTAGTTTTCAATGTCTTATGGTACTTTTTTATTATGGATTACCCAGCTGCAAAATGGCAGTTAAACTATCGAGAGCTAAAATCAAAAAATCAGAAGAAATTAAGAAAAGATAAAAAATATTTTTTTTTTATAAAGTTAGTTGTCCCATAATTTTTATTTTGGAAACGAAAAAATTTAGACCACTCAGGTAATAAAATACGACCATATTTTTTAAAAATTTGCGAGAGCTGAGAGTTTTAATTTTGACTGCTTATAATTTAGAAACTAAAGTTCAAAAATATAAAAGTGAAAGTGCAAAATTGGCTGTTTTTTAGTGTAGAATAAGTAGAAAACATTTAAGAATATTTGCCAAGCAGTTTCCAATTCAGCAATTTTTGTGTTTTGAAAAAATACTAAATCTAAAATTTCTCAATGAATATTCTTTAAATTTTCAACAATTATTCTGCACTAAAAACCCAATTTTGCAATTTTACTTTTATATTTTTGACCTCTAGTTTCTGAGTTATAAGTAGTCAAAGTTCAAATTCTCAGCTTTGGCAAAATTTTTAGAGGAATCATCGTGATATTATAATTACCTCGGCAGGCGGTCTGGATTTTTTTGTTTTCAAAAATACAAAATTATGAGAAAACTAACTTTATAAAAAAAACTATGTTTTATCTTTTCTTGGATTTTTCTGATTTTTTAATATCAGCTCTTAATGCTACAGCTATCATTTTACAGGTGTGAAATTCAAATTAAAAAAGTACCAATAGACATTGAAAACTAGAGGGTTCAATGAAAAAAATGAGCTATTGTGGATATTATCTTATATCTAGGCATTAGAATACGTCCAAAAATGCGTTTTTTGAATTTTTATCATTGAAACGCGTTCAAACTTGACTATAAAATTTTTTTTAGGTGTATTTTTTTAATATAAAATTTTTTAAGACCTCCTGCATCCCGATAGAAATTCACGTTATTCGTATAATAATTTCTAAGTGAAGTCCAAAAACTGAGGCGGGTTGGCAAGTGAAAGGGGGGAGGGGATTACCGACCGATTAATTTGGGAATAGGTCTCATTATTTTTTATCATTAAAAAAATAGCATATAAAATGTTAAAAAAAATGCAAATTTATTTATTTATTTATTTAATTTACATAAAAAAATAAATAAAAACTTAAAGTTAATAAAAATTATCCTTTTTTTTAACAAGTCATTTTTTAACCCTTTTATTCTCATTTTTAAGACTGAATGGAAATTTTGCGCAAAAAGGATGATAGAATCGTAATGCCAGGGAAATTTTCTACCTAAAAACTATACTTTCAGACCCCTGAAGCTTTTCGGGTATAACCGAAGACCGACCCGACCCGACCCGAAAAAATTCAAGACCGCCCGAAGCTTCGGGTCGGGTAACCGCACACCCCTAGGCCATAAATGATTTAAATACTCACCCTTGATTAGGGGTGTTTTTCCAATTTAAGAGTGTTAACTTGTTTACAGGACCATAAAAATCGTTATTAACAACCCCAAAAAATTATTTAATGAGCGAAATTTCATTACAATTTGTAAATATTACAAAAACTAAATTAAGGGTGTTAGTCAAATTTCGCACGTACGAAACCTCGATTTTTGTAATCAAAGACCCAATAATCGCTTAGTAGACGTTTTCTCATCTTAGTTGCTAAGAACACCCCGAAAAACGTGATTTGACTGGAGTATTTATAAATTATTATAATTACGGATTTTAAGTTTAATACACGAAGCAATGTTCAAGAATAATTAAGCAACAGATTTAGAAAAATATAGTTAGATGCGTTTTTAAAAATATTTTTCTAATTCAAATACATATTGTCAAATCTTATCATTTTTACATTTTACTCAGCATCAAGTTGCAATAAACCAGTTCTTTTTGTCAGTATTTAAACTATACCTTTTTAGAAAGTTTTATAAATAAAAAAAGAAAAAGCCTAAAGTTTTAAAGCAGGCATGTAAATAGATGAATAAAACCTGTAATTATTGGTATTCTAAATCAATTATTAAATATTTTAAGGTAAAAACAAAACATGCAGTTTTTTAATGCTACATCAACTGCTATATACATGTATATGTGTATATTGGATTCATAATAAAAATTTTACGATATTTTTTTTGCACTGACATATTTCTACAAAGAAAAGAATTTTTTTTTATCATTAAATACGTTCACGTACATGTAGTATATAAGTATTATAATGTAATTGTGAGTGCATGCTCATGATTCAGAGAAAATTATTGATCATTGAATCTGATTACAACTAGTTCCAATCATATCTGCCTATAATTACAAATATGAATTTTACACGATTCTATTAAATAAATTCAATACGTCTGTAGATGCTCAAGTTATACTAAAATTGAATTTTATTTAAAAATTTCATCTTTCATTGTACCTATGTGATTTTTTAGATGACCTAAAATCACTTCAAGCCATTTCAAGGTAATAGTAAAGACTATAAAAATTTAGGCTTGTGTGTACCATTTGTGTTTCTACAGAGTGAAAAACCAACTATATTTTATAAATTACAGCCTGATATAAAAAATTTTACATAATATAATTTACGTTGTATACAATACTAGATACCGTTAAAGACGGGTAGTGCGAGGCTGATCATGTTAGAAAAAAGTTACAGCAACTTTTTAATTTTGAGATTTTAAAAAATTTGATTAGATTTAAGTTCAATATTAATATGAAAATAAGACGTACAAATATGTTAAGAATAATTAGAACACTAAAATTGCCCTAAAAAAACACCAAAAATCTACCCCTTATTTTGCATCATAGATATTTGCTTGCTGAACAGATCTCAGTCAAAATTTTTTTTGGTGAAATCTTTGTTATTACATAATTCATCAAAAAAGAATTTTCCTTCAACTCTGATAACTATATCAATCCACTTGATTAATAAATAAATATTATACTCAAGTCATAATGTGATGTGAGGGTGTCCAAATTCAACAACCAGAATTAGAAAAAGTCTCTGTAGATTTTGTTTGTCCCTAAATCCAAATTTGCAGTTCTAAGTAGTTAGAAAATAGAAAAATACAACAGGATCTACCCTTCTTATGGGTTTTTTCGCAATATTTTGGAATTAATGATCAAATAAATTCTATATTTTTGAGTAATTAACTAAACATTTATACTACTTGAATTTGTATCAAAAAAGGAATATTACAGCTAATTATTGGGGTTGAAAACTACCCCAAGGGTAAGAAAAAATTGGAAAAACACGACGTAAGTTTATTTTCATTATTTTTTTTTAAAATCTTATATCTCATACTGTCTCCTCTATTGGGATTAAAAATTGATAAAAAAAAGAAAAAAAATTTATTATATTTTATTCTTCAATCTTTTCATAATTTTGCAGAATGAAAAATGGCCTTTTTTAACAATGTTCTTTAGTAAATAAAAAAATGGAGGAATAATAGGGGTAGGGGAAAATTTTTTTTTGTTGAACCCTGGAAAAGGCATATAATAACAAAGATTTTGAAGAAATTCCCTTCTGCAAAAAATTAACGAGGTAGCGAAAAAAGGGTGAAGTTTTCAATCACTCTTTACTTTACTTTTATTAACAAAAAGAGGTACCTTTGGGAAACCATGGTCTTCTAGGCATAAGAACACAGGGTACAATGCTTTCAAATAGTTTTTGGGTAGTTTTGCTGAAACCTCACAAATTAATTAACTATAAAACACATGTTATTGATAAAAATTTTTTGGTATTACAGTAACCTTTCAAGCCCCGCAAGCCGCAGTTCTACATCATTGATTCTCTCATTGTTATAGCCAATTAACCAAATGGCCATTTTGTCCAAAATTGAAATTTTTAACGAAAATGGGTTTTGTAAATCTCAAAAATTTTATAAAAGCTTCAAATTTTTAAAAATTTATGCTGAATAAAATTTATCATGAGAACAAAGCTCCTATAGATGTGTCAGCTATGTTAAAAACGTGTTCTTTATAAGGTATAATACCTTTAAGAGTCTAGACGGATTCTACTTCAGTCAAATTGCAGCAAAATGGGTTGATCTTGCATCTAATAATGTAATTTTCTCTGATATATGCTTCTCGTTACTGATTACAAACACATATTTGGATCCCGTAATCTTACCAATTTTAGTAAAATTACAAAAAAATCTAAAATGTTATAATTTTTTTTGTAAATACGCAAAAAAGCATTTTAGAGCTATTTTTTTTTCTATTTCTTGTAAATTTGCGATTATTTTTCGCCACTTTGGAAACGAAAATTTCGAATTTACAACTATTTTCGCAAAGTCACAATAAATACTTGATTTTTTTTTAAATTTACTAAAATTTGTAAAACTATGATTGTAAAATAAAAATTATTATAAAAATTGTAAAATTATTTCAGTAAAAAATTGAAAATTTATTTACTTATTTATCAAAATATTAAGTTCTAAACTCTGAGTTCTCCTGATATGTATGGAAGGATATGGAAGAATATGGAAGGGTAATATTTTTAAAGAAAAGCAAGTGTAAAAAATAAAACTCAAGTTCTGTATTTTATTTAAAAAAATATAACACATATTTATATTTATTCATATGGTAGTATTTTTCGTTTCCTTCAATCGAATAATCATCTTGATTACACCTTCATGAAAATCATCTGAAAACCGAAAAAAAAAGAAAATTTTTTAAAATGATAATCAAAAATAAAAAATTTTTTTTTTAAAACATAAATTCTTTATTAAAAAAAAAAAATATTTTTCAAGTATCTTAATAAATGAAAAATATATATAAAATAAAAGTATGTTTTTTTTTTCTTACGTATGTAATTATTTGCACAGTGGAACACTATACAGTCATGTATTTGTAAATTAACCTGCATGAGAACGTCATAATATGACTGATTCCAAGTAAATCATTAAATAACTTAAAGAGAGAAAGAGATAAAGAAAAATTTATACATTTGTATTTTTACTCTTTGGTATAATATTAAAAGCCTTGCGGCTTCGATCTTTTAAATAGAGAATTTATAAATATTTTCTTATAAATATTTTTCTCCTCTTTTTTTTTTTACTTTTTAAAAAGATTTTATTGTTTATAAATCATATTTTATTCTTGCAAAGCAAAATATGTTTATTGAAATTTTTTTTTTTTTCATTTTTCTATGTATATTAAGAAATTTATGCTAGTAAATGTAGAAAAACAACGAAAAATTATTAATAAAATTTATGAGAAAAAAATTTTTTTTTTCGTATTTGATTGGGTTATAAAATATTTAAGAAAAAAAAATGACTTAAAGAGAAAGGTAAGCGTTTTTTTAAAAATAAATTCTTCTTATAGTATAGAGGTTTCTATATATATATAAACATATTTTTTGCTAACATTTTTTGTTACTTTTGTTTATATTATTTTAAATAACATAAGAAATATTGCAAAAAAATCAGAAAGATATACAGTAAAAAATTATGTATATTAGAATGGACATAAATTTGTTTGAAATAATTTCTCATTTTTTTATAGGTACTATTATGAGCTGAATTGATTTAAGGATGATGCCTACCAAGCTGGGGATAATAGAAATAAGAAACTATTACTCTCTCTTTCTATCATATTACTATAGAAGCGAGAACCTTGCGCGCGCACAACTATACGATAGCATTGTTAAATAAATAAAATTTTCGTTATAAACAAACCACCCTAGTCTAAAATAAATTGAATAATTATATTCTACGATATGTTTTTTATATGTCACAATTTTTTTATCAAAAACTATACGCAAAAAGTATTAAAATTTTCTGTTACAAAATGCCGTCCCATAAGAATCACGTGTACAAGATGCTCGGAGAACCAAAATTATTTTTAATTATTTAATAATGAAGGAGTCACCCTAGGATCTTATAATTTTAAATTTGTATTTTTTAATATCATTTCTTGTTATATACCAACTTTCATTAAAATCTATACGCAAACAAAAAAGGTGAGCAACATCCTTAACAAAGGAAAATATTTATAGAGATTACTATAGTATCTATGCGAGTTTTGGATTTCAATTCTCAATTATTTAAACAATATGTATCAAATACCTCGTAAATTGCCAAGATCATTTTTTTTTGTTAAAATAATAATTATTTGATCATAAAATAATAATAAATTTTAAAGTTCAGAGCTTTTAAGACTATTAACAAGGGGAGACCACGACATTTGAGTATGTTATAACCTATGTTTATGAATAATGGTTAATACCCTCAGCTTATCCCAATGGACCTCTCGGGTCTCCAGGACTCTATGTTATAAGATAGGAATTCTCAGGCTATCTTCCCAATAATACTGCCACCTTGTAAAAGAATCAAAACAATCAGGTTGGACCCATTTTCTTCATCTAAGAGTCTACTTTTGAACCCCGTAAACGGGAAACTTTTAATCACCACTTCTTTCATCTCTATATAGTCAGTAAACAAAGAGCTAATTTTTGCTCCAGAATAACACAATTTTTAAATTACTACTAAAATTACAATTTTTGAATAAAATGAGTCTTATAGGACTAAAAAATTTTTTATTTATCGTTGCAAATTAGCAACGTTAAATGGAAAATGACCTTATCTTAATTCTATCTTATAATATTAAGGTTGGTCTAAGCCCTATGAGGTCAATCTGGATGTATAAACAGTGTTTTTTCAATATGTTTTGAAATAATTATAAAATATTCTGCTCAACTTGGTCAAAACCTTACAAATCTAACTTGTAGGCTTCCCATATTTTCGTTTCAAGGACTTAAAATAATTTATCTATCTGCACTTGGAACAATAAATTTCCTGTGAAGGGCATAGTATTTAACACATTTACTTTTTATGATAAAACAATATTGATTTTCAGTTTGAAACTTTGAAAATTAATGACCAACAAATTTTTAAATTAATACCTAAAGCTTTCAAATGTTAATAAAATTCTTTAGGTATCGACACCAATACTAAAATTACAGTGTAAAAATCTAGTCCTGCAATTTCTTGCAGCTTATCTCTAAATCCCTCACAACATGTATAAAAATCCACAAGCATTTCTAATAGCTTATATTATTTATATAATAATTATTATATTTACATGAAAATTTCAATCATTATCTGTTTATAATATGGTATTTATGTCTAAATTGTTTTAGTAAAACAGAAAACATGTTAAAATAATGTAATTTTATTTAAAATGTGTGTAAATTTAATAATTTATTAAATGCAGATTTTGTTGATAATATAATTTCTTTAAGATGTGAATATGTATATAAAAGTTTACAAGAAAACTAATTTTTCTTGATTATCTTTGTTGATTCAAGCTATAATTTACCTAATATTTATGTAAATTATATGAGGGATTCTACCCCAAGTGGAATCAAGTTAAACTGAAAGGTCGCCAAAATATTTTTTTCCGAAATTACAACTAAAAATAAATACTCTCCGCCAATTTCAGCTTTCTAAATTGAAACCTTGATTTTTGGCAGAAATTTTTGTGTTTTTGGCCTACCTAATTTGGTAAATTGACTAATAGTATTCTTATTTTCGCTGTCAAATACTTATTTTGCGGTTAAAAAATTTTTTTCTTCGATGCTTATAGGAAATTTCCCACAAAATTCGATTCTGGGGTTTAAAGTTTGATTTAAACTGCGCATGGCTGAGAAACTTCGTTTTTCATAACTATATCTTTAAAAAAAAACATGCAGGTTCGATTTTCTTCTACTTAGGCTTAAATTTTTTTATTAATAACCTATTTAGTAACCCCAAAATAAAAATTCGTGGAATATGCAAATTTTAAAGCTTTAGATCAAAAAATGACATTTTTTAAAATACTATTTTTTCAAATTTTCGAATATCCTGACAAGTCACGTAGTTACGTAGAATTAAATTTAACTAAAATTTAGTTTCTTCTTAGATTTTGAAATTATTTCAGTTTGCTAACTTCAAAGTTTAACTTCAATTATTGCTTGAATTTTGCTTATAATTATTCTTGGAATTTTGACTTATATTCATTCATCATTTTTGAAGTACAAATGTATACTTCTATTTATTACAATTAACGCAGAAATAATATTTATAAAAACTATTGTATGACTCCAGATATTAAAATTAAAGATATGAAAAAGTTTTGAAAAAGTTCTTATTTTTGAGTAAATTTTTGAATTTATTCATAGAAATTCTGGTTGCTGAAAACTAAAACGATGCCAAATTTGAGTTATATTCTAACCTGTCAGTGAAAAAAAACTGATTTTTCGGTTCTTCAATAATTGCATAAAATATTTTTATTCTATTAAACAATTATTTAGTGTCAAAGATGTCTTAAGCTATTTGCAGATTTTCAGATAAAATAAAACAAAAATATTTTCTAATAAAATTTTGGATTTCACTCTCAAACAGTTAGGTACTATATATTATGATATATATTTGTGATTTTTAAAAATTCTTTTTTATTATCACTTGCGCGGTTTGGGCTAATTATCAATTGTTTAAAAATATAATTAGACTTCTTACTGAATATTAGTGCATTTACAATAGGCAATTAATAATTTTATATTGTGATAATTTTTAATTTATAGTTTTTAATTTAAATAAATAATCTTAATTAATTTATTTTCAAATATATTATTCTAATTTACTGTACTTTTAGAATTATATTGTATATAATATAAATGTGCTTAATAACTAAGTTTATTTGCATGATGGTTAAATTAATAAATAAATAAATAATAATATGTCGTTTGACAATTTTCTGATACCAATTTGTTTCTAATTATCCTTTTTGTTCCTCGTACAAAAAAAGGAATATATTTTAAAGTAAATAAACTTTGAAAGACCTAATGAATCTAGATTGAGAAGTCTAAGAATTCAAAAATTTTTAATTTGTTATCATTTGAGTTCGAGTGACCCAAAATCCTTAGAATATACCCAAAGAAGAAAAATTATTCACTTGTCCCCAGATTGTACAATCCGATAATAGCCTAGTTACTGGATCATAATTATTGCAAATTTATGTTTAAGGCTCTTTATCCACAAAAACAGGTTCAAAAAATTTATTTTTTTAATCTATCCATTAAATTTTTTTTTTTAAATTTTTAATATCAGACCAAAGCATACATGTATAATAAAAAAGATAATAATAAAGAAAGAAAGGATACATATTAGCATCATAAACGTATATAAGCAAATAGTAAAAAAAAAAAATGGAAAGATAAAAAAAAAATTTTACATTGCAAAAAAAAAAAACAAGAAAAAAATGATTACTTTGCTAGATATATAAGCAGAAAGAAATTCTTTCTTTTTTTTTCGTTCGTTACTTTTTTGCAATAAAAGAAAGAGAATGCAAATAAAATAAAAACGAAAAATATTAAAAAAATAAAAGTAACACACAGGACGAAATAAATAAAAAAAAAAAAAAAGTAACATAAGAAAGATGAAAAAAAAAAAGTAATATAAATCGAATAAGAAAGGGAGAGAGCCCCACCTCTAAAAAATATAAATACAAGGCCGTACCAAAGAGAGGCCCCTGTCTCGTTGTAATATAACATGTTAAAAAGAAATAAAAAAAAAAAAACTTTTACCGCATATAATATAAGCGATCTTTTGTATATGATTTCATACGTTATTCCTATTGGCTGTTTAAATTACTCGCGGTTACCGCCTTCGAAAAAAACTCATATATTCCTTTATCCATATAAACAAAAACGAATACAGTGCGAACCTTCAAATTAATAATAATCGAACACTCTTTTTTTTTTTTAATATGCATAAATATATTCCATTGGGCATCAAAAATTTTTTTTTTTTTTTTAGTCGATGCAACGATGAATCTAAAGTTACATCCATTATAATCTTATATTTTTTACCACCATAATTACATTTTTATAAGATTCAATGCACGATTCGGTAAAATAATTTTTTTTTTATCTTTTTTTTTAATCGATATTTATATATTCTAAAAAATATATATGAATTATAATAAATTTGTATGTCAGCTGGCAAACAGATTTAAAAAAATTTTTTGGTTATAATTTATAATGAGGACAAAAATTTTCAAATTTACAGCTTGTCAAACATAAAAAATAATAAAAAAAAGGTTTTTATTTAATTTTAAAAAATTCAGACTATAATACTTTTTTTTAACACACAAAACCATTAAATAATAATTTTTCATAATTGATATTATTAGAGATCGTGATTACGTTGTTGTAAAATATATTACATTTTGTGGGTGTATTAAATAATAATAATAATATTTATTAAAAAAAATTTTTTTTTTTAAATGATGAAAAATTATGTAATAATCGTATATTTATTTATAAACACACATTGAGTGTAAATTTTATGTATTTGCGTGTATGTAATAATAAATGGATTTTTATTATATAAATTTAGCATCTTTAAATTTAATATACATAAATTAGTCAGTTTATTTAAATATTATTAATATTTATTATATCTAATTCTTCTTTTTTGAATTAACTGATTATTTTGCTTCTTTTTAGTTTTATTTATTGAAAGTAAAGTGTAATTTAAAATTCGTAGAAATTGTATGAATTTGTATCATAGCTTCACATTTTTCTTTTGGTTAGATGTAATTGATTGCAATAAATAATGCGATGAAAAGCTCTTTAAATTTAACCGTCGCACGAAAGGAATTTAAAGAAAACAGTGGCAAAAAATATCGAAGAATTAAACTATTTATCAATACGTTAAGCAGAAACCAATGCAATTTCGGGTGGAATTAGTGAATCACATTCCCAAACCATAATTTTTGCGGAATTTTCCAAAAATCCATTAGTTTATAGAATTATCGAAATTTTTTTAATCTCTTAATAATTTCAATAGTGCCAACAAAATTTTGGTATGCCCTGAGCTTTTTAAAACGATAATAAGCTTTTATTTTTAAGCAACTTATCCTAATACTTATCACGCCTTTTATTTTTTTTAATTTCCTTCTCTGCGTCGCGTCGATAAAGTTAGACTTTTAGAAAATGTGATTTTGTAATAAATCATGTTTTACATATTGTTTTGGTAATGTATAATATTTTAAATCTACTGAGTGCTTAAGTGATTGTTTTTGCAATGAATAAGAAAATCCAAACTCTTAAAGAAAATCAAACTTGGACATTACCGTGGACAATACGACAGTAAAAATAATCCTAAGGGTTCTTATGGCGTAAAGGCGTCGTTTATGGAAAAACTTTTGCGAAAGTTATCCGATACGAACCATAAGAACTGTTTTAGCAATGGGAGCTAAAGAAAATTATGAAATTGCAAAATTTAATTTAGCAGATTTGACAATGTATAGACAGAGTTTCAATTAAAGGTTTAAAAAAATAATTATATTTTATCAATATGTTTCTGGAGTCATAATTCAGAAACGTCTAAAGCAAAATGAACGAACAAAAAATTTTTAGAAACTTGGAACTTATACAAAATTTTTGAGAACTATAAAATTAATTTTTATTAAAAATTACAATTTTAGCATCAATTTGAAAATTAGTCATTTTGGGTCAAAAATAAATATTTTGTTTATTGACTAAAGCAATAAGAGAATTGGTGATAAAAATTTTGATATACGGGGAAAAAATGAGACCAGTAAGAAGTATTTTCGTTGAATTGCGAGATGACTCGAAATTACCTGAAAACCCTATTTTATATTATTTCCGTAACATTAAGAACTGCCTTTCTTGGCCTAGAAGAGGCCTTTAAAATCCCATAACTATATATTGTAATTTGGCAACCCAAAAATTCCAGTATCCCCTAGATAGTCATGGTGTTACTCTATCCATTTCTAAATTCAGCTTTTACCTACAATCCCTATGAACGATACTTTTTAATATTGAATAAATTTCAAAATACTCATTTCTCCAAAAATTGTCGATTAGGCATTAATAGGTTAATACGAAATTCCAATAAGCAGATATTTTAACAATGCTATTAATAATAGTAAATCATCTTCTAAGGCGAAGCCAAGGATGATAAACTGAGACTTCAGGCCAACTTAGGGCATTCTTTTTTATGGCCAAAGATCGTATACGATTTTTCTTTGTCAGCAAGAAAAAATTTATTTGCCGGCCGGAAAATATTTGCCTTCTAAAAATATTACCGAACAAAATATTAGTGATCTATACCCTATAAAAAGATTTTTTTAATAAACTGTCATTTAATTTAAAATATTGGTTTGTCAAGATTATTAACTACCATTTATTTAATAATTAGAAAATTAAGTGAAAATTGTAGTAATTTTATGGTGCGTATATTTTTAATTATCCTGTATTATTATTTTTTCATGGATAATTTAAATAAAATAATAACAACGCATTTTATGCATCATGAAATAAAATATACACAATAATTGGTTATTCGGTTATAAGTTTAATAACATCTATTTTAAAGACAATGCAATTTATAAAACTTAATTTAAATTGTTAACAACACGTTCAGCACGTTCAGTAATTTTATTTCAAATGCCAAAATTTAAAAAAATTTTTATGTTTTTAACAAGAAATAAGTCTGCTATTTGGGAAACCGATTCGGTGCAAGTTTTCAGGGCAAAGTATATTAGTTGAAAAAATATTCTTCATCCCTTAATTTATATAAATGAGCCTTCTTGTACCATAAATATTGGTTTTGAATTTTTCCTGCAGTTGTATGCAAAAGTCGAACCCCATATTTTGACCCGTGATTTAAAACATAGTTTTACATATGATGGGCAAAAAAGCCATCGTCCTAGGGCCGAAAATAGGCTTTATGTAAAACTAACTTCTTAGGCTATTTTTCAAAAAAACTAATCATAGTAAACTGAATCTTTTTATCAGAAGTAGTTTCTTCTAATAAAAAATTAACAATATACTTATTTTTGTCCACGAATGTACAATTTTTAAATTGCTGCAAAACTTAAAATTTTTGATAAAAATAGGGTTTAAGAAGTTCTCAAAAATTTAATACATATAATTCAAGTTATTAAAAACTTTTTACTTGTCTCTTTCATTTATCTTTAATCGAATGCTAGAAATGATCACTTAAAAACAGAGTCCCACCAATTTAAAATTTTTTAGGAAATAATAAATTTAACCAAATCCATTTGCATTGAGCTAAAACTTGGAAACTGTTGAAAATAAAGAGATTAGTAAAAAAAAATGTTTAGAAACTTGAAGCATGCGCATAATTGTTGAAAACTATATAAGCCCTATTTATTCACTTTTGAATGTTATAAAGAGGTAAATGCAGATAAAAATAAGGTGTCAATGTTTTTTGAAAAAAGTTTAAGTTGCTTTAGTAAGGAGTTATTATCTTGGAAGCCACTGTCTCTAAGTCCAGGAAGCCTATCCAAATAACTTGAAGGTGAAAACGTTCAAAATGAATCAATTGAAAACGTTTAAATAATATTTATAAAAATCTACAAAAATGAGCTTTAAAAAGATTTATTTTTTACAAATCCAATTTTGAGAGGCCGTCATTGTTTCCCACTAGTACATAAAAAGCATTCTGAATATCATCTAGAAATATTTATTTTAATTAAATGCGAAGATCTCGGCGCTACGCACTTAGGACCTGTAAATCTTCACATTTAGCAAAATAAACATTTCTTATACGGTTAAGAATGTACTATCATTGAAATATTAAAAATAAACACTAACTTTCCAGCAATAAGGTAATAAACTTTTGCTATTTTAATACAAAAAATAAAAAATTCCTAGAAAAATATTTTTATTCGCTTTAATGCGAAAAATACCCAAATAATGTAAAAATTTTTTATCTAGAAAAATTCAATAAAAGTACACTTAAAATTAATATTACTAATATGTTTAAAAGCTAGAATTTAAAAAAAATTCGTGTGATTTTTCTTGAACCAACTTAAAAAAACAATGTTTTTACATTTCCATACATTTTTGATTTAAAGATATATCATACACTTTATTATTAAATTACGTAACAAAAAAGTACATAAAAATTTAGTTAAAATACTTCATCTAGATTGAATAAGATAAAAAATTTTTATTATTATTTTTTGCATACATAAAACGTTATAAAAGAATATTTTCAAGTAAATGGGATTTTAAGTTTAGGTTCTGTAAAATATTCTTTGTAATTATAATCCATATATAAAGTAACAAAGTACCTTATAGTTATATATAAAGAAAAAAAAATGGCGAAAATAATTGAGAAGATTCAAGATATATATAGAAAATAATAATAATAAAATAAAGTAAAGAAGAAGATGATTGGTAATGCAGAGCAGCTTTCAAGAGTAATATCAAAGTGCATATATAAAAAAGATAAAAATCGAACTGCGTAAGATTCAAGTAAAAAAATATTATATAGTCTTGAGGGCGCCATTTTGAGACGGTGCTCGGGAAAGAATGAAAAAAAAGCTTTATATATATTTATAAGATACAGATCCTATATTCGCGTAGGCGCGCTTTTAGTACACGTTTTCCACTTTTTTTTTTCTTTTTTTACCTCTTTCTCGTTTCTTTTTTATTTTTTATATTATCAGGACACCGGCTGAAACGACGAAATTGTTCGTTTCGTCGCTCTAATCATTATTATTACCCATGGCCGCCCCATTCGTCGACATATATATATATAAACGCGCGTACACACATTTTGTTTTCTCTTCCCTTTTTTTTTTACTTTTCGTCATCACCCTCAAAAAAAATAAAAAAAAAATAAATAAATAAAAAAAACCCAAACGTTCTTTTTCTTTTCTTTTTTGCTTTTACCTCGTGAGATGGATAAAAAAAATTTTTTTTTAATTTTTTATTTTTGACCATCATCATATAAGCAATTATTTTTTATTTTATTTTATTATTATTATTTTTTTTTGCGCAGACCACGGAAACAATAAGTTCACGTATTCGATAAATATAAATTTTAAAATCTCATATACGATGAACAATTTTTTTATACGCTTTACAGCTGCGATTATGTATTTATATAATAGATAATTTTAATTTTTACATGTACATGGGCAAGTCTGAATAAATGAATTAAAGTTATATTTTTGAGGGTTTTTTATTATTTTATCTTCTTTGGGTGTTCATTTTCTCTTTTTCCATTATGGTAGTATACTGAAGTTATGACTGGTTACTTTCTGAATTTCAGGACTTCGAAAAATAATTTATTCATGTATTTTTAGCCAAATTAAAATGAAAGCTGTGAGCTTTTCTTAGAAAATTTGTGTTTATTGCATCTGAATCAAGAAGCTCAAAATAAATAGCATATGAACTATGGCTAGAAAAATTAAGAATCGCTTACAGCATTGTTTTTTGTTGCCAAAGTTGTATACGATTTTTCTTCGTCAATGGTGAGAAAATACATCTTTGCTGTCGATGCAGTAAAGAAAACTGCATATTCTTACAAAGCAATATTAACATTTACAAAATTAGTTTCAAAAATCACAACATAAAAATACCGAAAAAAGTTTTACACTGGTTCTTTATATTTGGAAATTTCCATATATTTTTACACAAAGAACTGAATGACTTATTTCGCTTACACTACATTTAAAAAGTTATTTAATTTTTTAATTTATTTTTTGAAACGCATATTGTATTAAAAATAATAAAAATGTATTAACGTTGTGCAAATGTGCATGAATTTAATTAATTTTTTCTACAAATTTTTACAAAATATAACATTTAAAATTTGTGGAATAAAATATTATTTAAAAGTTTTTATTATATTTTTGTTATTCCTATGATTTCAAAAAATTAGCTATAAGAAATCACTAAAAATTTACAACAAAAATACATAGGCAATTCTTTCAATGAATTAATTAACTTGTAAATAAACAACAAAGAATCTATTACACAGCTAATGAAGCATACCTTTTTCTACATGCAATTTTGCAATAAATAATAAAAATACACTAATAATTATTCTATTATTGTGAAAGACAATATTTAATAAAGCTACACACACTTGAAGTTAAATAATCAAAAAACTAAAAAAAACAACAACAAAAATATTACACAATAAAAATCGAATACATAATTTTATTTATCAAGCAAAAAAAAAAATATTTTTCTTACATTATTGACATAAAAAAAATACGTTACGTCAATTGACGAATTAAAAAAAAAAAATTTATTTTCATATATAACATTAAAAAAAAAATAATTTTAATACGAATTTTATTACATAATGCGGTTTTGTCAGAAAATGAAGATTTACATTATTTATTTTCTTTTTTTTTATTTAATGTTTAAAACTTTCAACCATTCACTTTCACTTTGAGGCTGCAAGCAATTTATATCAATGGTACATTCGTGATAAATTTACACTTTGCAAAAAAACAAATTTTAAATTATTTTCTCTTAGATTATTATTATTATTATTTTTTATGTTTTCTTTTTTTTTTTATATAATATTTTTTTATTTACACATATACGACAGAAAGTGTAACTTGTATTGAAAATTTTCTAAAATAAAAAATTATTATTTTTGAATGTCAAGAAATATTTTCACTTGCAGATACGGTAACATGCATAGTATACGACTGAATTTGATTCAGCAAATATTTTAAAGACAGTTATAAATTCCACAAAAGGTAAAATTTTTGTGGTTGCAGGAAACATAAAATTGATAACACGTGTAACACGAATGGGTGGTGATTCTTTAGTCAATTGCCTAAATGATCCAAATAACCCTTTTAAAATCTATGTATCGATATTCCATTGTGAATAGCTTGAAACGTACAGAAAAGTTAAAAACAAAAATTACCTAATTAAAATCACCTATTAGGCGTAGCATAGTGGTCATAACCAACTAGCTAAATAAAATTTTTTTTACTACACGGTACTTTAAGATTAAAGTGAAATTTAAAAAAAAAAAATTTTTTGTGCTATTTGCAGCAGTTTAGGGTTGAATTAGGTGGATAAAAATAGAATTTTTCGGTTTAAGATTTCTGGAAGTCGAGACTCCTGAAATCTTTGATTTTTATAGACATTGATCAAGTTACATGTCCCTTAGAATATGAAGAAAAAAAAATTTTAATTTGTTGACTACAGGCAAAGATATTAGCTCTAGAAATTTCTATAAATGGCAAAAAAAATTAAAGATTTCAGAAGTTTCGTTTTCCAGAAATTTCCAATCGGAAAATGCTACTTTTATCCACCTAATTGAACCTTAATCTGTTTTCCACAACCTGAAAACCTGTATGGCAACCGAAATTTTCATTTCTGGCAACCAAAATTACATTTGTGGTAAGCGGATTTTTTTTCAGCGTACCATATCACTTGAAAAAGGCTTCTTAAAATCAATTAGATCCGATTTCCGTGAGAGAAGGTTGGCAATTTTTTATCCCTCGGAGTGAAATTTGGAATCACATTGTTCATCTGACGAATGCAAATGCACTGAAAAAAAATTCCGTTTGACGCATTCATAATTCTGGTTGTTACAGCAGGACTTTTTAACATGGAAAATGTTCATAGGGAGGAGTACCCGAAAAAGTTCCTTTCAGTATAATGGTGTGAAAAAGTGACGTTTCTAGGGGGGAGGGGTCAAATGGACTTAGAATATTTTTGATTTAGAGACTTCTAGGGTCCCTAGAATATTTTAGTTATATTTATGGACTTAGGATGATTTCAATTTAAAGACTTTCAAAATTTTGGTTTTAAGACTTATAATAATTTGGGAGTATATGTTAACCCTTTTATATAAGTGAACATGTTCCATGCTCGTTGGTTATAGGAACACACAAACCAGTTATAAGTTTTTTTTTTTTTAAGTAATCGCAAATGGCTTCATCCGTAAAGAAAATTAAAAAAAAATTATTTTTATTCATTTGAAATTCGAATACAGCATGATGGGACTTAAAACAAAATTTTTGGCTTAAAAAAAATTCTTTTTCGTTGAACTTTTCTTTATGTTTTATGTCATTTGCAACTATTTAAAAGCAAAAAAAAAGCAGCCACAACCGAAATTCTGATATCTAAAACCGAAAAAATTCCTTTTGCGGCAACCAGATTTTTTTCCACTGGGTCAAATTTAGCCAATTTGCAAAATCACTACTCTGAAAATTGATCCACATTTGTAATGAGGGTTGTCTTAAGCCATAAGATAGATTGTGGACTAGTAAGAAATTTACCACCAGATTGTACATTATATTTTCAGCGCAAGTAATTTTAGATTACGTTAGTTGTCCTAAATTATTTAGATTGTCCTTTTTATTCTTTGTTAGGTAAAAAATTCCCATCTAAGTTTTATGTCGGACTTGTTTACTAAGAAAGAGAGTAACCTTTACTAAGTAACCTTAAGTCTGCCATCAAAATATTTGAAAAATAACTTGAAATAACCATGCAATTTTTTAAAATCAAAAGTAAAAAATTTTTTTTTAACTATAACCTCCTCCTAACAAAAATCGTGGCTACATGATTGTTATAAAAACTGAATTTTTAATACTTCAATAAAATAATGTGTTATTCCCCAATCCAACAGTGTGCGTAATATGGTATGCATAAATCGTTTGCTTAAATTATATAAATGAATTCAAAAATATAATTTATTGAATTTATGAATTATTCACGTACTTCTGAGAATATATGTAAGTTAAATTCCGTTATTATTATATTGCATAGTAAAGTTAATTTGTAAAATTTAAATATTACAAATTTTATGAATTTTTTTATGATCTATTTACTTAAATAAATGTTAAAATTTACATAGAATTTACTATAAAATAAATGATTTTTAAAATATTCATGTGTCACAATATCGATTTTATAAATTTTATTATCTAAATATCATTTTGTACTGTAATTGGTACATAAAATGCTTTGTATTATCTAGGTAAATAAAGTTAATAGTTTTTTGCAGAAATTCAAAAGCGCTTACATTAAATTTTTATTCTGTATTATTAATTATGAAAAAAAGACCCGGAATGTTGACTAAAAATTTGTGGGTAATTTCATTGATAAATAGTACAAAATGATACACGAGATCTCAAATATAAAAAACTTGTTAGTTATTTTGCTGGTTTCCCGCTGAGTCGAGTGATCAAATGAAAACCTGACCGAAAATTTGAATTCTGCAGGAAATTTTATACAGGTTTAGTAATTTTTGTATCGCTGGAATAATTAATATACATCTTAATTTGTCAAATTAATTAAAATAATATTTAATTTTAATAAAAATGAAAAGTTTTTAAATGGGATTTTCTTGATTTTTTGAATTTTTAGCCTAAAAAATATATAAAATCTATAAAATATATGAAATCAGCAAAATAAATAACAAGTCAAAATTGAAAAAAGTGGAAAATTTACGAAAACCTTATAACAACAAAAATTATCCTGGGGAAATTTTTTTCATTAAAATATATACAAATTTGGAAAATTTTGAGAAAAAATTTTTTTGGTTCCTCAATGAGGAAGCATTGTGATAGGTCAAATTTCGATTTTTTGGCATATAAGTACGTTTTGAGACCTCAGGAAGCTAAAAAACCGGTTTTTAAAAAAAGTCTGTATGTGTGTATATATATGGGTGGTTCCAGTACTTTTCGTACAGATTAGGGCGCACTCATGTCACCGATTGAGCTCAAATTTTAGGATATAGTTTGGGGTAATAAAAAAGTCCCTCAGCCAAATTTTTAGCCTTCTAGCACCTCATGGGGCCGAAATATGGCCGTTTAAAGGTCCAAAAATAGCCTGATTTGGCCAATTTTCAAAATTACGCCATTTCTTTGAATTTACTTTAAATTTCATGTTACTGGTCGCATTTTAACCGCTAAAGAGTCTACATTTCGTAAAAAAATTTTTAGGCAATTCCATGGAGTCAACTTTTTTTGGCATTGATAAACGTGAAATGAATTTTATTAAAAAAGCTGTTTTTCAAAATAATACCGTGGCTTAAGATCAACTCAAAAATACTTCTGGTTGTTTGCAATTTTTTTGTCTACTCAAGACCTTTCAAATGCGACCCTAAAATTTAAAATCGGTGGATTTTAACCGGAGATATTTTGATATTAGTGGCGGCTGTTTTTAAAAAATGCGTTTTTTTGGCATTTTTCGCCACCTGGCATTTTTTTCTAAGTGCTTTAAAACGTCTGAAACTTTCAAGAAAATAAGTTTAATATATGTACTAAAACTTTCATAAAAAATTTCTTTGCTTATTTGCCTTTAAAGCCCTTTTTTTACTCATCCAAATTCAACCTTTCCATTTTCCGGAATTTTCAATTTCCGGCTTTTCCTGTAATCTAATGAAAATTCTGACTCGATTTTTGGATTCCTCGGGAAATTTCACTATAGTCCCTGTTTTTTGAGTAATTTTGAACCTCTCTGTGATGCTGTATAAAAAAAAGAAAAAAGAATTTGCATAAAAATAGAAATAAAATTGAAATTGATAAAATTAAAATTTTTCTTGTTCGTCAATTTTATAAATTTAAATTTATTTTTATATTTATGCAAATTCTTTTTTCTTTTTTTTATACAGCATCACAGAGAGGTTCAAAATTACTCAAAAAAGAGGGTTTATAGTAAAATTTCCCGAGGAATCCAAAAAGTCGAGTCAGAATTTTCATTAGATTACAGGAAAAGCCGGAAAATGGAAAATTCCGGAAAATGGAAAGGTTGAATTTGGATGACTAAAAAAAGGGCTTTAAAGGCAAATAAGCAAAGAAATTTTTTATGAAAATTGTAGTACATATATTGAACTTATTTTCCTGAAAGTTTCAGACGTTTTAAAGCACTTAGAAAAAAATGCCAGGTGGCGAAAAATGCCAAAAAAATGCATTTTTTAAAAACAGCCGCCACTAATATCAAAATATCTCCGGTTAAAATCCACCGATTTTAAATTTTAGGGTCGCATTTGAAAGGTCTTGAGTAGACAAAAAAATTGCAAACAACCAGAAGTATTTTTGAGTTGATCTTAAGCCACGGTATTATTTTGAAAAACAGCTTTTTTAATAAAATTCATTTTACGTTTATCAATGCCAAAAAAAGTTGACTCCATGGAATTGGCTAAAAATTTTTTTACGAAATGTAGACTCTTTAGCGGTTAAAATGCGACCAGTAACATGAAATTTGAAATAAATTCAAAGAAATGGCGTAATTTTGAAAATTGGCCAAATCAGGCTATTTTTGGACCTTTAAACGGCCATATTTCGGCCCCATGAGGTGCTAGAAGGCTAAAAATTTGGCTGAGGGACTTTTTTATTACCCCAAACTATATCCTAAAATTTGAGCTCAATCGGTGACATGAGTGCGCCCTAATCTGTACGAAAAGTACTGGAACCACCCATATATATATATATGTGTGTGTGTGTGTGTGTGTGTGTGTGTGTATATGTAATCGGTGATGTTTCACAACCGTTATGAAATTAAGACCTGATTTTTGTTTCAAAAATTTTTTAACCAAAAAAGCTGTAGGTACTTTTTTTTTTTTTAATTTGGATGTAATACCTCATTTATTTCCACGAAAGTACTTATATTTGAAAGTATGGTTTTTACTCTATATCTCGAATCTGATACTTAATTTTTTGAATATTTTTTTCCCAAAATTTTTTTTCACGAAAAAATACATAAAACACCAAATATTTTTGTCTTTTTGGACGTAGTACCTAATTTATTTCTATGCAAGTACTAGTTTTAGAAAGTTCTTTTTTAGCCATTTTTTGGATCTGATACCGAATTTTTTCAAAAATTTTTTTTCAAATTTAAAAAAACAAAAAAAATAAAAAACCTGCAATTTTTTTTTTTCTTTTAGTGTTATACCTCATATAATTCCATGAAAGTACCAATATCTGAAAATACTGCAACCGGCGATATTTCATAACCGTTATGAAATTAAGACCTAATTTTTTTTTCAAAAATTTATTCATCAAAAAATCTCAAACTACTTTTTTTTTTTTTATTTTGGATGTAATACCTCATTTATTTCCATAAAAGTTTTTATATTTTAAAGTATAGTTTTTACTCAATATTTCGAATCTGAGAATTAATTTTTTGAAAATTTTTTTCCCAAAATTTTCGTCACAAAAAATACAAAAAAACACCAATTTTTTTTTTATTTTTGGACCTAGTTCCTAATTTATTTCTATGAGAGTACTAGTTTTAAACAGTTCGTTTATAGTAATTTTTTGGATTTGATACTGAATTTTTAAAAAATTTTTTTCTCAAAATTAAGAAAACTGCAATTTTTTTTTTTTATTAGTGTAATACCTCATTTAATTCCATGAAAGTACTAATATCTGAAAATATTGAAACCGGTGATATTTCACAACTATTATGGAATTAAGAGAGAAATGTATGTATAATTGCATGGTTGTAATCGGTGTAATCAGTAGCATATTAATGTTTTAAGCTCATTGTTTGAGGAACCTTAGTGCCAGCTAGTTGGCAGGGTATTTTTTAATGGGAAACTTTTCAGCTATTTTTACTTAAAGTTGGGCACCAATTTGAATTTTACCGCGAATGGACACAGAATAGTAAAATATTTTTATGGCAGAAAATTCGAGTTCCTAATTAAATTTTACATCAAAAATCTAGTTCTGTTTTTTTTACGTTTTCTGTAGCCTTTATACGGAACTGTCTAAAATTGTGACTGAAGAGAACATTTTTCAAAAAAACTTTAAAACATCATAACATCCTTAAAATCTTATATAGAAAATTATTGTTTTGTACTATTTATTCATAGAATTACCAACGAATATATATACTATACTAGTATATATATTCGTTGGAATTACCCTGATAACATTGAGAAATTAAACAATTTTTAAAAGTGTACTCGCAGTTTGAACCAAGTATAAATTGAAAGAAACTAGAGTTACTTTAAATTCATAAGGGTCAATTTCATGGAGCTTATTCTTACTAGATTCTAGAGAGTCTAGAGTTGAAACAATTGAAATGTAGTAATTATGACTAAAAATTTATTAAAATTTTACTTGGAGACAATTTTATGAATCCTGCTTGAGCAGAATTTCAATAGATTCTAAGTTATAATTAAGTGTATCAAATCTAGTAAAAATATGCTATAATAAAATTATTATTTACATTTTTAACTAAAGCAATCTAACCTAAAATTTTCCAATTTAAAAAGTCAATATTTCTAAACCAAAGACATCTTAATATTAAAAATGAATCTATTAAAAGAGTTAATTCGTTTTTTTTTTGTTCAATACAAACATTTTAAAATAGACTTTAAAATATAATTAAAAAAAAAAAATTACTTTTCCAAGAAATAAATCATACATCAAAATTTATTACATATAGTTAACTGTATATAAACTTATGTCTCTATTAAAAACGCATTAATTTTAAATCGTACATAACCTTCTTTATACTTTTTCTTAACTTCTTTTTTAGTCAAAATTTTTATACCTCACGCAATTTTTTTTTTCAAGACTAATAATACCAAAAATATGAGAAATAAAAATTTATAAAATTATTTATTTTGTGTCGTTTTTCTATATATGTTGAACTTATAAAATAGTCACGCAACAAAAAAAAAAAATTTCTTAAAAATTCCAATATTTTTTTTTTATTGAGATATTATATCTTTATTTTGGTGCAACAAAACATAATAAAAACTCATTAACATTATTATTTATTTTAATTAGCTTTTGTGTACAGAAAAAAAAAAATAAAATTATTTTCAATGAGTTACAAATTTTTTTCACATAAGAAAATAATTCGTGTTTTATGTAACAATGAATATAATTTTCAAAAAATCTTAAAAAATAAATAAATAAAAATTTTTTTAACCAAATTAAATTTAATGCATTAAAAATATATTTTAGATTTTAAATTAAGGTACTATAAATAGAGATAAAGAAAATGAATATATACAAGCATACTGAATGAATATTCCACTTAAAAAAAGCTAAAGTATTGTTAAGAGGTTTAAAGCTTCAAAAGTACTTTTGTATATTATTGTTAAAATAATAGCACTTGTACTACTGTACATTAAACTACAAGCATTGTGTAAGTACAATATATTTTATATAATGTATAATATAAACTTATATTTTTTTTAATTTAAAATTTTGAATTTTTAGTTCTTTTAAAATTATACAATTTTAAAAAACTTTTCATTTGTTTGTTCTATTGTTAATTTATAAGTATAGTTTTAAGAATTTATTAAAAAATACTGTTCAGTAGGGTGAGTTTTCCTTCCCCTGATATTCAAAAACTATACGTATCTTATACATATATTTTCTTTATTTTTAAAGTATTTTATAAAAATAAGTCAATTTTTGCTTGCCCCCCTCCCCCCTCTGGAGAAAGTTTTCTGGGTCCGCCCCTGAACATAATCTATGATTTTTTTGAACAATGTAATATTTATTAATTTCATAAATATAATATCATTCAAAATCCCAAACTACACTGCTTAAATGCGGTCACTTGTATTATACATGGTCCAGTAATCGAGTAAAGAAAGGGCTTTAAGCCCTTTTAGTTTAACAAAAAATCAATTTCATTTTTAAACTCAAGTTACCTGCGAAATAATTTTTTCAAACTTTATATTACAGAAGTATCAAAAACAAATCCTAAATAATTTAATATATGCTTTTATATTTAACTACCGCAATGAATAAGTTAAAAAATTTTATTCTCGCAAGTAAAATGTGTTTGTAAAGATATAAATACAAGATATAACGTTAATTTTATAAAACTAAAAATTAAAAATATATAATTATTTTAAAATACGTATTTGATATAACCGCTTAAAAACTGACTATTAGGCTGGCTCCTTTTGAAAATTGTTAGTTATTAAATTCGAGTATTAGCAGCTAATGTATTGATATTAATCTTTCACTAAACGAAAAATATTTCTTCAGTTGAGACCTTTACAAACATCATAATTTTTAAATGTTACTTGGGTTGGTACTAACTGGTCGCTACTCTCGTTTTCCATCCGTGTCAGTAGACTTTAACATGGAACATGTTTATAGTGAGGGGGAACCATGGAAATCTGAAAATCAAGAGGTGCAGGTTTAGAAATTTAGACAAATTTCGATTTAGGGACTTAAATGTACCATGCTTTTTGGCTGTATGTACCCAAACCGATTATAAGTTTTTTTTTTTTTTTTGAATAAAAACTAGACTTGTATTATTTACGATATCAAAGAAAAAATAACCTCCAACTTGAGCTACAAATTTATTTAAAAAAAAAAATGATAAAATTTTGCACATCAAGTCTGTAAATACACTCGTTTTTTCTGCAAATACGAGTTTTCTTAACATTTATTTACATTTTATAGCATATTTTTTTATATAAAATTACTTATATAAACTTTTATATCCATGCCTATCAGATTTCAAATTAAAATTCTTATTAAAAAAGTTTTTTTTTATTAAATATTATATTATTTTGTATCAAAAATTTAATATCATCTTAATTTATATTATAATCTATAAAAATACTCAGAATAAAAAAAAAACAAAAGAAAATAATCGACGAAGACAAAAAAGATATAAAAATGAATGGCGCGACGTTTTATATCGCAAAAAAAAAACTTCTTCATTAGCATATTGAAAAACAAAATTCAAAATATAAAAACGTCTCATTAATTTTATAATAGAAATTCTCAATATCGTGTTCACACTAATACCAGGTTACAGAAGCTGCTCTATAAGATTATGATATAATGACTCTTTGATCGAATATATAATAATAATATTGTGAACGGTGACTTTTATTATAATTTTTTTTTTTAACTTAGCAAATTATAAATTATGCTTCTACTGAATTAACTGGAGACAGCTTCTTTTATTTTTTGTCTTCGTGTTTCTATATCGTCGCTTTTTTATATTTTGAATCGAGGATAGATCCTTGTAATTTTTGTTTTAGCCGAGAAATTCCGACTTTTCTTAGAATTTATGTCCATTATTAGGTGACCTTACCAAAAATTGAGACTATAATATGCAAATTTATAATATTTTTTACAAACAATAATAAAATTAGTTATAATCTGAACAAATTAGTAACGAGAATACATAATTAGTATTCAAAAAATAAAACACCAAAGCGAATATTTTTGGTATTCAGTAAATAAAATTAAAAAAATAAATAAAAAATCTTTTCAGGAAAATTTTGTATGTTCAAAAAAAATATATTGAAAAAGGGATGCGTCTTGAAGTTCAAATGAATTACAGGGTAAGTTTATATAGTTATATGTATTGGATACAAAAGAGAGGGTTCAGAAGTTACTGAGGGATCGTTGTTGCTATGGTTACGGTAAATTCGTCCTCGCCCTCGAAATCCCTTTTTATTATATAGATACGCAATTCATAACTTGTATGAATAAGCTTTTATATAAGATGTGAAGCATATTTATGTATTTTGTCAATTAGAATACAATTTTTCATTGTTGGTTAATTTAAGTTCTGTATACTTTTTTTTTCTAAAAAATATTGATTTTTTTTCTAGTTAGAGAAGATTTAAAATTTATATTAATTCAAAGCTTTCGAATGAGTTAGTAATTGGGTTGTTATAAATTTTTGGTTCTAGTGGTCTAATTTTTGAAAAATTGTAAAGTTTGATAATATAATTGTTGTTGTGTAGAGGTAAGAATTTCCAAATATGAAATTTACTGGGATAGTTTGTAATATGGGAGAGGGCTCCACCACCCTTGATCTGTTTCCAATGTTCCTTTAGTAAAGTTATTATTTAATCCTGAATCTATTTCTTGGGTGTGCAACATCTATACTGCCTTATTAAAGTTAGTATTTTTCTAGCAAAATTAGTGGATATGGGGCTCTGTTCCTCCTGGTCTGTTCCCAGTATTCCTTAAAAAAAATTCTTTAGTCTTAAGTTTTAAGAATAGACAAACAAACGCACGCTCCCACACACAGAAATAAATTTTCAATTATATAGAGTAGTAAAAATGAAATGGAATTTCTAAAATATAATCTAAATTAATAAAATATAATCTAAAATTTATAAAATACCCAAATTTAAATAATTAGCACTTCAAAAAAATTAAATTTTGCAAATTAAATTAATTACATTCGTCGCGTTTATGTAACCAAACGACTTAAATGTAAAAATTTTACAAAGATTTAAAAAAAATTTAAACTGATCCGAGATTTTTTTTTAATGTGGGAACTGCATATAGATTTTTTCAGATTGTTATTTATCAAAAAATAATAATAACAGTTTATGAAAATATGTTATCTCTATTTATGCATGTAGCGACGTGCTTGCAAACTTTACATTTATGACTTTTGTGTATGTACATGTATAAAATTATATGAATTTAAATATATGTGTTCGTGTGAATATTTATGGGAATTTTTACTTGGGTACATACTTTAATATTTGCAGTAAAATTTAAAAAAAAAACAATGACGATTCTTTTTGAAAAATATGCCAATGTTTTTTTTTTTCTAAATATTTGCACATGTATTGACGTCAGCATGGTATTTAGTATTTTACAAGCAAAACAACCATTTTCCATTTTATTTTTTATAGTAGTAAAATTTAAAAAATGAATTTTAATAATTAAAAAATAAATTTTAATTATAACTGTTGAAATTCCATCAATTGTGTAATTAAATTCAATGAAGAGAAGCTTTCAGGTATTTTAGCAATTTGAGAAAACAAGCTTATTATTTCAGTATCTGTAGTTCCTGATACTGATGTCATTTCAATGCATACTAGCCAAACCCTTGTTACCCCCGTTTTTAAAAAGCAAATGTGAAATTTCAAGTAACATTTTGTTAGATCACCACTCCTTAGATTTAGAAATTTAGTTAAAATTTCGCGTATAAATACTGAATAAAGGCTTTTTAAAAATTAATCACATCCTCTGGCAATGTGATTTATTTAATAATCAGAGAAAAAAATTGTACAATGAGCTGTCAAAATATTGCAAATTTCCTCCATTTGATATAAAGATATTTCTATGTGAACCAAATAGCATATTTATAAAAAAAATATTTAACTTTTTGCAAAACTGTAATTTAAATGTATAAAAAAAAAAAGAGAAGATGGTATTTAATAAGTAAATTTGTAATAAAATTGTAAAATGAAATATTGTATGACAAAACTGTAATATAACAATGTATCAGCTAAATAACTTTTCTTTATATGTAAAAGTTGAAAGCTCTAATAATAAAAAAAAAAAAAAAAAAGCGGATATTTTTTCTTTTGCAAATCTTTAAAATAACTTGAAATGTAAAAAATGTTAAATTACAAAAAGCAAAATTAAAAAATTTTTTTTTGCAATTTTATGTCCAAGACTGCTTATGTATACGCAATTATTGGAACAGTTTTTCAGCCTGATACCAGTGATCAAAATCAAACTATTTGATTACTTTTTGTTTTTGTTGTTCTCACAAATAATAAAGAAAGATGACGCAAAATATAAGAATGTTTCTAAAATTCAACATTTCAGTGAGCGCAGGAATTATTGCTCTACAGAAGTTATAAAAACAATAGAATCCCTCAAAAATTAAACGCTTATAGGGATTTCAAAGAAAAATTACTTGAGAAAATCACCACTGCCAAAAAGAACTACTACTCAGATAAACTTTCTACAAAAAACCCACCTGCTACCATTTGGAAAGACCTTGACCATCTTGGCCTAACTAACTCTCCTCCATCTCGGAAAAATTTCCTCTCGCCTGATTCAATAAACAGTTATTTTATCTCAACGCAAAATGCGTCAATTTCTAATAATATCACTCATTCTCCAACTGGCTCCCCATCTAGGCTCCCCTTCAAATTCAAAAACATTACCAGCGATGATCTCCAATGGGCTTTCAAGCAATTTAGTACTAAATCTGTTGGCCCCGATGGGATATCTCTCAAAGTTCTAAAACTTTGCCTTCCGGTTCTTTCCAAAGTTTTCATATCTCTTCTCAACAAGTCCATAATCTTAAACAAAATCCCCTCAGCTTGGAAACATAGCAATATTCTCCCAGTAGCAAAAACCTCTAATCCCTCTTCCCCAGCAGACTACAGACCTATCTCTTTTATGCATAATCTCTAAAATACTAGAAAAAATCCTCCATAAACAAATTATCGAATACATCACACACCACAATATTCTTGACTCTTTTCAGTCTGGTTTTCTCAAAAATCACAGTACAAACCATTTACTCACAAACCTAACTGATGATATCTGTAAAGGCTTTCACCAAGATCGCATCACTATACTACTTCTTTTAGATTTATCTAAAGCCTTTGATAGGGTTTCCCATACTATCCTTCTGGACAAGCTTTCTGCTATTGGTTTTTCTCCCCAAGTTGTTGGCTGGTTCACAGAATATCTATGTAACCGTACCCAGTCAGTTATTTTGGAAAATAAGTCCTCTTCTACACTTAACATAGTCAGCGGGGTTCCCCAAGGGTCAGTCCTTGGTCCCTTACTGTTCCTAATTTACATAAATGACCTTGGCCGTAAAATCATTTACTCAAAGCGCCTAATGTTTGCTGACGATCTCCAAATTTACTTGCAAGTACCTTACCAAGATTTAAATTTGGGTATGTCCCTACTCCAAAATGATCTTCATGAGATTGAAAATTGGTGTTCTACCAACAACTTAACGAGATTGAAAATTGGTGTTCTACCAACAAAATAAACATTGACAAGTCCAACTTCATGATCTTTAGCAAAAAATCAAGTACTTTCGACAGTAATACTTCCTTTTATTTTAGTGGCACTAGAATCCAGCTTACTAAAACCGTAAAAAACCTTGGTCTCTTCATTGATCAGGACATGAAATGGCGTTCTCAAGTCAACCACATAGTAAAATCGGCCAATAATGTCCTCTATAGGTTAAGACATTTCAAGCACTTAATAAACTCGAACCTCCGTAAGCAGCTTGTTACTGCTCTTGTTTTTCCCATCCTTGACTCTGGCGTCTTTCCCATGGGTAATTTGCCTGACCATCAATATAATCGCCTACAAAAATTATTAAACGCCTCCGTCAGATATGTCTGTGATATTAGATACCCGTTTCGCACCTCCCCTGACAGAATAAAGCTTGGATGGCTAAACGTTAAACTCAGAGCAAAATACTTAAGTGCTGTCCACATTTATAACGTACTAAACAATGGGATACCTGCATATCTCAAGGAAAAAAATCAAAATCTATATTCCTGCAAGAACCCTCCGCCCTAAAAATCGTCCTCACCTAGTAGTTGATACATCCACTAACCCTATTTACAATAATTCCTCACTCGTATTCATGATCTCCTTCTGGAACTCTCTCCCCGAAGAAATCCGTCTGTCAAGCTCAGTGGAAGTTTTCAAATCTAGTCTTTACCAACATCTCCTTGAGATTGACAGACGTGAATCTAACCTCCCCTAACTCACATTTACTCCTACATTCCATACACTTTAAATCTCATAAGCCTCTTTTCCCCTCTTCCCCTATTTTCTAGTTTATAATTATTATCATATTGTATTATTATATTATTTTTTATATATTATAAATATTTTATTATACCAAATTTAATTAGCGTGTAGCAACAAATTTTTATCTATTTAATTAATGTACTTCAATATTTTTTGTACAATCTTGTACGATAATCTTATTAATAAAAAAAAAAAAAAAAAAAAAAAATTATTGATTGCAATGACTGTTCCACCTGTGATCGTGCCAGACTTCAGAATTGGTAAGGTTACTAATCTCCTTAATTTCAGTTGGTTAAGTATTTTATTTAGGGGTTATAAATGCTGCTTAAATTGCAGATTAAGATTTACTGCGCTGTTATTTTTTTCATCTTTTCCAGCAGAAATCCAGAATATACAAAAGTACAGGTATATGCATCAAGTAGGCTTGAAAAATATTTGAGCAATGTTTTCAAAATTTGCATGTAGATATTTTAGTAGAAAAAACTTATAACTGGTTTGTGTTTTCACACACAACCTATGAGGATGTTCACTTGCAATGCAACATGTTCACTTATAACAGTTTTAAAATATACCCCCTAATTATTATAAGTCCTTGAAATTATAATAAGTCCCTAAATTGAAATTATCCTAAGTCCATAAGCCTAAATTTATAAAGTGTTTCATAAATTTAAATCCAAAATATTACAAGTCCATTTGACCTCTCCTCCTCCCCTAAAAACGCTACTTTTGAACCCTTTCCCTTCTTTAAGGGACTTTTCCGGGTATCCCTCCCTATGAATATGTTCCGAATATGTTCTATGTTAAAAAAAAAAAGATCTTTTTAACAAATCCGTAAGCAATGAACAAATTTCTATCCAGCAGACGTTCATTATTTTTGCTTTTGATAAAAAAACTATGAGATAAATCACGGGTCAAAGTATAAGTACCTTTGTTTAATAAATTTTTATTATTATAAATTAAAATTAGATATTGGAGGTTAAATTTAGACTTTTCTTAGTAAAAATAATTGAATACATCTAAATCAAAAAATAATGTCGATAATATTATAAAAAAAATTAATGAAAAGATAGGTATTACAGTATGTTTCCATTTACATTTACATTTTGTTTCTCTCGCAAGAGAAAAGACTTTTTAATATTATATAAGAAATTGTTTACTTTAACATTTATACTAATATTTTAAAAAAAATAATATAAACAGCAAATATAATAAGTTAATATTAATTATTATTATTTATTATTAATTCGTTTTAACCAATATTGAGTACAAGACGAATTATAAAAATTGAATTGCAATTTGCAAAACTCTAAAAATTTAAACATATTTATATAATAAGTCGACGCTGAAGGATCTCGTGTGCACGGTGATCTCGAGCGGAACGTAAATTTTATTTTAAAGAGGCGCATTGCTATTTGTTGATGCTTGCAATCTTAGCTGCGATTGGTTAACTAATAAACAAACAATGCGTCCCGCTCTGGATCGCCCTGTATGTACATTTTTGATGGTGCCAAATGTACATAGAAATTATGTAAATTTAAGGCCTCGACAGTGCTGTGCGCACATTCGGTACTCTCATGGCTTTTAACCTATAAGAGGTATAGAACCAGTCCTCGACCAATCAGGGAGCATAAATCATTCGGTATGCGTACTCAATTTCAGTAAATTTTGGCCTTTAATAGAATAATAAAAACTTATTTCTGAGTTTCAACCCTCTTCTCATCCGCAAGTTTTTACTCTGGATATTATATATACTCATATAATAATAAAAAATAGTCCATTCTTAAATGGGCCTTACGTCTACCGGCATACAGTCACATTTTCCGAGCGAAAGACGATAAATCGAGTGAGCAAATTAAATTTAATTCATAAAAATTACTAAATTTTCATATTAAAAATTTCAGTTTAGTAAAAAATAACTCAAGAATAATATGAAAACATTTTTTTTTGTACATTCATACTATGCCATAATGCAGATTTTTGTTAATCTGAAAAAGCCCTGGTTTATAATTTGAACCTACTGCCCCAAAAATACATATAAATAAATTATACAACTACTTTATTAAATAATAATACAAATTTTAGTACCTAGGTATACAAAATACTGATATATTGCAAAAAAAATGTAAACAAAGTGTATTAATAAAAATTTGAATGTACTCATAATATAATATAAATGAAAAACATTAAGAAATATGAATAACAAATTTTTTATATATAGTATAATACTAAATACACATAATTTGTATAATAATTTAATTTAATATTTAATACATAAATTATAATTTTAAATATACATTTAGAAATAAATTTATATGTATTTATGCAATTTAATAATATGAGTTTATGTCGTATTATAATAAAATAGAATAAACTATCAATTTTATGTTATATATGTTCTACATTTTATATATTCATATAAATGATAAAAAATCTTAGAATTATAGTAATAGAAGCCTCTGCATAGACATATATTAGTCCAGAAAATATATTTGAATTTTTATAGACCTTTGTATAATTTTTTCTGATTAAATTTAATTGAGTAATTTGTTTACGTTTAATTGGTTAAATACTAAGTTTTTTGGAATTTTTCTATTTTTGCAGCCCAAAATTTTTTATCTGAAAAATAAGACTTTGTAATATTTAAGTTCTCCAAAAATTCATCCAATTCGTTAAATTGCTTTTTTAATTGAAAAATATCCAAAAAACGAAAAAATTTTTAAAAAAAACTTCCAAGCTAATATGCTAATACAAACCTGGAGGACAAAATATATATAATATAAAGTCACCATGATTACGCGTGGGGTATTATTCAAAACCAGTAATCAAAGGTACTTTAAATAATAATCCGTCTAACATTTCGTCTTGGTAAAAAAATATACTTTAACATTATTATTTTCAAAATAGATAAACTTGTAATTACTTTATTTTCATTAAAAATTTTAATTCAAACTAAAACTTTTTTTTTTTTAGTTTTTAATAATTTAAAATTAGAAAAGTAACATTAAAACAATGAAAACTATATAATATAAACATGATGTAACATAATTTAAGTTAACCACAACTAGGGTGAGAATGCGTGGTTTAAAGCCATTTACAGGGTTAGCCAAAGTTAAATCAACCCTTAGGTGAACGTTATTTTTACATGTTATATAGTAAAGTTGGAAAATTTCATTTGAGCCTTTAGCAATATTAAAAAAAAATATATCTGCTATATATCTATCATGCACGATCAAAAGCGATGAAATAAGGTAAGGCAATACTTTAGCCTCGGTTTTATTTTATATTATAACAAAAAGGAAGAATCGCTCATGGCCAACCAATCGCTATTCGAGAGTTAATGAATCTGAACTGACTCAACCAATCATGTATACATATATATATATATATATTTAAAACTTCCGCGTCCTAAAAGTTCTCCTTTTATATACATATATAATTTTATTATTATTATTTTTTTTTTATATACTTGAAAATGAAATGTTTGAGGGTGTTTATAATCCTTTTTACATGAAAAATGTAACATTTTTTGTGATAATAATAATAATAATTTTTTTTTAAATTATATTTTATGTAAGTTATTTTTAATAAAATTTTTTTATCTTAACCAATTTATTTTTATCTTATAATGAGTTATTTTAAAATTCGTTTATAAGCAATTAAGAGAGAACAAATTTTTATTGCAAATGCGTTTTTTATAAAGATTTTTTTAATTTATATACATGATCAGATTGCTTTGCTTGAAACTTGCTTAAATATTTAAGTAATTTTCTTGGATTTTCATCAATTGACTTAAATTTTATAGCATATGCTTGAATATTTTAAAGAAAAATTCAAGCAGGAATTTTCGCATTGGTGTCAATATAAATTACTTAAAATTTAAGGTAAATTCTTAAATTTTCAAATGATCCAAGCAAATTTCGAGCAGAACAAACGCGAATCTAGGAAATATTTGATATTCCTTAGGTTTTTAATATTTAAAAATATTATTTTTTTTTCCGTCGGTAAGAATAAATAAATTAAAAAAAATTTTTGAAGATATTTCTTAAAAAAAATAAATTAGTTAAATATTTTAAATTATATTTATTAATTTAATAGTCAAATAGTACAACCATTGAGTAGCAAAGGATTTTTCGTCTAGTCACCAGTTGCATTTATATAATATAGAATGCTTATTTTTATTTTTTACTAGCTGCCTCTGCGGCTCGTTTTGCTCATTTACTTAAGCCTTTTTGAGGCTTTAATTATAAATGATAAAAAGTGTTAGTTAGCCTGGCAGTATACTGCTTAAACTATAGTTTAAAAAATTATTTTTTTTCAATAAAGCCATTTTTTAAAATAACTGCCAGGCTAGTGTGTATAATTTTGCTTAATTTTTGTACAAAGATAGCTACGAACAAAACATAATCACCTTCTGTAGAAAATTTTTTTGGACAAAATTAAAAGTTTGATGCCTTGCAATAGCCTAGATTTTTAGATTAGGCCAATCAAACTAATTTGACATTTTTCAGTATCTTTGATTTGGAGGTGTATGTAAGACCATTAAATTCTTACCGTTTATCCGAGTCATTATTTTAAATTAATTTTAAGATGGTATAAGATATGCTATTTTAAGCGCAGGTAAACGTTAAAACTTCAATTACCCGACATAGTCCTCAAAAACTTAGATACCGAAAAAGTCAAATTAGCTGATTGTAGCCCAATTTAAAAAACTAGGCAATTTCAAGGTATCAAAATTTCGATTTTTTCCGAAAATTTGGCCAACCTTGTGGACCGTTTTTTGACTTTTTCCAGAACCCGCGGCCAAGAAAATGTTTCATAGAAGCTAATTAAGTTTTAGGCTTGGCCGCTTGGCTATCTCTAAACAAAAATTCAGTTGTAATAAGCATTTTTCACTATTTATAATTAAAGCCTAAAAATCTCAAGTAAATTCACAAAGATTATACGTTAAAAAGCCTTATAATTAAAAAATAAAATAAAAAAAATTTTTAAACTTAAATTTTTCAGTGAAATTGAATAGTATTTTTTTTTTTTATTTTTTAATATGCAAGTGAATAGGTGTTAAAAATATACATGTCTTTGAATTACTAAAACAATAAAAAAAACTAAAGATTCGTTCTGATAATATATTGTTCACATCGAACAAATAAACTTTGATGCAAAACTTAATATTTACCAGAAAAACTCTTAAAATTTCATAAACATTTTTATTTAATAATCAAATATGTCTACAAATATAAAAACTTTTCAATTGAATTTGCTTTATCCAATTTTTTAATGCTGTACATTGTTGGATTTAATTTGTGATGAATAGTAAAACTACTGAAAAATCTGAATCTGGAGAACAAGGTTATATTTTTACATCCTCTATGAATTCTTCTTTATTCAATTTTAGTTCGCATATGAAATATATTTATTTTAAAAGTTAATTAAGTAAATGGATTGCAAAGTTGTTTAGGTTATCCCATAATCCAGATGGCAAATTTTAAGGTTTACTTTATAATTTTTTTCTTATTCTCTAGCTATAATTTTTTATTTTCGGTAGATTCTATAAAGAGATTATTTTTTTTCGTCAGCTGCAGTGATATAAGTCATTAAAGCGGAATACAATTTATAAATTAATACATTTTTTTTTTACTCTGACTCAATATCTATTTTGTACAATATTTACAAATTTTAAATACAAAATGAAAAATACTTATAATGACAAAAAAGTTTTTTAATCTCCCAAAAAGAAAAAAATTAAAAATTAACGTTAATTTAAAATAAGTAAAGAAAAAATATCAATATTAATAGAAAACTGCAAATTAATATTAATATAACTATAGGTGATAAATTGCACAATATCAGTAATAAAAAATCAAGTACTAAAAAATTTTGCAACAACGTAAATACCAGGGCAACACAAAAACCAATTCCCAAAATATCAGTTCATGTACGTATATTATTACAGACATTTTATTTGAATTCTTTTTTGTATTCATACATGAATGACTTTGTTACTTCAAAATGACTGGTTTTGGTTGATATTTACTTAGTCCCACGCGCTTGCGTGTAAATTTTGGTAAAAATTTTTCACTGAAATAATAAAAAAAGTTTAAACATAGAATAACATTGCGAATAAGGAAATATCGTGTATTCCAAGCATTTGAGTTTTAGGTTTACATTAATGTACATATACGTTTTTAGTACATGCATAAAATAGTACACTGTATACTAAAACTCATAGGCTATCATTATGGCTGCAGTAGACACTCCCTTCTTATCGTTGCTTTCTAACGCAAGCGACCCGGCCCTATTACCGATCGAATGCGTACGTCATCTCATTGTATTTTTTTTTTTGCATTATATTGAAAGTATAACACACCTACACATATGACACGCTAGCGTTCATTATTGGTCTGGACAAAACTGCGTCATTTAATGTGTTATACCTCGGATATTTTCTTAGAACTCTATTTCGTGTTTACTAAAAAAAAATAAAAAATTGTAAAACTTTAAAAAGTTTGGTTTTAAGTCTTAGATTTTATAATAATCAATGATGAAGATTGAGAGTTCTAACGAATCTTTAATTACAAAATGCTCACCACGTAATCCGAAATATACAATTACTTGCGTCAAAAAAAATTTAAATAGTACTCTTTGCTATAGCTCGATTTATTTGATAAGTTCAACATTGTAAAAAAATTATCCTTTATACATGTTGCTATTTAGTTATAATATCATCCCTTTTTGTTAGATGTGACATTTAAATTCAGGTAAAATATAAAATATAAAATATAAACTTAATACTTTTTCAAAATTTTCAATAGTGACCTCCATTTTTAAAAAGCTAGATCCTGTTAATGGTTGAAGTAAAAAGAAGAATAGCAAATTTGTGAAAATTCGGCAATAATTTAAATTTTATTTTAGTAGCGTTAATTATTAAAAATTTTATTCTCAAAGAAATATCTCAAAATTTAGCACTCAACGGTTCCTGTACAAGTAGAGGTATTGAAGAAAAAACTAATAAATACTTGGTTTTCATGTAAAAATGAAACATTGCAAACAAAACTACAAGCAAAAAAGCTACTATATAAAAGCTAATACTTCTTGTAGAATTACTTAGAATAACCCAAAATATTCAAATACTAAGAAAATTGCCCAAGTAATTGAAAAATACTTCAAAATTTTAGGTTTGTTTAAAATAAGAAAATATTAACATCAAGCATCACGATTCTGGCTAAATAAAAATTTTTAAATTTCCGTAAAATTTAAAATGTGTGATGCAAGAAAAAAATTTTGCAACATAAATCCTTTTTGTAAGAATCGTGATGATTTTGAACTAAGAAAACAATTATGGTTATTAAATAAAAATTAATTGTTTTAAGAAATATTTGTTACGCTGTGAAAATATTAATTTTAATTTTATGCAAACTAAAAAAACGTAAATTTTAGAAAAGGGTCATAAAAATAACATTTTCAGATAAATAATAATTTAGGCATAGAGATTAAGCTATAAATTTTATAAACTTTAAATCTCATACATCATATTTTATGTAAAATTAAAATAATAAATTAATTTTTAAATTAAGTAAACTGATTTATAATTCAAAATATAAATTTTTTAAATGAATACTAAAAACTGTTGAATAGTTTTAGACCCCAATGTTTTGTTTGTGTAAAAAAAATAATAATTTTTTTTGTTTACGCTTTTTAAATTTTCAAATCCAAATCTAAGCTAATTAGGCAAGGAAAAATAACCCATTAACTCCTACTTTTCGAGCAAAACAGAACCCGGATTCGTACTTTCCGAGCAAAAAATAGTTTTTTTTTTTTATAAATTTTTAAAACACGTATTTTGCGGCCACTTTTTCATGTCCAGCAAATACTTTTTTTTTTTATCAACAGCCAGAAAACACTTATTTACCGGCCGCTGCGAGGCCCATAAATAGTATATTTTTACCCATGGCCACAAAAGTAAAGAATGGCCCAAATCGCACGTAAATTACCGTCCGAGGCGAAGCCGAGTATGGTAAACTGCGATTTGGGGCATGCTTTTTTTGTGGCCAAGGACAAAACATAATTTTTCTTGCTCTTGAAAATGCGTTTTTTCGAATAGCGCAGCGGCCAGAAAACACGCACTTTCTGGACACTAACAAGAAATAGTATATCTTTATCCTATAGGCCGTAGAATTAAAGAATATCCTAGATTGCTTTTAAAAACTGCAATTTGAGGCTTTATTTTTTGTGGCGAAGGGCAGAACATAACTTTTCTTCGTCAGATTGATTCTACAAACCCACAAAATCAGGCTACGCAACGCAAACGCAAGCCGTAATACCATATAGATTATCTTGCGGCTGGTGTTTGTGCTGCATTTCCCGATTTCGTGGATTTGTAGAATCAGCCTTGGGTCTCAGTAAACGCAAAAGCGCACCCACGATGCAATGCGCACACCCCGATATTTGTCTGTGCCCACTGTGCCTCGGCTATTATCTTGCTTTTATGGAGGTTTGTAGCAAAAAAACACGTATTTTTGAATCACGCCGCGGCCGGAAAATACGTGCTTTCTGGCCCCTGGAAAGAAAATACGTTTTTTGTTGTGAGTGACAAAGAAAAATTCTATACAACCTTTACCCACAAAAAAAGAATGCTTCAAATCTCAGTTTTGGACTCTTCGTATCAAATGGAAATATACGTGCTATTTGGGAAATCCTTTACTTTTTTGGATCGTAGTATACTATTTAGCCACTGTTTTATAAATACAAACGTGATCAGAAAATAAATATGCCCCAAATCCCAGCTATTTATATGGGTCAATCTTTATTTTCTTGCCTCAGGATCGTATTATTTATTAAAAATGTTTTTAATCTAGAAAACTTTTTATCCTACAAAAAATAACATGATAGGCACAAAAATTAGAATTCTTTTTCAATAAATTTACCATTTTTAACTTGAGAATACCAATAAAATTGTTTAACAATTTATTATCAATCTTTTTTACAATAAAAAAAAATGTTATTATTATGCACAATTAAATATTGTAAAACAGAAAAAAAAAACACTTAAAATTTGAGTATAATATTGCTTAATAAACGTATATAAAAAAATACTATACACGTTTATTAAGCAATATTTACAAAACCTTTTTTATTTTACACGTTTATGTAAAAGTACAATAATTTTTAATATTTAAATAATAAATCTTAATAATTTATTGTAAAAAAAATGGTTAATTTAGACTTGAAAAAAAAATAAAAAAAAAAAAAGTTAAAAGAGAAGAGCGAAGCCTATTCATAATACTTGGAAACTTATTAACTATACATATATATAGCGGTATATATAGAAAACAAGTAAATATATTTGCAAGGTAAAAACTAACAATAATTGTAGTAGTATTTAATGTTGTATAAAATAGGAAAAACTTAAGAAAATTAAATCGTTATCCTTCTGCATAATAAATACACGTTACCTCACACTTTGATTAAAAAAAATAAAATAATCATTGTTTGTTTGAATAATTGCAAATATAAGTACCATTAAAGATTATATACGTACATATTATAGTAAATTGTAGCACTCAATCTCAATGATTACTTCTATATCAATGAATCACTTGTTAAGTAAAAGCTTTTTTTTTTATAAACTATCCTTGTAATTTTATTCAATTTTATCAAAGTCACGTTAATTTATTTAAATAATCACTGCTTTTTTTTTAGGTTTTATCAACACTTTTTTGTTGTTCAAAACGTGACATAACCGTTCTCATCGAGTATCCAGACAACTCTATAGACTATTCACCAATAAAAGTCTGGTTTGAGCTTAAAAAAAAAATGAGTCTTCGCTACAATAATTTTCGTAATGATTGTCATTACTGAGGCCGCAAGGATGAACTAAAGAAGGGAGAAATTGGAGAAACCATTATTAGATATATTATATAGATTTTTTCTTCATTTTTTTTTTAACTTAGTTTAGTTTTTTTTAAATTACAATTATTTAGTATTATTAAAAAAATTTTTTTTTTTACATTTCATCTTTTATTCATATTTTTAAGCAGTGTGTATATTTGAAATAAAAAATTACATATTTTTAGACAAATATTTTATAACCTAAGGTAACAGAAGTAGTATTTATTGAATGTTATAATTTTAACAAGAATATAGCGTGAGATAAATGCTGTAAACCGTTTTTTTTTTTAAACCCGTCGGAAGATTATTTTACGAAAAGAGTCAATTGGGACCTTTCGAGTAAATTCTAAGAAAAATTTTTTTTTTGTCTTTGAAATATTGTGTATGCAGAGGATACAATATATAGATAATTGGGATAAATTTTAAAACCTCTGGTGTAGCACATTCGTGTTTTAAAAATAGAATAAAAATTTAAGGATGTTGAAAAAAATTGCATTCATTTTTGTCACGTTTAATTTCCGTATTTTTTTTTTAAACCTTTTTTTGAATGTTCGAGATCATAAAAAAAATATGTAAAATAATAAGTCAATACAAAACAAGCCAAAAAAAGAAATTCATTGAGCTATAAAATGGTTGATTGAACAATAGAATAACTAGGATGTTCACGTGTGTCCATTGAGTGGAATGCAAGTAGCGAATCATAAAAAAATGGTTGAATGCCTAACTTTTCTGAATAAAAGATTACAAAAAGAATCTAAAATATTTTGGTCAATTTGTGTGTGTGTCAATTTTTCGCACTAAAAAATTCGCATACATAAAAATATTATTTTATATAAAAAATACACGATGGAAAAAAAAAATATTATTTAGATTTTTGACACGCGACTATACATAAAATGAGAAAAAGACCTCCCGCAAAGAAAATTTTTTGAGTCGCGTGCCTTTCACACGTATTATATACTAAAATAAATTCTTTGTTATTTTTCATTACTGTGATAATGCAATTTCATCCCTATTATTAAAAGAGAGAAAGAGATGATTACTTTACGTGTACATAATATTTACTATGTAACGTTAAAATTTTTGTAAACATGTTATACATAAAGGTAAAAATTAAGAGATCGTATATTAGTCTTTTTCCTTATAAGGAGTTAACTATCTTAAGACTAATTTTACATATTTTTTTTCAAAATTAATATTATTTAATGTTGCACCATGTAAATTTAAGAAATAAATTATTTTATGTTTTTTTTTTTCAAATCACGTAGAATCGAAGTTTGTAAGAAATAAAAGATGCGAATGTGTTGTATTACACAAGAATTGATAGAGAGAACAACATCAAAGTTGATTATTATATTGTAAAGCCTTTGATGGATCAAATTATCGCATTACTTCCGCATGACCAAATATCATTGACTCCCTTCTCTCTGCTATGTAACTGTACTGCGTGTATATAAAGCTTTTGATGATTTGAGACAAATATATAATCTAGAAAGATTCTTCTTTAAAAAAAACTCTGCTGTAGATTTGAGAAAACAGAACATGCGTGTAAAAACTAAAAAATTAATGATTTAGTTTACAAACAATTTAATAATTTTTATAAGAAATGGAAAATTCAAGTTGAAGATATTTTTATATACTCAAAAGTTTTATTACTTCAACAGTACATTTTTTATTTTTTCTACTCCTTTATACCTTATATTCTTTATTTTATAAAAATAAAAAACATCAACATTTTTAATTAGCTACATTTTTACCGAACTTCAAAATGAACGGATACTTAAAAGTATTTTTCTTGCAACTTTTTAAAACTATAATTCGGTAGATTTCAAAAGTAGAACAATTCTTTCTAATATGACCTCATACAGGGTGAGTCCAGGGTGAGTCATTTAAAACGATAAACTCAAATATTTCAAAAACAAAGCAAAATAACAAAAAAGTTTCATATGAAAGTTGTTTGGTTATCTAATGAGGGCATTAGATTTGGTTCTTAAAGCCCCATCGAATCTAGCTTAGGAATTTTAAATAAAAAGTAAACTTTTTTATTTCAAATTCAGATTTTGGAGCAAATTTTAGGTCCAGATACGATTACAGTTAAAAAAAAAATACAAGGCCCATTTTTTAGACCTAAAAAATCTTCTATACGACCCTAAATGAAAAAAAAAGATGTTTTTGTAGTGACTACCAGTTTTATTAAATGTTTTTTGTGGGGAAGACTTTTGGTAATTATTAGAGATTTTGGGCCCTACATACCTTAATGCGCCCAATCGGACTTTTTTTAAAGCTCAATACGAACAAAAAGATTACTTTAATGTTTACAAACATTTTTATTGAAATTTAGTTCTGGGGGAAAAATTTTGGTGATTATTTGAGATTTTGACAGTATTTTACCACAATTATAAACTTAGTATATGGAACATGTTGTTAATTAATTCTTACTTAACTAGTTACAGCTCAATAATGGGTATAATGTATAAATGTTACGCAACATTACAATCACGATTTTCTATTTTTATAATTTTTTTAATTATCACCTTTTCTAGATATTAAGATTCTAAACCCAAACTATTCTGATAAGTCCCTTAACCTGAATTGTTAAAAGTCCCTAAACATGGATAATTATAAGTCCCAAAATTAAAATTATTGCAAGCCCCATTAGACCCCCCACCACCCAAATCGGACATATTTGACTCCCCCCGAAAATCAGGCACATTTGCCCCCCCCCTTGATTTTCAGATTTCTTGGGTACCCCTTCCCTATAAACATGTTTCATTTTAAAATGGTAGTAACTACCAAAAACATTTTTTTTATTCAGTTAGAGCTTTAAAAAAAGCTCAATTGGACTCATGATTTTGGATCCTACAGACGTAGAAAATTTCAAATGATCACTAACCGTATTTAACCACAACAAACTTACAATAAAAATGTTAGTAAACATTAGAGTATTCGTTTTGTTCATATTGAGCTTTAAAAAAAGCCCAATTAAGGTCTATAGGACCAAAATCTCAAATAATCACCAAAAGTCTTCACCACAAAAACATACAATAAAAATGTCAGTAACTACCGAAAACATCTTTTTTTTGCATTTAGAATCGCATAAAAGCTTTTTTAGGTCTAAAAATGGATCTTGTATTTTTCTTTATCTGAAATCGTATCTGAACCTTAAATTTGCTGCAGAATATAAAATTCTAAAAAAAAAACTTATTAACGGGTTATTAACTCACAACCAACGAACATGGATCATGCTAAAATTTAAATTTTAAAATTTTATTTATACTTTTTTATAAAATAATAATTTTTAGTTCCTAAAATGCTCATAATTCTAATCCCCTTTATCGAAATTATTCTGAGTCCCTAAACTGGAATTATTCTAAGTCTCTAAATTGAAATTATTCTAATTCCATTCCCCCCCTCCCCACAGATTACATGCTCGAAGTACGCCCCTGCCTATAAACATGTTCCAAAATTTATTTTCTATTTCAAACTCCAATTTTAGATCCTGCTGAGCCCGATGGGACCCTAAGACCCAAATCTAATGCATGGAACATGTTTTCTACAGCTGAGTGCTGGGTAGATTGCATAAATGTTACGTAACAATTCAATACCACTTGTCATTTTTTATAATTTGTAATTAATACCTTTACTAGATGTAAACTCGGGTGTAAATATTTGAAACCCAAATTATTCTGATTCCCTAAACCGGTATTACACGTTATATATAAGTCCCCAAATAGAATTTATTTTAAGTCCCATTGACCTCCTACGCCCTTAAATCGAAAAAATTTTACCCTTCTCCCTTGAATCGAACACTTTTGACCCGCCACACAGTGTGGCAAAATGGGCAAAAACCGCTCTTGAACTGAGTTTTTGAGCTATCAACTTGAAACCTGTTTTGAAGGACTTTAAAATAAGCCTGCTCTCGTGTCTCACTGTGGTTTTCTTATATTTTTTTATTTTTAATTAGCCTATTTACTAAAAATGCATTTTATGCAAGATTCTAAAATATGCAAAAATTATGGTTTAATATTTTTTGACTTTAAAATGTTTTTTAATTTTTATGTATATAATGCAGGATTAACACAAAAAAATTTCCCGTTTGTTTTAGAGTGCAAAAAATGTAGGAAGTGAAAATTTCGATAAATGAATAGATTGAGGTCGTGTAAATAGGCTAATTAAAAATAAAAAAATATTAAAAATCTGCAGTGAGACGCACGAAATCAGGATTATTTTAAAGTCGTTTAAAACAGGTTTCAAGTCAATAGCTCAAAAACTTAGTCCAAGAGCGGTTTTTGTCCATTTTGCCACGCTGTGCGCCACCCTTGGTTTTTGGATTCCCAGAGCACGCCTTCCTGTAAACATGTTCCATTTAAAAATAAAGAGTTTCACTAATTTAAAATGCAAGTACCGCAGCATGGTGTGACTTAGAAAAAAAGTTTTTGGAAAAAAATTTTTTTTATAACTTTTCTTTTTAGGTTTTATGTCACTATATCAATCATTTAAAGAATGGAACATATTTGAAGGGGAGGGGTACCCTAGAAACCCTGAAAATCGAGGTGGGGTCACAAGATCGGGGTTATGGTAAAATATAAAGAAAATATTTTAGCCCCGAAATGTCTATAAAAATTGATGAAATTAATTTATTAAAAAATAAAAAATTTTTATTGATTTGTAATTTAAAGGCTGTATAAGACATTATAATATCCTCACAATATTGGACCCAATTAAAGTATTACATAATCTTAAAAAATTTTCAAAAAAAAATGAAAAAAAAATAATTCAAGTAAAATTCAAAAAATAAAGTAAATCTATAAAAATGTAAAAAAATTTATTGCAAATTTTCATACTACATTTAATAAATATATCAAACTCATTCAAAAGCAACAAATTGGCGAAGCACTTAGATAAAAAATTGCTTAATAAAAAAAAAGTATAACATAAAATTGAAATAGGAAAATGAAATGAAAAAAAAGAAGTAAAATTTTTGAAAGCCATATAAATGTATTTACAAGAATTTGAATATATTTACAGTCGATTATCTAAGTGATATTATGGTACCATTAGAAGCTTTCGTATATTATTTAGCAATGATGCTTTATGTATTCGTGACTTGTGTATTACAATGTAGAAAATCGCGAATATATATAACGTAGATACCGCGAAAAAGCAATGAATATTATATATATAAACGCGAAATAGCTTCTCTCCCTAAGTATATTTCTATCTCTTCACTTGACATTTCTATGTTTATTACTTTAACATGCATATTGTACATTAAGTACTTTGCAACAATTTACAATACATTTTACTAAAAGTCAATATTACTATATATATGTTTTGGTACGACTTGTTTTATATAAATCTACCTCTTGTTCTCGAAGCAAGCGATTTTAAAAGATTTTCGTTTTACGTGATGTAGAATAAAATATTTAATGAGAGGAAGATAATGCCTACGTCTGTTAATTTTACTAAGGACTTTTAAGAATAGAATAGACACAATTGTCTTTTATTTAAGTGATAAATCCATTAAGATATTCATAAATAAATATTTTGATTTTATATTCGAATTTTCTTTTATTAATAGATTTTTTTTTATCTATTAAAATAAAATAAAAAATTTATTAATTTTATTTTTTTAGTTGTTCTAATTTTTTGACTTATTTCATTTGAGATAGTTATGACAAATTTTAAGGAACAAGGACTGAATTTAATACTGAATTAAACTCTTTTTTTAAAATTTACGAAACATTCGAAAATTATTGTTTTTTTTTGAATTTTCGAAAATAGTTGTAATAATAGTGTGTTAAACAAAAAAAAAATTTTAAATTCAATTTTTCATGAAGCTACTAATTTTAGAAAACTTCCTATTTTTTATGAAGAATTAAAAACTCTTCGAAAATTTACTACTTTTTCGCAGTATAGACAAGAAATACCTAAATCTGAACAACAAATTCTGACAGATCTGCCAACAATTTCAACAACAAACTGTCTAAATTTTTTACAAATTACGCAGCACCTATAAATTTTAAAAATTTACGTTACACATTTAGAGCTATAATTAATTACGGGAAGATACTGATAAAAGAAATAATTTCCTGCACTTATTCGATGACTGCCTCACCTTACTTTTAAAACCAAAGTTGGTATATAAACATTGAAATAACCTCACCTACATAAAAAATAATTTTATTTTTTTTTTATTTTACGTTCCATACATTCAGATTCTCTCATTCATTACTTTAACCTTTTTGGTCCTCTCTCTTACAAATGAAATTCTCCCACGATCTTTAAGCATCGTGTTTCACGAAAGCCAAGAAATAAAAACTCTTTGATGGGCACTCCTCTTTAATCATTATTCACAACGCCGATACTTCCATCAAGCTATAACATTGATTTTAAATTTTGAATTATTTAAAAGAAAATTTTTTATTTTTAATTTAAAAAAAATTACTTTTTTTATATGTTTATTTGACAGATCAATTTTTAATAATTATAGTAATATCTATGCGTTAAACAGCAATTGATTCTATAACAATAAAATGTATATTTAGCTAATTTCAATTGTCAAAATATAACAAATAGATATAATAATTGTATACACATAAACAGTTTTTATCGAAAGTAAATATCGCCTCCTGTAGAGTGTCTTTTTGCTACTTACATACATATATTTATTATTATTTCTACCTGCTTTGGTGTTTTTCAGAACACCCGAGGTTCGCAACATCCATCATTCTAAGGCCACCTGCAGACAAGGGTATATAATTTGCTTTATACAAAAAAACTGTAACTTCATCATAAAGATCAAAGCGCTCTACATGTTTAATAATTTTTCACATTTTTTATATTATCACTTGACTTTTTCTTTATCTTACAATACATAATAACAATTCGATGATTTATAAAATACTGTATATGGCGCTGTTTATTAATTACATTGGGATAAATTTAGCAATTTTTGATTGTATTCTTTTGCTTGGTAATAATTATGTAACGGTACAATTAGAAAAATAAAATACTGAATCATATAATTTATTCTTTTGTATTGAATTGCCAATATAAATATCATTTAGACTATAGATTAATAAAATAATTCTTGATTACAAGCTAATATTGGATATCATTTACCAAAATAGTAAGATTTTCAAAATTTGAGCTAAAACCCCTTTACTGTAAGTAATATTAATAAAAATGAGAGTTATTATGTATAAAAATTTTATAATAAATAATTTTCTATAATGCACTTGGTGACAATACGTAGATGAGATTTCATCGTTTAATCTAAAGTTTCAGGAAATTTATTCTTTTGGTAAACGATATCCAATTTTGCACAGAAAATACAAATTTTTAATACGTATTTAGGCTAACATAAATACAGAATAACAAGAAAAAGTTTTAGATTTACAGTTCTACAGTTTATACTGGCTCTAAAATTTAGGATTAATTTTTATTTTTACTATAAAAAATTTTTTCCAGAATTAAAATAACGACTGAAGAAATAAGACCCATAATGTAAATTAAAAAAATAGATCTTAGTTTTTCTAATCCTACAGGAACAAACGAATTTGTCATATATTTCTTATAATAACTTTTCTGCCATCGAGATTTTAAAATATCTATTATACCGAATTCATGAAGTTTTATAATTCTGAAATAAAAATAATTATTTTTACTTACAAATAATATTATTTGACGGATTCTCAGCCAAGTGGGTTCAAGTTGTCTACAGGGTCGCATAAATCGATCAAATATTTTTTTCCAAAAGTACCTCTCGATTATTTTTAGCTTTTTTAATCCAATTCTTTTAGACTTTTGGCAGCCATTTTTGTGTTTGTGAGAATTTTTTGTAAATTGGCGCAAAATTTCTTATTATTGGTGCTAGTATGCTTATTTTACATTGAAAAATATTTTCCTTTTAAGATCTTTACGTAAAAATTAAATTTTTCGAAATTGAGTTTTTCAAGAAATTTTACATGCATTTTTGTAATATTTTAAAGAGTTGTCTAAAAACATTAAAATTTTAAAGTTAGTTTTAAAGTCATAATTTGACATTAAAAAAAAACAAATTAAAAAAAATGAGTTTTCAAAAAATCAGTTTTAAGGAAACTAAATTTTTAATTAGATTTCTTTTTGGTAGGTAATGTGACTTTAAAGTTTTAAAATTTGAAAAAGTAGCAATGGGATTGAATTTCACCTAAAAAAAAAATATTTTTCAATGCACAATAACCTTTTGGGTGAAAATTTATGAAGTGTACATATAGTTTGGCATGGTAGGACAGCTAAATCTGTACTAAAATTTTTTTTTGTCGAAAGTGTATATGGAAAAAATAATTTTAAACATAATTTCCCCCATTTTTATGCTTTCTAGACCTCTTTCACGCGCTTTTAAGGAGTCGCAGTTTTGGATTTTTTTTTCTTATTTTTAACAAGCAAACGCTTACCTTTGTGTAAACTTTTCTCTTGTTAGGAGTCCATAGGAAATTTCCTATTGGCCTCGAGCATAAAAAAAATTTTTACACAATGGTCGCATTTGGAATAATAAATAAGAAAAAAAACATTTAAAAAAACGAGAAAAACTACAACTTCTATCAAAATGTTTGAAAGAAGTCAAGAAGGCTATAAAATAAGGAAAGTTATTTTTTTATATATACTTTCGAGAAAAAATACTTTGCAACCGATTTGAAGACTTGACCATTCAAATTATATAGACTTCACAAATAGAAATCCATTTAACAGTTATAAAAACAAAATTTTACGTCAATTTACAAAAAAGCTCAAAATCACGAAAATGATCTAGAAAGCTATAAACGTGTAAGAGGAGTTATTTTTACATGCAATTACAGAAAAAAATAAACTGAACCAATTTTTGTAATCAACAGACCATCTTAGAGCCAGTTGGAGTGGAATCTGTCATTTATAAATTATAAAAATTATAGTAACTCACCCTTTATTTAATATTTTTCTGTATTTGTAATTTTTATGAACTGCTGAACCTACCCATAACTGAAGAAAAGGTTGACCAAAAGCAACGTATTCACATATATTTGGATCAATTAATAATTTTTTAGGACTTTCATCAAAAACAGAAATCTGATTATTTTCATCTGAATAAAGCATTTCATATAATTCATCAGGTTTTTCAACAAAAATTACTCGATTTAATAATTTTGCTTTAGACAATATAGGATAATCATCTTTCTATAAATTTAACCGTACCATAAGAATAACACATTTGTTAAAAATAAATCAAATTTACCTTAAACCTACGACCTGAGAAACTATTATTAACAACAATTATTTTGTAATTTGTATTATTTACTAAAGTATCGAAGTTGTGAAATCCAGGATCAAAAACATAACTAGTTAAAACAGTTATAAATATAGAATTAAAACATGTTAATAATAACCAAACAAAAATGCTAAAGGAGAACGACAACCATTTGCATTTCATAAAAACGTTGAAAAATAAACTTCCTAAATAAGTTATGAAATAAAAAACATTCTATAATTTTTAAAGAATAGAATTTTCGAAGCATAAAAGAAACTTTATACCTTGATTAAAAAGCACTCCAAAAATATAAAATACTAAATCTAGTATATTGACATTTTTGATGCAATAAATGTTCATATTTTTAAGATAAATAATACTGAGAATAAAAAATAAAGCACTAATAATGAATATCAAGAACCAAACCTTCTGATCAAATAATTTATGCATCCAAAATAGTTCATATTTTCGACTGACTTTCACTATTAAAACTATTCTGAATAATATTAAAAAATTTTAAATCAGCATTATTCTATTTTGTAGAAAAAATTTTAATAAATATTTATACTTGTTTCTCCAAAATGGTATTAAATGATCTATTACTTCTTTTTCAGGATTAAAAAATATAAGATTCGGAATAACGTTGATTTCTTTAAGCCATAAAGACAGTACTATATTCGTATAATTGCCATCTGGTTTAGACTTAAATCCTGGAGTAGTATCTTTAGTTTTAATTAATTTCAGTCTGTAATAAATAAAAATATTATACAGTAAAAAAACCAAATAGAGGCTTTTTATTAAACCTATTTTTTCATAAGCAGGCTAAGGTCTACAAAAGTATCCAATTAAGTTTTTATTTAAAAAACTTATAAAAAATTTCAATTTATTTATTATTATATTATACATAATATATGGATATATAACCACGTTTTTTTAGTTTGTTTATTTATTTTATTTATTTTTATTGGATAAATAGTTAATTTTGTTCGTAAATTTATTAGACATTTTTAAAAAAAATAATAAATATAAATTTAAGTAATAAATAAATAATAAATATAATATCCATTATGGGTACTAGTAGTGAGGATGAAGAAATTCAACTGAGAATTTCAGGTCCACTATCAACATAAAAAAAAAACATAAGCACGTCGTGGGACGCCTTTGGGAAGTGAAAACTTAAAGCCTGAAAATTCTTGTTACTATTTTACTTTAAACGTGTTATAAGCAGCATTTCAATTAAAACGAACCACATTTCTTTTTTATTTTTGTCTTTTTATCTATATTTATATATAATACAATATATTTTGCACAATTTTTACTATACATAAACATATAGATAAAAAGTAAAAAAAAAAATTGGTTCTTTTGAATTGAAATGCTTCTCAAAACACATTTAATACTAAAACAGTTACAAAACTTTTCTGAATTTAAGTTTTCACTTCCCAAGGGCGTCCCGTGTATGTTTTTGCCTAATTTGATTATGACCATAGGATATTTAAAATATATTTATGTGATTTATTTTTAGAACGAAAATTTACCGAAATTTTAAATATTCTGATAAAATTGTCCAAATTTCACCACAAATGCCAGTTATTTTAGTGTCATTTTGATAAAACATAAAATTATCAGGATCCTACAAAAAAAAAATATTGTTATTAAATCATATATTATAGTCAGATAATATATTGAGTAGAATAATAACAAAAATATCAGTGTTACCTGAAAATACATAAGCGATATTTCATCATTTATTAATTTTGAATTTTCATCGTATTGACTTCCTTTAGATGTTTCATTTCTATAATTTTTTATGTCTTCTGATGATTTCGATAACTCCAAAAAAGTTCGATTGAATTCGTATCCAATTATAACACCATTTGCAGCAAAAGCAAGTTGTATTTTAAAATTAAAATAAATAATATTGACTACACATAAAATAACATCAAATCTACTCATTTTGAGAATATTTTTAGCTAAAATATTTATTTCAAAAAAATATTTTATTATTTTCCGTATTTTACTGTAATAATAACATTTTATGCAAGTTATTGTAATACTTTTTATCGTATCACAATAATGAAAATTAATAGTTATACCTACTAAAAACAAAACACTTTAATTATTGACTTGTAACAAACAACATGCAAGTATTTTATGCAAAAATATTATTTATATATTATTATTTTTTATGATTATAGAGCGAAGCTCTACCTTATAAGATACAAAAGTCGATAGCTTGTGGATACGATACCTCCAATGAATCAGAATGTCTTTATTTTTATATCTGAACTTTTTTCGTATTAATGATCTGATTAGTTAATTTAAATTCCAAATTCTCCGGTAAAAAATAATTTAGAAATCAGGTAAATATTAAAAACTACTGATATTTCAGAAAATTATGAGTTTCTTTCCTTACACTATAAAAAATAATAAAATTTTAAGAAGTTAATATTAACTTCGTACCCATTAAGTCCCCGAAAGTGCATAATCCCTTGATTCAAGTTAACGGGGTTAAATCAATGCATCCCAACCTTGAGTCAGCTGACGTATATTTGTTAAAATAGCTGTCTTTTAGACTCAGGTCAACTTAATATTAGGCTTAATCCGGTAACTATATATTTGACTTACGTATTAGTTATAACTCCCTGAAATTTCTATCATCTCCTCGAATACCTTCGGGATGAAAATGGATCGTACGAGGGAAAACTGATATCCTGGAGGAAAAATTTTTAATTTTTCATCCAAAACAATTTTCCAATTTTCCAAGATGGCGGACCAAAACACATGAAAATAGAAACTTTCTACATTACCTGAGGGTTTTCGAGGTCAATAAAAACGTTTCTATTAATGAAAATTTTAATTTTTTTGCCCCAGCATATTTTCCAATTTTCCAATATGGCGGACCAAAAAACATTTCAGAATAAGCTTTTTACATTGTCAGGGGGTTTTCGAGGTCGAGAAAAACGTTTTTACGAATGAAAATTGGAATTTTTTTGCCCCAGCATATTTTTCAATTTTCCAATATGGCGGACCAAAAAACATTTCAGAATAAGCTTTTTACATTGCCAAGGGGTTTAGAGGTCGAGAAAATCGTTTTTATGAAGTTTTTATTTACATGTTTTTTGGTCCACCATCTTAAATAATTTGGAAAATATGCTGGGACAAAAAAATTAAAATTTTCATTTATAAAAACGTTTTTCTCGACCCCGAAAACCCCTAGGTAATGTAGAAAGTTTTTATTTTCATGTTTTTTGGTCCGCCATATTGGAAAATTGGAAAATTGTTTAGGATGAAAAATTAAAAATTTCGCTTCCAGGTTATCAGTTTTCCCTCATACGGTCCATTTTCATCCCGAAGGTATTCGAGGAGATGACAGAAATTTCAGGGAGTTATAACTCCCTAAATCAGGGAGTATATTATATTTACGGGCTTGTACTATATTTTTTTTTATGTCTAAGATAAGCTTGAATTTATTTCAATATGTTATATTTGGATATAACAAATTCGAATTAGCTTGAATTAGCCCTATTACATTTTTTGTATCAAGCTAATATTTTGCTGAAAGAAGCTTGCTTTCAATTGAATCACGGGATCTCCCGTCAAGTCACTGTTTAAGTTGATTCAAGTAAATATTCGCTTCGACGTATTTACCTTCGCGCTTAGGTTGCGTCAACTTCGCATAGCTTGGCAATACTCTATATTTTTCATAGTGTAGATGTAGTGAGTCTGTATCCGAATTCGCCTCATAAGTTAATTATTGAAGCGTTAAAGATAAATTGGAGATATTTGAGGTTTCATATTCCATTGACAAGAAATGAATTCATATCAGACATGCAATTGTTGCTCAGATCCAATTATTTTCAGTTTAATAATAAATTTTGCAAACAAATTAAGGGTGCATCTATAGGTTATTCTATAAGTCCAATTCCAGCCAACATAACCTTGCAAGAATTAGAGATAAATTGTTTAGGAAAGTTAAAAATACCTTAAGTAATTTTGGAAACCACTTTTATAACTCCATAGAAAATTATGAAAATGATATAATTTTATACAAAAGATTTATTGATGATACATTATATCATACAGAGTTTCTCATATGTAAAGTTTGGAGTGATATTCCTGCCATCCTTATACGTCTTGTTTATCGTCCATCAAAAAATATTTCATTCAATGCTAATCCAGATCTTCTACGTAACCTACGTGACTATTGCTCTTTATATAGTCACAAAGTTGTTATGGGTGACCTGAATGCTGATCCCCTTATCAACAGTAGTGACAGAAACCTTATTTATAATTTAGCTTACGAATTATCTCTTCAGGTTGTACAGAATGATGCAGCTAACCGTCCTCCAGGTTCAACTGAACCTAAATGGATTGATATCATGCTTGTTGACAAGAATGATAAGATTGTGTCCCTTAACAACTCAATACCAACTTTTCACACCAGTCACAACCGCATTGATGTGGTAATAGATACCCAAGCTTTTTATGGAAAGTTTTACATATAAAAAGTTGAAAGATATATCACCGGAGAACATCAATGAGTTTCTGACAGACTGTGATTGGACACCTCTTCTTATCCCTAACCCTGAAATTAAGCCAGCACTCGACTGCATGAACTCCAACATTCTTAAGCAATTGATCACCTATCTCCTCTGAAAATCTATACTCCAAGGAAAAATAAGCCTCCTTGGATGACTAAAGCAATCCAACTTTTAATCAGTAAGCGTAAGGCAACTGAACATCGTTATACAAGATCCAAAAATGCTGTTTTACTTGGTTAACTTATTTATCTATCGGAAAAAATAGAGCAACTCTCAGAGCTTGCTCGTAGCTTATCCTTACGTAGAGTATATTGAAAACGCTTTAAACAACAACCAGGATATCCAGTGAATTAAGGCATCTAGGTCTTTTACCTACACCTAAAAGAGACCCTTACGGTTTCTCTTTAAATGACCTCAATGCTTATTTTGCAAGTGTTTCTACATCTCCCACTAAAAATATTATAGTGTGGAAGAATTAATATCAGAAGCTCTAGATAAAGGGGGGTTCAAGTTCACTGAAGTATCTGTTAATGATGTGATCTTGGCTGTAGCACATTTCGGCACACAAGCTACTAAGGATGATGACGTTCTTCAAAGAATTATTTCTAAATCACTGCCAACCTTAGGCCCTTTATTACTTGCGTTATTCAATACTTCTCTGAGGAGTGGAGTTTCCCCTGCATCGTGGAAAAAATCTCTCTTGGTTGGGATTAAAAAAACATCTACTCCTTCATCTACTTCTTACTTTAGACTAATCGCGATCCTATGTTTTTTATCTAAAGTCATTGAGAAACTAGCTACCAAATCACAACTATTTAAAAATAAACGGCAACTTACCAGATCCCCTTCAAACGGGAGTTAGGCAATTTAGCAACACTGAAGCTGTACATATAAAGCTTACGAATGATATTAGACGCGGTATGGAAAACTGGCTGGTAACATTTTGGCTTCAGTTTGATTTCAGTAAGGCGTTTGACTCTATTTCGTCCTCTAAGCTTATAAAGTTAAGGGATATGGGATTCTTTCGGGCGGCTTTACTATGGATCAAATCCTATCTTCAAGATAGGCAGCTCCAGATATTTTCTAAATCCTTTCGCTCGGACATACTTGCAAGGGGAGACCGGATCCTTTGGGTCGCTAAATTAAAATCTATAGTTATGGATGACTTTAATATGTTGAAAAAACACCCAAGATACCCTCCGTTTATTCCAACGCGTCTTCTGGGCTAAGAAACGCAGGGCTTAATGTTATAAAATTGGATTTTTTTCGAAATCTTGCATATAACGCTGTAACCTTGAAAATTAACCAAAATACTTCTGGTTGGTCTCATTTTTCCGTATAAGTGCCATATTTTAATTCCCGTCCGCCGTGATGCTCATTCACTTATTCTGTCAGATACTTAATAAATCAATTGCCCATTTTCGGACCCAAATGACCAATATTTAAATTGCTGCCAAAATTGCAATTTTCAATAAAAATAGGTCTTGTAGGTCTCAAATAAAGGAAAAAAAATGTTTGCTCAAAAATCAAGTATTTTTATTTCATATATTATAGTTACATATTATTTATATATTAGCTATATAAATAATCTTGTTTAAAGTTCTACAGCTCATACTGATTCTAAAACTTAAGAGTGACTTTATTTTTATTATAAAAAATTTTTTCCAGAATTAAAATAACGAATGAAGAAATAAGACCAATAATGTGAATTAAAAAAATAAATCTTAGTTTTTCTAATCCTACAGGAACAAACGAATTTTTCTTATATTTCTTGTAATAATTTTTCTGTCATCAAGATCTTAAAATATCTATTATACCGAATTCATGAAGTTTTATAATTCTGAAATTAATAAAAACAGTTATTTAAATAAAAATAATTTAAAATATAAAAATTTACAACTTGCCCCATGTTTACATTTTTTTTATATTTGTAATTCTTATGAACAGCCGAACCTATCCATAACTGAAGAAATGATTGTCCGAAATCGACATATTCACATACATTTGGATCAATTAATAACTTTTTAGGACTTTCATCAAAAACAGAAAACTGATTATTTTCATCTGAACAAAGCATTTTATATGAATCACTAGATTTTTTAACGAAAATTATTCGATTTAATAACTTTGCTTGACTAAATGCGGGATACAAATCAGTCTAAAATACAAAGTGTATAATAAATACATTGGTAAAATTTAATTAGAAAATAATTTTAATTTACCTCAATTATAAAACCTGGAAAATTATTTTTTACGACAATTATTTTGTAGTTTGTATTATTTACTAAAGTATCTAAGTTGTTAAAACCAGGATCAAAAACATAACTAGTTAAAACAGTTATAAATTGGGAATTAAAACATGTTATTAATAACCAAGCAAAAATACTTAAGGAAAACGATAAACATTTACATATTCACAAAAAAACAGTAATAATTACTGTTTTACGTTCCAAATTAATTAAATTAATTTTGATGAAGTTTATTAAAAATAAACAACGATCTATATGGAACAAATAAACATGATAACTTTTTTCATTATCTTTGTCTGTGTGTCTGAGGACTGAGCTTCTCTTTGTCACACAGAATAATTTTACTTGAAGAAAGTTATATGATGTTAATTTTTAGATGGAAAAAATTTTTTTATTAAAAAATGAAAAATCTGAAAGTTCATTTCAGCTCTGCAAGAAAACAAGGCGAGCTTCATCAGTGTGAGACCCTGTTTTCTGCTTTTCACATATGAACAAACAGAAAACTTAATAATTTACAAAAAAAACAAAAATGTAAAAAAATTTTTTAAAAGAAAGAAAGAACTTACATTTTTTGACACGCCAGGAAGAGAGTTTCAAGTAGAATGAACATAGAAAGAAAGAAATCTCTCCTTCTACGCACACACACACTTAAAGCTCCCACATCTGCGTTCAAATTATGTCGTCAAACTATGAAATATTTAAAACTAAGATAAAATGTAAAAATTATAAAAATATAAAAAATATAAAAAAATTTTTTATTCAAATAGAATTTTTTCATTTTTTAAAAAAATATATATGTATGTCTAGATGGTAGACGACAATTATTATTTTTGTTTTTGTAGGCATTTTTTCGATCAATTGCCAATTATTGTTTATTTTTAATAAACTTCATCAAAATTAATTTGATAAACATTTACATTTAATGAAGATATTGAAAAATAAGCTTCCTAAAAAATCATGTATAAAAAAAATTATTTTTAGAACGGGACCCCTATTTCATAGTCACTTTTTTTTGTTGCGTCCGTAAAATTTTTCAATACTTGTTGTATTTTTGTTTTTTAGACCACTAAATACAAAATACCGTTTTTTTCAAAAATGTTTCACTTGTCCTCAATAGGAAATTTTAAACTTTACCAATTTTCGATATCTTTTATACATATTTTTTTGGTTGATTTGAACCAATATGAAATATGAACAATGTTAAAAATGTAAAGAAACCTTAAAATTTCTGTTGTTTACAACTAAGTCACTTTCAATGACAACAGATTTCATATTCGCATTCAGTGATCTAAAAAACTTTTTAGAAAATTTTATGGACCTGAAAGCATTAAAAAATGATGAAAAAATAGAGTTGAAGCCTGCAATACCGTATGCGTGAAGAAACCCCGTAACTGAAATTTGGAGTTTTATATAGTTAAAAAAAACGTAAACAGAAACAGTCGTTAAGGGTTTTCTTCGTGCCTATGGTAGTACAGTATAATTAAATATCTAAAAATTTAAGCTTAAATGACACTTTACCTTGATTAAAAAGCACTCCAAAAATATAAAATACTAAATCTAGTAAATTGACATTTTTGATGAAATAAATGTTCATATTTTTCAGATAAATAATACTGAGAATAAAAAATAAAGCACTAATAATGAATATCAAGAACCAAACTTTCTGATCAAATAATTTATGCATCCAAAATAGTTCATATTTTCGACTGACTTTCACTATAAAAACATATCTAAATAATATTAACATTTTTAAAATTAATACTGCTATTTTATAGTAAATTTTAAATAAATTTTAAATATGTACTTGTTTCTCCAAAATGGTATTAAACGATCTATTGCATCTTTTGCATCAGTGTAATATGCAAGTTTCGGAATAACATTAACTTCTTTAAGTTTTAAAGACAGTATTATATTTGTATAATTGCCATCTGGTGTAGACTTAAATCCTGGGGTGGTATCTTTAGTTTTAATTAACTTCAATCTGTAAATATTTTAAAATATTACATAGTAAAGCCTCTAGTAAAGCCAATTAAAGAATTTTTTTATTTTAATCAATTTTTTCATAAATAGATTTAAGTGCACAGCAGTAATTTTATTATTGGATAAAATTATAAAAACTTTTGACTGGAAATTAAATTTAGCAATTTATCAAGAAAAAATATTTTACACCCAATTTAATTATTAGATACCGTCAAAGACGGGTATAGCGAAGCTGATCATGTTAGAAAAAAGCAAAAAAAGAGTTTCAGTAATTTTTTAATTTAGGGATTTTAAAAGCTTTGATTAGATTGAGTTCAATAATAATGTTTAAATAAGACGTAAAAAAATGTTAAGCATAGTTAAAATTTTTAAGTATTAGCCAAAAAGTACACGAAAAATCCGCCCCTTATTTTGAAACCTTATTATTTGTTTGCTGAAAAGATTTCAACCAAACTTTTGTTGGCGGAACTTTGTTATTACGTCCTTTTTCTATAATTCACCAACAACAAAAAAGTTACTCTGAACTCTAATACCTCTCAATTAACATAATTACCAAAATAATATTACACAAGTCAGAATGAGGTGTAACGGTTTCCGAATTCGTCAACCAGAGAAAGAAAAAGTCTTCTGTAGGTTTTGTATGTCACTGAATCCGAATTTGGGGTCCTACTGGGTTAGAAAATAGGAAAATACAGCAGAAACATTCCATCTTATGAGTTTTTTCACAATATTTTGTAACTAATGATCAAATTAATAGTGCCACATTTTAAGAGTAATTAACTAAATATTGAATTTATTCTTTTATTCTGTATCAATAAAGGAATATTAGAGCTAACTATTGGTGTTGAAAAATATCTCCAGGGTAAGATAAAATTGGAAAAATACAATGTTAGTTTTTTTCTTTATTTTTCTTTTAATCTTGCATTTGAAAAAGTTTTATCCTATTTTAACTTTTATTTAATTTACTGACTCCTAAACGGGGGCAAAAATGGATAAAACTACCCCTGAATTTAACAAAAAATGAAAAAAACTTATAACTGGTTTGTGTTTTCACACAACCAACGATCATGAATCTTGTTCACTTATAACGTTTTAACGTATATTCCCTAATTATTATAAGTCCTAAGATCGAAATTACAATAAATCCCAAAATATAAATTATCTTAAGTCCATAAACCTAAAATATTCTAAGTTCTTGTGCTTACTCCCACTTTAAATTATTCTAAGTCCCTTAATCGGAAATATTCTAAGTCCATTCCATACCCCTCTCCTCTAAAAACGTCGTTAATATTTCAACCCCTCCTCCCCTAAAACGTCAATACACGGTGATCCCGGGTGGGACGTGAATTTTATTTTATTAGGTGCATCGCTAGTTGTTGATGCTTGTAATCTTAGCTGCGATTGGTTAACTAATAAACAAACAATGCATCCGCTCTGGATCGCTCTGTATTTACCCCCCCCCCCCCTAAAACATCACTTTTTTACCCACCCCTGCCCGGCATTAACACACACTAACACTATTATATCGTGGTATAAGTGAACGCAACGTACGGAGGTACCATTGATACCAACCTATGAATTTAATTTTGTCATATGACTTTAAAAATACCATGTCCAGCACCGGAAGATCATGTAATAACAAAGATTTTGCAAGAAAAAATTTTGCTTAAGTTCCCTTATGCAAAAAGTTAACAAAGATGCAATAAGAGGGCAGATTTTTCGGAGTCTTTACTTTGCTTTCGCTAACAAGAGACCGCTAACTTTAGGAAACCAAATTACAAATTACTTTCATTAATAATTGAAAAAAACCTCCGATAACCTCCGTTTATTCCAACGGGCCTTCTAGGCACAAGAATACTGTGCACAAGGCTTTTAAATGTAGTTTTTTGGTAATATTGCATTTTAGTTAGTTAGTTAACAAAAACACTTCTTGTTGGTCACAATTTTTTGGTATTAAAGTCATTTTTCAAGCCTTGGATACCGCAATTTTTCTCAATGTTATAGCAATTTAACCAAATGGTCATTTTTGTCCCGAAATGATTAATTTTTATCTCAAAATATCTCAAAAATTGCAATTTTAGACAAAAATGGGTTTTATAGGTCTCAACAATTTTCTAAAAGCTTTTTTCTGAAAATTCTTTATTTGTCCTTTAAAATTATTTGTTTGCAAAACATTATTACCTTTCTAATTTTTTATCTTAAATTCTCTTCTTTCTTTACAGTCAGTAAATTGAATGCCCATTTTCGTCCCAAAATGATCAATTTTTCAATTTGCTGCAAAAATCGTAGTTTTAACATTGAACATGTTTCTAAGGAGGGGTAACCTGTGAATCTAAAAATCAAGTGGGGTCAAATGTCAAAAATCATGTGGGGTTAGGAACTTAAAATATTTTATATTTAGGGACTTTGAATAATTTACTTTGAGAGGCTTAGAAAAATTCAAGTTTAGGGACTTAAAATATACCGGGTTTAGAGACATCTAATAATTTGAGTTGAAGGACTTAGAGTATTTTCAATTTAAGGACTTAAAATAATACAGGTTTACAGAATCTAAATAAATTGGGTTTAGAATCTTAACATCTAGTAAAGGTGATAATTACAAATTATAAGAATAGCGATTTTATTGTAATGTTGCTTAGCATCTATATATGGGCGATTATTTCTCAACCCGGCCACCCCCCTATGTCCAAAAATGGTGGAAACTTAAAAAGATTTTGGTTTTCTCAAATTGACTGAAAAAGGGTCTAGTTTTTTATTCTCATTGGCCTTTTCAACTCTGTAAATCTACTGTGCCCATTTTAGGCACTGAGCGGCGGTGGGTCGACATTTTAAAAACAGAAAAATTGAAATAAAAGTAGCTAAACGGTAAGTTTTTTGAAATTTTTTGCTCTTAAAAGTTGTTATTTATTAAAACAAAAAAAATGAGACCACTTGCTTGGTAATTGGTTGATTTCTTAAAAAATTTTGTTGATGCTATGTAGTTTTTAAAAATGGGTAAAAAACGGCTACTTTGACTGATGATATCTCTGAACCTACATATCCAAAATAAAAAAGTTTTAGTGCAAAATGGTACTTTTTTGATACATAATAAGTGTGCCAATTATCAAGGGATTTGATTGAGTAGTTTCGGATTAAGCAATTTTCGGGTTTTAATTCTCTTAAAAAAATGGGTCAATATTTGTCTCAGAATTACCCTTAAAATTGCTAAATCCGAAACTACTCAATCAAATCCCTTGATAATTGGCACACTTATTATGTATCAAAAGACTATCTTTTAAGAGCAAAAAATTTCAAAAAACTTACCGTTTAGCTACTTTTATTTCAATTTTTCTGTTTTTAAAATGTCGACCTGCCGCCGCTCAGTGCCTAAAATGGGCACAGTAGATTTACAGAGTTGAAAAGGCCAATGAGAATAAAAAACTAGACCCTTTTCCAGTCAATTTGAGAAAACCAAAATCTTTTTAAGTTGCCACCATTTTTGGACAGAGGGGGGTGGCCGGGTTGAGAAATAATCGCCCATATATTAAAACTAGTCCTTTTTAAAAGTATAGTTTTCACGTCCTATAATTAGTCTTAGAGCCCAATTAGAGCTTGTATTTATTGAAAATTTTTCAATTTTGGGGGGGTCATATGGGGGCACTGAAAGCAAATTGGCTAGTTTTTTTCCTTTTCTATGGCCATATTCGGTTTTAGCACCACCAAAAACCCCCGTACCAGGGGGTCTACGCTCTGGTACATGACTTTTTATTTTGTGTGCCTGTGTAATTATAGCCCAATTAGAGCTTGTAATTATATTTTCTTACCCTTTCTTCAAAAAAGGCAGTTAATTAGATAATTTTAGCTCTGCTTCCAAAATATTGCAAAAAAACTAAAATGGGGTAGTTTTTGCTGATCTCATGTCCTGTACGGTCCAAAGCCCAGATTTCGTATTTCAGAATCAAAGCATACCGACTTTTGTATTCTAATTTATTTGGTGACGTGTTCTAGAAAAAGTTATGGGTCCCCAAAGTTTTATTTCGGTTTTATTTCAATGAAGTAACCTTCAGAAGAATTAAAAACTTATTAGTTATTAGTTTCAAATCAATTTTTCAAACTGATCAATGTATAAGAATAAAAAAATTCAATGATAATGGAATTATACATAGAATGCATACGGATGGAGTTGCATATTCTTTGAACTAGGTTTAGTACAAAAATATATATGTAATATTAATATTTGAAATTTTACGTTTAGATTTCTTTTTGAATACTAAATTAATTTTAAAACCAATATTTATGTAAAATTCCAAAAAATATTCCTAAAAACAAATAATCTAATGCAACTTGTTTTTCGTAATTTTTTCTAATTCTGCATCCGCCATTTTCAAATTAAGAAAAATCATGCAAAAAAAATGTGTCTAAAATATATACAAAAAATGAAAATTTTATTATTCTTCATTAAGTATACCTTTTTTTGATGCTATTTACAATACTGATAAGCAACGAGTCGATTTTTTTTAGTATCCAACTTTTACCCTAAATAATGAGTTTCCGGTTAATTTTATAGAAAGTTTGAAATCAAATTCTGAGAATAGAGACTTTTTAACATATGGATACATTTTTAGAAAAATAGATTTTGGTTTTAAAATTAATTTAGAACACGTAGATAGGCTCTTAAGAGCTCAATTGAGCGTTAAATATTTAATTCAATAAAATTTGGATTAATTAATAAATAATAAAAATCGTAAAGAATTATAAAAAAGCTAAGGCTTTTTTATTTCAGGCACGATCACATATTTATTGAGTATTTTCTCTTGGGAAAAATAGATTTTGGTTTTAAAACTAATTTAGAACTCGTAGATAGGCTCTTGGGCGTTAAATGTTTAATTGAATAAAATTTGGATTAATTAATAAATAATAAAAATCATAAAGAATTATAAAAAAGCTAAGGCTTTTTTATTTCAGGCACGATCACATATTTATTGAGTATTTTCTCTTTAATAACGTTGATGGGATCCACGCCCTCATAAATTGAAAACTATTATTTATCATTATACACCAAGGCAATAAAAGCATGTAGAGGCATCGGAATGACCTGGGGACCAAATTCCTTCATAAATTGGACAATTTAAAGACTTTTTTATTTTTTAACCTAATGAACTTTTAAGGCACGATTTCATCTATGTATTGCATACACAGGGTAATCGTGCCTAAAAAATAAATTTCAATTAATTTAGTTATTTTCTGGTTATTTTAGATCATTAACCACATTTTGGATGTGTTAAATTCAAAACCAATTCATTTTTTACCATTTTTATTATTTTTTAATAATTTTTTTTGATATCTGAAATCAGTTTTTAGGACATTTCTCTGCAAGTACTTGATGAAATGACTTGAAATTGAAGACCCTACAACTAGATCTTATTTCAAAAAATTTGGTTTAAGGAATTTTTGATTAATCGAGTAGGTTCTGTGATCTTGAGGATACACTTTCTCGAACATACATCCCTACACACAACAAGGAAATATAAGCATTTAGAGGCATCGGAATGACCTGGGGACCAAATTTCTCCACGAATTCGACTATTTAGAAATTTTTCCGTTTTTTGACCTGACAAACTTATAAGGCACGATTTCATCTATGTATTGCATACATAGGGTGATCGTGCCTAAAAATATAAGAATCTTATCTTATTTTGCATTTTTATGATATTTCACTGATGCAAAGTTTATGCAAAAGCTATGAAATTTATCGCGCGGATAACATTTAGAAGGTTTTTCACCTGTATGAAGCAAAAGTACAAGAATAAACATGCCTTTAGAAATAGCAGATTGGGCCCAAAAACAATAGGTGTCATTAACTCGATAAAATAAACTCAGTTTTAAAAAATGAAAGCATTCCGTTTGATCGTTTTGGCTATATCGTGTCCGAAAGGTGTCGATTTTTGTATCCATTAAGGTAGAGCTTCGCTCTATAATGACCATAGAGTTTAAAAAATATGTTTATATAATTTATTTTTAGTATAAAAACTTACCTAAATTTCAAATATTTTGACAAAATTGTCCAAATTTCACCACAAATGCCTGTTATTTTTGTGTCATTTTGATAAAACATAAAATTATCGGGATCCTATAAAAAAATATTATAAATTTTTAGATAAATTAGACCTTAAATACAACAATGATGTAATAGTTATTTATAAAACAAGTGCGAGAAAATTAAAAACCTATCATGAGCACGAAAATAAAGGTTCAACAATGCCGGGTACGAGTGGTAATATCGAAGATAAAGTTTTTATTCGTAAGCAAGTGTTACATAAAAAGAAGAGAAGAAAGTGGATTTTAAGAACAGTAAATAAAAAAAAAGATCATTGTTACCTGAAAAAACATAAGCGATATTTCATCATTTATTAATTTCGAGTTCTCATCGTATTGAATTCTTTTAGATATTTCATTCCTATAATTTTTTATGTCTTCTAATGATTTTGATAACTCCAAAAAAGTTCGATTGAATTCATATCCAAGTATTACACCATTTACAGCAAAAGCCAGTTGTATTTTAAAATTACAATAAATAATATTGAAGAAACATAAAATAACATTAAATCTATTCATTTTGAGAATATTTTCAGCTAAAATATTTTTTTCGAAAAAATATTTTTATTATTTTCTTTATTTTGCTGTACTAATATTATTTTTTGCAAGTTATTATAATACTCTTTATTAATAATGCACTATTAAATGTAATAATGAGTTAATACACTTACTAAAATAAACAAAAACAAAACACTTTTTATTAATTTCTATTAAGAAACGTGCAATTTAGATAAAAATATTATTAAAATTATATATTTTTATTTATTGTTTAAGATAATTAAATACAGAAAAATTTATTATCACCAATTTACCAATTTTCTGAAATCTATTGAATTTTGAAGGTTCTTCTTGAATTTTGTTTTGTTGCCACTGCGTTCGAACTTATTGAAAGTTAGTTAAATAAAGCTACTAAGATTCTAAATTTTACATACATTTACTACATACTACTTTAAAAATATTCTAATAAACTCTTTTTTTTTGTTGGAATTTTATTGTAAAAATACAAGAATGTTTAGAAGGTAGCTTTAATAACATTTTGTATACCAGATAAAAAACAGAATAATCACAGAAATAATTGTTCCATCCAACAGAACAGATAATTTTTTTCAATTTCATTAGCATGTTCGTAAACAGATTTCTATTTCACAGACAAAACAAACTCTAATATTCTAATATGAAAATCAGCGAACTCAGAGCTCAAGATGCATTTCGTTTACAAAAACATGCATGTATGACCTCTGAGTCAGAATTACGATTTCATCCGAATAATTATACACCTTAATTACCGCTCTTTCGAGCGATATACGGACTTTCTTAACCGCAAGGCACCATAATTTTGGAGATAACTCAATTTCAATGCTTTGTATTCATAAAATGTTACGAGATACCGTCAAAGACAGTTAGATCGAAGCTGATCCTGATAGAAAAAAGTATCAGTCATTTTTTAATTATGAGGTTTTATATGTTGAGAATAGTAACAACACAAAGATTGACAAAAAAAACACCAAAAATCCACCCCTTCTTTGCAACTATATTATTTGATTGCTGAACAGATCTCAACCAATATTTTTTTTTCGGAATCTTTGTTCTTACGTGCTTTTTCCATATTAAATTAATATTATACTAAAGTTAACCTCACAAGTTAAACAAAACACTTCTTGTTGGTCACAATTTTTCGGCATTAAAGTCACCTTTCAAGGTATTCCACTCTTGATTTTTTCCCATTTAGAGTGGAACATTTATTACTATCAATTACTGTTTGTTTTCTATTTGTGAGCTATGATTTAGGCCAGGTTTTTTATTCGTCTGAAAATCCATATAATTTTAATTTTTTCAACAAGAATTCATGGGACACACTATCAAAGGCTTTTTTAAAGTCAAAAAGAATTAGGAAAGTTATTTATCTTTCCTCTATATTTCTGGTTATATTATCGAGAAGTTTATCAAGAGGTTCTTGGGTATTTCTTCGTTTTCTAAAGCCACATTGTAGGTTATTTAGCAAGTTATTAGATTCAAAGTACCCAATCATTTAATTGTGCTGTGTCTTTTCAAAAACTTTTGAAATTAAGCACAAAAGAGCTATTGGGCGAAAGTCTGTGGGACTTTGCGGTCGACTTACTTTGTTTAGCGGTATTATTAAAACTTCTTTCTATCTATTTGGAGAAGTATTTAACTCGATGGAAAAAGTAAAAATATAAATTAGTACATACATAAACATAGGTAAACCTATAGATATCGTTTTAACTGGTAGGCTGTCAACACCCACTGTAGTTGTGGTAAAAGAAGACGCAGCTGATTCAATTTCTTTGGCAGAAATTTTAGAAATCTTGAATTCCTGGCTTATATTATTTTGGAAATAAGTGTTGTAAATTTTTCGATAAAAAAATTATTATTATTATTATTAATCTTTATTTGCCAACTACAAAATATAAATCATTTAACACACTCAATTGTCAATTAAATACATAATAATATAATACATAAATCAATAGATATTAATACAATTTACAATATATAAGAATAAAATTTTTATGTATACTTAAATTAAAATTAAATAAAAGAAAAATTTACAATAACTAGTTAAAGAAATAATACTGAATGGCTATAAAATATAATCTGTACATAAATATAGTTAAATAAAAGAAAATTTACAATAAAATGACTATTCAAAAGTTAACTGTTAATAGTAAATAAGTAAATAGTTAAATAGTAAACATCAATAATACATAGTCAATTACAAGATGATTGTTGCAAATGGCATCAACGCTATTGTTCATTCTCTAATTTATGAAAGTAAAGTCTGATACTCTTTTTAAAACGAGAATAAGATGGTAAATCCCTTATACAGGGGGGAATCGAATTCCATTGATTCGCATACTTTACTTGAAAAGAGTATAGACCCCAGTCAGTGGGTACTGTGGTAACCTTAAGGTCTTTACGGGGGGCTCTAGTAGGTTTGTCTGATTTGTATGGTTCAAATAAAGTGCATAATAAAGGAGGTTCTCTCATACGCACAATTCTATACATAATAAGGGATGCAAAGTAGTCAGTTCTGGTCACGTTAAGCATCCAACCAAGACGCTTCCTGTATGATGTAATGTGTTCTTGTCGTCTCAAACCAAAAATGTACCTAATACCTGAATTAGTGAGTCTCTGTAATTGCCCACTCAGTTCATTAGAAATATCAGAATAAACTGCTGAGCAGTAATCCAAATGGGGAATCACAAGAGACTCAATGAGGCGCTTACGAAGTGCTTCAGAGGTACAAGATTTGATGAGCCTAAGACCATACAATATGCTATTTACTTTCTTGGTCACCTTTGTCACTTGTGGACGCCAAGACAAACAAGAGTCTAAGGTGATACCAAGACTGACAACCTCATCCACAAAGGGAACACAAGCGCCACTATCATTGATAACAATTTTGGAAATATTTAATTTCTTAAATGAATTAACTGTGGTAGAAGAACCAAAAACAATCGCTTGTGTTTTCTTTATGTTTATAGATAAGTTATTTGCATTAGCCCATGTCGCCACTTTTATGGCTCGTTCCGAAAGGTATGCAATAACTTGTTCAATCTGGTCAGTGGGAATCTGGACATATATCTGTAGATCATCCGCGTATAATAGTCTGAAAGTTATGTCATCACTTAAGTGGTCTTTAAGATCGTTCATGTAAATACAAAAGAGGAGTGGCCCAAGAACGGATCCCTGGGGCACTCCAATATTTATAAAAAAAATGAAATTTAAATTTATAATAACTTGTCATATAATATGTTTTTATTAAAAACTAGTTTATCATTCAGCATGTTATCTTTGTCTATTTTTGTGTATTTATAAATTTCGAATTCTTCTAACATGTCCACATATCTACTACTGATGAATTAATGTTAAATGTTCATGAATAACTTTGCAATCATGATTTTCATTAATCAGATGCAATCAAAAATGAGTGTTTTTACTTTTATTTGATGTTATTTTTGGCCTATGCTCTGTCCAATGTAATATTTGTAAGAATAAAGACACTTAGTTTTGTATATACCTGAATTACGAAGAAAATCATTTTTATTGTTTTCGTTGTTTTTATTTTTAGAAATTAAATACTTTTTAACTTTATAATCGGTTTTGAAACCAATATGTACAATATATTTTTTTGCAACATCACTTAAAATATAAGATGTTTGTGTAGTAAACGGCTAAAAAAACACTTTAAAAAGTAAAAAGAGGGGTTTCAAAAAAATTTATATATGTAACCGAACCTTAAAAAACAACTGATATGCTTTATAAGTTTGGTTTCAGATTTTGGTTCCATTTAAGGAAGATAATTATTCTTTTGAATTAAAAAAAAAAATTTCCAGCAGAAAAATTGAAATTTTATAAAATCCAGTGGTGATTTTCCAGACTAAGTTTTAAAACCACTGGGTTTTATAAAATTTCAATTTTTCTGCTGGAAATTTTTTTTTTTAATTCAAAAGAATAATTATCTTCCTTAAATGGAACCAAAATCTGAAACCAAACTTATAAAGCATATCAGTTGTTTTTTAAGGTTCGGTTACATATATAAATTTTTTTGAAACCCCTCTTTTTACTTTTTAAAGTGTTTTTTTAGCCGATATCAGTTATTTTTTAATATTCTTAGAAATTATTTTTTTTCACACTAAATTTATTAATCCGGCAAAAAAGTCAAAAAATCCCAACTGAGAAAGTATGGCTTGATCTTAAATGACTCCACTATAATAAAATAAAATTGTTTTTGAAAATTTCATTTTGTAATTATTTATTTAATAAAATTTAATAGTTTTTGCAAACTTTTCAAATACAAAATTTTAACTTTGAAGTAATAAATTATTAAATTTTCAAATTGAAAATGTTTATAATTTTTTAATTTAAAAAATCCTATTTTAAAAATAAATCTTTTAATTAATTTAAGAATTGATTATAGTTAAATTTGTTAATTCTCAATTGAATAAACTTAATTTTAAATTATATTTTTTATAGATTTTGAGTTTAGTTAAATTTTTAAATTTCCGCGCTTATTTTTTTCCCGCATTTAAAATTTCGTTTATACTAACACCTGTATACACATAATACATATATAGTATTTATAGAGAGAGAGAGAGAGAGAGAGAGAGAGAGATATAATAGAGAGATAGTAAAAATCTCGTGCCTTAAAGAAAGAAAAGGAGATATACAAATAATGGAGCATAAGAGAAAGAAAAAACATAGTGTTTGAAAGTAGGAACATTAAAAACTAAAAACTCTTTTTTTTAATAAATAAATTCATTTTAAGACACGAATTTATGAACAATTTATTTTCAATATATTTTTGAAATTAGTAATTATTAAATCACAGTAATTAGTATTAAATTTAAAGAAAAAAATGAAAGAATAAAAATATTATAGGTTAGATAGAACCTCTTTAAAGTATATTACATTAGTACACGGTGCTACGGGTATTTTTGAAACCCGTACGCACTATCGTGCTCCTGCAATTGATCTTATGTATGTTTCTTCAGAATTTTTAACTATTATTTTTGACTTCTTATGTTTATGTTTGTGTATTAGTTGATTAATTAAATTTACATTATAGCCATAATTTTTAGCAATTAGTTTTATGATATTTATCTCTTTATTATAATCAGTTAGGTCCATAGGAATTGACAGCGCTCTATGTATCAGTGAATTAAAAGCTGCCATTTTTTTGTTAAAAGCTAATTTTTAGAAGCCAACTTTGACCCGCAATATTGAGTTTCGGGTTGATTTTGTCATAATTTTGACATCTAATTCTGAAATTTGAGACTTTATTACATGTAGAGATTGAACCTGAATGTTGTTTTATTTGCACTATTATGGGGACTTATTGAAAAATTCTAAATTTTAGGGACTTCAAACTCTTATTTACTATTGGCCCCAACATTCGAGCTTGCAATTTCAAATACTTCAATAACTTCTTCTTTTTTTTGTTGGACTTTTATTTTACAAACACAATCATGTTTAGCAGGTTGTTTTAATGATACCTTACTAACTTTGATAGTGGACAATTTTTGTGTAAAATAATGGTACCAGATAAGTTCTGAAAAGAAAACAATCAAAGAAATAATTGATCCTGCCAACATAACAAATAATAGAACCAAATAAAGGGCGCTTTCTGGATCATTGAACTCGTTCTCTTTTATCTTTTTATCAATTTTATTAGCGTGATCATAATCAGATCTCCATTTCACATCCAAACCAGATTCCAATATTTTGATATAAAAATCAGAAAATTTATTTCGAAACGGAGAAGCCTCTGAAAAAGATACAGCAGTAAAAGTTGCATATAAACATAAATGGCTAATTTTGTATGGAATCCCATTAATAAAATTAGCATAAATTTGAAGATATTTTTTTGCATTATCTTTTTCTATAATTAAAATGGTATCGTAATTTAGTTGTCTTTTTTCATGAAATATTTGAGCGATTTTAATAATTTCTTGAGCAATTCCACTCATATAATCTTTAAAACTATTTAAGACCTTTTCATAATGCATCGAAAGAACTGTCATATTGTTATCAAGTATGTTTTCAAATGATTCAACAACTGCTGTCTCTTTGTTATCATATTTTAAACTCGTAAAATCTGAGACGATATCAGAAACAAAAAACAGTGAAACAGCAACTACAGTAAAAAACATTATTTTTGTTCTTAAACAATATCTAGGGTTCATATTTGCACCAATGCCCAAAAGCAAACTAAAAATATTAAATACGGACCATTCGTTACGCCTAAATTTAAAGATGCAGGCACAAGTAAAAAACAAAACAATTATAATGCACATAGTTGATAACGAATATAAAATATCAGTGGAAAGTAAAATATTTTTGCTGTTAATTGTCGGTACCAATAAAATGATATTGTCAAAATTTAAAAAGTATATATTATTTAATGTTCCTGCCAGTAAGACATATGTTTTAGCTAAGTAAAAATCTAATTTATGCTTTTTTATCATGTTAGATAATTTGTCATTATCCGACAAAGGTAAAAATTTTGAGGAAATATTAAATGAATTGATGAAACATTCGAAAGAATTATATAACTGTATATACATATAAAAATCGTTTTCAAATAAGTAATTAATTGTATAATTTTTGTAAATGCCTGGCCAATTAGAATCTACTCCAATGCGAAGTTTGGATTTATCAATTTCATTGAATTTATTAGGAAATATCACACTCAAACCTTTCTTAAATTTTTGAACCTTTAGAGTTTTAGAAAATATATTAGTTTGAAGAATCGTTAATTGTTTGTTTAGACAATGTAAAATTGTAAAGTCAACAAAATTAATACTATCTGCTAATTTTAAAGCCAAAACAAGATTTTTAATGCTTGCCGACTCATCGAGATTACTATTAATAAGCAATATTTTAGTTGTTGTTAAGTAAAACAAAGATCGATAAATTAATTTAAAGGCTCTGAATAATTTTTGTTTAAATTTAAGATGATTCTGTTCATTAAGAACGATAATGTGTAGAGGTGCTGAATGATTTTTACGATACCATATGCCATTTAGTTGAATATCTCGCAAAGGATAATTCAGGTCAACAGTTATGCACGGAAATTGTATCATGAAATAATTAAAAATATCTTGGTAATTACAGACATTTGTTGTATTTCCACTAACGAAGTCTGAGTATAGTGTCAATCTGTTTGGATTTACTTCTTTTACAAGCTGATTCACCAAGATTTTCGTTGCAGTTGACTGCATCGAATTGACAATTATCCAGAAATAAGTCAAACGTATAATGATCATATTCTTAATCTTGTTCTTATGAAACAACACTGCGTTTCAATCACTTTATTTGAAATTAATAAAATTTATAATCAAAGTCGGCTCGTTCGTAGTTCTTTAAAAGCTATCCTTATGTATTAGAAAGAGTTCAACTGAAGGAAACATTACAGTGTAAACCAGTAACATACCACTTAATTAGAAAAAAAAATCAATAAGTAAATTTAATTATTCAATAAATTTTTATGCTCTTCTGTAATATGTTTAGTAAATAAATTTAATCGATTTTTATAGGCAACATTTTGTAGCGTATTTGCAAGATTATCAAATTTTATTCTCAGGTGATACAAGAATTATTTATATTCGGACCTTAAAAGTTTATTCTAAGGCTGGTTTATTGTAGAAGAAAATAAATTAACAAAGTATTTTAAGTTAACTTGGTTGTTTATTAAAATATTCTAAATCCAATATTATAAGTATAGATACAAGATTCTAAGTATCGAGTTCCCCGTAAATACAATATTATTCAATGCTATCGAATGAAGGTTTGATTTATAAGTTTCCCGCGACATCCCTTGTCAGTAACTTATATATGTTAAACCGTGCGAAAACTTTATAACCGGTTTGTGTAAACACAACCTAAATGCATAGAACATGTTTACTTCCAGCTGAGGTCAGGTATAATACAAATGTTACTCAACATTACAATACAATTTTCTAATTTTATAATTTGTAATTATCACCTTACTAGTTGTTAAGATTCTAAACAAAAACTATTTTGATTTTCTAAACCTTAATTATTATAAGTCCCTTAATCGATATTATTCCAAATCCGTAAACCCGAATTATTTCAAGTCCCTATAAATCGATATTATTCTAAGTCCATAAACCTGTATTATCCTAAGTCCTTAAGCCCAGATTTTTCAAAGTCTTCTAACTATTCTAAGTCTTATTTGACCCCCCCCCCCTTAAATAGGACAATTTTAGGTCCCCTTAAATAGGACAAATTTGACCCCCCCCCCCTTAATTTTCAAGTTGTAAAGTACCCCCAGCCTATAAACATGTTCCATGTTAAAAATGTAGCTACTGCGTGAGAATTTTTCTTGTGTGGTCGTGGGCGTCTTCGATGTCAAAGTTCAAGAGTTTGTTGTTCCGGGTTTGACATATTCAAAATGTGTTGTCAATTTTTTTGTGTCAAGTAAGATCGCTACCCTATATTGATTTTCGATCAATAAAACTAGTATATACATATAATTCCCTCCTATTGGTTTTAGGTCGTTAGGTTAATGATATCTTTACTACGCATCTTTTACTTTTATTAAATAGAGTATATAGTATAATATTTTCTTATTCTATTCCTACATGGTTGCCTTCTATTCCTCCTGGAATGTTCTTGACCGAGTTTTACCCTGTATAGATTCAGGATACTTAATAAAGAGTAATTGGTTTGATATTAAAAATAATCGTTAAAAAATGTAGGTTAGAATGGTAATCTTTATATTTTGTTTGAAAAAATCTAGCACTAGTGCACATTGTTTTAACCCATTAACGCCCAATCGACACATACAAGCCATTTGAATTTTTTTAAATGAAAAAATCGATATTTTGAGCTAAAAATGTTACCTAGTAGGTAATCGGGGCTGCTCTTTTCATTTCCGAAGTCCGTTTTAACGTATAACCCCTAGAAAATGTGATATCATCCCCTAAAAGTGGGGTAATTTTTTTATAATTTTTAGACGTCATTAAAATTAATATAATGGGCACAAAAAATTTTTCATGGCATTGAAAACTTAATATGGGACTATCAGGAACCTAAACAAAATGAATGCATACCAATTTTTTATCTTCAACCCCTTGAATGTGGTAGAGGATGAATTTGTAGCATAAAACGAAAAATGAATATTTTGGATTAAAAATGTCATCCAGTAGGTATTTTTGTCCACTATTTTCATTTCTAAAGTCAGTTTTTACAAACAACCCCTAGAAAATAAGATATCACCCTCTTTGTAAGAATAACAAAAATAATGTAATATTTACCTTATCTTTAGGGGGTGATATCTTATTTTCTAGGGGTTGTTTGTAAAAACTGACTTCAGAAATGAAAATAGTGGACAAAAATACCTGCTGGATGACAATTTTAACCCAAAATATTCATTTTTTCTTTTATTCTACAAATCCACCCCTTACCCCATTCAAGGAGTTAAAGATAAAAAATTGGCATAAATTCATTTTTTTTAAATTTATTGATAATGACTTTATCGCCCATTTTTTTGTATAAACTTGTATTTGGAAAATTGAATTTATCGATCAATAGGGCAAAAGAAATAAAAACAAAATTATTTTTTATGTATCTTGTAACGTTTCGTGGATAATATTCCACCTCTTCTGACTAAAAAATTTTTTTGTTTATTATAAATATATAATTTTTTATAAAATTTATATAAATAGATAATACGTACCAAAAATATGAATTATAACAGTCTATTAAATCATTTTACATAGATAATAAATATAAATTTTAAAAATAGAGAAATGTGCTTCTCTCGTCATTGTTTATAGTATACTAAAAACTATTAATATATACATAAGAGTGAATTTTTATATAAATGTGTAATTGAGCATAAATTATAGAATACCTAGATAAAAATATTATTGGTTGAATTTACATAATATTCAACAGGAAACAAAAAAGTACATAGATTGGTGAAATATTTTATTGTTTATTTAAATTTGATATTTTCTGCATAAGAGTTTTATAATTATTAAGAGATTAAGTATCTTTTTTTTCATTAATTGCGTAATCTTCAAGTTCCGTATATAGCATTTCAGAAATTCTACGCTTATATAAATTAGGTTCACGATCTGGAATGAAAATTTTTTTCCAATCGATACCATGATTATTTATGCAATGCTTAGCTACAACTTTATCTCTTTTATGTTTTATGTCTTTTTTGTGTTCAGTAATTCTATGAAATAAAGGTCTTTTTGATTCACCAATATATACAGCAGGACAAATTTTACATTGTAATTTATATACAGAATGGACATTTTCTATAGTTAAGGTGCGGTCTTTACCTCTTTTTACAAATCTAGAAAGTTTATCTGTAATACCTGGTAATACAATAATATTATGCTTTTTTAAGATATTTTTTACATTATTAAAAAGAGGGTTTTTGAAAGGAACTTTGACTTTAGGAATTTTACTGTATATATTTTTTAAAAAATTATTTTGAATATTATTATTGTTATTATTATTGTTACTATTTAAACTAACATTATTGCAACTATTTTTTATAATATATAGTCTTTTGCTTATAAATTTATCTATGAATTTAGAAGGATAATCGTTTAGCAGTAACACGTTTTTACAAAATTTTATGTAGTCAGAATGAAACCTAGAATCTGATAATTCTATTGCTTTGTCAATAAGACTAAAAATGACACCTATTTTATGTTGTTTAGGGTGATTAGATTGAAAATTTAAAAGTCTTCCAGAAAATGAGTTATATATATTATTATTCATTTTTATATATAATATTCATTTTTTTTATGTTCCTGATAGTCCCATATTAAGTTTTTAATGCCATGAAATATTTTTTGTACCCATTATATTAATTTAAATGACGTCTAAAAATTATAAAAAAATTACCCCATTTTTAGGGGATGATATCACATTTTCTAGGGGTTGCTCGTTAAAACGGACTTCAGAAATGAAAAGAACAGCCCCAATTACCTACTAGGTAACATTTTTAGCTCAAAATATCGATTTTTTCATTAAAAAAAATTCAAATGGCTTGTATGTGTCGATTGGGCGTTAATGGGTTAAAGAATCAAAGATTAGTATCAGATCTTAGTATCAGGCCAATGAATTCCCCAAATAAGACATATACTGGTTATTAGAGGAAAGTCTCAGGAATCGAATGGTATGGGCCTTATAGTCGATTGTCGTGCATAATTTTGAGATATAAAGGTCCAAAGATAAGTAAATATTACATTAGTCTTATGGGAAGAATTCAGGAAGTTGATTATTTTTACCATCAAATCGCGAATTCCCGAATGCAGATAGTGATAAATTGAAAGTTCTAAGGTTAAAGAATTTATTGGTACTTTCCAAATATGAGGTATACGTGGGAAATTTCGTGTAATTAAACGAAGAAAATTTTATAACGCAGTTTTAGAAACAAGGACGCCATATTGTTTGTTTATTATACAAAGCGCACGCACTAAGGTTATAGTAAATAAAAACACAAATTTAATATTATTCTTTAATTCGTAATTTCATATTTATTAATAAAGTAATAATTTATTATTTTAAAATAAATTTTTTTCCATAAAATAATTTGTTAACTGCATTTAATATAAAATATTTATATTTATTTGATAAATATATACACGGAAGTTTAAATTTGAGTTTTGAATTTGTTCTTTTTGCAGAAGTACTGCGTGATTAAAAAGTAATAACACATTAAATGTAAATTAGTAAAATTAAGAGATATTTACCATTAAATTTGTAAATATTATTTAAAAAATTAATTTTTTGAATTTATAAAGTATTATTTGTATCATTTAAATAGTTAAATGTGTATTATTTTTTTTATCACTCAACGACTTGAGATTCAAGGCCAGAGCGTCGTTAATTATTAAAAAATATAATATAATCATTTATTAAAAACAGCACTAATTTAAACAATTGAAAAGTACATAATTTAAATGAAAAGCTTAAAAAAGGTTTCAGTTGTCCTCAATAGGAAATTTTAAGCTGCGCTTTGCCTATTTTAAATGTACATTTTTTTTTGGTTGATTTGAACGAATGTGATATATAAAAATGTTAAAAATCTAAAGTTAACTTAAAAATTCCTGTTGGACGTAACTAAGTCACTTTCAATGAAAACGGATTTCATATTGGCATTCAGTGATCTAAAAAAATTTTTAGAAAATTTTATGGACCTGACAGCATTAAAAAATGACGAAAAAATAGGGTTCAGGCCTACCTTCAGGCGTGAAGAAACCTCGTAACTAAAAATTTTAGTTTTGGGTTGAGGTGGCATGCTTACACAAATACGTCTATATAGTAACTCGATGTATCAGTTAAGGGTTTTCTTCGTGCCTATGGCAGTACACTATAGTAAATATTTAAAAAATAAAATTTTTTAAGCTTAAATGACACTTTACCTTGATTACAAAACACTCCAAAAAGATAAAATGCTAAATCTATTGCATTAAAGTTTCTGATATAATAAATTTTCATATTGTTAAGATAAAAAATACTGATAATAAGAAATAAAGCATAAATAATGAATATCAAGAACCAAACCAAATGGTATTAAACGATCTACTGTATCTTTTGCATGAGTGTATGCAAGTTTCGGAATAACAGTAACTTCTTTAATTTTTAAAGACAGTATTATATTTGTATAATTGCCATCTGGTGTAGACTTAAATCCTGAAGTAGTATATTTAGTTTTAAAATCTGTAAATATTTAAAAATATTACATAGTAAAGCTTCTAGTTAAGCCAAATAACGACTTTTTTTATTTTATCACCTAATAAATGACTTATTAATTTTTTCTGATATACAATCGGGACGGGCTGTTGATGATAATTTTAAGAATAAATTTGAACTCAGAAATTTGGATTATAACTTAAAATCCCAAAGACACTTTAAGGAAATCGGAACTACAAATGATAATATTTATTATTTTTTAATATTTATAATTTATTAATTTTAATTCTCCATCCTACAGATTCAAACGTCTTTGGAATGGTTTTTCCAAAGATGACCAGAATTTGATAAATGATAGAAACGCTCTAAAGTCTAGATTACAAACCATTTACAGTAGACTGTGTCTTATTTTTTTTTTTTCGATATTTTTTGGCTCCCCCCATTTTTTTCGAATATTTTGGTCATAAAAAACACCCAGCTCCAAGGATTTTGATTTTCGATTTTTTTAACCCGTGCCGCCGAGCACTTAAAGTATCCCATTTAAATAACATGGGAATTTCGAGGTATTAGCTTTGTAAATTTTTAAATATGTTTTAAGAAGCTACTTATTACTAGAAAACATACTTTCATATGTTGGAAGGACATGCAAACAGCCCTGCATTCATTCCAAAGGGAATTCTGGGCCTAAATCGCAAATTTACATGTTGGCTAAATCTTATAAAACATGGTTTTTCGGTAATTTTCGATAAAACGCTGCAACCTTAAAAATTGACCAAAATACTTCTGGTTGGTCTCATTTTTTTGGTGTAAGTGTCACCTTTTAAACGCCGCAAACCGCGTTCTTTTAAAAATGATTCTCTCATCACTATAGCCAATGAACCTGACGGTATTTTTCGACTATAAATGACCAATTTTTTAATTTTTTTAAACTGCTGTCAAAATTGTAATTTTTGACGAAATTGAGCTTTATAGGTCTTAAAAATTGTCTGCAAGTTTCAAATTTCCAAAAATTCTTTATTCATCGCTTTTCAATAAGTTATTAACCAGAGATGATAATTTAAAGTCAGAGTCCCAATTTTAGGGTTTAAAGAAAAAGTCAATTTTTATAATTATCTTTGAAAAGCGATGTCTTAAAAACTATTTCAAAAAAACAGACGAGTAATGAATTTCTGGAAACTTGAAGCTCGTAGAAAATTTTTTAGGCCTGTGAAATTTAATTTTGTCAAAATACAATTTTGGCAGCAGTTAAAACAAATTTAAAAATTGGTCACTTAGGGTCAAAAATTACCAGTAGGTTAATTGACTATAGTGCTGAGAAAATCAGTGATAAAAATATACGGTTTACGACGTTTGAAAGGTGATACTTAGAGAAAAAAAAGTAGCCCTACCAGAAGTGTTTTGGTCAATTTTTAAGGTTGCAGCGTTTTATCGAAAATTACCGAAAAACCCTATTTTATAAGATTTAGCCAACATGTTAATTTGCGATTTAGGCCCAGAAATCCCATTGGAATGAATGGAGGGTGGTTTTCATGTCTTTACAACATATGAAAGTATGTTTTCCAGCAATAACTAGCTTTTTAAAACATATTGCGGCCTCTGTAAAAATTTATAAAGCTAAAACCTGGAAATTTCCATTCTATTTAAATGGGAAACTGCCCGGCGGCACGGGTTAAAAAAATCAAAAATCAAAATCCTTAGAGCTGGGTGTTTTTTATGACCAAAATATTCGAAAAATTGGGGGGAGCCATAAAATATCGAAAAAAAAAAAAATAAGACACAGTCTACTGTAAATGGTTTGTAATCTAGACTTTAGAGCGTTTCTATCATTTAAAAAAATTTTTAAAAATTTTTCAAACGATCTAGTTATTTTTATACTTATTGATTTAAATTAAATTGTACATTAATTGTTTTTCTTATATTATGAGAGGACCATGTTTAATTTTTATTTTCTGGTTACTAAAAATTGTATTTAAAATTTAGTTCTAAAAACTTCCAAATTACATAAAGAAAGATGTACTCATATGTATATAATATAAAAATCTAATTAAGTCTATTATAATTTTATTTATAGCTTTTATAGGCTATTGCCGGATAAATATAGTAATTTGGCCTCCCTCCCCAATCTCAAAACAATTATTTGTATTCGAAAATTATTATAAAAACTAGCCGATCGCCGTTGGAATTAGCTTCCTAGCCCCTATTAGGCGCCCTTAAACCTTAAAAAACCTTAAAAATCGTGTTTTTTGCGTTTTTTTTTGTTTCTCCGCACTGTGTTTAGCTATTAATCTGAAAATTGCGTCGAAAAAAAGGACACAGAGTACATTTTCAATCTTCATTGGTTTTAGACCCTTAAAACCATTTTAAGACCCCAAAATTTATTTTTAATTTTCGAAAAATTGGTATTTTGAGCATAAAAAAAAATAACCAGCGTTAAATTTCTTCAAACTGACCTAAAAAGTTGAAAAAAAGTATATTTTACTGATATAAGTCTTGTCCTGTAGGGGAAGCTCATCTCCACACCTTCAAAACTCATAAAACGCGTTTTTTTGTCTCTACACGATTAAAATGCAATAGAATTGCGAAAATTCGTTTTGGAACCTCCCTTAATCTTTTTGAGCATCTATTTTTAAGTTTTAACTAAAATATATTTCATTAATTATTATTTTAAGACTCTTATGACCACTTAAGACCACCTTAAGAGCCCAAAAATTGATTTAACATTATCGAAAAATCAGTTTTTTTGAAATTAAAAAACTATACCTGCCTTTAATTCTTTCAAATTGGACTAAAAAGGCAAAAAAAATTATTTTTTAACGATATCAGTCTTGTACTGGAGGGGGAACTCATCCCCACCCCTTCAAACCTCAAAAAACGCGTTTCTTTGCCCCTACACGATTAACCCATTAATTCCTAAGAAGAAACTGCATTTGACAGAGCTGTAAAACCTATTCCATTTAGATCATTTGACTCAAGTTAGTAAAATAAAACAAAAAAAAATTTTTAATTGGCGGATATTTATAAATGGCGGACCAATATGGTGGTCAGAAAAAATTAAATTCTGATATTTTTTGAATAAAATTTGTGTAAATGGTATTTTTTGGGTGCTAATTACGAATATATTCAAAAATTTTTAAATGGTGGAACCAATATGGCCGTTGAAAAACTTGAAATTTCGAGATTTTTGACGATTTTGAGCCTGAGCAGAAACTGTAAGTTATATAACCATAAAACCGGTTTCATTTATACTCCAGTCAAAATACGGGGGGGGGGGGGTTGTATTTTCACTGGCGAACACGAGATTTGCTCTACTATAGGTTTTTTGGGTCGCTGAACACGAAAATCGGGGTCATTTGACAGAGAAATTGGGGCTTCACCCTTAAATTTGCAAAAACTACCCCCAAAAAGGGGTTTTTTTTTCACATATTTGCAATTTGAGCGCTCAGATTGGCACCATACGGGTTTTTTGGGTCGCTGATCAAGAATTACGACTCCTTTTTCACAAATAATAAATATTTCACCACTAAATTGGCTAAAACTCCCCCCCCCCCAAGGGGGTGTTTTGCTACTTTAGCACTTTGAGCATCCAGGATATATCCATATAGGTTTTTTGGGTCACTAATCAAGAATTTCGACTCCTTTTTCACAAATAATCAATATTTCACCCCTAAATTGGCTAAAGCCCCCCCCCCCAAGGGGGTGTTTTGCTATTTTCGCACTTTGAGCATCCAGGATATATCCATACAGGTTTTTTGGGTCGCTAATCAAGAATTTTGACTTATTTTTCATAAATAATCAATATTTCACCCCTAAATTGGCTAAATTCCCCCCCCCCCAAGGGGGTGTTTTGCTATTTTAGCACTTTGAGCATCCAAGATATATCCATACAGGGTTTTTGGGTGGCTAATAAAGAATTTTGACTTTTTTTCTTAGATAATCAATATTTCACCCTTAAAATAGCTACAACTACCCCTAAAAGTAAAAAATAAACTTACCTGAAAAATAAATTATTATAAGGAAGGAAAAAATGAATAAATGAAACTTAAAATTTTCTTTTTTTTTTATATAATGCATACTCAATAAAATCATTTATTAATGTAAAATATTTTACAAACAGTGCTTTACAATGATAAGAAATACAGGAAATTAAACACATATAATTCTAATTAAAAACATATAACTAAACAAATTTTGTGAAGAACATATAAAACAAATAATTAATCGTGTTCCATGTCTATTATCGACTTTTCCGACTCTGCATAAGAAGTTTCTGCATCATCATTGTAATTTAACATAGTAAAATCTGGAGTGTTATCAATGGTAATAGTTGGCTCCAAAATGGAACTGTCTAATTCTTCTGTGTTTTCAAAATTATTTCCTTGGGGGGGGGGGGGGAGTTTTAGCCAATTTAGGTGTGAAATATTGATTATTTATGAAAAATATAAGTCAAAATTCTTGATTAGCGACCCAAAAAACCTATATGGATATATCCTGGATGCTCAAAGTGCGAAAATAGCAAAACACCCCCTTGGGGGGAGGGGGGAGTTTTAGCCAATTCAGGGGTGAAATATTGATTATTTGTGAAAAAGGAGTCGAAATTCTTGATTAGCGACCCAAAAAACCTATGTTGATATATCCTGGATGCTCAAAGTGCTAAAATAGCAAAACACCCCCTTGGAGGGGGGGAGTTTTAGCCAATTTAGGGGTGAAATATTGATTATTTATGAATAATAAGTCAAAATTCTTGATCAGCGATACGAAAAATCCATATGAACATATCCTGGATGGTCAAAGTGCAAAAATAGCAAAAACACCCCCTTGGGGGGGGGTAGTTTTAGCCAATTTCGGGATGAAATATTGATTATTTATGAAAAAGGAATCGAAATTCTTGATCAGCGACCCAAACAACCCGTATGGTGCCAATCTGAGCGCTCAAATTGCAAATATGTGAAAAAAAACCCCTTTTTGGGGGTAGTTTTTGCAAATTTAAGGGTGAAGCCCCAATTTCTCTGTCAAATGACCCCGATTTTCGTATTCAGCGACCCAAAAAACCTATAGTAGAGCAAATCTCGTGTTCACCAGTGAAAATACAACCCCACCCCGTATTTTGACTGGAGTATAAATGAAACCGGTTTTATGGTTATATAACTTACAGTTTCTGCTCAGGTTCAAAATCGTCAAAAATCTCGAAATTTCGAGTTTTTCAACGGCCATACTCCTTAATCCTCAACGGCGTTACTTTTAAACGGCCAAACTCCTAAATAAATAAGTAAATATTTTGATTCTAAATAAAAGTATTCAAAATATTTTTTATCCATAACTAATTAATAATGTCTCTTAATTTTTTTTTTTTTTTTAATCATAATTTAATTTTGAATTAATAATTTCTTTGATTAAAAATTTAAAAATTTAGCTTCACAAAAGGCAGGTTTAACTATTACAAAAATTTGAAGTAAACTAAGCAAGTTTTTTAAAATCCACGCATGTACTGAATAAAAAATTGCTTATTTATGGATTTTATTTGCGATTTTCATATTTATAGAAAATTTACCGCAAATTAAAAATATAACCGCATATAAATTTTTCAAATATTACGTGGCTAAATTAGAAATAGAAAACTTGATCTGTTAGATATCACGTGGTAATACGTAATTTTTAAAATTAATTATATTGATTGTATTACATAATCTCTTTCCAATAGATAATTTTAGAAGTAAATAAAAGTATTAATTATTGTTGTATGAAGAAAAAAACTTCGTATTTAAAATTGTAACAGTTTTGTTGTGGCGGAGATTAGTGGTATTCATATTATTGGTATGAAAATCAATAACAAAAATATTCGTGTGAAAGTTATTTTAGGTCAAAATATTTTGTGTCAAACCTTGATTATAATTTTTATATTTCGTGTCAAAGCAAAACGATTCCAAAAAATTTGTGGCCAAATCATGTGTCAAAAGTTAAATGGTTAATTCTAAAATGGAGTAATTTTCCACTATATCTTCCTGTTTGTCGGTCCAACTCCCACATCGTATATTTAAATTGCTTTCTGATGGAAAACCGTATGCATTACATGGAACCTGACATTTAACACGGCGAAAGGAAACGAGCATGCGTGATAAACCTATTGAAGCTTACACTGAGCCTCAATCTCCAAGGCTAGTTTTACAAACGCCGTAAAATGGAGTCGCAACCGTATTTCAAGATGCAGAGACAAAGCGGTTGCGACCATAGATACAGATAGGAAAGTTACTGTTTTTCTCCTTTTTAGACGATGGACATTTTTCGAGCTCAATACTCCATCTAGTCCTTTCTGTATCTATGGTTGCGACTCCCCTTTACGAAGTTTATTGAACTATCCTTTTAGGCAGGCTCTATCCAGAGCATAATAAACACTTCTCATATGTTAGATTAGTATAAGAAATAAATTGGGTAAACTGAAATTTTATAAGGGATTTCACTTACGCTAGCGGTTTACGGATCATTTTCGCGGTTATGTAGATTAAGTCTTAACAAGAAAGAAAAAATTTTGCTTTTTAATTTTTATTAGATAAAAAAAGAATATAAATAAAATTTATTAAAACATCATCAACTCCAAATGAATATTTACGGTTTCTAATAATTCAAACTTCGGAGTCACGCAGCATTTAGAGTAGCGTAATTATTTAGCGGCGAATAAAATCACGAATATAAATTTAATCATGGTGGTATATTTTTTTAATACAAGGAAATAAAGGGATTAAGTATTCTGAGTTCTAAAATTATGTTAATAAAATGAACAATTTTTTTCAAATATTATAAGAAATTATTTTTCTACATTACCTTTTTCAATCCTGTCCAGCAAATCAATATTATTAAAACAATGTCTGTATTACTTAATATAAGTACTTATACATTTACTAGCAATTTCAATATCTTGTTTATTTATGTATAACTTCAAAACCTATATTTTTAAATTTTAAATATTAAATTACGTATATGAAGCAGCAGTAAAACAATAAAAGAAACTTTTTTTCTGCTATTATTTAATCGTATTACATATAAGACGCGCCACAGCTGAAAAGAATAAAACTACCCTCGAGATTTATCTTATCATGATAGAAAAGGACAAGTCAAGGACAGTTATTTTTATTATACCGGAGAAAAAAAGTTTATTTTACCAAATATGAAAGTTTCTATGTACAGGACTAATTCGATCCGTCCTAGAAAGAAAGACTTGCTTCGCGCTGCATTTTTATAGAAACTTAATCCAGATCGCGCCTTTATAAGAATACTTACTTGATTCAAAGACTTACTTCATTGCGCGCGTTAATAAAGACCTACTTCGGAAGTAAATTTTTGTTACTCGAAAAAATATACGTATTCCTGTGAATGTCGCGTGCCGCTCATGATAAATACCCAAGATTTTATATTACTTCTTTAGAATTTTGAATTATAATTAGATTTTTAATTATAAAAATATAAACAATAATTTTAAAAATATTATAAGCATTAACAAGGAGAGAACTGAAAATTTGTGACGCCAAATTACAATCTAAAGTTATTGATGACTACTACTGTAATATTATGTTAAAAAAACACCTAAGTGACCCAAGATGCCCTCCGTTTATTCCAACGCGCCTTCAGGGCCTAGAAACGCCGGGCTCAGTGTTATTGCAAGGTTATAAAATAGGATTTTTAAGCAATTTTCCAAATAACGCTGTCATCCTGAAAGTCAACCGAAATACTTCCGGCTTGTCTCATTTTTTTTTGTATAAAAGAAACCTTTCATCCCCGTACTTCAGGATGACAGCGTTATTTAGAAAATTGCTTAAAAATCCTATTTTATAACCTTGCAGTAACCCTGAGCCCTGTGCTTCTAGGCCCTAAAGGCGCGTTGGATTAAACGGAGAGCATCTTGGATCACTTGGGTGTTTTTTAACATAATATTACAGTAGTCACCAATAACTTTAGATTGTAATTTGGCGTCACAAATATTCCGTTCTCTCCTTGTTAATGCTTATAATATTTTTAAAATTATTGTTTATAATCTAATTATAATTCAAAATTCTAAAGAAGTAATAAAAAATCTTGGGTATTTATCATGAGCAGTACGCAACATTCACAGGAACGTATATTTTTACGAGTAACAAAAATGTGCTTCCGAAGTAGGTCTTTGTTAACGCGCATAAAAATTTAAAAAAATTTTTTAGTGCTAAGGCACTAGAATATTTCTGTACATCACAAATAATGTAGGAGATTTGATCGTCCGAAAAATTTTTAAAAACGTATAGATTCAGGGTACTTAATAAATAGTAATAGGTTTCATATTAAAAATAAGCGTTAAAAAATGTACGTTAGAATGATAATCTTTATATTTTGTTTATATTAAGAATATTTACTAAGGTAAAATTAATTTTCAATAAAATAATGTAAAAAAATTATTGTAAAATTATGTAAAATGTTGTAAAAAATTTTTAGTTTTGATAATGAAGACTGAAAGTTTTCGAAACGTAGACAATTTATTACAAAAATAAAGGAAAAAAATATTAGCACAAAAATCAAGTATTTTTTTCATATATTATAATTACATATTAGTTATATATTAGCTATATAAATAAATAATTTTGTTTAAAGTTCTACAGCTCACACCGATTTTAAAACTTAAAACTGACTTTATTTTTATTATAAAAAATTTTTTCCAGAATTAAAATAACGAATGAAGAAATAAGACCAATAATGTGAATTAAAAAAATAAATCTTAGTTTTTCTAATCCTACAGGAACAAACGAATTTTTCTTATATTTCTTGTAATAATTTTTCTGCCATCGAGATCTTAAAATATCTATTATACCGAATTCATGAAGTTTTATAATTCTGAAATTAATAAAATCAGTTATTTAAATAAAAATAATTTAAAATATACAAATTTACAACTTACCCCATGTTTAAATTTTTTTTATATTTGTAATTTTTATGAACAGCTGAACCTATCCATAACTGAAGAAATGATTGTCCGAAATCGACATATTCACATACATTTGGATCAATTAATAACTTTTTAGGACTTTCATCAAAAACAGAAAACTGATTATTTTCATCTGAACAAAGCATTTCATATGAATCACTAGATTTTTTAACGAAAATTATTCGATTTAATAACTTTGCTTGAGTAAATGCGGGATACAAATCAGTCTAAAATACAAAGTGTATAATAAATACATTGGTAAAATTTAATTAGAAAATAATTTTAATTTACCTCAATTATAAAACCTGGAAAATTATTTTTTACGACAATTATTTTGTAGTTTGTATTATTTACTAAAGTATCTAAGTTGTTAAAACCAGGATCAAATACATAACTAGTTAAAACAGTTATAAATTGGGAATTAAAACATGTTATTAAAAACCAAGCAAAAATACTTAAGGAAAACGATAAACATTTACATTTAATGAAGATATTGAAAAATAAGCTTCCTAAAAAATCATGTATAAAAAAAATTATTTTTAGAACGGGACCCCTATTTCATAGTCACTTTTTTTTGTTGCGTCCGTAAAATTTTTCAATACTTGTTATATTTTTGTTTTTTAGACCACTAAATACAAAATACCGTTTTTTTCAAAAATGTTTCACTTGTCCTCAATAGGAAATTTTAAACTTTACCAATTTTCGATATCTTTATGTACATATTTTTTTGGTTGATTTGAACCAATATGAAATATGAAAAAAGTTAAAAATGTAAAGAAAACTTAAAATTTCTGTTGTGTACAACTAAGTCACTTTCAATGACAACAGATTTCATATTCGCATTCAGTGATCTAAAAAACTTTTTAGAAAATTTTATGGACCTGATAGCATTAAAAAATGACGAAAAAATAGGGTTGAAGCCTGCAATACCGTATGCGTGAAGAAACCCCGTAACTGAAATTTGGAGTTTTATATAGTTAAAAAAAAACGCAACCGGAAACATTAGTTAAGGGTTTTCTTCGTGCCTATGGTAGTACAGTATAATTAAATATCTAAAAAATTTAAGCTTAAATGACACTTTACCTTGATTAAAAAGCACTCCAAAAATATAAAATACTAAATCTAGTATATTGACATTTTTGATGCAATAAATGTTCATATTTTTAAGATAAATAATACTGAGAATAAAAAATAAAGCACTAATAATGAATATCAAGAACCAAACTTTCTGATGAAATAATTTATGCATCCAAAATAGTTCATATTTTCGACTGACTTTCACTATAAAAACATATCTAAATAATATTAACATTTTTAAAATTAATACTGCTATTTTATAGTAAATTTTAAATAAATTTTAAATATGTACTTGTTTCTCCAAAATGGTATTAAACGATCTATTGCATCTTTTGCATCAGTGTAATATGCAAGTTTCGGAATAACATTAACTTCTTTAAGTTTTAAAGACAGTATTATATTTGTATAATTGCCATCTGGTGTAGACTTAAATCCTGGGGTGGTATCTTTAGTTTTAATTAACTTCAATCTGTAAATATTTTAAAATATTACATAGTAAAGCCTCTAGTAAAGCCAATTAAAGAATTTTTTTATTTTAATCAATTTTTTCATAAATAGATTTAAGTGCACAGCAGTAATTTTATTATTGGATAAAATTATAAAAACTTTTGACTGGAAATTAAATTTAGCAATTTAATATTTAATCATACATTCAAGAAAAAATATTTTACACCCAATTTAATTATGACCATAGAGTTTAAAAAATATGTTTATATAATTTATTTTTAGTATAAAAACTTACCTAAATTTCAAATATTTTGACAAAATTGTCCAAATTTCACCACAAATGCCTGTTATTTTTGTGTCATTTTGATAAAACATAAAATTATCGGGATCCTATAAAAAAATATTATAAATTTTTAGATAAATTAGACCTTAAATACAACAATGATGTAATAGTTATTTATAAAAAAAGTGCGAGAAAATTAAAAATCTATCATGAGCACGAAAATAAAGGTTCAACAATGCCGGGTACGAGTGGTAATATCGAAGATAAAGTTTTTATTCGTAAGCAAGTGTTACATACACAATATTTTGATTTCCTGGACTTAAAACGAATTTTCAAACTTTCGTATTAGTGGGTGAAAGTGGATTTTAAGAACAGTAAATAAAAAAAAAGAACATTGTTACCTGAAAAAACATAAGCGATATTTCATCATTTATGAATTTCGAGTTCTCATCGTATTGAATTCTTTTAGATATTTCATTCCTATAATTTTTTATGTCTTCTAATGATTTTGATAACTCCAAAAAAGTTCGATTGAATTCATATCCAAGTATAACACCATTTACAGCAAAAGCCAGTTGTATTTTAAAATTACAATAAATAATATTGAAGAAACATAAAATAACATTAAATCTATTCATTTTGAGAATATTTTCAGCTAAAATATTTTTTTCGAAAAAATATTTTTATTATTTTCTTTATTTTACTGTACTAATAATATTTTTTGCAAGTTATTATAATACTCTTTATTAATAATGCACTATTAAATGTAATAATGAGTTAATACACTAACTAAAATAAACAAAAACAAAACACTTTTTATTAATTTCTATTATGAAACGTGCAATTTAGATAAAAATATTATTAAAATTATATATTTTTATTTATTGTTTAAGATAATTAAATACAGAAAAATTTATTATCACCAATTTACCAATTTTCTGAAATCTATTGAATTTTGAAGGTTCTTCTTAAATTTTGTTTTGTTGCCACTGCGTTCGAACTTATTGAAAGTTTGTTAAATAAAGCTACTAAGATTCTAAATTTTACATACATTTACTACATACTACTTTAAAAATATTTTAATAAACTCTTTTTTTTGTTGGAATTTTATTTTAAAAATACAAGAATGTTTAGAAGGTAGCTTTAATAACATTTTGCATACCAGATAAAAAACAGAATAATCAAAGACATAATTGTTCCATCCAACAGAACAGATAATTTTTTTCAATTTCATTAGCATGTTCGTAAACAGATTTCTATTTCACAGACAAAACAAACTCTAATATTCTAATATGAAAATCAGCGAACTCAGAGCTCAAGATGCATTTCGTTTACAAAAACATGCATGTATGACCTCTGAGTGAGAATTACGATTTCATCCGAATAATTATACACCTTAATTACCGCTCTTTCGAGCGATATACGGACTTTTTTAACCGCAAGGCACCATAATTTTGGAGATAACTCAATTTTAATACTTTGTATTCATAAAATGTTACGAGATACCGTCAATGATAGTTAGACCGAAGCTGATCCTGATAGAAAAAAGTATCAGTAATTTTTTAATTATGAGGTTTTATATGTTGAGAATAGTAACAACATAAAGATTGACAAAAAAACACCAAAAATCCACCCCTTCTTTGCAACTATATTATTTGATTGCTGAACAGATCTCAACCAATATTTTTTTTTCGGAATCTTTGTTCTTACGTGCTTTTTCCATATTAAATTAATATTATACTAAAGTTAACCTCACAAGTTAAACAAAACACTTCTTGTTGGTCACAATTTTTCGCCATTAAAGTCACCTTACAAGGTATTCCACTCTTGAATTTTTCCCATTTAGAGTGGAACATTTATTACTATCAATTACTGCTTGTTTTCTATTTGTGAGGTATGATTTAAGCCAGGTTTTTGATTCGTCTGAAAATCCATATAATTTTAATTTTTTCAACAAGAATTCATGGGACACACTATCAAAGGCTTTTTTAAAGTCAAAAAGAATTAGGAAAGTTATTTATCTTTCCTATATATTTCTGGTTATATTATCGAGAAGTTTATCAAGAGGTGCTTGGGTATTTCTTCGTTTTCTAAAGCCACATTGTAGGTTATTTAGCAAGTTATTAGATTCCAAGTACCCAATCATTTAATTGTGCAGTGTCTTTTCAAAAACTTTTGAAATTAAGCACAAAAGAGCTATTGGGCGAAAGTCTGTGGGACTTTGCGGTCGACTTACTTTGTTTAGCGGTATTATTAAAACTTCTTTCTATCTATTTGGAGAAGTATTTAACTCGATGGAAAAAGTAAAAATATAAATTAGTACATACATAAACATAGGTAAACCTGTAGATATCGTTTTAACTGGTAGGCTGTCAATACCCACTGTTGTTGTGGTAAAAGAAGACGCAGCTGATTCAATTTCTTTGGCAGAAATTTTAGAAATCTTGAATTCCTGGCTTATATTATTTTGTAAATAAGTGTTGTAAATTTTTCGATAAAAAAAATGAAATTTAAATTTATAATAACTTGTCATATAATATGTTTTCATTAAAAACTAGTTTATCATTCAGCATGTTATCTTTGTCTATTTTTGTGTATTTATAAATTTCGAATTCTTCTAACATGTCAGAATAAAGACACTTAATTTTGTATATACCTGAATTACGAATAAAATCATTTTTATTGTTTTCTTTGTTTTTATTTTTAGATATTAAATACTTTTTAACTTTATAATCGGTTTTGAAACCAATATGTACAATATACTTTTTTGCAACATCACTTAAAATATAAGATGTTTGTGCAGTAAATATTGATCCTATGTATGTTTCTTCAGAATTTTTAACTATTATTTTTGACTTCTTATGTTTATGTTTGTGTATTAGTTGATTAATTAAATTTACATTATAGCCATAATTTTTAGCAATTAGTTTTATGATATTTATCTCTTTATTATAATCAGTTAGGTCCATAGGAATTGACAGCGCTCTATCAGTGAATTAAAAGCTGCCATTTTTTTGTTAAAAGCTAATTTTTAGAAGCCAACTTTGACCCGCAATATTGAGTTTCGGGTTGATTTTGTCATAATTTTGACATCTGATTCTGAAATTTAAGACTTTATTACATGTAGAGATTGAACCTGAATGTTGTTTTATTTGCACTATTATGGGGACTTATTGAAAAATTCTAAATTTTAGGGACTTCAAACTCTTATTTACTATTGGCCTCAACATTCGAGCTTGCAATTTCAAATACTTCAATAACTTCTTTTTTTTTTTGTTGGACTTTTATTTTACAAACACAATCATGTTTAGTAGGTTGTTTTAATGATACCTTACTAACTTTGATAGTGGACAATTTTTGTTTAAAATAATGGTACCAGATAAGTTCTGAAAAGAAAACAATCAAAGAAATAATTGATCCAGCCAACATAACAAATAATAGAACCAAAGAAAGGGCGTTTTCTGGATCATCGAAATTGTTATCTTTTATCTTTTTATCAATTTTATTAGCGTGATCATAATCAGATCTCCATTTCACATCCAAACCAGATTCCAATATTTTGATATAAAAATCAGAAAATTTATTTCGAAACGGAGAAGCCTCTGAAAAATATACAGCAGTAAAAGTTGCATATAAACATAAATGGCTAATTTTGTATGGAATCCCATTAATAAAATTAGCATAAATTTGAAGATATTTTTTTGCATTATCTTTTTCTAAAATTAAAATGGTATCGTAATTTAGTTGTCTTTTTTCTTGAAATATTTGAGCGATTTTAATAATTTCTTGAGCAATACCACTCATATAATCTTTAAAATTATTTAAGACCATTTCATAATGCATCGAAAGAACTGTCATATTGTTATCAAGTATGTTTTCAAATGATTCAACAACTGCTGTCTCTTTGTTATCATATTTTAAACTCGTAAAATCTGAGACGATATCAGAAACAAAAAACAGTGAAACAGCAACTGCAGTAAAAAACATTATTTTTGTTCTTAAACAATATCTAGGGTTCATATTTGCACCGATGCCCAAAAGCAAACTAAAAATATTAAATACGGACCATTCGTTACGCCTAAATTTAAAGATGCAGGCACAAGTAAAAAACAAAACAATTATAATGCACATAGGTGATAATGAATATAAAATATCAGTGGAAAGTAAAATATTTTTGCTGTTAATTGTCGGTACCAATAAAATGATTTTTTCAAAATTTAAAAAGTATATATTATTTAATGTTCCTGACATTAGGATATATGATTTAGCTAAGTAAAAATCTAATTTATGCTTTTTTATCATGTTAGCTAATTTTTCATTATCCGGCAAAGGTAAAAATTTTGAGGAAATATTAAATGAATTGATGAAACATTCGAAAGAATTATATAACTGTATATACATATAAAAATCGTTTTCAAACGAGTAATTAATTGTGTAATTTTTGTAAATGCCTGGCCAATGTGAATCAACTCCAATGCGAAGTTTGGATTTATTAATTTCATTAAATTTATTAGGAAATATCACACTCAAACCTTTCTTAAATTTTTGAACCTTTAGAGTTTTAGAAAATATATTAGTTTGAAGAATCGTTAATGGTTTGTTTAGACATTGTAAAATTGTAAAGTCAACAAAATTAATACTATCTGCTAATTTGAAAGCAAAAACAAGATTTTTAATGCTTACCGACTCATCGAGATTACTATTAATAAGCAATATTTTAGTTGTTGTTAAGTAAAACAAAGTTCGATAAATTAAATTAAAGGCTCTGAATAATTTTTGTTTAAATTTAAGATGATTCTGTTCATTAAGAACGATAATGTGTAGAGGTGCTGAAAGATTTTTATCATACCATATGCCATTTAATTGAATATTTCGCAAAGGATAATTCAGGTCAACAGTTATGCACGGAAATTGTATCATGAAATAATTAAAAATATCTTGGTAATTACAGATATTTGTTGTATTTCCACTAACGAAGTCTGAGTATAGTGTCAATCTGTTTGGATTTACTTCTTTTACAAGCTGATTCACCAAGATTTTCCTTGCAGTTGACTGCATCGAATTGACAATTATCCAGAAATAAGTCAAACGTATAATGATCATATTCTTAATCTTGTTCTTATGAAACAACACTGCGTTTCAATCACTTGATTAGAAATTAATAAAATTTATTATCAAAGTCGGCTCGTTCGTAGTTCTTTAAAAGCTATCCTTATGTATTAGAAAGAGTTCAACTGAAGGAAACATTACAGTGTAAACCAGTAACATACAAACTAATTAAAAAAAAAAATCAATAAGTAAATTTAATTATTCAATAAATTTTTATGCTCTTCTGTAATATGTTTAGTAAATAAATTTAATTGATTTTTATAGGCAACATTTTGTAGAGTATTTGCAAGATTCTCAAATTTTATTCTCAGGTGATACAAGAATTATTTATATTCGGACCTTAAAAGTTTATTCTAAGGCTGGTTTATTGTAGAAGAAAATAAATTAACAAAGTATTTTAAGTTAACTTGGTTGTTTATTAAAATATTCTAAATCCAATATTATAAGTATAGATTCAAGATTCTAAGTATCGAGTTCCCCGTAAATACAATATTATTCAATGCTATCGAATGAAGGTTTGATTTATAAGTTTCCCGCGACATCCCTTGTCAGTAACTTATATATGTTAAACCGTGTGAAAAACTTATAAACGGTTTGTGTAAACACAACCTAAATGTATGGAACATGTTTACTTCCAGCTGAGGACTAGGTATAATACAAATGTTACTCAACATTACAATACAATTTTCTAATTTTATAATTTGTAATTATCACCTTACTAGTTGTTAAGATTCTAAACCCAAACTATTTTGATTTTCTAAACCTGAATTATTCTAAGTCCCTTAATCGATATTATTCCTAATCCGTAAACCTGAATTATTTCAAGTCCCTATAAATTGATATTATTCTAAGTCCATAAACCTGTATTATCCTATTAAGTCCTTAAGGGTCGTTTTACCTAAACTTTTTTTTGATAACCGAATTTTTTTTTTTTCTATTAATTACTTTATATATGTCTCGAGAGTATGTAAAAAAAATTTATTTTTAAATCCTCCCCTCTAAATATATTTTTTTGCCTGTTTTGCCGGCGCCGTTAAACGTGTTTTTGATAAAATTTAACGGTATGGCTCTAATATTTTTTTACATATCTTCTAACTACTGTTAAATAGTTAGAAATCATGTCGGAACTGGTCACTGATAGAAATTATGAGCAAATTTTGCTAATATTCGCGATGGTTTTTGACTCCAAATTTAGCCGTGCCAAAATGGTAAAAAATAGCAAATCGGCCCAGCAGCAGGGATAAAATCAGCTACAAATTCAGTATGAAAACCAGAAGGATAGTTTTATGGCTCAAAAATCACTGATAACTTATAAGTCTACTTAAATATACAAAAAAAAAAATGTTTTGTTAAATTTTTAAGAAAAAAAATATTTACTCTTATTTAGAAAACTATGTTTTTACACCTTCTAATTAAGATTTCTCTAAAACTATTTGGCCGATTTTTATTTTTTTGGTCTAATTTTATTTGTTGTAAGTTTCTTTACGCAATAAAAAAAAATAATAATAATTTAATGATTAAAAGTACCGAAAAAATTATTCCAAAACTTCAAAGTCGTTTTACTCGATACAACGTCTGTAAAACCCTTTTTATGTTCTGAAAAAATTTTTACAGCTGCTTTTGCCCGAAAATTATAGGCTTTTTTTTTCATTTTAACTTTGCGTAGCAGCCATTTTGTTCGTAATTAATTTTTTTGAAAAAACTCGACGACATCCCAAAATTACGGGTTTCCAGTCTTACCAATTTTTTTTTCGTACGTTTTAGATTATCCTAAGTCAAGATATCAAGTACACAGTTTTGAATTTTTTTTTTTCAGAGACGCAAGTTCACCTCTCTCACGCAAAACTGACGTCACAAAAAACAAAAAAAAATTTTTTTTTTAATTTTTAATATATTTGCAAACTATAAAAAAAATTTGATTCAAATATCTCTATCCGTTATTTCACAATCCTACCTTAAAAATCAGCTAAAATATTGACATATTTAGGTAAAACGACCCTTAAGCTCAGATTTTTCAAAGTCTTCTAACTATTCTACGTCTTATTTGACCCCCCCCCCCCCTTAAATAAGACAAATTTGACCCCCACCCCTTAAATAGGACAAATTTGACCCTCCCCCCTTAAATAGGACAAATTTGACCCCCCCCCCCCTTAAATAGGACACCTTTGACCCCCCCCCCCCCCTTAATTTTCAAGTTGTGAAGTACCCCCACCCTATGAACATGTTCCATGTTAAAAATGTAGCTACTGCGTGAGAATTCTTCTTGTGTGGTCGTGGGCGTCATCGATATCAAAGTTCAAGAGTTTGTTGTTCCGGGTTTGACATATTCAAAATGTGTGTTCAATTTTTTTTGTGTCTTTCGCTACCCTATATTGATTTTCGATCAATAAAACTAGTATATATGTCACGCTCCGTTTGAGGAATGGGCCGTTTCGCGAAATGGGACGCTTATCGGCCCGTTCCGCGGAATGAGACGGTCACCTGTCCATTCCGCGAAATGGCCATGAAATCGGCCATTTCGCGGAACGGGACATCAAATCTTACTCTCGTTCCCCGATTTGGGACAGTTGGTTTTTTTAAAGAATTATTCGTGAATTTTAATAATAAAAAAAAAATTATTTTATTTATTTCATAAAAAATATTTTCTTTTTAACTTTTATTAATAAAAAAATTTTTTTTCGTACATTTAAAATTATATTTTTGTGTTGAATATCTCGTACAAAAAAAAAAACATAATGATTTATCATCATGTTTTATCATATGGTTGGACCATATGAATAAAATATTTAATTTATTTATAATTTATTTTTTTTAATTTATTTATTTTTTTATTTTTAATAAAATATTTACCATAAGGTATATATTTTTGATAAAAGAATTTCTGTTATCTCCTGTAGAACCTTTGGGATTAAAATGAACCCTCCTAGGAAAAGCTGCAAAACTTAAACTTTGTTTTGTACTGTTTCTTACGCGTTTATGTTACTTTTGAAAGTACTACTCCATATGGGACAGGCATAAAGCATTATTGGTCTGATAACGACTTTATATAAAATTATTTTGTTTTTAGTGCTTAATGAAATTTTTCTGTTCATAAGATTATGAAAGGATGATATTGCTGCATATGATTTTGATCTTGTTTGTTTGATGTGCTCCGAAAAGCTTAATTTTGAAACTAAATGAACGCCTAAATATTTAACACTTTTCTTTATATCTAATTCTAGATCATTTATGACAACTTTTTCTATAATTTATTTTTTATATTTTTTACTAAAATTAATGACCACTGTTTTGTTTTCATCGATTTTAATTTTCCATTGATCAAAGTACTGTTTTATTACATTATAATGATCAACAACATTTTTTAAGGCTACTCGTTTGCTCCAGGGTGATGATAAAATAGCTGTATCATCAGCAAAAAGTGCTAATTTTTATTACGGATTTTTGGGGATGTAATTTATATAGTATAAAAACAACCGAGGCCCAAGAATAGATCCTTGGGGGACACCTGCGGCTATACTTTGAGTTTTTGATTTGACTTTATCTATGATTAGATTGAAGGTTCTATTTTTTAAATAATATTGAATTATTTTTATGATATAGATTGGCATACCGATTTTAAAGAGCTTATAAATAAGACCCTTATGCCATTTGGCATCAAAGGCTTTTTCTATGTCCAGCAGTATCATTGCTGTTGATTTATTTTTATTATAATTAATGGATATATGATTAGTTATGCGCGATAATTACTGAACCGTGCTACGATTATTCCTAAATCCAAACTGCTCAGGGATTAACGTAGGTGTATTTACTTCAAAACTTAGAATTGTGTTAAAAATAATTTTTTCAAAAATTTTACTCATAGTAGAGAGTAAGCTAATTGGTCTATAATTTTGCGGGAAAAGTTTATCTTTGCCGGGCTTTTTAATATGAGCTTTTTTCAATTTAATCGGAAAATAACTAATTTTCAAGCATGCATTAAATATATGTGTTAGCTGGATAATTGCTCTATTTGCCAGATTTTTTAAAATGATATTTTGTATTTTATCATATCCTGGACCTTTTTTTGATTTAGTAGTTTTAATTGCTTTTATAACTTCTTGAAGAGTTACAATTTTAATATCTTCAATATTTATTGATTTATTTTTTATTTTTTTATATACTTTTTTAGCTTTTTTATATTATGTTTTTTTGACCCAAGATTTTAATTCAAGTGGTGGACTTTTTCAAAGTTCTCTGCCAAGACATTTGCTTTATCTTTATCTTCAAAAACAATTCTATTAGGACCGTGTAATGTAGGTATATAATTATCAACTTTCTTGGTAAAGAACTTTGATAATTTCCATAAGGAGTTATCTTAATATTTAATTTTTCTAATCTTTTAGACTACTCGTCATTTTTAAGTTTATAGATTTTATTTTTAATTTCTTTTGGTAGTTTATTTTTCATTATTCTGTAAATGCAATCTCCAGTACGTTGATATTTTTTTCTTAACCTATTTCTTTCTTTTATTAATAGTAAAATAGTTTGGTCATGAATTTTTCGATTATAATTTATTTACGTTTTAGGGATTGAATTTTCTACTGCTTTTTGTATAGCTACAGTTAGATCTTTAATAGCTTTATCGATATCTTTGTTTGTTTTTAATTTATGGTGTACTTTAAAATTTTTATCAATATTTGTTTTAAATTTACTCCAATTTGCTTTGCTATAATTTGAAAAAGTCTTTTTTTCATTTATTTTTATATTTGCATTTAAGTCAATTATTATTGGCAAATGATCTGAATCTAATTCGTTTACTGTATCAATTTTAATATAATTGATGTTTTTAATTAGGGCAATGTCAATCGTACTAGAATTGAGATTTACGTTTACAGGATAATAAGTAAAATTATCAGGAGCTATTAATACATACGGTTTGTTGTTGATATAGTTGTACAGGCGACATCCGTTTGTGTTGCTGGTCTTGCAGTTTCACGACGTATGCTTCGAATTAAGATCTCCTATTATGACTTTAGGGCCTGTTGCAAAAAGTCCATCAAGAATGTCTTTATTTATTTCCTTTTGTTGAACATAAGCTGATATTATTATAGTGTCTTTGATTTTTTTACCAAGTCTTTCAAAACTATTAGCATGATGAGTGATTATTTCACTACAATTAATATTTTCACTAACTAGCACTAAAATACCACCATCGGGATTAGCACTGTTATTTTGATCTCTTACTTTAGCAAAACACTTAAAACTCGGCACTCTGTAATTACTTTTGGTTGTAAAGTTAGTCTCATTGATTAACATTGCAACAATTTGATATTCTTATAAAGTTTTTTAATTCGCTTAATTTATCTTTTAAGCCATTGGTATTCCAATGTGCTATCTTTAATTTATTTATTTTGTTATTTTTGTCCGTCATTACTTAAAACTTCAAGGAACGCTTGCAGCTTTTTGCTCTCCGACGTGCACTTTTCTATTTTTAAATTTATTTCTTTAATGAGTTTTAACATATTTTTAATGTTACACATACTTATTTAATTTTTTAATGTCACTTTGTAACTGCTGGAATTCGTTGATGTTATTTTTTGATTCAGAACTTATTGTGCTGGTTTTAGCTTTATTTGCATAACTGGTACTTTGAGTAACATTTGATGATTCGTTTGATTTTTCTGTTGATTTATTATTTAATTTTTCCCTGACTTTATCAGAATTGCTCTTTGTATCACTAGCTTCTGGCGTTGCAGATGCTTCGTTGTTATTATTATTATTATTGTTGATTTTTTGTTTGTTTTGGCGCTTGTCTAGGATTTCAAGCCTTTCGATATATTTCGTACAATGTGTTGAGTTAGATAAGTGTGCTTCTTTGCAATTCGCGCAAGTTGGTGTGTCATCTTCAGTGAGTTTGCATTAACGCGTAAAATGTGCCTCAGCACATTTAAGGCACCTTGGCTCCATGTTACAACCTCTTGCTCCATGACCAAATTCTTGGCACTTGAAACATTGTGTTTTTCTTCGTGTGCTTTTAAATTTGACCCATCTTATTTTGACGGAACAGATGTATCTAATTTTACGAACTTCTTTCATGTCCTTATTAATATTATATGTAATAAGGAACATAGGATTCTCATATGGTGTGGGATTATTTTGTTTCTTTTGTTTCATTAGAACACATCGTAGAGGTTCTTGATTTTGTGATTTTTAACATTCGATAATGCGGCTGATTTCTATATTTGGTAAACCTTTAAGTATAATGTGCTTAAGCTTTTCAGATGGTAAAGCATATGTATGAAACTTAACTTTCTTTTTTTGTATAAGATCATTCTGAAGCATTTGATAATTTTCAAAAGTATCTAAATTTACTTTTAGAGCTGTGCTTGAGTATTCGAAGGTCACGTGTTCTTCTCCGAAAATTTCTTTTAACTTTTCCATATATAATGTTGGTTTTGATAGCTTTGAGGTTATCACAATTGGTGGAATCTTGACATTTTTACCATTTTTTGAGGTTCTGATTACAACTCAATACCAGGCATTTGCATGGTATCGTCGATCTCGCTTTTGTCTCCTCCCAATGAGCTAATATCACTTCTATCGTCTTGACTATTATTATGTCCTTGACTGATATTGCTATCTAAATTACTTTTTTTGTTTTCTGTCATCATGATTATATATTTTCTTTTTCTTTTTACTTCTTGATTGTTACATTTTGCCTTGAAAAAGGCAGTTTGATTACATTAACGACCGATATTCTTTCCGTTGTTGACTCCTCGATGTCAGCGCATAAACTCCAATCTCAATCCTGAATCGATCAATCATGCTGATCCAGCCAATATCGCGGTTATATTTATAGACCTCCCTCGACCTCAGTCGCGCTCGTTGATTGGCGCGTGCGCGATAAATCCGTCATAAATTATGTTATACTCGCTATGCACAAAGGGAGCTAAGGGATTGCAAAGAAATGTTATACCCGCTATGAGCAAAGGGAGCAAAGCGATCGCAAAGAAATGTTATACCCGCTATAGCTGTCAAGAAGCACAGCAAGGCTAGAGGTCCGCGGCAAAGTTACAAACAGATATTTTTTAAGTGCCTAAAAATAATAAATGCACTATTAAATATAATAATGAGTTAATACACTTACTAAAATAAACAAAAACAAAACACTTTTTATTAACTTATATGAAGAAGTGTGCAATTCAGAAAAGAATATTATTAAAATTATATATTTTTATTTATTATTTATGATAATTAAATACAGAAAACTTTATTATCACCAATTTACCAATTTTCTGAAATCTTTTGAATTTTGAATGTTCTTCTTGAATTTTGTTTTGTTGCCACTGCGTAAGAACTTATTGAAAGTTTTTTAAATAAAGCTATTAAGATTTTAAATTTAACATACATTTACAACTACTTTACAAATATTTTAATGAACTCTTTTTTTTGTTGGACTTTTATTTTAAAAACACAATTATTTTTAGAAGGTTGCTTTAATGACCTTTTGTGTACCATAAAAGTTCAAAAAACAAAATAATCAAAGACATAATTGATCCTAACAACAAAACAGATAATAAAACAAAATAAAAGGTGTTTTCTAAAATTTTATTTTTTTTTCAATTTTATTAGCGTTTTCGTAAAAAGATTTCTATTTCGCAGCCAAACCAAACTCTTATATTCTAATATGAAAATCATCGAATTCAGGGCTCAAGATGCATTTCCTTTATAAAAACATCCATATATGTCCTCTGAGTCAGAATTATGATTTCATCCGAATAATTATACACCTTAATTACCGTTCTTTCGAGCTATGTAAAGGAGTTTTTTAACCGCCAGGCACCATAATTTCCGAAATAACACTTAATTTTAATACTATTTTGTATTCATATTAAAAATTTACGATATACCACCAATAAACGGGTAAAGAGAAGCTGATTCTGGTAGAAAAAAGTTTCAGTAATTTTTTAATTTTGGGGTTTTGAAAGTTTTAATTGGATTGAGTACAATAAAAATGTGTAAATAAGTTGAAATATATGTTAAGAATAGTTGCAAAACAAAGATTAACCGAAAAAAATACAAAAATCTATCTCTTTTTTGCAACTACGTTATTTTTTTGCTGTACAGATCTCAACGAATATTTTTTTTGCGGAATCTTTGTTCTTATGTGCTTTTTCCAGAACTTTAAAAAATAAAAATTTCACTTAACTCTAATACCCCTTAATGCACTTGATTACTAAATTAATATTATACTCAAGTCAAAAAAAAAATTATTATTATTTACAAAATTATTATTATTATTATTTTCAAAACAACCCTGATAACTTCTATTTGTTCCAACGTGCCTTCTAGGCATAGAATCACAGGTTTTTTGGTCATTTTGTTGTAACCTCACAAGTTAAACAAAACACTTCTTGTTGGTCACAATTTTTGACATTAAAGTCACCTTTCAATCTTTGTAAACCGAAATTTTTTATTGCGAATTCTTTCATTATTATAGCCAATAAACCAAATAACAAATTTTTGTCGAAAATGGCCAATTTCGGAAGAAAATGGATTTTATATAGGTCTCAAAAATTTTCTACAATCTTCGAATTTCCAAAAATTCTTTATTTGCTCTTTGTAATTATTTGTTTGCCAATTATTTTATCTTTTTAATTGTTTATCTTGAATTCTCTTTATTAGAGTCAGTTAACGGAATACCCCTTTTTCGTCTAAAAGGACCAATTTTCCTGGCAATTTTCAATATAATGACGAAATTCTCTATTTTTGTAGACATTTCATTTGAAATAATAGCGCCAAAATTAAATCATTTTTTAACAAGGTTGTTTCTAATATTGTAACTTATCATTTTTCTTTATTAATTAACTATAAATTCTATTTCTTGTGTGCGCAGAGCCTTCGCCGTCCTGGTCTATTGTTGTTGTTTTTATCACTTATGTCTCATGCACTTTGAGTAATTATTATTTATACGATGGAAACTCTATAGTGACAAATTTGGAGAATAATAAATACATAAATACATTAAATATAATTTACCTATAATAATATTTGCAATGAAACATCTTTCAATGCTTTTTTTATTTTAATTTAGAGGCTATAATTGGTCTCATAGCCCAATTAGGGCTTCTAATTATTGAATCTCAATATTTGATTTCCCTTTCTTTAAACACAGCAAATAATTAGACAATTCTAGTTCTGATTCTGAAATATTGCAAAAAACCTTAAAATGGGGTAGTTTTTGCTGATTTCATACCCTAATTTGTTTAGATCTCAGATTACGTGTTGCAGAGCCCTAGAATGGGCACTTATTATTAATAAAAAACAATTTTGCAAAAAAAACTAAGTAATTACATGAAACTCAATATTTAAAAAGAGATTTTACTATATTTGGACCTAACCTAATCACACCCAATCATTATGGATTGATTTATTATGCCTTCTGAAAGGCCTAGAAACTTATTTTGCATTTTTATGATATTTTCACCGATGCAAAGTTTATACAAAAGCTATAAAATTTATTATGTGACTTACATTTATAAAGTTTTTATCAGTGTGAAGCGAAAATACAAAAATAAACATGCCATTGTAAATACCAGATTGTGACCAAAAACTATAGGTATCATCAACTCATTGAAAAAAAACTTGAAACCAAACTGGTTGTTCATTTTTAAGATATCGTACACACAAGGTCGATTTTCGCATTTTATGAGGTAGAGCTTTGCTCTATAATTAATGTAATAGTACACAATAAAAAAATATCATTGAAATTATATGTCTTTATTAATTGTTTATATTAATAGAATATATAAAATATTATCATTGTCACTTAGTTTATTATTTATAATATTTACATCAATGTAAATATTTGATGAAGATTCCCTGAATGTTGTTTTAATTGCACTATTATGAGCACTTATTGAAAAATTCAAAATTTTAGGTACTTCAAACTATGATTTACTATTGGCCTCAACATTCGAGCTTACAATTTCAAATATTTCAATAACCTCTTCTTTTTTTTGTTGGACTTTCATTTTAAAAACACAATCATGTTTAGTAGGTTGCTTGAATGACAATTTACTAATTTTGGTAGTGGATAATTTTTGTGTAAAATAATGGTGCCAGATAAGTTCAGAAAAGAAAAAAATCAAAGAAATAATTGATCCAACCAACATAACAGATAATAGAACCAAAGAAAGGGCGTTTTCTGGATCATCGAAATTGTTATCTTTTATCTTTTTATCAATTTTATTAACGTGTTCATAATCAGATCTCCATTTCACACCCAAACCAGATTCCAATATTTTGATATAAAAATCAGAAAATTTATTTCGAAACGGAGAAGCCTCTGAAAAATATACAGAAGTAAAAGTTGCATATAAACATAAATAGCTAATTTTGTATGGAATCCCACCAATAAAATTACCATAAATTTGAAAATATTTTTTTGCATTATCTTTTTCTAAAATTAAAATGGTATCGTAATTTAGTTGTCTTTCTTTTTCAAATATTTGGGTGATTTTAGTAATTTCTTGAGCAATACCACTCATATAAACTTTAAAAGTATTTAAAACCATTTGAGAATGCATCGAAATAACTGTCATATTGTTATCAAGTATATTTTCAAATGATTCAACAACTGCTGTTTCATTGTTTTCATATTTTAAACTCGTAAAATCTGAGACGATATCAGAAACAAAAAACAGTGAAACAGCAACTACAGTAAAAAACATTATTTTTGTTCTTAAACAATATCTAGGGTTCATATTTATACCGATTCCCAAAAGCAAACTAAAAATATTAAATACGGACCATTCGTTACGCCTAAATTTAAAGATGCAGGCACAAGTAAAGAACAAAACAATTATAATGCACATAGTTGATAAAGAATACAAAATATCAGTGGAAAGTAAAATATTTTTGCTGTTAATTGTCGGTACCAATAAAATGATTTTTTCAAAATTTAAAAAGTATATATTTTTTAATGTTCCTGACATTAAGATATATGATTTAGCTAAGTAAAAATCTAATTTATGCTTTTTTATCATGTTAGCTAATTTTTCATTATCCGGCAAAGGTAAAAATTTTGAGGAAATATTAAATGAATTGATGAAACATTCGAAAGAATTATATAACTGTATATACATGTAAACATCATTTGTAAACGAGTAATTAATTGTGTAATTTTTGTAAATGCCTGGCCAATGTGAATCAACTCCAATGCGAAGTTTGGATTTATTAATTTCATTAAATTTATTAGGAAATATCACACTCAAACCTTTCTTAAATTTTTGAACCTTTAGAGTTTTAGAAAATATATTAGTTTGAAGAATCGTTAATTGTTTGTTTAGACATTGTAAAATTGTAAAGTCAACAAAATTAATACTATCTGCTAATTTTAAAGCAAAAACAAGATTTTTAATGCTTACCGACTCATCGAGATTACTATTAATAAGCAATATTTTAGTTGTTGTTAAGTAAAACAAAGATCGATAAATTAATTTAAAGGCTCTGAATAATTTTTCTTTAAATTTAAAATGATTCTGCTCATTAAGAACGATAATGTGTAGAGGTGCTGAAAGATTTTTACGATACCATATGCCATTTAATTGAATATTTCGCAAAGGATAATTCAGGTCAACAGTTATACACGGAAATTGTACCATGAAATAATTAAAAATATCTTGGTAATTACAGATATTTGTTGTATTTCCACTAATGAAGTCTGAGTATAGTGTCAACCTGTTTGGCTTTACTTCTTTTACAATCTGATTCACTAAGATTTTCGTTGCAGTCAACTGCATCAAATTGACAATTACCAAGAAATAAGTCAAATGTATAATGATCATATTCTTAATCTTGTTCTTATGAAGCAAAAATGCGTTTCATTCACTTTATTTGAACAAAAGGCGGCTCGTTCGTAGTTTTTTAAAAGCTATCCTTATATTTAGTAAGACTTCAACTGAAGGAAAATTACAGTCTAAACCAGTAACATACCAAGTAATTAGAAAAAAAACAATAAGTAAATTTACTTATTCAATAAATTTTATTGCTCTTCTGTAATATGTTTAGTAAATAAACTTAATCGATTTTTAGAGTCAACATTTTTTTCAAAAATATATAGTACTTTTAATTATATTAAAATCAAATAATTCTAATATCAACAGCTAATTTTATAGCACTTAAGAAATTACCTATAAAATTATTATTGTTAATAACTAGAATTAATAATTTTTGAATGGTATGCAGTGAAATGACTAAATTTTAAAATCACTACTATTTTTTTACTTAATTAAAGCAAATTACTAAAACAAAAAATTTTAATTATAACTTTAAAATTTTTTCATTTTCTCACAAACCGGGATTTCTGAATTAGCATGAAACATGTTCATTGGATGGGGTATTTGAAAAAGTCCGGCTCAGCAGGAGGGAGGGGGGTGAAATGGACTTAGAATATTTTCGTTTTATGGACGAAGAATAATTTGAATGAGGAGTCAGGTTTATATGGACTTCAGATAATTTATATTTCGGTAATGATTGTAACTTTGGTTTTAGGACTTATAATAATTAGGGAGTATACGTTATATCTGTTATAAGTGAACATATTCCATGATAGTTGGTTGTGTGAAAACACAAACATGTTATAAGTTTTTTTGGTCATTATTTAATTGGGTCGTGTGCCTTAGTAAGAAATTTGAAATTTGTGAAAAATAAAATTTATTAAAGACATTTATTTTGCAAACTGATTCTTTGAAAATAAATTTCCCCCCAAAAAAAAAGGTTTTATTCGTTGAAAATACATGAGAGCAAACAATTAATTTGAGCCCAACAGGACATTTGGCTCGTGCAATTACACCAACTTTGTATTACATCTAAATAAAAAAGAAGCACCTCAAGATTTTTAGTGCCAAAAAAATAGGTCCTAGTAGTACAATGATTCGTAATTATCACCGGTTATACGCATACATACATACATAGACACATTCGCAGACTTTTTCTAATAACTAGTTTTTTAGCTTCTGTGGGTCTCAGAAGGTACTTATTTGCAAAATAATAAAAACTATTCTTTTCAAAATAATCGATTTATGTCCTTGGTAAATTATTTATTATTGTTATTTTTTTTAAACAAATACAATAAAATTGCAAAACTTTATATTTTTTTTATTGCTAATTGAGCAAATATAAAAATTTTCTTACACAGAATAAATAATTTTTAAAACTTTTTTTAAAATAATGTTTAAATTTCTATTTACGTTAATAATTATAAACGTTTTGTTGACGACAATAATTTTCTTCGATACTAATTTGATATTTGAAAATATAGTATTACTTATGAAAATATAGTAAAATACCCTGCCAACTAGCTGGCTCTAAGGTTCCTCAAACATTGAGCTTAATACTTCAATATGCCACAGATATCATCAATTACAAGCATGCAATTGAAAATTTTCAAAAAATTAATTATAAGATTCGAGATATCGAGTAAAAACCATATTTTCAACTAAATGAAGTATTACACCAAAAAAAAAAAAAAAAATATTGCAGTTTTTTTAATTTTTTTGTTTTTTTAATTTTAAGAAAAAAATTTTGAAAAAATTCGGAATCAGATCCAAAAAATTACTATAAACGAACTTTCTAAAACTAGTACTCTCATAGAAATAAATTATGTACTACGTCCAAAAAGAAAAAAAAAATATGTGTTTTTTTCGTATTTTTTTGTTACGAAAATTTTATGAAAAAAATTTTCAATAAATTAATTATCAGATTCGAGATATCGAGTAAAAATCGTACTTTCAAATATAAGTACTTTCGTGGAAATAAATGAGGTATTACATCCAAATTAAAAAAAAAAAAAGTACTTTGAGATTTTTTGATGAAAAATTACTTGCTGCTATTAAAAACTGCGGTATAATGCGAAGCAATCTATCTGATACAGTGATATGCATACCTATAAACATGACTTTAGGATTGTTGGATTCATTAAATGCATTTACACGGTTCTTATCTTAATTTTCGAATATAAAAGATTTCTGTAAATTCTTGGCATAGAGCTAGCTTAGAGCTTCTCCCTACAATAACCCTTAAATATTATTTTTAAAAACATAAGCAATTTAAAATTATTGAATTTTCTTAAAGTTTAATAACTAAAACAAATGAAAAGTACTTCTGTGACTTTGTATAAATTATTAACAATTCTATTTAATAATTACAGTTTTTTAATTACGCAATAAAATTATTATATCGTGTAGCTCTTGGAGATAAAAATAAAAAAAAAAAAGAATTTTTTAGCATAAATAAAGAAAAAATACAGAAAAATATCTCGATGATGCATGTCGCTTCAAATACGAGTCATCATCGAGGTCGAAGCTGTTGAGCGATAACATAATTATAGGGTTCGAATATTTCAAGAAAATCGCCGCAAGATGGTAAAGACACTGAATAATTTATCTTTATAAAAATAAGGATTAAATTACTTGAATTTTTAAACGAAATGAATAAAATAAAAAATAAAATTTTTTGCAATTTCCAATATTTACTTAAATTTATTTATTTTAAAAAATCCAATTTTTAAGATTAAGATCGATATTTATAAAAGAAAATTTTAATAATAATAATAAAATATTTTTAATTTGAAAATTCTGAAATAATAGAGAAATCGTAATAAATTTTTTACAATATATATCGTACATATAAAAAAATTATTTTTATTTTCTTAAAAAATAAGGAGAAAGCGATATGAAATCGAGTTTTTTGATACAACATTACGATTGAATTTTTATAAAAATTTTCTGGATACCTATTATATACGTCGATTCTCACGCACCTTGACAATTTCTATATCTTTATTTCACATGAATCAAAATCATTCTTTAAATCGAGCGTGATTATTATATCGTCACGATATATAGCTTTTACTTATGTATAAAGAAATGTATAGAAAATTTTCAAATGTTCAAAGTGTTACTCTATTGAATTTTTTTTTTAATTTTTCTTGTTTACATTATTTTTTTTTTATTTTTTTTAATTCAAAAATCGTGAAATTGTAGTTAGTTAATAATATTTTCAATATCAATTTTTATATTTTTTCAAATTAGTCAGGAGGATTTTTTTATTACTTGGTTATTTTCTCTTTTTGGTAAATAATTTTCATTGAAATGAATTTTCATTTTTCAAAAAGACTTTTTAATGTGGAACATGTTTCTAGGGAGGACTACCCTAGAAAGCTGATAATTGAAGGATACAGGTGAAACAGTCGCAAACACGAAGGAAGGGTCCGATGGGACTTAAAATAATTTCAATTTATATTATAAAAACTTTAAATAATTTGGATTTAAAGAATTAATCCTAAATTGGATAATTTAAATTTAGGGAATAAAGCAATTTTACTTATCTAGGGCAAAATAGCCTATTGTCTACCCTAGGGAGATGGGTTTCTTGCCTATTATATGCTAAACTGTGTTTTTCTTCTTTTTATCACGGGGCAAAATAATGGGATTATGCATTCGCTCGTGTATACAACTGCATGCAAACTCAAATTCATTTTTTTGTACCTTGTTTAAGAAATAGCTATTTAAATATACTTTGTAAAGCCAGAATTTTTGAGTAAATAAATTATTAGTTAACATTTTTCATGTGAGTAATTTTTGCAAATCCGTCGTAAATCGTAAGTTTTCTTTCTTATTTTTATGGGCAAAAGACTTCTACTTTTTTTTTTGAATAACTTAAATAATAATTGTTAATATAAAAAATAATGAAGATTTAATTATTATTATTACTTAATAAAAAAAGTAAATAATAATTCCATTTTACCCCTTCCATTTCATAGTTTTGTGGCGTAAATTATCGCGTTATATAAATTTTATTTATATTTTTAGAAAAAATATTATTTTTTAATAAAATTTTTTGTTTATTAATTATGAAAGTAAATATTTTTTAATTAATTATAGATATGTTACCACTAAAATTTCGAGTTATTTATCAAATAGCATTCAAAGAATTTATAAATTGAAAAGTTTAAAAGAATATGAATCTTTCGACGAAAAAGTTTTTTTAGATTACTTCTAAAAATTATTTAAGGAAGTTGCACCACTGACACTGTGGTCGAAATATTCCATACTTAAATTCATATTTAACAATAAAGACGTGTAACCATTAATAATTTTACCAAATTGAAATGTTTACTCAAAAAACAGAATGGTGTAAAGTAAAAATACTATTATGTTCGAGATTATCTTTATAAACAATAAAAATTATATTTCAAAAAAAAGTTGTTATTAGCCCTCAAATCCCCCTAAACTTAAAATAAAGTTAGGCCATTATTAAAACTAGAATAAGTACTTATAAACACTCTGATTAAAACTAATAACAAATTTACTTTTTAAAGAGGCCAAAACTATTTGAATGTGAACATTGCAAAAAAAATTTTTAAGCTAACTGTAAATAAAATTAATAGTATATTTCATTTTATAGTAAGAACTAATTAAAACAATATTTAAGAATTTAATAACAAAAATTATTTGACCCCTATTAATAGTAATAAAAATTAATTTCTCTTTCGAGAAATAATTAAAATAATAATTATATTGATAATATCATAAGAAATCACTTTGAGTCACTTAACATTGGGCCTAATAACTGGTCGATTAAATATCCTTTATTTCCCGAACTTATAAAAACTCTGGTTTATATGTCAACTCAAATATTTGCATGAAACTTCAAGCCGAATTGTGTCTGACTAAAATTTCAAGTAAAGAATCCGAAATGTACACTTTTTTAATTGTAATATTGTTATTATTTTTATAAATTTTTTAGTTTTACAGAGTTAGTAAAAATGATGATTGTAACAAAGAACAATATTTGATTTATGGTACTGGTATTTTATTTAGTATTAATTTCTGTACTTTAATTAATTTAGTCTGTTATTATAAATTACAAAAAGTAATGGGCAATGTTTATTATCCATTACAAATTACAAAAATTTGTGTTAAATTACACAAAGTAACTAATTTTTTTACCTCTTTGATAAAATTTGAACTTTTAAAAAATTAATTATGTGCTGTAATGTACAACTCATTAAATTTTTGTAATTTGTATTGGATAATTGCAATTACCATTACTTTTCATATCTTGTGTTGGTCAGTGATAATACATAAACCCGTAATAAACCCGATAAATACATAAACCCGTGATAAAACCGTATATTGACTGGAGTATCACCCCTGTCCACCTTTTAAGGGTTGTGAATAGGGCCAAAATGAATGAGACCTCAATGTATACGAAGTTTACTTAAATTTACATAAAAAATATTATTTTCAAACATTTTTCAATAAAATTGAATACTTTTTTCATTGATTTTTCCAAAAATTTCCTAATAATGCCTGGCCTACCCCTTTCACCCCCGTTTTTAGGGTATTTTTAAGGTTTGTAGGTGAAAACTAATGTCAGATTCTGAAAGAGCATGAAATTTTTAGCCACGTATATATAAGGGAATATACTTATTTTTGCTCATTTCCAAATCAACAACTTTTTACACTACAATAATTCGGTAAATAAAGCGAGATTTTCAGAGAATGATGAATTTTATTAAAAATGATATATAGATTACACTATTAAATTTAAAATAAAAAATGAAGCGAAGAAACTAATTTTAACCTAGAAATTGAATTAAACGATACAGCTCTATATTAACATGGAACATGTTCATTGGATGGGGTATTTGAAAAAGTTTGGCTCGGCAGGGGGGGGGGGGTTAAAAATTGACGCTTTTAGGGGGGGTGAAAAAGTGACGCTTTTAGGGGGGGGTTCAAAAATTGACGTTTTTAGGGGGTGAGTGAAAAATTGACGCTTTTAGAGGGGGGGTGAAAAATTGACGGTTTTAGGGGGGGGGGTGAAATGGACTTGGAATATTTTCGATTTAGTGAATAATTTTAAGTGGGAGTCAGGACCTGATCAGGCCCTGATCAGGCCCTGATAACAACAACAACTTAGAATACTTTAAGTTTATAGACTTAGGATAGTATATATTTCAGGATTTATTGTAATTTTGGTTTTTGGATTTATTACTGTTATGAGTGAACATGTTCCATGCTCGTTGGTTGTGTAGTTACACAAACCGGTAATAAATTTTTTCTATTCACCCTCACTCCCAATGGACAAGCTTAGGAACTGTAACAAAAATGTGAATTTGGTGTATGATTTTGGTGGCGTCTCCGGAGCGAAGAAGTACCTTTATTATATATGACTTTCAATATTTAGGTAGCCTCTAGACATTGCGAATCTTCCACTTTTGGATTTTTATATTAGGAAGCTCAGAACCTGAAAATATTTTTGTCTACTGTAAACTTTTGCATTTTCATCATATAGAAGAACAATGATTGTGGAGAGGAACTTTTATTTTACTATATTATATTTAAAAGATATACCAATTAAATTTGTAATGTCTTCTTACAGAATAAATAACAGAAACTCTGTATAAATGAGTAGCGAAAATAAATTATCTTTAATGAAGACCGGTTTTTTCTTTATTTACGTCATAGTGAAGAGGATTTGTAAAAAATTAATTCACTAATTAATATGTGAATTTTTTATTTGAATTTTAGTTTTAAATGTGGATTGATACAAAGAAGTCAAATATAAGTAAGTACCTATAATTTTTTAATTTTTTATGGTTTGAATTTTTTTTTTTGAAAATTAAAGAAACATGTCAAACTTTATTTATTTAGTTGCAAATTATGAAAAAAAATTATTAAATTTCTGATTAATGCATGGCTTTTATTAAAATTTTATTTAATTAGTTAATATTATTTTATTTATTTGTTGTACTTGTTGAATCTTTGTGTTTTATGTCTTGGATATTCGGTAAATAAAAATTTTGTGCGTTTAGATCCATGGTCATAAAAATAAAGAATGACTCAAATAGCATTCAAATTACCATTAAACTGCGGATTTGGGACATTCTACCTTTTATGACCAAGGGTAGTATCCGATTTTTCTTCGTTAGTGGCAAGAAAAATATATATTTAATTATAAATTAATAGTATTAATAAATTTTATTTATTGGGATTTTTAGGTAAAATGTGGTATTCGAAGATATTGTGTATTTTTGGGATATTCACTGTATCTTTTGTGTTTAGTTATCCAGATGAGTCAGAATTATACAGCCCTGGAGGGAATGAGTATGATGATGATTATACTAATTTCTGTCAAGGTTCTTTTCATCAATTTGACGATTACAGTCTAAAACAGTTAGATACAAACTTCCTTGAAAGCTCTGTAAAATGTTTGATTATTGAAAAAAATAAAATAGAAAATATAGACTCGAAAGCTTTTGCTGGGCTTCCAAATTTAAAATATTTAGATTTCACTTATAATCAAAGTTCTGTATGTAATTTAAATTTAAATGGACTTGATGAGTTGGAGATAATAAAATTAAAATCTAAATCTAGCGATCATAATTTGTGTGATAGATTAAATATTACAGGAACATTTCCAAAGGCAAGAAAATTATTTATGCTTGAAATGCCAATTAAAAAATTGAATTTTAACTTTAAAACACAATTCCCAAAATTACGTAATATGGATATAAATTCATTGAAGATTCAAGAATTTAATTCTAATAATCTTCCAGATAGCTTAGTTCATTTAAGGGTTTTGTTCAATCCAACTAAATTTTTAAATATAAGCAATTTAAGTAATTTAAAAGAATTAATAATTTATGGACTCTATGATAATAATAAACACAGAGAGATTGTAGCTGCAAGTAATATAACAGATTTCCAAATTAAAAATTTAACAAATTTAAGGAATTTAGTTATATCATTACATGGTATAAACGACTTAAAATCTAATGACTTGGTAAATTTACCTAATTTAACTAGTTTGGATTTATCAAAAAATTTAATATCTGAACTAACAAATGGCGTATTTCAAGGTGCACCAAAAATAGTTAATTTGGATTTATCTAACAATAAAATAAAAATTATTGGAGAGAAAGCATTTAACGAATTATTAAATTTAAAATTTTTAAATTTACAAAAAAATCCAATCTATGAATTTCCTCTTGTAATTGATAATATAATGCAAGGTGTATTTTCTGCAAAAGTCGAAAAATTATTAATTAAAAAAAATGATACACTTCAACATTATTTAGAATTTTATTATTAAAGGATTTTTTTAACTTAATGAGTAAAAAATACAATATTATGTTAATAAAGATAATTTTTTTTGAAAATTTATGATGTTTATAGCCTTATACACATGTAATTAATTAAATAAAGATTTTATTTTATATTTTGTTTGTATACAAATTTAAGATAATTAAATAAATTTTTGTTTTCTTTATATTTGCTTACTTTTTGCCTATTTAGTATTGATGTATGTTAAGTGTTAAGGGCGTAAAATTTTAGCGCTAGATCAGGTCCGAGTGACATGTGTTCACACTGGTGTCTAAAGTTTTTCGCCCATGGTGCTTACAATATTTTTTGTCTACTTAGACGTACAACGACGAATTCAGAAAATTCCGTGACAAGATCGACGCGCGAGTTTTACGCCCGGGAGGGCAAGAAATAATTTTTTGCCTAGTTTGCCTTGTTTTTTTTGATTTCTGAAAATTTTTTACAGTCCTTGTTTGTGCAGTTTTTTCTTTTAATTTTTTGCAAAGTTTAAAGTTATGGTTATTTTGTCTAATGGTTCCTCATAGAGGAACTATTGTTTTAGATTATATATTTTACCTGAATAATCCGTCTGGTGACTTCGTAAACTATTTAACGTCAAAACCGACGCGTTTCGGAACTTGTATTATAGTTCCATCATCAGGGTGTATTAAAACACTAACACTTAATACTAATTACATAAAAAGTACAAAATGTTTAATAAATATAATAAATAAAATATTTATTTGCACAAAACAACACTGTGTTGACATTTTGAGCGCGCGCTATAGAGGCCGGCGAAACACTGATTTTAATATGCGTGATAGAATAATAATTTAAAAATTTTTTAAAATCCGTTTATTCGATGTTATTATTATTATTGATGTTGTTTATGTTTATTGCTATATTATATAAGGAATTTGATTTAAAATGTAACTGGTCATTTAAAATTTGTGATGATTGAAATTTAAATGCCTTATACATTTCAAATTCCTCGAAAGCGTTCATAATATTTCCTTTATTGCATATATGCAGTGGCTTTAAGTTGTTCTGTATACTGGAGCAGTTATGATTTTCTTTTATCAAATGTTTAGCGAAGTTTGACTTAAGGTTTTCTGCGACTATGGGAACTCTTGGATTTTTTGGTGGTATGTGTTCCGTGTATCTTGCTGAGAATTTTCTGCCAGTTTGACCGATGTAAAAGGATTCGCAGTTGTCATAATAAAGCTTATATATGCCCGATTTTTCTTCTAAAGGTATATTATGAGCACTATAAAAATTTCGAAAAAATCTAACAGCATAATTTGCATTAATATAACAATCTTTTAGGGAAATGCGAACTTAATTTTAAAAAGTGAATGGTCAAATGTGCTCAAAATAGTAATTCCTTTCTTTTTAATTTCTTAAATATCTGTAAAATATGTGTAAAATAGCACGTAGTTTTGAAATTCTGAATGATAAGTATCACTTAAAACATACCAGTTTTTTGTTTCTTTACGTCAGAGCGATGACTTTATTTACGTAATTTGAAAATAATTCACGTATAATATCCTTAAATCAGTGATTTTGAGTTTAGTTTGGCTCCTGAGTTTAAACAGTTTTGTCAAGTAAGTAAAATGTTTAAATTAATTTATTTAATAATTTTTTTAGTTAAAAAATTGCTTTGAAAATTTTTGAATTCTTTATTATTAGTTTAATTTTTTAGGAAATATTGTTGTTGGTAAAATTTTGTTTTCTTTTTGTACATATAAGCACTTTCTTTGTAATTCTAAATTCTAAAAAACGATTAATGTCACTTCTGCATGTGAGTATGCAGCGAATTCTAGTTTTCGAAAATCCATTATTATTTGATTTTTTATATTTAAAACCTAAATTTTTGAAAAGTTTTACCACCCAAAAATAAAAAAAAAAACTTAATTGTTTTTACTGTTGGACATTACGTCTAATTCCTAATTTTTTTCTGTAGAAATTTTAGCCTAAACAATATTTTACCGTTATTTGAAGAGCCTCAGTGCTAATAATTTTTTATTATAGCAGTTTGTACTTACAGCGTAAATAAAAATAATGATGATCTTAATTTTTAAAGTTGTTTTATTTATTATTATAATTTTGTTTTTTTCAGAATATAATGCGGTTTTCAAAGTTTATCTTGTTTTTCACATCGTTTCCTGCTCTTTTGGTTTTAAGTTATTCATATACATTAGGAATATGGAGCGAATATTTAAATGATCATAACAATTTTTGCCTCAATAATTATTACAAATTAAGCGATCTAAATCTTAATAAATTAAAGGAAAAATTTATTGTGAGTAATGCTGAGTGTTTAATCATTGAAGAAAACAATATAGAAAGTATTGAAACTGATGCTTTTATTGGGCTTCCAAATTTAAAAATTTTGGAATTCTTATATAATCAAAAATTTAAATGCAATTTAAATTTTAATGGACTTAATCAAATAGAAATTCTTAAACTTCATCCTTCATCTGATAGTAATCTTTGCGAAGAATTAAATATTACAGGAACGTTTCATAAATTAAGAAAATTATTTTTATCTGAAACTCCATTCAAAAAAATAAATTTCAAAAAACAATTTCCATCTCTAACTAGAATGGAAATAAATTCGAATAGAATTGAAGATATCAACTCTGAGAACCTTCCAGATAATTTAGAAGATTTTAGCATTATATCTAATCCTACAAAATCATTAAATATGAGCAATTTAAATAACCTAGAACGAGTAACAGTTCAAGGAAGCACGATGTTTGATGAAAAATTTAGACCCTCTATAGTTGCAAATAAATTAACTAATATTCAATTTAAAAATTTGACTAATTTAAAATATTTAACCTTATATAAATGTGGAATAAATAAATTATTTGGTTATAATTTTATTAATTTACCAAATTTAACTTATTTGGATTTATCAGAAAATTTAATACAAAAATTACCATTTGGAATATTTGAAGGAGCTAAAAACTTAAAAAATTTAATTTTATCAGAAAATTTAATAGAAGAATTACCAAATGGAGTATTTGAAGGTGCTAAGAATTTAAATAGTATTAGTTTATTTAATAACAAAATAAAAACTATTGGGGAGAAAGCATTTAATGAATTATTGAATTTTAAGTATTTAAATTTAAGAAATAATTTTATTCAAGAATTTCCACTTTTAATTAATAATATAATACAAGGTGTTATTTCTGTTAATTATTTAGAATTACTGATTAAAACGAATGAGACAGAAGAACATTATTTAAAGTATGAAATTTGATGAACTAGTTGATTAAATTGAAGTGAAGATCAATGTCTGCTATTAATTCAAAAAATTTAGATTATGAATAATGTAAAAAAAAATGAATAAATATTTGATTTATTTTATTACGAGATTATTTTCTATTATTATTTTTTTCTATTATTATTTTCTATTATTATTTTCTATTTTTGTATTATATTTTTATATTTTTATAGGTACTCTCTGAGTAGACGGTCCTGCGATCCTGCCATTTGCTTAGGCTGTTCTTAGGAATTTTTCTCGTGATAAATGCCTTCCCTCTCCTTATTCATATACATATACTGTCTTTTGAGAGCCAGGAGATCTATCGAAATAACTCTGGTGATTACTAGAGTTGTCTCCAACGACACCATTGGGTAGGCGCAGAAGATTCGCATGGCTCATTGCCTCAGAACGCTAGTCAGCTTAGATGCATAAGTAAGTTTTCACTGAAAAAAAATTATAGGCCTGACATATGCAGACGTCAAGCGAGTTACGAAAACATGGAAATAGCCCCTTATAATAAACTCTCAATGCGCCTTCATAAAGAAACTTGGCCCAGAGCCTCTCTAAGAACTCGCGAAACGCGCGTTCGCTCTGACACGTGACAAACATATGTTTATTGGGCCTCGATGAGGACGCGCGTTTCCCGAGTTCGGTAGAGACGCGGACACTGTGCTTCTAATTCAGTCAAAGCGCGCGTTCATTCCTCTGCATTACGTCTTGATTAAACAAGACACTGCCCCTAGACTTAGAGTCGATGCCTTCGGCCTGTAAAATTCTAGACGTCAGGCCAATAATTTTTTTTCAGTGTTCCCATGCAGTCGGCCCATAATTTTGCACTGTATAGGATTTTGAACAGGGTGGCCGACATAAGAAGCCTGCGGTTACTAGTCTTGGGTCCACACCTAGGTCCATACATGTTTCTCATCAGCCTGCTTAACGCAGTCGTGAGTCTAGCAGCCTTCTCGGTGCTTCTTAAATAAAAAATTAGACCATTTTGGGCACTTTTTTTTTTAATCTAAAGCTTTTAAATTAAGACCAATCGTTGATATATTTTTTCATCAAAGAATATGAACCAATAAGAGAAATAAATTAAGCCCGCTACTAAGAAGTTTTGAACCTGTAGTATTTGAGACTTTAGCATTTAAAATAAGAAAAACATCTTGCTGATTTTTCGCGTACCTAAAGTAATAATCAACTTTTAGACTCCGAAATCGTGTTCTACGGAAATTATCTAATTTAAAGTTGAAAGAATAAAAGATAATTTAATAATAAAAAAATTAAATCTAATATTGACATACTTTAATCAGGATAATAAATAAATATTGTAATTGAATTTCTTAGCTTTTCAATTGAAACAATTTTTATATAAATATACCCTACCACCTACTAAAAAAGCTTTTATTGCATTCGTAGAATACGTAATGATAAAATTCGTAAAATTTTATATAAATTTTTTTGTTAATAAAAATCTTAAGACACATCACATACACGAGGGCATATTTTAATTCAAATAATTCATCGCTCACTTTCTTCTTTAATTACGTTACGCACTTTTTGTCTGATAATATTATTTTTATTTTGTTCATGCTTTATCTTATTAAGAAATTATTTACTTCTTTCATTTAAGTAATAATAATAATCAAAGCTTCTTTATTCTTTATATTCTTCAAGTACTTGATAATAAATAAAAGATGAACATTTCCGTTCATATATAAAGTTGTATATCACATCCATAAAATATATATTACTAGCTCGCGGGGTGACGATGATTAATCACTATATATATGACCCTTTTGTATAATAATAATGAGATTTTCGTTTGTACAATTCTCATGTGTCGCGAAACTTTTTTTTTTATATATTTATTTTCAAATGGTATTTCTGACCAAAAAGACTACTTCTTTGTTTTTTTTTTTTTTTTAATCATTATTTCTTGTATCAGCTTTTATGACTTGTACAAATTGTATTTAAACTTACTATATTAAATTTTTCTTGATATAAAAAGTGTGAGAAACATAGTAGTACATTATAATAAATCTTTTTCAGTGTATATATTATTATGTGTGTACAATGCAATCGAGCGTGAATATTTATATTATAAAGTTAATTTTTTCTCATATATGCACTTTTTAGATACCTAACACTTTATTTTACGCGGGTGCAACTAATATATATATATATATCTTTTAAAAAAGTCAAGGAATCAAGGAAGCGTATAGTCATATGTATTTTTCGTATGTGTGTAATGTCATAGTGACAGCCAAGCCCATCCTTATATTTACTAAATTTCAAACTAAGGAAATAAATTTTGTAATTTTATGTTCATTATAAACTTGAAAGCTTATTTCCTTAAATGAATGTATTTCATTGTTGATTTACAAACCAAGAAACGATACGTGATGACTCTAAGATTATCCTTTTAAAGTTCGTCAAAATGGTTGTCAACATTAATTAGGGGAGTTCAATATATTTGGAATTTTAAATTACAAAAAACATCCCCGATATCATTTGTCTATGCAAGTGGGAATTCTGGGCTTAGAAACAAAAGGCTCCAAGTTACAAGATAAGATTTGTTAGATTGTTTTTCTAATAATGCTGCTACTTTATATTTTTTATCATTATGACTTCTAGATGGACTCGTTTTTTAGTGATACTTAATCATGTCTGAAAACCGATTTTTTGTCAGTAATTCTCTTAGCATTATAATTAATAAACCAAATACTCATTTTTGGTCCGAAATGACCAATTTTTAAATTGACGCCAGATCTCAAAAATTTTGTACAAGCTTTAAGTTTCCAAAAACTCTTTTTTTTATCTTTTTTTAATTATTTTTTTGCCAGGAATTATAATTTAGATTGATAGGATCAATTTTAAATTAAAAAAAAAAAATATATTATACCTATCTATTTCGAGCCAAATCTCGAAAACGACTCAAGGAAGTGAGGCGGGTAAGAAATTTTTGGAAATTTTGGGCTTACAAGAAATTGTTGTGATCATAAAATAAGGTAGAAAGTTTTTTTGTGGTAAAAGTCCAGAATGAATTCAAGTTCGTGAGTATCCCGATTCTTACCCCTTTTGAAGGGGTCGTCTGAAAAAAATACTGTTAAATTTTGAAAAAGCAACCATTTTAACTCTAAAAAAATTATTAGAATAAAAAAAAATGTCAATACTTTTTTTTCTATAAAATTTTTGTCAAATATTTATAATAATTAGAACTGTAAATAAAAAAGTCCTTTTAAAATTTTTAAGCATTGATACTTTAAACCTATAAAAATATAGTATTTTTTATCATTTATTATTACATTTCATAAAAGAAAATAATTATTTTACTGTAATGTAAAAAATTTGCGTGTAGGAGAAAATAGTAAGATTAAATACTATAGTGACAAAAAAGAATTTTCTCCGTTGTAATCAGTGGAATGTAAAAAAAGAATTGCAAGAAAAAGTTTTAGTTTCAGGAGCTCCAGAATCGGCACCTGTAGTGCATAACCATGCGTCCATCTGCATTATGGGAAGGCAAAATCTTTGAGTTCTTTCATTGCAATCAATCGTGCCGCCGATCTTTATTCTCTTTATGTTTCTTTTCTTATAACTTTTCTACACATGTACACTGCATATATATTTTTTTATCTTGTTCTTCTTCCTTATATATATTTTTTTTTTTTGCTTCTTATATTCAGTGCAATTGTTATTGCCGCCTTGAGATCTTACATCTTTTTCTCTCTTCTTTTTTTATTATTATCTTTTCTTATGAATTCAACTTGTCGCGTGCGATTCGCAATGTTATTTATCAACTGTATCCAGTGATTCCCCTTTTTTTTTACATTTTATTTTTATGTCATAGATATTTTACTTATGTGAGAAACTCTAATTTTTTATTAATTTTTATAGTTTCGATGGAATTAAATAAATAAAATTATTTTCTTATAGAATTTTATGAATTTTTTTTTTCTTTTTCAAATATTTTAATACAGACTTATTAAGAATTTTATCAATATTAATGTACTCCAAAACTTAAAAATATTATTTTTATAAAAATACAATTATTTACATTTCCGTTAAAAGTTTAATTTATTTTGATTACCTTACTAGAATAGCTACGCTGGACTTAGCTTTAATCTGGACTTTGGAACAAATTAATCTGAGTTTAGGGATTTAAAAAATTTTACAAGCTACTTTAGGAAACTAGAATGCTCGTAATAGATAACTAGCCAGTAATCATGTTCCATGCAAGTTACTTGTACAGATACAAACACATTATCTTTTAGCCAAAAAGATCTTTTGTGCTAATTTTCACATCTCTAGCTCAACTTTTATTTTTTCGAGGTTTTTCCAGGGTTTTGACCATTCTTTGGAATCCATGCTAGCTAAAAGGTTCCACGGAGTGATAGAAATCGCATATTTTTTATATCTACAAATTTTTAAAAACTTAACCATTTTGTTGTTATAATAAACATAAATCTTTTTTTGGTATATTTCAATCCCCTTCCGAAACCTGAAGCCTACAATATGAAATATGTTATAAATTTTTTCTTGAAATTTTAGTGGTTTTAATAAAATTTTGGAAACAAATGAGTTTTATATATTAGTTTGTACATCTTATTACTTATCTTATTACATGTAGTAGTAAATAATTAAGAAAAACGAAAGATTGTTAGTCAAAGAACAAAATATAGGTCATAACCTTATAGGAAGCCGCCAGTGGATCAATCCTACTATTAGCATCGTGGTTAAATACGCGATCTTTCTCTAGTTAAAAATTAAAGAATAAAAGTTATTTATGCCCAATTTGCTGCACATCCAAATAGCTTTAAATTAATAGTACAGATATAAATATAGATATATATATTTAAATAAATTTTACGAATTGACAAATGATGCTGATATTATCAAACAATTGATGACCACAAAATAGTGTTGAATTGCAAAATTTTAGTATCTTATTTGCGGATTTCTAAATCATTCGAATTCTATATATTATACATATTATATAGAAAAAGAAGAAGAAACAATCGAAATAACCGCATACCTAAACCAAAATAACAAGTGTTGCATTCGTGTTTTCTCAATTTATTTTTTTTCTTATATTCTACACTATTTTTTGTTTTTATTTTATAAAATTTTTTTTTCTTCTCTCCAAATTTTTTTATTTTTTTTTAAATTCACTCAGCTACCTTTAAATATTTTCCCAGCATAAATCTTTTCGATTGGTGAACGTTCATGAATTTCGCATTTCTTGTTTTTTTTATACGAATAAATAATACCCATTATTTGTACATTTTATGCATTGACCTATTTTATATAAAAATATTTTAAAACAAGATCTTATTTAGTTTTTTTTTTTTTTTAATAATTGTTAATTCAGAAAATGTAGTGACGTAAAGTGAATTATATAAACGAAATTTCTATTTTTATGACAGATATATTTATTAATTAAGAAATTTCTTCTTATTTTTGGATAAATTTTTTATCGAAAAATTATCGAACGAAAACAAATAATCAAATTTACATTTTCTGGAGACAATATTATTTGCCTTTTGAGCCCAAAATCGCATCTTGTAGTTTAAATAATATTTAAAGCTATTTAATTTTTTTTTTTTATTTTGTTGGGACTAAATTCAAATTTAAAAGCTAAAAAATGTTGTTAATAATAAACTTATTCTATTGTAAAAAAAATTGAATTGGAAAAATTTAACTTGTCATTTCTCAAAATAAATCATTGTTTTATTATAATATATATATAGAAAATTTTACGCTTTTTCTTAGAATAGAATAGAAGGAATAGGTGGTTGAAAAAAATAAAAAGTCCTTGTAATTAGCACTTCCAGAAACAAATTTTTTTTTAAAGGCTTCAAGTATAAGTAAGGGCACTATGCTTGAAACTTTCCGAAACTTTTTTTCCGCTCGGGTAATAAAGTATTATTGTGATAAACTAAAAGAATATTTATGAACTTCTAAATTTTGTATAAAATAACTTTAAAGGGTTCAGTACTCTTTGTTTTAACATGTAACATGTTTATAGGGAGAGGGTCCTCAAGAAATTGAAAATTAAGGGAGGTGGTGTCTTTATCCGGTTTAAGGGGAGGTAATATGAGACTTAGAATAATTTCAATTTAGGGACTTGAAATAATTCAGGTTTAGGGACTTGACCGAATAATGAATGTGAAATATCACCGGTAACATAAATACATACGTACATACATACATACATACATACATAAACACATTCATACACACGCTCACATACAGACTTTTTTTATAAGGAACCAAATGAAAAATATAAAAGAATGCATGAATATAATTTAAAAATATTGTTTGCTTGGTGTATTAGGCGATATCTAGATGGCGCTACTTTCTCAAAAGAGAAATGAATTTTTATTGTTATATAAGATGCGTTAAGTAACCATAAAATTAATAAATTTACTATTTTATTTATGAATATTATTTTTAAATATTAATTTATCTATAAACTAATTTCTGATAAAAATTTAAAACATTTTAAGATACCTATCTGTTTAAGTAAGTTTAAGAAACATTGCAGTTATATCTTTATATAAATTACCATTAGAGTTTTGGATGTATACTTAATACTTTATGCGGGTTTTCGCCTTCCTTCCAAAATGGTTAATTTTATATAAATAAATTACACTTAGAGTTTGAATACATGCTTTAAAAAGTTTTTCGCCTTCCTGCCAGTATATCTAAAAATTTTGAATAAACGGAAACGGATTCATCTGAGTAGAATTCACTAGAAACGATTTTCTAATGATCAGTTTTAGGTAATTGACGCTGTATTGCTCAAAATAAACTAAAAATTTGAACCCAAAAAAACAAATTCTTGAAAAATATAATGATTTAAGACGATTTTGGTACATATTAGGTTTGTGGTCAGAGTCCAAGACATTACGTGGCATTTTTGGTGGCTACGCTTAGATAAAATTAGATTAATTCATTTTAAATATATGTGCAACTATTTCAAAGTTATGATTCCTTTAATATAACTTATTTTAGTAACTGTTTAAAATTATTACGTGCAAAAAGTTTTATTTGACTATATTAAATGCAAAATAATTGTTACCCGGCCTATTTTTAATGTAATTATATAAATGTATACATTAAAATTCAAAATGAATATTATTTTATTTCATATTATTTCCAAGTTTTTAACCTTGAAATCTATAATTTAAGTTTTCTGCAAACAGACCAAAAATATGATTTTATAATCGTGAGAAATAAACTTATCTAACTTGAAAATGCTTGAAGTAGCTTAAATTACTGATTTCGACGTCAGAAATTCATTAAATTAAATTAAATTCATTAAATTTTCATTCATCCCAAAAATCAGTGAACTCAAAAGGAGTATCAAAATAGTATATTAAGTATCGAGGGCGTAAAAGTTTTGGCACTAGCGTGAGTACTAGCTATATTATGTGTTATAGGCGTAGAACGAGTGCAGAAAATTCTTTACGCACGAGTTTTACGCCTGGGAGAGCAAAAACTGATTTAATAGCAAAAAATATAAAAATATTCCTGATGCTGTCAATTTTTGATACTGTTTTTGAGGTTGCTGATTCTAAGTAAGAAAATGCTTTCAATAACTTAAATGGTGGATTCGTAACCTCTAATCCAGAAAATTAAGCTACTTCAAGCATTTTGAAGTTGGTTTTAACATGGATCATGTTTATAGGGAGGGGGTACCTCAGAACTTGAAAATTAAGGGGGGAGGGCAAATTAAAATTAGAAGAATTTCAATTTAGGGACAAAAAACGACAAAAAATTTTTATGTTGAAAAAACTAAATTTCCAAAAAAAAAATTTTTATTAAATTTTTAAAAAATTCAAAAAAAACTGATAACTGAAGAAAAATTTTTTTATCAAAAAGAATTTCATTCGATTCGGGTATATCTTTTACGTATCCACCTGAATTTTCAAGGCGATCGGCTCTAATTTTTAGAAAATTATAAAAGTTTAGGACTAATATTATATATATTTCTAATTTTTACCGCCTGGGTTCCTATGCCCGTAATTTTTATGATTCAGTAAATTTTAGATAATACTGCTGGTAAAAAAAGGTTGTTATACAAAATAATGAGTAACCTATACTGAAATATCTTTGGAAAAATCAAGTGGTAGGGGTCCAGGGGGGCTGCCGGGGCGAGCAAAGCGAGAAAACAAAAATCACTCAACCCCCGTAGAGTGATTGAAAAAGTGGGTTAGTCATAAAAACAACAAATGTAAAATTTTAAATACAATATATTGTTTTTATATTGTTTTTCTTTTATTTTAAAATTCGTTAATAGGTTTATAATTAATTGATTTATCGGCTTAAAAATAAAAAAAAATAAAATCACTTACACCCACAAGGTCAATTTTTGCCCAATAGTACCATATTGTAGTCAGAATGACATAAAAGTGTCAGATTGGCCCAAAAGTGTCAGAATGGCTCAAAAGTGTCAGATTGGCCCAAAGGTGTCATTCGACAGCGGCGGCAGCGGTTATAACTTTATAATGTATAGAGATAATACTTTAATCCTGAGTTCTAGAATATTTCATTAAAAGTTTTAAGCCCAACTCACGCAGAATACCCAAAGTTTTGTAATCAAATTCAAAAAAATGATCAATTTGCCAATGAATTTTTTTGTAATGAGGGCAAATAGCCTGCTAAAGATTCATTTTTGTCCTTGTTATAAAAAAAAATAGGATTGTACTTGTTTATTTTTGTTTCAACACTTATAATACTTTTGAATTTAGTACAACAACAAATTAACTTTCTGCAAATGAGTAATGCTCTTATTTTTATTTTGTGGTCTAAGCCTTTTATTTCATTCAAAAAGAAAACATTTAATTTAACAGAAATAAGAAACATGCTATCAATAAGAATCCTTAAATTTCGCAATTCAATGTATTTTTTTGAAAAAGGCGAGAAATTCAGGCCACATATTATACCGTTGGTATTATCTTAGTACAGTTTTAATAAATATATGTGTATATATATATTTTTGTAAATTTTAAGAAAGTGTGTATAAATTGTGAAAAGAACTCTGTAAATGCAACCAAAACACACATTTTTAAATATAAAAATGGTATTCGGGGTAGTTTGCGGTCACATCAAAGAGTGCTTACTGACTGCCGGGCTTTTCCAAGTCATTCAGGCATGCACGCACAAACTATGCATTACTTTTCTCTACAGTGTTACAAGAAATAATTCCTGATTAAAGTCGACAAAAAAAAAACTGTTGTCAACCAGTGTCAATAAAAATTTTCAAAAATTTAAATATTTTTATTCGTATAAATTCAAGGAACATTTTATTTTAATTCTCAAAGAATTTTTTTTTTTGTTCATTTATAAGAAATAAATTGTAACTGTATAAAAAGATGTTATTTTATTTATAAATATTACTAGATTCATTATAAGCGAAAGGATCATCAAGTTTTGTTTTTCTTTTTGCGCAGAGGAAAAACAAGTTGGAACAAGCGTGGAAAGCATAGTAACCTATTGGCTTGTGGGAAATTCTTAGAGCAATTCTTGCAATATATAAATATATATACATTTGCCATCAAGTAATTTCTTTTGAGAGAAAGAGCACGGCAGCTTTGAAGGAGTGATTTTGACGAACGTGACCGCCCGCGAGCGTTACTTGCATGTACGTATATATAAACACACATATATATATATTATATATATATATATGTAATCCCTTATAGCATACTTTTATTTATAAAAAACTTAGCGTGCGAATATTTTTCTTTTTTTTTTCATCAATCGTTTATATACAATTCAAAATAAAAAGAAATAAAAATAAAAAAAAATAAAACTATGATTTCCCGTAGAAAGATTTACAAGCATTTATGTAATTTACGTATAGTATGTCGCATTGAACAAGATGATTTTAGGATTAGGGCTTTGATTATTTGACCATAGTTATATACATAAAGGATGGGTTACTTTCGATTGTAAAGTAACCGAAGCGCGGAAACTCGACGAAACGTTCAATTGAAGCTTTGAAACGAACTTGATTACCGTCATCAAGGTAACTTGAAAATACCGGTGTAAACGTTTCTCGCTTTCGAATTTACTATGGCCAATTTATATTTAGTACACTAGAATTTATATTTACAGATTTTGTATTACAGTGTACATTAAACAACTCAACCAATCATTAGAAATACATAAAAACACTTTATTTTTATTTTCTGATAAAGAGATACTTTTAAAAATTAATTCTATGATATTATTTATAAAACTAAAATTAAAAAATAAAAAATTGTAGCTTTTACTTTTAACAAGACAGTATAATAACTCTACAATTTTCAACTTGTTTTAAACTATATGAATAAAAATCTCAATTATTGTTTACTTGCTTTTTATAGTTTATATTGGGGTTTATTTACTTGAGTTTTGGACTAAAAATATTAATATTTAAAAAAATTATAAACATACTTTTTTCTCGTGAAAATTCAAAACCATTACTTTTCCTATTTATTTTTAAATGATCTGTATTTTAGATTTTAAAAATTATATTTAAAGCATTAATGAAAAAATATTTCAGTGCACAAAAATAGTATATTACGATTCTAGGCCAGAAAAGTAAAGAATGGCCCAAATCGCACGTAATTTCGTACTGCACAAAATGCGATCGCACGTAAATTAAACTGCGTTTTGGGTCATTCTTTATTTATGGCCGAGGGTCGTACAAAATTTTTCTGCGACTGTGGCGAGAAAATATGTCTTCGCCGGACGCGCAACGTCCGGGAAATACGTACTTTCAGGCCGCAGTACAGAAAATATTATTAATTTAAAGAACACAGCGAAAATAACCTAAATTTTATACGATTTTTCTTTGTCCATGTCAAGAAAACACGTCTTTGCATTTAAGGGATTCCACCACAACTGAGTCCAAGTTGAATTGAAGAGTCGGAGAAAACTAATTCATTAAAATCACGCGGTGGAGGAGGGGCTATTTAATTATAGACCATCATGAGTTTCGTTCTGATATAGGTTTTTTAAGTCGTTGATTCGTGGGTTTTTCTATGAAAAATGAGCGCAACACACAAATTTGCAAAATTTACCCCTAGTAACAGCCTGGTAAGGGATATTTTTGATGTATTCGAACTTTAAGTCCAAAATTAGTCCTTGTTGGTTTTTTTTGTCGCTGATAACAAATTTCGAGGTCTTTCCTACTAAAAATTGGTGTATCACTCTTAAATTAGCAAAAACTACCTCCACTAATTTTTTCAAAGTTATTCGTGTTCAGCGACCCAAAAATCTATGATAGACTAAAGCTCATTACGACCAGTAACTAAACACCCTAAATCGTGATTTTACTGGTATAATCGATCCAAACTATTATTTTTCGAAAGTACAACTTAAAATAAGTACTCTTGATTGATTTAGCTATCTAAGTCAAATCGTTGATTCTCATTTTTGTGTTTTTGTAGCCTAATTTGGATAATTGACTAAAAATAAGAATTTTTTAAGTCATGTGTTAACCAAAGTAATATTTGCCAAAAACATGTGTTTGCTAAAAACAAAAAAGGTTTTCAAAAATCAAAGATTTGATCAAGAAAGCTGAAATTGGCTAAATTTTTCTATTTATTTTGGTTAAAAACAATAATTTGTATGCCAAAATATACCAAAATCGCTATCTTCAATTCCTTAGTAGTAAATATACAGATGTTTCTTTATTAGCTTAGATAAATTTTTATACATAAACCGTAAAATAAATACGAATTTACTTGGATACACGCAATTTCATAGCAAAGGCCTTATGCATTTGTTAAATATCAAAATATTTATGAAATTGTAGTTCTAGAATTAAATAAGATTCTTACGTTATTATTTCAATAATGTGATTTTCACTACACATTTAAGTGGATTGCATCTGAATCATTAATGTGAGCCCCAAAAGCTTCATTTAGCACCCCTTAAGAACCATTTATTTATAGATTTTTCCATTATGCAGTTAAGTAAAGTTTATTTCCATTTAATTTTTTGTAATAAACCTGTAATGTAGTAACTTAAAATAAATGCATACTATTACCTAAAAATACATATTTTTACTTTTATTATACGATATTATATATAAATAACAATTTATTTCTATATCTATAAAAAGTCATTTTGTGCAATAATCTGTATTATTTTACTAATAATATCATAATACAAAAAAAAAACAAAAATAAAATTTTATTATAATTAAGTAAATGCAACATTTTATTTATAAACTATAAACAAAAAAAGTTAATATTTCCTTTCAAATTATCAATTTTAAGTAACATTCTATAAGATAATTGACTATAAATATAAATATAATTCAATTATATAGACAAAATATTTAAAACAAAAAAATATGTCATATTATTTGATAAAATTGGCGTAACGATTTAATTATAGAAAGTAATAATGTCTTTATTTTTATTTTTGTACGCATATAATTTCTTTGTTTTTTTTTTACTCTGCAAAGTAAAATGAGAAAATAACTTCTATATTACTATATCAAAATGATATATTTGATAAAAATATTGCAATTATAAGTGCATTTCAAAAAAGAAGATATGATTTACGCCATCAAAAAACTACGTGGAGATTTTTCCACAAAAAGTTCACCTCAAAAGTTGACCTTCAAAAAATGTTGATACTTGAAAATTGCATAAATAAAAATTTTTTTTGCTCACGATTCTATTTGACCAACAGTGATGTGTATACGAATATTTTTAATCAATTTCCACTCCAGAGTTTTAAAAACTAAAAAGCGGAAAAAAATTAAACATATATTATAAAAAAATTGTATATAGTGGTTAAATTTTTCGTGTCAAAAATCGAAATTAAAAATATTCGTGTACAAATCACTGATGATAAATCAAATAGAATCGTAAGCAGAAAATATTTTAATGTATGCAATTTTCATGGCTAAAATTTTTTGGTGGTCAACTTTTATGGAGAGCTTTCTGTGGCAAAATCTTATAGTTTTTTGGTGGTGTAAGTAAGTTCTTCCTTTAAAAAAATTTTTAGTGTCTAAAATTACTTGTATAAAATAAATTTATGAAAATATTGTAATTTTTTTATTAACATGTAACATGTTTATAGGCAGGGGGTACTTCATGTATGCCATTTGAGGGTGGAGAGTGGGGAATCAAATGGACTAGAATAATTTTGATGCAGGTACTTGGAATAATTTTGATAAAGGGGTATAGAATAATATGGATTTTAGGATAAAATATAAATTTACTTCTGTAAAAATGCTCCATGTTGTAATTTCACAAACCGGTTGTAAATTTTTTATTTATTGTTCTAAATTCTAATGAGGAATAAATTATAATATTTAAAAAAAATTTTTAACTATATGAAGAATCTCCAACAATTTGAAGTTATAGTTACCAATCGAAAAGTCAGAATTTTATGCTTAATAGTAAATTTTGTAAAATCAAATACTCATAGAAAATCTCTACGTATTTCAAAAAAGTATTAGGGTTGATATTTTTGAAATGCATAAGATTTGCATAGTCAATATTTCAAACAGAGCCCCTAATATCTTTTTCAGAAGTTAAAATTCAAAAAAATAGATTTTACTATTTTTAGCCTTCTAGACTTCATCCATGTTTTTTTACTGCTGTTGAATTTTTTTCAGTAATAAACTTTTCAAAAAATTTTAAGCATATTTTTTTTCCTAGAATGTTTAAAAAATAAAAATTTTTTTCTTCTTGATATTGCATAGAGAAATTCCCGTAGAATCCGATTTTGGGGTCTAAAATTTAATGTGAACCAAACATGCACGCAAAAATCAAAATTTAAATTTTGTCAGCATTCAAACTTTAACTGTCTTCCCACCCAAAGCCACTAGATCGAAAAGTAACGATTTTTAAAATTATTTCTAAATTTGACGATAAATCACGTGACAAAATTAAAATCTGACTAACGATTCGAATTTTTCAATAAAATTTCCAGAGGTACGATAAATTATTTTCGAAGGATTTGCGTGAAAATGACAACATTTAAAATTTGTGTAATCGTCAAGAATCCTGCAAAAAAATGAGATCCGAAGATTAAATACATTAATATTTTAGGCTATTTATCTTATCTGCTTGAAAATTTAAGCATTTTAAGCATTTCAAATAAATTTCAAGCAGATTAATAGAAGAGTATGACGACGTAGCAACATATGTTGCTATGAACGATATCATTTTTAAAAATAAATCTTTTAATAAATATTTAACATTTAATAATTTAATAATTTGTTTAAATTTTCTGTACATTAAAAAAAAATTATTATTCAAAATTTTTATAAAATACATTTTATTATATAATATTATAATTATTCTAGTAAATTATGCAGAAGAACATTATACCCATTAATTTGATTAAAATTAAATTTTTTATTTAATACATAATTTATTGCCTTAGTAAACAATAAAATTTATATATGTTTGCAAATTTTTAAAATTAAATAAATATTTTTACACCTTTAAATATATAGTAACGACATCTAACGTATTTCGCAAAAAATTAAAAAAATCCTTTTCTAGCATTACCTGCCATCTTTGAAAAAAATACAAAAGCTCGTCCAATAAATTTAAAGGATAAAATCTCTTATATTTTTCATACGTCCTTCACGCTTGTATGATCTAGTTAAAAAAAAAAATAGCAAAATTATTAATAATAATATTTTCTAAGAATATTACAGGCTTGTTTATATTACAATAAAAAAAAAGGTCAAACATAAAAAAAAAAAATATTGTAACAAATTCCTTATGTGTAAAAAATAGATAATAAAAAAATATTAATACAAATATTAACATTTTTTATTTTTATTATCATAACGGATCACACACACACACACACACACACACACACACACACACACACACAGATTTGCTTAAATAATAATTTTATTAATAAACTTTTTATTATGTGAATATATTTTTAATTTTCAATTGTTATTAAAAGAAAAAAGAAAAAAAATTATTTTTTAAATGAATTTTATAAACAGTTAATTTATTTAATATTATCATAAATAACAATCAAAACAATAACTAATGCAGTGAATTTTAATTTACATAAATAAGTTCTCAAAACATTTAACATTTATTATTCATATACACGTTATATTATATATTTTATATTTTTTTAAATGATAATTTTTAATTATTTTCTATTAAATGAAAACATTTTTTTTTTTTACTGTTTCTGCTAAACTTTTAAAAGTAATTTTTTTTTTCTTTATAGGTACATGAACTGAATTATAGTTATATTTTTTTAAACATGTTTTACCTCTTGAAAAAAAGTTGACAGATATTTAAAATAAAAATATTTTTTATTATTAGTCTATAAATTTAATGAATTTTTCAATTTAACAATTAACCATTTAATTTTTATTTTTGAGCTTCTGAATATCTTAAAAGAGATGCAAAAATTTTCTTTATTATATTTTTTGTTTTGCTATGATTTTCAAGTGCGAACTTCAAATGTTTAAAAACTCCTATTCTGTCTCATAGAATTGATAAAAATCAGTAATTTAAAAAGTTCAATTTTATTATTAACTTATTTTTAACATTTTTTAAAAAATAACGTTAGTTGATTCAGAATTTTGTTTTCAGTATGAACTTACAAAAAAATTACGTATTTTATTTTGGTGCTCAGTAAAAAACCGTCGATTGAAAAATAAGCTAATCGTTTTTTTGGTATACAAAATTTTATGCAACAAAATAAGTACTTAAATTATAAAATATGTATATTTGCACTTAACTGACCAGAATTCTCTTACAAGAGTAAAACTTTTCCAAAGTATTTTATTATATAGTCAGTTTGAGTGCAAAACGGAGATACCTCGCACTGTCTGACAATCTAACCGACGGCACACATGCTGAGATCATTTATCACATAAACTTAATATTAATTTAGCAAAATTGTAGTTTTCAAAACCTTGAATGAATTATACTTCTAAATAACCTTAAATGCAACTGAATTTTGAATAGTTTTGCTATTTCGTAAGCAATCCATGAATGATTAAAAAAAACCTAATAAGGGGAATTTACTAAATTTGAAAAATAAGAAATCAATTTTTTATTATGAAAAAATCTTAGATATACCTTCCGTTAATTTCAGTTGACCTTCAGGTACCATATACCATTAATTTTCATATTTGAATATGGATACTTCGGATTCATTCAAATGAATGTTTCTACTTTGCAACTTGACGAAAAATTTTGCAAATTCAACAATTATTTTTGTTTTATATTTCAAGCTTTGTAAACAACGATTATTCACTTATTATGATAGTTAATAAAAAAAACTTTTAATTTTGACCCAAAATAACTAATTTTTAAATTGCTGTCAAAAGTGCATTTTTGGATGAAAATAGCTTGTATAAGGTACGGGTACCTGCAGTACATAAACGGTTAAGGATTTTCGATCATTAAAAGTGAAATATTTATTTGATAATTTTAATTCTCGTAAAAGTTTTTTTTTAATAGATACTTTGAACCCTTACCAATACGTTAAAATAAAAATTTTTCCCCAATTAGCATTTTATTTTGTGAAATTAAGTGATATTCACGACATTTTTTTTGCCCATACTGTTACAAGTATCTTAGGCCTTAATTTTTTTATATAGAGTTTGAGTCCTTAATGATTCTATATTAGTTTTTTTTTTGTTTTCAATCGCTTATGACGATATAAAGCTTTAAAAAGATGTTGGTAAAAATTTACATTTTAGAAAAGAATCAAGAATTTTTGTAAACTTTTATGCAAAGTTTTTAAAATTTATAAAAATGAAAAATTTAATTTTAGCAAAAATTTAAAAATTTTGGGTAAAAATTTAGGATTTTCACTATCGCAATTAGGGTAGAAGGGGTGGTTTTCGCCACCATTAAGAAAATTTGAAATTAAACTATGGATATTTTAAAATATTATGCAAATACATGGCTAAAAATTGTTTAAATGTTTTTGAGAAAGATAATTATTAATTAAAATTCCGACCCTGGTAATTTCCAAAATTTATTTTTTGTAAAACCTAACCTTTAGGTCCAAAACCCTGAAAACCCGGGGTTCTCGCCACCAAGCATATTAGCGAAATGGGTCAATATTCTTGTGGCTAGATGCAATGAGTCATTAAAAAATAGATTTTTTATACTTTTAAGGTAATTAGCACCACATTTTAAAAGGTTAAAGTTCAAATAACGAGGGTGGCGAAAACTGTATACACTGGCGAAAACCCCCTTCTCTACCCTATAGAATTAATAATAAAAGTCCTAATTAAAGAAACTTGAAAAATGATCCAATAAACCCTAATTTTTAGCCTTTAGCAATTTTAGTTAAGAAAAGGGTGCCTGGAATAATAATTGATTTCGTTCTACTTTCTGTATTTTAATTGTCCCAATACAGTAAACTCTGAAAGTCTATTAAAAACAGTTAACTAATACTGAAAACCACATAGTTCTGCTTTTATAAAAAAAAACCTAAAAAAATAATCCTGAAACAGATTCTTTGATAAGACCATTATACATCTCACACAATCCTTAAATACTTCGACCTATATTTTACTCATAGATAATACAGTAAAAAAAAAAAAGAAAAAATAAAGAATAGTTAATTATCACTTTCACCTAACAATTTTGTTTTACCTTTTTGCTACCAATTACCACATTAATAATAATGATTCATGCATATATAACTTTTAATAACACTCAATTTATATATTATAAATACCAACCCACAAGATACTGATCTATAACCATATAGTAAAAAGCTAATTTTTTTTTTCTTCATTCATAAAATATAAATAATAACTTAAACTCAAAAAATTATTTTAAAAAAAAAATGAATTACAATTTTTTTCTGAGATTTATATCTCTTTTCGTTCAACACTTACAAAGTGTTATTATTACTTTTTTTTTTTTCTGACATACTTCATTAATACATTAATTCATCAAAATAATTATCATTAATTTTTTTTAATCTTGTTTTCTTAAATACAGAAAAATTAATTCTATTTAAACAATAAAGAACTAAATTTAATTTTTCATTATGTTTTTATAAAATGTACTAATTGTATCATGTGAGAATTTAAACGGGTAATTAAACTGTTATATATTTAAAAAAATAAATTTATTATTATAAAATTTTAATAATATAACGGTCAATTTACCACGATTAGCTGCTTTATGTATTATAGTTAAGTTTTTTTCACTCGGATTTTTTAATGATAGTAAGATTGTTTTATAATTTTTATTTAATTATATTATTATGTTTGTTAGTGTGTGTACTTTATTTTTTCATAAATATTTATAAAATTAATTGAATAGAGTGTTGACAAATAAATTGATATGAGTTGTTTAAGATAAAAAATTACTTAATTGGATTAAACACTTAATTCTAGTTGGTTTAATAAGATTAATTTGGCTATTTTTTTTTAAATCTACAGATTATTTTGTGCAAGTTTAAGATTTTTTTGGTTTTATGGATTTTTGGTTAAATTACAGAAGCAGAATAATCTTAAAACAATAAATTCTAGAATAATAATAGTGATAATAATAATCTAAGAGAATTTCTAAATATTCTTAATTAAAATGTAATTTTGGAGAAAAAATATATTAGTCATTTACAGATTTATTGAAAAATCATTGAATAAATAATGGGTTTCTTCAAATTCTATTATTTTGTACGATTCTGATTTTATCTAATGAAGGAAACATTCAACGCCGACAAAAATTTAACAATGACTCAAAAAAGATCTTTATGTAAAATTTTAGGGCAAATTATTTTCATCTATTTTTCAAAATAGTAAATCAACAAAATTATCATAAAGAATTTCACATTCATAACATTTTTTTAAAGAGTTTAATATTAATAAAATTATTTTGCTTGAATATATTATTCAACTTCTATTTATCCTATTCAAAAGCAGTTTCTCTTTCGAGAATAAAAGCTAACTCGAAAAGGCTACAAAAAATAATTCTTAAATTTCCTGTCTGCGTGGATTCAATTTTCTACTACTTAGGCTCTTCTACTTTCCTCTATTTCTAGTTTTACAATATATCTTTTTAAAACCACCTAAAAAAAATCCGTTGAATATGTTAATCTGAATCCTCCAAGATCAAAAAATGATATTTATTTCTAGCGGATCAAAAAAACGCGGTTTTCTCCACTGATAGTAAAAATTGAATTTTATTTATGGGACCAAAAAAGCTATGCTGCAGATCGTAGTTTACTTACTTGCCATGTGAATCCTTTAAAAATTTCTGATACCAATTTTTGTGGAATATATTTATGAAGCCGAAAATAATAGCACTAGTATCAGAAAGGCTGGAGTCATTCAACTGACATTCAACTTTAAATCTGATTTTATGGAGCCCTCGTTACCGTAGGATTTTAATATTCCAGAAAATTACTTTTTCTAGTCAGCAGCCAGAAAGCACGTATTTCTCGGCCGCTGCGCGTCCGGCAAAGACGTGTTTTCTCGCCACTGATGCAGAAAAATCATATACAACCCTGGGCCATAAAAAAAGAATGCCCCAAATCGCAGTTTACCATCCTCGGCTTCGCCTCGGAAGGTAATTTACGTGCGATTTGGGTCATTCTTTATTTTTCTGGCCGAGTTTCTGGCCATGGGTCGTAATATACTATTGAGAGAAATTAGAATTGATGTACATACCATAAAAATTTCTGTCAAGATATTTACTAGAATGATATTTAATCAGTTTCAGGATAGTTTATTTAATATTACGATAGTTTATTTACTTTCGGTAAAACTAAAATTAAATTTACAGTCATTGTTACAGTGTACATAGATATCAAAAAAGCCAGATTCTTTCAATATAAAGTTATTAGCTCCTAGTCTCTTTACGGTTTGATAAAAGTATTCGTAAAATTTTCTAAATAAGCGTTACCTGGGTACTAGGGTACCCGAAATTCCAAAAAAGTAATACGTTAAGTTTTTTTGAACGCCTTCTTTACCCATAAAAAACAAGAAATATTTTGATTAGGCAATTTAAATAAAAACTTAATTTTAATCAATGAATTAGCGTTCATATTTTATTTGTTTTCAATAAGACTAATAACATAGCTTTCAAGCAAATGAAGCAAAGACAACCTACAAAGTTAATTTTATTTGGATGTTATTTCAAGAATTTAATTTAAATAAAAGATAAATTTACAGATATAATAAATACCAATAAATGCAATCTTAAATTTGAAAATATTTAAAATTTAATCTGTATTTTTACAGTTCAAAAGCAATTTCTCTTTCGAGAAATAAAATCATTTAATCGAAATTCACAAATTACATTTTCATGCTATTTTTTAAACAAGGGACAAAACGAGGTAAAAAATATTTTTTTCTTGTTAGTGTCCAGAAAGTGCGTGTTTTCTGGCCGCTGCGCTATTCGAAAAAACGCATTTTCTCGACACTGAGCAAGAAAAATTATGTTTTGTCCTTGGCCACAAAAAAAGGATGCCCCAAATCGCAGTTAACCATCTACGTGCGATCAATTTACGTGCGATTTGGGCCATTCTTTAATTATGTGGCCATGGGTAAAAATATACTATTTCGACCTTGCGTGCAAAGTTCAAACCTAATATTTTGCTCCATGATTTAAAACATAGTTTTACACGTAAAAATAAAAATGGCGTCCCATCCAGAGAAGACAAAAATCTTTTTTTGCCAGATATGTAAAATACACATTGCATAAATTTTCAGGTATTCAAGCTGCTGCACAAAACTTTATATAGCAGTTTCGTGATCAAATATTAATTAAAGTAAAAAAAAAATGTAAATTACCTTTTAATATTTAAGTATGTGTATATATAAAAAATTATGATTTTAGAATAATGCATATAATTTTGCTAGAAAATTCAAGTAATATTAAATATAATGTAAAAAAATTTGTAATGCAAAAAGTTGATTTCTATTGGAATTTTTATATTTTCATAAAAAAATTTTAGCACAAATTTTCATTTTTTGTTTATAAAATAATATATTTTATTTAATAAAGTATATACACAATTAATACAATTCATAAAAGTAAAATATGTTAAGAGATATAAAGTTAAGATATAAAGTATAATAAATTATTTTTGTTTTTTTATTTCATAAATGCTTCATGTAATTTATGATATATATAAAAAATCTGTCAAATATTATTGCATAAAATTTATATATATCGTATACAATAAATATTATTCATCCAGCTTTATGAATTATTACACCAAGTTTTTTACGAATAAAATTTAAATTTTACTTTTGTAAGTGAAAAAATATTAAAATATAATAAATGTACATCAAATACTATAATTAGCAAATCCTAATTTAAATCATTTAACATCCAAAATTTTTATTTCATATTTTGTTTTATAAATAAAATATGAACAATTTTTGTTTTTAGTTAAGAAATCAAAAAATTGACAACAAAATACTTTATTTTTATTATCTAAAATTATTCAAGCTATCATTGATTTAAAAATTTAATTAAAAAAAATACAATAATAAAAGAAACGTACATTTTATGTATGCAAAATTATATTCATTTCAAGAATAAAAATTCTCTTTACGTATACTATAATACTGCAAATTCCTAAGGCTATATGGGTGTTGTGAAATTTCTTATATGTGAATACAATGGACCAATAGGATTTGTATGTGGGTGGTAAAACAAGTTAAAAATAAAATAAAAAAACGTTTTATTTCTTTTCTTGTTTATATGACTCTTTGGTCAGTATTTTATGGGTGTGGAACTTTTTATACATTTTTTTTTTTTTTAATCTTGATGTAAAAAGATTTTTTTTTAACTTTCAAGATGGTTTCTTTAAAAATGAATGTAAAATTTTCAATTTTTATTCTTTCAAAATGTATAAATTTTGCAATATTTTTTTTTTATTCGTATTTTTTTATTTTTTTTGACATAATAAACTGTTTGTATGATAATGTAATTTATTCTTTAAGTAAAGAAAACTTTTTTTACGACGAATTAAATAATTTCTTAATAGTGCAAAGAACTTTTTATTTTTAAAAATAATTTACAACTGTATAAAATTTGAATTATGCTAATTATTTAATAATTAAATAAAATTCATTTGATTTTTTATAGATTTATTGCCAACGATTTTTTATAGTAATAAAATTGTTGGTACAAAAGGAAAAATTGAAGGAGTTACGTTTATTTTATCAAGAAAGTTTAAATTCGCAAATTTTTTTTCCAACCTTTTTCAAAAATTGAATTTTCAAACAGTCTAAAAAATTTATTTAATAGCATTTTTTACGCAGAACTGTTAATATTTTAACTAAATTCTTAAAATTATTATTATGAACCTAAAAAAAAAACAACTCGATGCTAAAAAAAGTTACAAAAGAAATTATACCCAAAAAGAAAAAAAAAATAGAAACATATAAGATGCAAGCAAGACTAAAAAAAAAATACAATATTATAAAGAGTTCGATTCAACTTGTTTTCGTGATCGATAATGACCCAATAAATCAATGCATCTCAACTGATGCAATTACGTCTGCAAAAAAAAAATATATGTATATATGAAAGCCCAACCTTTTTTATCTCGTAAATATTACCTTTTGGTGCAACAGTCTAACTCTCATATATAAACCAATGAATTCTCTTTCTTTGTTTTTTTTGTTTCATTCCATGAGAAAGACTATTCTTCAATATATAATATACTCTAAACAATTTTTTTTTTTTATTGTTTTTGGCACACTTTTAAGGGGGTAGAAGAAATTATATAAATATATACTCTAAATCAACCTGTTTTTTTTCTTTTGACTTCGTATCATGGGAACTACAAAAGTAAAAATTTTTATATATAGGTGACTTAATTGCTACCATCGTACTATACACAGTCTGCTAATTTGTGAGTGTCGGACCTGTATATATTTTATAAAATAACAGCAAAATAAAGAAATGTAATATTACAAGGAGAGATCATGAGATTTAGGAGGGCAAATTGCTTTAAACTCGTTGGATATTTTACAAGAGTTAAAAAAATATCCTTAGCACTCTTAATGTTTGGATTTAGCTTCATTTTTAAAATGTAAACACTATTTGTTCATCTTTCTCAATTACACTCATTTTTCTCGCCTAATAAATATAAGTTTTAAACCTATTTGCTGCAACGACCTGTCACAAATCACAGCTCTCGTCTTTATAAGCTTAATTTTATGTTAGGACACATTTATCAAATTTATTGCCTGCTTTACTTAGTCCCTTGCAAAGACTGACCAACAATTTTGCTCGTGTTTTGCAACTTTCCTCTTTACTTTGAAGCCTAAAAAATATAATCAAAAATAAAATAATACACATTTTAAAGCCCTCAAAAATTGTGGGTAACAGATAGGGGAGTGCGGTTACCCGAAAGTCGGATCGGGTACTCGAAATTTCGAAATTTTTTTCAGATATTTGCAGGCAAGATTTCGTGTAAGACCCTAAACTTTCCAACAAAAAAAATGCATTTGCAGTTTTAAATTGGAAGCTTCCTTGGCTTTACAAAATCCGATCCAAATTGAAATAAAGAACCCGAAATTTTGAGTACCCTACGCTAAAAGTAAAGTTTATAGTAATCAACTAATTATTCTTAGCTTCTTGAAATTGATCTTATAGGCTGTAATTTAAATTTAACAAACTTATATTACAATTTTTTTATCCCCAAAAAATTTTTAACTACCCAGATCCTTGCAAAAAAAATAAGTAAATCCAAGAGAAAATTGATAATTAAAAAAAGTCGATTGCTGAATGGTAAGAGGCCTGATCAGTTAAGAATTTTACGATGCACAGGTAATTTTTTAATCCTACAATATAGAATTACATCATTTTTATTTTGTGTTTTAGCTTTTGGTTGAAAATTCAACCAATTAGTTGAATATGCAACCAAAGCAGCTCTACCTTGATAAATTATAATACTTTTACATTCTTAAAAATTTCACTTACAAATATAGTTATAAATTACAGTTTATACCTATATATATAAAATAAAAATTATATAATACACACATTTATAAAACAATAAAAGATAATTAGAATAAAATTGAAAATCTATTAAAATTATGTTTTGAAAATGACACAAAATTATTATACTTAAATATTATGCTGTTTTTATTTTTTCTGTAATTTTATTTCTATTAAAAGAATTCTTTGAATATAAAAAAAAAATATAATTTGAGTATTATTGATAATTTTTCTAAGTATTTTATACATTTTATTAGTTAATATACGTAATAAATTTTCTTTTTATTTCTTATAATTTATTACAAAATATTCTACTTATATGAGCTATTCTATTTACAAAAAGTCAATGATACACACTGAACTACTTATAGTTTTAAATTGATATCTGCACAAAGTCTCATTTATGAATTTTGATGCTTGCTTCAGTGGTACCTAAAAAAAATTGAAATTTAGCTATTAATTATTGTGCAATGGTTTATTTTTAAAATAAAACTGCAATTAAAAAATTTTTTTTAATCAATTGGGATACTAGTCAAGCAAAAAAATTGAGTCTGATTTTTTAAAAAAATGCAATTATTTAATCTTTCCTTTAAAAAGACATCGATAGAATATATATAATTAGCACTCAAAATAAGAAGTTAATTGTAAAGTCTTTTGAAAACAAAAAATAGACCTTTCAGTTTTAGAGATTTCACCTGCCTTCGACAGACAAATCTTGGACAGACGAGGGTGGCTTGATTGACAAAGAATGCTCTATGTACATATTTACATAAACACTTTATTTAGAGTCATTATTAAAATAATATACAAAAACATAATACAAATTTTTATAAAAAAAAATAGTTAATTATACACAGCACTAAAAAAAACTAACAATCGTATATGCAACTATAAAAAATAACGTAATTTATATGATATGTTTAATTATAACTAAGTATATGGGTGATCCAGGTAATTTCTACATCATCAATTTTTTTTAATGTTTTATTTTTCAGTCAAGAAAACGAAATCCTAGTGAATGGCACAAAACTGAAAATTTGAGCTTTCGTAAAAATGATGGAAACTTCACATTTTTTTGGGATCTAATTTTAAATATTTAAAAAAATTTGTGTTTTTTCATAGCTTAGGATAGGCTATTATAAAAACTTTTATTGCTTATTGAGTATTTTGGTAAACAAAAATTGTTATTCTATTAATTTTTAATAAAAAATCTTTTGCAATTGCATCAGAAACGTGAAATTTTTATGGAAATTAAGAATCATCACAAAAGGTACTTTCTCACCACTAACATAAAATAGTACATTACAACACATGGAGAGATAAATAAAGAATTGCTTAAATCGCACGTTAATTACGGTAAACTGCGATTTGGGACATTATTTTTTTATTGCCAAACCCACGAAAAAATGATAAGCTTGCTCGTAAGCTTACTGCCGTAAAAACTAAGCTTAATTAAACTGAAAAAGCTTACAAGTAAGCTTGCCCAAAATTAAGCTTACTTGTAAGCTTAATCGTTTTTCGTATATTATTTTTCTCCATCAGTGGCGAGAATCACGTCTTTGCCGAAGTCCATGAAATCCGTGCTTTCTTGCCACTGACGAGAAAAAAAAATTTTTTATAATTTATCCCACTGAATTCACCGGGAGCAGCCCATGTGTATTAATACGCGCCTTTTTTATTCCATGCGAAAATAAGTTAAAAAAAAAATGATGTGTTTTAGCCCAGTCCACATAAAATTACACGTATAGATGGCATTGATGAATGGTTTAAATAAAAAAAGGATTTTTTGATAGACTCGATATAAGTATACCTATAACGTACAATAAAATATTCTGTATAATTACTTACAATATATGAAACTCCAAATTATGTTGATTTAGAGGGGAAAAAAATGTATTCAGTTATAAATATAGTTTTTTTATTTACATATAAAAATTTGTATAGGCGCAGATATTTAAAAAAATAAATATTAATTAAATAAATACATATAAAGACAAAGTATAATACATGTTTGATAAAATAATTATTAGTTTTAATTCTATTGTAATGGTAATAATTTTATTCATTTTTTAAAAATTTTTAGTATGTAATTAGAAAACTTGAAACAATATGTTTTAATTTTTTTAGGCAAACAGAATTCCGCTTGCGGTTAGCGGAATTTTTTTTAATCAAACGATTGCAAAAAACTTGAAAGGTAAAGAAAATTAAGAAAAACAATTTTTTCTTTTCTTTTTTAAAATAATTTATCATCATATTCCGAAAAACGCATATCCCAAATAAGCGGGAAAAACGTTTTTTTTTTAATTTTCTTTTTTTCAGTGTGGAATATGTTGACTGAATATTATACTTATACATAGACGGTAAACTTTCAAGCTTCCTAAAATACCTTCTGAAATCACATTAGCCCCTAAATCAAAATTTTTCTGAGTCTCATTGAACCTTGCTTTAATTGTGACGATTGTTACTAATTAAAAATTTTTAGTAAAAAAAACAATACCTACTTTCAGCTTAATTTCAATAATTGTCTAATAAAGAATATTACTTCTTAATAATTTAAAATTAAAAACAATTAAAGTTTGATTTGTTTATTGAAGAAGAAAACACATTTCTCCGTACTTTGCTATTTTAAAAGCAAAATTAATCCACCTTGAATACTTAATCACAGTTCCAAAATAATTCTTAAAAATGGACTTGTTATTTAAAATTTTTCGTTTTCAAAATGCTATATATATTAGTTTTTAAATTTAATTAATTTATAAAATTGATAATATACAAAATTATTACCATAAATGTAATATATGCCATAATATGCGATCAGAACCTTTAAGGAGGTTTATCTGTTGATTCTACATTTTTACAGGGATTAACGACATAATTTTTTTTTTCAAGTTTATTTTGGAAGCTATTATTTGAAAAGAAACTATAAAAAACCATTAATAATGAAAGAATATTACAAAAAAAAGTCTGTTAGTATAATACAATTTAAAAAAACGTAACTAAAATAATGAGCTTTTTTGTTATGTTACGTGTTTTTGTGTATTTTTTATTAAATTTACGAAAATAAAGTCGATAAAGTATGTAAAACTAATTGGGAATGTAATCTTTGAACAATTATTTATCAGATTTATTAAGCTTCATCAATCTGTGTCATTAGCACCCTACTTTTTATAAAGCCAAAACAAATTTTCCCATAACCCCAATGTTAAAATAACACTTTTATTCTATTCATAAAAAATTAATTAAGTCGGTGACATAGGTAAAAATAAGACCATTTTGGCCCAAAAATGCTTAAATTTTAATATTATTCACATTTTATTACATTCTGTCATTATTGTTGTTAACGGATAAACCTCCTTAAAAAAACCAATTGTTCAGTTAATATAATAATGAATCCCGTATAAATAATTATGAAGCCCTGACTCCCTGTTTGAAGTCCCTAAATCAAAAATATTCTAAGTCAATTTCACCCCTCCCCCCCTTAAAACGTCACTTTTACACCCCACCCCCTAAAAACGTCACCTTTTCACCCCTCCCCCCTAAAAAGGTCAATTTTTCACCCCCCCCCCCCGGCGGACTAAACTTTTTCAAATACCCCATCCAATGAATATGTTCCATGTTAATATATAAATTGTACTAGGTTTTGGAAGTCACGTGTTTTATTTGGCAGTGAAATTACCAGTTTTTAAATTTGAGAAACGATAAACATTAATTTAATTATTAATTATAAAAATATGTACGTGCGATCTAACACCAATAACACATGTACACTTACGCAAGATTATAATATTCTAAAGCAGTATATTCTGGAAAACAGATAAAATAAATAATAATTTAAATAAATATTTGAATATTAGTAATAGAGTGTATTAAAAAACATCTAAAATTTCCTAACTTAATATATTGATAAGACTTTCAAAAGTATATAATCAAAATAAGTTTTGTAAAAATTCAATACTATGTTAAAAACAAGACGAAAATAAATTTTAGCCAAATGGTTTTTATAAATACAAAATAGAATTATTTGAAAAAAATTTAGAAAAAATGAAATTATATTTAATAATTTTTACTCTATTTCTTATTAAATTATCGTACGCTCAAAATAATGACGAATACTCAGAAGAAAAAAATTGCAAGATACCAATAGTTTTTAAATTAGCAGCTGAAAATATTATTTTCAATGAATTTCGTGTAAGAATGCCAGAAAAATCAGAGCCATTATTAAAAGAAATTGTCAATCAATATATCTTGCTAAATAAGAAAAGTATTGAAAATTATGAAGATGTCAATAAAGTTGAAGGAGAAAAAAACGGCTCACCAAGTCCAAAAAGTGATGGTTCATCAAAAGATTCTGATAAAGTTGCTTTGCAATTAAAGGCATTGGAATTGCAATTAAAAGCTCGTGATCTTGAAGATGAAGCAAGACTTTTAAGAGACGAAGCAATGAAATTACAACTAAATTCTATTGAGGTTTTAAAAGAAAAACATGAAAAAAAATAAAGAAAAACAGAATTTAAATAATTTACTTGCGCAAAAAAAGCATTTAAAATATAATTGGATTTTTTTTGTTTCAATTGACATGCACGGTAAAAACTAAAATCATCAAATTCCTCTAAGGATTTAATTTATTTTTTTAATATAACTTAACCATAAACCATCACCCCTATAGGTTTTTAGCTGAATCTTGAATAGTCAATTTTATATTATATTTTGTAATTAGTCTAAAAGTTTTGTATTACTTTGTAATAAGTTGACTGTATGATGGTTGAATAAATAAGGAAATAAATAAATAATGCAGAAAATATTTTAGGACTGGTATTATTCATTTGATATACTCGTTTCATGTTGGATAAATCTGCAGAAAATTCGCATCGAGTTTCAGTTCTTATCATAAATAAAGCATATTGATTAAAGAGAGTCTATTACCAAAACCAAATTAAGTTTAACTAATTTTTTTTTTATATTAGAGATAAAACAGTTAAATAATTTTGACTATCACAGTTAGGTTTCAAGATATTCTACAAAAAGATAAATAATTACCAATTTTTAGTTTTTTACATGCATTTTTTAAAGGATTTGACCAACTTGATTATTTAATTTATCGCTCATTTTGTTTTTTCTGAATTATTTTAATATTTTTAAAATTATTTGACCAACAGTTTTGACCAACAGACCTTTAGTTACCACAAGGTTTTTAATAAGTTCTCACCTACAAAATATAATTAATGTTACATGAGGCTGATTCCATGCGAAACGTACGTTGACCTCTAGATGGGGTCTTCCGATTGGGCTGTAACGTTGCTCAGGTGATTATATATATAAAATGTCCTCACTCCCCAAATTTTACGTCGTAAAATCGCTTCTAGCCGTCTCTGTGAATTTTTGAAAATTGGGACCGATTTTAAAGCTCTTAGCCACCAACTTTTGCTTCATTATATAAAAGCATGAAAAAATGTTAAAAATATTATTAGAAAAAAGGTTTCGATCGGAAATTTCCCTGGCTATCCGAATTTCTTAACCGTTTTTTAAAATTTTCACGTGGAAACCTGGAAAATTGGAAAATGTGAGCCGTACCGTCTGTAGCTCATAACTCAAAACCCGTCACTTCAAATAACTTCAAACTGGGAGTGGAGACTGAGTATTCCATATACTTTCACCTAGCATTAATATGGGTATGGGTATTTTCACATACAGAAAAGTTATAACGATAATTAGTGAAATTTTCCGATTTTGAAAATGCAAATTTAGCGAAAAAGCTATATTTATATGCAAATTTAGGCAGAACCGATTTCATATGTAAAATTTATCATAAAATAAATTATTTTTTAATGCCTTTAAACCTTTTTTATTGATATAAATATATAGTCAATTCTACGAAATTAGTCTTTTTATAAGAAGCTATTCAAGTAATTCTTAGTGAAAATGACCTAATAGGAAAACGAATGTCAGGAATTTTGAAAAATCAAATTTGGCTGGATTTAGTCTGTTAAAATATGACACCTTACCAATTTTTATGGTTCTGGATTAAAAAATTTTGAAATAGCAGCTGTTTTTTGAATTAAAAATATTTTCAAATTTTTAAATAAAATCTGAGTCAATTTTCTATTTTAATTTTTTTACACTCTTAACAGAACTCAAAAACTATTTTCAAACATAAGAAATAGCTGAAACTTCTTGCTGAGAGTCATTTCGGCTGTCAGTTTTTGGAAAAACATCGAGGAAAGCTGAATAAAACTAAAATTCTAAAGAAAAATTTTTTTTTAATATGGATTTTTAATTATTATAGGTATTTTATAATTATTTATTTTTTAAGTTTTTCAAAACTAAAAAGGTTAAATACCTAGAAATAGAAATTTTAAAATACAATTAAAATTTTCTTTTTGAAGAACAGTAATTTTAAGTGCAACAAAAAAGAAAAGAATTTTCCAGGGTGTGAAAAATCCACATTAAAAAAAAAAAATTTTCTTTAGAATTTTAGTTTTATTCAGCTTCCTCGATTTTTTTCCAAAAACTGCCAGCCAAAATGACTCTCAGTAAGAAGTTTCAGCTATTTCTTATGGTTGAAAATAGTTTTTGAGCTCTGTTCAGAGTGTAAAAAAATTAAAAAAGAAAATTTACTCAGATTTTCTTTAAAAATTGGAAAATATTTTTAATTCAAAAAACAGCTGCTTTTTCAAAAGTTTTTAATCGAGAACCATAAAAATTGGTAAGGTGTCATATTTTAACATACTAAATCCAGCCAAATTTGATTTTTCAAAATTCCAGACATTCGTTTTCCTATTAGGTCATTTTCAATAAGAATTACTTGAATAGCTTCTTATAAAAAGTCTAATTTCGTAGAATTGACTATATGAGCAATTATTTTAAAAGTGCTACTTAATTTGAGCCTGGAATCGTAATTTTTTTTTTTGAGGGCACATCGATATGACCCGTGTTTTCAGTTACTTTGAACCTTCAGAAAACCGAAAAAAATCGTGAACAAGAAATCGGCGATAGGTGCCAAAAAGATTTTTTCACTTTTATGTCAAAAACCGTATTTTTCGTATCTGAGCTACCCCAAATTTTTAAAATAACTTTTTAGGTAAATAAAATTTTAAAAAATAGTTTAAAAAATCTGATTGCCAGGGAAAAATCACTCCAGAAGAAAAAAAAACTTTTCTTTTTCCGATGAAATTTAGCCAAGTTATCGTCAATTTAAGATTTTGTTCAAATTCGTCCTAAAAACGATTGAAATTTTGTCGAAAAAAGCCTGTTTCTGAACTTTAAACATGCATTACTCGCTTGATTTTCATCGTAAAATAATAATTTTTTTTTTTAAATCGATTAATTTTTTCTTGGCAATTCATTTCTTTAAGAAAAAAATCATTTATATTGACCAAATTTCAATTTTTAAGTCAAAAACTGTGTTAAGTAAATCTTGCTACTTACAGTTTTCAAAGGCTTTTGACCTAAAAATTGAAATTTGGTCAATCAAAATGATTTCTTTCTTAAAGAAATGAATTGCCAGGAAAAAATTAATCGATTTTAAAAAAAAAATTATTATTTTACGATGAAAATCAAGCGAGTAATGCATGTTTAAAGTTCAGAAACAGGCTTTTTTCGACAAAATTTCAATCGTTTTTAGGACGAATTTGAACAAAATCTTAAATTGACGATAACTTGGCTAAATTTTATCGTAAAAAGATAAGTTTTTTTTTCTTCTGGAGTTATTTTTCCCTGGCAATCAGATTTTTTTATCTATTTTTTAAAATTTTATTTACCTAAAAAGTTATTTTGAAAATTTGGGGTAGCTCAGATACGAAAAATACGGTTTTTGACATAAAAGTGAAAAAATCTTTTTGGCACCTATCGCCGATTTCTTGTTCACGATTTTTTTCGGTTTTCTGAAGGTTCAAACTAACTGAAAACACGGGTCATATCGATGTGCCCTCAAAAAAAAAAAATTACGATTCCAGGCTCAAATTAAGTAGCACTTTTAAAATAATTGCTCATATATCAATAGAAAAGGTTTAAAGGCATTAAAAAATAATTTATTTTATGATAAATTTTACATATGAAATCGGTTCTGCCTAAATTTGCATATAAATATAGCTTTTTCGCTAAATTTGCATTTTCAAAATCGGAAAATTTCACTAATTATCGTTATAACTTTTCCGTATGTGAAAATACCCATACCCATATTAATATCAGGTGAAAGTATATGGAATACTCAGTCTCCACTCCCAGTTTGAAGTTATTTGAAGTGACGGGTTTTGAGTTATGAGCTACAGACGGTACGGCTCACATTTTCCAATTTTCCAGGTTTCCACGTGAAAATTTTAAAAAACGGTTTAGAAATTCGGGTAGCCAGGGAAATTTCCGATCGAAACTTTTTTCTAATAATATTTTTAACATTTTTTCATGCTTTTATATAATGAAGCAAAAGTTGGTGGCTAAGAGCTTTAAAATCGGTCCCAATTTTCAAAAATTCACAGAGACGGCTAGAAGCGATTTTACGACGTAAAATTTGGGGAGTGAGGACATTTTATATATATAATCACCTGAGCAAAGTTACAGCCCAATCGGAAGACCCCATCTGGAGGTCAACGTACGTTTCACATAGAATCAGCCATGATTTTATTGTATTTCCCGAATTTTTGATTTTATCAAAAAATAATTCAATGCTGTTTAAAATTTAAGTTGAAGATATACTTTACGTAGTTTAACTAGATTCCAACATGGATTATATCAAATACTATTTTATTTTCAATTGCTGACTACCTATAGTTGACTTTAATCAATTAGTTTTTTGTTACTATAGGTTAGTAACCAAAATTAAATTTAATATAAAAAAATTACACTAAAAAAAAAAACTTCTTCCTAAATTTATCCTTAAGATTCCAAAGTATAATTTTGAATTTTTCAAAAATTGTTTTTTTAGCATAAAAGTATAATAACTATACCATCCTTAAAATTTTTTTATGTAGTCCTGGTAGGTTGGAATAACATATTTTTTAACTTTTTAGAAAATCTCCTAGAGGGGAAATCATATTTTAATACCCTAAAATTCAAAATCTTCTACCGCCGTTTGTCCGCGCTTTTTTAACTACTATGAAATTTTTCTTTTAAACACAATAAAAAGTTTTATAGCACAATAAAAAGAATAAATATTTTGGGCTAAAAGTGTTTCCTAGTAGGTAATCGGAGTTTCGGAAGTCTATTTTTACGTTCAATCCCTAGAAAATATTTTATCATCCCCTAAACGCGGGGTAAATTTCAAATAAATTTTACGCGTTACCTCAATTGGTAACTGTGAACAAAAAAATATCTAAAGCCATGTAATTCTTTAAGGGACTATTAAAAAGCCAAAAAAAAAAATAAATGTATATCAATTTGTCAGTCAACAGTATTAAAAAATTTTATAATAATAAAACTAACACTCTTTATAATAATAATAATAATAATAATAATTTTAATGTTAACCATAATAAAAATTTATATTTAAGTAATAATATTTGTGATAGTAACATAGATAATTTTAATTGTAATCTTAATAGCACAAAGCATGATAATCTCAATAATAATTTGCCTTATTTTATTTATAATAATGATATGAATTTTGATACAAGTAGTCATATTAATCATAACTTCATTTCTGATACTAGGTAAAAAAAGAAGGCTACTAGTAGAGCACACTTCCCCTCACCTGCAAAGCGTAATACGTCAGACTGCCCTACTGAGAGAAGAGAGTTATTTATTCCGGGATTCATGAAAATACACAGAGATGAAAATTTAGATAGTATTGCTTTTCCTATTTTTAAAGCTCTTATCCCTTCTCTTAATTTGTGAGACATCTGCCATGTTCGTTTTGTACACCCTAAGTTAAATTCCGCTACTGGTCAAGACACTACCACAAGTTTCCCCTCCTTTATCATTACCCTGAAAAGTAATGGATTAGTTCAATCAGTAATGCGTGCCAAAAGATCCCACAATTATTTTACAACAAAGAATATTAGCCTGACTTTATTAAACTGGGAAATTGCCCTTGCTATGTCTGTTACCAAAATTTTTATAAACGACGTATTACCATCCTCGGATCGCTTGCAATATATATCAGTCAAAGAAACTGCGAAAAGTTTAGGTTTCAGGTTTCTCTGGCATAGCAATGGCAGTTTCTTGGTTAGGTGGCGGGATAAAATGAAGTCTCATGCAGTTAAGTCAAATTCTGACTTAAATGTCATACATCGTTAACTTGGCATCCCACAGTATACTGATTTACCGCATAGTTCAATTGAAAGTAGACCACGTGATCCTAAATGACTAGCTAGTTGTAGTAATACTACAAAACCGAGTTAACTTCTCCTTAAGGTCGGATTTTTAAATGCTAAGTCTCTGAAAAAGTATGTCTGGCAAGTACGCAAATTTTTAATTGACGACACTTATTACCACATTTTTGGTATAGCTTAAACAAGGTTAAGATCAGTAGTCGATGATGCAATTATTAATATTCCTGGTTACAGTTCCTTACATCAAGACCACAATACTCATGGTGGTGACATTCCTCTTTACATCAAGGAAAATCTATAGGCTAAAATTCTATGTACTTCCAAAAAAGAACAGGTCGGTAAGGCCTCGATAACGGAATATCTTTTCTGTTCTGTTTGGAAAGGAAACTCCACGCCTACCCTAATTGCTCTTATTTATCGCCCCCCTGATGTTAATATTAGGTCTGATCATAAATTTATCAGCGCTCTTCGTACATACTGCCCAGACTTTAGTCATAAGGTAGTCATGGGAGACTTCAACTCTGATATGCTTGATCCGAACAATTTTGATATGCGTTTTGTAAACGGTCTTATCAATGAACTGTCACTTAAATTGGTTGATATTGGAGCATCTCACCATACTGATAATAAGAAAACTAGGATAGACTGTATATTTGTTGATGATTGTGACAGTATTATTAGCTTTGAATGTTTTCTACCTAATTTCTCTAATCATCATCATATCATTTCAGCTGCACATTTTTTTTCATGATTCACTAGAGGGTCCTTTTAAATACAAGGCAATTAATAGTATACTACAACGTGACTGAAATTCACATTTACGTGGTCTAGATTGTTTTCTTTTTCTTCCCTGCAAATAATTTTGACATTGAGCAAGGTCTCTTTGCTCTACCTAATAATATCCCTAGCTCTATTGACGTGCTTGCACCTGACAAATCAATTAACCCGGGAAAAGTTAAATATCCGTGGCTAAATAGTTTGGAGGGCCCAAACCAGGGTTTTTAGTATTACACTAAAAAAAAAAAAAATATTACAGATTTTTTAATTTTTTTGTTTTTTTAATTTTGAGAAAAAAATTTTGAAAAAATTCGGTATCAGATCCAAAAAATTACTATGAATAAGCTTTCTAAAACTAGTACTCTCATAGAAATTAATTAGGTACTACGTCCGAACAAAAAAAAAATTTTGGGAAAAAAATTTTCAAAAAATTAATTATCAGATTTGAGATATCGAGTAAAAACCATACTTTCAAATATAAGTTCTTTTATGGAAATAAATGAGGTATTACACCTAAATTAAAAAAAAAAAAAGTATTTTGAAATCTCTTGATGAAAAAATTTTTGAAAAAAAAATTAGATCTTAATTCCATAATGGTTGTTAAATACCACCGATTACAACATTTTCAAATATTAGTACTTTCATGGAATTAAAGGAAGTATTACACTAAAAAAAACAAAAATATTACAGATTTTTTAATTTTTTTTGTTTTTTTAATTTTGAGAAAAAAATTTTGAAAAAATTAAGGATCAGGTCCAAAAAATTACTATAAACGATATTTCTAAAACTAGTACTCTCATAGAAATCAATTAGGTTTTTTTTGTATTTTTTGGTGAAAAAAATTTTGAGAAAAAAATTTTCAAAAAATTAGTTATCAGATTCGAGATATCGAGTAAAAATCGTACTTTCAAATATAAGTACTTTCATGGAAATAAATGAGGTATTACATCCAAATTAAAAAAAAAAAGTAGTTTGAGATTTTTTGATGAAAAAATTTTTGAAAAAAAAATTAGGTCTTAATTCCATAATGGTTGTGAAATTTCACCGGTTACATACATACACACACACACACACACACACACACACACACACATACAGACTTTTTTTAATACCCGGTTTTTTAGCTTCCTGAGGTCCCAAAACGTGCTTATTTGCCAAAAAATCAAAAATCAAAATTTCATCTATCACAAAGGTTCCTCTATGAGGAACCAAAAACTAATCTTTCATACAATTTTACTTATCAATTTTGTATAATAATTTTAGCGAAATAATACTCATAACTATTGCTATCAAATGCAATGTCATGGGACCAAAAATTTGCTTTATTCGAAATTTTATTTTTTTGGTAAATATCATTTAATTTCACCTAGAAATCAGAAACCCAAAATACTTTTTACAATAACCACCAGGCCAAAAAGTTTCTAAACCCTGATTCTAAATTTTGATTATTCTAAGTCTCTAAAACGAAATTATTTTATCTCCTATTTGCCCCCCTTGATTTTCAAATTTCCAGAGTACTCCCTCCCTATAAACATGTTCCATTTAAAAGTACGAAGATATTAAATATGTCGATGTAGGGTAATATTTAAAACAAATAAGTTTTTCAATATAATGGTACATTTTTTGAAGTCGGGACCTAAACATTTGTAATCAATTCATCAATAAACATTCCATTCACATGTAAATAGCTGCATAAGAATTAGGAAAAAGTATTTAAAATGTACCTACATAGCTTCTAGACTATATTAAACCCTCAAAATTTATTATTACTAGTATATTTGCTCTTCCCCAAAATTTTTTGTCTCCCTTTTCTGTTCTAAAAAAAATGTCTAAATATCTATCTTTTATCCAATTTTCTATTATTTGTAAAATTAGTTTCAAAAAATTACATAAAAATAGACCTGTTATTTTAAATATTTCGTTTGCCAATAGCTTTTGAAAATTACATAGGATTGTGTACAATGTATACATATTACAAATGTATAAATTCAATGAATTAATAAAATTGATATCATAAAAAATTATTACCAATACATAAATGATATATGCCATATGTGATAAGAACCTTAAAAATAACTAATAATAAGTGTACACTTACGCAAGATTATTATATTCTAAGCAGCTTATTCTGGAAAACAAATAAAATAAATAATAATTTAAATAAATATTTGAATATAAATAATAATGAGTATTAAAAATATCTAAAATTTCATAACTTATTAAATTGATAAGACTTTGAAAAGTATACAATTAAAATAAGTTATGTAAAAATTGAATACAGATAAAAATAAGACGAAAATAAATTTTAGTTATCAAATTGTTTTAATAAATACAAAATAGAATTATTTGAAAAAAATTTAGAAAAAATGAAATTATATTTATTAGTTTTTACTTTATTTCTTATTAAATTATCGTACGCTCAAAATAATGACGAAGACTCGAAAAAAATTGCAAGATACCAATAGTTTTTAAATTAGCAGCTGAAAATATTATTTTAAATGAATTTCGCAAAAGATTACCAGAAAAATCAGAGCCATTATTAAAAGAAATTGCCAATCAATATATCTTGCTAAGTAAAGAAAGTAATGAAAAACATGAATATGTCAATGAAGTTGAAAAAGGAAGTGACTCGCGTCAAAAAAGTGATGGCTCATCAAAAATTCCTGATGAAGCTGCTTTGCTATTAACGGCATTGGAATTGCAATTAGAAGCTCGTGATCTTGAAGAAAAAGCAAGACTTTTAAGAGAAGAAGCAATGAATTTACAACTAAATTCTTTTGATTTTTCTTATAATTCTCTTTTAAAGGTTTTAAAAAAGAAATACGATAAAAACGAAGAAAAAGAAACAATTTAGATAATTTACTTTTTAAGTTTTTCGATTGACATGCATGGTAAAAACTAAAATCATCAAATTTCTCTAATAATTTAATTTATTTTTTTATTATTACTTAACCATAAACCATCACCCATATAGGTTTTTAGCTGCATCTGGGATGGTCAAGATTGTATTATATTTTGTAATTAGTCTAAAAGTTGTGTATTACTATGTACTAAGTTGGTTGTATGATGATTGAATAAATAAAGAAATAAATTTATTGACGACATTGTAGAATTCATTAAATTCTCTCAAATTTTACTCTTTACCGATGATATTAAACTGTATAACAAAATTGATGATTATGCTGACTATAAAAATCTCCAAGATGATTTAAACAATATAATTAACTGGTGTTTATTGAACAAATTAAACTTAAATTTCAACAAATATTTTTCTGTTTCTTATGGTCGCTTTATTTCATTTAATTTTGAGTACCAATTGGCTGATGATGTTTTTTGTCAAAAAACTGATGTTTTAACTGATCTTGATGTAATCATGGATCAGAAGTTAAGTTTTAATGATCAAATAACCTCAGTGTTCAAGAAAGCTAATAGATCCTGGGGATTCATCCAAAGACATTTTGATAGTTTTAACTTTAATAATATCAGGATGTTATATTTCAGCTTTGTAAAATCTATAATTATGTATGCTTCTAACATTTGGTATCCGGTTTTTGATTGCTCTATGGAAAGGCTTGAGAGAGTTAACCATAGAGCGGTTAGATATCTGGCCTATAAGCCAGGAACCCCCATGGATAAGTATGACGATGATTACACCAGTATAGCAAAGAAATTGGCTATACCAACCATTGAATCTTCAATGAAAGCCGGTGATGTTATCTTTACTCATAAGATTATGAATGAAGAAATTAATTCCACCACTCTATACAATTTATACCCTATTAACAACTCTGATAATTATCAGTTAAGGATGCTGCTCACCTTTTTTGTTTGAGTTCAGATTTTAATAAAACTTGGTATATAACAAGAATTCATATTAAAAAATACATATTTAAAATTAGAAGATCCTAGGGTGACTCCTTCATTATTAAATAATTAAAAATAATTTTGCTTCTCCGAGCATCTTATACATGTGATTCTTATGGGACGACATTTTACAATAAAAAATTAAAGTATTTTTTGAGTTCAGTTTTTGATAAAAAAATTATAACATATAAAAAACATATCGTAGAATATAATTATTCAATTTATTTTAGACTAGGGTGGTTTGTTTATAACGAAAATTTTATTTATTTAACAATGCTATCGTATAGCTGTGCGCGCGCAAGGTTCTCGCTTCTATAGTAATATGATAGAAGGAGAGAGTAATAGTTTCTTATGTCTATTATCCCCACCAAAGTACTCATCATCCTTAAGGTGTAAATTTCCATTTGAAAATGATACTATTAAGTCTAAGTACCTAGAGGGAGAGATGATCCAAAGATCATCGACCCTGTATAATTATTGTTACAAAAAGATTCCTAAAATTCTAAAGTCTAATTCTAAAACCACCACAGTTGCACACCACATTAAAAAGACTATGCATGAATATGGTTAATCCTTACTTTTTTCTCTTACCTTTTATGTAACCATATTCTAGCATTGTCTTTTAATTTTACACTTTATATTATGTTACTTTTATTTTAAAATTTATAATTATTTATGTGCAATTTAACAAATTACTGTTGAGAGATTATTTATATAAATTTTTTTTTTTACTAGCTATTTATTGTATAATTATTTTTAATTTAAAATTTGTAGAAAACACATAATATTTGTATTTAATTAAAAAAGGGAAACAGTTAATAAATAAATAAATAATGCAGAAAAAATTTTAGAACTGGTATTATTCATTTGATATACTCGTTTCATGTTGGATAAATCTGCAGAAAATTCGCATTGAGTTTCAGTTTTAATAATAAATAAAGCATATTGATTAAAGAGAGTCTATTACCAAATCAAATTAAGTTTAACTAATTTTTTTTTTTATTAGACATAAAACTGTTAAATAATTTTGACAATCACAGTTGTGTTTCTAAATATTTTAAAAAAAGATAAAAAATTACCAATTTTTAGTATTTTACATGAATATTTTAAAGGATTTGACCAATAGTTTTGACCATCAGACTTTTAGTTACTACAAGGTTTTTAATAAGATCTCACATAAAAAATGTAATTAATGTTATACGGTTTTATCGTATTTCCTAAATTTTTGATTTTATCAAAAAATAATTCAATGCTATTTAAATTTCGAATCGAAGATAATTTACGTAGTTGTAGTAGTTTCCAAAATTACAGTGTCTTATAGTGTAATACAGTGTTAAACAGTGTATAACAGTTTATATATATGTCGCAGTATTTTAGACATTTTAGTATAATAGGCTATTATCCGTATTTTAGAAAAATGAAGTCTTTAAATTCACATTTTGCCTATGATACTAAAATTTTTAGTATTATAGCCTATTATACGTATTTTAGCCTATAATACTGACGAAGCGCTGTATTTTAGAAATTAATTTTTTTTCTAGTTTACTATAGTAAAAATCCAAACGCGTCCCAAATTTAGAGTAAATATGTTATTTATTTATTTCGTGTACATTTACATCTGATTTACATTAACTTTTTTATTACATCTTATAATATAATAATGATTAGAAGATTTTTATTTATTTGTACAAGGACCACTCAAAAGATACCTAGAATTACATAAAACCCCAGATTTATAGCAACTACACCTATTTGTTGAACAATGTTTTGCAGAAGCTCTACAGTTGCATTTTTTATAACCTTGACCACCCGTAACCGTTTGCTTGGCTGCAGCATCTCTCATACTATGCTTTCTCTAGGTACATCGATAATGGAAATAAATTTTGAGAACTCGTGGGAACCGTCTTTTTATTATCCCATCTTTTGTACCAATCTGACAAACGTTATTTTTAATTTTAAATATTATTCCGCAAATATTCGGTAGGTCCAAGGGTCCTCGATCTACAGTTGGTACATGGACTGTAACGTTATCGCCGACTTCTAGTGGTGGAAATTCTTTTTCTGTGGTATTTATCATTTTATCAGCTGCTATTTTATAAAAGTAATTTCGGGAAAATATACGTATACATTTGCAAAATAAATAACATTGAAAATAAATGTACACGAAATAAATAAATAACATATACTTACATTATAATTGGTGTGCGTTTGAATTTTTACTGTAGTAAACAAGAAAAAATTGAATTTCTAAAATACGGCGCTTCGTCAGTATTATAGGCTAAAACACGTATAATAGGCTATAATACTAAAAATTTTAGTATCATAGGCAAAATGTGAATTTAAAGACTTTATTATTCTAAAATACGGATAATAGCCTATTATACTAAAATGTCTAAAATACTGCGACATATACATGTGTTTCAGGTGTTATGAGGTGTTACAAAATGCGTAACACATATTTTTACACGAAAATACCTGTAATTGACTTTAATCAATTAGTTTTTTGTTGCTATAGATTAGAATATACTCAGGTATTTGCTAAGAGCACTTACAGAAATTAAATTTAATATTAAAAAATTACTCTAAAAAAAGCTTATCCCAAAACTTGAATGATTATATAAAATAAATAAATATTCAAATTTTTATCGCTCGATAATAAGAAGAGTAATTTATTTTAAGTATCTTCAATTAAATTTTACTAAATTTATGTACGAAACTTTTTTGATGTGCAACTGTATACTTTTTTTTATTCTTCAAAAACCAAATAAACCAGGCCCAAAAATTATGTTTTTCAAGCTCTTAATCGGGGCGAGCGAAGCGAGCCGGAGGCAGCTAGTAATTTATAAATTCATGTAATTAATAAAATTAATATCATACAAAATTATCACCAATACATAAATGATATATGTCATATGTGATAAGAACCTTAAAAATAACTAATAATAAGTGTACACTTACGCAAGATTATTATATTCTAAGCAGCTTAATCTGGAAAATAGATAAAATAAATAATAATTTAAATAAATATTTGAATATAAATAATAATGAGTATTAAAAATATCTAAAATTTCATAACTTATTGAATTGATAAGACTTTGAAAAGTATATAATTAAAAAAAGTTTTGTTAAATTTGAATACTGATTAAAACAAGCCGAAAATAAATTTTAGTTATCAAATTGTTTTTATAAATACAAAATAGAATTTTTTGAAAAAAATTTAGAAAAAATGAAATTATATTTAATAATTTTTACTTTATTTCTTATTAAATTATCGTATGCTCAAAATAATGACGAAGAGTCAGAAAAAAAAAATTGCAAGTTACCAAAAGTTTTTAAATTAGCAGCTGAAAATATTATTTTAAATGAATTTCGTAAAAGATTGCCAGAAAAATCAGAGCCATTATTAAAAGAAATTGTCAATCAATATATCTTAACAAGTAGGGAAAGTAATGAAAAACATGAACATGTCAATAAAATTGAAGGAGAAATTGTATCAGATAAAGTAAGCGATAAGAATAATGAAAAAAACAGCTCACAAAGTCAAAAAGGCGATGGTTCATCAAAAATTCCTGATGAAGCTGCTATGCAATTAAAAGCATTGGAATTGCAATTAAAAGCTCGTGATCTTGAAGATGAAGCAAGACTTTTAAGAGAAGAAGCAATGAATTTACAACTAAAATCTGTCAAGGTTTTAAAAAAAAAACATGATAAAAAACAAAGGAAAAAAACAATTTAGGTGATTTACTTGCGCAAAAAAAAAGCATTTAAAGTATAACTGGATTTTTTTGGTTTCGTTTAACATGTACGGTAAAAACTAAAATCTTCAAACTCCTCTAAGGATTTAATTTATTTTTTTATTATTACTTAACCATAAACTATCACCCATATAGGTTTTTAGCTGAATCTGGGCTGGTCAAGATTGTATTATATTTTGTAATTAGTCTAAAAGTTGTGTATTACTATGTACTAAGTTGGTTGTATGATGATTGAATAAATAAAGAAATAAATAAATAATGCAGAAAATATTTTAGGACTCGTATGATTCATTTGATATACTCGTTTCATGTTGGATATATCTTCAGAAAAACTAATTGATAATGTAATGTATAAGTAGTTTCATCACTCGGTGTCATCAGCCCGCTCCTTTTTTTAAGCATAAGTTAATTCTCTTATAAGAGCAATGTTAAAATACTAGTTTGATTTTATTTATTAAAAATTAACTGAGTAGGTGACGGAGATTAAAAGAAGTTTATTTTAGCTTAAAAATGCAGTTTGATTTCGATGTATTCTACTCCAAAGATACAAATTTACCTTTTTTTAGTATTTTAGATGAAGCTTTTAAAAGATTTATAAAAACTTAGCAGGATAATGTTGGCCTATTATAGCATTGAACACAAAGTTTTTTGTACGTTCTAACCTAAAAGATATAATTATTGCAACATGATTTTATTGTAATTAAAAAAATTAATTCGATGGTGTTTAAAATTTGAGTCAAAGATACTTCATACGTTTTTCCCTGCTAGCTACCTATACTTGACTTTAAACAATTAGTTTTTTGTTGCTGTAAATTAGAATATACGATTATACGCAGGTAACTGCAAAGAGCATTAACCAAAAATAAATTTAATATCAAAAAATAAATCTAAAAATATTCTAATTGAGCCCGAAATTAAAATGATTGTATAAAATATAAATTTTCATTAATTAAATTTTATTAAAATTTTATAACTCTTTTTCAACTGCAACTATACCTTTTTCAGTCTTTAAAAACCATATAAACCAAACCCAAAAATTATGTCTTTCAAGCTCTAAATCCTTAAAAAATAGTATTTTTGACCTTTCCAGGGTAGAAAATTTCACAAAATCATAAAATGATTGCCAACAGCAGTCAGCGTATAATTATTCAGCACAAAAATATACTTCGAATAATTATATTTTGGTTCTTGACTTAAAACGAGGGGAGTCAAAAAAGTCAAAAAAGACGTTTTGAGGGAGGGGATAAAAATTTATGTTTTAAGAGGGCTGAAATTATAACGTTTTTAGGGTGAGGATCAACTAGACTTGGAATAATTTTGGTTTTGGGATTTAGAATACTTTAGGTTGATGGACTTAAGAATTAGAGTTTAGGGACTTATTATAATTTTGTTTCAAGGACTTAAAATAATTAAGGCGTATAATTTAAATTTGTTATAAACAAACATGTCCTATGTACGTTGGTTGTATTAACACAAAATATGTTTTTATACTATTTTATATTATTGCTCGACTGTATATTTTAAATAAAAATTTACAATATTGACCTTTTTTCGAGTGAATGATTTTTGAAATAAATTTACAAATTTTTCACCCTACTTTGATATGCGGATTCTAAAAACTGCGAATTTTTAAATTTTAAAATTTGTTCAATACCACCGCTCGATATATTTAAATGAAAAAATAGGTGCGAAAATCATCCACATATCAAGGTAGACTAAGAAATTTGTAAATTTATTTTAAAAATTATTCACTCCAAAAAAAGTCAATATTATAAATTTTTATTTAGTTATCTTATTGTTCACAAAAAATAATTAAATGCTGTAATAAAAAAAAAAAAATAATAAAAAAATATAAATTTTATATTTTAATAATAATTTCGTGCTAAATGAAAAGTATTTTAAACAAATAAAATTAATCACGAAGTAATAAAATAAACGTGTTTTTTAGAAAATGCAATAAAACTACAAATGTGCAATTTTATAATAAAATTTTTTGTTAACGTAACTCAGTATAAATTTTCAATTTAAATACATTCAGTTACTTAATTACTAAATCGTCATTCAAATAGTTTTACATTCTTAATATTTAAAGAAGGTTTGTTTTAATTATTTTAATTTAAGAATAAGTTAAATTTATTCATTTTATAATTCATTTTAAAGGAATTTCAAGCATGATATTAAAATTTATAATTGCTGCATATTTTATAACCATCTGTAACTCTCAAAACATTGATGACGAATCCACAAATTTCATTTCTAATATTTTAAAATCGGCACCTACTGAAGTTATTCATAATGAATTTCGTAATAGATTCCCAACTAAAACAGAAGATTCGATAAAAGAAATTGTTAAGAAATGGATTGGTACTAACAAGGCAAAAGATAAATTTTTAAGTAAACTAAATAATGCTAAAGAAGTAAGCGAATCAGAAGATTACAGTGAATATGAATGTTTACCAAGTAAAGAAGACTGTTCTTCAAACATTCCAACAGAAGCTTCATTAGTATTAACAGCTTTAGAATTGTATTTAAAAGCTCGAGATCTTGAACAGGAAGCTAATCTTTATAAAGAAGAAGCTTTGAAATTACACTTGAGTGCTTTAAAAATTATTGAAAGCAAATTTTCTTTATAAAAAATTTTTCGCATGTAAATATTTTATTATAAATAATATATTTATATCATTACATTTATTACACGACTATCATTAAAATTAAGACTAATAAAATTTTGTAAATCGTGATTTGTAGTAATAGTAAAATCAAAAGAAAAATTATCATTATGTACTAGTAATGTAAAAATAAAAAAATATTATTTAAAAAAATAAATCGTTTGTATCTTTCAAAAAAATTCACTTTTAAATTTTCTATAATTATAACTATAGTTTTTTCACAAAATAATAGTCTTAACAATTGCCATCAAATGCAATCTCATGAGGCCGAATATTTGCTTTATTCAAAATTTTATTTTTTTGGTAAATGTCAGTTAAATTCATCTGGCAATTAGAAACCCAAACACCTTTTTAAAATAACTGCCAGCCCAGTAAACACAATAACCCTATTTTATACAGTAAATATTACAATTGCTTGAATTTTCAAGCAAAACTTATAATTATATCGATAATAAAGTAATTATTTTTTTATATGGATGATTAAATAATGAAATTTTATGAGTTATCGAATTTTTTTTTGCAAGTATAATATACTATAATGTAATAAATTTTTTCTCGCATATGAAATGAACTTACAAGTATATATATATATGTTACGGGTAGAGTCCAATCGCTGGAGAAACCTAGGTCTATCCGGAGATACCTAGGATTACCCAAGCGGTGTTGGAATAAGTTAGATTCTTGATTGATTTTTTTTGATAAAGAAATACGACAAATATTTTTTATTTAATTTTTTAAAAAATCCTATATTTCGAGCATAATATCTTGCTCCTCTTCAGGGATCTATAATAATTATTACATGAATATATAAAATATTATTAGATAAATGTTTATAAAAATATATATATACTACTGACCAACAATTGTATGATTAATTAATTTTTGGTGCTATTTTTAGACTTCATTGTATATTTAGTGGCTCGGGTAATTCCCATCGATTTGCTTGCTTTGGAAAGGCAGGCGATCTATAAGCATAGAATAATATTACTCTTATTCTATGCTATTAGGATGGTTCCATAAACCTCCATAAACGCTAAAACTTAGCCGCAACGCGCAATGCGCACAACACAGCACGCATGTTCAGAAACGAAAATCGTGTTGTGCGCGTTGTGTTGCGGCTGCGTTTCTGTGCTTGCGGAGGTTTGTGAAACTAGCCTAACCGTGCAGAGGAAGAAGAGCGCGACGTAGCTTTCGTTCACGCTCGCTTCCACACAATGGAATGTTGGCAGCATAGGTGGAATGGTGACCCGAGGGGACGTTGGACGCACCGCCTTATCATCGACTTGGAAAGCTGAATGAACCGTGATCATAGTGAGGTAGACTTCTACCTCACACAGTTCCTAACTGGTCACGGTTATTTCCGCGAAATGCTTTTCAAGTGGCGCTAGGTGGCGTCTCCGGAATGCTTGCATTGCCCGGGCGAGCCGGATACCGCTGAGCACACCTTTTTTGGGTGTTCTCACTTCGCTGAGGGGCGACCGCCCTTCGACGAATAGAGGCCGGAAGGAGTCGTCCCGGAAATGCTGCGCAGTACCGTGAACTGGTACAGTGTGGCAGAGTACGTGTTCTACGGGCGACACTGATTAAAAAAAAAGAGGAAGGTTTCCTCTCGTAGGAAACTCTCCTCCTTTATTGGCAGGGTATGCCGAAAAATGCCTAGGCTGCAATTTTTCTGGACTGAAGTAATGCCTAAACAGGGAGTCCCGGTCAAGATTCTATGATATTATCATAAATGCAGGAGGGTTGGGAGTTTAGTAGGTATTAGCCCAAATCTGAGATTGAAAATATATTATATACGACTCTCGCTATAAAGCATCCAAGGATTTAGGTTACGCTACTTTTTTAAAAATGCATTTCTTGGGACCAGTAACCAATCCTAGTTATAACACGCCCCTAGGGTTAGGTTAGGCTATTTTTTTTTTAAGGCATTCCCTAGAATTAGGGCAAGATAGGCTGAAAAATCTATGCGCAAGTTTATAAGCAAATGCTGCACCATAGTACCATACTGTGACAATGCCTTTTAAAAAAAATAGCCTAACCTAACCCTAGGGGTGCCTTATAACTAGGAATGGTTACTGGTCCTAAGAAATGCATTTTTAAATTAGCCTAATCTAAGCCCTGGGAGTACTTTATAGCGAGAGTCATATATTATAATATAATATAATACAAACTCCTTATATGAAACCGCTTTCATGGACTTTAACTAGCAAGGACTGGTTAAAGTTAACTTTAACTGACATGAAGTCGTTAAAGTTATATTTTTATTCATTTTAATCGTCTTCGTGGACTTTAACGAAAACGCTTCGCTAAAGTTAACTTTAACCAGTTAAAGCTAACTTTATCGGTTGGAGGTACATTAACGGTAACATATATACTGTTTCAGCAAAAGATCTTTTGTGGAAATTAGACTCTCTGTGTAAAATTTGAATGTTGTCATAATCAAATTTATGTTTATTGTTGGTTTCTATGACATGTTTACTAATAACATTATGATATTTACTGGATAATTTAATGTTTTTGCTAAGTTCAAAAACAATCTGGCTCTTTTTGAAAATTTTTTTACGTACGACCTATAGAGTGTCCTATTTAAACAGAAGTCAAATTGAGACCAATTGGGATTAAATTAAAGTTTATTGTACAATATTCATATATGATTCTTCCTATAACAAAGCTTTATAAATTTCAAGATTTTACAGAATTACATAATACGTCAGTGCAAGAATTTCAATATTAAATGAGCACATTAATCCTTGAATAGATATATTTTAAAAATATTTAATACAAAGTATCATATAAAAGAAACACTATATAAAGTAACTCATGTAGTATATGTTTGACCATGAAAAAAAAGAAAAAAAAAAGAAACTTATATGCTGAACAACACAGAAAATAAATCTTCCATCTGACACACGCACCGCCTCTATACTCATTTTTTAACCAACCGTAAACGATGCAGAAATTTAAAGCGACGCCCTCGACAATATAACAAAACATTTATAATGCCAAAATAAAAACTTATATTATTTCTTATAAAAATAATTTACATAATTTTTATTATTTGAAAAAAAAAAATTGTTACATTAATCATCAATAATTTTTTTTTATCTGAGTGTTAATCATATGAATCATGGATATTAATGATATATCTGAGATTATATTGCATAACTTTGAATTATTTGCATTTTTGCAAAAAAAAAGGCGAATTAATTTATTCATAAAAATATAATTTTATGCTTTTTTTTTTATTTAATCTGTGTTTTTTTTTGCATATAATTTTTTTGCTCGATCTTTAGGATTGTGTTACCTTATAAAGTTTGATACAGGTAATTACTGCCAATTAGATTTCAATAAAATGGCAAAAAAAAATTAAAATTCTTTTGTAATATTGAATAAACAGCATTAAATTTAAATCTAAATAATCGAACTAAACCACATGTAAAAAAAAAACTGAATTATATGTAAAAAAAAATAAATGTATATAATTTTCAAGTATTTGTACTTAAAACCAATAATAATAGTAAAAGTTGTAAAACGTTATTATACAGCTTGGTATTATTAAAAAAAAAAGCGTGTTAGTAGAGTGATTTCCGTATCCTATAATTGCTGACATCCTTTATTATTATAATAAAAAATAATTAAGTTGTTAAAAGGTGTAGTACTAATTGATTTTAGAACTCTTAATTGTGTAATTAAAGTTGTGGTGAGAGTATATGGGGAAAATTTAGTTTAGTGATGTGTTGGTGTAATTTTTTTAATTAGAAAGAATTTTTTTATCAATGAAAATTTAATTGTATTTTTCATATGCTTGTTTTATGGATTTCAGTTAATCTAGTAATTTAAAATAAAAAACATGTTATAAAATATTTAATATTTTTATCCGATAATTGAGTCAATTGACATACTTTACTATAATGAAGTAGCAAAAAAGAGTAGTAAAAAATGTAACTTGAATTAATTTCAGCTCATTTTGGGAACTTGAAACTAATTAACCAATTTTAAAAATCAAGATTGGCATATTTTGTCTTTTTTTTATTTACTCGATTGTTTGGCTTTTATAGAGGATTAAAGCTCCATAGCTCAAACACATGAAATATATTGATTGCTTAAAAAAATTGTTTACATTTTTGTATTTTTATTTAAATTTGATATTTATTATTTAAAAAATTTTATCAATGTCTACGATACTTCGCAATCAATCTTTTGGCCCTTATGAAACAATAATGGCAAAATGTACACATCGTTAAAAACTCAAAAAATTCACCGAAAAAATGACCTTTTTAGAAACAAGAGCCTTAGAGTTCCATAAAAACAAAACATTTAACTTAAAAAAAGAAAAAATATGTCTATATCTTTTTGAAAGCTTTAATTTAAGACTTTACACTTCAAATTTGGCTAATTTGTTTCAGAATTATCGAGTTTTTCAAAATGGGCTAAATTTGCGGTTACTCTTTTGAGCATTAAAATTTAATAATAATATGAAAAATTGATAAATGTGCCTCAATTTCCCCAAATTTATATAATAAAAACAGTAATTTCGCACAATAAAAACATTTTTTTGCTTTTTATACGCCTAATTTCTTAATTTAACTAAATAATATAAGTAAAACACATATAATTACAAAATATTACAATAATTTTTTTTTTAATTAAATACATAAATATTTAAAAAAAAAAAATGAAAAGGTAAAAAAATACAAAATATTTGTATAAATATTAATAATACGTGTGTTGCAAAACGACTTAACTTTCTTGGAATATTCATATTATTTACTCATTTATTCATGTATAGAGAGCCATTTTTTTATTTTTTTTATTTTTTTAGCATGTATTTATAACGTATATGTTGATTCCCATCCAAGAAATCGCGTGTTTTATTCACATCTATACCTTTTTTTTAAGGCCTAAAGGGAGAAAACTTTAACGCTCTATGAAATATGTATGTAGAAATAACACTTATATATATATTTACAACCACCTACAAACATGCGTATATATATATATATTTTATAAAGTTCTTTTGATCACGCATTTGATATAGAAAATGAAAAACTTGTTCGTCACGAATATATTATAATATATTTATTTGTGTGGTTATAATATATCAACTTAAACCGCAGGATATATTTTTTAACGTCGCACGCTAAAATTTTATAAAATTATAAAAACTTTTAAAAAATTTAATTTTCTTTTATCTAATTTGTTTGAAAAAAAAAAGTTATTTATTTATTTGGATACAGCATTTCTTTTTCATTTTTTTTTTCAATTTTTGTAATTTAATAAAAATTTTATAATCAAGATAATCTCTAAAATACAATATCTATAATTAAATTTTTAGGCAAATTCGTATATAAAATATTGGATGACAAATATATTTATTTCAAGTTTTTTCAATCAAAAGAAGGTATCATACTATTCTCCTATTCCAAATTATTTAACTCTGCATCTCTTCTCTGTCAAGATAAATCAGATTGCTAGGCCTAGCATGAAAGAAGAATGATTTTATAGAGATGTAATGATTGAGAAATTTTCAAATGGTAACCAAAATGTCTGCTATTATTTATTGTAGACAGCCCAGAAAATTTTAATAATCTAGTGTGTTAATTAATAAATAACATTCAGTTAGATTTAAAGCTTGTTTCGGCGTTCTAAACTTTAACTGCCATAGTTCTTTGGGATGATTTGGTATGATCAGGGTATGATTTTAATGACTGGCTCTTATTTAAAAGCTTCTTTCATTGTTAAACACGTAATTTATACTTTATTTCAAAAATTAAAAGTTGAACGTAATCCTATATGGGAATTTTATGGAAATCTAAAATTCCTCGTCTCTCAGAATCTCTGCCCTCCTTTGAACCGAATTCACACCAAATCTCTTTGAGACTGTGGTTTTAATTTGACAACCAACTTAGACCAAACTGAAAATTCGACTGATCAATATTTTATTCTGATCATATTATATATTTTTTATAATCAATATGTGCATAAAAACTTTTACACGTGAAAGAAAACTCATGGTCCCATATTATAATTCTGCAACAATTTTGGCGATTGAAGCAAAATTTACCAAAAACAAAATGAAGTTTACTGTTAAAATTAGTTCAAGATATTAAAAAAACTATTTGAAAAGAGTTTTATTCTATGCATACATAATGTTTTACTTATTCTTAGCCCTGATTAATTATCTTTTAAGCTCGATGCACCCTTAAAAAAATATATAAAGAATCATAAAATATAATATTTATAAATTAATCTTAAAAATCGCTTACTTATATATAACTGCATGTAATTTTAGTTTTTTAGATAAATAAAAACTTTTAATAAAAAAAATCAAAATGATTTATTTAAAAATATTTAAAGTAAAAACTTTTAGCTTACAATTTAAAAAATTAAGTTCAATTTTAGATCTCTTGGAACTGTTAAGGAAATTCAGGAAACCGCAAAAAAAAATACAAATTATAATTTGTTCTCATTATTTTAACTTTTTATTTTGTAATATTACTTACATGATAAACTCAAGAAGTTTCTACATTGAGCTAAATATAAATGTTAGAAAAAATAGAAAAAGAAGTCTTTGATTTATAAATAAAAAAACGTGTATCAAAGATATAAAATAGTATGATTAAAAATATACTTTCTAATTCTATAAAAAATAATTATTAAAATTAATGTCAAATTTGTTTTTTTTTTCTCTTTTTCAAATTTAGTGTGAAAAAATGAAAGTTTTATAAAATTTAAAAAATAACGAATTTCTCATTAGTTATTCCTGTAAACAAAAGTAACATATTATTATTGGGATGTAAATACATGATTGCAGAAAATAATTTGTGTAATAAGGAAGCTTTATTAAATAAATCCATAGTACCAGTACATTATAATTAGAAATTTTTACTTTAAAATCATAAATTTTTATAGCTATTGAAATCCATTCAGGCAGAGATTATTGGACTAAAAAATAAATTGCTTTAAAACAAGAAGACAAAAGTTTATCAGGTTGATTAGAACGATTCATGTTAAAAATATGGATAAAACTAAAGGTTTTGAAAACTACAAACAAATTTTAAATGGTGGGGTAGTTTTTTATTATTTTCACAGCATATTTTTGTTGGATCAAATTATTTTGAACAATCTATAGATTTAAGGTTCTGAATAAATATTTTTTAAAAGAAAACTCAGTTTTTTAAAATAACTACTATACCAAATATTATCAGGTTGGTCACCGAATTTTAACCAGCGAAAACCTGTGAACTATTCTGCGAGAAGTGTCAAAAACCGGCAAAATATCTTGCTTTTAACCCAAGACCACAAAAAAATTTTTATTTTTTATAAAAAAATAATAAGAAAAACAATGAAATATTGACTCCAAAGTGTAAAAAATGTTGTAATTTTCTGCTTTCCTGCTTTTCCATCTCCCCAATAATTACCGAAAGAATTGAAATAAACAAATAAACAAAATTATTTTTTACTCGTTGTCTTCTAAAAATTATAAATTTTAAATAATCTAAACCGAGAGGTTCGGTAATAGGTAGCTGGTGGCATAATTTTGCAACTCTTGTTGAATTAATTTTTAAGGACATGTTCGCTCGGTAAATCGAACATAACCCCTAAAACTAATTTGAGCAGTATATTTGCTCAAAAAATGATTTTAAAGAAATTTTATGAGAAGAGGCACCTCAAATGAATTAATTTGCAAAATTACAAGCCATAAAATGCTATATTTTCCAAGAAAGTCACTTTTTTCGTAAACTTATGAAAAAAGCAACTTTTTAGAAAAATAAAGCATTTTGCAGCTTGAGATTTTGTAAGTTAATTCATTTTTATATTATTGAGGTGTCTCTTCTCTTAAAATTTCGTTAAAATCATTTTTTGAGCAAATATACTGCTCAAATTAGTTTTAGAGGTTATGTTCGATTTACCGAGTCGAACCTGCCGTTAATTAAATAATTTTGCAATAATACACACAGTCTTGCTATTACCGAAGTATGCAAAAGATCTGGTAATTTCCATTTTCCCAATAACTGTCAAAAAATTATAAAAAATTCTAAGTTACCTGGGGGTTTGAAAACTATAATAAATTTGTATATATATCATCCGTTTTTCTATGGTGACCAATCGAATAATTTAATTTTCCATAATTACATTAATTAATATGAAGAAACTTTTTGAAAATTTTAGCAATTTTGAAAAACTCTAAAAATTGAATGAAAAATTTATATAGTATATTTCAACTGCGCATATTTTTTATAATATTAATTAAATTTTTATTTTTGCTAAGAAAATTCAAGTTAATCTAGATTTTTTAAAGTCCGAATTTGTCAATTTTATTTTGCATGCCTAAATATTTTATTAATCAGTTTCAAACGCAAATTAATTCACCACATTTTGCAATTTACTTTACTATATTTTTATTGTTTAAAAATCTAAAACTAATAAAAAAATTTTTATATCTTACATGCCTACATGTATAATATGTTTTAGCAGTTACCACTCGGTTTTGCGTTTAAAAAAAAAAAAGATAATAATAATAAAAAAAAATAAAAAAGAATTATAAGCGCAGAAGAATATTTTTAAAAGAGTTTTATATACATTGTAAGCTATATTAAACGTACAGAAAGCCGAAAGCAAGGTCCAGTATAAAGAAACTAGAGGTCGTGTATCACAAGAGTCTGGCAGGATAATAGCCTGTCTTAAGAAGTCTTGTTGTCGGACCATGTGCCAAGTGATTGATAGACACACCAAAGTCTGGTGTAAGCTGCATGTATATATATATATATATATATATCGTGATTTAAAAAAAAATAAAATATAAAAAAATAAGTTTGCGTGGAAGAATTTGTTAAAATCACTTGGCCAGAATAGTACTTACGAGGCATTTCATGTTAAATCAGTAACTTCAAATATTTTTCTTTAAAAAAGGGTCGTGTTTAAACTTGTGTGAACGAATGGCTTTGGGTGGGAAAAATTTTTTGATATAAAACGCCCCAATTTACCTCAAGTATTAAAACAAATCTCAAAATATGACAGTTTTTTATGTCCAGTAAAAGACAATTTCTTGATGCGAAAATAACAATCTTATTAAAAAGATTTCATATTTTATATCTAGCTGAATCTTATTATGACTTTTATTTTCGAGGCTAATATGAACTGTTGAATTCCAAAATAGCAAACTATCTACATCATAAAAAAACATACTTTTTTAACATGGAATATGTTCATTGGATGCGGTATTTGAAAAAGTTTGGCTCGGCAGGGGGGGGGGGGGGTGAAAAAGTGACGTTTTTAGGGGAGGGGGTGAAATGTGCTTAGAATATTTTTGATTTAGGGACGCAGGCCCTGATAAGAACGAGTACTTTAGGTTTATGGACTTAGGATAATTTATATTAATTTATTTTTATTTATTTTATATTTCAGAATTAATTATAATTTCGGTTTTTGGATTTATTACTGTTATATGTGAACATGTTCCATGTTTGTTGGTTGTGTAGTTACACAAACCGGTTATAAATTTTTTTCACAGCTGTGGAAAAAATGATATTTTCAAAAAAATTAAAAATATAACATTTTCATCTGCTTGACATGAAACTCCCCTTATACATTACTCAAATATACCGTATTACTGTACATAATATGTACACATAAACTCTTTATATAGGTAGAAAAGAAAGTTAACTATTGCTCGTAAATTTTGCATAATATTTTTTTTTATTTTTTTTCAATTGTTTTTTTACGCTTTATATAATATATTTTTTTATAATTTATTTTTATATTTTTTATACACATTTATTTTATAGATTTTTTATTTAATACCAACATTTAGACGTCTGACTATTAAGTACTTTTTCTACTGATTATCTCCTTTTTTTATTTATTGAAAAATATGAAAACAGTATTATTTACTTAATTAATTACAGTTATTATTATTGTTATCAGGTAAGATATTTTCTGATTTTTGAGCTTTCAAATGCAGGATAAAAAATTTTCTGTATTCTTTTAGAGTATTTATAATTATACTGTAAAAATAAAAATTTGTAATATTATATAGGATCATTAATTTTTTTTTTATGTCATAATTTTACTGAAATTGATTTCTCCAATTTGATCCAAAAATTAGCAGAGCAAAGAGTTTCAATCGGATATTTGATATACTTCAGTTTCAAAATATGCTTACGACTACTCAAATTGCACCCAGATTTAATTAAACCTTAGATTTGAAGGATGGTGTTTCAAAATATATTCAAAGCTTAGAAAACTGTAAAATTTCATTGCAATTATAGTTTTTTCTTAATCTCATTAATGTAGAAGACCCAAAATAAAGAAATATACTTGCCCATTACTTTTTTTTCTTAAATCCATGCTGAGTATCCTATTCCAGGGAGATTGCTTTCTAAATATTTACTAATTAAAAAGTTTTAAAAAAAATAAATACAAAAAAGTAGCAATGAAGTTCTGTTAAATAATTTTTGAAAACTGAAAATGTAAAAAAATACTAGATTTTAGTTACACATATATGGGCATTTTTAAACCAAATCATACTAAACCTAATGGTCGAGTCTTCAAATTAGTTCTAAAGTTTTTTTCCCAAAAGTACTGCTGAAAATAAGCATTTATATGTCCTCTTTTCGTTCTGTTGGTTCAATTTTTGATTTTTCACAGCCATTTTCATTTTTTGTCTTTAAAAACAAAAGCTTATTTAAAAAAATGTATCTTTCTAATGTTTATTTTATAGTGAATAATTTTTTACTTTTGAGGGCCCGGGCCATAGGAAATTTTCTGTTTTATTTTTATTTCTGTTAAATTTTATTTTTATACGAAATTTTCATCTTTTAAAAACATAAAAACTTATATCTTTGAGTAAAATTCCTCACGGGATCGAAATTTCTTGTCAGTTTACTAATTATTCACATAACCTGGCAAGAAATTTGAAATTAAAAAAAAAAAATTTTAAAGTAGTTATTTTTCGAATTAGAGCTTTCAAAGTATAATAAACCATCCCTTTTTCATCAAAAAATTTTAAGTTTTAAAAGTAATTTAAGCTCTATTAGGATTTTGAATCTATATATGCTTTTTAGATATTGGTATTTGAAAAAAATTCCTATTTAGTTGATTTTTCACGTCTGCGCAGTTCAAGTTATTTTCTGGAAAATTTCTCCTGTTGTCCTCCAAAAAGAAAAAATTTTTCCTGAAAAAGTAAGCGCTCACGAAGAAAAATAAAAAAAATTAGCTCTCTTTATTTTAAAATGACCATAAATTGAAAATGGTTGTGAATTTACAAAAAAAAATTGAGAATTTTCCATTTTTATGAAAATTTAATAATTATTTTTAAAATTTACTATTTTTTTTGTAACATTGCAGGAGTTGCTACTATAAGACTATAACAGTATAGTTTTTGCAAGCTTTGTGCATATGTACCGTGCAGTGGTTCATATATTAAGTTCCAAAAAAAATAATTTATTTTTATATGTAATGTATAGGTATCATCTTATATATAAAATAACAAAATTTAATATTAATCAAAAAAAAAAAAAAATCATTGGTTTTGAGTATTATAAGTGCCTTTAGGGTGAAAAATAAAAATTTTGTTTTACCATAGTTTTATATTACCATAACCAAAAAGTAATACCGTTTCAATAATAACCCTATATATATTAAATCTCTTTTTTTTATGATCGATGTGGTCGCATGTTTCGTTAAACAGTCACCTTTTTTAAAAGTAAAAAAATAAAAAAAAATTTATATATATACATATATATATATAAATTTTTTTAAGGCCCTCAAGGGCTCTTTTCAAAAGTCCAGACTTCGAATGACGCCATATAATGGACCAAAACTCTTGTTTCATCTTATATCCATTCGAAACAAAACTAAAGTATAAAAAAAGAAACTATATATACATATATATATATATATATATCTTGAGGGCCCAGCCCTTAAGGCTTTATTCGTGCTTTAGGTCCTGATCTTAAAAAATAAAAAAATAAAAATCAAAAAAATATCTTCTATAGTTTAAAACTTATACGAGGATAATTGGAGATAATGTCAGGGTTACTCTCAACATTGGACCCAAACGTAATTGCACGAAAGGCCTTAATATATTTTTTACCCCTCACGAACTCTATACATATAGAAAAAAAAAAAAACTGTCCGATGATCCTGTATATAAATACATATACGGTATAAATATAAAATATCTTTGAGTAATTCAAGTAAGAATCTGCAAAAGGGTTTCGTAGAAATCCTCTGGTGCCTGATACCTTTTTGATTCCAACAAGTTTTTCTTTAACATGTAATTACCTTTTACTAGTATATTTATTTTTATACCTTATGTTATATGTATTAGAGTGGGCTTAAGTTTATAACTTATAAAAAAAATACAAATGACCATTCGTATTTTATTTTATTTATAAGTACAAATTTAAAAACAAATTTAATGCTAATTATTTTTAAAAGTAGATTTGAAAATATAAAATATCAAATTTTCGAGGCAAATTCATTTCACATAACAAGCACTTCATTAATCTTTTATTATGAAACTAATTGAAATATTATTCAGTTCATTCTGTTAATTTAATGTTTTCAAATTCATTTATAATTTTTATGACATTTGTATAATCCATTTTTTAAATCAGCAATTTTATAAACTTTCTTTCAAAAATGATTAGAAAAAAAAGCTTTTCAAAAAAATCGAATTTCACCCTGTTAAACCATTATTTTATAGAGGTTTAAATTTATACATTCATCAACATCGATTACCATTAGATATAAATTTTGAGCAAATAATATAAATAATTTTTTAAATTTCTAAAGAATTTTGTCAATTTGGCAAGTTTTATACATAGTTTTATCCAAAAATTTATCCGGACAACGATCGCCTTTTTTGAGTGATTAACTGTTTAATTTATATTTTCTGAGGCCATGAACTTCAAAAATAACTATTAAACTGAAATACTGAGAATATTTTAGTCCTAAAATGATTACTAGACTCACAATTCTATGAAAATCAAAGTTATTAAACTATAAGACTGCTTGCTGCACTTGAAATTTCAAGCTTTGCTTTAATTTTCAATCGATTCAAGCAAATACTTAAAAATAGTAATTTTAATTTTTTTAAATTCAAGCAGCTACTCAAAACTTTGCCCACCTGCTACAAAGACAAATCAACGCCAACGCTTTCAAATAGCAAAGCCCTTTTTTAGAGTGATTCAAAATACCTGACATATCATAGTATAAAGTATACGAGATGGCGGAGTCTGTCACGTCCGCTGAATAAGGGCTTTTTCTATCAGGAAGTGTCAAAATATTAATTAAATTAAAAAATATAAAACGCAAATCATAAAAAAATTTCATGATTTAATCTTCCGGACAAAAAAATTATGATTTTATAATGATACATAAACAAATTCAGGCGCAGCAACCTGACAGTGTATGTATATATCAATTGGCTAATTATCCATGCCATTTAAAAATATAAAAATTTGGCAAATTAATTTTTTCCAGGAATAAACACAAGAAAACAGTGAGTTAATATTTACTTGGTGTTTTCAACTTTCTGAGCGATTTGTTTTTTAACTTTCTAGGTGCTTGAAATAACAATTTTTTTTTTTAAAGAAAAAACTTAAGTTTTGCGAAAAACTGCCATAGAAAATAGAAAAATCTTAATTTTCTTCATTTTTAAATTTTAGTATCAAAAATTTTGTCTAAGGCTGCTGCGCTTGAATTTCGCTTAAAAATTTAAGTGCAGCAGCCCAACAGTGTATCTACTAATTATCTACTAATTAACAGTAACATTATTTCATTTAACTAGAAATAAAAAAGGATTAAATCAAGTTAAATTAACACCCACTTATCCCTAAAAAATTAATTAAACCACCAGAAATTAACTGAAAAACCAATTTAAAAAATTACTTAAATAACAATAATCTCAATAGAACATAATAATAGCACTACAAGTAAGTAAAGTAGCAGCACAGTTGCACACATACAAATTTAAAAAAAAAACTTATAGAATTAAAATAAATTACAATATAAATGAACCATCATCAATAAATACTATATATTTAGTTTGGAAATTTCTATAATTTATATAATAATAATTTTTTTTAACATTGTATTGTTTGTGTGTATATAAATTTTCTTACTTTAAGTATATAACCTATACTTATTTCATCAAAAAAGTGTGATTTTAAAAAAAGAGTATGATTATATAATAATTTTCTATACTTACCTTCTATTATATTATACTTTTTTTTTTACTCTTTAAACAAATAAATTAGCGTAAATTTTAGTACTATTGATATTTCTGTAATTATTATATGCCTATTTTATTTTTATTGATTCTCTGAAGTAATTCTTTTTGATTTCAGTGAGAAATTTAAATAATTAGAGGTATAATGGTTCTTTTGAATGTAAATGAATCTTTCAAAATACGATATTACAGAATCACTGTAAAAATTTCAGGAATTTCTACACGATAAATAACTGTACTTAATTTTTCACTAATACTTAGTTTATTCACTGAAAGAATTTTATTTTCCATCCATTAGAATCAAAATTTCAAAATTTTTAATAGACTGCAAAGTTAAGCAGCTGTCTGGATTAGAAAATAAAAGAAAAATATTTAGTAATTTATTATAATAAATCTAGATCGAACACCATTACCTGTTAAACCTGTATCAATTGGCAGTGAAATATTTTTATTTATACGTCTTATTTATAATAATATTTTATCATCAAAATTATAATTTCTGACTTAATCCATTAATATCAATTAGGAGATGATAAAAATTTCTTGATTTTATCACTAATAAAATAATTTTTCATAATTTATCTCATCGATATAAAAAGTATTACAAATTTTTAATTTATAATCTCAGATTTTTTAACGTCACTATATTTTTCATTTTTTATTTTAAAAAAACACTCCTAAAGGAGATAATAACATGGTAGAGTAATTCCGAAAAATTGGTAAATAAGATTTTAATTTTAGGGTTCGAAAATTCTTGAGGTCACAGTTTGCATTTTTCTAGTTATTCTTTGTTTTATAACTCTCTTAAAAAATATAAATAAAAGTTTATTATTATATTTTTTTGCAAGCTAAAAAATACTAAAAATGAATTTTTTTTTTAAATTAGATTTTTTACTTTTCAATAGGATTTACAACTAAATATCAAATTTCAGTTGTTTTTATCTACTATGAAAACTTATTTTTGATTAAAATATTATTTGAATTTACATAACCAAGTACTGTAATAAAACAAAAATTAAGAATTTTTATTTAATTCGTGTGTTAATAAGAAAACTTCACACTCAATAATATATTGATAAATTTTAATAAAATTTGCTTGAACTGCTTGCAATATGATTCAAATTCAGGTGAATAAATCTAATACTCCTGTAAATGTACAAGAAAATAGTTAATAAATAGTATCCTAATTTTACTAATTTTAGTCAATTTAAGAAAAAATTTCAAGTTTTCAAAATTTTGTGTGAATTTGTATTAATAAGTTCATAATTTTTTTTCAGAAATCTACAAAAAATAATTATAAATTTCTATAAATTTTTGTGAATTTTAAATTTCATTTTTCACTAATTCAAAGAACAAAATTCAGGATTTTCGATTTTTTCGTTTTAATAATACTTCGCGAATCTACTGTTTTTGTACATTTAGAGTAATTAATTTTAACAGTGTACTTATTTTTTAAGATATATTGTATTTCAATTTTTTAAAATTAAAAATTTGATTTAATTTCTTTATAATATACATAACTGACATAAACTATTTGACCCTGATTTGACCTATAATACAAAAATTTGAATTTCTTGACAAATAGTTTTAGACAACTTGAATTTTGTAAAGTTAATTGTAAAAAAAGTAAAATTATGGTAAATAATTTCATCTGTACATAAATTTTTTAAATACATTCAATGACTTTTTAGAAACTCTTGTAGGATTTTACTAGTTTTCAGCTGAACAAGAAGCTTTTTTAAAGAACATTTTTTTTTTCTAAAAGCATGTGCGATATTTTTTAACAGCAATATTTTTTAATAGAAAATTTATAAGTTCACATTGTTTATTGAAGTAATATTCAAATAAGAAAAGTTTTAATTATTTAAGAAAACTTAAAAGTTAAGTTTCAAATTTAAATAATTAATTCAGTAACTTTTAGTTCGTCAAAATACAATTTTGTTATAACAATATTTTAATTAATGACTCTATATAAACTATAGACTTATTAATATAATTAATATAATGAATTATTAATATAATTAGCTCTCTAGGTCGAAAAATTCGTCAAGTTAACTTTGTTATAACAATTTTTTAAGAGTTATTTACTTTAAAAAATTATGAAAAACAACTTAAAATATTTTATAAATTTCCTTTGACAAAATTTTTTTTGGTAGCGATCTTATTTGACACGAAAAAAATTGAACACAATACCTCTGAACACCGAAATAAAAATACACAAAATATAATTAGTTTTTATACACTTTGCATAAATAATTTAATTTTTAAGTTGAATATAGAACGAGTCGAAAAAATTGTTGTTGGATTTAAATAGTGTGCAAAATATAGTTTTAATTTCGGTATTTAAAAATTGAACACTTCACTTTTCGCACTTTCGAAAATTTCCACAATTTCGAAAAATTGACTTAAAAAAAACCCTTAATAATTCATAAATTTGATATTGAATATGAGTAACTTAACTGATAATAGCAGTATTTAGAAAAACTCTAGCTACAATTCCTATAAGATTTTAATTTTTTGGTCTCTGGACTCACTTGACTCCCGAAAATTGAAAAACAAAAATAATTCTAAAAAAGTTTTATTTACATCCAAAATAATAATTCTTACATTTATAAATCTTTTTTGATAAAAAACTATAAAGTTAATTTTTATTTACAACCTGTCCGACGGTAAAAAAAGTTTATATTTACCGTCGAACTTAAAAATACATGATATACACACATAGTAAAAAATATTTTAAAATTTCTTAACACTCTTAAAATTATACACATAAAACATAAATTATAATTAATTTATTTTAACTACCCGTCTTGATAAACAAATGACAGAAACTCTATAAACTTTTTGGCTCAAAGGCATATCTAAATTTAATAGTAAATTATATGTTTAAAAAAATTTTTTTTAATTCTTCCGTCGGCGGCTAACCTAAGTTACTAAAAAAATATTTTTTTTGGCGCCTATTTTAAACAATTGGATTATAAATTAATTGATATGTATGATAATAAACTACTACTTTTTGAATCTTTCTATAAATCTGTAACTACTAATCAATAAATCCATCAGATCCATATTTCGTTGAAATCGACATTTTATCATAAATAATATTATTTGATCGTTATAATTTTAAGCTAAAAGCACATATTTCGGAAGAAAGGAAGTCAAAAAAGCAAAAAAGGTAGGTAGTCGGCAAAAGATCAGAAAAATTAGATAATACATCTAATATATTTATAAAAAAATTCATAAATATATAAAAAAACAAAAGGCGAACGACACATACAAGAAGAATAAAAAATCTGCCCAAAGGCTCAAAGAAAAAAAAATCATGTTTAGAAATGGCGCCAGGATTCTTTTCTATATTTATAACAATCATTTAGTCTATATAAACTTTTGCGACCTCGTCCTTGCACCCAGAAAATAAATGTCGAAATTATATAAAGTTTTTGTTTTTTGTTTTTTTCAAATATGTTATTATCTACATCTGGCCACGTAGAGCTTCTCGAAATCCATAATTATCAGGTCACTCGTTCTTTTTTTTTGTTTTATAAAATAATATTACGTATTTTTTGGGAATTATATGTCTCCTGAATAAATATTATCGTCCCAAATGTCATTAATGTATACAAAACCACAAATTTTTGTTTTTATTGCTAAAAATATGAATTTTTTTGTCTCATGCATATTAATACTAATTACCAAAAATATATATTTTTAAACTTATATATTTCTGAGGGCATAATAATTATGTACATTTTTATCAATAAAATTTTTCTAACTTTTATTCCCACACACGTGTATTAAAAAAAAAAAAAGTAAAATGAATTTTTTATAAAGCGATTAATTATTGCGTGCCAGTAGTCAGTTAAAAAAAAAAAATTCGAAAGATAAAAAATCTCGTACAACAGGAGTCCATTCGATAACTAGGAGGATCTTATCTCGAGGGCTCCCTCAGTTTCTTTTTTATTTTCTTTTATTTGAAAGATCATGGTGGTTTGGTTTAAACATTTATATATATATATTCGTCCATGCAGCCATACATGGCCTGAAGCTAAGATGGATATACACTTTGAAAGTTGGCCGCATCCGCGCCAACCACGCCTTTTTCTCCGTTATTTAACCTCCTCCTTCTTCTTCGCGAATATAATCCTCTCCCTACTATAAATATTCTACACCTTTTTTTTCAAAAAAAAATTTATATATATTTTTTTTTAATTCCAATTTTTTAAACTAAAAAAGCCCGGGAGCATATATAAAAATCCTACCTTTTGGTATCGATATTCTATGTTTTATAAATATTTCGTGATTTCGACATATTTTTTATAGCCTAAAGAAAAAAAAAAAATTGAATAAACTATGATGTACATGCAGTCACGATTTTTTATTCCATGTATATATACGGTATTTATATATGCTTCAAGGTCGAATAAATTTATATAAACACGTATTAGATACCAATCCGCGGAAATCACGTGCAAATATATATAAATATTTGCAAATGTATGCATAAATAGTTGTTTATCCTTGTATCCGTTTTATATATATATGCATATATATATTATGCGCGGTTCCTCGAAAAAATAGCTGCAGGCAATATATGCATAAAAAATGTCTACTAAGATTTTTACGCGATATACCCACCCCCGTATGTATGCATAAAAAAGGACTTCTTGTATATATAAATCTTTAAGGACATTAATGTTTTGTATGGTTGGCCTAAGGTAAAATATGAAGAAAAAAAGGAAGCTTAAGAGTTTTACTAAAAAATATAACAAATTCATAAATTTTTGTACAATGTTACGTGTACTGTATATTAGCTTGGACTTTTTGGGTGTTTAAGGGCCGAAATTGGATAGTTTTAGATTTTAAAACTTTCTGGATGATGAAAAAAATATCAGATGAATATTTGCCTCAATGATAGCAAAGCTTTTCAAATAAATAACCAGAACTTAAATTTTCAGGATATTTTTCTACACGCCCACTTTATATCAGCCCAGATAAATTTCCAAAAACCAAAAAACTTTGAATTTACGCCTGAGCTAATATACAAGATAAAAGAAAATATGCCATATTTATATAACATACACGTGAAATATACTAAAAACGCAGCAGCTACCAATTAAAATACATCTTCTCTCGTTTCAAGTGACTCCTGTTTTATACATATATAAATATTACATGCTACCATACAATATCTGACGCGTCCTTGTAAACTTTTTTTATAATTTTTTTTTTTTTACAAAAGACAAGACAGAAGGCGTTGCCAAAAAAAAAAAATTCTGTGTGACAGTTGAGAGAAAACTGTACACATAAAATATACAATGAAAGGAGGTTGAAATAAAAAATTTATATTTACTCCCTATATATATAACCGGTGTAGTAGGTTTATAAACAATTTTTTATATTTTTTCTTTATTGCATAATATATTTATGGTTGAAAAAAAATTATTTTTTTGCACGTTTAATATTTTTAGTTATATATGCACAACACATTTTTATTATTAAATAAAACACATTTATTTTTTTTACATTTAAAAATTTTATTTTATTTTTAAACACATTTTATAACAAAAATATTAATATTCACATTAATAGTAACACTAAATATTCTAAGTACACTTAATAAATAAATCGAATTTTACAATAAAAAAAAAATAAAAAATGTGTAACACGCTACGTCAGTAGTTAAACTTCAACTGATCTCATATAACAAACAACGGTCGATAAAATTGTTGTGTTTCCACCAAAAAAAAAAAAAAATAATAATAAAATAAAATTATTCTCTTTTTTTTTACAGTTTAAAAAAAAGTACAAAATTGTGGTAATTTAACCCCCACCAAATATTTATATATATAATTCTTTATAATATACGGTAATCATCAAGAGAGAATAACTTAACAACATAAATACATATATATATTTATACTAAATTACAAAAATGAGGCCCGCAATCAAGTAGTTAATAATAAAGAGGAGAGAGTAATACTATAATGAGCAAAAAGGACGAACAGGGGTATTTTTTTGGTTAAAAGGCCCTTTATCTTGTATTATGTACTTTTACTTTTAAAATTAATTGATTCAATACAGTTATTAAGCTTTGACGTAAATGATTTAGTTATAATATCCTAAATTTTCAGTATTTACTATGTATGTTTAGACTAACCCACATATTTCACAAGCATTCAATATTGAGCACTCTAATAATTTTTACTCCTAATGTACGCACATCCTGAATACGAAAAAAGTTTAAAAGATTATTGTATGTATTTAAAGGTTAGTAAAGAAATCAGTAAATTAAAAAAAAATAAAATAAAATAAAATTCCATTCGAAACTAGACATTGTTTATTGTCACAATGATTGAACTAAATCATTTGTTAACAGTCATAGTAATAATTTTAAAGTATCAAAATTTCGAAGATTGGAAGGATAGCCTTTTTTATTTTTTTAGATATCCATAAAAAATTTCCTTGTGTAACAAATTAAAAAACCAATTTTATTACCAAAATTAATGAGTTTAAATATAGCAATTTGTTAAAAACTGGTACAGCATGGAATAGTGACGCATATGGCTAAAATCGTTCCATATAAATCTGTAATTTCTGACGTCACGTAGCTACTTAAAAAATTAAATTAACAGCCCGGCTACACTATGAGAAGCAATTAAAATTTAAAAAAAATTTTCAGGAAAGGGGAAACTGTTATTTCATCAATAATCAAATGCAATATCCTCATGGTTATAAATATTCATTTCTGGCTATTGTGCCCATAAGAATTCTTGCTCCAAATTACAGATTTCTAAGTAAAAGGCTAAGAATTCAAGCTTAAAAGTAAATTAGATACAGTTAGCCTAGGTATAATCATAAAACGTTTAATTTTGGATTTTCAATTTTCCTTTTTTTTATAATCATCAAACCTAGTAGGTACAAAACTTTGCAAAGATAAACTTTAAACACTATTAATTTAAAATAAATATAATTATTTTTTATTTGGCATTAAGTCCAGTCTTTTAGTTCACTTCGGTTATATATAATAAAAACTATTTTGAATAATTTATTATTAATAGATTACTTATATAATCTAAAAATACGCTTTCTCTTTCGCGAAAAGTGACATCTAGCGGCTATTATAGAAGTAATAACATAATAACAAAGCCGAGAATATATTTTTTAAAATTACATCGATAAACGAGTCGTAAATGCTTTTCCAAAAATTTTGAATATTAATTTTACAATTCTGATTTAACTTTTAAAATAACCAAATGAAATCAATCAGTTAGTTCAATTTGCAATCGCTCTTATTTCCGAATGAAATTTAAATGTCATAGCTCAATATGGCCAATAAATTCACCAGATATAATTTCTTTATATTAAATTAAATAATTAAAAATTTGTAATACTAATAAATAAATAACTACCTTGTGAATTTGAACATTTTAATTTATCTTATTTATAAGTAGCTTATTCATAAACCATAATTTTGAAATTCCGATTCAAAAAATAAACTAAAGAATTTTTATTATTATTATTATTTATTGTTCTTTTTTTTTATATTTGATAAATAACTTTGAAAACATCTTTTCAAGACAAGAAATAGTCAGCGTCGACGTTTTAAAAATCTTTCTTTTTATATATGCGAAATAAAAAAAACAAGCAGCCACGAATCCCGCCCAAGCCGCAGGGTTAAAAAGTCTGCAAATGATAAAAATGAAAGTCAAAAAAAAAAATAAAAAGAAGAAATTTCTTATTATATATATTGTTTTTATTTAATTCTTACATGTTCATATTTATTTCAAAGCCCCTGTTTAATTATTAGTTTTTATAATCATTACTTTCTGCGGCATTTATAAAATTAAAAGATACGTTATAATATTCTTTACATGTATTTAATAATCTGACTTAATCTAAAGGAATATAAAGAAAATTTATTAATATAGTTAATAAAATATATTATTCTGAATTATTATAATATTTACAATTTAATTTAAATAAATTTATACGTTCAAACTTATATAAGGATCAGAAATCTCTTATAATCTGATAATAAATAGACATTGCTATGTTAATGATTTTTTTGGTATTTTAATCTATTTTTATTGTTTTTGACCCATTCAGCTACAGCAGACAGTTTAGGCTATTTTTTGAGTTTTTTTTTAGGTATTTCAACCCCCCACCCCCGAATTATTACAAACACACTATTTGCCATTGAGTTGATTACTTTGGCCAAAGTTTCATTGTACTAAAGGAAAACCTGCTGGTTTCGGCACTCTCTTGAAACCAGGCTAAACTCTTAATTTTATTCTACGAAGCTTTCTGATAATATATTCAAAGTTTAGCATATGTCCCATTGTCCTGAGGGTAGTTACACCATACCAAAAATTTAGGTCACCCAGGTGACCATATTGAAACCAAGCTAGATTTTAATACTTGATGCTCATCATTATCAAAGACCTATAGCGAAGGCGATATTACGGAGAAGCTGTCCCGAGCCCAGTAATACGGCAGTATTTATACTGGGTGACTCTTTTGAGACCAGGCTAAACTTTTACTAATTACCATATTAAGATTTTTAATGAAGTATACAAAGCTTAGTCTATGCCGCATTGTCCTGACGAGAGATATAGCCCCCCGAAATTTAAGTCACCCAGGTGACAAAAATGATATCATGCCAAATTTTACACGCTTTTTCTTTTCACCGAAACAAACATATATTTGATGATTGTAAATAAACAAAAATGTTTTCTGGTAAAATTCATTACACAATATTTATTCACATGTAATTATGAAAAATACAGGAAAAAATTTTTTATTATTTATATGATCAGCTTACACTATTTTTATATTACCTCTGCCATCCTGTCCATAAGGATAAGTTTGATGGTATTTTGGCCTAAAAACTACGCTAAAAGTCAAATTTCTTATATATTATTAGAAAGCTTCGTAGAATAAAATGTAAGAGTTTATCCTGGTTTCAAGAAAGTCACCCAGGTTACTTTCCGAAACCAGCAGGTTTTTTGTTCGTACAAAGGTCTATAAATTTGTTATCTCGGTGGCAAATTGGGCTTTTGAAGCCGTCCCCGAGTAGTTTCAAAAATGACACACAAATTCTTATGGACTTCCTGCCTAGTAGAAACAATTTAACTTAAGTAACTATCACCTGAAACATATTGCGTTATCCTGCTTTATGAAAACGCTCCTCAAGGAATCAAGAGAAAAATTTGACTGAATTCGCAAGGTTACAGACAACATTAACCAATTTGCAATCTTGAAAGTAAAAAATTTTATAACAATTAAATAATAAAGCTACAAATAACTATGACTGTTTTGATTTCTAAAATAAAACCAATAAAAATTTTCATAAAGATAAAACAATAGTACTATCATGCTTTGAAAAGTACTGAATATATAATTTAAAAAAAAAGAAATACTTTTTGTTTTTATATACCCTTATGAGTTCATTTCAATTGCGGGAAAAAATTGATTTCAGAATATACAATTTCACTGAGTTTAAAAAATAAAATAATACCCCTCCTTACTATTATAAACGGTTTGTAAATTTCCAAACAGAATATTTAATTTTTAGGGCACGCTTCTGATTTTTATCAAATGACTTAAAGTACATAGTATCAATTAAAAAAGTTTTTTTTTCAACATATTTGGTGTAAATACTTTATTTATAACCAATATATCTCAAAACATTTTTAATTAAAATTTCAAGCAAAACAACGTGTACATGTTGCACTTTGTAAAAATTATTTGGAACTACAAGGGGGAAATGCCTACTATAAAACGAAGTACAGAAGCTGAAATAAAAAAAAAATTTACAAAAAGTAGCTAATGTTAAAAATAATAATAATAATAATCAAAAAGAAAAATGATCTTATAATTTATGAAATACAATAAAAAGGTTTGTACTTAATTTTTAATAATTATAGAGAATGTAGTCGAGCGGTAGCTAGAAGCCACATTTTTGCGACCTCCTCGGTAAAATTTGTTAATATAAAGAACCAGAAAGATAAAGACCCGAGGCATTAAAGTATTTAAAAATCACCGGCATCAATTTTTTGCGTGTTATACTAATTTTTTTTTATTTCTATAGATATTTTAGATATTTTAGATAACAGTCTTCTACTGAACCAGTTTATTCATAATATTGATTAACGAATTTAAAATTGTCTGACACATATTAAGATTTAATACTTTACGACTACCTATAATTTGTAAAAATGATCTTTTAGACTTTATAAACCAGTAAGATGACGGGACGGATCTTCTTTATTTTTTATTTTTTAGAATTACAAAAAATATTATTACATTAAAAAATTTTGTTTTTAATTATAAAAGTTTAAAAGGACACAGAGCCAAAAAATTTTAAAATCAATTTTTTTGATTTTTAACAAAATTTATTGATTAAATTTAAAAAAAATGAGTTTCATGCTCTTCACAATTTTTTAAATATTATCATCGAGAATTTTTGGAAAATCAGAAATCTAGAATTTTATTCAAATTTCCAAAATTCTCTATGGGATGATAATATTTAAAAAAATTTTTGGATTAGTTTAGTGTGTTTTTTTATTGCGTGAGATTCATTTTTTTAAAATTAAATTAATAAATTTTGTTAAAAATCAAAAAAAGTGATTTTAATATTTTTTTGTTTCTGTGTCCCCTTCAACAGAAAATTTAATTTGACCTAAATATTTTATGATCTCACAAGAAGATTTTCTGTTAATAATGATTCTGAGAAGTTACTCATGTAGATACGCAATATAAATAGGTTTTTTAAAAATAATAGTCAATAGAAATAGTAAATAATAATTTGATAAAATTATTGACAGAGACAGTTTATAGTAGATAGTTCTTTTATAAAATCTTTCGCTCAATCATCAATGAAAAATATTTTTAAATTTAAAGTTAGCATCCAACAAACCTTTTGGAGAAAAAACTTCCTTTTTATAGTGTTAAAAACAAGAACATCAAATCCTTTAGGTTTATAGACTTAGGATAATTTATATTTCGGAATCTATTGTAATTTCAGTTTTTGCATTTATTACTGTTATGAGTGAACATCTTTCAAGACCGTTAGTTGTGTGAACATTCAAACCAGTTATATTTTTCTTTATCTTCAGGTAGTTTTAATTAACCTTCATATTGAAATTTTGGTAGTGAATTTTTTAACATGGAATATGTTTATGGGGGGGAGGTACCCGAAAAAGTTCCGTTCAGCATGGGGGGGGGCGAAAAAGTTATATTTTTAGGAGGGGGGATGGTCAAATGGATTTCAAATATTTTCGATTTCATGCGCCAAAAAAGTAATTGCGCCAAAGTGTCTACCCCACCTACATCCGAAACGAAAACTCTTTTGCACTTTTTTTCTTTCAAAGATCAATTAACAATACTTTTTCAAATAATAATACATTAATAATACTTTTTCATACAACAGTGCATATAATGGTAAGTGAGAATCGGGCCAAATCGCTGGTATATGTATATATACTAGCGATTTGGCCCGATTGCGCCCAGGTAATACTCTGGAATAGTTTTTTAGTAGAGTAATTATTAATATATTTTCATTCGAAATATTCTAGTGAGCCCTGAGTGAGCCTATAAACTCTCACGTAACAATTTATTATATTATACATATATAAAATTTAAGAAATTTCAAGCACTTCAAGCAGATCAAACCTCTGTAAAATAATATTCAAATATAAAGGTATAATTTAATGATAAAATTTCTGTATATTCATGTTTATACATGAAAATATTGAGTATTGAAGTTTACCAGAAATTTTATTTATTGATTAGAAGCTTTAACATAAGCAAATTTTGATGAAAATTTATTTTCAAAAATAAGGCTATGACATTTTTTGATACTGATTTATCAGTTCGTGTTATTTTTAGCCTTATTAAATTTAATAAAACTTTGAATGTAATTTTTATGAAATTAATAGAATAAAAATGCCAGCTGTATTTAAATTAGAAAGAGAAAACTAAACTTCTCCTTTCTAACGGTATACACAAGCCAGCATTTTTAGTCGTTTTGAAAGCATGTGCGAGGCAAGTACTTACACAAATTTTTAAAAAAAATTAATTTTATAATTTTAATATTTTTTGTTTTTTAAATAATTAAACGGTGTCTAGATAAGGTGTATTAGGAGTCTACTGACGAGCCAACCTAATACACTATGGCGAAACACTGTTACGTACCTATTAGTTTAAAATTAACCAATTTATTGGTTAAATTAATAAGAATATCACAATTAAAATGAGTTAATATCATAATTTTATAGTAAATATTGATTTTCATTAAAATTTAATATAGTGCGTGCTGTATTTTTTAGAGTATAAATAGTAACAAGGCTCATTAAATGACAATGAACTGATATGAATTTTTTTTTTTAATTTATAAGAGCACGCATACAAAAAATTAGTAAATATAACTAAAATTACGATGTTGTTTACTAAATTCAGTTTGGTTAAAAGTCACTATAAATAATTAGTAAAATTTACTAATAAAATTTGTTTATAAAACTAAAACCTCAATTTTTTTAGAAAAATTTACTAATTTTTTGGTTAAATTTACCAATCTATGTTAATTTGTTTTTACTACATTTTTATAGGTTAATTTAACTATTCTTTTTTTTGCGTGAGCCATTTATTTATATATTTTTGTCTATATACTTAGTGATTTGTGAATGCTGGTAATATTTTTAAAATTATGGCTTTAAGTATTAAAACTATAGTTAATAAAAATAGTTTTTATTTTTATTTTAAAAAATTTGTTGATTACAAAAAAGTTAGATTTATATAGTTAGGTTATAATGATTAGATTATACATTATTTTGATTAAATATTTTTTTTTAATGTTATGGTTTTTATATATCTAAGTTAAAAATATTACTATCCATGGATAAAACAATGTGAATGGTCGAATGTTTTTTTTATTTGTTAACGGCAAAAAAATATGTCTTTACCAGCCTTTTTTTTTAATTATTTATTTTTCATAGAGAGATTTTTTAGTATAGTCCTGGAGCATGGTTTTATTTGCGATTTTTTTTGAAAGCATGTCCATGGAATTTTTTGACGGTAATTATAGTATTTGGGGTCGCTGATTCCAAATCCGAGGTCCGTTTTGACCTAACGTGGTCCAATTTTGCGTAATTGCCCATTAGGTCATTTCTAACTGTTTTTTGCCATCTTTTGTTAAAATTTTTAATATATTACCATTTTTCTCACACTACACTAATGTTTTTTAGGTCTCTATACCTAATTATCAAAAAAAATGATAGCCCATAATAGGGATTCTTAGGCTATTTTTCACGCTTTTTGGGCTAATTTTAGCTATTTTTATGAAATAATGCCAATTTTTATCTACAGCTTCTTGTTTCGGAGTATTTTAAGTTAGTTAAATACGAATATTATTTTTAATTTATCTAAAAACGGTGCAGTAGCCATTATAGGCACTTTTAGGCTGTTTTTGGTAATTGGTATTATTTCATAAAAATAGCTAAAAGTAGCCCAAAAAGCGTCAAAAATAGCCTAAGAATCCCTATTATGGGCTAACATTTTTTTTTGTATGAGTAGATATGATAATTAGGTATAGAGACCCAAAACACATTAGTGTAGTGTGAGTAAAATGGTAATATGTATATTAAAAATTTTAACAAAAAATGACAAAAAAACGTTAGAAATGACCTAAAATGGGCAATTACGCGAAATTAGACCACATTAGGTCGAAACGAACTTCGGATTTGGAATCAGCGACCCCAAAAACTAAAATTACCGTCGAAAAATTCCATGGACATGCTTTCAAAAAAAATCGCAATTAAAACCATGCTCCAGGCCTATACTAAAAAAATATTTTTTTCATTTTCCACATTATTCTCTTTTAACCTAAAAATACCGAAAAATCCTAAATATGAACTCTTATTTGAAGACTCTTATGAAAATGATTCCATATATTTTTAAACTAAATTCTCTGAATTATTCGAGTCATAGAAGCATTTTCATCAATATCCATAATTTGATTATTTTGCAAAAATAATTGCTTTAGCTCATTACTTTCCTATTTATAAATAATAAGCATAAAATTGCTTTAATTGAATATTTCAAGCAAAGCAGCCTAGCCATACAAATATTATAATTTATACAAACTAATAAAATTAATATTTTTTAGTTTATAAATCTGGTATATTTTTAATTTTTAAAACTTTTAAATTATGTAAATCTTTTAAAGTTAAGCAAGATTCTAAATATTCTAATGACACTGGAAACCAATTAAAATTATTTTCTGATATTAATTTATCAGATGATTTCTTTATTTTTCTATTACAAATTTGGATTGAAAATAAATTGTTTTACTGTAAAATTGTTATGATTATACAAAAAATATGAAAAAAAAATATTCATTTTAGCATTTGCATGATGTTTCAACAGAACCTAAAACAAGTGTTAAATTTTTTGGCACATTATTAAATTTTATATGATTAATTTGATTTGACAAATAAACAAACAGCTCATCAAAAGTTGAATTAGAACTAAAAGATAAATTGTCGAAGCTATTAAAACTGTTTTTATTAATTTCCAATATTTTCAAATTTTTTAATGAAATATCCCAATTTTTTGGGAAACTAGACAATTTATTATTAGTCAACATCAAATTCTCTAAACTATTTAAGCCAATAAAAGAATTTTCATCTATATCCATAATTTGATTATTTTGCAAAAATAATTGTTTCAATGATGGCATATTTCTAAAAGTTTTTTCATTAAGACTTTTCAATTTATTGTCATTTAACCATAAGGATGCTAATTCTGTAGAATTAGATATTCCTGGAAATATTTCAATTTTATTATTTTCTAAGCTGAGAAATTGTAAATTATACAATTGATCAAAAGATCCTTGCTGTATTATCTGAATATCATTGTGTGACAAATTTAGATAAATTATTTTAGTCATATCGTGAAATACGTCATTTTCGATAAATTTTATTTTATTGTAAGATAAATCCAAGTACATAATATTTGTTAAGTTCATAACATTCGAAGATGTGAATTCTTGTAAATTATTGGATTTAAATGACAAATATTCTAAATTATATAAATTAATAAAATTGATATTATTTAATTTATAACTTGGTTTGTTTTTAATTTTTAGAATTTTCAGATTATGTAAATTTTTCAAAGATAAATTTGTTACAGCCAAATCTTCTAAATCTAAATATTCCAGTGATTTTGGTAGCCAATTAAAATCATTATTTGATATTGAGTTACCAGATAAGAAAATGTGTGTCAATGATGACATGTTAGATTCAGAACTTATCGTGATTTCTTTTATATTACTGGATCTTAAAAATAATTTTCGTAACTTTGGGTATGAACCCGTAATATTAATTCTACACTGACTATCATCAGAACTATAATATCGATAACCATTTTTGTAATAATAACCAAGAATGCATTCAGAACCAGTATTATCTAATACTAAAACTTCTAATCGTAAGTGATCAGATGATAGTATATTTTTAATTGGAAAAGGATTATTTTTTAAATTTACATATTTTAAATTTGGTAACGAAGCCCAAGAGAATGCATGCATCTTTACATCAGATATTCCTCTGGAACTTAAATCAATACATTCTAACAATGGAGCTACAATGAAACGTGCTGGAATAGTACTAAATGTAATACCAGAAAAATTAAGATAATTTGATTGACTGGAACAGTATTTTTCAGCTTCATCAGTGACTATGCTGTTTATGTTTGGATAAATTACATCAGCTTTTATTGTCAAATAGCATAATATCATTTGCACAAGTAATAATGACTTATGTATCTTCATTTTGATGATATTTTCTGTTCATTTAGTTTTGACAGTAAATTGATAATAAATCTGCAATGTGATAATAATAAATTTTAATGTTTCTTTAAACGAGTTTTATTAGGTGAAATTTAAAAAATGCTAAAGCTTCGGTAAATTGATATTTATACATTTCCGGATATTTTACATATGTATTAAATATCTACGAACGTGCTTCTTAAGTAAACTGTTAAAAGTAATAGTAAATTTTCAAAAAAATATCTAAATATTTGAAAAAAATCGTAAATATATACTCATAATTCAATATCTAGGATTGTCGATTTTTTTTGTGAATTTATAACTATTTTTTGTAAATTTTCAACAATAAAAAATTGTAAACTATCAATTTTTTTTTCGAAATCACAAAAAAATTAAGAATATTTTTTTTTCGAATATTTACAAATTTTTAAAAAATTTTCCAATTTTTTTGTTTATATAAGGGTAGATTTAAATGAAGCGTACACGACTTGTAAGGTCGGGTCTTCAAAACTGCCCCAAAAACTGCCTGAAAGTACTACCAAAAATAAGTCACCAGCCCAATTTTTAGCCTCCCAGAGCAAAATCTCGATTTTTGGCAGCCATTTTTATGTTTTGGACTTTTGTAAAAAAAATAAGAAAAATGAGTCATAATTTTTTTTATTATTGCTGTAAAAAACTTACATTAGCATGAAAAATTTTTTCCTTTTAGGTCCGGATAGGAAATTTCTCTGGCTATCTGATTCTGGGATCAAAAATTTTTTTGAGTAGCGCATGCGCGAGGAATCGCTAAGATAGGCTGTTTTTTTCAAAAGTCGATTTCTCAAATGCCTATATTAGTGAAAAATCTTCTAAAGAGGCTTAAAATTTTCCTTAAACCTTATATTTTTTGTCAAAAAAAAATTTCGATGGGACACTGCTTTTTGGGAGCTCTAGATAAAAAAATAGCAGCTTTCAAAAGAACATTTTTTACAAATTTCAATTTTCCCTCCAAATCACGTGACCAATCAAAAATCTGACCAAAAATTTAGATTTCGCGGGAAATTTTAGATAAGGATGTATCTTTTCATGTTTTTAAGAGCGTTTATGTTAAAGCAGCGAAATGATAAAGAACTTTCTGATTACTTTAGAATAATTTAGTAGTATTTAAAAAATAAAAAAATTCCTTTCAATTAAAATAATCTTTCAATTTAAAATTTCGCTGCTATTTTTTTATCTAGAGCTCCCAAAAAGCCCCATCGAAATTTTTTTTTTGCCAAAAATATAAGGTTTAAGGAAAATTTTAAGCCTGGTTAGAAGATTTTTCACTAATAGTCATTTTAGAGATCGACTTTTGAAAAAAAACAGCCTGTTTTTTACAGCAATAATAAAAAAATTATGACTCATTTTTCCTTACTTTTTTTACAAAAGTCTAAAACACAAAAATGGCTGCCAAAAATCGAGATTTTGCTCTGAGAGGCTAAAAATTGGGCTGGTGACTTATTTTTGGTAGTACTTTCAGAAAAAAACACTTTGGGACAGTTTTGAAGACCCGACCATACAACTCGTGTACGCTTCATTTAAATCTACCCATAAAGAAATTAATTTTTATAGTGTAAAATAAAAGATCTTTAAAAAAATTAAATAATTTTTTTCATAATTAGGTATTCTTATCCAAATGAAAAAATCAATTTTTCAGAAAATTTAAAAAAAATAAAAGAAATAAACTTTTTCATATGAATTATAGAAAGATATATTGTATAAGAAACATTTTTTTTAGTTTATAAAAAAATAAAAACTTACTTTTTTATAATTGACTCTTTAAACTATTTATTTTTAATAAACTTCTTTATATACTTAAGCCTTGAAGATGTATGGTGTTTACTGAAAAATAATCAAGTTCAGAGGAGAGAAATTTAAATATAGCACATTTAATCACACTATATATGAAGCATTCCATATTAATTTAATTGTTTAAGAATAAATTTTTTCATCAAAAAAAGATCTATCCCCAATTAAGTAATTAGAAACAGGAATAAAATGAAAAGTAATCTGCATAAGGACTATTTCTATTTTAATTTCTAGAAAATATTTATTTATCGTTATAAATTAAAATTACTTCAACGTAAATAAATAAATGTAAAGCCCCAGATACTTTTACAAATATAATGAAAAATAATGTCAATGTGTTTGTATGAAACCTAAGACGAAAAAAAAAATAAAGCATTCGTCACTACTTCATTACGATATGATAATTTGAGATATTTATATAAACTTTATTCATTTTAATTTATAAAAATTATTCTTTTTATATTATATTAATTCAATTTAAAAAAAAGTTCTCTTTTGTCCCAAAATGAACAATTTTTAAACAAAATGTTGTCAAAATTGCAATTTTCGATAAAAATAGGCTTCATGGATTTCAAAAATCTTGTAAAAGCTACAAACTTACAAACAATTTTCACTTGTTTCATATTCTTGAGTTGTTTCCAAGATACGGGCTTAAAAACCTAAAATTGCAACTCTGACTTTAAATTATCATATCTTGTAAAGAAATAATTGAAAAGGGACAGGACGTTTTTAGCTTATACAGATACTTCTTCATAAGGTTTTACATAATATTAAAAGTAAAAAATTACAATAGAACTTTATTATTATTATTATTATTATTATTAATGAACTAGGTTGAGGTGAGTAACTGCAGGTGCAGTACAAGGAAGGGTCCTCGGATCGGATCTATGATACATCATGTATGGCAAGGTACTTAGGCTTCCAATGCCTGAGCACACTTTTACCGTTGGATACGCGAACGATTTGGCCTTAGCTATCGCGGCAAAAGATGCTAAAACTGTCGAGGAGAAACTAAACCAGGAAATGTAAGGAATAAATTATTGGATAGAGAATCATTTATTTTTTTGAATGGAGTTTCAGATAAAAATAATTTTCTTAATTTATGAAACGTTCCTGTATTATTTAATTCTTCACAAAGATTACTATCAGATGAAGGATGAAAATTAAGAATTTCTAATTGAATAAATCCAGTAAAATTTAAATTGCATTTAAATATATAAGAATTCCAAAAATTTTAAATTTGGAAGCCCAATAAAAGCATCAGTTTCTATACTTTCTATATTGTTTTCTTCAATGATTAAACACTAAGCATTACTCACAATAAATTTTTCCTTTAATTTTTTAAGATTTAGATCGCTTAATTTGTAATAATTATCGAGGCAAAAATTGTTATCATCATTTAAATATTCGCTCCATATTCCTAATGTATATGAATAACTTAAAACCAAAAATGCAGGAAATGATGTGAAAAACAAGATAAACTTTGAAAACCGCATTATATTCTGAAAACAAAATTATAATAATAAATAAAACAACTTTAAAAATTAAGATCATCATTATTTTTATTTACGCTGTAAGTACAAACTATTATAATAAAAAATTATTAGCACTAAGGCTCTTTAAATAAAGGGAAAATATTGCTTAGGATAAAAATTCCGCAGAAAAAAATGCGGACTTACGTCCAACCGTAAAATCAATTGAAAGTTTTTTTTTATTTTTGAATGGTAAAAATTTTCAAAAATTTAGATTTTAATTATAAAAAATCAAATAATAATGGATTTCCGAAAACTAGGACTCGCTGAAAAAAAATGATGACTTTTCGTATAAAAATACGAAAAATAGCGGTATACCGTATAGGAGCCGGTTTTCGATCAGAAGTCACTTTCTTATACCTAGCTGTATCTTTATTTATTGAAAAATATACTTTAAAATTAATAATTGGTGTTAAATATTGTTGCATTTGATCAGGGAAATCCTATATTTTATTATGCTAATTAAAAAAATATCAAATTTATTGATGGAAAATTGATATTTTACATTTATTACAAGTGTGCAAGGTAATGTAATTTCGATAATGCAAATTCTATTTTTGATAATAGTATCATTTTGATCGAATTAATTTTCTATAATTTAAAAATCGCTAAAGCTAAGTTAAATCGTGCGCGTTTTAATAGAATTCTTATAGGTATAACTAAACCTATTTCTTAACTCCCTTTTCACTTCATTTTTCTTGTCTTTTTAATATAAAATACCTATAATAAGAATAAAATATAGTAAACAACAGATGAACTACACTCTTGTATAATCATGTATTTTAAACATTTATTTATTAAAATTTGCTTTTTAATTTTAATTAACGAAAGATAATAATTGATATAATGTTTTTAAAACCTAAGGAAATAAAATAGACGCCGCACCGTGTGTATGCAACCCGCTTTTAACCTATTTCAGTTGGCGCGCAGCTATATTATAAACACAAGCGTTTATTTACCTCTTTATTTATTTGTGTTTTTAAAAGTAAAAAAAGCCTTAATTTTATAAAAAAAGTGTTAGAATATAATTTTTATATATTTTTAATATTAAAATAGGATTTTTTTCCAATTTTAAAGTGTTTCTACGTATTTTTTATAAAAATCGAAGCGTTTATTGCAAGTTTATGGTGTTGTAATCCAAGTGATACCTAAGTATATAAATACTTAAAATTGTGTTTTTATGTGAAAATTTAGTAAATATTTTGTTAATTGTTGTGAAATATAGTATAAAAAATGTAATAGTGACAAATGTAATGTTGTATAATTAAAAAAATATCGTTTAAATAAAAAGAATGTGTAATATTATTGAAAATATCGAAAACCTGTTTTGTGTAAAAAAGTTAGGAATCGATTATCGATATGTAAATGTAAATGTAAATATTCTTTATTTTGCAATTGAACAAAAATACAGTAATCAAATAAAATATACATCATAGTAAATAATTGATAATTAACATTGATAAAATATAATAAGTTTGAAATATACGTGATAACATTATTAAATTTTTATAGTAAATGAAATAAAGTAGTTAATAAATACTTAGAGTCTCAATAGTTTAAATTTAATAATTTGACATAGGTAAGACAGTCACTTAGTTGGTTGCATGTACATGGTAAACTTAATTCTATATAAATTATTAAAATAAGTGAAATATATTAAAATGAAATAATAAAATAATAAGTAATAAGTAATTGTCTTGCAACAAAAGGGTGGCATGTCATATTTATGAAAACACCCTTGCTAGGGATCAAGTGTGAGGAGATATTTGTGCATAGCAGTTTTAAATGAGTTAAGTGAAGGTAGAAACCGAATTTCTGCAGGTAAGGAGTTCCAAAGCCTAGCGCCTCTGTACCGAAAGGTGATTGTCCCACAATTTTTGATATTAGGTATGGTGATTTCTTTTGAACGCAGAGTACCCCTTGCATTCTCTTTAGGAACGTACTTAGTAAAAGATTCGCTCAGATATGAGGGTTGATGTAACCGCAGGATTTTATAAATTATGGCCAAAAAGTAATGCCTGCGTGAATCAGTGCATAACCATCCCAACTTACGCCTAAAAGGGGTTATATATTAATCTTTGCGTAGACCGTAAATATACCTCAGTCAGTTAGATATAACAATTTAAAATAAATTTGCAATAAATAAGTAAATATAACCCTTTCCTTTTATTTATTAATGCATCACAACGTAATTAAAAGCATTTTTAGTATTCGGCATAGAGTAGGTATCCTTAAAACTCGATTATAATAACACACGAGATTTGGTGAAAACGATGAGAAAAATCTCCTAAGGTTGTACAAGAGAGCATTTTTCTTATTTTTTTTATTAATTTAAATTGTTTTTTAACATCGGTAAGGTAAAAATCAGTTCTTTAGGGTTTATAGTTTCGTAATAAAACTCGGTTTTAGATAAATGATGCATACTTTTTTATATAAAAACTAATTTGTGTCTATTTGATCGAAAGCCAATACGTTCGAAAACTGGCTCCAATACGGTATTTTTTGATTTTTGACAGCATAAAATTATTAAACAAACATATTTTCAGAGTACATACTAAAATCAGAAAAAATTACATTCACACGTATATGCATACACTCTCATACAGACGTGACATATAAATCGTTTTTTAGAATTTAGAGTTACAAAGAAAATGCTTATTATATTTATAAAAAAAAAAAAATTTACCAACAACAAAAGTACCTCTTGGAGGAATCAAAAAAAAATTAAACTAATAAAAAAGAATTCATAAATTTCAAAGCAATTTTTTAGCTAAAAAAATTTTTAAATAAATTAGTGTAAACGTTTTTACTTGAGAAAACTCTATAAACTCAGGAACAAAACTAAACTCAAAATCACTGATTTAAGGATATTATACTTGAATTATTTTCAAATTACGTATATAAAATCATGACGTAAAGAAGCAAAAAACCGGGATGTTTTTAGTGATACTTATTCAGAATTTCAAAACTATGTGCTATTTTAAACTTTTTTTATTTTACCAATATTTTACAGATGTTTAAGAAATTAAAAAATGAATAATGACTATATTGGGTCAATTTAAACCATTCACTTTTAACATGGAACATGTTTATAGGGAGGGGATACTTCAGAACTTGAAAATTAAGGGGGGGGGGTTCAAATATGCCATATTTAAGGGGGGTGGTCAAATATATCCTATTTAAGGAGGGTGGTCAAATTTGTCCTATTTAAGGGGGGTGGTCAAATATCCCCTATTTAAGGGGGGTGAACAAATTTGTCCTATTTAAGGGGGGTGGTCAAATATGTCCTATTTAAGGGGGGTGGTCAAATATGTCCTAATTAAAGGGGGTGGTCAAATTTGTCTTATTTAAGGGGGGGGGGGGGTCAAATGAAACTTAGAATAATTAGGGGACTTTGAAAAATCTGAGCTTAAGGACTTAAGATAATACAGGTTTATGGACTTAAAATAATATCGATTTAGGGACTTGGAATAATTCTGGTTTAGGGAATCAAAATAGTTTGGGTTTAGAACTTAACAGCTAGTAAGGTGATAATTACAATTTATAAAATTAGAAAATTCTATTGTAATGTTGAGTAACATTTGTATTATACCTAGTCCTCAGCTGGAAGTAAACATGTTCCATGCACTTAGGTTGTGTTTACAGAAACCGGTTATAAATTTTAAAATTAAGTTTGCATTTCCCTAAAAGATTTTTATATTAATGCAAATTATTCTGCTAGATTTTTTTCGAAACTTTTATAGTGCTTGTATAATTAAAAGTTCTGTCAAGTTTGATCAAAAGCTGTTAGATATAATACTTTCCTTATAGACCTGACGTGGAGCCCCGTTTCGTAGACAAATTTTATCCTTGATAGGTCGATGGAATTTTCCAACGGGTATTTATGTTTTTTGGGTCGCTGAACCCGAATATGGTATCAGTTTTTACTGAAAATGGTCCAGTTGCCCGCAATAGGCAACTTTCGGTTAATTTTCGGAGATTTTCCTTTTTTCGCAAGGGTTACTTATGTTTTTCGGGTCGCTGAACATGAATATGATATCGGTTTTTACCGAAAATGGTCCAGTTGCTCGCAATAGGCAACTTTTGGTTAATTTTCGGAGATTTTCCTTTTTTCGCAAGGGTTACTTATCTTTTTCGGGTCGCTGAACATGAATATGATATCGGTTTTTACCGAAAATGGTCCAGTTGCCCGCAATAGGCAACTTTTGGTTAATTTTCGGAGATTTTCCTTTTTTCGCAAGGGTTACTTATGTTTTTCGGGTCGCTGAACATGAATATGATATCGGTTTTTACTGAAAATGGTCCAGTTGCCCGCAATAGGCAACTTTCGGTTAATTTTCGGAGATTTTCCTTTTTTCGCAAGGGTTACTTATGTTTTTCGGGTCGCTGAACATAAATATGATATCGGTTTTTACCGAAAATGGTCCAGTTGCCCGCAATAGGCAACTTTTGGTTAATTTTTGGAGATTTTTTTATTTTCGCAAGGGTTACTTATGTTTTTTCGGTCGCTGAATACGAATATGATAACGGTTTTCATCGAAAATGGTACAGTTGCCCACAATAAGCGACTTTAGGTTAATTTTCGGGGATGTTTTTATTTACGCGAGGGTTACTTATGTTTTTCGGGTTGCTGAACATGAATATTATATCGGTTTTCACAGAATATGGTTCAGTTGCCCACAATAGGAATTTTGAGGTTTTTTTTTGCGGGTTTTTTAATATTTTCATCAATTACTTATGTTTTTCGGGTTGCTGAACACGAATATTATATCGGTTTTTATCGAAAATGGTTCAGTTGCCCGCAATAGGAATTTTGAGGTTATACTTTGCGAGGTTTTTAACATTTTCATCAACTGCTTATGTTTTTCGGGTCGCTGAACACGAATATAATATCAGTTTTTACTAAAAATGATTCATGTACCCAAAATAGGTAATTCTATTGCAGGCAACTGGACCATTTTCGGTAAAAACCGATATCATATTCGTATTCAGCGACCCGAAAAACATAAGTAACCCTTGCGAAAATAAAAAAATCTCCGAAAATTAACCAAAAGTTGCCTATTGCGGGCAACTGGACCATTTTCGGTAAAAACTGATACCATATTCGGGTTCAGCGACCCAAAAAACATAAATACCCGTTGGAAAATTCCATCGACCTATCAAGGATAAAATTTGTCTACGAAACGGGGCTCCACGTTAGGTCTATTATGAATTAAATAATTGTTGAAACGAAAAAAAATAGGATAAAAAAAACAAAATAACTATAACCTTAAACTTTGCAAAAAATTAAAAAAAAAAGTAGACAAAAATTTTGAGAAATCAAAAATAAAAACAAGGAAAAAAATTATTTCTTGCGCTCCCGGACGTAAAACTCGTACGTAAAACTTGTCAAGGAATTTTATGCACTTTTTGTACGTCTAAGTAGGCAAAAAATATTGTAAGCAGCATGGGTGAAAAACTTTAAACTAGTGTAAACACATGTTACTCGTACCCGACTTAGAGAACAGGCAAAAAGAAAACAAAATATAAGGAAATACAAAGAGAATAAAAATTTATTTGGATATGTTAAATTTGTATACAACTATGGAATATAATCTTTACATAATTAAGTTTCATGTATATAAACCAAAAAACAGAATAAATTTTCAACAACAAAAATTAATGTTACTAGCATAATACTTTATTTTTTACTCATAAAGTTTAAAAATCCTTTATAAAGGATTATTATAATGATAAAATTCTAAATAATGTTGCTGTGTATCATTTTTTTTAATTAATAATTTTTCGACATTTACAGAATATACACCTTGCATTATATTATCAATTACAAGTGGAAATTCATTAATTGGGTTATTTTTTAAATTTAAATATTTCAAATTTAATAATTCATTAAATGCTTTCTCTCCAATAATTTTTATTTTATTGTAATGTAAATCCAAATGAACTATTTTTGGCGCACCTTGAAATACGCTATTTGACAGTTCAGTTATTAAATTTTGTGATAAATCCAATCTAGTTAAATTTGGTAAATTAACAAAGTTATAAGATCTTATCTCGTTTATACCATTTAATGTTATATCTAAATTTCTTAAATTTGTTAAATTTTTAATTTGGAAATCTGTTATATTACTTGCTGCTACAATCTCTCCGGGTTTATCATCAGCATAGGGTCCATGAATTATTAATTCTTTTAAATTACTTAAATTGCTTATATTTAAAAATTTAGTTGGATTAAAGTAAACTTGTAGATGAACTAAGCTATCTGGAAGATTATTAGAATTGAATTCTTCAATCTTCATTGAATTTAAATCCATATTACGTAATTTTGGAAATTGTGTTTTAAAGTTAAAATTTAACTTTTTAAATGGAATATTAAACATAAATAATTTTCTTAGCTCAGGAAATATTCCTGTAATATTTAATGTTTCGCAAAGCTTACGATCGCTAGATCGAGAATAAAATTTTAATATCTCCAACTCATCCAGTCCATTTAAATTTAAATTACATACAGAACTTTGATTAAAAGTAAAATCTAAATATTTTAAATTTGGAAGCCCAGTAAAAGCTTTCGAGTCTATATTTTCTATTTCATTATTTTCAATAAGCAAACATTTTACAGAACTTTCAAGGAAGTTTGTATTTAACTGTTTTAGCCTGTAATCGCTAAATTTATAATAAGAAGCTATGCAGAAATTATTATATTCATCATCACGCTCACGCCATCCAGGGCTGTATAATTCTGACTCATCTGGATAACTAAACACAAAAGATACAGTGAATATCCCAAAAATACACAATATCCTCGAATCCCACATTGTACCTGAAAATCCCAAAAATAAAATTTATTAATACTATTAATTTACAATCAAATATATATATTTCTTGACACTAACAAAGAAAAAGCATATGCTACTATAGGAATTACAGGTCAAATAAATAAATAACACTTTGTTTAATAATTAATTATATCCATTTATTGATGCGTAAGCATCAAGGAGATCACAGTACTCTAAGATATTACATATAGAACTGAGGGCGCGGGAGATATATTTTGACTCTATGATGCAGTGAAAGTGTACCTCCCCTAATATAATTAATATTCATAACGGTACATTTTTACTTACAAGAAAAGAATATAGTATACTATCAAAATATATTGACTCTAAAATAAGATAGAAAAATAGATTTTATTTTGGATATTTCAACACTCCCTCTCAAAATGAAATCCATTTTTATTATTGATTATTCAATTCAGCCTTTAATGAAAAATTTAAAATACCTGTACATGTGACCTCCTTGTGCTACCTCTGGGAAACTTACATATGGTCCAACATTTGTTGCGAGGGCACGGGGAAACCCAGTAAAACCCGTCCAGACCATTTATAAATTATATGAAACATTTATTATACATTTTAGTATTAACCATCATATACATAATTAAATTTTTTACTTATTATTATTAGAACCAATTTTAATATTTTATAAAATTTAACCTTTTATTTTATACCATATTTTTATACATTTTGTTTCATCTGATTTTTATCAGGATTACCAATTTTACTTCAACCAACCAAATACATCTGATATTCTTAATCAGGATAACAAATAAAAATAATTCTTTCATCTGATATACTTATCAGGATTACCAATTAAAATAATTTTTTTCCATCTGATATACTTATCAGGATTACCAATTAAAATAATTTTTCATCTGATATACTTATCAGGATAACCAACTAAAATAATTTTTCATCTGATATAATTATCAGGATAACCAATTAAAATAATTTTTCATCTGATATACTTATCAGGATAACCAATTAAAATAATTTTTTCATCTGATATACTTATCAGGATAACCAATTAAAATAATTTTTCATCTGATATACTTATCAGGATAACCAACTAAAATAATTTTTCATCTGATATAATTATCAGGATAACCAATTAAAATAATTTTTCATCTGATATAATTATCAGGATTACGAATTTTACTTATATTATATACATCTGATCTTAAATCAGGCTTACCAAATTACATCTTAGAAACTGAAAACATCACCACCTGACCATTCTTTTGTTTTCTCACTACATTCTACTTGAGCAGTATGGGCAAATTTACCGTTATGTTGATTATCATTTCCACTAGCATTTACCAACCTTAAATAGTCTCTACAGTGACTTATAATATGGCCAGGTTTCTTACAGTGAAAACATATAATTCCATTCCTATTTTGATTAGGATAAGGTTTACTTCTATTATTACCTCTTGCAAAACCATTATTTGGTTTGTATCTTTTTCTACCTGTAGTCTGTACGTGGAATGCTTTTGAAACTGTATCGCTAGATTCTGATTGAAGTCTTGCTTCATAATCAAGTAGTTTCTTCTTAACATAATCAAGATCGATATTCTTCTCATCCATAGTTTCAATAGCTGACACAAGTCCATCATAACTTTTTGGTAACGAAGCTAACAAATAGGTCACTTTATCCATTTCCTGAACCGTCCCACCAGATGATATTAATTCGGAAATCAGGTCATCGAAAATTTCAAAATGTTTTGCCATGGGACTATCGGCTTGTAATTTTAAGTTTATTAACTTTTTCCGAGCTGCAAGTCCGATCACCCAACTTTTCCTTTCATAAATAGAGCTTAATTTATCAATTATGCCTTTAGCATCAAGATCTTTTGCATAATTTATATAGGAATCACTTAAATATTGGACTATAGTGTTTTTGGCTATGTCTTCTGATTTTTCCCATTCCTTTAGTTTTGCGGCGGCTGTAGGCTTTTCTTCTTCAATAACATTAATAACTTGTTGTTTCTTCAATAGGCATTTTATTCTGAACTTCCATATACTAAACTTATTTCCATCAAATGGCTTTATACTTTTTTCAATATTTTCTGAACTCATTGTTTACAGTTTGTATTAATAAAAAAAATTTAAAAAAAACAAATAACTTTATCTTAAACAAAGCACTAGAAAAAAAAATTTTTAATTCACTTTTATTTTAAGTATTTAACTGTAGCATATATATTATTATTTATTAAATAACAGAAATAAGAAATCGAGCGCAGCGTATATTCAAAAAATTTTTCTTCTATCTTTATACTTCTTCTTCTTTCTAAGCCTGCATGCCCCACTCTTTACTTTCTAATCTTTCACTGTACTGTCTTGAGATGCGTTAGAAAAAAAAAATGAAATAATTTATTCAAAAAAATATAACGTATAATTTTTGTCAATGTTCACTGTATATTAACCATTTTTAATAATTAAAAAAAATTTTTATTTAACAATACTATATATAAAAAATTTATTGTTTATTAATAATATGATTCCACTATTTCACGATAATTTTTATATTTAAATTTTAATTTTGAAATGCCACATGTTATTTAATTTATATACTTTAATTTATTGTTTATAATAAATGCACTAATTAATTAATTATTTAATCACGTGACCTGGGCCCATAACCTATAGGAATTACAGGTCAAATAAATAAATAACACTTTGTTTAATAATTAATTATATCCATTTATTGATGCGTAAGCATCAAGGAGATCACAGTACTCTAAGATATTACATATAGAACTGAGGGCGCGGGAGATATATTTTGACTCTATGATGCAGTGAAAGTGTACCTCCCCTAATATAATTAATATTCATAACGGTACATTTTTACTTACAAGAAAAGAATATAGTATACTATCAAAATATATTGACTCTAAAATAAGATAGAAAAATAGATTTTATTTTGGATATTTCAACAGCTACCCTTGGCCATGAAAAATAAAATGTCCAAAATCCACAGTTTAATTTCAATGTGATTTGAGTCATTCTTTATTTTTATGGCCATGGATCTAAACGTACAAATTTTTTATTTACCGAATACCCAAGACATAAAACATAAAGATTCAACAAGTACAACAAATAAATAAAATAATATTAATTAATTAAATAAAATTTTAATAAAAGCTATGCATTAATCAGAAATTTAATAATTTTTTTTTCATAATTTGCAACTAAATAAATAAAGTTTGACATGTTTCTTTAATTTTCAAATAAAAAATTAAAAAATTATAGGTACTTACTTATATTTGACTTCTTTGTATCAAAGCACATTTAAAACTAAAATGCAAATCAAAAATTCACATATTAATTAGTGAATTAATTTTTTACAAATCCTCTTCACTATGACGTAAATAAAGAAAAAACCGGTCTTCATTAAGGATAATTTATTTTCGCTACTCATTTATACAGTTTCTGTTATTTAAGACATTACGTATTTAAATTTAAATGGTATATCTTTTAAATATAATATAGTAAAATAACAGTTCCTCTCCACAATCATTGTTCTTCTATATGATGAAAATGCAAAAGTTTACAAAAGACAAAAATATTTTCAGTTTCTGAGCTTCCTGATAAAAAAAAGCAAAAGTGGAAGATTCGCAATGTCTAGAGGCTACCTAAACATTAAAAGTCATATATAATAAAGGTACTTCTTCGCTCCAGAGAAGCCACCGAAAGCACACACCAAATTCACATTTTTGTAACAATTACTATGCTTGTCCATTGGAAGTGAGGGTGAATAGAAACTATAGAGCTGTATCGTTTAATTCAATATCTAGGTTAAAATTAGTTTCTTCACTTCATTGTTTATTTTAAGTTTAATAAAAATTATGATTAATAGTCTGAAAAATTATTTTTTAAAAATACTAATATAAATATCATATTTTATTTTTTAAATTTTGCATCATCTATGTTAATAAAAAATAGTTACTTTGATATATCTAAATAAAAATTTCATTTTTGCTTGTATTTCGAAAATTCTGAACATATACAATATGATTTTGTAATTAATTTTTATTTATTGTGAAGTAATTAATTTCATATAAAATTTTATAATAAGTACAGGTCTGAAAAAAGTAATACTATTTCTATACTTTCAGTCTTATAATAATAAATCAGAAATCTTTCAAATTTAAACCAAACAATATTATTAAACCTTCTTATAATACTAAATTTTTGAACCTAGTGTAATCTACCATTTTAAATAAAATTCATCATTCTCTGAAAATCTAGCTTGATTTACCGAATTACTGTATTGTAAAAAGTTGTTGAATTTTATTTGTTTTAACTGATTAACGCCAGGGCGGAGAGTTTTAAAAGTGAGCAAAAATAAGTATATTCCCTTATATATAAGTGGCTAAAAATCTCATGCTCTTTCAGAATCTGGTATTAGTTTTCACCTACAGCCCTTAAAAATACCCTAAAAACGAGGCTGAAAGGGTTAGGTCAGGCATTATTAGGAAATGTTTGGAAATATCAATGAAAAAAGTATCCAATTTTATTAAAAAATATTTGAAAATAATATTTTTTATGTAAATTTAAATAAATTTCGTATACATTGAGGTCTCATTCATTTTGGCACTATTTACAACCCTTAATAGGTGGATTGGGGTGGTACTCCAGGCAAAATACGGGTTTGGTTGTATTATCACTGGCGAACACCAGATTCGTTCTACTATAGATTTCCTGGGTCGCTGAACACGAACATCAGATTCATTTGGCAGAGAAATTGGGGCTTCACCCTTAAAATTGCAAAAACTACTCCCAATAAGGGATTTTTTACATATTCAGATTTGCATCATGCGGGTCTATAGGGGCGTTGATCAATAATTTCGACTTCTTTTTCATAAATAATTAAAATTTCACCCCTAAATTGGCTAAAACTATTTCCGAAAAGGGGGTGTTTTTGCTATTTTCGTACTTTTAACATCCAGGATATGCCCATATAGGTTTTTTGGGTCGCTAAACAAGAATTTTGACTTCTTTTTTATAAAGAATTAAAATTTACTTTGGACGCTCAAAGTGCAAAAATAGCAAAAACATCCCTTTTAAGGGTAGGTTTAGCCAATTTAAGGGTTAATTTTTAATTATTTATGAAAAAGAAGTCAAAATTCTTTTTTAGCGATCCGAAAACCTATATGGGCATATTCTGGATACTAAAAGTATAAAAATAGCAAAAACACCCCCTTTTCAGTGGTAGTTTTAGCCAATTTAGGGGTGAAATTTTAAATATTTATGAAAAAGAAGTTGAAATTATTGATTAGCAACCAAAAAAACCTGTATGGAGCAAATCTGAGCGTTCAAAGTGCGAATATGTAAAAGAAACCCTATTTTGGGTGTAGTTTTTGCAAATTTAAGGGTGAAGCCCCAATTTCTCTGCCAAATGACTCCGATTTTCATGTTCAGCGGCCCAAAAAACCTATAGTAACAAACCCGGTGTTCGTCAGTGATAATACAACCAAACCCGTATTTTAACCAAAGATACTTTACTACGTAGTAAAGTATCTTTGATTTTAATTGGAATACCACCCCTATCCACCTTTTAAGGGTTGTAAATAGAACCAAAATGAATAATTCCTACAGCCATTAGAATCTTTTTATAGTTTATTTAAATAACTTAAACCAAAAATTTATAACCGGTTTGTGTAAACACAACCAAAATGCATGAAACATGAAGTGCCTTAACCTGAATTATTCTAAGTCCCTAAACCGAAATTATTTACTTATGCGAATTTTTAAAAATAGTTAAGTATTTAGCGATAATTATCAAATTTTGATTAGTTATATTGCAACTTGTATCCACAAGGTACTACTTACTCTTTTGTTTTTACAAATAAAATTCATCTATCTATATATAATACTCCAGTCAAATCGCGGTTTAGGGTGTTTTTTCACTGGCCAACATGAGATTTGCTCTACTATATGTTTTTTGGGTCGCTGATCACGAAAATCGGGGACTTTTCCGGGAGATATTTTCGGAACACCCTTAAATTTGCAAAAACTACCCCCAAAAAGGTTTTTTTATTATATATTAGCAAGCTGAGTGTCTAGATTTAGCCAACAATTGGTATAAGAGGGTTTTTGGGGTCGCTGTTCAAGAATTTGAGGTGATTTTTTATTAAAAATTAATAGTTCACCCTTAAATTAGCAAAAACAACCCCTAAAAGGAGTATTTGCTATAAATGCACCTCTTTTAGGGGTTGTTTTTGTTAATTTAATGGTGAAATATTAATTATTCATGAAAAATTTCCCCAAATTCTTGATGAGTAACCCCAAAAAACCCTTAAGGACCTAATTTAGTCGCTTAAAATGCAAAAATTGCAAATGCACCCTTTTTAGGATTTGTTTTTGCTAATTGAAGGGTTAAATATTAATTATTCATCAAAAAATCACCTCAAACTCTTGATCAGCGACCCCAAAAAACCCTCTTATACCGATTCTTGGTTAAATCTAGAAACTTAGCTTGCTAATATATCCAAAAAAAACCATTTTTAGGGGTAGTTTTTGCAAATTTAAGGGCGTTCCGGAAATATCTCCCGGAAAAGATCCCGACTTTCGTGATCAATGACCCAAAAAATATATTGTAGAGCAAATCTCATGTTGGCCAGTGAAAATACACCCCCCTTCTTCGATTTGACTAGAGTATAAAGCCAGCGAGAGCAATCCATGAAAATGATCAAGACTAAATACAAATTGTATAATTTGTAAAATATAAAACGAAAGATCTCAATCCATCCATAACCCAAAAAAAAAATTGAAAATAAAATTTAACCTTTCATCAACAAACCAAATTTTATTTTTATATTTAAATTAAATTTTATATTTTTTTTAATGCACTAAACATTGGAATACTTAAGGTGAGTTTCTAAATAATTTTGGAGTATTTTATTTCAAAAATATTTGAATTTTTATACTTTTTAAGCGTGGATTTAAGATTCTTTTTTTGTTTTGTGGATGAATCGTAACGTTCCCATTTTTTTAAGAATGATTACAATTGTTTTCTGAAAAAAGAGATGCCTAAAAAAATAGTTGTGTGCATAAATTAAGACATGAAAAAAGTCTTGGAAAAATTAGAAAATATGGATATGTTTTTTTATTTTTAGGTTTCTAGGATTCCTGAAGCCATGTAATAACAAATCTGTAGCTGGAGCAGATATTTTCTTTGTTTTCTATTTCTCTATTTCAAACTTACCTCTTTCTATTTTAGCAAATCTCATTGGATTAGATTTTTATACATGGGAAAACAAGCTAAAATTTTAGTGGCCTATTTTCTGCAAAAAAAACTTTTATAAATATTTTATACATCAAAAATATTCTGAAATAATACTGTTAATTTTCTATGTGGAAAAAGTTAAACCTTATGATATAGCAAATAGACCCCAAATAAAAACTTTTGGAAAAAAAATGAGCTCTATATTAAATGCGTGTAAAAAAATTATTTTGAATATTCTACTTACTTTTGACTAATTTTTATTAATCCACAAACCAAACTAAAATCAAAATCAACGATGGAAAAATATTATGCGATAACTATTTTAAAATTATGCAAAAAAATTTTGCTTTGACGTAATAAGCCAAAAACTGGTATTTTTATTTATTTATAAGTAATAATTTCATTTATGTTCCTATAATTTGTTTTATAGGCATATACATTTTTAGTAAAAATATTGACAAAATATAATGGATTTTGTATTTTTTTATTGAATCGCTAATTATAAATTTCGGGTTACCGAAAATTTTTTGAGAAAAAATAGTTTACTAAGATGCAAAATAAATTCTGGAGCATAAGACTTTATTCGAACAATATGAACTGCTTTCCGGAGAAAATTGGATACCTTGGGACTAAAATAAAATTCTGGTCGCACTTTGGAGGCAAAAAGAAACCTTGATGTTAGAATTGTACTATTGTTGGGAGTAAAAGGAACTTGCAGCGCAAAGGATAAAAATTAGACGAGAAAAATAAACTCAGTGATAAAGGATACACAAAGAAAAAGTTAAGTACACAAATTTTATTTATTACCCTCAACCTTTTTTTATTTTCTTTCATTTATTAGTTTTTTTTTTAAATCATACATTTACAGTTTTATTAAAATTTTTTTACTTCTAATTTTTTACAGAATATATCTGGACATACTTTTTTACATATTTGCCATAAAAATTGAATTTTTATAATCTAATAAAATTTAAAAAAATAGAAATCTAAATAATGTTGTTGTGTATCATTTTTTTTAATCAATAATTTTGTTACATTTGCAGAAAATACGCCTTGCATTATATTATCAATTACAAGAGGAAATTCATGGATTGGGTTATTATTTATATTTAAATATTTCAAATTTAATAATTCGTTAAATGCTTTCTCTCCAATAATTTTTATTTTATTGTAAGATAAATTCAAATGAACTATTTTTGGCGTACCTTGAAATACGCCATTTGATAGTTCAGATATTAAATTTTTTGATAAATCCAATCTAGTTAAATTTGGTAAATTTACTAAGTTATCAGATCTTAACTCTTTTATACCATTGAATGGTATATGTAAATTTCTTAAACTTGTTAAATTTTTAATTTGGAAATCTGTTATATTACTTGTAGCTACAATTTGCTTAGGTTCATCAGTACCAAATGGTCCATAAATTATTAATTCTTTCAAATTACTTAAATTGCTTATATTTAAAAATTTAGTTGGATTAAATAAAACTTCTACATGAACTAAGCTATCTGGAAGATTTTTAGAATTAAATTCTTCAACCTTCATTTTACTTAAAACCATGTTACGTAATTTTGGGAATTGTGTTTTAAAGTTAAAATTTAACTTTTTAATTGGAATATTCGACATAATTAATTTTCTTAGCTCAGGAAATGTTGCTGTGATATTTAATGTTTCGCAAAGATTGTGTTCGATTAATTCAGAATTTAATTTTAATGTCTCCAACTCATCCAGTCCATTTAAATTTAAATTACATACAGAACTTTGATTATAAGTGAAATCTAAATATTTTAAATTTGGAAGCCCAGCAAAAGCTTTCGATTCTATATTTTCTATTTTATTTTTTACAATAATCAAACATTTTACAGAACTTTCAAGGAAGTTTGAATTTAACTGTTTTAGACTGGGATCATTAATTTTATGGTAAGAAGCTTTACAAATATTAGAAAATCCATCATCATATTCCTGCAATCCGGATATGTAGAATTCTGACTCATCTGCATAACTAAACACAAAAGATACAGTGAATATTCCCAAAATAAGCATATGCTTTGAATCCCACATTTAACCTGAAAAATCATATGTATAAACATTTATTTTTTTTTAAATTAAATCTAATTTCATATTTTTTTGTTTAATCTAAAAGTACTTGAAAAAACATTATAAACATATTTTTTTATTTTTTAAAATTTTAGTTTTCATTTCAATAATTCTTGCGGCGGTCGCTCCGTTACTTTGTAACTACTTAGAATCGTGAATATTAAAAAAACAAAAAAATTTGTATGTTTTACTTTCAGATCGTAAAGAAATTATGACAATTCAGACAAATAATATTGATTAGTTTTAGGATCAATCCAAATCAATATTCAAAAATTAATATATTAATTTAAAGATTTTACTTACTTATTTGACTGGTTTGTATCAATAAGAATTCAAAACTAAATTTAAAATTAAAGATTCTAAAGTTTTATTGTTTTTTAATTATGTATTTGCAAATCCTTACTATGACGTAAACAAAGAAAAAATCAGTCTGAGCGGGTCAAAAAACATTAATACACCGATTTTTATCCTCAGAAAAAGAAATTTAATTTTTGGGCGTGATTAGTATGGCTGGCGCCTGTACTATATATTGCTACAGACTGGTTTTTACTTTGTTTACGTCATAGTAAAGATTTTGAAAATATATAATTAAAAAACAATAAAACTTTAGAATCTTTAATTTTAAATTTAGTTTTGAATTCGTATTGATACAAACCAGTCAAATAAGTAAGTAAAATCTTTAAATTAATATATTAATTTTTGAATATTGATTTGGATTGATCCTAAAACTAATCAATATTATTTGTCTGAATTGTCATAATTTCTTTACAATCTGAAAGTAAAACATACATATTTTTTTGTTTTTTTAATATTCACGATTCCAAGTAGTTACAAAGTAACGGAGCGACCGCAGCGAGAATTATTGAAATGAAAACTAAAATTTTAAAAAATAAAAAAATATGTTTATAATGTTTTTTCAAGTAATTTTAGATTGAACAAAAATATATGAAATTAGATTTAATTTAAAAAAAAAAATAAATGTTTTTACATATGATTTTTCAGGTAAAATGTGGGACTCAAAGCATATACTTATTTTCGGAATATTCACTGTATCTTTTGTGTTTAGTTATGCAGATGAGTCAGAATTCTACAGACCCGATTGGCAGGAATATGACGATGGATATTCTAATTTTTGTGAAGCTTCTTACCATAAAATTAATGATCCCAGTCTAAAAGAGTTAAATACAAACTTCCTTGAAAGTTCTGTAAAATGTTTGATTATTGAAAATAATAAAATAGAAAATATAGACTCGAAAGCTTTTGCTGGGCTTCCAAATTTAAAATATTTAGATTTCACTTATAATCAAAGTTCTGTATGTAAATTAAATTTAAATGGACTGGATGAGTTGGAGACATTACAATTAAATTCTAAATTAAACGAGCACAATCTATGCGAAACATTAAATATCACAGCAACATTTCCTGAGCTAAGAATATTATTAATGGCGAATATTCCAATTAAAAAGTTAAATTTTAACTTTAAAACACAATTCCCAAAATTACGTAACATGGTTTTAAGTATAATGAAGATTGAAGAATTTAATTCTAATAATCTTCCAGATAGCTTAGTTAATCTACAAGTTTTATTTAATCCAACTAAATTTTTAAACATAAGAAATTTAAGTAATTTAAAAGAATTAATAATTCATGGACCCTATGATGATAATAAACCCGGAGAGATTGTAGCAGCAAGTAATATAACAGCTTTCCAAATTACAAATTTAACAAATTTAAGAAAGTTAGATATACCATTAAATGGTATCAAAGAGTTAAGATCTAATAACTTAGTAAATTTACCTAATTTAACTAAATTGGATTTATCAAAAAATTTAATATCTGAATTATCAAATGGCGTATTTCAAGGTGCACCAAAAATAGTTGATTTGGATTTATCTTACAATAAAATAAAAATTATTGGAGAGAAAGCATTTAACGAATTGTTAAATTTGAAATTTTTAAATTTAATAAATAACCCGATTCATGAATTTTCACTTAAAATTGATAATATAATGCAAGGCGTACTTTCTGCAAATGTAAAAAAATTGTTAATTAAAAAAAATGATACACAACAACATTATTTAGATTTTGTATGTTTAAAAATTTTATTAGCTTGAGATTCAAAATTTGAAATTCAAATTTTATGTCAAATATGTAAAAAAGTATGTCCAGATATATTCTGTAAAAAATTAGAAGTAAAAAAATGTTAATAAAACTGTAAATGTATGATTTAAAAAAAAAAAACTAATAAATGCAAAAAAATAAAAAAAGATTGAGGGTAATAAATAAAAATTGTGTACTTAACTTTTTCCTTGTGTATCCTTTATCCCAAAGTCTATTTTTCTCGTGTAATTTTTATCCTTTGCACTGCATAGTCCTTTTTCTCCCAACAATTGTAGAATTCTTACATCAAGGTTTCATTTTACCTCCAAGATAGTGCGATCAGAATTTTATTTTAGTCCCAAAGTATCCAATTTTCTCTGGAAAGCAGTTCATATCGTTCGAATAAAGTCTTATGCTCCGGAAATTATTTTGCATCTTAGTACTATTTTTTCTCAAAAAATTTTCGGAAATTTATAACTAGCGATTCAATAAAAAAATACAAAATCCATATTATTTTGTCAATATTTTTACTAAAAAATTATATGCCTATAAAACAAATTATAGGAATATAAATGAAATTCTTAATTATAAACAAATAAAAATACCGGTTTTTGGCATATTACGTCAAAGCAAAAATTTTTTGCATAATTTTAAAATAATTATCGCATAATATTTTCCCATCGTTGATTTTGATTTTTGTTTGATTTGTGGATTAATAAAAATTAGTCAAAAGTAAGTAGAATATTCAAAATAATTTTTTTACACGCATTTAATATAGAGCTCATTTTTTTTTGCAAAAGTTTTTATTTGGGGGCTATTTGCTATATTATAAGGTTTAACTTTTTCCACATAGAAAATTAACAGTATTATTTCAGAATATTTTTGATGTATAAAATATTTATAAAAGTTTTTTTTGCAGAAAATAGGCCACTAAAATTTTAGCTTGTTTTCCCATGTATAAAAATCTAATCCAATGAGATTTGCTAAAATAGAAAAAGGTAAGTTTGAAATAGAGAAATAGAAAACAAAAAAAATATCTGCTCCAGCTACAGATTTGTTATTACATGGCTTCAGGAATCCTAGAAACCTAAAAATAAAAAAACATATCCATATTTTCTAATTTTTCCAAGACTTTTTCCATGTCTTAATTTATGCACACAACTATTTTTTAGGCATCGCTTTTTTCAGAAAACAATTGTAATCATTTTTAAAAAAATGGGAACGTTAAACAAAAGAAACAAAAAAAGAATCTTAAATCCACGCTTAAAAAGTATAAAAATTCAAATATTTTTGAAACAAAATACTCCAAAATTATTTAGAAACTCACCTTAAGTATCAATATTCAATTTGTATTTAGTCCAGATTAATTTCATGGATTGCTCTCGCTTGCTTTATACATATATAGATGAACTTTATTTGTAAAAACAAAAGTGTAAGTACCTTGTGGATACGAGTTGTAATATAACTAACTAAAATTTGATAATTATCGCTAAATATTTAACTGTTTTTAAAGATTCGAATAAGAAAATAATTTCGATTTAGGGACTTAAATATTAAAATAAGGATAATCTTTGTGAAGAACTAAATATAACAGGAACATTTCCTAAATTAACAAAATTATTTTTTACTCATATACCATTTAAAACATTGAATTTAAATTTTAAAAAACAATTTCCATCTTTAACTTTTATGGATCTGTATTTAAAAAAAAATAGAAGATATAAAATTTTTATCTACCAGATAGTTTAGAAAATTTGAGTTTAACATCAAATTCTATAAAATTAATAATTATGACAGATTTAGATAACAGACAGCATGTAATTTTTCAAGGAAAAATTCTATTTGATAAAAATTTTGAATTCTTCATAGCTTCAACTAATTTAACAAAAATTAAATTTAAAAATTTAATTAATTCAAATATTTAACCTTCAAACAAAGTCGTATAAACAAATTATTTGATTATAATTTTATAAATTTACCAAAATTAACGTATTTAGATTTATCAGAAAACTTAATACAATACTTACCAATTGGAATATTTCAAGGTACTAAGAACTTAAATAGCTTAGATTATTCGCACCTTAAGCACTCAGATTTGCACCATACGGGTTTTTTGGTCGCTAATCAATAAATTTCACTTCTTTTTTATAAATAATTAAAATTTCACGCCTAAATTGGCTAAAACTACTCCCGAAAACTACCCTGGGTGTTTTTGCTATTTTCGTACTTTTAGCATCCAGGATATGCACATATAGGTTTTTGGGTCGCTAAGAAAGAATTTCGACTCCTTTTTCATAAATATTTAATATTTCACCCTTAAAATAGCTAAAATTACCCCTAAAAGGGGTGTTTTTGCTATTTTTGTACTTTTATCATCCAGGATATGCCCAAATATGGTTTTTGGGTCGCTAATCAAGAATTTCGACTTCTTTTTCATAAATAATTAAAATTTAACCTTTATATTGGCTAAACCTACCCTTATTAAAAGGGGTGATTTTGCTAGTTTTGCACTTTGAGCGTCCAAAGTATGTAATTAAATTTTAATTCTTTATGAAAAAGAAGACAAAATTTTTTTTTAGCGACCAAAAAAACCTATACGGGCATATCCTGAATGCTAAAAGTACGAAAATAGCAAAAAAAACCATTTTCGGGGGTAGTTTTAGCCAATTTAGGGTTGAAATTTTATTTATTTATTTATTCATTTATTTATTTATTTATCTTACGCCCGAAGGCAATTACAAAAGAAACACAAGTATATATATTGGTTGTGTAATAAAAAAAATTTTTTACAATATTTACAGTAGTATTAAAATTATAAATTAATATAAATATGTAATAATTAAAATGATTAAATTGATTAGAGAGAGAGAAAAAAAATATTTTGAACTACCAAAATGTGCAAAATATAAGATTTTTAGATGTTCACACAGGATAATAAAGTAAAATTTAAAAAAAAAAACTAGAATCTTAAGAATATTTTCTTTAAATGGAATGCTAAAGTATCGATTTGATAATTCGATTTCAATAACCTTGAAAACTTATTAAAATTTTCATTATATAATAAGCAAATTCTCTGTATGCATTCTCTATTAAGATAATTTGACTTTAATGTTCTTAATGAAAATGGTTTAATCAGTCTGAAATTGTAAGATGATTGGCCATTATTAGGTAAAAGATCAAGGAGTTCAGAACAATTTACATGATGATCAATTATTTTTTGCAACCAAATGATATCATTAGCATTCATACTAGAATCAATAGTAGATACTTTGAATTTTAAGGCATTTTGAGAATAGCTATGATCAAATTTATGCATAGGTGAGCCAGACTTAAGTGTTAAAAATCTAATGAATTTATGATTAATTTTTTCAAGTCTTTCAATTGAGTTCTTAAACATAGGCCTCCATATGCAAGAACCATACATAATTTTAGACTTTACTAAACTGTAATACAGAGTTTTTATGGTTTCTACTTTAAATGTACTTGAATGTCTTCTAATAAATCCCCAAGATCTGTTACCTTTCGCAATTGCTAAGGTAACATGATCATCAAAAGTTAGTTTACAATCCATAATGACACCAAGATCTTTAATCATAGCTACTCTCTCGCAAGTGTCCGCTACATTAAGATAATAATTGTATTCGATAAATTTACTTGAACGACTGAAAGAAATAATGAAGCATTTTTTGACATTAACATCAAGTCTATTTAAAGAACACCAACATAGTAAACTAGATAAATCATTATGTAAAATTTTATAGTCATCATTATTAAATTTTAATTATTAATGAAAAAGAAGTCAAAATTATTGATCAGCGACCCAAAAAAACCGCATGGTGCAAATCTGAGTGCTCAAAGTACGAATATGTAAAAAAAAACCCTTTTTGGGGGTAGTTTTTGCAAATGTAAGGGTGAAGCCCCAATTTCTCTTCCAAATGACTCCAATTTTCGTGTTCAGCAACCCCTAAAAATCTATAGTAGAATAAGTCTGGTGTTCGTCAGTGATAATACAACCAAACCCGTATTTTAACTGGAGTACCACCCCTATCCACCTTTTAAGGGTTGTAAATAGGGCCAAAATGAATGAGACCTCTTTTCATTGTTTTTTCATTGCTGGTAGTCAACCAGCCTAGCCTTTCCCTATATGGAGTTATATGGGTGCCTCTACGTACTCCAAAAATATAGCGTAAACAAGAGTTGTTTAAACGTTGGAGTCTGTCTTTTAATTTAACCGAACAATCTAGATAGACAACACTGCAATAATCCATATGAAGAACAGCCAGGGCTTGTGTTAGTCTAATACGAAGGGCCTCAGTAGTACAGTGTCTAATAAAGCGTAGTGTATAGAGTACTCTATTTACTTTTTTGCAGATAACAGTGATGTAGTGTGATTCCCACGAAAGCCTGTTGTCTAAGATTACTGCAAGACTCTTGATTTCTTTTACAAAAGGTACCATTTTATTACCTATGGGTATTCCAGGATAATTAAGTTTATCTTTTTTGTCAACAAAGAAGGTACAACCAAAATAAATTGCCTTTGTCTTATCAGGATTAAGTTTTAAAGAGATGTTACGAGCCCAAACAGAAACATTTTGCGCTTCTAAAGATAAGGTGTTAATTGCTTCAGAAGCATTTTCATGAGAAACCTGAATATAGATCTGTAGATCATCAGCATACATTAAATGAGAAATATTGGGGTTAAGATAGTAAAGTAGTAAAGTAAAGCACATTTGGAGAAACCCATAGTCTTTAACTTAACAATAAGTTTGGAGGGAGCTATGAAATCATATGCTTTACTGAAATCAAATGATAATAACATAGTTACTAATCTTTTATGTATGCCAGATCTAAAATCATCTGTCAGTTTTAGTAAGGCAGTCTCAGTGCCACTATATTGTCAGAATCCAGTCCAGTATTTTATTCTGTTTAAGATATGTCGTGATCTGGTCATGTGCCAGGTTTTCAAGTACTTTTGCTAAAAAGCATGACAAGGCAACAGGTCTAAAGTCACCAGGTGATGAGGGAGTGGATGTTTTCTTGATTGCTTGAAGTAGTGATCTTTTCCAAGTAGTAGGAAAAACTCCATTTTTTAAGGAAACATTGAATAGTTTTACAAAAAATGGCCTAAGAACTAGTAAAGACTTAGCAATAACTTTATGAGGAATTCCATCAGATTCTTTGGCCTGAGATGTAAAATGAGAAACTGCTATAATAACATCATTAAGTGATATCTCTTTAAATTTGAAACCATCATTGGATGTAGAGTCAATTAATTCAGAAATATTATCTTAATTTTCAGTAGGCGAGAATGAAACACCGGCAAAATCAGTATTGATGTCGTTGGGAGTAAACCCATGCAATTCATTTTTCGGGCTAGGCAAGAGTCCAAGGTTTCTCATTTCACGCCAAATATCCTGGTTATTGTCTGAAGTCTCTTCAAGTCTATTATGAAGAAATGTATTATGTGCTGTTTTCGAGGAAGATTCAATTTCTTCAGTATGTATTAAGAATTCACTAGCTAACAAAGAGTTTTTAGATCTCAAGTAACGCCTTTCTGTAGCTTTTTGCTTGTTTATTAGGAGAGTTAGTTCAGGGTCAATCCAAGGATATTTTTTCTTTTTATTTTTACTTGAGTTTATAGTCCTCAAAGGTGCTATTTTGTCAATAGCTGCTTGTATATTATTATTTAAACAAGTTACAGCAGTGTCTACGTCAAAAGATGTGGTTTCAAAGTCTCCCTAATCACATCCTAACAAAAACTCATTGATATCGTCTCATTGATCACTAATCACTAATCACTCATTGATCTCTATTGATATCTAAAGGTATATTTACGTCTTACAGGTAAATATACCTCTCCCTATAAATAAACATACAAACATTTTAATAATTAGAGCAATTGAACCACTGATATTTTTCTCTTAGAGTAACAAAGATACATTTGTATAGTAAAAGTACATAATTCATTCTTTAAATTTAAATACATTAAGATGAATAATAAAAGTTTAAAACAAAAAATATAAAAATTTACTAAACTTTATGTTCCATATTGACCAAGTTAATATCTGACTTATATTTAAATTTTTGAAAGGAACAAATATAAAAAATACTGACAAAAAAATTTCATCAATTTTAAGCAATAATTGTATTGTATAAGATTATGTTCCATATTGACCAAGTTAATATTTGACTTATATTTAACAGAAAAATAATAATATTAATGAAAAAAGTTTTTAATATTTAATAAATCTTATATAAATTTATAATTAAAAAAATTAAGCTAAATGAAAAATTTTTATATTTAAATTATATTTTCTGAATAATAATTAGGAAATACAAGCATAGATGAATATTAAAAAAAATTTCGACGTTTCATATGTTTCAAAATTAATCTACAATAAAAAATTATTTCAATTTGTTAATTTGCAACACAGTTTCAAATTATTACGATAAGTGACATATTGCGTGTTTTAAAAAATCGAAAATAATTAATGAGTAAGGACTAACAGCAAATGAAAATTATCACAGGAAAAATTGCCTTTTTTGAAATAAGTTTAACTAAATAAAATTTTTTTTAGTATTCGAATTTCTCCTTTTCTGAGTAGTCAAAACATTAAATTTTCTAAAGCTTCAAAAATTCAACTTATTTCTTAACAATAATATTCTTTCAATAAATTGATGTTTAAAACTATTTTTTTAAAGATTTAATTTATATTAGTAAATATTTTGTGTTTTAAAAAAAAGTTTGATGTAAGTACAGATTTTTGTAAATATAAAAAATATTTTCTACATTGAAACGCCAAATTCTATTTCTTTCCATCGTTGAACAATAGATTGCACTTATTTTGACCGAAAATTCAGAAAAAATTTTTCACCGATACCCTTGGATGTTGGATGTCGAATACCCCATGAACCAGTACATATTTAAAAAAAATGCACGACTAGGTGGTTCGCATCCACCAGGAGGGATTTTTTTCTTGAATTTTTTCTGCCTTTTTAGGCTAAAAATATTATTTCTAACATCTCTATGTTTTTAAAAAATTATTTTCGATGAAATTAAATTTTTAAAAAATTATTTAAAACTGCATGATACATTAAAATAAAAAAAGTGATTGCAGATGGCATCTACGTATCAGTTCAAGTTTAATAAACCATAGATTTATTAATAAGCTCTCTAGGTCGATAAATTCGTCAAATTAATATTCTTATAAATTATGAGCGATAGAATCTTATAATTAAAAATATGCAATTTAAATTATTAAATAATTAGTTCATTTTTAATTAAGGGAACAAAGGAATGGCACAAATTGAACCTAAGTTATCATCCAAGGCGAAACCATTCCTTTTTAGGATGGTAAACTTCGAACGGTGTCTTTTTGTTTTTGCTCTAAAAAAGTGTTTTCGAACCGCTAGGACGATTATAAATTTTTATTATTGAAATTAAATAATACGAAAATAATGAATAACTAAGTAATAAAATACCCTGCCAACTAGCTGGCACTAAGGTTCCTCAAACAATGAACTTAATACTTCGATATACCACAGATATCACCGATTAGAAGCATGCAATCATACTTAATTTTTTTGTTTTTTTAATTTTGAAAAAAAAATTTTGAAAAAATTCGGTATTAGATCCAAAAAATTACTATAAACAAACTTTCTAAAACTAGTACTTTCATAGAAATAAATTAGGTACTACGTTCAAAAAAAAAAAAAAAAATTTGGTGTTTTTTGTATTTTTTTGTAAAAAAAATTTTGGGAAAAAAATTTTCAAAAAATTAAGTATTAGATTCGAGATATCGAGTAAAAATCGTACTTTCAAATATAAGTACTTTTGTGGAAATAAATGAGGTATTACATCCAAATTAAAAAAAAAAAAGTAGTTTGAGATTTTTTGATAAAAAAATTTTTGAAAAAAAAATTAGGTCTTAATTCGATAATGGTTGTGAAGTATCACCCGTTACAATATTTTCAGATATTAGTACTTTAATGAAATTAAATGAGGTATTACACCAAAAAAAAAAAAAAATATTGCAGTTTTTTTAATTTTTTTGTTTTTTTAATTTTGAGAAAAAAATTTTGAAAAAATTCGGTATTAGATCCAAAAAATTACTATAAACGAGGTTCTTAAAACTAGTACTTCCGTGGAAATAAATTAAGTACTACGTCCAAAAAGAAAAAAAAAATTAATATTTTTTGTATTTTTTTGTGAAAAAAAATTTAGGAAAAAAATTTTCAGAAAATTAAGTATCCGATTCGAGATATCATGTGAAAACCATACTTTCAAATATAAGTACTTTCGTGGAAATAAATGAGGTATTACATCCAAATTAAAAAAAAAAAAAAGTACCTCGAGCTTTTTTGGTGAAAAAATTTTTGAAAAAAAAATTAGGTCTTAATTCCATAATGTTTGTGAAATATCACCGATTACATACATATACGTACACACACACACACATACAGACTTTTTTTAAAAACCGGTTTTTTAGCTTCCTGGGGTCCCAAAACGTGCTTATATGCCAAAAACTCAAAAAAAAAATTTTGACCTAACACAATGGTTCCTCTTTGAGGAACCAAAAATTAATAAATATGCATTATATTGGGTGGGTATCATATTGGTTATTATACGTATCTTCACTCAGAATATTCATTATTTATAATGAGTTACTAGTGTAAATAGTAGAAATTGTACTAAATGGAGACGGCCAAAGTTAAATTAGTTATTTTTGTTTACTCCCATAAATTGTTGAATTTAGTTTTTTACAATTTAAAAATTTTTTTTTAAATACATTACCTATTATTCATAAATTATTTTTTTAACCTTCCTACCCTTGAACCAAAGTACGTATATAATTTTAAGTAAATAATGAATTTAAAAAATCAATATTCAAATATTAAAGAAAATACCCTGCCAACTAGCTGGCACTAAGGTTCCTCAAACAATGAGAAAAAACTTTTTTAATTTTGAGAAATAAATTTTGGAAAAATTCGGTATCAAATCCAAAAAATTACTATAAATGAACTGTCTAAAATTAGTACTCTCATAGAAATAAATTAGGTAATACATACAAAAAGAAAAAAAAATTTGGTGTTTTTTGTATTTTTTTGTGAAAAAAAATTAAGGAAAAAATATTTTTTTTAAATTAAGTATCAGATTCGAGATAGAGAGTAAAAACCATACTTTCAAATATAAGTACTTTCATGGAAATAAATGAGGTATTACATCCAAATTAAAAAAAAAAAAAAGTACCTAGAGCTTTTTTGGTGAAAAAATTTTTGAAAAAAAAGTTAGGTCTTAATTTCATAACGGTTGTGAAATATCGCCGGTTGCAGTATTTTCAGATATTAGTATTTTCATGGAATTTAATGAGGTATTACACCCCCAAAAAAAAAAATATTGCAGGTTTTTTAATTTTTTTTTTTTTTCAATCTTGAAAAAAAATTTTTTAGAAATTCGGTATCAGATCCAAAAAATGATTATAGACAAACTTTCTAAAACTAGTACTTTCATAGAAATAAATTAGGCACTACGTCCAAAGAGAAAAAAAATTTAGTGTTTTTTGTATTTTTTTGTGACGAAAATTTTGGGGAAAAAATTTTAAAAAAATTAAGTATCAGATCCGAGATATCGAGTAAAAACTACACTTTCAAATATAAGTACTTTCATGGAAATAAATGAGGTATTACACCCAAAAAAAAAAAAATATTGCAGGTTTTTTAATTTTTTTGTTTCTTCAATTTTAAAAAAAAATTTTTTTAGAAATTCGGTATCAGATCCAAAAAATGACTATAGACAAACTTTCTAAAACTAGTACTTTCATAGAAATAAATTAGATACTACGTCCAAAAAGAAAAAAAAAATTGTTGTTTTTTGTATTTTTTCGTGAAAAAAATTTTGGAAAAAAAATTTTCAAAAAATTAAGTATCAGATTCGAGATACCGAGTAAAAACCATAATTTCAAATATAAGTACTTTTATGGAATTAAATGAGGTATTACACCCAAAAAAAAAAAAATATTGCAGGTTTTTTAATTTTTTTGTTTTTTTAATTTTGAAAAAAAATTTTTTTAAAAATTCGGTATCAGATCCAAAAAATGACTATAAACAAACTTTCTAAAACTAGTACTTTCATAGAAATAAATTAGGTACTACGTCCAAAAAGAAAAAAAATATTGTCGTTTTTTGTATTTTTTCGTGAAAAAAATTTTGGAAAAAAAATTTTCAAAAAATTAAGTATCAGATTCGAGATATCGAGTAAAAACCATACTTTCAAATATAAGTACTTTCGTGGAAATAAATGAGGTATTACATCCAAACTAAAAAAAAAAAAAAGTACCTCGAGATTTTTTGATAAAAAAATTTTTGAAAGAAAAATTAGGTCTTAATTCCATAATGTTTGTGAAATATCACCGATTACATACATACGTACACACACACACACACACACACACACACACACACACACACACACATACAGACTTTTTTTAAAAACCGGTTTTTTAGCTTCCTGGGGTCCCAAAACGTGCTTATATGCCAAAAAATAGAAAATCAAATTTTGACCTAACACAATGGTTCCTCTTTGAGGAACCAAAAATAAATTTTTATTCAATATGTTCAATAACTGTAAATAATTTTTTTTGCAGAAAAATGAATACGGCATTTTTTGTATGCTTCCTGAGCCTGGCCTCTTTCAATTTAGTTGGAACAACTTACTTAAATTATGTGATTGATCAATGTTTGAAAGAAGTTCAACCAAACAGGGTTACATTGCATTCCGATTTCAAAAATAGCAACAACAGCTTACAACCAATCTTTCAGCAGCTGATAAGACAAATACCAACTGCAACTATTGATTTGAATAGCCCATTACCGATTATCAAATTAAAAATTTATCCTGTTATGTATAACTATAATATAACAGCTCCCTTGCATTTTATATTTCTTCAAGAAATGAATTTGGTTGAATTTGAACGAAAATTAGATGCAGCCTTATATTTAATATCGCAATCTTTATTTTACTTAACAAAAACTAAGATTCTTCTTATAATGAATCAAATAACCAAATTACCAGATCTCATCTATAAGGTCCTTAGTCTATCAATTAATTATGACTTTTTTGATTTTACTATTTTACTTTTAAATCCTCAAAATCCGTTAATTATCCATGGTGAACCATTCTTTTGGAAACTAACAGTAGAGAATTTGTTACTCAACAGGAGTATATTATTATTCCCTAATAAATTAAAAAATATAAACGGATACATCATGAAAGTTGGAGTGCATAAAGAATATTGGCCAAATGTCTATAAAAATTATTCTGCAAATTATGAAGCTCTATGTGATCTGTACTTACAAATACATTGGTTGCAATCTTTCGAATATTTCTCTGCTGCATTAAATTTTACGACACAGATTGTACCTATATCAATAATTGATCGCCCTGTGGGATATTTTCTTCTTAAACATGGCTTAGACTGCTTCGTGGGTAGTGTAAGTTATTTTTTGGAAGGGAATCTCTTAAAAATAAACATTGTAAAATCTCATGATTTTATTCTGCTTGTCCCAATTATAAATGATACAACCATTGAACTATCAGAAAATTTTTTTAATTCTTTTTTGGCTACAGTTGTTATTTTAATTTCATTTTCAATCTCTGTGCATTATTTAAAATTTTGCCGCAAAGATTGGTCAATAATTAATCTTTTCAGTTTATTGTTAGGTTTTGGAGTAAATATGAATCCTCGTCGTTGCTTAAGAACAAAAATAATATTTTTTACTTTGGTTGCAGTATCGCTATTTTTTGTTCCCGACATTATTTCTGATTTAACTTCATTGAAATTTGAAAACAATGATAAAGCAGTAATTGAATCTTTTGAGGAAATATTTGAGAAAAACATGACTGTCCTGTTTCTCGATAGCAATTTTTTGTTAAATTGTTTAAGAAGTTACACAACAGGAATAATTAACAACGTTATTCAAATTGCTAAATATTTTAATGGGATGGAAAGGATAAATATGATAACTGAAAATACAGTTCTAATAATGAACAAAATAGATGCTACAAAAATTTTACAGAAAAATGAAAGAATTTTTAATGGAATTCGATTTAATATAAGCGAGTTAATTATTTATAAATCGATAAATATCCTACCCTATAGACATAATTTACCTATAATAAATAATTTTGATAAAACTTACCATAGGATACTAGAAATGGGATTCGATATAAAGTGGAGAGCTGATTATAATCATGCAAATAAAATTATCAAACAGAAAAGTTGTTACAATTTTGATGACGAAAACGACTATTTACCTGTGATTTTGATTTTTATTATGTTTATTGGATCTGGTTTTGCTTTATTTGTTTTATTTATTGAAATTATCTGGCACTATTATTTGTCGAAAAAGTTTAAGGGAATTGATGTTGAAGATTTTTTCAAAAAAATGAAGGTAATCATAAGTAATCGAAAATTTAGAAAAAATGTTCAAACTAGAAAACCTGATGTTATTGAATTAATTGAGATTGTATAATTTGAAAAAAGTTAATATATTAGAATTTGTTAAAGACACATCTAAAGTTCACTATTTTTAAAGTAAAATTATAATTCTACAGCTGGTTTTCATCTTTTATAATTTTATCTATCTGTATTCTAAGAATTTGCCTTCACTATAAAAAATTAAGTTTTCTAAAATTTTAGTCTAAGGAATAAATTTTTCTAATTGCGACACATTTTATAAAATTGTAAAAAAAAAACAGAAAACGAAATAGAAATCCGAAGAAAGGAGTCAAAAATTGATGAAACAAAAGAATTTTTTTGTTAAATTCTATTTTTAGTGATTTATTAGAGCACGTTTTAGTCACAATAATGGGTGAAAATTGTGTAATAAAAGACTTAGATTTTTAATCCTAATCTAAATTTTTAAAAAATTACCATTTAAAATCACTTAGCAATAGTATAGGTAAATATTGTAAAATTATTGTGTAGATGTAAGTTCTATGATTATATCAATTTTATCAATTTCTTTTGATCAATTGTTTATGTTAATTTTTCGTCGGGTCCTATTAAAAAATCGCTATTTTTTCTAAGGAAGGCACCGACATAATATACGTTGTATACATAGTAAGGTATCGGGGTCTTCGTTTGTGAAAAAAGATACATAGCGACTTTTTAATATATTAACCCCTCGATTTGTCTGTTACAAATGTCTTTAATAAATGTAAAATTTTTTATTATAATTTCCAGGATAGCTTTATTTAAATTTTGAAAATTTTTGAAATATTTTCATTAAATTTGATAATTGTATTCACTGAAAGTGTTTCTCCAATAACTACAAAATATTTGTTTAAGTTTTTAAAATTAGTGAAAAATTTTTGAAAATTCAAAAATATATTGATAATTTAATATCTAGTCAAAAGTTATTTTCATTCTATTTGTATGATATCTTATTTTACAAAAATATATATTACATTAATTAAAATGCACATTAGTCTAGCAGTCATTTTTAAAGACCAAATGGATCTTTAAAATAACTGCCATGCTTCAGAGTACAAAATCTTAAAATATTTATAAAAAATACGATTGAACAATATTTGTAAATAATTGTAATTTCTAATTTTTTAATAAATTTATAAGCAATTGAAGTAAAAATAAATATATAAAAATAAATTTTTATGAATTAAATTATTATTATTCGCTATTAAATCCCCTTCCAGAGGTCGAAAGTCGGTAATATTTTTTATCTGTACAGTAGCCACGAAAGTACGAATTTTCTCACAACTGTCGCAGAAATAGTATATTACGGTCCTAGGCTCCCAGAAAAATAAAGAATGGCCCAAAACGCACGTAAATTACCTTCCGAGGCGAAGCCGAGGATGGTAAACTGCGATTTGGGTCATTCTTTGTTTATGGCCGAGGATTGTACAAAATTTTTCTGCGAGTGGCGAGAAAATACGTCTTTGCCGGACGCGCAGCGATTATATTAGGCGCATACGTGATTTTTGGGTCGCTGATCAAAATGTTATAGTAATTAATATTTTACCCTTAAATTAGCAACAACAACCCCCATAAAGCGTGTCTTTGTTATTTTTGCACTTTGAATGTCTAAATTTGGATCATATGGGTTTTTTGGGTAGCTGATCAATATTTTCGAGGAATTTTTTATGAAATATTAAAAATTTCACTCTTAAATTATCAAAATTGTGCGCATGTTTCATTCACAAATAACCTGTATTTTTTTTAACTATTAATAATTATTTTTACATAAAATTTTGAATACTTTACGTACAGTTGTCTTGATATAAGTAATAAATTCAAATTACCATTTTAAAGTAATCATAATATATACTCAAGTCACAGTTAATTATCCAGAAAATTGAAACGCTTGAAAAAAGGGAAAAATGCATGAATAGAGAAAAAATCTCTTTGTTTGGGATAATTTTATTAATTTAAGGGTGAAATATTAATATTCCATAAAAAAGTCCCCGAAGTTATTGATCAGCGACTCAAAAATCCCATATTATCCAAATTTAGACATTCAAAGTCTGGTCGCTCAAAGTGCAAAAATAGCAGACATTCCTTTTCGGGGTTGTTATTGCTAATTTAATGATGAAATGTTAATTTTTTATAAAAAAGATCCCCACATTCTTGATCAGCGTCCCAAAAAACCCATAAGGACCAATTCTTGGCACAATATAGACGCTCAGAATACGAATACCGGGGGTAAATTTTGCAAATTTAAGGGTGTTCCGCAAATATCTCTTCAAAAAGAACCCGATTTTTGTGATCAGTGACCCAAGAAACATATAGTAGAACATCATGACATCCAATGAAAACACCCTCCTCCCTCCACGATTTTACTGGAGTAATATCAGTATTTTAAATTTTTAAATGATTTTTCAATATATTATGAATTTCTTTTTTACATTTATACACATTTTTTTTTTAAATTATTAAAGTTTCAAAGGTTATAATAATATTTAACTATACAAATTATACTAATAATAATGAATTAGTGCATGTACAAAATTTTAATTAACTTTCCTAGCAAGTAAAAAAATATATCGTCAATATAGTAATATTTCTTTCTAATTTGTATAATTAAATATTATTATGACCTTTCAATATTTCATAATTTAAAAAAAAACATGATGTTAAAAATAATTTCATTAAATATTGAAAAACCGTTTAAGTAATACATATTTTTAGCTGTACAAATAATTAAAACGCTGACAAGTAATTGGCACTATGGTTCCTCATCAACAATAACAAAATATTTTTAATCGTCTATTTTACCTAGTAAAAACGATAATTCTAGGTATTAATAAAAAAAATTTTTTAAATTTTCGAAAAATTAGGTATCAGAAAAAATCTTTAAAAACCTCCAATTCTAGATATTAGTACTTTCATAGAAAAAAATTAAGTTCTACGCCCTAAAAAAAAATATACATACATACATACACACACACACACATAGACTTACTTTTAAACCGGTTTTTTAGCTTTCTGAGGTCTCGAAACGTGCTTATACACCAAAAAATCAGAAGTCAAAATTTGACCTAAAACAATCCTTTAATTTAAACCAAAATAAATAAATCCCACTTTTATCCAAACAGGACGTATGTCCAGGAACGGTCCTCTGTAGCAGCTTCACTAATCTGGCATAAACAGGTTCTTAAAGCTTCATAATATTTCGATTGAGGAAGAAAAGGATGAGAATGTTTTTTTTTAACATATAGAATGTTATTAAACAAAGTAGCTTTTTTAAAATTTTTTTACTAGAGCTAATTTGATCACGAATTAGATATTTTAAAGACTTTTCCATTTTTAACCTGGCGAACTTATAAGGCACGATTTGATCTATGTATTGGATACGCAGGATGATCGTGCTTAAATATAGTATTTTCAATAAAATAGTCAAATAATTAGTAATGCAACATCTGATTACTTTTTGTAATGGTTAATAATTTTTTGACCATTAACCATCACAAAAGGTAACAGAGTAATTGGACATGAAAAATGTAGTTAATTAGTGTAATGTTACAAATGTAATGGAGATATGCTATCCCTGATCCTAGTATTGTTTGTTATATATTTTTTTTCGTTTACCATAAGAAAAACTTTTATTATGCTCCAATCAAATCACGGAAAAGGGGGGGAGGGAATGAATGAATTTACTTATATGAAATCTGTCTAACTTTCTTAATTTAACAAAAAGTACTCCTTTTTAGGATTTATTTTTTAATATTAGCAAATTTTGAGAATTTTTCACGGGCAAGGCCTGATATTTGGGATCAGCCACCCAAAAGTATATTGGGGGGGGGGACTGGGGAAGTTTTGTTATGATTTGCTAATATAGAAAAATTGCCCTTAATAAGGAGTGCTTTTCCCCAATTTTAGGCTGTTTAAATTTTTTCATATGCACGAAACCTTCAAATTCACAATTAACAGCTCTATAAAAACCTCTTTAATAAATTTTTTTTTTGCAAATTACAATTGTTCCGAAAATGAAAAAGTACCCCAATAATTGTGACCAGCGATCTGAGAAAACTGTAATAATAGTAAATACTTCTAAGTCATGTCTAAATTTATCGAATTGACGTGATAACAAACCGTCATATAAACCCTTAAGTTTCAGAGCTCACTCATCAGTTTTATTCGGTACCAATTAAATGTAACTTCATTTCACGAAATATTTAATACTTGTTCACATATTATAATTACATTTGATAGAATATCTATTCAATGTTCATTTATTTTTATATTCAAGTTGCTTTGCATGTTGATTTCTAAAAAAAATTTATAATAAAACTAAAAACGTCAGTTAAAAAAATTTTTTATAAACGATGTAAGACCTTCCCCTTTGAAAAAAAAAATTTTTAGTTTTTTTCTTAATGTTTTTTTTTTGTAAGTAAAAGCGTCAGTATGTTGCCTTAGGCCATGTCGGACTTACATCGAATCATATATAAAACCGCCTTCAACGTTTTAAAGACTATGGGCTTAACTCGTTTTTTTTCATACTTTTATACCTAAAATTGTGTATTGGTGTGAGTATATGTGTACACGTAAATGCAATAAACTGTGTTTTGTTAAACTTGAAATTTTTTTTTTTTTTTTGAATGACTAATGTGCCTCTGTTCTCCGAAAACGTGCAAACCCTTAAAGAAGAGTTTAGCAAAAAAAATATATTTTATTTTAATTGTATGTTTAAAACTTCCATAATTACCCACAAAAAAAACTAAAATCTATTTTTTTTAAGACTTTTTTGTTTGAATAAAAGGTCTACAATTTTGTATAATGTATTTTTACTAATTATCACACCTGCGTAATTATATTATAAATTTTATTTGAATGAATGATTTAAAAAATGTAAAAAATTATTTACCTATACTGTAAAAAATCTTGTCCAAGGATTGACCTTCTGATAGAAAATGCACTATCGTCGTTGTAAAAACTTTTTGGAAATATATGTAAAATTCTTAACAGTTATACTATACCCTGATATTAAGTCAAATATCTGGATGGTAAATACCTACCAAGATTCTTTGTATTTCTCACCCCTTTTAATAGAGTAAGTATAAATCAAAATTAAGCTTTTTTATAAATTTTTAAGGTACCAATAATATCCTGAAAATAGGTATTTAAGTAAATATTCGTTTGCTATAAGGAATTTTAATCAAAAAATTCAAAAAATTTAAAATATTTAAAATATTTGAATTTTTGGGTCAGATAATTAATAAAATTTTTCTTAATAAAACAGTATATTGTAACAGTATAAGTATAATTTATCAATAAATTATAAATTTTTTCTATGCTGTATTTTTTATTTCATAATTATTATGTACAGTATATAAATTAATATATTAAAATATGATTATTTCAGAACCGCCTTCTTATGCCAAATTTATTGATCAATCAGATTCAAAATTTTAAATTCTCACTTGTAAAATTTTGGGTAATATACAGGAATATAGGTAAATAATAATACAAATTCTTTCTTATAAAGGTTATTAAATTATGTTTACATAACTAAGAACGGATTAGAATATTCAAATCAGTGATGATATGACTTTATAAAATAAACTATTTTATACCTATAATAAATAAATACCCTGTTTGAAAGTAAATTAAATTAGCATGGTATATACGGATTTCAAAGATGCTGTTTGAGTATTTTTAAACAAACTTGTATTTAAAATGAATCATACCAAAATATGTGCAAATATTACTTTTATACAAAAATACTGAAAAAAAAATCTGGGATTCTGGATCTGTCAGCCAGGATTTCAGGGTATACCTAAAAAAATATTTTATTGAATAGAAAATTTCTTGTTCTAGACTGTGGTCTCGAAAGTACGATAGGAACTAAAATACTCTGTCAGGAACCACAAATTTTACCACCGGCGAAGAAAAGTCATCAAAACTTGGTCATAAAAAGTATATTATCCTCGGCATCGTCTTGAAAGGTAATTTACATGAAATTTTGACCAAATTTCTTTATTTTTCTAGTAATGGGTTGTTATTATATGTTACTATATGCTCTATTGCATTTTCTAAGTCTAAAGGGGCGATTTCATGGAGCATAAACTTACTAGATTCTAGGGTAAACTTTAGTCATAATTAATTATTTCTACTATAGTGCCTCTAGAATCTAGTAAGAATACGCTCCATGAAATCTTAAAATTGAGGCTTAAACGGAGGCTAGATTTCAACTAAAACCCTCCACCCTTATCAGGTCAACAGATCCATGCAACAATTGCTGTATTTAAAATTTCCGCAATTTTTAATCATTATAGCGACACCTATCTGTTTACACGTAAAACATTTATTTTATGAATTAACTTTCGCCGATAAGGTAGGTATTTTTTATAATTATTTTGAAAAAATGTTTCCGCATGCATGTTTTTTTCATACTGATGTCAACAATATCAACATATAAATACTATCCACAGTTTTTAATTTTTTTTATTTTGTGCAATAAAATAATAAAAATAAAAATTATTTATTGTAAAAATGTTTCCTGAAAGTTCACAAAAAAAATACTGGCTGTTCAATGATGAAAATGATATTAATTATTTACGTGAAAAGGCAAATGAAAGATTTATTGAACGACATGGAAAAGATATGACAGTAAGAAAATGATAAATATTTTTAAATTATTAAATTTAAAGCTATATAAATAATTTTGCATTAGAATTGTATGTTAATTAAAATTTATTAATTTTTATTTCTTTAGGAGGAGCAAAAGGAAGACTTTTTCCTTTCTGCATTAGAAGAACGTACACTTCTTAAGTTTTATGAAATTTCCTTAAAGGACTTTTGTAAAAGATTTGTTCCTACTATGCCTCGTCCAACAATAGCAACAGCGATACATTACTTTAAAAGATTTTATCTTCAAAATAGTGTTATGGACTATCATCCCAAAGAAATTTTAGTTACTTGTGTATACTTAGCTTGTAAGGTAAATCCTAATCATGTTATTACATTTATTTTACTTATGCTTGAAAAAATTAATAGAATTTATAGAATCATCCTTGAGCATATTTTCTATTTTGTAGGTTGAGGAATTTAATGTTTCTATTTCTCAATTTGTAGCAAATATTAAAGGAGACAGAGAAAAGGCAGCAGATATTATTTTAAATAACGAGCTCCTTTTAATGCAACAGTTGAATTATAATTTAACAATTCATAATCCTTTTAGACCAGTTGAAGGCTTATTAATTGATATAAAGGTAAAACAGACTGTTTAACATGTTGCATTAATTTTAACAAATCTTTTATTGAATATCTAAACTTACAGACTAGATATTCTGTGATAGATAATCCAGATAAATTAAGACCTCATATAGATGAATTTTTAGATAAAATATTTCTAACAGATAGTGTGCTATTATATGCTCCGAGTCAAGTTGCATTAGCTGCTACTTTACATGCAACATCAAAAGTAAACACTAACTTAGATCAATACGTAACGGATGTACTTTTTTCAGCCGAACATTTGCCAGTAATTATTGAAGCTGTAAGAAGTAAGTAAATTAAATTAAATAATCATAATCAAATTTTGAATATCGTTTTTAGCAAAAACTAATATTCAGCTGTTTTGCTTTTTTGGAACTTTAAATCTGTTTGAGAAGCTGGAAGCCTTTTCAAGAAATTTTGAAAATATTAAAATATTATTTTTTTTTTTTAATTATATTTTTAAAGCAAAAATATATTGAACTAAATATTAAAATTTGAGCAATCTCAAAAGATTGGCTTAAATATAAAACATGTTTTCTTAACATAATCTTTTATTTACAGCTAATTTTTAATGTTCCAAAAAAGTTTATAATCCGAATGACAAAATTTTTTTCTGACTTATAATTTAAATTGAATATACTAAATTTGATTATTAAATTAAATTTTAGAAATCCGATCTGTGTATAAATGTATAGAGACTCCATCAAGAGACACAATAAAATTACTAGAAAAAAAATTAGATAAGTGTAGAAACGAAGAAAATAATCCTGATAGTGAAATGTATGATAATCAATTTATTTTTACCATTTTATCAAATGTTTTATTTGATTATTATCATAAATTATAAAAAATTTTTATTTCCAGATATAAACGAAGAATGCAAGAGTTATTGGATGAAGAAGATTTGATGGATGATGAAAAATATGCACAAATTGTAAAAAATCAAGAACAAAGAGATAGCAGTATCTTAGGTGTATCTAAAGTAATTAGCTCATAGAAAAATGAAATTAATTAATAAATATAAGCTAGGATAAATACTTAATTTTTGGACCAAAATATCAATTACTTACTTTTTACAGTATTGTCAATGATCGGTCCATTTCTTTAAATAATTTTTTTGTTACATTTTCAATCATTTTCTTATGAACTTTAAAAAGTTTTATAGTATTTATTTATTTATTTTATATTTTTAAAATCAGTGAAGAAACGTATGTAAATGTAAATATTTTGTAAAAATATATTCATTTAAAATTATAAATATTATTTACATGCATCAAAACTTATAATTTAATTTTAGTTAAGGAATTCATAAAAACTTAATATAGGAAATATAAATAATTTGTAAATAATGTTAATGAATAATAAATTACTGAAAATAATAAAAACATTTATTATTTTAAAAAAATTTTCTTGCATCTTAAAAAATATAACCTAGTATTGTCATTATTTTAATACTTTCAAAAACTGAAACATTCTTTTAGAAATAAAAAATAAAATTTTAAACTAGGATAGCATTTTAAATATCCTATTCTGTCAAAATTTAAAATCTAAAAATTTTATTGTAATTTCGGTAATGATTGTCTAGTTGAGTACAAGGTATTATCAGAAATTTAATTTATAATAATAAAACGCTGCCAAACCATTGGCACTGAGGTTCCTTATAAAAATAGAAAAATATTTCTTTTAACTATAAAACTACTACAACCAAAGATAACAGGGTGTCTATAGATCCTTTATACTCCTTATATCCTTTAAATGTACTAATTTGGCAAAATCAGTCCTTATATCCTTCAAAACTCCTTATTTTGCATGATAAAGTCCTTATTTTGTAAAATATAAAAAAATCCAGAAAAAAAATAGAATAAGATAAAACATAATTATAAGAAATTAGCATTTTTTTACATTTTTATAGCAAAAATTTGAAATAAAAAATTTCCTCTTATTTAGGTTTCAAATCTGAAAAATTAAGCTTAACTTCTTAAAGCCAGAATTCCAATCGAGAAAATTTATGTATTTGTTCCAAAAATAAAAAAATAACAATGTTTTATAATTATTTGACAAAAAAAGGTTTGAAACATCAATTTTCATAAATTAAGGTATCAGATCCGGGAGTTTGAGCAATAACAATTTTCCTACAACTAGTATTTTGATATAAAAAAGTTAGTTATTTCGTCCAAAAAAAGTAGTTCTGCTTTTTTAGGTCAAAAAATTTTTTAAACAAAAATATTTTTGGTATGAGTTCTAGGATTGAAAAAATTTCTGATATATGAGCATATATTTTAAAATTGATACTTAACTCGAGCCTGGAATCGTAAATTTTTTTTTTGAGGGCACACCGGAACGACCCTTGTTTTCGTGAAGTTTGAACCCTCAGGAAGTCGAAAAAAGTCGTGAACAAGGATTCGGTGATAGGTGCCAAAAAGATTTTTTCACTTTTATGTCAGAAATCGTGTTTTTCGTATCTGAGCTACCCCAAATTTTTAAAATAACTTTTTAGGCAAATAAAATTTTAAAAAATAGATAAGAAAATCTAATTGCCAGGGAAAAACCACTCCAGAAGAAAAAAAAACTTATCTTTTTCCGATGAAATTTAGCCAAGTTATTGTCAATTTAAGATTTTGCTCAAATTCGGGTTAAAAAAGATTGAAATTTTATTGAAAAAAGCCTGTTTCTGAACTTTAAAAATGCATTACTCGCTTGATTTTCATCGTAAAATAATAATTTTTTTTTTTAAATCGATTAATTTTTCCCTGGCAATTCATTTCTTTAAGAAAAAAATCATTTTTTATGACCAAATTTCAATTTTTAGGTCAAAAACTGTATTAAGTAAATCTTGCTACTTACAGTTTTCAAAGGCTTTTAAAGTAAATTTCATTCAATGGCTAAATTTCATCGGAAAAAGATAAGTTTTTTTTTCTTCTGGAGTGGTTTTTCCCTGGCAATTAGATTTTTTTATCTATTTTTTAAAATTTTATTTGCCTAAAAAGTTATTTTAAAAATTTGGGGTAGCTCAGATACGAAAAACACGGTTTCTGACATAAAAGTGAAAAAATCTTTTTGGCACCTATCACCGAATCCTTGTTCACGACTTTTTTCGACTTCCTGAGGGTTCAAACTTCACGAAAACAAGGGTCGTTCCGGTGTGCCCTCAAAAAAAAAATTTACGATTCCAGGCTCGAGTTAAGTATCAATTTTAAAATAAATGCTCATATACACATACACGCATTTGGATCTTTATAGTAAAAAAATTCATTAAAACCATTAAAATCATAAAAAATAATATATTTAAAATCCTTATACTATATAGTTTTAAAAACTATTTTGATTGGAAACCGTTTCAGGATTATTTGAAGAATAAATCCTTCTGGCAAGTCTTGTACATATCGGTAGTTTTTAGCTATTTTTACCCAAGTCTGAGGTCGATGTCTTGAATTTAAAAAATACCGATAGCACTGTATTTGGTACGGAAAAATATGGTTACTGGCCAATTTTTAAGTCTCTATAGGTGGCTTGGTTGCGATTTGGCAGCTGTTTTTCCAATAATTTTGATTTTTTTCAAATTCTCAGCCACCCGTTTGCTTTTTATTTTCTGGGCGCCCTAAATAAACCTAAAAAATATTAAAATAGTAAAATTTCCCGCCCAATCCAAATCTGACCACATTTTTTCGGAAAAACCTCAGGAAAAGCCGGAAAATTGGAAAAAATAAAGAAAACTTTCAAATACAAATTTCTCAAAAACCGTCATTTTTTTTTAATTTTAAAATTTTTTTTATGTGTTTTCCCATACTTTTCATGGTGGTAAATTCCTTTTTTGTCACATTTGCCTTTCAAGTACTTAAAAACCCATTTTAAGCTCAAAAAATAGAATTTAAAAATTTTGCATTTTCTGAATTTTCCGATTTTCTCGATTTTCCTAACCAAAAATAAAAATTCTGACTTGAGTTTTGGGTCCCTCAGAAAATTTTACTTCCAAAACCTTTCTGGGTAAAATTTTAGAGACCTCTGTGACGCTGTAAAAAAATGAAAAACAATGAAACAAATAAACAGAATAGAAAAATAGCAAAATTTAATAAAATTTAATTACGTTATATTGATTTTAGCAGGTTATTTTGTTTTTCTTTTTATTTTCTAAATCAGTGCTTATGAGAAATTTTGAAAATATTTTTTTTTAAATTTAAAGCATTTGGATTTAATTATAATAAAAAAAAAGACATTTATTTCTCCAGCTCATACAATAAAAATTATTGTCAGTTTTCTCACAGTTATGAGCTTTTTTTTTATATTTCCTCATGGCCTACATAAATTTTTGAGCATTATAAGCCTGCATTTCCTGTATACCTAAAAACGGTAATTAAAAAAAAAATTAACAGATATTCTGAATGATAAAAAATAATTTTTTACTTTCCTTAAACAGTGATGACACAATGCTACCTTCCTTTTTTTCAAGTTATTTTTGTTATCTATATTCTATACAAATAACTGATAAGTATTATAGTATTTCTGTTATTTATACATCAATACTCTATAAAAATTGTAGTTTAAATTTAAAAACTTGTATTTTTTTACATTTATTATTATTTTTTATATTTTTTACTTTATTCTTGGGTCAAGGCTGGTTATTAATTTTTTTTGTGCATTCTTGATATTATATTACTATAGTAGATATCTTTTTTATTATTACAAGCTTCAATTCTATTTTTATTTTATTTAAAAAAAAAAATCTAAATTAACTATATTCTCTTGAGAAATCAAGTTTTTTCATTGTATTTTATTTTACTTTTTTTTTATTCATTTTGAATATTAAAATTTTTTTTTAGCTTATTTATATTGAATATATTTTTTTAATGAGTTTATTTCAGGATAAAAAATATTATTGATAAGAAAAATAAAAAAAATGAAAAATAATTTTAGCTCTCTAAACATAATAAAAAATAAAATTAAAAACTTGCTTTGATTTTTGATTACTGGGTGAAAAAAGTTGCTAAAGATAAAAAAATAAGATTCCCAAAGTTATAGCTTTGGCAACTTTTTTTACCCAGTAATCGAAAATCCAAGTAACTTTTTAAAATAACTGCTGGGCTAATGTACACGTTCACTACAATATAATAGATCTCCTTTTTTAAAACAAATTACTTTTTATTTCAAAAACTGGATCCATTTATAAATATTGGTCCGAAACATGGATAGTAAATATGCAGCATTTCTGAAGATTGAGATAGTTTGAATTGTTTGAAATGTTTAGAAATCTGTTGATTCAAGAGGAATGAAAATTTATTTCCAAAATTTAGCTTTACACTGAGTATATAAGAGGGAAATTTGCTATAACTTTCTTTTACAATAAGGAATTATATTCATTTGGTTTCATTCGAATAATAGAATAGAAGATGTTCATTTTCAAAGTAGATAAAATCGCGTTATAAAATCGGAAGTAAAAAACTTTATGCAATATAAGAAATTTTGTACAATTTTTTAAATATTTTTTTTAGGTACTTTTATATCATGATTTTATTTTTGTTAATAACAATTTTCCTAAATTTAGTTTTCAAACAAATTATTTCTCAAAAAATTTATTTTATCATCTTCAATTCATATAAATTTGCAACATTGTACTTTTGCTGTTTCATAAAAGTTTCAAATTATATAGATCTGATGTACATGGACCTCTGTTTTCCAGACACTTTTTATATAAATATGTCGAAGGAATTTCCCACCGGATATTTTCGTGTTTTTTGGTCACTAAATACGAATATGACAACCGTTTTTACCTAAAATCTTACAGTAGCCCATATTCAGTAAGCAGATCCAAAAACTTCCTCAGGAAGGGGCATCCAGTAAAAATTTGCTTTTTTAAATAGGAAGCTTGCATGGGTCAAAATTTTGGTAATTTTTGGGCATAACCAGAAATTGCAAAAAAAAATTAGACACGTATATTTTTATTTTTTGAAATTACGAAAATTAACGGAATTATAGAGGTTTCAAAAATCAGAGGTTCTTCAGAGATCTAAAGAACCTCTGATCTGAGGTCGCAATATATTTGAAAACGGTATAAGCATGACATTATCATTTTTTTAGTTTTCATTTTTTTGAAAAATAAAAGAATACGTGTCTAATATTTTTTGATCTAGTTTCAAATTATGTAAAAATATCTATTTGTTTAACAAGAGAAAAATATAGGATTTGGCTTGCAATGCCAATATACAGTTGCATATACGAGTGAGCGTATCGAACGAGTGCAAACAGCATTGAAAGTGAAATTTCCTATATTTTTTCACGTGTTCAACACACAGTTTTTCACGAGGTTTTTCATTAAAAGCGAAAAAAAGATCGTCCAAAAGTAAGAAAGTAGATCTTTTTTGCAGCGTATAATGAAAAATTATTAAGATATTCATGCATGCAAGTCCCCTATTATAAAAAGTTTCATTAAAAATCATATATACATTTTTGTTATAAGGAGGGGGCGATCACTCCGCTACATTCAGTGAGCCAAAATTCATAGTAACCGATAAAAATTTTTGAAAACCTAAAAAACTTAGTCCTCAAAAACGTTTTGTACCTAAAAATTTGTAAAAATCTGTCCCGTGTAAAAAAATAACATTATATAACAACAGCAATTCTGGGATCTGGGCAGATTCTGGACCGACGACAACGAATGAAAATTCTGACTGAATTTTTAGATTCCTTTGGAAATTTTACTAAAGTTCTCTTTATCACGCGAGTTTTTGAAAATTTCTAAAATGCTGTGGAAAAAAAAAATTATTTTAATTTTAAATATTTATGAAAACTTATTGTTTTTTATTTATTTTTTTATAGAGTATTTCAAAACTATCAAAAATATGTAAACATTTTGCTACCCAGATAACTCCCAATTAACAAAGAATTTCACAATTTGAGCGGTATAAAAAATTTTACCTTTTTACCAGAAGCCTTTTTAATCATTACGAAAATTGACCCTGAAGCATCTGAATTTTGACTAAATTATTAAATTTTATTTTACAACACGTTAATTTCTTTTATTTCAATAAAATTTATTTCTTAGAAAAATTACTGCTTAAAATGATGGACTGTAAAAGGAATTAATTATAAGATGATATAAGAAATAACTGAAAATATTGTTAATACTTACACTGAATCATAAAAATAAAATGATTAACACAATTATTTTGTTAAATCATCTTTCACAGCAAATAATAACTGAATTTATTTTAACGGAACCATGAACTTGAATTTTTTTGTTTTTAATTTCATAATCTCATTATTTATAATGACATAATTATTTGTAGTTAATTGCTTATTAATTTCCATTGATTGATTTATATAAAATTGTTATTTCATTTATTAAATATAATTCTTAAATTCATTTTATTAAATATAAAAAAATAATATAAATTTTTGATATTTTTTATAAAATCATTGATCAAGGCCTGCATTAATATATTTCAAAATTTTAATAATTTCAAGATGAAAAGGATTAGGCAAATTTTATTGACATAAAAAAATACTAAAATATAAATGTAATTAAAAATTATGCATTTGCTTTAAATTTAATTTATCGAAAGGTATTAATTTGTAAACCTAACAAAGTTCTGGGTTTTTGTTCAAACAAATATACAATTTTTACATTTATTTGTGTCGAAATCCAGATTATCAAATATATTCAATATGTAGATGGAATCGTGCCTTTTAAAATTATCTGGTCAAAAATGCCTAATTTGTAAAGAAATTTTGAAAGAATCAGCTCAAAAAATCAAAAATCCCCTGGAACAATTTTTTTGAAATCGTATCTATTTGTCAGATATCATTAAAAAACCGATTATAGATATCACAAATTAATAAGTAAAAAAATGCTAAAAATTGAGCTTTTTTTTTATTTAAAGTAATTTAAAGGGTGTCTAATAACTGAAAACCACCAAGAAACTTAATGAAATATGTGATCGTGTCTGAAATAAAATGAAATTTTAGCTTTATTATAAATAACAGCGATTTTGTCATTAATATTATTTATTAGTGTCCAGAAAAGTAAAGAAAGGCACCTAATATGGGCAGTTTTACAGAGTTAAAAAGTTCATTGGGAATAAAAAACTAGACCCTTTTCCCGTTACCTCCATTTTTGGACAAAAGAGGGTGGCTGGCTTAGAAAAAAATCTCCCACATGTGAAACATTTTCAGGACTTATCTATTTTTCACTTGACTAACTTATAAGGCAATTTAATCTATTAATCTATAAATCATAGACATATAACTTTCGCGATTTAAAATAAAATACGAATTTGCTTTTATCAAATATTTTAAATATTGCCTAATATTTAAAAGCACAAAAGATTCTAAATAAATATTAAAAAATTTATTTGCGCGTATTTCCTTTTTTTCGTAATTATTGAACGATAATATGAATTTTTTTAGAAGGTCAAGAAGCCTTTTTTTATCAATAACTTTTACTTTTTTCTATAACACACGTAAGTGTAAAATTGTATTAAATAAAAGATAAAGTGAATATAATTTGTTTGTCAAATATAATATAAAATATTTTAATGTGATAAAAATTTTAATAATTTATTTGTTTATTTTTTCTGTTTATGATTATTTTTGATTTGAATAAATAATTTATTTTTTTTTTTAAATGGTAACACTTTCTAAATTTTTTAGTTTTTTTTTCAACCTATGATTCATTTTTGAAATGTAACAACCATTTACATAATTAGAGTAACATAAATAAAAAGCATTTCCGGTCTATTAGTAATTTTGAACCTTTTTTTTTGTTGAAATATCGGGTTAAGAGTTTTATAAAAAATGACCCTATTAAGAAGAGTGTATACTTACTTATCTTATCGGATCTTATCAGAATCTTATAAATCTTGATCTTAAGATGAAACATTTTCTTGGAAGCTGTTTGAAAAAAGGATTGCAATTTTTTTTTTTAACTACTAGACTATTTTGTACAATACCATATCACATTTTTTAACCTAACATTTTCTGGTGAAAACCCATATCCCAGATGTTAAAGACCGTGCCTTATAACATCTTCAATTCGCTTTCATAGACCTCCTGCATCTAGGACAACGAGAAATAATCTTTTAAGATAGGAATCCTTTGACTATTTTTGCAAATAATGTTTCCACTTTGCAAATTAATTCAAAAACTTATTTTTCATTTTAAATCGCGGTTTTTCTTGTCCACTGCATTTTATATCATTATGATACTCTTTTGTAATAATTAATAAAATAAACTTGATACTATTTGGGTCAAAAATGAAAATAGTAATTGGTTGATTGGATATTACAGTGAGGATTTTATGGAAAAAAATTGTAGTTCGGATTTGAAAATTGGTTTTGTATCAAATTAGACAATTATGGAATAAAATTTGAATTATTAAAATAAAAATGATTTTAACGAGTCAAATTTCATTTTTTGAGAACCCATTTTTTATTTTAGGGAATCTTTTATTTTACTCCAGGGAATAATTTTAATTCAATAGACAAATTCCTCTAAAAAAATTAATTTTTATTTTCAAAAATTGTTGTAGTTTCTATCGCCCATGGTTTTTTAAATAATAGATAAATCTTCAAAGATTATTTTTGCACTCGTAAAATAAAATTTGTTCGCGTTATTTCTAAACCCCCTAAAATTTTTCAATACTAAACTAATGGATTTTGATAATTCTTTTAAAACAGCTGCGCATTTTATAGTTATCATTTATTTTTAATTTGTTATTGCTCTCTAAATCGTAAAGTGTAAATTCACCTAAAAATTTACACCTTAACACCTTATAAGTAGTAAATTTTAAATATACACTCTATAAGGAGTAAATTTTTACGTTTACACCCTTCGCGTATAGTGTAGTTTTAAATTTACTACTTATAAGGTGTAAATTTAAAATTTACACTCTAGTCGATGTTTTTTAAAAACTAACCCCAAAATTTTAAAATGCGAGATACTGACTTCAGTATTCTTATATAGGTGAATTCAACATTTAAATATTATTTTTAAAGCCAAATTTATTTATTTTTAATTTTTATTATTGTTTATTTAAAATGTCTTGAATGTTTAGTAACACTGCATAAAATGGGTTAACGAAAAAGCGTAAACATATCATGTGTTTTTATTCTCGCGCCTTATTGTCAAAAGTAATGTTGAAAAAGGAGTCGTGGTCTCGTAGCTTAATATTTTTTCTGTATTGCTTACCTAAATGAAATGCTTAATATAAATTTTTCAATAGTATTGTTTATGTATTTTTGTTAATTTAATTAGATAAATTATTATAATTCAGAGGTAAGTTGCCGTTTTTATAAAAAGTAATAAAAATTAAGCTACGAGACCGCGACTCCTTTTTCAACATTACTTTTGGCAATGAGGCGCGAGAATGATATGTTTACGCTGTTTCGTTAACCCATTCTATGTGTTATTAGACATTCAAGTAGTTTTAAATTAACAATAATAAAATTAAAAATAAATAAATTTGGCTTTAAAAATAATATTTAAATGTTCAATTCACCTAAGAATACTGAAGTCAGTATCTCGCATTATAAAATTTTGGGGTTAGTTTTTAAAAAACATCGACTAGAGTGTAAATTTTAAATTTACACCTTATAAGTAGTAAATTTAAAACTACACTATACGCGAAGGGTGTAAACGTAAAAATTTACTCCTTATAGAGTGTATATTTAAAATTTACTACTTATAAGGTGTTAAGGTGTAAATATTTAGGTGAATTTACACTTTACGATTTAGAGAGTGAATAATAACAAACTCAATAACAAAAATAAATATACGTAAAAAATACAATCACGATGAGTTGAACGTACGGATTAAAATATAAAAAATCATCAAAATAAAATTCATTCAAAACACGTTTATTTTTTTTGCGTCAATTAAGAAATGAATTAGCCAAAAAGATTTTCGATCTACTTAAGTCAAATTTAAATCTTTTAAAAGCTCTTGTTGCAAATGTCACGTAAAAAAAATTTATTAAAATACAAACGATGTTTCATAAAAAATGTTGAATGTAGTAAAAATACCTACCTGTTTAAAAAAAAAATGAATATACAAAAAAAAAGGTATGACTAGGATATTGATGGGAGTGGATATTAAAAAAGATTAGACTGTTATATTTGTAATGGACATATGTAATATTCATGTTAAACAAAGATAAAGCATTCATCATTTCGGTAGTATAAATACCGGAAAACAAACTTTGGTAGGATTCATTTACTAATTTTTACTTCAACAAGATATTGTAAGTTGTTGTGTGACTTTAAATTTTATTTTACAAGCGAATTGTTGTTGGAAATTGGTTGTTTTTTTCGAGTGTTTTAAATTATATCAAAGTAAGTTACTCAAATTATTTTACATTTTATTTATTTAATATTCGTTTTTCTAATTTTTTGTTAATTTTTAATTAATTTTTTGATACTACTTTAATTGAAAACTGATTGAAAATTTAAGCAAAACAATTTATCACAAGACTTACAAAATAAGTTTATTAAATTTTTATTGGATTTCAATTATTGTAATTTAAAAAAATAGGTGAATTGACTAAATTCAAATAATTATTGTATAAAAGTAATAAATCAATCCAATCAAAAACCTTTTTCTTGAAAATTTCTATTTTTTTTTTTATATATTTTCTCAGATTTATAAATCTATTTTTTTTTAGTATTTTCAATTTTGAATAAATAAATTTTGAATTTCTTTTTATTTAAAAATTATGAATTAAAAATGTATAAAAAATAAAAAATAAATGACGTACTTTAGAAAATTTTATTAGATTTTTTTTTACTATGAATTTTTAGCTTGGGAAATTTTTGATAAAATTAAACTTTGTACTACTAGACAATTAAAGTATAAAGTCTAGACTATTACAAGAGATCAGTATAAAACTTTTAGTAAACAAATTTTTTTTAACAATATTTTGTTCCGGACCCGAAAAACCGAGTTTTTTTTAGTTGGTTTTTCGGATTTTTAGCCAGAGAAATTTTTAGTTGACTCCGTACCTACAGTTCTTTTTCAAAAATTTTCAAGCTTCACCTTATACTGAATCTGGCCAATCCCAAACTGAAAAAAGCCCTAGCTTTCACTTAACCGCACACTCCTAGTGCGAACTTTCAATACAAAATTAAATTAAATAATATTTAGAATTATAGGCTGTCAAAAAAGTTACAATTTTTAGTATTTCTATTTTTTTTTATTATACTATAACCACTTTAAAAATCCCGAGCAGAAAATGAATGTATAAAAAGTCCCAAAAAGAATCCATAATCTATAGACATAAACAATTAGGGTCGGTGCATAGCCTCTCTCCTGAACGGAAGCTTTTTTTTAATACGTTTTCTAAATTTTATTTGCTCACCAAATTTATGCATTGTGTCAAACTCCTCTTGAAGGATCTACATAAAATATTTTGGTAAAAGACTTAATTTATGGTAAAGACCATATAAAATATTATTTTACTTTTATAAATGGAATAGGTTTTACAAAATTACATCATTTACACCTATACTATATACACATTATACATACACTGTAAAAATTCTTGTACGTGTAAATACTATCAGAAATTCCCATTTACTATTTGTAAATTTACTACCCAGATAGTAATTATCTGAACAAGAATTTTTGCAGTGTACATTAAAATTATTATTTAACAGAAATCAGCAATTGATTCAAAAAAATTGATTTATTTTATGTAAAAAAACTCAAAATATAAAGTATAATATACAGTTAGGTTGTTACAGATGCAAAATTTTTAAAGATATACTTATGATTTTTAAATTTATCGAGTTATATTGATTGTTGATAAGTTTTTGAACAAATATATAAAAAAAAAAATTGCGTAAGGCCATATTGCAGTAAACGATTTTTAAATTTAGCGAATTGCTTAAAAATTTTAGCTCAGTAACTTAACAGTGTAGAATTTATTTATTTCTATAAACTTATACGCTGATTAACAAAAAGTTGTTTTTATTGATGCATCAAAATTTAGACTTTTAAATCTATAATCCTTTAAGATTAAGCCCCCTAATGAATTTTTTTACTTACAAAAAAAAACTTTTGATTGGCAGTAATTATACGACCATTTTTACTACAAATAATTCCCTAACAGGTTTTTTAAAATTAAAGAATCAAATAAACAAATAACAAGAAATATTGTTGTGTCTTTTACGTCTAGAATACATTTAATAGTTGAATAAATGAAAAATCGACTTTTCCAGAGCGAAAATTTTTATTTTAAATATTGTAAAACCCTATTTCAAGGGATTCTATATACATATTATAATTGAATTTAAAGGGTTAACATTAACAATTTTTCATTTATTCAACAACAAAAAATATGTTATTGTTAATAAATTAATTTTAAATTTCTTTCTCGAATTTCAGATGAATTTTCAAATTACATTTTTATTGCTCTTGTCAATCTCAGTATTTGTTATTGCTGATTTTGCATCAGAAAATCAATACGATATGAACAGACACATTAATCAAGAATCGTCTTCAAATCCAACTCTTGTAAGAAACAAAAGAACTTTTGGAAGTCTTGCTGCTGGTGCTGTTGGATTTGGATTAGGAGCTGGAGTTGGCGCTCTGAAAGGGTTAGTTAAATTTAAATAGTATTTGTATTATTAATATTAAATGTAAATTTTTATTTTAACAAAAAAGAAGTTTATAAAATAATTTGCTTTTCAGGTACAGTTATGGAGTCAGAAATGGTTACAACTCTGCTTATTATCCAAATTACAATAGGTATAATTATGGACAAGCACCAGTCTATGGTTACGGAGGAAATGTAGGTTATGCAGGTTATAATAGAGGTTATGGAGGAGGTTATGGTGGATACGGAGGTTACGGAAGCTATGGGGGTTATTCACCTTATGGATACAATTACGTAAGGTATGTATCGAATTAGTATATTTTTTATCAATTTTTACGATGTTTTGAATACATGACCCTACTTTGAATTCAAAATAAAAAACGGAAATTGCAAAAATATGAGTCATGGTAAAATAAATTAAAAATTTTAAATTATCTAATGTTTACTTTTTTTTTAAACTATTCAAATTATCTATTGAGAATATTAATAATTTTCTTATCAGGTAATAAAATAATAAAAGTTTTAATAATTTGTAAAACTAATTTATTAATTTTTTGTATACATAGTGTATATTCTTATAATTGTGAATTTACATAACGAAAAATTCGTATTTTTATTGATGAATTTTGATAAAATTTTATTTGAACTTTTGAGTCAACACATTGTAACGTCAATATTGGAAAATACTATTTACTTATGTATATAAAAGTCTTATTTTCAAAGCCTGGGTTTTTTTTTGGCAGGTAATTTAATAGGCACAAAATGCAATATTAAATCGTATTTAGAAAATTGGTCCACAAATATTTAGAGGAGCTATAGTTGAAATTAATCTTGCTAGGTAAAGTCCTGCGAGATTATTCATTTTTTTGCCAAGAGATTTTTTAATTTCTACCCTCGCAGGTTCAATAAAATTTTTACCAACCAATTAGGAAATATATTTTGGAAAGTATACGTTAAAGGGTATATGGTAAATGTTCACCTTGAACTCTATTGAATTACCAGTCTAAGCAAATTTAGAGGTCACTTAACAATTAGACTCAACACTGTAAAAAGTAACTTTCTTAAATTCACAAAAAAAGTAGAATATTTTCGAAAATAATCGTAAATTTACTAAATTTAGTATATTAACAACAAATTTGAGAATTCTCGATTTTTTCTTGTGAATTTACGAAAAAATTTATAAATTAGCGAATATTTTTTGTAAATTTTCGAAAAAAAATTGTAAATTATCAATTTTTTTCGTGAATTAACAAAAAAAATTCGGAAATACTCAAATTTTTAGTTAATATACTAAATTTAGTAAATTTACGATTTTTTCGAAAAATTACTAATTTTTCGAAAATATTCTATTTTTTTTGTGAATCTAAGAAAGTTACTTTTTACAGTGAATAATTGATTAGATTCTTAATAATTTAATTCAAAAGTTAGCTCTTACACTGTTACTATAATAATAGCTTAATTTTGTAGTGCATCGGGCTTTAGATATAGAAAATAGATTATATTTTGGCCATGAAATATTATTATGCAATTTCTTTCATCGACATTTTCCTGATTTTGAAAATCTTCATTTTTATAGCAACTTTAAAATCAAATAATAAAATCAATTAATAAAATCTGCAGTATTTATTTATTTATTTATTTTGAATAAAACAACTTATTTAATAGCCACTTTTTTTTTTATTTTCAGGAATTGGTAAAAAAGCTAAAAGAATTGCAAAAATAAGGACTCTATAAATTTAATAAATTTTTTTTGTAAATATTTCATAAATAATATCTTAGTTTTATAATATAAAACTTTGAATAATTTAAAATATATATAATTTTATAATATTTGTAAATTAAATAAGATAAGGTATTAATTATGTAAAAAATGTACTTAATTAATTAACTAAAAATAAAGAAAAAATTTTTTTATTTAATTTAATAAATTATTATTAATACAATTATCAATTAAAATATAAACACGATATGATTAAAGAATCAAAACATTGGTCAATTATTTCTCCAAAGTAGCTCATGCTGTATTTTTTGGTGCCTGGATATTATATTATAAAAAATTAAATGGATATTATTCAAAAATCAAATCGATGTTTGACATCGCAAGTGAAATTTTTTTATTTTTATGTAAATATAACATTTTGAAATCCAACATTGTCGATAATTAACTTTTTATAATAGTATGGTTGTACATGAATGTTGTAATATCCAAGTTTTTCTTCTTGCACTGGCTTACATCTTGTGATAATTCCGATTAATACTCCATTTATTGTAATTGGTCCACCTATGTCTAACTAAAAAAATAAATTTTATTAATCAGTTACTGAAATAAAGCTATAAGATAAATGTTCATATAGAATTTATGAAAGCTAACGATTTACTTGATTTTCCAAATAAATAGGAAAATATTTCTCATGTCTTGTATGAATTAAAAAATATTAAAATTTTTTAAATATTTACAGATCTTTTATCCATCATATCAATAAAAAAACTTACGTCTGATATTTCAATTTTTTTTAAACTATCCTTAGAATTAATTCTTGTACATAATCGATCATAATAATAATTATTACTTGTATCGTAACAATATTTTCTATTTAAAATTAGTCTGGATAATTTTTCCAATTGATTATTTGAATTCCATCCAATTGCTGTTACGTTTTCATTACTTTCACCAAAATCATTATCTGCTATTGAAATTGGTTTAACTAAATCAGTAATATCTACTTTACGTGACAACTGTGATAAAATAAAAAAAAATTAATTTTTTTTTGTTAATAAAAATTTAACCAATAAGAAATTAATTAAATAATACTTAAATAAAAAATACCTTAATGATTGCCAGTTCATTACAGTACGATAAAATTTGAGAAATAGTACTTAAACTATAAACGTAATCAATTTCAAATGGGTTTTGTCTAATGTCGTTAACAAGAATTTTAATATAATTCTTATTTTTAAATCTAATACATTGATCAGTTGTTAACACATGTTGATTAGTAATAAGAGTACCAGCACATATTAATTTCGTAACATCTTTTATTGTTTCTTCTACTCTTACGATGTATGGAAATTCGTCTGGATTGGCTAAGATACCACCAGAAATTGATTTACATAAGCTAATATCTTAAAATAAAAAAGAATAAAAAGTTTAAAAAATTATTTGAAAATATTAAGCTCAATCCATAGAATTATATATAGAATATAATTCTATGGCTCAATCCTACAATACTCGAGAAATCTCCCCAGTTACCAGAAATTCTGTTGCTTTTATCTTATTTTTAACATGGAACATGTTTATAGGGAGAAGGTACCTCAAGAACTTGAAAATTAAGGGGGAGGGTCAAATGAGACTTAGAATTATATTAACATGAATTAATGAGTATTAGAAAAATGTTAATTTAATTGTTTTAAATGCTTGAAATTAAACGGCTCTAATGGAAAATAGAAAAGTTTTTAACTCGATCGACTTCTAAATACCTATACGATTTCAAAAAAATTTTTTTTGTTGAAAAAGATTTGCAAATAAAAGTTAACAGTGTTAAATCGGAGGTAATAAAAAACAGCAAACTAGGTTTGCAAAAAAGCAAGTGATATTTCTTGGTGCAAAACTTATAGGGTAGATTCACCAGTGAATAACTAATGAATCAAAAACTGTACTATACTAAACATGTTCCATCCTTTTAGGTTGTGTTTACACAAAACGGTTATAAGTTTTTATTTTTTTTTGCCATAAGTTGGAATATAGTTATATCAATATTAATTATTAAAAATCTTTACTTACTTTGAATTATAATTATTGTTAATGAAATAATAATATTCCTTTGAATTTTATACATTGTAAATTTTATTATAAATTTTATTATTTTTAAAGAATAAATTAAAATGTTTAATTAAATAAATGTCTATCTGTAATTCACGTAACACTTAAAAATTAAAACTAGTTTGTTCAAAAAATTATATCTCATGTACTTCTAAAACTTGTAGATTATGAAATAATAATGTTTGATTAATTTTTTATCATGAAATTCATTAACTATTACAGAGAAAATTTTTTAAATTTAAATATTTATTTTAACAAACGATTTATTTTTTAATACTATCTATCTTAGCTATTAAATAAAAAATTAATTAAAAAAAAAACCCATTTTTATCATTTATTTTGTACTTTTTATAATTCTTCTTTATTAACCCCATAGTTTTTTACTGAGAAAAAATATTTATAGAGCGAAGCTCTACCTTATAGCATCAAAATTGGCTCCTTGTGAATACGTTATCTTAAAAGTGATCAGAGTGTTTTTACTTTTAAACTTACGTTTTTTTTATCATATTCATCTCAATCCGGTATATTTTTCCAAAGTTACGTTTATTAATGTATTTTTGCTTCTGCGCATGTAATGTTATTTATCTTTGTCTTTTTCACGGGGGTCAACGGTGAAATGCCCCTCGTAAAAGCCGTGCTGTTCCTCAGAGAGATAACCGCCCTCCACGATCGCTAACCTTAGTCTAACCAGAAGCATGCTCTCCATCACCTTGCCAATGGTATTTAACATACACAGTGGTCTGTGAGATGACGGAGAGTCGGATGGTCCTCCCTTTCCTTTGTTCAGGAGCACGAGGCGAGCCACCTCCCACTCCCTCGGAAACACTCCCACCACCAAGCAAGCATTAAACATGCCCAGGAGGATACCAGGGATTACTTTAGCGGCCCGTTTAAGGATCTCCGCTGGTATCCCATCCGGTCCCGGCGCCTTACTATTTTTCATGGCTTTGATAGCCTTGAATATCTCAGCCTTACTGAATAGTGGCACTTCATCCCTGGGTATTTCCTCTACTAGATGCTCCCGGATAAGCTATTCAGGGAAGAGAGCGCTCACTATCTTTTCGGTCGTCGCTGTGTTCATCGTATTATTGGACCCCCGATTTAATTTGCCCATTACGACTTTGTAACCAAGGCCCCAGGGCCAGGAGTCCACTCCTTTCGGAGGTCCACTATTTCGGGAGTCCACAAAGGAACTGGCTTTCTCCCCTTCCATGGCCTCCGGCGAGGCATGGAGGAGTCGTAATCCCCGTGTAGTAACGAGTTTACTTTCTTTACTAAGATTTCAGCCTCACAGGGGCTTGTGAGTCCTCTGCGCCAAGCGGGGATGGACGCTGACTCGATCCGAAGGTCTTCTTCAAATTTGTCCTCGTCAATTTTTGGTGCGTTCCAACCTAGGGACGCCTCTTGTACGGAGGTTGTTGGCAATTGTCTCGGAGCAATATGGCATAAACATTGGTGTCATTGTACAGCCAGCCCTGCGGGTTGTAATTACGAGGTTGCTAGCTTAATAAAAGGATATTTATAACCTTCCGTTGTTATTGTTATTAAACAATCCAATATTGTTATTAAACAATCCGTTGCAACAATTCACCTGCAAGCCTGGCCATATGCATGTTCCCCTGGAGGACCTGAATCATTTTCGATGACACCTACTTCTAGCCACAGCCAGAGCCTCCCGGTAACTTGGCAGTTTCCCTCTCCGGGATAGTGTTTCGTTGTGCACTTATCCTTTCTGGTCTAGCAGAGAAAGCACTCAGGCTTCGCCTTACTGCACTCTATCCTTTTATGGCCATCTTCACCACATTTAAGACACGCCTTGCTTCTGTTTGGGCCCTTACACACATACGCCAACAGCCAAAATATTTGAAGCAGCGTCTTGCGTCCGCACAGAGGTGCACTCTGCTAGGTGGGGTACTTTAAAATAAAAGTTCTGGTGTGCATGGTTATAGAATAAATTTTTCTTGAAAAAGATTATTATAACTTTTTGACTAAAGGGTTATTAAAATTTGGGTTTTTAAATTTCATTGTGAAGACCATTCGTTTTACTTATGAATCGTAACAATTTATTTACAGACTTAAATATTCGGTATATTTGGGTTAGGTGCAAAAGATTTCGTTAAACTTTTCATTATGGACTTTTTTTTTCGTCGCAAAGTACCCCACCAACCACTGCCATCTGGCCCATCGTCCCTTTGGTTTTGAAAATGGTGACCTGGAGTAGGTCTCCATTTCCGACACTTATGGCCTTGGGGACAGTGCCTGAATCTCCTGTTCTTTCGTGACCCCATCCAGGTCTCGAATTTTGAGCTTCAGAGTGGTGATCAAGTCACAAACATTTAAATCAGGGCCCGTAAACAACTTCACCGCGTCTTCCAATTTTTGGCGGTCCTCAATGACCCTTAGCTTAATAAGGACGCTATCATTCTGTGTCTTCCTTATTTGGTGGACCTTCGTGCCAGATTCCTTGAGATTTACGCTCCTCTTTAGTTCAAGGAAAGTTTCCTCGTAGGTATTTCTCGACGTCGGAGTAATCTGGAATGCTTCCTTCCTTCTTCGAAACCTGCGCTGCCACCTTGGTTTCTTCGTTTCCTCCGCTTTGGGCTTTTTGGCCTGGTGTTTCGTTTTTGTCTTCTTTTCCCCCATTGCCGTTATAATTTTCCATTGCTCTGGGAAAGTATTTTCCTGCTGCTGCTGCTGTCCTATCTGTTAGTCGTACTTTCCTGATTGACCAACTTGGCCAGTTTGGATCTCCTGCGGCTCTGTTGGTTGTAATTTGGCAGCTGCCAACTTTTCTTTTTTATGTCTCTTTTTTGCGCATTGCTTGCATGATTTTTCCCCCAGTATTGAGATAATCTGCATAGCTTAGCATTGTGTCGTTCCCAGTATCATTGTCTGATGCAATCAGCGAATGGTCACTATGTTCAAGCATGGCGATGTCTTGAGCTGTGCCATCTACTCCCCCCTGGGCGGAAGTTGGTGTTAAAGCCGCCTCAATGCAAAATTTTTGGCTCCCACAGAATTTTTGGGACCGGTACGAACCACCGAGGCTTCCACTCGATCGGAATTGGTAGCTGAATTCATCTCTTGTTGAGACTTATCAGCCTGAGGTAAAGAGTTTTCTTAATTTTGCATTTTGGAAATAAGAATAGCCTGCGTCACTGGACTAAGCGCTCTTAGGAGAATACGGGTAAGAATACCCTTCGATCATCCATCGATCAACGCACCGGGTACCAGTCCTAGGGTGGCAAGATTATTGTAGTTATTAAATTTAATTTAATTTACTTAAATTTGAGCAGATTTCAGTCAAGGAAGCTCTGATCGATAGTGATACAAGATCCCAGTGATATGAGCCGTCAAGAGTGGACGTTCGAGGGCCCCTCGTATGAGCGAAGATCCGAGGCTCAGTCGTGTCCGGGCCGCTCGCCCAACACTGTCAGTAATTTATCTGATAATCATATAAGAGTCAATTAGCAGCTATATAATTGTGAATTTTTATTCAGTGATAAAATTGAATTTTTTTAAAAATAATATACGATTACCGCAGACCCGAACAAAAAACGTGCAACATGAATTTTCAACCCTAAGTTTAGACGATTTCCTATCCCCAGAAAAAATGTTATGATTTTTGAAAAAATGTTATAAAAATGACAAATATTTCAGAAGTTTTAGTCTGGAAACCATTATTATTTTCAAATTTTTATAAAATTTAAACCCAAAAAAGTTTCAAATTTTGGCCAAACCAACGGTAGTCAGTTAAATTGTTACTTAAATACTTTTTGTCAAACAATGATATTTAAATAATTTTGTATTTGTAAAAAACATGATTTTTGTAAATTTTTTTTATACCAAAAAATGGTTTATTTTCAGGTACCAAAACAAGTATGGTTTTTAGAACAAAAGCTAAACTGACTAGAATTTTTTTTAAAGTATCGCTAGTTTTTTCAGTAAATCTCTGTAAATCTCTCAGTAAATCTCCAGAATATTTTTTCTTAATATTAATTAGGCCCCAAAAAATAAATTTTTAAACGAGAACAACAAATTTCATAATTATGATCGTTCTAATATTTTTGAGCAAAATCTTCGCAAATATTTTTGAACCCTAAAACAAAATATCTCCGAAGATCTTAGGCCAATCGGACGTATTAAAAGGGTTTTAAAAATTTCAAATTAATAATAAGCAGAAAATTTTTCTATTTCGGAAAATGCTCCGAAAAAATTTTGGAAATATTTGTAAACAATCTAAAACAAGTCTTTAATAAAGTTAATTTCAACCTGCTGTCAATTTTATAAAATCATTATGTAAATTATAACTGTGAATAATTCACATTATATTGTAAAATTAAAAAATTACTCATTCTTTATTATTAAAGAAACGAAAAAGCTAATAAAATATCTAATACCGTTTGCTATTAATTAAAAATCCAATTAGGTATCAAAACTAAAAAAAACTCTAACTCTCATTTACGACATTTTTATCAATGAGAAACTTTTTATTAATTAAATTGACATGCTATAAATTAATTTTTGTTCAAAAAGTCTAAGAAGTTAACTGAAAAAAGCATTTTAATTACTATATTACGTTATACACTATCTAAATAGAAAAGTTCATTGATCATATCAAGGCTTTGTTAATAAAGTAAAAAAAGGAAAACATAGTAAAAGTAATATAAAATTTGCAGTCGGTTACACATGTGTTAGTATTATTCTCATACACAAATATACGTTCAAAACTACCACGCCGACTCTGTTGTATTCAGAGGGTGATTTTATACTCCCACGTAAAATTTATATGTATTAAATTGCGTGGGTAGGATGATCGACCGAGAATTTCTCTCTAGTACCTAGAAATCTAAAGCTCAGGCATTCTTACTTTAAAGCTTGAAGACTAATCATTGCAGTTTTATATCGATAAACGTATAATTTTTTGTGGTTTACCGGCATTTTCAAATTTAATAATTTTAAAGCAATATTTTAATTCATCGTAAAAGGAAGAAAATTTAATTCAAATTTTTTGAGCTGATTTTTTTGGCTATTAAAGGTAAGTTTAATTTTTATTTTTATTTTGTGAATGAAATATTATTTGTCCTTTTAACATTACATGACAGTAGTGATACGTGTTTTATAGCAAAAAAAATATATCTTAAAAGTTTAACTCTTTTATTCATAAATTTTCCTGAAATAAAACCTTTTTTTGAACCAAATTGAAATAGTATTTTTTTGTAAAATTGGAATGAATAAGCTTATTTTTTTATTTTTAGCTTTCATTTCATTTTTTGTTATAAGTTAAAAATTTTCATAAAAATTTGGGAAAATTATTTTATTGAAAAAATTGCAAAGAGATTTTTATAAAATAAATAAAATAATTCATTTTCAGCCATGAAAAACTCATTAAAAGTTAATTTTACATAAATTTCATTCTACAAAAATAGATTTAACCACTATTTTATAATAAGGAATTTATTATAAAGAAAACTATTAACAATTATCTCAATCCACCTTATTTTTATGTTTATTAAAAACTAAAAAAATAATATACACTGTATTCTACAATATGTGTATAGTTAAATACGAGGGGGTTGTTTGACGTCATAAAAATGATTCGCGTGACGCTAATAAAAAACATTTTTATTTTTTCTATTTGCTATAAAATTTTATACTTTTGATTAAATCTATTTCTTTATTTTTTATAAATTTGTTTTTTAAAAAAATAACTTAGTTACATAATTTTTAATTTTTTAGATAAGTACGTACTAACTTGTTGATTTTATGAATGACATTGAATTTCTGTAATGTTTGTAAATTTTAGTAGTAAAGTGCAACAAGTTGTTTTATTTCATAAAATATGTCCAGTATGTATTTTGATAAAGACAGTAATTTACGTGTACTGTATATAAAGTATATTACGTGATATTACATGCAAAATAGTAGATAGGTTTTTTTTTTTTTTTTTTTTTTTTTTTTTTTAAGATTAAAACCCAAAACCTTACTAAAATCTTAAGAAAATAGACGATATTCTTATTTCGTATTTTTTCTCCTCTAATTTAAAAGAAAATCATTTAATTTTTTTTTTTTAAATTAATCAGTCATCTTTTAGCTTTAAATATCAAAAAAATCAAAATTGAAACGATCGTTCAGGTACTGGTGATCGTTCATATACTGGTATGAGTACCTTAGTAACTAATTTTTTTCTATAAAAGTATAAATTTTAGAAACATCGTTTTTACTCGATAACTCTAGTCTGATACCTAATTTTTTGAAAATTTTTTTAATCAAAATTTTTTACATAAAAGAATACAAAAAACACCATTATTTTTTTTGGTTTTGGACGTAGTACATCTCTTTTTTCTATGAAAGTTCTAATATCTAGAAATATCATTTTTAATCAATTTTTTGGATGTTATACCTAATTTGTTGAAAAAGTTTTTCCTGAAAATTTTTGCACTATAAAATAAACGAATCGCCAAAATTTTTTTTTCCTTTTGGACAGAAAATCGTTACTACTGGATTTCATGGATTTAATACCTAATTTTATGAAAAATTTTTGTTTCAAAAAATAAAAAAAACAAGATTATTTTTTTCATTTTGGATGCAATATCTAATTTTTTCCTACAGGAGTTCTAGTTTTAAGAAATTCATTATTTATCTCAATATCTTGTACTTTTTGTATTTAAATTTTTTCTGCCAAAAAATAAAAAACTCGATTCTTTTTTTATTTTTTGTTGACAATTACTCAATGCCTAATTTTTTGCACGGGAGTTCTACTTTTAATTCATTTGGTATCATTTTATTTCTCAGATATGATACATAAAGTGGTAAATGGTAAAAATTTGCAATCCATATGAATATTCGTTATTGCTTGAGGAACCATAGTGCCAATAATTGGTCAGTGTTTTTTTTTTTTTGAAAAAATTTGATATCATAATTATGTTTACTGATCTAAAATTCTTTATTTAGTTTATTAAAATTGTACAAATTTCTCCGAATTCCAGGCTTCTTCAGGAGTTCGTAGTAAACAAATTTATTTTGAGATTTTTTATACTTAGATAGAATATCATCAGTCCTACAACAAGAAAATGCCTAAATTATCATATTAAATTGGCAAATTGACTTTAAAACAATAATTGCTGAAAACAGTTCTATAACATTCAAAATGTTTTTTGAAAAAGAGGTGAAACGTCAACCATTTGAAAATAAATAATAGTCTAGTCGCATCTAAATTATTATTAATAATCTTATAAAAAAAAAATGAATCATAACTACTGCTGATTGTGTTTTTTGTTACGAAGATTACGAAAATGTTTGTCTTTTTCCGGGTAGTAGTTAGTTTTTCCCCTATAGCATATTTTAGAGTTCTTTTTACCAATTTCTCGCATTTTCACAAACAATATGCCTTGAATTGGGTTGTAGCAGAGAATCTAAGTATTTTCTAGAAAAAAGACTAAAATTTTCACAATTTAGGTACCAAAAAACATAATTGCCAGTGGTTCTCTTAATTACCAGAACGCGAAGCAAGTTTTCGTTTTTCGACAAAATAATCAGCTTTCCGGTTATATACGCATAATTAAGCATAACTTCCAGTCGTTAGGCCAATTAGACACACCAAAATTTAAGTATAGTAGTGTCTCATTCTCGTATTTTTGAATCCACCATCCACATAGGTCTTAGGGGCCGCGTTTCGACTACAAAGAATTGACTACTTTAATTAAATAATATTATAATAGTATATTAAGTATCAAGGGCGCAAAAGTTTAGACACTAGCGTGAGCACTAGCACGAGTGCTCGGCGAAGCGAAGCCGGGCACGAGTGATATGTGTTCACGCTAGTGCCTAAAGTATTTCGCCCATGGTGCTTACATTATTTTTTGCCCTACTGGGCTTAAAACGCGTGCTGAAATTTCACAAAAAATTTTACGCCCGCATTTTACGCCCGGGCGGGAAAAAAAATATTATATAGGTTAGACTACAAATTGAAATAAAGTAAAAAAAATAAAAACCCAAAATCTAAAGATAGACAATCACAAAAAAAATTTGTATTATGATATCCTGGTGAAATTGGCTAGATCAACCCATTTACGTATATGAAAAAATAAAATTTAAATAAAAATATAACTCACACAAAATCTTTTGTTTCAGGAAACATGCGATATATTTCTTTACTTAAAAATAAATAAAAATTTTTACTTCCTTGAAACTTTGCTTTGAAATTTCCATTAAAAGTTAAGATCAGTTTTATTATAAAATAATTTTATTTTTTATATAAAAACACGCATTATAATTATATCATATTTGATATAAATATAAAAGCTTATACTTTTAAAAGGAAATTTAAAATAATATAAAAGTTTTTGTTATTGACTTTTGAAAAAGACTTCTTTAATGAACGCGAACCTTGAAAAAATATAATCACATGAAATTGTATTAATTAAGACTGTGGGTGGATTTTAATACTTATTTATTAAAGCACGCAAAAAGAAATTAAAAAATCTAGCTCCAGTTAAAAGTTTTCATTGATTTTATTACATTTTGCATTATTATCGAAAATTACACCAAACGGTGACAGAACTCGAGGATATAACTGTTTTAACATGGAACATGTTTATAGGAAACAGGTGCCTCAGAATTTGAAAATTAAGGGGGGAGTCAAATTTGTTCTATTTAAGGGGGGGGGGGGATCAAATGAGACTCAGAATAATTTCAATATAGGGACTTTGAAAAATCTAGGCTTAGGGACTTAAAATAATATTGATTTAAGGACCTAGAATAATACGCGCTTAGAGAATCAGAATAGTTTGGGTTAAGAATACTAACATCTAGAAAGGTGATAATTAAAAATTATAAAATTAGAAAATAGTATTGTAATGTTGGGTAACATTTGCATTAAACCTAGTGCTCAGCTAGAAGTAAACATGTTCCATGCATTATGTTTGTGTATACACAAATTGGTTATAAGTTTTTTATTTAGATAATAGGTAAATTTTGTTAACCAAATGGGGTCAAAATGTAGATATTGTAGACATCATGTAAAAGGTTAAGCCCTTTATTTTGATCAAACATGGTTTGATTAATCTACTTGAAATTCATAATAATAAATTACTTGAAAGTCTCAGTTTATTAATTGGAAATTTAAGTATTAGAATATTTAAACAGACTCTAAAAGTAACTGTGACTCTAAAGAATTATTCCTTGATTTGATTTTCTTTTACATTTTTGATCTAATGATAGCATAGAATCACCAAAAAATACCTTCTTAAATATTTAAACATTCTGAAAAAAATAAATTAAAACACAGTAAACTAAAAGTGTTATTAATAAGTAATTAAATAAACAAATAAATTTAAAATCGAATCGTGAAGAATAAAAGATCTATAATTAATAATTTATTCAATTAAAATATTTTTAATAAATAATTATTAATTAAAATTTAATAATTAAATTTTTTGAATATTTTTAGATGACAGCTAATTGGATATGGATTTATTATTTAACAACAATATTTATTTCTATCCAATCTTCACCAATAAATAATAACGAAAAAGAAATTAAAAAAACAGAAAAATTAAAATCTACAGGTAAATTATTTAATTAGATAATTAAATTTAATAATTAAATATTTAAAATTAAAATAACTTTTTAGATACTTTAAGTAATTCTGGACTGGATAATATTAAGACTGCTTTAACTGATGACGAGCCTAAAAATTCAAAAGAATTAAATAATGATAATGAATTTTCATTACCAATTACGAATCAAAAAAAATACGAGTAAGTGTTTTTTAATTAATTTTAAAATATTTTTTCAAGCATAAAAAAATAAAATTAATAAAGCATTAAAATTTTATTATTTCTTGATATTCTTAGAATTAAAAATATTTTTATAAAACAATAGAAAAATTTAAATAAAAAGTAACTTATTTTTTATTATTTAGATTAAATAAAGTCGTTGCTGATGAAATCGACGATGATTTAAGACGTAATTTAAAATTTCATCCTTATTATGGTTATTCTGATGAACGTCATAAAAGATCTAAAGACGCAAAAAGTCAGAAAGAAATTGCAACACCTTATATCTCAACATCAAATATTGATTTAAATTCGAAGCCTTCTTCACCTGTTTCATTGGAGAAATCTAATAAAGAATCAGATTCTTCTCAACCTTTGGCTTATTCTTTAAATTTAAAAAGAAGGTAAGTTTTTAATTAAAAAATTCTACATTTCTTGAATAAATAGGGTAATAAATAATTTCATATACAGCACAAATCGTTCATATAAAACGTTTCTAGAACGTTTCAAAATGGAAACAGAAACGTTTATAGAACGTTTTCAAAACGTTTTAGGAACGTTTTTTAGGTCCACTTTTTCTTGGAAGCTAAACGTTTCAGAAACGTTTTAAAAATGTTTCATGTAAAATAATTTTGTTTACATCTAATTTTTTTTCAGAAACGTTTCTAAAACGATTAGCTTCCAAGAAAAAGCAGACCTAAAAAACGTTTGTTAAACGTTTTGAAAACATTCTATAAACGTTTCTGTTTGCATTTTAGTTTACATTATAAACGTTCTAGAAACGTTTCAGAAACGTTTTGTGATGTATGTGTTTATAAAAATAATTTATCTAATAACTTTCGGCTGAGTCTACGTAAGCGTTTGTATACGAATTCGCATGCAAATATTTGCATCGTGCCAACCTATGCTTATTTTAATAATACTTTTGCTGCTCCCTCTAGTGCGATAATTAAAGCGCGAAAATTCAAAATTTAAATAAATCTAAAAACCTAAATGGTTAAAATTATTAAATTTTTAAAAAATTTATTTAAAAATAAACTTAAAATAAAGTAAAATAGTTTTATAAACAATAATTTTTTAAAAATTAAACTATTTAACAAGTTTATTACCTTTCGTTTTATTTAAAATTTGAATTTTCGCGCCATTCATCGCGGACTATAATTACTTTTTTTCTCTGCATAGGTTGGCACGATGCAAATATTTGCATGCGAATTCGTATACAAACGCTTACGTAGATTGCGCCTTCATAAATAAATGTACGTATGCCTAATATTCGTTAGAAAACTAATGAATTAATATTATATCGGTAGTTCTTAGCTATTTTTACCCAAGTCTGAGGTCGATGTCTTGGATTTAAAAAATACTAATTGTACTGTGTTTGGTATGTAAAAATATGGTTACTGTCCAATTTTTAAGGCTCTAGGTGGCTTGGTTGCGATTTGGCAGCTGTTTTTCCAATTTTGATTTTTTTTCGAATTCTCAGCCATCCGTTTGCTTTTTATTTTCTGGACGTCCTAAATAAGCCTAAAAAATATTTTCTATATAAAGGTAGGTAGTAAAAATTCCCGCTCAATCCGAATCTGACCATATTTTTTCGAAAAAACCTCAGGAAAAGCCGGAAAATCGGAAAAACTAAAGGAAACAGGAAAATACAAATTTCTCAAAAAGCGTCACTTTTTTTTTTTTTTTTTTATTTTTTTTTTACATATGTTTTCTCATACTTTTCATACTGGTAAACTCTTTTTTTGACACATTTGCCTTTTAACGCCATCCTAAACCCCTATGCTTTTAACATTAAGTCGGTAAGGCAGAGTTCAATTTGAAAAACGTCGCCAATCCATTTCTAATAACATTTGTGGCTTCATATTGATTCATTTACTAGAAAAAATCATTTTTTATAGCCTAAAATATTTTTTTTGTTTTTTCTACAGCTTAAAAAAGAAAGCCGGCGTTTAAGAAATTTTTACCGACACAGTTGGGTTTAGGATAGCCTTAAGCACTTAAAAATCAATTTTAGGCTCAAAAAAATGATTTTGAAAATTGTTCATTTTATGAATTTTCCAATTTTCTCGCTTTTCCCAAAAAGAATGAAAAATCTGACTTGATTTTCGGATTCCTCGGGAAATTTTACATTGAAAACCTTCCTATGTAAAATTTTAGTGGCCTACTTGACGCTGTAAAAGAAAGAAAAACAAAGTAACCTGCTAAAATCAAACATAATTAAACATAATTAAATTTTGTTATCTTTTTATTTTGTTTATTTTTTTGATTTTAGCAGGTTACTTTGTTTTTCTTTTTTTTACAGCGTCAAATAGGCCTTTAAAATTTTACCCAGGAAAGTTTTCAATGTAAAATTTCCCGAGGAATCCGAAAATCAAGTCAGATTTTTCATTTTCCTTCGGGAAAAGCGAGAAAATTGGAAAATTCATAAAATGAACAATTATCAAAATCATTTTTTTTAGCCTAAAATTGATTTTTAAGTGCTTAAAAGGCAAATGTGTCAACAAAAGAGTTTACCAGCATGAAAAGTATGGGAAAACATATGTAAAAAAAATAAAAAAAAAAAAATAGTCAGATTCGGATTGGGCGGAAATTTTTACTACCTACCTTTATATAGAAAATATTTTTTAGGCTTATTTAGGGCGTCCAGAAAATAAAAAGCAAACGGGTGGCTGAGAATTCGAAAAAAATCAAAATTGGAAAAACAGCTGCCAAATCGCAACCAAGTCACCTAGAACCTTAAAAATTGGCCAGTAACCATATTTTTACATACCAAACACAGTACAATTAGTATTTTTTAAATCCAAGACATCGACCTCAGATTTGGGTAAAAATAGCTAAGAACTACCGATATATTTTTATAATTTTCCATTGTTTCTTTAAATAAAAACAAGAATTAAATAAAATATACAGGTATCAGACAGGTATTAAAACATGTGCACAATACACGTGACCATTAATTAAATGTGTTTTAAATAAAGTATATAAAATTTTTTATATAATCATAATATACAAATTAATCATTTATTCTTTTTTGTTTGATAAAATGCAGCTTTTTTTTTTTAATTATTAAATGAGTTTCTTTTCAATTGTTTGTATACTGTAAAGAGAAAATAAAATTTTGTTTTTATTATAAATACAGAAACAAAAGAAAATTTATACAACATTGAATTATGAAAAACTAAGGCATTTTTATTTCAGGAACACGATTATTAATAAACTTATTGGTTATTATTAATAGAAACTTTTCCTTAATTATTAAATTTTTAGGTACGATCAATCTATGTATTGGATACATAGGTAAAATCGTGCCTTATAAATTTATCAGGTGAATAAATGTCTAACTCGTGGAGAAATTCGGTCCCCAGGTCATTTTAATTCCTCTAACATACTTAAATTAGATATCTGTATGTGGATATGTTTGTTCAAGAAACTGCACCCTCTTGACCTCTGGAACTAATTGATGGATTTCAAAATTTTTGAAACTTTGCTTTTGAAATCGCCTTAAATTAAAATTAATGATTGAATTCTTAGTAAAATGATATTTAAACATTTAGCTTATATAAAAGCAAACAAAAATTGAAATATCTCTAAAAGGGTTGAATCAATTTTTAGTGTATGTTTTTTGCAAGTTTTTGAAATCATGCAAACTTTTATTTCGGTTTACAACTTTTCTTTCTGTAAAATTAAGAACAAATGAAAATAGCCATTTATTAAACAAGGGATAAAATATTGGTTTTGGCTTTGCATGCAGTTGTATGAAAAAGTCGAACCCCATATTTTATCCCGTGTTCTAAAACATAGTTTCACATATAATGGGCAAAAAAGCCGTCTCCCTAGGGCAGAAAATAGGCTTTTTTTGCCCTAGATATGTAATAGTACATTTTTAACCAAGGGAGCAAAAAAAAAGAATGGCCCAGATCGCACGTTAATTAGCATCCGAGGCGAAGCCGAGGATGGTAAACTGCGATCTGGGGTATTTTTTTTTTATTCCCATGGACAAAACGAAATTTTTCTTTCTCAGTGGGGTGAAAACGCGTTTTTTTCGATTTCGTTGCGGGGCGAAAAAAGTGTTTTCGGCCCGCTAGGAAGAAAAAACTATTTTTTAGCTTCTTTTTTTCGTTTTTATAGTCTACATAGAAGCCGTATACATTAGATGCATGCACTTTTTTTCTAAGTTATGTGCAAGGCTATTCATATGTGATAGGGAAGTTTTTCGATACGCTGATTTCAAATTTTTAGTTCCCAACCTTGTTAAAATAGCCCTATTATCGAAAAACTGCATTTTTCGGTTAATTTTGAAGGTTATTTTGACATATTTTATAAGAAACATTTCTAATTTTCCTTAAAATGATAAGTAATACGTTTTCGAGGTCGTTGAATAAGAATATTTTGATCTCGCACCCCTACAACTTCTCCGAATGTCATGTTTGGTGTTCCAATGTTTGGTGTTCCAGAAACCCGAGAAATGGCTAATATTTTTAACTTATTACCCATCTTCCTTATTTGAAGAAAAAAAAAATATTATTTTTTGAAGGAGTATTTTATTAAAATAGTTATTTTTGAATAATAAAAATTCAGCATAAAATATAAAATTTTTATAGGATTTTTATTGCAAAAAATAAATTTTATTTTATATTTCAAACTTGAATTTCTCTACACACCACCTGTAGAATATAATTTTATATATTGTAGACACGTATATTGAAAAAATTTCACATTTTCACTGTGTACATAAAATATCTTGACAATAGATGAAAATTTATATATAATACAAATAATAATCAATAAAATATATTGTTTAAAATCATGTTTCAATTAAATCTTTATAAAATGTATATTATTTTATATATATTTTATTGTATGAATTAAATTAGTTAAAATATAATAATTTATTAATCTGCTATACAAAAATTTTGCAATACATGAAAATCAATAATTTTGAAAATTATTACAAACAATAAAATAAACAAAAAAATTTTATATTTTACAATACATTGGGAAAAAAAGAGAAAGTTTAAAGAGGATATATTTATAAAAGGGATGAAAAGCTCAATAGATTGTAAGTAAAGTAAGAAATACATTCTGACTTTTATATATAAATATTTCTGAATGAAATTTTCTCAATTTAGGTCACGAGGGAATAACGTATAATCACATCTAAGTGTATGTGTGTGTGTGTGTTTATGCAGTAGCTTATATAAACTCCTGTAGGAATTAAATGAAAAGAGATATCAAATTTTCAAACACATATATGTCAGTTAGAAAATGCTTCTATATTTTTTTTCTCTATGTATTATACGCAGGTCACCTTAATGACGACATTTTATCGATCTTTCTCCTATTTAATATAATAATACCTGATGAATTTAATATTATATAGGATAAATAGGTTTTAATTAATACTATAAAGTATTATTTAAATATATATTTCGACAGATTATAAAGGATTTTAAAGGATTATTCTGCATTTATATATATGGATTGATCTTAGCGATTATACTATAAAAATATGAAAACATATATATCCTGATGTAAAATTTCTCAAGGAATCCAAATTTTTTGTCAGATTTTTAATTAGTCACGTGATTTGGCGAGGAATTCGAAATTTGTAAAAAATGAACTTTTGAAAGCAACTATTTTTTGATCTAGAGCTCTCAAAAAGCAATGTAGAATCGAAATTTTTTTTTCGCCATAAAATACAAAGTTCAAGGAAAAATTTAAGCCTGGTTACAAGATTTTTTACTAATAGGCATTTACAAAATCGACTTTTGAAAAAAAACAGTCTATCTTTGCGATTTCTCGCACATGCGCTATTTTAAAAAAATTTTTGACTCGAGAATCGGATGGCCAGGAAAATTTCCTATTCGGATCTAAGAGGAAAAAGTTTTTATGTTAATGAGAGTTTTTAACAGAAAAAATAAGAAAAATTATCCCTCATTTTTCTTACTTTTTTTATAAAAGTCCAAAACACAAAAATGCATGCCAAAAATGGAGATTTCACTCTGGAAGGCTAAAAATTGGGCTGGTGACTTATTTTTGGTAGCACTTTCAGAATAAAACACTTTGGGGAGATTTGAAGACCCGACCATTTAAATCTACCCACATAATTTATTGACTTTCCAGCCTTTGTGAGGATTAAAATTAATTACAGGAATATAAAATATGTATATTAAAGCTCGTTTCCTACTAGTTTAAACCACCCGAAATAAAAGAGACTCAAGTTTCACATGAAGTAATGCCCTTCGAGCCTTTGTAAGGATTAAAATTAATATGAGGGTTTTAAAATATACACGGTCTTTGAGTGCTGGACGTGGTATTTTCAAAGTCAAATGACAAAAAAAAAAATTGTGGGTTGGCATTAGCATACACTAACACTATATATCATAGTGTAAGTGAAGGCGAAATACGGAGATGTCTCATGGATACCAACCTATGAATTTAATTTTGTCATATGACTTTGAAAATACCACGTCCAGCACTCAAAGACCGTGTATATATATAAAGCTCTCTTTCCCAATAGTTTAAACGTCCCTACGGTAAGTGCAAACGTCGTATTTAAACGCGTAAAAAATTACTGAAATATTTTTACTGTATTAAAAAAACTTGACATTTTCATTCTACACATGAAATACTGCTCTTCCAGTTTTTATAAGTCTTAAAATTGATATAATTATGGGCTTTTATTTTTAGAGACTTAAATTTACGCCATTAGTTTTACCATGCGGTGATTTAAAACAATATAATAAAGTACCTAAATAAATGTATATTAAATAACTTACATTAATTTTAAATTTATTACACGTTGTAAGAACAATATTTCATATATGTATATTGGTTAAGAATTTCAAATTTTTTACAATATAAAAATATTAAGAGAAATTTTTATGACTATAAATTCGTTTACGGCGACCTTGAAAATCCCCAAGTAATAATTTTCATTTTGAAGTAATCCAAGCGAGAATTTTTTCCCATACTATTTAATTGAAGTTTCCAACTACCACTTTGGATTTTCACTTTTTTACTTTAAATTTAGTTCAGCGACCTCGAAAACTCCCGAGTTTCAGTATTTATGACGAGATAATGGGAAACAAGAATATTTATTGTTTTTTCTGTACTATATTTCGCTAATTTTCCGGTCCATATCTTGTATTTTCATTTTTTTGGTATTAAATTTGATTTCAGCTAATACAGAAACTCCCTAACCGTAAATTTAGAGTTATTTTAGCCCGTTATTTTGGTGATCTTTCCATTTTTGATTTTTAGGGTGTTCTCCTTTAATGCTGCTAAAGATATTGCTGCTAACTTGACTAAGCCCATTTGAGAAATAGAAAAAATCTCCGGTGGTTTTTGGCGATGCTCTCTAAATCTGATAAAATTTCCACATTATTCGCTTTTTGTGTATAAACAATGATAAAAATCAGGATAATTTTTGATTAAAATTGCTTTGGTTTCTAATTCCTGATATTTATAGTACAAAAAAACTTATTGCAGGCGTGCACACAGAAAGTTACGCTGGGGTAGGCTAATAATGATAAATTTTTTAAAATATATGAAAAAAATTAAAATATTTGTGAAAAAGATGCCTTGAAAGGGTAGGCTACAGCCTAAGTAGCCTATAGCGTGTGTGCGCGCCTGTATTGTAATTAGAATTTTTAAATAAAGCAAGAAAATTATAAAAAAATCTTTCTTGTTTGTTGTTTTCAGTGTTCCCTATTATGAAGAACCACGTTTCAAACGAGGACTAAATTTAAACAATGAAGAATTTCTTGAGCTTCTTGCAGCCATAGAAAACAATCGTCAAAATCAAGGGTATATTTAATTTATTATTATTTATTTTTCATATTGTCTTTTTACAATTGTGTATAAAAAAAATCGTTTTACTAAATATAATCAATTATTTAATTTTAGATTACTAAAAAATTATATGAACAAAAATTATGGAAGCTACAATGATGATTCTAATATGATTAACATTGATGATGAAGACCCAAGAGGTAAAAAAATTTTAATTAATTAATAATTAATCTTTCAAACCCTAAATAGCACTGCTTTTAAATTAACACCCTCAATTTAACTTTATACTTAAATTAAAAGTTCTTAATAGGCTATAATATTAAAATTATTTTTAGCTTACATTGCTCAACAGTATTTAACGAATGAACCAACTTATAACTCAGATTTGGGTTATCAGCATGGAAAATCAAACTACTACGATCAAATTATCAATCAATATAAGCCACATTATAATGATAATGGATTACAATATGGAGTACCACAGTATGTTGAACCTTATACACAAAATATTTACTATCCCGAAAAAAGATTTATGGTTTCTAGGAAAAGATCACAGGTAATTAAGTATTTTGTATGTTTTTCACTCTATTATTCGAATTAGTCAAAAAACTTTAATTTACGTTAAAATAAGCATCAAAAATTTTACTTTTATTATTTACTTTAATTTTGGTTTAAAGGGATTTTTTTTTTTTTATTTTTGGTTTTTTCAAAAAAGTCGGATTTTAACTTGTACTGCCCCTTAACTAAAAATAAAATGTTATGGTCTTAATCTTGTTTGTTTTTTGAATTTTTTCTGTTACATTATCACGGCACAACCTTAAAATTTTAAATTTATAAGCGCACAACAAAAACAATAGTTTAATGATAATTTTTTATTTAAAATTTTAAAAATTTAAAGATTTTATGAAATTTAATAATTTTTTCAAAAAATTAGCCACTATTTTGAAAAAGATTTACTTTTTAATTCTTTTTTTATTTTAAGTTTTTTTGGTAAAATCTACTGAATTTTTTGGTTCTGATAACCAAAATTTTTGTCATCATTACTAAATGCAATTTTACTAAAATTTTGGTTATCCTAACCATACACTTTTTTCTCAGTATACTTTCTGGGGTTTTAACTAATACGATTTTAAAGACTGAAAAAAAATCAGCAAATTTTTATTGTTTAATCAACTTATGAATCTACATAAGCTAAAACGCTTAACTTAAATTAAATTTGCAAACATCAGCAACTTTTCCACTAGTAGAAATATTTAGACTCTGAAAAATCAATATGATAAAACTTTACTATACTTTTAGATGTAAGATCTTTGTACGGATCTTTGCTTCAATAATTTATTATATAATTTTACTTCTTTCTTTTTTAGAACTACGAAACTGGATCTTACGGAAATCGATTGAAGGAAAACAGCCCATTATTTGGATATTCTGCTTATCCTTTTCATTATTAATATATTTAAGAATTGGAGAAATGAGAAAAGTCTGCTATAATTTAAAAAAAAAATAAACTTGTAACTCGTTTGTGTGGAAAATCAACAAACAATAGACATGGAACATGTTCATTCTTTAAACCAAGATTATTCTAAAATTTTTCGATAAGTCCCCAAAACTCAAATTATTCTACCCCCCCCCCCCAATGTCCATTTTTTACTCCTCCTCTATTATTGGAATCTTTTCTGTATACCTCTTCCTATATGAACATGTTCCATGTTAATAAAGTTATAAAGATTAATTAATCGGCCTGAATAGATATCTTCTTTTTTCTATTCTCTCTATACAGTATACACGTTTAAGAAAATATTGTAAATTAAAATATATAATTTCTTATAAATATTCAAATTTTTTGTATTCTATAAAATTGATATTGAGAAATGAAGAGCTTTAAAATATTATGATACTATACCTAAATGCAATCCGTCAAAGTACAATGTTCTATATGGGTCAATATTTGTGAACTGTATATGACTTTGCATGGGTGGGTCTCGAAATGTACTCCAAAGTATGTTTGGTCGAAAGCATATATAAAAAAAATAATATTCCCCAATTTTCAGCTTTTTAGATCCAATCCTCTATTTTTTACAGCGATTTTTGTTTTTTTCAATTTTTTGAAATTTTTAATTTTTGAGAAATTGATGTTCATTAATTTTTCTCGCAAACGCGCACTTTACAATAAAATTTTTTTTCCTTATAGTATCCCATAGGAAATTTCCCGTAGAATTCGATTCTGGGGTCCAAATTTTTTTTTGAACTGCGCATGCGCGAGAAAATCAACTTTCTTGCTTTGCCTTTTCTAGCTTATATGCCTCAGCTGCAGACAGCTCAATTTTCATCCTGTTGGTCTCAAATTGTAGGTTTTTTCATATACTTTCAGCATATGAAATCATTTTTTTGGGTAAATTTAATTTAAAAGCACTAAAATTGAAAAATAGCGATTTTTAAAAAATCATTTTTCACAAATTTTGAATTTTCCGCCAAGTCACGTGACCAAATGAAAATCTGACTGAAAATTCGGATTCAGAGGAAAATTTTACATAAGCATACCAATTTTCGTCTTATTTCATTAAAAAGTTTCTAAGATATCCCATTTTAAAGATAAAGATTAAAATTGACTTTTTTTAAAAAACCCTAAAAATGGGACTCTGACTTTAATTATCATATCTGTTAAACAAATAATTATAAAAAGACGAGTAAAAATTTTTTGGAAACAATGGGCTTGTAAAAAATTTTTGAGGCCTATAGAATTCGTTTCTTTTAAAAATTAGAATTTTGGCAGCAATTTCAAAATTGGTCATTTTTGGGTAAGAATAGGGATTTGGTTTATTGACTATCGCCATGAGAGAATTAACAACAAATCAATGTGGTGTACGGTAAATAAAGGTTGATACGTATACCGAAAAAATGAGACCAATTGGAAGTATTTTGGTTAGCTGGCGAGGTTGCAGCTTTGTATTAAAGATTATGAAAAAAATCCTATTTTATAACATTGTCGTATTTTGTAGCTATTCTATCTTATTCTCAATTTTCCGAATTTTCTAGTTACCTAATGAAAATTTTGACAAAATTTTCGGATTCCTCGAGAAATTTTACAAAAGACCCTCTTTTCGGAAAAGTTTTGGAACTTTCCGTAACGCTATAGAAATAAAAGAAATTGCAAAATACTAAATAACTACAAAATACCACAATGTTATCAAATAGAATTTTATTGTAATCTTTAATACAAAGCTGCAAACTTGCCAGTTAACCAAAATAATTCCAATTGGTCTAATTTTTTTGGTATAAGTGTCACCATTCAGTTACCGCACACTGCAATTATTTGTCGCTAAATCTCTCATGCCGATAGTCAATAAACCAAATGCCTATTCTTACCCCAAAATGACCAATTTTGAAATTGCTGACAAAATTCGAATTTTTAAAAGAAACGAGTTCTATAGGCCTCAAAAATTTTTTACAAGCCCTTAGTTTCCAAAAAATTTTTACTCGTCTTTTTATAATTATTTGTTTAACAGATATGATAATTAAAGTCAGAGTGCCATTTTTAGGGTTTTTTAAAAAAAGTCAATTTTAATCTTTATCTTTAAAATGGGATATCTTAGAAACTATTTAATTAAATAAGACGAAAATTGGTATGCTTATGTAAAATTTTTCGCTAAATCCGAATTTTCAGTCAGATTTTAATTTGGTCACGTGACTTGGCGGAAAATTCAAAATTTGTGAAAAATGATTTTTTAAAAATCGCTATTTTTCAATTTTAGTGCTTTTAAAATAAATTTACCCAAAAAAATGATTTCATATGCTGAAAGTATATGAAAAAACATACGATTTGAGACCAACAGGATGAAAATTGAGCTGTCTGCAGCTGAGGCATATAAGCTAGAAAAGGCAAAGCAAGAAAGTTGATTTTCACGCGCATGCGCAGTTCAAAAAAAAATTTGGACCCCAGAATCGAATTCTACGGGAAATTTCCTATGGGGTACTTTAAGGAAAAAAAATTTTATTGTAAAGTGCGCGTTTGCGAGAAAAATTAATGAACATAAATTTCTCAAAAATTAAAAATTTCAAAAAATTGAAAAAAACAAAAATCGCTGTAAAAAATAGAGGATTGGATCTAAAAAGCTAAAAATTGGGGAAAATTATATTTTTTATATATACTTTCGACCAAACATACTTTGGAGTACATTCTGAGACTTGAAAATCCAAACTGTATACACTTCACAAATATTGACCCATATAAGTATTTAAATCGATTTAAATAATTAATTGTTTACTTTTTTAATGTTCTTGAATACTATATAATTATAATATGTACTTACACTTATATCATATTAGAGTGATTCATTTTTTTTTTTATAAATTACACTGTAAAAAGTAACTTTCTTAGATTTACAAAAAAAATAGAAGTTTTTCGAAAAATTAGTGAATTTTCAAAAAATTTTGTAAATATTCGATAAAAATCGTATAATTACTAAATTTAGTATATTAACAAAAAATTCGAGTATTTTCGATTTTTTTTTGTGATTTTACGAAAATAGTTGTAAATTCACAAATATTTTTCGGAAATTTACTACTATTTTTTGTAAATTTTCGAGAAAAAAATTGTAAATTATCAATTTTTCTTACTATACGAATTCACAAAAAAAAATCGAGAATACTAGAATTTTTTGAATATACTAAATTTAGTAAATATAAGATTTTTTTCGAATATTTACAAATTTTTATGAAAATTTACTAATTTTTCGAAAATGTTCTAATTTTTTTGTTAATATAAGAAAGTTACTTTTTACAGTGTAGGCACCTAAAATTTTCAATTTGTTTCTAATAATTTATCAATATAACATGTTTTTCTTCCTATCGGGCCGAAAACACTTTTTTCGCCCCGCAACGAGATCGAAAAAAACGCGTTTTCACCCCACTGAGAAAGAAAAATTTCGTTTTGTCCATGGGAACAAAAAAAAAATACCAAATTAAACAATTAACGTGCAATCTGGGCCATTCTTTTTTTTTGCTCCCTTGGTTAAAAATGTACTATTAATGATGCGCTAATCAAAAAATTTCCTTATAAATAGAAATATTTTTGAAAAGTTTTAGAAATCTAATGGCGTGGATCTTTTAGTTGTTTAAAGTGCAAAATTTGGAGACATTTGCGTTGCAGGCAAGGTTTATTCAATTTCATACTTTGATTTAAGATGGATCCATCAGATGCTGTGATACCATATATTTTCTAGAATACCTATGTTAAATTTTGATTTTTGTTAATTAAATATCTCTAAATAAAAGACCTACACTATTGGATTCCTGAAAAGTTTTCCTCAAAGACTGTATATCTTTATACACGGAAATTTTCTGGAGATTGCGACCATAATCTTTAAATACATGTAAGAATCACTCAATATATGTATACAATAACTTATCTAACCTATCTTTAATAACCCATAATGTGATCGTCGATGTAAAAATAAAGATTAAGATATTATGATAATAAATATTTTATAAAAAATATTATGTGATCAGTGTGAAATAATTTAATTAAAAAATAGATTATTGGAAAATATTTTTTGAATGTTCACTGGAAAATTTTTATTCCTTGGCTTACCAATTATTTCAATTATGCCAATATTAATAAAACTGTTCCGTATTTAAATATTTACGCAAAATTTATTTAGACAGACATTATGTGATAATTTAAATGTAAATATTTTCTGCAAGTAACGTAGTCTAATTAACCAGTCTAATTAATGAGGCGCGAGGGCCACAATATATATTTCCATCTCGTGTCCTTTGAAGGTGTCGTGAAGGTGGCACATGTTAGGTGCCGCTCTATTTGAGAAGACCCAATTATATTTCAAATTTTTTTTTAAACGTAACTTAAAATTATCAAGATCTTATAGGACAAGAAACTCTAACCCATAGATAATTGATAATACAGACACTCTTCAGCTGCAGTGAAAGCTAGAAAGCTATATTTTTGCTCTATGTCTCTACAAGTGTAGATTTTCTGTCCTATAAGGCTTAAATCCTTAAATGAATAAAAATAAATTTACAGTACTTTTTTGATATTTTTTTATTTGCTATATCTTTTACAATTTCATGAATAAGTGATCTCAGTAAAATCAATATCAGTAAAAATATCAATAAAATAAATCTAAAATAATTAAAATTTAATAATGCAGGCATAAATATGTAAAATTTATAAACGTATAAATGTAAATGAAAAAAATTATTCTTTATAAAATAAATATTATTTTTTTAAAAAATTTTATCAGATTTATTAAAAAATAATAAATAAATTAGATTTTAATATATCAAGTATTTTTATAATATTAATAATTTTTTTCATACTTTTTACAATTAAGAAAAAATATGTAAAATTTTAGTAATTATAAATTTACAATATTATTTTTTTTATCTATTCACTGCAAAATATTCGTTAGGTAGGTTTGATTAACACCCTTGATTCTTAGTCTAGAATTATTACTTTTTATTTAATTTATATTTAAAATATTCGCAGTGAATGGATAAATTCATTATTATTAAAAATAATTTAATTGATATTAAGAAAATCAAATGTATTATCGAAATTAATCATAAAATAAACAATAAAAATTATCTAATTTTTTATTTAAACCTCCTTTAACTGCCTATTAGTGTATGTATGGATGTAATCGGCGATATCTCTGAATCATTGCAGTATTAAGAAATCTTATTTTTTTGAGGTACATTTTTTTTATTTGTAAAAAAATCGTTTTGCACTCTTATTTTGCTGACTAAAGTAGACAATTTTTTTTTATTAATGAATGAATTTAAAAATTATAAAACTCGCTTTTAATACAAGTATGATATAGTAAAAATAGAAGTATGTCAAAGTTCAAGTTTTATTATAAATTTCATTTATTATACATTCAAATAGAATCAACAAACGAATTACATCTTAATTTATTATTTTTCATTGTAAGAACTTATATTATAGATTAATTTTCTGTGACATGTGGCTAAACGAGATTTACTCCAGTCAAAATACGGGGGGGGGGTTGTATTTTTACTGGCGAACATGAGATTTGCTTTCCTATACGTTTTTTGGGTCGCTGAATCCGAAAATTGGGGTCATTTCGTAAAGAAATGGGGGCTTCACCCTTAAATTTGCAAAAAACTACCCCAAAATGGGGTGTTTTTTACATAGTTGCAATTTGAGCGCTCAGATTGGCACCATACGGGTTTTTTGGGTCACTGATCAAGAATTTCGACTCATTTTTCATAAATAATTAAAATTTCACCCCTAAATTGGCTAAAATTCCCCCGAAAAGGGGGTGTTTTTGCTATTTTCGCACTTTGAGCAACCAGGATATGTCCATATAGGTTTTTTGGGTCGCTGATTAAGAATTTAGACTTATTTTTCATAAATAATTAAAATTTCACCCCTAAATTGGCTAAAACTACCCCCGAAAAGGGGGTGTTTTTGATATTTTCGCACTTTGAGCAACCAGGATATGTCCATAGAGGTTTTTTGGGTCGCTGATTAAGAATTTTGACTTATTTTTCATAAATATTCAATATTTCACCCTTAAAATAGCTAAAACTACCCCTGAAAGGGGTGTTCTTGCTATTTGGGCACTTTGAGCAACCAGGATATGTCCATATAGGTTTTTCGGGTCGCTAATAAAGAATTTCGACTTATTTTTCATAAATATTCAATATTTCACCCTTAAAATAGCTAAAACTACCCCTGAAAGGAGTGTTTTTGCTATTTGGGCACTTTGAGCAACCAGGATATGTCCATATAGGTTTTTCGGGTCGCTAATCAAGAATTTTGACTTATTTTTCATAAATATTCAATATTTCACCCTTAAAATAGCTAAAGAAAAATAAGTCAAAATTCTTGATTACTGACCCAAAAAACCTGGATGGACATATCCTGGTTGCTCAAAGTGCCCAAATAGCAAAAACACCCCTTTTGGGGGTAGTTTTAGCTATTTTAAGGGTGAAATATTGAATATTTATGAAAAATAAGTCGAAATTCTTGATTAGCGACCCGAAAAACCTATATGGACATATCCTGGTTGCTCAAAGTGCCTGAATAGCAAAAACACCCCTTTTAGGGGGTAGTTTTAGCCAATTTAGGGGTGAAATTTTAATTATTTATGAAAAATAAGTCGAAATTCTTAATCAGCGACCCAAGAAACCTATTTGGACATATCCTGGTTGCTCAAAGTGCGAAAATAGCAAAAATACCCCCTTTTGGGGGGAATTTTAGCCAATTTAGGGGTGAAATTTTAATTATTTATGAAAAATGAGTCGAAATTCTTGATCAGCGACCCAAAAAACCCGTAAGGTGCCAATCTGAGCGCTCAAATTGCAAGTATGTAAAAAACACCCCATTTTGGGGTAGTTTTTTGCAAATTTAAGGGTGAAGCCCCCATTTCTTTACGAAATGACCCCGATTTTCGGATTCAGCGACCCAAAAAACGTCTAGGAAAGCAAATCTCATGTTTGCCAGTAAAAATACAACCAAACCCGTATTTTGACTGGAGTAATTTTGAGAATTTTACTCATAACAGAATAAGAACTCCGTATTCATTTTTAGTGTTAAGTTACCAGGTAAAATTGCTTCGTTAATTATACTTAGTTTTTAATTTTTTTTTAATTATAATTTATTCCGGTCTAACAGTTTGAATAGCGGATAGTAATATTATTTTATAATAATAAATTTATTGATATTGATGGTGTAAATTCATTTAAAGATTTGGGAGTTATATTTAATGACACATTTAATTTTGATGATCATATTAACTATGCAATATCTAAAGCTAAAAAATCTTTAGGCTGGCTGAAAAGGAGAACTAGTAAATTCAGAAACATACGTACTTTAACTGTTCTTTATAATTCTTATGTTTTTCCACATCTATCGTATGCTTCTGGAATCTGGTCTCCTTACACATCCAAGTCGTCGTATAAAATAGAACAAGTACAACATCTTTTTATTAAATATTTGTGTAAAAAATCGAACATACCGATGAATTATTTTGATCATGACTATCACAGGCCCTCGGTGCGTTTTAATATTCATACTATTGAATCGCATCATAGGGTTCAAGATATGGTATTTACTCACAAGATATTGCATGGTTTAATCAAATGTCCACTACTTAGAGGCAAATTTAGTTTTCGAAGTATTCCCTATTCATTTCGCGAATCTAGAAGCTTGGTTGAACACCTTTCTCGCAATGACTATACTTACTTCTCTGTTATTAACCGCTGTAAAAGACTTTGGAATACTATTCCCATCAATATCCAATCAATCACGAATCCTTATACTTTTAAATTTAAAATCAAATCATTACTTCTAAAATATTATAGTTAGTTTATTTTGTTACTCTTATTTTGCAAACTTATTTGTTACTTATTGTAATTGGAAAATTTTTTTTAATTATTATCTAGTCAAAATAATTTAATTAATTATTAAAATAATATATTTTTATATTCTAAAAAATTGATATTTATATTTTGTTATTTATGTATAGGCCTATAGAGGCTGTAAATGTATTAATTAAATAAATAAATAAATAAATAAATAAAATTTCTTGATTTTTCGGGCTAACAATCTTTTCTTTATTCAGTTATTTTTGCAATAAAATTACCACGTTTGAACACGCAGTTTGAACAAAGCATGTTTCGTATGCTTTTCATACAAACGCTCGCGTCGTGCACATCGTTGGTTGTTGAGTTGTTCCCAAAGAGCTTAGTTGTTCCTCACAGAAAGGTGCGAGGAGAGGCTCTTTTCTTCCTACAAGAAAGAAAAAAAAAATTATGAATTATTAGAAAAACTTGAGTAGGCCATAAACTATTAGGGGATATCCCATAAGTTTTCTTTTATCAAGGTTTTAAACATTATAAAAAATGCCAAATAATAAGCACTGCGGTTCTCAACCACCATCCAACTGAAATCTCTAAATAGAGTTTCACATTCGCAAAAAAATCGTAAAACTCTTTGCAACTAATTGTAAATCCCCAGCAAATTCACTCTTTCCAACTCTATACTGAAACTATATGCAATTATATGAGATATTAAAAAAAAAACTCATAACCGATTTGTGTAAACACAACCAAAATGCATGAAGCATTTTAAGTTACTTTAATGCATAAATATTACGCAAAAAATTTTCAAACAATTTTCTATTTTTATAATTTGTAATTATTACCTTCACTAGATGTTAAGATTTTGAACCTAAAATATTCTGATTCCTTAAACGCGTATTATTCTAGGTCCCTTAATCAAAAATATTCTAAGACCCTTAACCCGATTTGTTACAAGTTCGCAAATACCCGGATTATTCTAAGTTCTTAAACCTTAATTATTCTAAGTGCCTATAAATTGAAATTCTTCTATTTCCCTAATACTGAATTATTTATGTCCCTGAATCAAAAATATTCTAAATTCCTTATACTTAAGTCCCATTTGATCCTTCCCCCCTCTAAATCGGACACTTTTGAACCTCTCCCTCGATTTTCAGATTTCCAGAGTACCCCCTCTATATAAACATGTTCCATATACTACAGTATAAATTAATTGAAAGTTCCAATAATAAAATAGTACATATATATCCATACTAAAAGCATAGAATACTTCTGCGTCCACTACAGTGGAAAATCTAGTGAGCGAGTTAAAAAAAATACATAACTCCAGGAAATTATCCATACGCGGCAACTTTTTCTAAGCAGATTTAAAAAAAATTAAGAAAAATTTAAGTGATAGCCGATTTATCTGATTATCAAAAAGTGCGAAATTATTAAAAATCGCAAGAAAAATTAAAATCTAAAATAATGAATTTATTTTTCTTAGTAAATTTATTTTACTACCATACCACCCTCGTATCCAACTGTAAAATTAACTTTTTTCTTTTAGCGAACTATATTGTACCTATTAATATTTTGATTATTGTTCTTGGAGAGAAAAAACATTCTTAACTTTTTGTTTCTACTATTATTACACCGATACCTCGCATGCTAATTTCAAATAGTTCGCGCAACATATAAAATTTTAAATCTACCCCGGTTGATGTCGCTACTTATTCAAAATTTAAAAAATTAAATTTAATTTATTAAAATTGTATATTTTAATTTTAATTAAAAATGAATGATTTTTATTTTCTATTTATTTAAAACTTTTATTTTTTTGTATATAATAATTATTTTATTATTGGAACTTTCAATTAAGTTATGCTACAACTCTAATAAAAAATTTCCACATTTTTTTATCACTAATAAAAAAAAACAACAACACGCTCGCACACATTCTAAGAGAAACTATACAAAATCATAATACAAAATAGCATAAGTAGGAAGTATATGTGTGTGTAGTTAGGAAATCACATATATTTATATATAAAAATAAAAAAAAACATTTAGTGAACGTATACACCACTACGAAGTTAGCGGTAAATGTCGGAAAATGGTAAATATATTTTATAGTAAAAAAACCTTATATAAGTGATCTCTAAATCTAATAATGCCCAACCACCAGTTTTTGGACACATAAATTTGTAGGTGATAAAAACTGTATACTTTGGCCTCTCTACACCAGCACGTAATCATGTTTTATGATAATCATGTTTGTTGGATATATTTTTTACTCAGCTACACTGTACTAAAAACATAACCTCAAAATTACATATTTAAATTGATTATAACTCATTAATAACTTATTAGTTACAATAATTTTTATAATAATTTTAATTTCATAAATATCCCAGCTACACCACAAAGCATCTAACAAACAAACAATAACATTATCATAAAACATGATTACGTGCTAATGTAGAGAAGGCCTTTAGGCTAAAAAACTCATTCATTAATTAATTTGGGTTGCTTTTTTCATTTCTGGAGTCAGTTTTTACCTACAACCCTTATGAAATGAGATATCAATCCCTAAAGTGGAGTAAATTTTCAAATAATTTTAAAAGAAACTTAAGATGTTCCCAAATGCAAAAAAAGTTTTTATTTGGCTTGGAAAATAATTGCTAGGACTCCCAAGAGATGGAAAATAAATCAAATACTCATGATACCTGGAGGTATCTCTAGTAACCAAGGGAGTGAGTTTTACAACTAGATGAAAAATTGAATATTTTTGGCTATCACCTAATAAGTAATTTGGGTCGCTTTTTTCATTTCTGGAGTCCGTTCTTACCTACAGCTCCTTCTAAATAAGATATCAACTCCTAAAAAATGTTTGAATTTTCAAACTTCAACTAAAAATTTCAACTTTATAGATACATCGGTTTACTCTTTTTATATTTTACAAAATTTCACCCTAATTTAGGGGTTGATATCCCTATTTTTAGTGTTTTTAAATAAAAATAATCTATGTAAATAAAAAAAGTTATTTAAAATACTGGATGAGATTTTTAGCCAAAAAAATTCAGTTTTTTTTTTAGTTCCATACAGTTTTATTTCCCTGGTCAAAATTTATCCGCTCTGCCAAAAGGGGTACATATTTCATTTTAAGTTAAGTAAGTTTTTATTTTTCAACCTAAAATATACATTTTATATTACCGAAAAATTCAAGTGTTTCCAAGAACTATCTCTTGGGCATTAATAGGTAAAATTACCAACAAAAAAAATTTAGTACCTTTACTTTTCCCCTAATTTAAGAAAAACTTTTTACCAGCTAGTATAATTTAAATTTCCGCATTTCTTATTGTAATTTGTGCTGGAAAACATTAGTATATATTTATTATTATATAGATATACTCAAAATTAAGTAGTATTTAAATTTTTCTAGAATTTTATACATGTAGAAATTTCAAAATTTTTACAGAAAACAAAATGAAGTTTATTTATTTAATTTTTAGTTTAGAATTTCGCAAAAATATTTTGCATATATTAATAACAAAATTAAAAAGAATTTCCTTTAAAAATGAACTATTTTGTGCAGAGCTGGGCGTGCACGGCATTTTGGTCACGGAAAACTAACAGCCGTATATACGGCCAAGCAGTATAATGATCCGTGCACAGTCTGTCCATACTTTGTTTTTATAAGTATACGGATCAGTTGGTAGTATGTTGAAGTTTGAATGCATACTGCCGACGGACCCGTCAGCATTATGAAAAACCCAAGTCTCATACGCATACGGACCCGTATGCATATAGGACCTGGGTATTTTCATAATGCCCACGGGTCAGTATACGTATGAGACCTAGGTATTTTCATAATGCTCACGGACCCGTCAGCATTATGAAAATACCCAGGTCCTATATGCATACGGGTCCGTATGCGTATAGGACTTGGGTATTTTCATACTGTGTACGGATCTGTGGGCATTATGAAAATACCCTCTTCTATACGCATACGGACTCATGGGCGTTATGAAGATACCCTATTCTATACGCATACGGGTCCGTGGGCATTATGAAATTACCCAGGTTCTATATGCATGCGGGCCCGTATGAGTAAAATATGGGGCCATATATTCTTATGCCGTACAAATAGGTGATTTTCGGGTGATTTTGTACCGATTTTTGTCGTACGGTTTTTCATACGGCATAAATAAATACGGGAGCCGTAGGTAATATGCCGTATTAATGGACTATTTTATACGGCTCCCGTATTGGATTTTGCCGTATGGATTTTCATACGTCCCGTATTGATTTTTGCCGTATGAAAATCCATACGGCAAAATCCAATACGGGACCCGTATAAAATAGTCCATTAATACGGCATATTCTGTACGGCTCCCGTATTGACTTTTCCCGTATGGATTTTCATACGGCTGAAGTATAAACGGGATCAATTTGAAATTTGTCGTATTAATTGGCTAATTTATACGGGTACCGTATTGATTTTTGCCGTATGAAAATCCAATACGGGAGCCGTATAAAATAGTCCATTAATACGGCATATTACCTACGGCTCCTGTATTTATTTATGCCGTTATTTTTCTTTCTATTTTGATAATATAAAATAATGTCTTCATACAAAATAAAAAGTTTTCATCAGTTTTTTAGATAAAAAAGATGCTAAAAATTTTTGACCGCATAAATATAGCATAAAAAGTTCCTTTTTTTAGCTTGAAAAAAGAGCACTTTTTTCAACTAATTAGATACCTGCATAGCATTATTACTTAAAGAACATACGGTAATTAAAATTATGCTAGCTGGTAAAAAGTTTAAAATAGTCCTAAAATTTTTACGTAATAGTAGCCCTTAAGGATGTTGCTCACCTTTTTTGTTTGCGTATAGATTTTAATGAAAGTTGGTATATAACAAGAATGATATTAAAAAATACAAATTTAAAATTATAAGATCCTAGGGTGACTCCTTCATTATTAAATAATTAAAAATAATTTTGGTTCTCCGAGCACCTTGTACACGTGATTCTTATGGGACGGCATTTTGTAACAGAAAATTTTAATACTTTTTGCGTATAGTTTTTGATAAAAAAATTGTGACATATATAAAACATATCGTAGAATATAATTATTCAATTTATTTTAGACTAGGGTGGTTTGTTTATAACGAAAATTTTATTTATTTAACAATGCTATCGTATAGTTGTGCGCGCGCAAGGTTCTCGCTTCTATAGTAATATGATAGAAAGAGAGAGTAATAGTTTCTTATTTCTATTATCCCCAGCTTGGTAGGCATCATCCTTAATATTTAAAGTTTTTTGATTATAAAATATTTACTATTTTTCGAAATTTCCCGCTAACTTCGCAGTGGTAACGTATACTCATATCGCATATTATACCACATTATACACATAAACATTGATATAGAGTGGAGTGGGATAAATCTTGCAGGATCTTTGATCTGAAAGTATAAACAGTCGAGTCACGATACTTTATATAATAATACCGTGTTTTTATTAAAAATTAATAAATGTGAAATAAAAAATAAAATTGTAAATAAAGTTTGTTTAGATTTTGATAGTTAAAATAGCTGCTTTTTAATTTGGAATTTGTAAGTAAAATTTAAATTATCGAATATAAAATTTTTCATTTTTAAAATAACACACACACATATGTATATTTTTTATATACACACATGGATACTATACCAACACTTAGATCTACTTTTTTTTATTTATCTAATTAAAAACAAGAAATTGCGATTCCGTAATCATTATTATAGGTGGTTCTACATGTCTCTAAAGTTCAATAAGTCAATAATATTACAGTCAACCTATTATATGTACTGTAGGGTCAGTAGGGCACGTATACTGAATAACATATCAGCAGTAGATAAAAAGAAAAAATAAGAAAAAAAAATATTTATTAAAATAATTTTTTTTATCTTTGTATTTTGATACAAATATTTAAAATTAAAATTCAAGTTATTTTTTATCATCATAAATAACTTACATGCGATAAATAACAAATAATATTTTCAATAATTATATATTTATACATGAATTTAAATGATAATACGAAATATTATTTTAAATATTGCACAAAAAAAAAACAATCTAACGTCAAATAGGTACTTAAATCTTGAAGTATGTTGTTTGTTACAAAACTAACGTATATTATGTAGAAAATAATTTATTTTTTTTAAAGAAAAATAAAAAAAATTTTATATATTATTTAAAAAAATAAAATTAGGTAAATAGTATTCATGAATTAATTGATTATTTATTTATTACAAAAGTTGTGTCATTAGAAAAAATAATTATTTAAAGATTGGACATTAGATTTAAAAAAGCAAGAATAATAATTTTTTATCAATTTGTGTTTTTAATTTTTATTTTATTTTATATATTATTGTACTATCTAAAGATCATTGTTTATTGCTTGTAAATATTTAATATTCAATTTGTAATTAACCTAACGAAAATGTGTATTTTTAAATAAAATTTTCATGGAGAGTATTTATTACAAATTTAATAGCAAAAATAAGTAATAGGTAGTTAACATATACGAATGGTACCGATATTTAGTTTCCAAACACTTATATTATTCTATTTTTTCGAGCAATTAAAAGGTATTTCTTTAAAATATTCTTAAGAAACAAGTTACATTATAAACTAAATTCTGAATCTAAAATAACGCAGCATTATTCTAGTATAACAAATAAACCTGTAGAGTTTAGTTAATTAGGAATTTTGTCTGAAATTTTTTTTAAAATTTTTTTATAAAAAATCATATCTTAATTTTTTTATTAATCCGAAATGATCCAAGAAATATCTAAAAATATTTTTCTTTGTAAAAATATGCAATTTCATGCATAATAATCAAAACAATTTTCATTCATTTTTTTTTTAAATTAAATTTTAATTGCATTTTAATTAAAAAATTTAATAAAAAATTTCATTACTGTAAATTACATTATATAGTATTTATTACTAATTAAAAATTAATATATAAATAAACAAAAAATCCCCTGCAAGTGGATTTGAACTCAGGACCCTCGAAAGGATACGAGTTTTAGAGTCTGTAACCTTGTCAACTGGCCAGGCTAACAATTTTATAAACTAAGTTAAACTTAAACGCCTAGTTAAAAAGAAAAAAAAACCTAAAAAAAAATTCTTGTTCCCATAAACGGAAAATTTCGTTGAAAGTTTTTATTTCCGTTTATTGCATAAGGAATTCCGGTTCAGATAAACAGTTCTTACCAGGGCCTGATCAGGCAGAAAATATTCTAAGTCCATTTCACCCCCTCCCCCCTAAAACGCCACTTTTTCACCCCCCCCTACCTTTTTCAGATAACCCATCCAATGAACATGTTCCATGTTAAAAGTCTCTAAATCAAAATTATTTTAAGTTCCTTTGACCCCCTCTACAAACGTCAACTTTTAACTCCTACCTTCTGAATTTGGGTTATTTTTCAAATATATGTCCCTGTGAACATGTCTCACATTCAAAAACCATGATTGTGTAATTATAAATGCATATTATGTTTTTAAAAAAATGTATTATCACATGGAATAAACAGAGCTCTTCCAATATTTCTAAATTTATTTTTTAGAGAAACATGATGTTTTCAAGGGACAGATAACTGGAAACAGAGGGGACACAGACCTAACTCCCTCCAACTTTGCTAGTATCGAATATAAATCTCTTTATTTAAGAGATATTAAGAATACTTAAATTAGTTAAATCAGACGACTTTAAGTTTAAATTAAGCTAAAAAAGGCGCTTATTTTTAGGTTCTTTATTTAAAAATAAAAAACAAGTTATTTGACGATAGTAATTCTAACATGGGAAATACTCAATGGGGAAAATAGATAGTTCTTTACATATGGCTAAAATAAGTGAAAGAAAATGTTTTCTCAGGCGTCATTCGCTGTTCATAACTGACGTTGTCCATCCCTGTCAGTATACTTAGAATCTGAAAAACTAGATTTTTCAAATACAAAACCATAAATAAATTTTTCAGAAAATTTCAATTCCGAATTTGTAAAATTAGAATGCATCAAAGTAAAATTTTATCAAATCATTTATAATAACTTCTTGAATTTTTATCAAGTCTTCGCTGGTTTTTAGGAATGCTGATATATCTATTTTTATATCGTTCCAGTTTTTATTATTTAAAAAAAATAAAATATTCTGATACTTGATTTTCGGGGTTCTGAAAACTGACAAGGATTGAAAACGACAGTTATGACCAGTGAATGGCGTCTGTTTGCTCTGTAAGCATGGGAATGTCAATAGTATATTTACGGCTCGTGTCCAGAAAAGTAAAGAATGGCCCAAATCGCACGTAAATTACCTTCCGAGGCGAAGCCGAGGATGGTAAACTGCGATTTGGGGCATCCTTTATTTATGGACAAGAATCGTACTTTCGCGGCTACTGTACAGAAAAAGTATTTTTCAGACCATTATGTACCTAATGAAAATTTTTTGAAACCTATTGGTTTCTATACCTTATTATTATATTTCAGGCAAAAAACTAAAAAAAAGGTTTTACTCAGAGTAAACATTAGAACTTTTTTAATTGGGTTAAAAAAACTAATTGTATCTGAACTTACAAAAATTAAATAAACATTTTTGTTAATAATCATTTAAATTAAGCAAAAAAAAATAATTGGATTTTTTTAAAACAAAAGATAAATAAAATGAAGAAAATAATCTTTTAATAAAATAGCAATTAAAAAAAAATTGCATGTCATTTAATAAGTTTTTATTAAACATGCAAAGACAAGGTAATATTAAAATTAATAATGCATGAAAAAAAAGGATGGAACAGTCATTTGAAGATAATAATATTGAAAAAAAAAGTTAGTTTGCAAGATAGAAAAGATTATCAATAATAATATACGGCTCGTTTTCATTTTTTTTGAAAAAATAGCTTTCAAAAAATAAAAATAAAAAATTCCTTTTTTAAAGTCCAAACAAGACTTTTTAGACTTTTTTCACCAATATTTATTCAGTGTTGCATAAAAATCACCATAACGAACCTTTTACATCAATTTATTACATTTTTTCATATAATTATAAGGTAAAAACAGGTTAAAACCATTAAAAACCAAAATCGTTACATACGGCCTTAATTTATGAATTTTTCTAGGTTTTATGTATTTTAGAGAACAATATCATATATTTTTAAAGAATTCTTACTAAAAAAACGAGTTTTGGAGGTAAATTTTAAAAGTATTAAATAATTTAAAAAAAAAAGAGGAACGGTAAAGGCAGGAACGGTAAAGGCTTTTTTATAGAAAAATCAAAATAATTCGTAGACAAATGAACAAAAAAACTTTTCCGTTTGGAAAGTAAAGTATTTTTATGATTGAAACTTACTAAGTTTTTAATATTTTAATTACAACGCTTCTAGGGGGGTACGGTAAAGGCTTTTGTTTTTGTCCCTTCGTGATTTCTGAACTTAAACTGATTTTGTTTTCCTATTTAAGGACCTCTTAAAGTGCTCTCGATGTGAGAATTTATTTTTTATGTATTTAAGTTGTCATTTATGTGATTAAAAGGTTTTAAAAATGTTTTTATGAAGAGAAATCAAATTTAATATAAATAAAATACGTTTTACGTACACATTTTGTAAAATCGTGTGACACACCTTCTCACCCTTGTAATAATTAGGAAAAGTAAGTTTAAATTTTTTCTGTATGGAAAAAGTTTAACCTTATGATGTAGCAAGTAATCCCCAAACAAAAATTTTTGAAAATTAATTGATAGGTGTGAGTGACAGACACTCAAAGTATAGGAATCTCCTTTGTGACAGGGAACGGTAAAGGCTTTTTTGCTATATTTTTATGTTTTATAGTAGTTAAAACATTAAAATATGTTGATTTTTATGGTGCACCATCAAAAACTTATCGAAATTAAAAATTTAAAAAAAAAAATTTTTTTAATTAATGCATCTGGTAGTCAGAAACGTGCTGTACGTCACTTTTGCAAAAAAAAAACGATAATGAGCCATACCTAATTACTATAAAAAAATGTTACCAAGCCAAGTTGCAACTAAGTTGTATTAGGAAAAGATAATTAAAAGATAATGTAATAACCAAACAGTAAAATGCTTCATTTTATTATTCATTTTACATTGAATAAATAGGTGGGATCATAATTTCTGAAAAATATACAGGTTGCAAGTTTTCCTCGAAGTTTTCAAAATAACTCCAAAACATAGAAATTATTTTTGCATAATTTTTAAAATAATGTCAAAGGTCATTTTATTTTTTTTTACATTAGTTTTGTTTGGTTTTTTATTATTATTTTTTTTTTTAAATAAACATTTTAGTATTAAAAATATTTGCATTGCATGTAATTTTTCTTGTTGATTCTAATTCTGCACAAAATGTTATTTAAAATGTGAATTAAATTTCTTTATCGATAAACATTTAATACGATTTATTTCTTAATAATATCTTTCTCAATCGATTAAATTTTATTGAACAATAATTCCTTTTAAAGAGACAAGGAATTCTTTAAATTTTTATTTTAAAAAACAATAAGTATTCAACAAAAAGGCAGGAGACTAATAAATGTAACTGCTTTAATCAAAAAATTATCAAATTTTATTAAATTTTATCCTGCATATTTTTGATAAATTATTATATTTTTAATTAAAATATTTCAATATATTCAGTTAAAAAAGTTACTTTAAATTATATAACTATACATTACTTTTCATACAAAATTGGGCACACACATATCACAAATTGGGATCAAAATTTAAAATCTGGTTTGGAGTCATAAAAAACTTCATTAGCCAAATTTTTAGCCCTCTAAAATAAGTTATGGCCTCTAAAGAGTCCAAAAAATGGCCTATTTTAAACAGTTTTCGAAAAAAATCTTTGAAAAACGTACCGAGGTGTTGCAATGATTTCTGCAGTCTTATTATTCTTAGTATTCACACGACCTCATTTTATTCATTTTTCGAAATTTTTTAAAACTTTTCTCTTTCTGCCATTTAGCGTTCTAAAACCAGGGATGGGCATACAAAAATCGTGAAACCCTACACACAGAATTTCAGTATAAGCATATTTTAGGCATCCAAATGATCCGGGGACCAAATTTATCCATGAATTAGACATTTTTAAGACTTTTACATTGTTAGACGAAACCGTTTTTAAAAAAGCAGTGGCACATATTTTTATGAGACTAAACCGTTTCAAAATTTTTTTAAAACGAAGAAATTTAAAAACTTCCATTTTCAATGGTCCGTTTCAGAAATAAAGTCTTTTGTAATTATTTTATTTCGTTTTCATATTTTTTTTAATTTTTGAACGTTCCTTATTCTTAGTTTTCCTGGGTTTAGTAAAAATATAGTTTTTTCTTAATTTCATAATTAGTATTTAAGAATAAGGAACGTAAAAACATTAAAGGAAATATGAAAACGAAATCAAATAATTACAAAAGACTTTGAATTTTCTGAAACGGACCATTGTAAATGGAAAGTTTTGAAATTTCTTCGTTTTCAAAAAAACTTTGGAATGGTTTAGACTCATGAAAATTTGTGCCACTGCTTTTTTGAAAATGGTTACGTTCAAAATGTTTCCGTTTATGAAAGATTTTTGGAACGGTTCAGTAGTAAAATTTTCCATGCCACGGATATTTTAAAAGATTTTTTTTTATCAGTTTTATCATAAATGACCGTAGCAGTATACCAGTTTTTTACAGCTTTGCTTATAAGCTTGTCAGGTCAAAAATGGAATAGTTTCGAAAATGTCTATTTATTGTAGTATGTATGTTTGAGAAAATTAACCCACTAAATTTTAGACACAACTCAATAAATCAAAAAAACCTCTGGTGCAAAATTTGTCTCAGAAGGCATATTGAAATAAACGGAGGGTATCAGTCGTGTTTTTTCAACATATTAATGTCAACTATATAATTATTATAGTGTACATAAAATTTGAGTTTTAAGCAAAACTTTGCTATCTGGGTTTTTTCATGAACTTTTAGTCATAAAAAGTCCCCAGCTCCATGGATTTTGCTTTTGCTTTACAAAAACGCGTGCCTGTAAGCACCTCAATTTTCCCATTTAAATGATATAGGAATTTTGACTTTTCAGCTTTCTTAATTTTTTACATAGCTTGCAAAATATTTTAAAAAACTACTAATTGATGGAAAATATTAATAAAATATATAAAAAATGATACCAAATCTCAAGTAGCCAAAAAAAAATATGGCTTCATGTAATTTAAATGGAACATTTTTTTACGTTTATCACCGATAAAATCATTTTAAAAATATTTTTTTTGGCTACTTGAGATTAAATATCATTTTTTATATATTTAAATAGTACTTTACATTGATTAGCTGCTTTTAAAAACATTTTTTAAGCTTTGTAAAAAGTTAGAAAGCTGAAAAGTCAATATTCTCATGTTATTTAAATGGGAAAATTGAGGTGCTTACAGGCACACGTTTTTGAAAAGAAAAAGCTCAATCCTTGGAACTAGGAACTTTTCTTGACAAAAGTTCACGAAAAAAACCGGGCAGCAAAGTTTTTCTTAAAACTCAAATTTTAGCTCCACTCTAATAATTATATAGATGGTGATTTGTTTACTCGAAGGTAGCTTTCTCCCCTTGTCAGCTTGAATTTTATAAATAAAAGGGGATTTAAGTAATTACAGATCACTTTCAGGTTTCTACATTCCCCGCTTGAATTTAACTTGAACTACTTGTAAATTCTAGCAACTGCCTTAAAATAAGCAGTGAAATTTATGTTATTTCTGCTGATAATTTAAAGTACTATCTTGGAAGTTTTCGCAATGTCGAAACCTTATTAGTTTTTTTTAGTCACCAACATATTCTAAGCAGACAATACATTGAATACATTAATACAAAAATTTATTAAATCTTAATTGCTTTCTATTTGAAAGTCTAATTTAATTAGTAAATAAAAAATAATTATACTTTTATATATTTTCAGATAATTAATAAGACGTTAAGATGTCAAACTATGGACAGGTGAGTAATCAGAGAATTATTTATTATAATTATAGGGAACTAGAGCTGGGCAAATACACGGTTGAGCTGCTGCATTTGAATTTCAAGGATAAAATCCAAATTTAAAATTTTACATGTAATGTTTTATATAAATTTTAGAAATTTTATGTGGTTTACTGAATATCATTATGTTACTGTAACCTAAACCTATTTTGTAAACCAAATTATCATACAAGTATTTTTATATTATGTTCGAGTCTTTGTTTTAAACTAAAAGAAAATTTGAAAAATTTTGCATTTTGCTTCAAATTTCGAGCCTATCAACTTTACTGAGTATTATTATCCAGCTCATCAGTTAAAGAATAAACGAGATAAATAATTCATAATCTTTCCAGATTGTACAAAGTTGCAGAAATACATTTTATACTGGTAAAACGAGGCATGTCCATTTTAGGATACAGCAATTAAAAATGATGAAAAAAATGATTGAAGATAATAGGCAACAAATTCATACGGCATTAAGAGCAGATTTAAGAAGGGTATGCTATTATAATTTTCAAATTTCTTATAAATTTATTTAATATACTCCATAAAAAAAAAATTAAAAACGTGTCTGGGTTAATAAACTATTTTTAGTATTATCTATCAGTTGCTTTTTTTACAAAAAATAAACAATGAATCACACGCAAATTGTCATCCACAGAGAAATCTTTTGGGAGAATCTGAGCCTTTTTTATGCCAAAGGTCGTACACGAGTTTTCTAAGTCAACGGCTGTCAGAAAAGTCGTGTTTTCTCACCAAAGACGTAGAATAACCGTATACGACAATTCTGAATCAAAAAAGAATGCCCCAAATTGCAGTTCTCGGCTTTGCTTCGGCAGGTAATTTACTTGCAATTTGGACCATTCTTTACTTTTCTGAGCAGGGCTCGTAATATACTATATATGCTTTGAACGATACAAAAATTAAATATTTGTAATTTTTAAATGATGCTTTACTAAAGAACTATAAAGTAAAATAAATTTTTAATATCACATTAGTTTAAAATTTGCAAAGTACTTAAAAAAATAATAATAATTAAAGCTCGAATTAAGACATTTATTTCACAAAATATCTGCCTAAATTTTGATACTTGAGCTAGTATCAATAGATTCTTTAATGGTTATTTGTTAAACAAGAAAAAAATTAGGATTTAATTTTTCATGAAGTTTTAGTTTTTTAAATAGCTTTGAAAGTTTGAACCCTATATTTTTTCTCATTGTTTTTTACGTTGTTTTTCAATAAAAACGAAAAAAATGATCATCTGTAGGTAGAAAATAGATCATTGCTTAAGCGTATGATAAAAAACTATTTTTCATTATACTCATAAATAATATTTTTAAGTTGTGCAAATTAATTATGATAAATATAATTCTGACAAACAAATTTAATTAGTTCGAAACCGAAAGTAATATATACTTGCACAACTCTATAAGTAAGAAATCTGTTCTATAATGTTACAAATGTTAAGTGTGTTTTTCGTACTGATGATGAAGCTTGGTCACACTTAAGAAAGCTGAAAATAACCCATTTTTGCATAATTTTTTCGTAATTTTCATAATTTTAATTTTTTTTTTTATTTATTTTTTTTTTAATTTTTTAATTTTCATTTATTCTAAATTTAAAATAGTAGTTTCAATAAAAAAATGGTTTTGATGATTAAAAAACTACTGGTTACGTTAATTCAAAGAGATATAGATTATATCCACGTATCAAAATGTGAGTTTATAGTTTTAAATCGAAAAGATTTATTATTGTCCAACAAGATCGAAAAAAAGTTATTAGAAAAAAATATGATAATTTAAAAAAAAATCTCCTCATAAAATTTAAAATACTGTATACTTAACAATTAAATATTTTTTTTGTTTTAGTGTAAATATGAAAATTACATACTTGAAATTGACTTCGTTTTATTTGAAATAAACTATATGATTAGAAATTTAAAAGAATTTGCTGCTCCAGAAAAGGTATAACTTTTGGTCAAAAATATTATTATTGATTTCTTTACTTTTCAATTATATAATTTTATTAAATACTTATTTTAGCCAAGAAAAGATTTAGTTAATATATTAGATGATGTTATAATTAAAAAAGATCCTTATGGTGTTGTACTTGTTATGGGAGCTTGGAACTATCCATTTCAACTTACTCTGGTACCAATGCTGGGTGCTGTAGCAGCAGGAAATTGTGTTATTGTAAAACCTTCTGAAGTTTCAGCAGCCACATCAAAAATTATAGCTGAATTAATTCCAAGATATATGGACAATGTAAGTTTCAAAATTCTATGCAGCTTATAAAATAATTTTTTTTTGCTTAAATAACTTTAAGGAAGTTAAGTTATTCAAAAAGTTGCAAATGAAATTGGGCAAAACTGACCAAATTTTCAGTTAAAACTTTCTAGGGATCTGCGATTACCCAAATATCTGGTCGGATACCCGGACGCTTCGAGTTGGGTTGATTTTTGTATAGCCTGGAAAATTCCCGATTCATAACTGTAACTATAAACCTTTCGAGCTTTACACAAAATCTGACAGACTTGACAAAAAAGGTCAAAATTTCTGATATGTGATCGACATCCTGGTAACCGGACGCCCCTAAAACTGTTGTTTATAGAAAAAATTAACTCAAAACTCATTTGTAAAAAGTTGCCCATAAGTAATTGAAATCAGAACTGTGTTCGGAATTTTCTGTTTTTTCCCACTTTTGATTTCAAATAAGTTTAATAGTAAATAATATTAAAATTTTGTTGCAGGAATGTTATACGGTTGTTTGTGGAGGAGTTGCAGAAACTACAGCTCTTTTGAATGAAAGATTCGACTACATTTTTTACACTGGTTCTACAAATGTTGGACGAATTGTTAGAGAAGCTTCTAACAAGTATCTCACACCTGTGACTTTAGAACTTGGTGGTAAAAGGTAAATAACAAATCATTCATTTGTAATTCTTGGACCATTTTATAAAAATTTGTTTTCAATTCTTAGTCCTGTATATATTGACAACACAGCAGATATATATCTGACAACAAAACGAGTTTTGTGGGGAAAATTTATCAATGTTGGTCAAACTTGTATAGCACCTGATTATATTCTGTGTTCAAAAGAAGTTCAAGACGAATTTATAAAATATGGCCAAAAAATTTTAAAGGAATGGTATGGTGATGATCCAAAACAAAGTCCAGATATGTCCCGTATTGTTTCTGATAATCATTTTCAGTAAGTAAAAATTTTATTTTAAAACCTTATTTATTAAAACTTATTAGTTAATTAATTAAAATTTTAAAAAATTGTTTGTTTATTTATATTTCATGATTATAGGCGTTTAGTAAATTTATTATCAAGTGGTGAAGCAGCAATTGGTGGTCAATCTGATCCAGCAGAAAGGTACATTGCACCCACTATTTTAATAAATGTTAAACCTTCAGATCCAGTTATGAAAGAAGAAATTTTTGGACCAATAATACCAATAATTACTGTAAATAATGCTTATGAGGCCATAAATTTCATAAATGAACGGTAAGTTTTTTTAATTATTTTAGATGAACTATTTAAAAGAAAACTTTTTTTAATAATATTTTTTAGAGGCTCTATTAACTATTTTTTTATAAGATTTTATGATTGACAGTTGAATATCGAAAATTTTCAAAACCTAGTTTTCAAAATCTAATTTAAACAAAAAAATAGAATTAATTTTTATTTTGAAGAATTTTATATCAATTTTTTTTAATGATTTAATTTTTCTGGAATTAGCGAAAACCCTCTTGTATTGTACATATTTACAAAGGATAAGAATGTAAGAGAGCTTATAATTAATCAAGTTCCATGTGGATCTGTTTGTGTCAACGATACAATTATGCAGTATGCTGGTGAGTTGGAAAAATAATAATACTTTAATTTTTGGCTAGTAGTTAGTAATTTATTTAACTTTGAAATTTTCCTTTAATAAAATCAAATATACCAGTCTATTTTTAATTTTATTTCTTTTTAATATTAGCTGAGTTATTAAATTTAAGTATACTTATTACCAGCTTGTAATTATCATTTTATTTTATTTTATTTTATGTTTTTTTTTTATTTTTTTTTTTCATAGATTTACGCTCGAAGGCATTTAAAAACTTTACTTATTTTTATTTCATACATAAATATTTTTTTTATGTATATATCTTTATTATTTTATTAGATATTATGGGTTGAAATTATTAAATAAAGACTAATGTCAGATAAGCATAGTGATATGGTCCCCGCTACCAATTATAGCCTAAATAGTAGCAGCCAAGAAGTTTCCAAAAAAACTCACTGATTTATCTCACTAATTCCCACCCATGAGAATTAGACTTCTAGGCCACGACAGGCCCCCAAAAACCTAAAAAAAAATCCTAAAAATGGTTTATTTAATTTGTCCAATCCATTAATTGATAATACTCTGAAAGTTGGTCGGAAAACTTAAAACATTATAACTTTTAAGAAAAAATTTTTTTTGGGGCCTTTAGGACCTCTTTAAGACCCCAAAATACAATTTTGGAATTATTTGAGCATAAAAAAATATACCATGACTAATTTTTTTTTTATAGTCCTATATAGGTGGAAAAACAACATTTTTTATTTATTAGAAAATCTCCTGGAGGGGGAACTACTTTTTCTGGTCAGCGGCCAGAAAGCACGTATTTCCCGCCACGCTATATGCAGAAAAATCGTATACGACCCTGGGCCATAAAAAAAGAATGCCCCAAATCGCAGTTTACCATCCTCGGCTTCGCCTTGGGCCATTCTTTATTTTTCTGGCCATGGGTCGTAATATACTATATAATACCCAAAAATTCAAAATCTTCCACTTCCGTTCATCCGCGCTTTTTCAACTACCATAAAACTTATCTTATACCGTTTATTATTGTGCGAAAATGTAAAGGCATAATTATTGAACTGATTTTTATCAATAGCCATGTTCTGCAATCCCAATCATCTTTAGCCATTACCGCCATTTATACGTGGTTTACGCATTATTTTTGATTTTCCATTAAAAGATTTCGGGTATTAGAAAGTGGTCCCCCCTCCTGGTATTAAGGATGGTATATTTTTTGTAAGCTCAAAAACCGATATTCAAAAAATTCAAAATTGTATTTCGGAGTCTTAAAGAGGCCTAAGGGCCCAACAAATTTTTTTCTTGAAAAGTAATGATGTTTTAAGTTTTGCAGCCCATGTTCAGAGAGTATTATCTGTTCATGGATTGGAGAAATTAAATAAAGCCTAAAAAAACCTTTTTTGTACGTTTTTGGGGGCCTGTCGTCACCAAGAGGTCTAATCCTAACGGGAATCAGTGAGTTTTTTAAGAACTTTTCGGTTGCTTCTACTCAGGCAGGGTTTGGTTGCAGGGACCAAATCACTATTCTTATCCGTCAATAGCATTTAATTAGATTTTTGCGTGGATTTGTTTAAGCATGTTGCTAAATTTCATTATTCATTATTTAAATGGTTAAAATTTTATACTTAAATCAGAAAAATTTTAAATCACAAATATTCTGTATTTTTAATTTCATAGTTGATACAATACCGTTTGGTGGTATTGGAGCATCTGGAATGGGCGCTTATCATGGAAAACGAACTTTCGATACATTTGTACATGAAAAAGGATGTCTTATTAAAAATTTCAATCCTATTGGTGAATTTTTAGGATCGTAAGCATATGATTTTTTTCTTGATACTTGCAAAATATAAATCCCCTAAAAATAACTTTCCGAGAGTTTTAAATACAGTTTTTTCTTAATAAAAGATGAAAAATTCTTAAAAACTATTTTTTATTTTTTCAAATCCTTAAACTCTTTCACAAAGAATTTTTAGGTGATAATTTTGCAATTTAATTTTTAATACGTAATTATTGTCAAGAAAAATTTTAAAGCTAATTTATTTAATAATTCTAGCCTTCGTTATCCACCATACACAGACAAAAAATTAACATTGATAACACTATTATTGGCAAAAAGGCCAGATTTTCCTGGTATTAGATATTTACCTTATCTTTTGATGTTTGGTTTAGGAGTCGCTGCAACAATAGCTTTAAAAGCTGCATTAAAGGTAACAAAAAAACTATAAATTAAATCATAAATATTTTTTTTAAATGTAGCTTAATATAATTTTTAATCATTGACTAACTGCATTTTTTAAGTTGCTTACTATTGTTATTATTTTGTGTATTTTACTTTATAGAATAATTTGTACCTTCAATCAAAAGCTCTTGAATACATAATAAGAATCGGAACATTTTTAAAAATTTTTAACTAAATTTCGTCTTATTTTATCAATACAATGGCATGATTGTTATAAGTAAGTTTTTTATGAAAAAAAGAGATAGATAGAGTGCGTTTTGAAATATTAAACGATATTTTTTTGTTACAGTAAATGACCTCAAGTAATACAACAATCTATGAATTGTAAGTTTTGATTTAGGTTTAAGTTGAGTAATAAAAAAAAAACTTAAAATATTTCTTTGATTCTTGTTAAAATATTTCTATTTTTAAAATTATAATTAATCAAAATACTTATTTAGCGTGAATGAATTAAATTTTTTCGGATTTTTGTTTGGCTTAGATAGCTTACAATGGGAGGCTGACAGACTGATAGATTTTTTATTATTGAGAACTAATTTGACCTTTATAAAACTTAATAGAAATCCAAAAGAAACAATATTTGAATAAAAATAATTAAAATAAAATGTCAGATAAAAGAATGAATAAAACCATATCGGTACAGTTAGTTTCATTTTAAATTCTTGAATTCAAAACATTCACTTTGTATTTAATTTTTTTACTTGAAATCAAATTGTTATAAAAATTTTTAATCATGCACAAAAATGAAATATTTAATTAATTGTCATACAAGTTTTGTTTTTAATGGTAACTTTACTAATACATCAAGACGAGAATTTCGCCCCAAGTATCTTTTTATTTTATGAAATAGAGTGGTATGAACGACTAAATATTTTCGATTCTCTGCTTCTCCGTGACTTCTCACGATAATCAATTAATTTTTTTTTTTTTTTATTAAGCATTAAAGTCTCAGCTTCAATATTTACAAATCTTTTTTATTTAAAACTAACAAAAATATTTAAAAAAACGTCTAACTTGTTTGTGTCTTCACATATAGAATATATTCATTAATTCCCGCTTCTAAAGAAATACAAATTACATGCATGCAAAAAATAAATGAAAATTTTGTGAAATTTTGACAAAAAAGCTTTGTACTTTTACTTTAAAAAAATTATATTACAAATTGCTTATTTTTATTATTTTGATCATTTATTGTGTTTGCTATTCAGTTTAATTATATAAATTAATTAATTAATAAAAAATTTCTTTTATTTGTTTTCAGGGAACGCCTCACGAAGACTTTATTTTGTAAAATATATAAAATCAGTTCAATTAATTAATTTGAGTCATTTGTATAAGAATTTATATTATAGATTTATTTTTTTTTTTTATAGAATTAAAAAGAGAAAAAATAATGTAATATTAAAAGGACACAATAATATGTAATTTCATTTTAAAATTAGCTTTAAATTTTCGTGTAAACAAATTTGATATTATGTAATTTAAATTATTATTATTACGACTGATGTTATTTTTAAGTTCTAAATTATTGAATTCGAAAAAAAAAGTTAAGAATTTAAAAATTTTTATATTTATTTTATTGAAATTTATTTTTAACTTTTAAATATTGCATTAATATATTATAAATTATCTGAAAATCTTTGTTTTTTGATGAATTATTGTATTCATTCTTAACGTAACTGACTGTTGTTTATAAAACCGAATTTCGGAGAGTCAAGCTCCAAAATAATTGGAAATTTGCCTTAAATAATCATTTACTTTTTTTATAACATTAAATTCAAAAAAATTTTCAAAAAAAATATAAACATTTAATGGTGAACCTAATTTTGTGCTACTGAATTCTAAAATTTGGAGCTAAATGCCCCGAAAAATTTGTAATAAAACAAGCTAAGATTTAAGAGCTTTGACGCACTTTCCAAGTGATCAAAAGACCAAAAAGATTTTCAGTGACACGCTGTGAAAAATACAATGCTTGAATAATTTTTGTGACTATATTTTACAAATATTGGTTTTAAAATTTTTTAAATATTTTGTCTATAAGTAACAATTTCTGTATAAATTTGCCTATAAGTTCAAGCAAAGAATTTTCGCAGTGTATATTATATATATTTATCAACCGGTGTATTGATATTATAGTATTTTAAGAAATTTATGTAAGGGATTTAAGCATATAAATTTTTATTAAACTCTATGTATTAAATATTAAGGTAAATGTAAGGTAAATTTTTTAATATTTTTCATATATTTTATATTGTTTATAAAAATTTTTTGTGAAGACTATTTTTGCAAATAAATAAACGGAAAAAATTGTAAATAACTACAATGAATTTTTATTTATTTTTTGAAAATCTTAAATTTAGTTCAGTCGCAACAATGGAATGATTTGAACATCAAAATATGTATACACTACTGAAAAAGAGATCGTGGAAGTCTTTTACTTTATAAAAATGACGCTCAAATCATCTAAAAACAAAGCATTTTAGCATTTAGCCTCTGTACCTTTTTAAGGGCAAAAAAACCACATATTAATTAGTCTGAATGAAGCTTAAATCAAGCTACATCCCCATTTTGGAAGCAATTTGGTTAATGGGCTATAACAATACGAGAATTAGTGATTAAAGATGCAGTTTACAGGGCTTGAAAGGTGAAACTTACATTAAAAAATGATGCACTCACAAAACTTTATTGGTAAAAATTACCTTTTTGATTAGTAAAATAATTTTATGTTGTCAAAATGGCGTTTTATGTTATTTTTTACCAACACATATTTTATAAACTACCCGTGTAGGAAAAAAAAATTACTATTAATTTTAGTAGAATTTATTTATACATTTTTTTCTCGCAAGTGACAAAATTTTGTTTCAGAAACTATATAAGGAACCAAAATTGTATAAATTATAAAATATAAATTATTAAAAAAATAAATTAAAAAAAAAATTAATAAAAAAAAAAATTAAAAAAAAAAACATTAAACACATGTGAGAGAGTGAGAATATAATAAAATTTTGTAACAATCTTCTTCAAGAAAAATTACCCTTAATTGTAGTAAAAAATAATGGACAAAAGTGTAAAATGTAATATTTTCAATTCTTCAAATAACTTTACTAAAATTAATAGTAAAATCTTCCAGTTGCAAAAGTAGATTTTACTCAACATTTTTTCTCAGTGTACCAACCAGATGTGTTTTGGTTAACTTGCGAGGTTGTAGCGGTATGTTGAAATTTGCTAAACAAGACATCAGAAAGGCTAGGGTCGTAAAAAACCCAAATAATTCTTCTATAATACAGGTCACCTTCTACTCAATGGCTCATTGCCTACAACTTTTAGATTTTAAAAGGTTACATGGTAGACTAACAAATAGTGATGTGTTTGAATACTCTATGTCTAACAACCAAATATATATAAATGAATATCTACCTCAGGAAGTCCACAAATTACTCACTGCTGCTCGCAACCTCAAGAAGTCTTTGAACCTCTACAAAGTCTGGCACATGAGTGGACAAATTTTTTTACAACCCACTCCTAATGATCGTGCTGTAGTAATAAATAGTCATAACGAGCTTCAGGATTTGGCAAAATCTCTCTCAACTTTCACTACTCCTCAAGCTCCAGTAAATCAAACTCAACATCAAAATCAAACTTTGTCATCTAACAATAGTAAGCAAATCATGCAGCAGCAGACTCTCTTCACTCAGCCACCACCGAGAATCTCTTCACATCAAGGTCAACAGGCAAAACTTATCATTTGCGCAGCCACCTCCAAGATTTTCTTCAAACCAAGGCCAACCATTTAATTATAATAACTCTTATTTCTATAATTATAATAATAATAATAATAATTCTGTAAACTCCTTGGCTTCCTCTCTTCCTTTCAAACATTTTCAAACTATTCCACGTTCCTCTGCTTTTCATCATAATCCTCAAATTACTCGACCACGCAAATTCACCAGAAATCCTAATCACCAGCCTAAGCCTGTGTATTTTTCACAACCCCGACAACAAAGACCTCCCCCCCCTCCTCTCAGACCACCTACTCTAATTTATAACCCTAATCTTCCTCCCCCTCTACTTCCATCACAAGCTACTTCTGAAAACTCAATTCCTTTGCGAACTTCTCCTACTCCTAATTTTACTCAATCCCAAATTGACCTACTCGATACCTCTATGCTATCTCAAAACGACAATTCTCAGAATCCTCAATAGCAACTAAATTCCTCACAATTTCTTTTCAATAAATCAAAAACTTCAAATTATACAACTTCTTCTAAGCCTTCAAACACTCCTAAAAATAATAAATCTTTTTCAAATTCATTTTCAGCATGCCATTTTAACGCCAGCTCCTTATGCAAAGCTAAACGCCTGGACTTCTGCAGAGCTTATTTTTCTTCCTGCAAACACCACATAATTGCCGTTACTGAAACATGGCTAAGCCCAGCGTTTACTGATAAAATGGCCCAAATTCCCGGTTACACCCTGATCCGTAATGATAGACAAGGTCGTGTTTCTGGAGGAGTTGCTCTTTACATCCGAGAAAATCTAAAATTCAGAGTTATTAAAAAGAGTCAAGATACGGGAGAACTGAAACTTCCCGAATACCTCATTTGTGAAATCTCTTTTGCTAATTCCCTCATCATGGTAGCAGTTACTTATAGACCGCCGGATTCGTCCTTTCGCAGAGGCATAAATTTCTTGGAAGTATTAGCTAACGCCGCAGCTAATTATAGTAATAAAATCATACTTGGCGACTTCAATGCAAATATGAGTTATTTTAACCCTAAATCTAATCTAATTTTTGATTTTATTTTTAAAAATAAACTCTACTTAGTTCCTCATGGTGATACTCATATAGGCCCCAATAATGACTCTGCTATTGATCTTTGCATAATAGATGAAAATGATCTTATACTCAACCAAAGCAAAATTCTTTTTATAAATAGTCATTACCTTACTCAAGTTACTTTAGACATCTTTGTCCCCAAACCTCCTAAATCAACTTTTTCTTACAGAAATATTGAAAATCAAAACGAGTTTACCTTAAGACTTCTGAAGTATGACTGGTCTTTCGCTTTTAAAAGCAGGGATGTAGACCTAATTTGGAATACCACTGCCTCAAATATAATTAATGTGTTGGACTCTATTGCCCCCCTCAAGAAATTCACAATTGACAGCAAGTCCTCTCCTTGGTTAACTCCTGCCCTGAAGCAAGAAACAGCTGTAATGGACAGATTATACCAACGCTATAAACACAAGAGAAATGAACAAAATCTAATTGAGTATAGGGATTTCAAAGACAAACTTCTTGATAAAATATCCATAGCTAAATCCAATTTTTATTCTAATAAACTTTCAACTAATAACCCTCCAGCTACCATTTGGAAAGACATTGATCATCTTGGCCTCACCAAATCTTCTCCTAAAGTCAAGAACCTTCTTTTACCTGATGAATTAAATAGTTATTTTATTTCCACGCAAAATGATACAAATTCCTCTAACACATCTCTCTCTCTCCACCGCCCTCTACTTCTAGACCACTTTTCAAATTTAAAAATATTTCAAGTAATGACCTTGAATGGGCATTTAAACAATTCAGCACTAAGTCTCAAGGACCTGACGGCATTTCATTAAAAGTACTCAAACTTTGTCTACCGGCTCTTTCCAAAGTTTTCCTATCATTATTTAATAAATCTATTATTTTAAACAAAATCCCCTCTATTTGGAAACACAGCAACATTCTTCCAGTTGCTAAGATTTCTAATCCCTCTTTACTATCCGACTATAGGCCCATCTCTTTGCTATGTATAATTTCTAAAATCCTCGAAAAAATACTACATAAACAGATGGTTGAATACATAAACCACTATAACATTCTTGATTCTTATCAGTCAGGTTTCCAAAAACATCATAGTACAAATTTTCTCCTAACAAATCTGACTGATGACATTTGTAAGGGCTTTCACTCAGACTTAATCACTATTTTACTCATGCTGGACCTGTCCAAAGCATTTGTCAGGGTCTCCCATGAAATTCTATTGGAAAAACTTTCAGCCGTCGGTTTCTCTCCGCAAGTCATTGGATGGTTTTCCGAGTACCTCTCAAACCGTACTCAATCTGTCATCATCGACAATTTGACCTCATCCTCTCTCAAAATTGTCAGTGGGGTCCCGCAGGGCTCAGTATTGGGACCCTTGCTGTTTCTTATATACATAAACGACCTTGGTTGCAAAATCACCTATTCTAAGAGACACATGTTTGCAGATGATTTACAAATATATATCCAAGTACCTTACAATGACTTAAACTTTGGAATTTCCCTCCTCCAAAATGATCTTCATGCTATTGATAATTGGTGTATTTTAAATAATTTCAAAATTAATGTTGATAAGACTAATTTTATAATTTTTGGTAAAAAAGCCTCTTGTGTCTTTGACGCCAATACTTCTTTTTATTTTGGGGGCTCACAAATTCAACTTTCCAAAACTGTAAAAAACTTAGGATTATTCATAGATCATGACATGAAATGGAGGTCACATGTAAATCATATAATAAAATCAGCAAATTATACTCTGTACAGACTTAGGCACTTCAAACATCTAGTAAACTCAAAACTTCGCAAACAGCTTGTAACAGCTCTGATATTTCCTCTCCTTGATTCAGGAGCTTTTCCTATGGGCAAATTATCTGAACTTCAATATTCTCGTCTCCAAAAACTGCAAAATGCCTCTTTCAGGTATGTTTGCGACATTAAGTTCCCTCAAAGAACTTCCCCTGACAGAATAAAACTTGGCTGGCTTAACGTGAAACTCAGAGCGAAATATCTTTGTGCTGTGAACATCTACAATATCATCAACATCGAAAAACCTGATTACCTTAAGCAAAAAGTAAAAATTTACACCCCCTCAAGGGAACTTCGAGCCAAAAATCGCCCTCATCTAGTCGTAAATCCCTCCACTAATCCTATTTACAACAATTCTTCGTTAATCTATATGATCTCTTTCTGGAACTCCCTCCCTGAAGAAATCCGTTTTTCTCGCTCAATAGATGCTTTCAAGTCCAACTTGTATATGCATCTACTTGAGGTGGACAAACGTGACTCCAACATTCCAATTTATATTAATTACTACAAATCTTTGGTCCATTCCTATTTACTTTCTTTTCAAACCTTCATAGTTCTTACATTTATTAAATTCCTAAGATCATCTCTCCTATATACCCTTCCCTCGAAATCATTTTTCTCCCAATTTTTAAATTAATTATGTTATTTTATTTATAGTAAATTCAAATGTTAAATATCAATTTAATTATGTTATGCGTGACTGCAATTGTTATTTTATTATTTCTAATGTACTTCTAAAATTTTGTACAACCTTGTACAATAATAAACTTAATAAAAAAAAAAAAAAAAAAAAAAAAAAAAAAAAAAAAAAAAAAAAAAAAAAAAACAGTCCTATTTAATAACATTGAGCCCTGTTAGTCTAATGGAATAAGCGGAGGGTGTTGGGGCGTATTTTCAACATTTAAAATCATCCATAACTATAGTTTTTAACTTGGCGTCCAAAATGTTCCAGTATCCTCTTATTAGTTCTTAAAGCTTTAAATCAGTAATATGAACCCTATAAATTGCACAAGACCCTAATTAATAGGGGACAATATTATCTGCCATGTATGAAAGCTATCAATGTGAAAATTTTGTCATATTTACCTTATTTTAAAAGTTTTTGAAAAAACCATAAATACTTGAAAAAATACCAACTTCATATTTTGGTTTATATTTATTGTAAAAAGAAAAATTTTAGATAATTCAGGGTTACTTTTTCGTTGGCTTTATTTATTTCCAAGAAAATAATTAGTATTATTGACGAAAATTAATTATATTCTATCCAAAAACTAAAATAGTCGAAATTAACTTCTTAACATGTTACAATAGTTTCCGGGCAAGCAAGAGACAAAAGGGACAATATCCCATTCATAAGGATCAAAAATATATTTTTGATAATATATTTTTATAACTGTTTTTTTAACAAAAATTTTTATAATTAAAAAAAAATTTTTTTCAACTTGCAAATTTTTACTGTATCTGCCCCTCCTTGAGGAAATTGCTGCCTTATACGATAGATACTAAATGCTGAGAAATTATATACTTTTTGAAACTATTTTTATGTATGCATCTTGTTAGTTTTATAAAATTAGTATTAAAAACTGGATAAAGAACTGAAAAACTTTATTGATTTAATTTAAAGAAAATCTTATTTCATATATATGTTACGGGTAAAGTCCGATCTCTCGATAGACCTAGGTCTATCCGGATAAACCTAGGACTATCCAAGCGGAGTTGGATAAAGTCCGATTCTTGATTTTTTTCATCTTTTTTGTTCAACTTTATTAAAATATTAAAATATTATTTTGCATGCTTATAGTTAGTATAGATAGATAAAGGATTTTATAAATTAGCTAATTATCATGGAACAATAGAAGAAAAATTTTCGCGGAATCAATTTACACCTACGAATGCAAATCACATAGAGGATTCAAAAGTATCCACTGAAAAAAAAACTTTACGCAAACTTGCAATAATGGCATCTAAATTTGGTGGTCAAGGCTTTCAAAGGTGTAACTGCAAACAAGATTGCAAAACTAATAAATGCAAGTGCAAATCAAATGAACTCAAATGCAACTTAAAATGTCATAACAATTTGACTTGTATAAATAAATAAAAATAAATTTATTTATAGTAGCTAAAATTTAGTATTTTTTATTTTTTTTATATTTAATTTGACTAAGTAAAAATACCCTGCCAACTAGCTGGCACTGAGGTTCCTCAAACAATGGGCTGTAATCTTAATTTACAAAAAATATTATTGATTACAACCATGCAATTATACATACATTTTTCGTTTTTAGTAGCTGGTAAAGTAGATTATTAAGATCATTTTGTTATTAAAGTGAAAATTCTAGCGTCCATGGATTGGTCGCGCCGGCGTTAATGGATTTTAAATCATTTTTGCATAATTAAAAAGAGACAAATATAAAAAAAGCTAATTTTATTTTTTTTTATAAAAGAAATGGTTGGTAACGATGCGAAAATTACAAATATTCGCTCAATTATCATAAAAAGATAGGAGTTTTTACCAGAATTTATAATAATTTCTTATAATTTATTTTCTCAGTGTACTCCTTGCATTTGACCAATCTTCCGCAACAATGATAATAATAATAATAATAATATTTTGTAATAAAAAAAATAGCCACATTAATTGCTTCAAGATTTTAACATTATTTATATTATTTCTATTAATCACAAAATAATAAATTATTTAATTCTATAAATTGTTTGATTCTTTAAAAAATGCCAATATAACTTTTATATCTTAATTTTAAAATGCAAACATAACCATTTAATATTTTTAGGCTGTTTATTATTGTTTATAATTTCATTAAGCTGCATACATAAATAAACATAGCAACGAACAAAATAATCCGAGGAAGTCAAAAAGAGGCAAGATTTCCATCATTTTTTCTTGTGTGTTATAATTTATATCAAAATAAAAAAAAAAATTGTGATCGGATACAAAAAATTACTATAAACTAAATTTCTAAAACTTGTACTCTCATTAAAATAAATTAGATATGTCCAAAACGAAAAATAAATTTGGTGTTTTATATATTTTTTTGTGAAAAAAATTTTAGGAAAAAAATTTTCAAAAAATTAAGTATCAGATTGGAGATATCAAGTAAAAACCATACTTTCAAGTATAAGTACTTTCATGGAAATAAATGAGGTATTACATCCAAAATAAAAAAAAAAGGGGGGGGGTTGAGATTTTTTGATAAAAAAATGTTTGGAAAAAAAATTAGGTCTTAATTCGATAATGGTTTTGAAATATCACTAGTTACAATATTTTCAGATAATTGTACTTTCATAGAATTAAATGAGGTATTACACCAAAAAAAAAAAAAAATATTGCAGTTTTTTTTATTTTTATTTTTTTTTAATTTTGACAAAAAAAAATTTGAAAAAATTAAGTATCATATCCAAAAAATTACAATAAACAAGGTTCTTAAAAGTAGTACTTCCATGAAAATAAATTAGGTACTAAGTCCAAAAAGAAAAAAAAAATTGGTATTTTTTGTATTTTTTTGTGAAAAAAATTTTAGAAAAAAAAATTTCAGAAAATTAAGTATCAGATTCGAGATATAGTGTAAAAACCATACTTTCAAATATAAGTACTTTCATGGAAATAAATGAGGTATTACATCCAAATTAAAAAAAAAAAAGGGGGGTTTGAGATTTTTTGATAAAAAAATGTTTGAAAAAAAAATTAGGTCTTAATTCGATAATGGTTTTGAAATATCACTAGTTATAATATTTTCATATATTAGTACTTTCATAGAATTAAATGAGGTATTACACCCAAAAAAAAAAAAATATTGCATTTTTTTTAATTTTTCTATTTTTTTAATTTTGACAGAAAAAATTTTGAAAAAATTAAGTATCAGATCCAAAAAATAGCAATAAACAAGGTTCTTAAAACTAGTACTTCCATGGAAATAAATTAGGTACTACGTCCAAAAAGAAAAAAAAAATTTGTATTTTTTGTATTTTTTTGTGAAAAAAATTTTAGAAAAAAAATTTTAAGAAAATTAAGTATCCGATTCGAGATATCATGTAAAAACCATACTTTCAAATATAAGTACTTTCATGGAAATAAATGAGGTATTACATCCAAATCAAAAAAAAAAAAAAGTACCTCGAGATTTTTTGGTGAAAAAATTTTTGAAAAAAAAATTAGGTCTTAATTCCATAATATTTGTGAAATATCACCGATTACATACGTACACACACACACACACACACACACACACACACACACACACATACAGACTTTTTTTAAAAACAGGTTTTTTAGCTTCCTGGGGTCCCAAAACGTGCTTATATGCCAAAAAATAGAAAATCAAATTTTGACCTAACACAATGGTTCCTCTTTGAGGAACCAAAATTATTGGAGTATAAAATTATGACAAATAAAATAAAAAAATAATCAAGTAAAATAATTTTGGTTCCTCATAGAGGAACCTTTGTGATAGGTGAAATTTTGATTTTCCATATTTTGGCATATAAGCACGTTTTGAGACCTCAGGAAGCTAAAAAACCGGTTTTAAAAAAAAGTCTGTATGTGTGTGTGTGTGTGTGTATGTATGTATGTATGTATGTATGTTGGACTGTAACCGGTGATATTTCACAGCCAACACGACATTAAGACCTAATTTTTTTTTCAAAATTTTGTTTACCAAAAAATCTCGAGGTACTTTTTTTTTTTTTTAATTTGGATGTAATACCTCATTTTTTTCCATGAAAGTACTGATATCTAGAAGTATCGTTTTTACTCGATATCTCGAATCTTATAATTTATTTTTTGAAAATTTTTTTCTCAAAATTTTTTTCACCAAAAAATACAAAAAATGACAATTTTTTTTTTCCTTTTGGATGCAGTACTTGATTTATTTCTGTGGAAGTACTAGTTTTAGAAATATCGTTTATAGTAATTTTTTGGACCTGATACTTAATTTTTTCAAAATTTTTTTCTCAAAATTTTTGTCGCCAAAAAATACAAAAAACGCCAAAATTTTTTTTATTTTAGGACGTAATGCTTAATTTTTTCCTATGAAAGTACGAATATCTAAAATTATCGTTTGTAAAGGATTTCTCCATCGGATACGTAATTTTTCGAAATTTTTTTTTTCAAAACTTTTTTCATAAAAAAATTAAAAAAACACTATAATTTTATTTCTTTTTGGACGTAATACCTCATTTATTTCCATGCAAGTACTTATATTTGAAAGTATGATTTTTACTCGATATTTCGAATCTTATAATTTATTTTTTGAAAATTATTTTCTCAAAATTTTTTTCACCAAAAATTACAAAAAATATCAATTTTTTTTTCATTATGGACGCAATACTTGATTTATTTCTGTGGAAGTACTAGTCTTAGAAATATCGTTTATAGTAATTTTTTGGACCTGATACTTGATTTTTTCAAAATTTTTTTCTCAAAATTTTTGTCGCCAAAAAATACAAAAAAGCCAAATTTTTTTTTTATTTTAGGACGTAATACTTAATTTTTTCCTATGAAACTACGAATATCTAGAATTATCGTTTTTAAATGATTATTTCATGTGAGACGTAATTTTTCGAAATTTTTTTTTTCAAACTTTTTTGTATAAAAAGATTAAAAAAACACAATAATTTTTTTTCTTTTTGGACGTCAACCTTATTTATTTCTAGGAAAGTTCTAATATCCAGAATTATGGTTTTAAAGGATTTCTCTATCTGATATGTAATTTTTTTGAAATTTTTTTTTTTCAAAATTTTTTGCATAAAAAAATTAAAAAAACATAATAATTTTTTTTCTTTTTGGACTTAGTACTTAATTTATTTCTATGAAAGTACTAATATCTAGAATTATCGTTTTAATAGATTATTTTTTGTCCATGATGATTTCCTCAATAAATTCCATAATTTAAAAACTTGTTCTATTATTATTTTTTCTTTTGTTGTTAAAAATTCGAAAATTATTATTAAGCATTCTTCTGGTATTATGAAATTAATATCTGAATAATAATTTATAAAATTAAAATAATTATTGTTTTTAATAATGACTTGGTCTAATTAGTATCTAAAAACACGAATTCACAAATGTTTTTTGAAACACAAACCTGCACTATTCACGCGTTAGGAAACTGGAAAACTATTAGCGAAACATGAATTGAGCTTTTCAGTTTACGTAAATGAAAGCTTTCATAGTTCCCTAGGTACTTCTGCACCAAAGGTCCTTAAATCGAAAAGTCCATTTCACCCCCTTCCCCTAAAAACGTCACTTTCACCCCCCCCCCCTAAAAACGTCAATTCTTAACCCTCCCTAAAAACGTCACTTTTTCACCATCCCTAAAAACGTCACTTTTTAACCCCCCCCCCCCCTAAAACGTCACTTTTTCATTCCTCCTTAAAAACGTTTATTTTTCAAGATGGTGGAACCAAAAACATGAAAATAGAATGTTGCTACATTATCTCATTATCTGGGGGTTTTCGAGGTCAATAACAATGTTTCTAGGTCCGCAATATGAGGATCAATACTTAGTTTATTGAAAATTATTTTCTAAAAATTTGTTAAATAAAAAACATTAAATCACAGCAACATTTTTTTTCTTTTGGAATACGGTACTTAAGTTTTTTTTATGAAATACTGATATCTCAAATTATCATTTTTATTAGATAAAATAGACCATTATAAATATTTTGCTATTGTTGATGAGGAACCATAGTGCCAATCACTTGGCAGCGTTTTTTTTTTTTTTGTTCACATTTTTTACTAAACGGACTTTATCCAAGCCTCTTGGATAAACCTATAGGACTATCCAACTGGTACCGGATAAAGTTGAACAAAAAAGATGAAAAAAATCAAGAATCGGACTTTATCCAACTCCGCTTGGATAGTCCTAGGTTTATCCGGATAGACCTAGGTCTATCCAGAGATCGGACTCTAACCGTAACATATATAACAACTAATGTGAAATTTGAGGACAATTGGACAAGGTGATTCTGCAAGAGTTCGAGATATATTCACAAATGCATATTTTAAAATAAATAATAAATACTAGTAAAAAAAATAAGATAAAAGCAACAAAATTTCTGATAACTGGGGCGATTCTGGCCTAAATTTTTGAGCAACGCTTTTCTGTGACCATCTGAAAGTTTCGAAAAATTTAGGCTCAATTTTAGGATTCCTTGGAAAATTTTACTAAAAACTCCCTTTAAAGGGAAATTTTAATAAACACGCTGTTCAAAAAAAAAAAAAAAAGAACGAAATTTTATAAATTTGTTTATGTTTTGCAAAAAGTTTCACTGTTCATTTTCTTATTTTCTGCATAGCACTTCAGAGATTTTTTTAAATTTTCCTAAATTGGTAAGGCTGTAGCAAAATTTCTCGAGAAAACCAAAATCTTAGTCAGGATTTCCCAAAATTTTCATTCGGTAACAGAAAAGCGGATCCCCGAAATCCTGTTTCTTTTATGTTATTTTAACATGGAACATGGGGAGAAAAAGTAACGTATTTAGGGGTGGGGGGTGAAATGGACTTAGAATGTTTTCAATTTAGGAACAATTTGAAGTGGGAGTCAGGGCCTGATCAGACCCCGGTAAGAACAAGAACTTAATATACTTTAGGTTTATGGATAATTTATATTTCGGGATTTATTAAAGTTATGAGTAAACATGTTCCATGAACGTTGGTTGTGTGATCACACAAGCAGTAATAAGTTTATTTTTTACTGAGGAGTATTATTTTAAAATTTATTTCTACTTTCTAAGTTATTTAATCTTTCAAATGAAAATAATTTAGAATATCATAAATTTTATTAACAAAAATAACAAAATAATGTTTTCGAAAACAATACTATAATATCAAAAAATAAATTTCCTTTACAGCAATAATAAACAATACATGAATATAGTTCCGAATGTTATAATAAAATATAGATTAAAACTTTTACTGGTATGGGTAAATATAACTCGTTCTTAATATACGTATAAATCTCTGAAACCCACGCAAAGTTTAAATTACCAATCAAACGGTTATAATCGAATTTCTTGAAATATTATATCAAGTGCATATTATTATTGTGCATATAATTATTACAAACTTTTAATTTATTTATAAACGAAGATTTGAATAAAATATATAAGAATTTATAAGAATATATTTTTATTAGATTAAATATAACTTAGTTAAAACTTAATCAAAGGATTAACGATATTTGTCATCACAAAATATCTCAAAAACATGCTATATGAAGCTGACTTTGATATCCTAAGGATATAAATACATAGTCTTATAAAAGGCTTAATTATAAAAAAAAATATTTTTTTTCTAAGTCCCACCATGCCAAGGTACTCGCATTTTAAATAAGTGGATTGGAAGTTCTTTTTTTAACCCTCCGTGTGTCCACTTACCTGTGTTCACTATGACGATTTCGGTTGGGTCATTTTTTATGTATTTAAAAAATAATTTTTGGCCAAAATTTTTTTTTTAGGTTTTAGATAAACATTTCAACTTTAGGAAAAAAAGTGTTTTGGCCAAAATGTCCACTCAGTTTTGCGCAAAAAAATCCGGAACAGTCGTAAACGGGCATTTTTTCAAATTTTTGGTGAAAATTCATATCTCGGACCCTAATTGATTTTAAGGGGAAATATTCTAGGCATTTAAGGTTCATATATATATCTTCAAAAAAAAACCGGCCCAGGTTTGGCTCCGTTCCAAAAACCTTAATTATTTCGCAATATGAAAATTGGCCTTTTTTCGGTTTTCAAAATTTACAAAAATTGAAGGTTTTCTTGGCTAAACGGCCACTTAGGGGCATTTATAGGTCAAAAAAGTTATTTGTAGCTAAAGTTTAACATTTTAATGAGTTAAAAAAAAAATTGGTCCAAAAAAATTAAGGTAATTGGTTGATTATAAAAAAATCACTTATTTTTCTCTTCCAAATCCTGTTCCGGCTAATTACCTTAATTTTTTTGGACCAATTTTTTTTTTTAACTCATAAAAATGTTAAACTTTAGCTTCAAATAACTTTTTTGACCATTAAATGCCCCTAAGTGGCCGTTTAGCCAAGAAAACCTTCAATTTTTGTACGTCCAGAAGTGAAAAAAAAACTCGCGCGCTATGTCCACTATGACGATTTTGGCATCGGTCCAACTTGGCACCCACGGCACGACTAAATGGCTAAACGAAAACTAACGCGACTTGCCAGGTGTTCCTAAAATGGTTCAAAGTTTTTTTAGGAGGGGACACCAACCATCGCCCATTGTGCATGTCTGAGATCCAGACATGTCGAAAAAAGTAGGATGACGAAATCGTCATAGTGGACACACGGAGGGTTAATTTTCCTTGCGTTATCTTTTTTTTGGTCAATTCATTTTTACGAAGGTAAAGCCATATGCGCTCATAAATTTTGTTTTGATATGTAAGCTCAAGAGAGTGCGAATAAAGACTCCTCAAAAACGGGTGGATTGCAACGGAGGCCCACCTTTTGTTTTGGTAGATATAGTTGATGCCTTTGCTCTTCCATGAATTAAAATGACCTCTTTCAGCATGGACTTGGATCTCCCATGGATACACTATGGGATCTCCAGATAGGCTGGAGAAATCCCGAGGCACCTTGTCTTTGTACCTTTGTATTTTGCATAAAAGGTTATTGCAAATACCTGTTTTAGAAATAAAACTTGTAACCAAGAAAAGTATACTCTAATATTTAAAGTTGAAAAACATTGTACGACAGTTATACTTACTTTCCTTCAAACTTGCATAACGATCCACTAAGCTTTTTTTCCATTTAAAAAGTTTTAGAAAATTTGAAGATCCAGCACTTTTTATTAGTCACAGAGGAATCAGCAAAGTTTTTCTTTATTATGAAATAATTTAATTTTTTTTAATTTTAAAAAATTCGTTATTTATTTATAAGCTAAAAATTTGCTAGTACCTATAGCTCAATAAAATACTCATCTATAAAGAAAAAAATTTTTTAAATTTTAATTTTAAAATAGCGATTACTCGCGTGACTTTTAACTAGTGATCATTAAATTATATTAGTTTTCTGTTGGTTGATTACATTCAGAGACTTTTTCCTTGACCAATCCAGAACAAGATTAGAAATTTGTATGCATTAATAAATAAATATATGAGGCATAAAAATCTCGTTTAAATCATTTTAATTAAGAATATATAAAAAACTAGAATAGCCGCAGTGCGCACAGAATAATGACTTTTTAAAATTATTTCCTTATAAAATTTTTAAGTATTTTATCCTAAAGATGTATATACAAGCTATGATGATAAAAAATTCTAATATTTTTATTGCTCTCGGGTATTTTTGCCTTCACAAATCAATAATTATCCTTCTTATTCTTGCTTACATTATTTTGTCATACCTACATAAAAAAATTTATTTTGTGTTTTATTAACAAAAGGCGATACTATTTAAATTAAACTTCATCTAAAAAAAATCGAATCTAATTTTCAAAAAGCTAATTTGAGGAAATTCGAAATTCACCTGTCTGTTTTAATTCCAATAATTTAACTCCACCCCAAATATAAGTCATTTTAAATTATCAGATTCGAGATCATATTATTGTTCTCAGCAGTGCTCTCAGCTGAAAGACTGCTTTTACCTGCAGTATTCATTCTTCTTTTAACTAATACAGATAATGTTTCATTTAAGGGCCTTCTATCCACCACTGGGAGTTTTTTGCGCAGCATATTTTTAACTGAAATATTTTAACCATATACTAATAATTTTTTAATCAATGAATCAATGCTTTTCAATATTGAAAATTATCTTAAAACTAATAACTTAATAAGTATTCATCAATCTGGCTATAGGAAAAATTTTAGTACTCAGACAGTTTTATTGAACCTTACTGACACCATTCGTCGTGGAGTTGAGTTGGGTTTTATAACAGTCCTGTTGATGTTTGATTTCTCGAAGGCTTTTGACACAATTGATCACTGCATATTGTTAGAGAGGTTATATAATCTAGGTTTCTCTCAAACCGCAAACCAATAGTTCCATGATTGTTTGCTTTTTCGTCAGCAAGCATATTAGTAGATGAAAATGGAGATCCCACTGATAATGAGTTTATTACGACCAGTTCGAGTGTGCCCCAGGGCTCAGTGCTTGATGCCATTTTGTTCCTAATCTATGTGGATTCCATTCTAAAAGGAATAATTTATTGACACGAGCTGTTTGTTGATGACTTGTAAATATTCATCCAGTGTAAGGCTTCTTCTTACAATAATGCCATTAATGATATGCAAAATGATGTCTATTCAATTGCAGACTGGACAACACGAAATCATCTTAAAGAAATTGCACAAGAATTGAAAAATGTTAATTCCCAAGTATTGAAAAATATAGAATAAATTTCTTCATCAAATAATAAAATAAAAAGTCTTCGCCAAGCAATCATTGCTGCAGAAATAAGTATTCATCAAATTTGCACAAATTTGGATTTTTCTTACAATTTATTGTACTGAAGTCCTTTTAACCGGATTACCAGAAGATTGCTCCTTAGATAACCAGACTATTGTATTCAATTTTTTAAATAAAATTAAAAATTATAATTAAAAATATGAAATATACATTTAACTCCAGTCAAATATCGGGGGGGGGGGGGATAGTATTGTTTGTGGACGCCAGCAGATTTGGTCTACTATAGGTTTCTGAGGTCGCTGATCACGAATATTGAAGTTATAACTATGAAAAATTACCCCTTCACCCTTGAATTGGCCAAAACTACCCCAAACACGAGTTTTTTTACTACTTTCTCTCTAGCCCTCCAAGATTCGATCTAATAGGGTTTTTTGTGTCGCTAATCACAAAAATTGATGTCTTTTCAATTAAAACTTAAATCTTCACCCTTAAATTAGCCAAAACTACCCCTAAAAGGGGTATTTTCTCTAGGTTCGCTCTAGCCCTGCAAGATTTGGTCTAAAAGGTCGGTAAATTGTGATCAGCGACCTAAAAAACCCTATTAGACCAAATCTTAGAAAGCTAGAACGAATATAGCGAAAGTGCCCTTTTTAGGAGTAGTTTTGGCTAATTTAAGGTTGAAGAGTTACGTTTTAATCGAAGACATCGATTTTTGTGATCAGCGTCCCAAAAAACCCTATTAGACCAAATCTTGAAGGGCTAGAACGAAAGTAGCGAACACACCCCTTTTAAGGGTAGTTTAGGCTAATTTAAGGGTAAAGACATAATTTTTAATTGAAAAGACATTGATTTTTGTGATCAGTGACCCAAAAAAACCTTTTAGACCAAATTTCAAATGCTTAGAGTGAATACAGCGAAAATGCCCTTTTTAGGGGTAGTTTTGGCTAACTTAAGGGTCAAGCCCCAAATTCTCATAGAAAAAACCCCGATTTTCGTGTTCAGTGACCCAAAAAACCTATAGTAGACCAAATCTGTTGGTGGCCTCAAACAATACAACCCCCCCTCGCCATCCTTGTGATTTGACTGGAGTAATAATTCCGGCAGCATATGCCCGATTTGGTTCAAAATTTAATTAATTCATCTTTGACTCAGACCTAACTTATATATAAATTTTGAATCTTATCGGAAATTACTGTGACCTTATCGAGTGCAAACAAAAATGACAATTTTTCGCGGGTATAAACTGTCCTTAATTTTTTTTTTTTTTACATAAAATACATAAACTTAAAATAAAAAAATAACATATCTTATTTTATCATGTCATTTTATATCTTATATTTGATATTTTGTGCTCTTAACGCAGTTATTTCGGTATATCGGCTATATTTTCGGTAGCTTATTTCCGATTTGGCCCAAAATCTAGTCAGTTCATCTTTGACTTGGTATTAACTTATATATAAATTTTGAACCTTATCGGAGATTACAGTGACCTTATCAATCGTAAACCAAAGCGACATTTTGTCGCGGGTATAGACTGTGCTTCGCACAGTCTAATTACAAGGAGCGCGAAATAGTTGTTTCATGAATCTATGCAAAGTCAATTAAATTTCCTCCGGCATGGAATTATGATAAGAGGAAATAATTTTTCTTAATAAAATACGCGTTTAATTAAGAGAAAAAATACAAAAAATAGCTGCTATTTTTTAAAAATTACCAAAAACAAAAACGACTGCCAAAAATCGATAATCGAACCTTAGGAGCTAAAATACTGCAATAAGGCTTATTTTTATATTGTATTGTATTGTATTGTTCTTTATTTGCTCTTTTTTACAAAATCTCTGTCACAAAATATGATGCATATATAACATGATAGCATAACATAACATAAATAACTATAGTACATTCTAATAAAGTTTTATAAATTAATAAATAGTTAAAAAAATTAAAAAAATATATTAAAGAAAAGAATAGCATGGAAGCAACGAGTTATAGCAGGCATAGCATTAATTATTTAATTAATTTCTTCCAAGTGACTTTGGCACGATAATTTTATCACAGTCAATATTTAAGTAAATTAATAAATAATACAGCCGTAAGCAACAATTTGTAAAAATGTCTAACATATTTATACATCTAAGTCTTGGTAAAACAGCTCAATATTGTCACAACAAAATTTAAAAAACTTAATCATCATATGTGTGGTTTGTGGTTCTTAAGTATTTGAATAAACCTGCTTTGAATGAGTCAATTGAATGAAGGAATCTTATTGCTGAGAAAAAGTTCCAACTTTTTGTTCCTTGGACCTGAAACGAGAAGTCTCCATGTCATTTATCTAGTTCAGGTACATTGAGCTCGCGTGTTATTAGCTCACCTCTAACTGTTTCTTTGGGGACATACTGAACAAAAGTTGAGATCAGGTATTCGGGCTGATGTAGACGAAGAAGTTATCCACTCTAGCCTTTCTCGATAAGGAGAAATGTGCGTATTACGAACTCCAAAGATATACCTTCGGCACGTATTGCTTAATCTTTGAATTCTATCTTTTAAATTTGTAGAACAATCAAGATATACGACAAAGCAATAATCCAAGTGTGGGACAACTAGTGCTTGTACAAGCTTAATGCGAAGAGCCTCCGTGGTGCATTGCCTGATAAACCTGGGCATATAGAGGACCCTATTCACTTTTTTACCTATTGATGTAATATGCAGCTCCCAAGATAACTTAATAACTTCACTCACAGTCACACCAAGTAGGTTAAGTCTTTCCAATTTTTCTACAAAATGGTTAGTTCCAAAGTGTAAGGCCTTAGTTTTGTCTGGGTTCAGTCTCAGGGATATGCTTTTGGCCCAGATATTGATGTTAGGAGCCGCTAATGATAGCTTATCAATTGCCTCATTTACATTCTAAGATTATGTTTGCACGTAGATCTGTAAGTCATCTGCGTATAAAAGATGAAAGATGTCCTCGTCAAGGTGTAGTTTGACGTCATTTATGTAAAGACAGAACAGAAGGGGACCCAACACAGACCCTTGTGGAACACCCAGATTAACTCCAAGAGAGTCAGAAGAAGAAATTTTTGAGGAGACTTGTAATTTTCTGTCTTGGAGGTAGGATTTGATCCACAGCAAGGTACTTTTTGAGAAGCCCATGGACTTTAATTCGACTAGAAGCTTCGATAGTGCAATGGAGTCAAATGCCTTACTGAAATCATTTCAGCAGTAGTATCACTAGTCTTTAGCTTTTGCCAAACCTTATGTCCTCTGTCAGTTTTAAAAGAGCTGTTTCTGTGCTGATGTAGGGTCTAAAACCAGTCTGTAGTGGGTCGAGTATTTTGTTCTGACTTAAGTAGTTGGTAATCTGGTCAAGAGCTAGCTTTTCGAGAACTTTTGATAGAAAGCATAAAAGAGCAACAGGGCGAAAGTCTGATGGTGTAGATAGAGTAGAGGTCTTTTTGATGGATACTAATAGCGATTTTTTCCAAACTAATGGAAAAGACCCTTCAATGCATTAAAAAGCTTGACAAGATGCGGGCCAAGGGAGAAAAGAGACTTCGCAATAATTTTTTGAGGTATGCCATCAGAGCCGGTAGATTGAGATGAAAAGTGAGCTACAGCAAGAATCACATCATTTAAGGTAACCTCTGTAAAGTTAAAGCCACTGTTGGATGCTGAGTAAATTACTTCCATAGGCTTCATCAATATTCTCCGTGGAAGATGTAGAGACTCCCGCAAAATATGTGTTTAGGTCATCCGGAGAAAAGCCGTGAAGATCACTACGGAGAGTAGGTAGCAGTCCTAATTGTCTCATTTCGCGCCATATGTCACGGTTATTGTCAATTGCTTCGTCAAGTCTAGCACGTATAAAAGTATTGTGAGCAATCTCAAAGAGAGATTCTATCTCTTCAGTAAGTCGTAGCAGCTCACTTTTAAGAGAGAAGATCTTCTTTAATCTTCGATCGAGTCTTTTGAATTAAGATATCGTCGCTCAATGGATTTGCGTTTGCATATTAAAAACTTTAGTTTGTCGTCAATCCAAGGATGTTTGCTCTTTTTGGGGTTGATCAATTTAAATGGTGCCAGTTTGTCAATTGCTGTTCGTATATTGTGAGTAAGACTAGAGACAGTAGTGTCTATATTAAAGTCAGTCATTTTATATAAGTACTTTCAGGAAAAAATACTTTGAAACCGTAATTTTAAGACCTAACCGTAAATTTCTTAAATTATTTCACGTAATTTATAATTAATGACGTATCAAATAATTTTTATGCACATATTATATATTGAAAATATTAAAAACAATCATTAAAAAAAAATACATTCGTTTATGATTAATATAAATTTTTTAATAATTTAAAGATCAATAAAAAACAGAAATAAATATTTGATAAGATTTTATTTGAAATACAAATTAAAATAAATAAAACATGAAAGTTTAATAAATGAAATTAAAAAAAAAATTGTATGAATGAATTATTTAATATGTTAAATAAAATTAATTCTTATCTTTACATTTTAATCTTAATCATACGTTTTATATTTAAAATTATGTAGTTTTTTTTTGTAATTTAATTTTTAATACTTATATTAAAAATAAAATGAAAACTGCATAAAAATATAAATTTTTGAAAATTATTATAAATATTAATAATAACTAATAATTTGCCATTAAAAAAATTTCAAAAATATCCTATATGTGCATTTCTACGAGAAAATACGTTTTGTTTTATAAGTACCAAAAATGAAAAAAAAAATTGACGAGGCCGCGACTACTACCATGATTTTCTGGTAGTTTGAACCCTATAGATTGCAAAAAAAACGTGAACAGAAAATCGCTGATGGATGCCAAAAAGATTTTGACACTTTTATGTCAAAAACCGTGTTTTTCGTATTTGAGCTACCCCAAATTTTCGAAATAACTTTTTTGGTAAATAAAATTTAAAAAATTAGATGACAAAATTGAATTCCCGGGAAAAAACCACTCCAAAAGAGAAAAAAAAAAAAAAAAAAAAAAAAACTTTTTTTTACGATGAAATTTAGCCAAGTTATCGTCAATTAAGATTTTACTTAAATTTTTTCAAAAAAAAAATCATATTTATAGAAAAAATTTTAATTTTTAGTTCAGAAACCTAAAACTGTAAGTAACAAAATTAATTTAACACTGATTTACATTTGTTTTTGACCTAAAAGTTGAAATTTGGTAAAAAAAAATGATTTTTTTCTTGAAGAAATGAATACTCAGGGATAGAGCAAACTATTAAAAAAAAAAAATTACTATTTTACCATAATAATCAAGCAAATAATGCATATTGTAAGTTCAAAAACAGACTTTTTCAAAATCTTTTTTAAGACAAATTTGAGTAAAATCTTAAATTGACGATAACTTGGCTAAATTTCATGGGAAAAAGAAAAGTTTGTTTTTTCTTCTGGAGTGATTTTTCCCTGGCAATCAGATTTTTTACCTATTTTTTTAAAAATTTTATTTACCTAAAAAGTTATTTTGAAAATTTTGGGTAGCTTAGATACGAAAAACACGGCTTTTGACATAAAAGTGGTAAAGTCTTTTTGGCATACATCGCCGATTTCCTATTACGTTTTTTTTTTCATTCTATAGGGTCCAAGCTACCAGAAAATCATGGTGGTAATGGCGGCCTCGGCAATTTTTTTTTTTCATTTTTGGTGCCATAAAACGTATTTTCTTGTAGAAATGCTCATATACCTAATAGAAAGTATAATATACTTATCATACACTGTAAAAAGTAACTTTCTTAGATTTACAAAAAAAATAAAATTTTTTCGAAAAATTAGTGAATTTTCAAAAAATTTTGTAAATATTCGATAAAAATCGTATAATTACTAAATTTAGTATATTAACAAAAAATTCGAGTATTTTCGATTTTTTTTTGTGATTTTACGAAAAAAGTTGTGAATTGACAACTATTTTTCTGAAATTTACAACTATATTTTGTAAATTTTTGAGAAAAAAAATTGTAAATTATCAATTTTTCTTGCGAATTCACAAAAAAAAATCGAGAATACTCGAATTTTTTGTTAATATACTAAATTTAGTAAATATTTGATTTTTTTCGAATATTTACAAATTTTTTTGAAAATTTACTAATTTTTGAAAATGTTCTAATTTTTTTGTTGATATAAGAAAGTTACTTTTTACAGTGTATTTATTAATTTATGTAAATTTTGAAGTAACATGTAAACTGTAAAGTGTATGTATAATAATAATAAATTTGATAAATGTGAAGATATCTTTTGAAGGTTGATTTAATTATATACGTTTATAATACTATGCAGGTTTAATAATTATTTTAAAAACCAGAATTTTAAACTTTATATTTAAATTAATCTTCAATCTATGCATATACTACTTGCTATCTTTACGTATTCAAATTTCACAAAATTATCATTTAATAACGGATATACTCTCATTTTTTTAGATAAGGTGTTACATTATCGTTTGATTATAATATAAAATTATATAAAGCCCTTTCTACATCAAATTAAAAGTCAATATTAAATCTGGTCATCTTTAAAATTTATATAGTGTAGTTGGGGATTTTTGATTAATCGTAAGTAACTCCCAACTACACTATGTAAATTTTAAAAATTACCAGATTTAATATCGACTTTTTATCTTAGAAAGGGCTTAAGTATTCAATTCTTGTTTTATCTGAAAATTTAGGTCTCGGAAGATGACTCTAAATTGAAATATTGGATGAATTAAGAAAAAACTCTGGAACACAAAATAACTTTGGTTCACGACACAAGGAATGTTTTTGGACACGAGAAAGATTTTTTGACATAACCGGACTTTTGTCAGTTTATGGAATTGTATTAAATTGCTTAAAAAGCTTTTTCTTAAATTTCAGCTACCTGAACGTGTTTTTCGGTTAGAGAAAACGAATAGATGGAGACCAGATGAGTTTATGGACCTCATTAATCATAATTAGATGGGAAGCCCAGACTTGAGCTGGAAACCCTTAAAACCAAGATTCTTTTGTTGATTTATTGATTGATGAGTTATCTATATTCATCTATTTCTTCTTTATAGATTGTAGATTTGGATTAACACCATCCAAACGAATAAATAAATTCTGAAGTCAAAACAAAGGAGTAAAAACTTAAGGTTACTTGATCATAACGATCAATCTACTAGAAGTGAAATGAAATTTATGATAAAAATAAAAAATTTGGACAAAGGAGTTGTTAGAAGAAGTAAAAACAATTAAAAGAAGTATTAATTAATTAATTTAACGTTCGTCTTTATTTTTCAATATACGTATTATTGGGGTCGAATCCCGCTCGAGACAAATTGATGGACAAATTTTTTCATTTATTAATTTATCTTAAAAAATTATTTAACATCAATTAAAAAATTTTTCTAATTTATTTAAAATTGTAAAAAATTTTAAATAAAATTAATGGCATAAAAATGCCTTATATATCTTTGAAATACAAGATTATTACATTAGTTCGTAGAGATCGTTTATAATGATACGTAAATTAAAAGAAGTGCAAACAATTAAAGGAGCTTTCTTTAAGAAAGGAACAAGAAGAAGTTTTTCCCTTGAATATCCTTTTTCCTAAGCTGGATTGAGACAGGATGAATACTTAGGATGCACTTCTCTGAACAATGTTAAAACAGGTGTGTTTTAATCAGTAAGAATCTGATAAGCCGTAAATGTAAAAACAATGGATATGAATTATATTAAATTTAAAAATACATTCATACTTGCTAAAAAAATATTTGCCTTGATTAACGAATGCCTTATATTTAACTTAATTATAATATTATTCTATAATTTGATTGATTCAATAAAATAAAATCCATACGCATAAATTATACAAAATAGAGAGAGCATAATAAGAATTGCATAATTGAAGATATTTTATTAGCTTTAGTAAATATTTATAATTAAATAAATAAAACCTTGAAATTCGCAATCTTGTATTCAATCCGTAAATAAATATTTGCCACGTAAAAATTATATTTCTTGCCTCTATGCACAAGAGTGTACTGATAACATAAGAATCTTATCAATTTATTTTAAAACTCGCAAAATGGTTCTAAAATATTTTTATTATAATAATGTTCAAAATATTTTTCAACTATGGATCCTACTTAGATATTTTATTTTTTTGTTTTGAGTTTGACTCAAAAATAGTTTATTTTGAAACCTTTGTGAAAAAAATTTTCCGAATGTATATTACAGAATCCATTTATTAAATAAAAAATATTCAGTCATTATTATATGTAATTTAAAGTGTAAACGGTCAAATTACAAAGTACTTTTTGAGTTCTGCAATGCGTGTAAGCATGAACATATAATCTTTTTTTTCAATTTTCTCATTCTGCCATGGTTTTTAAACAACAAAAAAGGTTCAAAAACACGCTTATTCAAAAGTTAATAATGGGTATATTCTCTAGTTAGAAATTATTTATAAGTTTAAATTGCGAGAGAGTCTGTTTGTATTTTCACAAATACAAAATTCACCAATATTTATTTAAAATGTACTCCTGCTTTTGCATTGTCAGAATTCAAAAGTCCTTTAGAAATTGGACCTTTTTACACGTTTAGCTGTATAAATAATGATCAAATTCTTTAATAGCAATGAATAAAAAAACATTCTTAGACTTAGTAAAGAATTACTCATATTACACTAATTTTCTCAGCCTCCAACATGTAAATATAAATATTTTCAAAATTATTTATATTATTTATAGTATATTCTTATGAAATTGCATTCTTTTTTAACAATGTTTTAACTTCATTTAAAGCAAAAAATTTTCTACGACTCATTTAAGAGCAAAAATTTATCTTTCTGATGCAATATGTTTTGAAACTTTCATACAATATATAAAACAAATTTTTTTTTAAATTTCTGTGAACTATAATAATTAATGATGGCTATCCTTATATTAATTATCCTATCGAGTTTTTTTAATCATAATTATCTCATTTTTTTTCTGTAAAATATTCACTTTTCAGAACAGTGAAAAAAAAATCCGATTGCTGTTACCGGAATTCCGGTTATGGTAGTACAATTTTTTTTTTTAATGGTTGCAAATGACATAAAACCTAAAGAAAAGTGTTTTAAAAAAATTTTTTGTTGGTTCAAAAATTTTGTTCGAAGGTCCCATCATACTGCGATGCTCGGATTATGAGTAAATTAGATTCAACATTATATTATTCATATTTAAAAATATTTTTTAAAATCCGACCACCACAACTAGAATTTTTTTCAGTAAACTTTTTAGTTCTTATTTTGCATCTTCAAAAATCTGCTCTATCTTTTACGCTGTATTATATAGTTTTCTTTTTATTCCAAGATTTTTTAAACAATATTTTTATGTAAAAAATCGTCAAAAAATTGTATAGCACAAAAAATAGTCATTTGTGAAGCAAGCAATATAAATTTATAATAAGCCAAATCTAAAAGTTTACAGGGCCCGAGATGTGTAGTACCGAGGGACTTTAATGATCGCATTAAAATATGCATTTATATAACAAGTTTCATTCATAATTTTATTTAAAAAAGCGTCAAAGTTTTCCCACCAGTGCGTAAAAGTAAATTTTATCCACGTTAAATACAGGAATATTGTTACTCTGAAAAAAATTCTGGTTGCCGCAAACAAAATTTCCAGTTAAGCCAACAGATTTTTTTTAAGTCAAATGAAAGTTAAGACCTAACAAATAAAATTAATCTATATAGAAAATGATATTTTGAAGAAGAATAATTTAAATTTCTTATATAAATATCATAACGATTTTTTCGAACAAACAATGATCTTATATTGCAAAGATATGCAGGCAATTTCCTCAATGTTAAAGATATGCAGGCAATTTACCGAATGTTCAATTTAATGAATGCAAATTTATAATATTTTTTAAATGTTTACCGTGTAAATGAATATTGTTTATTCGTGAAATGTATCCTACATAATTTATTATATTCCAGCTCACGTAACTATAATTGAATATTTTGCTTAAAAAAATGATGATAAAAACTAATATAAAATTAGTCTGGGGGATTTTCCTACATCATAAAAATTAATATAAAATTAGTCTGGGAGTTTTTCCTACATCATAAAAACTTGTATAAAATTAGTCTTGGGGATTTTCCTACATCATAAAAACTAATATAAAATTAGTCTGGGGGATTTCCCTACATCATAAAAACTAATATAAAATTAGTCTGGGGGAATAAAACATAAAGTACTCAATATTGTTTCCTGAGGCACAACAATAATTACCTCAGTGAAATTTCTATGGATTTCATTTATTAGAACCTTCTTTTTTCTATTGGAAAGGTGATTTCTGAGTAAACCCATTATTTTACCTCTCAAACCATAAGTTTATGAAGGAGTATATTGTAATTAATGGTATCAAAATCCTTGGCAAGATCTAGATAAGTGACAATGGTTGGCAGCTCACAATGTTGTTAAATAAGATGTTAGTGATTTTAGCCAAAGCTTCCTTTGTGCTTATATTCTTCTTAATACCAAATTAACTATCTGACAAAATTTTAAATTTTTTTAAACCTTTTATAATTCTAATATGAATTAATTTTTCAAAAATTTTTACAATACATATTAGAAAGTAAGAGAAATAGGTCGTTAATGCGTGGTATAATGTTTATCCCTATTCATATTAATATATATTAGGATTAATTCAGCTTGTTTGAGACAATCAGGCCATTTTTCATGAAGAATGCATAAATTAAAATTGTGTTGTAGCAAATAGACTATTAGATTAGATAATATTTTTATGACCTTCATTTTAATTTTATCTATTCCACCTGTTTAGTCTTGTTTTATGACTGAAATAGTTGCCTGGGTATCAGTGGGATTCAAGTAAAAGGTTTTATTACGGGTATTTACTAATTAATAATTCATTTCTTCGGGCAAAATTTTCTTTGCAAGATTGGTTCCAAAATTACTAAAAGATTTGTTAAATTCATTAGAGATTCCTAATTCGTTATAATCTTTTTTACTTCGGTAATTAGATAATTAATTTTATTTGTAGTTTTAGTTGTAGACTTATTATTCATTTTGCTATTTATAAATTGCCACAATTATCTAGCATTGTGTAATTTATTATTGATATAATTATTTTAGGTGACTTTTATATCTATTTTATACAACTTTAAATAATCATAATATTTTTTTTTTTAATTATTATTTTATGGGCCTAATAGATGTTTTTTATAAAGTTTATTTTTTTTTCTTAGAATTAACGCATGATGCCGTTCGTTATCCATGATTTTCTTATTTTTTTTGAGATTTGATATTATTTTTTTTTTTTTTTTTTTTTTTTTTAAGGGAAATATGTGAATCTTGCATCAGCCATGGAGTGTTTGCGAGCCTTAAAGACCCGCAAATTTCCATGACCGCCCAGTTGTACAAAGAGACCACCCAGTTACAGTCTACGCCCCAGATTCTTACTGGATAAACACACTTTAAACCCCCCGCGCTTGTTTGTCCCAAACCGGAATTCCCTTTTCAGGTATAACTTCAGTTTGGGACGCGCAGCCTAGGCAGTTGGCCGCTGCCTTCCCCCCTGCCTAGGGGGCAGGAGAGCTCTCTACGAAGAGTAGAATTCGAAGAATGTGTGCTCTACTGTATCATCCACGCCCGGACAGTGCAAGCACTCTTTTGTTGCCACCTTATGCTAATGCTTCAACATGACACGGAAATACCCGTGTCCAGTTAAGAACTGGGTAAGTTAGAAATCCACCTCCCCATGCTGTCGTCCCATCCATACCTGCAGGTCTGAGATCAGTCTGCGCGTCCATAGGGCATTTTTCTCTTGGTTTTTTTTCCATCGTTTCTTCCATGCTTTCATAGAGTTGAAGCGGGCGCGAGTGGAAGCCACTTCGCGGTCATCTAAGCTCTCGTAGATGAATTTCCGCTCCAACGCTAGCAGGTCAATGGGTATCACCGAAGCAACAACCTGGATCGCCTCTAGAGATACCGTGTGGTATCCGCAGGCGATCCTCACTGCCGCTTTCCTCTGTACCGACGATATTTTATGTCTGTACTTGGCAGTTTCTGTGGTCTTCGCCCAGACTTCTGATCCGTAGAGCAGGACAGAGTTGACGACTGACATCAGGAGCCTTCGCTTCCCTGGTTTGGGTCCCCCAATGTTGGCCATGAGCCTTGACAGGGAGGATGCGGCCGACTCTGCCTTTTCACACGACCTCTGAAATTGCTCCCAGAAGGTCACCTTGTTATCAAGCTGAACTCCCAGGTATTTCACCGATGTTCTGGTTCGGATCTTGTGAGGGTTTCCGCCATCGTCGATAATTACATCGAAGTCGGTGGGAACCCTTCGACGAGTCAGCAGTACGATCTCCGTTTTTGGGATCGCAAGCTGGAGCCCGTGATCGCCCATCCAGAGGTTAATCCGTCTCATGACTAGATTCAACCTCTCCTGGGTCACTTCCATGTCCCTGCCAGTTATGGTCAGGGCCACGTCGTCGGCGTACCCGATCAGGGAAACTCCTTCCGGGAGGTGGACGCGCAACAAGCCATCGTAAAAGGCATTCCACAGGTCCGGTCATGTCATCCCACCTGGCCGAGGTGAAAGCGTTTTTGACGTTCAGCGTTACCAGAAGGACGTCTTTGCGAATTGCAGGCCGCTTTTCCCTCTCAGCCTCTACGGTATCCACGACACGCCGAATGGCGTCTATCGTGGAATGCCCTTCACGAAAACCATGCTGCTCCTCAGAGAGACCACCGCCCTCCTCGATTGCCCTTCTGAGCCTTGCCCGGAGCAAGCTCTCCATCACATTACCAATGGTATTTAACATACACAAAGGTCTGTAAGATGATGGAGAGTCCGGGGCTCCCCCCTTGCCATTGTTCAAGAGTACGAGACGTGCCACCTTCCACTGCTTTGGGAACACTCCAGCCACCAAACACGCATTGAACATGCTTAACAGGATACCAGGGATTACTTTGACCGCTCTTTTGAGCACTTCCGCCGATATCCCGTCCGGCCCCGGTGCCTTGCCATTTTTCATGGCCTTTATGGCCTTGACCATCTCGCCTTCGCTGAACAGCGGCACTTCCTCCCTGGGTATCACCTCAACCGGGTTTTCCCGGATAGGCCTTTCAGGGAAGAGAGCACTGACGATCCGTTCAGTCGACGCCGCGTCCATCATGTTGTCGGACCCCCGGTTCAACTTGCCCATTACGACTTTGTAACCTAGGCCCCAGGGGTCCTTGTTTACATCTTCGCGTAATGAAAGCAGACATCGAGCCTTGCTTTGACGGATGGCCTTGGCCAGCCGGTGTTTGGCGTCCTTATGTTCCTGAGAAAGAACGGCAGCATCAGGTCTGTCCCGTGCTCTTTGCGCCTTTCGTCGTGTCCAGTGGCATTCCTTCCGGAGATCAGCTATTTCAGGAGTCCACCAGTACACTGGATTTCTTCCTTTCCAGGGCCTGCGGCGAGGCATCAAGGCATCACAAGCCCCGCATAATAGAGACGTTACTTTCTTAACTAAGATTTCAGCCTCATGGGGACTTGTGGCCCCTCCATGCCAAGCGGGCATGGATGCTGACTCGATTCGAAGATATTCCTCGAATCTGTCTTCGTCCATTTTTGGGACGTTCCAACCCAGGGGGCGCCTCCTGTACGGAGGTCGTTGTGAGGTTCCATCCAATACCCGGAAGGCGATTTAATGATGATCACTACCATTGTATTGATCATTCATCACCCTCCAGTCGCCTATTCTCCCGGACGCAGCTTCTGTAGCGAAGGTTATGTCCGGGATAGAAACACCCCAATCCGGCCTCTCGTAAGTGGGCCTGTTGCCTCTATTCTGGACCACTAGTTTGCACCTAGTGGCCATTTCGAGCACCATTCGTCCCCTGGGGTTAGTCGTTGGCATCGCCAATTCCAGAGCCCTGGCGTTAAAGTCTCCACCAAGGATGACGCCACCAGTCGCCGTTCGGACCGTGCTCTCGATGCTGGCCAGCTTTGTAGCCAGCTCTGCCGAGCTGTCGTTTGGGGAGAGATAGAAACTTATGTAAGTTGTCTCCCCGCACTTGGCCCAAAAGTGGCAATTCCCTTTCCCTTGTTGGGTAAGGGACGTTTGGGCTCTGCCTCGAAGCCATATATGGCGCAGCAGCCAGTGTCAACGGAAAGCCAGTACTAGGGGTTCATGTTGTAGTATTGCTCGCTTAGTAAGAGGATATTTGCATCCTCTTCGCGAGCAATTTGATCCAACAATGCACCAGCTTCCCCTGCGTGTCGCATCTTCCCTTGGAGAAGAGATTTGATATTATTACTCTTGATGAAATTGTTCATAAAATATTTAATAACAGAAATTAAAAATTCAAAATATCTATATGAGGATTTGTAATATGAGTAGTAGACTGGTTTTTTTTTTCGAAGTATCCGGGATTCCTAACGCGCCGGCAGAATTCGAAAATATAAGTAAAAAAAATAAGTTTCTCGTTGGATTTAGATCAAAACATCGATTTTTGAGCCCACTATAGCTCTCGAAATTTTTTTTTTGGCCTCCCTAAAATTGGGATTATCTAATATAAAAGTTATTATCTAATATAAATAATCTATTATCTAATATATTATCTAATCTAATATAAATTATCTTATATATCTAATATAAATATTATCTAATATCTAATATATTATCTAATATATTTTAAAACTTTCAGTTTTTCTAGTAAATTCAAATCGCGTTTATGATTATGTTCCAATTGACATTTCTTAGTATTTTTTCCCCAGGAAACCGATAAAATCATTTATTTTAGTTTTTGACCACGTTTTATAGTAGAAAAATCGATTTTCGTCTCCTTTTAGGGTCCAAATTTCAAGGGGACCAATTTTAAAAGTTTTGTAGTTTTTTGAATAAATTTTTCTGTATATTATTATTAAGAGGAACTTGTCTTTTTTTCCCTAAGAATTCGATGAAACCATTTACTTTAGCTTTTAACCACGTTTTATAGGAGAATAATCGATTTTATTCGTTTTTAGGGTCCTAATTTTATGTAATATTTTTATTAATTTAACCAATAAATTGGTTAATTTTCAACTAATAGTCACGTAACAGTGCTTCGCCATAGGAAATTTATTATAAAAAGTTAGTAGTTTTCAAAATAAGTTTTTCTGATTATTATTTAAATGAATGTCTTGTATACTTTTTCCCTAGCAATCCAAAGAAACCACTTATTTTAGCTCTTGACTACTTCTTATATGAGAAAAATCGACTTTTGTCGTGTTTTGGGGTCCCAATTTTAAGGAAATCAATCATAAAAGTATAACAGTTTACAAAATAAATTTTTCTGAATATTATTTACTAATGATACTTAATTCTTTTTCCTGAGGAATTTGATGAAAGAATTTAATTTTTTATCTGGGCAATTCTTTTGCGAGAAAATCTATTTTTCTAAAATTTACTGATTTTTCCATATTTTATTTACATTATGATTTTTGAATTACTAATGAATTAGATAAAAAAACAAAAAGCTTTTTGAACTAGAACTATAAAAAATTATTTTGTTCCATAGGATTCCTCAGGAAAAAATACACCAGTATCATTAGTAAATAATATTGTTAAATTTACAGAAGCCTTCTGAATAATGTTGTTCCTTTGTCTTACGTATGAGGTGGCCCTAAAAAGGGCCGTTTGGTTTTTTTTGTAAAAACGATGCGTGACCTCAGCCAAATATAATAAAATCACAAACACACAATGACCAAACACGCAAAATGAAAAGCAAACTCTCATACACAATCACACAAAATTAAAAGTAAAAACTCACAGTCAAAATCCCAAAATCGATCAACTCGTGCTCAGGCGATGTCTCCTGGCCAGCAACTGTAAAACCACCTCAAATCGCACCAAGCGAGATACCAATAATAGCTTACGGCTATTCCAATACTTGAAAAGGAAGTCCAAATCCACACACCAATTTCACCAAGAGCAGTCAAACAGCAAGCCAAGCGTCCAAGATCCACACCAACACCAAGTACACCAAGCGCAGTCAAAAAGCAAAGGAGCTAAGGCAATAGCAAAAGAAATGCTACTGCCGCAAGAGCAAAGGGAGCCAAGGCAATAGCAAAGGAAATGCTACTGCCGCAAGAGCAAAGGGAGCTAAGGCCATAGCAAAGGAAATGTTACTGCCGCAAGAGCAAAGGGAGCTAAGGCCATAGCAACGTTACTGCCGCTAGAGCAAAGGGAGCAAAGACCAATGCTAATCACCGAAGCTAGTGATTGGCTAAGAGCGCCCGAGCTCGCCAGAGTGGCAAGGCTATGTGAAAGGCTGAGAGGGCCCGAGCTCGCCGGAGTGCCAGGAACAACTCATATAATTTTACTTTTTCTATTTTTTTGGCTAAAAGAAACAAATATTTAGAAAAATATATTCTAAAATAAGTAAAAAACTCTTATAATTGATTTTCTTAAAATTATGACTTTGAAAAACTACAAAAATCGATTTTTCTCATATAAAACGAGGTCAAAAACAAAAATAAATGGTTTCATCGGATTTCTGGGGAAAATATACATAAGTTCCTTTAGTAAATAATATTCAGAAAAATTTATTTTGTAAATTGTTATACTTTTATGATTGATTTCCTTAAAATTTGGACCCTGAAACACGACAAAAGTCGATTTTTCTCATATAAGAAGTAGTCAAAAGCTAAAATAAGTGGTTTCATCGGATTGCTGGGGAAAAAGTATACAAGACTTTCTTTTAAATAATAATCAGAAAAAATTATTTTGAAAACTACTAACTTTTTATAATAGATTTCCTTAAAATTGGGACCCTAAAATCGAATAAAATCGATTATTCTCCTATAAAACGTGGTCAAAAGCTAAAATAAATGGTTTCATCGAATTCTTAGGGAAAAAATAGACAAGTGCCTCTTGTTAATAATATACAGAAAAATTTATTCAGAAAACTACAAAACTTTTAAAATTGGTCCCTTGAAATTTGGACCCTAAAGGGAAACGAAAATTGATTTTTCTCTTATAAAACGTGGTCAAAAACTAAAATAAATGGTTTCATCGGATTCCTGGGGAAAAAATACTAAGGAATGTTAATTGGAACATAATCTTAAACGCGATTTGAATCCACTAGAAAAACTGAAAGTTTTAAGATAATCCCAATTTTAAGGAGGACAAAAAAAACTTTCGAGAACTATCGTGGGCTCAAAAATCGATGTTTTGATCTAAATCCAACGAGAAACTTATTTTTTTTACTTATATTTTCGAATTCTACCGGCAAGTTAAGAATCCCGGTTACTTCGAAAAAAAAAACCAGTCTAATGAGTAGTACCATTTCAATCAATAGTATATTACGATCCATGGCCAGAAAAATAAAGAATGGCCCAAATCGCACGTAAATTACCATTCGAGGCGAAGCCGAGTATGGTAAACTGCGATTTGGGGCATTCTTTTTTTATGGCCCAGGGTCGTATACGATTTTTCTGCATCAGTGGCAAGAAAACACGACTTTGCCGGACGCGCAGCGGCTTTCATTTATTATTAATATAAATTATATAGTATATTTTTAATATTAGTCATAGGATTAGCTAAAACTTCATACCAGTTCAATCATATTATCATATTAGGATACATCTAATAAAATATTTATAAGCATAAACTTTTAACTTTGAAATATAAGAAACCAATTATTTTGATTCTTAAAATTCAACAATAATTTTATATTATACTTATTATATATATAATTTTTTTTAATTTTGATAGAAATGTTAATCGTAAGTTATCAAAAGGGGGGTTAATGTGCGCAATTATAAATTTTATTTTAAAAAAATAATAGTATATTAATTTATATTTTTTTTTTCATATTTATAATAATAAATTTTTAAATTTCCAAAAAGACATGTGCATTATCAAAAATTGTTTATATTTTGAATTAATACCAAATTATATAGTATATTTTTAATATTAGTCATAGGAATAGCTAAAACTACATACCAATTATCGTATTAGGATACATATTATAAAATTTGGGGCTCGTCCGGGATAGCAATATCCTACAAATTGGGGACCCATGCCATAAAAGCAATATTCTAAGCATGGAAAAGGTCTAGCGTTTTCAAAGGTGAAAACTAAGTTCCTAGAGTATATAAAACAAGGAGGCGAAGTCTTATTCTTTGCTATGGTGAAGCTGTACCTTGGAGTAGGTACTTAGGAACTTATATATTGGACGCCAGTGGTCCTAAAGAGAAGATGACACAGCAGGAGTTCGTAGTTCCAAAAAGGTATTTCGGCATGTTGTCAACCAGTTTCCGTAGAGGTGGATACCGATAGGAATAGCTAATGTCTGCAGGTGGCTTTCGCTGGTAAAGTAGATTCGTAAGCTACGATATTAACATGGAACACGTTTATAGGTAGGGGGTACTCCAGAATTTGAAAACTAAGGGTTGGAGTCAAATTTGTCCTATTTCAGGGGAGGGGGTGTCAAATGAGAATAATTAGAAGACTTTGAAAAATCATGCCTTAAGGACTTAGGATAATACAGGTTCATGGACTTAAAATAATATCGATTTAGAGACTTATTGTAATTCATGTTTTGGGACTTAAAATAATATTGATTTTGGGACCTAGAATAATACGCGTTTTGAGAATCAGAATAGTTTGGGTTTAGAGTCTTAACATCTAGTAATGTGATAATTACAAATTCTAAAATTAGAAAATTGTATTGTAATATTGAGAAACATTTGTATTATACCTAGGCCTCAGCTGGAAATAAACATGTTCCATGCATTTAGGTTGGGTTTACACAAATAGGTTATAAGTTTTTACATAAGAGCTTATTTATACGACGGCAATCTGAACAGTCTTAAAGTAGAGAAAAAATTATCGGTGCAACGCGAAAGGTGTAATATAATTATAAATATAATTATATTTATAATAATATTAATATAATTACAAATACATTGTCAAAATGACAAGGTGACAATCCAATGAAGTCCGTTAAGGAGTGGACGGGGACAGTGGCCAAAGGAGATGGAGGCTACATAGGTGGTGGTCTCCATAAAGGACCACTCATTTTGATTCTTAAAATTCAACAATAATTTTATATATATAATTATATATATAATTTTGGTTCCTCATAGAGGAACCTTTGTGATAGGTGAAATTTTGATTTTCGATATTTTGGCATATAAGCACGTTTTGAGACCTCAGGAAGCTAAAAAACCGGTTTTTAAAAAAGTCTGTGTGTGTGTGTGTGTGTGTGTGTGTGTATGTATGTATGTATGTATGTATGTATGTATGTATGTATGTCGCACTGTAACCGGTGATATTTCACAGCCAACACGACATTAAGACCTAATTTTTTTTTCAAAATTTTTTTCACCAAAAAAGCTCGAGATACTTTTTTTTTTTTAATTTGGATGTAATACCTCATTTATTTCCACGAAAGTACTTATATTTGAAAGTATGGTTTTTACTCGATATCTCAAATCTGATACTTAATTTTTTGAAAATTTTTTTCCCAAAATTTTTTTCATAAAAAAATACAAAAAACACCAATTTTTTTTTTTTTTTGAACGTAGTACATAATTTGCTTCCATGGAAGTACTAATTTTAAGAACCTCTATAAAAGTAATTTTTTGGACCTGATACTTAATTTTTTGAAAATTTTTTTCTCAAAATTTTTGCCGACAAAAAATATAAAAAATGCCAATTTTTTTTTTTTTTTAGGATGTGGTACTTAATGTTTTTCTACGAAAGTACGATTATTTAGAATTATCGTTTTTAAATGATTATTTCATGTGATACGTAATTTTTCGATATTTTTTTTTTCAAAATTTTTTTAATAAAAAAATTAAAAAAACACAATAATTTTTTTTCTTTTTGGACTTAGTACTTAATATATTTATATGAAAGTACTAATATCTAGAATTATCGTTTTTAAAGGAATTCTCCATCTGATACGTAATTTTTCAAATTTTTTTTTTGAATATTTTTCATATAAAAAAATTAAAAAAACATCATTTTTATTAGATAAAATAGACCATTATAAATATTTTGCAATTGTTGATGAGGAACCATAGTGCCAATCACTTGGCAGCGTTTTTTTAAATTTTGATAGTTATCATTTAAAAAGTATCTTATAAAATTTTTTTTCATAACAAATACTAAAATTCACATATTTTGTAAGTAGTTTTCCTAACTCTAGACCTTTTCCTCTCTTTTTTAAAATGGTGTAGGATTCGGGTCAACCTGAAGTTAATTATTAATTAATTGATGATTTTTAACTGATTCGATTTTATGTTGTATTTTCTAAATTGTAGAATATTTTAATTGCATTGTATTTTTATGATGGGATAGAATCTTTCTAAAAGTATTTGTATTTTGTATACGTAAAAGTCAAGATGTTTCCGGAGTCATAAGGTGTGTTTTTTGTAGTGTCTATATCGTATGATATTTTAATATACGGAAGTTTCTAGAACTTACACCATCTTTCTTAGAACGATCCAGAAAGAATATTAAAATGTATAAAAGCTACAGAATTTTGATCGTGGGGACTAGTTCATCAGTTGAGTTGTGCATGGCCTGTAGTCTGTTGCGTGTAGTGTGTTGATTGTAGCACTTAAAGTAGTTATCTTAAAAATTTAGTCTTAAGTCAATGTCGTTGTGTAAATAAATATTTTGTATTGTTTTATTTTTAAATTTAAATATAAAGTGTTGCAAATTATTTGAAAATACTAAGTTCAACCCTACAATGGTTTTAATCTTTAATAAGTAAAAATGTAAATTAACAATATATTTTTAGCTTTAACGAAGTAACGACAACTTCTGTTTATAAAGCATAGAAAATTTCGAGGTCTACTTTATTGGTCAAAATAAACGTGTAGCCTGACCCCTTCCGCCTAAAATCATGGATTGACCCCCCCCCCGAAAAAATGTCTGGATCCACCCTTGTACGACCTAAAAACGCCTAATTAACATTATTTAAAAAAAAAGAAAAGTAGACAATTAGAGAGCTAAAAAATGATAAAAAAGGAATAATTTATTTACGAGAAAACTTGATGAGTAAAAAAAATCGTATTTCTAAAAAAAGAACAAACGTGTTTTCTAAATGTCTTATTATACAAAAATAAGTAACAGATATATATTTATTTATATACGCACACAATACGTATTAATTAAGTATTAATAGTATAGTAGTCCAGCTAAAAAAATAAAACGTTCTTTGATAATATTGTAATCTTATTGGTCATTAAATATTAATCACGTGAATACCACGAGGCTAATACAATCTTTCTTAAATCATACATGCTTCTTCCCACTATAAAAATGTAAAATAAAAAAAAAATTACATATTTTCATTTATTATTTATTATTTTATTTATCTTCCCCTATGTCTAAAAAATTATTAATTATTAATAAATAATTGTCTTCCTTCCTTTTGTTTATTTCTATATTTATACTACTCTGATAAGATATAAACAATTATAAAAATAGGTTTTACTATAAAGACAATGAATAAAGTGAAAAGCTTGCAAGTTAAGAAAATAAACTACTTTCTTATTTTAAAAAACAAAAAGACAAAAAAAAATCCACTCTATATTTTATATCATTTTAAAAGACACACATAAGAAACTGGTTATTTTTTTATATATATAAAATGTATGAATGTGAATAAAATTATGCATCAGCGCTTTTACTGTGGTATTAAAAAAAAAATAAGACACATATTATATATTATGATGATAAAAAGCCGGATAGTATTTTAAACATATAGTTTATTCTTAACCATCGGTTAAGTTACAACGAAAATTTACGTTTTAAAATATTTTGGTTTTTTTTTTATTTTTTGTGAAAATTGGGGTTTCTTTTGTTTTTTTATAATTAAAGTTACATAATTTAAGTTCCTTATTAAAAATTAATTAAAAGTTTTTATACAATTATTTTTTACATATTGCAAATTTAACAACGTAAGTCAATTATCAATTAATAAAATAATACATGTAAATATAATTAAATTAAAATATGTTAATTAATTTTTAATTAGCTATAAAATTTATTTATAAATAAACTATTTTATTAAACTAATTATTTATAAATCCATTAATCTGTATATGGGTCGATTTAAATGAAGTGTGTATGAAATGTATGTTCGGGTCTTCAAAACTGTCCCAGTGTTTTTTTTCTAAAACTACTACCAAAAATAACTCACCAGCCCAATCGAAATCTCGATTTTTGTGTTTTGAACTTTTATAAAAAAGTAAGAAAAATAAAAGATAATTTTCCTTAAAATTTTTTTCCACTTAGATCAGTATAGAAAATTTATTTTTATTTAGAAATTTAGTTCTATTACTTAAACAATTTCTAACCAAGCTTAAATTTTTCTTTGAACTTTATATTTTTTGGCAAAAAAAAATTTCGATGGGAAATTGCTTAGAGAGCTCTAGATCAAAAAATATCTGCTTTCAAAAGTTCATTTATACAAATTTCGAATTTTCCAACAAGTCAAGTGACCAATTAAAAGTCTAACAAAAAATTTGGATTCTAAAGGAAATGTTATATAAGGATATATATTTTCATATTTTTAAAAGCGTTTCATTCACACTTTATTCAAATCTACCCATATATATATATATATAAATAAAATTAAAATACATAATTACATTGTTTACTGAATAAAAAATTTAAAAATAGAATAATTAATAATAAATAAAATTTTTGGTTTTATATATTTATCCCAAAAAATATTTTATTTTTATAGCTTAAAAATACTTACTTAAGGACGGTTTCAAGGGGGTGGAGGGAGACATGCATAGAGATATTGTACAATATCTCTATGGAGACATGGGGGCCATGGCCAAAATAGTCAAGTCAGCTTATGTTTTGAATTGGGTTCTAGTTTTTATGTAGCATATTGGTTAAGTTAGGTTGGGCTAAATTGGGTTCTGCCCCCCCCCCCCAAACCAAAAGTTTAAATACGCCCCTGTTACTGGTGCATAAGCACCAACGCATATAATAAGAAACACGAAGAACGTAATAAATTAAAGAAAACCACTTTTTTTTAATTCAGGAACCGGACCAAAAATTTCAAACCAGAATTTATTATTAAAAAGTACGTATATGTCCTGATATTGAAAAAGATTATAAAGTATTTATGTACTTGTATGTGTATGTAATATATATGAGTTTGTCAAATACATTTTTGAAACGATTTTAATAATTTTGTACATAAACTTTGAAATGTTGTTGTATAGGTCATTAATCCTTTTTAAAAAGACGATTATTCAAAAATTAAAAACTTGTATTTAAATTATTAATCAACGACTATGAAGCATGCGCTCAAGAAAATTTATATGATATTTTGATAAAAATGAGAACCATGAATGTTTCACATAATATATAGATATTTTAAGCCTACTCGAAAAAAATTTATTATTTACAGGTTTGAGCCGTTTTTTTAATATAGCAAACCTGACTAGTTTTAAAATTTTCTCTACTCACTAACTCTCTAACCAAAATTTTAAAATTATAGTTTTTTTCTAGTAGTTTATTTACTTAAAAATCAAGCAAAAGTAAAAATAGTTTCTATATAAATTTTTATGAAAATTATAAATATATGTTTAAAATGTTTTTATCATAATTTACCTGACTCATATTTTATAGATGAGTTTTTTTTATTGATAATACAGAATTATGTCATTAAAACAATACAATATATTGTTTTTTAAAGGAATTTTTTTTCTTTTTATATACATATTTGATAAAAAAATTAAAATTTTTAATTCTTAACATTAAATTTGTGATTTTCTATTTTTGAAAAAAAGGTAAATATAAAATCATAATTGAGGCAAAGCTTGTGAAGTGACCAATGACTAACAGGTCGACTTTTTATATTATAACCCATATAATTAATTTATAATGACCCAGTTATTAAAAGGGATGGAGGGGGTAGTTATTAACTCATCAAAATTATGATACTCCTGAATTTCTAGGTGTCAAGCACCTGTATTATGCAGGATCAAACTTTATGATGTTTCTCATTTTTAGTATAAAAATTTTGAAACGAATTCCATACTAAAGCGTTTCCTGAATTTCATTTTTCGGTAGAATCCAGACAAAAACTGCTCAGTTGGAAAATTATTTTTAAGTTTAGTAACAGCATCCTCTGCTTATATTTTAAAACATGTCAAGAAAAATTGCTTAAATTGAGTAACTTTAAAAATAATTATTTTATTAATGTAAAAAGGTAATTTTATATTTGCCAATAAAATATCTTTTTTTAATCTCTACTGATAAAAATTCAAATTATCAAGTATTTAATAAACAAAATGCATAATGTTTACACCCACGTGGCTTTTCCCAGTCAAAACTTATTACACGTCTCGACAAATTAAAGTTCTTTTTATTATTTTTCCAAGTTACTTGAGTTTCCAAGTTACACGCTTCAAGTATTTATGAAGGGCTATGATTTTTTGACGTAATTAAGTATATTTTGTTCTTCTTTTATTATCTCATATTTTTTTGCATCAAAATCAGATAAATAAACTTTGCAAATAAAAAACTAAATTTAAGCACCTAGAATCAGGGATCGTTACTCAAATTAATGTCAAAATTTTATATATATATTTATTAATACATTCAATTTTACACAATTTACCTAATAGTTGATTTATATTAGTTTTTTTTATTAAAAAAATCTTTGCTTTATATAGTAAACCGTATATTTAAGATTTTTTAGTTATTTAAAACATTAATTTAACAATATTAGAGATTTTACTAGTTATCCATAAATCGATATCTCTAAAGAATATTCATCACCTTTAATTTCTCATAAAAAAAGGTTTTAAAATTTTGATTACGGTTCTTAAAAAAATATCTGATAAAAAGATTTACGATCAGGTGCAAAAATATTATACACATAATTAGGGCTTTGAGTAAAAGAACAAACAATTAAACAATATTTTAGATTATTTAGGGAAAAGAGGTGTAGATAGATTCCAAAAAAATCAGATGAAAAATGGTCTGCGTTGAACAAAATAAAAACTAAAAATTAGCAAATTGCAAAAATAGGATCAATTTGAATTAGATTCAAATTCTATCACTGAAAAAATATCGCTTGTGGTAAGCGGAATTTTTCCATTTTTCGCAAGCGGAGTTCCCGTTTACCAGTAGCGAATTTCTGCTGCGTCGTCGCCGGAGATTTCGTCATAGAAAGTTCATTGCAAAAGTTGCCCACCAAAAAATGTTGACATAAAAATTGCGTAGAGTAAAATATAAAAAAACTGATTTGTGTTTTCACAGAACCAAGTACATAAACCTAAGTTCTTGTTCTTATCAGACCCTGACTCTCACTTCAAATTATTCTAAGTCCCTAAATCGAAAATATTCTAAGTCCATTTGACTCCCCCCTACCCAGCTGAACCTTTTCAGATACCTAATTTTGCAAAATTTAATCTCTATAATGTTTAATTTTAACGTTCAAAAGTTTTTTTAAAAACTAAAAAAGGGAAAAAAAAATGTAGGTAGAAAAGGTGGTTTTCGATTCCCTTAAGAAAATTCGAAATTAAACTGGAATTTTAAAACATTATACAATTATTTGTTAACATTATACAATTATATGACTAAACAATTTTTAAATGTTTTTAAAAAAGGTAATTAATAATTGAAATGGGCGCCCATTGAAATACCGACCCTGGTAATTTCCAAACCTTTTTTTTGTGTAAAACCTGGCCTTTAAAAGGTCCAAACCTCTAAAAAACCGGGGATATCGCCACTAATATCAGAGAAATGAGTCAATATTTGTGTGGCTATAGATGATGTAAGTCATTAAAAAATAGTTTTTTTAGACTTTTAAGTCAATTAGCACCATTTATAAAAGATTTAAATTGAAAAAACGAGAGTGTCGAAAACTGTACACACTGGCGAAACCCCCTCCCCTCCTCTGCGCTATGACATATAGAATGAAATATTTATTTATTTTTTTTTTTTATATTCTTGTGGTCATTTTTTTGGTGTCAAGCTTCGTTTGAAAAATCGACATTAAAAATGTACGTTTGAAAATCACTGATGATGGTCAAATAGAATCGTATATTCAACAAATATTTTTGTATTTTATTTTGTATGCAGTTTTCATGGAGTAGCATTTTTTGGTAGTCAACTTTTGTGGTGAAATCTCCGGAGACATAGTTTTTCGGTGGCGTAAGTCCTATCTTCCTTAAGTCACTTATTATGGCAGCTAAAGATTAAATAGCCCACTGAGTTAAATCTTGATGTATAAAATTACGATTAAAATTAATTATTTTTCATAAATTTCATTATAAACAATTATCAGCAAGATATTTTCATATACACTGAAAAAAAAAATCAGTTTTCTATTACATAATTTAAATAAAACAAAATAAAAGAATCGTAAACATTTACTTGGCATTGCTAAGGGCGAGGTCACCACCGTGTACTTTTTTCGAGGTCAAAATTAAAAATGGTTATAATATATTTTATATATGCCATGCATCATGATTTTTTTTTTAACATTGCGTAAGTGGTACAGATTACGTGCGTGAATTTACACTTGCGCGTTACTTTATTATCATAAATTGTTTATAAGAGAGTTTTCAAGTCAGTATAAAAATGACCTTTTAGTCTCCTTCAAGAATCTGGTCTTAGTATCAAAAGATATGAATGTTTAAAAATAAATTTTTTTCGCTTTCGCTTATCAATTTCTTTTTTTGATTAACGATTTATTATATTTTTTTCTTTTGCATTATGTCATTATGGTGATAATCAATTAAATAACATTTAAAATACAAATAAATAACTTGTTTTTTTTTTGTACAGTTTAAAAATAACGATTCTTATTATAGAAGTTTTGAGTAATAAATTAAAAAATGACATGAAAATAAATCTAAATTAAAACGAATTTTTTTGTTGACTTTTAAATTGTAAAAAAATAGTTTTTATTGGTTACAAGGTTACTATTATTAGGATAATCAAATGATCCTAAATAATAATTATTTTTTTATTTAAAACTTGAATAATGAGTAAGTTTTAACTTTTTATTTATTTATTAGAAAAATTTATTTTTTTTTTTATAAAAATACCTTTTTTTTTTATTATTTAATAAATTTTTGCATATTAAATTTTTTTTTTTAATTAATTTGTCAATTCACATATAAATAAAAACTAAAATAAAAATAAATCACGTGAATAAAAACTAAATATAAACAAATAAAAATATTTTTCTCTATCCTTTTTTTAAATCAAGAAGATTAAATATTATCTTTGAAGAAATGAATTTATAAATAAAGAAAAATTTTTAACTTTTTAAAAAGAGTATAAATAAAAATAATTTTATCAAATATTCTAAAAATAAAAAAAATTAACGAGTAAATACGAAATCTACATGGTTAAACAATTAAGATTTCGTATTTTAAGCATTTTATATTTTTTATTTTTAGAATATTTGATAAAATTATGTTTAAAAACTTAAAAATAAAATGTTTATTAAATTAATTATACTCGTTTTAAAAATTTAAAATTTTCCCGCCATTATATATAAAATTGCTGAAAAATTATTATGTTAGGAAAATTATTTTTTGAAATTCAAGTATAATTTAAAATAATGTTAACGTATATGGAAAAAACTGGTTCGTTATGCTAATTTTCAGTTCGTGAAAAATTTGTATAAATAGATTGAAAACAATAAATTTAGGTACGTGATTTTCAAAATTTTATTTATTGTTATAAAGAAAGTTTTCAAAGACAATAAAGGAAATAATTGAAATAAATCACTGCAAGTTGGTTTAAAAGGTGTTTTGAATTTTCAAACAATCACTCGTATATCTGTATACATGTCAAAATGTAGTACACATTCAAAAAGTACTTCTTTATTCACTGAAAAAAATCTGCTTGTGGCAAGCAGAAATATTGGTTCCTCTGATAGCCGAATTTTTGTTTTCCATTTTTATCTAAGTAATCACGTTTTGAGATCCTCAAATGCTAAAAATTGATTTTCAAAAAAATTCTTTACTTAATGGGGGTATGTCTGTAGATGTAAATGATGTCTCCGAACTATGATAATATTAACATTCTAATTTTAAAATGGAACATGTTCATTGGATGGGTTATTTGAAAAAGTCCGGCTTGGCAGGGGGGATGAAGAAGTGACGTTTTTAAGGGTGGGGGGGGGGTCAAATGGACTTAGAGATTTTCGATTTAGGGACTTGGGAGTCAGGGCCTGATCAGGCCCTGATAAGAACAAGAACTTAGAATACTTAAGGTTTATGGACTTAGGATAATTTATATTTCGGAATTTATTGCAATTTCGGTTTTAGGATTTATAATAATTAGGGAGTATACGTTAAACTGTTATAAATGAACATGTTTCATAATCGTTGATAGTGTGAAAACACAAACCAGTTATAAGTTATTTTTATTTAAAAAATCTGATACTCCTTTTTTTAAACTTTTTTAATTTTTTTACTATACTTAACTTTTTTTTTCAGACGTAATACCTCATTTTTTTTCCATGAAAGTACGTTCTATATTTACAAAATTTAATAAATTTTGTAATTATTTAGGATATATAAATTAAAACGGTTATAGGTCAACATGTTTGATGCTCGATTGTTGTGTTAGTATACAAACCAGTTATAAGTTTTTAACATTGAACATGTTTATAGGGAGGGGATACCCTGAAAATCTGAAAATCAAGGGGGGGGGGGGGGGTAAAATATGTCCGATTTAAAGCGGGGGAGTCAAATTGGACTTAGAATAATTTCGATTTAGGAACTTGAAATACTTTCAATTTAGGGACTTACATTAATTCAGGTTTAGGGACTTACAATATTTCAAGTTTAGGGACTTAGAATAAATTTGATTTAGGGTCTTGGAATAATTTTGATCTAGGGACCTAGAATAATAAGGGTTTAGGGAATCGGAATAATTTGAATTCAGAATCTTTACATCTAGTAAAGGTGATAACTACAAATTATAAAATTAGAAAACTGTATTGTAACATTGCGTAACATGTGCATTATTCGTAGACCTCAGCTGTAAGGCCCCATCTACAGAAACCGTAAATCCGAGGCGCACCGCAAGCGTGAGCGCAACGCAATGCACAGAAGAAGATTTTGTGTATTTGGAGTTGCGCAGGAGTCAAAATTGGTTTCTGCGCATTGCGTTGCGCTCACGCTTGCGGCTGCGACCCCCTTTTACGGCTTAGGTGAGTCCCTTAAGGGACTTTCTACAATTAGCCGTAAGACGGGTGCGTTTATACGCTACGATGCGCAGTAGAAAATTTTACAGTACAAAAATTTTACTGCGCATCGACGCATACGTAAAACGTGGCTATACGGCCAATTGTAGATAGTCTCTGAACATGTTCAATGCATTTTGGTTGTATTTACACAAACCGGTTATAAGTTTTTTTATTTCAAAAGTCTATATTAAAAATAAAATTTTACATGGGACATAAATTAAAGAAAATTTACATGAAATTCTCTAACCTGATTTCAGTTCTAACACGTAATTAAAAATATTTTAATTCAGGGAAAACATTTCACTTACGAGAAAATTTTTATTGCAAAATTGGTGTAGAACACACAAAAAATTAGTAAGCAGTAATTTTTATTGCAAAATTGGCGTAGAACACACAAAAAATATAATGGTCTATTTTATCTAATAAAAATTATAATTTGAGATATCAGTATTTCATAAAAAAAAAGTTAAATACCGTATTTTATAAGAAAAAAAATGTTGCTGTGATTTAATGTTTTTTATTTAACAAATTTTTAGAAAAAAATTTTCAATAAACTAGGTATTACACTTAAAAAAAAAACAATATTACAGATTTTTTAATTTTTATGTTTTATTAATATTGAGAAAAAAATTTTGAAAAAATTCGGTATCAGATCCAAAAAATTACTATGAATAAGTTTTCTAAAACTATTACTCTCATGTAGTTTTTGGCAGTCATGTAGCTTTACTCTCATGTAAATTTTGGGAAAAAAATTTTCAAAAAATTAATTATCAGATTTGAGATATCGAGTAAAAACCATACTTTCAAATATAAGTACTTTTATGGAAATAAATGAGATATTACACCTAAATTAAAAAAAAAAAAAAGTATTTTGAAATCTCTTGATGAAAAAATTTTTGAAAAAAAAATTAGATCTTAATTCCATAATATTTGTTAAATACCACCGATTGCAAAATTTTCAAATATTAGTACTTTCATGGAATTAAAGGAAGTATTACACTAAAAAAAAAAAAAAAATATTACAGATTTTTTAATTTTTTTGATTTTTTAATTTTGAGAAAAAAATTTTGGAAAAAATTAAGTTTCAGGTCCAAAAAATTACTATAAACGATATTTCTAAAACTAGTACTCTCATAGAAATCAATTAGGTACTACATCCAAAAATAAAAAAAAATTAAGTTTTTTTTGTATTTTTTTGTGAAAAAAATTTTGAGAAAAAAATTTTCAAAAAATTAGTTATCAGATTCGAGATATCGAGTAAAAATCGTACTTTCAAATATAAGTACTTTCATGGAAATAAATTAGGTATTACATCCAAATTAAAAAAAAAAAAAAAATAGTTTGAGATTTTTTGATGAAAAAATTTTGGAAAAAAAAATTAGGTCTTAATTCCATAATGGTTGTGAAATATCACCGGTTACAATATTTTCAGATATTCGTACTTTCATAGAAAAAAATTAAGTATTACGTCCTAAAAAAAAAAAAATTTTGGCATTTTTTGTATTTTTTGGCAACAAAAATTTTGAGAAAAAAATTAAAAAAAAATTAAGTATCAGATCCAAAAAAATGCTATAAACGATATTTCTAAAACTAGTACTTCCACAGAAATAAATTAAGTACTGCGTCCGTAAAGAAAAAAAAAATTGGTATTTTTTGTATTTTTTAATGAAAAAAATTTTGGGAAAAAAATTTTCAAAAAATTAGTTATCAGATTCGAGATATCGAGTAAAAATCGTACTTTCAAATATAGGTACTTTCGTGGAAATAAATGAGGTATTACATCCAAATTAAAAAAAAAAAAAAGTAGTTTGAGATTTTTTGATGAAAAAATTTTTGAAAAAAAAATTAGGTCTTAATTCCATAATGGTTGTGAAATTTCACCGGTTACATACATACACACACACACACACACACACACACACACACACACACACATACAGACTTTTTTTAAAAACCGGTTTTTTAGCTTCCTGAGGTCCCAAAACGTGCTTATATGCCAAAAAATCAAAAATCAAAATTTCATCTATCACAAAGGTTCCTCTATGAGGAACCAATTAGTAAATATAACCAAAATTACGATTTTGTTTATTAAATTCAGTTTGGTTAAAACTCACTATAAAATTTTTGTAAAATTTACTATTTACTAATAAAATTTTTTTTATAAAACTAAAACATCAATTCTTTTAGTAAAAATTATTAATTTTTTGGTTAATTTTATGCTATTCTTTTTTTTTATGTAAATGTATTTTATTTATGTTTATAATAAAAAAAAATGTTAGAAAATAGTTCGATTTACATTACATAGAACAGGCTATTTAAAATCATTAACTGCCATGCGGGTACACTGCGATGAAGAAAGAGCAAAAATCCTATTGCAAATTAAAAGACAATGAAATACAATGACACTCCCTTTCATAATTTTTTTAAATATACAATAGATATATCTGAGAAATTTTAAAGGCCATGAAGAGTTTAATTTAAAATAATTTTTCAAATCTCATCATACCACTGCATATCCTATAAGTAACCGAAAAAAACTTTTTTTTATATTTAAAATAAGCTTTAAAAAATTGCGATTCCTTACAAGTAGACTCTTAAAAATGAGATAAATTTGAGGTTTTATTTTTATTTTTTATAATCTTATCACTATGTTAATTTGAAACCCACTTACCTAAACTTTCAAGTCTAGTAATTAAATATTAATGTCAATCGCATGAAAATTTTTCAAAATTCGAATAACTTCAAGCAGAGCAACCTGAGAGTGTATCTATTATCAATAAAAGATGCTTTTGTTGTATTCTTTGCATCCCTCCTAAATGTCATTTAATGTCAAATTATTTTTAATAACAAGTTTGTTTGTTATTAAATAAACCGTTATCATAAATTGATACATGGATTAATTTTCCAATTGGTAGTAAAGTCAAATTTAATTAAATTTAATTATAAGACATTTCTTGTTTTAGTAATTTTTATAAAATTTATGATATGAAGTAATTTATGTTCATAAATGGCTAAGATAATTTTCTAAGTAAACGCTGAAAAATAGAATTATTTAAAAAAATTATTATCTAATCTTGGATTAAAAATTAAAAATTAAGTATGAAAATATTACTTAATAAATTATTTAATAATATATAAAAATTTTAATAATCAAGTTTTCATTAACTTTATACTTACCATCTTTTTACAACTTAAGGAGTCTCATTTGGTAGCAAAATTTTTTGGAAATTTAGAAATAAAATTTATTATCTTGAGTACCTATGTTTTCATTCCATTGGTATTTTATCTAAATTTATTTAGAAGGAGACACCATGCTCTTTGGGTCCTTAAATCGCTCTTTTTTAGAGTGTGATATTATAGCTGAAAAAACATCTCACCTACCTATACATCGGTTGAATAAGTTTTCTGGGCCTAGAAACCTGGGATTTTAAAATAAAATAGCACCATTATTTTTACACCACATAACTTAAGGTTAAACTCATTTTTTCATGCAAAAGTCACTTTTCCATCCCCGTAAACCTCAATTTTTTATCAGTACTTCTATTGCCTAAAATGACCGACTTTTAAATTTTTGCCGAAATTTTAATATTCAATGAAAATAGGTTCTATAAGTCTCAAAATTTTCTTACAAGCTTCAAGTTTCCAGAAATTCTTTTCTTGTCTCTAACTTTTCTATTATTTATGTCGAGAAATAATAATTTAAAGTTTTATAGTCCAAATTTACGATTTTTCAAAGAGTTTAATAATACCGTTTAGCCAATAAACCAATTGAGGTTTTTTAGAGAAAAAAAATCAAAAACCGGGTAATACCAGGAAAATAATAAACTATAGTTATATACACATTATTTAAAAAAGACTTGTAATTTGAAGCATTATATCAAATAAAATAATTATTTATAAATTTACAAATCTTTATTAATTTTTATTGTAATAATCAAATTATAGTAACCTTGGTTATCATCAACTTAAACTATTTTAAATTTTATAGCTAAATTATATTGGGTAAATCCGCATAAAATAGCCTTTTGAAATTGAGAAAACATCCTTAATCTTAATTACAAAACATGAAATGACTAATTTAAGAGGAAATGATTTCTAGTGATAGGAAGAAAAAAGTGAAACATAAAATACATGATAAAAGAAATTTTTTTCGAATTTCAACTTTCACAGCATAAAATTACATTATGTTTACATAATATTAGCAAAATCGTATCATAATTATATCAATTTATTTTATCAAATCATAATAATATTGATTAATCTTGTATAAATCTTGTACAATAATGGAAAATTTTATCTGAAATTTGTAATATACAGGAGGTCAAAATGGATAGAAAATCATGATTCAAAGTTGTCCCGACATACGTCGCGACATTATTACATATTTTCCTTATAAAATATACTTATATGTATAAACAAAATTGTTTAAAAAAATTGATAAATTTTAATGTAAATTAAAAGACTCGCGTGATTTATAAAATTTTTTATTTACATTAATATGCGTATTAACAGCTCAAATGAACTTAAGTTTCTATTTCTATTTAAAAACATCCTATATGTATTTTTAATAGAAGAAAACTATTTTTAAATTTTGTGTCCATTTGCCAAATAATTTGACGTTTAATTTTCTTTTCTTTTTTTTTATTAACTTAAAACTTCTTATTCCTAATTTAAAAAATTTATAACAAAAAAAGAAAATTTTATTTTTATTTAAAAAATATTTTTATTTAAAATATAATATAAAATACAGCACTCGTACGTTAATTTTAATAAAAAATTAAATTGTTATATCTTCCTGTTTATTTGAATTATTTATGTTTAATAATCTTGTTTGTTTATCTTTTTAATTATTTATTGCTTTTTTTTTAAATATGTTTGTTAATGTTTTAACTTTATTCACGAAACTGAAGAAAAAAAATCTGAATGAAGCAACTTCAGTTGGGATTCTGGTTGTGGCAGATGGATTAACCCATTATGGATAAAACTAATTTTTTGGTATAATGGGGCTGAAAAAGGGGGTGGTTTTCACCCCTTCTGTCACTTTCCCGTTTTTTTTGTAGACAATATTGCTGATATGTTGCTAATCAGATTTCACTAACTTTCCAAAGTTTGTCCTTTTTTTCACAGGACAGACTCGACTATAAATTCTAATTCAAATAAGAACATGTTAGTCAAGGCGCCAGCAATGTTAAATGCATCCAAAAATTTTTTCAGCATTAGAATGGATGCACCTCATTGAAACTTATGTATTTTTTGTCGCTGAAACCGATTTTGAAGGTTTCGTCCATTTTCGGATGGCCAGTTTTGAGTAATGGACGCTATATACTAAAAAATCGGCGAAAAATTAGCAAGATTGGTAATATCTTGAAAACAATAGTTAATTGAGCCTATTTTGGGTACCCCAATAAGGTTTTCGGGGTCGCTGATCACGATTTTGAAGACATATTTATAAAAAATAAAATGGCGGACTCAAAATGGCGTGTTTCTAACCTCAGAAACGGCGATTTATGCTGTTTTAAGCATATTTACGTTGTCTAATAAGTTTTTCGGACAAGTTATAAAGAAACTGAGGTCATATTTTTAATTTTCAAAATAGCGGGCTAAAAATGACGGATTCCTAACCTCAAAATCGACAATAAATGCTATTTTAAGCATTTAAACGTGTTGCATTTTAAGTTTTTGGGGTCGGTGATCACGATTCTGAGGTGAGATTTTTAATTCTCAAAATATCGGGCTAAAAATGGCGGATTCCTAAACCCAAAATCGATAATAAGAACTATTTTAAGCATTTAAACCTCAGAATTGTGATCACCGACGCCAAAAACTTAAAATGCAACACGTTTTAATGCTTAAAATAGCATTAATTGTCGATTTTGAGGTTAGGAATCCGCCATTTTTAGCCCGATATGTCGAAAATTAAAAATATGACCTCAGTTTCTTCATAACTTGTCCGAAAAACTTATTAGACAACGTAAATATGCTTAAAACAGGATAAATCGCCGTTTCTGAGGTTAGAAACACGCCATTTTGTTTTTTATAAATCTGTCTTCAAAACCGTGATCAGCGACCCCGAAAACCTTTTTGGGGTACCCAAAATAGGCTCAATTAGCTATTGTTTTCAAGATATTACCAATCTTGCTAATTTTTCTCCGATTTTTTAGAATATAGCGTCCATCACTCAAAACAGGCCATCCGAAAATGGATGAAACTTTCAAAATCGGTTTCAGCGACCAAAAATACATAAGTTTCAATGAGGTGCATCCATTCTAGTGCTGAAAAAATTTTTGGATGCATTTAACATTGCTGGCGCCTTGACTATGTTGTTTATAACCTATTAAATTGTTTATAAATAAATTAATTTCTAAATGATTTTAAATTATATTGTAATTATATTGTTAATAAAAATAGCATCTTTTTAAATGCTTTTTTTGCATTTCTGAGTGTTATTAGGTCCTGTTAATATTCATTAGCTGGTCTCGATACGTTAGAAAAACATTTAAATAAAATAATTAAAACATTTCCCATAAATTTTCTTAGTTTTTGACCTAATATTTATTTTTAAAAAAAGCACGGGTAAACGGCGGAAAATTATACACGTCCACCACTATAAAATCTGTGCGGTGTGATTTTATGATTATTTATACACATTAATTAAACATTTTATGCAAAAATATCCGATGGAGAAAATATTTCAGGAAAATCAGGATTTTTTTATGTTTCTAACGGCCTAAATTCAAAAACCCAAAAAAGTAAAAATTTGTTTGAAATTTTATAAACCTATTAGCAAAAATCGTATTCAATTTTTTCTTTTGTAAGTTTTTTGGTGGTAACATTACTGGTGTAAAAGTCAACACTAAAAATATTCGTGTGAAAGTTTTTTATGGAAATGCTTCTTTCACGCCAACCTCGTTATAATTTCTATATTTTATGTCAAAAACAAAAATGAATAATTATTAATTTTCTTGACTTGATCGCCCTTTATTTAAGAAAATTGTAATTAAAATTATTAAAATGAGTTAAAAATATTGGGGCGAAATTTTGTGCAAAAACTTTGTTGGTTAATTCTGAAATAGAGTAATTTTACGGTGGGATAAACTACTGTAAGTTCCTAACACGTAATGAAATTTTTAATTTATATTTTTTAGTTAAAGTTCCCCAAAAATTATTAACCAAAAAGAACAATGTCGGTGGCGGCAGTGGTTATTATTTTATAATATAAAGAGATAATTATAAACTAGAAAAAAGGAGATTTATCCGAGTTTAATAAATTTTTCCCCATCTTTCTATAAATTTCTTTTATTGTTATTTTAATGATGTTTTTCGTTCGCAAATGCGAATATTAATTATAAAATATATTTATATAACAATATAGTTAAAATTTATAATAATATTCTCTTGGCGCCGTTTTCATATATACATTTTAAGAAAAACATATAAATTTGTCTGTTGAAAATATTTCTTTTGATAAATTTAATTCTTTTGTTTTGTTGTTTTAAGTTAAATAAATAATTTAAACCTGTTGAAATTATTTCTTAAGTCAATTAAATCAAATTAATTTTTCTGTATCGTAAATTATCAATTTTTAATTGAATAATTGCAACGCAGTATGGGAATTTTAATAGTATTTTTCACACTTATTAACAATACTTTAGACACATGGTACATTCAGTTCAAATCCAATTCATTTCTTATCTTTAACGTGTGCTCTAAAAACCCAAAAATCCCGTATGATATAATTATATATCACATTTAAATTTTGAGCATTTAAATAATTTTATAAAATCTGATGAATGAATACACTAGAACATAAAGAATTATTTATATCCAAAAATTTCTAAATTTATATCATCCCTGTGTGTACATCAATCTTAAAATAAACTATCTAAGTTTTTAATAGTAACTGTTTTTAATAGTAAACGAATTAATGGGACGAAAAATTTTAAAATATTTCATCTCTATAAGAATAAAAATAAAAATAAACTCTATTTATTTCGAATCAATCTTGAAAAATTTTTATCTCATCTATTTTAATACATTTTTTTAAAACCATGTATGCCATGTGAAAAATTGATAAATTAGCATTTAAATGAAAGAAATATTTTACGATGATATTTATAAATGTAAATTCCAGTAATAATTTTTTATAATTATGAAGTTTATTATTTTGCATTTAAAATTAAATTGTTTTCAAAATTTATGCGTTAAAAATAGATTTAATATTTTTAATAAATAAAAATAATTACTTTTTACAACAGCTGGGAATAACAATTTATCAATTACATTTTTTTAAACGTTCATTCGTCTAGTATGATCTTTATACTCCAGTCATTATGACTTCGCATTATGCGAAGGGGTGGGAGGGAAATGTAAAATTGACAACCAGGTAGAGAAAGGGTGAACTATAATTTTTTTGGGTCGCGGAACTCGAATTCGGGGTCAAAAGTGGCTGCAAATTGACGAAACACCCTAAAATGGGCAAAAACAACCACTTTTAAAGGTTTTTTGCAATAATTTGGAACCAGCGGTATAATAATCAAATAAATGCCAATTTTTTGAAAATTATTAACAAAATATAGAGTTTAGCTAACATTGTACCAAAATTGGGTTATTAGGGCTAATTAGAGGGGCTAAAAACTACCCCCAAAATAAGAAAAAATTGAAAAATCATGTAGTAATTTTTTTTTCTTATTTTTTTTTTTTAATCAAGTAGTTGACATTATTTTATTATTTTCTAACCATTATATAATTTAATAACCACCCCTTAGAATATAAAACAGTTAAATTTATGGCAATGTCACTCCTCAGTGGGTTAAAACTACCCCTAAATTTAAAGGGGCAAAAAAAACATTTGTCATTAAAAAATTATTATTTTATATTAAAATAAGAATGCAATGAAATTTTTTAAGGGTAGTTTTAACCCTCTAAGGGGTTAAATAATTTTTTTACCATAAGTATAATTATTTTTTCAGGTACAAAACGAAAAACTTCAAAATTAATACACCATTACGTTTTTTAAAAATTCTTTAAATTTGGGGGTGGTTTTAACCCTATGTGGGGGGAAGGGGTACAAAAAATTTTTAATATAACACATGTTGCTACTTTGACGGTTTCAAAAGAAAAGCATTAAAAAAAACATTAGGTTATATATTTTTTTTTTATTGTTTTGGAGTATTTTTCATATATGCTCACTTAATTTTAACAATAAAAAATCTAAATTATTATAATAAACAAAGAAAATCTTTTTAAAAAAGAAATATTATTCTTAAAAAGACCTTCAAAATTGTCACGAGTATTTCTAAATACTTTTTTTTGCAAGCATTATTATTGGCGAACATTATTTTAATTTTATGCATATACGATTTAGGTAATAATAATATAATGATAACTATATTTTACTTAAGTGTATAATGTGTATTTCCTGTCTATTTAATTGTGTAAATAATTTTTTCAAACTTTCACTCTCGTCATTTATGTAAAAAAACTGTATGATACAAAGATTACTTCCGGATAAATACAGTGATTTAGCCCCATGAACGAAACGTAACATAAAAGGCAGCATCCGAAAAGTTATTAAAAAACTCACTGATTCTCTAGGCCTCAACAGGTCCCAGAAAACCTAAAAACCCTAAAAACCCAAACCCAAAAAATTCAAAATTATATTTTGAAATCTCAAAGAGGCTCTAAAGGGTCAACAAAATTTTTTCTTGAAACGTGGTGAAAGTTAAGTTTTCTAGACTATGAGCAGAGTACTATCTAAAAAAAACCCAACAAAAAAATATTTTTTGGGTTTTTGGTGGCCTGTCGTGGCCTAGATATTTAATTCCAACGGAAATCAGTGAGATTTTTGATAACTTTTTGGATTCTACTACTTGGATTTGGTTTGGTTCCGGAGGCCAAATCACTATACTTATCCGGATGTAGCCTTTGTTTTAAATGTATTTACATTAACCAAACAATAATGTACTTTGGAAAATATTCATTTTAAATTTCTTTATATCTGGAGTAAAAAGAAACTATTTTCTAGCTTGAAATGGCGTAATTTTTGCCCTTTATATAAAAATAGTACATTTTAACCAAAGTCGAGAAAACAAAGAATGGCCCCGATCGTTCCTTAATAATAAACTGTGATCTGGGGCATTTTTTTTGCTCCCATAAGGATAAAATTCAATTTTTATTTTCAATGTGAATAGTAATTTTGTTGAAAATTATTTTTTTAAATGGTTTTCATAAAGTTACTAAGCAGCCTTTTGGTGATTTTATGAAACCACTTATTTCTATTAGCTGTTTTGTTGAATCTCATTTCTTAACGTCGTTTTCTATTTAAGGCTACATGTCATCATTTACGATTCACGATTTATTCAAATTTCACGCAAAATGTAACCAAATATTAGTGAATCATGAAAAATGAATGATAAAAATTTAGCCCCAGACTTAGAAACCTCTTATCTGAATGTTAACAATTTTAACGAGCATTCAAAAAGAAATTTTTTATCTATTAAGTAACACCTGCTAAATATTTTGTTCCTTAAAATTTTTTTCAATTTAATAGTAGTAGTAGCAAAGAATATATACTACGTATGGAAAAATAATTCTTTTGTTATTGACTTGTTTAACTTATGATGGTATAATACATCGTTTACAATAGTATTTTTAAATGTGACTAATGTATATGGGTGCTTTTCACAAAAACGGTATACATACTGTTCTCCGTACTTATATATCCGAAACGAAAGCTCTTTTGCATTTTCTTTTCTTCTAAAGCTTAATAAATAATATCTTTTTACAGTCGCAAACTACTGCGCGTAGATAAGTTTCTTACATTTATAATATAAAATATACTTTCAATAATAATATTTAAAATGGAAAAATCGTTTTAAAATTAAAAAATATATTTTCTTGCAAAAAAATTCCTGGATAAAAATAATAATAAATTATTCCAACCAATTTCTGGAGAAAAATACTAAGTCTTTCTGGTTAATAATATTCAGAAAAATATCCCGAAGTGAAGAAAAGTATCCCGAAAATGAAAAAACTCTTATAATTGATCTCCTTGATATTGGGACCCTAAAAAACAACAAAAAACGATATTTCGCTTATAAAACGTTGTCAAAAGCTAAAATAAATAGTTTCATCTGATTTCTGGGGAAAAAATGTATAAAAATCCCCCTTGTAAAAATATTCAGAAAAATTTTTTTTTGAAACTAAAAAACTTTTATAATTGATTTCCTTAAAATTGGAATTCATCTTTTTTTCTAAAGAGCAGGGAGACAAGTATACTTGAATGGTGCACTAACGTTCCTTAGTTCAGAATCCCTCACAATTTTTTTAGTTTTAAACGTTTCAAAAAATCGTGTACTTTTATATTAATATTAATAATCATGTAGCGACCGCACGCATAAATAAAAAATCCCATAAATATAATACGTAGAATTTATTTTTTCATTTGTAGCAGTAGCATTTAAAATTTTAGGTATTTGGATCTTAATGAACATAAAAATAAAAAAAAATTGAAAGAAGAAAGATAATAATTGCTGTGTCGTAAATAATAAAAAAATATACAGTTCTCGTGAAAAACGCCCATATACTTGTAATAAGGTATACGTGCTTTTATGCACGTAGGCAGAAATTTTTTGTGGAAGAAAATATCTATAAATAGAAATCCTATAGGAACTGGAGATTTAAAACAGTTTTAGAAAATTTGTTATACATTTATTTATCGTTAAACACTTTTAAGACCTAATAAATTTCTTGAATTCCATGTACTTTTACTATACCAAAGAGTATAGTCAAAGCACATGAATATTAAAAAAAATTAATTAGGTCTAGAAAGGGCTTTACTGTATACTTAAATTTTAAAAATCTATTCGAATTGAAAATACCCATTTTATTTTAACATTTTATTTCCCGTAACAGTATATTATCAATGTGTGGTATGTGTTATTTTTGCTAAATGGGGTGTGTTTTTACCAAAAGACACAATATATTAATCAGTTGTATGCAAGAGCGAGTGCAGATAGCATGAAAAGTTCAAGGCTTATATTTTTGCCCGTTATTCAACAAGTTATTTTTTATTAAAAGAAAAAATTGTGACCACCTGAGGTTAGAGAAAGATTATTGTTTATGCATGCGTATAATGAAATAGCTATTTTTTAAACAAGGGATAAAATATTGGTTTTTGACCTTGCATGCAATTGCGAGTGCAAATATGGTGCAAAGGTTGTAAATCCCGAAGGTTTACAGGGCCTGAGGTGCATAAGAATTACGGGGATGGCTATGGAAAGCAACACGTGTGAGTATGACACCTGAATTTCTTTTCAAAGATAGCTAAGACCCCACTTTCGTATCCTGGTTTTTTTGGCCGCGGGTTCTGGAAAAAGTTACAGGTCCACAAAGTTGGCCAATTTTTCGGAAAAAAAAATGAAAGTATGACAGCCCGGAATAGCCTAGATTTTTAGATTAGGCCAAAAAATACTCAGTTTATTTATGAGATTTCTCGGTATCTGGATTCTGGATATTAAAGTTCCAACGTTTACTGCGCTTTTTTAAATTAGTTTGAAATAAAAAAATTTACAAGATATCAATTTTACATTCAAAATCTTTCAATTATATAGCGTTGGAACTTTCAATTAGCGAGGAAAAATATATATTTCTTGCTACAATGGAAACACCTCCAAATTTGGCCATAAAAAGTTCAAAAAGTCGTTTTTTGCTATTTAAGGGTTTTCTGTTGCTTTTAGAACAAAAATGAAAAGTTTTCCTGAGAAAATAAATCTAAAGAAATTAAATGGCAAGGGAACTTGTTCGGAAAATTTGCTCTAAATGAAGATTTGCGTGAGAATAAAGCTTTGGTGACCCCTTGTAAACTTTTGTATTTCAAACTAATTTAATATAACGCGGGTAAACGGCGGAACTTTGATAGCCCGACATACTCGTCCAGAACCTAGATACCAAAAAATCTTATAAATAAACTAAGTATGTTTTGGTCTTGGCTATCTCTGAAAAGAAATTTAGCTGTCATACTTACACGGGGTGTTTGCCATAGCCATCCCCATAGAAAGCACTTGTAAGCACCGAGGGACTGTGATCGCATTTATAGTCGGGTCCATTTCGTTATTCAAAAATAAAAAGCATGACCCTGACTGACTTACGATGAAACCTATGGGAATCTCTTCAGACAGCCCTAAAGAACATTGTGTACAATGAATAAACTTGCGCTGATAAAATTTGGGTGAAAACCCCCTCAATTCCCTCCCCCTTAAGCCCTAAAATTTAAATTGATCTTTTTTTATAAAAACGACCTCTAATAGGTTTTTTGGGTCACTGAACATGAATATGATATCGGGTTTTACTGAAAATGATTCAGTTGCCCAAAATAGGCAACTTTAGGTTAATTTTTTTAAAATCGAGGGTAAAATGTACAATTTATATCACAAGTTTCATGCATAATTTTTTTTTAAAAAGTGTGTTAAAGTTATCGCACCAGTGTGTAAAAGCAAAGAATATATATACTTATATATTCTTTGGTAAAAGCAAAGATTGGTAAAAGTAACTTTAACGCACCCTGTAGTATAAAAGATATTTTATTTAATAATTTAAATAATTTACAAATTTAATACAAAAGTATAATATTACAAGGCTCTTACAAAAAAATGTTTTTAACTATCTTATAAACTTGTATGATTAAAAACGTGCTAATTAGCTATGTAATTATTGATTTAAATACGAAATTATTTATATTTTTAATGCTAATTTAAAATATATTTAAATTCAGAATAAAAATAAAAATTTACATTTAAAATACACTGTATAAAATTTGATAATAGTTATGTTAATAAAAATCACGTAAGCCTAGGTCAGTTAAAAATTATTTAATCTTCATTCGTTCTATTTGTAAAATTGTTAATAATACTATTGTTCCAGTATTATATGAATTATACTGAATGATAGATAAATTATCGTATTTAATGTATGCATATAGGTATTTTTCTTACAATTCAAATTAAATATTTTCAATGCTAATCATTGATCATTGCTAAATCCATGCTGTAGCGTAAATTGTTTGTTATTATTATTTTTATTAGTAGACTGGCACCTTATAAATTTTAATTTTTAAATTATTATTTTTCATAAGCTTACGAACTCTACTTTTTCAAAACTCAGTCAATTAAGGTAGATATTAACGCATTCGATTTACTAATTAAGTTTTGATTTTTTAAAGCACCAAAAATTAGGCAACCTTTGAAAAAAAATCAAGCTGGTTTATAAATTAATTTTATCAATGACGGTATCGCTTCTAATTTCACAAGCTCTTGGTAAACACAATCGAATAATATTCCAACTTCACACTTGATTTATGAAGTTTTTACGAAATGTAGCATATCAAACTTCTTTGAACGGACCCTCTGGGGGACTGGGTTTTCCCTTTTCGGGGGTAAAATAACTTACAAAACTTGTATAAAAAAATTAATTTCTTTTTTTTCTAGAGGGGTGATAAAATAAATTTGTGACGTCCAAAAGGGGGGGGGGGGGTTCAACTTTTATGTGACAAATCAGACAAGGGGTAGGAAGGTCTCAAAAACCTTAAAAAAATCGTGGACGTCATTTATGGAAGACCCCCTAGGAATGGATTAACATTTTTCAAAAATATACACCCCTTGTCAGTTACAGTCCCCAAAAGTTTGATACACTGAAAAAAAATTCCGGTTGCCGCAACTTTCCGAATTTATTTTCAGTGTTTGTTTTAGAATTTTGTAAAAATCATTTTTTTTAAATTTTCTTTATGTTTCAAGCCATCACACTTGCAATCGTTTAAGCCAGTAAAAAGCGCCGATTTTGACCCATTAAGTATCAATCATACACAGCTGAAATTTTGATTAAAAGCTGTTAATCTATTTTTTTTTTATTTTGACAAGCTTTCTAGACTAAAGGCAAAAAGCTTATAACCGGTTTGCGTTAACATATAACACAACCAAAATACATGGAACATGTTTACTTACAGCTGAGCATAGGCACACAAATTACAATACAATTTGCTATTTTTATAATTTGTAATTATCACATTTACTAAATTTTAAGATTCTAAATCTCAAACTATTCTGATTCCCTAAACGCGTATTATTCTGGGTCCCTAAATCAAAATTATTCTAAATCCCTAAATCCGGATTATTCTAAGTCCCAAAATTGAAATTATTCTAAGTTTTGTATGCCCCCCACCCCGCCCTTTAAATGGAAAATTTAACCCCCCTCCTACTTCAGACAAATTTGACCCCCCTTGATTTTCAAATTTCCAGGGTACCTTCCCTATAAACATATTCCATATTAAAATGATTGCTTTTTCCAAATTTAACATCAGTTTTTACGTAAATTCCCACAATAAAGGGTAAAAATAGGGGAAAACATGAATTTTTGGCTTTTTTACATTTGTTCTGGGCTTTTAACTGTAAAATGTTTAACTTACTACTTTTATTATCTAAACCTCTTCATACAGTCAAAAGTGTAATGTGTATTTAATTATAACATTTTTTTTCAATTCAGTGACTACCCCTTATTTCGTTTATTATGCAAAAATGAAGAAAATTTTTTGATTTTGTAATTCTTACTTTTTACCCCTTGTTTAGGATTTGTCACCCCCTAAATGGTTAGAAAAAATATGGTCAGCCCACATGCACAATACACTTTTGATTGTATGAAGAGGTCTAAATTTATAAGGTTTTACAGCTATTCATATTTACTCTTTTTGGAGTACGTAAAAACTGTTATTAAAGGAAAAATCAATCATTTTCACACCTAGAAAGATTGTTGGGTAATTCCATGGATAAATAGCACAAAATGATATGCGAGGTCTCAAAAATAGGAAATTTGATTTTTTTTCGATAAAACAACTTAAAAATACATGATTTCCCAAATTTGAAGGTTTTTTATTTGAAGGTTGCTATGCTAATTTAAAGTTTTTTGGTCAAATTTCTCTCCTCACCCACCATTTTTGAAATTCCCGTAAAAAGCTCTAAAAAACGTTAAAAATAGAATAAAATTTGATGAAAAATTCGAATTTTCAGGCAGATTTTTCCCACTCTATGTCGAAAATTCAAATTTGTGTTAAACTTTAAGTGAAAATAATTCAAAAGTTTCCCGCTAAAAAATAAAAATTTTTTTCTCAAAATTTTCCAAAATTGCATATATTATACTGAGAATAATTTTTGTTTTAAGCGAGTAATACCGATTTTCGTGAATTTTCCTTTTTTTTAATTTTGACTTATATTACTCATTTTGCTGATTTCCCGCTAAGTCACGTGACGAATTGAAAATCTGACCAAAAATTTAAATTCTGCGGGAAATTTTACAAGGGTATAGTAATTTTGGTATCCTTTGAATGATACATCTCAAATTGACAATTTAATTAAAATAGATTATTAAAATATAGAAAAAATGAAAATTTAAAAAATAGGATTTTCTTAATTTTTTTACATTTTTAGCCTAAAAACCATGTAAAATGTAAAAATATAAATACTTCTTTTGGAAAAACAAAATTTATGTCTATTATTAATAAAAATCAAGTTTTTTTTAAGTTAAGATTTTATTTTCTATCAAAATCTCTATAAATAGTTAAAAATGTACCCGAAAATCAATAAAATACCATTTTATAAATTTTCATTTTTTCTATATTTTAATAAACTATTTTAATTAAATTGTCAAATTGAGATGTATCATTCAAAGGATACCAAAATTTTACTATAACTTTGTAAAATTTCCCGCAGAATTCAAATTTTTGGTCAGATTTTCATTTGGTCACGTGACTTAGCGGGAAATCGGCAAAATAAGTAACAAATCAAAATTGAAAAAAACGAAAATCGGTATTACTCGCTTAAAACAAAAATTACTCTCGGAAAATTTTTTTCAGTAAAATATATACAATTTTGGATAATTTGAGAAAAAAATTTTTTTTTAGCGGGAAACTTTTGAGTTATTTTCACTTAAAGTTTAACACAAATTTGAATTTTCCCGCGAATGGACATAGAGTAGGAAAAATCTGACTGAAAATTCGAATTTTTCATCAAATTTTACATTGAAAACCTAATTTTTTTTCTTTTTTAAACGTTTTTTAGAGCTTTTTTACGCGACTTTCAAAAATGGTGGCTTAAGAGAGAAATTTGACTAAAAAACTTTAAATCAGCATAGCACCCTTTAAAATTTATAGAAAACCTACAAATTCGGGGAATCATCTATTTTTAAGTTGTTTTATCGAAAAAAAAAAACAAATTTCCTATTTTTGAGACCTCGCATAACTCGCATATATTTTGTGCTATTTATCCATGGAATTACCCTGTTAGAATAAAAAAAAAAAAGGTTTTGTAGTAATTTAGTAATTAAAATTCCAGCTATGTACGAATGGTGCTTAATGGTGCTTAAATAAATAAAACAAATCTTATTCTTGAAACTCCTGTTTTTCCTCAGTATTTAATATTTGTCCTCAAAAGTTAAGTGAGAAAATTGAAAATTTGAAATTTGTTTACCGGAACTAGATTCAATCTATGTTGCAAAAAGAAAAAAGACTACTTTATAAAATAAAATTATTATGCGAATTCTTATTTAAATTAAGAGATTGTAATTCTGTATATAATACCTATTTTTGAAATACATCCAAAAATAAAAAAATCAATTATGGAGAAAGTATTTTTTTTGAAAGTATTTTTAATACTGTTATAACCTTCGGAATCTTCAAAAATATTTTACATAGTTTTAGTATCGTCAAGTTATGATTTCTGTTGGCTTTAATATTTCATCATTTTTTTTTTTTTTTTTTTTTTTTTTTTTTTTCATGTAAACAAAAATGTTAAAATATATAACAAAAGTGCAATGTTAAAAAAATAATTTTAGTCAATCAAGTAGGCGTAACAATTTAGATGCCATACTTATTTTTATAAAATAAATGATCGTTTGTGATTGGTTTAAATAAATTATATGATTATAAAAAATTTGATGTATACCTGACTTAACAATTTCAATAAACTTACAATAATATTTTATTTTAGTGCACTTGTGATTTTAGGAATTAAGTGTTGTTTGTTGTACAAAGTTTTTAAAATAAAGCATTTTTTTTTGATATTGAAAAGTGTAAAATATTTTTAAAAAGTGAGTTTTATGGTAAGAATGAAAAATTACTTAATTTTTTTCATACCTTAAATTTATTTTTGAGTCAAGGTCATTTTTGACCTTGTCATACAAGATAACCATTCACAACTCATTTTAAACCTAAATTTTATAGGCAAACGAAAGTTAATAAATTTGGCTAATCCAATTTTACTTAAAAATTTTATTACACAGAAAATTGCAGAGATCCCAATTTAACTCAAAAAAATTTAATAATAAGTAATTAATAACCTTGAAATTAAAACTTTCCCTGATCTTGTCAAAAGATTCTGCAGCATTTAATCTTACTAACCCAGAATATATATATCGATCATCGATCAGTTTTAATATTAAAATTTAAATATTTGACAAAAAAAATAATTTAATCGTCTGAAATAATTAGAGTTCAAAAATTCAAAAATTTCATTGATTATCGCCACGTGCTATCATAGTGATCAAAAAAATGTTAAATCTATAAATAAATTCTAAAAAAATCTGATTGTAATAAATAATTGTTTTTTTTTTCTCGATAACACATAAACAAAACTAAAAATAGTATCATTTTAAATCCTTGAAATGATATGAAAATATAATTATATAAATTATCGAATCAATTATTTTTTAAATTTTTAACTCATCTATAATTTTATTATATATGTTAAAATTTCTTATTTTTAAGTTATAATAAATGCTAATTCAAGAATAAATATTTTTTTATATTACATTAATTACGGTAGGTTATGAATCGACAAAAAAATTATAAAATTTATTTATAGCTTAATACTTTTTTTTATATTTATATGTATTCTTGGAAATTAAAAACGTTTGATTTAAAAAAAAAAACAAATTTGTTAATTCAGTTAAAATTGTTAAAATGTTTTTGCAATTTATTTATAATTTTATCGCGTATTTTAATAAATAAATATTTGGCGATTCTTTCAACATCCTGTCTTGTCCGAATTTTTGAACTTTGACTGCCAATATTTTGGAATATAACCGCAAAATAGTTCATACAGTTAATGTAATAGTTAATAGTTAATGAATAGTAATAGAATAAAAAATAATTACTAATAACTTCAGATTCAAGAATAACGCGTACAGAACAAAAAGTTTTTAAAACTTTTCAAATGTAAACAGTTTTTCTGTGTCATGGATATTATTAATGAATAACACAGCTGCACAAAAAAAAATTTCTGATCCTATAACTAAACCTGCCTACAGGTAAGTTTTTCGATGTCCTAGAACCGAAGCTGAAGTCAGAATTTAGCCTACACCCTAAGATTTTGCCCCAGCTACCCCTAGCCACCCCCTAAACCAACCCAAAAATTAAATATTTTACTATGTCCAAAAGTTAAAAATAAAAGTACTTTAGTTACGTATTTTGATGTTCTAAAAACAAATTTGAAGTCAGAATTTACCTATCACCCCTATTTATTGCCCCAGCTACCCCAATCACCCTCTAAACTGCCCCAGAGGGTGAATATTTTACTTTGTGCAAAGTTCTAAATAAAAGTATCTTAAATACGTTTTTTGATGTTCTAAAAACGAATTTTAAGTCAGAATTTATCCATCATACTTAGTTTTTGTCCCAACTAGCTTAGTCATAGAAATAGAATGATTAACTATTGGTTGTCGTTGCCCGGGTGAATACAAAGTTGGCTGCCCCGCTGCTGCCCAGCTCAGGCTCCATAATGAATTTCACCATGAAGCTTCTTAGGATATCCCACATAAAAAAAACAGAATTTTTTAATTCAGAGTCAAAAAATCGATTTCTTATTTATAAATATTTTAAAAATTTAAAGTTATCTCGAAAGTTATAATAACTGATAAAAATTTAGTAAATTAAGATATTTTGATTTATGTTATCAAAATAAATTATCATATAAAAGCACGTTTCAATTGTGTGACAATTTAATTGTAACATCCGAGGAAAAGAAAAAAATTAATAATAATGCGTTGATATATAATTTTTTTTCCTTTCGATTTTAATAAATTATACATAATAATATGTATTAAGTTTTAAAATTAATGTGTAATAATATCTAAAGGTCAATTTTATTCTTTATTATCGAATGATAAATATATATGCAAAAGCAAGTTGAACTTTTACCTCAAAAATAAAATAATATAAAAATAATATAAAAGATATTTCTGACTAATTTTATATTATGATTCTATTATTTATTAATCAATTATGGAAAATTTCAATTACTTGACTATATCAGGATCACGTTGTTCGCCCGCATTATAATCTCCCCTTATAGTTTTATTAAAAAAGTATCAAAGAAATATAGGTTATAACCTATAAAGAAAATAGAAAAATTCAAATTTAGTCAAGGCGCCAACAATGTATGCATCCAAAAATTTTATTAGTACGAGAATGAATCCATTTCAGTGAAACGTATGTATTTTTGGTCACTGAAACTGATTTTGAAAGTTTCATTCATTTTCGGATGGCCAGTTTTGAATGAACGCTATATCATAAAAAATGGGTGAAAAATTAGCAAAATAGCTAAATTCTTGAAAAGAATTTCTAATTTAGTCTATTATTGGTACCCCGGTAAGGTTTTCGGAGTCGCTGATCACGATTTTGAAGATAGATTTTTAAAAATCAAAATGGTGGACTCAAAATGGTGTTTTTCTAACCTCAGAAATAGCGATTTATGCTGTTTTAAGAATATTTACGTTGTCTATTCAGTTTATTGGACCAGTTATCACGATTCTGAGATCATATTTTTAATTATCTGATTATTAAAAATCTGACCTCAGGTTTGTGATCACCGATCCCAAAAACTTATAATGCAAAACGTTAAAATGTTTAAAATATCATTTATTGTCGATTATGAGGTTAGGAATCCAACATTTTTAGCCCGCTATTTTCATAATAAATATGATCTCAGAATCATGACAACTAGTTCGAAAAACTTACTAGACAACGTAAAGATGCTTAAAACAGCAAAAATCACTGTTTCTGAGATTAGGAAAACGCCAATTTGAATTTTAAAAAACTGTCTTCAAAATCGTGATCAGCGACCCCGAAAACCTTACTGGGGTACCAAAAATAGGCTCAATTAGCAATTTTTTTTTTAAATTACCTATCTTGCTAATTTTTTACCTATTTTTTATGATATAGCATTCATTGCTCAAAACGGGCCAACCGAAAATGGATGAAACCTTCAAAATTGGTTTCAGTGACCGAAAATACATACGTTTCACTAAGGTGGATTCATTCTCATTCTAAAAAAATTTTTTGATGCATTTTACATTGCTAGCACCTTGACTAATTCTTAAACAAGCAATTTGATTGGTCTTTGTACTGTCCACAAGGTGGCTCAATTTTTATATAATAGATAGTTTAAAGTGAATCAATTGTTTTATTCATATCATATAATATATGCAACTATATATATTGTTACAAAAATAGGGTATTTCTTGTTTCATTAATAAATGATCCATTAAAAATATAAAAAAAACATAAGTGTTAAAAGTTTAGACCCCCCCCCCCTCACAATACGAAGAAAAATGTTTTTGCAATTGGTTTTGAGCGTTCGGTAATAAATTTAGTGTATTGTTAATTTACACGTTTAAAATACTTAATTAAAGAAATCGGTCTTTACGAAAGCTTCTTAAAATTTCTTAAATTAATTATTATAAAAATATAACGAGTGATAAAAATTAGATTTACGTTTAAAATACATTTTTTTCAAATATTTAGGGTGATTCGTAACTATGAGGCATAGCAGAAGTACATAAAACAAAAATATTTAAATTATGGTTGAAAAAATTTATTTATACCAAAGAAAGAAAATTAACTTAACGAATTCTTATTCGGTAATAGGCGAGCGATACCCTATAGTGATTGAAAATTGTTTAACTTTTACTAAATTAAAATCAAAAATTACTTTTACGCTTATTTTTCGCTATTTTTAAACAGACTTTTTTCATGATTCATGAGAAAAATCTACAAAAAAAAATTTTCAAAAAAGAAATTAGTTTTTTGGCAAGGCGTAAAGTTTGACGTTTAACTTTAAAATTTCACCAGTTTCTGAAAACTGTTGGAAAGATACCAAAATTATCTTACTATTATAAAATTTCCCGATTATTTGTATTTGAAGTCAGATTTTCATTTGATCACGTGAGTTTGCAGGAAAGTTCAAAAATTTTTTAAATTTTTAATTTCAGAAAAATGGACTAAATTTAATTTAATTTAAATGATTATTTTTTTTTTACTCTACATATTTTGGGTTCTAAGCAAGTAATTGAGTTAAAACTACATAGTTTTTAAATATTTTCATTCATTTAAACAATATTAGTCAAATATAATAAAGTGTTTGTAATTTTAAAAAAATTATGCAGAACTGCTCGTATAGATTCATTCATAAAAATCAAACTCAGAAAATTCAATTCATACATTAAAAAATATGTATGTATACCTATACTTATATTAAAAATATTTATTGGGTAATCATGTAAAATGTACAGAGGGACTTTTATCATATGAAACTGAACAAATTTTGTTTTAAATTGTTGAATATGGTTTATTTTAGTTTTCAACACACGTGAATAAAAGTAAATTTCTTAAATGTAATAACAGGCCATTGAATAAATATCTCGACTTGGAGAAAAATCCTCCAGAAATGAAAAGTTGTGTAATGTGTTGGTTTTGGGCTAATTTGAAAGGGCAAACAAAATCGGACACCCCAATCCAGTGCTGGGCCCCCCCAGGGTGGGTAAAATCTGGGGCAAAACGGTATTTTGCAAATAACTCAAAAAGTAAGCAAAATATTAAAAAAACTTTCAAATAAAAATTGTAGCTGAGATAATTTCCTATGAAAATGGTTCTTAGACATTTTTCGGTCGGACGCACTGGGACCGAGCTATAAGCGATCAAAATTTAGACTTTTTTTACTAAATTTTCAAAAATCGATATTTCACATAAGAAAAAAAAACGCGTTTTTGATGAGTTTTTTTATTTTTTTGTAGTAAAAAGTGTTAGATATGGGTATACAAGGTTTTTCACATATAATAGTATGTTTGTGGATGTAAAATTTTGCATGTATATGTTTCTGCACCCCTACACATAGACGTTGCAATCCCTAGAACATGCATTTTTTGATATTTTCAGCTAAAAAATCTTATAAATATGGGCAAACTTAGTATGGAATTACTTATTAGAGATCTATACTATGTATTCAAATCAAAATATGCACATATTTCAATGCAATTTATTATTTATTATTATATTTATTAAGGAATTACCAGAATTGGAGCTGAACTAAAATTTGTTTAAAATAAATAAAATAATATAAATTATTTTTATCTATAATAAGTTTATTGGTAACAATTGTACATGCTTTTATATTAACGTTTCTTACTTGTGACAATTAATTGCTTTACTTATGTTAATTATACATGGATAATTGGGTCTTTTCTCACTCTTTTAAGATTTAAAAAAAAAAAATCAGGCAATTCAAACAGATCAATGAAAAAGTATAAAATTAAATAAAAAGTGCAATGACATGAAAATGTGTCCACTATAAACACTGGCAAATATTTATGGGATCATATACAAATAAATTGACAAGATTCCTTTCATAACTTATTTCCAGTCACCTTACACTTAGCATAACTGATAAAATAATTAATTAAAACTTTCATTTTAAAACTTCAAAGCAATGATAAAAAAAAAAAGAAATGGTTAAAATAATCAACTGTATAAAATTTAAATAAAATAAGTGGGAGGAAAAAAGAATTAAAAATTAAAGTTAGTGGTAAAAGAGGTTCATCTCATTAATGACGTTATATACACGGTGATACACAAATGCTAGAACCTCGAATACCGTCTGTGACAATGTTAAACTTACGTAATTTTTATTCGCTCTGTTTAGAATAGAATGACATAAGTTTGACAATGTCACAGACGGTATTTGAGATTCTAGCGTTTGCGAATCACCCTGTTTATCAATATACATTGGCGTAATATGGTCCTTTTGACCCACAATGGCTCTTTTGGCCCGAGGGTTCCCTTTAGCCTAGGGGGTCCTTTTTTATTGTAAAAATTTAAAAAGATTATCATTTAATAATTATAATAATGAATCTAATGATATGGATTTTGAGTTTTTAAAAAGTTTGATTTTTTGCAGAATCATGTGTATGTAATTTTCAAAATTTGAGCACATAAATATAATAATTCAATTAAAAGATTTAAAAAATTTTAAAAAGTCAATATTATTATAAGTCCCCAAGCCCAGATTTTTCAAATTCCCTATGAAAATTCTAAATACTAATACAACTAATATTCGAAAAAAAAGTATTATTATACGCTAATACAAATACATTTTTAATTAATAATAATAATTCATATATCACACGCATAAAAAAATTAGTAAATATAACTAAAATTAAGATGTTGTTTACTAAATTCAGTTTGGTTAAAAGTCACTATAAAATATTAGTAAAATTTACTAATAAAATTTGTTTATCAAACTAAAATCTCAATTTTTTTAGTAAAATTTACTAATTTTTTGGTTATATTTACCAATCTATATTAATTTGTTTTTACTACATTTTTATAGTAGTCAAGGCGCCAGCAATGTTAAATGCATCCAAAAATTTTTTCAGCACTAGAATGGATGCACCTCATTGAAACTTATGTATTTTTGGTCGCTGAAACCGATTTTGAAGGTTTCATCCATTTTCGGATGGCCAGTTTTGAGTACTGGACGCTATATACTAAAAAATCGGCGAACAATTAGCAAGATTGGTAATATCTTGAAAACAATAGCTAATTGAGCCTATTTTGGGTACCCCAATAAAGTTTTCGGGGTCGGTGATCACGATTCCGAGGTCAGATTTTTAATTTTCAAAATAGCGGGCTAAAAATGACGGATTCGTAACCTCAAAATCGACAATAAATGCTATTTTAAGCATTTAAACGTATTACATTTTAAGTTTTTGGGGTCGGTGATCACGATTCTGAGGTTTAAATGCTTAAAATAGTTCTTATTGTCGATTTTGGGGTTAGGAATCCGCCATTTTTAGCCCGCTATTTTGAAAATTAAAAATCTGACCTCGGAATCGTGATCACCGACCCCAAAAACTTAAAATGTAACACATTTTAATGCTTAAAATAGCATTTATTATCGATTTTGAGGTTAGGAATCCGCCATTTTTAGCCTGTTATTTTGAAAATTAAAAATATGACCTCAGAATTTTTATAACTGGTCCGAAAAACTTATTAGACAACGTAAATATGCTTAAAACAGCATAAATCGCCGTTTCTGAGGTTAGAAACACGCCATTTTGAGTCCGCCATTTTGTTTTTTATAAATCTGTCTTCAAAATTGTGATCAGTGACCCCGAAAACCTTATTGGGGTACCCAAAATAGGCTCAATTAGCTATTGTTTTCAAGATATTACCAATCTTGCTAATTTTTCGCCGATTTTTTATTATATAGCGTCCATTACTCAAAACTGGCCATTCGAAAATGGATGAAACCTTCAAAATGGGTTTCAGCGACCAAAAATACATAAGTTTCAATGAGGTGCATCCATTCTAGTGCTGAAAAAATTTTTGGATGCATTTAACATTGCTGGCGCCTTGACTATAGGTTAATTTTACTATTCTTTTTTTTGCGTGCAAGTACAATCGAATCAGAAATCACAGTTAGGACGGACCCGAGGCCGGATATTTGCCGGATTATTAAATTCGTTACTAAATTTAAAATAAATATATATAATAGTAGGTGCACCGGTTTTAAATATAATAAAACATGCATTTTAAGCGTCTATAATATACTTGAATAACCGGATTAAACTTTGAAATTTTAATTATTTAAGCCTCTTAAAATTTATAATTTATCAGACTTTTTCCTCATAAACAATTTATCTTTTTCTTTTTAAAAATTATTTTACTTTCAACTGTCGCCGAAAGCGGTACCGGATTATTGCAATGGGCTTGTCGGTGTATGAGATGCCGGTTTAAAGGACTCTTACTGAAAATAAATATATCGATATCGATAGTGATGATATTGATTTATAAAAATCTAAAATACATATAAATTGTATTACTAAATAACTTACAACAATAGTTATATCTAAAATTATAAACAAAACCCATAAGCCTTTACGGGATTATGACGCGAATCATAAGTAGCATTTACATCACCTTTTTTACTCTACGGGGGTTGGCGCGCAGAGGGAGGAGCTCATTAGTATAATATACATATATTTCTCTCGACATTTTTTTTGGCTAAATTTAGCGGTCAAATAATTTTTCGTTGTTACAAATTTAGATTGAGACGTAGTTTTACTTGAGTTTTAAATAGTATAACAAGTGAATTTTTTATTTTACTTTCATTTTGGTTGTTTGTTTGTTTATTTGTTTTTTTTTTTAACTTTTTTTTTTGGTTTTTTTTTTTTTTTCTATAATTCTACAATTTTAAGTTAAATTTGTGACATTGATCTTAAAAAGCACAAGTGACCTTGGTGATATCCCATAAAGAAAGAGCAAAATGTAAATATATATTAATAATTACATATCATAATAAATTACATAATAAATTATTGATTTATGATAATTTAATTTTTTTTTAAATCTATTTTTTTTGCTAATCAAACATTTATAATTTTCTGTTTGCTTAGTATTATCATTATTATTATTGCTGAATTTCGTCAAAAAAAATTTGTGGTTTATTTTATTTTTAGAAATTATTTATTATTTTTTTAATATTTCTTTAAAAATACTCGTGTGTGTTTATGTGCATGCATCTTTTTGTAGTTCTCTGCCAAAAATCATTAAATATATATATGAGCGATTCTTTCTCAAGCCGGCCACCCCCACTGTCCAAAAATAGAGGCAACTTAAAAGGATTTTGGTTTTCCCAAATTGAGAAAAAACGAGAAAAGGGTCTAGTCTTTATTCTTATTGGCCTTTTCAACTTTATAAATCTACTGTGCCCATTTTAAGCGATTAAAATAAAAAAAATTCAAATCAAAGTAGCTTCGTGGTAAAAATTAAATTAAAAAAATTTCTTAAAAGTTGTTATTTATTAAAAAAAAAGGAAACAAGATCACCCGCGTGGTCATTTGTCGATTCCTTAAAAAGTTTTGTGGGTGCCATGCAGTTTTTAAAAAGCGTCATCTTTGACTGTTGATATCTCTGAACTTACAGATCCAAAATAAAAAAGTTTTAGTGCAAAATTTTGATACATAATAAATTTTCCGAATGGCAGGGGTCAATTTCATCGAGTAGTTTCGGATTTAGCATTTTTCGGGTATTAATTCTTTTAAAAAAATGGATCAAAATTTATTTTAAAATTACCCTTTAAATTGCGAAAATCTGAATTTTAAATCCGAAACTACTCGATGAAATCCTCTGCCAGTTGGCAAACTTATTATGTATCAAAACAGTACCATTTTGCACTAAAACTTTTTTATTTTGGATCTGTAGGTTCAGAGATATCAACAGTCAAAGTTGAAGCTTTTTGAAAGCTACATAGCACTCACAAAACTTTTAAAGAAATCGACGAATTACGACGCAAGTAGTCTTGTTTTCTTTGTTTTAATAAACAAAAACTTTGAAAAATTTTTTTTTTTTAATTAACCGTTAACCTACTTTTATTTCAATTTTTAAATTTTGACCGGCCGCCACTCAACACCCAAAATGGGCAAAGTATATTTACAAAGTTGAAAAGGCCGATAAGAATAAAAAACTAGACCCCTTTTCCGACGATTTGAGAAAACCATCATCTTTTTAAGTTCCCTCCATTTTCGGACAGAGGGGGGTGGCCGGCTTGAGAAAGAATCGCCCATATATATATTTTTAAATATAGAATAATTTTGTATTTTATGCAAGAGATTTCATTATTTGTGTTAATGTTTTTGTTTGAAAAGAAAAAAATAATTAAAAAAAATGAATTTTTAAAATATTAATGATAAATAAAATGACATTCATGATTTTAATTAAATTATCAATATATTTAGAGCTGATAATAATCATTTCTTAATTATTTTCTTTAAATATTTTTTAATTATACTTATTTTTAATAATACAAAATTTTTTTTAGTGATTACAATATAGAACACGTGATCAAAAATGAAACTTTTGAAATATTTTTATGTTGTGAAATTTAATGAAATTTTTTTAATTTCTTTTTTAATGTAATTTTATTGTTTGCTCATTTCTGCACTAAAGTTAATTATTTTTTTGAGGTTGAGTAAATTTATCAGTGAATGACCAATGGAAAACGAGTGGTTATTTACTAGATTTTAAAAAGGTCATTCACTGGCGAATTTACTTTACAGCAAAATTGATTTTTAAATTATTATGCTTTGATCTTGTATATGCAATGTATCTGAATCCTCTATTTTATGTCCTAAACATCGTTTTTTACACATTTGATGAAAATATTATTTTGTTAACCATATATAGCTATTTTTATATGTGAATGGTGAATAGGCATTAGGTTATTTTAGAAAGCTTCTTGCTTTTAAGTTCAAGAAAAAAAGTTTTTAATTAAACTCTAAAAATTATTTTTAAATTTTATTACTATATATTAATATTCTCGTTCGCTGGTTTGTATAAATTTTTGGGTTTGAAAATCTCAAAAGTGTATAAATAAATTTTTAAAGAGCCTAAAGATCAATATCAAAAATAATTCTCTTTCATAATACACTTAATCTTAAATTATCTGCTCTATGTCCTCTCAAGCGACCATCGTTTCCATTTTCAATGAAAAGAAATAATTATAATGTTTGATAGTTGGGGTCTCCAAATGTTAAAAAATGAATGAGAAAATAAAATTGTGACCAAATTTCGATGGCGAAAGTTAGATTTTGCACAACCAATATAGGGAAACTTCAAATTTTTCCATCAGCTCTCTCAATGTCCGAGATGTGAAGTCAAAAGTAAAGAGATCAAGGGCACGGAATAATACAGTGTCTTTCGGAATGACTTGCCGCGTTTCTATTTATTCGAGTCAAGGTTCAAGTTTAAGGCGTATAAAGCGTTAAAAACTTGTATGTCTCTTGAATTTGCTACGCACTCGAATGAAACTTGCAAGGCCCAAAACAGGTCAAGTGTACCTAAAGCTCTTCCTCTAAAATTTATTATAAGAAATAAATATCGTTTTCTTTGTATCTGAAATAATATATCGTTTTTTATTGCTTGTTTTGAATTTACAAGATCAAATGCATTTAATCCAAAATTTAATTATAATACCTTTAATTACTAAAAAAAATAAAATAATATTTACAATAGTAATTCATCTTATAAGATAAAATAATAAAATGACATTATTTTAATCCTTGATATTATAAACTTAAAAAAATTTTTTTATTCGCAGATTAATCATTTTAATAAATATTTTAATAAAATCTCTGATAAACTTGATAACCTCTTCAACTAAATTGGCGCCTTTTTTCTATTGTTATATAATAAATTTATAATCTTTTAAATTCAAAAAAAAAAAGAAAGAAATTTTTTAAATTTTAAATTAGTTTATTATAATTCCATTCTCATTAAAATAACTTTTTTTTTTTAATTTATTAATTTCCTTGTTATTATATACATTTAATTACATCATTTTTTGTTTTATTGAATTTTCCTGCAATGAAAATTAAAAGGAATTTTGATGTATTTCGAAATTTTTAGGTTCAATTTTATAGTGAAAATTCCATAAAAATACAAAAATTTACAAATTTTCTTTTCCTAAAATTGATTATCATAAAAATTAGCATTTAAATTTACACAAAAATTGAAATTTTTGCCCTTGCTTTAACAATAATTTTAAACATCGTATTAAAAACGTTTATTTATAATATCAATTAAAAGTTTAAAGATAATAATTCATTTTTATACATTTTATCTCATTTATGCATTACTAAGTATATATAATATTATATATGCACTTATATATGGGACAAAATATTAATTTGTAGGTTTTTCTGAAGATGAAAAATGAACTAAAATAACTGAATCTTAATTTTTTTTTATCAAGTCAAACCTGTAGGGCTGTAGAACATTTATTTTTGAACTGTTATTGTATCAAAAACTAATAGCAAAATTTAAGCAAATATAAAGAGCACAAATTTTTCTTTAACAGTAAGCAAAAACGTGTTTCTTGCCAAAAATATGAAAAAAATGCCCTAAATTGCAGTTTCCCATCGTAATTTAGATTTACAATTTGAGCCATTCTTTGTTTTTTTAATTTAGTCAAGTATGTTATTTGAAAAATGAAATGTTACTACCACGAACTTTCTGCAGAAAATTCAACCCACAAACAGGTTAAATACAATTTATTTTTCAAATTTTGCTCAAAAACTGTAAAATTTAAAAAGCAAATTTTTAGATCTTAACTTTTGCCTAAATTTTGATACTGACTTTTGAACCTCTTCTAATTAAAAATGAAAATCTTGAAAGTACACAATATCACAAATTCATATATTGACCCATATATATAATCATGTTAATTCATAATTTTGTTATATCCTGTACATATAAATATATTTTATAATCAGAGGGAAAATTACAGAAAATAAAAAAAAAATAATAATAATAATAAATAATTTAAAATTATTTCTTAATATATGTAACTCTTTGACATTAAATATAAAATTTTCTTTTTACAATCTTATCAAATTATGATATTTATATAAATTAACATTGCAATAATAATTCAGTAGTCAGTTTCTTCTTAGACGTTAAAGAGAATAGATATTAAATAAATATAAAGTGTTTTAATTTAAAGTCTAAAAATTTATAAATTGTGTTTTTTTGGTTTTGTTTAGATCTAAATGTGTTCAATAGCAATACAATCAGAGCATTTATTGGGGCATAGTCCCCCAGTTTATAGCTCATTGTTATATAATTCATTAATGGTTACAACACCACCAATAACCACAAGGACTGTACCACCTAGAATACGTCCTTGTTTATCAACTGGTTCTATACATTTGGATGGTCTTATTAAATCAAATGACGATGTCATTAAAAGAAACAAAAAACGCGTGGTTTTTGCTGATGATCGTGGACGTCCTCTTACACAGGTAAATTAGTACTTGAAAAATTAGTCAAAAATCATTTTGAGTACAAAAATAAATTTTTTTTTTAGGTACGTGTCATGTCAGAACCAAGTAATGTACCACCATTATGGTCAAGTGCATACGTCACAAAATTAGTACGTGGTGAAATAGTTCAAAATTACGAAAATGCAATTGGTACAACGACAGCAGCATTCACACAATTACAAAATGGAAGTAACGATATAATAAAAAATGGTTTAACAGATAATGATAAACAAGAATGGGAATTAAGTTTTACACAACCAGCTAGTGATTATTTAGCTTTTCGACACAAATTAGACAAATATAACGTCAGTTTGGAAAATGTTATTATCAAAGAACACGAAAATAATTTAGTTGGTACAATAAAAGTTAAAAATTTATCGTACGATAAATTAGTTATTGTACGTATAACATTTAATAATTGGTTAAATTATCACGATATTAAATGTATCTATGTTGAACAACCTGGTATGACATCGCAAACATCAGTTAAAAATTTGTACGATACATTTAAATTTGATATTAAATTAAATAATCAAGAATTCTTAAAAAATCAAAAAGATCAAAAAATAGAATTTTGTATCAAATTTATATCTGGAGGTTTTGATTATTGGGATAACAATAATACATTAAATTATATTATCAGCAAAAAATTAAATAACGTAAGAATACATTCGATATTACAACGTGCATTAACAACATCAGTTATTGAAAATTTTGGATATTCCTAAAATTTTTTTTTGTCATTTTTTATATTATCATTTTATATTATGCTTTTTTTTAAAAAAAATTTTTATCGTTTAACAAAATTTTAAATCAAGATTAATAATTTCAATGCAATTATTGTGATAAAAGAGACTAATTTATTGAAATTTCATAATTATTGGAGTATCCAATGTTAATTTATTTATTGTGAATAATTTTTTATTTATGGCTGGATATTTTGTATTTTAAATTTTATTGCTTTTTTTTTTTTAAACTTGTGATTAACAAATGAGTGTTTTTATTTTTTTAATTATTTTAATAATCGTTGTATTTTAAAGAAAAAAAGCTAAAATATCTATGAACTTTTGATAAAAAAAAAATATAGGAAACAGAAAAAGAGACAGTAAAAACAGAAATTAATAACGAAAATACAGAAAATAAAATTATAGATGTTAATAAACAATTGTTACAATTGGTATTGTATCGTCCATTTGAAGAAAGATTAGGTCTTCAGTATATGACATGGAATCAACAATTATCAACAACAGAAAATGATAAAGAAAAATCATTACCTTACTGGTGATGGGATTAAAATTTTACACTGTTAGTATATCCGTCCTCAAAATAAAAATAAAAAGTGCTACTGTATAATTAGATGGACACAAATATTTTTAAATTATCAAAGTTTTTTTTATTATGAATCTCAGATATTATATGGATGAAATTTATTTTTTTAATTTTTAAATTCAAGATTGTAAAAGGAATGATTTATGTATGTTTATTTTACTTAAAAGAACTGAAGATTTTAACAAAAATTATGGGTAAGTTTAACTTTATGTAACAAATTTTTTATTTTTTTTTTTCGGTGTTATACAAAGTATTTAATTTTGTTCTAAAATTTTGAATTTATGAAATTTTGTGAAAATCCTCCCAAAAAAATTAAAATCATAACCTACATTATGACAAAAAAAAGCTGTTTCATTCCGTAGTGTAACAACAGTGGCGAAAATTGGATTTCCCACTATTATAATCCTTCCCTATTAGGTGCTAAAATACTGACTTTTGTCTGAATATTGCAATTCTATACATTAGTAACCCTGTTTTCAACGGGGGCCTAAATCCCTTGCCCCCTGGGGACCCTTAAAAAATCAAAAAGGTTGAAATTGGTAACGAATTCTGAAACAAGCCCCAGAAAGTTTTTTTTTCACCCTTAAAAATTTAGAACTTGATCTCTTATATATAACATATAAAAGTCATTTCACTTGTGAGAAAAACTGGTACAAAAAATTTTCATGAAATTACATTTTACACCTTTTAATAAGAAACTCTGTATTAATCACGGTTCCTCTCGCAGGTTGAAGGTAAAAAAAGTTTAGACGTTTAATCAATATTACTTTCTATTCAAATTATGGAAAAATCATGACCCTGTGTAAAGCAAATCGCAATTCATATAAATTTTTCCAAACTCTTAAATTACTTGATATTAAATTACATATATTCTGATAAAAATTTCTAATAATAGCTTTTTCCTGAATTGCAAAACACTATTAATATATGATTATAATTAATATATTATATAATTTATAATAATTTTTATTTTACAGATTATAAAATGAAAATGAGAATATAAAACTGATTTGGTATGACCTCAAAAATGCAGAAATTATGTGGACTATTATCATAAAAATCGTAAACAGAAGTATAAAATTTCAAATTTTTCGAAAAATTTAATAATTTGTAAATTTAATTAAAATAAATGACTATATCATATCAAAATGATCAAATATATGTGAAAATAAAATAATTGAGGACGTATAAAAAATTTTTTAAAACATGACCAAAGGTTTATAAATAGAGAAAAAAAGGAATTAAATCAGAGCTTAATAACTGTAACCTCAAAGACTGATAATAATTTACATAACTATTATATGTGCATAAAATAATAATATTAAAAAAAAAAAAAGAAAAAAAAAAATTTTTTTTTGTAGGTTAATTAGCTTATATAAGATGACTTAATGTTATAAAAACTGTGATAATATTTTTAGATTTTAAATAGACTTTTTTTTTGTCAAGAATAATTTTTTATTTTTTTTTTTTGTAACGTAACATATATAATTTATATACGAATAATAAAATTAAATATCAATAATTATGTATTTTGAGTGATATCCAAAAAAATCTGTAATAGAATATTCCTAAAATCACTTATTATATTTTTTGATATTTTGGATTTTATTATTTGTCATTTTTTATTTTTTTTTTTTTAGTGTCCAATATTATTATTTTATGTGTGCATATAATGTTTTTTGAACTTTAAAGTCAGAAAAATAACGTAAGTAACTGGAATTTTGAGTTCTGAGCAGATTCTGGATAGAATTTCTGGGATTGTCTTTACCTGGTTGAACATTTCAGGAAATCTACTGTACACCCCTTATTAAAGAAAATTTTAGGTATTTCTAAAATTTTCTTTAAAAAGAAAGAATTTCTTGAAAATCTTTTAAAAAATTCAAAAACTATTTAAAATTTGCCAAAAATTTTCAAGAAATCAGAAAATAGAGTTAGAATTTTCCGAAACTTTCATCCAGCAACAGCAGAGTGGATCTGCCCAGATCCCAGAAATCCTGTTTCTTTTATGTTATTTTTTCACTAAGGTTGGTTGTTATATAAAAAATTTTTTTTTAGTAACTTAGATGGTAAAATTATTTCCCTAAAATTAAACATTTACCCTTTTTTAATGGTGCTTAAATAGAACAAAACTGTTTCCTGCATCATCAAAAGTCCTAAAATTCTTAACTATTTGAACAATAGTTTTATAGTTATTGAAATTTTTAGCAAAAAAAAATTTGTTTTTTAAATATAGTAACTAGATTAAATGCAAAATACTTTATTTTTCTCTTTTATAATCTTTTCGTGTATTGTACATTATTTGCGCCTTTTTTATACTTTCAATATCAAAAATTTATAACTTTTATATTTAAATGACACTAATCGTATCCTAAAATATAAGCACTTTTTATGTATTATTTTTTTTCTTAATTAAAAAATTTATAATAAAAAAATAATTAAAATTTACGAAAATTTCAAAAAACTCGGTTTTTACATTATTAGAATTAGAATTTGTATAAAATTAACAAATGTTTGTAATGGACGTTTATATTTAATTATTAAAAACAAAAAGAATTCAACAAAACAAGCATAAGCAAACAGTCTAAAATCGAAAATCACTAATAATAACAAAGATTTAGATTGATTGGCTGAATATTCAAGCTAAAACATCCAGCTGTGTATTAAAAAAAGCAAAGAGAATAAATTATGATAAAAAATTTAATTGAAAATATTTAACTTTTTATACACTGTTAAACAAATTTTAATTTATTTACTGATTTGGAGAAAATTTTTTACAGTGTATATTTTAGAATTTTTATAAATTAATTTTTTTTTTTAAAGACACTTATTGTTAAAAGTAAATAGTGATAAATTTTTGAAAAATTTTTCGAAAACTGCTAAATTAACGAAAAAAATTATTTAAATTCAAATTTTTCAAAAACTTGTCACTATTTACATTCAACAGTGCTCGAAGAACATTTTATTCCAATAAATCAAATTATGTCTTTATGTACCTAAAACGAAAAATATTTTTATTGAAACAAACTGAAGCGAATAATTCACTGTAAAAAATGTTATAAATGTTAAGTCCTTTCTAAACCACTTGATAATCATTTTTTATGATTATCACGTTTTTTAAAAATTGATTATTGACTAGAATAAAAAGGATCTTAATCTGCGATGAACGAATAATTGTGTGTATTCCAAAAATGTCCAAATTTTTTATATCAAGATTTAATATTTGAAATTTTCAAAAAAAATATATTTTTTTTAAATGTAAATAATTATAAGTAAAAATATACACAATTATTAAAAAAATGGTTTTAATGTTAACTAAAAAATAATAATTTTAAGAGAGATTTAATGAATGTATCTATTGAATGAATGTCAAAGATTTTTGTAAAAACTTTATTTATTGTTAAATGCTGGCAGAGAAATTTCTATTAATTATTTGTATAAATAGTTACTGTTTCCAAATTAATTAACATAAAACTGCTCTATTTTTTGAAAATATTACAAATAAGTAGCTTACATTTGGAGTTTATTAAGTCAGATTTTTTTTTTTAATTATTAATAAAGAGATTGCAATGTAATGTAGTTAAGTTTAAATTTATATTTACAAACAAAAATAACCAATTTTTTAGGTATAACTACACTGTTAAAAATTCTGTGGTTACTTTTTATTATTCAAATAGTAAAAGCTGAAACAAAATTTTTAACAGTGTTAATTCAGCTAAAAATGGGTAAAATTAATTTTTTTAAAATATATAAATATATATAAGAATATATGCATAAATTATTAGAAATCTATTATTATTATTATTATTATTGAAAATATATATTGTCGTTTTTTATATACATAAGTTATAATTATTGATAAGAAATACTCAAATTATTATATTATAAATAAATGTACATAATTATATTTTAATTTACTATATACTCTTACAATAAAATAAAATTGTGTTATAAAAAAATAATTTTTAAATATTGTTTTGCTTTTTACTTATTATACCTTACTATAACTATAGATATAACCTGCAGGTACAATATGGATTATATGGTTCTAAAATTTAATTTTTATTGAAAAGTTTGGTTTATAAAATTTAATTATTAGTTCTGCATAAAAGTAAAAATTTTTAATAATATAATATTTTTTTTACAAAATATTCGAGTAATTCATGACAGGTTCCACCCCAACTGGACCCAAGTTAATTGAAGGGACGTAGAAATTGGTCCAAATTATTTTTTCTTAAAGTACAACTAAAATCAATTAAGTACTCTCAAAATCAGTTAATTTTAGCTTTCTACTACGCTCCGTTTTCCTACTTGATTTTTGACAGCCATTTTAGTGTTTGTGAACTACTTTTGTCAATTGACTCAAAATATATTCTTATTTTTGCTGATAAATACTTATTTTGCTGTCAAAAACATTTACCTTCTAAGTACTTACAGGAAATTTCCCGCAGAATTTTATTCCGAAATTCAAATTTTCACTTGGACTGCGCATTCGTGAGAAATTGCGTTTTTAATCACTACGCCTTTCTGCTTAAATTTAAAAACACTCGGATTCAATTTTCTCTAACGCCTAAATTCCTTTTTTGTAACCTATTTTCATTCCCCACAAAAGAATGAAAGACAAAATAAAAATTCGACCCCAGATTCAGATCCCTCGAGAAATTTTCCTGGCCCAAAGTCCTTAAATTTTAGCATCTCCTTATCCCTATCCAAAACCCAATCACAAAATTACAATATTAAAAGATTGATAACATTATTTACAATATTTTAGTTAAATTTTAATAAATATGGCCAATGGATTATTTTTTTGAAGCAAAAATTAAAAATTTTAACCTTTTATCTGTAAGTTTCTTTTATAAAGAATTGATTTTATTCTATGATTAAGAACTCTGGTATTTTTTATTGCAAAATTTTGCTTTAAATTCTATAAGGATTCGCTTGAATAATGATGATGAAAAGGACATATGTGGAAATTTAAAGGAAATTCAGACAAATAATAGCATAACATGCAAAACAAATACACAATTTTTTAAAATTTATATTTAAAAAATTTATTAAACGAGGTATTCATTTTCATCATGAATACATATTTTTATAATATTTACATTAAATTATAATATCATTAAAATCGTCATTAACACTTTCATTAGGCCATACAACACTTTCAATCCAATCTAAATAAGTACTTACTTTTGTATAAATAGCTGGAGAATTAGCAAAAGCACAAAATTTACCAAAACTTGTTATACCAACGATGCTATACATGCAATATGGATCTGACAGTACACGTTGAAATGGACCACCACTATCTCCCTTTAAATTATAATGTATTAATTAAATGTAAAGATTAACTGTTTGTAAAAATATTACTTGGCATGTATCTTTTCCACCTTCCATTACTCCAGCACAAAGTAAATTTGGTATAATTCCTAATGGTAATTGACGACTTCCTATTTCTTCAGAAAAACTACTTTCACAATCTTCCTTAGAAATATAATCAAGCTGTACTTTTAATAATTCGTTGCTTCCACCTGTATTATCTTAGGATAAAAATGTCAGTTTAAAAATTATTACATTATCAATATAGCTTTTAAATAAAAAAAAAATAGAAAATATACAATAATCTGTTTTTCCAAAACCACAAGCAATTCCTTTTGTACCAGGTAAATTTTCTTCAACTTCTAAGCAAGCTGGTCTTACAGCACTATTAAATTCAAGTGGTCTGTCAAGCTTTAATAATCCAATATCATGATATTTAGAAGGGTAAGTAAAATTTGGATGTCTTATCCATTCAACAATATTTCTATCTTGATATGTATAATCAGGATTTTGCAAATTATTTGTTCCAGCTCGAATACGTATTGGACGTCCTCTATATATTGTTTATGAAAAATGGTTTTGTAATTATTTTTACTTTTTAAAGAGTTAGGAAAATGAGTTATTTGCAAAAAACAAGTAACTAATATAGAGATTTTAAAAAAATATTTTTTTTGTTCTATTATAGTTAAATTTTATTAAAATTTATGGAATTTAATTTTTAAAAATTGCTTTTTTTGATTGACCCACCAGAAGCCAACGCAGTTTTTAATTAAATATTGTATACAAAAATTGATATAGAGATATTTTGTATTGATTAACGAAATTTAGTTATTTGGTCTATTATAAATGTTCTTTGGGTTGGTTATCGCAAATTTTTGGACGCTGAAAGGTTATTAAAACGCTTTTTTTAAATGGTTTTTATCGCAATATTCATAAATTATAATGAATTTTAGTATTGTTCAAATTTAAAGGTGTTGGGCCCCAAAAAAAAATTTCATAAAGAGAAAAATCAAGAAACCCATCTTTAATAATATTCCTTATTTAGCTACACTGTTAAAAATATAACTACTGTGATTTTACGATAAAGTTAGTAAATGTACGAAAAATTAGTAAATTTTCGAAAAAATTTGCAATTTTTCGCAAAAATCGTAAATTTACGACGATTAGTAAATTAACGAAAAATGTAGTAAATTAGCGATTTCCTTTGTCACGAATTTTTTATTAAAATTCGCAATTTTTTGACAAAAATCATAAAATTACGACTTAGTTGTAATTTTTCGATTTTGTCGAAAATTTATGACAAAGGAAATCGTTAATTTACTACATTTTTCGTTAATTTACTAATCGTCGTAAATTTACGATTTTTGCGAAAAATCACTTAATTTTTATTTTTATTTTTAACAGTGTACAGAAAAATTGTAGGGTAATTGTAGAAAAGACCATAAGAACTATTGAAATATCATTAGGGAAAAATGTCAATCAAAATCAGATTTTTATTTTTGTCAATAAACTTAAAAAAGTAAATAATTATTTAATATATACCTATCAACAGTGGAAAGACAGTGGCTAGCTGTTAAGATAAAATTTTCTGAAATTATACTTCCACCACACTCCCATGAAACATGAGAGCCTGATGAATCTTTTCCCCGAGGCTTACGAAATCCAATAGCAACCTAAAATAAATATTGCCATACAAAAATCACTTAAACAATTTTTAAAAAAAATTTTTTTAAATTTTACCCACCATATGAGGAAATTCTTTATCACTTGCTTTTTCACCACCAACAATAAGTGGTGTTTCTACAATCGTACATTGAGAAACACTTATTTTTTGGGCATCAAGTGATAGAACAGGTGATAATTCAACAGATTCAACTAATTTTGCATATTCTTCGCATTCTGAAATAATTAAAACAACGTCAATTATTTATTTATTTCCTTTAGTTTCAATATGATATAAATATTATAAATAGAAAATTATGTATTAAGTTTAATTATTCCAACAATTTAATGAAACAGTTTTAAATAAAAAAAAATAACAACAAATAACTATTTGATAAATAAATCTAAAAATATGTGAACTTAATTTCTTTATAAAATTAAATTTATGAGAAAATAGAGTTTATAGAAAAATGGTATTTTCTGTTGTAACTAATTGATATATTTAATCTAGTATATTTATTAGTTATAATAAATAGAGCATTAAATGACGTATTATTTATAAATAAAATATAATATTTGTTAATGTTAATGAAATTTTTTTTTGTTTTTATAAAATAAAAGCTTGATAAAATTTTTTTAGTTATCAGGTTATATTTAATTTATAAATTATTTTCATTCATTCAAGCTTTTCGTTAATTTTTCATTCACTCAATTCAATTAAACATTATGAATTCAATTAAAGAAGTTTTTTGGTAAAAATTGTAAGAAAACAAACTTTTTTTTATTTCTTCAGTATTTTATAAAATTATGTAGTCCATTAAAAAAATTAAAATATTTTAGGAGACTACATTTGTGAAATTGCCCCTTTCTGTCAGATCAACCTTTCAAATTGGCCAACAGAAAAACTAATTAAAAAAATATTTCAAAATTCTCAATGTCATCGCCCAAAACTGGACTGAAAACAATTCATCGAGAAATGTTCAATTTTAAAGTAAAAAAATAAGTTTGCTTTCAAATGTTTTTTTTTTCATCAAATATTCATTTCTTTTTGATGATAAAAATTTTTAATTAACTTTTAAATTCTATAGAACATTTTTTGTCAAAAATATTTTAAGTTTAAAAAGGAATTAATGCATTGCGCATAAAATTTTACGTTACTTTTTCTGCTTAATTTAGTTGTATTAACTGGAATGAAGAATAAAATATAGAATGCAAGCCATAGGACATAATTTTTTGCATCACGAATTTTAAACATCTTTAAATAAATTCTTTATACAGTAAAACAAGTTTTATCTTAAACCAGAAACTTCCTTTTTTGGAAAATTAAAAAAAGAAAAAATTTAATTTTATATACAGTCAGGATTTGAATAATTGACTTAACTAACAAATAAAAAATTAATTTGCTGATTAAAAGAACGTAAATGTCGTTTTTAAGAATAATTACAATAATATATGAGTACAGTAATTTTATGATTACAAGGAGAATGCAAAAAATTTAGGTTACCAATTACTTCATGCTTGAAAATAGCGCTGCTTATTTTTTGAAAAAAATTTTTTCAAGTGAAAAAACAGCAGGACTCTGACTCAAATTTTTATCTATAAACAATTTTAAGGCTAACAAATTAACAAATATATATAAAAGATAATAATTTAACATTTGTTAATTGCAATTAACTAATAGGAGTCAATAAAAAATATAAGATTTTAGGGAAAATTTTTGTAGTTCTTTCGACAGCAATAGTAATCACGCCCATAAATTCAATTTTATTACTCAGATAATAAAATGGCCATGGAAAAAAATGGGTGGTATTAATAATTTACCAGAAAATCCATATTTTTGAGGTTAATGAATTTATTAAATTGAATTTATAGGCGTGATTACAGTGGCTGGCAACAGGACTATTATTTTCGTACAAAACGTAAAATAATATCTATTTTTTTTTAAGAGTATGCATCAAAGTCAAAAATTTGGCATAATGTTTGAAAGAACACTACTATTTTTCGTTCAATCCTGGGTAAGACAACATGATCCAACCTGAGGAGAGAGAAGGGCCCCTTGTGCGACCCACACATTTTTTGTCTCTAGGTGAAATTACACACTGAGAAAAATTCCTATTTGAATCAAATAGATTCTATTTGACTCAAATAGAAAATCTTCTTGATTTTGAACTCAAATAGATTTCTATTTGAGTCAAAAAGAAAATTTTCTTGAATCAAATTCTATTTGAGGTAAATAGATTTCTATTTATTACAAAAAGCAACATATTTTGCTGATTTCTGTTAAGAAACCATAAGGTGTTATTGACCCAAAAAGATTTTAGTTATCTCCTGTAAAACCTTCAGGATGAAAATGAACCGTTCAAAAAAAAGTTGATATCCTCGAAGTAAAATTTTTCATTTTTCACGTAAAACTATTTTCCGATTTTCCAAGATGGTGTGGACCAAAAATATCAATAATGGAACTTTCTAAAATACCTGGGGGTTTTGGAGGTTGAGAAAAACGATATTTTTAATGAAAATTTCAATATTTCATCCTAACGTATTTTCTGATTTTCCAATATGGCGGAGGAAAAGACATCAAGAAGGCAACTTTCTACATTACTTGGGGGTTTTCGAGGTTGAAAGAAACGAATTCATTTTTCATTTTTCAACCTTACGTATTTTCCGATTTTCCAACATACCTAACAAACTTGGAAAATCGGAAAATACATTAGGGTGAATAATAAAAAATTTTCATTAAAAAAATGATTTTTCTCAACCTCCATAACCCCCAGGTATTGTAGAAAGTTACATTCTTGATATTTTTTGGTCCACCATCTTGGAAAATCGGAAAATACGTTAGAGTGAAAAATAAAAATTTTTCATTAAAAAAATCGTTTTTTTTAACCTCCAAAACCCCCAGGTAATGTAATTGATCTTGAGTAATTTCAAATTAAACAGAATTTTTTTTTTTACATCATTTATTTATAATACGTATATTTATAATAAATAATTTTTGTCAGCGGCCAGAAAGCACTTATTTCCCGGCCACTGCGCGACCAGAAAGACTCGCCACTGACGAAAAAAAATCGTATACGACCCTTGTCCATAAATAAAGAATGACCCGAATCGCAATTTACCATTTACGTACGATTTGGGTCATTCTTTACTTTTCTGGACACGGGATCGTAATATACTATTAAAACAAATTTTGGTAATTTAAACAACTCGAAAAGATTTTTAAACATTTCAAAAATGTTTCTGGTTTATAATTTTAGTTTACTTTGAAACCTTTAAACCACGTAATTTATTTTTCAGATATGTATTCTTATTTATTGGCTATATTTTTTTCATCTAAAGAGTGGCCGAAATAAACACTAAAAACCCGCCCCTTTTTTGCAACCTGCACTGAAAAAAAATCCGCTTGTGGCAAGCGGAATTCCGCTTGTAGTTAGCGGAATTTTTTATCTCGTCAAACGATTGCAAATGACTTGAAACGTAAAGAAAATTTAAAAAAAATTTTTCCCGTTTACTTGGGATATGCGTATTTTGGTAAGATGAGATTTAAGAAATTTTTTGAAAAAAGAAAAGAAAAAATGTTTTTTTTTTAATTTTCTTTACGTTTCAAGTCATTTGCAATTGTTAAACAAACAATTATTGTTTGCGAAGGTGGTTAATTTTCTGCTAAAGAAAACTGAACCAAAATTTTTTTTTTTGCAAAATCTTTGTTATTATGCAATTTTTTCAGAATTAATCCACAAAAAAAACTTGTAACTAGTTTGTGTCTTCACAAAACCAAAAATCATGGAACATGTTCACTTATAACAGTTTTAACGTATACTACCTAATATTATAAGTCCTAGAACCGAAATTGTAATAAATCCCAAAATATAAATTATCCTAAGTCCATAAACCTAGTATTATTACTATAAACATAGTATTTAAAATTTTTGTTCTTATCAGGGCCTGATCAAGCCCTGACTCTCAAGACCTTAAATCGAAAATCCCTAAGTCCATTTGACCCCCCCCCCCAAAAAACGTCGCTTTTTCACCTGGAAGTAAACATGTTCCGCATGCATTTAGGTTGTGTTTACACAAACCGGTTATTAGTTTTTTCATGATAAATTAATAAATTATTGGGTTTATACGATAATATAACAAAAGTGAAATTTTAAAGTAAATTATAGGGGGTGAAAACTACCCCGAAAATAAGAAAAGATGGTTAATACATGATGTAAGTTTATTTTCTGCTTTTTTTTTAATCTTAATGTTTTATCGTATTTTGACCTTTTTATAGTTTTTTTTATCATTATCCAGGGCGTGAAAATGGATAAAACTATTCTATCAAGTTTAAAAAAAATTAAAAAATGTCTTTAAACATATTAATATTTTTCAAATTTTAGAAATAATTTTGAAAATTATACAATATTTTCTTCGGTTTCTCTAAATTTAAATTTTTGCAGTTTTTCTAGGTTTAAAATATTTTACAAAAATAAATTCGCAAATCTGTGAAAATTTTTAATAATGAATTATTGTTAAATTAATGCAGGTTTGAAAAATGAGTTAAAAATTAATTACTATTAAATCATCCTAATTACTATTAAATCATCCCAAATTTAATATTAAATTTAGAAACGTAGAATATCGAATATTATTTTAGCATTGAAGTAACCGGGTACCTTATTATTTTATTTTGCGATATCACTTTTTATTCTTATATTTGTTTTTCAAGAAATCAGTGAAATATTCATTTTTAGCGTCATCAATCTAAGTATTTTTATTTTAAAAAAAAATATATATATTTTTATCCTCATATTAGAACATTTTACTATCAATGAGATCATTCTGACCCCTAGGTGTCAATTAGTACCCCAAAATTATTTTACACTATATTAAATACTAAAAAATACAATATTTATTTTCTTATCCCTAAAATATCTGTTTCTACATTCTATGAAAAAATTTAGAATATTTGAAATTTTATATCCTTTTGCGACTAGGTACTTCACAAAAAAATTGTACTAGAATTAATCACCAGCCGCAGACAGTTTCCCTATAGTATATAGTTAATAAAAATGGCAGACGAGAGGTTAAATTTCTCTAGCCTCCATGTTGTAGATCAACAAAATTAAAAAAATATAATCGTCAAAGAAAAGTTTATTGTAATTAAAATTGTACAGTATATTTTTAAAACAATAATAAGCGCTTTAAATTTATGGTTTAACATTAATAAAAATATGGTAATTAATTGTTAAATTTCTATAAAATTAATTTTTATGTCAAGTTCTGTAAAATATTAATTTTTAACAAAAATATAATATTTTCAAAATGAAAGCTTTATTAACTATTTAAAGAAAATAAATGTTAAAAAATGTATTAATAAAATGGCTAAAATTTATTGGACTGTGATAAAAAAATCTGGATTTTATAGGTAAATATTTTTTTATAATTTCCAAACCAATTTTAATAATAAAATTTTCAAAAAATTGTCTTCTATTTTAGATTCAGTATTAAACAAAAATTGAATCGTTTAATAATTTCTTTTAAATCTTTATTCTACAACCATTTTTTAAATTGGAGCTATGTTTGTGATACATTGTTAGAACCTATTTTGTGGTTTGTCGAAAATTTTACAGGATGCCTTGGACCAGTAAGTGTACAAAAAAAAACTGATGTTAATAAATTATTTATTTATAACTTTTTTATAGATTTTTGTGATATTGACAACTATATTAACAACGCTAGTTGTGTACATATGTTATTATGTTGGATTTCCATATTGGTGGAATATAAGTCCAGCTTTCACAATAATATTATTAATTGTCGGTAACTGGTTACTGGTTAATGTTTGTTTTCATTATTATATGGGAGTAGCAGTTCCTGCAGGATTCCCTCCTAAAGGAGGATTAATTCCAGAGGCAGTCAGCATTTGTAAAAAGTGTATTAAACCTAAACCCCCAAGAACTCACCATTGTTCTATATGCAATAGATGCATTCTTAAAATGGATCACCATTGTCGTATCCTTTTATGGTTGTAATTACATAATTTAAAAACTTATTATAAAATTGAGATTGAAATACCTTAATAACACTGTACAGCTTGGTTAAATAATTGTGTTGGTCATAATAATCATCGATATTTTTTTCAATACATGGCTTTCACTGTAGCAGGGATGATTTTCATAATGGTTTTTGGTGTTCAAATAGCATATGAAGAATTTTTCCTTTCTCCGGATCCAGAACCTCATGGTTATCCAGTGCGTATTCAGAATTCAGAAATAGTACAAATGGTAAATTTATAATTAGTTTTATCAAAAATTGACTGATTCCAAAAAAATTATTTTCAAAAATCAGTATACTGCTATTATAACTACAAATAATGCATAGAAATTTTTTATATTTTAGCCTGAAATAATGGATCACCTTAGTAAAGAAGAAAAAGAAGATATTGCTAAGCAAGCTGCTGAAAGAACTGAAAATGAATATAAAAGGAAATTAATAGTTCTTGCTGCTTTAATTTGTGTTGGAACATTTTTAGCTCTTGGAGGATTAACGTGGTGGCATGCAGGTTTAATTCGTAGAGGAGAAACTAGTATTGAAGGTCGAATAAATAGCACTTTGGAAAAAAAATATAAATCACAAGGAAAGGTGTATAAAAATCCATATGACTTTGGCCAGAAAGAAAATTGGTGGTTATTCTTAGGCTTACATGGCAGGTGAGTTAATTTAATTAATTATTCATATTATTATAAGATATAGCTCTTAAAAAATTTAATTATAATTGGTTAATAATTTTATTTAACTGCACATAAAACTAAAGCAGAATATATTTTTTTATTTTTAATTCTGAACCATCATTTTATTCAAACTTGTCCTTAAAGTTAAAATTTAAATTATTAGGATTTAATAAACCTTTAAGAAATGTTTAGGAAAAAAAAAACTTTTCTTCTCCATTGTTGAAACAATTAAAACTAAAATATTGTAACTAAAGCATGTTCATTTTTATACGCCTGACGTTAGTTATAAATTATATAAAAAACAAAAATAAATTATATATAATGGTCAATTTCAGGTGAAAAAAATACTTTATTTATATAATTATATATTTTTTGCCTGAAATTGGCCTTTTTATTTAAAAATTTATTGTAACTATGTATTTTAAAAGCGTCATGAATCGTTATTTCAACTTTTAAAAATAAATTATTTTGAATCAAGATGATTCATTTTCAATGAAAAATTTAATTTATCTACCTCCGTATTATTCTTATCGTTAATGACTCTTATGCTCATAATTTAAAAAAATATTATTTAGTTTTAGCATCCTAGAGAGCTACTTAAATAAATGTATATGATTTATTAAACTCAACAAATACGTGGCTAAAAAATATCTGCAATTTCAATTCTCAATTTTTTTTATTTTTAACGTATCAAGCAGTTTTAAATTTTTGCTAATTTTATATAATCAAATAATTTATTAATAATTTTTAAAAAATTTCATTTCGATGAAATTAATTTTTATTAATATTTTGATGTTAGAAATGATATTTTTAGCCTAAAAAAGGCTGAAAAAAATTTTGAAGCCACAACCTTCAGATTATTATTTTGACGCTCTAACACTGAGCTACAGGAAGATAGTAATATTTGCTATCCATTTTTAAATATCCTCACTAATCCTTAGGCCATGATAATCAATAAAACGAATGTTCATTTTTGTCCCAAAAAGACTAATAGACTAATATTTAAATTAATGCTATAAGCAAAATTTTTAATAAATATTGGTTTTATAATCGGTTTTATAGGCCATTCAAATTTTATACAAGTTTCAAGTTTTTAAAAATTCTTCACTAAACTTAACTTTTTTCTACAATTTTTTGCGAGATATCATACGTCCGAATTGAAGAGTTTAATGATAAAAAAATGATCGAACTGACAAAAGAATGAGTTTTCTAGGGTTTTGTACCTTTTAAAAGTGAAAAAAAACAAAAGAATATTTATTTTAAAAATCTAATTATCTCTGAATTGGCTAAATGAAAAAAGATCTACAGGCTCTAAAATAACAATAGTTTTTAGTTAAAACTTCATTGTTTCTCTAAAAATCTAAAAAATTAAAAACTTAACTTTCACAATCCTTCATTAAGGATACAAAACCTAGTGAAATATTCTCAGGAAGACCTCAGGAAAAAGTACCGGAAGAAAAAATTTTCCGATTTTCAAAAGGGGTGAAATTACCCCTAATCCCCCCCCCCCACCATTTACCTGAAAAATTTAAAATAATCTTTTTTGCAATTTTGAAGGGATCTAGTAGGTATTTTGGGCCGCTAAATCCGAATCTGACGTCAAAAACGAAGTTCAAGGGGTGTAACACCCTTATTTTAACCCTTTCAACCCTTAAAATTTAATATTTTTTAAAATCCGATTTTTTTTCATTTTTATTAGATCTAGTAGGTATTTTGGGACACTAAATCCGAATCTGACGTCAAAAATGAAGTTAGAGGGATGTAACACCCTTATTGTAACCCTTTCAACCCTTAAAATTGAATATTTTTTAAAATCCGATTTTTTTTCATTTTTATTAGATCTAGTAGGTATTTTGGGCCACTAAATCCGAATCTGATGTCAAAAATGAAGTTAGAGGGGTGTAACACCCTTATTTTAACCCTTTCAGCCCTTAAAATTTAATATTTTTTAAAATCCGATTTTTATATAATATAAGTATATTATTTTAACCTCCACAAAATAGAAATTTATACAAATTGATTATTGAAGTTATCACCCATTTTGTTTTTCTTAATTATTTTAAAGAAAATCTTGACCAATATAAGGTCGATAAATTCTTTAAAATAATTAAGAAAATTATGCAGTTTAGGAATATCTATTGGCACTAAAAATAAACAATTTGTTATTTAATGAAGGTTTAATATACTCAAAAGAATTAATTTAAAATTTAATAGTTTTAAAACGTTTAATTATAAATTGAACCTTTTCTTAGTAAAAAAAGAAACTTTGGTTTTGGTGTGTTGGTTCGTGGTGAATAAATTAAATAAATAGGCTTTATTAATACCTATTTGCTTTCTCTGAACCCTAGGGAGTAGTGTATTTATTTAAAATTTTTTGCAAACATTCTTTACATATCTTAATTATTTTTCCCCTTGGCAAGCGTAATTTCTCAAAAAGCACAAGTCCGATTAAATATTTTTTTTTATAATTGTTTTTATTATTATATTTCGTTTTATTTTTGGGATTTTTTTTTATATATTGTGTCATTTTTTTAAATTTTAATATTTTATATTCATAGTGGTTACAAGAACGTGAAATTTTAATTTATAATAACAACAATAAAAAAATTTAATCGGACTTGTAATTTTTGAGAAAATTGCAAAACCAATTCGAAAACCAGCGTTTTAGTCTGTGCCGTATTTCAACTGAAAAAATAATTAAATAAAAACAAATACAAATTTTTTTTAAATTATTTAATATGTAAAGTATGTTTGCAAACCATTTTAAATAAATGCCTCCCAGGGGTTCAGAAAAATCAAATATTTATAAGGTGGCTCCCGCGTCATAATATAATAATAATCTCCGATCCCGTCAAAAATTCAAGTTTTATTTAATTAATATTAAACATTTAAGATGAAAAACTTTTTAAAACTTATTAAAAATTTCAAAAAATTTTCCGATAAGAACACGTGTATTTTTTTAAATCTCCGCTTCGTTTTTCTCGAAAATTTAGACGGCTTGAGACTGAAAGTATGATACCATCGATTAATGTGAACTTTAACCTTCCAGAATATACAAAGCTACATTAAGGAAGCCTATTTTTTTCAATTATTCAGCATGAACCTATCCTTAAAAGGTTTGAAAAAATTTTGATTTGCAACACTATATCTTTGCATTAAAGTTGTACCTCTGAAGTAACTGAAGTAAAAAGGATGACTAAATATTTTTTTGCCCTCCCAGCGTAAAACTCGTGCGTAAAGAATTTTCTGCACTCGTTCTACGCCTAGGTGGGCAAAAAATAGTGTAAGCACCATGGGCAAAATACTTTAGACACGAGCGTGAACACATATCACTCGTGCCCGGCTTCGCCGAGCACTCGTGCTAGTGCTCACGCTAGCGCCAAAACTTTTACGCCCTTGATACTTAATATACTATTTTGAAATTCGGAGCTTGCATAAAATTTTCTAAATTTTTAGAAATCATTTTTATCAAATATTGTAAATTAGGCAGCAATTTAAGAATTGATTATTTCGGGCAAAAAATGTGCATTTGATTTATCTAGTATCAGAGACAGAGAGAGAGAGAGATAAACTTAAAATAAAAAATAAACTTTAAAACAAATTTTGTTCTTTAAAAATGTATGCAAATAATTAAAATTTAAAACTGTTATAGATATGGTAATGTAAATTATGTAAATTTAATTTCAGAACTTGGTGGCACATATTATTTCCATCTTCTCATAAGCCATATGGGAATGGACTAGTTTGGAAAACAGCTGAAAGTAATTAAATAAAGCAACTATTAGTAAGAAAAAACAATTTTCTATTAATTCATAAGCAATATTTATGTTCAAAGTTTCAATTTTAAAAAATTATCATAATTTAGTACCATTAAGTGTTCCCGTCTTACTAATAGCATGTTATCAATTGTTATAAAATAAGAGTACCAATTTTTACCTCCTATTGAACTTCTTTTTTATTTTTAAATTTAAAAATAAACTCTCGATGGCTACTTAATATTTTGCAAGCTTTTTAAAAAGCCAATACTGTAGGCTAAAAAATAATTATATAATATAGTCTATTTTTTAAAATCATTTTAAAGAGTATATGATTTCAATAAATTATGATTTATTGTATTGTACATTAATATTTATGAAGACATCCAAGAACTGCGACTAATAATATGTCAAAAGGATGAATTACAAAAATTGTTAATTATAATTTGTGTATTAAAAAAAAAAATATATTTCATTTAACACAAATTCTAAATATAAATTCTAATTGTAAATGTATAAATACGCATTTAATCTTATATCTGTGATTTTTTTCTCTTAAATATTTATAAAATATATAGTCCATTAATTTTTAGAAAATATTTAGAAATTTAAAATAAATTAAAAATATTGTTCATAACAGGTATATATCATTTTGCAAACTGAAAAGGTATTGTAAAATTTGCATAGTTTATCATCAATGCGTATATTTTTTTTTGTAATTGTAACTATAAAGCCATCTTATTTTTTATATAATTACAAGCTAGATCCTTGATGTCTGTATATTTGTATTTATACGATTCTACTAGGAAATCAGTTATCTACTTTTTGTTAATAAAAAATTTATTTATTTCGTCATCTGCACTCTTGCCTATGAAGAAAGTATTTACTTTTGCTTCTATATTTTTTCTTAGAATTCTTGCTTCTTTTTCTTGGATCGTCTTTTTTTTAATAATTAGCCCTCTGTTTTTTGTCAGTCGTTGATGACTTTCAATTTTCGTGTGAAATATGTATCACATGGGGATTTCCGGCTTTAGCGGGGGCTCCAGACCGTACAGTATTTTCATCGACTTTTTTATTTTTTTTTTCCTTAACCTGTTTACAAACATCTAAAATACTTGATACAAATACTTGATCATTAACTTCCTGGGCATTTTAATCAAATAGCTCCTCAATTACCTTGCAAGAATGGGACGAGAGGGGAAAAATATCGAAGGTGTGGGTTGCAAATTTTTTCTCGTCTGAATGCTACCTTAGCCTGCTTCTCATTTTCAAGGTTAGCTTTCTTCATCTCCTATTTTCAAGGAGCAGAAGAAGAACGGCTCGTTCCTCTGGCTTTTGAATCGGACTTGGACATTTTTTCTCTGCCTAACTCCGGCCATTGACTACAGTCTGACCCGGCTCTCGCCGTTCGGATTTAATCTCTTCACGCGCCTGACAAACAGCTTTAACGACACTTCTATCTTCATATAAGACATCATTGACAAAATTAATGATTGCACCCGAGATTGACTTTCTAGTCACTGCCGATTTGTTACCGAGGATCAAGGACTAGTTCGTCAATTTGTCATTTAAATTTGGAGTTCCATTAAATACTTATCGATAAAAATGGATATTTATCTAACGAAAAAAGATTATCTAACAAAATATGAGTGTCTTCTTTTCTTAAAACTTATATATCTAAAGTTTCAATGGAATGCAGACTATCGATTAATTTTTGATCTATTTTAACGGATTGTAATTTAGCAGTCTTTTTGTTTTTCAAACGATTTTGGATAATAAAATAATTCGGATAAGCTTTCATATTTGCTTATTGATATACTAATTTCTTCGAAACTCTTACAATCACTACTCTGCAGAGCTATGATTATTCTTCCTACAGCATTAATATCGTCTTCTATATTTAAAGAACGTAAATTTTTTAAATTTATTAGAATGTTTCATTCTGTTATTAATTTTTCATTTTTACTTGAAAAATGTTTATAAGACAATGTTCAAAGGTTTAATTTCTCTACACTCATTATATTTGTATTTTGACATTTTGATTCTTCCACTGTTATTAATTCTAGACAGTTTGTAGGAAAATGAACAAAAATTTTTTTCTAAATATTGTTTTATGTTTTTCTCTAAAGCTTTCTGCGCAGCTTGCAGCTTAATTTTTATCTAATAATGATGAACCTTGAAAACCTAATGACGATTGTCAACTGTATATAGAATTTATCAATATAATGACATATTTATGGTTACACTGATTTTTTTTTTTGGAATGTTGATACGTCTGTTCTTAATTAAATGCTTTTTTAAAAATTTTCCACGACTTTACAGACAATATAGTTGAATACTTAAATTAATGTATTTTTTAAAAAGTAAATTGATTTTTTTATTTTTGTCTTTTATTTCTTTCTTATTTTTCATGTTAATTAACAGCAACTTAGGGGATATCCCTGAGGTAACTCCCTACCTGAATGCCATCCTTGGGTTATGTCCGCATTGAGGAATCTTCTATTTTATTATACTTTCTTAAACTATAGTCAGTTTATAATATCATGTATGGAAAACTATATGTATTTTATACGAGCGCTATAGAAAGGGTTTGTTAGTTGCTGATTTTTACAGAAAAAGTTGTCGGGTACGATCACCAAACAGTTGGTTAGTTTGTTTATCGTTTGTTTGGAAAAAATGAGGTTAGTAGTTGCTCTTGGGAGGCGTCGATATATGGATCTTTTTATCTTTTAACATCTCAGTCTTATCTGACTGATCTGAATAAAATCTTGAATTTTGCTTGCGTTAATAAGATGTTATTAAATTAGTATAATATTAAATGCAATATAATGTAAAATATATGAATATGTCTTCTCAGTTTTATTAAACAAAATAATGCAAATTTTTTTATAATCTTTTAAACAGTCCTTGTTAAATGATATTTTAAAAATTATAGATGAATTCATTGTAAATATAAATTTAAATATAATATTTTAGTGATTGAATTTTTACAATAACTAAATATTTAGGAAATTTGTAAATATTTATAAATAAACTTATATTTGTTTATTGTATGCCAAAAAATTTATAAAATTTATGTGAAATGTGTAAAAATTAATATGTATAATGAAAAGTATTACATATGTAAATAGTTAACATTAAATAAGAATTTATATAATTTTGTTTGTTAATTTTTTTATTATAATTGTCCCGCAAAAAGTTTTGGATAACATTTTTACAAGCTTCACAAAAATAAAAATAAAGTTTTGATTCAAAGGAAAAACTATTCAAGTTTTCTAAGCGCGCATAAAACATCTGTATTGGGTAATTAAGAAGAATTAAAAAAATTACTAGTTTGTTTCTGAGATAGTTGGTAAGTCATTTATAATTTGTTTTTAGTCAAAAATACAAAATAACAAAATAATCAAAGATATCAATATTTCATGAAAAAAATCATTTTTAATGTTACTACATAGCTGTAAGTCTGTTGATACACCCATACTTATGCAACCCATACATACAGGGTTCTTGGGAGATTCATCAGGAAAGAGTTAAATTGCTTTTTACTTCATTTTTTTGTTTTTTTATTTATACATGGAGGATTCATTTCAAAGTTGAACACTATTTTGCATAAAAATAAGCGCAAAGAAGAAGGACGTGGTCTCAAATGAAAGAAAATAAAAATTAAAAACTAATGTCTTTTTTTAGATTTTATTTATTAAAATTATTTTACAAAAATGTGAACTTAATGCAGACATTTTTTTTCTCTACCGTTTCGGAGATACTATTTAGAATTTTATGAAAATGCTGTTTTTGTTTTTGTTTACAAAAAGCCTAGAAAACTTGTCTTTTCACCCCCCCCCCCCCCCAAAAAAATGAAATGAACGTATCATTATCTAAATGATCTAATTTTCTTTTTTTTGGGTAGTAATAACTTTTGAAACAAAAATATTCAAAAAATATATTTCATATTAAGTTTTTATTTCAATTTTGTTGATTTTTCATTGCTTTTGAATGGTCGTCGAGTACAGCCATCTTAAAAAATATAGAAGTGATAATTTTTTCTTACCAATAATATACGACTCTTGTCCATAAAAAAAAAAATGCTCCAAATTGTAGTTTATAATGAATGTAATTTATATCCGATTTGGGCCATTCTTTATTTTCCTCTCCGTGTGTCATAATGTACTATTTTTTTTATTAAATTATTTATTGTACAGGGTTGTACGAAAATGAGAATTACAAGCCCTGAAAAAAAATCTGGTTGCAACTACCGGAATTCCGGTTGTGGCAGTCAGAATTTTTTTCTCTTAAATGGTTGCAAATGAACTAAAAAAAATGTTAAATTTTTTTTTTTTTTTTTTTTTAATTTTCTTTACTTTTCAAGAGGTTTACAATCGTTTAAAAGAAATAAATAAACCCAGCTGCCACAACTGGATTTTTTTTTCAGTGTAGTTAACAGAAATTACGCGTATACAATCCATCTATTTTTAGGCACAGCAGAGTGTCTCAGTAAGAAACGCCAATTATAATGAAAAACAATTCGCTATTTTAAATTTTTTAATTTTTTTGTTAATTAATTTATATAATCTTGGAATATAAACAGTGATAAGGTATGTAATTTATGTTTCTTAAAATAAGCATTAGTTATTAAATTCTATGAAAATAATAATTAAAAAAAAAAAGTAAATTATAATCTTAAGATTACCCCAATATTACAATATTTTGATATAAAATAATTAAAAATTACGAAAATTATAATCAAAATTAACTGAGAAATTTTAAATAAACTTTATTTTAAAAAATTTCTCTGTAAATGTTTTTTTTACAATTTTCATTTTAAAAAAAAGTTGGAAATATGTAATTTCAATTATTGATAACATTGCGATTATCATTGATAATCTCGCATAATATGAAACAGCTTATTAATGAAATAATTAGAATAATTTAGCATGAGAGCGGAAAAATAAATCTTGATAGAAAATAAATAGCAAAATTGAAGCAAAATTTTTACTCTCCATAATTGGACCTATTTTTACTAACACGATGCTACGACGCGTTTCAAATTGCAACATGTCATTACTAACTTTCTATATGGGGTTAAAAATGATTTTTATTTACTTTATAGTTTATAGATAAATCTTAAAGATATCTGAAAATTAAAAATACACAACCCCACAAAAAAAGTCGAAGATGTGGCCAAAAATTCACGAAAAATTAAAAATATCAATAGTCAATTAATTAAAAATGTTAATATTTTTGTTTTTTATTAAACTTTAGTCTTTTACGGATTTCGTGTATTCAAAATTATATTAATATATTAAGTAATTAATTTGTAATTAATTTAAAAAATTTTCAAAATTTTATTTGGGATTTCAATCCTTTTAAATGCAATTACATTTTGAAAAAATAAGTTAAAATTTCTTCTTGAAAGAAAATAAGCAAAATTTTAAATAAAATTAATGAGAACCAATATTTGCTCAAAATTTATTTAACCTTAAAGTATTCAAAGTTAAAACAGGGTAGATTAAAAAATGAAAAAAAATGAGTAAATCTAATGCAAATATCTAAGAACAATGTTAATTGTTATAATTTTAAGTGAGAAAAAAAATCACATATTTAATTGATATTTGCTGTCAGATTGCTCTTGAATTGTCAAACACATATCAAACAATTCACATATATATATAGAACTATCATGATAAAACTTTGCGCAAATATCAACTTCAAATAAAATCAAATTTTCGAATAAAAAAAACTTAAAAATTTTTAAAAAAGTTTAAGAAACTCAGATTAGCATTAATTAAAAAAAAAATGTGTCAAAAAATAATACCTTAAATAAATAATTAATTAAAGTTTAATAAAAGTTCCAAAAAATCATAATAACTGAAAAGGACGCATGATAATAATTTCTGACGTAGATGATTTATAAAAAAAGCACACATATCATTAAAAAAGAAGGATGACATTCTTCTAGATTACTTACAACAAAAAAATTAAAAATATAATAAAAGTTAAAGAGTCAGTTACTCAGTATAACTCGTTCTTCTTGTTTATCACTCATCACGAAATACAAAATTTAAAAAAGAAAATTAAATATTGAAATAAACATTGTTTTAACATATAATAATTTTATTGTTTATGTGTGCATGTTTGTGTGTTTTTTATAATAAATTAAATAATCATTAAAGAAAATAAAAAAACAGAAATTTAAATAAAAATAATTATGCTAATTAAAAGAAAATATTTATTAATTTTTTTATTTACTAATTTTTTATCATTTGTCACATCACAATACAATAATCTACAAGAAGGTAATTTATAATAATTTTTTGTTTATTAATTTAATGTAATAATATATTATGTAATTTTACATCAGTAATTAATTTTTTATGAAAATAGTCATTTAATATGAGAAAATAAATTGATAATATTTTATCTAGTAAGAAAGTTTATTATATAAATGTTTACATTTTGGATTTAAATAATTTTTTTTCTATTTTTATTTCTTTTTTAATTTTATTTAAAAGGTTAATGTATTGAAAAGATTTGATAAGAAAATATTTAAAAACAAAAAATAAGGAAATTTTTTTTTTCCTGTGTGTTTTTTTATTATAATTACATTAATTAAAAAATTAATTTAAGTCAAATATTTAATTTTCAATAACTCATGTCATTTGGATCACTTGTGTGTGTGTTATTTTTGAAATAAGATTGATAAAAAACAAACATTGGGACTGATTGAATTTTCTTATGAATAATTAAGTTATTTTCTTGCAATTTTATTTCATTTTCATGACGTAAGAAAACTTGAGAAAAACCCATATCAAGTACAAGCGGGAGTGTTTTCTTTATAGCCGGTTGATTCATTATAATCAAACATGTGGCATGAATAATTTCTTCTTAATCTCATTTAAATATTTTTAAAATACTAGATTATATGTTTATAAAAGTACATTTACTTGTCAAAAAGTGGCTAATTTAAAAGATAATAATCGGTATTCGGTCAAAAAATAAGAATATACTAATGTACATATTAATATTTTTTAAATTTCCATACATATATATCTCTATTAGGGATGTGCGGTTACTCCAAACTCGGATCGGGTACCCGAAATTTCGGTCTTTTATGTCAGATTTTTGCTGTTCAGATTTCGAGTGTAGCCCGAAACTTTCCAAATAAGCTCTTCAAGGGCAGTTTTGAATCGAAAGCTTCCTTTGATATCCCAAATTCGACCCAACTCGAAGCAAAAAACCCGAAATTTCGGATACCCGACCCGACTTTTGGGTAACCGCACACCCCTAATCTCTATATTATAAAGTATTATAATTATATTATAAGTCCAATTGACTTTACCCCTAAAAAAATCAATTTTTAACCCTTCTCTAAAAACGTCACTTACCCCACACCTCTGCTGAGCGGAACTTTACGGGTACCCCTCCTTATGAACATGTTCCATGTTAAAAATTTTGAAAAAGAACAAACTTTCAAAGACTCGCTTTACTGATTTTTTGAAACGAGAAAAAATCACCATTTTTACCCAGCTCTATGGACAATTAAAATGTATATTTTTGGTTAAAAATGAATAATTTTTAGTCTACTGCTGAACATTAAAACTTTTGATGAAAGTAAGTTTTATTAATAAATTTCACTTATTCGTTGAAAATTTGAAAGAACTTCTAATAATCGGATTATGATGACTTTTTAATACGATAAAAAAATCTGCTTACCGATTATTTGTATACAATATAGTAATTAAAAGCAGTTTAGTGTAGTGTATACCTGGAGGTTCATTGTAGGATCTAAAAATTGAAAAAACGAGAATCGCGTTCACTGTGGAATTTTATTTTCATTGCAGAGGTGCATATCAACGTTGACTACTGCGGTGTTAGCTCATTCTTCACAGCGAGTATTCGGGCTTCTCCGTGTAGGGTGACCATTAATCATTATAATAGATTTAATTATATGTCCAGAAAATTCAATTAACCAAACTATTAGCATTTGAAAATTATACTCTTTGTACACTATAAAAATTTTTTCGTTCATTAAAAAATTTTTTTTAATTCAAATAATTTTCAATTATTTTGAACAAGAAAAAAAATCACTTGCATAAACCTGAATTTTCATTTTCAGTGTAAATGCAAATAATTAAAATACTGTGACCTAAAAGTTACTAATATTAAAAAAAAATTTATTGAAATAGATTTCTAAGTAATTTTTGTTTAACACATTCAGAAGTAATTATAAATGAAAAAATATTTTATAATTAAATTTTTTTATTATTGACTTATAAATGCATGAGATCATTTCTTTTTTTTTTTAAATAAACATTATTCATAACATTAAATTTAATTTTAAAATTTTAAATATTTCAAATAAATTTTTCTTATAATTTAGAAATTAAAAAAAGATAACAATTTAATACCTATATATTAATAAATCATAATAAAATTTATAGTATAAAAAAATTTAATTATAGAGTGAAATAATATTTATTAAAATGATTATTACTTTTATGATCTATTAATGTTTTTTATATATTTACATACTTAATTATATTTAGGAAAGATTTTTAATTCAACAATAAATAAACGATTAAGGTATATAGGTTAATGTTCTTGAGTTGTTAGATTTAGACTGTCAACACATTATTATTAGCTGTTTTAATTATATACTTTTTATACAGAAGTGAATTAAGGTGTTAGGATAGTAAAAATTTATGATAACAGAAATGAATGAAACTTATAAAATATAAAGATAAAGTCTTTAAAAAATGAAATAAACTTTCTTTTACAACTTTGGTTGCCTAATTATTATTTAATCAAGAAAAAGGTGTAGGTAGTTTAACATTGCTCTTATGGAAAATCATCTTTGGAGCTTTTGAAAAGTATGATTGCGATAACACAGATTAATGAAACTTAAATATATGGTAAATAAAAGCTCAAAGATTATATTTCCAATTTGTTTTACTTGTTTCATTGCATAATTATTAAATAATTAAATAAAAAGTATGTAAATAACCTAGTATTATACTAATACATATACGATTTTACATATGTATGTAGCGTCGATAATTCAGAAATCGAAAAAAAATACCAACAAAATGGCGTATTACTATCCTAACACCTTAATATGTTTGCCCGTCCTTTTTTACAATCTATAAGACAATAGTTCTTTTAAGTTTGCCTAGTTTAAAAATACAAACAATATTTTAACTCCAGCATGTAATTTCATAATATTGAAACTTTAGGTTTTTGCAATAATATTGCCCTGCGAAAGGTTTTTAGAGCAAAATTTTTTGCAGTAATTTTTTTTTCCTATGCGGGTAGTTTATTAAATATGTATTGGTAAAAAATAAAAAAATAGCCATTTTGAGAACTTCAAATTATTTTACTTATCAAAAGGATATAATTTTTACCAATAAAATTTTTTGAGTGTAGAAAAAATAAAAATAATAGACAAAGTATTTCTAAAATTAAAATCTTATTATTTGTATCTATTTTATCAGAAAAAAAAACTTAAAAATGTTCACTGAAATCAAAACCAACAAACATGGAACATGTTTAAATTTATATTTTGAAACTTGAAGCCTTAATAATTTTAAGTCCTTAACCCAAAAAAAAAAAATTTAAGCTCCTAAAATCCTTATTATTCTATACCCCTTTATCGAAATTACTCTAAATCCCATAATCAAAATTAATCTAAATCACGTTTGACCCCCCCCCCCCTTAAATCGGACATATTTTATCCACCATCCTTGATTTTTTTATTCCCGGAGTACCCCTCCCTATAAGCATATTCCATATTAAAACACTAAAAAGACGATTTGGACTGAAAAATTATTGTTTATTACCTTTTATTTTCTCTAGAATATCTGCAGTCCTCGCCTCGCTTTATAGAGATATTAAATAATATATTAATCATTTTGACACCAATTTGTTTATTTTATTTATGTATCATAAAGTTCGAAATAAAATTAAAATATATAAAAATAATAAATAAAAAAAAAATCTAACTCATAACACCTATATTTATTTATCATAATTATTTTTTCAAAAGATAAACAAATAAATAATTAATCTTTTATATATGTATATTAAAGTGGACCTATTTTTGGACTTTGTGGAAAAACTTTGCTCCCCAGATTTTTTTGTGAAGTTTTGGTCATAAAAAGTTCCCAGGTCAAAGGATTTTGCTTTCGCCTTGCGTGCCTGTACAAAACACGTGCCTGTAACCACCTCAATTTTCCCATTTAAATAACATGGGATAGAATTTTAAATAGAATTTTAAAAAGAAAAAAATTTTTTTTTAATTTATAAAAATAAAACTGCGAATTCGCGAGTTTTTTTCCGCGAATAATGAGCGATGGTACCCTGAAATCGCGAATACGAAGTACCCCGCGAATACCGGGGGATTCCTGTAACAAACTTTTTAAAACTTGTACAACTGTTTTTAATTTACATAATTTTATTCTTTAAAAAAAAAATTTTTTTTACAAAATTAAACCCGTTAATTCGCAGAAATCTTAAGATTTTGCACGGCTACAAGGGTACAGAAAATTTTAATCCAAAGCTATAGATTGTCTAGTTTAAAATTTCACCGGTTTTATTCGTGCGTTCTATGATTTTCATCTAAAAAATCCGGGTTAAAATTTTCTCCCATAAAAACATATGTATTTTTTGCAATTTTGACCTCGTTTTTCTCGAAATTTGGACGGCTTGAGGCCAAAAGTTTGATAGCATCGTTTATTTTAAGCCTTCTATGAAAATATAAGTCTTATAAGTGCACTCCTCATAAAAGAGCTACCTTCAGAATAAAATCATTTTTATTGACCAAATTTCAATTTTTATGTCAAAAACGTTGCGTACATATTTCAAAAGTTTGTGATCTAAAAATTGAAATTTGGTCAATAAAAATGATTTTTTTTCTTGATGAAATGAATTGGCAGAGAAAAATGCATCGACGATAACTTGGCTGAATTTCATCGTAAAAAGAGTTTAAAATTTTTTTTTTTATTCAGGAGTGATTTTTTCTTGGCAATTCAAAATTTTTATCTATTTTTTTAAATTTTATTCACCAAAAATGTTATTTTGAAATTTTTTGATAGTTTAGATATGAAAAATGCGGTTTTAGATACATAAAAGTGAAAAAATCTTTTTGACACCTATCGCCAATTTCGTGTTAACGATTTTTTTGCATTTAAACTGCCAGAAAAACATCGCAGAAGGGGTTTGTACTTCAAAAAATTTTTTTTCATATTTGGTGCTATAAAATGTATTTTCTGGTATAATGCTCATATGCATTTTAATATTATTTAGTGCCAAATTTTTATTAATTAAACATATTTTAAAACGTCTTGAATTTTATTTAATCTTGCCCAATAAGGTCAATAAATCGTATGAAAAATTTAAAGAATAACAAAATGGGCAATAATACTTTAATAATAGTCAAACTTTTTTATAATTTTTAAACGTAAATTTTCTTAGTCCTAAAAAAATAAATTAAATATAAAAATATGATTCACATTATTGATTATTAATTGAAATATGCTGAATTTGTGATTAGTTACAATTTTTACCTGATTTAAAAATAATTTTGTTTTACTTAAAAAATTTTACTAAAATTCTTTCAAATATTTGTAACATTTTATCATACATTATTGATTATTTCGCGAATGGATACGGAGTATAATTAAAAATTACCACAAAATTATTTGAATTTTTAGTTTTAAAATGCTAAAATGTTTGAAAGATAAATAAGTAATTAAAATTCCAGTATAAATTATTATTATTAATAAATTAATGAATTTTTTCTGTTATTAATTTTCAGGAAGTGCGTGCTATGTAAATGGATTAAGTGGACAATGTAGACAAATAAGAAATTGTCCTAAAGCTTATCAAGATTTTCTTGCGGGTAGAAATCCATCAAATATTTGTACTTTTTCTGGTTGGGATCCTATTGTTTGTTGTATTCTACAGAATAATGCACCAAATACAAATCCATGGACGGAGAGACCTGTCAATAATTGGACACAAAAACCAGTCAACCCACCAAATAGACCATGGAATAATAATCCAAATCTTTCAACACAACGACCTTATCAAAATACCAATGCAAATAGACCAGCTGCTAGAAGTAATTTTTATATTTTAAAATTATTCTTTTTCTGCTAAAATTTGAAAATGTCAACAAACCATAGAAGTAGAATGCAACAAACCCGATGAAAAACAGTTGAATTTGTTTAATTCAAGTTTTCCCTGTGTTGTAAAAATTAAAATGACCACCTTTCATAAACATATTGGAATAGCTCCAAGTTTTTCCTTCTACTTTCAAACAGCAAATTTAACTCATTTATAAGTTATTACTGCGAGGAAAAACTTATGTAAAAAATATGTAAGACTAAATTTGTCGTATTTGTTTAAACAAATAAATATTTTTTACTTTTATTAAAATCACACTGGTAACAAAACAGCCTCCTATAATTTTTCTCAAATCTAAAATATTTTGTTACTATGATCTAGTTTCCCAGTTTCAAAAAATACATTTTTTTTATCAAGAAATAATTTCATAATTCTCTATTTACTGATATAAGTTTAATAAGATTCATGAACAAAATATTATAAATTTCAACAGGATTATATTAAAATAAATCATAATTAATTATTTATGTTTAGTGTGTAAAGAATATGCAAAATCAGTATACACAACAGCTTATGATCTACTTGGTAATAAATTCCAAACGTCATTGTGTGGTATTAAATCAAAAACGCTCATTGTTGGAGGTACTATTGCAGCTTCTAAAGAATTTCCTCATATGGTAGCAATAGGTGCTAGAAAAAATCGAAATCTCAAATGGCTTTGTGGTGGTACTCTTATTTCCGATAGATATGTATTAACAGCAGCTCATTGCACAAGCTCAAATGAATGGTAATTTTTTTTTTTTTTAATAAAATATTATACATTATTAAATGGATCTTAGAAAAGTTTATTTTGAAAAATTCGAAGGATTATAGGCTCAAGGAGGGGTACCAAATATTTCTCTACTTGCAGACAATACTGAAGAGGAATAATAATATATTTCAATTTCGAGAGGTTATCATTATTACCCGTTAGCATATAAAAAAATATTCTGTCTAGAAATATTTATTTTTAACAAATGCGGCTATAATCACTCGACGTTGCACACCTCGGGCCTATAATCTACAAAGTTTGCCAAAATAAACCATTTAAAAATATACTATTCTAATACATACTTCAGTATGATTTTTTTCTAATAAGAGCAATAATGATGGCTTTTCAAAATTGGAATATAGACATTATTTCCCGCTAATACAGAAATAAGTCTAGCTAGACCTAAATCTAGATCTGGAATATGAATTTTCGCGAAAAACTTTCCAAAAAATGTGTATTTAATTTCATCTAAGAATCAAAAAAGTATAATCGATCCGATACGAGAATTTTGCTATTTTCACATATCCAAGTTCAGCAAAATAAATATTATTATAATAATAGCAAAATTATCGTGTACAATGAATAGAAAAAAAATTTTCATAACCACCAAATGCATATGTAACTTACCATTTTTCCACCGCCACAATAAACTCACTTGAAACTTTTAACATTCATTTCATTCTTATCCCAATCAACATTTTACAAGAAGGGAGGGGGTACGGGAAGGGGTGGTTTGGATATTGGATATAGAGAAACTCTTAAACTTTTTAAATCGATTATACTTTTATGATTCTCAGATGAAAGTGGATACACATTTTTCAAAAAAATGTGTCCTGAACCAGTTACAGCACTTGGAAAATTAATATTTTGAAATAGTATATTACGACCCATGGCCAGAAAAATGGCCCAAATCGCACGTAAATTACCTTCCGAGGCGAAGCCGTGTATGGTAAACTGCGATTTGGGTCATTCTTTGTTTCTGGCCGAGGGTTGTACAAAATTTTTCTGTGACTGGCAAAGACGTGTTTTCTCGCCACTGATGCAAAAAAATCGTGTACGACCCTGGGCCATAAAAAAAGAATGCCCCAAATCGCAGTTTACCATCCTAGGCTTCGCCTCGGAAGGTAATTTACCTGCGATTTGGGCCATTTTTCTGGCCATGGGTCGCAATATATTATCTCTTATAATATATAGTTACTCAAATTTCTAAGGAATGTAACTGGTTAAAAGGCGCATTTTTTTGAAAAATGTATAGAGCAGAGGAGGGGGGGGGGGGTTCTCGACATGGTAGCTCTCGCCAGCCTCGCTTTTTCAACTAACGAAAAATTCGAAAATTCTCGATTTACAAATTTTTTTGAAAATATACTAATTTTTTGAGAATACCTATACTTTTTTTGGTTAATCTAAGAGAGTTGCTTTTTATAGTGTACATATATTTTCGTGCAAGGAAGGAATTAATAAGCTTTTACAAACATACATAAAATTAAACCCAAAGTGAAAACAATTCAAGATTAAATATAAGAAATAATCTTTGATTAATTTGGACTTGGAAATATTTTGATTTAGGAATTTTTTGTAATTTGGATTTGAGGATTTAGTAAGAATGCGTTAAAACACAAAACAGTTATAAGTTTTTTTTTTTTTTAGGGGACCAGCTAATGTTGCTAGAGTGGGTGACTTAAATCTTGATCAAAATGTAGATGACACAAAACCTCAAGAAAGACAAATCATCCAAAGGATACGACATCCAAACTATAAACTACCTGCAAGGTACCACGATATTGCACTTATGATGCTTGATAGATCAGTTGAATTTAATGCTTATGTAAGACCAGCTTGTTTATCATTAAATAATGAGTTTCCTGCTGGCCTTAAAACTTTAGCAGCTGGTTGGGGAGTAGTAGATTGGTGTAAGTAAGATAATTAATTTTTTGAGTATTATAATATATAAATTAATGATTTAAAAAATAGGTCTATTTTAAAAAAAAAAATTAATTTTCAATTTTTAGCTGAAGTTGATGGTTCTGATAATTTGCTGAAAGTAACGATCCCCATTTCATCTAAACAGCAATGTACAAATGCTTATCGAAATACAGGAAGATTATTACCCAATGGAGTTGATTATCGAATGCAAATATGTGCAGGAGAACTAGGCAAAGATACATGCCAAGTATGTTTATTAATAGTATTAAAATTTAGGTGTTTCTTAAATCAAATTTATATGACTTTTTATTTTTAGGGTGACAGTGGTGGGCCATTAATGATTTATGACGATAAAGAAGACTGTATGTACGACGTTATTGGTATAACTAGTTTTGGAAAACTTTGTGGTAGTGCTTCACCTGGCATATATACAAAAGTTTCTTTCTATGTTGATTGGATCGAGAAAATCGTTTGGCCAAATAATTAAATTAAAATATAAACATTTTATGATTAATAATATCAACATGTTTATTGCAGTGTATTTAACGTATGGTCCATGAAAAGTCAGTCCTACGTAGAAATAAGCTTTATTTAAAATTAATGTAAAAGTGGCCATATAAAGACTATGCCTCATGCAGACAGCTATAATTACTTTGCACTCCACAGAAAGCATGTTAATAAATAAGATTTCATTAAAAAATTTTTTTTACAAATAAAATAAATTGTTTTTTACTTTTATTATGTTAGTATTATTTTCAAGTGTGATTTACTTAAAAAAATTTATTTTTATATGAAAAAAAAACTTGTAAAAAAATTAAAGAAATTGAAGAAAAAAAACCGTAATATAATATATAAATCTTTGAGTTTACTTTATTTCAAATATTTTGAAAATATATGGCTGAAAAAATAAAACGATACAGAATGTAGTTTCTTAGTTTTTCTGTTTTTTTTTATTCTTATTAAAAAAATGAATGTCTTCTTTAAATATAAAAGATTGTTATTATTTTATTTTTAACAATTGTATATACTGTTTGATTGAAACCACAGTTTGTAAAAAATATGATAATAATTAATTAAATTTAAGGAATATTAGCCAAATAATCCTTAACATGAGATGGGTCTAACCTTCTAAAACCATTTGCATCACAAATTCCTACTTCTATATTGTCAGCAGTCATTTGACCTTCAAAACCTTCCTTTAATGTTAAAATTGCTGTATGTACAGCATCATCTAGTTCCAAATCTTCGCTATAACGTTTTTCCAAAAATGTTTTTCCATTTATAAAATTTTTCCCCATAGCAGTTGCTTTCCATGCAAAATATGCTCCAGAAGGATCACATTGAAATAAATAAGGCTTGTCTTTGTCCCATCCACAAATTAAAAGTGATACACCAAATGGCCTTACACCACTACAATTAAAATGGGAAATTATTTTTAATTAAGAATATTTATTTATATATTTATATTGAATAATATAGATAAATTTTTTCGACTATGTGCAAAGATTTCAATTTTAAAAATAAAAAATTTATTCTCAATATAAATTTAAATTGGGGCGGTATGAAAAAAAAAAATTGACTTACCCTGACTGAGTATACTCTTGCATTAACATTGCAATACGCTGAACTAATTGAGCAGTTGGAATGTGCTCTCTATAAACTAAATAATATTGTTGTGCCATTTTTCTTGCTTGTTTTACTAATAAACGATAATCAGGGCCCATGCCACTGTATATCATTCCAATATAATCTGTAATCTTTTCAACTTTACAAACACTGTGTTCATCGTAAAGAATGGATTTATGTTTGTTCTCTGTGGCTAAAACAACTCCATTTGATGCCTTAATACCTACACTTGGTGCTCCAGCAGCTACTGCAGCCAAAGCATATTCAATTTGAACGAGTTTACCTGAGGGACTGTAAACAAAAAATATTTTTATTAAATAAAATGCATTCTGTTATTTTACTCCAGAATAAATTTAGAAACTATTTTTTTTTATTGAAAAGTAAAATATTTTTCGAGTCAACTTACAATGAATATTATTTAGAAGTAAATATTTAAAAAAGTTTATGTCTACAACAGAATAATTGTACTTCTGTACTATATATGGAAAGTCATAATATAAAATTGTTTGTCATCTTAGTTTGTAGGTTACATACAACAATTTAAATTTTTATAATTTTAGGTAAAAAAGTCTAAAGTTTAAACACTTAAAAATTAAAAAAATGAAAATTTCTTTTTAGTTTTACCTGAAAGTTGTTAGTGAAAAACTATATCTTTCTGAAGCCATGATAAATATTAAAATTTTATTTTATTATTTTTACATTCAGCAGAAATGCTACTCGCTTTTTCGCTCCGGCAGTCCGGCTTATTAACGCAAAATTCAAGAAATCGAGCTATATTATATGCTACATTGCGTGCGCATTGAGGTACTTCTTAATTTTTAATTTTTTTTATTAAAAACATTTTGTTTTAACTAAAACTTATATTTTAGCACAAAAAATTTAGACTTAAAATAAATTACATATATATTTTTTTAATTTTAGTGATAAATAATAATAAAAAATAAAATTTTTAAAAAAAACGCGCTATTTATAAATTCTACAGAGGGTTTTTTTAAAGAATAATAATAATAACTGCAACACTTATCACTGCGAATTTTTCTAACTATTTTCTAAACACCTTGTATAGAGAGAGAATGGGGAAATAAAAAATAGCTTACAGCAGTCGGTATTTACTCTATAGTTTGATTACATGACACTTGCATTTTAGCGTGAAAAATAATAAAAAAGTGCTAGCAAAAGTAATTTTTTAATATAAATAGATAAATAAAATAAAGAAAAAATGGAGTGTTTAATAGGAATACAGTGCAAAGATTTTGTTCTTGTTGCTGCTGATATGACAAATGCACATTCTATTGTAGTTATGAAAAGCAGTAAGTATTTTCAAGTTGAAAAAATAACCTATTTCTATAATTTAATAATTGTATATTTATCTAAACATTTTAATTAATTGAAGTTGTTTTTGAAGAAAAATCTCTTTTTAAAATAAAATTTATTGAGCCAATTTTTATTTATTTAAGATGAGCATAAGATCCACAAGATATCAGAAAAACTGGTAATGGCAGTTATTGGAGAAAGTGGAGATGCTATTCAATTTTCTGAGTATATCTCCAAAAATTTACAACTATACAAAATGAGAAATGGATACGAGTTGTCACCAAAAGCTGCAACTAATTTTACTAGAAGAAATTTGGCAGATTATTTACGTTCAAGAACTCCTTATAATGTTAACATGTTAATGGCAGGATATGATAATTTAACAGGTCCAGAATTGTATTATATGGATTATCTTGCATCTTGTGTAAAAGTTCCTTATGCATCTCATGGTTATGGAGGTTACTTTGCACTTTCAATATTGGATAGATACCATAACTACAGTATACAAAACTTTTTTTATTTATTTTAAAATATAAAATTTAAAACTAATTTTTTTCTAATTTTTTTAGATTTGTCAGAAGATGAAGCATATTCAGTGTTAGTAAAGTGTGTAAAAGAAATTCAAAAACGATTAATAGTTAATTTACCAAATTTTAAAGTTCAAAAAATTTCTAAAGATGGAATTACAGAATTGCCTCCAATTATGGCTCAAAATTTAGCAGTAGAAGCAGCTGCTAAAGCATAAATAATTTTTGAAAATATTTGTATTGGTAATTTGTTTACTGTCTTAATAATTAAAAATATCAATAAATTATATATTTCTGCATTTAACATTTGTTTGAAAAAATAAAATAAAATTCTACAAACTCATTTTTATACATAATCCAAGAGTAATTTTATTTTTATTGTTACGGTAATTAATTTTACAAAAATTAAAAATGTTGACTGATAATTCTACTAGCATCAAAATTTTCTTCTACTCTTTATTAAGCAAAACAAATTTAAGAATTCAAAATTTTAAATTAACCTTTTATTATCTACAGTATATTTTAATAAAAATACTGTGGCTTCTATATAAAACTAAGCATAATTAATGCAAAATTAAGAATAGATTTGTATAAATTAATTTAAATTTATTCTTAATTGAAGGTTTTCTATAACCACCATACAATAGTATTTTGCATATTTTGAAACTAAAATATATTAACCATATACTAATAATTATTACTAATAATAATTTTTAATAAAATAACCAATGCTTTGCAAAATTTTATATCAGATAACAAAAAAAAAGAGTTAAAAATTTTTATTTGTTTCGATGAATACAACTAGTTAATAATTTTTAGATCATAAATGCCAATTTTTCTAAACCCTGAGTCATTTGGATCAAAAGAAATTTTAACTTATACTGAAAGGAGTAATAAAAAAATCTCTTATTGTACTTGAATTGAATGCTCTTTAATATGAGCCAAGAAGAATTCTTTCCCAGATCTGAGAAAGACCTATAAAAACTAATATGTCATATTTTTTCAAGCAAAGCAATATTTTTAATTTCATTATCTGATGATAAATTTCGCAAAGTAACGGCTCATTTATTAAAAAATTATTATAAATATGTTAAATACATTATTTCTGATTTCAGTTAGTTTTAAAGTATGTATGCTAATAACTAGTGGTCATAGAAGACTTCAATAAAAATAATATTTAAGTATAATACATTATACCAAAAAAAATTTGGATAAATAAAGCTTTTTTATCAGAATGTTTTATTACATAGTACTTGAAAAATTATCTCGGAAATTATAATTAATAGATTATTCACCGTGTAAAAACCTTGAAGAAACCCCTTATGAAAAAAATTATTGCAAGTATAAAATCCAAAAAAATTTTGTTTTGATGTTATATTATTTACTGTAAATTTTCTGAAACCCCAAATTTAATTTCCCATGTTTCTTAGTATTTAATAATAGTATTTAATAAAAGTCATCTTTGGAACACCTTTTTCTTAAAAATAGAAATATGCAGTTGATATAGGCAATCAATGAAAAATAAATTATTCAAAAATATGATGTATATAACATGTGAAAAAAATTTTTATTTTTATTTTACACAGAAATTAAATTATTACTATTACAAATCTACTTTTTTTATACAGTTTTAAAAAATTTATTTATTAAAGATGAAAATTTGTGCGTTATTATATTATATTTTGGAAGTTTTATATTATAATATATGCACACATAAATACACGCATATCAAAGATCATTATTACTATGTAATAATACTTTGTATATATACCTTGATTTAAAAATTTTATAAAATTATAGTTGTAATATAAACATATTGGTATAATTTTTTTATTTTTATATTTAAAAATGCTAAATAGATTTTTCTTTAGTTTATCAAAATTTTAATAAAAAATTAAAAATTTTCCATTTTTTATAATCATGAAATAGAGAAAAATGTTATTTTCACAATAAAAGAAATTTAAGTTTTATTTATTTTTTTTAATTTTTAGTAAACGGAATTAATTTTTTTTTTTTTTTACACTTTTTATAACATAAAAATTTAAATATTTATCGAATTTTAAGGTATTACCCGAATGTAGTGTATAAAAATAAAAAATAAATTGACTTTTTTTTGAGTGAAATTTTTAAGGATGTTTATTATTACTGCTTCGAGATCCTTTTCTAAATCTATAAAGAAATTTCAAATAAAATGTTTTCTTTGTAAATTTTGACAAGGATCCCGAAATAGGGATCGAAACCACAGTATTCGAAACGTCAATAATTAATTATAAACAACATCCTTAAAAATTTCACTCAAAAAAAGTTCAATTTATTTTTTATTTTTAAAATATTTATCTTTCATAAAAATATTAATATTGATAATTAATCTTTTACATTTAATACTCTTTTTGAATCAGGTCAATTGTTGATCATTATCACTGCAAAATTTCCCTTAAAATTGGAATTTAATGTTATGTTTCTACTAGCATTTTTAAATTTCTTTAAAAATTTGTTTTTATGTCTTTTTATTATCAATTACGAATCCTTAATCATTGAATTATTTAACCTATTTTTATGATATCTAATTAAATAACTTTAAAAAAAAAATTTTACATTTTTAAGATTTATAAAATCTGGTCAATTTTGTGTTAAGTAGAATGACATTAAATGTATAAACAATTTTTAATAATTTTTATATTTAGCAAAAGTAAAACAATATAACCTTTAGTTTAATTTTCTTTTTTAATTAATTTTCAATAAAAAAAATTTTAAATTCTAACAGATATGAATAATATAAATTTAAACTTAAAAAACTTTTTACTTTAATGTCAATAATTCTGCTTTTTCTAAAGCAGATATACAACAAATTATTTTTTTTATACATTCACACAGTTATTTGAGATTACTTTTTAAACTCAAAATCAAATCTTCTAATTGACTTTGATATTTAAAATACTCTAACAACTTATCAACTTTTCGTTTATTATCACAATTAGTAGGTTAAGAAGTATTTACTTTTCTTTTTTCTCATCTGCTTTAGTTTCTTTCTTTTCTGATGGATGATCTTCATAACTAAAATTTTGAAAAACATTTAATATAATCTTTATAATGGAAAAAATAATAAAAAACTTACGAGAACAAAGCTTTTAAATCTCCTTTTATAAGAGCTACTAATAATGGAGTTCCTATGCAAGCTGGAACTAAATATAAAAGAGCTGGTTGAGCATGATTAAATAAATGCATTATTAACATTGTAGTTAATAATCCCATGAAATATGCAAAGAATGTTGCATAAAAATATACATTTTTCTTTCCGCCCTGACTTTTATCAAATCTAAGAAGTAAAGCAATAAATATTCCAGGTACAACAATATCCCCTAATCCTAACATTGCAAAATTACTGGCACTTAATCCTTTTTCTAATATATCTTGTGGAAAAACTAATTTTATTGGAGCCTCAAATGACTTTGCTACTGTAACCATAACATTTGTACCAAATACCCAGAAAATATCATACACAAACAATCCACATAATAAAATACATCCAGTTACGATATTATTTAAATGCAAGAGTTCAACTCCATTTATTGCAAATGCGATTCCAAATAAATTATTGGCTATCCAATGCTAAAATAAAATAAAGATTTTATTTGATTAAATTTAAAAGTTAATAAAACAACTTTAAATTGTTAAATTATACCTTTTTTAATAAGTACCAAATGCCAACCATTGTACAACATATTAAACAAACTACATCGTGCAAATTAAATTTATAATTAATGATATCATTTTCATCTTCTGTAATATGAATTTGATATTTAGTTTTAGGAATTGCAGCAGGCACCAAGGACGAAATCACAGGGCTAAAATAATTTTAAGTTAAAATTTGTGAATTAATTTTAAACAAAAATTTAAATATATTATACATACCTGGAAATATGACAAAGTGCAAGAATACCAAGAAAGAAAAAGTACCCGGTTAGCAACAGATTGATATATTCTTTTGAAAATACCTAAAATATTTATTGTTTTAAAATTTTTAAAGTCGAATTTAGAATTCAAAAGTAGAATGCTTATTTTTTTTACCTGAAAAAATATATATAGTCCAAATAAGGCAATACTTGAAATAAATGGAAACATTGCTGCATCTTTTTGAGTCATAGTATCAGGCTTTTCACCGCTGGTCTCATATTGTTTCTAAATAATAAAATTGAACAAGTGTTATAAAGGGATAATGAATAAATCTAATGACAAGATTATTGGGCATATGTTATCTCATTGAATCATTGCATCTCTTATTGCACAATTAAAATATTATAAAGTTTTTTTTGTTTTAAAAACAAATCAATAAAATTTCAAAATTTTAACATTACAAAATTTTATTAGAAAGTTAATTAATTACTTATGAATGCATAAAAATCTTATCTAACCTGCTGTTCCTTATGGTGCCTAACTGAACGATAACTACCAAAGAAAATAGGTAAAATAGCCATTATAACAAGACTTCCATAAGCCACAGCCATTCCTTCAGGAGTCGATGGTATTTTTTTATTAACATTTGCATTTTCAGTAATATTTTCTACTACTTGAGATACAATATTGTTTACTGTTTCTGCCATCTTGTAAGACACGACTTTAAAAACACACAGTGTCTGCCGTGGTCGTCTACTGCTATTCACGTTATAAATATCAATTCGGAAGTCAGCGGTGTTTTATTTTTCGATGCGCTGGATCGCGCGGTAACATAAAAATATTCAATTTATAGAGTATTCAGATAATATTAAATTAGATAAGATATTATTGTATTTACAAGTTTACGTGGTTCAAAAATATACTTTATTATATGCTGACGTACTCAGATATTCAAATTTTTTTTAGTTTATTTTATGATGGAGCTAGATATATTTATTTTGAAAAATATAAACCGATGAAATTATTCGTCACAATTAGAATTTACCAAATTCAAGTAGGATTTCCCACTAAATCCAAACTTTCCATAAGTTTTCCGGAAAAATAACAAACCAGATTATAGTGTTAAATTTTTTAATTACCTTTAAATATTTTTTTTATTTTAAACTTTGGGGGAAATTTTACCACGGGAAAGAATTTTTCATATTAAATAATTTATATTTTAAAATAATTTTTTATTTAGTGTCATATTGCAAAAAAAAGTAATAGAAAAAAAAAACTTCTCCAAACGAATTTTAGTAAATTAGACATTTTTTTTTTTTAAATGTTGATAAAAAATTTTTATTTCCAACTAAAACTATATATTATACATAAATTTTACTGCGCTGACATATTTTTATTACATTTATATTGATAATATTAAAAAAATAAAAATTTATGTTTTAAAAGTACACTGTAAAAAGTAACTTTCTTGGATTTACAAAAAAAATAGAATTTTTTCGAAAAATTAGTAAATTTTCAAAAAATTTTGTAAATATTCGATAAAAATCGTAAATTTACTAAATTTAGTATATTCTCGAAAAATTCGAGAATTCTTGATTTTTTTTTGTGAATTTACGAAAAAAGTTGTAAATTCACAACTATTTTTCGTAAATTTACAACTATTTTTTGGAAATTTTCTAACAAAAATTGTAAATTATCAATTATCGTTTGGGGTAGTAACTATTTGTTAAACAAGGGAAAAAAGTATATTTTCTTTTTCAATGCTCTGTTGTATATATATATACGATCGAGAGTATAACGAAATTACTTAAAAATTTAATGTAAAATTATTAGAAGCAAAAACCATTTTGATCGCTTAATTATAAGCAGTTATTTTTAAGATTGTTGTTAGATAATATGGTCGACGACAGTATTGAATATAAAACCTGAGGCTGTTTATGGCATTAATAAAATACACCTAAAAAAATTATGAGAATAATTTTCGTTTAATTTCGGATTTATCAAACTTCAAAGTTTTATCTTATATACTGATATTCTACACAATAGGAAGCTGCGTAAAACACTAATTTTTAAATTAATTATCTTAGTACTCTTGCCATCCAATTAGGAATGAAATAAAAATAAAATCAAAAAATTATAGCTCAGATTTTCCCAGCAAATTTAAAAAAATTGTAAAATCGAAAAGCAGCTGTCATTTCAAAACCATTGAATCTAGAAACTTAAAAATTGGGTTATCTGGTATGATGTAATATTTTTACATATTAAACTCAGCCCAATTTGTTTTTTTAAAATCACAGATTTTAACCAAGTGTCGCTTAGGTCACTTTAAAGAAGAATACAATAATTATATTCTTTGGAATCACACATAGATGATTACGAAAAAATATAGGAAAATCAATTCTAGAAAAATGATTAATTGTATAATAAAATTGAGATATATAGAAGTCTATTTTACAAGTTATTTAAGAAAAATATTATTTATTTTTAATCTTTATCAGATTTTTTACTTTATTTTGTATTACATTATGAACAATATTACATTATGAATAATGTACACATTGTAGGCATTGGTCTTTATACATAAAAGAAAAAAATAATTGTTTCACTAATAATATAGTATATTTTTGGCTCGAGTCCAGAAAAGTAAAGAATGGCTCAAATCGCATGTTAATTGCGTTAATTATGTTAATGATAAGCTGGGATTTGGGGCATTCTTTATTTATGGACAAGGGCCGTATAAAATTTTTCTGTGTCTGTCACAGACCAGAAAAATGTTTTTTCAAATTTTAAATTTATTTTAAATAAACAAAAATATTTATACGCAAATATAATATAATGTTATGGCCAGGCTGCTACTTAACTGAAATTTTTAGGAAAATTTTTTTAATTTATGAAAATGAATTAATTATTGATATACTATTTGTATAAAAGATATAAAAATAAAATATAAATTTTCTAAATCAGTATTATGTGGTATTATAAGCATTTGCATCATAAAAAATTGCATTTTCCTTAAAATTTCAAAGCAACTTAACCCGGTAGTTATAAATACATAATAACATTAATTAGATTATCCAGTTTTGAACTGAATTAGAAAAATTATAGATAATAGAGAGTATTATTTAAATCTTGATGAGGTAATGCTTTTATGTTTTGGCCAACCAAGTATGCTAATTTATGTGCATATTGGCATGGTGCAGGTACTCTGATAGTACCTGGCCAGTTATAATACAAATGACATAATTTAAATGTAAATCTTTGTACGTGATCTGTTTTAATGTCAGCACTATCATGTAAGACAACATAGTGTGTAGGAGTCACAGTACCTTGAGTAACTCTTTGAGGTACCAAATAAAAATCATATAAATATTTTCGTGTAATAACACTGTCTACAATAGTTCCAGGTCCTGGATTGGTTAACTGCTGAGGCTAAAATTAAAAATTTCAAATTAAGATCTAGTTTATTTTATTATTGATATAGGTACCTATAATTAATGTTTAATTATTCTATATATTTATCAAATACTTGTACAGAAATTTTTTGGAAATTCTTAATACGAGTTTATTGGTTCATATTTTAAAAATGTTGTTGCCTATTTTATTTATTTATTTATTTCTTTATTTATGGATAGATATAGTTTCACATAAATTTCATGGGACAAATCATCCCTTTATTACAATCTGATACAACTAGTAATAATTGGTTTCGACAAAATTAACTAAAAACTATGTTTTTTAAAAAAAGTTTTACAAAATAAACCTACAATTCCTTAAAATCTCTTTATCTTTTAAATTTTAGAGTGAATTTGAAATTCAGCTTGAAGCTTCAACTCGGGAATCAAATAAAATTTATTAAACCATATCAAATTACAACAAATTTTCTAAAAATAGGTCCTTACAGTTTTCTTTGGAAGGGGGGAGGGGCTGGTGCTTCTCGTTAGTTATATAAAGTAAAATTAGCTAAAAAAAGGTAAAACTGACCGCTGAAGGGGAGTCAATTGACCCCTTTGAACCCCCCCTTTCCTGGATCCGCCACTGTCAATTTGACTAGTTCAAACGAAATACATAGCACACGCATGGAACTTCTCTAAACAATCTAAATTAAAATTATTTTTTAATAATATAGTAACAAATAAAGATATAAAAATTAAAAAAAGCTACATTACTTATTTCTAAGTAATTTATTAGGTCACTTTCGTATTAAAACTATTCTCGCGGGTGTAATTACTGATGTTAAGTTAGGTTGATTCCATATACCTGTATTTAATATAGGTATACTATAAACTTATTGACTTTAACCAAAGAGCTTAGTTTAACCTCTTTGACTTTAACATAGAAAATGTTCATATGGAAGGTAATTTGAAAAAACACCGCCAACACAGAGTAGAATGGGACAAAAAATTTACATTATCAGGGGGGAGGGGGTTGAAAAAATTAAAGAATTGGTTTGGGATTCTGTTGGACGTAAAATAACTTTATAGTTAAGACTATTATAATTCTACGTTTTCGTAGGAATTACAAATTACCAACTTTTTTTTGTTAAGTCGCTACTTTGGAAAGCATTATTTTAAATGAGAATATAAAAAACTATTAATAATTCTATTACAAATAAAGTCTGATAGTATCATAAAATATAAAAAAACGTTACTAAAAATATAAGCTTTCAAGTCGATCAAGTATGTGACATAATTGGAAATGTAATCTTTAAGTAATTATTTGTCAGATTTATTAAATTTCGTCACTCTACGTAATCAGCATCTTACTTTTTTAAAAGACTAAGCCAATTTTCCCATAAGAGCAATGTTAAAATACTTGAAAATTAATTAAGTCGACGACAAAAGTAAAGCTTATTCTAGCTTTAAAATCTTTAAACTTTAATATTATTCACGTTTTGTTACATTCTCTCATCATTTTTTTCAACGGATAATCCTTCTTATAAAATTAAAACATTTTTAAAATAAAATTTATTTTTTCTGCCCTATAATAATCAATTTAATTTATTTTTAATTAACCAAATAAAGTACGCAGTTGTACGTGGTTTCGTAAGCGAAATCGACTGTTAGCTAAGAGGAATAGAACTACGAATAGGATTTGAGCCTTTCTAACTGCAACCCGATTAGCTTAGGAAATTTTAAAAGTTTTTAGTAAAAATTATTTTATTTGTATAGGTAACAAAAGTTTAGTAACAAAGTTTTTATTAAAATATTGAAAATTAACATTTTTTTATACTTCTATAAAGCAAATAAACCCTTCAAAAGTAAAGTTAAACAAAAAGAAAAGAGATAATTTTTAACATGGAAAATGTTCATTAGATGGGGTGTTTGAAAAAGTTAGGCTCAGAAGGGGGAGGGGGAGAAAGTGACGTTTTTAGGGGGGGGGGGTGAAATGGACTTATAATATTTTCGATTTAGGGACTTAAAATAATTTGAAGTAGGACCTGATCCGGCCCTGATAACAACAACAACTTAGAATACTTTAAGTTTATGGACTTAGGATAGTATTATATTTCAGAATTTATTGTAATTTCGGTTTTTGGATTTATTACTGTTATGAGTGAACATGTTCCATGCTCGTTGGTTGTGTAGTTACACAAACCGGTTATAAATTTTTTTCCTAAAAAATCAAGAAAATTCATATAACACCAAAAAAAATCTTTCAATTTTGTTTTAATAAATGTTATTTTTGTTCATAAAAATTCTCCATAAGAGCATTTGTTAAATTTTTTTTGTTTATTTAATTACTTGTAAAAAAATCGGTGAGGTATTAAATAAAAAAATACGGGTACAATTAAATTCATTTTTTCACGTATTACTAAATTTTCAGCCTTTGTTTATCTTGTAAGAAAACTGTATCGTAAGACCTTAATGTAATTTATAATATACATAAATTTTGCAAAGAAAAAATATTTATGAAAATTTATATTTGCTTTTATAATTAATTCATTTATTTCTATAATTAAACTTTACTGAACTATTTATTAACTATTAATTTATAAATTTTCAAAATATGCAATTTATCGTTAACTGGTGGGAAATTTAAAATTTATGTATATATCAGTGGGTGTAAATGAAAATATATAATAATGAAAAAGACCCTATAAAAATGGTATTAACGAAAAATAAAGAGTAATAAAGAATAATAAAGACCATAGAAGTAATATTTACTTTTATGAATAAATATTATGACTACTTGTTATCGCGAAAATTTATGAACAAAAGTTTTTACGTTATTAAATAATAAAAATTTGATTCCAAAGAATTTTTAAAAATATTTGCATTAAAACATTTAATTTCAAAATTAAGAAAACTCTAATAAATGCAAATTTAAATAAATACGGTATTAGAAATAATAAACAACTTACAGTTTTTTCAAAAATTCGAGTGTTGACTCGTTTTTGTACAACAATAACACACATCTTTGGTTTATAACCAGGTTCTACAGAACTGCAAGCTTCCAGAAACTGTTTAACTTCAAAATTTTTTACCACGTCAAATTGACCGTCACCAACTCCGTCACGGTATACAAAAATTTTGTCCGGAAATACACCATTTATCTATTTCAAATCATATTTATTTAATGAATACAATATGGTGTTATTTTATTAGAAATTAATTTTTACCTCGCGATATGTAGTAAGAGCAGAAATAAAACACGTTTTTAATAAATCTACAATTTCTTGTCTAGCCCCTTGCAAACAAACTCGACTATGCCATGTAGTTAATAACTTATCCATGCTACCAACGAAAGCTGCTACGCTACCTTTTGCTGCTTCTCCTGCTGGTGCATGGTATACATCAATTCCCACAACCATAACGTTGGGCTGAAAAAAATTCAAATAAAATGAATTTTAAAAAATTTTTGGGTTCTTTAATACTATATTACAATATTTCAAAAATAAATTACTTACAAAAGGATTTTTTAAGGCCCATAAGGCACCTCCCAATTTACAGTTCATTTGTAATACAATCTTTTCAGTTATGCTCTTCAGCTTATCCGCCCTTGAGATTGTCTTGGAAATAATTACTTGAGAGGCACAAACTTTGTCAACACAACATAATCTATAAATTAAAAGATACAATAATATTACGTTAGCAAATTGCCTTTATTTGTGAAAATATGAATTTTTAATGGAAGCTTGCCTTTTGACGGCATTATATTTATCTCCTCTCATTGTAGGAAATATAATGACTACCATTTTTATAGGTGGTTTAATTATCTCTTTCAATTTATTTGTATAGTTTTGTATATCATCTCTTGGTAAAACGCATTTAAAAGGTTCACCAACTTGCATTCCAATATTTTTTCCAATTATTTTAACTGTTGCTAAAAAGTCAGTAGCTTGTTTCTTAGTATTTTCTGTACAAATAATAGCCCAGTTTAATAAGTTAGGCTAAAAAAAAAATTAATAATTTAAAATATAAGATTACTATTTTCAAATTGGTAATTAAAATATTTACTTAACCTACAGTTCTTAAAACATGATTTCTTCCAGTTAAATTGCCCCAATCGGCTTTGTCAGATTTTCCTACAAAATTTCTACCGAAATATAGATCTTCGGCAGGTAATTGTCTACCCATAATTGGAACAGTTTGACTATCGAGTTCAAGTCCCCAATCAGCTAAAATTTTTCTTGATACATCATTTTTGTTTACTTGTTCGACAAATTTTTCTATAACTTTTTTTCTATCCTCAGGAGTTATTTTTGTTACTGATGCAAGATCTTTCATAACTCTAAAATCTTTTCTAAGAGATTCCGTTAATCCTGCTAAAAAGCAAAGCTCTGGAATCAATAAATTAATTTCTTCAACAGTCTAAAAAAAAAAAAAAAAATATTTGTTAAGTAAATTTTAAATAAAAAAACTATTGTATAGAAATAAATTTTTTAAAAAATACCTCTCCTGTTGTTTTTTTCTTTTTAGATCTATGAACTAAAAGAGGCTGATTTGGATCTTTGATGACAATATTATAATGTTGCTTATAATAGTCGATAAGCGACATCATTTGTTCACCTTTTTTAAATTTGTACGAGGGATTGTTGTCCCAATCTATATCATCTACTTTGTAAACTCTATTATTGTATCTAGTTAAAACCGAAGTGCCCAGGATTTCTGCAACGACAGCTTCTTTGAAATTATTTCTGTTTTTCTTAAAAGCTTCAGTCCTAAAAGATTATTTGAAAAATTAATATTTAAAATAAATTCTAAAAATAGAAAAAACAAACATGATATCCCGAACGGTGTCTAATCTCATTACTCTATGAGTGGCATCAATATTTAATATCAATCCACCTTCTAATTCATTTACAGATGTTATATATCCTGGCCAAACTTCTAAATTATGTTGAGGTACCGAATGAGCACATGTAGGATTAAAATCATGTCTACCTACTCGAATGAGGCTCAAAGCCTTTAGTACTTTAACAATTAGTACATTAAAAAAAGATATATTGTCTTTTATGGGCTGCTTTTTTTTAAAAATTATTGTTAAAGTAACTATAGATTGATCATTTGGATGAGCTGATTGAAAAATAGTACGCTGTAAAAATAACATGAAAAAAAAACTTAAAAAACACTGTTTATAAATAATAGTACATAATTTTAAAATCATACATCCTTCGGAAGCTTTATTGGCAAATAAAGCAAAGCACCATCAAAATTTTTGACATTTCCTAAGGCATTCATATGCTGATTTAGCAATCGGTATCTTAATTGCCTTGAATCTACATCTGGATTAAATTTGACTTCATATTGAAAAATTCCTTTATCTTTGTCACATTTTAAGAATATGTAATTGGCTGTAAGCGGCTTCCTATAAAATTATTTTCTGATTAAATTATTATTAAATATATTACTTTCAATTTAAATCATATGTATTGAATGTTTTATCAATAGATTTGTGTAAATTTTCTTAAATTAATTTATATTGTTTATATAAATATAAGTACATAGTGTTAAATAATATTGCGATCATTAAAGTTAAGGCTCTTGATTTACAAATTTATTTACCTTACTCCCGCTTCACCTTGACGACAAATTGATTCAGGTTCTGATGTAACTGAAGCTGTTTGGGTATCATCAAGAGACAATGAAGAAAGTTTTCCAGTTACACCTGAACTATCTGCTGATTTCTCTAAATTATCCTTGACAGTGGGACTAAAATTTAAAAAATTTTTAATTTTATAAATCAAGAAACTCAATTTAAAAAGAAATAAATTCGAATTACCATGTTTTTCTTATAAGTCCTAGTATGTTACTATTTTGACTACTGTGACTAGTGGTTGATGTTGATGCTGATGTAATTGAAGTTGATGTAGTCGAAGGAGCTGATGACTCTACTTCAGATAATTTACCTCGCAATCTGCTTAATAAATTTCCTCGACCTACTGATGATGTTATAGATGAAACTTCAGAAGCTGCTGCTTCTGCCAATAGTGATTTTTCATATCTAGCTTCTTCTTCTTTTTTCCTAATTTCTATTTCTTTTCTTTTAAGCTCCTCTTCTTTTCTTTTAATTTCTTCCTCATTTTTTCTCTTGAGTTCTTCTTCTTCTTTTAATTTATTTTCATCTTCTTTTTTCTTCCTCAATAACTCCAACAAATTGCCTCTTCCTCGTCCTGCCATTTTCTATTTATATAAATATATTTATATATGTGTGTTTAGCACCGTTTGGTAGCTGCCAAAAAATATCGACAATATTTATTAAACAGTAAAAAATTATAGTTTATAATATCCATTAAAATTATTAAAAATTAAGAAAAGAATTACTTTCACAATATATACAATTAGATAATTTTCTTTTCCTTATTATTTTCAGCGAATTCCTATTTTCAGCCTTGATACGTGTTAAAACTCTCCAAAAAGACAATGAAATTTTAATAAATATGCATTTAGTTTGGAAATCAAGAGCTTTCTCCAAATCTTCTTATGTCGCATTAAAATTGTGTCATAATGTATAAAAAATTCGTAATAAAAATTCTGACCTTCTCAAAGAAATTAAATATAATTAAGATTCGAAAGAGATCTCATTTTTAATTTTTTTAATGCGACTGACTAAAGTGACTATACACGCACACAAGTGTTTAATGACCGCGCCACGCCGAAATCAAAAGTTAAAATTGACCGTCATTGGCTGAGGTTTTTCGGTACAAACAACAAAAAAATTCTTCGAAATTTTAGAATTCGTGAGAAAAAACTAGAGCATCTCCCGGCAACTTTAAATCACAGAACTGCCACCTGTCAAATGTAAAATAAAAATAAAATACAAAAATTATTAGTGGAGGGGGAAACGGTTATTTCATGCAAAAAAGATGCAGCCTGCATCCATACAATCAAATAAAAATCACTTAATTAACTAATAATTACTTGAATAATTAATATTAATAAATTATTAATTTTAATTAATTATTAATACATAGATAAATACATTTTAAAAAGTGCAGTTTGAATAATTTTTTTAATTTTATTTTTATTTTATTTTAGTGTGGCAGCGATCTGTTTTATGGCAGATCTACAGTCATATATGTTATGGTACATAATTAGAAAAAAAGTCAAAATTCCAGTCACGATTTAATTTAATTCGCGATTCTTAATTTTAAAAAACGCAGTCTACTAGTAGGGGTTGGACATTCTCTATTTTTGGTTCCTCATAGAGGAATCATTGTAATAGGTGAAATTTTGATTTTTTGGCATATAAGCACGTTTTGAGACTTAGGAAGCTAAAAAAACCGGCTTTTAACACATTGGCGAAATGCGAATGGCATGGGCGAAATATACCCCCAGGAAAATAAAGAATGGCCCAAATCGTACGTAAATTACCTCCCGAGGCGAAACCGAGGATAATAAACAATAAACTGCGATTTGGGTCATTCTATGTTTATGGTCGAGGATCGTATAAAATTTTTCTGTGACTGTATGGTGAGAAAATGCGTCTATGCCGGACGCCTCAAATCGCAATTTACCATCCTCGGCTAGTTCGGAAAGTAATTTACGTGCTACTTGGGCCATTCTTTACTTTTCTGGACACGAGCCGTGAATACACTATTTATCAAAAAACTTCAAACTATTTTTTTTTTTTTTAATTTTGATGTAAAACCTCATTTATTTCCATGAAAGTACTTATATTTGATAAATAATAGCTATTTATTAAACAAGGGATAAAATATTGGTTTTGGCTTTGCATGTAGTTGTATAGACAGCATGCAAAAGTCGAACCCCATATTTTTTCCCGTGTTCTAAACAATAGTTTTACATATAATGGGTAAAAAAGCCGTCTCCCTAGGGCAGAAAATAGGCTTTCTTTGCCCTAGATATGTAAAGGTTTTTTTGCCCTCCCGGGCGTAAAACTCGTACGTAAAGAATTTTCTGCACTCGTTCTACGCCTAGGTAGGCAAAAAATATTATAAGCACCATGGGCGAAATACTTTAGACACTTGCGTGAACACATATCACTTGTGCCTGGCTTCGCCGAGCACTCGTGCTCGTGCTCACGCTAGTGACAAAACTTTTACGCCCTTGATACTTAATATACTATTACGCTATATCTCGAATCTTGTACCGTAGGAAAATGATTAGAAAAAAAAAACTACTTTTTATTGTAATGTTAGAATTTTATTGTGTTTTGCACGAGTTACAAAGGCAGACTAATTATTTATAAAAAATTTTATGGATTATTCATCTCTTGACGTTTTATTGTGTAAGAGAAAGAAGTTCTCAATATATAAGAAATTTGCATGCATCAAAAAAAGAAGCCTGATCTATATATGGGCGATTATTTCGCAACTTGGCCGGGGCCACCCCCCTCTGTCCAAAAATGGTGGCAACTTAAAAAGATTTTATTTTTCTCAAATTGACTGGAAAAGGGTCTAGTTTTTTATTCTCATTGGCCTTTTCAACTCTGTAAATCTAATGTGCCCATTTTAGGCACTGAGTGGCGGCAGGTCGACATTTGAATAACAAAAAAATTGAAATAAAAGTAGATTAACGGTAGGTTTTTTGAAACTTTAATCTCTTAAAAGTTGTTATTTATTAAAACAAAGAAAATGAGACCTCTTGCGTGGTAATTGGTTAGAAAAAAATTTCAAAAAACTTACCGTTACTCTACTTTTATTTCAATTTTTCTGTTTTTAAAATGTCGACCTGCCGCCGCTCAGTGCCTAAAATAGGCACAGTAGATTTACAGAGTTGAAAAGGCCAATGAGAATAAAAAACTAGACCCTTTTCCAGTCAATTTGAGAAAACCAAAATATTTTAAAGTTGCCACCATTTTTGGACAGAGGAGGGTGGCTGGGTTGAGAAATAATCACCCATACATAAATATTTCGATACAAAAAAATAAGGCACTCAAATTGCCAAATAAATATGATATTATGTTTATGCAAAATTATAAATATAATACATATGAATAATACAAAAATTATGTTATTTACTAATTACTATATCGATAAATATTATAATATATAGTGCGTCAATATATTTAAAATTATAAATTCTTATACGTATAAAGTTAGTTATTTTTTCCGTTCGGCGCAATCTACGTAAGCGTTTGTATACGAATTCGCATGCAAATATTTGCATCGTGCCAACCTATGCAGAGAAAAAAAATAATTATAGTCCGCGATGAATGGCGCGAAAATTCAAATTTTAAATAAAACGAAAGGTAATAAACTTGTTAAATAGTTTAATTTTTAAAAAATTATTGTTTATAAAACCATTTTACTTTATTTTAAGTTTATTTTTAAATAAATTTTTTTAAAATTTAATAATTTTAACCATTTAGGTTTTTAGATTTATTTAAATTTTGAATTTTCGCGCTTTAATTATCGCACTAGAGGGAGCAGCAAAAGTATTATTAGGCTGAGTCTACGTAAGCGTTTGTATAGGCTGAGTCTACGTAAGCGTTTGTATACGAATTCGCATGCAAATATTTGCATCGTGCCAACCTATGCTTATTTTAATAATACTTTTGCTGCTCCCTCTAGTGCGATAATTAAAGCGCGAAAATTCAAAATTTAAATAAATCTAAAAACCTGAATGGTTAAAATTATTAAATTTTAAAAAAATTTATTTAAAAATAAACTTAAAATAAAGTAAAATAGTTTTATAAACAATAATTTTTTAAAAATTAAACTATTTAACAAGTTTATTACCTTTCGTTTTATTTAAAATTTGAATTTTCGCGCCATTCATCGCGGACTATAATTACTTTTTTTCTCTGCATAGGTTGGCACGATGCAAATATTTGCATGCGAATTCGTATACAAACGCTTACGTAGATTGCGCCATACGAATTCGCATGCAAATATTTGCATCGTGCCAACCTATGCTTATTTTAATAATACTTTTGCTGCTCCCTCTAGTGCGATAATTAAAGCACGAAAATTCAAAATTTAAATAAATCTAAAAACCTAAATGGTTAAAATTATTAAATTTTTAAAAAATTTATTTAAAAATAAACTTAAAATAAAGTAAAATGATTTTATAAACAATAATTTTTTAAAAATTAAATTATTTAACAAGTTTATTACCTTTCGTTTTATTTAAAATTTGAATTTTCGCGCCATTCATCGCGGACTATAATTATTTTTTTTCTCTGCATAGGTTGGCACGATGCAAATATTTGCATGCGAATTCGTATACAAACGCTTACGTAGATTGCGCCTTAAAATAAGCATAGGTTGGCACGATGCAAATATTTGCATGCGAATTCGTATACAAACGCTTACGTAGACTCAGCCTTCCTATACGGCTCAAATCTGATATTTAATTTTTTGAAAATTTTTGTCACAAACAAATACAAAAAATACAAAATTTTTTTTCTCTTTGGATGTAGTACACTGAAAAAAAATTCCGGTTGCGGCAACCGGAATTCCAGCTTTAAAAATAAATTTTTTTTTACGTCAAAGACTTAATATAAAACAATTCTATCTGTAAAAATAGATGTTTTAAGAAGAATAAATTAAATTTTTTATACTTTTTAAAAGTTATTAATTAATTATTAATGTTAATAATATTTATTACGCATTATTTCTTTAAACGCATTATTACTTTAATATTTGACTATTTTTATTTAAATCTGATTGTTAGCAAATATTGTATAGATAAATATCCTACTTAATCCACCTTAAGAACATCAGAAATTTTGTAATTTAATTTATACCAGGGTCTTCTAAATTTCCATGGAATTTTTAATTTGAATAATTTTTTTCTGTATATAAGTTTAATATTTAATATTTAAGTCTTGAGCCACACTAAAATATATTATTTTAACACAAAAAATTGTTTAAAACCTTGTGATAGCCCAGAAATAAGTTAAACTAGCCTATTTCCTATTTCCCCTAAAAGACCTATTAAATAATACTGAACTTTTGAGTATTTTTAAGCAATTTTTTCTGAGACAAAAACAAATTTTGAGAAAATCAAATATTTCAAGAAACTGCATGGTTTAGAAAAAGATACTCATTATAATAACTCTTAAATCCTGTATTTTTAATTGGAAAATTCGGGAGTTTCAGGGAAAATACGTCAGTTTAAATTAACTAAAGATAATAACTAAAGGTCTGAATCAATTTTCAATGTTGAAAAAATATATTTTTTACTTTGGTTCAAGAGAGGTTCAAGTCTTAAATGTAATAAATTTAAATTAGTCAGGAAAAAAATAGTTATTTTGGCATCCTTAAAAGCTAATTTATATACGATTGATAATATTTTTGATGTAAAAAATGTAAAAAATAGAGTAAAAGTAGTAAAAACTAGTGGAAAATGTTTAATTATGATAGAATGGAAGATTATTACAATGACAACTTTATGGATCGAATGATTTTCCCAAGAATTGTATATACTTCTTTCGGAGTTTATTTTAGGTATTTTCAGCAATTTATTATTTTACTTATAATATCTCAGAAGTGTGTGCATAATAATTTGACTAATTATAATTTATTAAAAGATTTTATTTTATTTTTATTTCAATATTAAATTAATTAATTGACTATGTAAAAACAAGAGTAAAAACTATTTTTGCTCAGACAAAATAAATGCTATAATAATAATAATAATAATAGTGTCAATAGACTATTATATAATTTTTAAAATTTTTTAGTCAAATAATAGTTTAAATAAATAATGTGTAATAAACAATATAAATTTAAACAACTTTTAAAAAGTAGGTATACAAAATTTAAATTATTTTTCTTGAAAAATCTATTTTTATGGATAAAATTGTTTTATATTAGGTCTTTTACGTAAAAAAAAATCAATTTTTCAAAGCTGGAATTCCGGTTGCCGCAACTGGAAAATCCGGTTGCTACAACCGGAATTTTTTTTCAGTGTACGTAATGCATTTCTATGTGAGTACTAGTTTTAGGAACCTCGTTCATATAGTAAATAAAAAAAATTTTTAAATTAAAAAAAAAAAAATAAACTGCATTTTTTTTTTCTTTTTTTTTTTTTTGTGAATATCTCATTTAATTCTATAAAAGTACCCGACGAATTTTCGAAATATCTCTTATGATCTCCGCTGATCTTTTTAGATCTCCGGAGATCACTTTTGATTTCTGGAGATCTCCGGAGATCTCCATAAATCACAAGTGATCCAAATTTCAGGTGATTTCTTTAGTTCTCTGGAGACCTCCGGAAAAATTGAAATTTGATCAATAAAAATAATTTTTTTCTTAAATAAATGAATTTCCAGGAAAAAATTAATCGATTTAAAAAAAACAATTATTATTTTATGATGAAAATCAAGCGAGTAATGCATGTTTAAAGTTTAGAAACAGGCTTTTTTCAATAAAATTTCAATCTTTTTTAAGGCGAATTTGAGCAAAATCTTAAATTGTCGATAACTTGGCTAAATTTCATCGTAAAAAGATAAGTTTTTTTTTCTTCTGGAGTGGTTTTTCCCTGGCAATCAGATTTTTTTCTCTATTTTTAAAAATTTTATTTACCTAAAAAGTTTTTTTTAAAATTTGGGGTAGCTCAGATACGAAAAACACGGTTTTTGACATAAAAGTGAAAAAATCTTTTTGGCACCTATCGCCGATTTCTTGTTCATGATTTTTTTCGGTTTTCTGAAGGTTCAAACTAACAACTGAAAACACGGGTCATATCGATGTGCCCTCAAAAAAAAAAAATTGCGATTTCAGGCTCAAATTAAGTAGCACTTTTAAAGTAATTGCTCATTTTCTTTGTATTATGTGTAGCGTTTTTCTGCAAATGAGGATATACTAATTTCAGATCACAGTTCCTGTTTTTATATGCGTATTTTGTTTGGAAAAATTTTTAAGTATTTATATCTCTCTTAAGAGAATTGGCTAATATATTTACAGCTAGTTTCAGTAGTTTTTAAACATGCAAAGTCTTGGACTTACGTATAGAGTCTCAATTTTAGGGGTATAAAAAAGAGGTTGAAATTAAGGCAACTTAGGTAATTAAGTTAAAGCATGATTATAGTTAAAACTCATAAAGCATCTACATCACAGTATACATACTGTGTCTACATCCGCTTCGAGATTTCGAGTAAAACCATACTTTCAGATATTAGTACTTTTATAGAAATAAATTAGGATACCGGTACCGGTACCGGTACTACTTTCAAAAAGAAAAAAATATTGATATTATTTTTATTTCTTTACGTAAAAAACTTTGAGGAAAAAAAATTTTCAAAAAATTAAGTTTCAGATCCAAAAAATTGACTATAAAGGAAATAGGTATTAGAAATATCTAAAACTAGCACTCCCACAGAAAAAATGAGGTACTGCTTTCAAAAAAGGAAAAAATTATTGCTGTTTTTTTTATTTTTTATTTTTTTACGCAAAAAGTTTTGAGAAAAAAATTTTATAAAATTAAGCCTATCTGATTTGAGATATAGAGTAAAAACCATATTTTCATATTTAGTATCCCGACGAATTTTCGAAATATCTCTTATGATCTCCGCTGATCTTTTTAGATCTCCGGAGATCACTTTTGATTTCTGGAGATCTCCGGAGATCTCCATAAATCACAAGTGATCGCAAATTTCAGGTGATTTCTTTAGTTCTCTGGAGACCTCCGGAGATCTCCGGAGATCTCCGGAAATCACTTTTGATCTCTGGAGATTACTGGAGATTAAAATAGATCTAAAGTAATCTCCAGAGATCACTGAGGTAAAAAAAAAGTTAGAAAAATTTAGAAAAAATATTTATAATCATTAAGCAAAGTTGTAAAACGATAAACTTGATTGTTTTACCTTATTTTTTGGCTTTATTTAAATTTAAAAAATGCGAAAAAAATGCTACTATTAGTTATTTTACTAAAACATCAAAAATCAAAAAGTACAGCAATAACTTTACTAATTTTTATAATGAAAATAATTATTGGAATCGTCTCAATAAGAAATACAATTAGGTAAATGAGTAAAAAAAATTAGTTATTTGATCATTAATAATTTTAATAAATATTTATAATTTTAATTACAATATATTAGTCAACATATTTTAAATTAGTCAACAATTTCTATAAACAAATAATTATAATTCATTTTTTTAACAACAATAATTATTACCATGATAGGTACTTTGTAATCTATTTATAAAATAAAAAAATAAATAATTGTTTACTAATCTGGCTAAATCTTAAATTATAAGAACTGGTACTCACAAGGGGAGACCGGAACATTTGGGTGGTTAAATTACAATCTACACGTAAAAAAAATATAAGACAAACTAAACGTATTACGTTACTGAAATATGATTAGTATTGTAAGTTTGTTGAATGGAAAGATTAAACGTTGAATTGTCAAATAAAAACATTAGACCAACAAATACTTTGTTGATTCAAGCAAAATTAAAATCGTTAAGTTAACCACTTAAATCTTTGTTGAATCAACATAGTGTTAGATAAACCAACAACCTACAACATTAATATGATTAATTTTTATAGTTAGGTCAATGCTTTTTCTTTTATATTAAAATATTTATTCATTCTTTCTCTTTCTATCCTTTTATGTATTTAACACCGCGGCCGGCGACAAGTCGAAACCTGTTCTTCAGCAGCGCGCTTTTGTTTATATTATTATTCATTATTATTATAATAAAGAAATGGAATTTCCTAAAAATTATTTATGATAGTTTTAACTATTATTTTTAAATAATATGCATTTCGCTGGGTATGCATAATTTACTCTGCATATAATTTCGAAAATTATTATCTGTAACATATAGTACTTAAAATTTTTTTATTAAATACAACTGTCCTGTTAGCAGAATGGATAATCACGCAGTCTCGGAAGCCGGCGGACTCAGTTCGATCCCAGTAGCAGTCAAAATTTTTCTTCGGTTTTTTTTAACAGATTTTAAATTAATAAATATATAAGTATACATAAATAAATATAAAAAAAATAATTAACAAAAAAAAAAAATTATTAATAAAAAAAAATACCCTAAATAAATATAAAAAAAATAATTATCAAAAATAAATAATCAATAGAAAAAAAAAAAAAAAAAAAAAATAATAAAAAAATAATTTTTTTTAAACAAAATTTTCACTCTGTTTGAATCAACTAAGTAACTATGACAATTCAACAAATACTTTGTTGGCATATTTCAACAAAGTTATTTGTCAATACAACTTAGAATTTTTTTCCGTGTATTGTTATGGATGACTTTAATATGTTGAAAAAACACCCAAGATATCCTCCGTTTATTCCAACGCGCCTTCTGGGCTTAGAAACGCAGGGCTCAATGTTATAAAATAGGATTTTTAGACAATTTTCAAAATGATGCGATAAGCTCGAAAATTAACCAAAATACTTTCGGTTGGTCTCATTTTTTCCGTATAAGTATCATCTTTTAACTCCCGTTATTCGCAATGCTCCATCACCTATTCTCACAGCGTTTTAGTCAATAAACCAAATGCCCATTTTTGGACCAAAATTACCAATTTTTAAATTGCTGCAAAAATTGCAATTTTCAATAAAAATAGGTCTTGTAGATCTCAAAAATTTTGTATTAGCTCTAAGTTTTAAAAAATGTTTTACTCGCTTCTTTTTGATTACTCATTTAGCAGATATGATAATTTAAAGACAGAGTCTCAATTTAAGGTTTTTAAAAAAAAATCATATATTTTATCACTAACTTTGTGGAGTCATATCTCAGAAACATCTAAAGCTAAAAGAACGAGTAAAAAAATTTTGGAAGCATGAAACTTGTACAAAACTTTTGACACCTACAAGACCTATTTTTATTGAAAATTGCAATTTTTGCAGCAATTTAAAAATTGGTAATTTTGGTCCAAAAATGGGCATTTGGTTTATTGACTAAAACGCTGTGAGAATAGGTGATGGAGCATTGCGAATAACGGGAGTTAAAAGATGATACTTATACGGAAAAAATGAGACCAACCGAAAGTATTTTGGTTAATTTTCGAGCTTATCGCATCATTTTGAAAATTGTCTAAAAATCCTATTTTATAACATTGAGCCCTGCGTTTCTAAGCCCAGAAGGCGCGTTGGAATAAACGGAGGATATCTTGGGTGTTTTTTCAACATATTAAAGTCATCCATAACAATACACGGAAAAAAATTCTAAGTTGTATTGACAAATAACTTTGTTGAAATATGCCAACAAAGTATTTGTTGAATTGTCATAGTTACTTAGTTGATTCAAACAGAGTGAAAATTTTGTTTAAAAAAAATTATTTTTTTATTATTTTTTTTTTTTTTTTTTTTTTCTATTGATTATTTATTTTTGATAATTATTTTTTTTATATTTATTTAGGGTATTTTTTTTTATTAATAATTTTTTTTTTTTGTTAATTATTTTTTTTATATTTATTTATGTATACTTATATATTTATTAATTTAAAATCTGTTAAAAAAAACCGAAGAAAAATTTTGACTGCTACTGGGATCGAACTGAGTCCGCCGGCTTCCGAGACTGCGTGATTATCCATTCTGCTAACAGGACAGTTGTATTTAATAAAAAAATTTTAAGTACTATATGTTACAGATAATAATTTTCGAAATTATATGCAGAGTAAATTATGCATACCCAGCGAAATGCATATTATTTAAAAATAATAGTTAAAACTATCATAAATAATTTTTAGGAAATTCCATTTCTTTATTATAATAATAATGAATAATAATATAAACAAAAGCGCGCTGCTGAAGAACAGGTTTCGACTTGTCGCCGGCCGCGGTGTTAAATACATAAAAGGATAGAAAGAGAAAGAATGAATAAATATTTTAATATAAAAGAAAAAGCATTGACCTAACTATAAAAATTAATCATATTAATGTTGTAGGTTGTTGGTTTATCTAACACTATGTTGATTCAACAAAGATTTAAGTGGTTAACTTAACGATTTTAATTTTGCTTGAATCAACAAAGTATTTGTTGGTCTAATGTTTTTATTTGACAATTCAACGTTTAATCTTTCCATTCAACAAACTTACAATACTAATCATATTTCAGTAACGTAATACGTTTAGTTTGTCTTATATTTTTTTTACGTGTAGATTGTAATTTAACCACCCAAATGTTCCGGTCTCCCCTTGTGAGTACCAGTTCTTATAATTTAAGATTTAGCCAGATTAGTAAACAATTATTTATTTTTTTATTTTATAAATAGATTACAAAGTACCTATCATGGTAATAATTATTGTTGTTAAAAAAATGAATTATAATTATTTGTTTATAGAAATTGTTGACTAATTTAAAATATGTTGACTAATATATTGTAATTAAAATTATAAATATTTATTAAAATTATTAATGATCAAATAACTAATTTTTTTTACTCATTTACCTAATTGTATTTCTTATTGAGACGATTCCAATAATTATTTTCATTATAAAAATTAGTAAAGTTATTGCTGTACTTTTTGATTTTTGATGTTTTAGTAAAATAACTAATAGTAGCATTTTTTTCGCATTTTTTAAATTTAAATAAAGCCAAAAAATAAGGTAAAACAATCAAGTTTATCGTTTTACAACTTTGCTTAATGATTATAAATATTTTTTCTAAATTTTTCTAACTTTTTTTTTACCTCAGTGATCTCTGGAGATTACTTTAGATCTATTTTAATCTCCAGTAATCTCCAGAGATCAAAAGTGATTTCCGGAGATCTCCGGAGATCTCCGGAGGTCTCCAGAGAACTAAAGAAATCACCTGAAATTTGCGATCACTTGTGATTTATGGAGATCTCCGGAGATCTCCAGAAATCAAAAGTGATCTCCGGAGATCTAAAAAGATCAGCGGAGATCATAAGAGATATTTCGAAAATTCGTCGGGATACTAAATATGAAAATATGGTTTTTACTCTATATCTCAAATCAGATAGGCTTAATTTTATAAAATTTTTTTCTCAAAACTTTTTGCGTAAAAAAATAAAAAATAAAAAAAACAGCAATAATTTTTTCCTTTTTTGAAAGCAGTACCTCATTTTTTCTGTGGGAGTGCTAGTTTTAGATATTTCTAATACCTATTTCCTTTATAGTCAATTTTTTGGATCTGAAACTTAATTTTTTGAAAATTTTTTTTCCTCAAAGTTTTTTACGTAAAGAAATAAAAATAATATCAATATTTTTTTCTTTTTGAAAGTAGTACCGGTACCGGTACCGGTATCCTAATTTATTTCTATAAAAGTACTAATATCTGAAAGTATGGTTTTACTCGAAATCTCGAAGCGGATGTAGACACAGTATGTATACTGTGATGTAGATGCTTTATGAGTTTTAACTATAATCATGCTTTAACTTAATTACCTAAGTTGCCTTAATTTCAACCTCTTTTTTATACCCCTAAAATTGAGACTCTATACGTAAGTCCAAGACTTTGCATGTTTAAAAACTACTGAAACTAGCTGTAAATATATTAGCCAATTCTCTTAAGAGAGATATAAATACTTAAAAATTTTTCCAAACAAAATACGCATAAAAAAACAGGAACTGTGATCTGAAATTAGTATATCCTCATTTGCAGAAAAACGCTACACATAATACAAAGAAAATGAGCAATTACTTTAAAAGTGCTACTTAATTTGAGCCTGAAATCGCAATTTTTTTTTTTTGAGGGCACATCGATATGACCCGTGTTTTCAGTTGTTAGTTTGAACCTTCAGAAAACCGAAAAAAATCATGAACAAGAAATCGGCGATAGGTGCCAAAAAGATTTTTTCACTTTTATGTCAAAAACCGTGTTTTTCGTATCTGAGCTACCCCAAATTTAAAAAAAAAACTTTTTAGGTAAATAAAATTTTTAAAAATAGAGAAAAAAATCTGATTGCCAGGGAAAAACCACTCCAGAAGAAAAAAAAACTTATCTTTTTACGATGAAATTTAGCCAAGTTATCGACAATTTAAGATTTTGCTCAAATTCGCCTTAAAAAAGATTGAAATTTTATTGAAAAAAGCCTGTTTCTAAACTTTAAACATGCATTACTCGCTTGATTTTCATCATAAAATAATAATTGTTTTTTTTAAATCGATTAATTTTTTCCTGGAAATTCATTTATTTAAGAAAAAAATTATTTTTATTGATCAAATTTCAATTTTTAGGTCAAAAGCTTTTGAAAACTGTAAGTAGCAAAATTTACTTAACACAGTTTTTGACCTAAAAATTGAAATTTGGTCAATAAAAATGATTTTTTTTTAAAGAAATGAATTTCTAGGGAAAAATTAATCGATTTTTAAAAAAAAAATTTTATTTTCTGATGGAAATCAAGCGAGTAATGCATGTTTAAAGTTCAGAAACAGGCTTTTTTCAATAAAATTTCTATCTTTTTTAAGACGAATTTGAGCAAAATCTTAAATTGACCATAACTTGGCTAAATTTCATCGAAAAAAGAAAAGTTTTTTTTCTTCTGGAGAGGTTTTTCCTTGGAAATCAGAATTTTTCTCTATTTTTAAAAATTTTATTTACCTAAAAAGTTATTTTAAAAATTTGGGTTAGCTCAGATACGAAAAACACGGTTTTTGACATAAAAGTGAAAAAATCTTTTTGGCACCTATCGCCGATTTCTTGTTCATGATTTTTTTCGGTTTTCTGAAGGTTCAAACTAACTGAAAACACGGGTCATATCGATGTGCCCTCAAAAAAAAAATTACGATTTCAGGGTCAAATTAAGTAGCACTTTTAAAATAATTGCTCATATACTTATGTGTAGTGTATATAAAAAAAACGCAATTTTACCAAATTTCAAATTCAAGTGAGTTTTTCAAAGGTCATTGTGAATTTTAATTTTGAACCAGTTTGAAACTGTTAGAATTTTTGCCACTGATTGTAAATAACTGTGTACACTCTAAAAATGAAACCACCAAATTTCCTTCAAAAATTCTCCAATATGCACATGTGGCGCTTTACAAAACACAAAATACGACATCAGCGCTTTAAAAAGTGATAAAATTTAATTTGGTATTTTATAAACCTCCATTTTGCTTATCCGTGGTTTTAAAATACCACCTGAAATTTTCAGAACCACCGTTCATACATTATGGTGCTTTATAAAATACAAAATTAAGTTTTAGCACTTTTTAATATCAATTTATCAATTTCGGATTATTATGAAACTCCGAAATACTTAACGGTGATTTAAAAAGTAAAAAACGAATAAATTGAGAATTTTCTATAGAAAATATACATAAGACAAAATTATTGTTGTATTAATTCGGAGTGCAACATGTTTATTTGAAATAATTTTTTATGAACGTACTTTTGCAATCATATTATTATATAAAATTATTTTAAAAAATGTTTAAGCATAAATTATTATTCGGAATTCAGTTCTGGATGTTTGTGCAAGTAAGGATCATAAGCCAAGAATTCATCCTGTTTGCGTACAGTTAAAAACTATTTGATAAATAAGATTTAAACTAGAATGTAATCAAATTTGGACCTAAAAAAAATATAAAATCCATGTAATTACTTTTACAAGTAAAACAAAATTTTACAAGTATAGTTTCACATTGATGCGTTCTCAAAAAGCCTAAAAAAGCAATAACTGGATTTTATATATTGTTTAGGTCCAAATTTTATAAAATTCTAATTTAAATCTACTTTGTCGAGTAGTTTTTATGACTTAAGCAGGCTTGATTCATTGCATCTGATTCTCACCAATAAAAACATCCAGGATTTTAGAAAGAGCCATTACGATGAGTTCCCAAAAAACCTGTTCAAGTGATTGATGTTTTTTCTACATCTTTTATGTTGACTACCAAATTGGATATTAATTTAAAACCAGCTTCTGAAGTAGATCTAACTCATATAAACATAAAAGTTTATTGGGAATTCATCAATATGGTTTATTACCAAGTTCTGGATGTTTAAACGAGTCAGAATCATAAGCCAAGAATCCATCCTGCTTACGTAGTTAAAAACTATTTGATAAATAAGATTTAAACAAGAATGTAGTAAAATTTGGACCTAAAAAAAATATAAAATCCATGTAATTAATTTACAAGTATAGTTACATTGATGCGTACTCAAAAAGCCTTAAAAAGCAATAACTGGATTTTATATATTGTTTAGATCCAAATTTTATAAAATTATAATTTAAATCTACTTTGTCGAGTAGTTTTTATTGACTTAAGCAGGCTTGATTCATTGCATCTGATTCTCACCAATAAAAACATCCAGGATTTTAGAAAGAGCCATTACGATGAGTTCCCAAAAAACCTGTTCAAGTGATTGATGTTTTTTCTACATCTTTAATGTTGAATACCAAATTGGATATTAATTTAAAACCAGCTTCTGAAGTAGATCTAACTTATATAAACATAAAAGTTTATTGGGAATTCATTGATATGGTTTATTACCAAGTTCTGGATGTTTGTACGAGTAAAAATCCTGAGCTATGAATTAATTATGTTTGCATAATAATTGAAAACTATTTGATAAATAAAATTTAAACCAGAATGTTATCAAATTTGGACCTAAAAAAAATATGAAATCCATGTTATTAGTATTTAACAAGTATAGTTTCATTGATGCGTTCTCAAGAAACCTTTAAAAGCCATTTCTGGATATTAAATACTGTTTATGTCCAAATTTTATAAAATTTTAATTTAAATCTACTTTGTCAAGTAGTTTTAATTTATTAAAGCAGGCTTCATTCTTTGCTTCTGATTCTCACCCATAAAAACATCCAGGATTATAGACATACCCATTACGATGAATTCCCAAAAAACCTGTTCAAGTGATTAATATTTTTTCTACTTCTAAATTGGTTCATACCAAATTGGATATTAATTTAAAACTATATTTCCAAAGAGGGTCTAGCTTATGTAAACATAAAAAATGTTTGGGAATTTATTTTCAGTTTATGCTAAAATGATAAATATTTTAATAAGGAGAGTGAAAAAAAATATTTTTTATATTAATATTATTCCCGCTTCAATGTACGCCGGCGCGCATATACAGCTGATGAGTCGGCCATTTTATTTGACGCTATTTGCGAGGTCTCATTTTTCATGTCTGCGGATTTATTGTTTATATGCTAATTGCTGATTTTGGTTTGAGAGTTTTTAATTATTGGATGTGTTTAAAGTATTAATTATTGTTTTTAATTTTTTTATTTATAAACTGCATGTTTAAGTTCACGGTGGGTAAATTATTACAGTGCAGAAAAGTATTAAAAAAGCTAAGATGCTGGAAATTGATTTGTCACTTGTAATACCTGAGGTAAGTGCAAATATTTAACTTATTTTAATATTTATTTTTCTTTCAAAACTTTATTGTTTAAAAAATTATTCAAAATACATAAGTGTTCAAGTGATACAAAATAAAGAATATTTTTATTAATAATTGAAAACTAACCTATGATTATTTTAAAGTCTTATTAAAATGAATATTAATTTGGTATAAATACCATATTCCAATACCTTTTCTTTTATTATATTAAAATAATATAAAACACTTCAATTTAATCATTTTCTTTTAAAAGAAAATCTAATTCCTGTTTCTTTTATTAAAAATATATTCATTTTTTGCACATTTTTTAAACCAAGTATATTATTACCTGCCAAAATTTCTTAAAATGTTGTATTTTTTATTAATAAAGCTGCTTATAATTTATTTATGCAGTTATCTGTAATTCAGACATAGATTTTGTATTTCAAAAACTTAACCTGATCTTGAAAAATTATCTGTTCCATCTTGATCAGACCTCTGGCAAGGACTTCTAAGCAAAGCGAGGTTCAATAGATGATTTTACTTTATAATATTTTGCTAACGCTACATATTTTAAACAAATAAGTTTTGATTTTAAAATAAATTATATGCTTAGGAATTATTAATTAATTATTAATTATTATTCATTAATTAAGGATTAGATCCATTCAATTTCAAATTAAAAAACCTTCTTTTGAAGTCTAAATAGGGTACCTAGATGAGCCAGTGAATGACTGGTTTCGCATTTTCTTAACGCTCTGTCCATGACTCCCCAGTCTTTGAGTTATAAATAAAAAAAAAATTAATTCAGCTATTTATTCTTTTTTGCCGAACCTTCTAAAAACCTTCAAAATGTCTTTTATTTCACAAACATACCAAAAATCATATTTTGGATAATTTCTTTTTTTTTTTTTTAAATCAAGAAATGTAAAAAAAAAGTGCTAGTAAATAAGAAAATAATTTTGGAAAATAGAAAGTTATGAACATTCGTTTTTTGAGTTTTTCAGTACTTAAAAGGCAATTATGCCCCAAAAACTGGGTACCAACAAAATTTTTATTGGAAAACAAAAATTTTAAGGCCAGTTAGAAGAAGAAAAAATAACGCTTTTAGTGAAAATTTAAAAATTTTAAATTTCTATTAAGATATTCATAGAAATTCAACCCCAAACAGATATTAATAAATCCCGCAAATGAAGACTGCAAAGTCAGCATAGATTTAAAATAGGCGAATTTTAAAAATCCTGAAATTAGCTTTTTTCTAATTTTATTCGATTCTTATGCTGATAAAAATTGAAATAGGTGGGCAAAAATATATAAACTATTCCACTAATGAAGTTAAAAACAAAAAAAAATAATGAAAACTTTCTTTAGAGAATAAATACCAGCGTCAATTAAATTTTCTTAAGTAGGTATACAATTTAATTAACGTAAAGGGGATAAAATAGATAATTATTGAATTTTGTAGTATAAGCATAAATTTTATTTTCATTTCTGTGTAAAGTTTAAACCATTATATGGTCATCTTATTGATGTATGAACATCATTTTTTCATCAATTTTTTTTCCTTCTTAATACAATCGGCATCTACGCCCCTTAAAAGCCCCTCAACAAGCTCGTAGCAACTAAAAATTATTTTTTTGAGTTCATCAAAAGCATACAAATGAGGTTTATAAGTAAAATAATTATTATTGCAATTTTTACTTCTATGTCTTTTTATTTCAATTAATTTACAAAATTATCAATGGTTTACAGATGTAATAATTAAACACTAAAAATGATAGGCTTTTGATAAGAAAAATTGAATTATATTCTGCTATATTTTCTTAATATTTCATTAAAAAAATTGACAGTATTTTTTTATGAACTTCGTTGGCTTTGAATACTGGAAAAAAATTGTTAAATATACTTTCAAGCACTGTTCTGTATTCTGGGAATGATTTTTGATCTATTTTTAAAAACATTTTGCCAAAATAAAATGAAAAGAACGTTTACTCCTATAAATTTTTTTACTCAAAAATTAATGTGTAACAATGTTTTGGAAATTTTTTATACAATTTTAAATCCAATTTTTATTTAAAATAAAAAATTTGCGTATTAAATAAATTTAAATGATTATTTTATTTTAATTTAACAATTAAAAAATATAAACCTTATTTTTTTTTATTTTTTATGGTCTTTAGAAATAAATTGTGGGTTTTTTACGAGACCCATATATACCACTCGATTCCTGAGGCTTCCTTTTAAAAACTGGGTATGTTTCATTTATGAAATTCATTGGATGGAGCGTCCTTAAATTTTTTGTGCAATAATAAAAAATTATGATCAACAATTTACAATCCGGTCATTCACTAGAGGCCGATAATTCACTGGTTCATCTACCTTACAGAAAGCATCATAATAATTAATATAAAATTCTGTGCATAAAATGAGTATTATACAATAATATTCAACATACATTAAGGGAGGAAAAAATAATTTGTCATAAAGAAATTTTTTTGTTTTCCAAAATATAGGTACTTCCGGGTACTTCTTAAACTTGTAAAATAATCATTTATCATTAATTTCTAACAAATACAATTGTATAGAAGATCTTCCTTTATTTTAGGATGTTTTTTCGACTAATGAGCATCTATACAGTTTTTTACAAAAATCTGGTTTTGAAACTTGCATAATTGAAAAACTAAGAGGTAAGTTTAAATTTTTTTTTATTAGCTTTATGTTATACATTATTCAACTTACTTTTAAAATTTAGTTTTTTCAATAAATCAGTTTTTAATACATACGTGATCACATACAGTTAAAAAAAAAAAGTTAATGCAAAGCTAAATAAATTGTATTTTTTGGTTATGCTTAAGGTGGCTCACGCAGTTTATGAAAAACGAATAATGTGAACTAAAATTTACTGGAGATAATTAAAATACAAATCCATTGATCCCAAAAAATACCCAGGTTCCCAATTAATTAAGAAAGAAATAAGCAACTGAAAATTTTTAAGGTTAACATGCGTTCTTACGGCAGTTGATATTGTTTTATTTCGTATTAATTCAATAACGAATCTTTTTAGATAAAATTGTACACACGTGTTATTTAACAAAAATAGAAACTTTTCCATCAAAACAATACAATAGTTGCTGATCAAATTATTTATACCATACTCATTATATAAGGAAATTCATTATTATTAATAATAAATTATAAATATTCACATATTTATGAGTACTTCTAATAGGAACTGTATACTTTTTTATTGTTAACGGTACAACACTTATTATCTTTTTTCCTTAATTTTTGGATCCTCAATGAGGAACCATTGTGATAGGTCAAATTTTGATTTTTGATTTTTTGGCATATAAGGAGGGTTTGGGAACTCAGGAAGCTAAAAAACCGGTTTTTAAAAAAAGTATGTGTGTGTGTGTGTGTGTATGTAACCGATGAAATTTTACAACCATTATGGACCTAATATTTTTATCATAAAATCTCAAACTACTTTCTTTTTTTTTTTAATTTGGATGTAATACCTCATTTATTTCCATGAAAATACTTATACTTATACTTTCCATGAAGATACTTATATTTGAAAATACGATATTTACTCGAATTGTCGAATCTGATAATTAATTTTTTGAAAATTTTTTTCCCACAATTTTCGTCACAAAAAAATACAAACAAAAAACACGAATTTTTTTTTGAAGTTTACTTCTTTCTTGTCATGGTACACCTCTCCTTTTTTTCTACGAGGAGTTAAAATTTAAAAAATCGTCATGAGATTCTGAGACTAGAATTCGGGACGAAAATAGTGGGTAAGGAAAGGATTATAGCAGTCCCCTATACCTCGCCAGCAGTCTCGATCTTAAGCGAGGGTGCTCGGATGGTTTCGGTTTTAAATTTTATAGTGATAAAATAAATCAAAGAGAGTTCAGCAGAGTTTTTTAAATTATTATTTCAAAATTTTACTTTTATAAAAATTGTTTTAGAAAGAAGTAAACTTAACCCGCTTGTCCCTAGACAAACCTGTCGGTTTTTTTTTTTCTTTTTGGACGTTGTACCTAATTTATTTCTATAAGAGTACTAGTTTTATAAAGTTCCTTTATAGTAATTTTTTGGATTTGATACCGAATATTTTCAAAATTTTTTCCTCAAAATTAAAAAAACAACAAAATTAAAAAAAAAGCAATATTTTTGTTTTTTGTGTAATACTTCATTTAGTTCCATGAAAGAGTACTGACATTTGAAAATATGGTTTTTACTCGATATCTCGAATCTGATTATTCATTTTTTGAAAATTAGTTCCAAAATTTTTTATCAATAAAAAAATACTTTTAAAAGTTAATAGAAATGTATGTATGACTGCATGGTTGCACAATCGTTGATATCAGTGGCATATTAATGTATCAAGCTCATTGTTTGAGGAACCTTAGTGCCAGCTAGTTGGCAGGGTATTTTGTATTTTTATGTTTTTCAAGGTCCAAATTGCTAAAATTTTCAATGGTACTGCTACAAATGTAAAAATAAATTTTACGTGTTATTTTTATGGGATTTTTTATTTTTTGCGAACGGTGGCGACATTTTGAGTGTATTATTGAAATAACTCTGTTTTGAAGCCATAAAATTTTCTCAAACTCTAGGTATCTTATTTTTTCATCAGAACACATCACTAAACAAGATATATTAAGTAAAATATGACATACACTTGGAGAAAACGACATGGACGGTAGCGACATTTTTATTTTGTAAAAGCGTTTTAAAAATCAAATTGTTTTAATTTTTATAGTTACACCTTTCATATTTAAAAGTTTAAGTTTTCCAAGTTTCACACATGAGTAGTTAAGTAAAAAAAGACTACAGACAGAGCTTAAATGCGTGCGTAAATGTAGGCTGTGCACTATGAAAATTGTGGGAAGCTTAAAAATAGCTTGTAGCTAAAATCGAGGGACAGACTTTAATACTACGATACGATAAGAGGACTGCATGAAAATTTGCTTTATTGAAAAAAATGAATTTCTGGGACCTAAATACGTCATATGCATGCTACAGAAAAATTTAAGTTCAAATTTTAAGCCGTTTGTTAACAATCCAAGTTTACAGTTAAGCAAAAGTATTGCGGACAGTGGCGACATTTTGGACAAATATGCTCCAGCAAATTTTTTCGTTAACTTGCCAATATATGCACATTAGATTGTGACCTTAAAAAAATATTATTTATCAAGTTATGAAAAGAAAAAAAGTGCAAAAGAGCTTTCGTTTCGGATATAATTGGGGGGGGGGGGGGCTATGTATACCATTCCTGTGAAAAGCACCTCTATAAAATAAACAATACAATTTAATTAATTACGTGTGCCCTCCTCTGACGTCACCCTAAAATATACGGACCTAAAACCGTGAGCCACCTTAACTTTTTTTTTACAAAATGAATTTGCATAAACTGGGTAAAGTAGGTACATTAGTTAGCACAGTATATGGGTAAAAAAATTTTACAAATATGATTCTATCCTACAAATGAGTCCTACATCGATACGATAACTATGTACATTAGGTTAAAATTATTTGTTTTATTATTTATATTATGTTCTTATTATTTTTGAGGTTAGTTAGTACATTGAGTAGTTGATATCAATAAAAAATTAACGCAAGAATAAATTTTGGTATTTAAGAAAATAATTAAGGTTGAAAGTTTTATTTTTTTTTTGCGCTCGATGCGCGCCTAATGCTAGTTATTATAAAAGATGGTTGTATGCGACTTTAGAATCAAGAAAACTTTTTGGAAATATAAAATGTAGTTGTGTATATATAATATATATATATATACTAATAGTTTATCTACATAAATGTGTAAGCATAAATTAATCTTAAAATCAGAATCCCACATTTGCCTTATTACTAAGTAAATTGTTTAGATATGCAATTATTTATAAAATTACATAAATTTGCTCTAGTACTATATTAAATATTCCTGGTTTATTTGTAACTTAGAGCGCAAATTTCAGCATAAACTACATTTCGCAATTTTTAAATAAAATATACACGTAAATAAATACATAAATAAAGTCAAAAAATATTTGAGTATTCAGAAAGTTATTAAACCGATTTAAATTAAGCTTTAAAACAATAATTTCATGAAAATGTTTACTACTAGGCGTATTATATTAATTTATAACTCACATAAAATCGCATTTCGAATTTGTTATAAGGCCTCTCTGCAAAACGATAAAAAAGCAAATACATTATGAGATCACATTAATTTATGATAATGAACAAGTCTGATATAAAAAATATTTTTTAGATTGTAATCCTAATTATAGACAGTTAATGTTAAAATTACGCTAATAGAAATTTGCCTATTTGAATATGTTAAGTGTAATATAGATTTGAATTTTTTAATTCGTTAAATTGCATATAAAAAGCATATTTTTTTCGCTTAATTTTTAAACTATTATGCAGATTGCTTCTCTGATTTGTATACCTTGAAACGTTTTCTGTGTAAATTCTCTATAAGTTAGTAAACATATTCTTTAATATGCAATGTTGTTTGTGAACTTAAGTTTATTAAGTAATAAACTTTAAGCGGTTGCTGTTCATTTTAACAGATTATTTTTAAAATATATTAAGGTGACAGGTCGTACCCGAGGGAAAAAAATCAAATTTTTGTTTTTGGTTTTTTGGGTTCGAAAACATCTGAAGAATATGGAAAAAAAATTTTATAATGATATCTTGAAGAATAGGGAATTTATAGAAGAATAAGCAAGACAACGCGAAAGTCGTAAGATACAGTATTCTAAATTTTAACACGTTTTTCTCGAAACAACGTTTTTCGATTTGCGTACACGATAACTCAAAAAATAATTAAGTTATCTTCCTAATTTTTTGACTACACTTTTAACATACAATTATCTTCTGGATTGATGGAATGATTTTTCCAAACAATGTCCCAATTTTATTTTTCTTCAAAAAAACATGTGAAAAAAATTGCAATTTTTGAATAAAAATTAAATAATTTTCACAATTTCTCGGGTACGACCTGCAACCTTAAGTACTGTGAAGAATAGAGTACATGTAAATACAGCAAAATCCCAATGAGAGGCTTCAGACATTTGAAAATCTATTGCTTCTCTCATATGCTAGTTATATGTTTTTAAGTATATGCTTATTTTTCTAATCCTAATAGCTTTTGTTAGAGAATGCTTTGATTATTTTCTATCAGATGAAATATCTGATTTTTCTTATAATAAAGATTACCTTCTGTAATATTAATAAGTTTCAATTATCTCAAAATATATGATAGATTTATGGATGTAACTGTAAAATTGTAAAGTTATTTTATTTTTTATAGAAAATGGTGTCGAAATTCATGTAATAATCGAAAAATGAAACAAGTCTTAATTAATTTGACATTTGAATAATTATTTAGCCTACTTATTTTTAAATAAATATTTTTACCCTCTTACTGGATTTTAAAATTGTATTTTAGGTAACACTATATTTATAATTAATTATTCTAATTACTATTATTATTCTTGTTGAATTCATCCGAATTATTTTCATTTAAAAGTTAACCGGGTATAAATCCTAATTTTTATTATTTATGTATAAGTAGCTGTCCTTTAAATTGTTCAAAATGTATGTAGTATTCATTGTTTATGACATTTATAAGAATATTTCAAAGACTGTTAATTTTAATTTGAGAAATTTGAAATATCTAAAAAGTCAATGATTGCAATTTACCGATGGTATTGAATTTAATTTTTCGTTTTCTTTACTTGTTTCCTGATAGAGAATATGACTTCAATGCTACACGAGATTTCCATAACCGATGGTATCAAGCTATTGTGCTTTCATTTCCGTTAAATTCTTTGGAAAAACTAGAAAAATGTTTTTAATCAAAGCCATTGAAGCTAAATTCAAGTTTAGCAGTCAGCTATGTACCAATATATATATATAAACATATATATATATATGCTTTATTGAACCTTAAGTTAAAAAAAGATTACAAAAAAGAAAAAAAATTATACATTTGTAAGGAAACTATTTTTCTGCTATAAATATTTCAACAGTAAAAGAGATAACATAAAAATAGGTGTCTAAAAATTTTCATTGAATATTATTTCATTAAAGTATTGAAGGCCAACTATGCAATGTATATATGTATATATATACTTTTATATATACATATATATATATATATGTATATAGTTTTCTTACTAAAAAAGAAGAAATCCACTAAGAGGGTTAAAAAATTGATTTTTTTTGTAAACGTTTATAAATTTATGATTTTTAACTTTTTAGGATAGATAACGGATACACAGTATTTTTCTTTTAATTGTCCAATTTCTTATAAGTGCTACTTGTAAACAATGGATTACATTGTGTGTTCTCTGTGCAAAGAACAAAAGATTAATAACACGTTTCCAGATGCTAAGACATTAATAGATCATTTAAGGCAAATTCACCGACTCAAATCTAAAAATATTAAAATCACTTGTGGAACTGAAGACTGTAAACACGAATATACAAGATTAGAAAATTTGCGAAAGCATATTACAGAAAAACATTATAAAAAATTAGAAATATCTAGAGCAGAGTGTACTGATCAAAATAATATAATAAAAAAGAAATGGTTTCCAAAACGTTTGTCTTTTAAAGAAGATGCTGATAAATTATGTGCAGAATTACGGCTGATGAAAAATGTTACTGGCGCCCTTGTGGGTAATGTTATGAAAAAAGTGGAACAATTATGTAAAAAAAAAACAACAGAATTCGTATCTGAAACTGAAGCGTTTTTCAATTATAAGAACATAGACACTGAAGATCCAGAAGTGAAAGCTTTTTTAAAGCAATTTATTTTTACAGATTCTTTTTCGCAATATGGTTATGTAGCAGGACAACTAACTGCCCTTAAAAGCAATTTTTCTTATATAGAGCCGCAAGAAATATTTTTAGGTAAAAAATATAGTAGAGTATATAATGATACTTATCAGTATATATCTTTAAAGAAAACTTTAGAACTTGTTCTATCCAATGATGAGGTAAGAGAGTATATTGATAATAACTCTAATGAGTCTAATGATGGTTTCCTTAGAAGTTACGAAGATGGTGAACACTTTCAAAGTCATCCTTTTTATAAGAAATACCCAAATGCTTTACGAATATCTCTCTATTATGATGAATTTCTAGGGAATAACCCATTAGGACCAAATACTGCGAAGCAGAAGATTGGTGCTTTTTACTTTAGCATCCTAAACTTACCCCCGTATTTAAATTATTGGATGGGCAATGTTCATGTCGTAGCTTTATGTCAAGATTATCTAGTACGGGAATATGATTCAAACACAATTTTAGCACCATTTTTTGAAGAAATGAAAGATTTTGAACAAGATTGTGGCGTCCCAATTCAAATAAATGGCAAAGAATACATACTAAGGGCTACATTGGTTTCAGTCATTGCTGACAACTTAGCAGCAAACCAATTGCTTGGTTTTCTTGCACCAAGTGCAAAATGTTTTTGCAGAATATGCATGATCACTAGAAATGAATTGCATAAATGTCTTTTTTTTATTGCTGAACATCGTACCGATACAACTTATGAAGAACAAGTTACTGAGATTTGTGAAAATCCTGAAAATAAAAGTGTAAGAACAGAAAGTGGAATGAAGTTTAAAAGTATTTTACAGGATTTAAAATATTTTAACATATTAAAAAATGCAATTTTTGATTTGTTACATGACCTTTTGGAAGGTTGGGTTCCATATATTATAAAGTTAACCCTTGCACATTTTATTTTGCAAAAAGATACTGGATTAGATGTTGATGCTCTAAATTATAGAATAGAAATTTTCTCATACGGGAAGACTGAAATGAATAATAAACCAAGCGATACTTTTACCCTCGCATCTTTAAGGAATGTTTCAACAGATCATAAAATTAAAGAAAGAGGTGCCCAAACATGGTTGCTTCTTAGAGTGTTACCATTTTTGTTATACGATAAAGTAGACCACGATGATATTCATTATAAATATTTAATAGATCTATGCGAAATAACAGAAATTTTATTTGCGCCAAAGTTTCATCCAACTATTTTTCCATATTTGGAAGAAAGAATTGTAAATCATTATAATCAATTCAATTTAATATATCCAAAAGAACATCGAATAAACAAAATTCATCAAATTGCAGCGCATTATGTTGAATCAATCAAAATGTTTGGACCCCTGAGTAACTTTGCTTGCTTTAAGTATGAGTGTAAGCACTTGTTACAACAAAAGTATTGTAAAATATGTTGTAATTTTAAGAACATAACAAAAACATTAACAAGGGTTACGCAAACATCACAATGTAACACATGGGGGATTAAGAATAAAGTACTTCGAGAAAAAATTAGCTTTGATAGTGACCACTATAGAGAAAAATATTGTACAGAAATAAGTGTTGACGAGTATATTTATTCAGAGTTACTTATAGAGAATGGTGCAAAGCCAGATGATACTTTAACTATAACTGAAAAAATAAACGTTTATAGCGTTGAGTACCAAGTCGGTTTCTTCGTAATCTTAGAAACTGGAGAGGATGATAAGAATGAGTTCGTTTTTGGAGAAATAAAGGAAATATACGTTTTAAATGATCAAGTTCTTTTATATTGCGAAGAATGGCCAGCGGACTACTTAGAAGAAGCTTTAAACGCTTATAGTGTCTCGGCATCTTCAAAATATTGCCTAATTAATGTGGATAATTTGAGGGATCCAAAACCTTACTCCTTGTGGTCGACATTTACTGAAGATGATCTAAAATATATTTCTTTAAAATACAAAATATATTAACAACGTTAAACGTTAAACGTTGTATATTTTGTTATTTTAACAAAAAATTTTTTTATTTTTATTTAAATAGTATATACTTTTATTTAAATAAACGTTAAAAATAATTAAGCCTTTTTTTTTTAATTTCATCAGAACCTCATTCTGTCAAATCAGCTTTAATCATATATTAATAATAATTAACATACTGTATAATTTTTTCTATTGAGTAGATTTAAAAAACAAAACATTTCGCCGGTATTACGATGTTCTCTAAACTTTTTCATGTAGACTAGATAGATAATTTTAATAAGCAATGAATTAATTCTAAGTTTATTTAGTATTGAGTCTAATGTAAAAGAAAACTTATTTAAGGATGTTCTCTCCATTGCTTGTTCGATTTTTGAAATTTTTGAGTGCTGAATTTTTACATCTGTTTAAGTTTGTTCAAAATGCTGCTTGACTTATATTGAAGATTCACGGCCAGGCTGCTTTCAAGTAACAAATAAATTTCAAGCAAAGCAGTCTGGCAGTATTATTTAATTTTATTATTTAATTTTAGAGGTAGGTATCGTATATTTTTCGCAAAATGTTTTCGGTTATAAGTTATAGCTATTTGTCAAGTAATTATAGAATATTTTTAATTTTGTTTTTATAACTAATTGGCTGTTACTCATTTTTTAAAAAATTATGATCTTTGATACGAGGCAAACATAGTTTTGATCCAAGTTGTCCAAATTAGGAATCTCAGGTTTTGTATGAGCAGTCAATTTCAAAAATTTAACATATCGTTTTCGTTTAAAAAATTATACATATTCAACTTTATTTTTTAAATTCTTGTACCTAATACTAAAAAACATTGATATCTTGATTTAAAAATTATGGTAAAAGAACATATGGTTAAAAATCTAAATTCAAAATTGTGCAAAAATGTACACCCAGTGGTGGAGAGAGCGTCCTAATAAAATATAATTACAAAAGGAATTACCCAATCTGTATTAATGATTGCATAAATGTATTTGTTATTAAAATTAAATTGTCAACATTAAATATTAGTACACATACATATGTATATATATATATTTTAGTGTTATAAAAAATTAACAGTATTTAATAGAGTTAAAGTGAAATTACTGTTAAACAATTGTTTACGTTATTATTATACAATAAGTCGCACATTTTCATTTTTTTTTTTTTTTTTGCAAAAATAGTGTCACGAGCTGGTTTCTACCGATTGAAGTAAGAATTAACAAGTCTTATAACAAGTCTTTTTCTCTAAAAGTTTGTGTTTTAAAAAGTTGTAGACCATGCACCATAGAAATTAAAAAAATTTTAAGTTAAAAAAAAAAATTGTGGCTAAAATGTGACTAAAAAGCCTTTACAGTTCCTACCAAGAACTTGGCGTTTTAAGTAAAAGAAGTGAATGGATTTAAATTTTCTTTTTTTTTTTTAAGTTTGTTTTTCATATAATTTTAGATTAACCAAAAGTTATTTTACCTTAAATTAATATTTTAGATGCTATTTTAAATAAAAATATGGCCAAAATTTTTTTATTTTTTCACAATATCATAAAGTCTTTCCTATATCTCAAGGAATGTGTGGTTTAAACACAGTAATTTTTAATTTACAAAGTTTTTATGACAATAACTAGTTGTAATAAAAAAAAAATTTATTTTATGTTTTCTAAAAATTATAGCACTAAAACTAGATTTTTATATTATTTTTTTTTAATCTATTTTTGCAAAAAAAAAAGGAAAATTAGTCATGTATGTAAATATTTTTGTTAATTAATATATATAATTTAAATATGTTTTTTCAAAAAATTAAAAAAAAAAAATGTTTGTAACAAATTTAATGATATTAGTGTACTCATAGTCTTTTTTCGTTTTTTTTTTCTTTGAAGTAATTATAGAAAAACTCTATTTTTGTAAATTATGAATATTTTAATTTTGTAATAGTTTGTTAATAATTTTTTAATTATATAACTTTTGCACTTTTTGTATCTTTAGCTGAAACAAGATTTTGTTGAAAAAAGCATCATTTGGGGATTTTCAAAAAATAGTAAGTTTGTATTATGGAAACTGTTGTGAATGTATGCAATCCAGCCCCTGCGATGGTATAACTATTTTATACTTATTTATTTACTAGAAATTTATCTTATCCACATCATACTGCAAGGGAGATATAATTTATCTTGCAATCTATTGAAATTATAATTAATGTCATATTTTAGTCCATTATTAAATTTGCTAAAATTAAAAATTTCGTCTTCCAAATAACTGAACTCGTAATTATTTGAGGACTTCAGTTTTTAAAATCTTAGTAATGTGCTAAAAAATTTAAAGCAACATGTTATCCATCCAATAGCTAACTATATTAAAAATCCAAATGTTATCTAAAATGTAACATAATATAAGGAAACATTTTAAAATTTATTTTAATGGTATCCCTTCTAGGTAAACCAATTTTTGTATCTTATTAAAATTTTGTAGATAACGAAACCCAAAATTAAATATTAATCTAACTGTTCTTTTGGTCCCACAAATATTGTTTAAAAGAAATTTCTTATAATTAGACTAATTAATTTATAATATTATTAATATTTCATTAACTTTTCATATAATTTTGACGCAGGTAATAATATCGACCGTCAAGCCTTTATGAACATGGATTCTACATTATTTCAAACACTGGATATTGTATTAGGTGATGCGATTAAATGTTCTTTGATGGTCAATAAACTCAAACCAGTTTATGATTTACAAAAACATTGTAAAGACAATGAAAAAAAAAATGACTCTGTAGGAGATGAAAATGATTGTAATGTTATGGAAAATTCGGATAATGTATTGGATGATACTCCAAAAGCTATTTCACAAGATGAGTTAGTTTTGAAGATGGCTGATGAAGCTCTTAAAAATTTGGAAAATCGTGCTCAGGATGAAGTACCTCTAGAAAAGCCATCTCGTGTATCATTAAAAAAAAATAAAAAGAATGCTTTTTGTAAGTGTTCCGTTGCTGAAAAGGTATGAAAAATATTCAGATTTTGAAATTATTTAATTAATTTGTATTTTAACCATTTCAGGAAGATATTAGGGACTTGAATCTTAATGAGGAAAAAATAGAAGAATGGTTAAATGCCATAGACAATAAGATCACAGAGAATCGAAATAAATTTTTACCATTTATAAAAACTGTAGGATTGCAGGGTAAACAAATTACAAGTTTATCAAACTTATTACTTTTAGAAATGAAAGAATGTGGTAAGAAGGAGAATGAATTTGGAGAAAAAGTAGGAGGTTGGGGATTGTAAGTCTATTTAGTTGTATTTAACGATAATTGATATAATGACTATATAATGGCTATCTACATTTTTATTTTATTTAGATATCCTCCTCATTGCCTAAAAGAGAAGGTTGCTAGATTGTTAGTAGCGCGGTTTCCAATACTGGGTTCAGCAGTAAGTTGTTAGCTTTGGATAGTTTTTAATAAAGTGGCCTATTAACAGTATTTCATAAATTTATTTTTCTATACATAAAATGATTACTAATTGTTTAATTGTTATTTTTATCAGGAACTTTGGATTAGCCATTTCCAGAGGCAAATTCAAACATTGAGAAAAGGAAATGGAGAAAGAAAGTATGCAATGAGAAAATGTTATCAATTAGACAAATTAAGTGCAGAGTCAACTGAATTAGAACAATACAATCACAGGGTATGTCCAATATATTTATTGTAAATTACATTGATCATATCCCATAGAATAAATAATATAAATAAAATAAGATAATTTTACTAGTCATTATGAAAGTTTGCTGTTTTATTTTAAACTGTTTTTTTATAAACAATTAGCTGTAACTCATTACTAATAAATTTCCACGATACCTCCACCTAAAATTTAGTGATCTTTAATATGAACCAAGCAGCATTTTGACCCAAGTTGCCCATATCTGGAATCTCAGACTTTATGAGCCAAAAATTAAAACAATTCAGCACTTCGTATTTATTTAAACGAATTCAATTGTTTTAATTTTTTTTATATTCTTGGACCTAATACTTTAAGGCATAGATTGTCTCATTAAGAAATTATTAAAAATAAATATATGGTTGAAATATTTAAGTTAATAATATGCTGCGCTAAAAACACATAGCGGTAGGTAGAGCTCCCTTAATTAAAGAATAGTAATGCAAACGTAAACTTAACGACTTAAGGAGGTTTATCCGTTAAAAAAAATGATGTGAGAATGTAAGAAAACGTGAATAATATTAAAGTTTAAAAATTTTTGAGCTAAAATCAACTTATTTTTAGCATTGTTGCCGACTTAATTAATTTTTATTGTATAAACTAAAAGTGGTATTTTAACATTACTGTTATGGGAAAATTGGTTTAGGCTTTAGAAAAAGTAGATTATTGATGACACAGATCGATGAAACTAAAAAAATCTGATAAATAATTACTTAAAGGTTACATTTATAATCATTTTTACCTACTTTATCGACTTTATTTTTGTAAATTTATTAAAAATACAAAAAAAAACGTAACATAATCAAAAAGCTCATTATTTTTTCAAATTTTATTATTATAATATTATAATATGAGACTTTGTTTGTAATAATTTTGGCTAATGAATGTTTTTTATATTTTCTTTGTACTTCCCAAATAATCTAAAAAAAAAAAAGTTATGTAATGACTTTTTTTGTAATAATTTTGGCTCATGAATGGTTTTTATATTTTCTTTGTACTTCCGAAGTAATCTAAAAAAAAAAGTTATGTCGGTAATTGTAATTGAACGAAAGTTTAAAATCAACAGATAAACCTTCTTAATCATGAAAATGGGAAAATCAGTAAATATATATAAAATAGATTTTATCGCAAAAGAAATGTTTAGATAAAAAAATATGTTATATCAAATTCCTGGAGAAAAAGTACATAAGTCCCCTATTTAGTAAATAATATTTAGAAAAATTTTGTTTGTAAGTACAAAATTTTTATAATTGATTTCCTAAAAATTGGTACCCTAATAGGAAATAAAATAAAAAATTTAAGATAAAATTTAATTTTAGATGCCCAATTCCTGGGGAAAAAAGATCAAGTCTGTCATGAAAATAATATATAAAACATTTTATTCTAAAAACTACAAAATTTTGAAAGTTGGTCCCCTTGTAATTTGGACCCTAAAAAGCAACGATAATCAATTTTCCTCCTAGAAAGCTTGGTCGAAAGCTAAAATAAATTACTTCATCGGATTCCTGGGGAAAAAATACTACGAAATATCAATTTGAACTTAATCTATGTAAATCCTCTAAGAAAAATTAAATTTTTAATACAATCCCAATTTTAAGGAGGCCTAAAAAAACTTTTGAGAGCTATCATGGACTCAAAAATTTATGTTTTGGCCTAAATCGAACGAGAAACTTATCTTTTTTACTTATTTTTTCGCGTTAGAAATCCCGAGTACTTTGAAAAAAAAAACCACTCTAATATTATATATATAAACGTCTGCGAAATTTAGAGTCAATTGGTGAAGGTCATTATGCAAAAGATGTACTTTCCACATGACTTTCCAGAAATACCCATATACAATTGCTTCAATTAAGTGCCACATGCTGGTAATTACTGTCGTTGTCGTCTTTGTCCATCCATATCACTTCTCAAAAACTAAAAAATTACTTTTTTCCAAAACAGAACCATAAAAAAATGTTTAATAAAATTCTGAAATTTATTTTATAAATTCTTGTACTTTATCTGAATTATAAGTATGAGACCTTGTTTTTGGAGTTCTCAAACAGCGGGGATTGACAACGACAGTTATCACCTGTAAATGGTAACCATCGAATTAAATAATTTGTTTATAATTTCGCTTCAAAATTCAATACGAAATGAAAGTTGAACTTCTCTTTAAATTGTATATTATTCACTTGAATTTTGAAGCAGTTTGATCATAATTTTGGTTTCAGACGGTCGTAGAACATGAAATTTATAGTATTTTTTAATTGCTTGTTCTAGGTAAATTGGTTAGCAAGAACTGCTGCCACGATTTATAATAAATCTCAAATCATGGATGAGATGGACTTAATAAAAGATTTTCGAAGGAAGTCTATTCTAGAACCAGCCGATGGAAAAAAATGGACACTCGAATCTGTTTTACAACAATTTCCTCACTTGTTCTCGTACAACTGTGAATTAGTAAGTAAAAAAAAATCTAGCGGAAAAGTTAAACGGCGACTTTTATAACTTTAAGTCGAGCTTTAATTGAAAAAATAAACAATATTAGTTTATTAATATATCCTTAGTTTTAAAAATTATAAAATGGTTTATAATGTTAATTATTATATTTTGTGCAATATTTTTACTTATTTTTGGTTAAAGCCTGACCTAAAGTTATAAAAATCGCTGCTTCGCTGCAACAGAAAATTCGAGAATTTTCTGTTGCAGTGGGGAAAGGCCAGACTTAATATAACAATTATATTTCACAAAATCAAAATAAGTCATTTAATAATTATGCAATACTTATTATTGATGGGTAAATTGTAATAAAATTACGATATCAAAGTTTTACTTTTTGTCGTTAAACATTGGATTGTACTTTTAAAAAAATTAAAACAGTTAAAAGATCTTGGATGCAAAGAGGCTTATGATTAATTAAAGAATTAAAAAATTTTGAGTACAGAGAAACTATAGTAAAATTTACTTGAAAATTCGACCCTGCCATTAGTTTCAAATAATTATTTAACAACATTTGGAAGACTAAATTATTCGCATGCTATTTTCTCAGCTATAAACAAAATTTAAAATGTTTGTGTTTTAATTAAACCAACGAGTCTGGGACATGTTAACTTTTAACAGTTTAATATATACTCCCAAATTATTATAAATTGCATATCCGAAATCATAAAAAACCTTAAATTGAAATTATCCCAAGCCTATAAAACTAAAGTTTTCAAAATCCCTCTTTAAAAATTATTTTAAGTCACTGCATTAAAATTATTTTTAATCCGTAATGCTAAAATATTCTAAACCCTTTTGAGGACCCCCCCCCCTAATAACGTAAATTTTTTTATCCCTATGAACATTCTTCATGTTAAAATACACCCTCATTTTTTCTCTTGAGGATTTGGTAACACTTGACTTTTTGTCTTGTTCTTATTTTTGCCTTGCTTTTATCTACAATATATGCAGATTTATGAGAAATGTATTTAATTTTACTGAGAAATGAAAAATTTTCGTTTCTTGGTTGTTTTCGTGGTCTTAAATTCCTGATTACAAATAGTTTGATGGGAAATCCGACAAAATATTTGTGAAATAGCATGCAAACAATTAAATTTTCCGGTTTGTATTGAAAAAATTTTTTTAAAAAAGTGTACTCAAATAATAAGTTTTTTTATGTTATACAAAAAATAATAATAACTATTTAACAATGAAAGAGTTGCCCTAGGATATTCAAATTTAAAAGATATATTTTTTAATATGAGTTCTTGTTATATTCAAATTTTTATTAAAATTTGTATACTCAAACAAAAAAGGTAGTCAACATCCTTAAATATTTGCATAATAAACTTCTAAGTCTTTTACGTTTGACAATTAAAGGGCACCCCAATTAAAGAAATAATTATTTTTAACAACGTTATTAATTTTTTACATATTTATATATGTATTATAAATAATTTTTTAAATTTGAACTTTTACTTGATGTAAATAAAAATTTTTTATTTTCAGATGGAACAAGATTTTTTTGACATTCGATCCAAAGAGGATTTTTATTCAAAGCTCGAATTATTCGCTCAAAAAGTCCTACATTTTTCCAAAGTGGAAAATAATGGTTTTAAAAATATTCTAGATGAACTTTCAAAATTATCAAATGGTACTTATTTGTTATGTTAATTTCATTTTTAAAAGATATACAAGTTTTCTTATTTATTTTAGAAACTTTGAAAGCACTAGCAATTTTGGCTGAAATGATTACACCTCAGAAGGCGGTAAATTTTTGATTTTAAATTGAAGCAATAAACGAATATGAATCTTTCTTAGTGCTATAGTAAAAAATTATTTTATGTTTTCAGACTACGAGGACAATTGAAACCACGAATGACCAAGGTACAATTGTTAAAAAAAGAATGAAAATTTCACCAGAACTGCCGAATCCTATTTTTATCAAGTTTGTTGAGGTAATAATTAAATAATATTTGTATCAACCAAAAAACAATACAACTGGTAATGTTTTGATTTACTTTTTAGAATGGTGAAGATCCAGAGAAAAAAAAAACTTCTCAAGGGAAAGCTGCCTGCTTATTGGCACACAAACAAAAGAACTCGCAAAATTATAATTACCTTATCAGAATAAATTATAGGATAATAGATTTTGATGAAGATTTTCTTATGGCGTTTATTACATATGTTAAGATGGTAAATTTGTATAATAATGGAAATTTCCATAAAGACATACAAAAATTTTATAATTTTATTCAAAGCTGTATATTTAATATTAAGGATGCTAGTGCCGATGAAAAAAGGTTATATGACAAAATAAATAATACATTATAGTCTTCTGTTATAGTCGTATATCATATTATTATTGTTTTAATTATAAAATAGCTCAAAGCATAAGTAAAATAGCTGTGTAAAGTTTTTTTAATAAGCATTTTTTGTGATTCATAGCTGTAGTAAATTTTATTTTTAAATAATAAATTATTTATAAATAAATTAGAAATAATTTATTTTATGTTATTGTAACACAAGTATCTGGGTAAATCCAGAAGATCTATAAAGTAAAAGTAAAAGTATTAAAAAAAGTAAAAAAAAAGTAATATTTCAAGATTTTAATGATCCAAAAAATTCACTCTCCTTATTAAAATATTTATCATTTTAGCATAAACTGAAAATAAATTCCCAAACATTTTTTATGTTTACATAAGCTAGACCCTCTTTGGAAATATAGTTTTAAATTAATATCCAATTTGGTATGAACCAATTTAGAAGTAGAAAAAATATTAATCACTTGAACAGGTTTTTTGGGAATTCATCGTAATGGGTCTGTCTATAATCCTGGATGTTTTTATGGGTGAGAATCAGATGCAATGAATCAAGCCTGCTTAAATATATAAAAACTACTCGACAAAGTAGATTTAAATTAGAATTTTATAAAATTTGGACCTAAACAATATATAAAGTCCAGTTATTGCTTTTAAAGGTTTCTTGAGAACGCATCAATGATACTATACTTGTTGAATACTAATAACATGGATTCCATATTTTTTTTAGGTCCAAATTTGATAACATTCTGGTTTAAATTTTATTTATCAAATAGTTTTCAATTATTATGCAAACATAATTAATTCATAGCTCAGGATTTTTACTCGTACAAACATCCAGAACTTGGTAATAAACCATATTGATGAATTCCCAATAAACTTTTATGTTTATATGAGTTAGATCTACTTCAGAAGCTGGTTTTAAATTAATATCCAATTTGGTATTCAACATTAAAGATGTAGAAAAAACATCAATCACTTGAACAGGTTTTTTGGGAACTCATCGTAATGGCTCTTTCTAAAATCCTGGATGTTTTTATTGGTGAGAATCAGATGCAATGAATGAAGCCTGCTTAAGTCAATAAAAACTACTCGACAAAGTAGATTTAAATTATAATTTTATAAAATTTGGATCTAAACAATATATAAAATCCAGTTATTGCTTTTTAAGGCTTTTTGAGTACGCATCAATGTAACTATACTTGTAAATTAATTACATGGAATTTATATTTTTTTTAGGTCCAAATTTTACTACATTCTTGTTTAAATCTTATTTATCAAATAGTTTTTAACTATGTAAGCAGGATGGATTCTTGGCTTATGATTCTGACTCGTTTAAACATCCAGAACTTGGTAATAAACCATATTGATGAATTCCCAATAAACTTTTATGTTTATATGAGTTAGATCTACTTCAGAAGCTGGTTTTAAATTAATATCCAATTTGGTAGTCAACATAAAAGATGTAGAAAAAACATCAATCACTTGAACAGGTTTTTTGGGAACTCATCGTAATGGCTCTTTCTAAAATCCTGGATGTTTTTATTGGTGAGAATCAGATGCAATGAATCAAGCCTGCTTAAGTCATAAAAACTACTCGACAAAGTAGATTTAAATTAGAATTTTATAAAATTTGGACCTAAACAATATATAAAATCCAGTTATTGCTTTTTTAGGCTTTTTGAGAACGCATCAATGTGAAACTATACTTGTAAAATTTTGTTTTACTTGTAAAAGTAATTACATGGATTTTATATTTTTTTTAGGTCCAAATTTGATTACATTCTAGTTTAAATCTTATTTATCAAATAGTTTTTAACTGTACGCAAACAGGATGAATTCTTGGCTTATGATCCTTACTTGCACAAACATCCAGAACTGAATTCCGAATAATAATTTATGCTTAAACATTTTTTAAAATAATTTTATATAATAATATGATTGCAAAAGTACGTTCATAAAAAATTATTTCAAATAAACATGTTGCACTCCGAATTAATACAACAATAATTTTGTCTTATGTATATTTTCTATAGAAAATTCTCAATTTATTCGTTTTTTACTTTTTAAATCACCGTTAAGTATTTCGGAGTTTCATAATAATCCGAAATTGATAAATTGATATTAAAAAGTGCTAAAACTTAATTTTGTATTTTATAAAGCACCATAATGTATGAACGGTGGTTCTGAAAATTTCAGGTGGTATTTTAAAACCACGGATAAGCAAAATGGAGGTTTATAAAATACCAAATTAAATTTTATCACTTTTTAAAGCGCTGATGTCGTATTTTGTGTTTTGTAAAGCGCCACATATATAATACAGAGTCAAGTGGGGGTAATCGCAATAGCTTTGATACACGGTGTATATAAATACATTGTTTCGTCTGTAACTCAGTATTGTACATCATCTTAATAATACCTATTTGTCGAGTAAAATTGGTAAAATTTTTGATCGCCATTTCGTAAAAATAATTAATTATTTAATATTTAGTTATTAAAAAATTTTTTAATTATCCTCATTGAACTGGTAAAGATCTTAAAGAAGCTGTTAACTTATATTTAAAATAAGCAAATTGAATATATAACTCGATTCATAAATTTCCAAATTTATTTTGTTTGAACATAACCACTTAACCAGTTTTTTATTTCCTGTAGCTATCTTCTTTTATTGTTGACTTTAATCACGTTTCACTGTGTCATTCTTGTATGTTTTTTATTAAAAAAGAAAATAAAATTTACATAAAATTAGTACATTTTAAATTTATAAAATTACTAACTTATTTTCAACTAATGTTAAGTTGATACCAAATAGAAACACAGAAATTTTGATTTGTTATGTTATTTATTTGATTTACATAATATATTTTATTTTATAGGTTTTCTGATGTTGTCTAAGAAGTTATAATATTCTGTAAAATTAATTTTTGAGGATTTTTAATGGTATTTTAATATTATTTGTTCCAAATTATTATTTGTTTGATCAAAAAAATGGAGCTTTGGATGAGAGAAAAAGTGTTAGGTTTTGCAAATGTAATCATGCGAGTACCTCCACTGTTTATTATTGATGAATTATTAATGATAGGATTGGGTATACCAGATAAAACAACAATTGAAATAAATGGCAAAAATCAAGCAAATGCCTACATGCACAATAATAGAGAAACATCTTTAAGCAATGTTACTTCCGTTTTGGAATTCATTGTACAAAATTCTCATACAGTTTCAACTGAAGAAGACTATTCATATCAACTTGGTTTTTTGGTAATGCTGCGTTTCTTTGCTTGCTGTTTAGGTAAACTTAAAAATTATGAAAAATTTTTAGCATTTAATAATTTATTTAATTTTATTTTTTTAAATAGGTTTACTGGGTTCAATTTGTTTGTTTATGTTATTGACAAAACATTTAATAATTGTTTATAGATATTTGCTATCAGTTGGTATTGTTTTTTTATCTTACTGGTCAAATGTTAGTACCATTGAAGCTATTGTTTCTTATTTAAATTTTAATGGAGGAAGTATAACTGTAGATATTTTAAATTTACAACTTTATAAAATTTTTTCAAATGGACCTGGATTTATTCTTTTAAAAAATTATGCATTGCAAATATTATTTGCTTCGATATTTTGTAACATCCATCTTGGTCCCCAACATCCACTTCTCCAAAAAATTATAGCCTTTAGTTTTATTTCACCTTCATTTTTAGGACTTTATCCTCTTCCAGTAAGTACTAAAATTATTTATTTATAATTTTCAATTATTAAATAATAATTATGATAAATTATTTTAAATATTTGTTTTGCAGTCGTGGTTTTTATTAGATTCTCCTATCTTTGCTGCCTTAATACCATTGTCAGTTTGTAAACTAGTTATTTGGATTCATGGATTTGACATATTAAAAGTTATATATCGTGGGTATCTATTAGGACGAACTTTTACTAGCAACTATGGCCTTTCAGCCTTAGCTGAGTCTCAATGGCACAGATTGAGTATCCCTAATGTTTTTAGAACATTTTGGCTTTTAAGAGTTTCTGAGCAAGTTATTCATATATTGAGCAATGAATATGGACAAGAAACTTTTAATTATTATGTCATGATAAAAACTTTAATGGTTAATGGATGTGAAACTTTAACAGCTGTACTTGGAATGACTAGTATTATATCTTACATTTGCCATTATATTGGCTGCTTTTTTCAATGGGTACTTTTACACGAAGATGAAGAAAGAAGTTTTGGCCCAGTTTCTGCAATGTTATTTTATATGTTAGCTTTACAAACTGGCTTAACATCGTTGGATAAAGAAAATAGATTGTTGCGGCTTTGTAGAAATCTATGTTTACTATTTACTGCTGTTTTACACTTTGTTCATGCCAGTGTAAACCCATTACTAATGTCACTTAGTGCTTCATACAATCCTGCGCTTCATCGACATATTAGAGCATTGTCTGTTTGTTTATTTCTTATTATTTCTCCTATTTGGTTATTAACTTTCCTATGGTCACGTTATACAATAAGCACTTGGTTGTTGGCAGTTTCTGTATTTAGTATTGAAGTTTTAGTGAAGGTTTTTGTATCCTTAGTTATTTATGCTTTGTTTCTTTATGATGCTTATCAAAAAACTTTTTGGGAACAATTGGATGATTATGTTTATATTATTAGGTAAGTTTAGTTTAGTTAATTTATATTGACTTAAAAATATCATTCTTTTTTAATTTAAATATTTATAAATTTAGAGCTTTTGGAAATTCTATTGAATTTGCATTTGGAATTGTATTATTTTTCAATGGATTTTGGATTTTAATATTTGAAGCTGGAGGTGCCATACGAGCAGTTATGATGTGCATTCATGCATATTTCAATTTATGGTGCGAAGCAAAAGCTGGCTGGAGTGTTTTTATGAAAAGGAGAACGGCTGTAAATAAAATTAATTCTTTACCAGAAGCTAATGAAGAACAATTACAGGAATTAGCAGATGTTTGTGCCATTTGTTACCAAGAAATGGAAAGTGCAAAAATAACTATCTGTAAACATTTTTTTCATGGGGTTTGTCTCAGAAAATGGCTTTATGTTCAAGACCGTTGTCCTTTGTGCCATGATATACTTTATAAGCTAAATAAAGACGATGATTCTAATTTGCCCTCTAATAATCAAGAAATAGTTAATCATAATAACGCAGTTGAAGAAAATGTGCAAAATCTTATTAATCCAGTGACTCATGCTGAGCAAAGATGAAATTAACTTTTGTTTAAACTGCATAAATGTGATAATTTTTTTTTAAACTTACATTTTAAGGGATCATTTGAAAAAAGGAAAAGGGACGAACTTATTTTAGAACAAAATTTTTTAAATAATGCGGTGCAAAAAATTTTTTTTAAAGTGATAACTGATAATATAACAAATTTAGTTACACGTGTGTTATAGTTTTTGATCAGAAAGTATAAGTAATATAATACAGATAATAATCTGTAAAATTTTAAAGAATATGAAAATGCTTAGCAAAAAAAAAAAAATTCTTGTTAATTAGAATTTTTCCGAGTAATTTTGTAATACAATATATTTAAATAAAAAGACAATACAAATTTTATAAAATATACAATTTTTTCTACATTGATATGGAATTGTACTTAAATTTTTGTTTATCTTGTCAAACTTTAGTTTAATAGCTTTGTACAGTTATTTCTTGTTTTCATATTTAAAATGATCAATTTTTTAAGATTATTACACTATTACTTTTATTTTTAAAAAAAATTGCACAATGTAGGTAGAATGTAAATTTTTAAGGTGTATAAAATAAACTAGATACTATTTAAGTTTGAATTAAATATTCACAAAAGTAGAACAAAAAAAAAAATTAACATTTTTAGTTAAATTTGTACAGTTGTTATAGGTAAATTAAATTTTGCGGAAAATTGATGATGAACTAATAGCATCTTTAATTAATTGACATTTTTTTGAAAATAGTAATTACATTGTTTTAGATTAAAAAGTCATTTTATATTTCATATAAATTAATTATAAAATGTACATAAATATTAATTTATTTTTTTAAATTTGATAAGCATATGCTATAAAGGCATTTAATTTAAAATTAAAAAATGTATATTGAATAAACTGATTAACTTTTCGGAAGTCCAAAAAAAAAAAATAAATAGGAATTTTTTATTAAATTTAAGTTAGGTATTTATAATAAATTATGTATAATATATTTAATGCTGACAGTACCATAAAGAAGATTTTACCTCAAATTTAAGAAGATTTACTTGTTTAGTTAGTAAAAAAAATTGTTTATTATACTGGATAAAATATTCTGATTTATTGAATTCAATATTTAAGTAATAATGCATTAAAAAACAAAATCTCACCTTCTGAAAACAGAAAAATTTAGAAAATTTTTGCTGTATTTGTGTATGAACATCACATTTATGTTACTAATTGTAAAATTAGTCGAACAAGGTCTGATATGCTATAGCATTGCAGTAAATGTGAATTTTATGAATAAATTATACAAAAATTAATCATGAATTTAATTTGGGTTAGTCTTGCCAAAATCAGAAAAACTGATCTCAAAATAAAAAGTGAACTGTGCGTTATTATCGGTAAATAAATTTCATGTCAGAATATTTTTTTATCATTATATAATTTTTTTTATTTTTACTGTAATATACATATATTAAGACTTGTAATATATTTTTGTTTATTTGATCAAGTTATTTCTTTGTAAGTAAAGAATAAGATTAATCTAATAAATGTTATATTTTATACAAAAAAAAATATTTATTTTCCCAAAATGAATATAATAAGTAAATATACTTAGGTATTTTTAAATTTGAAATTACTGAATAATTTTAATATCAAATTATAAAATATTTGCAAGTACCTGCATAGGTTTCAATGCAATTAGAATAAAGTTCAATTTATCATTTTGGTACAATCCTTTATTTAATATCTGCTTCGTCAAAAAGTTTCTCTTTTAAATAAAAACAATAGAGCTTAAAAGTCTTTGATTAAAAATAATGAATTTTCAATTTCTTTTGAATATACACCAGACGCATTCATGGTAATGACATTTTATTAATGGCAGAGTACTGTTTTACCGACTTTACCGTGGTGTATTGTTATTATTATTATTTTTAGTTTGTTGGTTAAAAAATATGGAGCTGATTTGTTTGTGTGGATTTAAATTATAATTCATATTTCAAGATACTTTAAAATGTAATTAAAAATTTTCAAGCATTCAAGAAATACGTTAAGACTTTATATAATATATCTAAATACATCAAACAGTTATAATTATTCATTTTAAAAGGCTCGTGGATCTTTCTGGTCCACGGTAAGTTTTTGTAAGACGAAAAATTATTTATAAAATAGTTAATAGTTATTATATGGACTATAATTTTATTTTCTTATCATTAAAATCGACTTAATAAAAGAAAAATGATCGAAAAACTTTCACAAGCTAGTCAGTTTAGGAAAATTTTACAGGAATTCCCTGGAAATTTAAAATTTTGTTTTGCATACGGTTCAGGAGTATTTAAACAGTTATCAGATCCATCAAATAATCTATTAGATTTAATATTTGTTGTCCGTAATTCTTATCGTTGGCATGAAGAAAATTTAAAATATAATCCAGATCATTATGCTCAACCTTTACGATATTTAGGTCATAATGTTATTGCGAAAGTTCAAGAAACTTGGGGGGCAAAAATTTATTACAATACGCTTATCAAAACTTCTGAAGGCAGAAATATTAAGTATGGTGTTATTTCAGAATCTTCTTTAGTCGAAGATTTATTAGATTGGAACGTTCTGTATTTAGCAGGACGATTACATAAGCCAGTGGAAATTTTAATTAAACCCCCAGAAAATTCTCAACTTAAAACTGCCTTAATTCAAAATTTACATTCAGCTGTTCATGCGGCACTTTTACTCTTGCCAGAACATTTTGGAGAAATACAATTTTATAAAACTATTGCTGCTTTATCATATAATGGGGACTTTCGAATGACATTTGGAGAAGATAAGGATAAAGTAAGCAATATTGTACTACCTCAAATATACAAATTTAAAGAACTTTATGCTCCAATATTGAAAAATTTTGAACAATACATTGATATACCTAAGAGTAATGAAAACAAAAATACATGTAATCAAGATATTAGTCCAGAGACAAAAATTCATCATTTGAATCATTTGCCTAGAACTTTACAAGTTAAATTGGTCAGAAATTGGAGTCAAGGTCCAAGATCTAAAGATATGGAAGATTGCCTTAGAGCTATAGCCCATCATCCAAATTCTAGCGAGCTATTAGAACAATGCTTACGGCAAATTGTTTGGAAATCTAGTGTTTCTCAAAGCTTAAAAGGAATATTAACAGCAGGTTTTATAAAATCTTGTAAATATAGTGGAGCAAAAATAATAAAAATGATAAACTCCGAAAAAAAGGACTTGAATATTATATCTTCAAAGAATGTTGCAGAAATTAAGAATAATAATAAGGTTATAGCAGAGCGAGCAGTGAAAAGTTTACCAGATCATAAGATTGATAATAAATAAATATTTCTTTTATTATACAAAAAAAAATAGTAATTGAATATTTATTAGTATAGCTTAATATTGCAATGTAATAACTTGATAGATTTTATTTTTTACTTTTTTTTTATAAAATAAAATTTCTTGATTTATTAATAAATTTGTTTAGTTTTTTTTTTTTATTAACATAAAATTTTATTCTTTTTAAGCTTTAAATATTAAAAGCTGATTTATGTTTTCAGAAGTTATTATCAAAATATCTAAAACATGAATTCAGATTCAGAGAGTCAAGATAGTGATGATGGTAGGCGTTTTAGATTTGCAACAACACGAAAAGATACAGTAAATCAGCAGAAAGTTTTTTCAACGGCAAATAATTCTAGACGATCCCCAATAAGATCGAGATCTAGAGATCGTTCTAGTTACGATAGTAAAACAAGATATTCATATAGTGATGATAAAATCAGAGACAGTTATTATAGTTCAAGAGAATCAAAATATAACAGAAATGTAAAAGATGACCATTACAAAGATTCACAAGACACTGATCAAAGTAAAAGAAAATCAGGAAAATCAAGTTACAGTGAAAAACATTCAAAACATAAAAGTAAATCAAGAAAAAGAAAACATAAATCAAGAGATAAAAGTTCATCTCGCGAAAAAAATGATACAAATTTGAAAATAAATAAAGAAAAAATTAATAAATCAGAAACATCAAAGACATTTGATGATCAATTAAATGAGAAAGAAATAAGGTATATAAAATTTTAATAAATTTAAACATTAATTTTATTTGTTGAGTGCAGTGGGAGTTTAGAACAGTGTAAATACTTCCAATGGTTCCATGTTGAAATACCATAAAAAAACTTTTAACCGGTTTGTGTAAATCCAACTAAAATGCATGGAATATGTTTACTACAGCCAAGAACTAGATATAATGCATAAATGTTATGTAACATTACAATATAATTTGCTATTTTTATAATTTGTAATTATTACCTTTACTAAATGTTCGAAACCCAAATTTCAAGTCGCTGCACCCGGATTATTCGAAGTCCCTAAAAGTGAATTATGTATTCTAATTATATAATCTAATTATGTAATCTAATATTAAGTCCAATTTGACCCCCTTTCCCCCTTTATTTTCGGATTCCCGAGGTACACCCAAGGCAGATTTAATTATTCTATTTAGCTTGGGTACACTTCCCAAAATGTTCCAAGTTAAAATAATAGTACATAAGGTACTTTGAGTAGAACGACCACCAGTCCTTGCACGATCGTTTAGATTTTCATTTTTTGCATATTATTTTTTAATTTTTAATAAAAAATGAATAAATATTAAAGATGAAAGATCACTGCATGATTAAACAAAAAAATTAACTGATTATCTCAAAAGATAATAGGTAAATTCAAAGGGCATTTTCTTGTAAATGGGATTCCCATTTAAATTCGGTCGTTCATGTACTACTGGTACAGTCTGGTTTATAAAAAATATCGTGAATATCATTTAACTTCACAAAATGAAATACAAATCAGAACAAAATTTTTTTGTTAATTCCTTTAAACGTATAATTTATTGGATATTATTTCTTGAGACGTTTATAATTGAGCGTTTTTCATGTTTCGTTAATTTCATCACGGAAAAATTTTCTACAGTGCTATTTACGAATAACAAGGCTAATAACTGACTTTATGATCTTGATAAAAGTAATTTGTTTTCGATATTATTCTAACGGTCATTTAAAGACAATATCTCTTACTCCTTTTTAATCTTTTTGTACCCTGATAGTCATGCGCGAAATTTCAGAAAATTTTTTGGGGTGACAAAAGACTTTTGGGGGGGGGGGGGCAAAACAGTATATTTAAATAAATTCACATGTATTTTAATTGGTAACCCAGAAATATTGGATGGGGCGGGGCAAGTTTCCCACGTGATTCTGCCTATGCTGATAGTTTGACAAGAAACAATTTTAAAATTGTAAATTTATTATTCATGTAAACAAAATACCTACTTGCCAAAATTCGTAAAGTGGGTTCGGGCTATGAAGCCTTCCTGTGTATTTGATATTTTTACGATTTAAAAGGAAACTTTTGCTTTATTTAAAAAAAATGTGGATTTTTGAGCATTAGCAAGTATTAATCATGAAAATTATAGTTTAGTAAAATAGTTTCGCAGAGTTTTACCATTGTCAAATATAATTAAAATGTTAATTAATAGCTATTATTGGTACATTTCATAATAAATCTTGTAAACTCCTTCTAAATGTAATATTTTTTTATTTTATCGTGAAATTTGGTTTACAACAATTTCCATAATCTCCTCTACAGTAAAGAAAAGTCAACATCAACAGGCTTTTTTGCATTATTTAAAACGTCCCAATTAATTATCCAAGTTTGCATATTGGTGTTCTTTTGTATTTTTCAAATTTAATTACAAATGTAGTATCTTACAAATATTAAGCATGACTAATAATGTACCTAAAAATTGGGGCATATTTATAATTTCCTTGTTTTTATAATTCATGTATTTATTATAAGCGTAATTCGATAGTATTTCAACCCTATGTACTGTTATTTTTTTTGATAATTTAAAAGAAAAATACCCCCATGCACTATTATTTTTTGGGGTATTCAAACAGAGGACCAACGAAAGAAGTATTTACCCTAATCTAAAGTCCTACAGCAATCCATGAAATTAATTTTAATAAAAATTATTAATTTAATTTTAATGAGAATTTGTAGATATTTAATAATTAATATTCATATATTTAATAAATTTAATCTAATTATTTTACAGTAAACCAGAATATTTAAAAAGTCACACCCCCCCTTTAATTTATGACTCTAAAAAAAGAGAAAAAGAGGAAGTTAATGTAAATAAACAAAGTATTTCATGTACTTCTTACAGTAAATCACATAGTTCATCCAATCAAGACAAAGGCAGAAATATTGAAATTGGTCCAATCCCCCAAAATGCAAATAGAAGTAAAGTAATTGGTCCAATATTGCCATCTGACATTCTTTTAAAAGATCAGCCTTTATCAATGACAGAAAATTTAAGTTCAGTTTCTGATAATGACGACGACGACGATGATGTTGATGATGATGACGACGACAGTGTAATTGGTCCTATGCCTGTTGATCATCCATCTATACAAGATAGTAGAATACAAATTCAATTAGAAAGACGTGCACAGCGAGTACAAGCAGAGTTTATAGAAAAAGTAAAAATTTGTTAAAAACAAACAGCAATTTAACTGGTATTTGATGAAAATTTTTTTTTTAGTTAAAACCAGAAAAAAATAAACGAGAAGAATGGATGTTAGAATTACCTACCTCACATGCTGATGCTTTAGGATTAGGTCCTAGAAAATTTAAAACAAGAGAAGGCCCAGATATGTCAGATAGATCAATTTGGACAGATACTCCTGCTGATAGACTTCGTAAACAACGTGAAAAAGTAAAACTTTTTTTTTTTTAATTTATAAGATTATCTAAATAAAAAAATTATTCTTTAGGAAGAAAATCGATTTGTTAAATCTGAAAAGTCCTCTAAAAAAAGTAAGGTATCTAATGATCCAATTGAAGAAGAACTTGAAGAAAAAAAGGAATCCTTACTCGATATGCATTTAAAAACTTTAAAAAAGAAAAAAAAGGTATTTTTTTTAAAACAAATTTAGAGTTAAAAATTAATTAATATTTATTGAATAATTTATAATTTAGAAATTAGAGAAAGAAGCCAAAAAATTAGGTATATCAACAAGGCGGCCATTTGATAGAGATATTGACTTACAAACTAATCGATTAGATGCAGCTAGAAAAAAGAAAATTTTTGAAAAAGCGGCTCTTTTAAATGATAGATTTACTGCTGGAAAGTATTAAATATTTTTGATCAAGACAAAATTAATGACAATAAAATGGAATAAGTAATTAAAAATTTTAAAAAATATTCAAAATTTTTTGTACATGTGTATTTTTGTTTTATATTTATTAATTAAAAAAGAGAAAATATATTTATAAATTTTCAAGAGAAATTTTACAAATTTAAAAAAAAAAATAGAAATACTTTTGAGCAAAACTGTAAAATAAAAATAAAATGTTTGATTATATGTTTAAAAATATCATTTTTGAATGTATGCTTCTGAATCTGAATGCTTCTTTAGTGTTTAATAAGATACTTTAATATAATGTTCTATAGAAACAATGACTTTGTTAAATATTCTTTAATATACGAAAATAAATGTAAATAAAATTAATAATAGCTATTAAAAAATGCCAATTTTTTTAATTCCAAATCCTTCTATAAAAATATAATTAAATTGTTGCCGCCAAAATATAAAAATAATTCACGCCCTCTATATTTTGTGTAAAATTTGTGACATGCGTAATAAATTTTACTAAAATTCATTCATCTTGATTTATTTAGAAAAAAAGGTGTATTATTATTGTCAAGAGAATTAATAAAAAACAGAAATGCATAAGTGTGCATAAGAAATCTAAAAATCGCAAATTTTCATTTCTGAAGAACTTCAATACGTCGAAGTAAAATTAATAATTAAATTAGTATGTCATATAATTTTTTAAATACGATGTTTATATCATACTTGATGGCAATAAAGATGTGATTAAATAAAATAATTATTTTTAAAGTAAGTGCATACTTATTACCTTATATTATATTATTATTACATATTTGCCAATTAGAAATTTTGCATTATAAACGACCCTGCTTGTGTATACTCTCATATATGTGTGTATCAATATATTCATTATCATAATTGAATGCGCGTAATTACGTTTTACAAAAAAAAAAACAAGAAAATATAATGAAAAAAAAGGAGTTTATTATAGGTACACGAAATTTATTAGGTAATGAAAAATGTGATTATTTCAAAAGTTAGTGAAAAACAGTTAAAGAGCAAAATTTTGATCATGAGTGTTGGCACTTTTTTTTATGTTTTTTAAATCTTTGTGCAAACAATAAAATATATATGAGATCATGTTAAAAGGCTTTATTTATGTACAAGTGATAAGCATATATAATAAAAAGGTACATAATAATAATAAAATTTATTTTTGTTCAAATAAAAATAAAAAATTTTTTTTGCTTGATAAAATGACATGAACAAGGACATGAATAGAGTATTTTTCTTATTTAGATTACATTTTATATTGCTATAATTGAAGTTTATTGAAGTCATAGAAAATCTAATAGTAATGATAAATAATCCTCGCAATCAATATATAATGTTATGACTCGAGTAATTTTTGAAAAATTTATTGTTCTAAATGACTAAATTCTCAATATAGGAAATATGTAGTATTTAAAAAATCTATTGTTAAAAAATGTAGTTGATTTAATATATGTAATGGAAATCCAATAATTATAATATGAAATTTTATATTCAAAACGATTCATGTAAAAATTGCTTTATAAATAAAGGCATAATAAACATAATCTTATTTTTATTCTATTTAAAGTTATTATAATTAACAAGGTGTCGATATTTGAAAAGGTGTCAAAATTCTAACGTAAATATTAATTTAATATTTGTCCCAACATACAAAAGAAGTTTTAAATTTAAACAAAATTTTGATAGATTATTAAAATGATAAATTTGCTAAATATAAGTGATAAAGTTATATCTTTCTAATGAGGTCAGATCCAATACATATTTATATATTTTTTTTTACAAACAACATGATGATTTACAAAAATTTTTTTAATTAAAATTATTTATCAGCATATATTTTAATTTTTTCCTCACACAATTTACTCTACAGATATTTGATAATTAATTTCATTTATATGCATACTTAATGTTTAATATTTAAAAAATATGTAAATCTTAAAAAAATTTCAGTGAATGGTTCAAGGGCTAAATTCATGTACCAAATTTTCAATTATGTAGAAAACAAAATTTGGTAGAATTTCAAATCAAACTTTTATATTTCAAAATTTGAAAATTTTGATCATGAGCAAAACTTTAATGTGGAAATTAAAGATGCCAGGCTACTCTATACAGATATGGCTTATACTAGTGACAACTTGTGTTGGTTATGGAAGCGCAGATATTTTAGTATTTTCAATGACCGATAATGGTAAATTAGAGGAAGGCTTCAAAGATATGCCTGCAAGATTTGGTGGATTTATTCCATTAGAGGGCTTAAAGGTAAAGTTAATTTTCAATATTTTAGGCAAAAATTACTAAAAATATTACTTTTTAGGGCTTAGTTGTTTATGCAGATCCTGCAACAGCTTGCCATGAGATAAAAGGACCTCCTAATGATACAATGTATAATTGGATAGTATTAATAGCTCGTTTAAATTGTAGCTTTGAAATTAAAGTACGTAATGCTGAAAAAGCTGGTTATGATGCAGCAATCGTTCATAATGTCAATAGCAATGACTTAGGTAAATTCGAATATAAAAAAAGTTTTATTCATAAAAAATAAATAATAATTATTTAAATAAAAATTCTTTAGAACCTATGTCGGCAAAAGATCCTACAGGCATTAGTATACCATCTGTATTTGTTAGCGAGTTCACTGGATTATATATTCGAGATAACTATTTATACGATAAGCAATTTTTTGTTCTAATAAACGACATACCCCTTGATATTAATACGCATTTATTACTGCCATTTGCTATTGTTGTTGGTATTTGTTTTTTAGTCATGGTTATTTTTATGGTAAATTAATCTAAAACAAAAAAATTGTAAATGCAAAAATTTTTAATTTAAATCTTTTTTTTCTTTTAGATTGTCAGATGCATTAAAGATCGACGCCGTCAAAGGAGGCATCGTTTACCAAATTCAAGTTTGAAAAAAATTCCTATTCACAAATATACAAAAGGCGACCCATATGAAACTTGTGCTATTTGTTTAGATGATTATATTGAAGGAGAAAAATTACGAGTTTTACCTTGTGCTCATGGTAAATTTTATAACAAGTTAAATTTTTCTTTGATTTTTCTCAAGTAAAAATAAAACCAATTGTTAGTTGCGAAATTTCTATCTCTAACTTGAATCATCTTAAATTAATTTTTGCTTTTCAATAATTCAGATATTTTGTTTCCTAAACTTAAATTTAATACAATTATGAGTAAAAAATGATTTTGTCTTTCTAATTCTTGGTAATTGTATTTTTAAAAAGTGCATATTTTAATTTTTTATAATTAAAATGTATTTTAATTTCAGCTTTAGTTCATATTAACAAATTTTAAATTTTCAAGGGTCATTATCTTTGCTACAAAATTTTTGGTTGAGCTGCTAATGAAAATTATAGACAAAATATATGCTTAAAAGGATTAATTGTTTATTCTCTTTTATTTTTTTTATTTGTCTGGAATTAATTAACAAGCAGCTATATAAGCACATTTTTTTCTACAATTTTCAGAGGAGAATCGATCAAAAATTTTATGTAGAATGATTTCTTGAATTTTAAAATCATAATCATAACATTTTTTTTAATTTTTTTAAATTACTCCAAAAACTTAAAACAGTGATAATTGTTCATTATCACTGTTTTGTTTAAAACATTTAATAATCAGATCTGTTAATAATAGTGTTTTAAATTTCAGCATATCACACAAAATGTATTGATCCTTGGTTAACAAAAAATAGACGCGTTTGTCCTGTTTGTAAAAGAAAAGTTTTTGCTGCTGACGAAAGAGTTGAAACTGATAGCGAAAGTGATTCCGAAATTGATGATTCAACACCATTGATTCGCAATGGTCATTCAGCTACTCAAGGAGGAACATTTACTTCTTATGGTGATAATCCTCTTTTAAGATCTCAAAGGACAAGAAATAGAACAGATTCTGAAAATTCGGAAAGTAGTTACGATTCCAATCATCCTATCATTGCTACATCAGATGATGGAGAGAGTACAAATAATGTAGAAGTTTCCAATACAGTTTTTTTAATTTCTGGTAGTCATCATAGTATTAATGGTAAATTCCTTGTTTCTATCAAAAACTTGTTTTAAAGAATTTCAAACATTTAATTTTATATTTTTTTAGGTGAAGTTTCTGATTTAGAAAGATCAGTTAGTAGCACTAAGCCACATACAATTCATTTATCATCAGAATATGATCAACATTCTGGTTTAGATGTTAACGTTATTAATGGAAGAAAAATTACACTTTCACCGCGATCTGCAGTACCTACTTCTTCTACGAGTGCTAATCAATCATTAAATTCTAATAACGACTTTCATGAAAATGATGTTGTATAATTTTTATTGATTTTTATCAGTGAATTTGTGGGTGAAATATATTATCATATCCTTTGGTTGTTAAATGTAAGAAAACAAGAACGAGTGCAAAAAATTTTATATATATTAGATTTTCAGTATATATAAGTCATGCAAAAAGATATTATAATGATCAAGTCAGTAAAATGAATGGTATTAAAAATTTATAGTGAAATAATTCCATCCTTTTTATAAAAAGAGACTGCTTGTTTTATTTAATTGAGAAAAAAAATTTTAAATTAAAAATATTTAATTAAAAAAAATAATAATTTTCTATATGTTGCAATGAATTGATACTTTTTTTATGCCTTATAAATATATTTGACCATATATACATGAAAAACCTGTGATTCCAGGACTATTGTAAATAATCGTTAAATTAATATTATTTGCATAGCAATTTTAAATCTTTGAAATATTTTTATAATCTAAAAAAATTATCTTACTATATTTCTATAATCCATTAATTAATGTAAATAAACTAATACAAACATAGCAAAAAGCTATATATAACAAATATAAGTTTGAGTATAATCCAATTATAATCATACATTATACATCCAGATGATGGATGATAAGAAAAATTCGTGATTTTATTTTTAAAAAAAATGAAAGAAGTTTTTAAATATAATATAGTGCTTTAAGTGGTATATTAAGTTAAAAGAAAAACAATACTAATTTTGTATAAAATTCTTGTAAATATTTGTAAAAGTGATTCTTATTTGTAAAGAAACAAATAAAATTTAAAAATGAGAAAAAATACAGCGAAAGAGCTCATTATTAAAAAATAAAATATAATACTTAATCGATTAGATTTTATAAAGTAATAACTGATTATTATTATAATTATTATTATTAATTCATTACTGTACATTCAGACAAAAAAATCTATTTTATGTTATTATATATATATATAAATATATATCTATTATTTTTATATACCTATTTATTAATTTTTATGTTACAAATAAATTTGTTATCATGATAATTTTGTTTTTTACTTTTTTCTGCGTTTCTAAATTATAAAATTCTTTATTTTCTTAACACCAGTAAAAAATTTATTATAATAATTAAGAAATTAATTTAAAAATTTTCTTTGTACATCAACCAAAAAAAAAAACATATTTATATTTTTGTTTTGTAATATAAATTTTATTTTAAAATTTTGTTATTTGAAATTTAGTATAAGAAAATTATATTTACTACTTAATTATATAAAAGGTAATAAAATGTGTCTATTTTTTATTAATTTTAATCAAATAATTTTTTTTTACATTAAGAATAAATATAATTGTATGTATTAAAATATTATATATTACATAAAAAATATACATATTAGGTAATAGAATGTTTAATTTTAAAAACATTGTGTATTTTCACTATATATCTAGAGAAATATCGAAATAAATAATATTTCGCATTTAATAACAAAAATAAAAATATATTAGTTTTATTAAATTGTCCTGGACCCTTAAAAAGCATTTCATCTTGTTAATTTTATTTGTGAGGACAAAAATCAAATTGCTCTTGTTCTTTGTGCTTCTTCATTCCTCATCAGTTTGGAAGAGGCGTTTTTTTATATCTTCGAAAATCGTGTTCTTCTTACTGAAAAAATTTCATATTTTTTGTAATTAAATTTGTAATATTGGGTAGTATTGAGGAAAAATATTATTTTCATCCATCTTTCTGCAAAACAACATCATTTTTATAAAATAATTAGAAATACTTTTTGGGAAGAAAAAGTGTATTTCCGAAACAATCCCCTCATTAAAAAACTGAAATTTTTTTTTTTCACAAAGGCTTTGTTGCCCAATTCCCATTACGTAATATTGGCCCTTTATAAAAAGATAATTGAAATTTAAGACCTGGTGGCAGGTGTAATACAAACTAGTATATAAGTATATAAAGGAAAATTCTAATTTCATAATAAAGTATTTTTTATTTATTTATTGCAAAGGTTTCACCCTAAACTTCCATGAATTTGAGCTTTATCTAATCTTTCCCTTATGCTAAAAAGTAAAAAAATCCTAATGGTTTAATTTATATCATATATTATAAATATTATGAATGGAAAAAATTAGGGAATTCGAAACTGAAAAATCCAATATTTTTAATGTTAATATCATAAGTATGGACGATTATCGAAAAAAATTGGTCGATTTTCTTATCAAATCATGGATCCAGTTGGCAAAATTTTTATTTTGAATTCAATTCGATTCAATATGAATTTCGAAAATGAAAATGAGTTCAAAGCGAGTTCAAAATGAATTCAAAAAAGTTATAAATACAAATATTAAAAAAATTATTTTTATAATTTAATCTTACTAGCTTATTATAAATAATATTTATACCATTAGCAGGGTCATATAAACACTTAGGGGGCCCAAAGGCAGGAGTATGGCGTGAGAGAGAACGACAAAAACTTAATTTTTTCAATTTTCATTAAATTTTTTTTTGTGGAGTATGAAATAATATAGATTTACAATAATGAAATTGAAATAATGTTTTTTTAAATTATAATACTTAAATTTGACCTCTGTAAAATATTCTAATACTCTCTTAAAATAGAATTAAAAAAAGATGTAAAAAAATTTTTTGGAAGTCAAATTTATAACTGTTTTTATTAATTTTATAGCTAAAAAAGGTATAAATATACAGGATAAATTGTAAAAAAATTGATTAAAAAAAAATAACAAGGGGAGTATCAACATTTTGGGAAGACGATTATTGCTTCTGACTTTAAGAACAGGTTGTGATAGTTGAAAAAAACATCCCTCATGTCCTCAGTTTACCTGGATGGGCATCCTGAGCCTATTGCTCAACCCAAATCTGGGCAAAAAAGTCGCTGGAAAAAAAAAGGGTTTTTTCTTATAAAATCCTTTAGTCAGCAAAAACTACCCCTTTTTAAGAGTTTTATTTTCATTATTTTGAACTGAAGCTAAAATGATTAAATCAATGCCCTTTTTTTAAGATTGGTTACGAAAATATTGGGCTTCCTTAAAAACAAAAAATATTTTAGAAATTAGGGCTAATTATAGAAGGGGAAAATCTATCTCTAAAATAATGAAAATTACGAAAAAAATAATAAAAGATTATTTTTTGTTATTTCTTATCCCTGATTCTTGATGTATTTATAAAAATTTTATGGTATTTAACACTATTACGATATGTTAACAGTCCCCCGAAGGATGCAAATGGGTTAAAATTATCCCAAAAATTAAACAAATACCCTGCCAACTAGCTGGCACTAAGGTTCCTCAAACAATGAGCTTAATACCTCAATATGCCACAGATATCACAGATAGCAAGCATGCAATCATACACACATTTCTATTAACTTTTAAAAGTTTTTTTTATTGATCAAAAATTTTGGAACAAATTTTCAAAAAATTAATTATCAGATTCGAGATATCGAGTAAAAACCCTATTTTCAAATATACAAGTACTTTCATGGAACTAAATGAAGTATTACACAAAAAAAAAAATATTGCAGTTTTAAAATTTTTTTTGTTTTTTTAATTTTGAGAAAAAAACTTTGAAAAAATTCGGTGTCAGGTCCAAAAAATTACTATAAGCAAACTTTCTAAAACTAGTACTCTCATAGAAATAAATTAGGTACTATGTCCAAAGAGAAAAAAAATTTGGTGTTTTTTGTATTTTTTTGTGGCGAAAATTTTAGGAAAAAAATTTTCAAAAAATTAGTTATCAGATTCGAGATATCGAGTAAAAATCGTAGTTTCAAATAAAAGTACTCTCATGGAAATAAATTCGGTATTACATCCAAATTAAAAAAAGAAAAGTACTTTGCGATTTTTTGATGAAACAATGTAAATTAAAAAAAATGTTGGAAAAAAAATTAGGTCTTTCACCGGTTACATACCCACACACACACACACACACAAAGGTTCCTCATTGAGGAACCAATATAATTCACCCACGTTAAGTGGAAAACCACCCCTACATTTAGAAATTCAAAAAATTTCAAAAAATGTTTGTTTAGTTCAAAAACTGTTTTTTTTTTTTGAAAATACAAATTTTTTATTCAAAATTAGATTCAGATTTTTTTATAAATTTTAGGGGTAGTTATATTTCACCCATTTTCACCCCCCGGGGTCGGCTAATATATTGTAGAGGTGTAATACATTGTTATTAAAACTGAAAAAGATCTATTTTTTAAAAATAATTTTTCTTAATTTCTAATTCTTTTAGTAATTTTGGTCTGCCATATACACCATTAAATAAAGGTCCGAAATGGACAAAAATCCTAAAGAAAAAAACCTGAGAAATGTGATGGTTTTGGGCTAATTTGAAAGGGAAAACAAAATCGGACATTCCAGTCCAGTGCTGCCCCCCCCCCAAGGGGTCTAAAGTTAGCGCAAAACGGTTTATTGCAAATAACTCAAAAAGTAAAAGAAATAAAAAGAAAAGTTTCAAATAAAAGTTGTAGCTGAGACAATTTTCTATACAAAAATGAACCTTAGTAATTTTTTAGTCGGGCGCACTAGGGCCGAGTTATAAGCGGTCAAAGTTTAGACTTTTTTCACAAAATTTTCAAAAATCGACATTTCACTAAAAAAAAAAACGCGTTTTTGATGAGTTTTTCAGATTTTTTAGTAGTCAAAGAAATTAGATATGGTTAGATATGAGGGTGCGGAAACGTGTACATGCAAAATTTTTACATCCATATACGTACTATGTATATATAAGGTCTAAACTTTGACTACGTATAACTCGGTTCCAGTGCTTCCGACTCAAAAATTACTAAGGACTATTTTTGTAGGAAATTGCCTCAGCTACAACTTTAATTCGAAACTTTTTTTTTTATTTCTTTTACTTTTTGTTTTATTTGCAAAAAACCGTTTTGCCCTAACTTTAGCCCCCCCCCCCCTGGGAGGCCCAGCTCTGGGTTGGAATGTCCAATTTGGTTTCCCCTTTTGAATTAGCCCAAAACCAGCATATTTTATAACTTTTTTTCTCTGGAGGATTTTTGTCCAAGTTTCCCCTTTTATTCAGCTTTTATTTAATGGTGTAATACTCGGTTCCCGCATAATCTTTTCGGAGTCTGGGAATTAAAATTTTAAACGGTAATTCATTTTAATCGTCTCTGAAACTATCCTAGAAATGTAAAAAATTGAATTTCTACAGGCGTCCCTAAGTATTCACGGGGGTAAGATTCCTGAAAGGTTCCACGAATTCCCGTTTCCACGAATACGGAAACTACAAATACGGAAACATTAGTTTTATGGGAAATTGGGGTTTACGATCCGAAAAAATTGAAATCGTCAATTTTGCTTATTTCGTTCAATTTTTTTATAATAGTTCGATTATAGGTTGGTACCTCCTAGAAAATAAATATAAAATATTCGCGAAATCGATAAGGTCAATGTTTGAGTCTTTTGAGACATGAATTTTCAATGTAACAAAAAATAATCAATATTAGGTATCGTTGATTGGCCGCCCACCACTTTATTTTTTTTCTATAAGTTCCAATTAGAGGTTTGTACTTTCTATCTCTCCGGAGAGGAGAAGGGGGGGGGGCGTTTTTTTCAATTAGGATGAGAAAACACCTACTATGGGTTTTTGGGCCACTGGTCCCAAAATTTGTCTAACACCCTTAAAATAGTACAAATCACGTCCCTTTTTAAGATTTCTTTTGCAATAGTAAGAAGATTTAGCCCATTGCATGAATTATGGGATCTGTTAATTACGAATTTAAGGATATGCGGTGCATGAGAAAGGAGTCAAACACCCTTTCCCTTAAAAAACCCCTTTTTAGAGTTAAAAAAAGTTAATGCTAAAAGAGGGGTAAAATAAAGTTTATTTAAGTTTTAAAATGTTTAAATTTTAATAATTTTCCTATATCATTAAGCTCTGTCATCATTTTTTTCAACCCCCAAAACACTTACTTCACACATGTTCTTTTGATAACACTAAAATCGAAGATATCAAAAAATTTCGCTCGGTTAAAATTGATTAATAAATTATTTGTATTTATACATAAGTTATAACTTATCATATTTTTAATAATCATTATTTTTTCTCATATAAATACAAAAATAAGTTAGGATCATATAAGACTGCAATAATGTTAGTTTATAAATATATTATATATATATACATATATACCTATAAACATAAATAATGCAAATAACATATATGTAACATTTTATACAAAACGTTGTTTTCAACGTGACTATTTAATCCACGTGATAATTTTAATTCACCAATCCTAAATTTTTAATATCACGTTGCAATAGTCGTGGCGCCGCTTATTTTCTCTCCCACCCGTAATAATGCGCATTTGCAAAAAAAACCGCTCTCTTTAATATTATATCTCAATGTTATTCTATTTCTGATATAAACTGATTATATACTTGTGTTTAATAAAATTTTAATTTATAAAACTAATTTATTAATTTAAGTGAAAAGTTTAAGAGAAAGTTTAGAAGAAAATAATTAGTGTTTATTTGTGAATTGATTAATAATAATATTTGCATTTTTTTGCAAATTTAGTGTCTGTGTTTTAAAAAATATTAAATGTTAAGATATACGATACAGATAAATTTTAATAGTGTTTAATTTATTTGAAATATAATTTTGATTTTTAAAATGAATCTTAAATCTTATTTGATTCATTAATAAATACATGATAATATTAAATATAGGTAAATTATTATTATTTATAATCATTTTATTTATATATAGCTACTATAGTTTTGTTTTTCATTTTATACATTTTACATAATCATATTACTAAAGCAAGTTTTTGCATAAAACATTATAAATTTAAATAAATAAATCATATGCAAAAGTATATTGATTTTATACTTTTGCTATTTTCTTATTGTATATATTAGCTTGGAAGTTTATATTAAAAATCACCTGGATTACCGAACGAAGTTAGTTACCATTTACCAAAAAAATAAAAGTCCAAAATTATACTTCTTATTAAATTGTATCTAAAACCATGGGCTCCTTACCCTAAGTCATAGAGAATCTGTTAATCTTTTTATTATTTTTTCAAAATAGGTTGCAAGTTGTTTTATTGCAACGATGACCTTAACCTATTAAGACCTAAGCGGACATCCTTGGACACTTGCATTTTTCGGTAATAAAAACTGCATATTTTAGGCTAAAAACCTCACCCAGTATGAAATTTGGGTCGTATTTTTCATTTCCGGGGCTCGTTTTTTTATACAACCCCTGCAAAACGAGATATCAACCCCTAAAGTGGGGTAAATTTTCAAATAATTATTAAAGAAACTTAAGTTCTTCCCAAATGCAAACAGTTTTTATTTAGCATAAAAAATTATTACTAGAACTCCCAAGAAATAGTTAAAAGTCAAATAAGCATGTATTAGCCATTGCGACCCTCCCTGGGGGTGTCTTTAGTAAGCAAAGGAAGAGATTCATAAATAAATTAAAGATTGAATATTTTGGGCTAAAAAACTCACCTAATAGGTATTTTGGGTCGCTTTTTTCATTTCTGGAGCTCATTTTTAGCTACAACCCCTACAAAATGAGATATCAACCCCTAAACACCAAATGATTATTGATGATAAATAAATATTATTAATGACCCATCTTGATGTCTTTTCACAGTTTTTTTTTTTAATTTAAAAAAAACTTACTTTGAGAACAGCCTAAATGCTTGTTTTTTTGTGGTTTGTTTTTATTAAAAAAATGGTTCTGAATTTTCTTAACCAAACAGTGTGTTTATGTTTAAAATTAAAACACAAATCCAACTATCGTATGCACATTATTCTGCCTAATTTTTAACAGTGAACGAAATGTTTATTGCGGATATTAAATTTTAAACTTATTTATTTATTTATTTTTTATATAGACAATTACCTTGACAGTTTAACACGTGGTCTTATGTCAAAAGCGAAAACAATGATCGCCGGCGAGTAGAAATAAGATCATTGTTACAATGTATAATAAAAAAGGTTTTAAATTAACTTGGGCAGAAAATGACTACTTTTTAACCTGGACGTATTTATTTGTCCTGTTTGTGTAAAATTTTGTTCTGAAATTGTTTAAAAAAAGTTCATTATGTCAAATGCGGTAACTGATCCTCGGGGCTATGCCCCTTGGGCCCGTAAACCTTCGTATTAGGCAAAAATAAACTTTTTTACGCGTTAGAAAATAGCAATTTTATCACATTTAACCCAGAAGATGCTTATTTTTGACGTTTTCCTAGAAAAAACGTTACGCATGGCCTCTCCATGCTCTCCATGCCCATAATGGGAATTCTGGGGCCATGCAAGTTCTTTGAGGGGGTTTTCAATGCAAGTTATGGGGCCTAGCAAGTTTACTTAATTCGAATTTGAAAATTGCTAACCATCTCGAGATCTTCTATGTTCTGATTTTCCTCCTCATATAATCTGCGGAATTCATTTCACTTGCGAGAAAAATTTTGTCCTAAATTCCTGCTAATATCGTGTATTAGCACAGTTTTTATTTTTCAGTAACAAACAACTAGTTTTTTTTTTTAAGTGCAATTTTAAGACAATTTTTAATACTTTAAATTTTTCTGATTTCTAAGGACTATAATAAGGACGCGATATCGAGTATATAGGCTATGAACTGTTCGGGACCATCCCATAACTTTTTTTATGGGGTTCCATGCAAGATCAAAACATACGCGTTGTCCCTTGGTTAACAAATGGCTATTATAAAAATGTCTGTATTATATAAATATATATAAAAAAATAGATATCCTATATATAGAAAACTATATAGAAAACTATTATGTATAATTTTTTTGCATATATGAATACCAAGTTTAATATAAATGCGTGAGGAAAATTTTAAAAATACTTATTCTAGTATTATATAATCGATTATGCATATTACCTATTATGTCATTTCAATTTTTTGCATAGTTAATTAAAATATATATTCTATAATTAAATACAATTTTCATTGCATTAAATGTTAATAATTATTTTATTAGATATAACGCATTTTAAATGAGCTATAATTTTGGTAATCTTATTTATTTTGTTAAATTGTTACTTTATTTTTAAACGCCGAAGATTTTAGCTGCAAGAACGATAATTTAGCTCAATGTTAAACATTTTTAAAAAAAAAATTTAATAAATATTTTTTAATAATTTTTGATTTTTATTTTACAGATTTTTTTAACATTAAATATTAAAATGGATACACTTAATGTTCATGAAAAATGCATAAATACAATTAGTATATCGAAAAGAGTATTTTTATTTGCAACTTAATTTATGTTAAACAATTTGAGGCTGATAAATAAAATTTATCATTAAACTTTGAAATAAACATTGTTACAAATGTTTAGAATATGACTGGAAAGAATAATAACAAATTATTTTGTGTGGGTGATGATCTATTGTTAAAACAACATGAAAATAATCATATAGATCCATTAAATAAAAAAAAAAATGTTGAAAAACACATGGTTCATTGGTTTAGAAAAGGCCTTAGACTTCATGACAATCCATCTTTAAGGGACGGGCTTGATGGAGCTTCAACTTATCGTTGCATCTTTATTTTAGATCCATGGTTTGCTGGAAGTACAAATGTCAGCATTAATAAGTGGAGGTAGTTGAAAACAAATTTTTTTTATTTGCATGAATTTTGATGATTATTTTATCTAATTTGATTTTTCAAATAATTTTGATATTATTGTAATTTTAAATTAATAAGAATTCATAATAATATTTAAGAAAAGTTTATTGGAAAATCGAAATTCCATACTTTTGTTTTTTTTTTGTATTAATTAATTTATAATTTATTGAAAAGATATTTAAAAAATATAGTAAAAAGTCTTGAGTATGAATAAAGTTATTAATTATAGAAATCTCGAAATTGGTTTTCTCAAAATAATTTTTTTTTTTAATTTCTACATTATTTAGAGTTTTATAACATTAATTAAAATAAAACAATTAAAATTTTCAGGTTCCTTCTGCAATGTTTAGAAGATCTAGATAGTTCACTTAGAAAACTAAATTCACGTTTATTTGTTATTCGTGGACAGCCTGCTGATGCATTACCAAAACTTTTTAAAGAATGGGGTACAACAAATTTAACTTTCGAACAAGATCCTGAGCCATTTAGTCGTGTTAGAGATGAGAATATTACAGCACTTTGTAACGAACTTGGAATTTCAGTATTACAAAGGGTATCACATACACTCTACAAATTAGACGAGTAATCAAATTTTTTCTTTATAAAACATTGTTGTAAAGTTTTATTTTTTTATTATTATATTTATACTTATAAAACGTTACGATGTAAATCGAATTTCTTGAGTTTTTTTGATTTTATAATAGCAAAAATAATATAAAGTATGTAACTATATAATAATAACAATTATCAAAATTCACTATAAATACTTTAAGGCTCAATTTAAACCAAACCGGGATGCATAGACGAGTCTTCAAATCGATTCCAAAGTATTTTTTTCTGAAATTACTACTAAAAACAAGCCTTCAGGAAATTTCCTGTTTAATTCGATTGATGCCAAACAATTTTTTTTTAGCAGCGAATGTACGAGAATAGCAAAAATATTGCTAAAGTTGTTTTTTTTAAATTTGTATTTCTCAAAAGAATAATCCTTTATTAGGGTTCAAAATACTTCTTACACTTCAAATTTTAAGTTGAAAAAGCGAAACCATTGGGTTGTTATACGTTTTAAGAGCTCTAGATCAAAATATAGCAGCTCTTAAAAGTTCATTTTTTACAAATTTCACATTTCCCGCCAAGTGACGTGACCAATAAAAAATCTAACCAAAAAATTATATTCCGCAAAAAATTTTACATAAGGGTATATTTTTCATGTTTTTAGGAATTTTGTATTAAAAGTTAAAATGGCGAAATTTAAAGGAATGATAAATTAAAAAACTTTTTTCAATAAAAGGATTAAAAAATTTTAAAAATAACTTTAATCAATAGGGCCAATCTGGTGCTTTTTGCTTTTGGGCCAATTTGGTACTTTTGGTCCAAACTGGTAATTTTGGGCTAATCTGGTACTTTTGGACCAATTTGGTACTTTCGAGTCAAACTGGTAATTTTGGGCCAATGTGGTACTTTTGTGCTAATCTGTTACTTTTGCGCCATACTGGTCCTTTTGGGCCAAACTGGACCTTTTGGGCCAAAGTGGGTCTTTTGGGCCACAGTGGCCCTATTGACCTAAAAAATCACTGTTGCATAAATGGTCTTTTTGGGCCAAAATGGACCTTTTGGTCTAAACAGTCGCTGTTTTATAATAACTCAAAATGTTTTTTTTTGGGCCAAACTGGACCCTTAAGCCTTAGCCGTTGCTGTTGTGCTAAACCTCTTACCCAAAATGATCCTTTTCACTCCAACAGTTATATTGTATAAGACCTATTAGGCAAAATAGTCCTTTTAGGCGAAAATGGTCTTTTTTGCCCAAGCAGTCGCTGTTGCATAAGACCTCTTATCCAAAATGGTTTTTCTTTCACATGAGACTTACACTGTAAAAACTAACTTTCTTAGATTTACAAAAAAAATATAATTTTTTCGAAAAATTAGAATTCAAAAAATTTTGTAAATATTCGATAAAAATCGTAAATCCAAGATTTGGTAAGAAAGTTATCTTATTTATAAAATAAAGATAAGTAAATGTTTTATCATTTGAAAAATTTTTTGCATTAAACAAAATTTTTATTATGCTTAAAAATAACCCTTCAAGGGCTGTTTATTGTGATCAGCGACCTAAAAAACCCTATTAGACCAAATCTTGGAGGGCTAGAATGAAACTAGCGAAAACACGCAATTTAGGGGTAGTTTTGCCTACACTGTAAAAAGTAACTTTCTTATATTAACAAAAAAATTAGAACATTTTCGAAAAATTAGTAAATTTTCGAAAATAATCGTAAATTTACTAAATTTAGTATATTAACAACAAATTTGAATATTCTCGATTTTTTTTGTGAATTTGCAAGAAAAATTGATAATTTACAATTTTTTTTCGAAAATTTACAAAAAATAGTTGTAAATTTCCGAAAAATAGTTGTGAATTTACAACTTTTTTCGTAAAAACACAAAAAAAAATCGAGAATTCTCGAATTTTTCGATAATATACTAAATTTAGTAAATTTACGATTTTGATAGAATATTTACAAAATTTTTTGAAAAAATTCTATTTTTTTTGTAAATCTAAGAAAGTTACTTTTTACAGTGTAATTTAAGGGTGAAGAGCTACGTTTTAATTGAAAAGACATCAATTTTTGTAATTAGCGAACAAACAAACCTATAAGATCAAATCTTGGAGGGCTAGAGCGAAAGTAGCCAAAACACCCCTTGTAGGGGTAGTTTTTGCCAATTTAAGGGTGAAGGGGTAATTTTTCATAGTTATAACTTCAATATTTGTGATCAGCGACCCAAAAAACCTTTATTAGACCAAATCTGATAGCGGCCACAAACATTACCACCAAAACCGTGATTTAAGAGAGTTACTTTTTACAGTGTAGGATAATTCTCGCAAAACGATTAAGGTGGCAACAAAAGTAAAAATAATAAAAATAGAAGTTATATTACAAAATTTTATGTATCTTTTGCAATTACTAGAAGACAAATAACTTTTAAACTTAACCGAAATCGATGGTTATGATTACATTATAAAGTTTTGTTATTTAAATAAATAATGTAAAAATCACCATGGTTATGGTTAGAATTGTAATTTAAAAAACTTTGTTGTTCTTATAACTAACCCAGTTTTTTAATAACTCTACGGGGATTGGCGCGCCAAGCGTGCAGGGGGCGGAGCCCCCTAGTATATATACATTAAAATTAATGGTTCGTGTATTTAATGTGAAAATTGAAATTTTTCAATCCCCTGTTATTTATTATAAAACGAGTATATTATTGATAATAAGGTATAAAGTAGATTTTGAACTACAACTCTTGCCACATTGAACGTACGCGAAGTCCTTTTTATCAGAGTAAATTTTTTAATTGCGTCTAGGATTAAATTTTTGATAAAAATTTTCTTACAAAATTGACATATGGTTTTTCAACAGTGTCATTTCTTTCCTGTTGTTTTAAATTAAATTTTTTTAATAAAAAATTTTTTCATCTGCATGTGATTTTTTAACAAAAAAGAAAAGAAAAATTTGTTCTCATTGAGTCCAAAACACCTGCAAAACACTAAAATAGCCGCCAATAATCGAGGACTAAACTTTATAAGCTAAAAATTGACGTGGAGGTTTATTTTTACTTGTAGTTTCGGGAAAAAATACTTGGGAGTCGATTTGAAGACCCGACCATGCATCTTTTCCCGGTTTAGCTTAAATTGAGCCGTATTTACTCCAGTCAAAATACGGGAGGGGTTGTATTTTTACTGGAGATCATGAGATTTGCTTTACTATATGTTTTTTGGGTCGCTGAACACAAAAATCGGGGTCATTTCGTAAAGAAATGGGGGCTTCACCCCTAAATTTGCAAAAAACTACCCTAAAATGGGGTGTTTTTTACAAAGTTACACTTTGAGCGCTCAGATTTGCACCGTATGGGTTTTTTGGGTCGCTGATCAAGAATTTCGACTTATTTTTCATAAATAATTAAAATTTCACCCCTAAATTGGCTAAATTTACCCCCGAAAAGGGGGTGATTTTGCTATTTTCGCACTTTGAGCAACCAGAATATGTCCATGTAGGTTTTTTGAGTCACTGATTAAGAATTTCAACTTATTTTTCATAAATAATTAAAATTTCACCCCTAAATTGGCTAAAATTACCCCCGAAAAGGGGGTGCTTTTGCTATTTGAGCACTTTGAGCAACCAGCATACGTCCATATAAGATTTTTGGGTCGCTAATCGAGAATTTCGACTTAATTTTCATAAATATTCAATATTTCACCCTTAAATTAGCTAAAACTACCCCTTAAAAGGCTGTTTTTGCTATTTTCGCACTTTGTGCATCCAGGCTATGTATATATAGGTTTTGTGGGTCTTTAATCAAGAATTCCGACTCCTTCTTCATAAATATTCAATATTTCACCCATAAAACAGCTAAAACTACTCCTAAAAGAGGTGTTTTTGCTATTTTCATACTTTGAGCATCCCGATTATATCCATTCAGGTCCCTGGGCCGCTGATCAATAAAAATTTGTTATTTTTTTATAAAAAATTAATACTCAAAATTTTTTTTTTTTTATGATTCATGCTCAAAAAATATTGAATACTTATGAAAAATAAGTCGAAATTCTTAATCAGTGACTCAACAAACCTATATGGACATATCCTGGTTGCTCAAAGTGCGAAAATAGCAAAAACACTCCCTTTTCGGGGGTAATTTTAGCCAATTTAGGAGTGAAATTTTAATTATTTAAGAAAAAGAAGACGAAATTCTTGATCAGCGACCCAAAAAATCCGTGTGGTGCGAATCTAAGCGCTCAAAGTGCAACTATGTAAAAAACACCCCATTTTGGGGTAGTTTTTTGCAAATTTAGGGGTGAAGCCCCCATTTCTTTACGAAATGACCCCGATTTTTGTGTTCATATAGTAAAACAAATCTCATGTTCGCCAGTAAAAATATAACCAAACCCGTATTTTGACTGGAGTAATTATGGCAATAAATTTTTTATTGATAAAGTTGCCAGCGGTAGGCGATTTTTTTAGCAGCCTCCAGGAAACTATTATTTCCCGGTAACTGTATACCTGGAAAGGCGTAAAAAGTAATGAAGATCGGAATATTTCGGTTTCTCCCATTTGGATTAATTTACATACAATTTGGATTATTCTTTTTAAACATGGTTCGTATTATAGTTAAATCTCTCATTATTCTGAGGCTATAATAGGTCAAATTTCAATTGCTCGTGATTCGCTAATTTTCATTTTATGAATTTTAGTAATAATTATGTTATGCACATTTTTTGAAAAGTAATCCAAATGAACAACTAGTTTTGGATAATTTATCGTTATTTGCTACTCTTTACTCATAACTTTTGAAATATTTTTGGTCAAAAATTAGTGATTCGCGAGAAGTTGAAATTTAGACCGAGTTAAGTGAAAATAGTTTTTTATGTAATTAGTAAAAGAAAAATCGCTTTTCATATAAGTGAGAAATGGATTTTCTTAGTACTCCTTTTTTATTCGTTAAAATATTTTTTTTTTGAAGACATAATATGATTAAATTTTAAGTTCTTGTAAAATAATTAAACCTAAAATAGATATAATATTGTTTATTTATTTATTTTTTATTGCAATATAATGTAAAAAATATTTTATAAAATATTTGCATTTTATTTTTTTTTTAGTTTGATTATAATTTTTTATTTTTTAGAATAATTGAAAGGAATGGCGGATCTCCACCGTTAACATATCATCAATTTCAAAACATTATTGCATGTATGAACGGTCCAGAAACACCAGTACCTGAAGTAAATTCCTCGACAATTGGAAATGCTTTTACTCCTATTGAAGATGATCACGATGATAATTATAGAGTTCCAACTCTTGAAGAACTCGGTAATTTTTAGTAATAATTTTATTTTTAACAATAAATTATTGTCATTTATTAGTTTATAATAAAATCTTAATTTCTGTAATTAAACTTTTAAAGCAATAAATATAAAAGCATCTTTTGGCATCATTTAGAAGAAATCTTGAATTTCGACTCCCCTCCCCTCAAAATTTGCTTCCCTAGACATTTTCCCACCCCAGAAAATTTTCACTCCTGAAAAAAGTAAATAATCAAAAAAATTCTACCCCCTTTAGTCTAGCTTACCCTAGGAATGGGTGTAAGTTCACAATTGAAGTATAAGTGAGGTACCCAGTTATTGTGGGGACCTTATCCCTGAACCCTCATGGGAGGCTTCGTTTTAGCTTACAGAAGTAAGAGCAAATACAACATTAGGGATAAAGTTGAGTGACTAGTTGTTTATCGCGGAGACTTTGCCTATATTAATTTTTTATCAGACAATTTTAATTGAATATGTCTTCAAGAATATTTTTATGTACACACCGTAATTATAAATAAAGTAAAGTTTAATAATAACAAAATATATTTTAGGTTTTGACACAGAGGGATTAAAACCACCAGTTTGGGTAGGTGGTGAAACAGAAGCTCTTATTAGACTGGAACGTCACATGGAAAGAAAAGCATGGGTAGCTAGTTTTGGACGACCAAAAATGACACCCCAGTCATTATTACCTAGTCAAACTGGATTACTGCCTTATTTACGTTTTGGGTGTTTAAGCACAAGGTTATTTTACTACGAATTAACGGACTTATATAGAAAGGTATTTTTTATAAAAAATAATCTATTAATATTGCTTATTTATTATTTCTTAAAAATGGATTTTTTTTCAATGTATAACAAAATTAAAATTTGCGTTGAGTTTTTTCATACTTAGTATTATTTTAATTATATGATATCGATAATAGTAATACTGATCGATTTTTCCATTTGTAAGTTTTTTTTTCTATAATATTTTAAAAATAAGATACTAATTTTATTTATTAGATAAAAAAAAGTCCACCTCCTCTTTCCTTACATGGGCAATTACTGTGGCGAGAATTTTTTTATTGTGCAGCAACACAAAACCATAACTTTGATAGGATGCGAGGTAATCCAATATGCGTTCAAATACCATGGGAAAACAACGGAGCAGCTTTAGCCAAGTGGGCAAACGTAATAAACGATTATATTTATTAAAAATATTAAGAATAGTTACAAATTTTCTAAATCGCTTAATATAAGGACAAAATTTAAAAAAATAATCAATAAAATTAATAATACAGGGTCAAACAGGATATCCTTGGATCGATGCTATTATGACTCAATTAAGAGAAGAAGGATGGATACACCATTTAGCTAGACATGCGGTTGCTTGTTTTTTAACAAGGGGAGACTTATGGATTTCTTGGGAAGAAGGAATGAAGGTATAATAATTTAATGTAAAAATGGTATTTCGAGTTTTGGTTGCTTGATTCCTTTTTTTTTAAATTTAGGTGTTTGACGAGTTATTATTAGATGCTGATTGGTCAATAAATGCAGGAATGTGGATGTGGTTGTCATGCAGTTCTTTTTTTCAACAGTTTTTTCACTGTTATTGCCCTGTACGTTTTGGGCGTAAGGCAGATCCAAATGGAGATTATATAAGGTTAATTGATTATGGTTTAAAATTATAATTATTAATTTTTATTGTAATTGCTATTAAAATAAAAAAAATTAGAGCCAGTTTTAAAATTACATTAGCTGGAATACCCAACTTATATTAAATATATTAAATTTAAATTATTTTATATAATCTCAGATAAAATAATTTTATGGTTGGGTACTGTGTTTTTTCAAGCAATGGCTTAAGTATTCAAAAAATTTCTTAGATTTAAAACAAATGCTAGAATTTTCAAAAATTTTAATAAAATAAAAAAGTTATGAATACATCAGGGTTAAAACAGGTTTAAGTTTACATATGTAACTCATTGAGAAAGAAATAAATATTTACAAATAGGTATTTAACATTCCAATGTATATAAAACTCATGGCAAGATCTGCAAATCTGCCCAAAAGTAATTTTCTCTGAAAGTACTACTAATAAGCCTTTGTAGCTCCAAAGGTTCAATTCTTCAAATTTTTTTATCTTCATAACAGCGTTTTATAGAAAAAATAAGAAAAATTAGCTCTCTTTATTAAAAAATGGTCAAAAAATTAAAATGTCTTTCAAAAATCAATATTTGAATCTTTGGGCCTAAAAGATTATTTATAGTAGTACGTTCAGGAAAAATTAATTTTTGACCGATTTGAAGACCATGGAGTTGTAGGCTTTTACCTTGAGTTTAAGCAGTTGTTGAGTTTTACTCTGAAACATTAATATAGCTTTTTAAAACTTTTTTCTCGGCTACACAGAAGTATCAATATACTTATAAGTTAAACTATTCATATACATTAAATATGAAAATGCCCTGATAAATTTTAGTAAAATTTTCAAAAAATAAATGTGTATTTTTAACTTTGTGATTTCAAAGTAAAAAATTAAAATATAATTTTGATTTTTTTTGTTCAAGACGTTACCTACCAATTTTGAAAAACTTTCCTAACCGATACATACATGAACCATGGAAAGCACCGCTCCAAGTACAGTTAAATGCCAAATGCATTATTGGTAAACATTATGCACGTCCTATGATTAACCATAATCAAATTTGGCCAATTAATGTACAACGTATGAATCAAGTTTATAAACAATTAAATGCTTATCGTTCAAATGGTATGTTTTTATATTAAAAAAATTTATATTTTATTGTATATTTATGAGTTATTTCTGACCTAAAACAATCAATAATTTATCGATTTTCTCGATCTGGCATTTTAAAAACACATTTATGAATATATATAAAATATTGAAGGGTATTGTAATTTTCATCTTTAAAGGGTCTCAAGTACTCGAAAGGGTCTCAATTACTTGAAAAAAACCTTCGTATACTTCAAGTCAATCCTCGGGGTGGAAGTGTTTTGTTTCCGACCACCACCAGATTTGGTCTAGTATAGGTTTTTTGGGTCGCTGAACATAAATTTTGGACTCTTTTATTTGAAAAATAAGGGAAAAACCCTTAAATTTTCAATACTTTTTGATTTATTTGAATTTCTAGTCGACAGATTTGGTTTATGTGAGTTTTTAGGACTGCTGTTCAAGAATTTTGGGGACATTTTTTGACAAATTAATATTTCACCCTTAAATGAGCAAAAACTACCCCTAGAAGCGGTATTTTTTATGTCTTCGGATTTTGAGTCTTCAGATTTAGTCCGCATAGGTTTTTTGAATCGCTAATCACGAATTTCAGGGTCCGGCCTACTAAAAGCTGGAAATTCACCTTTAAATTTTCAAAAACATGAAATGCATAACAAATACTGTTTTAGGAGTATTTTTTGCTAATTTAAGGGTAAAGCGCCAATCTTTCGAAGGCAGGACCCCAGAATTTGTGATTACTGACCCAAAAGCTCATATGGATCAAATCTGAGCCCTTAAAGTTCGAATACATCAAAAATACCCCTTTTTAGGAGTAGTTGTTGCAAATTTTAGAATTTTCCTCTCATTTCTCGTAGAAAAGACCCCAAAGTTCGTAATCATAAAAAACCTACAGTAGGTAAATTTTGTGGTGGCCGAAAACAAAACAGGTAAAACCGTATATTTATTGGATTACTACTGAACATTAATCTATTACCCTTTTGGAAAATATTATTGAATCGGACTTTAGAACAAAGACTCAATATAGATTTATCCTCATTTTATATTAACAATGATTGGAGTTTCCAATTTGCATAAAATATTTTATTAAAAATTAAGGGTATAGATTTAGATTTTATCTGTTTTTAAAGCTTTTCAAGCTTTTATTTTTAACTGACAAAGTATTTATGATTCAGGTCGATAGAGTTGATTTGAAAAAAAAGTTCAAGCTTTTTTTTTAATTCAGAAAGACTCATTTAAAAATAAAAATTTTAACCTATTAATCCTAAATTAAAATAATAACAAAATAATAATTTTTCTTTAAGAATTACTCGAGTTACTGCAGAATGGAACAGAAGATGACGTTAATGATTGAGCATTTATATATTTATAATTGTATGACTTATAATATATGTTTTTTAAAGAATTTTTTGAGCAACAACATATTTTCATAATAAAGACTACTGCAGAATAAGGTATGGTTTCCTGCCCTAGCACATTTTTCAATTTTTTTTTTTTACTTAAATTGATGGTTTACGATAAAAAATAAGAATCTAGGTGTCGGCACCTCCCCCCCCCTGCGTTCACCGGGGGAGGTTCAAACGTGTTTGGACTCCAAAATTAAAATCTCCGGACCGAATCATCCGATTGGGGCGTGGTTGGTATCGAAATTTTTGTTGAAAAAATACACCAAAAAAATTTTTTTTTTTTATTTTTGAACTCATTTTGAGGTTGAAAACTTCAAAAAACATCATTTTTAGCTTTTTTGACGGTCTGAAAATTAAGGTATCTCGGGACACAGTAAAAACTCCTTTTTTCACGCTCAGGAAAACTTTTCCTAAGACTGTTTTTCAACATGCCATCGAAAAATTAACAACTTTTACGGTACGTCACTCGTATGTAAAAGAAATCGTGTTTTATTTTTTGCTTATTTTATCATACCATTTTAATATTTAATATTTTATAAATTAAAATTCTTTTTTTTTTAATGATAGATTTAAGTTTTTTCTCTTGTCTTACATTCACAATTCACTAAAAAGAGTTTATTTAAGACCAAAGAATACAAATATTCAATTTTCAATGTTTAGGAGCAGTTCAAATGTTAGATATTGGGTTTTTTCATGAAATAAATGAAATCTTTTGGTAGAGTATAGGTATGATGTCAAACATATTTGAATCTTCTTCTGTGAACGAAGAGGGAGGTGGGGGGGGGGGGGATTAACAACCCTTGAAATTTTAATTTTTATGGTAAACTATTAAATTGAGTAAACAAAATATGAAAAATATGCTGGGACCGGAAACCATACATTATTCCGCAGTAGCCTATAAATCTTATGTTTCATTCTGCAATATTATTATCTAATAATATTATCTTTTACATATGTTCGATTGACTCAAAAAAAATTATTAGGCATAAAAAATATAGTAATATAGTATTAATTAATTTCTTTATCTTTTATCATGCGTAATTTAGCAATTAAGAATTTCTATTGATATATTATACTAAAACATTGTATAGCTTAAAATATTTTAAAATTAATTTTTATAACTTATTTTAATTATTTTAAGATTTAGTAACAAAGTAAGCGTCTGTATGAATAAAAAATATATTAATATTTAAATGGCATTTTTAAAAATAGGTCAATTAATCAGAATTTATTACGGAATGATATAAAATCTTCACAAAGTTATCTATGGTACTTTTTCCAAAAGAACAAAATAATATCAGCTTTTGTTAAAAAATGCTGAATTCTTTTCAATTTTCATAAAAAGCTTTATTTTTACTTGAAAAACACTATCGGGCGGTTTTTAAGGTTGCTGATTTCAAATATGACCATATAAAAATCATAAAACTTTATCTAGGGGTGGAAAATTAGGGTGAAAGGGGTGAAAAATCAATTTTCATAAAAGGCTTTATTTTTACTTGAAAACTGTACCAGGAGGTTTTTGACGTTGCTGATTTCAAATATCACCAAGAAAAAATCATAAAACTTAGGGTGGAAAATTAGGGTGAAAGGGGGTGAAATGAATTTTTATAAAAAGCTTTATTTTTACTTGGAAAACTGTATTAGAGGGTTTTTGACGTTGCTGATTCCAAATCTGATCATAAAAAAATCATAAAACTTCATCTTGGCGTGGAAAACAAGTGTGAAAAGGGGTGAAAAATTTTATGGTCATATTTGAAATAAGCAACGTAAGAAACCCCCCGAGTTGTTCAAGTAAAGCTTTTTATGAAATTGTATTTTTCACCCATTTTCACCCTAATTTTCCACTCCTAGATGAAGTTTTATAATTTTTTTATAGTCATATTTGAAATCAGCAACCTGAAAAACTCCCCGATATAGCTTTTCCAGTAAGAATAAAGACTTTTATAAAAATTGATTTTTCACCCGTTTCCACTCTAAAATTTTCCAACCTTAGATAAAGTTTTGATTTTTCTATGGTCATATATGAAATCAGCAACCTTAATAACCCCCGGATAGAGTTTTTCAAGTAAAAATAAACCTTTTTATGAAAATTGATTTTTCACCCCTTTTTATAATCAATAAAAAAACTTGAGTTAAAAATAAAAAATATATACTCATAACCTCATTTCAAAATATTTTTTTCGAAAAAAAATCTTTTGCCTGAAAAACAAAAACAATAAGATTGAAAATGAAATTAAATAGTTTGAAAAGATTTATTTTTAAATTTAATATTTTTAAAATATTAAATACAAAAATTAATAAAAAGTAGTATTAAAAACAATCTTTTTGGTTTAATGTGTATGTTTATAGCAGTCAATTCAAATAAATGGGTGATTTTGCTAACGCCTCTGTACATTTTTTCTAGCCCTCTAAGATTTGTCATGTAAGAGTTTTTGGGGCCGCTGATCACAAATATTGAGGTTCCTTCTATAAAAAATTATCCATTCACCTTTAAATTAGTCAAAACCACTCCTAAAAGAGGCGTTTTCGCTACGTTAACTCTAGCCCTTCAAGATTTGGTCTACAAGGATTTTTTGGGTCGCTTATTACAAATATTGATGTTTTTTCTAGGAAAAAGTATCCCTTCACCCTTAAATTAGCCAAAACGACCCCTAAAAGGGGTGTTTCTGCTACATTTCCTCTAGCCCGGGAAAATAGACTTTAAGATATAACTTTAGGCCTGGAAAATCAGGGAAAATAAAAAAAAAGTTAGGGTAATTCACTAATTTTTGGACTGGAAAGTAAGGGATTTTGAATTAAAAAAAATAGTGGCAACCCAAAATTATTAAATTTTTTTCACAAGTTTTTTTGAAGAAAAAAAAAATTGGGACATTTTTTGGAAAAATCATTCCATCAATCTAGAAGATAATTATATTTTAAAAATGTAGCCAAAAAATTAGAAAGATATCTTAATTATTTTTTGAGTTATCGTGTGCCAATTAGAAAAACCTTGTTTCGAGAAAAACGCGTTTAAAGTTTCGGTGAATCGTATAACTTCTGTATCGGTGTCTCGCTTAATCTTCTATAACTTCCTTATTATTTAAGATATCATTATAAAATTTTTTTCCCATATTTTTAAGATGTTTTTGAACCCAAAAAAAAAAAAAATCGATTTTAAAAAAGTTCCACTTGTATCTACAACCTTAAATTAGTCAAAATCACCTATAAAAGGTGTGTTTTCGCTACCTTCGCTCTAGCCCTCTAAGAATTGGTCTATAGGTGTTTTTTAGGACACTGATCACGAATATTAAAGTATTTTCTGTGAAAATTTTTGCCTTCACCCTTAAATTACGAAAATTTACCCCTATAAGGGTTGTATTAATTAATCGTAAGATGACTGATCATCTGTATTGAAGAATAAAAAATATTTTAAGTCAGAAATAAAAAAGGTGCAAAAATCAAAGATATGTGTATTTTTTGTACAAATTTTATTTATTATGGAAATTTTTTTTCGGCAACTAGCAATTATTAAAATAGAATGAATGATTTGTTAAGAAATTGGATGAAAAATGTTAATTTATAACGAAAAATGCTTAAATTTGTAGTATTTATTAGAGTATATTTAGGAAAAGTTAATTATTTAGTTATGCTTATAATTTATAATTTAGTTTTTCTTTTTCTTTTTTTAGGAAAAAGCATATTTGATGAAACAAAAGGCAAGTACTTCTTTACTATCTAGAGAAAGTGACGACAAAATGGTAACATTTTGCTAATTGGTTCCGCATAATCCGCTAAGCCAGCTTTTTTTCAAATTTCATTTACTTTTTTTAAATTTTTGAAAACTGTTAAATTTGAAATTTAACAATTGAATCTCAATTGAAATTTAAATTATCTGGACGTTCCAATCCAATTTTCAATTAAAATTAATATAATAAATTTTTATTTATCATGGCGTGCTTAGAAAAGCAAGAATTAAATTAAAATTAAATTTTTTCTCTTTGTTTTCACTCTCTCTGGACGCACTCTGCTTTGTACATTGTGAAAATTTCAATGAAATATGTAAATAAATAAAAACTAACTTTAAAAATAAAGTAGTTAACAATTAATATTTATATATAAACTAATAAGTATCAGACCATATATTATTAAAATTTTCACAATCAAAATAAAGAAATACTAAATAAAAAATTTATTGTAAAAATAGTAAATGTAACCCATGTCCTGAAAAATAAAGAAATGTACCAGTTAATAACTAGAATTTGGGACATTTATTTTTTATTATTAAAGGTGTTACATATTAAAGGTCGAGGCATCGAGATTCTTTTATTTATTAATAAATGAATAGTAAATAAATATTTTTGTCTCATATATTTGATATTTGTACATTTTTCGACTAGCGAGATGAGAGGGAGACAATAATACTGTAGATTTCCAAATTTTTTGATGTTGAGACGAGACTATGAAAAATCTCAACTTGACCATCGCTAGTCATATATAGTCCTGTCGCCAGCAATGCTATTTAATGCCATAAAATCCTAAAATACCATAAAAGCTCCATGGAAAAAAATGGGTGGTATTTATGTTTTTTGACCCGCTAAACACGAATCCGGGGTCTATTTCGCAAAATTCGTGGTAAAAAAAAAAAAATAAATACCACCCATTTTTTTCCATGGAGCTTTTATGGCATTTTAGAGCATTAAATAGCATTGCTGGCGACAGGTCTAATACTATTTTTCTTCGTCAGTGGCCAGAAAACACTTTACCAGCCGCGCAGTGGTCGGAAAATACGTGCTTTGTGGCCACTGGCAATAAATAAATAGTAATATATTTAAAAATTATTTAATATATTTTAAGAAAATATAATAATGTACAGGTTTTATCAATAAATCTGAAACATCATCAAATATTGAAAATGAAAACAATGAAGACGAAGATGAAGAAAATCCAGTATCTAAAAATGAAGAAACAAATAACGGATCAATAGAAAGTTAAAAAATATTTTTAAAAAACACGAATTCAAATTTTGCAAGCAGTATTTAATAAATAGTAAGTGTTTTTACTTAGAATCTTAAAATATTCTGCAAAAAATTATTTAATTAATTATCAATAACAAAAAATATGAAAATTATACTAACTTTTGAAAATATATTTTGTATATAGCACGTAATTAATATATCTAGTCAAATATAGTTAATATTTCGGAAAAAAAGTTATTTTATTATGTAAAAATTTTAATTTTTTGTTTTCAGGTCATAATTAAAAACCAAGAGTCAATTTATAAAAATCAGATAAATTTTATACTTTTATGTATTAACGTTTTTAAATATACATTTAATAAAAATAAAACTTTAAGTAATAAAAATTAAATTTTTTTACCTTAAATTAATAATAAATGATGATTTACTGTTGTGAAGTAGTAGATTTTGCAGTATTTTCTTGTACAGTTCAAAGACATTTTTTTCAGATTTTCCAATTTCCCTATATATATGATTTCTCAAATAATCAAATAATATGAATTAGAAAACAAAAATTCTTACACTGAAAAAAAATCCATCTCCACAACCGGATATCTGGAATTTTTTTTAGTATATTTTTCTAATGAATATTTTTCTCTAGAGTAATTATAACAGCCGGCCATTTTACCAATTTTATTTTTTATTTAACTATTTTTTTTTACGTTTCAAATCATTTGCAATCGTTTGAGAAGAAAATAAATTAGCCTCAAGCGGATTTTTTTTTTCAGTTTAGGGTCTTGCAATAGCAAATTATATTGTATTGCATTTTATCAAATTTGCCTCTTGGGAGGAACAATTTTAGTCGCAGGGCTAAATGTTTGCTTTGAATAGAAACTTTTAGGGCGAAGAACCCCTTTCTCCCCCCGCCTTGCAGTTTTCATCACCCTTGAGGAAATTTGTGATTACAGGACCTTAATTTTGCGGTTCAAAACATAATTTTTTTAATACCTTTTTTTAATTTTTGTTTACTTCTATTGTAGTTATAAAATCAAATAATTTTTTAAAGCCATTTAAGTTCGGGGTTTGCGGTCCTGTAAAGATTAAATCACAGTTAAATAATGTTAAAATGCCGTGTTTTAAATATTCAATAAAAACTGTTTAAATTTTTTTGATGAAGCACGTTGATAATTAAAACCTGACAATATTCAAATCCTATTTTTTGTATAAACTAAGTTTGAGAGTCCAAATCCCCACAAAACTGGGGTTTTCGTCACAAGATATATACAATACTTTAGTGGATGTGAGTAATTGAAAAGTAGTTGTTTAAGATTATTAAGACAATTAGCAGCCCATTTTACAAGGTTTAATAAAAGGGTAGTGAGAGCTGCATACCATGGCGAGAACCCCATCTCTACCTTACTTCTTTAAGGTTTTCAAAATTTTATGCAATCAAGATTTAGTATAAGAAAATAAATCAATCCTCATAATAGGTTTTTCGATAAAGTTTTAACTACAGGAATATTAAGGTTTGTTAAAATGTCTCTGAAAATAATATTTCTCTTTTCCTCTTTATGCATTTTGTTACTTTATCTTGGAATTTATTCTAAAGTCAAGGTCCAAATTGGCAACTTGTTTCTTATATAAGTGCTTTATTTTTAGAACTAAATTCCAGGGATTTTTAACATGGAACATGTTTATACTTCAAAACTTGAAAATTAAGGGGGGGGGTCAAAATTGTCCTATTTAAGGGGGGTGGTCAAATTTGTCCTATTTAAGGGGGGGGGGGGGGTCAAATTAGTCCAATTAAAGCGGGGGGGGATTAAATAAAACTTAGAATAATTAGGTAAGTATATGTAAATATATAAAATACTTTTAAAAGACTTTGAAAAATCTGGGCTTAAGGACTTAGGATAATACAGATTTATGGACTTAGAATAATATCGATTTAGGGACTTGGAATAATATCGATTAAGGGACTTAGAATATTTCAGGTTTAGGGAATCAAAATAGTTTGGGTTTAGAACTTAACAGCTAGTAAGGTAATAATTACAATTTATAAAATTAGAAAATTCTATTGTAATGTTGAGTAACATTTGTATTATATCTAGTCCTCATCTGGAAGTAAACATGTTCCATGCATTTAGGATGTGTTTACACAAACCGCTTATAAGTTTTTGGTCGATGTCTCCAAATTTGAACTTAAAAAAATTAAAAAAACTCCTAGTAATTTTATTTTATTGTAAAGTTGTTATAATTCTTGAAACTATAATTTTTTTCCCTTTACAAACTTTATTGATACAGATTTCTACCTCTCGATTAAATTTTATGACTTTTTGTCTTCATATTTGTTATTAGCAACGTCGGAAAAACTCTAGATATAATTGAGTCAAAAATACAAATAAATTTCAGAAATATAAGGTACTGGCAAGTTTTGATCAAAAAATTGGGTAAAAAAGATTTTTTTTTGATTATTTTACCCTATTTAGACTTTTTCTAAAAGTTTGTATACCAAAAGTGGATAATTTGAATAATACACAAGTTTATAGTCCGAAAAACAATATTATTTTCAATTTTTTATAAAGTTTTAACCCATAAAAATGTAAGTGGATGCGTCGGCGGTAAGGGTTGAAAAAGAAACGACTTGTAAAAGGAGTTATAACTCTTAAAACATAGAAGAGATACTTTAGCCCTTTAAAGTTGGAATATTGAAAAAACGATCGAGTTTATGAAAAGGTGAGTATACTTTTATAGAAATAAAAAAAAACAAAAAAAATTTTCTAAAGTCTAAATATCTAAAAAACGGTTATGAGAAAATTGGTCTATAACTTTACTTTTTCGCAAAGCAATATACTACCTAAATCTAAAATTTTCCCTTCGTTATCCTAAAAGCTCAAAAAATTAAAAATATATTATGACTAACACGGCGTCTTAATTATAAACAAAATTTTGGGAACTCTTATAGAAAATAAATTTCCACTAAATAAAGTAGGAAAGAAAAGCGATTTTTACATATTTTAAATTAAAGGCGGCTTTTGAATAAAGAAATAAAGATTAGTTAAAAGTCTTGTGTTAAGAACTAAGTCAAGAGGGATCACTACTTGGATTTTATCAGCAGACAGGCTTCTAGAAGCATATCTTTGTTTAGTATTACATCTAACTTGCTCTAATTAATTAAAACAAAATTTTAATACTATCTAAAAATAGATGAACTCCCCAGACGTATTAGTTTTGTTACTTGTTACAATTTATTGTCATGATAAAAATGATAAAAAATTTGGTAAAATTCGAAATTACATATTTTATTGGCTTAAAAAAAAATATTTATTTTATATTCAAAATATATAGTGAATATGTAATGAATTTATTCTTCAAAAGAGCAATGAATTTAAATAACCAAATTTTTATTAATTTAGATAATTCATGTTTATCAAATTATTTTCAGTTATAAAATAAATTTTCATCATTTTATTATATCATATTTATTATACATAAAATACAAAAAAAATTTGATTATGCAATATTTAGATAGAAAAAAAATAAAAATAAAACGTTGACAATGATATTATAATTTTCGTAATTGAGCTTTCATAACGTATAGTCAATGCTCTATGAAATAGAAATAATAATGAAATTCGGGGGAAAAGTTTTTATCAACGATGACAAAAATATATTAAGTAATAAAATAAAGAAGAAGAAAGAAAAAAAAAAAGAAATAATAATCGTTAAATAAATGCATTATGTCGTGGTATATACATGTACGTTGAAAAATATTTATACATGCTCAAATTTATAGATATACATGTTCACATACATGTGAGAAAATGTACGTACATATGTATAAGTACAAATATATAAATATATAAGGTAGGAAAAGAAGGTGAAAGGCGATGGGTTTGGTTGTCAGTGTGATGCAATCGATTTTGGTCATGCGCTGGATAAGGTCGTCCCGGGCGGGGGTTTTATTCGTTGTTTGAGATGACTGTGTCTGCGCCGGCTCTTAAATGGGCCAGTCGGGACTCAGCTACTCGCGGCAGTAGCGCGTCTCTCTCGCGTTTGCTCCTCCAGCCGAAGGAGAATTCTCGAGTAGAGCACCTCGGCTTTGTTGACCTGGTGCCCTCCAGTGAGTGCAGCATGTGCCCCTGCAGTAAACTACACGAACCTTTTATAATAAAGCATTTAAGACGGGTCATCAGACACTCGGGCAGTCGCGCCCTCGGGCCGGGGCCAACCAAGAAGCAGCACTGGCCCGCTGGCGCGCCCTAGGTTCGTCCTCCTCCTGCTGGGCCTGCTGGCCGGGGCCCAGGGCTTGGGGGACCTGCAGCGCGTGAACCCCTGGCTCTCGGCCTGCGACCTGGCGGGACCTGCGCCTGCCGATCTCCAGGGATCCTGCCTCAGCTACTATTACAGTGACAAGGCACCAGCATTCTGCCCCAAGTCCTGCACCACCATTAACAACAACAACAACAATAACAACAACAAGTGCCTTTTCTACCTGGAGGAGTCCGGCGCAACGAGGCTCTGTAACCGGGGTCTTTCCTCAGAGGAACTTTACGGCGAGCTCAAAGCCTTAAGATTCAGGCATTGTTGCGAGCTTTCAGTCGTAAATGCCCTCGAGCCCCGGCTTCTTCACGATCTTTTAACCAACAACAATAATAAAAACGGCCAACAGAAATGCCTCGAAGCCTTAACGAATCTTCTGAAGGTGGACGCCCTCGCCGCCAAACTGCAGTGCGAATTCGAGGAGGTGCTGTCCCGCTACGACTGCGCCCAGACCTATTCTGTCATCCACAATTGCACCCACTGCAAGGTACATCCGAATCTTTTCTTCTCAATAAATTTACTTAGTTTATTCAAAATTAATGGTGACAAATGGTATTTAAGTTACGTCTATATTTATCTATATAGTGTCAATGAGTGTACTCTCTCATGCTCTGTGTAGAATCATCCCATACTTAATATATATATATATGTATACACATTCGTATATATAAATATATATAAAGCTCTTGAAGCTGCCTCTTTTACTCTAATATATGCTTACAATACATGCGTATTTTTGCATTCATAAATATATATATATGCAAAGAAAAAAATAATTTATAATTGAAGTGTGCGAAATCCTGCATCTGAAAAGTTCGCGTACTCGCAAGCTCTTTTTTTTTTTTGAATAATATCCATCTAAAGAAGTGATGCTGTAATCTAGGTGTAGTAGTATAATATCAGTAGCAGAAACCTGACCTGTAAACACGAGCGCGCGCAACTTGCGACACCGATTTTGTTAAAATATTATATTTATATGTATGTTTATGTGTAAGTGTATATGTGACCACTTGGTGTATTTATAACGCGCGCGCTTTATAACAAATGCAACAAAGATCCAAAAATAATGAAGGTTCAATTTACAATTTTTCCTTTAAATGTGTAACACTAAATCAGATTCTGCTTTTTCCCTTTATATATCCAAATTTTAATACCTGCCTGTTTTCAATAAAATTCAATTAATGTTCATTTTTATAAAAAATTGCGTTTTTGTGTGCGTTTATTCCTGAAAATCCGTGAATTCATATGTAAAATCATGCAAGCATAATTTTTTATTCAAAAAAATAAATTTATCTACATTGTCAAATGTAAAAGCTCCAAAAACCTCTTAGATATTTCCAAGTGTCAAAAAAAATTTTAGTACGAATGTACTTGAAGGTGTATATGAATAAAGTATATTGACCAATCTTTATAGAATATTCTATTTTTATCGTGCATGAAAATTTCAAGAACTTGATAATATTTACTCGGTAAAAAAAGGATTTTCATCTTAAATTTTCATTTTCAGTTTAAATTCTATACAAAAGCAATGATTAAAAAATTTTAAATTAAATAAATAAAACGTGTAGTAAAATGAAAAACTTTTTGTTTAAGGGTATTTTACACAAGCTTTAAACTTTTGAAAAGTTTTAACATAAGAGTATTTCTACAAAGGATTGACAGAGAAAATAATTAATGAAAATTTTAATTTCTTATTATTATTTTTCAGTTAAAATAACTTTTCTTACTTTAATACATTTATAAAAAATTTTACTTATTAACCTAAAAATAAATAATAGTTTGATACTAGGGAATATAAAATTAAAGTTAAAAATAAATTTGAAAAAAAATTATCCTACTAAAGAATCTTCAGTAATTGCTTTTTTAGTACTTTTTAAATTAACAATTCAAATATCTTTTAAAAATTAAAGGTTCACATATGCATAAATACAAGCAAATGTTTCATATATATAATATGTCTATTGTAATGCCTAAAGCAAAAAAGTGCCGAGCATGATACGTGCTCAAGTGTTCAACTACTTGGCTTTTTTTTCTCTGCAGTCAGCTAGATAGATCGCGACGATCGGTTATAATAATGCAGCATTTTACTTTTATTATGAATTGTATGTATAAATTTAAATAATAAAATTTGTATTCATATGTGGTAACGAAGTAAGTAAGTTTTGACCCAAAATTTTTTTAAAAGATCAAGTTTAAAAAATATTTGATTTAAATGATTAGGGAGTATAAAATTGACTTGAAATTGTAGAGAAAATTTAATTTTTAAAATTATTTATGTCTTGTTAATGTCAAAAGAAAGATACAGCACTCTAAAAACCAGATGGTTTATTTTGTTTAAACACAAGGGAAATCCATTGTGTTTTGATATTACTCGTTTATACATAAATAGAAAGTGATTAAATTGCGTTAAATTTATTCATTTGTTTTTATATTAAACAAAATTTCATAAAATTCAATTAAAATAATTAAATTAAAAAAATATTTAAGCTCTTTTGATAAATAAATATAAAGAGAAAATTATATAGTCAATGAACTTATTAATAAATTAAAATCAAATTTTAGTTCATCAATAGATTTTCCATTACAGTATATGAAAATTTTTGGTTTAATTTATTTTGGTATTTACATCATCTGTTACAAGACAAACTCGTTATATATATAATTTTATGTAATAATTTATTAATTAACCTTTTGATCATGCTAATTTATTTTTTGAACTTTTTTTAAAACAATATAAATAAAGTTAAAAATTATTATATGTAAAATATATTACATTCATGAAAAAGTTATTTGAATATTTTTATTATACAATTATGCACCAATAATAACTTTTCAGAAATATGCAAGGTAGTAATTTAGACTTTTTTTTGGAAACTTATATTTTATTGGAATTTTGGATTAATTTTACTTATTATCGAAATTATAGGGATTAAAAGATTGAAATATTCAAATTTTAGTTTTACGATTTTAACTAAATATGTCCTCAGCCCAGGAGTTAATAGTACATTTTTAACCAAGGGAGCAAAAAAAAAGAATGGCCCAGATCGCACGTTAATTAGCATCCGAGGCGAAGCCGAGGATGGTAAACTGCGATTTGGGGTATTTTTTTTTTGTTCCCATGGACAAAACGAAATTTTTCTTTCTCAGTGGGGTGAAAACGCGTTTTTTTCGTTTTCGTTGCGGGGCGAAAAAAGTGTTTTCGGCCCGCTAGGAAGAAAAAGAAATTCCTTGGATTTTGAATTACTAAAAACAAGATTTTTCACATTTTAAGATTCAATAAGCTAAAATTAGGTATTTTTTTAATTAATAGCATTCAATTTTACTTTTTATTATAACTTTAATGTTTAGCCCTAACTAACATGGAGTCCGTACACAAACAACACGGTATGCCTTAAACGAATATTCAAGTAATTGTTTAAATTCTCAACCAATATCTTAATGTTAATTGAATTATATTGGTTAATGCAATATAAACATTTTTAAAATTCGTACAGAACCAATATAAATCAATGGTGCGTATAGAATCCATAATTATCTATTTAGTACAAAATGTTCTTATACTGCAGGTCTAAAAAATAAAAGTTTTCTTGAACTATAAAAGAAAATTTAATCGCTATAAAACCATTTTCCTTCCTTATTTCTAATTTTAAATCAGTTATGTTCTAAATTAGTTATGTTATAAATTAAAAGAAAACAACATTGGTCAATATGAAAAGTTATAATATACGTATTTTTCGAAGTTATCAAATTAAAAATTTGCAAAGCAAAGCTAATAGTACAAGTATGTAAGAGCAAAAGTGAAATGTTCATTTGTAGTGGATTAATTTGCATAAGAGTATTATTAGGAATCTGAGAATTAGGCGTGCATGACTGTTAAATAATTGATAGATAAATAGGCTACAAATACTTTTTATACTTTAGAATAAAATCAGCCCCTCGCCCACTCTTTTCCGCGAGGAACGGCCACTGGATGCCCGGAACGAGTTTCTTCTTTGACTGAAATGGCGTATTATCTTGAATTCATAGGTGTTGAGTGTATCACATGGTATTGAATTGTGGTATTGTGCTTAAACTCTAAAGTTGTAAAGTAACGTGACGTAAAATAGTTGAGATAAATTACAGGGAAAAACCACTCGTGGGGGAAAATCTGAAAAGTGAATTCTAAATCTGAAAAATCTAAGAATCTGAATCTTATTTTCTTTATATAACTAATTTTTTTCTATTAAATTTTAAGCCGGGAATTAGTTACTTAGCCAGCCCTATTATCTTATGGACGACAACCAGCTTTGCTTACAGATATTGAGTAACCAAAAATAATCCGTAAATAAAAAAATTAAAAATGTGTCCTATTCTATTTTTATTTTTCGAAAACGTAAAAATTTGAAATATTCAATTTTGTATTTGTGCGAATTCGTAACGAATTTTTATCTACTTTTACCAATAATGAAAATTGCTTAAAAAGGTAATTTCCAAAATTATACCGTTTTCAAAAAAATTTAGAATCGGATCAGTCTCTCAAAAACATTTTCCATTATTTTTTTGAAAATGGCTCTGTTCCAAATTTTGTCCATTTACGGGTCAGCCACGTCTATTTCGCATGAATTATTTTATCAGAATTATTGAAAACGAAAATTGAAGCATGCCATTAACATTTCAAAATGTCTTTATTGAAAAGAAAAGTAATACGTGGGACATTAGTTTTTTTACATTACCAGTTTGGTAAAGCTTTGTTTATACTATTTCGAATTCATTTTATTAAGCAGAATAATTTAAATAGAATATTTTACCAATATTATTTTTGTCAAAAACAAACAAAAAAAAAAAGAAAAATAACTAAAATTTTTTTATAGCTATTAGTTCTAAAAAACCAAAGCAAAATAATCTTACTTTACATTAAAACACGATAATTATTTTTGAATTATATCAAAAATTTTAATTTACAAGATATAAAAATAATTTTTTTAATGCCTTACTTCTAAAAACCAAATAATAATGAATAATTAAAAAATTAAAAAATTAAAAACAACGTTTATATATTTTAATTCAAATAAAAATATAAACACACACACACACACATATATTATAAATCTTAAAACTGACAAAAGTTATGTAATCGATTACACAGTAAATTTGCGCAGGATCAGAATGACCGTATATAAACTACAAAACGATTGAAAAGATATATATTAACCATACAGTGTTATAGGTCAAAAATATATTTAACGCAGTAGTATTAACGTATATTAGGTCAGACTTGTAGTATCAAATTTTTTCAATCATTATTATTTATAATCGTTTAAATTTATTCAGTTTTTATTCAACTAATAATCCTGTATTTTATATGATAATTATTTGTTTTTTGTAATTACAGTATAAAAAAAATTAGTTGTGATTTTCATAAAAATTCCATTGAACCATTATTTTTATTATTATTTAACTTTTTTATTGTATTTATTCAATAGAATATTATTTCGTTTTAATTATTTTTATTTTTATTATTTTTGTATTTTAATTTTTTATACTAGAATTCAAAGAAAAATAATAATAATAAATTTTAGACGTTACTTTGTTTTTTTTATGAAATTTTTTTACTACTGGGATTTTAATGAAAAGTATTTTCAAACTTATTTATTTTAAATTACCTGTCTTGTTTATATAAAAGATTCAGTTTTTATCGATAAAATTACAGTTAAAGTAAATCTTGGCTGAGAAAAGAAGCTAAGTTTATTGTAGTAAATAATTTTATATTCCAAAAATTAAAAAATTTTGAATAATATTTTATAAAACTCAAAAATTTTATATTGATAAAGTAAACTTTTATTCCCAAATCTTTCTATAAATTTAATACCACACAGGTGAAAACATTTCAAAACTAAATACATACCCATATATATTATATTCGGCTGACAGCTTCGTGATTTATGATGTTCTAAGTTGGACAAATGTTTGAAGATTTTATCAAACAAATTTCTTACTAAATTTAAAAAAAATTTTTATTGCTATTAATCTATCCTGCAATATTTTTTTAGTTATTCTCAATGGAATAAATAAGATAAAATGGATTCTTTTGAATTTTATTGGTACTTTACAATTTGATTCAATCAAAAATTTAATAAAATTACAGCAAATAAAAGTTTTGATTTAAAATTATGATACTTTATACTAGCAATTTAAAAAATTAAAAATTTTTGATATTTTATCAAGTTGATGTAACACAATTTTAACCTTTGTTTTACAAATAAATTAGTATTTTAAAATTATAATTGTATCAATAAGATTAATTAGATTAATTAACACAAGAGCTGGAAAATTCAATTAATGAAAATATAGTTCAATTATAAATAAAAATATAGTTAAAAATTCATTACTTCATAGAATTAAAAAAATTTTCCAGTATTTAAGAGCTCATCAGCATATGAAATTCTGATTTTTAACTACTAGTTTGAAACTTTTGAAAAAAATAAAATTTTTGAGCTAATGAAAATGGGACTTTAGATTTAGTTTTTGAGGAAAATTTAATTCAAATAATATCGTCTTGTAAAAAAGTACACTTTTAAATGGACTAGTATTAAAGTAATTTGAGTAACACAATCTTAAATACTTGTATCAAAAATAATACTACCTGAAGCATTACTATTTAAAATACTAACACCTAAAGAAAGTGCCTGTACCTTGTGGAATTATTTTCCAAAATTATTAATTCAAAATAATCAAAATATTTCTGAGTTCTTGTCTTTATCAGGTCCTTACCTTCGTCCCTTAATCTCTTAATTTTCGGATTTACAGTACCCCTTCTTATAAATATTTTAAGTACGCCTTATAAACATGTTCTATGTTGACAAACAAACAGGTTAATGGTAAATTTTAAATCTGGAAGTCTCAGACCGGTTCCCGTATAAATAAAACGTACTTGAAATTTTCAAGTTTGAAATGTATATAAATAAGGGGACTTGTCAGAGCCACATAGATTTCTTTAATCTTTTTAAGTATTCTTTTTTTAAGAAATTGTATTGCTTAACACAGAAAAAAGCCCATCCTTTGGCTGTTAATACGTTAAATTTTCGAAAAATTTTAAAGATCCATAAGGACTTTTCACTAGCTTGGAAAACTTTTTCAAGGAATAAAAATATTGAGAACAGAATTGTCTTATTTTCTTTATTTGAGTGTGAATGCATGAAAACAATTAGAATTAAAAAATTTTATTAATTTTTTTATTGCTTACTTTTCGCCTTTTAACTTTCGCCTATCACTGACAACAAAGTTAAAAAAACACATGATAAGCACCAAACATTAAAAACTCGACCCTATTCATAATAGTTAAAAATAATCTACTTCAGACTATATGTATTGCATCCAGGAACTTTAAGAAGCACCCATTAATGATGTCACTGAAAATTGAAACAATTTTAACCATGTCATTGAAGTCTGGAACGTTCATGGAAAAATTCCCAACCTAAAAATGAAAAAAAAAATTATTTTAAAAAGAGGAAAATTCCTAAGTGGATTTTTGCTTAAAATTTTAGCAGTAAATGATTCCTTGTTGCAAAAGATACAAAAAAAGAAAAGAAATATCATTTTTGAATCCCGGCAAACGGTAATAAATGTAAAAATAAAATTTTCAAGAATTCTTTGTATTTCGTTTTTTCTTACATTAGGAATAATATGCAAAAAAATCATTTGCGATAGTTTTCTCTCACAAATTTAGAATAATTTGATCACAATTTTTTATGATTTTAAGTCCGGCAAAGATATTCTAAGTCTAAAAATAAAAAAACTTAGATAGGTTAGAATCATGTTTTTTAAATTTTTCTTTATAATAATTAGGGATTTTGTAAAAAAAACTCTTATCCACGTGAGTGTTTTTAATAAATACTTCGTTTTACCAATTTATACAGACGCACAAGCCTGGAATGCGTTTTTATTATAATTTAATTGACGTGCTAGAAGTGCACAGTAGTACCAACTAAGTAACTAAAGTAACTATCTAGAAGTCAAATTTGAAATGGAGAAAAATAAAATCTGACAAAATAAGCAAATTATTTTTTATAACAATAATCGTTAGCCTTGATTAATTTAAGTACGATCCATAATTAAAAAATTTATAATTTTAATGCATAAAGGATAATAAAAAACTAGGGTTATGGAGGATCTCGTCACTTACTCACAAACTTAAAATTTTAAAGAGATGTTTAAATATTTTACAGTAATACTACTTAAGAAATAGTATTATTGGCCTTGGTTTTGTATGGTTTGGTTCAAAATTTTCTGAAAGCAGCTATGCTAGTCTATTATATAACCATTTATAGGTTATGCAGATATTTTTTTTAAATAAACCAATAAATAGAAGAGATAATAAGACTCCAATATAAATTTTTATTACTTTTTATTAATTTTCTCTTTTAAATAATTACTGTTTCTTAATAAAAAATAAATTTTTCAGTTTACACGAGTTTACATTTTTATTACGTTGAAAAAAAATTTACAAAATATTTATCTATTTAATTTTATTAATTTAAGATTTACTCCACTTCTAATATAACAACATAATTTTGAAAATTAATTTTTTCTTTTTATATTATTATAGAAGTATATAGAACATGGTGTATAATTTATTGTTATTTATTTTCTTTTTAACTGATATTGCAAAAATTTTCATATTTTCTCAATTTCAAATTTGACTTCTAGTTACTTTAGTTACTTAGTTGGTACTACTGTGCACTTCTAGCACGTCAATTAAATTATAATAAAAACGCATTCCAGGCTTGTGCGTCTGTATAAATTGGTAAAACGAAGTATTTATTAAAAACACTCATGTGGATAAGAGTTTTTTTTACAAAATCCCTAATTATTATAAAGAAAAATTTAAAAAATATGATTCTAACCTATCCAAGTTTTTTATTTTTAGACTTAAAATATCTTTGCCGGACTTAAAATCATAAAAAATTGTGATCAAATTATTCTAAATTTGTGAGAGAAAACTATCGCAAATGATTTTTTTGCATATTATTCCTAATGTAAGAAAAAACGAAATACAAAGAATTCTTGAAAATTTTATTTTTACATTAATTACCGTTTGCCGGGATTCAAAAATGATATTTCTTTTCTTATTTTGTATCTTTTGCAACAAGGAATCATTTACTGCTAAAATTTTAAGCAAAAATCCACTTAGGAATTTTCCTCTTTTTAAAATAATTTTTTTTTTCATTTTTAGGTTGGGAATTTTTCCATGAACGTTCCAGACTTCAATGACATTTTTAACCCCTCCCCTCCTTTTTTATCTCCTTGTTACGTTTTTTGCAATTATTTTTATATCGTCAACATTGGCTGTCATCAATCACAACCCCCCTTCCCTAAAAAATATATACCAAAAAAAGATAACGTCATTAATGGGTGTCCCCTTATTTTTGGGCAAGTTTATAATTTTTAATTGCGTATTTATAAAACTGAAATTAAAAAATATCCTCAATACAATATATTCTTTAGGTAAAAAGCATCGAACAGATTATACGTAGTATATAAAAATAGAAAGGCTTATAATACAGTAATTAAAATTATTCAGACCGCGTGTCGTATATAAATGTGAATGAATACTAAGGTAGGTTAAGTGTATGAATAATCAGTTCAAGATAAAACTACAGAAAGAGTTAAATTTAAACGTGAATAGAAAGTCTTGATTGTTGTCGAGATTCGCGTCATTAGGGAGAATCTTTGCTATACATAATATTATAAAATTGAGTAGATATGCATAGAAAGAGAGAGAGAGAGAGAGAGAGAGAGAGAGAGAGAGAGAGAGAGAGAGAAGAGAATCTTAGAAAATAAGTTTGAGCGTATATATGTCGCAGTCGTTTTCTTGAATTCCGTCACTTTATGAAAACACTAGGCTTTTTATAAAGGCTTTTTATAAAGGCCAGTCACAAGGTATTAACAAATAAAAAATAACAAAATTCGACCTATACAAAGTGATGATAATGGATTAGGTACTCTACATTTTACCGAAAGTACTAGGCGTTCTGTTGCAAGCGAAAAGAATTTTTATAAGAGGTTTAAAAAAATACAAGAATATTAGGCACTTTATAATTTAAAAAAAATTCTATAAAATTCTTAACCAGTTTGACGGTTTTGGTCACTATAACTAAGGTTGATCATGAACTGTTAGATACCTGTAACATTCTTGGAAAAGTGGTTGATTGGCTCATTTATTTTAATACCAATTAGCTGCATTTAATTTCGTTAATCGAGCAAATTAATTAAGCTTTCAACTCAGTGCTTAAAAAATAAATGTTAACATTTTGCAAAAGGTATTAGAGGCTTCTAATTTTCATAATATTGTTAATCCATAATCCAGAGTACCTAATCTGGCATCGTCTTTTTATAAAAAGACTGAAAAGACTAATTTTTTTAAAATGACGGAATTCAAGAAAACGACTGCAACATATATATTTCCACAAATTTAAAAGTATAGCTGCACTACATACATACAAAATGTACATGTTTCGAAACGACTCGGTCTTATATAAAATCGGAAAATTACAATTTCAAAGCTTAAATACAAAATTATGGATTAAGAGATGAATATTTTATAAATACGTATTATAATTTTGTAACTAATATATGAGTATTTTTTAAATACAACCAGAATGGCTGGTGTTCGGGTCTTCAAATTGACTCAAAATGATATATTTTCGGTTTTTAAAACCAATATTTAGAAAAATAAAATTTGAAATAATAACTTGATTATAAACATCTAAATGTATTAATATATTAAGTAAGTTTTTTTTAACACACTGCACACAGGCGCAAAGGGTGCCTTACTTGGAGCATAGTTGATATACGCCACTGTGCACTAGAGAGTGCTCCATTAATTTAAACGTTTTTGGAGTGTAAAACTGAGTACTCTGGCTTGCATTCAAAAATATTTGAACTTAGTTCTATTTTTTTAAACTTCTGATCTAGATTGTTAATGGGAACTCTTACAGCGTAGCTTAGCGCTCAGCGCACATTATCTGTGCGCCAAGTGAGGCAACTTTTGGGCTGATACAAGCTAAAAATTATAAGTTAAAAAGAATAAAAATTTTAATATCACTTGTATTTACGCTCATCATACTTAAAAATATAATTTTCTGAGAAATTAGTACAACGCAGTAATTAACCCGAAATTTCGAAAATATGCTATGGCCAAAAGTTACTTGGTTTTAATTTTAACAAGGTCATTTAATATTAAGTCTAGAAAATCACAGTAAATATTTGATCTAACTCATTAAATATGTTAATATGATAAAATGCTGCAAGCCTTTAAGATTTATAGACACAAATTCATTTAGCATGACTTTCTAAACTCCATTATAAACTTCAGTTATGTCGAGGAATTCAATATTTTGTATCCTGAAATGCCAATAATTATACAGAAATATATTAAACATCATTTTTCAAGTTCAATCACTGCTGATTTCATGAAGATAAATAAAAAAATTTATTACTCTTTTTATTCCTAACTTTATGCCTCGAAAAACCTTTTTTGAAAAAAATTTTTAACGTCGTACTTACAAAATTACGAATGTTTAAGAATTAAAAGATTTAAGTAAATGTATTATTTTAAATCTAATGGTATTTAAAAGTTCATTTTAAATTATTCCAACATCTTTCTATTTTATACACAAGAAAATAGTTTAAATTTTAATGCTTGAATTATAAGCTTTTGGATATGTAGCTTGCGCGCGCATTCAGGATAAGTGCTTGCACATAAAATAGTGTAAAATTGTAAAAATTCATTTTTGTTTTATTACTTTGATTACTAAAATTTTCAAATTAATTACTTTTTTTTTCAAGTATTTTTCTAAAATTTTTAATATTTAATTCATTTAATTAGCCACGAGAGAAAAAAAAACTTTACTAGCATCATGCATTTTTCTAAGTTATTTTAATCTGCTGCATTAAATTTTGTATTAAAAAATAAGTAAAATCAAGGACAGCTTTTTCTACAGTCTGTAATTATTAATAATGAAAAGAATTTTATTTGAACTCAATTCAGTAAAGAAAATACAATTGCTCTAAATTTTTGGCAATTAATCTTATTTTTAAACAGCATAATTTATATTAGCAAAAATCTAAAATGACTTTCAGGCTAAATATCTTCAAGTTAAATATTTATAAATTAACTAAAAATAATTAAAATTTCAAAAATTTTAACGAATTCCAGAATGAATTTCTGATATTTTAAAACATTTAAAAAAAAACTTTGCAAAAATTAAAAATTTTATTTGTATGAAAAAAAAGTCGGTGTAATAATTCAAATTAAAAAAAAAAATTAGACTCTTGAAAAAAAAATGTTGTTGTATTTTTTAAATCCAGTGAAAATTTTAATACAATATGTGTCACACACATTATATTATAAACGTTAAAATGCATAAATATTTCTATGTGATAACAAGTCTGTTAACAAGATATATAATAATAATCATTATAATGCGCAAACTCTTATATATATATAATTTTAGTAGGAAAAATACGCTTGCGCTGGTCTATTATAATTACATACAACTGTATACGTAAATGAATTATTAAATTAAATTGAGATGCAAAATTAGTTGCTTTATTTTTTATTTATAAAATTTTTTTGTTAATATTTTTATTTTTACTGTATTTTTTAAGTAGAGAGAATTAATTATTTAGGTTGGAATTTGCATTGTTAGTAGTTAAAATTAGTAGTAAAATTTTTTTACAATTTTTAATACGGTAAATTTATTAGATGAAAATAATGTAAATTTAGACTTTTAATGTTCATTTATCTTCTCAGCTTTTGAAGATCAGGAACCTCATATTTATCCTCTTTATTTCTCGAATTTTGTACAAATATTTTTTATTATTTTGGAAATTTTATAAGAATAGAAGTTATATTATAAAAACATAAAATATTTTATTTAAAAGTTAGAAATTTTTATTTTGTTATTTATTCAAGTTTTACTTTTATTCAACTTTTTTTATGCAAAAGTAAATAAAACAAGGCTTAAAAATTGACATAAAAATTGGTCTTTCAACATTTGGAAGTCACAAAACCTGCTAAAACTCAAAAATATGAAAACCCAAAATTTTTACTATAACAAAGGTTCCTATTTTAGAAATGAAAAACCGATGAAATATTTTTACAAAAATCGAAGAAACAAAATAACATTCGAAACGAAAGATATTACGAAATGATTTTTTTTTTTTTTTAAAGTAAATTTTACTTTGTACACATGCTTTTCTCATTGGGATTTTATTTTGATAGTTATATTTTTATTATATATTTATATATATAGAAATATATATGATCTATAGTTATATGCACACACACACACACACACACACAAACTGTCAAATAGAGAAAAAACATACACAAACATTTCAATACGTACATTGAAACTATCTAACTTTCTTTTTACGCTTGCAAACACAGCAAATAAATTTTAAATTTATAACGTTGGATGGATTAAACTTTGAAAGCTCAATTTTTTTTTTTACTTTTTTTTATTTTTCATTCTTCAGTTAGAATAAAATTTTAATTTTACTACGTATAAACTTTAAATCTTGATTTTCCATATTAAAAAAAAAAATACAGCACAGTACAAGTTTTATTTTTTTTACAACTTGTGTAAAATGCTAATCTTTAGAAATATAGAAAAAATAATTTACATGTTAATTTAAGTAGTATAAGTAAATAATTAGTCAGACGAAAGATAAAAATTTTTATTTTGCTTTCTTTTAAACCTTTAGAAAATTGTTTAAAAAAATTATTTTTAAAAATAGTTGAGAAAAATTTGGTAGAAAGAATTTTTCCATAGTTTTTTTTAACACACAGCTTAAATTTCAATTTTCAGTTTAACCACATAAATTTTATACATGAAAGTATCTTTGTGGTTATACCGAAAATTGAACGTCTATTACCGAGTAACGTTTTTGTTTGGCCCACACCTTTGATCTTTTAAGCATAAGTAATATGCATTATTTGATAGAGAACATTAATAAGATATATTGCTCTGCAAAGATGATTAGCAATTTAATGATTGATTGTTTTTAGCTTAAAATGCACTTGGTTTATTGACAATCAAGGATATAGTAAGGTCTGGATTAATAAATGGAAAGGCTTGCTAATTTTTTGGGAGAAAATCTTAAGAAATTCTATTAATCGAGCTTTGTTGTTTATTAAGTGTATCAGGGATATTTTTTTGAAAATAATAAATTGATAAATAGTATAATTTATTTTCTCAAATGTTGTGGCCTCTCTTTGTTAGTTAAAAATTGTTTATATAGAATAATATCTATTTGCACCATTTTTGATCATTAAAATTTTAATATATATAAATTAAACAAATAAAAATGTTTATGTATGTATAAATCAATTTGTTTAGATAAAACTAAATATATGTTTAAATTTATATGATGATATATCAGTAAAATTATCAGATTTTCAATCATAAATACAAATTGTCAGCATAAACTTCAAAAGTATATACTATATATATATTCATATTATATATGTATACATATATATGTATATTAAAAGGTGTGTTATTTTACTGCTTTCAAGATTTCTTTGCTCCGCCCATTTCTTTCGAATATTTTGAGCATAAAAACCCTCCAGCTCCAAGGATTTTTGGTTTTCAATTTTTAAAACCATTGCAACCGAGCACTTGAAGTTTTCCATTTAAATAATTTAATGATTTTATAACTTATAAAAGCTTATTCCAAAAATTTTAAAAAACCCAGAAAACGTTATTTTATAAAAATAAAATTTTTAAAATACATTGCTTTTTATTTTTAATGTATTTTAAATGGGTAAATTGCGATTTACAAAAATCTGATTTTAGTAAAATACAGTTTTTTGGGACTTCTAAAATTTTGAAAATCAATTTTTATATATCCAAACGTAATTTTCTATCTGTTATCTAGTGTTTAAAAAACTTTTGAAGCACGTTAAAAAATGTTAAAAAATTACAAAGGTGAAAAGTCAAATTTCCCATGTTATTTAAATGAGAAACTTTTTTGATTTGAATCTTGTAGTCTAACTTTATAAATAAGCTTACTTTTATTAGATGCAAATATTTATTAATTTGACCTTTATAATAAATAAGAAAAATTTTTCAAAATTTGTTATTAACAATTTCCAGAAATAAAAATTTTGATTTTTACGATATCCTCTAAATGACGCTTCTACCTTGAAAATCAACAAAGTACCTTCATATTTGCCTCATTTTTTTTGTATAAGAGTCACCTTTTAATCCCTGCAGACCACAAGACCTCAAGTTTGCTCCAAAATGGCTAAATTTCAAACTGATACAAACTGATTCAGAAAAAAAAAGCGGCAAAAAATTAGCTTCAAGCGAGGTTTTAATGAATTTCGATGCGGTTTGCGGCATTCAGTTCCTAAAAATGTGTATTTACCGAAAAGTATGGCAAGAATTTCTGATTATTTGAATTTTCACCCTTTAAGTACTACCCCTAAATAAGAGTTTTTTTATAACATTCATTTTTTGCAAAAATTAGTTACCAATCACTTTTATAACTATTGTAAACATTAAAAATTGTGAATTTTCATGAATTTAAAGTAAAAGAATATAAACTGCCCCTATTAAAACCCAAAGTACTTCTGAAACTACTCAAAGAAATTGAGTTGCACATGCAAATAACCCTTAGAATTTTAAGGGTAGTTTCAGAGGTACTTTGGGTTTTAATAGGGACAGTTTTTATTCTTCTACTTTAAATTCAAGAAAATTCACAATTTTTAATGTTTACAATAGTTATAAAAGTGATTGGTAACTAATTTTTGCAAAAAATGAATGTTATAAAAAAACTCTTATTTAGGGGTAGTTTTAAGTACTTAAGGGGTGAAAATTCAAATAATCAGAAATTCTTGCCGTACTTTTCGGTAAATACACATTTTTAGGAACTGAATGCCGCAAACCGCGTCGAAATTCATTAAAACCTCGCTTGAAGCTAATTTTTTGCCGCTTTTTTTTTCTGAATCAGTGTGTGATACCATCATTACCATTTTTGGCTAAAATTTCAAACTAGTTGTTTTCAAAAATAATTAACTCGTCTATTTTCCATTACTTGTTTGCGAAATAAGAGTCTCAATTTTGGGTATTTTAAAAAAATGTCTATTTATATCTCAAATATAACTCAATGAAATCAAGCGAGTAAAAAATTTTTGAGATCTATAAAACCTTTTGTCTTTGAAAATTGTAATTTTGTTAAAAAAAAGTTCATTTTCAATCAAAAATGGACACTCAGGTTATTGACTATCACAACCTGTCCTGAAAGTTAGAAGTAAATCAGCTTTCCAAACAGTTGTCACTTCCCTTGTTTGTTACGTAAATTATTAATATTACCAAAATAAAATTAATAAAATAAGAGAAAAAAATTTTTTTAATTAATCTTTTAAAATAATAAAACAATTTTTTTTTTTATTTCTTAAACACCAATCAATAAAAAATATTTTATTATTTTAATAATTACCTCTTTAACAGTTTTATTTTTTCTTATATCAACTCTATTGAAATTTTTCTAATTATTTTATCAAGTACACGTTCGTTAATTGCTCAAACAAAAATACGTGGAAAAAAAATAATAAAGACAAGTAAATACTGAATATTCCTGAACTTCAGTGTAAAAATAATTTAACAGTTTAAATTTAATAATAAAAATTGTTTCATACTCAAAATAAAAAATTCTACTTATCCAGTATTAAAAATATTTTTTAGGTATTCTGTTTATATTGTACCTTTTTTATTTATATTAAAAAAAATAAAAAATATGAAATTATCTTAGCGTAAAATATTTTTTTATTCTCAAATATATTCAAAATACTAGGCGGTATTTCATCTTCTTTTTTTTGCTTATACTTAATATTTGCATTCAATTCAAATATTATATAATACCAAAACAGTTTATACACAATAATGTGTGTTATATGGGATATTTCAGGTTTTCTATTTTTTTTTTTTTTTTTAATAATTTTTGATTTTATTCAAATATTATTTTTTAATAAGAAAAAGTTAATTATAGAGTAAAGAAAATTTCTTTTGGAATAAAAAATTTAATTAATATTATTTTTAAAAATTGTTTATTTATTCAAAGGTTTATCGCCTTTAAGTAGATTCAAATTTATAAAAACAGGTTTAAAAACTCTTTTCTGTATTGGGTTTAATTTCTAATATTTTAATTTATCTGCAGTGCTTTGTATTATATTTATGGTTGACTGCAAAATAGATAAGTGAAAGTTCTTTTATTTTTTTAGAAATTTATATTTTATGTAACATTTGAGCCCTCTATCAAATATGAAAAACAGCATATTTATTTAAAAAAATATTGCAATTTTAAATAATTTGAATAGAAAAAATCTAGGCTAAATTTAAGTTATTTTTTCAAAGCTTTTAAAATAATAATATATATGCTCAAATCCAGGTTATTCAACTAAAACACAAATTTTTTTTTCCTCATTGTTTATTATAAGTTTTTTATTTTTCATTTTTACAGATTTTTTAATGTCAATTTTTTCAATACTTAAGTCTAAGCTCAAGTCAATAAATCAAATATTGAATATATTATGTTATGACTAATTTAGAATCTTTTGCAAAAATAACACTTTTTCTTTAAACAAAGGTTTTTTATTTTTATCCTGTTTTTTAAATTTACAAAACAAGTTTAATAAAGTTAAAAGCTTTGTTTTTTATTTCAGGCACTAACACTTGATGATTTAGTCTGAGCCATGAAACAATTTTTGCTTATTTGAAATTGATACATAAATTATAAAAGTTTTTAAAGTAGGTATCAGTCTTTAGATCCTCTAAACACCTATGAATGCATAAAATTCCATTAACATTAATTATGAAATTTTTCAGTACTCTAGAGTGTTAGTGTTAAAAAGTCACTACCATTTTCATAATATTTAATTATTGTCAGTTTTGAACTTCAATATCATATCGTGTAGGAGAGATTGATCGTTAAGGTAAATAAATAATGCATAAAGAATATTCTCTTGAAAAAATGGTAGATTTTTAAAAAGTATAAAAAAATTTCGTTTAAAGTAAAAAAAAACCGTTTGCTGTAACTGGACTTCCGTTTGCCGCATAAAATCTTTTTTTCAGTGTAAATGAATCCCTACATTTAAAAAAAAACTAAGAAGTCTAATTCTTGTTTCTAAAAAAGTTTTTAAAAAAACTAAAAAAAAAAAAACAACTAAAAACAGTCTTTTATAAACTATAAACTTTTTTCTATACTTTAAAAAAGTAATTTTTATAACTAAAAATCAGCGTTGCTAATAATCAAAGCTGGACAATAGAGGCATGCTAAAATCCGTATGTACGGCATACGGTTTTATGATATTTTTTCTATCTAGGGCAAAAAGACTATTTACTGACCGGTACGGGACATCCTTTTTGTCCTTTATATATAAAATATCTTACTGAACTTGCTATAAAAAAGTTTATTGTATTGAATGTGATTTCTGTGATCCATTGGCAAAAAAAAAAAATAAATATTTTTACAAACGTGAGTAATATTATAATACTATCCGTTTACACTGAAAAATTTATACGGCTGCCGTATAAAAATATAATATGAATGGAAATATTTCATACAGATACGTATCAATTTTTACATATCTGGGCCAAAAAAAGACCTAGACGCTTTTTTGCCCTTTATATGTAAAACTATATTTTAAATCACGGGGTCAAATATGGATTTCGACCTTTGAATACTGTCTGCACTTGCTCGAGTGTACATCTGTATGTAAGGTTAAAATCAATATTTTATTTCTTGTTTAAAAAATAGTTATTGCCGTGCATAAGAATATTTTCACTAAGCATTTCAACATCATACGGGTTCGTATAACTCGGACCAATATCATAAGGGCTTGTTTAATTCGTACGTGTTATAACGTTAAGGAGCACATGGATCTGTATACATGGTTTTTGATAAAAGCTACGCAAATTGTTTACTGATCCGTATGCTTTCTTGCTTTATGAATTTTTTAAGTATTTTTTTTGAGTCCCTAACCCATCCTTTTTCGTGAGGTCTAGCGCAAGTTTTCCCTCCGATTGAAACGACATATAATTTTGAATGTCATTTTTATTTTTCTGAATATTTTATCATAAAAATTAATACTCGGATACATATAAATACACTTTAACACAAGACATTTGAAAAAGTAAATAAATAACAGAAAATGAAACGTTGGAATTGCCGTTTGACAAAATTTATTATCGTACATAATTATATTATTCTATGCTACAAGCAACAACTTTGTATATAATGCATACTTGACATTAAAAAGAAAGTTCAAAAATTTGTTGAGTTTAGATTGAAAATTAGAACTTTTGATGAAGAAGAATTATTAGGCAGCTAAAAGAGAAGGTCTTTTAACAATAGGTTAATAAGTCTCGTTAAATAATACAAAAAAATGTCAGGGACATTAGTTAAAATGAAATTAGCACTTTTAATGAAATAAGAAAAAATTACAGATCTCCTTCTTTCATTCAGTCCAATTTTGTACAAAAATTCCATTCCCTTACTGATTGAAATAAAGTAATTACAAGCATTGTATTTTTTCCTTTTCCTGAATATTGGTAAAAGTATAAATAAATGTATGAATCAAAATCGTAAAACAATAATACAGTCGATAAACAGCCATATATGTATGTCAATATTATGAAAGATATGTGAGGAAATGAATAGAATAATAAAAAGAGATAGATAAATTAACAAAGCATTAAATACACATGTATTTTATTGTTTTGTAAATATTCAAACTAATTTATCATTAGTGTCAATTTATATTTGAAAAATTAACTGTTTTATTATCATTGATAAAATAATTAAATTTATTTTTTCCAATCTATATGAGCTTTTCTCTGACAAAAGAGTAATGGTATACTTAATGAGACTCTAAATTGTAGCAGACGGAATTTTTTTTTTTTTTTTTTTTTGCTAATGTCTTGAAACGTAAAGAAAATTTTTAAAAAGCGAGATTTACTCATTTAAAATGCAAGTACCATGCCTTTTTCTTGTACTTTTCTTTACATTTTACATCGTTTGAATTATTTAAATGAAAAAAAAATTTGGTAGTTACCTACAACAGGAAAATCAGTAGTGGTAAGCACAAATCTAACCGATTTTTTTATTTATTTATTTTTTTTTTTTCAGAGTACAAAGTTGAGTAATTTCGTTACAATAAGTGTTAAGTTATCTTACTTCTCTTAAAAATTACAATTATTTAAAATAAATATTGTAAAAGTTTATCATAACTTTAATAAATTTTATTATGAGTTTTACTATAGTAAATAATAGTTTAATAAATTTTAATTAAAAAATTCTTTCTGTGCTGTACCAGAATTTTAAGCTTTATCCAACGACGCTACCAACAACAATCTCTTGCTCTTTCGCTTCAAAAAAGAGTTATAATAAATTTTTGGTATTTAAATATGGTTATAGGGGCAAAAACTTGTGCTTTTTCAGATTCTGAAGTTAGATTTTTCAATATTTATTTTATTATTTGCCAATAAATAAGATGAATAACCAAGTGACTCTCATAGGAGAGGAAATTATTACATCAAAATGAGATAATTAACAGTTTCCCACTAACTCCTAAAAGTGACCTAAATTTTTGTCAAATTCGCTTCAGTACTACATTAGCTAAAAAGTTTATATATTTAAACTCTTTTGAGGAACCCTATTTGGGTCGAGTTTTACCCTTCCTGGGGATAAAAAAAAATTTTTTTTAACGCTTGGAATTGATTAATTTTTTCATTTTAAAACGAAAAGGTGAGTATGAATTTTTTAATTAAATGCACCTATTTTAAGTTACAACCCTTAAAACTTTTATTTTTTCAAAGGAAATACTTAAGTAATCAAAGTTTTAAGGGCTGTAACTTGGTAGGAGTGCATTTAATAAAAAAATTCATATTCATCTTTCCGTTTTAGAATGCAAAAATTAATTTATTTCAATCACTATTTTGAAAATGTTGTTTTTGTTTTTAAAAAAATAGAAAACCAACATGGAGATTCATCAAAAAATTTTAAATATATAAACTTTTTGGCTAAGGTAGTACTGAAGCAAATTCCACAAAAATTTAGGTCACTTTTACTAGTTGATGGAAAACTGGAAGGGTCTGTAATGATTTTCTCTACTATGAAATGGTCGTGTTGGCAGATATAGGTTACTCAATATTCTGGCAAAAGAAAACAAATTATTTTAAAATCATTTTTGGCTATTTATTTGTCGAAGAAAAAAACATACAATTGGTTTGTAAACTCACAATGAACGAACAATGTTTAATATTACATTTTGAGCCTTCATAATTTTAAGCTAAAAGAAAAGTTTCTAGCTCCTAAAATCCTTATAATTCTATATCCCTTTATCGAAAATATTCTAAGTACCTAAATCGAAATTATTCTAAGTCCATTTGACCCCCTCCCAAATAACATGTTTTAAGTACTCCCCCTGCCTATAAACATGTTCCATGTTAAAATTGAATTTATAAAAATTTTTGGCATAAAAACTGTATTTAATTTAATTTTTTTTTTTAAATTACATTTTTTAAAATCATTTTTTTTAATCAATTATGTCATTAAATTATCTCTATACCTATACAAGTTGTATAATTAATTAATAATAATGAGAAGGAAAAAAGAATTATATTATAAATATATTACAATATTAATTTATCATAAAATATTATAATAAAATGGTACAGTCTGTTACAGCATGATATAGCACAGTCTGATACAAAATGACACTAATTATTAAAGTATACATATAAACTAAAATTTATATAGTAAAATCAAGCAAATAATGTCATTTATTGTAGTTTCTGTTAATTATACATTTTAAAATAAAATAGTTGTAATTTATTACATTAAATTATATTAATTATATATATAAAGAAAAAAATTTAATTATTTTTTAAATATATATAGAATTAGTTTTGGTTTTTAAAATTCATTTTATTTACAAGAATAATTTTAATACGAAATTGTATGCCTTAGCTTTCAATCACGTTTAGAAACCGCATACTAAAATATGTATCAATTTCTCTTTTATTTGAAAAGATTCTTGGATTGGAGGTACGATAAACTAGGTATACTTTTATTGTTGCTGCAAGTGACAGTAAAATATGGAAAATTAAAAGATCAGGTTAACTCTCACCTCAATATTTAAAGATTTGATAGGCCAATTGTGATCAAAAATCCGACATTTTCTAGAAGTATTTCTAACAATTCTAACAATACAAAGCAATAAAGGCGCCGTGAAAACCAAACGACCCCCACCGACATAATACATACAGACGACACTCAGAACTATCTGCATCTTTAGCCTACTGAAATAAGGCAGACACACTGAAAAAAAAATCCGTTTATCGCAATATTCTGCTATAATATATTATTGCGAAACCTAGTAGGCTACTAGTCATACTGTATTAAAATTTTTTTTTGCAAATAAAATGAGTTTTGAAAACTATACAAGCATCTCAATGAACTAACTGCTTATAGAATAAGTTTAGAGGAAACGGAAACTATATCTGTCCTTGTTTAACGCGTATTCTAAGATAGATTTTTCTCAATTTTTTTTTGATCATCTTCCGAATTTCCAAATTCAGAATAAAAAATTAGTTTAAATTATGAGTATAAAAATCATTAACAACAAATAAAAAAAAATAATGTTAGGTACACTAGTGTTAGGTACACTCTGTTTCCAAGTGATCAGCCATCTAAGTACTGACTGTGCTCAACTTTGCTTAAATGTCCTGGAACATGTTCACTCATAACAGTAATAAATCCAAAAACCGCAATTACAATAAATCCCGAAATATAAATTATCCCAAGTCCAAAAACATAAAGTATTCTAAATTCTTGTTGTTAACAGGGCCTATTTAGGCCCTGACTCCCATTTCAAATTATTCTAAGTCTCTAAATCGAAAATATTCCATTTACCCCCCCCCCCCCCCTAAAAACGTCACGTTTTCACCCCCCCCCCCCTGCCGAGCCAAACTTTTTCAAATACCCCATCCAATGAACATGTTCCATGTTAAAATACAAAAAGTATTACAATACCCGCGCACTTTTGAACTGTGCCGGCCAAGTATGGGCCGAAGTTCGGGCGACGTTCGGCAAAACGCACTGCCGACGTGTGGCGCACGTATAGCATACGTCCTTTGGTACACATCTCAGCGACGTATGGCACATACTTCGGCCCACGTATGGCAGAAGATTTTTATTTTTTTTTTAGTAAAAAAAAAAAAAAATTTACTTGGTTCAGGAATTGAACCAGGGACCCTCATTAAAATTTTAAGAGGGTCGAGGATTATACGAGCGCGGCCAACACTTGTATTTGAAAGTTATTGCATAAATGACTGTAAAATGTTGTATCTTATTGTATTTAAATTAAATTGATATCAGATTTTTCAAGTTCATTTAGAAAGTACTTCGTACAGAAAATGATTGTTTTTCACAACTGGAATATTTTCCAGTTTTTCCAAGATGGCGAAGTATATATTAAAATACTGATCTAAGATCCGTAAAATAAGGGCAGGCGCAACGATATAAAATTTAGTTTAAAAATTTTTTTGGTTTTTCCAATATGTTGGACCATAAAATTTATTTAAAAACTTCAATAAATTATAAATATTTTTTTCAAATTAATTCGAATGTGCATAGATAAAAAAAGATAGAGTATTAAGAGATTAAATCTAGAGGTGGGCGTGTAGCATAATTAGGATTAAGTGTCTCGCGACAAATCTTTTTGTTTAGAGGCCCAATTTAAATTAAGTCAGATAAATATTCAAATTAGGATATTATAAGAAAACAAGTACAATACAATTTTAAATCGGACCTCGAAACAAAAAAATCTGTAGCGAGATATTTAATCCTAATTATGTTATATACCCGCTACTTAATACGCTCTCTTTTATTACCCTTCTTAAAATAATGTATCAATTATCGAATTAATTTGAAAAAAATATTTTTAATTTATAGAAGTTTTTAAATAAATTTTATGATCCACCATATTGGAAAAACCAAAAAAAATTTTCAAATTAAATTTTATATCGTTGCGCCTGCCCTTATTTTACGGATCTTAGATCAGTATTTTAATATATACTTCGCTATCTTGGAAAAACTGGAAAATATTCCAGTTGTGAAAAACAATCATTTTCTGTACGAAGTACTTTCTAAATGAACTTGAAAAATCTGATATCAATTTAATTTAAATACAATGAGATACAACATTTTACAGTCATTTATGCAATAACTTTCAAATACGAGGGTTGGCCGCGCTCGTATAATCCTCGACCCTTTTAAAATTTTAAAGAGGGTCCCTGGTTCAATTCCTGAACCAAGTAATTTTTTTTTTTTTTTTATAAAAAAAAAATAAAAATCTTCTGCCATACGTGGGCCGAAGTATGTGCCATACGTCGCTGAGATGTGTACCAAAGGACGTATGCTATACGTGCGCCACACGTCGGCAGAGCGTTTTGCCGAACGTCGCCCGAACTTCGGCCCATACTTGGCCGGCACAGTTCAAAAGTGCGCGGGTAATTGAAAAATAATTCATTAAACAACAGGTGGGTTCAAAGTGAAATGAACATTAGACGATAATGTATGCTTAGTGACGTAATTTTTTTTACATATCTAGGGCAAAAAAAGCCTATTTTCTCCCCTAGGGAGACGGCTTTTTTGCCCATTATATGTAAAACTATTTTTTAGAACACGGAAAAAAATATGGGATTCGACTTTTGCATGCTGTCTGCACTCGCTCGTGCATACAACTGCATGCAAAGCCAAAATCAATATTTTATCCCTTGTTTAATAAATAGCTATTATTAATTCCAAGGGAGATTACAGATTTTAGAAGATGTATAAAATAAAATTGTTTTACAAAACAAAAAATATATTATCAAATACCTTTTAGAATCACATGCAAGTTAGGAAACGTAATAATTGTACTATTCCTGGACTAGTATTATTTTATTTTCAATAAAAATATAATTAGAAAATAAAAAATTTGCATTAATACATTGATGTTTACGTTATTTTATCATTGTATTTTTACAATAGGTGCACAATTAGGCATATTAATCAGTAAATTCTTGCGGTTGACGATGATTCGTTAGAGGTTCACAAAAGTATGAAAATAGTAAATTTTGTGAACGTGCTGTGGTAAGCCACCCTGCGCATTACACGGGAAAAAAATCTGGTGGCCGCAAATTTAATTTTTTTTTTTTACTAAATGGTTGTAAATGATATAAAACTTTTAAAAAATTTGAAACAATTTTTTTTTTTTTAATTTCTACTATGCCACAGTGCTCGCAATTTAAATGAGTAATATAATAGTCACTTTTTTAAAATTTTTCTTACAGACCAAGCGGGCTAAAAGACTTGGGTAAAATTGGAATAACCATCTGACTAAAAGTTTTCTACTAGAGTTTTCTAACATTATACTAGTTTAAACTTTGACATATATGTTAATTTTAAGTTCTTCGTCTGCTAAATGCCCTAGATAAGGACCAAAAACTAAAAAAATTGACGTTACATCCATGTGACGTCTCATAATCGTATGACTTAAGAATTTTACGCTGTGTTTGTTTTTGAAAGCAAGTAGTCAGAAAAATATCAGAAGAAGCAAACGCTGAGTGGGGTAGTAAGACCAAAATAACTCACGCTCATGGGTGTGAAGTCTCCGAAATGTCTGCAGACATGGCTAAATAATTTTTCGCTAAATTTTTTTTAAAAATAAGTATAAAGGTCAGACTTTTTCGTGGCTGGAAAATTAAATTATGACAAAAAAATAATCAATTTTCAGGGGAAAATTGGTCTTAACTTAATTTTCGAGCCCCGGCTGTGTTTGGCTTCAGTAAATGTTTTTATTTTACAGCCAAAGATATGACGTTCTTCCTAAATTTGAAGTGGTTAGGAGATGTTACAACTATGAGAAGTATGTGATTTTTGCCTTATCACCCCATCCATTGCTGACTACGTCCGTCCTTATCTGATTAGATAATTTTAAAAACAAGTGTAGCATAAATTGTTTTAGTCACATTGATGCAACGTTTATTTTTTTTAATTTGACCCTACAATTAATATGCATGCTTAGTCTCAACTAGTGTTATGTAGAAACCACTTAGTTAGTCGGTTAGTAGACATCACTCAAAATCAATCAGTTCGTGTGGACTATTATGTTTTAAACCATGTGCAATCATTCACATGAAAAAAAATTCTGGCAGCGGCAACCGGAATTTTTGTGAAAAAGACAAATTCTTGAAAAAGAATAATTTTTTCAGCGTAGCGTTAAAGTAAAACTTGAAATAATATAGGAGCTTTTTTTATTACATAACCTTCAAAAATTTTTTATAATGTGCAAAAATATAGCAACATCTAAATTACTTAGATTTCTGACCATTGCGTGCTCCCAAATCAGCGAATTATTCATATCAAAAGGTTGAAATATTGAAATAAATAATTATGTATATGTCATTAAAAAAAATAATTCATAGATTTCAAACAGTTTTTAAAAAATGCTTAAAAACTTAAAAATTAATAGAAAAAGTTCAAAAATATTCTTTGCAACAAATCAATTTTAAAATTGTCTACTTATTTTACAACCTGCAAATAACAATTATTATTAATTATAATATAATGAATCAAAATTTGAAATATAAATATTACATTTACCTAAACAATAAAGAAAAAATAAAAGATTTCACCCATAAAAATAAACAATTGTGTTTGAATGCATGGAATATGGATTTTCACTTAAAATAAATTTTTATAGATGCAATAAATTTTTTTATGATTTCATTTTAATTAAAAATTAAGTTCTCTTTTATAAAATAAAATTTTAAATATTGAAATTTTGTATTTTGATTTACTCAAAGTCTCTACCACGATCAATATGACATAAGGTTCAATTCACCATTTTTTTTTTATTTATAAGCTTATATATATATATATATATGTATGTCTGTGCGCGCGCGCGTTATATATGTGATAAAGCACACACATAGTTAAAGGCTTATATATATATATATATATACCTCTCATAGTGGTTTATCTTCTCTCTTTCGTCTTCTCTCGCAAGCTCAATCATATTCGTGAGTATTTAAATCCCCTCAATCTTTATTCCTCTTCTTTTTTTGTATTCTTATACAGCATTCTTCATTTTTGTGTCATTTTATCTTTTATACTCTTTTGCCCAGTCTTACCTATATCTAACTATTATTTGGCTCGAAAAATTCTCTTCACTACTACTTTTCTTTTTTATAACCAATCTTTTCTTTATTTCTATATTTTTCATCATTTTTTTTTTATAAGCTCTTTTTTTAATTTTTTTTTTTCTTACAAGAATCTTTTTTAATTGTTTTTATGGGTTGAAGAATAATTTTTTTTTAGACATGCATGAATGGGTTTTATAATTAATTTTTTTTTTTAGAGTAAATAAATCTCTATTTTTTTTTTTTTTTTTTGAATTTTAAATAGTTTTGTATTTTGTTTCATTAAATATTTGATATACATAAAATAGCATATATAATAAATATAACAATTGTAATTATAACATAAATTTATAAATACACTCTATTTATGAAAGTAAAGAAAAGGAAGTTTGAATTAGTAAAACAAAATTAATGAAACAAAGTTGGAGGTCCCCACCAAAAAAGGCTCCCTGAAATTAATAAAAATATTTTTTTAGTAAAAAAATATATATATTTAACACTAATCTTAAATCTACGTTGACCTACGATTAAGGAAATAGTATTTAAAAAAAATATGTACCACTAGCCTCACATCCACCTAACATAAGGAAGTAGTGTATAAGAAATAAATATACCTCAAAACCTACAAATTGGTACATATTTAAAAAAGATTTAAGAATGAAAAAGGAGATGCTATGAATCATTTTACGAGTCATTTGTTTAATTTTAAATGTAAAATTTATTAATGCGTAAATTTTATGAAAAAATAAATTAAAATTTTATTTAAAAAAAATAAATTTTTTTAATTTTCCGTCACCTTAAGTAGACCCCCACCATATTTCCGCCTAGAATCCTCCACCAGTTTTAGTTCGGCACTGGAGTAGCGTCACAGTAACAGCAATCAGCATGTAGCAATTATTAAATAAATATTTTGGCAGTAACTAGTGGTTTTTACCAAATAATTTGTATAAGATAAAATTTATCACAGTCAATTCACAACTAAGTAAAGCAATAATGAAACAAAGGAGTAGTAATTAGTAACATTAATCCATTTCAGTCCTGATAAATATAATACTCTTGTTTAACATATTTAAAAGACCGAATCACCATATGTATGATTGGAGTTTTTTAGGTACTTAAATAGAACTGTTTTTAAAGAATTGAAAAGTACAGACACTCCTTCCCTTACAGAAACTCCGGGTAAATTTAGTCTGTCTAGTTGGTCCACGAAATGATTGGTATCTAAATAGTTATATGGCTTTTGTCTTATCTGGGTTCAGTCTCAAAAATACCTTTTGATCCTAAATGTTGATGTTGTGATCCTAAATCATCTGTGTACAGTAAATAAAAAATGTATGTATCAAGATGTTTTTTACACGGAGAAAAATAACTGTTAAAAATAACCAAAATTGCTGGTTATGTTTACATTATAAAGTTTTGTTATTTTCTGTTCAAATATTTTGTAAATATAACCATGTTTATAGTTAGAATTACAATATTCTGACTTCATATTTGTAAAATTTACAAATTTTTTTTGTAATTAAAACTAACCCCGTTTTACTAAAATTAACCTTGTAAAATATACAAAATATTTTTCTCCGTGTAACGTTATTTATATAAAGGCAGAACAAGAGGGGACCTAGTACATACCCCTGTGAAACACCAGGGTTAACTCCAAGTGGCTCAGAATAAGCTGTTTTTGTAGTGAATTGGAGATATGATTTGATCCACAGCAAGGCATTTTTTGAAAATCTCATAGATTAAATATTGTTTAAGGAGGTTTATCCGTGGTTTACTACATTTTTGCAGGAATTACGATTACCGACATAAATTTTTTTTTTTAAGTTCATTTTGGAAGCTACTAATTGAAAAGAAACTATAAAAAACCATTAATAATCCAAGAATATTACCAAAAAAAGTCTCATAGTATTATAGAATTTAAAAAAACGTCACTAAAATAATGAGCTTTTTGGTTATGTTACGTGTTTTTTATTAATTTTACGAAAATAAAGTCGATAAAGTATGTAAAACTAATTGGGAATGTAAACTTTAAGTAATTATTTATCAGATTTATTAAGATTCATCGATCTGTGTCATTAGCACCCTACTTTTTATAAAGCCGAAACAAATTTTCCCATAAGCGCAATGTTAAAATACGACTTTTATTTTATGAATAAAAAATTAATTAAGTCGGTGACATAGGTAAAAATAAGTCGATTTTAGTTCAGAAATGTTTAAATTTTAATACTATTCACGTTTTATTACATTCTGTCATTATTTTTTTTAACGGATAAACCTCCTTAAGTTTACTTTCTATAGAAATTAAAGGCCAAATTCGAGCTTCACTCTTAAATTAGTAAAAACTAACTACAAAAAGGGGTTATTTTTTATTTATTAGCACTTTAAATGTTCAGAAATGATTCTTATAGGTTTTAAAAAATACTCCTTCTTTTTTTTTTTTGGGGGGGGGGGTAGTTTTTTCTAATTTAAGGGCGAAGCTCCAATTTTTTAAAAAAATCTCTTGATCAGTGAGGCAAAAAATCCTATAGGAGACCAAAACTGGTGGTTGTCAGTAACAATACAACCCTCTCTCTTTGTTTAATAATGACTGATGTGTATTTTATAAAACACAAAATATGCTTTAATTAATAAAATTATGAATAAAGTGTAAAAAATTTTTTATGTTTCTTTTTTTACAAATAATGAATCTTTCTTCTTAATTAAACTATTATAAATTATATTATTATCTCTTCTTTTACGTTTTATTCTTTATATGTATTTGTATAAGAAATAAATTATGTCAAGTCAATGATACTGTAGGTTAAAATTTGTGTCAATTGATGTACATATCTAGGTATAAAAAATAAAAATTATTAATTGCTTAAAATACATATATAGATATATATATGTATTTTATACATATATATGGGTAGTTCCAATACATTTCGTACAGATTGGGGTGCACTCATGTCACCGATTGAGCTCAAATTTTAGGGTATAGTTTGGGGTAATAAAGAAGTCACCCAGCCAAAATTTTAGCCCTCTAGCTCGTCATGGGACTGAAATATGACCGTTTAAATGTCTAGCCTGATTTTGTCGATTTTTAAAATTACGCAATTACTTTGAGTTCACTCCAAATTTCATTTTATTGGTCCGATTTTAACCGAAGAAAAAATTATATATATTATATATATTATGCATGTTAGCCTGGCAGTTATTTTAAAAAGTTGCTGAATTTTTTAATACTAGTGGAAATTTAGTGCTATTTATCAATATTTTAAAGATTAATCACTCATAAGTATGTTACCAAGCACTTAAAAATTTGCTCCAAAACAACATGTGTAGTTTAGTGGCAATATTTAGGAGAGATTTATTTTTTAATTCTTATTTTTTTGTTTAATGGCAACTAATTTTACCGGATGCTGGAAAATCTAAGCAACTTATTAAAATAACTGCTTGGCTAATATATATGTTAGTCTGGTAGTTAAAAATGAGTTTACTTAAGCTTCAATAATCAAGAAAAGTTAGTTACTTTTTAGCGAAAACTCAGATTCTTATAATTTAATAATTTTGAAATTGATCACCTTCTTGCCACTGCTTGTTTTTGTGAAAACGAAAGTTTTTCTTATGTGATCAAATTTTATCACACTTATTTTTTTAGCGTTCACTTTGTATCAGCCTATACAGTTCACGTGTACTTCATATATTACTGTTTCTGAGGGGGATATGTTTGTCCAATTTAAAGAATAGGGGGGGGGGGGTGGTGGTGCAACGGTGAAATGTCTTTGAATAATTAGAAACTTAGTATAACAACTACTAAAGGTAATATTTACGTATCTGGCTACTAAACTGCTAATTAATGTTATCATTAAACGCAGAATTTATTTATATTGTAGTAAACATGTTCCGTGCATTTCGATTAGATTATTAGTTTGTTATAAAAAATCCAGCAGCAGTGAAAGTTCTCAAATTTGTATTATATTATTTCAAAAAAAAATTTCAAATTTCACGTTTTGCTCGAAATTTAATTAGATAAATGCAAATATATTAGCGAGTTACTTTTAGGGTACGTCCCCTGTGAGAGTTTTGATCGACATTAATAGACATTGATGTTAGGAGTGTGCGGTTACCCGACCCGAAGCTTCGGGCGGTCTTGGATTTTTTCGGGTCGGGTCGGGTCGGTCTTCGGTTATACCCGAAAAGCTTCAGGGGTTTGAAGGTATAGTTTTTAGGTGAGAAATTTCCCTGGCATTACGATTCTATCATACTTTTTGCGAAAAATTGAAAATGAGAATAAAAGGGTCAAAAAATGACTTGCTGAAATAAAGGATAATTTTTATTAACTTTAAGTTATTGTTAATTTTTTTATGTAAATTAAATAAATAAATAAATAAATTTGCATTTTTTTAAACATTTTATATGCTATGTTTTTAATAATAAAAAATAATGAAACCTATTCCCAAATTAATCGTTCGGTAAACTCCTCCTCCACTTGCCAACCCGCGTCAGTTTTTGGACTTCACTTAGAAATTATTATAAGAAGAACGAACGTGACTTTACATCGGGAGAGGTCTCAAAATATTTATAATAATAAAATACACCTAAAAAAATTTTTTAGACAGGTTTGAACGCATTTCAACGATAAAAATTCAAAAAAACGCATTTTCGGGTATAACCGAAGACCGACCTGACCCGACCCGAAAAAAATAAAATCGGTCTTTCGGGCGGGTACTCGAAAATTCGTTTTTTTGAACACCCCTAATTGATTTGAATAGGCATATTTATATTAGCATTCAGTAATCAGTTATTAGCTCTAATTTTTGTCAATTTTATTTATACTAATATTAGATGTGTACTGTTACCCAAAAGTCTGGTCGGGTACCAAAATTTTAAATTTTTTTTATGCATGAAACTACCCGAAAAAGGTCTGCAGTTGCAGTTTTGAATCGAAAGCTACCTTGGCTATTTGAAATTCAACCCAACTTGAATCAAAAAATTCGATATTTCTGGTACCCTACCCTACTTTCGGGTAACCTCGTACCTCTAACTTATATTAATTAAAAAATAATACAAAAAGAATACATTGTTTATCATCTTTTATCTGCTGCTTTGCATTCACATAGATGCTTATTAATACAGATCAAAACAGTTACTGTGGACATACCTTTAAAAAATCACTGAAATATAACACAATAAAAAAAAGACTTAATTGTTTGTAACCCAATAAAATTTTCATCGGATAAACACTCTGTAAAAAACGTATTATGTAATAAAAGATTAAAAAGTAGCGATAAAAATAAAAATATTGATAAATATCAAATTTCACTTCAAATAAGCTTTATTATATTTACAAAAGCATTTTAATAAAGTTGAAAAAAATTTATATATATAGGTAAACTACTGATTCTTTTTTATAATAAGTTAATAAAATCATAAGTACGTATTGAAATCTGATACTATTGTTTAAAAAATTTTTCTTTGATCGACTATTTTCAATAAAATAATGCTCTTTTGTAACTTAAAAATAAGATGTAAATTGATTTACAAAAAAAATTTTGAGCTTGTGTTTGAGCAATAAAATTAATAGTATTTTTTAAATATTTATTCACATAAAAGTATTTTATTGGCTATACAAAAAAAGTGTTACTTTCAATTAAAAAAAAAAAAAAACCCTTGAGGATATGGAATATTTCGATTTTTTGTTAATATATTTGTAAAAATAAAATTCACATTTTTTTTATTAGTTATTTTACTATATTTCTAACAGATTTTTTTTTTTTTTTTTTTGCATTGAAATAAAAAAAATTTATGAAATTGGATTTTTTTTAGTAAATTTAGTTTTCATAAATTTACAATTTTTTTTACGATTTTTTCATACGTAAATAAGTAAAGAAACTTAACTTCAAATATACACGGCTAGATTACTTTGCTTAAATTTTAAATGATAGCAACCTAACCGTGTACGTCTTTCATAAAAAGTATTTGCTTAGAATAAAATACTGGCCTCTTTATGTAAATATTAAAAATTTGAAACAAAAAAAGCCAATAAAGTTTTTTTTTTTAATTTTAACAAAAAGTTGTTTAATATGTTATTTTGATGTATACAAGTTTTTGGAACAAGCAAAAGTTTTGGTAGTAGTGTTATCACTAGAACGAGTGATGTATGTTCACGCTAGTACCTAAAGTTTTTTTTACAGTCTTTACAATATATTTTGCCTGCCTGGGCGCAAAACATAGATCATTACGTTCCAAGTTTTACGCTCAAGTTTTACGCCCAGAAGGGCAAAAAAATAATTTTTTATTTTAAATAAATGAAAATCTTAATGTGCTTAATCCAGTCATCAGTAATTTTTTGTAAAATATACTAAATTTAGTTTCTTTATTGATTTGTACCCAAAAATTAATTTTACACTATTTTGGCTTGGGCATATAGGGCATTGTTTCAAAAAAGTACAGTGAAATCAAATGTTTTTTTGGTGACCTTAGAAGTTAATTATTTTTGAAATTAATCAATATATTAAAAATCATTTTTTTTTATTGGTTTACATGGGCCTAAAATTTCATATTTTACCATATTTCAAATAATTTGGAAACATTTAAGTAAATTGAATTTTTTTTATTAAAAAAAAGTAGTTGGGTATACGTAATTCTTATTAGAAAACTACCATTTCCCCCCCAAAAAAAATTCATTTAAAATTTTGACCAATTATTAATTGAAAAAAAATGTAATGGCTTGAAAAAAAGCTTTTAACATTTTAGCCAAATATGCCCACATACTTTTCCAAATATGTAAATAGATTAAAGAAATATAATCTTGACAGGTGCAATTCAGAAACTTTTTCTTACTCATAGGTTATTATTATTTCTGCCTTATTTTAGCTTTATTTCATCCAATTTTCAAACGAGCTCTTCGAATTGGTAAAAAAAAATGTTTACTTTCATTTTTGAATCCGAGATCTGCTGATTGAAGGCGCTCGTTTGGAAATTAGATGAAGTGGGGCTGAAATAAAACAGAGATAAAAATAAAATAAGAATAATAAAAAGTTTGTGTTTACACCTTTACGCGATGGTTTTCCTCGTACTCCTCAAGATTTTTTTCTTACTACTATATGTATTTGTATATTTATTTGTGTGTGTGTGTGTGTGTGTGTTTCTGTGTGTTTCTGTGTGTTTCACCATCAGGGTCGAGCCAATGAAAGAAATGACATAAAACTGGTGTTAAAATATAAAGAAATGTCTGCAGGTGACATAGGCTAAAATATAGCGACTCAGCTGTCGTACTTTTGGAGATGTTCATTTTTTACTATTTTTGAGAAAACTAAAACTTATTGAAAATTTCGTTAAAATGTGAAATATCTAAAAAATATGATAAAATTTTACGGTTGCAATTGATTTGGCACTAATTTATACGTTCTCAGTTAAATTTTTATTAAAAACGGACGTTTCTTTAAAAATTTGTAAACCTTTTTGGATTCAAAAAAAATTTTTCGGCAATTTGTGTTAAAAATAAGAAACCTGTAGGAAAATTCAAGAAAATTTCAAGATTCTTTAGTATTTGGAAAACAAAAAAATGCACAAAAACATGATTGGTGTATCATAAATTAATTTTTTTACAATTTAGTTTATCAAAATTATCATGATCTAGGGCTGAAACACTAGATTTTGCATATCCAGAAGTCAAACGCACGATTGTTTAATTAAAAATGACCGTATTACTATTAATTTATATTGTTTACGCTACAAACTATTAGGACAATAATGAGGCCTCTCTGAAAATTATTTGATAATTTTTTATTATGAGGCCTTAAATTCTCTAAATTAAAAATTACCAAAAAAATTGCATATCCAGTTCATTAAAACGAAATTTAAATTATGAATTCACTAGCCGAATAACATTATTCATAATAGGTCTTGAAATATTTAAGTCAACAGTACTAAAACAAGACTCAAAATACTAATACTAAAAAGCTAGATTCTGTTCTGTTCTGACACACGTCGACTCCATAAGAAATAAATTATCTCTGGGATTGAACATAGCCTCTCCAATATCTTTTCATATATTATATTTATGTAATTAATAATTATTAATTTACTGGAAACCTCGATGGGGACAGGACTATGCTGTTAAAACTCTGAATGTGTTTGCATAATTATAAATTTACAGTGAAGCATAATTTTTTTAAGCAACAGAAATAGAAGTAAGTGTGAACAGGGTGGGAGTGGAGCTCCCCCTCCAACTTTTACTAGTACATTATATATATTTTCTTAAATCTACGATTGATTTCATTTTACTTATAGAAAATTTTCAAAACTATTTTATCCTGAAAATGTAGTTTTCAATAAAATAAATATTATATGTTTATTCAATTTTATTACAAATTTAAAAAAAGATAAAAATAATAAAATGATAGTGTTTGTCATAAAAATTTAAAAAGAAAAAAAAATAACAAAGCATTTATTGTTGTTATTATATTTAATTCTCAAATGGCATCATAACGTTAAGTTGCGAAAAGAGAGGCCTTTATAACTCAACTATAACACAATAAAAAACGAATAAATCAATGTATATTTTCTTTAGGGAATTTCTCTCAGAGTTGAGTGCTGTATTTTTAGCATTTTTTTTTTCTTTAAAATATTCTTTTTCTTGCAGTTAGAATTTTTCTTTAATGTGCCAAACTCTTAAGGAAAATAGAGGTAAATAACGAGTTTTTTTATAGTGGAGGTTCGATTACACATAAAAGTCTTTTGGTTTGATATCGAGAGTAGCTAATTTTTTTTTTTTTTAACTATGGCCTTATTATTGCCTCTTTCGTTATAGTCTGAGATGATACCTTAACATGAAACTCCCTTTGAAAATCTTATTTTCACTTAAAGTTGAGATCTTATATCAAACCAACTTTAATGTATACTAGAGTGTGTCTTAGCAAAGGCTCACTGGGGAAAATGAGACTTTTTCAACATTAAAAAATATCACTCCCAAGAAAATTGTTTAATTCTATTAGAGAACCGTGTTTGTGCACACCAATTTTCTCATGTTATTTAGCCAAAATTTGGAACAGTTGCACACTGGATCATACCAAATATACCCTAAGTGAGTTATTTCCCTTTCCACCCTAGTCGATGATACTTCGATATAGAAAGGCCAATATATTATCTTATAATTTGAATTATTAGTGTTTTGTATTTTTGTCCAAGAAAAGGAAGTAAAAATAATGATTTTTTTCTTGAAAATTTGAAAAGCTAAGGAAAAAATTAACGGTTATAAAAAAGAATTTATTTTACGATGAATTTGAGGTGAATTATGCCATTTTTGACCATCTTTTTCAAATTTTGACGAAAATTTCTAAACTAACCATTTAAATAGCACGGATAAATTGACATGATTACAGACACGGTTTCCTGATGGAATAAGTAAAATGCTTGAAGTGAGCAGATTATATGTTGAAAACGTCTCGCTTTCGCCCAAAGAAATTCCTAAAAAAAATATGCCACACTCTAAAGTATAACCCGTTGTCCACGTATCACAGTTCAAAATCATACGCACTAATGCATTTATTATTGTCTATTAAAAAAAAAAATAATTAAACTGTAATCTCATATCATAATAAAGTGTTTAAATTCGTCAAAATAAAATGTTTCTTCACTAAATACACAAAATTTTATACTACAAATATATACTTTTAAAAAAATTGAAAATCAGTAGTAAAACTCAAAATTAGTCAGACATAAAAATAAACTTAAATAAATATATATAAGATTGACAAAATGAAAAAAAGTAAATAAATATTTATAATTTTTTTCTTTTGCCCTCGACTAAACGGCGTCTACTTTGAGAGAAAAAAAATTTTAACGTAAAAGTCCTTGTGTTTCTTATATCGTTCTATAAATATATATATAAACGTATTGTTGGATAACATCATATACAGTGAAAAAAAATTTTTTTTATATAAATCAGAAAAAAGTTCTAATATATATATATATATATAATAGTATTATTGGTACAAAAGCCGAAAGAAAATTGTAGAAATTCTTGATACACTAGTCAATGCCGCTTGCGCACATTTGTCCACGTTACGAAATCGATCATCGGCCTCGCGTTTTGCTGCATTTCAACGTTAAAGCTTTTCTTCTTTACTACACACATAGTACAGTCCTCCTTTTATACACCCCTCTTTTACCCCATCTCATCATCAAAATAACTAATGTTTATGTGTATTTGTGTATTATATTTTATGGAATTTTTGAAAAAGTTAATTTTATTATTAAATTTTTTATTATTTTTCTATTTATCATTCATTCATTATTTTCAAATAATTTAATTAACTTTTAATAATTATATAGAATACTGAACACACTAATTTAATTCATATAATATTCATATTAAATTAATATCTTCAGTATTTGTCGCTACATAATCATTAAAAGTTTATTCGGTTAATTTTATTGTCTAAATTACAATTTTACTCAAATTTTTATCATTTTTAATAGTATAATTTTTTCTTTTATTTAATTTATAAATGGGGTCAAGGGTGGGGTGGTTGACATCGATGCAATTTTGGTAAGTTAATATTTTTTGGAAATGGAAGATGAATAACTTTGTTGATGAATAGAAAAAATTGATCACAGGGAGTCACAATAAAAAAAATTTTTTTTTTTTTAATATTTTGTAAAGAGTTTTTTTTGTTAGTAATTAATTAGTAATATTACTAAAAGTATAGTAAAATTAATAAAATTTTTAGTAAAATTAGGACACTTGTAGTAAATTAAAACTATTTATTTTTCATCCAGACACAACTCAAACTAGCTTCAAGAGCGAATATAATAAGCACTTTTGGGTTACCAAACCCTGATTTGTGAAATCACCGACCCAAAAACTTATATTACCGATACTTTACTCCGAATTTTAAATGGGCCATTTCCGTATAATATCTGGAAATATATTTTAAAAAAATAAAATATATTCATGTTGTGTATTACAAACAAGTGTCGTAGTTTTGCTAAAAATTGTAGTAATATTACTAAATTATAGAAAAAAAAATTATAAACTCTAGTAATATTATGTACATTTTTTTTACTGTGCAATTAATGAACTAAACACTTAGTGTCCAAAAGCCCGGTTTTTTGCGAAAATAGGTCTTTTACCATCAATATTTATTAATAATTTAGATATTATAAACATATTGTGTCTAAAAACGCTTGAAATTAAATTCTACACCGATTTAAAGTCATTAATTTCATAATTGTGTCAAAAACCAACACTTCGACCCTGCCTAAACTTAGCAAGTTTGTAAACTTGTTCCTATTAAAATATGTTAATCAGTTTGGATGAAAATTTCACAATTATAAATTTTTTTCTTTCAATTTTATTCTAACTCAATAATTTATCAATTTATTATGATTAATATTGTAATACCGAGTGATAAAAATTAAAATAATTTAATAGAGTAAAAAAATTCAAAAACATTTAACTGGTTTTGAGTTTTACTTACTAAAAGTTAAACAGACTTAAAGTTTGTTTGTAAATTAACTTGATATCTTGAATTTGAAATCTAAAACAGTTTATTAACAAATAAATAACACTTGTAAATTATTTAATCTTTTAAGAATTATAAAAAAAAAAAGTACTTAATTAAAAAATTTTAAATTCAAATATCTAAAAAAGCTGATAAAAAGTACATTAAATTTTTGAATTTTTTTTTATAAAAAAAAGTGTTTTATTGATTGAATTTGACTGAATATTTTGTTTCTCTGCAAAATAAAAATATCAAAACCTGAGAGTTAGATGAGTTATAAGATATAGTAAAAACAACAATCGTACTAGTTTTAACAGCATAAAGTTTAAGTTTCTTTACTTGGCCCTTGGGGATTTTGAAAAAAGCTCGTACACGTGTGGGACGACACATAATAGACGTGTACAGAAATTTCTTTCTACATTATATAACTTCACACATACGTACAAAAAAAAGCGTATGTAACACTGAAATATACACAGAAAAAAGCCAATATTTTAGATCTCACTTAAACCCACAAAGTTTAAAAGAAATATAAAATACTAGATGGCAGTTTTTATATTTTATATACATAGCTAACTTTTTCGCTTTTTTTTTTTTAGAAAATAAGTATCATGTGTACATGGTAAGATTTTGATGCATAAAAGGAAGAACTTGTATTTATTTATTTGAATTTAAGAGCTAAAAATTTACAAAGAATCTGATAAAGGTATTGTACTGATCTATGCAGAAAGTTTTAACAATTTAAGTAATTCAGTTCTTAAGTTATTTCAGTACTTCAAGTAAACTTTTTCTTTTTTATTAGTAGCTACTAATTTAAGTATTTTTTGGCAAAAAATTTTTATCTGTTTTTTACTGAAATTAAAACATTTTTTTTTTTTTAACAAATTATTTTTAGTATTTAAGAGTTTAGAAATTTTATTCGCTCAATTTGTTAATGAAGTAAAAGAATTAAAAGGCCTTAAACTTGAAATATAAGTAACATATATGAGTCATTCTTTATCAGACTGGTTTCTATCTTCTAGAAAGAAGTACTACCACTAGTAAAGAGGTACTACTTCATATTTGAGATAAATTAATTTGCAAGGGCTCTTTTTTAATACTCAGAACTGTCTATAGATACGGTAAATACCATACAAATAAGGTATGGTTTCTGGCCCCAGCATTTTTTTCACCGGTGAACGCAGGGAGGGGTTGGGAGGTGCCGACCCTTGGAATCTTATTTTTTATCGTAAATCATCAAATTGAGTCAAAAAAATGTTAAAAATATGCTGGAACCGGAAATCATACCTTATTTCACAGTTGTCTTTCTTTACGTTTCAAGAAGTTTGCTACAGTTAAAAAATTAAAAAATCTGTCTGCCACAACCGGAATTTTTTTTCAGTGTGGTTTAATTTAACTTGATTTCGTGTAAGTTGACCCCCCGCCCCTCTCAATATAGCAATTGATGTATTTAATTTTTTCAATGCTTTATACGTTCGTTACTCAGTTCGCTAAAGTAAGCTTTTAAAATATTTGTTAAACAATATCAAGACAGGTAAAAAATTAAATTTAATACAACAATTTCCAATTAATTTTTAGTAAAAAGAAATAGTTTTTGATTATTTTCATAGAAAACAGTTATTCACAAAGTAATTTACTTTTTTTTTTTTTTTGTAATTATTCATTTTCTTTTTTTAATACATCATTTTAAAAATTTGAAAAATAATAATTTTTTTCTTTTTCATTTTTCTAAAAAAAAAATTGCATCGATCGTAATTTTTTTCAAATTTATAAATCCATTTTTTTTCTCTCGAAAAAATTAAATACCACTAAAAAAAAAAAAAAATAAATTCTTTTATTTTTTATCATAAAAAAAAGAAGTAAAAAAAAAAAATTTACTTACAAATTTCTTTCTATTTATTCCCATTATAAAAAAAAGAGCAAGGGTGGGGGGTGGAGGGGAATAACATCAATTTTATCGATAAAAAAAATTTCTTATTATCATATAATATGATATTCATTATTTTATTATATTATATTGACATATATCTATATTTTAGAATATTATAGGAATATTTTTAAATATATTAAAATTAAAAATCTGAATTCAAATAATAATGGTAAAAATTTTTATACATTAACGCTTTTCTTAAACCTTTTTTTTTTAATTTTAATATTTAATTTTTTTATGATATATAAAGGTACTTTTCACTAATTATATCCAAAACGGAAGCTCTTTTGCACTTTTATACTTTTAAAAATATAATATTTTGTCAAAGTTCATACAACTGTGCATATATTTAAAAAAAAAAATTTTGGAGCATATGCGTTCAAAATGTTCCAACCGTCTACTGTCCTATAAGCTTTGATTATTAATATATGGCTTAAAATTTGAATTTAAATTTTTCTATACGGTGCATAATTATGACTAATTTTTAAGTCTTTCACTATTTTAATAGTGCGCAGTCCATATTTACACGCTTGGTGGCGCTGGTGTATTTTTTTTTCTTAACTACTTATACATAAACTGTAGAAAAATTAAAATTAAAATTTTGATAAAAAATCCTATGATACATAGAATTTTTTCATTTGTAATGGTACCATTTGAAAATTTTAGGTATTTAGACCTTGAAAAACATAAAAATACAAAAAAGATAATAAGTGATGTGCCATGACGTAAGTAATAGAACTGTTTCAGTGAAAAGTACCCATATATAATATATATAAATATATATATATATAAATTTTTTTATTATTTTTAAAGAAAATTATTATTGATAATAAAATAAAAATATAGTTAATAATAAAAATGATATTGAGGAAGTAAAAATAATTTAATAAAATTTATTTAATAAAATTTATTATTTATTTGCGAATGTTAAGAATTTATATGGATCTTTTTATGTCAATGGGGTTATATTAAAAAATTATTCTTTTTCATGAAATAAATTGTGCCTTAATTCAGCATCAACAAATAATCTTACCTGCCGTTTATTAGATTATTGAAAAAATCGATCGATTATAAAAAAATAATTATCAACAACTTCTGTTTATGAAATACAAAAAATTATGTTGATTAGCAGATCTATAGGATTTGTGCATATATTGATCTCTCAAATCATAGGGTACCTTCTTCGTGCTATATAATACATGAGGAATTCCACCCCATCCAGCCCAAGTTAAACTTAAGGTACGCAGAAATTTATCCAAACTGGGGGTATGCGGGTACCCGAAGGTTGGGTTGGGTAACTGAAATTTCGGTCTTTTTTGTCAGATTTTTGTAGGTTAGATTTCATGTAAAGCCCGAAACTTCCCAAAAAATATCTGCATTTGTAGTTTTGAATGGAAAGCTTCCTTGGCTACCCGAAATTCGACCTAACTCGAAGCGATAAACCCGAAATTTTTTACCGAACCAGACTTTCAGTTAACCGCACACCTCTAGTCCAAACCATTTTTATTCGTACAACTAAAAATAAGTACTCGCAGCCACTTTTAGGTTTCTAGACTGAATTCTTGTAATTTTGGTAGCCCTTTTTGTGATTTTGGCTTACTTTGGCCTGCTTCAGTAGCCACAACCGGAATTTTTTTATTCGTTTAAATAATTTCAAATAGCTTGTAACATAACAAAAATTAAACAAAAATGAGTTCCACTTATTTAAGGCTGGTGGATCCTTTATAGACAACAAGAAAAAGGCGTTTTCGATTGATTTTTTTGGGTATAAATAATTAACTTAAACACATGAAAAAAGTTTTGAAAATGAAAGATAATTTATAAAAGAATAAAATTTTATTTATTTATTTTTTTTTTAATTATTTAATTATAGATAGAGGAAAAAAGGAGCCACGTGCGTTTCTGGCAGTCTCTACTAATCTAGGGTACTACTATTCTTATGTAAGAAATTTTTTGGCTTGCGTGCAGTCTAGCGACTGCCAGGATCATCTTAAAAACACGAAACTGAAAAATTTTATTTTTTTAATCATATATTTTCCATATGTATGGAGCAGAATATTTATTTTTTCAAAATTAAAAACTTTAATCAATTTCAAAAAAAAAAAAAATACTGAGTTTTCAGTTTTCTTTTTCTTTTGTGAATAAAAAAATTTTACCAATATTCAAAATCCCTTTCATTCTTATTCTTAAAAAATATTATCAGTAACATTTATATAAATTCCGTGATGATTGATGAGTAGGTTGGGGTACACGGTTGCTAATCCATTTTTTCTAAAATTTTTTTTTTCTAAAAATTTATTTTCTAAAAATAATGTTTTCTAAAAAATTTTTTTTTATAAAGACATTTTTTCTAAAATAAATTTGTATACTTTTTATAAAATAAATTAACATACAATTTTACATTTTAATATTATAAGTTAGTGATTTTAAGTAGGTTAAAATATCATTATTCTCAATATATTCATTATATTTTGAAACAATGTTTGCAATTTTCTTTTCGTCCTTTTTTCTTTTGGGGTCTCGATACTTTCTTATTTTTTGTCCTAGCTGCAACTGACGAATAAGAATTTCTACATCTGATTGTTCCTTTTGTAGCTCAACGAGAAAATTGTAAAAGCTTGGATGGTCTTTTCCTATTACCACTTGAAGATGGTTGGGCCACTCCTCAGATATGTTATTGGTTCTTGGAGTTCCCTGTATTATGGAATCATAGTGACTCCATAGTTGTGGAATATATCGGAGGCGACAATGCGAGGTCTTCCACGTCCTCTTCTAACTCGATTTCGAACGTACGTTCTTTCAAAATAGCCATAAATGGTTTTTAATTCATCAGGCATATCATCCTCTACAGCTTCTAGCCCTTTCTCAATATCTTCTGATGGTAAATAAGCTAAAGCTATAAGTAATCGTGCAGCATCTCTAATGCTGGAATCTTCTGGAACTGCATATTGTTGTTGTAATCCTTCAGATTGTACACGTCGATAAACTGCTTGCGCTAGGTGAAAAAGACAACAACGAACTGTATTCGGTCCAATCACACTTTTTGCTGCATTAATAATTCCAACCTCAAAATCGGTCATAACTACCCATGGACGCTAGATGATTCATCTAGCGTCCATGATAACTACCGATGGTAATTTTATAGTTATATTATGTGCCTTTTCAAGAATAACATCAAAAACTTTTCTATATGCATCTTCTGTTTTATTTTCAAGCAGAGAATAAACATATGGCATTCCGATCGAACGAGTCTCGAAAAAAAATTTTTATGCGAAAGAAAAATAAATGAAAAGCAATTTTAGAACATTTTTGTTAATAAAAATATCTTTAGGAAAAACGATGTTTAGAAAAAGAATTTTAGCAAAAAAAAATTGTAGAAAATAAATTTTTAGAAAAAAAATTATTTAGGAAAATTGTTTTTAGCAAATATGTCCCCCAACCGTTTGAGTAGATTTTGAGCAGGTGCCATTTGAAGTGTAGAACCGTCATTGTACTTTCATGCCACCAAGAAAGTTCTCCTCTACTTATATAAAATTTTTATAATCAGAATTTAAAATCTCCGAAATATCTTAATTAATAATGAATTTTTCTAAATAGCGTTTTAAAGATTGAATATTATAGGATTTAAAAATAATTAACTAATAGAAAATTGTAACTTCGTGTTGGTATTTCAATATTCCGAAATTAATTGTAATTTCGAAAATCCTAATAATTTTTGAATTATCACCAAAAAACTAACTTCTTATATTTTTACATTATTGAATTAGCAACTTTTTGAAAAAACTGCCAGGCTAATATTCACAGTAATCAAGATTATTACCTTAATTACTTACTATACAAAACGTAATAATTTTTATACAAAAAAAAATTTTTTATAATTTTAAATAATAACAATATAATCATAATAATAATAGTATCCCCTTTTTTTTTAATAAACTTAATAATATTATTATCAACGAACATTATACTAACAAGCTTTTATTAAAAAAAAATAGAGAAAAAGTGAGGTTAGAGAGATGAAAACATTATATATATAATTTCATTTTATTTTTTATTTTTTTTAATTTAAAAAGAAAATCTACTTTATATAAATAATAAAAAAAAAAAAGTAAAATAATAATTATTGAAACTTTAAAATCTTTTAAAAATAAAATTAAAAAAAAATTTTTAGATAAATAATAAGTAAAAAATAAATTTTATATCGAGCAAAACATTTTTTATTAAGAGTTAATATTGATTTCTGTTTGGAATAATACTTGAAAAAAAAAAGTAGGTTTTTTTTGTCAGTATATATACTGAAGTAAGTTTTTTAAGAACTTGGAGTATTGAAGTTATATATATATATATATATTTTCAATTTACTTCTTTTAATTTATAAAATATATTTAGAAAAAAAAAAGAATATTTCATTTTATGCACGTACTTTTAACTTTTGTTTTTTAATTAATTTATTATTTCTTTTAATTTATATACTATGGATTATTTTGTTTATGTATTTGTATATGGGTTTTTTCGTGTTGTTTTAGTAAGTTGAAAAGCTTTTAAGGTGTAATGATACACTTTTTGAACAAATAAAAAAGGGGCTGAAACTTTTTGTAAATTTATTAAATATAATTTCAAGAATAGTCTATTAAATTGAAAATGACTGAAAATTAAGAACGAAAAACAAAATCTTGAAGTTATAAAGACAGAGAAGTTGTTGGAAGTGTAAGAAAAAGGTCGAAACTCTTTGTCATATACACTTCTCACCTCTTCCTTGCACGCTCGTGTTCTTCATCGATTTCCAGGCCTTCCAGGGTACTGCTCCCTCTAAACCTGTTCCATGTTAATAGTATTAAATAATTTTAGGAAAAGAGGTTGGGGGGGGGGTTCATAATTTCAAAAAGGGTAGAAAAGGGAAAAGAATCGCAAATTCGAATTAATAGTAATACTTTCATTTCTCAAATATATCCTGAACACAAGTTCCAAATGTATATTTTAATAATTATTTAAGGCAAAGTTTGCAGTTAAAATACGTAATCGATTAAACAATTGCAAATGACTAAAGACTTCACTAATTAAAAACAATAATATTATTTTTTAGAAACTTTGAATCTGAAATATGAAATAAAAATTGCTTGCCATAAACAGAGTTTTGGTTGGACTAAGCATTGGATTATTGTAAATAATTTCACAATCTTAAATTTTTTTTACTAATTTTAAACGCACGAAATCTTAAAAAGTAAGCGAAGCCTTGATATTTTTTTAAAAGTTTGGATGGGTGGGTCCATAAATCTGTACTAAAATATTTGTGGCCAACAGTACGATTAAAAAAAATAATTTTTTTCACTTTTTAACTTTCAAGATAACATCCGCACTTATTAAAAAGCGGTTTTAATTGTTTTCAAATTTTGACTATTTTTAATTTTCAGATATGATTTTTTCTAATCTTTTCGCTAAAGAGCGTATCTTACTATAAAAATTTTTGTCCTAAAAGTTTGCTAAAAATTTCTCTGAATCCGATGTTGAAGTCAAAAACTTTTTACGAACTGCGAAAATTAAAAAAAAATGTAAATTATGACTCCTAAATAAAAAAGTTTACCATTTAATTTGGTCACTTAAGTTGGTGGAAAATAAAGTTTGAAAATGGTAAAGACTGATATCTTAAAGACCATTATTTTGCAATCTTGTGCTTTGAAACTAAATCTTCCTAAATAAATATACGCTGAAAAAATATATAAGCAATCAAGTAATTTGAGACCAACAGGGTGATAATGAAAGGGTCTACAGCTGAGATTGTTACTACGAGAGTTAAAACATTAAAGTTACTTTTCTCACGCATACGCAGTTTAAATAAAATTGTTGACCCCAATCTCCTGGAAGAAAAAAAACTCTTACACTATGCGCGGTTTCGATAAAAGATAAACTATGAAAAATATTAAAATCACTGTAAAAAATAAAAAAATTAAGGCTAAAAAAGATGGGAAAATTAATTTTGGTTCCTCATAGAGGAACCATTGTTTTATATCAAATTTTGTTTTCTGATTTTTTGGCATATAAGCACGTTTTGAGACCCCAGGAAGCTAAAGAACCGGTTTTTAAAAAAAGTCTATATGTGTGTGTGTGTATGTATGTGTGTGTGTGTATATATGCATGTATGTATGACTGTAACCCGTGATATTTCATAACCATTCATTTCAAGACCTAATTTTTTTTTTTCAAAAATTTTTTCATCAAAAAATCTAACTACTTTTTTTTTTAATTTGGATGCAGTACCTCATTTTTTTCCATAAAAGTACTAATATCTAGAAGTATCGCTTTTACACGATATCTTGAATCTTACAATTTATTTTTTGAAAATTTTTTTCACCAAAAACTACAAAAAATACCAATTTTTGTTTCCTTTTGGACGTAGTACCTAATTTATTTCTATGAGAGTACTAGAAATATTGTTTAGTTAATTTTTGGATCCGATACGCAATTTTTCGAAAATTTTTTTTCTTAAAATTTTTGCCGCCAAAAAATACAAAAAAAGCAAATTTATTTCTTTTTGAACGCAGTACTTAATTTCTTTCTATAAAAGTACAAATATATCTAGAATTATCGTTTTTACTAGGTAAAATAAACCATTAAGAAAATATTTTGTTATTGTTAATGAGGAACCATAATGCTTTTTTTTATTTGTATACCTTTGATCAAGAATATTTTGCAGCAGATTTGGAGACCCAAGAATTCATACTGTAGGCACTTGCCAATTATTAACCTGTATATTAAGGATCGTATAAAAAAACAAAAATTTGTCTACCCTCTATTTTGCTATGTACATAAACCTGACTGATTGATCACATCTTTAACGTATCTTTTTGCAGTATCTTCCATAAGCAAAATAATCTTTTATAAAAATCCTCTTTGACATACTAACAAACACATCAATAACTTTTTATGTGCAAAATATTTAGTTTATACATACCCATTTACTTTGTAAGTATGCTTCTGGGTCTTATAGTGTTAGTGCATGATCAATATTCTTAAAATTTAATAAAATTAAAAGATTTATAAATTTAAAAAATTTACTTTTATGTAAAAAATTTTTTTAAAGAAAATTATTAATTTTACTCTATTACACTATGAAAAATATAGAGTATTGCCAAGCTATGCGAAGTTGACGCAACCTAAGCGCGAAGGTAAATACGGCGAAGCGAATATTTACTTGAATCAACTTAAACAGTGACTTGACGGGAGATCCCGTGATTCAATTGAAAGCAAGCTTCTTTCAGCAAAATATTAGCTTGATACAAAAAATGTAATAGGGCTAATTTAAGCTAATTCGAATTTGTTATATCCAAATATAAGATTGAAATTAATTCAAGCTTATCTTAGACTTAAAAAAAATATAATATACTCCCTGATTTAGGGAGTTATAACTCCCTGAAATTTCTGTCATCTCCTCGAGAACCTCGGGATGAAAATGGACCGTATGACGGAAAACTGATATCCTGGAAGCGAAATTTTTAATTTTTCATTCTAAACAATTTTCCAATTTTCCAATATGGCGGACCAAAAACATGAAAATAGAAACTTTCTACATTACCTCTGGGTTTTCGGGGTCGAGAAAAACGTTTCTGTTAATGAAAATTTTATTTTTTTCGCTCCAGCATATTTTCCAATTTTCCAAGATGGCGGACCAAAAAACATGAAAATAGAAACTTTCTACATTATCTGGGGATTTTCGAGGTCACGAATAACGTTTCTATTAATGAAAATTTTAATTTTTTTGCTTTAGCTAATTTTCCATTTTTCCAAGATGGCGGACCAAAAAACATGAAAATAAAAACTTTCTACATTACCTAGGGGTTTTCGGGGTCGAGAAAAACGTTTTTATGAATGAAAATTTTAATTTTTTTGTCCCAGCATATTTTCCAAATTATTCAAGATGGCGGACCAAAAAACATGTAAATAAAAACTTCATAAAAACGATTTTCTCGACCTCTAAACCCCTTGGCAATGTAAAAAGCTTATTCTAAAATGTTTTTTGGTCCGCCATATTGGAAAATTGGAAAATATTCTGGGGCAAAAAAATTCCGATTTTCATTCGTAAAAAAGATTTTCTCGACCTCAAAAACCCCCTGACAATGTAAAAAGCTTATTCTGAAATGTTTTTTGGTCCGCCATATTGGAAAATTGGAAAATATGCTGGGGCAAAAAAACTAAAATTTTCGTTAATAGAAATGTTTTTGTCGACCTCGAAAACCCCCAGGTAATGTAGAAAGTTTCTATTTTCATGTTTTTTGGTCCGCCATCTTGGAAAATTGGAAAATTGTTTTGGATGAAAAATAAAAAATTTTTCCTCCAGTATATCAGTTTTCCCTCGTACGGTCCGTTTTCATCCCGAAGGTATTCGAGGAGATGATAGAAATTTCAGGGAGTTATAACTAATACGTAAGTCAAATATATAGTTACCGGATTCAGCCTAATATTAAGTTGACCTGAGTCTAAAAGACAGCTATTTTAACAAGTATACGTCAGCTGACTCAAGGTTGGGATGCATTGATTTAACCCCGTTAACTTGAATCAAGGGATTATTCACTTTCGGGGACTTAATGGGCACGAAGTTAAAATTTTATTATATTTTATAGTGTAGTAGATAAAAAACTACTGATTTAATTATCTGGACAATTAATATATAAATATATTTATATATATATATGGGTCAAGTTCCTTGAGTTTGAATTAAGATTTGGTTTTTACAATTTTTTAAATTTAAAAAAAATTTAAGCTTATCTCAGTTCAGTTGCTAACTTGTTGGAAAAGATTTTACTTATATGTACTTAAATTTAATTCATCATTTAGGCTCGTTATCAAGTATATAAAATAACCATACTTTAAATATTCGATAATTAAAGTTGACATTTAAATGTCAAATGTACAAGTAAACTATTTTGTATATTACGTAGATATTTGTTTTTTAGTTTTAAACAGTAAATCATTGTAAAGCTTTAAATCTCTAAAAGATGTTTGTCATGACAGAAATGAAATGACGAGCTTAATTAAAACTTATATAAAATAAATTATTATTGGCAACGTTTTCATTTATAAACTAAACTTTATTTCAATTGATTATAATTTTAGAATTACTTTACTTAATTTAAGAAAAAAATATATTCAAATATGTTAATTATACGATTTTTTTTCTTTTTATTAGACTAAAAAAAAATTTTTTTTATATTTAAAAGTGTTATTATAAGATGTTAGAAGAGAAATGTAAAAAATGTAATTTTAGTTAATTGACGATAATTAAAAAAATTTTTTATGCAATTTTCATACTTGGGAGGGAATTTCTCAATTTTGCACTTTTTTTCCAACTCATGTTATTTTTATATTTTTTACAAATTAATCAATATTTTTTCATTAATTTCTTACTAGTCTTATTTCTTAATATTTATTTTTACTCTTTAATATTTTTTGAATTTGATTATGGGACAGAAAAAAAATATTTTGTTATAACTTTCATAAAAATAGAGTCGACTATACTGTATTAAAATCGATGAAAGCTTCCTCTTTTTCCTTCTAATATCAAATCAGTATTTGGCGTTTTTATATAATTAAATTATTTAAAAGCCTAAATCTAAAAAAATAGTTTTTTTTAGCTCAAAAGTTTCTTACTACTAATTTTCGAAAAATGATAGTCTCAAAATTAAGGTTTAAAAATAAGCTGAAATATTTTCAAGAAAATTTATAGTGGTAAAACTTGAAAAATTATTGAATGTAAGACTCAGGGATTTTTCCTCATATAAACTTTATGATATGAATAAGAAAATTCAAATTAAAATACATAATTTTTTGGCTTATTTTCAAAACTATGCACACATACATACTACCACACCTAAACTAAATTTTACTATAATTTTTTTTTTTTAATCTCTGTAATGCTATTCAAGATTATAATTATAAGGACATGTTGGAATACTTACATTGATATTTTTCATCAAAATTAAACAATTTTTAATCGTTTTTAGATTTTTGTTAATGGTTTTTTTATTGTAAAATTTAGTTAATTAAATGAAATTAAGAAATTTTAAAAGTCGAAAATTGGTACAAAAATTTTTTGAAGTTAAGTGGTAAAATTTTACGTTTATTTTAATGCCTTACCTCCTTTAGAAATTCGATACATTTTGTACGACACCGTTTATTTTTATTCCACATAAAATTAAATAAAAAATGAGACGACTATCGTAACAGCATAATGCAATCTAGCATTTCTAGGATCCGGAATTTTTGAGACTAGTTTCCTGACCCAAAATGAAAATTCTGACTCAATTTCTGGATTCCTTATAAAATTTTCTGAATTTCCCTACTTTAGGTTAATTTTAAAAATTCGTAGGCTTCCAGAAATTTTTACTTTAATATTACTTGTTTTTCCAAGAAAGTAATATAATATTTGAATAATTCTGTAAAAATTGAAGAAAATTAATGACATTTAATAACGAGTAAATTAGTTAAATAAAATATAAATAATAATAAATTATTGAATTTTAATACCTAGAAGAGTCTAAAAGTTTCTGTCAATGAATATTAAATATTTATATATATATATATAAGATAAACTTTAATAAACTAAGTTAATTTGATTGAAAGACGTAAATTTTAAGTCTTATCATTTAGGTATAATAGAGCTAAGTGAACGAGACTGTAATATATACAAGAGGACAAAAGCACGTGCCTGGGAAACTAGATCGAAGCGTGCTTTAAGTAGCCGGAGGCTATATGGAGCATGCTACTTGCGGCACCTCGACGATTTTAACCAAGTGTTATAGTATTTCTCTCTTATTCACTCGCTCTCCTATTGTATTCCCTAAATACCTTTTATATATAACTAGTTGTGTGACGACGTATTCAATAATTCCTCGAAAATCTGATATGACAAATTATGAATCATTTAAGAAGCTTATAATTTCGAATGTCCTTTTCTCTATAAGCGAAATCTACTTGTATAACATTTGATATGTCTAATTTCTATTAGTAATAATGTAATACTAATTTACTGTAATTTATCTTAAAATAAAATCAGGCACAAGCATTCTTACTTAAAATAATTTATTATTTACTGTCTGACTGTAAATTGACTTATACCACTCGATATTTAATAAACAATAAAAATGTTTACTTGTTTTATGTAAATTTTTATTTGGATAGAAGAGAGGGAAGGAAGGTTCGTTAGCCTTAAAAAAAATCGTGAAATATATGGCTAAAAAGTTATTAAATATTTTTAATAAAATAATTTTACTACAGCCAGCTCTGAAGCATTCTTCCGTAATTGCTCATTTTTTACTAAAAGTTACACTGTTTAAAGTAAGAGAGGATTCAGATGGCAATAAAATTTTTTAAAACTTTTTTTATTTGTTCCTTTCATAAATTTTTTCCCCTTACATTATTTTATTGTTAGCACGCAGAGAGTGCAAGGCCAGAGTCCCTAGTAAGTTAAAAAAAACTTAAAGGTTGGGTAAACCCAATCTAAATGCATGGGAAAATGTTACTACAGCTAAGTGTTGGGTATAATGCATAATTTTTTGCAAAATTACAATACAATTTACTACTTTTGTAATTTGTAATTATCACCTTTACTTAACGTTAAATTCTAAGCCCAAATTATTCTGATCCCCTAAATCTGGATTATTCTAATTCCCTAAACCTGAATTATACTAAGACCTTAAATCGAATTTATTCTAAGTCCATTATACTTCAGTCAAAATAAGGTTTGGTTGTATAATTTCTGGCCACCACCAGATTTGTTCTAGTGTAGGTTTTTTGAGTCGCTGATCATGAGAATCATGGACTTTTCTATGAGGAATTGGGGCTTCACCCTTAAATTGGCCAAAACTACCCCTAAAAATGGTATTTTCGCTACATTTACTCTAGCCCTCAAAAATTTAGTATACGGGGGTTTTTTGGGTCGCTGATTACGAATATCAAGGTATTTTTTATGAAAAATTAGACCTCCACTCTTAAATTAGCCAAAACTACCCCTAAATGGGCATTTTTGCTGAATTCACTGTAGCCCTCTAAAATTTGGTCTAATGGGGTTTTTTGGATCGCTAATCACTAATATCGAGATATTTTCTATGAAAAATTAGAGTATCACCCTAAAAATTGTATTTTTGCTATATTCATACTAAGCCTTTAATAATTTTTTTAAATTAAAACACTAAGCAAGCCTGATAACTAATAAGATAACCTCTAAGAGTCAATCCCCCTTAAAACAGGGATTCTCGTCATCAAGTACATTAGACAAATGAATCAATAATCTTGATGCTGGATGATGTGAATAATTTAAAAAAACGCTGCCAAACATATTTATTTTCAGCTGAGCATAAACACACAAATTACAATACAATTCGCTATTTTTAAAATTTGTAATTATCACTTTTACTAGAGCTTCAGATTCTAAACCCAAGTCATTTTGATTCTTTATAATCCTTTTATTTTAAGTCCCTCAACCTGAATTATTAATAGTCCCTAAATTGAAATTGTTCCAAGCCCCATTTGAGCACCCCCTTAAATCAGACATATTTGACCCTCCATGATTTTCAGATTTCCAGGGTACCCCCTCCCAATAAAAAAAACGTTTATCTTTAATTATAGATATTAAATTCATCAATTAAAGTTGCGTTAAGATTCTATTTATTTATTAAGACCTTAATTATTTCCTGATTTAATTTACAAATAAATTTTATGCTTTATATACAAACTTTATTTTAATATAAATAATTTGTGGTTTAAAGTTTTATTGTAAATTATTTATAAATTTACAAAACACAAACAAAATGTCCTTTGCTTTCAGTTACAATTAAATCAATTTTCTAAGCATATTTATTTGTATAAATATAAATCTCTATAAACTTAAGTATATAATTGATTTATTGAGTTATTTTGGTTTATTTTATATAATATTATTATCTATTTTAATTCGGGTAATTAATATTAATTTAAAAAATTACTATATCTATTTTTCATTTATATTTTTTTATGTGGAAAAAAAAGCAATTAATTTTACTTTTTACTGTTCAAGTTAAGTTATATATATATATATACTAGTAAAAGTTGGAGGGGGGGGCTCCGCCCCCCCCTGTGTCACATTTCCTTCTGTTTGTTTTGCTTCAAAAAATCATTTTTCATTGCAAATTTATAATTATGCAAACACATTCAAACTATTCAGAGCAGCGTAGGTGAAACATTAATGAAAAATTATAGGTTCTGATTGATTCTCTAGTTATAATAGAGAAAATAAAAAAATTTAACTTAGTACGTATAAATTAGTGCCAAATTAAGTAATACCAATTCTGACAGTAAAATTTAATAATATTTTTTAGGTATTTCAATTTTTAAGCAAATTTACAAAAAATTTTATATATCCTAAAAATAGTAAAAATTGAATATCTCCAAAAGTAAGAAAGCTGAGTCAGAAAACTATAGCCTATGTTATCCGAATACTTTTATTCTTTATTATGACACTGGTTTCATATCAAGTGGTTCGGCGGTTCTTGAGTCATTAGGGTACAGACAAACAGACAAACAGACAAACAAACAAACAAATATATAATATACAATAATATAATATACTATACCCTAAAATTTGAGTGGAATATATATAATATATAGTAAAAAATTTTTAAAATATTTTATAAAATTTTAAAGATACCTCCGTTTTGAATAAAAATTTCAGAGAATACGTAAAAATTAGTGCTGAATTGAATACTATAAAGTGCGATACCAAAATTTTTCGATAGTATCGAGATATTTCAATTTTTGATAAAATTTTTAAAAAATGTTATCAAGTTCAAAAATACTAAGAATTAAATATCTCAAAAACTACGATTGCTAATCAGAAAATATAGGGCCTATGTCACCCGCATTTTTTTTTTTCTTCATTTTGACGCCGGTTTCATGCCAATCGGTTCGGTGGTTCTTGAGTCATTAGGGTACAAACAAACAGACAAACAGACAAACAAACAAATAAATTTTCAAATATATATAGTATTAAGATATAGTAAAAAATTTTTTAAATATTTTATAAAATTTTAAAGATACCTCCGTTTTGAATAAAAATTTCAGAGAATACGTAAAAATTAGTGCTGAATTGAATACTATAAAGTGCGATACCAAAATTTTTCGATAGTATCGAGATATTTCAATTTTTGATAAAATTTTTAAAAAATGTTATCAAGTTCAAAAATACTAAAAATTAAATATCTCAAAAACTACGATTGCTAATCAGAAAATATAGGGCCTATGTCACCCGCATTTTTTTTTCTTCATTTTGACGCCGGTTTCATGCCAATCGGTTCGGTGGTTCTTGAGTCATTAGGGTACAAACAAACAGACAAACAGACAAACAAACAAATAAATTTTCAAATATATATAGTATTAAGATATAAAATATATACAAACATACATTTAAAGAATATTATAGTAGGTTATTAATTATTTCACTATATGAGACTCTTGTAGTCTGATGGCCTAAAAATTTATTTTATTCTTAGGTCATTTTTTTAATAACATCCATTTATTTTGTACTCAAACAAATTTTTATTAAACACTATTGTTTTCTACAAGGGTCAATATTTAAATCATGAAAACTGTACTTTTACCTTTAACCATTTCTTCACATTACCAAAAATCTAATAGGGCAAACATTCAGAATCAAAAATTTCATAAGGATCTAATTTTCAATAAATTGAATACCATTTTTTAAAAGTTTCAGGCTTATAAAAATTTTTTAAAAATCTCTTTATTTCTAATTGTTAGCAAATTAAAGTTTTTTTTATAATATAATTTTACATAATCATTAAAAAAATGCATTAAAAAAACAATGAAAAATAAATTATACGAATGATGTTTATTTATTGAGTTTAAAATCTTGATTAAATAACCTAATGAATTTTTATCTTAATAATGATATAGTATATATAATTATTTATTAATATATTATCGATAAGAGAAATTAAGTTAACTTTTTCCTACTTATGCTACTAATTTATTGCATTCCAAAACGTTTAATTAATGATAGAAAGCTTAAATTGACAAAGTTTTTAGTCAAAGAGATATTTACTTAAAACTATTTCCTTAAAAGTATTGCAGTTATTTTAACTATTTAATTAGTAATTTTCTTAATAGTTATATATATTAGGGTGAATAAAAAAAGTGCTTGAAATTATCGCTTCCAGAAAAATGTTGTTGTACACATGATACCAAGATATCATGACCAGTTTTAGTCCATTTTATGACATTTTAGAGGTCACTGAAGTCGCTCATGACAGTTACACAACATTTTTTTAAAAGGCTTCAAATATGCCTAGGGGTACGTTTTTTTTTGGTTTCTGGTTTCAAAAATCTTGGTTCCAGAACAAAAAAAAACCCTAAATTTACGAAAAACAAACTTTTTAGAGGAAGGTATTTGCAATTTTTTGCTTTCGTTTTTTTTTAAGTAAAAAAGCCATAATTGACATTAGTTACACTCTTGCAATGCCAAACATACAATAAATAAAAAAATTTTTTCTTTTTCTTTAAATTTTACCTTTAGATTAGATAACTTAGCAACAGTAAAATAGTTCTGAAGCCCTAGGAGTGAAAATTACCCCTACAAATATGTTTAACACCCCTAAAAAGCTGTACCTCTAAAACAAGTAGTTTTTGTAGTTTTAGCAGTGCTAAACATTTTTTGGGGCTAATTTTCATTTCTAGTGGTTTAAAATTATTTTTTTTTACTTATTTGACCTAATCTAAAGCTAAAAGCTTTAACGAAAAAAATATGTCTGATTAAAAATTTACTTGTTTCACTTAACTCATAGTTAAAAGATTCTAAAGAAAAATTATATGCATAAATAATAAAATATTAAATTTTTATATATTTTAAGTAACTATTAATTAATTTAAGTATGGATAATTTTTAATAACTTTTTAGGATTTTTATTGCTAAATATTTTAAATAAGCTTATATATTTTAAAATCAACGCTGTGTATATATTCTGCTTTATAAAATAGCACATTTATTTTAATTCATTATTCAATACATTTTTATTATGTATATTAGGAAGGTCCTTATTTTCAAAATTTATGTCCAAAGTAAAAAAGGTTTAATTACAGTTTTTAAGCTTTTACCTTCTAAACAAATGAAAATAAAAAAAATAATTTTTTGGTAGCAGGTAAGTCTAGATAGAGTGAGTAAGTTTTTAGATAGAGTCATACAAGTTTCATTCTGTCCGATTCAAGTCTCGTGGCTATCACATAAGACGTGCCTCGCTGTATTTATGCTCTGAGTTTGCTCGCACAAAGAGAACCATAACGCCGGTAATCATCTGGTCTCTCAGGGTCAAAATGACCTTTCCACGTGGAAGCTTATACTTTAGGGGTATAATTTTTAACTCGAGTATATTTGCCGATATTCCAAGATAGCGGACTAAAGACTTGGATCTATTCTACATTACAGGAGGCAATAAAACGAAATTTTTATTAGGTAGAATCTTTTTCTATTTTTCAGCCCAATATATTTTCCAATTTCCCTCGATGGTGGGCCAAAATCGGAATATATGAAAACTGAATATTTTCCACCTAAAATTGAAAGTTAAACTTCCAAGATACGAGCTTCTGCGTGGAAAGCTCTTTTGGACCCTGAGGGTCTGACATTATGCGACAAAAATAATTAAATAATTTTTTTGGCACAATTAATCTATAAACCAGATGGTTAACCGCCTTATGGTTTTTTTTGTGCAAGCAAACTCAGAGCATAAATACAGCGAGGCACGTCTTATGTGATTGCCGCGAGACTTGAATCGGACAGAACGAAAATTGTTTACTTCTCTGTCTAAAAATTTACTCACTTTATCTAGACTTACCTGCTACCAACAAAATTTTTTTTTTATTTTTATTTATGAACGTCTAGCTTAATTAAAATTAATTTTTTTTAACCTATTTTTCTGGCTTTGTTTACTTTTTAATTATTTAGTATTCTTTTTAGCTATTTAGTTTTAGTTATTCAGTTTAGTTATTCTCACTCAATAAACGTAAAAGTTGAGAAGTGAATGACTCTAAAAACCTAAGTTTTTACCCTAAAAAACAGTGAATTAAACTTAAAACACGTAAACAATTTAAAAGTGTCACCAACCCATTTTTAATTCCACTAGGGGGCAAGCCCACTGCGCGCTCAAACGCGTCAATCCACTCAGTAAAACTGGCTCAATTCATTAATAAATTCAGTATGATGTACTAGATTGAAAATATTCAATTTCTTTCATAATTTTAATAAATCATTATTATCTTTATTTAGAAAATTTATTTTAAAAAAAAATATTAAATATCGCATCTGAATTCAAACATTGATTACTGCCAGAATCCTTTTCATCCCAAAAAATAATTTTTTCTTTTCTACTGGACGGCGAAATTTCATAGTACGATGACGAAGTACTCGAATGAGTTTTCATATTTTAAGGGTGGTATATACTGATGAAATGTTCTATTAGTTTAAACATTTTTTATTAAAATTTACAATTATTTTTACAGATTATAATAAATTAAAAAACTTTAAAATTGCCTTACAAATTTTTATACAGTGCGCTGCTGACCCTGCAGAGCAATATATATTTCATTATAAATACACAAAATTTTATTAATAATTAAGTATTTTAAAAGATAATAAAAATTAAATGACGTGTGAGCGTGAGCTTGTGACGGAAGTACTTCTTGTATTTTACACAGCTAGCACCCAATAAAAAATATGGATCACGCGCATGACAAAATCAGCGAGACCAATCAAAATGAACCCAGGAACATATTCTGATCACACATCAGTTATTTTATTAAAGACAATGTTTACGAGTATTTGATTATCTAAATTTTAAAATAATGAGTGGTCTAATATATACATTTAGTAAAATTTTATTAAATATCTTTTAAATATTTATATGAAAATTCCACATTTTGTATATCCTGATAGACACAATCGAAGGCGACTTACGTAATACTGATGTTTGTTACAATCAAAAATTACGAAGAAAAACGTCTGTTTTCAATTATCCTAATGTAAAATCACGGAAGTAAAGCTTTAGTTTAATTTATTTATTCATGTCGTAGCTAATGGTAAAAATTTTTACCAGGTATATTTTCAATTATGATTTTTTTACAAATATATATATTTTCAGGTTCAGGTTAAAACGCCGGAGCAAATTTTTTTTTTTTTTAATTTTTGGTTTAATGTATTATTTTAGCTCTTGGATTGACGTTTTCACCAAAATTTTGGAAAAATTTTAATTTCAACCATTTATTTCTGATGTTCGAAAATTGGTTTATTTGATATTTTTGATTTTTAGGGCTTTAAAGAGGTTTAATTAACTTAAAATCGATGCTTTTTTAATACATAAATTTTTACACAAACATTTTTTTCATTTTCAGCCACTTCCAGGTTCATTTTTAGTGGTTTGAATTTTTCAAATGGATCGGAAACCAAATTTTTCATCGTAAAATTTGCTCCAAAATTTTCAGAATGTCGGCCTATGTGGAAATTTGTCACAAAAAAATTGATATATACTATTAAAATGTGTGCCCACAATTATTATTTTAATCTGCGAAAATTAGCCAAAATTTGCTAATAAAGGGACCGGAAAGAATTTTTCTTTTCCAATCAATGTAAAATCAGCGTCAGCATAATTTTTTATCGGTAAAATTGGCCATTGCCCAAAAAAGACCAAAAATTAATTTATACTTTGGTCTACAATTTTCAAGCATTAGAAATTTTTGGTCAAAATTAATATTTTTTTAAATTTCCGATAATAACGTCAATACAAGGCCTAAAATAATATATTAAGTCAAAAATTTCGAAAAAAATAAATTTTAGTCCGGCATTTTAACTTGAACCTGAACATATATATTTTCAAATGTATTTTTTAATTCAAAAAGTCTACGTGGGTAATATTAATAATCGGCTTTAATGGAGGCTTTAATATTAAAATCTGCATACATTTTTTCCTTTATACTCTTGATAATAAATACAATGTAAATGTATTTAAATTTAATATAAATACTTTTATATATTTGCAAATTCGCCATTTTGTATATCATGAAAAATTTAATTTCTGGTCCATTTTAAAATTTATCCCTATTAGATAAAGTTTCTGTAAAACTACAGCAGTTCACTTGTTTTCTTTTGCATATAAATAAAATAGAAAAAATATAGATTTTTTGAAATTTGCTTGACTTTTCAAGCATTTTTTTATACAATTGTAAAACATTTTTAAGCGGAATTTTAGGAAAGCAACATAAAAGTGAAAATACCATAAAATAGTTTAAAAATAAATCTCTACTCAAGAGAAACTAGTTGTATTGTACGATGTAATTTGTAATAAAACATTATTGTAAATAAATAAAATAGAAATTAATAAGCCGACGTAATTCACGAGACTAAAAGTCATTAGAATTTTGGAAAAAACGCTAATAGAGCATAAGATCCTACTAATAAAAAGTTACACCCGTAAGTATCTTGTCTTCTCAACCTATCATGGCCTTATCCCAAATGCTGTTACCCTGTTTTAAAAAATTTATAAACAGTCATTTTATTCATCAGGGAAAGGTTTGGCTCCAATTCATGCTTCAGTTAAAATTTGTGAAACAGATAATCACGAGTTTTAAGATATATTTGCATATATTAAAATTGTTTTCAAAGTTAAAATAATATTTTCTATATAAACAAAAAATTAAAAACAAAAAAATTTTTCTGTACAAATTTTTGAATTCTTTTAAAAAAATTAGGCCACATACACTGAAAACAAAATCCGCTTTTGGCTAGCAGAATTTTCTTTCCTAAAGAAAAATAAAAAAAAAAAGAAATTTTCGCTTTTAGGATAAGCGCGCATTGGTACGATACGAATGTAAAAAAACTTTTTTTAATTTTCTTCACTTTTCATTTTATAGATTTCGTTGGTCACGTGCGGAAATATTCCACTAGTCACCAAGAATTTTTTTTTCAGCGTTAGTACGTCAAAATTTCCGAATAAAAAAAAATATATATTTTTTCTTTCTTGCGGGTTGAAAATAATTTTTTCGCCCCACAGCGCGATCGTAAAAAACGCGTTTTCTCACCATCAAGAAAGAAAAATTGCAGTTTATCCATGGTAGCAAAAAAAAGATTGCCCCAGATCGCAGAATACCATCATTGGCTTTGCCTCGGAATTTAATTAACGCGCGATCTGGGCTATTATTTTTTTTGTTCCCTTATTCAAAAATGTACGATATCCAAGCATGCAAATTTAAAAATAAATTTCAGTATAGACGTATACGCAGCTTAAAAATTTCTGCATACACATATACAAGGTAAACTATAAATGTGTATGTACGTCTGTCAGAAATAAAGTGATGATATGCGAGTTTAAGATAAAAAGAGATAGAATACCAGATGAATTCTTAAAGCGGAGGGGATGAAATAACGTTAAAAAAGAGGGCGAAGGGATTGAAAAGAGAAACGCGGATGTGGGCTAGGTAACCAGGTCACTGTAAGTGAGGGCATTGCTTTGCGACCTCCCGGCACTCTCAATATATATACAACTTTTAAACAACAGATCCTTCGTATACTAAAATGTATTTCTATCTCTTTTTGACTTTCGTGCTTTTTTATATCTGTGTATACCCTTAATTGTCATTTATTACAATTATTTTTTATGAATTTTAATATTTTTTTTTTATTTACCTAAAAATTTTACATTAATTAAGTAATATAATACATGATTAATAAAACTACTTTTTTTTATTATAATATGATTATGTTATTAATTTTCTTGTTTTTATATAAAATTGTGTAAATTTTAAAAGTATTAAAATAAGTATATTATAAAAAATAAAAAAAAAATAGCTAAGCATTATAAAAAAGCTCAGGCACGATCACATATTTATTGAGCATTTTCTCTTCACAAAACCTTCATGGGGTCCACACCCTTATAAATTGAAAACTATTATTTATGATGTATTTAAGAATTTCTATTATCTGGGCTTACATAAAAATATTTTTTTTAATTATTGGATATATAAAACTAGTGTTTCTGTCATTATTCGTCGCAACGGAATGAAATTTAGTCAACCTGGAGGAGGTTCAACTAAATACAATTTGAAGAATTTTTTACTAATTTTTTTTTTGTTTCATCGATTTGTTCCTTATATTTTACCATTTTTATCATCTCGTTTATCATTTTTTCCTTAATTTTTTTATATTTGAAATCGGTGTTTTCGATATTTTCTGCAAGGACTGGATGAAATCACATCAGATTGGAAACCCTGCCACTAGATCTGATTTCAAAAAAATTACTCCAGGGGATTTTCGATTCATCGAGTAGTTTCTGAAATCATGAGGATACACCTTTTCGTACGTACCTCCCTACACACGTCAAGGTGAAATAGGCATTTGGAGGCATCGAAATGACCTGGGGACCAAATTTCTCCACGAATTGAACAATTTAAAGACTTCCATTTTTTAATCGTACAAACTTATAAGGCATTATTTCATCTATGCATTACATAGATAGGGTGATCGTGCCTAAAAACTTATTTTTACACTTTAAATTTTTTTTGTTATTATTATTATTTTTTTCTTTTTAAATGTATTTAGTATAGGAAAAAACAACATACGTGTTTGCTATCTTAATTTTAAAATAAACGCTTTTTTTGTACGTGAAATCCTTAAAAGTTGTTTTGTTTTTTTTTTATTTCTGAAAGAAAAAGTTAGAGAAATGAAAAAATTGACTTTATATTATATAATCACTGTTTAATATTTTGTAAAAAAGAAAAATTTTAAAATAAAATTATAAAACGTGTATTGACGGTTTATATCAAATATTCGTATTCGAAAAGGTTATTTATTAGGCTGATTAAAAAAACCAATCTGAACTTACGTCTCGCTGTTAGTTTTACTGTTAAAATATATTACATGATTTATTTTGAAATTTTAAATATTTCTCTTTTACTCTTTTTTAGAAATTTCCTAAAACAAATTTCATCAAATTACAAATTAGTTTTATAAAAATTTAAGAAACAACAGCTTGGTTTTAAAATACATGGATCAGCCCATATGTAAATATATCTTTGAAGTCAAAAGATTTACAACGAAAATTTATAAGGCACCATCTACAGTATGAGAAAAGCTTATTAAACTTAACCTGCTATTTTCTCAAAACTCGGTTTATAAAAACTAAAAATTTTCTTGTTATAAAGTAAAGCTTTAATCAAGTTTATAATTTATGCATTTGTTTAGAAAAAATAATAATAACCTGGTAGTAATTTTAGCAGTTGTTTACGACCTCGAAAAAGAGAAGTAATTATTTAGTATAAGATATTTAAATAAAATTAACTTATTGAAATAAAATATTTCGAAAAATTTTTTTATTACTTCATTAGACACAATTAAGAAAATTCGTAATCTCTCTTCACTGGAGACGTACCAAATATTGTCGTTTTTTATTTTGTGGCCAATTTAATTTTTTGCTATCATTCGAGAAACAAAGTTTCACCAAAAAACTTATAGTCTAAAGTTCGAATAACAATTTTGGAGCCATAAAAAATATAGAGGTAAAATTATTATCATTGATTAGAAGTAGCTTTTTCTGACACGTAATACGTCTATAAAATTTAGGAGATCCACGCCTAATACTTAAATTTCTTAAAATTACAAAATTTATCTAAATACATTCAAATTTCAATATAATCCACAAAAATATACATTTTTAGTCATTTTTCATTTCTTTATTTTTTTATGCACTGAAACTGTAAAAAATTATATTTTTTAATAAAATTAATCTTATTTGAGGTTAATTACTATTTTGTTAGGCGTGGATTAACTCACATTTAAAACTAACTAAATTTAGTAAAATTCTAGAAACATACAAATCGACAGGATTGTATTACAGATTGAATGCATTAAACATACAGTAAATTCACTGGTAAATGACCGGCCTACAGTGAATAATCAATAGCAGCATCCAGAATTCTTTTAAATGTTTGCTAATTACATAAGACCCAAAGAAAAATATTTAAAAAAATATTTTTTTTTGGTTCAGAAATTTTTTTTTCAAGTCCCATCATGCCACGATGTGTCGCGTTTTAAGTGAGTAAAAATCATTTTGTAAAAGAGAGGACAAAATTCTGGACGCCACAACCGAAAATTCGTTTTCACTTTACGTACAATGAAATTTTTTTAAAACACGATTACTGATCATAGTTACATAAAAAGATAAAAAAATTTTTTATTTTTCATAATTAAATTAAAATAATTAAAAAAAAATGTACGTATATTTTTTTAAAAAATTTATCGAAAATCGATAAAATATTATATTTTATAGTCTTTCTTATAATTTAATAACCTTGGATACACTCAGAGTCAGTAAAGTATTTTTCGTATGATTAATTTACCATATAAAATCGATATTCACATTGTACAGTTTTAATTTTTTTTAACAATCTTTTAATAATGCTAATATATATAATAACTTATTTTTTATTTTTCTTTTTCTACCTTATTAAATTATATTCTTGTTTAAATATTATTTTAAAATTATATTATGTTCTAAAATGTACGTTGAAAAAAAAATTAGATATGGAAAAAGAAATAGTGTAAACTTGAATGTTGTAGTGACTTTTTTTTTGCTGATAGGTCGATACAATTTTCCAATGAGTATCTATATGTTTTTTGGGTCGCTGAATGCGAATATGAAATCCGGTTTTACCTAAATTTAGTTAAATATGTATATGGTATAATTATAGTTACCCACAATGGAAATTTTGAAGTTATGTTTTGCAGGTTTTTCAACATTTTTATCGATTACTTATGTTTTTTGGGTCCAAAACATGAATATGGCGATAGTTTTTACCTAAAATATTCTAGTTGCCCACAGTAGAAAATATTGAAAAAAAACCAAAACAATTTACTTAAAAGTGCTTATTGTGGGCAACTAGCGTTCTTTAGGTGAAAGCATATATCATATTCGATAAAAATGTTTGAAAACCCTCAAAATATAAACTCCTATTGTAGTAAATTCCTATTGCGGGAAATTCCACCGTTTTTGGTAAAAATAAGTTTCATATTCGTATTCAGCGACTCAAAAATTATTCAGTGGAAAATTTTACGGCCCTATCAGCAAAAATAAGTGATTACGAAAAAGGAGCTCAAGCCTAATTATTAAGGGCGCTCTGTCCACCACAGGGTGTTTTTTGCGCAGCATATTTGTAACTAAAATATTTTAACCATATATTTATTTATAATAATTTTTTAATGAAAGAATCAATGCTTTTCAATATTCAGTACAAGAATATAAAAAAAAAAATTAAAAACGTTTGTTTGTTTAAACAAATACGACCTGTTAAATTTTTGAAATTTTTGGGTCATAAAAGCCTGAGTTCCCAGATCTGGGCTACTTGGATCAAAATTCTGCTTGGCTAATATTGAAGATCATTCAATTCTGGGTAGAGGTATCGTGGGAAATTTTTTGCTAAACCTTTTCATTAATGAGTTATACCTTTTTGTTTGTAAATTGTAGATTATTTTTAACTTTTTTTTTATAAACAATTAGCTGTAACTCATTACTGAAGAGGGTTAGCGAAAAATTTCCCACGATAACTCCACCTAGAATTGAATGATCTTCAATATGAGCCAAGCAGAATTTTGATCCAAGTAGCCCAGATCTGGGAACTCAGACTTTTATAACCCAAAAATTTCAAAAACTTAACAGGTCGTATTTGTTTAAACAAATAAACATTTTTAATTTTTTTTTTATATTCTTGTGCTAAATACTGAAAAGTATTGATTTTTTCATTAAAAACTTATTATAAATAAATATATGGTTAAAATATTTTAGTTACAAATATACTTCGCAAAAAACACCCGGTGGTGGACAGAGCGTCCTTAAATGAAGAAAAAACAAATTTTGTATTTATTGGGTGCAAGGAAATTAACTTAAATCTTATGCTACTATTTATATTTAAAAATTTATTTGTGTGCGTATATGGGTGTCTGTTTGTACCCTCATAACTTAAAAGCCACCAAACCAATTAACATAAGTAAAAATAACGTAAAAATGAAAAAAAAGTATGCGGGTGACATAGACTATAATGACTATTCATACAGCTTTCACATGTATTGTTAAACTTTTCAGTTGCTTCCAAATAAGAAGTCATACTGTAGGAAGAAAAAATGCTTCGATTAGTCTAATTTTGTGCAAACATTTTATATACATGAATGCCAATTAATTTTTTAGCTCTCTGGGTGCAAATTGGTTCAATTTAGAATTATATTAACAAAACCAGTTACAAGATTTTTCTGGACATAATCTATAGCAAAATTTTCCATTGAATTCAAATTTGACATTATTTTTTTATAATTTTTCTTCTGAATGGCTGTATTAATTATTTTTGGTTCTAAACACGAAAATCTAAATTTTTAAAATTCCAAATCACTTAGAAAATTCAAAGTTGATCAAGAGACTTGTTTTTATGTAGATATGCCTTATGATGAAAAAAAACACGGTTAAAAGTAGTTATTAGTGTTTTAGCAGCTTCATGATAAATTACTTTTCATAAATTTTTAATTTTCCTTCAAGTCACGTGACCAAATAAATATCCAACCGAAAAATCGGATTCTTGTGGAAAATTTTACACAAGGATACAAAGTAAAGTGGTTTTTGAAGGGTTAATGTAATTATGACAAAATTTTAAAATTAATAATTTAAAAAAATTAATAATTTAAAATATAGTTAAAGTAAAAAAGAAATGTCGTTATTTGAGATTTAATTTTAAAAAAAAAGCATTTGTTTTAATTTTCAATCCAATTAAATTGAAATAAATTTGCAACTTTTTCTGTATTTAGTGTTTTTTTTTAATTCTTCTTAATTGAATTGCTTAATATAAATGTTTTCTACGATTTTTGACTGAAAAATACGATAATAGTTAAATTGGTTTCTGTAATTTTTTTATTTATTTGAAAAGAGGTTTCTAAATTTAATAAAAAATGTGTAAGTACAGGCTAGTGTAGATTCCTATAGAAATGTGATATTTCGTTTAAATTTAATAAATTACATTAAAAATCTCTAATAGGAAATTTTTTGATAATTATTTTAATCATTTATATTAAATATTTTTATTTCAAGTTTTCTACATCCTACAAAAGCCAATGTATTTAAAAATATCAACAATTTTGTATTTTAGCTCAAAATAGTTAACTACAAAAAAAAATTTTTTTTTTCTAGATTTAAATTTATACAGAAATACTTTGAACTAGAAAAATTATAAATTAAATTTTATTATTTAATTTTTTTTTAAGTACTATAATAAAACCGATCATATACTTTAATATAAATAAAATATTTCAATTTCCTAGTTTGACAGTTACAGAAACTTTTTTTTTTCGTAGAATTTATCCATAAAACGAAATGTACTTGACAAAATATTAATATTTAAATTTGGAATAAAACTTTTTAATAAAAATATATATTAGACACTTGAATTTTATTTTATTTTTACAATTTTTAATAGTGTTTACTAAAAAAAGAAAAATTTTGAATTCTTTGAATTATTAAATTTTTGCTTAGATCTGTTACTTATTAGTAGTACAGTAAAATTACATTATACTGATTTTTTTTTAAACTTTTGAATGTTGAAAATTATATAAAACGTAAAAAAATTTTTTTTTTAATTTTCAACTCATATGAATATTTCTCACTACTTGAAGAAACATAGTGACAATCATTGGGCAGCCTTTTTTTTTGATTGATGATACTTAAATTAACCTGGCAACTTTTTAAATTAATTCCCGGTCTAATATGCGTAAAAAATAACAATTTTTATCTTGAAAACTTAATGCGTGAAATGATTATTATTATTTTTTTTTTTTTAAGATTAAATTGACAATCTATTTTTTGATTTAAATATCTTTTAAAATCCTTGACAATTGAATAATTTTTAAATACAAATAACCGAGCAAGTAAAAATTTCTAACTACCAACGATGAAAAATTGTACGCGAGACTAAGCTCCAAAAAACGTATGTTTCAGACTGCAGCCGAGTTTTTTTAACAAAAACTAAGGAATGCGTTGTTTATTTTATTTGCTTCATTCGTGCGCAATCTGTCAGTACTAGGTAAACTTTATTTGTTAAGTTAGGTCGTTATATGTTTTTTCTGGGTACTAAAATAATATTAAAATGTAAGAACATTTTGTAACTTTAATTTTTTTTTATAATTTTTAAAAATTCACAAAAGTTTTTCACTGGCTCAGAAAAAATGTTTGCAACAACTTTTCTGTAACTCCCTATCAAATTTTATAAAAATTCTCAACTTTCTGAAAGGGATCAAAACTGCTAACCGACCATCTCATACTTTCATACTTTACCTTCATATATGATATTAAAAAATCATTTCATTTGCGAGAAAAATCTATTGCTTTGAAATAACCACATTTTAGGGTTAGGGTTAGCATTTTCCAGCGGCCTGTTAAAATCTATGACTACTTATTTTTCATAAAAAATGCACGCTATTGAGCATTTACTGAATTTTTCTCGTTGCTTGTAATGCAAATTTCTGTTCTGAAATACCCGAAATTAAAAAAAAAAAATAAAACAGAAGAATACTCACATTGACTAATTGAAAATTGACAAAATTAAAAAAAATAAAATGAAACTAGAAAAATAAGGAAAATATAAAGTAATTTGCAAAAAAAAAAAAAAAATGAATAAAATAGTTTGTCTAATATTGAATAAAAAAAAGAATATATAAATTCAAAGATAGACAATGAAATAAAAGAGAAAATAAGAGAAATAAAATTTAATTTTCAAAAGTACATTTTTATATATAGACATAGAATAAAATAAGCGGAATTCCGTAAAAGTAAATCAAGAGCAGAAAGACTTTATCAGAAAAGTTGTTTGCTTCTAGAATCGCCGATATCCGTAGAACCAAACGTTTTACAGGGTAGACAGTTATTGACAAACCTAAGACTTGGCGCCCTCGTTTTCTTTATTATTTTTTTTTTTTTTTTGCTTCTTTTCTATTTTTCATGCAATTATTCCTACAATTAGCTATCGGGTTTGATTATAAATGGTTTCACAATCAGTTGAATTAAATATTGACAAACCAATTTCTCTATTTTTACTTATTTATAAATAAATTTTTTTGTTTCATTTCTTAACTGTTGTATCTACAATTAAATTTTTAGATAATACTTGAATTTAATATTAAAAAGATTTTTTGATATTGCATTTTTTTCTTTTTCTGGTATAGAAAGTTTTATAAAATTTAATTTTGATATAAATTTAAGCTTAAAAGAAAACAAGATCTTCTACTACTTTTTTTTACTTTTACCTTTCTACTTGAACTTTAAAAAAGCTTCAGGCATATAATAATACAAAAGTGTGGCGTTTTTCATAGTTCGTATACATATATATATATATATATATATTTGAACTGTACTTCGTTTGGAGAATTAATTGTCACATTTTTATATACAAAAGTGTATAAAAAAAAAAATTTAATAAAATGAAACCATAGAAAAATTATTATTTTTATATTAAATTAAATTTTTTTTACAATTTTATTCTTTTCTTTTACATATACCAATGTAAAAATGAAAACTTGTTTCTATGTATATATACATGTGTATAACAGCATTGCATTGCTTAAAACCGGTGATACGCTCTAAAAATTCTTGTCCGGATAATTATTATCTGCAGTAAATTTACGACCAGGATAGTAATTACTCAGACAAGAATTTTTACAGTGTAGATATAAACACAAGGTTCAAGGAAAAAATGAAGAATTTTATTCGAAAAAAATTTTTTTGGTCAGTTTTCGAAATATCGTTTTTAGCTAAGAAACTTACAACCGGTTTGTGAACTCCCTAACAATAAGCGGACATGTTTAAATTTATACTTTAAATTACCGCTAGTATTTTGTAACCATTAAATATATAGTATTCTAAGATAATGGTTAGAATTCATATAAATTTAAGCTCCTAAAATCCTTATTATTCTAGAACCCTTTATTGAACTTATTCTAAGTCCCTTTTAAGGCGCGATTTCAGTTTTCGGAAAAAAAGGTGGCTTTTTAAAATGCTTATATTTTTTTTACTTTATTAAATTAAAAAAATTTTTTTTTACGCGATTATACAATAGTTAAATTAACATATTTTATTATTTATTTTTTTTTTGCATTTATCAGTCTGGATATATAGCCCGCCAAATTCGAGGTAGTTTCTTGCGGCTTGCACGATATCTCGCCTCCAGGTTGCCTAAAACAAAAAAACCAAAAAAGGTTGTTTTTAGGATCGGTTTGCCAACGGTGTAAACCGCAAAAAAAAAAAAATTTTTTGAAAAAAAAAAATGCCAGTGAAATGAAAAAAAAACCGTTTTTTTGGCACGAAATTGGACCTTGTAAACTAAACAAAAGGCCAAAAAAAATTTTTTTTTTTGATTTTGTCGGTTTACACCCTGCACATTTAATTATTTAACAAAATTTTAAAAAAATTAGGTAAATCGTATGTATACTTTTTGAAAGAGAGTGCAACCCGATTCAAAAAAGACATTTCGAGAGAAACGCGTTTAAAGTTTTTTTTTAGTATACTTACGTATATGAATATCTTTACAAAAACTTTAATATCTCCTAAACGCGTTGGAATTTTATTTCAAAATTTTTTTTACACATTCTTAAATAGTTTTTAAATAAAATAAAATAATTAAAAAAAAATCAAAAATTTTTTTTCGAAAACTGAAATTGCGCCTTAATCGAAATTATTCTAGGTCCATTTGATGACCTTCCCCCTCAACGACATGGTTGAAGTACCCCCCCCCCTCTCTCTGCACAGCAATGTACTCAATTTTAATCTACAGTAAAAAAAAAACTTTCATGTAATAACAGTTAATAACAAAAAATTGATATTCAAAGGTACTTTTCTTACGAAATTTAGATGCTAAATTATTTGACACCAATAATTCATTAATTATTTTTTTCACCAAATAATAAAAAATCTTCTGAAGCCTACTTACATAGGATAAATTCGCATACATACAAAAGTTCACATATACATATAAATTGGTGGTACATATTTTTCTTCTTGAAATATATTCTTGTGTACGTTATTTACAAGTCACGTGCATTACACGTGACTTTAATAAATATATATATATATATATAGTGGTACATTTTATAATATAATATAAAGTAGTCATTTTATTTAACGATATTCTATCTACAGGTATAAAAATTTTTTTTTTTAATATTTTTTCTCTTTACTATAAATAAGTGTCTGTCTTAATATTAATATAATAAAGACCAGAAGAAATTATTACTCTAAAAAATTTATTTAACGATTATTTATATATAAATTGAGGTGTTTTGTGTGTGTAAACTTTTATTGTCTGAAATATAAACTATTAAGAAACTAAAAAACAAATTTTAGCAACTTTACCTAATTAATTTTTTTTTTTTTTGGTTCTAAAAAGAAAGCAGACAGTTTAATATTGCTCTTACGGGGATTAACTTTGGATATGATAAATAAATACCTAATTTTTCCATTCTCAATTTGTTTTTTACTTTTGCCTACATCAATAATTAACAATTTAATAAAAACTATGAAAATACTATGAATTAACCTGAAATTACACGAATTCACGTATATATGTACGTCGATAATATAGGAACCGACTATTACACGCACTAAACACCTTAAATAGTTTTAGTTGAAACATTATTTTTCTTAGGCTGTAAAAGTCATTATATCTAAGCTGAGAAAATTTTAAACATAAAAACCAGACGATAATAATTCAACATTTGGCATGAGGTACAATAAAAGGGAAATCGAAATAGAAAAAGATAGAAAACTGAAATGAAAATCTAACTTTTACACATAAAAGTTAAATCATTTCTAAATGTTTTGTAAATTTATAGTTTTGAGGTAAAAAGTTTTCAATGAGATTTTAGTAAAGTTTCGTTAATAATATAAGATTAAACATAATGTGGTTGATTTTAAAACAACTTTGTGTAGCTATTGTTGATATTTAATAAACCAACAGGAAATAATGTGTTGCTTATACTGAAATTTTTAAATATTAACTCATTAATCAGAAATCATAATCTTTGCAAATAATTTGAGCTAATTTTTATTTAAAATTTAATATATTATTATAATTGTAAATTTGATTACCTGACTACGGTAATAATAATTTTCATGTAAATCTAAAATTTAGCAAAATTGATCCACCTCAGTAAATACTACGTATCTAAACACAATTGCGAAAGTTTCATTCATTTTCCAATGGATAGTTTTGAATAATTATCGATATTAGGTCAAAATATGCAAAAAATTTACAAAAATACCAATAACTCTTACTCTTTAAGGAATTGAAATTGAATAATATTATTTATTGAAAACTTTAATTATTAGTCGAGAAGCTGTATATATTAGATGAATTGCAATTTTTTTGCACAAAACTTGTGCAAAGCTACTCATATGTGATGGGGAAGTTTCAAAACATATTATTTATCATTTTAAGGACAATTAGAAATATTTCTTACGAAACATGTCAAAATAACTGAAATTGACCGAAAAATACAGTTTTCCGGTATTAGGGATGTTTTCTCAGGGTCAGGACCTAAAAATTTGAAATCAGCGTACCGAAAAACTTACCTATCACACACTTATATCTAACATATACGGCTTCTCGATTGTTTAAATTATTCAAAAGTATTTTATTCACCTAGGTGATGCTAATTGAAGCCAATTGAATTTTGACTACTTTATTCAAAATTTTTTTCAAATACCAATTTATTTTACAATTAACAAAATTACTCCATCGCATTTAGTTTCATTCAGTTACGTTTAATTTAATAGATGAAGTTTCTAAATTTATAAATAAAATAAAATTTTTTAACTGATAATTGTACTTAAACTGACGTAGATTCATGAAAAAATATATTTTTGATTTAAAAATAAAAAAAAATAGTTATTTTCCACATTTAAAGATTTTTCATACAATAAAAATCATAAATAATAGAAAGTTAAAGAGAAAATTTTTCAATTTCCTGTCAATGAATACACATGATCTCACAAATTTTAATCAGAATATTGAATTTTTCTTTTTTTATTGAAATCTACATAAAATAGAAATAAAATAGGAAAATAGAAGAAAAAGGCAAACCTCAGAATGCGAATAACCGCAACAAATGTAACACCAGAGGCAATAAAGCGTCGAGTAAATTTCCTTTAAAACGCATTTTTAGCCTCGAAGGGAGCTTTTGTCCCTATTTTATTTCTACGTTAAATTTTCATTTTTTATGTATCTAAAATATTTCTTCTAAAAATTTTATTTAACCAAGACTGTAAAGTGCATAATAATTCAAGATTAAAAAAAATTTAATATTAATAAAAAAAAAATAATAAACGAGTTAATTTTAATCTTATTTCAAGTAGAAAAGCTCAGAGTTTATAGTAAGTCATTTAAATTTTATTATAATAAAAAAACTAAAAGTTAAATATTTTTTATACATAAATACATAATAATTAAAAATATAAAATTGCAAATTTTAAACTCAAGTAGTAAAAGTCAGTTTATAGTCAGACATAATAATGACATAATTTTAATATATCAAACCTTTGTCTTAAGTTACGTCTTCTTTAATATACTAATTTTATTCTATATTCAAGAGTGATAAGGGTTACTCATTAATGCATGAAAGCTAAAAACAAAAATTATTAATAATTTTAACGAAAATTATTTGAATTTTATTTTTTTCTTTTTAATGCTCTAAATGGTTTAGTATTTCAGTTTAATTATATAATTAATACTTACAATGTTTTTTAAAAAAGATTAAAAATCGCAGACTTTTACTCGCCTCTAATATATTTTCCAAATAAGTTTTCCGGATTTACAGTAACTCCAACTTTTACTAATAATGACTATTTTTGACCTAATATAAAATTTTGAAAATTTTGAATAGTAAAAATATTTATAAAAAATGATAAGAATCGATATAATCATTTTACAAATAGCATATAATACAAAAAGAAAAGAATTTTATCGAATAAATATATCTTTTGTTAAAGATGTATTATATAAAACAAGTATAAGCTCTAAATATTTTTTACAAAAGCAGAAAAAAAATATAGGCAAAATGTAAACAAGATTCTTCAATAAACGTATGTATATATTTGTAGATTTCTTTTTTGTTATCAGATTACCTAAATATCTGTCTTCTCTATTCTCTTTTTGGTTATGATTTCAAATTTTTTTTTATTTTTCCTTTTGACTTGACATAATTTGCTATGTGTGTTTAAAAATTTGTGCTATGTTAACAATATGCATTTTTTTATATTTATGTACTTAGTTGAAAAGTGAGGTTAAAATTTTATTTTATAATAAGTAAATCTCAAAAATACGTATGATTCTAATTTATTTTAGTTTTTATTGTATTCTAATAAATTGTTTTAAAACTATATCGGGCGAAAGGAAATAACAATTTTTTATAATAAAAATGAAAACGGTGATAAAAATTATTTCTCGCAAGTAAAATGATTTCTAAAGATTATATAAGGATGGTATTCGAAATATCCTATTTGTAGCGATTTTTGTTTTGAATTCTATTGTAAAAGCTTTACAAACTTGGGAGGCCCTGGAATCTCCATAGCAGTGACAATTTTTTTTGAGATTAGTGGCTGGGCCTAGATTCTCTACTAATTTTACAGCTTTATCAAGAGTGAAAAGTTTAATAAAGTCCAATGTTTTTAGGGATTCTATTATTTTGACAATTTAAAAGAGTGCATAAATTAAGCAATAATACTTAAACAATGTCATAAGGCGTTTTATAAACTTTATTTTAGGTCTAATTCAAGTTTTCAATTATAGTTTTTATCTCGTATCAAACGAAAAGAATAAAGAATCAAGGCCCTGGTACGATTGGCATGGTACGATAAAAAATTTACCAATTATAAGTGCATATAATATATTAGTTGAAATTAAATAATTAAATTTTAATAAAATAATTACTCAAGAAGCTGCGTACCTACAACAGCGTTGACTGCGTTGGCGTTCGTTCGCTCATCAGAACAAGTTTTCAAGCGAGTAAAATTTAGAGTGATTTGAAAACTTCTTATAAATAACCTTCTGAACCACAGTACTAAGAAAGATATACATTTAATCAAACTTTTATTATTTTTTGGTAATTAAATTTATGATATAATTTAAAATTTTATTATAAATTATCATAATACGATTTTATTGACATACAGATATATAAATTTTATGGCTAGTCTATTCAAACATTATTACGCTTCAATAAATATCTTAATTTTTCATTTCGTTTACTGGGTGAAAATAATTACCATTTACTAAAAAAATAAGATTTCTGAGATAACTTAATCACTTCTCGGTATGGCTACCAAGCACATGAAAAAACATCTTTTTTTATGGCACCAAAAACTTGTTAGATAAAAGCCTATTTTTTAACAATTCTTAGGAGTCATAATTTTAGGAATCTTATTTTTTTGGTAAACGACACCTAATTTCACCTAATAATTAAAAAAACCAAGCAAATTTCTTAAATAATCCCATATAAAAAGATTAAGCTTAATTTTGGGTAAGCTTACTGCCGTAAGCTTAGCTTTAAAAAGTTTATTAATTTAACCAATTTTTCGAAAAATAGGTTAAATATTAAGTTTTTTAAGTTAATTAAGCTTACGTTAAGCTTAATCTTTTTACGTGGGATAGACCAATATAAAAATTGTGATCGCCCGCATTTATTAAATATATTTTTTATAGATACTCAATAATAATAAAAAATTAAAAACTTTAATAAAAATCCATTTTTGATAGTATTAGTTTTGAAAAATTGCACTAAAAGTAACTTTTTGAAGAAAAAAAATTTTTAAATTAATTTAATTTAAACTTTTTCTTGAATTTATTTACTACACTTCGTGTGCCAGCCCTCGCACAGTGAAGGGGTGACGTTAAGTTGTTAGTCATGGACTTTTGAGCCAAAAGGACCATTTTGGGCTAAAGGTCTCAAGCGACAGCAGTATCGGTTACAACTTGATACCATATAGAGATATGAATAAATGCCTTGTCAAATGAACAAAAGGATTGAATCAGTATTATGAAGCAAAAAAAATACTCGACCTTTAGACGAATACGAAATAATGAAGAATAAAAAAGAATAAAAAAGCTCCCCTTACGTATTATATAAAAAGAAACGGAAAATCTTTAGAAACATGAAAGAAGCACATCTTTCTTGAAATGTCACTTAAAAAATGAAAAAAAATAAATTTTATTTCTTTAACGATCGATTACTTGAAAGAATCAGGAAATTATGTATTGTATGTAACTTCTACTTTATATTTAAAAAAAAAATTTTTTTTATATTATATGTTTGACTAAAAAAGTGTCAAAAAATATATTTTAGGTTTTTCATTTTTTCATCCAAAAGAATAATGGAAATTTAATAGGTTTAGTGAAAAACGAAAATTATTTTTTTTCTTTACAATTTTATTTAAATTTTTACTCAAATACAAATTTACTTACCAATTTTTTCTGTTAAGTGTAGTCTCAATTTATTGAAATTACTACCAAAAAATTTAAGATAAAACAAAACATTAATACAAGTAAAATAAGCCCTTTAGGAGAAAAAAATGTAAAAGAATTTTATAACATAAAAAAAAAGAATGAGGTCAGTCAGTATAACTTGGAGATCACTTCAGGTATTCGAGTGACATTCTTGTTAACGTTTGCAAAAAATCTGATGTTTCACTGTCAGCTACATGCATATTTACTAATACAGATATAAATAATGTTTATCATTAGTGCTTTAATATATTTTAAATAACAAAATATTTGTCACTAATTAAAATCATATTTGAAATCATAATTTTAGGTTTATAAAGTACAATACTACTATTTTCTGTTTAGAAGTAAGTTTCGGTGGTAAAAATATTCTTTAAAATTTCATACCATTGTCGATCATAATTTTGTTCAAAGATTTTGTAATATGATTAAAATAAATTATTATATTAAGTTTCTTACACAGAGAAGTACGCTTCTTGGTTCCCAAAATGATTTTATTTTTCATTGGCATTTAAGAAAAATAATTCTTCGATAACTTATTTTTAAAATTATTGAACTCGATGCATCAATGCACTTTTGTAAACACACAATGATTTTCGAGATGATATTATTTTTTAAGCATCGCAAAAAGTTCGTGGTTATGTCCATAATATGGCCATGTTTCGCACCTCGACCAACTTAACTAACTTTTAATGAAAAAATTTTTCACAAGGGTACTAATAAAAATTAAATATTTAAAAAATTTTTCAAATAAAACTGACTTTATATGATTATTAGGCTAACAGTTATTGTAAAAAGTTATTAAAATTTTATATTACCAGGTGAAATTAGCTTCCACCTAAAAAATAAGATTCCCAAAGTTATACTGCTCATTTAATCACTATTAATTGTTGTCACCAAGCACTTGAAAATAGGATTGTTTCTTATACGGGCCCAAAATTCGTTTTACAAGAACCCACGAAAATACTTAGGATAAATCAAACGAGCTAAAATTTTGGGAATTTTAATTTTTTCATTTCTTGAAAATCCAAGAAATTTCTAAAATTAAATTATTCTTTCAGTGTTAATATTTTAAAGCTAATTTTTTCTAAATAAATAATTTAAAAAAGTAAATAAAAAATTTTAATATAAATAAAATTTAGACCATTTAACATACAGCATTAATTGGTACTGATAATTCAAACTATAGAGTTAAATTAAACTACAAAACTATACATCCTAAGTAAATTTTAGTTGAAATATTACTATATTATATTGTCACTTCAAACATGTATTAAATTTATCAAATTTATATGTTAAAATATAAACCCTTAAAAATTTTCTCAAAAATTGACATTATTTTAATTTTACTAAATATTAATTTTAATAATTAAAAATATATTCAAAATTTTAATAACATAAAGTGTATATGTGATAATTTTTTAAAAGTTAGTAATATAAACGTAGCACTTGTTTATTTTTTAGAAAGATAAATTTAATGCTGGTTGGCTTTTTTAACCGTTGATATACTGGAAAAAAATTTTACTTGACGTAAGCAGATTTTTTGTTTACTTCAATTTTTAACAGTTGCATACAAGTAAAAAATAAGTAAATAATAAATTCATTATGCTGCTATAGGTATTAGTTGATTAAAAAAATTTTTATAGTTGGCTTAGTATTAAATTATTATTATTATTATCCTTTTATTCTCTTAGTATCATTGTTTTCGATTTTGATGAAAAAAAGACGAGAAAAAACCAAGCTTTTTGTTTTGTTTTCAATTCTTTAACCTTCCATAGAATTATCTGTATGCTAGCTGAAAGCCTATAGTTGGTACTCTGCTTTCATTAAACATGCTATAACATTAAAGCCATTTCTATGACCGAATTTGGGTGGCGAAATCTGGATTTTGCATTATTTCTTATCTTAGGGGATAAATGTTTGCTTTCACCCTTAAAGCAAATATTGCCTTTCTTTGTCTCTTTTTTGCTATATGGCTTTATATTCATTGTATTTGCAAAATAAGCGTAGAAATTTTTTTAGTAATATATTACATACGGGGCGAAATTTATGAAATGGTCGCTATCTGCAAGATTGATCCCTCAAAACTTATCCGTTGTTGGTTTACGGGGAGTTTGTAAATCAAAAATATGAACTTTTAGCTTTAAAACTGGATAGATATAAGAAATTAGTTACAGTTAAAGAAGGGCTTAAAAAGCGAAAATCAAAATTTTTTGATAAGTCATCTGAAAACATACCGAGAAGAAACGAAATTTTGAAAAGTTCCAAACAGGATGTGGACTAGGACCAAACCCCTCTGCCAGAATCTGGTCCAAGTTCTCCCCAAAACATCCAAAATTTCATTTCTGCTCGATATATTACATTTCAAGATACTTTCAGTTCCAGTTAGAAAAACATTGCAGCAGATACAATATTTTGTGTTTCATTGGGTTTTCCGATTTTCCAAAAAATTACCGCCAGGAATCAATTTAGCAAGGAATTTCTCTTCGTACCTTTACTAGAAAATGTTTTTAGAGATTTCTTCAAAAATTTTAATGTGTGAGTACCCCCACCTTCCCTTTTCCAAATAAGTTTTAATAGGTCTACCTAGTGGTTAGTGACCATTTCACAAATTTCACCCCATACTTAATTGTGAAACTTTTACCTCGATATCAAACAAAATTTTACTTAGCAGTCTTAGTTTTAATTTGCAAAGTTACTTAAATATGAAAAAAAAAAATTAAAAAGAAAAAATATTTACATTAAATAATTAAAAGTTTAAAATGATAAAAAAATAAATTAAACAATTACATAAATCTATTTAAAAAATTGTATGAAAAAATCTAATATATATAAAACAAAAGCAATGCATATAAGGTATAGAATATCTATATATTCTTAAAAAACGATTTTAAGGTGAACTTTGATAGGCTATTGATCCAAATAAGTGCCCTCAAGGCACGAAGAAAACCATTTTCTCGTCAGCCTTTTCCTGACAAGTAGCTTTTATTTAAGAGATTAATTTTACTCACACATACATATTTTTTAAACATATATAATATTTATATTGATGTACATGTTGTGTATGTAGTACAATGCTCTTTTTTTTCTCGATTGTAAAAATCAATAATTTTTTTATTATTTTATCAAAACGAGTTATTTATTTTTAATTAATAATTTAAATTGATTTTTTAAAATTTAGTGAAATTTAATGAATTTTACGGTTTGGCATAAAGAAACGAATAAGAAATTTTTGGGAATTTGAAGCATGTACTAAACTTGTTAGACTTATTGAAATTAATAATGATTTTTACATAATACCTAGAAACCCTATTTTATATTGGTGAAAATAGGCATTTCTTTTAATTAATGTAACAGAGAGATAATTATCTCTTAATTAACAATAGTTTTATCCGCACGCAAAAAACATCAGAAGGAATTTGGTTTACTTACAAAGCAGCAGTATGTTTCAAAGTATAAATGAAGGCTCATTCAGGTTAATTTAGGGTATCATGGATTTTTTCTAACTACTATAATAAATCCTAAACATATTTCAAGCAAATTGAGTTCCCTAATAATATTAAAGACTCAGGAAAAAAAACTTTTAATTAACTCAAACTTAAATAATAAAAATTCGGCTCGATACTGACTTTAATTTGCCTATAATTTCTACTATTTTCATGCACTGCTCGTAGTCTATATGTGTTGAGTTTTGTATAATATGATGTTTAATGAAAAACGTTTAATTTCACTTATAAACTTATTTGCAAATATGTTTGACCAAAACTATAGAAATTTTAGTTAATTTACTAGTTTAAATGCTTTAAGCTAGAAATACCATAAATTCTTCAAGGTGTTCTCTCAAATAAGACAAAAAGTTAATCTAACATCTATAATAAAGTTAAACCATAATTTAACTGTTTCGTTTGATAATGACATATCTCTTAAAATTTAAATTCTATCCAAATAAAAGTTTTGAATACTCAATAAATAAAGCAAAATTTTTTTAATTTTATACAGTCTATTTGTTAATGTCATACATTAGACTGATTCGAGAAAAAAAATTTACAACTGGTTTTTGAACTCACAAACAGCGAGCATGGAACATGTTTAAATTTAAAATTTTTAATCTTGAAGCTTTTATAATTTTAAGTCCTAAAATCCTTATTATTCTATACCGCTTCATCAAAATTATTGTAAGTCCCTAAATCGAAAATATTCTAATTGTAAGTCCATTTGACACCCCCCCCCACCCTTAAAATGACATGCTTGAAATACCCCCCTGCCTTCCCATACCTTATTTTACTAAAAATTTAATAATGAAATTAACCGAACTTAATATAGTAAGAAAAATTATTATTTGTATGCTTGGAATGTTCAAAGACTTATTTTTTTTCAAAAATGCACCTTTTTTCAATAACAAATTTATAAAAATATCGTACCAATATGAAATAAAACTGTCAAAGCGATCATATAACCACCAGATATTCAAGTAATTCTTTACTAAAATTTTTTTTTGTTCATTAAAAAGTTGTCTGGAATTTAAAGAATATTGGTTTTTTGTAATATCTGGACCGTAAAATTTACTAACAAATTTTTAAGATACAACAATTTATCTATAAATTTCAGTGTATATAAACTTATCGTGCTTTAATATTTATTGGTTCTTTGATAAAATTTGAAATACTAGTCAGTCTTTTATTAGTATTAGTTTATTTATCTTGCTTAACTTTTTTTACATAGTTTTAACAATACTAAAATAAAAATGTTTGGTACCAATTTTTTGAATTTATTAGAAATTTAATAAACTATAATTAAAAAGCGAATAAGTGGCTCGAAAGCTCTTTGAGCTGCTAAAAAATATCAAATGGATAAAACAATAGTATTTTTTATAAAATGTAGCAAAAAATAAAGTAAGATAGATAAATATGAATCTTGATGCGATACGGGAGTAATTTAAAACAATGGAAAAACAACTAGACCGTGCGAAGAGCAATATTTCGGGCGTTTCGCTTTTCCTCTTTCTGTCTTACTGTTATATTATTATAATATACAAAAATATATATAGTAAAATTTTCTTCTACCCTTAACCACGTTCGTACCTTTTATATAACTTTAATCCACATATTTTTTCCGTTTTTGCCTTACATTCATTTTCTGTTTATTATATTTCTTTGTTACTTTAAATAATAATTCACACAGATATACAAATATAAATATGGATAAAGAATGTAATACGTGTATATTAGAGTGTTAATTAAAATATAAAATTCTTTAGATCTAGTTTATTTTTAGAGTTCCAGTCAATGCACCTGTAATGTTCAAAATTTTTAAATCGAGTGATAAATCTTTTTTGTTACTAATAAGCTAGTTTTAAGTAGTTGGTACATATATTTTATGCAATTTAAATGTTTTGATAATATATTTGATATGAATAAAATTATGAAGATTAAAATTTGAATTAAAAGTTATTGTCCTCAATATGCTTTAATCATAAGGTATAAAAACAAAAATATCAGAGTTGATTTTTGCTAATTTTCGAAAACTTATTTATAAGAAAAATCTTACATTTAAACACTTTAATAAATGATACTTTTTGTAATTAAGCATGAAAATAAAATAAAATATTAAATATTAAATATTTGTAACAGGAGGCGTACAGAAAATGGGTATGCAGCTCCCTGGTGCCTTACTTTGCTCATGGGGGACCGTCGGACTTGGAACCCACAGAGGATTTATGGAAAGGAAAGAGAATACGGCCTTGTCGATCTTTTTGTCAATCCGTGGAACAACGTTGCCCTTATTTACTTCCGGGAGATCGTGCACCTGCGTACCCAACACAATATGCTGGCGAACCAACTTTTCTTTGTCGAGGTAAAAAATATATTTTATAAATATAAAGGTATACCTATAGATTTTTTATTTTTTTTATTTTATCTATTTTTGGAATCGTTCCAATTACTATATATTTTATCTTAGATATATATTATCAGTAATTTGTTATTTGTATCTTTTTATTAAACCTATTAAATTGACTTTTATGTATTTTTATTATCATTATTATAGATATATATTATTTTTTTTTTTTTTAATATTAATCAAAAATTATTTAATTATTTAATTGCGTTTGCTAATTTAATCAACATGCGTAGAATATTGAATTTTTTAATTTTTCAATAGATTAAAATTTGTTATCAGATAGAAGTAAGATTTTGTCAGATTATTAGAATAAAGTATTATTAACCTTCATATAAAAACCACCTGGTTAATTAGAATCATTAATTTAAATTTGGGTGATTTCAATGCTGACATATAGGGTGAGTCATTTTAAATGATGCACTCAAATATCTCGAAAACAAAGCAAAATAACTAAAAATATTTCCTATAAAAGTTTTTAGGTTTGAAGGGGGGCATTAGATTCGGGTATTAGGGCCCTACAGGACCCAACTTAGAAATTTTAAGTAGAAATTACACTTTTTTAATATTTCAAATTCAGATTCTGCAGCCAATTTTAGATCCAGATACGATTTACGATAACGATAGTTAAAAAAAAAATACAAGACCCATTGTTTAGACCCAAACAATCTTTTATACAGCTCTAAATCGAAAAATAAGATTTTTTTGGTAATAACTACCATTTTTATTGTAGGTTTATTGTAGGAGAAGATTTTTGGCAAATATTTGAGATTTTGGGCCCTACAAACTTTAATGGGCCTCTATGAAGCTCAATGCAACAAAAAAATTTTTGTAGTATTCAATACCATTTACTACCATTTTTATTGCATGTATGTCTTGGGGTAGGACTTTTGATGACTATTTGAGATTATAGGCCCATTAATGTCTGTAGGACTCAAAATCTCTAAAACTAACCAAAAGTTTGCCCCCCCCCCCCAACAAACTCAAAATAAAAATGGTAGTAAATATCTTTAAAATTTTTTTTATTCATTTTGAGCTTTAGAAAAAGCAAAATGAGGCCCACTAAAGTCTGTAGGTCTCAAAACTTCAGATAATCATTAAGAGTCTTCTACCACAACAAACTTAGGTTATAAATGGTAGAACCTACTAAAAATATATTTTTTTTGCTCATATTAAACTTTAAAAAAAGTCAATTTAGGCTCATTAAGGTCTGTAGGACCCAAATTCTCAAAAACTCACCAAAAGTCATCCCCCACAACAAACATACAATAAAAATGGTAGCAAAAACATCTTTATTTTCATTTAGAACCATAATAGTATATTAAGTATCAAGGGCGTAAAAGTTTCGGCACTAGCGTGAGCACTAGCACGAGTGCTCGGCGAAGCCGGGCACGAGTGATTTGTGTTCACGCTCGTGTCTAAAGTATTTCGCCCATGGTGCTTACACTATTTTTTGCCCCACTAGGCATAGAACGAGTTCAGAAAATTCTTTACGCACGAGTTTTACGCCCGGGAGGGCAAAAAAGCTTTTCCGGATCTAAAAAATGTGTCTTTTATTTTTTTGTTAGCTAAAATCGTATCTGAACATAAAATATGTATAGGGGAGAGTCCCGTAATTCTGCGCGGTGCCCAAATTTGCGCACCCTTAAAAATTAATTAATGATGAATTTTTTTTCTGTATAATGATTAAAAACTTTATTGTTATAATAATTACAAGTAATGTAGAAAAAAATTTTCAATTAAAAGGTATTTTTTTGCTCAGAATAAGAAAAAGTAAATTTTAGCTTGTTTTGTGCTAGTATCTGAGGTTTACATTTTAAGCTATAAATATTTTTGAAAGAATGATATTAGACAAATTTTTGTTTTTTTGACTTAAGAAAACGTTCATTATGAAGTTATTAATTATTTTATTAATTAATATATTGAAATTTTTTCAAAAAATGCAATAATAAGACTTACATTTGAATCCCTAATTTTGCGCAACGTGCTTTAGCATAGGAATGCAAACATAACCTAGAAAATTCAGCTATTTTAAAAGCATCTGTATACGTAAATTTTTAACGCGAAACCTTCACTAAATAATAAATATCAATAGTTTTATTGATTTACATTACTATTTTTGCGAAATAAATGTTATTCCGTAGTTAATAATAGAATTAAATACATTTAAAATATGCGCAGAATTAGGAACTTTGCTCCCTAATTCTGCGCGTTTCAGAGGCCTTCCTTTTTGTCTAATAAATAATTTGTGCATGAAAAAATTAAAAAATTAATTGACTTTATTTGTAGCCAAGGGTTCAATGAATATATTTTTAAAAAAATATTTCATTTAAGCCAATTTAGTAAGCCAATATCAGTGATCGAGTCCGAAGTGCGCAGAATTACGGGACCCTCCCCTAATATTAGTATTGTATTTTATTTTTTTTTTTGCAGAATCTGAATTTGAAATTAAAAAAAATACTTCTCATTTAAAATTCCTAAGTTGGGTCTTGCTGGGCCAAATGGGATCTAAGACACAAATATAAATTCCCCCTCCCCCCATCAAATGGATCCATACATAACAACTTTTATTTGAAACATTTTTCATTATTTTGCTTTGTTTTTGAGATAATTGAGTGCATCGTTTAAACTGACTCACCCTGTACATATAGACATACTTATAGATATTTTTAAATATTAGATATCCACATAAATAAAAAGAATTTTAATTCTGAGCTCTCCGGATTAAAGAATTTGTCATTTTATATATGGGGTAAAATTAATGAATCAGTCACCAACCCCAAAACAAATCCACAGAGCATATAAATAAATAAAAAATTGAAATATTGCCCTAAAAATCTTATATATAATGGATACATGCGTAAGTGAACCTTATTTTTGGAACCTTGCACAATTACTAAACGAAAATTTTTTCAGTAATGTGTAGAGTGTAAAAATAAGCTATTTTTATCACGAATAATAAAACCATCAATAAACCTAGTTTTTATGCTACGTTACACAATATACCTAAACATCTAAAAGAATCTTATATCATAAAACTTGAAAAAGAGTCAAAAATTAGGGTGACTGTATTAAAAAATGACCTCTCATCAATTAATGGAAGAAAAGTGGTCATTTTTAGGATACTATGTGGCCACAAATTGGTAAAATTACCCTCACAGGTTATCATGCAATTTTTGAAATATGAAGGAAGCTTAAACCGAAAACTTTATATGCTGGCTACAATAATTAAAGGGGAAATAGAGTGAAGGAAGTTAAAAAAGGATAAAATATTCAAATGAGTTAGCCACTCTCTGCATGCATCTTTTTTGCTTCCCTAAGCATCTCCTTACATCTTCTTTGCACCTCAGTAATATCTGAAGATGCAAGTTAATTAAAGGTTAAAAAAATTTTTTAGCCATTTTTGTACAAATAATTTTTATAAGAAATAAGATTAATTTTTTAATAGGATTTTGGTTTAATTAATAAAGACAATAAAACATAATAAAGGTAAATCTAAAATTTCCAAATTGGCTTAATCCTTTATAATAGACAGTTCAAGATGTATAAAAACTTTAATTTACAGTTTCGATTCTAATTTCATTTTTTGTTTTTTTAAAATAAATTTTTTTAAATTCAATTACACAGTTTTTATGATAATATAAAAATTGAAGTTGTTAAATTCACGTAACTAATAATCACGTTTTCTAATAAATAGATTATAAAGCCTTGACAATTGTGGTATACAATAAAACATAATGTAGCCGATGTTTTTGAAAATAAAAACATAAAAATGGCGTAATAACGAAAGAATATTTATTTTTTTTTTATATAAGTCCCGGCTACATTATTTTTTATTGTATACTACAATTAATAAATAGAGGAGAATTAATGCGCAGAGGTGTCAGGGCTTAAGTCATCGCCAGAGCGAAGAGTTTTGGAAGAGAGCAAAAATAATTATATTCTTTTATAGCTAAGTGGCTAAACAGTTCATTCTTATGGTAAAATTTCAAGCTCTTTCAGAATCTGAAATTAGTTTTCTCCTACAACCCTTAAAAATACCCTAAAAACGGGGGTGAAAAGGGTAGGTCAGGCATTATTAGGAAATGCTTGGAAAAATCAATAAAAAAAGTATAAAATTTTTTTTTTAATTTCATAATAATGCCTGGCCTGCCCCTTTCACCGCCGTTTTTAGAATATATTTAGGGCTGTAGGTGAAAACTAATGTCATATTCTGAAAGAGCATGAAATTTTATAATAAGGATGAACTTTTTAGCCGCACTTATCTATAAGGTAATATAATTATTTTTGCTCACTTCAAAAACTCTCCGCCCCAAAAATGAGCTGCTAGTAAAATCAAGTTGTAAAATACTCATAAATTTTGAATAATTTTATTTCATATGTTAATATCGTTTTACCAAGATTAATTAAGTTTTATTTTTATTAGCGAATTCAAATTTAAGGTACCATTAATAAAACAATTTTAAATCTTTTTAAATTAAAATTATTTTTCTAAAATCCAATATTAAAGAATATTAAAATTTTTAAAAGAGCCATAAAATTTTATAAAAATTTTTTTACAAAAGGAATTATATATATTTTTAATCAAAATTTATTACTGATTTATAATATTGTATAAAAATAAAATAAATTTTTTTACAATGGCACTATAAAAAATACTGCTTTTAATTTACTGTCCGATACTAAATTTACTATATCACGCTAGTAAATTTTCTTTGCTCGTAGCAAGTGGATTTTTTTTTCGTTTATAAACAACAATTTTTCTAAATGTCAAATATTGCTAGGTATGGATCTAAGAGAAATTTTTTTTTGCGAATTTTTTGATAACCTTCCACGGTCCTAAATACAGGATTAAATTGAGTAGATCACCAGATAGAGTTAGTTTACTAATTTTTTGCAAAAAAACTATTTTTTAAGTTACTTTTAACATTTTTCAGTTTTGTAAATGGGTGACGTTCTTTTAACGCACTTTTCCTCCTCAAAACATGTTGACAGTTATTTTTTTTTTATAAACTTAAGTTACTTACTACAAAAAAATAGTATTTTATTGGATAAAAAGGGGTTGAGGCGAAAAAATCCTTTTATTTTATTTATCTTTTATCGCATATTTCCAATAGTTAGAACTGAAAAAAAAATCCGAATTTTTATCTCACAAGTTTTACTCTATTTTCAAATTTTCACTTGAAAAAATTTAAAGAGTCGATTTAAATTTTTCTTAGATTAAAAGCATTGCAATTTAAAAAAAAAGTGAAAAAATAAGTCGATTTATTTATAAAATGTTTACTTTTAGACTTTTACTCACTGCATCGATCTCATTTTAACTTACTTAGCACTAAAATTGTTTATTAAATAATCAATAAAAATTGAAGATAATTTAATGAAATAAAAAAAAGTGACATTGAAAAAATAAAAATAATAATTTTTCCTTTTTAGAGTAAATTTGTCATCATTCTCATCTAACACCAAAGTATAAAATAATAAATTTTTTTATAGCTGCTCTTGACAGTTATAGTACTGTACTGTCGGAAGTTTCTTTTTGAGTCCCTTTTTTTACCTTTTTTTAAAGCTCATGTTTCATATACAATATCCTAACTATTACTCGACATTTATCTTGATAATTTTGCAAGTTTTAGTTACTGTATTCTTCGTTGATAGTGTTTTAACTTTTATGCTCATTATTATGCTTTGCTAAATATTCTTACATTAAACTTGTAGACAAGATATGTCAGCTTTTTATTTCTATATTGTGTATAATAAATTATTATCATTTTTTTTATTTTTCCTAATGAAGCTTGTCTAGAAAAATTTATCAAAATATTAGTAAAAAACAATTTAAGAGTTAATAACTGAATTTAATACTCGAATAATTTATTGGGTATAGTAAATCAATTGTATAATTATTTTACCAATAAAAGATTTTCCAAATGATTGATTTTTAGAAATAGTCTCTAATTGAATAAAAAAAATTTACAGATGCAAATATACCAGAGACAGGAGAACAAAGTTTAAGATCATTACATCCAGTCACAGAAGAGGAATGTTGCTTTGACCTATGTAATGAAGAAAGTCCTGAATCAGGAATTTGTGCTAATTGTACAAACCGTCAAATAGATCAAGGACCTAAATTACCTGACATTCCTGTATCAGTTAATTGTGAAATTACAACATCCACAACATATTTTAGTTCTACAGGTATTCATTTTTTAAATTATTTGTTAATATATGAGCAGGCATTTAAGATTCTTCTAAAATATTATGCAGATATAAAATTTTAAAAATACTTTGACTGCAGCAGAATCTTATATTACCTAACGTTAATTTAATGATTTTTAATTCTTTAATTGAAATGCATACCTAGACTTTTTTAAACTAGAATTGAAATAAATCTATGTATATGAGTCGTTCCATTTAAGAATAACTCATTTGGTTGACAAAACAAGTTCCCAGTTTGACTCCTTTTTAGGACATTGTTTTGCCTACATAAAATATTAAATTTTTCAAATTTTAAGAACTCAAGGTACAAATCTGTCCAAATTAGACCCAAATTAAGGTCTGTCGCCATTTTTTATATTTAATTGTAATTTTTTAGTAATCTATTAACAAAACCAGTTAGTACTGAAAATAGTTTCCGAATATCATTCACTGTAAAATGACTTTCACACTAGTTTTTCAAAATTTTACCTCTGCATAGCTGTGATTGCTATCTTTGGCCCTAGTCGCGCAAATCTAAATATTTCCAATTCCAGACTCTTTAAAAAGCTCATCATCAATCCAGAGGCTTGTTTTTCGATATGCCTTATGTTAGAAAAATTTCCTGGTGTTTAATAACACGGCTAAAAAACTTATACGCATTTTAGTGTCTCCATAAAATGTTACTTTTGATCAATTTAAAATTTTTCCCCTAGTCATGTGACCAAATAAAAATCTGAACAAATACGAAAATGGCGAAATTTTAAAGTTTAAAAACATAATTAAATAATTACATTTTGTAAATAAATATTCATTTAAAAAGATGTTTTTAGTTAAATTATGATTTTTATCTTTGAAACATCACCATTTTTATACAAACTCCAAAATATCTACAATTATGTAAAATTTTCTGCATAAACCAAATTTTTGCATTTGGGTCTAATTGGGACAGATCTGCTCCTAGGGGTCTAAAAATTGGAGAAATTTCATATTTTATACACAAAAAAAATTTTTTTAAAATGAGTTTAATTGAAGGCCTTGATCTGGCAACCATATGACTTCTTTTACAGAATGACTCATATACAGATTTTTAATTTTTTTAGTTACATAATTAAAAAATATTTAATTATAAAGCAAATTCTATAAATTTCTTTTGTTCAAAGAATAATAAGTGTATTTTCTTACATTTTTTTTTAACGTCAAAAAATATTTTTTACGAGATTTTTTATTATAGGTATATAGTTAAATTTTTTTACGTACAAACTTAAAAATTTGATATTTTATTCATTTTTATATAATTACAGAAAAAATATTTTATAAAAAGATTTTTTATAAAATTTTTATAATCAAATAATTATAATGCAATTTTGGTTTTCAAATTTGGCTGGGAATATAAAAACTCATTAGAATTCAAATTTTTTTTCGCCTTTAGATATATTCCAGTACTAGTTTGTAAAAAAACTAATTGAGTTTACATTTACAAAATATACGCTTATTGATCTATGTTATTGCACTCACGCATTTTGGAATACTTTGTATTTGGCATACCATATTTTGGCACTCATATTAAATAAACAGGTATAAATTTTCAATGAATTCCATTTGTTAACTCTGAATAACGCCTTAGAGCAACTTAAAGTTCTAATGATTTTTTACTCGATCAGGCCCAAAACTCATGTGATAACTTGACGTATAACTTTCTGTGTTCAGGTGAAAAACTTTATAAACTTCTGATCATTATCATAGATTCCTGGTTTGATCATGCGGGATTTAAAGTTTGTGTGCCCTAGATGCCTTATACAGTAGTTATTTTTTAACAAGGGAAAAAATATTGGTTTTGGCTTTGCATGCAGTTGTATGCACGAGCAAGTGCAGACAGTATGCAAAAGTCGAACCCCATATTTTGCCCTGTGATTTAAAACATAGTTTTGCATATAATGGTCAAAAATCTTAGGATAGAAAATTGGCTTTTTTTGCCTTAGGTATAAAAAGTTTTTTTTCTTCATTTTTACTCCACTTTTATGTAAATTGGTTCGGCGGATCTTTAGTTGTAATCGTCAAACACACGCACAGATACACAAATAAATTTTCAAATATATAGAGTAATAAGATATGTAGATTTACTTATTTGCTTACGTAAATTTTTAATGTTTTAATATAATTATTTGTAATTTGGCACACGTGTACCAATTATCTTATTAGTTATTTTGCCAAAGAATTTTTTTCTTAATAGACAATATTTTTGTTTTAGAAATACTTTTTCATATTCTATAATATGAATATCTATATTAGACATTTTTTCAAACTATAAAAATTTCAGTTATAACGCTTTTGTTTTCTTCCTATTCCGATTTGATTTATAAACAATAATAAAACAATAAATCTTTGAAAATAAGTTTAATATAATTCTTAAAAATTGAAGAAAAGAACGCCTACTTTTAAAATCTTATTAGAAAAAGTAAAAATTTTTATTAAAATAAAACACTAGAGATATGCAAATTTTTCATGAAATATATTTTTATAATATTGTTAAAAATAGAGCAGTAATAATTTTTAATTTCCAGGCAAACAGTTTCAAGTTGACAAAGAAGAAAATGCAGAGGAAGAAGAGTATCAACAGCCTCAGTCAGCATTATGTGGTGCTGGTGGCGTCGGTTCAATGGCGCCAGCGGAACCAGCCTCATCATCATCATCTTCGTCATCTCCAATTTTTGATACAAGCTCAGCTTGGCCATTAATTTTACTTTCAAGCGTCTGGGGCGTATTTTACTCTTTAAATAGCATAAGCGAATTTTTATCTCTGGGTTTAAGATTTTGTTTAAGCCTACGTCGAATCCGGGTCCGCGTGCTGGCCGCGCTATGGACACCTTTCAAGAGGCCCTTCCCTTCAATGGTTGTTAGGATATTACAGGTCTTTTTCCATCTAAAGCCAAGGATCACATCGATACTTAGGCACCCGGAATCCGGGCACCGACTTAAGAGAACATGGTGTCGTTGGCTTTGGCCGTGCCGATGGAAGCGCCTCTTAATAGGGCTGGTCCCTGCACGCAGCACCCGTCCACGGCCCCGGCGCCGGCCTCGCCGTGGCCCAAGACGCAAACGCCGGAAGCCCAAAAATTTGCCAATAACGATATGACAAACAATAATACAATAATTATTGAGTTATATAATATTTAATATTCAATTTAACAAAAAAAAAAAAAAAAGAATTAAAAAAAATAAATAAAATTAAACGAATATAAGGAGCTCGTGCGTTAAGTTTTAGCAATGATCGAGTGCGAGTGTGCCTGTACGCGAGTGTCCGTGTACTATATAAATACCAAGTATACTGCCGATAATTATTAAAAATAAAAGTTATTAATAATAATATTAATTAATTAATAATTAAGATAAAAAAAAGTGAGAATGTGTTAAGTTAATTAAATATATAAATAAATATATATAATATTATATATAATATTATAAATAGAAGGAAAAAAGGAGAGTCTATCTGCGCGACACAATTATTATAATTATAATAAATTAATAAACAAAAATTATTATATTGCACAGACGAGGCGACGCTAAATACATAATAAAATACATTAAATGTATAAATTTCGTAATATTTTGAATTTTTTTATAACCAATGCATTAATTTACATATAAATTTAAATAGTTTATAAATATGCATTTTAGCCTAGGTGTTACTTTAAAATATTGACTATTTTTAGAATGACTGAGCGCCGAAATTGGTCGTTATCCTCTGTAAAGATTTAAAAAAATTTTTCTGATTTATAATTTTTTTCAAAAGCCCGTGTCAAAACTACTTCTAGTGGATCCAATTATTTAACGTAATTATTTGGTAACTTGAGAGCAAATTACATTCAGAGGTCTAAAATGATCTTAACTTCGGCGCCCTAATTTTAACGATAAACAATTTTTTTCAATAATTCCTAGGCTATTCTATTTATATTTATGTAAATATTAATTAAAATAGTATGTACATGCATATAAATAAACTACAGTGTTAAAAAATGCTCTTTTAATGTTAAATTGTTAATAAATAATTATATGAAAAAAAAAAACTTAAAATAAAAAAAAATAAAAACGAATAATAAAAAAATGTTTGCAAGTTTTTCTGAAACTGATAATTAAGCATAATATTTGAAATTATGCATTTTTATAAATACATGTATGTGTTCATGTACGTAAATATAAATGCTGCGGGTATAAAATATTAGCTATTCAATTTTAATAAACAATATTTAAATATTTAGATTCAAAAAAAAAAGCATTAAGCCTAAATATGATGTTAATGTTTGTTAAAAAAATGATTGCTTGAATTTTTAAGCATTTTTTTTTTAAATTTTCAAGCAATGTATTTTTTACAGAGTTTGGTTGTTATGTAATAATGGTGCCTAAAAGTTAAAGCAAAAGTTTTTACAGAATGATTATTTCGCTTTTATTTTTTTGATTTTTCATTCTCAAGCTTAATGTGTATTGTACGTCTCGATATTTTAGAAATATTTGAAGAAATGTTAGACAGATTTATATTTTAAAAATAGTTCTTTTAATTGCAAATTTTTACAAATGAAAATTGAAAGCTTTGAAAAAAGCTTCTACAATTATTTAAACTTATTTACACTGTAAAAATTGGTTATTATGATATTTAGTAAATTTTTACGTTGTTCCTCACTTAGGTTGTGAAATTTCTAGCAAAGTAACCAAACTGGTGTAATTATTTATATCTGAAAAATAAAAAAATTCTGTAATTAAAATACAAATCTGTCATATATTTATTCTCAATATTTCAAGACTATGCTTTAAGTTTTTGCATTAAATACTAATTTCCTCGTGTATAATGTGCAAAATTTTTTTTAAATAACCGAATTCTTAAATTTAAAATACCTGTAAAGTTTTATACAATTGTAATTACTACAATTAAGTAAAAGTACTCTTCGCACTAACCTGCTGCATAGTAATAAAAAAACTCATGTATTTCGACACACGTAACGAACGTTGATACAAAATTTTGACTAATGAGTAAAGTGTTAATTAGCACACTAAACTTTCGAAAATCTATTGTAAAAATGGTTTCAAAACTTTCAGATTATTTTTTAGTTTCTTGTTTTGTGTTTTTCAAAAAAAAAACTGTTATTAAAATTAAAAAGAGTTATTGGGACCACCAAAGACTATTACGGGCTACCTAACGAATAAAAAAAATAAATTTGTTAAAATTAAATATTTTTTCTTTTCTTACATAAATAAAACTTATTGATATAAAATAGAAACGAAAAAAATTATCTGAAAGAAAAACCCTTTAAGAAACTGTACAAATAACTGAAATTTTACGTCGATAAATTTTTGAACTTTAGCATACACACACATACATAAAATATTAAAATGTGCAATATAATAGAAAAACTAAAAAAAAGAATTTAAATTCACCTGCTAAATATTTTATTCTCCACTTTACGTTTAATATCTAACAAATGCTTTCACGTATCTAAACGCTCTCAGATTGACAAATGTAATTTTCGCACAAGAATGTATATAATAATAATAAAGTATGCGCGAAAAAAAGCAAATATCTACACATGCATATAAATGTTGTACGATGAAAGCTAAAATTTTAATGCAAAAAAATATTATACTAAAAAATTTTACACTCGATCTTACGAAATAAGTAATTTCAATTAAAGATTGTAAATGTCAATTAAATTGTTTGTTGTTATTTTTTATTTAATGCTTTTTTAAACTGAAATTTTATTTACGTGAGCAGGTGCAATATTTTACAATAAAAATATTTATAATATTATTTTGCAAGTTTCCAAAATTAATAATCACAGTGTTTCTTGATGTATAAAGAGATTTGGTCTTCATAAAAAAGTAGCTACTAAGTTTTATTTTCTTGTTAGAGACCAGAATGCATGTCCTTTTTATGATATTTTATCACCTTAACGAAGAAAAATCGTGTATGATTTTTGGCCTTTTCTGATCGTGGGTTGTTATGTACTAACTCTTGTCTGCGATCAAAAAATAGTCCTTTACGCCCACTGCACAGTCCGAAAATTGTATATTGCGAGCCCGCATCCAAAAAAGTAAAGAATGACCCAAAACGGTTTGTAATTATATTGGTAAATTGAAATTTCAGGCATTTTTTTTATGGACAAAGGTTGTATATGGTTTTTATCCATCAGTGGCGAGAAAATACGTCTTTTTTACTCCGGGACAAGAAACATACGTTTTTTTGTCAGGGGCCAAAAAGTATGTATCTTCCGGCCACTGAGTGAAAAAATCATAAGCGACCCTTGGCCACAAAAAAAGCCAAAAAATCATAAGCGACCCTTGGCCACAAAAAAAGCCAAAGATTGTAATTTACCATCCAAAGCTTCACCGTGAAAGTTGCTATTTAGCAGACGAATAATTTCAGAACAATTCTGACCCAATTATTTAACTTTATTTAGCCTAAAACTCAATCAATTGTTTACTTAAAAATGACCAAAAATAAATAGGCACCAACTAAAAAAAAAAATCTAAAAATCCATTGAATTTATTAAAAATGATTAAAAATATTAATTAATTAGAAATAAATTATAATAATTATAAAAATGAAGAGAAAAAAAAACAATTACATAATAAATTCTAAAGAATGGTGTATAAAATAATTAAAAAACAAAGTAAGAAAGAAAAAGAAAGAAAAAAGAAAACTAAACGAAAACTCTCGAGAAAATGATTTTCTTCTTACATAAGATATTGTTATATATAAAAGTTGTGCTTTTATAAGGGAAGAGAAATGAGAGTGACTAAAAATCTTATAGTCGCGACGAAAGATATATATATATATATATGCTCAGTTCGATTATCGTAAATGACTTCAGTATGCTCTCGAACGTCGAACAATAAATTCTTTTAAAGAAAATCGAGGAAACTTGAAGAGTAAAAAAAAAGAGAGAAGGTGCTAAACAATAAAGCCTTAACTCTTATAAGTTACAAAGAAATAAAAAAAGCTCTTCAGGCACCAAAAAGAGATCGATTCATGAGCAAACAAGCGGTTTACTAAAAATTATAGTAGGTTTCTTTTGCGGCAATTTTTTTCATTGATTTTTCAATGTTAGTTTTTTTCATTCTGGCAACTTGCCGAGCTTTAAAAAGAGAACAATTATACACGAACAATAAGTTGTCCCGACGAGCTTTTTTTTTTGCCGCTTGTATTTTTAAAAGTCTTTGATCTAACCCCCCGGCGACAGAAATCACCTGGGTAAAGAAACTAGTTTTTGATAAAAAAAGAAAAAAAAAAATTAACCTTAAACGTTTAGACTCTTAATAGAAAAGTACTATTCCCAAGAGACTTTAAGTAATTTTTTTTTTCTCTTTGTGGCTACTTTTTTTCTGTATAAATTTTTTTGCATATTTAAATTTTTTTAATAAAACAATCGTATAATTCATAAATTCATAAAAACATATTTTCTTTTTTTACTGTAAGATAAATTATGCTAAATAACAATTTAATTTTTTGCATTACTTTTTACTAAAAAAAAATTAATTGCAAGAAATTTTACAGATTAATGAATTTTCTTTTAAATATGGAATTTACGAATAATTATCAAAAATTTTTATCATCTGATGCTAAACATTGTAATTTTTTATTAATTTTTAAATGATTCAATTTATTTTTTAAAAAATATTTTAGAATATTAAATTTAGGCAATAAATCTGGAATTTAAAATAAAATAAAAATAAAAGTTCACATAATAAGGTTAAATGCAATTTTGTAAACGTCAACTTAAGCTGATTAACTTAAAACTTGAGATTTCAGTGAAAAGATGATTGTTAAAAAAGATTGATTAAATAAAATTTTTTAACCAAACGCAAAATCTAATGGTGAATTTTTATATTTAATCAATTTTATATGCAGAAAATAAAATCAAATTTATGTCTTAAATACTAAGAACGAAAGGTTTTGAAAATTATGTTGCTTGGTCGTATCTGTATTTTTTAATAGAATTTAATAAATTTCCTTTTCTAAAATTTTCGACTTTAGCCTTAATAAGTTAAGTTTAAAGACGAAAAAAGAACTATGTAAAAAATTTTAATTTATCTATCAGATTCGATCTTGTCTTTCATATACCCAAAATTTAGTACAGTTTCGAACAATAACTTGCTATTTTTTATAATTCAGACCATTCATTATTTTAGCCACACAACTTATTTTGAAATCTACGTAACCCACTTATAATGTGATAAAGAGCCTCTTAAAATGAGTATTATTAAAATAATTGGAAACTTGTAAAAAAATATTTTTAGAAAATTTTCTTGCACAATTATAAAAATTTATTTTATAACCGAAAATTGTCAAAACAAAGATACCAAAAAAAAGATACACTTGTAAAAATGAAAAAGAAAACTTGTAAACAAAAATTTTAAGATGCAAAAAAAAAATTCACTGCCTCAACTACCAGCAGCGACCAGCAGACACTGTAATAAACTGCTAAATTAAAAAGACAAGTAAGGCCTTAGAAAGTATATATATATAAATATATATATATATATATTATATATATTACCTGAAACATATATCTAGCAAGTAAGCTGTTGTTGTTAATAATGAAAATTAAAAAAAAAAGTTTAAAAAAAAAATTAAAAAAAAAAAAGTATTATAATGCAGCAATAATTTTTACTGCTCACGCACTTGTTCAATGTGTGCAAATTCTTTTTCCTTTATTATGTAAATAGAATATGTTAAAAATGATAATGAAAAAAATCTAAAAAATGCTGATGTTATTTAACATTAAAATCAGCAAAATATTAACAAATTTTTTCTCAACACCAAAGTAAAAAACGAACGAATGTAAAAGTCCAAAAAAATATTTTATCAAAGAAATATATTTACAACTTTTTATTTTGAATTAATCTTAAAATGTATATTTTAAGGGGTAGTTGACTCGGTGCTCCTTCAAAAACTCAGATTCACTTACAAAAGATTTTTTTTTAAGAAAAAAAATTGCTACAGTAAAGATATAGCAAAAACATTGAAAAAAATCCGATTGTTGACGACCAAAATTACGTTTGAGGCAAAATTTTTTTTTCAAACGATTACAAATGATTTTATACAAAAAAAATAAATATGAAGAATAAACTCTAAAGAGTTAATTTTCTGCCTCTGCGCGTCCGAAAAAGCTGTATTTTCTCGACACTATAACGTAGAAAAATTTTTTATAGCCCTAGGCCAAAGAAAGGGAATACCCCAGATCACAAATTACCATCGTAATTTACGTACGATCTGGATCATTCTTTTTTTCTGGCCACGAGCTGTAAATATACTATTTTTCTTGTTAAAAAAATGTTTTGAGACTCATGCTGCTACAAACGTTTCCTTTACTCTTCGAGTAATTTGCAATTAATTAAAAAAAAAAAATCTCACCTGCCACAACAAATTTTTTTTTAGTTAAAATACATTACTGTAAAGCAGTTTAGAATTTCTGAATATGGTTTTAAGTTTTTTGCGCTGATTTAAATATAACTATAGAGCTTTTTTGAACTTTCTGAAAGAACACTGAGTTGACCGTTCCTTGAATATATATTTATCCATATAAATAAATAAAATTATAATTATACAGGAAAAACATTTTTTTTCAAGTATAAAAATAGACCTAACTTTATTTCGTCTTTTGCCAAATTTTAGTATTAATTTGTCTTTTAAATAATTTTAAAGAACGAAAAATTAATATTTTTGTAAAGTATTGGCGAAATTAAAATTATTCATATTATGGACATAGTAATATTAATTCTTTAACATACAATTATTTGTAAAATATTTTTAATTCAATTGAAAAATTTTAAATAAACCAAAGTCTAATGTAAGAAAATTTATATTATCTTGGACAGTATTTAGAAAATTTATTTATTTTGCAAATATTTCCCTTTTAAGAAGTCACGTTGTCAAATGTTTATTTTGTTCGTTAAACAATTATAAAAAATATTTAAAAAAAACAATTTTTAATAGTGGCTGAAAAGTACGAATTTCTCACCTCGTGCCCGAAAAATTAGTGTTTTTATCCGACAAAGATAAAACGTATAAAACCCTTGGCCATTAAAAAAGAATGCCTTGAATGGGAATGTATAATCCTGGATGGTAATTTTAAGTGCAATTCAGGGCATTCTTTATTTTGTTGGCCATGAGTCGTAATATTCTATTCTTTATGCTTTTCTTTGTGTTTAAAGTAATTTAAAATCATTTATATAAAAAGAAATTGGCTTGCAACAAAGCTTTCTCTGCTTGAAATTTCAATTTTAAACAACAGAAGCAAAATAAAAGCAGAGAAAACTGATGGTGTAAGCTTGCATCACTGTTTCCAAGTCACTTTTTTTCGCTGCTATGGAATTTCTCTTATTCGTGAATTTTACGACAGAACTGATATTTTTTGGAGTCACTTTTGAATGTTTTATCAGTTTTTACTAAAATTTGGTCCAATAGCCGAAAATAGTCAACTTGATATTATTTTTTAAAATGTAAAAAAAATTAACAAAAAAATAACCTAAAGTTGCCTATTGCGAGCAACTGTGCCATTCCAACTAAAAACAGATAGCATATTCGTATTCAGTGAGCCAAAAAACATGAATAGTCGTAGGTTGGAAAATTCTAGGAACAGCGATACAGGCCAATTGGAATGTCCATTTATTAATACACATGATGAATTTTAACGTAAAATGTCTAAATCATATTTTTTTGTAAATTTTAGCGAGTGCAAAAAAATTGAAAAATAATTAAATTTTAATATACTGTCCCGGATAATTTAAATTTTGTATAACAGGATATGGAAAACTTGTAATGTATAATACTTATAAAAACTAAAACGAAAGCAAATAAAATATACATTATTATTATATAACACACCAAATACAATGTTACTATGCACAAATTAAAAAAAAAATGCATTAAAAACTAAACGAAGAATATTTGAAGAAAAAAAAAAATTGTAAAAAAAAATTTACCTCGATCTTGTGCGATTACCAAAATTAATAAAAAATAAAAATAAATTGTAGTAAATAATAATTGTAAAATGTGCTCGCCAAAAATTATAATATGTAGGTTAATTAAAAATAATAATAATAATAATAATTATATAATAATTATAATAATAATAATATAATGAAGGAAGAGTATAATAATAATAATTCATATTTAATGAGATACCAAAAAAAACGTTAAAGAAAAAAAAAATAGCCGAAGTTACGACCCCGACTCGAAAGGATCGAGTGAAAAAAATTGAAAATATGAAAAATAAATAAAAAAATGAATGGTACACTTTAATATATTTCAGGGTTAAAAAAAACAAAAAAGACCCTATTTTAGTGGTCAAAAAAATGACTTTTATTTATAAGTAAAATTTAATATAAAAAAATATTAAAAAAAAAAAAAAAAAATTAAATAATAAAAAATACTATACATAAATTTTCCTTTCCTGAATTATAGAAAAAAAAGTATATTATTATATTGTTAGTATGAAGTGAATTGTATAAGTCTTTAAAAAACAAAAAAAAAATCTCGATTTAAAAAAAAAAAAAAAAAAAAATAAGCAAATGATTTAAATATATATAAATAACGAATATTATATTATAATAACATTATATAAAGTTAATAATAATAATAAAATAATAATAATAATAAATTTAATAAATTAAAAAAAAAAAAAAAAAACATTTTTTAAAAATTATTTAATTATTGTATGATTTATAAAAACACTTGTCACAAAAAAAAAATAACTATAATTTAATGAGTATAAGAAAAATGTAAAAATAGTGAGTAAAAAAAGAATAAAAAAAATTTTTCTGGATATTATAAGACTAAGTTTTTTATTTATTCGTATAAGTGATTCCGTGCCAACTGGGAATTTGGGACCGAATTGGACTGACTAGTAAAGAAAGTCACAAAATGTCATTTCAGGAAATTTTAGATAAAAAAAGAGTTAACTTTTTTGCCGGAAATACGAAAATTACAATATTCGCGAAAAATTTCCTGAATAATTAAAATTTTGTTATTTGAGCATGTGACTTTTGCAAAAAATTTTTGAAAAAAAAATTAGATCTTAATACCTTTTTTCCTGATAACCGCAATAAGTCTCAATATTAGTCTATACCTTGGACGTCAGGTTTTATGGTTCGGAGTATATACATACTCCACATACTGGATAATTCCAGACCATACTTCATCATTCTGCAGCAGCAGGCTAACCACATTCTCATGTGTGATTTGGCCGATATTTGTTTCAAATTGAAACTTTTTAACGCCCCATCTGTCGCATTTGAAGAATGTGTATTCCGGCGAGTCTCGTTTGCCAGGACAGTATATACATTCAGCGCTATTCATCTCTTGGATCCAAAAGAGGTAGGAGCAAAAAAGCCCATGTCCGCTTAAGAATTGGGTCAAAATAATTAATGTCCCCGTGCCCTCTATTTATCCAAGTTGATATCTCTCTTATCAACCTCTTGGTCCATTTGCTCTCCGAGTAGTAGATAGATATACTTTTTTTCAAGATCCAGCAGATCTATCGGGATTACAATAGGCACAGGAGATTCGCAGGGCTCCTTGTCTCTGGATGCGCGTCAGCTTAGATGCATAAGTGACCTTCCTTATGCAGTAGGCCCATACTTCAGCACCATACAGGAGTGGGTCTGCACCATACCTGGCCGACATAAGAAGTCTGCGCTTTCCGCAGTCTGAGGTCCGTACGTGTTTCTCATTAGCCTGCTTAACACAGCAATTAGCCTAGCAGCTTTCTCCGTGCTTCTCCGGATCTGCGCCATTAAGGTCAATTTCGTGTTCAACAGTACTCCCTTTAAACAATTTTTCATATTAATTTTTTTGGTTTTTTAAAGGCAAGGCAAATATTGTAAAGACATCTTGTTGTTTCTGATCAAGCATATACAATGAAAAAAATACACGAAATGAATAGAAATGGTTCTGTGACATTAGCTGCTGTTAGAGACGTTTTAAATTTTAAGATAAAAGATTCTTCAGAAACTAGTAGTAAGTGATCTTAAGTATATAAATCTTAAGTATATCTTAAGTATATCTCTTACTGTCTATATCTTTAAGTGATCCTTCGTTTCTATCCTATCCTCCCTAATACATATTGGAATGACGGTCTCAATATGTTTGCGGGTGAACAGGACATTCTCAGTCTTCACCGTCGCAAGTTTTAGACCATTGTCCTCCATCCATTAATTGTCTCCCTGTATAGCCTGATTCAATTTCATCTCGGCAATTTTAACATCTTTTGCCGTGCTGACTAGAACCAGACCAGATCGTCCGCGTATACGACAGTAAAAGTATCCTCCGGTATTGGAAGCAAGTACCTGCTCGTATATAATATTCCATACATCCGGTCCGAGGACCGATCCTTAAACTGCTCCTGCAGTTACTCTACTCAATCTTGTTCCTTGCGCAGTCTCGTAGATTATTTCTCGATCGCTCATGTAACTGCTGATGATTCTTTGCAGTTATTTTGACATCTGAAAGTTCCTTAGCCCCTCCATGAAATCAATCCATCTTGCTAGTAGCGTGATTTTTCTTGAGTAGTGATTGCCTGTAAATTCATAACCGGTATCGTGTCCTTATGCTTATATAGCTTATTGAAATCATTTCATTTGCGAGAAAATTTAGCTATCAAATTGTCTTGAATTGGTACCTAACAGAAATTTTAATAGAAGCTTTTCAGAAAGGTCAAACTAAACTTTTAAAGCACTTTAAACAATGTAATTGGTTCTACAGTGCTTCCTTTATTTTAGACCCAAGACATAAAAAAAAAAATTTGCAAAAACTTCTTGGGGACAAGAATTAGAGAAAGAAAGATTAAAGAAAGAAAGTTTAAAGAAAGAAATGTTTTAAAAAAATATACTGATATACTGATATTATGATACGTTTAAACAATGCAAAGATGTGAAAAATGAACCCCCAAAAAAGGAGGTTAATAATAATAAGTTGCTGGATTTTTCAGTTATTTTTGATGAAGATGAGGAACAAAACTGGGAAGTAGAGTTAAACAACTATTTAGATGCACCATGTGCTCCCGAATATACAAATATATTAGATTGGTGGAGAGAGCAGATCATTGAAAGATGATGTTCTAACGGCATTACTATACTGCCGTACAGGAGTAAAAAGGCAATATCTCGAGATTTCATGAAAAATGAGATTTTTATATGTGCATAATCGTGAAAAAAAAATCTATCCAGTGGTGCAAAAATTATTTTGATATCACTGATAAGAAAAAAGTTAGCACTGCATATCTCGAAGGTTTCATGTATTTGATAAAATTTAACATGGAATAAAAAAAAAAATACATGAAATAAATGCATATCTCGAGATATTGCTTTTCTTCTCCTGTACGGCAGAGCAGCGCGCATGGAAAAAAATATTTCAATACAGGAGAAGAAAGGCAATATCTCGATATTGCTTTTCTTCTCCTGTATTTAACGTGATTTAGGAGTCATCGATTTTTAAATTTTGCACATCTCTAAAATAAAGTACTAAAAATATTAATACTTATTATTAATTAATTTAGTAATAATTTATTTACAGCTCGATTTGTTATTGTTGTACTTGTAGTTTATTAATATTATTTATTACTTTTATAAATTTTTTAATCATTCCAAAAATATAAATGAGAAAAAAATTATTTAACTGAACTTAATTCATTAAATGTAAATATGTTTTTCGCTAGTCTACCTTTTTTACTATATGAAGTATAAATAAACAAATATTTGGCGGCAAAGAACGTTATTATACAACTTTAAATAAAGTATGATAAGGGCGATTATTTTAAAAAAATATAAGAATGTGATATTTTTTTGTCATGTTTATGTTTTATTATTTAAAATATTTGGTAGCAAATTTTTTTATTTATATGGAAGATTTGAAGTTATATAACTGCCAATTATGTTTTATTATTTTTGTTATTATTATAAACATTTTTTTATTAAAAATATATAAAAAATACAAAAAAACAATATTTCAATATTATTAATTTTGTAATTTTAATAAAATAATTTATATTGAAAAGAATTAAAATTATTTTAATATGAGATGTTGCTTTTCTTTCGTGGACAAGAGCGGCGCCAAGCATCCTGAGTACATGAATTAAAATGCATATCTCGATATTGCTTTTCTTCTCCTGTATTATAAGCTGATTTGGCGCTGCTATTTTTGCATATCTCTTGTTTTTCATATAAGGAGTGGAAATTTTGGAAAAATTTTTTCACCAATGAAAAGAGCATGTCTTAATTACCTTAGAAACATATAAATTTTTTTTAAATTGTATATAAACCTTTCAAAATTAACCGAAACGCGTTTCTTTAAATATCTCGAAATGAGTTAAAAGTGAGATATTGCCTTTTTACTCCTGTACGGCAGTATATATAAGTGCTTGGGTGAAATCGGATTTAGTATCTGAAATATGTGGCTTCGATAACGATTATTTACTACAATCTGTATAAAATATTTTTTTTTTTTTAAATAAACATGAATTTAGATTTTAATTAGAATTTTAATTGTTTTTTGTCTTATCAAACCTCGGGCGAGGATCGACCGAGGCGAGACCAAGGTAATGATTTTTCGATCTCGGCCGAGTCCAAGGCGAGGCGAGATCCATCTTTCGCCTCACCTCGGTCTCGGTCATTTATATCAAACCTTGCCTCACCTCGGCCTCGGTGAAGGTCTATTTAAATTCTAGTTCTGGTATAAACGTGCAAAGCCCCATAGCTTGCCTAACAAAATTCATCTAAAAACATGCGTGATATCCACTTAACTCCCTTAAAGGGACATGTAAAGTAAAGTTTTGGTAGAGCTAGTTCTATAATTATGTATATGATTATTCGCATGTCAACTTTATATTTTAACACCCATTATTATTACCGTCAGAATTTGATGAATATATGAATTATTCTTACAATGCAAAATATTCTATTTTTGAGGAAAATGAAAATGCAAAATATCATTTTATTTATATAAACACGCACATTCTAAACCTAAACTATTCTGATTCCCTAAACGTGTATTATTCTAGGTCCCTAAATCAAAATTTTTCCAATTAAAATGTCATGCTCTTTCAGAATCTGACATTAGTTTTCACTTACATCCCTTAAAAATACCCTAAAAACGGGGGTGAAAAGGGTAGGTCAGGCATTATTAGGAAATGTTTGGCAAAATCAATGAAAAAAGTATCCAATTTTATTGAAAAATGTTTGAAAATAATATTTTTTATGTAAATTTAAGTAAACTTCGTATACATTCAGATCTCATACATTTTGGCCCTATTTACAACCCTTAAAAGGTGGATAGGGGTATTACTTCAGTCAAAATACGGGTTTGGATATATTATCACTGGCGAAAACCAGATTTGCTCTTCAATAAGTTTTTTGGGTCGCTAAACACGAAAATCGGGGTAATTTGGCAATGAAATTGGGGCTTCACCCTTAAATTTGCAAAAACTACCCCCAAAAAGGAGTTTTTTTTACATATTCGCATTTTGAGCACTCAGATTTGCACCATACGGGTTTTTTGGGTCGCTGATCAATAATTTCAGCTTCTTTTTCATAAATAATTAAAATTCCACCCCTAAATTGGTTAAAACTACCCTCGAAAACGGGGTGTTTTTGCTATTTTCGTACTTTTAGCATCCAGTATATGCCCATATAGGTTTTTTGGGTCGCTAATTAAGAATTTCGACTCCTTTTTCATTAATAATCAATATTTCACCCTTAAGATAGCTAAAAATACCCCAAATATGGGTATATCCTGGACGCTCAAAGTGCGAAAATAACAAAAACAGCCCATTTAGGGGTGGTTTTAGCTGCTTTAAGGATGAAATTTTAATTATTTATGAAAAAGGAGTCGAAATTCTTGATTAGCGACCCAAAAAACCTATATGGGCATATACTGGATTCTAAAAGTACGAAAATAGCAAAATTAAAACACCCTGTTTTCGGGGGTAGTTTTAACCAATTTAGGGGTGAAATTTTACGTGTACGATAGGATGATCGTACTAATAGAATCTGTAAGTATGGGCTACCCAATTCGACTTCCATAATTTTTTGTACATAATCTAAATCTTGTGGATATGATTATAATAAAATCATATTATAAAAATTGGCATGGTACATTGACTTTTTAAATACTAAACCTACTGAATCCAGTTTTATTGGTTTGATCAAGGTAGATACCTTGATCTATCTTAGATATAAATATATTTTTTTTTAAATTAATAAAATTTATTTAATTTAGGTATTATAAATTTTTATTCAATTTTTTTTTTATTTTTCATATTATATATTTACAATGAATTTTTTTTCCGATCCTTTGATTTTTTTATTCGGAACAAAATAATTTATCTTTTTATACAAAAATTACAAAAAAAATTTTAATTTGTTTTAAAAAATAATTTTCATACATTTATAATAAATATTTTACACTTAATAATACAAAAAAAAACAAAAAAAAAACTTATATTATTTTTTATTTAAAGAATTACAAAAATAGTAAAATATATTTTTATAAAACTACAGTTTCTTATAAAAAGTTTGTCTATAATTTAATCATAAATTTTATATATAAATATACAGAAAATATTAATTTTAATTTAATAATTTGAAAATAATTATTATTATTAAAATAATAAAATATAATATTTATATTTCTATATATAAAGAATTCATTTTTAGCTAATATAAAAATATTTTTCTGATCAGAACTATAGATTTACAAGTTACGCTTACACATTATTAAACATTTATATTTTAAGTTGGAAATATTCTTTACTTTTTATAATAATTTATTTTAATTTATAAAAAAAAAATATATATATATATATATTATAATAAATATAAAATATTTACATTATTAAATTAATTTAAATTATTAATGTAATTACAAATATACTTTTTTTTTGTACATAAATATAAGTTTTTTTTTACTATTATTAAATTTCATTTGCTTTTTTCATGTACAGATTATACACATTATAAGAGTAAACATAATTTTAGCTAAAACAAATAATGTAGGAGTGAGACAGTATTATATGCGTTTTATTGGGTTAAAGGTCCATGCAATTTTTCAACCTAAAATCGTTTTTTTTTTTTTGTGTTACTGATAGTATACGAATATGATATCTGTTTTTACCAAAAGTGGTCCAGTTGCTTACAATAGGCAAGTTTAAATTTATTTTTACGATTTTTTTAATATTTGATAAAAATGATCCAATAATATATTCGTTTTCAGTGACTTAAAAAATAGTATATTTACGGCTTGAGTCCAGAAAAGTAAAGAGTGGCCCAAATCGCACGCAAATTACCTTCCGAGGCGAAGCCGAGAAACGTCCGGAAAATACGTGCTTTCTGGCCGCAGATCAAAAAAGTAATTAACATATGAACATTAGAGTGGACCTAAAATTGTAGCTTTAAGAAAAACTTGGCTCCCCGGGTTTTTTCGTGAACTTTTGTTCATAAAAAGACCCCAGCTCCAAGGATTTTGCTTTTGCTTTTCAAAAAAGCGTGCCTGTAAGCACCTCAATTTTCCCATTGAAATAACATGAGAATTTTGACTTTTCAGCTTTCTAATTCTTTACAAAGCTTGCAAAATGTTTTGAAAAGCTACTAATCGATTAAAACATATAAAAAACGATACCCAACCTCAAGTAGCCAAAAAAAATATTTTTAAAGCCATTTTACCGAGTAATAAACGTAAAAAAATGCTCTATTTAAATTACATGAAACTGTTATTTTAATGGGGAATTTTTTTACGTCTATTACCGGTAAATCAATTTAAAAATATTTTTTTTGGCTACTTGAGGTTAGGTATCGTTTTTTATATATTTAAATAGTACTTTGAATCGATTAGTAGCTTTTCAAAATTCTAATGTTATTTCAATGGGAAAATTGAGGTGCTTACAGACACGCTTTTTTGAAAATCAAAAGCAAAATCCTTGGAGCTGGGGACTTTTTATGACTAAAAGATTACGAAAAAACCCGGGGAGTCAAGTTTTTCTTAAAACTCCAATTTTAGGTCCACTCTAATGAACATGTTGAAAAAATCGCAAAAAATATCAGAAAGTTTCCTATAATAAGCTTTTGGTCACTTTCACCAGGACATCATATTCGTATTCAATGGCCCAATAATAGAGTTTCCTTGAAAAAAACCATGGACCTATCAACACAAAAAATTTCCATAAAATATGCCCCATGCCTACACCAAAATTATTGCAAAAATAAATTTTAAAATATAAGCTTTTTCTAAGTAAAGTGTATTATTTTAAAATATTTTAAATTTTTTGTACATTTTTACTAATATAAAAAAAGCTTATATACCTATAAAATTATAGCGTAAAAATATAATTTATTTCGATGAGTTGCTAAAGCATTAATTTATCACTATATTTACAATTTTTATTTTCATTATCACTCTCAGAGTAGTATATAAGAATTAAAATGTAGTAAATGGATATATTTAACAGTATACTTTTTAGACTGATATTTAATGCAGGTTAATATTAATATTACAATTTTTTTTAATCATAGCATAAAATTTTTACATAAAACCGAATGAAATAAAGTAAAATATTTTCATTTCTCAAAGTTTATTGAAATTTCCTACAGTGGAAAAAATTTTTTAAAAACTGTAGTACAGTTTTGCAGCAATTTTAAATGTAACTGAACATAAGGTTAGATTCTGGGATTTTGAAAAATCTTGTTTGGGGAATACATTTATATATGGTTTGGGCATGTTTCTGATTATGAAAAAATGATACCAGATGAATTTTTAGGCCCAACATTTGTTTTTCAAGTTTCAAAAATTTTTTAAATTAAAACAAAAAAGACTTTTAAATAAAGCTAACAAATATATTTTATTAATTATTGGGGTTAAATGTAATAAGGTATAATTACGTAGTACATCCAAACCTATCATTAATTTGTCAAAATCTATCAAAAAAAAGTCTACAATCATAAAAAATCGAGAATATTAAAAAATTCAGCTTCTTATTCTGAAGTTAGATTTCATTATTATTATTTATTTATTTTTTTTAATTAAGTGAAAAGGAGATCTATGTAAAACTTCTAGAAGAATATGAAGTAACAGAAAATATAGACAAATTTAGACCCGGAACTCCAAATTTCCTTAACTAATCTGGACCAAACCCAATTTAGGAATTTCGTGAGGTCTAAATACCTTAAAAACTATGAATAGCTCTCTTTCATTTTATTTTCACTCTTATTATAATTATTTCATTATGATTCATTTTATTTGCTATTTTTAATCAATTCCATTTAACCTGCTGAACCTCTTTGTTTAGTAAAATAAATATATTTTTATTATAAAATGCAATTTTATATATTTAAATGATTGTTATGTTACTAGTCATATTTTATTATATATATATCAAAAAAATTTTTATTAGTTAACATAAATAATTTTGTAAATTTATTGTATCAAGGGTAGAAATACCTGTTAATTTTGAAATAAAATATATAAAATATACAAATAAAAACCATAAAAATTCGTTTTTGTACTTTAAAAAAAAATATTTAAGATTAAGATAAACGCGAATTTTAAAAAATTTATTTTTTTTTTAACTTTATTGTTTCTTAAGAGGTTTTTCGAAAACTGGTGACAAATTACAGTTCTAAGAAAACTTTACTGTCCCTTTTTAACTTCAAAATATTTTTTAGCTTCATTTACAAGTTTTAAGATATACACTGAGAAAAAATGTTGAGTAAAATCTATTTTTGCAACTGGAAGATTTTACTATTAATTTTAGTAAAGTTATTTGAAGAATTGAAAATATTACTCGCACTCGCACTCTCTCACATGTGTTTAATGTTTTTCTTTTTTTAAATTTTTTTTAATTTTTTTTTTATTTATTTATTTTTTTTTTTTATTTTTTAATAATTTATATATTTTATAATTTATACAATTTTGGTTCCTTATATAGTATCTGAAACCAAATTTTTTCACTTGCGAGAAAAAAATGTATTAATAAATTCTACTAAAATTAATAGTAATTTTTTTTTCCTATGCGGGTAGTTTATAAAATATGTGTTGGTAAAAAATAACATAAAACGCCATTTTGACAACTTCAAATTATTTTACTAATCAGAAGGGTAATTTTTACCAATAAAGTTTTGTGAGTGTAATATAGAAAAGTTTGCCTAGTTTTTAGAAATTCTTCTAAATTCAAACTTGGTTCATTTTATCAAATTCTACCAAAAAAATAATTCAGTTTCATTTGAAATTGCTTTTTTATGAGAGTTGTAAATATAATACCTATATATAATTGTAAAGTATTGCTTCAATGCAGCAAAAAAGCAATTTAGTAGCATAGAAAATGATTGCTTATATTTATAATTTTAAAATGTAAAATATTGTAAATGACCAGTTTATGTTTTAAATTAAAGTTATAAAATTTTTAATTAATATTGTAAAATAATTATTATTAAATTTTTATAAATTTCATAAGCATTTGAAAAATTTATTTTTTTTTATCAATGCAACAAGAATATAACAATTTATATAAAGAATATTGTATTTACTATACTTACATTCTATTTTAAGTTACGTTTAATTGATCTTCGAAGACGAGTACTATTATTTTTTGAATATTTGGAAGATCCTGAATCATTTGAGTTAAAAAAGTCATTTGATACTTTTGAACGTCTTGTTCTACCTGCAACTCTACTCATTGAATTAAATTCCTCTTGTAATTGTAAGGCATATTCATAATCTTCTTTTTGTTGTTTTAGTGAAAGTTCTATTCTTTCTTGCTGCTTAACAATTTCATCATCTGATATAATTAAAGTATTATTACTACTGGACGTATCACTGACAGATAATTTTTTATTATTTAAATTTATGTTTTTACTATTTTTTACAATTTTTTTCTGCTTTTTTAATGGAATACTTTTTTCACTGTCAAATTCAAAATCAGAATCTGAATCTTCTATTATTGGTCGTTTTCTTGCTTTTCTTGGCTTATCAGTCTTTTCAATCTCATTTTTTTCTTCAATAATTTTAGTTTTTCTTTTATTTTTCCTTATGAGCTTCTTTTGTTTTATAATTTGGGTTGATGTAGTTACTTGAGATTTTAACTTATTATTCATTATACAAGTTTTCCTTTTTTTAATTCTTTCAGCAATATTTTCTAACGGAGCTTCAAACAATGGAGTTTTTGGTCGAACTATTTTTGTTTCTTGTACTTCTAAATTGTTTGATGAACTTGGAGGTATATCTTCATCATCGTCATCATCAACAAGGTCAATAACCTGATATTTTCCAATAAGATTTTTCTTGTCCGTATCACATTTTTTTAATAATCCATTGTTTAATTCTAATTTATTTTTTTTCTTAGTAGTGATTTCTGGGTTTTTGGATTTTTCTGTATCAGTTTTCTTATCTACATCAGCATCATTAATGTCCTTTCTTACGTCTTTTGTATAATTTTTATTTGTATCGTATGAAATTTTTGTACTATTATCTATTTTGCTTTCATTGACTGAAGTTGTTGTATTTTTTTGTTTACTACTTAACAAATTTAAAGAAGCTGTAACATTAGTTGCATCACATTTTGATTCCTCCTGTTTCACACTTTTTGAACTGCTTTCAACAGTATTTAATTTTACAAATCCTAAAAAAAAAATTATCATTTACAAAATTAGATTAATTTTAAATAATGAAAAGTATTTTGCAATAAAATCTTTTTACTCTTAAAAGCACTCCAAGAACACCCAAATATTCCTCTTGATAACTGACTAGGAATAGGGGTTCTTATTTCTCCTGCAGCCATTAACCTTAATTTTGGTACAACTTTTATTAATTTTGGATCAATTAATTTCCCATCTATAATAAAAAAATTTAATTAAATTTAATTATTACAAAAATATAAATAAAAAATTTACCAATTATTTTTAATGATGTACGAGGTAAAATTTTGATAGGTTTAAAATGATGAATTTCTGGGTTAATACTGTCATGACTTTCAGCACTTTCTGAACTTCCAAATCTTTCTTTCTTTTCACTTTTTGTTACACATACTTCTACATCCAACTTTTTATTTTTATTGTTTAAAATATCATTTGGGACATTTAATTCTTCTTTACTTTGAAGACCATAAATATTGGAAGACGATCCATGAGAATGCTGATGATTTGAAAAGTTAATTTTAGTTTGGTTTGTTACTATTTTCTTAATGGCATTATGAACTGGCTGTGGTTTATTAGATTTATAATATTCTAATGCATTTTTTTGAACAGGCTTAGGATTGATTTTAATATCTGTAGGATTTTCGTCTGACTTTACTTTAGAAATATTCTTTGTTATATATTCCAAATTTATTAAATCTTTGTTAGTATTATTAATTTTACTTATTTTATCATTATTTAATATATTTGGATAATTATCTGATCCATTGTTTTTTTCATCTTTACTAAGATTTTTACTATGAGATTTTTTATAATGCAATATTTTCTCTTTATCAGCTGCTTCTTTTTTAGCTAAGACTTTAGCTAACAACTTATCTTTTTCTAATTGAGCTAATTTTTCTTTTTGCTCTTCTTCGTGAATTTTTCGAATTAATTCTTCACTAGCTAAACGTTCAATTTCTTGTTGGCGTTGTATTTCTTCTCTTTCCATTTGAAGTTGAATTTCATATTCTCTTCTTATTTCACCATCAGCGCTAAGGACTTTTTTTGACGGTTGAAATCCTAAAATAAATAATGTTTATTATGTATTCTTACAGAAAATTTTAATTTATTATAACTATAATAGATGGAATAATTTATTAAATTTAGTTTTAAAAATTTATTCATCAGCTGATGACAGTTGCCTTGCTTCACTAAAAGCAATAAGTAGTTAATAGTAAGAGTAATTTAAATTGTGTTAAGTAAAAATTTTGTTTCTTTTAATGCATATTTTTGGTTATTATTTTTATCATTAATAATTAAATAAAAATTATCATACCAAGATCCAAATCCAAATCTGTTTCATTATCATTGCATCTATTTTCAGCCTGTTTGGGGAAACGTTTGAGTATAAGCTTCCAAAGTTCATTGTTAATTAAATTTTTTGATTTTGTTGCTGTTCTAAGCCAAGAACCAAATCTTTGCCGACAAAGGGGACAAGCAAGACTGTTATGTTCAAAAGTACCAGTTAAACATCTATGGCACAAATTATGTTCACAAGGTAATGTCACCGGTTCGTAAAGAAGGCACCGGCATACTGGACATAAAAATTCTTCGATAGGCGCTTCTTTTCTATTTTTTGAAGCAACTCCAAACTGCACTCTCCTTGAAGATCTTTTTAAATAAGTAGTAGCCATATTTTATCCATATTATTTCTATATTATATTTCTGAAAAACCTTGCACTTCGGAAAAACTGATACAAACTTGAACTGACTTCAGATTTATTGTAGCTTCATTTCTTTTATTCCTTTATTTAACTTAATTAATCAAAAGAAAATTGTGCACTAAATTTAGGTTAGTATTTAAATAAAACTTCACTGAATTTATATTAGTTTATTGTAATACATAAAATAATATAATCTTTATTTACATCGTCGGCTACTTCTTATTTATATAAAATAAAACTTAATCAACATTGATGAGGTTATGGTTATTATTATTATGATTATTTATATGGAAAATGGAAATTCCGTAGGCGCGCGCACATGAATGAAGTACACACGGAAGTTTTGAAAATTGCAAATATGCTCATACCAAACTTAAGTGCACTTTTAAGAAAATCAAAAAAAAAAAATTTTACATATTCTCATTTTCCCACAACAAGTGAAAAACTTCTCCGTGCTATACGTAAATGTATGAAACTTAAAACCCCTATATCTTTTTTGTTGAATGTTGTAAAAAATAGAAATTGATATTAAAAAGTGCGCAATTTAAAAGATTATAAATTAATCCGCAGCTATATATTTTTTTAAAGTGCACTTTATAAATAAATTTACGCATACCTGGAAAAATTTTCGCAGCGCGTATTAACCGAAAGACTGACGGCAAATGGTGGCAAAACAAAATAATTGAAAAGGAATAATTAATTTTTTTTTATTTTTTTTATAAATCGCTTTATAAACCTTCGGACCCCTGCATCTAAAATAGGACCTATATACATATAATGTAAACATATAAAAACATATAAAATTTAAATATTGATATTATAAATTAAATGTAAAAACAAAAAAAAATAGTATATTAGCGATTTATAAAAATTAATAAACAAAAATTAATTATTATTCCTTTTGAATTATTTTGTTTTGCCGCCAGTCTCAACCTAATTTTTGTTTTCTGTTTTCTAGGTATCGTAAATTTATTTTTTCTTTACAGGCTAAAAAAATAAGCACTTTAAAAGTTTAAAAAAATAGCTGCATTAATTTAACCTTTTTAATTATGCTTTTTTTAAGACAAATTTCTATTTTTTAAAACATTCAATAATAGATATAGGGGTTTTAAGTTTCATACCTTTACGTATAATACGGAGAAGTTTTTCACTTGTTGTGGAAAAATGAAAATATGTAAAAAAAAATTTTTTTGATTTTCTTAAAAGTGCAATTGAGTAAAATTTTTTGGCCTAAAAATATTTGCAAATTTCGAAATTCGAAACTTCCGTGCGTACTTCATTTACGTCACAAAACTAGTACAAAAACCGAACTGGGTGTACTAGTGTGCATGTACAGCCTTAATTATATGTGGTTGTTTTTTCTCAGTCATAAACAAAGAAAACAGGGGAATCACATAAAACTTGATACTGAAACTTGGTTTGTGACAAATTTGTGACTGAAAAAAAACAACCACTAAAATCACTGAGACTCAGAGTATTACTCAGTTGAGACAGAGTTTCTTAAATTCAATAGCATTTTTAGGGGCTACGCTTGGGTAAGGTTAGGTACTGTTAAATATATGTGCACCTATTTCAAATTTCTGAGTACATTAATACAACTAATTTTACTAACTGTTTAAAATTATTGTGTGCAAAAGTTTAAATTCACTATTTGAAATGCAAAATAATTGTTACCCGGCCCAATTTTTTATGCAATTAATATAAATTTTAAAATAATGATTTATAACTTTGAAATAGGCGCGCCATATATTTAACAGCATCTAACCTTACCCAAGCGTAGCCCCCAAAAATGCTATCGAATTTAAGAAACTCTGAGTTGAGACTCAGCAGAAAAAAATACAAATAAACACGTGTTTTTTTTAACAAAGTTACTTTCGAATTAATAAAGTGTAAAAAAATTAATTTTTTAATTAATATTTACTTATAAATTTTATAATTAATAATGGATGAAAGTTTATTGAAAGATGAGCGTTTCGCTCATATTAGAAAAGATCCAAAATTTCGTAGAATCCCCAAAAGTGAAAGAAAAGTTAAAATTGACAAAAGATTCAAATCTATGTTTAAAGATAAAAAATTTGCTGTTAAATTTACTATAGACAAAAGAGGAAGACCTATTAATCAATCATCTTCTGAAAATTTAAAAAAATATTACGATTTATCAAGCAGTGAAGACGAATTGTCAGATGAAGAAGAACAATCAAATGATACAAAAAATATAAATACTAGTAAACAATTTAAAATTAATGGCAACAAAGTTGATAATTCAATTATTGAAAAACAAGAAACAGATAGTGGTGATAGTGATACTTCAGAAAGTGATAATAATTTTTCTAGCAATGGAAGTTTGTTGCTTGTAAAGAAACAAGCTGACTATGACAGTGGTGAAAATTCTGAAACTGAATCAGATGAAATTGAATTAACAGAAAATGAAAGACAGCTAAAAAAATTAGAAAAAAGTGAAAAAAAAGCACTATCTAGTGATATCAAAAATAAATTAAAAGATTTAACTGTTGATTATGCAAGAGGTGAAGGATACTTAGTGTCCGATAGTTCATCAGATGAAAGTTCTGAATATGAAGAAGATTCTGACAATGAATTTGATCATAACTGGGGAGAACTAGATAAAGAAGCTGAAACAACAGATGAAGTAACTCATCGTTTAGCAGCTTGCAATATGGATTGGGATAGAATAAGAGCAATTGATCTTATGGTATTATTTAATTCATTTTTACCAGTTGGTGGTTTGATTAATAATGTATCAATATATCCTTCAGAATTTGGACTAAAACGTATGAAAGAGGAAGAAATTAGAGGTCCAATTGAACTTGTTGAAACTAAAACACAAAATCCTGAAGAAGCTGTTGAAGAATCACATTTAAATGATAATGATGATGAAGAAGGTTCTAGTTATCATATGGAAAAATTAAGACAATATCAGTTAAATCGCTTAAAATATTATTATGCTGTTATAACTTTTGATTCTTCTAATACTGCTAATAAAGTTTACACTGAATGTGATGGTCTTGAGTATGAATCTTCAGCCACTAAATTAGATTTAAGGTTTATCCCAAATGATATGACTTTTGACCAAGAGCCTAAAGAAGTTTGTGATCAATTACCAGAATTAACGAAATATCAACCTCGACAATTTACTACAACAGCATTACAACAAGTAAAAGTAGATTTAACATGGGATGAAACAAACCCAGAAAGACTTGAGTTAACTCAAAAATTAAATTCTGGTAAATTAGATGAAATAAGTAAAGATGATATACAAGCTTATTTAGCAAGCGGAACAAGCGATGATGATTCCGAGGATGAAGTTAAAAATGTTATAGAAAAAAATATTAACTCAGGTAAAGATGCTAATCCAATAGAAAAATATAAATCTTTATTAAAATCTATTGAACAAGCGGAGGAAGAAAAAAAAAATAAAGAAGTTGAATTAGAATTCAGTTGGGGCTTGGGAGATAAAGAAAAAAGTGAAAAGTTAGTGAAAGAAAAAATTACAAAGAACAAAAACTTAACGCCATTCGAAGAATATATTGAAAAAAGAAAAGAAAAGAAAAAAGCTAAACGAGATTCTAAGAAAAAAAATGATGCCTTAGTTTCAGATAGTGAAGATTCAGTCCCATCAGATGTTGATATGAATGATCCATACTTTGCAAAAGAAATGAATAAAAATCATAAAAACAAAAATAAATTGAAAAATAAAAAAGATGCAGAAGATTTAAGTGATCAAGATGAACAAAAAAAAGCAGAATTAGAATTATTGTTAATGGATAAAAATGATGAAAACAAAAGCCATTTTAATATGAAAGATATTGAAAAATTGGAATCGATGTCTAAATCAAAGAAAAAGAGACTTATGAAAAAGAATAAATTAATTAATACAAATGAACAGACAGCTGATTTTGAAGTTAATGTACAAGATCCCAGATTTTCAGCAATATTTACATCCCATCACTTTAATATCGATCCAACTGATCCTAATTATCGTAAGACTAAAGGTACAGAGGCCTTAATTAATGAAAAATTAAAAAGGCGAAATGATACTCCAATTGAAAATGTAAGACCGTGTTGTTAATAACTTTAATTTTAATAAGATAAATGTCAATATAATACAAAAATTTTTTATCTATTTTCAGAAAACAACAAATAAAAAACATAGGAAAGAAGATAAAGTTGCATCTATTGAACCAGAATTGGCTGCTTTAGTGAAATCAGTAAAAAGAAAAACAGAAAATCTTAAAAAAATAAAACCAAAAAATTAGCTATTGTTCCCTAGTCTAATAAAAATAATTTGATATTTTTTTATTAACAATTTTATTATATATATATAATTGTATATACATATCAATAAATTCGTGAGGTAGCTTTAGTTTACTTAGGTTATTTTTTTTTTAATTGATTTATATAAAAACAAAAACAAAAAATAATTAAATAAGTATCCTAAATAAACAAAACCCACATATTTATATATTTGTAAATAAAATAAAATAGTTTTCTAATACCCAAATATTGTTTTTATTTGAGACAAAACTAACTTTTTTCCTTGCTTAATAGTTGGTTTAAAAAAAAATAACAATCAAATATTTTCTTAAAATGTAGCAATAAAATTTTTAGAGCTGCATAAACATTTTCTTTAGATTCAACTTTAGTATAAAAGTAGATTAATTTTTTAAAAAATATAAAACAATAAGACAGCTTTTAACTCTCGTTTAAATTTATTTTTTGTTATCTTTTAAATATTTTATTATTCAACTCTAAAATGTATTCAAAAGCATTTTAAATCAGAGAATATCATGGAATTAACTATACTTCTATGATTTAAATTTTGGAGCTTGATTCCCATGCATTAACATCCCACGGTATTATATGAAGGCGCTGCCCATGCGCACCGCGTAAAAATTATTGTTCCTGCTGTAAATGCTTTATTCTTTTTTCGGAGTCGTGTGTTTGGAGTTTTGGTAGCGTCAGTTTTTATTTTTTATTGCAAATACCTAAAGATTAGTTTATTCTTAAGAAAATTTATTATTTAATTTAAATTAAAATTTTAAATATATTAGTAGCCAATTATTATAATTTTAAGTAGGTCATTCCTGTATCAATATATGTGTTTTACGAAAGGTTCTTGACATTAAGAATTAAAAAAATAACTGACCAAAATAAAAAAGAGTGTTTTTATTTGTGGTTATAAAATAGTTAAATTCTGTAAAAATGTATAAGAGAAAATTTTTTAGTCTCAAATGTAGCAAAATTTAAATTTATAATTTATGTTAAAATGTTTTAAGATCAAAATGTAGATAATTTAAAAAGATTGTAATAAATAAAAAAAAAGATGTCTGAAGAATCAGAAACAGGTGTATCTGGTTCAAAACAAAGTTCAGATGGCTCAGATGAAATATTAGAAACAAGTAATCCTAATATCATCGTGGAAGATGAAAATGAAATTTGCAGTACGCAATCATTAAATATGGAAGACATAAATAATATTATCGGAGTACAATCAAATGCTATTCCTATTGAGTCAACATTAGAAAGTGAAATTGATGCTTTATCAAAAATAATAACTGATGATACAAAAGAAGATTTTCAATCTGATGATTATATTGATTCAACAGTACCTGAATATGATAGTAATATGTTGGACGTGCAATCAATTCAAGATGAAACATCAAATACTGAAAAACTTGAAGAGGAAGAAGTTGTTGCTTGTGAGTATTTAATATAATATTTATTATTTATGCTTGATCTCCTAAAATTGCAATTTTTATCAGGGGTATGTGGTTTAGATGAAATGATAAAATGCCAAAATCTATAAGCCTTGTTTACTTAGAAATTAAACTGTTTTGAATTATCATTATTTGCAAAAATTTCTGACTCTTATTATTGATTTCCTTGCCATTAAGTAAATTCTAAATTTTTAAATATTTTTAAGTAGCCTCTTGAAAGCAGCTAACAATGTGTTTTTTTCTATGTGATTTAATTTATAATAAAATTTAACTACTTATATTTTTAGGTAGGTCAGTTTGTTTGTCACCAAAAAAAGAATCAAATTTTGGAAATGAAGTTGAAAATGTAAAAAATGCAAATATTGTCATTGCAAAAGGTTCTTGTTTAAACAAAAGTTTATTATCCATTGGAGAAGCTTATACATCTGAAGATTCGCAAAATTCATTAGAATGCCAAAGTACATTTGTTTCTGAAAATAAAGATATTATAGAATCTGTTGAAAATATAAAAGAATACTTTATGGAAAATTCTAATGAAAATTCATTATTAACTAGTTCTGCTAAAAACTTTGAAAAAGAAGATTCAAATTTAATTGTAAATAATTTTGATTTAAACAAATCAAATGAAACTCTTAAAGAAGAAGAAATGAAAATTGAAAGTAATTTAGTATTAGAAGAAAATGATTTAGCGACAGAAACAGAAAATAAACTTGGAGATATTGAAACTCAAAATGAAACTGAAAAAACAATATATTCGAATAATCAAGAACCTAAATTATTAATTTTTGATAAAACTAAAACAATTAGTCAAACTACTTATGTAGACTTAACTAATATAGAAAATGATATGACCACAGACTCTGCATTAGAAATGAAAGATTCTGAAAATACTGAAGTTGAAAGTTGTATTTTAGAAAATAAAATTATTGAAAGTGAAAGTTTAGAATATATTGAAAAAGAAAAAAGTAGTAATAGCATTAATCAAGATAGTACAGATGACAAACTTAGTTCTTGCTTCAATGATACAGAAAATGAGTTTTTAGATGAAAAAGTTGACTCTGAAAATTCATGTGAAGAAACAGAAATAAATTATGAAGTTAGTGATACCCATAATAAAAATAATGAAATAATCAGTAGTATAGATGTATTCAAAATAGCTGATGATTCTTTGGATAATAAAAATATTGCTGCTATTAAAGAAGATGTCTCTTTCGATATTTTACAAAATGAAAAAAAGTTACCTGTCTCAGAAGAGGAAGAAAGTAATTTGATTTTAAATTTGGAGGAATCTGAAAAAAATTCAGATAGTTCACAAGATACTGTAATGTTAAATGAAAATTTAACTAATGAAAACATAGATGAAGAAATAGATAAAGATAATTTATTTACTTTAAAAGATAATAACTCCGTTTTGGTGGAAGGTTCTGGCCCAGTTGAAAGTCCAAGTACAATACCTGTTATCATTAAAACTGATTTATTAGACGACAATTTAACCTTATACAGTAATGATTCTGAGCATACAGAATTAATAAAAGATATTTTAGAACCCGAAATGTCAAACAATGAAAAATCTAGGGACTCTATTCTACCGAAATCAGAGGATCAAAAGTGTTTGAATGTTTCAATTCTTAATGAAAAAGAGAATGTCGCTTTATCTAATGAAGAAATGAATTCAGAAATGGCAAATGTTAATTTAGAGAGCAATGAAAGTAAAGAAATGATTCCTGAAACTTCTTTAAAGCAAATTGATGATAATAAAGACTGTCAATTTGGAGAAATTACTGAATTAGAATCTGCTGTAAAATTTCTCCAAGAATCAATAATAGAAAAAACTGCTGATATAACGAATACTAATGCATTCCCTGTAATAGATAACATTTATGAAAATGACGAATTTATACAAGAAAATACTGATTCAATTTCTACATGCGAAGCAGAAATTATTTCTGAAGCAACAAAGTTAGAAAATGAGAAAAAGAAAATGCTTGAAGTTTTGGAAGAAGACAAAAACTTAAATCTTGATCAATCGAAAGCAGAAAATTTTTCAAATTATTTGAACCTTGAAAATGAAGATAGTTTCAGCAATGTGGTATTCAAAAAACAAAGCCCTGAGGAATCAAAGGTACTTATTTTTATTAAATTTATAATTCATAAAAATTAAGAACAAAAATTTTTTTTTTCTTCATTAATTTTCTAAACTTATTATTTGCCTATTTCTTTTGCCCTTATATTTTAAAGTATTTTCCTGGTTAGTATTTGTAAAAATTGAAATCGCAAAATAATTACTAGACCAAAAAATATTTTCCTACCACAAAAAAAAAGTATTAGTTATTATATTATACGAAAATTATGTCCAAATTATAATTAATATAAAATTCTGATTCAAAAATTCTTTTGAAGTTTATTTGTTTTTAATTTGCCTAAAACTGACTTCATTATCTAGAAATAGTATCACATTCTAGTTAGCTTACTGAAGCTTTTTTAAGTAGGAAAAATTCTTTTAGTTGTTTAATAAACATTTGTGCCCTTATTTATTCTATCAGTTATTTATTTGTTTGTTAATTAATGACTAATTTTTTTTAGATTGATTGTGAAAAAGATTTAAATGAATCAATTAAACATCAAAGCGATCAAATTTCTACTTCAGAATGTAAACTTAAAATACCTTCTAATATCGAAGTTCCTGAAACAGTAACTAGTTTAAAGTCAGTATCTTCTCAAAAAGAAAATAAATTTAATGTAAATAAAAAATTAACAGAAGTAAGCGAAAATCAAAAAATTGATAATAGTGAAAAATTTGAGTGTAATGAAAGTATTGGATCACCTAGAATAATTTTAAAAATTGCAAAATCAGCTATCACTGAATGCTCGGAACCTAGATCTCCGAAAAGTCCAAAAGTTCATTCAGCTGCCAATTCACCAAATCCAGAAGAATGTTCTAATCAAAAGTTGGGAAAAATTAAGTTAAAAATATCTAAAAGTGGACATCCTTCTATAATATCAAATGAAAATATTGAAGATACGGGACAATGGCATACAGATAATTTGTCTAACTTAGGGATGAAAATTAAACTTTCCAAATCTGGTGATGCGTCAGTAATATTACCTGAAAAGAGTGACAGTTTAGTTGATAATAAAACTGATGAAATTAAAAAGTCTGATAATCCAATTGGGATGAAAATCAAGCTTTCTAAATCAGGGGAGGCTGCAGTTATTCAACAAGACGTAATTAAAGATTCAATTTCAACATTAAAACCAGAGAATGTAAAAAAAAGTGATTGTCCATCATTAGGAATGAAATTTAAATTATCAAAAAGTGGAGATGCTTCAATTATTCAAGATGATAAAATTACATTAGATGATAATTGCGCTGATAAAGATAAGTCTGAGAATTCAAGCTTATTAGATTCTTGCAAAAGAGTAGCTTCACCAGTAGGAGTTAAAATAAAATTAACTAAATCAAAAGATGGAAGTATATCAGTTGATAGCGGAGAAGAACCTAAAGAAAAATTTGAAATTCATGAGCCACCTAAACGTACTGACTCTCCAATCGGTATGAAAATAAAACTATCTAAATCAGGGGATGCTTCAATTATTCACCCTGAAGTTTTAAACAAATTTCATGAAACGAAATCCAAGGAAACAACAGAAAGTGAAATTTCAAAGCATGACTCTGATTCAAGCACACAATATTTACCAAGCAAAAGTGAAAATATTTTATGCCCAGATAGTGCCGATAATTCCACAATATTGCAAGATTTATTAAAAAAACCTGAAGTAGGAATTGGTATGAAATTTAAACTATCCGAAAGTGGTTATGCATCAATAATTCATTCGGAAAAGTCAGAACAGGTTATTGATCAAACAAGAAAACCCAATGCAGAAAATGCATCAATTGGTATGAAAATAAAAATTTCAAAAACAGGAGAACCACTAATTATACATTCAGACGTTCAAAAAGAAGTTAGTGAATCAGATAATAGTCATTTTAAACTAAAATCCTCAAAAAGCAAAGATAATAGGTAAAAACTTTATTTTACATTGTAATTAATAAAATAAGTTTAATTATTTGTTTTTATTCTAGTTTAAATATTCAAAATAAATTAAAAGAAAACGAATCTCATCAAGATATTAAAATAAAATTATCAAATTTTGAAAATTTAGAGGAAAAAATTGAAGAAACTCTTGAAATGTCCAATGTTGTTGTAAAACCCATTCAAACTCAAATTGCAGATTCTTCTAAAAGTGAATTTCCAATAAAACGAAAAGATATTATGATTCCTGCTATCATAGAGCCAAAAAAAATAAAATTAGATGAAAATTTATTCAGAACTGAGAAACATCAGCAGCTACATTTGGAAACACAAAATACAAACATTAGCCAACAGCAAATGAAAGTTATAAGCCAAGAAATCAGTATTACTCAAGTAAATAATTTTAAAAATGATACTAACATTTAAAACAAAACTAAAATTTTTATTTTATTTATAAATTTTAGGTACAAGCAAACATTCAAAAAGATGATGTTTCTAATTCTCAGTTAGTAAAACCCACACAACCTGAGCAGTTTGCAATCAATTCTTCTTTCCAAAATTTGACTTCCCATCCTTTGAATATTCGACCTGAACTTTTAATTGTGAATGAAAATTCCAATTCAAGTCAAGATATTATGATAATAGAAGAAGTAACTCCAAAGCCAATTATAAAAGTTCCAAAAAAAAGAGGTAGACCAAGAAAAGATGCTGCCAATGTTCAGTATACAATTCCAGAAGACCCCCTAAAAAAAATATTTGCTAGTGATTCGCTAAATTCAGAAAATACAGAAGAAAATTTAGAAGAAACTGACGAATCCAAAGATGCATTAAGGCCTAAAAGAAATTGCAAAAGCCAGAGAAGTTATGCTCCTGTTAAACGAGGAAGAGGTAGTCGAGGTATTTAAATTAATTTATCACCAAATCAGTACTACATAATAGAAATTGGAATTGCTTATAAAGAATGTAAATTACTATGATCAACTACTGTCTATAAAATATTAGCCATAGTAGAGCTTATTAACTTTATTATTTAAACATTTGGTAATAAGATCTATGATTAATACTCAAAAAAATTTTCGGTTTTTTATTTTTTTAAGTAATAGCTTAAATTATATTTTTAGAATAGATTAGTTTTACAAGTATTAGTGAACATAATAAAAAAATTTATATGTATTAATAAGTTAAACGAAAGCATATTTAAAAAGTTTAAAAGAAATTTTTAGTTGGAATTAAAATATTTACAGTTAGACTTTAAAATCTATTTAGTTAATTAATTATTTGTTTTTATTTAAGGAAGGGGGAAACGACGGGTTGGCTTACACAGTCCATCCATGATTAAAAAAAGTAGAATTGATCAAGATTTAACAGCTATTGAAACATCAACAACAACGAGAATATCTGTTAATAATTTACCTGTACCAGTAATCCCATTAGAAAAATCTCCAGAATTATTTAAAGCATTAAGTAAACCATTAGGTGATAAAACATCTGATGATAATAAAAGTTTTGAAGGTATTATTAAAAGAAATGCAGTAGGAGTGTTGAATGTAAATAACTGTGGAATAGCACAAGAATCTTCGCAAGAAAATCAAAATTGGTTGGCTCCAACAATTAAAAAATTGTCAGAAAGTATAAAAAGTGACTCTATTTCAACATTGACTGTTATTGATGAAGAAACTAGAATGAGTGCAGACAGCAATTCTAGATCACAAACTCCAGCAAGAAATATGTCAATACCAAGTATGTAACTTTTTATTTTTACATATAAGTGGTTTTTACAGTTTTTATAGACAAATGTTTGTCCTATTAATTACTAATATAAAAAAATATCAACTGACCAACTTTATTAATAATTTGAAAAATTGTTTAAAATTTTTAATGAAATCGTCCGATATAATAAAAACCTTAGGTATAAACGATTAAATAAAGTCTTTGTGTTAGTAAAATTATCCCAATTTTTTTCATAGTTGCTTATTACTTATTTCTTTTCAAATTTTCAAAGAAAAAAAAGCCAAATTTTTATAGTGAATTGTTTTTTAGCAAATAAAAATTTATGTTTGCCCATACAGCCCATACTATAACTTTTCCCCCCATTTTTTACAGCAAAAATATGTCTGCACATATAGGTATAGCTCTTTAGTATTAAATTCATATTTCTAAAATTCATAAAATTTGAAACAAAAGCAAACATTTTAGAAAAAGGTTATATATCAAAACCTCTTTTGTGCTTATCAGTTTATTGTTATAAAAAATTTCATAGTTTTTTGAGAAATCTTTAAAGAATAATATTTAGACAATATATTGTATTTATTTCTTAATAGAGTTAAATGTTTGCTAAATGATTCTAAAAATAGATCATTATTTTATGAATGAAATACTTACTTATTAAAGTTCAAAACTATAAAGTTATAAGACACAGCGTAAAATCGAAAGATTTTTATCAAAACAAATGAAAAGAAAATACGCATAAAAAATTGAAGATCTTTTTTAAACTAAGTAATTTAATTTGAAATTAAATCCATATCAAATTGTTTATTTTTTACTGCAAATAGATAAGGTTAAGGAGGTTTATCCGTGGTTTACTACGTTTTTGCAGGAATTACGATTACCGACAAAAATTTTTTTTTTTAAGTTTATTTTGGAAGCTACTAATTGAAAAGAAACTATAAAAAACCATTAATAATCCAAGAATATTACCAAAAAAAGTCTCATAGTATTATAGAATTTAAAAAAACGTCACTAAAATAATGAGCTTTTTGGTTATGTTACGTGTTTTTTATTAATTTTACGAAAATAAAGTCGATAAAGTATGTAAAACTAATTGGGAATGTAATCTTTAAGTAATTATTTATCAGATTTATTAAGTTTCATCGATCTGTGTTATTAGCACCCTACTTTTTATAAAGCCGAAACAAATTTTCCCATAAGCGCAATGTTAAAATACGACTTTTATTTTATTAATAAAAAATTAATTAAGTCGATGACATAGGTAAAAATAAGTCGATTTTAGCTCAAAAATGTTTAAACTTTAATACTATTCACGTTTTATTACATTCTGTTATTATTTTTTTTAACGGATAAACCTCCTTAAGTCCACTCATAAGATACATGTAATTTAAAAATCAATATTTTAAAAATATTTAATCCGAAATTAAATAGTTAGTTGGTTTATAAAAAATATAAAAAAATTCAAATTGTTGAAAAGAAAACTTAAAACTTGAAATATTTTCAAAATAAAGGAATAGACTATATACTATAATATAGCAGACGATTATTTGTATTAACAGAGATAAAGAAATTTGATATATTTATCAAAATTCATTATTTTACAAAAACTAAAGTTTACTTGGTTTTTGATAAAGAATTGATAAAAAAATAAACGAAAATTCTATTTACCTGATTGGGCTATCTAAATTACAAGGGACTAAATGGCGTGCAGTTAAAATAAATGTTTAAATTAAAATAAAATTTTATTATGTTTACTTAATTTACATAATATTGATAAAATTGATTGTATATCCAGCTGCTGAAAACATTGTTAATGAAGAATCTCAAGGCAGTGTCCTCAGCACAGCAACAACAGAATCTGAAAAAATAAAAGTAAGAACTCGAAGAATGGAAATTATTGTAGATCAAGATGATGGACCATTTACTGTTGAAAAAATTGCTGAATATGAGTGGCCTAATGAAAAACTTAAAGATGAAAGATCAGTGATAAGAGGAGAAACTTATATGATACAAGAACAAATATCTCAATATTTGGGAGTTAAATCTTTTAAAAGAAAATACCCAGAATTAAAAAGAAGAATGGTTGATATGGAAGAAAGAAATTATTTAAGAGAAAATGGCCTTGTCAGTGAATCCATGTGTGATATGGGTGAGTTTTTATATAATTTACTAACAAATATTTTAATTTCAAATAAACAATTTTATGTTATTAACAGGATTAACTGCTGTTTGCAGTTCAGAAGTTTTGGATATAATGTGTAGTGATTTTCCCGAGCAATATGAAGAATACAGAAAATATTTACGAGAAAAGCAGGCAAAAGAACATTCAAAAAGACAAAAAGAGCTGTCTGTTGCTGCAAATGCGGAAAAAAATAGAATAGATTTAGTTGAAATGGCAATGCAGTCAGCCATATCATGGAATACTAATTTAAATAAGACTCGTAAAGATTTAAGAACTCACAGTCTTGATTTGCAAAGCTTCACTGTTCATATGCCAAAGAAACCAGTAAAAATTGATAATAATAAATCTGTAAACCATTATCCTGTTTCCCTTATTCCTGGACAATATTCTGATTATTACAGAGAATATACACCTGCAGAATTAAGATATTATCCAATTAACACTGTTCTCTATGGTCCAATGAAACCAAATCAAAGGAAATTTGATAGCCAGTCCGAAGGTTCGCAAAGTTGCAGTGATAGTGATTCATCTTCCGATGATTCAAGGTAAATTACTAAAATTACTAAAAACTTTTAAAACCTGAAAAAAATAACAAATTTTTCATCTATTAATATGTTATAGTTCGTCTTCAAGCGAAGGCACTCAAGATACAAGAGAATCTCAATCAACCATGGATGAAATTGATGTAGAATTATCAATGCAAAAAGATTTATTGTGTAAAATATGTTCAAAAAATTTGAATAAAAGTGATCAGCCAGAAGTATTAATTAAATGCGGTACTTGTACTGGCCATGGTAATTGTATATCTTATTATTACCAGAAGCTGAATAATTTAAACTAATTTTAAATTGTTTTAGTTCATCCTTCGTGTATAGATTTAACTGTAGATATGGTACCAAGAATTCGAGCTTATTCATGGCAATGTACCGATTGTAAAACTTGTGCTCAATGTCACGATCCTGCTGATGAAGATAAAATGCTTTTTTGTGATATGTGCGATAGAGGGTAGGAATAAATTTTATTTTTGTATACTTGACTCAGAAATAATAAAACTAAAACATCTTTACAGGTATCATATTTATTGTGTTGGTTTAAGAAAAGTTCCTCAAGGTAGATGGCTTTGTCAAGAATGTGCAGTTTGTTCAAATTGTAGAACTAAAGATCCTTCTGGAAATTCATTAGATAGAAGTATTAATTACCAATGGCAACATGAGTATAAAAGAGATAACAAAAATAATCGATATGCTTCAGTATTGTGCGTGCCTTGTTCTAAGTAAGTACTATAAAAAGTCCATATTTGCTTTTTCCTTTTTACCTGTTATCCTAACTACAGTTTTGCAAATGTCTTAATTAACTTTTTTGGCACAAATAACGCTTTCTTTTTTGCTACTTCATTAACATTTAACATATGGTTATAAAAGAAAGGACGGTATTGATCTCATTGCAGTTGCTATCAAAATAATATATTAAAGCTAAATTTCAAAGCCAATTGAATATTTTAATTTGACTTAAAGCTAGCATGAACAAAGCAAATCATAACACTCTTGATTTTATTTTAAGTACAATTTTTTTAATTAAATAATTAAATTTTTGTTTTTTAGATTGCGTAGAAGCCAAGTTATCGAACATTGATAAAAAAATTTCTTTTGTGATTTTTGTTCTTCATATCAACATCAAAAAATTAAGTGATTGCCTAAAATATTAAGAAAGGATGATTTGTTTTAATGATAATAAAGTCAAATAACAACATATTAAATTTAATTTGTATACTTGAAAAAAAATCTTGACTGTAAATTTGTTTTCTTTTTTAAGTGTCAATGATTAAATTATTTAATCAGCAAAAAAAATTGTATTATAAAAAAATTTATTAGGATATAAGATAAAGTTATTAAAAAAAAAAACTGTATAGATTTTTATGTAGTATTTTTTTTATCTTTATTTTTTTACAAAATAAAGGATACAATTAAATACACATTTATTATTTTTTTTATTTCATTTAAGGAACTTCGAAATATATTTCTATGATAGATTTAATGAATTTAGAAAACATTTTTAAAAAAATGTTTATAATTTAAAAAATGTTTGTAATTTACATTGTTTTCGTCTGATTGAATATTTAGTATTTAATTATATAGTAAAAGTTTTTTAATTAAACTGACAAAATTAAAATTATTTTAAAAATATACTTTGTATCATGTATTTCCACCCCATCCGTTTTTGAACCGGATAATTAAATATAAATCGAATATAAATTTTAAAAACTTTTGTGGATATAGGTATATAAGGGGCGCTCAAAAAAAGCAACGCTGATAAAATGGGTGGATGTATATAAAAGGGTATTTAACAGAAAGCGTTACGTAACAAAAATGATTCTTGAAACCACTTATTTAAGATATTAATTATTGGCTTAAAAATTTCTGGACTGAAGATGATTTTTAAATTTTTAATAAAAATCCAGATGTGGCAACCGAAATTTTTTTTCAGTGTAAGTGTATTTTTCGGATATATCAATAATAAAAAAAAAGCAATGGTGTTTTAAAAAAATGTGGTACGGTGTTTTACATAGGTTTCTCGGTTACCCCAAAAACGTAAAATTAAGCGTTACTTTTTTTAACGCCTCTAAATTAAACAAGAGGCGGCCAACTTGGCTCACAGTTACCCGCCTGCACCCTCTTTTTAATCATATAATAAGCCTTTTGTAGGTCTTCCAAAAGGAACAAATATTTTAAATTTATATTAGGCTTATGAGATTGAAAACAGGATGCGGGGATGATTTTTTGGATAAAATATATTGGTCCCCAACAATTTAATTAATTTTAAACATTAGAAGATGCGAACAATTTTTTGGGACAACACTTGTTGCTATTTTCTGGGTTATGAAAAAAAAATAAAAAAAGAAAAACCCATAGTTAAAAAAAATTTCTATAACAATTTCTGTCTTGGCAGAAGTTTTTTATATTATGTTATCTCCTTTCGATTTCTTCCAGCCAGAAAATCAGACATGATCGTCTAACTGATTTTCATAGATGTCATATTTTTCGCCTAAAATCCAAATAAATAGCTTTGAAAATAATATACTCGTAAATACTGAAGGCACGCCTAAATTAAATTATGTAATTACCTTCCGAGGCAAAGAGTTTCGAGTAAACTCTAATTTGGGACATTCTTTTTTTATGGCCCAGGGTCATTTTTTATGGCGAGAAATTGCGATACTCTTGGCCGCACAGATTGCTTTCGTGGCCAATGTCCAGAAATAATATATTTTACCAGTGTTTTTCAGTCAGATAATTAAAAATTTTTAATTCAATTTTTAATTTTCAATTAATCGGAAAGCTTTATCTTTGATTTTGAAATTTTAATGGTTTTTTTGCAATCAACTTTGCTACAAGGCATGAAAATTTTATAGTTTACAAATTTTATGCTTATAAATAAATGAATTTTTGAACTGTAAACAACTAACAATTTACTATCATATGTTATTCACATATAAAGTACATAAAATTTGTGAACCGTTTATAAATCAACTCAAATAACAATTCCTTATGAAAAAAGAATATTTTAAAACAAATTTTCAGATCTTGTAGTAGATTTTGTTGCAGGAACTTTAATAAAAAATTGAAAATTAAAGACAGGCGAAAGCTACCTATATCCAATTTCGTGAAATGGGACGTTCTTTTGTTTCGAGCGTAAAATATGTACCAATTTTCTGAAAAAATTTGAGAAAATTTTTAGTTCTTTGAGTGCATAATGTGTATATTTTTATCAAGGTATTTTTTTTTTTTTTTTTTTTTTTTTGATTCTGATAAAAAATATTTATATTTTTATAACATTAAGATTTTATTTACATATTCATTAACAAATAATAAAAAAATGTATATAGAATATTAACATATTTTTTCTTTCTTTATCATTTAATAGGTCATTTAGTGCAATTGATTGATAAAAAATATTGTTTTGTGAAATGTTTATTTAAATATATTTAATTGTACATTATTATCACTTGTAAAAAAAATTTCATTTTCAAAAATATTTTTAATCTTAACATTAGTCCATAGTACAGAATTAATTTGTTTATTTCAATTAGTTTATAAAAGTTTTCAAGTAAAAAAAAAAATATTTGTTACTAATATGAACTGACATTTGAAAAATTTAGTAGACCTTATTTCATTCAGTGTACTTTTTTATTTTTTTTTAAGGACGGTCTATTATATAAAATTGCACTTGACCCACTGACTAGGCAATAAAATAATATACTTAGCCATTGTATTACACAGGTTATTTAATTACCAAAAACAAACAAACAAATATAAAATCGCGATCAGCAAATATTTTATTAAAATTGAATACCTATTCCTTTTTTGATAAAAACACTTTCAATCACCTTAATTGACCTTTAATTATTAAAAAATTTTACTCATGTCTTATACCACACACTGATAAAAATGTACTAAAATTGCATAAATATTTAGATGGTATAATAGTTGTTACTAAATTTCGATTTTGAAATTTTAATAGAGTTTTTTGAATAAAACTTGGACCCGATAAACTTCCAATTTTATAAAAAATTCTTAAATTACATGGAGGATTTTCTATTTGTGAACCTTTTGTTAATTTACATAAGAGATATTCAAAAACTTCAACAAGCTCTTCATTAGTTAAGTCAGCTGAACTAAAATTTGTATCTGTTGTTAAATTACCAGTTGAATTTGAAGAACCTAATTCAATAAATATTATGATTAAGAAATATATATGTATTTATTGATTTTATTAAATTGAATTACCCGTTGATAAATAGCAAACTATGGCTGAAACGTTATTTTCATAATTCCATCTTCTTCTGATGGCTACTTTAAAGTTACCCACACATTTTCCAGTTTCTTCATCTGTAAAAAATTAATGTAATTTAATTTATTTATAGGGTTAAACATGTTAAATTAACTTACATTCAAATCTATTGTTATCTCTGTGAGCCCAAACACACCATTCAACTTGAGCATTCCTAGGTAAATTTGTAACAATAACGTAATCAACGATTGCATTATTTGTCCTTTTTTCCCATTCTTTTCGAGCAGCTGGGATAAAGTCCTGATGTGTTAAAAAACAAATACCTTGAACAATATGTCTTAATTCAGTATTTGAATCCATTGCTTTAACGATTCTATTTATGTGTCTGAGTGTTAATCTACATTGCCTTTTTATACTTGAATCAAGAATATTCATATTTCCAGGTATTAAAGGAATTTGTCCTGCTACTGAAATTATATCACCAACCTGAAAAAATTTTTTTTTTAATTTCAAATTTTATTATGAAATTTTTGCATTTGTTTACTCTAATTGCTTGAGAATATGGTCCTATGTTGGCTGGAGCCCAATGACTAATGCTTTGAACATGCATAGTATGTTTTTTGTGAGTTTTCTTATTACTACTATCACTGCAACTACTATTTTCTTCATCAATTTTTTTATATGCTAATGCATCTAAAATTATGTGAAAATTTATTGGAATTTCAGTACACACTCTTACAGGAGGATTAAATTTTGAAAGTTTGGAAATGTACACTTCATTTATCTCACTGTAATTTGATAAATCTTTTAAAAACATTGTTACAGCTACAACATCAGAAACTTCTAAATTTTCTTCCTTGACTAGATCTATAAAAATTCAAAGGTTATAGCTAATTAATTTTCAAAATAATAACTTAAATACTAACTGATCAGAGTGCTTATAGCTTCTGTCATTGCAAGTTTTGGATCAGGATTTTTACTTGTGATTCCACCAAACCAGTACCAGCCAGTTTGATTTTTATTAACACTTGGAAACATATCATATTCTTCTACTTCACATACTACTTCTGCTTGGCTTAAAAGTCTTTGTTGTTCTAAAAATATGTTATATTTAACAAAACAATTTAATTTATTTTGTACTAAACAGACCTAAATTAAGCAATTGTAAGTCTTTTTTATTTTTTTCTTGCTCATCATTATCCTCTTCAGATAAATTACAGCCATCTTCAAGAATCGGACCAACAATTTCAGAAATATAATCAATAGGAGTCTTGATATTAACTAAATTCAGTCTTTCAAGGAAAGTCATATTTTCAATACCACTCTAATTTAAAAAAAATTAATTAAAATAAAGAAATTTATTTAAAACTATTAAAATTATCTTACACTTTTATTTTGAAGACGAATTTTTTTAAAATTTAAGTATCCAACAGGTGCTATTTCGTCATCAGAGTGAACTACACTCTCATACTTATCTCTAAATAAAAAAAATCGAGTATTGAAAATTTTAAAAATTAACTTTGCAAATAAACTTACACTACTATGCTTTTTATAAATAAAGGACAATCTAACGTAAATGTCTCGTATTCACCTCCTTCTCCACAAACATTTAATCCATATTTTTCTTTCTAAAACATTTTAAGTTTATTTATAAATAAGATTATTTTTTTAAAGAAAACAATATAAGATACCATCTTAATTAAGTGTGGTTGCATTTCTGAAATAGATTTTCCTAAATGTTTTGCTTCTAACCCCAAAGAAGCAACTTTAATTATAACAGCATTGACTGAACATTCGACCATTTCTTTAAGAAGTTCTTCTTGATCTCGTCTCCATAAATATGACAAGGAAACCAGTCCTAATCGACTACACCTAAAATTTACAAAAAATAAAAATAAAATTATTTATACAATGAGTTTAATATTTTTTTTAAACTATTTTTTTAATTACACATTTTCTACACGTGTCCGCTGATAATCACTTAAAATGGCACCTGAAGAAACAGCTTCAATTTCTATGTCATCCTAGATTTAAAATTAATTTTAAAACAATTATAATTTTATGTAATCATATATAAATATATTACTTTGACTTTTTTTATAAGCTTATACAAATCCTCAACTTCGTCATTTTCTGTTGGGATATAATGCTTTTCTTGCATTTTTGATTTTCCATGGATTGCTGCTCGATATAATGGTAATCCCATAGCTTCTCCAATAAAATCTATACCTTGATGACCCACCGTTTGAAACATAAATGAATCTAACTCATCTAATTAATGAATAAAATATTATTTTTTAATATAAAATATACTTATTTTTGTATTTATTTCTTCATACCTTTTTCAAGCGGATATAGATTAGCTAAGGCAACAATTTCATGTCCTGCTGCTACGCATTGCATCATGTTAAAGCAAGAATCCTTGCCACCACTAATTAAGGCCACAACCTTCATCTTAAAAATAAAACTCGATCCCTTTTGCTGGCGTAGAAAATTTTTAATTTAATGTTTTATTATTTACAGCAACTTTTTTTGTCAAACTCTCATCTGTAACCCAATAAATAATTACAAAAGTATGAAAAAATGAACTTGTTTGTATGCCAGGTAGTTCTTTATTTACAATAAAATTTATCCAAAAGTTTAAAGATTAGTGATAAATTTTTTTTGTATTTTTTTTTTTAATTGTTACATGTTACATAAGCCTAAAATAAATAGTATCACATGACTATTAAAGAATTTTGTGAAAAGGTTGAGTTTTATAACTACAAAAATAATAAACAATTATAAAAATAAAAAGAATATATGTAAATAAACTATTTTTGAAGAAGTGTATTTATATACCTATATATAAAATGCATATATTAATGATATAATGATTTAATATATATATGTTATTGAGATAGCTGTATACTGTTCTGAATGATTATTTTTTACGATAAATAAAAATCATATTTTAACAAAAATAATACATATTTTAGCAAATTAATTTGAAAGGAGGGAAAAGAACTTGCATTTTGATAAGATAATTTTTAAGACAACGTTAGATAAGCAAGACAAAATTATAAGGCAGTCGAAGATGTTGTTGGTTATTTTAAATAAATAAAAAAAATTAACAATTAATATTTGAAAATGTATTTTTCAAGTTACAAAAATTACAAAAAAATGAATCTTTTTTGTTTTAAATCTCAGAATAAAATTATTTATTTGTATAAATAAGTTATTTTAATATATTTACATTGGAACAGTTCGAAAACCCCAGGCTGCTCAGGCATTGGCAAAGTCCACCAATATCAAAACTGTCTTGCCAGGTAGATAATAAAAAGTGATGTGAATTACGTGAATGTGTCACAGTTACTGAATAGTGATGCCCCCTATTTTTAGTAAAACAGTCTGAATTATTTTTATATTGCTATCTCTTTCTTTCATATATTGTTGATATAAAACTCCGAGTATTTAAAAACAGAGTCCTTTTTGCTAATTTAATTAATGTTGACCTTTTTTAACTTAAAAATTAAATAAAAATTAACATTCTTTTTCTTAGCAAATCTAAAATCAAACTTGAATTTACTTTTAAATATTGTTTTTACAGTTTTAGTAGCTTCCCCAGAATTTTTGAGAGAGTCTCAGGTGAACTGTGAACGAGAGCTTCATGCTAACGTATACTTTTTGTTTACGTATAGTATCAAAGGGGTCATCCATAAAATACGCAACGCAATTACATAGTGGGTGGCCTGCTTTTTAACGTTATTATAATGTTAATTTACATTCAATTTACATTGGTTAAGGTGTTATGGTTGGTGGTATCAAAATTCTCTAATTTTTGCGTTACGTATTTTATGGGTGGTCCCAAAGAATATATCAGGGACTTCCACAAATTATGTCGGTAAAATTAAGGGGGAGGGATTCAAAATATATTTAAATCTATAGAGACTGTAGAGACCCTAGATTTAACAATCTTTACTGATTTAACCACCAGAGACGGCCAGAAGCGCACGTGCGTGGTCCCGTTTCAACAACCAATCACATAAAAATGTTTCTAGGTAAAATGGTGGTCTAGAGAAAATAGCCCTATTTAAAATACATTAGGTCTGTTCTTTTCGTCCCAAAAAAGTAGAACTCGGGTAAAACCAGAGCAGAAAAATACGTGCTTATTTAACATTTTTTTTAGTTTAGATTGTTATTTAATTAAATTTTGATGTTGTCTCTAATTCAAAACGACATTTTACGACAAGTGTACACTCTCTAATGGTAACTCCTTCGATTTTTTTTAACAAAAAGGGTGGGGGTAGTCAAAAAGGTAATTTTGTCACCGACGTAATTTGTGGAAGCTCCCTTATATATACTACGCATATACTCTATAGCCCTTTCTACAGAATAAAATTCGATAATAAATCTGGAAATTTTTAAGATTTATATAGTGTAGTTGGGGATTTTTAATGAACAATCGTAAATAATTTCCAACTAAACTATACAAATTTCAAAAATTCTCAGATTTAATATCGACTTTTAATCTGATGCAGAAAGGATCTATGCAAGTCTCTATCTCAATAATTGTATTCTATTCATTTCTTCAAATTCATTTTTTTGCCAAAAAAATTAATAATTTAAATTAGCTATTTAGCATGTTTCAATATTATTGGTATATTATTGGCAATGAATAGCTAAAGAAAAATAAAGTATTCCAGAATCATTTTAAGGTCCCCTTTTCAAAAATTAAAATTCGTATGCACTTTTTTTTTCTTTCATTTTCTTGCTTAAAAACATTTCAAGAATGTATAAAAAAATTTTCAAGCAAAAAAAAATATACGTTTTTGAGATATTTTGATTTTTATGGGACGGAATCATATGAAAACATAAGCATTTAAAATCTTTAAACGCGTTTATCTCAAAACTACTTTTTTAAATCGGTTCCAGTTATAACTCAAAATCTTTTTCAGCTATTGACCTAAATCTAGGTGCGTTTTATTTGTAATTGTAGTGCCAAGTGCTGCAACTAGAAGATCAGAAAAAAGTGGATTAGAAAATTATAAATTGACCATATAAGGTATTTTTTTGTACTTATAAAAATCTCCATTTTTCGTTTTTGGCGCACCAAATGGTCAATTTTTGGAATTTTTGCAAACTTTTAGTTCCAGCACTTGAAAAGTGTATAGGAAATAAAATGATCTTTTATATTTTTGTCTATAAGATGCCCACAATAGGCGCTAGGTGCGGAACCGTTTTTTACTTTTTTTTTTCAGCCTCTACTTTGACGCCCTCTATAAAATGTAAAAAATTTGGAAAACAAAAATAGTAATTTTTTTTGTTGTATTTTTTGATAGTTTTGTAACAATTTAAAATAAAATTAGAAGTGCTTGTATAATAAAATAACTAAAAAAAAACACGTTTAAAATTCATTAAAATTACACAAAATAATGAAAAGGGGGCCTTAAACTTCTTCTTAAGATGAATAGAAACTAGTTAATTTGCGTATTTTTTCAGATTTTTAGATTTTTTGAAAATTTTCAAAATAAGGTAAAAAAAGGTAAAATAGCAAACTTTTAATTACGATATCTTGTCCATATTTCATCAAAAATTATGATCTTTTTTAAACAAGGTTTTTTTTTCTAGAGGAATCCGAATTTTTAATTATTTTTTCAAAATTTTTACATGGGCAGTTTTTTATGGCTAAAAACAGAAATTGACATTTTAAAAAATCACCATTTATTCACATAACATTTTCTAAATTAAATAATAATATATTAAATAATATATCCAGCCAAAAGTTTCATCAACTTAAAATTTATACATTTAAAATTTTCTGGTTCTAGTTAGATGATTTTTGACTAATAGACTTTTTAAAAAATCAAGCGCAGTGGCTGTCGAATTCTTCAATTTTTGACGTTCTGGCGCATTGTAGGTTAAAACCCAGTGGCGGATACAGGGGGGGGGGTCACAGGGGTTAATTGACCCCCCCTCAGCGGTCAATTTTACCTTTTTTTAGCTAATTTTACGTTACATAATTAACGCGAAATACCATTTTGACCCCCCCCCCCAAAAAAAATTTTAAGGACCTTTTTTAGAAAATTTTTTTAAATTTGATTCAAATGACCCCCCCAAAAAATTTTCTAGATCCGCCTCTGAAACCAACAAAAAAATCGGATTCAAAGTATTTTACATACAAGGATACCTTTCGAAACAGTATATTATGGTCCTAGGCCAGAAAAATAAAGAATGGCTCAAATCACAAGTAAATTTACGAGGATGATAAACTGCAATTTGGGTCATTCTTTGTTTATGGCCGAGGATTGTACAAAATTCTTCTGCGACTGTGGCGAGAAAATACTTTCGGGCCGCAGCACAGAAAATATTTTTTTTGTATATATCTAGTCAGTTTTATAAATTTATTTTTAAAAAGTGATTAGCGAACCTGAAAACTTCCAAAAATATTCAATTGGGCCTGATTTGGGCACTTTTACACCTAGAGGGCTAAAAACTTTCGAGGGATAATATATACATATTTGCATATTTTCCAAGATAGAATTATTTTAATTTGTAAATCTTCGCCATTTTGGAAAATATGAAAATATTTTGAGTTGAAAAATAAATATTTTCCACCGAAATTCATTATTCTTGCCTTAAAAACTCCCTTGCATAAAGCTAAAAGTACATTTTTTTAAGTTTTTCGGTCTGCCATCTTGGAAAATCCGAAAATAAACTAGGGTGAAAAATGAAAATTTTCACTCATAAAAATGTTTTTCTCAACCTCTAAAACCGTTTTTTATGTATAAAATTCCTTTTTTCAAGCTTTTGATCCGCCATCTTGGAAAATCGGAAAATATATTAGAGTGAAAAAATGAAATTTTTCTTCATCCTTATGGTTTCTCTTATGGGAAATTATCATGGATCTTTTTGTACGATTATAACTTAATAAAACGAGGTGGAATCCGGCCCAAGTAAAAAAGAGAATATATTTTCAATATATTGTTTTTGAAATATATTGTAAATATATTGTAAATATATTATCAATATATTATCAATATATTGTTTATATTTTATACAACCTAAAAATTATGTTTTTTTAGTTTTTAGGTTAAATAAAACATAAACAATATATTGAGAATATATTTACAATATATTTACAATATATTTACAATATATTTCAAAAACAATATATTGAAAATATATTCTCTTTTTTACTTGGGGGATGAGACCAGGTGGAAACATTTTAATGATTTTCCAGAATTTTCCAATTTTTTTACACAGAAAAAAATATTTTATTATAAGCAAATAAGTACAGGTCAAATAAATCCCCGCGGAGCTGAGTCAACTAATTTTACATCAGTTAAAATAATGTTATAATGTTTATCAGTATTAAATTTTCCTACTTTTCCGGAAATTTTCTTTTTTTTAACAACTGAAACTTATATATTCTGATCATTACGATGTAAAGCCAGATGGATTCCGGATAACACAAGGTGGAACCAGGTAAGATTAGCATTAAGCTTTTCCGGAATTTCCCGAGTTTTCCAGACAATAAAAAAGTTTTATCGAGAAAACAAGTACTGGTAAAATAAAATCGCGTTAAAAAGCTGGATAAAATAACATTAAATCATGATATACTGTTATTAAGCTTATTCAGGATTAAACTATCTTTATTTTTCCCGTAAATTTTCTTTTTTTAACAACTAAAACTATTTTTCTTGTTTAAACTCATTGAAACCAAATAAAATCAGGTGAAACCAGATGAAACCAGCCAAAATCGGCCGGATATTTTTGTTACGGATATTAATTATTGTGGATAAAAATATTGGACTATATTAATTGTTATTTATTACAAATTATTTCAAAAAGATGAAGCTAAAAATTTTCTGTAATTTGACCTTTCAAATCCGAAATTTTTTTTTTTTTTAAGTCTTCAGATTTATTTTGCATTTCCAGGCCACTTTTTTGTAATAATTTATTAATAACAAGAAACTGGTAATTTTTAAGACGAAACAAACTCAAGCAATGTATCACACATGGATTTCATCACCAATTTTTTGCCTTAATAAATTGTAAACAATTAAATATGGCCCAGTTTTAAAATTTTGAAAATTGTAAGTTTTAGCCCTTTAGTAACCAGTTTTGCAATAATTTGCTAAAAACTATAATCTCCTCCTTATAACACATGTTAATAACAGGTCCACTTAATTTGTTGTAATATGTGTTATAATACATGTTTTAAAAAAAATTATAATATTTAATATTTAAATTTTTATTATTAAAACCAAATTTCATGGTAGAAAAGTGCTAGTGATTATAACTAATAAAGTACTTTTTCTTACGCTACTCTAAGATTTATTATTTGTATATTTATAATTTTTGGTAAAAAAAAAGAAATAAGAAAAAAGCGTAAAATCAATATAAGGTTGAGTAATTGAACTGCTTAGTTAATAATTTTTTCTATCATAAAATTTGGTTTTAATATCAAATAATACTATATTAATTTTTAAAAAAAATCATTGAAATTATTTTCTGCAATACATGTGTTAAAATACATGTTATAACAAATGTTAACTGGACCTGTTATAAACATTTGTTATAATATATTATGTATTAACATGTTAACGATTACCGCTGCCACTCCTAAGTAAAAATAGACCCCGGATTCGGTTTCAGATTGGTTTCAGAAGACCAAAAAAAAGTACAAACCACTTTTTTCCAAGTTTTATCCACGCAGGGTGCATGTCCACGAACGGTGTTCTATGGTGGCTTGCATACAATTGGGTTTTTGACCCCCAAGCCCCTTTGTAAGAAAAAATAAGAATTTCGCCACCCCACCCTCCCTTATTGTTTAAAGATTTTACTTATTTATCATGTTTTTTTTTTATGATTTAAAGTTTTTTTTGAATTTTAAAATTTTAAAAGCCAATAGATTAAATTTTAAATTAAAAAAAATAATTTTTTACCAAGGGAACAAAAAAAAGAATGGCTCATCCGAGACAAAGCCGAGATTAGTAAACTGCGATCTATAGGGCATTCTTTTTTGCTACCACATGGGCAAAACGAAATTTTTCTTTCTCAGTGGGGAGAAAACTCGTTTTTTTGCCATCCTGTTGTGGGGTGAAAATGGATAGGTATTTTTAAACGAGGGACAAAATATTGGTTTTGAATTTGCATGCAGTTGAATGTACGATGTATCGAGCGAGCATAGCGAGCGAGTGCAGACAGCATTCAAAAGTCGAACCCTATATTTTTCCGTGATTTAAAACATAGTTTTACATATAACGAGCAAAAAAGCCGTCTGCCTAGGGTAGAAAAAAGGCTTTTTTGCCCTAGAGATGTAATAGTATATTAAGTATCAAGGGCGTAAAGGTGCGATTTCATGGAGCATATTTTTACTAGATTTGACTCTAGTCACTAGAGTTGGCTTCAATTAAACTATAGTAATTATCAATAAAAATTTATTAAAATTTTGCTCTGAGACGATTTTGTGGATCCTGTCTAAGTAGAATTTTAACAGGTTTTGAATCATAATTAATTATTTTTACTCTAGTGCCCCCAGAATCTAGTAAAAATATGCTCCATGAAATCGACCCTTAAAAGTTTTGGCACTAGCGTGAACACATATCACTCTAGTGCTAAAATTTTTACGCCATTGATACTTAATATACTATTTCGACCCGCTAGGAAGAAAATAATAATAACATAATATTAAAAGTAAATCTTACGTATAGGATATTTTCAAACCTTGTACTCTGTGACAATTATATATCATGAGCGCTGTTTGATAGGCTATAATTTTGGTTAGAGTTAAAAATCCTGATTGCTTATTATTTAGGAAATCCCTGATTGCTTAGCGTCCAGGAAAATCCTTACGGCTTAGCTTTCAGGAAATCCCTGGCTGCTTAGCATTTAGGAAATCCTGATTTTCTAAAACAAAAGCTGCGGAAATTGAGATATAGCAATTTTTTCGAAAACGCAGTTTCCCATTTTCCCAAGATTTCATTTCCACAACCCTGCTGATTCATGCCAAGTTTCGTCAAAAGATATTAATTCCAACCAAAATTATAGCCTATCAAGCAGCGCTTGAATAAGAAAAAATAAGAAAATCAAAACCTCCCCCCTTTTTTGCTTTACGTAATACATATATTATATATATATATGGACAGCCCCTAATATAACTTATATGAGCTTCGCCAGCTTCAATAAATTCGGGAAAAACTGAAAAAGTAATTTGGGGAGGAATGGGCATTCGGGGCCTGGTAATTGGAGAAATGGGTGGAAACGTTTTCACTATTTCATGTGAAAAAACATGATAGGATAGGTGTGCATTAGGGTGTTTCTTATTTCCCAAACTGCCCGTAGAGAAAAATACCGACTCGAATATGATACTTCAGGTCATAAAACAAACTATTATCTAAAAAAAATTTTTTTATAAACCACTTGATGCAGTGTGCCGATTTACAAATGAAAATCGGTAAAAATCAGGAAAAAGGTTTTATCTTTCACTTTTTATAGAGGTTTTTTTTGCAAAATTTTGGGAAAAAAATTTTCAAAAAATTAATTATCAGATTCAAGATATCGAGTAAAAACCATATTTTCAAATATAAGTACTTTCATGGAAATAAATAAGATATTACATCCAAAATGAAAAAAAAAAAAAAGTTTTAGATTTTTTGATAAACAAATTTTTGGAAAAAAAAATTAGGTCTCAATTCGATAATGGTTGTGAAATATCACCGGTTAAAATATGTTCAGATATTAGTACTTTAATGGAATTAAATGAGGTATTACAATTAAAAAAAAAAAAATATTGCAGGTTTTTTAAATTTTTTGTTTTTTTAATTTTGAGAAAAAATTTTTGAAAAAATTCGGTATCAGATCCAAAAAATGACTATAAACGAACTTTCTAAAACTAGTACTCTCAAAGAAATAAATTAAGTACTACGCCCAAAAAAAAAAACAAAATTAGTGTTTTTTGTATTTTTTTGTGAAAAAAATTTTGGGAAAAAAATTTTCAAAAAATTAATTATCAGATTCGAGATATCGAGTAAAAACCATACTATCAAATATAAGTACTTTCGTGGAAATGAATGAGGTATTATTACATCCAAATTAAAAAAATAAAAAAAAAATTGTTTAGATTTTTTGATGAAAAAATTTGTGAAAAAAAATTAGGTCTTTATTCCATAATGGTTGTGAAATATCACCGGTTACAATATTTTCAGATATTAGTACTTTAATGGAATTAAATAAGGTATTGCACTAAAAAAAAAAAAAATATTGCAGTTTTTTTAATTTTGAGAAAAAAATTTTGAAAAAATTTGGTATTAGATCCAAAAAATTACTATTCTAAAACTAGTACTCTCATAGAAATAAATTAGGTACTACGTCCAAAAAGAAAAAAATATTTGGTGTTTTTTGTATTTTTTTGTGGCGAAAATGTTGGGGAAAAATTTTTCAAAAAATTAATTATCAGATTCGAGATATCGAGTAAAAGTCATACTTTCGAATATAAGTACTTTCATAGAAATAAATGAGGTATTACATCCAAATTAAAAAAAAAAGTACCTCGAAATTTGTTGGTAAAAAAATTGTTGAAAAAAACATTAGGTCTTAATTCCAGGTTAGGTTCCTCATTGAGGAAACAAAAACTAATAATTTTTATAATCTATTATGATTTCAAAATATTGTACAGAATCTTCGTAAAAACGATCTGTACAGGCTTTGGAAGTAATTATATAATATACCTAAAAAATTTTCTTCAGTAGAATTGACTCCCATGACCTGCAAATAATCAAAAAGAAATGATATACAGATTTCATAAATACTTTTTTGATACATTTATTTTGATACACATACATTATCATTAAAAAAGTAACAAATAAAATTACCGGTTAGTATAGTACTTTATATGTTTAGGTAGTTTTGGTTAACTTTGGTGTTCAATTATATCTTCAATTAAGATACTTCACATTCAATATTTTGGTCCTTATGTAAGAATACTGGTAAAAAGAACAGACGATTCATAAAAAAAAACTTATTTTTTACGAAACGAGATTTATATAGAGCTTTAGAGCTCCATAGAAGTTACAATACTGACAGTGGAGTATCATTGCCATTAAAATAATTATTAGTCAAAATAATAAATACCAAAGCTTATAAAAATTTATAAAATTTTTTCAAGTAATGTGTTGTATTTTATGTATGTGGGCTATTATAATTGAACTTTGATCTCCTTAATGGTAAAAGTCACAATATTAAGTCCCACGTAAAAAGATTGAGCTTAATTTTGGGTAAGCTTACTTCAGCAAGCTTAATCCAGTAAGTTTACTTCAGAAAGCTTACCCAAAATTAAGCTTAAACTTTTTACGTGAGGTAACTTAAAAAAAGAATTCTTTAAAAAATATGCCCATCTTGATTCTTGATCAGCTTTAATTTAAGATTTTGCGTTTTTAATTTAGTCAGTTTGTTTCAGAAATATTGAGGTTTCCAAAACTTATCATTGAGGTATCCCCACCGATTTCTTATGAAAATTGGGTTTTCTGAAATTTTCGGCACAAAACTTTTAGATTAGTCAGTTCCGAGATATTCACATTTGAATGTCTTAAAAACATGTTCTTTGCAGCCTCTCAGAATCTACCCCAATCAAAACGCGGAGAAATAGATTGGTAAAAAATTCGTGATCAGCGAATAAAAAAATCTATATCGGGGAAAATATAGTGGGTGATACCAACCCCTTTCTCATGCGCGAGATTTCATAAAATTTTATGGGGTGGCAAAACACGTTTTTGGGGGGTCAGAACAGTATATTTAAATAAATTTACGTGAATTTTATATGGGAAATCAGAAATATTGGGGGGTAAGTGCCCCCCGTAATCCCGCCTATGCCCTTTCTAGGCCTTTTGGCTGAAGAGATTTTCAGAGGCAAAGAACGCGTTTTTAACACATTCTACTGTGATTATCTCGGAACTGACGCCTCTAAGAGCTTTGTGCCGATTAGAATTTTTTCCATCCTGACTTAAAATAACTTTTCCTAAAATTTCAGAAAATTTTGCCAAAACTTAAGTTCGATAAAAAAAATGGCAGGGACCTCTTTTAAATCAATATAATACAAGGCAATGTTCAAAAACTAAATTTTTGAAACATTGAAAAGGTCTATTAATTTTGGCAAAGCTGCTTGGCAAAGGTTCTGTATTAAATAACCATAAATTTCATAGAGAATCAAAGGTACCGGAGATAAAAGAAGGGATCGTATACCTAAAATAAAAAATTGTTAGCTTTTTATAATTTTTTGCGATTTTTTTTCATCGCCATTCACCTAGGTATTTTATAAAATGTTTACTAAAATGCATTTATCATCGTATTCTTTTTTTTTTTTTTTTGTAAAAAAAATATTTCGACTTGATAGTGGAAGATACCTACTCGAGTACCTTCGAGAAATATATCGAGCCCCAATATTATGTTGATGTGTCGTTGCATATATAGTACTATTATTCATATATTATACTTAAATATTAAAAGAAAAATTGATATTTTAAAACTAAAAAAGTACCAAAATCGTATACGTAGTAGACCAATATACAAAATCAAGCTTTTTTCTTTGTTAAAAAATTTAGAAATAAAAATATTATTTATCAAATAAATGCGCATTAGTTTTCTGCGCAGGTTACGGTGAAACGATGCTGAAAAAGTTGTAAGTTTCTCAAAAAATTATACCTAAGCGCGGCGCTCGAGAATAAGAGTAAATGAGAATTTAATACATGGATATATTGGGGGTAGAGGCCGAAAAGCTGTGGACAGGTACTTTTAGTCTCCATGCCGTTATCGCAACGTTAAGAAGCTTAAAGTCAATAGTTCAATAGTTAAACAATAATTTTGTGAAAAACATAATGATTAGGAAAGTTCATAATTAGTGATAAAATATTTGAAAAGTAGTTTTTTGAAATATGAGTAACTTTTTTATAAAATAAAAACTATTGATTGAAAAAAGAAATCTCAGCAGGATTTTGCGTGAATGTAAAAGTTATCATTAAAAGGACACGTGAAATAGTTGTTAAATAAAGTGAACTTTAAAAAATATATAATAATTATTAATATTCCCGGGCACTATAAACTGATAAAATATTTTTGACATGGTGCTTGCGGAGAGAAACTCTGAAAGCGTGAGGAACGGACGACGATCCAGGGGTCCCAGCCCCAAATCTCAAACAGAATCCTCCAGTGAAGAGGATGGAGGTAACAAATAGATATTTTAATTATTATAATATATCTAAATTGTAAAGAATATTAGATTAAGTTAACTTTTTTGAATATTTAAAAATAATGAAAGAAAAATTAAGGAAGTTTGAAAATGCATGTGCTGTTTTTTAAGGGATAGCGTTGGGGGCGATTGTATTTTTTCCTCCTAGTGACCACTTTTTTAGTTTATTTTATGATAAAAAATGTATAAATAATAAGTTTTTGGACTTAAAAAAAATTTTCAGATTTATAAAATGCATGTCCTACTTTTACGCTGTTTTATTATGTCTCTCATATGAACTTGATATTTAAATGTACCTTGTATTATTTGGTAAAAGTGTACTATTATGATGGTACGCGTTCTATGAAATGGCGACGTGGTACCAATATTTTTTAATTTTCGATTTCAAGGGGTTGAATTTTTTTTTTATATCATTTTAATGTATTAAATTTTTCTTAATAAAAAAAATTTTTAATCCTATTAGTTGCTAAAATAACGATTGTGTTTACTTAACCATATAACTTATAATTATAAATAAATTAGAATAAATTTGAAAAGAACTATTTGAAAAAAAAATCCTAATATTGTAATATTAAATAAAATAGTAAATTAATAATTGGTTTAGCTACATCCTAATTCATTAACAAAATTTATTCAAAAAAGATTTTCTTTTAAAAGCTGCATAATTTTTTATATATTTTTTTATTTTTTCAATTATTATAGTTCCAGCAGAAAAGATACGAGTTGGTAGAGATTATCAAGTTATTGTTCCAGAGCTAATACCAGTTAATGGTAAATTTATTAATTTCAATTCAGTTTCGAATGTTGATTTTATACTATACTTTTAATTACCATTTACTTTTAAATTGGCAGATCGAAAGTTAGGAGAATGTCCAGACAAAGCATTACTTGTTTGGTCTCCAACGACAGATATTTCAGACCAGAAATGTAAGTAGAATATATTATATTAATTTTTTTTCTTTTCTAATATATTTTTTTACAGTGGATGAGTACATCATACTGGCGAAAGAAAAATATGGCTACAATGGAGAACAAGCATTAGGAATGTTATTTTGGCACAAACATAACCTAGAGAGGGCAGTTTTGGATTTAGCTAATTTCACACCATTTCCAGATGAATGGACAGTCGAAGACAAAGTTTTATTTGAACAAGCATTCCAATTTCATGGGAAAAGTTTTCACAGAATCCGACAAATGGTATTTATACTGCTTATTTCATTTTTAAATTAGAATGTAAAATATGTAATTTCATACTTATATTTAAACAATTTTTAGTTACCAGATAAACCTATAGCAAGTTTAGTAAAATATTATTATAATTGGAAAAAAACAAGATCTAGAACTTCTTTAATGGATCGTCAAGCAAGAAAACTTGTTAGTGGTTGCAAAGAAGGAGAAAATGGCAGTGAAAATGGTGATGAATTAGGCTCGGTTTCCGAAAGTGAATCAGAAGAAAAAGTAAGAAAATTATATTCTTTAAATTTTTAAACTCATTAATGCATGCTTAAAACATTGTTTATGAAAACAAAAATTTTATTTTTCTTTACTTTGTGTGAGGGTGTGTATAAATTTGTATTTGGATATAAGGAAAAGAGTTTTTAACTAAATAAAAGTATAACTTACTACCAAAGCTGAAAAAATAAATTTTTAATTTTCTGCTTCGAAAAAAAAAAGTTAATTTTTTATCATATTTTTTTGCATCAATAAAACTATTTTTCTGAAGTCAATAATAAAATTTTATTGAAAATTAGAGAATATTAAAAATGTATCCACACGTCAAAAAATTTCCTGTATATAAGTACATTGTACTAAAAAACAGTTGCTCAAATTCTGTTGTGTGAAAATTAAAATTTTTTTTAAGTAGTCTTACAAATGATAAAATATTTAAAAAAATTTTTTTTATTTTTTTAGTTTCTTTTTTATATTTATTAAGTTTTTAAAGTATATAGAAAATGATATCACATGCAAGCTTGTATTACACTATTTTATTTAAAAAGTTTATTATTTGTATATTAAATTTTAAAATTTTAATTTTTCAAATCATCTTAAAAAAAATTTGATAGGGTTTTAAAAAGAGGGTATTCTATTGTGTTTAAGGGTTCATGTAGCAACTGCGGCGTTGCTTGTCATAAAGTTCGGGATACACCTAAAGGACACGCGTGTCATAGCTGCTACCTGCATTGGAGGTCAGTGAATATCTGTAAACTTGAAAATTACTTTAATAAAATAGCGTTGAAAAAAAATGTATAAATTTCCACTATTAATATATGTAGGCGCACTGGTGTAGCAAGACCACTGAGCTCTATGCCAGGTCGTTCAAACAAAAGAAAACCACCGCGAGGGCTTGTTGTTAATCATGATGATTTGGCGATACTAGCTGGTCAACCAAATCAAGCCAACAACAATCTTCAAGCTCTTGATACTGAAATCGTTAGTCTAAAACGACAAGTACGTTATAAAAATCTTGACAAATTGTATTTGATACAATTATCGTGTGGATACATTTTTTAAAATTAAATATAAAGTGACAAGAATAACTATATTGCATGGAATACTAAATTAATTTGTACAAATCAACTTGTCATGATTTAATAAAAAGAAGTTTTATTATTCTATATTTAATCTTAATATTAATTAACGGATTTTTATCAGATTCAATCAAATAAACAACAAATTAGTGCATTGAAACGAAAAACGTCAGATGGAATCGATGATTTAAGACCACCAGAAGTATCAAATAAAATAAATTCTCGCTGGACAAATGATGAACTTCTTTTAGCTGTACAAGGTGTTAGAAAATACGGAAAAGACTTCTCGGTAATAGCAGATGTTATAGGAACTAAAACCGAGGCACATTTAAAATCTTTTTTTGCTAACTACAGAAGAAGATATAATCTTGATGCCGTTTTAAAAGAATACGAAGCTGAAAATGGCTTAATAGTAATAGAAGATGAAAAAGAAGACAAGGTAACCATTTTTTTACTTTTTAAGGATATTCTCTCCTCTACTGGGTATTTTCACGCAGTACATTTTGTAATTAAGATTTTTTAACAATACCTATATTTATTTATAATAATTTTTTAAAGAAAAAATCAATGCTTTTCAGTATTTAATAAAAGAATATAAGCAAAAAAATTAAAAATGTTTACAAGTTAAATTTTTGGGTCGTAAAAGCCTGAGTTTCCAGATATGGTCAATATAAATCAAAATTCTGCTTGGCTCATATTGAAGATCATTCAATTCTAGGGGTATGTATTGTGGGAAATTTTTTGCTAAACCTTTTCAGTAATGAGTTATAGCTTTTATAGCTATTTCTTTATAAATTTTAAAGTATATTAAACTTTTTTTTTATAAGCAATTGAATGTTACTCATTATTGAAAAGATTTAGTGAAAAATTTCTCATGATAATTCCCCCTAGAATTTGATAATCTTCAATATGAGCTAAGTGGAATTTTGATCCAAGTTGCCCAGATCTGAAAACTCAGGATTTTCTGACCCAAAAATTTCAAAAATTCAAAATGTATTTGTTTAAACAAAATAAACATTTTCAATTTTTTTGTTTATGTTCTTGCACCAAATACTGAAAAGCATTGACTTATTTAATAAAAATCTTAATTTTAAAATGTGCTGCACGGAAACACCCACTAGCGGAGAGAGCATCCTTAATTTTAAAATATCTTTAGTAACTAAATTCAAAATTTTTCTATTAGATGGAAGTAGATCAACCTACTAATTCAGAAACAGCAGAAACATCACAAAAAACAAAAACAAATACAATTAGTCAACCAACAAAATAACACAAATACTCTAATAGTAAGTTTTTAAAACAATGTTGAACTTTTGACCCTGACTATATTTCGTCTTTTATTATTAGAAGTTATTGGGTATATAAAAAGACCTTAAAAATTAAAATTATTCAAAATATTTTTAACTAAACTTCAAATAAAAGACTTGAAAATTGTCAAAAGTTTTTAGTAAAATTATTAAATTATAAAAAAACTAGGAGTGCAACTTTAAATAGTAATCTGACATAATCTGAAAAATTATAAGGCAAAACTCCTAAAAAATTGTTTATTAATATATATATATATATATATTTATTTATATATATATATATGTATATCATTCATAAATTTATGTTATTCATAGTATACATTTATCGTACATGTACATATGCATTTATATATTTGTATTATTGTGTATGTACGTTGATTTTTCTTGTGCATTTGATAGAAAAAGAAAAAAAATTATTATATATTTGAATGATAAGTGCGACTTGGAATACATTTTGAACTCGCAAAAAAAAAACTATGTATATTATACCAGAATATTATTATAAAATGTAGGATAGAATAATTAAGATAAGGTATTACACTCATGTAATACATATTTCAAATCGCATTGATTTTTTTTTGTTATTTTTTTTCTTATCTAATATATGAATATGAGGTGAAATATTTTAAAACTAACCTATCCTTCTGATTTGACAATATTTATAAAGGGATTTAATTTTGGTCCTGAAATTGTCCAAGTTATGGTTTTTCAAGTTTTTTCGGCTTATCCTGATTTTCGTAGCAGGACAGTTTGCTAATCTAATTGCCATTATTTTTTGAAAAAACCAATTTTCATAACTTATGGCAGAAATAGCTTTAGTGCAAAATTTAACCTCAGGATTGTAGCAGGTTTTGTTTTAAAGATCAAGGACTAACAAAAAACTTCGAAATTCAGTAATAAGGATGTTAGATCTGGAAGTTAGCCTGTTTTTAGGTATATTGCCTCATCTAAAAAGACAAACGCTGTCTTTAAAGTATTTATCATTGTAATAACTTCTTACGAAACTGCAGAATATGAGTTTGTAAAAATTGATTTTACTCGTAAATTAGATTAATTTAAATATTTTTTATTGAAGTCATTGATTATTTAGAAATTTTAATAAGTTAACCATAGCAATTATTACCCTTAATATATAATAATTATGTGTAAGTTAATAAGATCATATGAAAATAGTTTTTATTAAATTTAAAGCTCTTTAAGTTTTTTCAAGCTTTTAAAAAGCATTTTTCTAAAGTATGAATACTCCATTTATTCAGTTTTGAGTGTTTTATAATATGTATACCAGAAGAATAATTTAAATTTCTTCAAAAATGAATTTTATAAGTTTTTTAATACAAAACGTACAAAATATTTATAATTTACATTGAATTTTTTAATAAATAGCACTAAATTATATTAAATTATGTACAATATTGCAATAGATATAAATTCGCTTTATTTTATCATAAGTATTTTTAAAATACAAAAAACTTCCTTGTAAATATTTATTTTAAAAGAAAAAGTAAAATTTAAGATGGCAGCATTTTGACTTTTATGAAATAATTAAAAGTGGCAATAAATATGAAATTAAAATGATGACTGCTTATTTAGTAAAATTTTAAAGAAATTATATTATATTAGTTTCAATTTTTTTTCAACCGTGTGTAATGACATTATTTATACAATTATCTTTGAAAAGAGGTCTATTGTGGTAGACCAAAATTGAAAAATTATAAATAAAATTTAAAAAAACTGTCCATTTTTCTGAGTTAAATAAATATTTGTGTACAGCGCAAACATTTTTTGACGCTCAAGTATTTAAAAATTAACTAATATTCTATAAATTATACATATGAGTGACTTTTACGAAACTTATAAAAATATCGTTTTACAAAAAACATCATACTTTTATAAATATTATTGTAAAAAAATTATTTATAATTATTAATAGTAATAAATTTGAATATATACATTTGAATTAAAAAAAAAATGAATTTTAATTTAATTTGTCCTTTATAATTTTTAATTTTCCTAATAAGTAATCTTCAAAATTTATATTTAGAATCTCTAAATTATTTAAATTTAAATTTTTTGTAATTTTTTTTCTTACTTGGTAAATATTTTCACTAAAGTTTGGATTATTTGTGCTAATAGTATTTTGTTTACTAAAAAAAAAAATTAAATTTAGAAACTTTGATTCTTCTTTGAATAAAGAGATATTATTATCATCAAATGGATTTTCTTTGCTATATATGATACTTTCATCAATGGAAGATAAATATAATTGGACTAAATCCAATCTTTCTATTAAATTTAAATTCACTAATAAAATTACAAACATATAATCAAATGTTATTCCGTGTATTAACCATTTAAACTGCAACATAAGCATTTTTTCCAACACTTTGTAAATATCTGATTGAATTTTTACATCTTCCTCTTTGAGCAATATTAAAGATAGCAGTATTGAGACTTTTTGAAATTCGGCATTTAAATTATTATAATCGTTTAGTACAAGTTTTAAAGAATTTTTAATCAAATGCCTTGTTACTTCTGTATAATCAAAATAATTCCTGACGCTAATATTTCCCTTACAAGATTTTGAAATTAAATTATTAAATTTTGTAAGACTCATGTCAGAACGTTCGGATATAATTTCTAAAAAAGTTTGTAATTCAATAAATTTTATCGATTTTATATTATTTTGTTTTATATTTGATTCAAAAATTTTTAATTTTTTGAGAATGCTGTCTTTATTTTCAATTTTATGAAAACAATTTTTAAAAAATTTATTTAACAATATTATTAATTCTTCTATAACAGAACAATTAATTTTACAGAAATGATTATTCACAATATCTATACATGTTATTAATAGTTTAAAATCATCACAAGGAATATTAGATACAAAAGAGACTCCAAAATCTTTTCTACTAGCTAATAGGATTCCTTCTATAATATTATTATCATCATTTTCCTTTAAGTATTCAATACATAATTTCATATATTCATTTACAAAATCAAAAAACCCAGGTCTATTTTCAAACAAGTTAAAAAAATAATTACAGTCTAATTTGATCAAAGATTTTTCTTTCAAATTTAAATTTTTAGATAAACGAATTAGTTGAGTTTCAATAACGTAAGAAATCATATTTCTTTCAACTTTTACATTTCTTTCTACCCAAAAATTCCATGAATAATCTATGCTATTATTAAAATGTGATACCGATACTAATTTCTCATTTTTAGATTTTATGAACAAGTATTCTAAGGTGGAAAAGCATCCATTAATGTAATTAAAAGAATTCCCTTGATTAATTATTATTTTATTGAAATGGTCAATTTCATTTTTTATGTTTATTTTGTCAACAAGAGCAACAATTGATTTGGCAGATAAATTTCTTATATATGCATTAGGAGTTTTAAGAAGAATAAATAAATATTTTTTTAATTCTGAAACATAATTTTTGGATTTACCATCGATTAACTCACAACCGCTGTAGAACATTTTTGATAACAAAGTTAAAATATAAATTAAATCATTTGGTTGTCTAACTTCCAAAAGACTTTCATTTAAAAAATTAGTGACTTTTGTACAATAATTTTTTATACTGGCCAAAACGTATTGTGCAACAAGAGGAAAATGTGTTAAAAAATAATTTATTGAATATCCGTAACCAAAATTCATTTCATCACAGCCAGTATTTTGACCAGTTAATCTTGATACTATTGAGCCATAAAGTTGTAAACTTGCATTACTGTAAAAAATAATTTTTTATAAAATATAATGTTTGTGCATAAGATTTCCTTTAAATTTGAAAAATAATCTTACTGGATAATAAAAATTTTTGACTTTAAATACTGAAAACATATTAAAGAAATTGTATCTAAATAAGGACTCATTGAAGCTTGAAGTTGTTTATCAGCAACTAATGATTTTAAAAAATGTAAATGTATTGAGTTTGAATGATGAAAATTTGAAATTTCACTTTCATTTTTTTTCATTTTTAATCCATTCTCTAATGATTTAATTAATAATTTAATTGAAAAATGAAATAATGGTTTATTGTTTCTAATATCACCAAGAATTATTTTATGAAACATTATAGTTAATCCTGCTCCTCTTCTTGTTAAATTTAAATCGCTTTGAAAATCATTACTTAACAAGTTTCTTAAGCATTCTTCTATCATGCTGATACCTTTATTTTGTGTGCACATAAATCTTATTTGAAAGAAAAAAGAAAAACTGTATTGACATGTAAACAGCAAGATTGTTTGAAAATTACCTTGTTAAATTATTTATGCATACTCCAGCTGATTCTATAGCACCTTTGTGTCGACATTTCAATAGTACATTAACTAAAAGATCAAGAGCTCGTTTTAATAATTGATCATTTGATTTATTATGCTTTGCTATTTCAGTAACCATGTAGCATAAACCCTGAAGAGATTTGAAATATTAAAAAATTGAAGTAATGAAAATATCTAAGGCTACCTTTAATGATCTCCAAATACATGTTATTATGAGTTTTTGTTCTGGAGTTAAAATTAATTCATCAAAATCACTATTTATCTCGCTATTTTTTATTATTTCATTTATAGCTAATCCCATTTCTTCAAAAGATGAAGAAAATTCTAAAAATATAAATAAAGAAACTTTATTATTAAAAATAACTCTTTATATTGTTAAAAATAATACCTGTATTATTCGATTTTGAAGACAGTATTTTTAAAAAATATTCAACTCCTAATTCTGACATGTCAATTAATTTTACTAAGTATTCAGCATTTGTTAAATTATTTTCGGGTCCATTTTGGAATACTAAATTAGTTATAGCTGTTACGATTCCATAATAAGGAGTATTTTGCTTTATAGCTTTTAATATGTCATGCTGAATTTGATCAAATTGATAATTTAATAAATTAACTAGGAAATCCAAATAAGAATGGTAATTCTTAAAATTATTTAATTTTGAATTTGTTTGAAAATTTGAAATTTCTTGAAAAGAAATAAAAGTTGATAATATTTTTAAGATTAGTGCTCCACTTTCAGTTTCATAAAATTTTAAAGAGTTACATTTGTTCAAGGCAATTTCAAAAAGTTGCTGAAAAATTAAAAAAAATTTTGATTTTTTAAATTAAATTTTGAATAAATGTAAACTTGACTCACTAATTTTTCTGATTCATCAAGATATTCTAATTTAAAGAAATTAATAATAATCATTGTTGACATTTCTTTAATATCCGATGCAGGATCCAAAACTAATTTTAACAAAAAATATAAAATCTCTTTATTTGAGAATTTCCATCTATCATTTTTTATCAAAGTCTTCTTAATTGTGCAACCCCATTTAATTATTTCTTTTAAATTTCTATCTTTTGTTATTATAGGATCGGTACAATTTTCATCTGTAAATTGCAAACAAATTTTATAAAAATTTAGACCAAAAATTTTTCTTTGATAACATGAACCGATTTCAAAAGAATCTAATAAAAATTCATAAATCCAATCAAAAAAATCAAGTATTATTTCAATATCATGATTTTTTTTTGAAGAAGTCGTTAAAATATTAGCAAATAAAATTTTTAAATTCTTGAATATTTCTTCTCTTAAGAATGACGTATTTGCAGTAGCATTAAAGAAAAGAAAGTGCTTAACTGCATTTAATGAATTTAAAAAATCTGAATTTTCTTTAAAGTTTCCAATAATATAACAGTGAGCAGCAAAAATATTTATTCTTATAAATTCTTCTTCGTGGTTTAAATAAATATAATCTTGAATTAATTCAGATGAGAAATATGGAATAGCATATTTCTTACTTATTCTTAATAAATGAGATCGATATAAAATATTATTTTCATCAGAATTATCTAATAAATATAAAAATAAGTTTTTATTATTTTTTATTAGTGGCTCAATCCATGATTTAATCAATATTTGTAAAGTGCTGTAATTTTTTCTAAAATATAAATTATTTAAAAAATTTTAATTTTCAATAAAAATTGTACAGTAATAAAGAAAAAACTTCTTACTCATTTTCCCATTTTTTAATGTAATATTGAAAATTATAACCGAATATTAATTTCCATTGTTCTTCAGATAATTTTTTACAAATATTCAAGTATAATTTAGTACTTGCACTTCTTAAATAAAAATTATCTAAACTAAATATTAAATTGTTTACAAACTCGTTGTGTTCTAATAATTGATCAAGATCACAAATTTCTTCAACAATTTCTGATAATATAACATATTTATTAACATGGCACCATGAAATTCTTTCGACACAATTATTGAATAAAAATTTTAAAATGCCATCATAATTTTTGTCCATTATTTTTAAATATGAATTAAATATGGATATTACTCTTTGTTTAGAAATAGAATTATCCCAATTTGAAAAAATTATTTCTTCTAATTTTTCCTCAATTATAAAAGTTGAAAAATTTTTCCAAAATCCAGTTTTTATAGTCTTTTTAATCCAAGTTTCCAATATTCTAAAAGACAAATAAGTCAAGTATGTATATTTTTCAAGATGCTGATACAAAACATGAAATATCAACGAATATATTTCATATGATCCTTTATCGTAATTTAACTGCAAATATCCATTACTTATTATTAATTTGAATAATTCAATATCGTTTAAATTTATTGTTTTATCATAATCAATTATGTAATGATTTTTTAAATTCAAATAAGATTTTAATAAATTTGTAAATTCTTCCATTGAATATAATCTTTTTCTTAAAGACAGATAAGCATGAGATGCTAATAAAAGTTTTTCATTTTCACTTTCATTAGTTTTACAAACTAGTACCAATAAGTTCATTGATATAGATTGGTAATTTAGAAAATGATTTTCAATTGAATGATCATTATTTGATGATGATGTATGAATAATTTTCTGAAATTATTGAAACAAATTTTTGAAATGTAAATAATACAAATTATTAAGATAATTTTAAAAATATTTATTATAATTAAAAAAATCAAACATTATTTTACTAACTCTAAAAAATTCCAAACTATCTTGGGCTGAACCAATCCCTTGAAATTCTGTTTTAGAATCAATTTTTTCCATTGTGATTTTTTAATACATATATAAATAAATAATAAAATCCCAATTAAAACTTTTTACATTTACAGTATTATTTTACATAAACATTTCAAACAGAGTTTTTATTTTTGGATGATGGAAATACGTGGATTGAACGTTTTCGGGAAGACGAATCTGTATTTTGAAGATTTTTATCATCGTCAATTATTTCATTTAGTAAAAATCTGCAATTTTACAAAATTGTTTAAAATTAGTTTTGTAGTTGAAGAAAGAATTAAGTAATAAAGTGGAAAAAATTTAATCATTTCTATATTTTGCTCATAAATTATAAAATTTTATTTTGTGCAGCAGCATAGGAATGAAAACTTTTATTTCATGAATATCAACTGTATCGCTTACTTACATTTTTTATCTACAATTTAAGCAGGTTTTAAATGAAAAAGCCAAAAAATCTATCTTAGAATTATTTATTAGTATAACTAATTAAATAAACGAATATTTCATGTACAATAATTAATAATTTAAAACAATATTAGTAAATAAAATCAACATATATATATTTATTAGCTTGCTTGTTTTTGTGGAAACTGGGGAACATACCCTTCTTTCTCTACTCTTTCTTTGAATAAATTATATTCACGTTTTCGATCAAAATGTTTGACCTGTAATTTTGAGTAAAGCAAATTAATTAAAAATAAATTTTTTTGTTTATTTTTTTACCTACCCATTGCGGAGGACAAAATTTCATATATTCTTTTCTAAATTCCACACAAAGTTTTTCATCAATTTTATCATCTAAACATTTCCAATACAAATCGCGATGATTCCAACAAGTTAAACGATCACCTTTGTTTGGAAATGACATTCTAAAACAAAGAATCAATTATGAAATTATATTTCAATTTGTCTCCCCTTGTGAAAATTAAAAATTCTAAAAATTAAAACATTGTTTGTAATAAACATCAGTATTTTATTGTTCCTTATATTTTACAATTAAATCATTTTCTAAAAAACCATCAAAATCTAACTTGAATTAAAATGATTTAATTGTAAAATAGAAGTAACAATAAATAATATTTATTAAAGTTTTAATTTTTACAATTATGAAACTTAATTTTTTGTCATTTAAAGAAGTAGGAATCTTATTAAAAAATGTAATCATTTGAATTGTATTTTGATTCATAAGGATAAATATTTGCAATAAAGTTTTGTTTCAATAATTGAATATATAACTTCTCCACATTACTTACAAATTTATATATAAAAAAGTTTTTATAAAAATATTAAAGACATATATACATGAACTTGATTTAAAAATAATAAAAAAAAGTAGTTTTAGAGCCAAAAAAATTTGTTACCTCAGAAAGTTAAATTTATATTAATTTTATAAGATACTTATCATTTATATGTGTATAAAAATAGAAAATTTAATTAGCATAATATTCGTCAACTACCTTTTTACAATTAAAACAAATTATTATCAACATCATCTTCATAATAAAAATAAATTTAATTAAAAATATTGTTTAAAACGTCGTTTATGAAAAACTTCTTGTAAGTTTCAGAAATGTTTAGCAAAAGAAAACCTGGGTTTTGATGGTTTCATAATTAAAAATGAAATTTATAGTCTATTTATCTTTATTTATAGTTAAATAATGTTGCTTATTTATTAGGATTTTCTTTCATTATAAATTTTATTGGTTTAAATAGGTACCGCTATTTGTTTGATCGTTTATTTATTGGCCGATGTTAGGTACACGACATTTCTCATACCAACCTAAATTTTTTTTTCAAAATCCAGCTAATTTTACACGTTTATTTTTTTATATTTACGCCAATATTCGACTATTTTATGTAAATAATTTTCTTTATTATCTTTTTAAATGAAATAAAATAAATCTATTTATACACATAATTAGTAAAAAAAATCTTCAAACAAAAAAAAACATTCCATTTTTTTCATAAATTTTAGAATTCTAAAATCCTGCACTTTTATAAAACTGTATAAACTAAAAGTTTTAAAACTTTTTATTCATAAACAAATTCAAATATTAGTAATAAAAATTTAGATCGGCAATGCATCATTTATAAAAAATTCTATAAATAATAAATCCAATATAAATAACAATTAACAATTTAATCGCTATAGCAGAATACTTTTGTATTATAGTAATAGTATTGCAGATAGAGGGCAACAGTATAGCCCTAACAAAACCCGCTAAAATTAAAAAAAATTAAATTAGAGATCAAAGTTATTCTATTATTTATAGATTTGCTTGATAATTCGTGTTAATATTATCGCCCCCTGGACCCCCTCACTTCGTATTACTCACAATTATATTTTATATAAATATTACATTTAATTATATAGTTTGGGAGATGAAGAGGTATGGATATGAAGAGGTTTGCAATTATATTGAGTGTAAATAATTTAATTGACATTTTTTGGCGGGGGCTTTGCCCCCGTACCCCCACCGGGGGCTCCGCCCCCTGGACCCCCTCACTTCGTATTGCTGACAATTATATTTAATATAAATATTACATTTAATAATAGTTTGTAGGATGAGGGGGTTTGCAATTATATTGAATGTAAATATATGAAATTCAATTGATATTTTTGGCGGTGGATTCGCCCCCGTATCCCCACCAGGGATGAAGCCACCTGCACCCCCTCAATACTTATTAAGCACAATTATACTGAATGTACATATAATTTATACATTAATTATATATTATTTACAAAATCAATTATATTTATTGGCGCATTTTTTTTTTTTTTTTTTTACAGTCTGGATATCAGTTTATTCAAAAGTTGAATATTTTCAACTTATATCTGTGGCCGCAAGGAAAAAACCCACAAGTCACAAATTTTGAAACATTAATTTTCTTTTATTTACATATTTTTTAAGGTCATATCCTTCATATGAATTCAGTTTTTAGCCCTTAAATCAAAAATTTAGGTCTTAAAATTAAAAATAAAAAAACTTAAATCTATTAAGTTTCAAGAAAAAAAAATCTTTAAATGCATTTATCTCAAAAATATAAATATGTGACTTGTGGGATTCCTCCGCGCGGCCACAGATATATGAATGTTTATGCTAATAAATGTATTTTGAAAATATTTTTTTTTTTGAAAATAATTATGTAAAATAATTATTAAAATTATAAAAATTATAAAAATTATTATAAATAGTTATTATAATTATAAATTATTAATTTTAATTAGTATTCATATATTATTTTAATATTTTAATTATTATTATTAAATTAATTATTATTTCATTTTCTTCAAAATACTAGAATAATAACCAAAATTAATTATAAATATATAATTTTAGACAACTTAATAAATTAGCAATATAAACAAAATATTTTCTTATATTTGATATTAAATAATAGCGCTGTTAAAATGTGAGCAGATATCGAAGTATAGAGAGTAAGGTTGGTAGCGAAAACTGCGAGCAAGCTCGAAGAATGTCGTGTACATAATATTTCCGTATATTCCGTTATTTATTAGGTTATAATTCCTAGACTGCACATGTGATGTAATATTTTTTAATATTTAAGCTAAATTTTATGTGAATTGTAAAATATAATTATTCACATATTATGAGCATTATCGAAATGTATTCAAGTAATTGTATTTTTTATTTTTTAATTTATAACATTTTGATTCGCTAAATTATTATTGTAAACATTGCTAAATACCTGTTTTCTTTTTATTCTTCTTTTGGTTTAAAACAAATGCTTTATCATGCATTTAAATACTGCATTTTGATCACAAAATATTTGAATTTTTTTTTTAACAAACAACTAATTTTTTTAAAACTATATTTATACAAACAAATGGAAAATTTTTTCCGAATTAGAGACTCGAATATACTATACAAATTATTACAGAACTCCGAAATCGATATACTGAACGCAACACGTGCAAGGCAACTTCAAAGCGCAGTGGGAAAAGTGGGAAGTATGTCGAAATCCAATATGGTGATCTTTGTTCAACCGTTTGCTTAGAATACATTAAATTTAGCGATAATATTTGCGAATGAATTTTTACAGAAAAAATATTTAATAATTATGAAAATAAGATTGAAATACGGATGATGGATATACTGATAAAAAAACGACATCACTAAATTTTTTGAGATATTTCTGCTTCAAATCGTTTACACATTTATATATTTATTTCGTAAGAATTAATGTCTTTATTATTATTTTTTCATATTAAGACTCGAATAAATTAAAAAAATTGAATTATATAAATTTTAATCATGCATATAGTTTCATTAAAAATAAAAAAAAATTATAATGGAGGATACAATGTCAAGTGAACCTCTAACTTTGGAATCATTAAAAAGTAAGGTCAAACTTTCTCAAGAATTGGAGTCAATAGCAAATGACATCAAATCACAATTAAATCTTTTAACCACTAATGAACAATTTGAGCCAAAACCTCCAAATGGAGTATATCAAATAAATGGGACTTGTGATTTACAAGAAAAAAATGCTGAGACACCCAAGAACAAAATTGAATCTTTGAGTACAGAAACTAGTCAAACTATTGAATCAGGTATTTACTTGTTAAGTTTTACAAATTAAAATTAAAAATTGATGCACTTCTTAATTAACTTTTCAAGAACCTGGAACAAGTTCAGAGCAGAAAGAAGATAACGAAATTGAATATGTCAGCTATACGAGCGAATTGCAGATGCCTGATATAATGAAATTAATTCAGAAGGATTTGAGCGAACCATATTCTATATACACTTACAGATATTTCATTCACAATTGGCCCAAATTATGTTTCTTGGTAATATTTCAATTTCTTTTTTTTTTTATTTAGTTAATTATTAAGTGTGACTCAAACTCAAATAATAAAATATGCAAAAATCCTAATCATAAATTGTTCTAGCAAAAAATTAAAATTTAATATAACTTTAACTTAAAATGATATTTTTATCTTGAAAATTTTATAAACTCATTTGATATTTATTTTGTTAATATTTTAGGCAATGCATCAAAAAAAGTGTGTTGGTGCTATCGTTTGCAAATTGGACATTCACAGAAAAGTAACAAAACGAGGGTATATAGCAATGTTAGCTGTTGATGTAAATCATAGAAAGCGTAAAATAGGTTCAAATTTGGTAAGACGAGCTATTAAAGCAATGATAGAAGATGCTGCAGAAGAAGTTGTCTTAGAAACTGAAATTACAAATGAACCAGCTTTACGTTTGTATGAAAATCTTGGTTTTGTGCGTGATAAACGTTTATTTCGTTATTATTTGAATGGGGTAGATGCATTAAGACTTAAATTGTGGCTTAGATGAAAAACCATATAGGAAAAAAATGTTAAATTAAGAAGCAAGGTTCAGATAAGAAACTTTGTTAAAGTTTTTGATTTATCTGTGGTGATTTTTAGTATCTTGAAAAAAATCGTTATCTCATTTATAAAGAGATTGATATATTACGACTAAAAAAATATCATTTCTTTGTTTTTGTTTTCTTTATTCGTAAACAATTTATTTAGAAAACTATGGTATTATAACAAGATAAAAATAAATTAGTGCTACATAAAATACAAAAGACTAAATATTTTATTTATTAATATAAACTGCCGAATTATTAAAATTTAAATATAAAATACAGAAATATTGAATAAAAAATTAATATATATAATTTTAATATTAGAAATCACTTTCAATTTTTTATCACTACAGTGTTCATATTAAAATATTGATATTGTTTATAAAACTAATATTTAATTATTTCTTATGTGATTTAATCCTTACAATATTATTATGCAAATTAAAATAAAATATATCTATATATAAATATATGCAAATTTATAAATTTTTCTGCAAATTATTTTAGAAAATTTTCGTAACTTATTTGCCCGAATGTAATATTAAATAAAAAAACAAAATTTTGTGTGCATATAGCACAAATAAAGCAATCATTTATAAAATACTAATTTATAATAATTTGTAAAATATACTTTAAAATATGAATCATACTAAATAAGGTAATGACAAAAAGTTGTATGAAATGTTAATAAAAAGAAATAAATGTTTTTACTTAGCTTTGTAGTTTTTACTGATAAAAAGTATTTATGATTTTAATAAAAAAGCATTATGAAAATAATTAAATAAGCAAAACTCTTTAAACATTTAAACTAATATTCTATTGAAGTTACTGTCTCTTAGGTACTATTATTACTTTTATAAAAAATTTTGAAATGTTTTTGTTTATTTTTCGAAAAGTTAACTTTTTCTCATTTTTAACTTTTTGTAAAAAATAATTATTTTTTGGATTTGCGAATAAAATATTTCTTCTTAATCAGTGATTGACCTTATAAATAGTAGGTATATTAGTTACAGGTCGTACAAAACGTTACTTTTGCTGAATAATTGTATCGTCTAATGCAGTTTTCGTGAAAATATATGACATATTTTTTCCTGCATGGTTAAATAGGTGAAGCTTATATTTTTTGGACTCATAAAACCGAACCTGGCATACATTTTGACCTTAAGGAAGTCGTTTTGTTACTATCAACAAATTATTATAAAATTGACCATAATTTAAGTGCTTCAGCTAACAACTTTCATTTTTTGGAAAAATAAACTAGAAATTGATGATCTGGAAATTAAATTTTCAAGTGAGAAATTACTTTAACTGACCCATAAAACCCCATGGTGATGTAAAATCTTGATTTCTTATTCTTTTGGTATTTTTGATCCATTATATTAGGGTTCCCAAATAATCGTTTTGGGGTCTGTAAATTTAAACTTCAAAGGCTAATTAATTTACTGTGACTTTACTTCCTGATTTAGTAAAAGTGCTAAGTTTTTGGTTTTGAGATCCAAAATCTTGGTTACCCGAAATTTTTAACATGGAACATGCTTATATAAGCAGGGGGGGTTTTTCAATGTCATTTGGAGGGGGAGGTCAAATGGATTTAGAATAATTTTTATATAGAGATTTAGATTAATTTTGATAAAGGGGTATAATAATAAGGATTTTAAGAGCTCAAAATTGTTTTTTTTTTTTTTGGCTTAATGCTCGGGTTAAGGACTTAAAATTATAAATTAATTCGACTGCAGCTCCTTTTCATTGACCCCAAAAACTCCCTGAAGTTTTAAAAACGGTCAAATTAGAATTTGCAAAACAATTTTTTTTATGCCAAATAGAAATTTATAGAAATCTATTTGAGGAAGATTTTCTATTTGAATCGAGTAGAAATTTTTCTTAGCGATGAGAATTGTTTACGGTCTTGAGAAGCAATAGCATTCACATACAAACCTATTCCTTTAATTTTGCAAAACCAATTCAATTTTAGTAAAAACAGATAAGGGATTTTTTAAATAATAATATTAATAATTCAAGTACTAATTGAGAAAAAAAACAAATTTTTAGTTATATTATATGGCTCATGACAAGTGGATTTTATTTTTTCAATGTGGCTAACAATTTTGATATTTTTTCTTTCAAAAACCAAATTTACGATGAAAAACATTTTCGCAAGATCTAAAATTGATTTTGATCTTGCATGTGCGAGCAAATAATCATGTAAGTTTTGTCGAGTGTTTTGTCTTTGTGCTTAAATACCTCAAAAAAGTAGATGGTTTTTTCTGTATTAATTGGCCTTAAATAATTTTATATATTTTTAAATTTCTAGTCAAGTCACGTGACAAAATAAAAAACTAAAGCCAGAGTTCCGGATTCCTTTAGAAAAATTTTCAATTGCTATATCGGTAGTTCTTAGGTATTTTTACCCAAGTCTGAGGTCAATGTCTTGGATTTAAAAAATACCAATTGTACTGCGTTTGGTATGTAAAAATATGATTACTGGCCAATTTTTAAGGCTCTGGATGGCTTGGTTGCGATTTGACAGCTGTTTTTCCAATTTTGATTTTTTTTGGATTCTCAGCCACCCGTTTGCTTTTTATTTCTGGACGCCCTAAATAAGCCTAAATAGTATATATTTACGGCTCGTTTCCAGAAAAGTAAAGAATGGCCCAAATCGCACGTAAAGTACTTTCTGAGGCGAAGCCGAGGATGGTAAACTGCGATTTGGGGCATTCTTTATTTATGGACAAGAGCTGTATAAAATTTTTCTGCGACGGTAGCGAGAAATTTAGATTTCCAGGAAATCGTACTTTCGTGGCTACTGTACAGAAAAAATATTTTCTATGAAGGTAAGTAGTAAAAATTCCCGCTCAATCCGAATCTGACTATATTTTTTCAGAAAAACCTCAGGAAAAGCCGGAAAATCAGAAAAACTAAAGGAAACTTTAAAGTACAAATTTCTCAAAAAGTGTCAACTTTTTTTTTTTACATGTGTTTACCCATATTTTTCATGCTGGTAAACTCCTTTTTTGACACATTTGCCTTTTAAGTACTTAAAAATCAATTTTAGGCTCAAAAAAATGATTTTGAAAATTGTCCATTTTCTGAATTTTGCAATTCTTTCGCTTTCCCTGATAGAAAATGAAAAATCTGACTTGATTTTCGGATTCCTCAGGAATTTCACACTGAAAACCATTCTGGGTAAAATTTTAGAGGCCTCTGTGACGCTGTAAAAAAAAGTAACCTGCTAAAATCAAACATAATTAAACATAATTAAATTTTGCTATTTTTTTATTCTGTTTATTTATTTGTGTTTATTTTCAAGATTTTATTTGTGTTGAAAAGGATCACTACTATGAAATACTGAATGCTTTGGACCGAAAATCATAGTCACTATCAGTATAGGTACACGGCTAGGCTGCCTTACTTGAAAATTAAAGCAAGAAAAATCAAGCAATTATTTAATCAACTTGGGGAAAGCTCCTTGCGTGTTAAAGCGCGTCAACCCCCTCAGGTCATTTCATGCTGAATTTAATAATAAAAATTAATTGTATTATAATGTGGAAATTGTGTTTGCCTTTTATTATTTTTTCGTCTAAAAAACCCAAAAAGTATTAAAATCTCAATAAAAAATATTTATAGGCGATCTGTTTTGGTGCTGCGCACCTCGGGCCAAAACCTTCCACATACCTTAAATATTTTTTTTTGTGCCAAAAAATAATGGACTAAATTGTAATGGTTAAATTTCCCAAGCATTTCACAGATATTTAAAAGACATTCTAACTATATTACGATCGTAAATTTACTACCCTGATAATTAATTTAATACCTATACCTGAACAGATTTATTGTAACAATTAACGATTAATATTTCTAGTATATATGTAATTTATATTTCATTACTTGGATTTTTGAATTTTTGATTTGTAAATTCTACACTGCAGTCAGATTGCTCCACTTGAATTTGGCTTGAATTTATAATTTAGATTTGTAAATGTAATTTTCTTGAATGTTCAAGCAAATTGATTGAATATTTTAAGGAATGTTTGAATTTAAAAGCAATTCAAGCAAGTTTCAAGCATAGTAACCCGATATAGTAATTATAGAACAAACATTAAAGTTTCATATTTATTTCATATAATAATTTTGAAAATATCAATTATAAAAATAATATCAAAAATTAGGCTCGTCTTTAACATACACAGAAAATTAAGTTTTTTGCTGATTACGAATTTTTTGGTCCTTTTCCCGGAAAATTGCCACGATTTTCACTACAGTCCAATATCGGTCATTTTTAGCCTTTTTTTGAGCCATTTTAATATTTTGAGTTCTTCGAACACGGAAGAATTATTTACAATTCAGTAAACTTTATACCGCTTTGTTTGAGCCCAACTAGATCAAATTTAAAAAATTTTCATCTAGAGCTTTTTTTAATTCTTCGAGTAGGCTCTGACATTTTCAGCATATACCTTTTCGAACATACATACCTAAACGCAGGCATTCGGCATAAGCATGTTAGAGGCATTAAAATGACCTGGGGACCAAATTTCTCCACGAATTAGACATTTTTAGAATTTTTCCATTTTTTGATCTGAGAAACTTATGAGGCACGATTTCATCTATTTATTTGGATATGCAGGGTGATCGTGCCTAAAAAGCAATATAATATTTTGATTGAAAGAAAAGTTGAAAAATTGAATATAAAGCTAATAAAGGAAAATTGTCAGTATATTATCTGGGTTAATAATAATTACTATGTTTCCTTCGGGACTTCGCTATAGTAATAAAAAATAAAATTAGGCTTTTAATTATATATAAATTTTATTAATAATACGTACTATACCTATATACTTTTGTATCAGTTCCTATATAAACGTACCGTATTTTCACTGAAGTTGTTAGTTTCTTTTTATCAGTTCTGTGAGATTCTTCGATAGTGAATAGAGCAAAGATACAAGGTGAATAGAGTAAATAATTTTTACATTGAATATCTATTAGCTAATTTTTTTTATTAAATATTTAAATTTTCTAAAACATTTTTGAAATTCAATTAAAATTTAACATATGAAAAAAAAAGTACAATACTACTTACAGGCGCAGAGGTCTATTTTGTAGTCACTTTTTTTGTTGAGTTCCATGTAATTTTCCAATGGATCTCTGAAAACAATTCTGCTATCCATATTTATCATAAAAGTTCCATTTGCCCATAATTTTAGGCTATTACCCAATAAATATAAATAAGTGATTAGAATACAAAAAAATTGCAAAAAATATCCTAAAATTGACTATTGTGTGCTACTGGGACTTTTGTGGTAAAAACGGATAACAAAATCCTGCTCAACGACCCAAAAAACACAAGTTCCCGTTGGGAAATCCCATGGACTTATCGCGAAAAAAATGACCACAAAATAAGCCTTTACGCCTATACACTATTCAAAAAAAATTTTATTATTTGAAAATTCATGAGCACTTGTTTTTTTTTTCTTTTGGATCAAAACTAAAGATTTTCAAAAAAAAATAAAAATAAAAATTAACTTTACTGTATTCGTAATATTTTGATGAAAATGGATATTAATGTTTTCTAATCTTTATTGCTTATAAGAAATATTTATCGGTTGATACTTTAATTTCAGTACCAATCAAGATGTCTTTTCAAAAATTTGCTATAATTTCTTTAGCAGTTTTAGTTGTAGTGATTTTAACTGTTGACGCAGCTTATAGAAAACCGCCTTTTAATGGAAGCATATTTGGTAAAAGAGCTAACTCTATACCTGGTAAGTGTTAAAAATTCATTCAATTATCAAATTTTATATTACAGTTGTATAACAATTTATTATTCGTTTTTTGCAAACTAATAAATTGTTTTTTTTTTACAACCTATTAGAATATTTTTAAAACTTTCTCTACCGTGGTTTTTAAAATTAAGCTTTTTTTTGAAAGTTTAATTATATTCAAGCAGTTTTAAAAGTTTGATTTAAAATTTTAAATAATTGAATAAAAGCTTTTGATGTAATGAATCAACATTTGAATACTCAAAAATCAGAGATACTGTTCCTTATTCCAGTCAAAACGCGGGGGGGGGGTGTATTTTCTACTGGCGGCATGAGATTTGCTCTACTATATGTTTTTTGGGTCGCTGAACAAGAATTTGAGGTAATTTTTTATAAATAACCAATATTTCACCCTTAAATTAGCAAAAACAACTCCTAAAAGGGGTATTTCCGCACTTTGAGCGATCAAATTAAGTCCTTCAGGGTTGTTTTTGCTAATTTAAGGGTGAAGTATTAATTATTCAGAAAAAATTCTCCCAAATCCTTGATTAGCTACCCAAAAAATCCTGAAGAACTTAATTTGGTCGCTCAAATTGCGAAAATAACAAAAACAACCCTTTTAGGGGTTGTTTTTGCTAATTTAAGGGTGAAATATTAATTATTCATCAAAAATTCCCCCAAATTCTTGATCAGCGACCAAAATAACCCGTATAGACGTAATCTGGTTGCTCAAAGTCCGTAAATAGAAAAAACACCCCCTTTTAGGGGTAGTTTTTGCTAATTTAAGGGTGAAATATTGATTATTTATAAAAAATTACCTCAAATTCTTGTTCAGCGACCCAAAAAACCCTCTTAGGCAGATTCTTGGCTAAATCTAGAAACTCAGTTTCCTAATGTATCAAAAAAAACCCCTTTTGGGGGTAGTTTTTGCAAATTTAAGAGTGTTCCGACAATATCTCCCGGAAAAGACCCCGATTTTCGTGATCAGTGACCCAAAAAACATATAGTAGAGCAAATCTCATGCCGCCAGTAGAAAATACACCCTAAACCGCGTTTTGACTGGAGTACCTTCAAAATTTCGATATTTGATTTCCACAGTCTATAATTCCTTCTGTAATCCACTTAATAAAAATAAATTTACATTCAAAATCAAATTTACCCTGTAAAATTTGCATATTAATTTTTATATCTATGGAAAAATGTAAACGGATTATTTTGTACAAAATTTTTGAGAACAAAAATAAAGGTGCATGTTTTTTCACTATAAAAACCAATGTATAATATATATAATTAAAAAATTTTTTTTCGGTAAATAAAGTATACGAATAATAATAAATATTTTTTTTGAAAAAAATTTGTGAATAAGAATGAAGGAAAAATTCGTGAAATGGTATTTATGGAAAAAGGGTAGGAGCGACGAAGATTATAGAAGCTGAAAATTTGAACTTTATAGCTAATTTCTGTTGTCAAATTTTCAAACTGCTTGTGTTATACCCAATCTAAATTTTTCCATATTTTTTCATTTATCTAAACTAACCCTAAGGAAAAGTTAAAGTCTGTGGTTAAAAAAAACATCTCTGCTGGGTTTAGTATGTAAAAATATTTAACCGTGCAACTTTTTTAAGGTTCCAGTACCTAAGTTTTGAAATTAATGTTTTTCGATTTTTAAATATTTACAAATTCTAAGCTAACATTTTGATTTTAAATTTTACGCTCAAAATTTTTGAGATCGAGCATGCATTAGTTTCTCGAGGAATTCTGGAAAACAGAAAAATTGACGAGAACTTTAAATGTCAGTTTCTCAAAAATCAGAACCTTTTTGCTTCCAATTGACTTTAAAATTTTTGTTTTCCCATAAACTTATTATTGATAAATATAATTTTCATAGAAAATTTTACTAAAAAACCTCTTATTAGAGAAATTTTTGGCATTTCTGTAAAACTGTACAAAGAAAATAAAATAAAATGTCTATAAAAATAAAATATAAAATTTAAAAAAAATAGGAATTTTTAATTATTTTAACATTCTGCAAATTTTTATTGTTTTTTATTTTCTTTTCTTTGTACAACAATAGAAATTTTCAAAATTTTCCTAAAAAGAATTTCTATAGTAAAATTTCTTGATGAAGCCTAAAATGGAGTCAGAATTTTCATAGGGTGACAGCAAAAGCCTGAAAGTAAAAAATTTCGGAAAATGGAAAATTATTTTTTTCAGTTTTCAAGTACTTAAAAGAAATATTCACCAAAAATTGTTTACAAACAAAAGTTTTAAGGCCAATTAGAAGAAAAAAAATCCCACTTATTGAGGAATTCGAATTTAAAGTTTTCGTCAATATTTCCCGTTAAAAAAAACCGATACCAGAATTGTCTCGAGCAAGAAACTCTATAAATATACCCCATTTTTGTTGAATGTCTGATAGACTATCATACTGAATAATTTATATTTAATATAAACTATTACTTTATAAATATTAGTTTTTTTTAAATTCAAATAATGATCTCAAAAAATTCAACTTATTTAATAAAAATGAAATCAGTTCTAGCATTCGATAATACATGTATTTTGATTCTATTTAATTTTTAATTTTTTTTAATAGATTGCGACATCAACAGTAGTGCTATGGATACAATATGTGAAATAGCAAAACAAGTAAGGGAGAATTGTTACGCATGGATTTCGCATCAAGAGGCAAAATAAATATATCCAACAATAAATTAATTCTGTAGTAAAAAAAAAAATTAATTGTATTATGCTAAAATATCCAAATAATAAATAAAGAGAAAAATAATTCTTTAAAACCATTTTTTTATTTATAATAAAAAATAAAATATTTGCATAATCATTGAAAAAAAAGAAAAAAAAACTTGAAAAATGTTATATACCAAATTTTTATCATTAATTAAGATTTAGAAAAATAATTGCACCGAAAAAGGCCTGTAGTTAAATTTTCCATGGAAACTAATCTCAATAATATTCAAGGATATAATAGAAATCAGAACTTTTTGATTATGAATATTAAATTTATCTGTGGTTCAATATTTTTATTATGATAGATCTAGTCACAAGCCTAACGCAAAATATATACTACAAAAATCGATATAAAAATCCTCATTTTGCAAACACATAAAGCTTTCCTGTTTTATTTTTTTTTGTTATAAATTTTTCTTGTTGTTGACTCAGAAACAAGGCCTAACTCCATATTAAATTTCGGTTCCTCATACAAAGGAACCATTCTGGCATAGGCGGGATTACGGGGGGGGGGGGCACTAGCCCCTCCAATATTTCTGGATCACCATATTAAATACACGTAAATTTATTTTAATATAATGTTTTGGCCCCCTAATAAACGTGTTTTGCCACCATAAAAATTTTTCTGAAATCCCGCGCATGCATTGTGGTAGGTGAAATTTTGATATTTGATTTTTTGCATATTTTTTTGCATTTTAATACCCCAGGAAACTAAGAAACCGGTTTTTAAAAAAAGTCTCTCTGTGTGTATTTGTGTATGTGTATGTATGTTATATTATATGAGCAATTATTTTAAAAGTGCTACTTAATTTGAGCCTGGAATCGTAATTTTTTTTTTTTTGAGGGCACATCGATATGACCCGTGTTTTCAGTTAGTTAGAACCTTCAGAAAACCGAAAAAAATCGTGAACAAGAAATCGGTGATAGGTGCCTAAAAGATTTTTTCACTTTTATGTCAAAAACCGTATTTTTCGTATCTGAGCTACCCCAAATTTTTAAAATAACTTTTTAGGTAAAAAAACTTTTTTAAAATAGATAAGAAAATCTGATTTCCAGGGAGAAACCACTCCAGAAGAAAAAAAACGCTGCCAAGTGATTGGCACTATGGTTCCTCATCAACAATAGCAAAATATTTATAATGGTCTATTTTATCTAATAAAAATGATAATTTGAGATATCAGTATTTCATAAAAAAAACTTAAGTACCGTATTCCAAAAGAAAAAAAATGTTGCTGTGATTTAATGTTTTTTATTTAACAAATTTTTAGAAAATAATTTTCAATAAACTAAGTATTGATCCTCATATTGCGGACCTAGAAACATTGTTATTGACCTCGAAAACCCCCAGATAATGAGATAATGTAGCAACATTCTATTTTCATGTTTTTGGTTCCACCATCTTGAAAAATAAACGTTTTTAAGGAGGAATGAAAAAGTGACGTTTTAGGGGGGGGGGGGGGTTAAAAAGTGACGTTTTTAGGGATGGTGAAAAAGTGAAGTTTTTAGGGAGGGTTAAGAATTGACGTTTTTAGGGGGGGGGATGAAAGTGACATTTTTAAGAAAGAAGTGAAAAAGTGACGTTTTTAAGGGAAGGGCGTGAAATGGACTTTTCGATTTAAGGACCTTTGGTGCAGAAGTACCTAGGGAACTATGAAAGCTTTCATTTACGTAAACTGAAAAGCTCAATTCATGTTTCGCTAATAATTTTCCAGTTTCCTAACGCGTGAATAGTGCAGGTTTGTGTTTCAAAAAACATTTGTGAATTCGTGTTTTTAGATACTAATTAGACCAAGTCATTATTAAAAACAATAATTATTTTAATTTTATAAATTATTATTCAGATATTAATTTCATAATACCAGAAGAATGCTTAATAATAATTTTCGAATTTTTAACAACAAAAGAAAAAATAATAATAGAACAAGTTTTTAAATTATGGAATTTATTGAGGAAATCATCATGGACAAAAAATAATCTATTAAAACGATAATTCTAGATATTAGTACTTTCATAGAAATAAATTAAGTACTAAGTCCAAAAAGAAAAAAAATTATTATATTTTTTTAATTTTTTTATGCAAAAAATTTTGAAAAAAAAAAATTTCAAAAAAATTACATATCAGATAGAAAAATCCTTTAAAACCATAATTCTGGATATTAGAACTTTCCTAGAAATAAATAAGGTATTACGTCCAAAAAGAAAAAAAATTATTGTGTTTTTTTAATCTTTTTATACAAAAAATTTTGAAAAAAAAAATTTCGAAAAATTACGTCTCACATGAAATAATCATTTAAAAACGATAATTCTAGATATTCGTTATAGTTTCATAGGAAAAAATTAAGTATTACGTCCTAAAATAAAAAAAAAATTTGGCTTTTTTGTATTTTTTGGCGACAAAAATTTTGAGAAAAAAATTTTGAAAAAATCAAGTATCAGGTCCAAAAAATTACTATAAACGATATTTCTAAGACTAGTACTTCCACAGAAATAAATTAAGTATTGCGTCCATAATGAAAAAAAAATTGATATTTTTTGTAATTTTTGGTAAATAAAATTTTGAGAAAATAATTTTCAAAAAATAAATTATAAGATTCGAAATATCGAGTAAAAATCATAATTTCAAATATAAGTACTTGCATGGAAATAAATGAGGTATTACGTCCAAAAAGAAATAAAATTATAGTGTTTTTTTAATTTTTTTATGAAAAAAGTTTTGAAAAAAAAAATTTCGAAAAATTACGTATCCGATGGAGAAATCCTTTACAAACGATAATTTTAGATATTCGTACTTTCATAGGAAAAAATTAAGTATTACGTCCTAAAATAAAAAAAATTTTGGCGTTTTTTGTATTTTTTGGTGAAAAAAATTTTGAGGAAAAAATTTTCAAAAAATAAATTATAAGATTCGAGATATCGAGTAAAAACGATACTTCTAGATATCAGTACTTTCATGGAAAAAAATGTGGTATTACATCCAAATTAAAAAAAAAAAAAAGTACCTCGAGATTTTTTGGTAAACAAAATTTTGAAAAAAAAATTAGGTCTCAATGTCGTGTTGGCTGTGAAATATCACCGGTTACAGTGCGACATACATACATACATACATACATACATACATACATACATACATACATACATACATACACACACACACACACACACATACAGACTTTTTTTAAAAACCGGTTTTTTAGCTTCCTGAGGTCTCAAAACGTGCTTATGTGCCAAAATATGGAAAATCAAAATTTCACCTATCACAAAGGTTCCTCTATGAGGAACCAAAAACTTATCTTTTTACGATGAAATTTAGCCAAGTTATCGTCAATTTAAGATTTTGCTCAAATTCGTCTTAAAAAAGATTGAAATTTTATTGAAAAAAGCCTGTTTCTGAACTTTAAACATGCATTACTCGCTTGCTTTTCATCGTAAAATAATAATTTTTTTTTTTAAATCGATTAATTTTTCCCTACAAATTCATTTTTTGGAGAAAAAAAATCATTTTTATTGACCGAATTTTAATTTTTAGGTCAAAAGCCTTGTAGCAAAATTTACTTAAATTAATTCTTTTCAAGAATTAATTTTATAAGAAAATTTAAATAGTTTTTTATTTACTTAACACAGTTTTTGACCTAAAAATTGAAATTTGGTCAATAAAAATGATTTCTTTCTTGAAGAAATGAATACTCAGGAAAAAATTACGTAAAAAATAATAAAAAATAATAAATAAAAAATACGTAACACTTCGTTCATAAAAAAAGTCTGCGGATATTTGTTTTTCCTCAATTTATACGAATTAAGCCTGTTATATTATATCTCTATATATTATAAAGTTATAAACGCTGCCGCCGCTGTCGAATGACACCTTTGGGCCAAACTCGTACTTTTGGGCCAAACTGGTACTTTTGGGCCAATCTGGTACTTTTGCGCCATACTGGTCCTTTTGGGCCAAAGTGGGTCTTTTGGGTCACAGTGGCCCTGTTTACCTAAAAATTCACTGTTGCATAAGTTCACTTACCCAAAATGGTCTTTTTGGGCCAAAGTAGTCCTTTTGGCCTTAACAATCGATGTTTTATAAGACCCCTTACCTAAAATGGTCATTTAGGGTAAAAGTGGACCTTCTGGTCTAAACAATCGCTGTTTTATAAGAACTCAAAATGTTCTTTTTGGGCCAAACTGGACCCTTAAGCCGTAGCCGTTGCTGTTATGCTAAGCCTATTATCCAAAATGGTCTTTTTGGGACAAAGTGGTCCTTTTCACTCCAAAAGTTATATTGTATAAGACCTCTTAGCCAAAATAGTCCTTTTAGGTGAAAATAGTCTTTTTGGCCGAAGCAGTCGCTGTTGCATAAGACCTCTTATCCAAAATGGTTTTTCTTTCACATGAGACCTAGGCTAATTCTCGCAAAACATCGTTTTCATTATTATAAATTAATTAAGGCGGCAACAAAATTAAAAATGATAGAAATAGAAGTATGTATCTTTTGCAACTACTAGGAGAAAAATAACTTCTAAACATAACCGGAATCGATAGTTATGATTACATCATAAAGTTTTGTTATTTAAATAAATTATGTAAATATCACCATGGTTCTGGTTAGAATTGTAATTCTAACCTCATATTTGTAAAATTTACAAAATTTTGTTGTTCTTATAACTAACCCAGTTTTCTAATCACTCTACGGGGGTTGGCGGAGCCCCCTGGATTGTATGCATAAAGGAGATTAAATTAATGTGATTTCAAAATTATAAATTTATTTTTTTAGTAAATAGGTAGATTATCACAGTGTCAAGAGGGGATTGGAACTCTTTACATTTAATCTATTTATTATTTTTTTGAAAGTTTGTCAATTTGTTCTTTGAATGCTTTAAGACCTTCACCATTTATTTCTTCATAATTTTTAGCTTCAGACTTCAATCTATTAACCCATCTAACGACATTCTTGTATTTACTGTAGTCATAGTCAATAACCTGAAAAATATTTGAATTATTATATATAAGTATTTAAATTTCTTTTTTTAATACAAACATAAAATTATGATAATTAAAATTATTGCCAATTTTTAAGTAAGCAAAAAGTAGAATTTTTTTTGTTTTATAAATATTTTAAAAATTTATTTTAATATTTTAAACTTACTTCAGAGTTTGTTACTGTTGGTAAAAGAACAAGATCAGCAATAGTAAGATTTTTTCCAGCAACATAATTTTCTCCTTCAAGGAATTGGTTTAGATATTCAAATGCTTGTTCAATTTTTTTAGCCTTTTCTGGATCTGCAGGTGCTCCAGCGAATATTTGAGGATACTGTAGTTAAGAAAGTATACTTTATAATTATATAATTAATAATTTATTTTAAATAAATTATAAAAATTTTACAAAAAAACATGGAAAAATTTTGCTATCCAAATTCTGATTTATGGCCGTGTTTCCCTCATACAATTGTCTTTCTCCGTGACAATTTCCTACCCCCCTCGCCTTAATTGGAGAACAATGTCTAAGTTCAATTATGTACTCATACCTACTCCTAAAAGAAAATTAAGGGCTAGAGAGTCAAAATGGTCAAAAATTACGTATTAACATCTTTACCCGAGTCTTTACCAGAAACTAGGTCACGAGAGGATTTTACCCTAGAACCTATTATGGCATTTCAAAGTGAAAAATTTTCGGAGAAGGGGATTCTCTGAGAATTGATTAGCAAGAGGGCAATTTACCGAGAAAATTAATACTGGGGTGATTATTGATGTTTAATAATTTTTTCTTCCATTTTAATAGTTAATAAATATGAGATTTTATAATATTGTACAATAAAAATATTTTATGTAATATGACATGAAATTATAATTTTTATTTTAAAATTAGGGATACTTAGATATTAGAAACCGAATTTTTAAGCAAAAATTTTTAAGATCCTCTTTAATAAATAACTTGATGATTCTGAGGGTTCAAAAAAGTATCAAAGTTTATGAACTAATATAACTAATAGAGCTACCATAGATAAATAACCTTGGGTAATTTATCTATGATAGTAAAATCATACCTAATAATAAACTTTAAAAACTATAGTTATTCATAATATATTTTTAAACTTACAATGTATTCAGAAAACGAAAGAAACATATATCCCATATCAAAATATAATCTTTGATTAACTACAGCACGTTGTTTAGGATCCTTTGGATACAATGAATCATTTTTTGCATATTTATCTACTAAATAACCACAGATTGCACGACTGTAAAATTAAAAAAAATTTTTCATCAATAATTTTATTTATTGTTAGTTTTATTATAATATTTTTCAAAAACTTTTACATACCTTTCCCATAAATAAAATCCATTATCATCTATTGTAGGCAGACAGTGCATTGGATTCATCTGTAAAATAATTTATTTATGATATATAATTTTAAATAATATTCTATAAATAATAATTTATGCATTTCTATAAAAATTATTTACACGCAATTATTGATATTCTTGTACATGAACGATCACCAGTACCTGAACGATCGTTCAGGATTTTATTTTTTTCATATTATTTGTTAATTTTGAATTTAAAAAATGGATAAATATTAAAACTAATGGATCGCTGCATAATTAAAAAAAAAATTTAAACGATTATCTTTACAATCAACAGAGAAACAAAGAATTGAAAATTTTAGGTCGTTCAGGTACTGGTGCAAAAAACATGTCGCTAATATCAATTAATTACACAAAATAAAATGCTAATTGTAGTAAGAGTTTAAAATAACCATTAAAAACAAAACTTTTACCATTAATAAGAATATTTATTAAATATTTCACATTTAATAAACGAAAATGCTTATATATAAGCGTTCATGTACTGCAGTACCATGGTACGAGAACCTTATTATTTTTGTTATTGTACAAAGTATATTTTAGATTTTTATATTTGAACGTCAAAAAAATATTAAGGTAATATTTATATTCACAATAAGGGTGTGTGGCCCTTAAAAGCTCGAAAAACCCAAAGATGTTTTGAATATTATGTAACAATTAAATTTAAGACTTAAGTATATGTGAATTCTTATTTGAATAATCATTTAGGTAATATTGATTTCATATATTTTTAAACCTTAAATACCCCTTGGGACTAATTCGGGCATTTTCAGGTTTATAAGGCCTGAAAACCTCTAATTTAAAATTAGAAAATAAATTTTTATAAATAATAGTATAATTTTTTATGGGAATAAAATGTAATTATTGGATCATTTCAAATATTAAATCTTATACACTCAAAGCACGTTTAAACTTTCTAAGAAAAGCTGGATTATAAATTTTCTATATAAATCGAGTCCTATGACTATTTTTTGTAAATTAGAATTCTTGAAATTTTAATTAAAAAAAAAAAAAAAAAGTGACAGCAGTTAATAAAAAATAAATAATTTCTACTAGTTAATAGAAATCTAAATTTGATAAAATACTATATGCCTAACACGGTATTATTTTAATTTAAATCTTACCTTAATAAATTCAGGTTTCATTTGTTCACCGCTCATAAGATCTGTAAGTTTCAAATTTAAATCAACACCTGCTGCTGCTGCAACTAATCTCACAGAACGACATGGTCCACTTCCAGGTGCGTAATAAAGATCGATAGGCATTTTGGTATCTAAATAATCCAAAAACAATTTTTTTTTTTAATTACATACAAAGTCAGGAACTAAAATAAAACAAAATTTGTTTTTTTGTAAATTGAAATTCAGGATGCTAAAGAATATAATAATTATAACCGGTTTGTGTAACTACACAACCAACGAGCATGGAACATGTTCACTCATAACAGTAATAAATCCAAAAACCGAAATTACAATAAATCCTGAAATATATACTATCTTAAGTCCATAACCTTAAAGTATTCTAAGTTGTTGTTGTTATCAGGGCCTGATCAGGTCCTGACTCCCACTTCAAATTATTCTAAGTCCCTAAATCGAAAATATTCTAAGTCCATTTCACCCCCCCCCTGCCGAGCCAAAATTTTTCAAATACCCCATCCAATGAACATGTTCCATGTTAAAAAAATTCTTTTGTTTTTGTTAATTAGAGCTGTAAGCATAGAAAAATTCAATTATTGTCACATACAGCATGATAAGGGTGTCACACCCATCTAACTTGGTTTTTGAGGTCAGATTCTGATTTAGCAGCCCAAAATAGATCCAATAAAAATTAAACAAAAATCTGTTTTTGAAAAATATTAAATTTTAGGGGGGAAAGGGTGAAAACAAGGGTGTTACACCCATCTAACTTGGTTTTTGACGTCAGATTCTGATTTAGCGGCCCAAAATACCTACTAGATCCAATAAAAATTAAAAAAAGTCTGTTTTTGAGAAATATTAAATTTTAGGGGGTGAAAGGGTGAAAATAAGGGTGTCACACCCATCTAACTTGGTTTTTGACGTCAGATTTGGATTTAGCGACCCAAAATACCTACTAGATCCAATAAAAATTAAACAAAAATCTGTTTTTGAAGAATATTAAATTTTAGGGGTGAAAGGGTGAAAACAAGGGAGTTACACCCATCTAACTTGGTTTTTGACGTCAGATTCTGATTTAGCAGCCCAAAATACCTACTAGATCCAATAAAAATTAAAAAAAGTCTGTTTTTGAGAAATATTAAATTTTAGGGGGTGAAAGGGTGAAAATAAGGGTGTCACACCCATCTAACTTGGTTTTTGACGTCAGATTTGGATTTAGCGACCCAAAATACCTACTAGATCCTTTCAAAATTGCAAAAAAGGTTATTTCTAATTTTTTAGGTAAATGGGGGGGGGGGGAATTTGGGGTTATTTTCACCCCATTTAAAACTCCCGAACTTTTTTTTCCGAGACTTTTTCCTTACATCTTTCTGAGAAGATTCCACTAGGTTTCAGCTAAATTGATCCTATTTCGTGGAAGTTTCAGCTTTGACCTTTTTTTTTACACAAACGCCTTGACTATATTTTCGAAAGTATGATTTTTACTCGATATCTCGAATCTGGTAATTAATTTTTTGAAAATTTTTTTCCCAAAATTTTCATCACAAAAAAATACAAAAAACACCAAATATTTTTTTCTTTTTGGGCGTAGTACCTAATTTATTTCTATGAGAGTACTAGATAGTTAGTTTATAGTAATTTTTTGGATCTGATACCGAATTTTTTCAAAATTTTTTCCTCAAAATTAAAAAAACAAAAAAAATTTAAAAACGACAATATTTTTTTTTTTTGGGTGTAATACTTCATTTAGTTCCATAAACTTATCTGTAAACGTTTCTGTTTGCATTTCTAGAAAAGTTTGAGAAACGTTTTGTGTCGTATATATTAATACGCATATAATTTTTAATATGTACATGATACTATATAACTATACGCATTTTAATGTCAACGTATATACGTCTTATCATGGTCTTATTTTTTAATTTCATCCATTAGAGATTATAAATCAAAAAAATCCTTGAAATAATATAACTATAATAAATTCTAATAAAATCTTCCTTGTAAAAATAATCACGGTAAAAAAACATATACTTATGGAATTTACCGGCCGGCATATTAAATAAATTTACTAATGCGTATATAGCCTTATTAATTATTAGAAAAATATTTTTATTTTTCACTATAAAGTAGGAATATTTGTAGTTTTTATTTCTGATATCTATAGTTTAGGTGATATAAATTTAATAATAAATTATTTTTTCAATTTTTCATAATTCATTAGAAATGATACCATACATATAAATAAAATATACAAAAATTTTTTGGATTCTAAAATTTTTTTAACAGTCTAAAATTTTTTTATTTTAAAAATTTTAAATATAGAGTATACTTACATTTATTTGTTTATTTTACAATATAAATTGGAAGGCAGTTCCTTTAATGGAAGAAGGTATACTAAAATTTTTAAAAAAATTGTTGCTCTTTAAATACAATTAACAATAAACAAACTGTAATAACTAATTAAAACAAGTGAATCTTTAGAAGTGTATATACGCAGTATTAAAGTTAGAAAACGGTCTTTGGCGCGGATATATCTCCGACAATAATTGAGAGAGTTCGGTTGTCTTCGGTTGAGAGTATACTAAAAGTAATTTCAGGTAATTTTAAATATTATGGTTCTCTCCGCCACTGGGTGTTTCTGCGCATCTCATTTTGAAATTAAGATTTTTAATAATTTTTTAATGAAAAACTCAATGCTTTTTAGAAATTGGTACAAGAATATAAAAAAAACTCGAAAAAAAGGCTGCCAAGTAATTGGCACTATGGTTCCTCATTAACAATAACAAAATGTTTTTAATGGCTATTTTACCCAGTAAAAACGATAATTCTAGATATTAGTACTTGCATAGAAAAAAATTAAAAGAAAATAAATATTAATATTTTTTTTATTTTTTTATGTATAAAATTATGAGAAAAAAATTTTCAAAAAATTAAGTATCAATTGTAGATATCGAGTAAAAACGATAATTTTAGACATATAAGTACTTTCATAGGAAAAAATTAGGTACTATATGTTACATGAAGTCATATTATTTTAATGGGGATTTTTTTTACTTTTATTACCAATAAAATCACTTTAAAAATATTTTTTTTGGCTACTTGAGGTTGGGTATCGTTTTTTATATATTTAAATAGCACTTTCCATCTTAGTAGCTTTATAAAACATTTTGCAAGCTTTGTAAAAAATTAGAAAGTTGAAAAGTCTAAATTCCCCTCGAAATTCCCATGTTATTTAAATTGGAAAATTGAGGTGCTTACAGGCACGCTTTTTTGAAAAGCAAAAGCAAAATCCTTGGAGCTGGGGACTTTTTATGACCAAAATTTCACGAAAAAACTCGGGGAGAAAAGTTTTTTTTAAAACTCCAATTTTAGGTCCACTCTAATACAAACCCACACACACATACAAACTTTTTATTAAAACCGGGTCTCGAAACGTGCTTATATGCCAAAAAATCAAAAATCAAAATTTCACCTATCACAATGGTTCCTCTATGAGGAACCAAAAACTTGAAAATTTTTATTTGTTTAAATAAATACATTTTAAATTTTTGAAATTTTTGGGTCATATAAGCCTGAGTTTCCAGATCTGGGCAACTTGTCTCAAAAATCTGCTTGGATCATATTGAAGATCATTCAATTCTAGGAGGAGGTATATAGTGGGAAACTTTTCGCTAAATCTTTTTAGTAATGAGTTACAGCTAATTGTTTATAAAAAAAAGCTAAAGATGCTCTAAAATTTAGATACATTTAGATATCTAATATACCTAACTCATGATAAAAAAGGTTTAGCGAAAAATTTCCCACGATCTCTCCTCCTAGAATTTTTACCAGAAATACCCAAAAATTTAATACAAATTATTCATTTTTTTAAATAAATTCTGATTTTTGAATTTTTTAAATAATTGGCACGCAGTGATCCTCAATTGCTGAAATAGTATATATTATACGACCCATGGCCAGAAAAATATAGAATGGCTCAAATGACATATAAATTAAACTGCGATTTGGGGCATCCTTTTTTTATGGCCAAGGGTCGATGAGATAAAATTTTTCTGCGTCAATGGTAAGAAATCACCACTACTTTACTTTCGTGGCCACTGTCTAGAAATAGTATATTTTTACCCATGGCCACAAAAGTAAAGAATGGCCCAAATCGCACGTAAATTACCGACCGAGGCGAAGCCGAGGATGGTAAACTGCGATTTGGGGCATCCTTTTTTTGTGGCCAAGGACAAAACATAATTTTTCTTGCTCAGTGTCAAGAAAATGCGTTTTTTCGAATAGCGCAGCGGCCAGAAAACACGCACTTTCTGGACACTAACAAGAAAAACCAATTTTTACGAGTGTTTTATCGGACTATTATGTGAATGTTTTCATATGTTTAAAATTATAAATCTTCATTACAGACTGACAAATTTAATAAAAAAATTTTTTTTAAAGTTTGTTTCTTAAAACATATCAAAAATGAAGCGAAAAAATTAAGAAACAAAAATTTTCAGGTTAATTAAAAGATTAAAACATTGAATATGATATTTTTTAAATTCTGCCATTTTACCGCTAACGTAAAAGTTAGTACTTGGATATCATGCGCAGTGAAAAAATTACATATTTTTGCGGGGCTTTCAAATAAATATTATTTATTTAATAAATTGATAAAAAATATTTTATTATAAATTTTGTACTAGCTAACGTCTAGATAACAATTAAAATTTTTTTCAAGACCCAAAAAGCAATTATTTAATAATTTTCGATGAATAAAAATTTTAAATTGGCTGACTTTAAGTATTTTATTTTTTAATTTAATTTTAATGATGGTTTCCTTGACTTCATCCATTTATAACGCACCTGTAAGGAGGGGGGGGGGCAAATACATTTGGAAAACCAAATTAAACGAACAAGGTATAATAAATGCACTGGACTCCTTTTGCTAATAGTTATTTAAATTCGTAATATTTATAATAGTGTCTTGAGCAACGAATTAATAATAATATTTTTTTCCTTTTTCATATATTCAGGGGTTGAATTTTTGCATATCTAGTTTTAATTTTAGCAAATAGACGAAATTTAAATAGATAATTTCTCATTAGTTAAATCTAAAAAAAAATAAATAAGGGAAAAAAATAATAAAAATATAAAGATTATCTAAAAATTTTTTTATTCAAATCAATTCTTATTAAATAAATATGTATTAATTATATTTATATATATATATATATATATATATATATATATAAGTACTGTACAATCATTTTATTTTTCTATATATAATAAATCAATGTTTTAAAATACCATACAATTAGCACACATGCATTTTAAGATAACATAAAGGCAATCGTTAAAAAAAGGCACTTTTTCAAAAATTACTCATATTTTAAAATATGGGCCGAAAATTTTAAAAATTTATTTATATATTATGCATTTTTTTATAATTATATATACATCGAAGCCAAATTGAAAAATTAAACAAATCAGAGAAATTATTTTCAATTGTAAATTATTAAATTTTGACTTCACAATTTGTACTTACCGAAAACTAATTGGCTTCAATTAAGTGTCTTATGAAAAAAAATTATAAACATTTTTTTATAGGGGTAAATCATGATATGTCATGATACTTTTATTGAATTCAGTAAGTTTATAAATAAAGCAGCTTTAAAAATTTTGTTTTATTTGATTTTAAAAATTGATTTTAAAATATACTTAAAATATCATCATGGTAACAATGATTATAAATTTCTAATTATGTAATTTATCAAGTGCTACTGGACCTGCATTTTGAACAATTTTAATTCTATAGCACACTTTTCACAATTTCATAAAAAATTTTTAACCAGTATGAAAATCAATCAAAATTTAAAATTAATTGAAAAATTAACATTCCTAAAGTTATTTGAATTTGAATTTGAATTTTATTTATATATTTAATCTTTGGATAAAAAAATGTTTAGAACAAAATTTTAGATTAAAACAAAATTTCTGAAATCAACAAAAGTATAAAGACATTAAAATTACATAACTATAGCATTCGATGATTTAAATTTTTAATTAAAAAAATAATATATTGTCGTTTTCATAGTCTGTAAATTTATTTGGCGTTTAATAAATATAGTAATTTTATCATACATACAAAATATGGACGGAATACTTTAATTTTTCAAAAATTAATATATATCTGATTTACATATATATTATATTATTATTTCATTATATATAATTATAAATGCTTTTTAAGTAAAACAGTCCGCATAAAAGTACACTTATATATGTAATAATCAACCATTAATTTACAATTATTTATTTTTTTTTTTTTCATAAAAATCTTCATATAATTAAATATACATTATTTAAAATTAACATTTGAAAAATATATTCAAACACTATTTTCTATATATAATTTTAGTTCATTATTATATTGTTTTTCATTTTTTTAAATTGCACTTAACACAGTCTGATAATAACAAAAATATTCAATTTTTATTATTATATTAAATTAAAAATGAGGTAAATTTAAAAAATACCAAATCTTTTTTTAGTAACACTGCTACTGCGTTTTTTTCTTGCTGGAGCAACAACTTCTGGTGAATCAGAATTATTATTTGTATTTTGTGACATTGGTGCTAATTTACTTCTAAGATGTTCATCCAATAACATTTGCATGTCCATTTGCCATTGCTCTAATTGCTCGCTTAGTTCTATTTTTTGTTGAATTGCTTCCATTAATTGACTATTTATTTGTAACATATCAATTCTAGTTTTAGCTAATTCAACTTCAACTTTATTTTTTCTTGCTATTGCTTGATCTCTTGTCTAAAATAAAGAAAAAACAATTAAAATTTAAAATTACTTTATAAAAATAAAAATAAAAACTTGCCTGTAAAGACTGTAAAAGAACATCATCTTTTGATAATTTTGAATCTTCAATATCATTTCTGGCTCTATCCCTTTCTTCCTTAACACCTTTGAGTTCAGCCTCGCAAACTTTTAACTTAGTAGCTGTTTCTACAAGATTTTCACCTCTTCTTTTAGATTCTTCTTGTACTTGCTTTAATTGATCTTTAGTTTGTTCCAATTCTTCCTTCGAACGATGTAATTCAACAGCAAGACCCAATTCACCTGGCCCACCTCTACCAGCTAACGCCAAACCAAATACTTGCTCAACCAATTCTGTTAAGAATCCTGGACAATTACTCTGTAAAATATAATAAACGAATTAATTTATCTTTCTCACGAATTTTCTTAAAATGAATTTTATTTAAACAACCGATATAATATTTAAAATTGTTCAAGTGCAACGAATCGTAAATTTATATTCGTATGTATGTACATTTCCGTTATACGATTCCGGCATTATTGTATCATCACGCTACTTTTTTTTGAAAATTTAAATACCTATATATATATATTTATTATGAGTTATATTAATGTGTGTACATTGTTATTATTATTTCGCCTATTCTTATTCTTCAAATAAAAATGCGCTAAATTTCATATTTGGGTAACTTGTAATTATATATTTTCAAACATATGGTAAAATACGTTTTTTTATTTATTTCAAGACACGTTTTTAGATATAATTGTAAAATAACATTTTTTAACATGAATTATTAGAGATCTTTCGTAATATATTTGATGAATTGGTATACGATCTATTTTCAATTAATAAAACAAATATGACAAATTTCTCAATTATTGTCAAATCATAAAATATTATTAACAAAAATAATTATTATACATTAGAATAATAAAATACTTAGACAAAAAAGCCATTAAAATAAATTATTACATATTGACGTCACAACATATTGTTACTAAAAATGATAAGTATTAATAATAATAATATGCGCAAAAATTATTGATCAGGTCTTGTATTTAAATAAATTTTTAAAAAATGACATGTAAAGCCATTGTTTTATTGAATGTCTGCATAAATCATTACACATAGGGGTATTATTAAGATCGATTTTCGCTTTACTTATAAAACTATGTAATAATGATAACCCTGACAATAAAGTATAAAAATAAAAAAAATTAACAACCTCGAATCTATATTTACATATAATCGAATAAAAATGTCAATTATAATATACCTCTGATTCATTAGTATTATTTAATACAAGCATTGACTCATCGCAATCACTTTGTAATCCAGAATCATCTTCACCGCGTCTTAAATGATTTGAAAGTTCGCGCAGTCTTCTGCATGCATGATTTACTTCTATTCTTATTGCTGATGCTTCATCATCTTGATCGCCTAATGAACTACCACCACTTTCCTCGAACTCCATTTCCGCTTGGAGGGAACGTGGTGCTGCTTGACGACGACCTGAATTTGGACGATCTCGACATGATGCTGCTTCTAATGCTGTTACTGCTGCTGATAATTCGTCTCTACAAATAAAAAATAAAAATTCATTATTATTTTAAGAAGTTTATCGACCTTATTGGGCAAAATTGTTTTAGGCTTTTTAATATTGTAATTTTATTTATAGTCGAAAGAAGTAAGGTACAAAAGTTTATGAAAAGTGATCTGGGGTATTTAAAAATTTTTTACTCGCAGGACCCAGAAATTCGAGATCAAAATCCTTTAAAATTTATTGGGGACTAAATTTTGATATAATTATTGAATATAGAAAAATTATACAGTCAATGCACCAGCAATGTTAACCAGCATTCAAAAATTTTATCTGCTCAAAAATGGATCCGCCTCAGTGAAACGTATGTATTTTTGGTCACCAAAATAAATTTTGAAGGCTTCATCCAATTTCCGGTGGCCAGTTTTGAGTAACGAACGCTATATCATAAAAAAACGATTAAAAAAATTGCAAAATAGGTAAATTTTTGAAAGCAATTGCTGATTGAGACTATTTTTAGCACCCCAAGTAGGTTTTCGGGGTCGCTGATCACGATTTTAAAGACAGATTTTTAAAAATAAAATAATTTTTAAAAACTTTGTGCTATATTTGAAGCATATTTACGTTGTTTAGTAAGTCTTTTGGACCATGGTCTGCAGTTATCACGATTCTGAGATCAGATTTTTAATAATATATTTTTAATAATCGAAATAGGGGGCAAAAAATGGTGGGTTTCTATTTCACCGATCCCAAAAACTTATTATGCAACTTACATGTTAAAATGCTTAAATAGTATTTATTTTAATTTTGAGGTTAAAAATCCACCATTTTGAGCCAGCTATTTTGAATGTTAAAAATCTGTCTTTAAAATCGTGATCAGTGACCTTGAAAACCTATGTGAGGTACCATAAATAGGCTTCATCAGCAATTGCTTTAATGAATTTATCTATCTTGCAATTTTTTTGCCGATTTTTAGCGTTCATTACTAAAAACTGGTCATCTAAAAATGCATGAAACCTCCAAAATCGATTTTTGTGACCAAAAATACTGAGATGGATCCATTTCAGATTAAATTTTTGGATGCATTTAACATTGCTGGCGCCTTAACTAATAACTAAAAGGAGCGGTTTTTACTAATATAAAGGTATTTTGACATTTTTTCACGCGCAGAAACCCAAAATTTGAAATCATCGTCTTGAAACCTTATTTAAGATATCAATTTTGACATATTGGAGGCCGTCTGGCACTGTCAGAACTGTCTGGAGATTATATTTCTGCTATTAAATTTTAAAGAGCAAAAGTAACTCATCTCCAAAAAATCAATTCGGACAATATGATATAAGTTGGCTCAAATTTTTGATATGTTTGACTTTAAGCCATTACTAAATGTAATCACCTTACTCTGACAGACGAAACAATTACTTTTTGTTACCATTAAATCAACAAAATTAAATAGGTTATAAGCTTAAAAAAATGATATGACAATTCACCAATAGACTGTTGACTAACAATGATTGTTTTTTTAATTAAAAGATTTTTAACGATAATTCTTTATTTAAAAGTTCAAGCAATTCATCTCGTAATTCATGGTATAAACGTTACGGAAATTTGCTATAAATCACGTTCTCATTTTGCTTTAAAAATGCACTTTAAAACAGCATCCTCTTTTATTCACTGGTCAAGGATACACACAATACAAGTATTATTTTTTTTTCAAATAATAAAAAAAAAAAAATCAACATTATGGCGAAAAGGTCAGTTCCGTGAAAGATCTATTGTTCTTAAAATGCTTTTGAGCTAAATATCTGAGGTTTTGTAAACTTGCAATCTATTGTTAAAGTTGTTTAAAATTGTGGAAAGAAAGGAAGAATCAATCAATAAATAAAAAGACATTAAAAAAAAATTTTTTAATTTTATTACATGCAAGACGACATTTTATCAGTTGCAAAAAAAAGTTGTAAAAATATTTTATTGTATAGTTACGCAAGTTTTATTTAGTTTGATTGCAAAATATAAATAAAAAAAAAATACTTTGATTGGTTATAAAAAAAAAATTTAACAAAGAACAATAATTACAATAAAAAATTGAGATTTAAAAAAAAGGATATAACAGTTAAATAATCAATAAAATATTTATTAGTTTACCTTTCGCGTTCAGCAATTATAGCACGTCTTTCAGCTTCATGTGCAAGCCTTTCCAAAGCAGATGCTCTTTCTTCAGCTTCTTCGAGTGCAGCAATTGCTCTGGCTCTTTCTTCGCGTAATTCCAGAGATCGCCTTTCCAGATCTGTTCTTTGAGCTGATACCAATTGTACCTAAAAAATAATAATTCATAATTAATAAATATTTATTCGATTTTTATAAAAATGAAATTTATTTATTTAGATATCGTCAAATTATTGTTTTGTTTTTTGAATTACATCAGTATTAATCACCTGCGCTGATGTTTAATGCATCTTTAATTGTCAATAGTAAAAAAAGCACATTAATGGAATCACAGAGTGTACCAGATATTAATTTCAGAAAGCCTTTAAATAATTATCTATAAGTTTTTATCTAAATTACAAATTTTAGAGCGAATATTAAATAGGGGAAAACCGAGGGGAAAACTTATGAAATTAAAATTTTATGAGTTATGATACTTCAATAATTAAAACGATTCAATTATCCAATCAAATACAAGCGCATGTATAGGTAATAAAAAAATAAAAATTATCAAATAATCAAATTTATTTGCAAGGAAAATAAATATTTTATTTCAATCATGTAATTAATGACTTTGAATTTTCTTTTTTCTAAATATAATATTTATTGATTTAATAATAATTTATTCAAAATAGTTTAATAATCGATTTAACAGAAGATATTATCACTCTATTTAATCTATTACGTATTTAAGACACGATCTTCGAAGAAGAAAAACCAATAATAAGATGTATTTTGGCAAATTTTTAAAACTATTTTCATTGTTTTTTTTTCTTTTCGCTCTTCTGTATTTCAATTTTTCAAAAAATATTTATCTTTTTCTATTAATAAAAAATCGTTCTAGCCTTCACCTTTTGAAAACTGGATATAAGTATCGCGGATCTTAAGAGCCACAAGGTTTTTATGGTTTATGCGAAATTTCAGAATTGTATTCCCTAAAAGAATGTACTGCATTGAATAAAATCCGATTCTCGCAGCTGCAATCAATGATTTTGTATACATCTGTAGCTATAAGCATCTGTACTCAGATCAGCTTACTACTTCTAGGCAGTAACTTCCTTTATATAATCACACTTTTACAAGGAAAATAATTTTAGTTTTAGTCTAGTTTTTTTTTTGCCAAAGATAAAATATATTTTTGATGACGAATTTAATAAAATATAATTTATTTATAAAATAAAAAACTAATTTTTTCTATAGAATTGAGCATAAAAATAGTTAAGTTGAAATTATTTGAAATTAACGTTTTGTAAAGATTTTTTATTACGATATGCGCAAGATTTTTATAAACAAAGTCCTATAATAAAAATCTTTAAAATGAAATTCATTTTTATCTTTAATAAAAATTCTATTGTTTTGATTATATTCTCAAGATTAAGTATTAAATTTTTTTTACTCACTTAAAGAAAGTTAAAAAAAATATAAAAAACATTGAAAGGTTATTGTCATTTTATTTAACAAAAGAATTTTAGATAATAAATATAATATTTTTCAGAGATTTCTTTATATATAGGTTTAAATAATATAAGAAGAGAAACGGATGAAAAGATATTTGGCTCATATAATAAGTTATTTATATTTTTACAGCTATTTTATAATATAAAAAATTAAAATTTACAATGACATATTAATGGTTGCATTTATACGATATGTAGTATAAAATTTTTATATATCGTGATTATAACTATTAGATTTTTTTTCTAAGAATACCTATTTATAAGTATTTTAATTTAACTTATGAAATATTTTTTAATATTCAGCTGTTGCTTTGCGAAATTATTTTTAAAAAAATTTTTAACTAAATTCTTTTCTATTTTATAGTTTGAATATTTTATGTTAAAATTACAATACAATGACAAAATTTTGCAGTACTATTTCAAAAGTATATATACCTAAATATTTGATGTGTAATTTTTTCCAAGAAAGCTTAAAACGTTAAGTTTACAATATAAAATTCACAAAATTCACCTTCTAAAGAAAATTTTTTTGCCTATGGGTTCTGGAACTAAGGGTTCACAAAGTATGTTAATTTCTAGAAAAACTGAAAGTACGACTTCCTAAAATAGTGTAAATATTAAGTCACATACTTTTCACAGCAGTAAAATTTTTATTTTAAACAGTTTATTTTAAAAACCCCCGGTAAACGGCGGTAGAAGATTTGGAATTTTAAGTTATTAGAAAAAAGGTCCCTCCTTCAGGAGATTTTCGAAGAGAGAGAGAGAGAGAGAGAGAGATAAATTAATTAATTAATTAATTAAAATTTCTTCAGTGGCTGACTTAGATGCTATACAGGTTAAAAAATTGGCGAAAGTTCCCTCTTGTATTAAGGCAATATTTTTTAATTTGATCATGGCGATTGGTGGTTTCCTGAAAAGGTACAAAGAGGCAGAACAGTATTCATACTTAAAAAGGATTAAGCAGGACATCTATCAGAATTTAAACTAATTTCTATTGGCACAGTTGTTGTAAGACATCTGCATAAAATCGTTTCTGCAAGGCACATAGAATCAAATATCATCGACGATAGACAGAGAAGTCTAAAGGATGGATGCTCCGAGAATACAATTATAATACAATTATACAATACAATACGAATATAGCATCCATTATAAAAGATTTTAGGCAAAATAAGAAAGAGCTTCATAAAACATCTATAGATGTATAGAAAGCTTTTTCTAGCATAAGTCACCATGCGATACTGTGTTGACTCAGGAGATGAGGTCTCTCTAGAGACTTTATAAGTTTTGTGGAGAAAAAGTATAACAGCAGCACTATGCTTTTAGAGAACATGGGTTAACTCTTCGAAATTATTAAGGTTAAGAGAGGAGTATGCCAAGGAAACACTCTTTCATCGCCCATCTTCTACATAGTTGGAGATGAAATGTTGTGTGCAGTTCCAAATAAAGTGCGACATTCACTTAATGGCTCAAAGATTAACACAACTGCTTATGTGGACGAATAAGATCAGGTATGTGGTAATTTCATTGGTACCCAATGGAAATCTCAAGAAAATTAAGGTCAGAACTAATGAGCAATTTAAGTTCATTGATGGTATATTTGTCAAAAAGCTAAAACCATCCGAAGCGATGAAGTATTTAGGCATAATTTTTAATCCAAAAGGAATCCGTAAAGTGATTGGAGACTTACATTGAAAGCTTGAAAAAATATTAAAAGCTTCTTTAAAGCCTCAACGGCGGCTGAAAATCCTGAGTCTTTTTAATGCCCAGATGGTAATACAAGCTAACATTATCTGGCGTTAATATCAGAACTCTTAGGGAAAGTGATAAGCAGGTGAGAGGATATGTCAAAAAATGGCTGAGATTACCATAGCACATACCAATATAATTGGTGGACGTTTATTATATTAATTTTTAGTTGATAATTTATTAATTCTATCAATTAGCACGTTAAATACGCTTATAAATGATAATTTTGCACAGGAAGATGTTTGCGAAGGAAAACTTCGAGTTAAACCATTAAAAGAATTTTTAGATTCCAGAGGATATACAAGAAAAATTCGGTTAGCGGAGAATGCTACTGGCATTGAAAAGGGTGCAATATGACAAAAAATAAAACAACTTTGTTGGTTTTTTTGTGCCCCAAGATGATGAGACGGCTATGCCAATATAAAATTGTTTTCCAACATCATCAACAAAACTGATGGAAGATCATTTCCAAAACAATAGAATTTCATCCATGTTATATGCCTACGTTGCCCAACCTAATGACCTAGACGCAGCTCCGTTTTGTCTTCTTTTTTTTGGAACTGGAAGCCGCGTTATGTCATTTGAAGATGTTAGAAAAAGATGGAAACACATTGCCCAGTTACTAAAAGAATCTGGTATTGAAGTACTTGATTACTTAGCTAATGGAGACTCAAGTGTCTTAAAGCTATGCGCATAGAAGCAAAACTCCGTAAAAAAGCTCCATCTGGTACTAAAGACTCGAATAAATATTACAAAGATATGCCGTGGTTCCATGCAAAAATTTTTCCAAAACAAATTTGCATTCAGGATATAACCTAATTAATAAACTTAAGACTAGACTATTTAGGCTGTCTATCATTTTTCCTCTGGGAGACGATATTTTTGCTTCAGCTTACATACAATAACAAAATGTACAACTAAAGACAAGCACCATTTAGAGCATTGTGATCTTCTAATTACTGACAAGATGAATTTTGCTACTAGTTTGAGATTATGCAATCCGAGAATATGGAAATTATTAGAAAAACATGTTCCTTGAAGTAACGGGACGGTCGTGCACTTAAAGGTTATGTTTTATACAGCTCAAGAAATGCTTTCAACAAAATTAAATCCTCTTGAAAGACTGTACTGTAGATTTTACAGTCTTTTCGTTGTAAGATTATGGAGAGCTTGGATAAAAGAAAATGAAGTTTTGTACTCATTGCGTGATAACTGTATTACTCTGAATACTTACACTTGCATGGAGCTTAATGTTGAATACTGAATTTATTTATTAAATGTTGAAGAGACAACAGTTTTAACGAGTTTTTTTTCATGGCTTTATAGCTCTCAATCTTGTGAGGGTTTTTTTTCGAATTTTGAGATCTTTTACCACCACATTTTCTACAATAGTAAATTTTTCGATCTTAGAAATGAGTTACAAACTTAAGAGGGTTGAAATAATATCAACAATTTTTGCATTTTTTAAAAATCATATAGCTGAGGTAATACATTTGCCAAGAGCTAAATTTTTAAACGTTTCATTTTAGAAGCAAACAGAAATGTTTGACGTTATTAAAAAAATTAATTATCCTTTAATTCTTGAATCTGTAAAAAAAAGTTATAAATGAAGCAAAATCTGTTGCTTATAATGAGTTTTTAAAAATTAATAAGCATATTAAGGAAGAAAAAGTTAATGACATAATAGCTAATTTCTCTGAGATTGGTGAAAGTGATGAAGAAGATGAAGAAGATGAAGAAAATATTGAAAATGTAGTTGAAGTGACAAACTCAAGCGAAAATATTTTTCAGGATGATGTTGTTGATCACATTGAACCTATTTGCCCTCAAGAGTTAGAAAGCCTTGCAATATCAGAAGAGGAGTCTCAATTTCCCATATGTTTAGAAAATTATAAAAATATATTACCAACAGATCGAGTGGTAGCAATCATGAATCAGCAAACCGGCAAAGTAGTTGTAGTTAGGAAATCGTCACTATGTTGGTTCTTTAACAACCACCGAAAATTAAGTAGTGAAAGAATCTTACGGGTAAGAGAGTCAAACTTTGTTGATCCTACTCGTAATGAAAGCTCAAATATGATTCCAGGAATAATACAAGAGCATACAAAAGTTTACATTTAAGATTATTGTTTATTTAGCATTCCAAATGAGCAATACTGCTTAACTGGTTTAGTTAAAAGTTTCGCAAATTTAAAAAAAAACTCGAATGGTATATCAGGAGGAGACTATGTACAATACCATCACCTGAAGATCGACGCTTTTTCAACAAAATCAAGGACAAGTAGAGGTTTCCGATCTACTGAAGGAGAAAAATTATGTCAAGCATGATGTACTTCTATGGAGACTACAACGCATATTTTACAAGGTAGTTTCAGGACCTATAGGGGAATAGTCCAAAGATATGACGCAATATCAAGCACAGTTACGAATGCACTCAAACAAAAAGGTTGGACAGTAAATGATCGAAATGAAATTTAATGACAGAAAAGGACTTAGGAAACTCGATTTAGTGCGCAAGAAAGAAAACAAAGTCTCTGTAATTCAACCGTAAATTGTGGGAACGTACAAGTCCCTCAAAGAACTCCATGAGGACAAGAAAAACGTGTACAAGGAGAAGGAAATTATCGATTTAATAACAATTAAAGGTATTTCAAGTTTTAATATAAAATTTACGTCCTGTACTTTATCTTATACACGAATACGGAACTCAAAATCTGCAGAGGACCTTCAAAAACTAGATCTTGCAAAGAGCATTTTGGAAACAATTATCACCAGAGTGATGCGAGGGTCATGTACATCGTGGATCTGGTGGAACCAAATGACATCTAGGTCCCAACTAGTATAAGATAAAATCTTTATCTGAGTTTCGGAAATTTTTTAATTACTTTTCAGAGTATCCGCTTCTACTACAAAAATGTCAAGACCGCAGCGGAAAATATAGCGACAGTACATTTATTTATTACAGGCCAACGTGAACAAAAAGAGATTTCAGTTAAGATCCATGAAAGAAAATTGAGGATGGATTACTTCATACATTGGAAGGTGAGTTTAGTAGGTATACGTTGGGCATGGCATTCTGCTTTTTTGCAGAAGTTTTGTAGACTATGAGCAGAGATCTATTTGCGGGTGGGAGAAATTAAATGAAATCTAAAAAACTCCCCAAAAAATGTTTTTTTTTAGTTTTTTGAGGACCCGTCGTGGCCTAGAGCTCTAACTCAAACAGGAATCAGTGAGTTTTTTGATAAATTTAATGATGCTACTAAGGTTAGGTTTGGTTCCAGGGGCCAAATTACCGTACTTATCCGCGGAAGTAGCCTTTCAACTTTTTAGACTTAAATGAAAGTTTTTCCTCGAATTTTTAGTCTTTTTTTACTATGGAAGATTAGAAAGCAACTATTAATAAGTTTCTAATAAGAATTGACTTTTAAAATCCTTACCTCATCTTTGAGTACTTCCAAACTACTGACATGATCTTGCAACGTTGTATTTCTGTTCGCACATTTTTCCCTTAATAATTTAAGTTCAAGTAACAATTGTTCTTCTTGTTTGGCAGCTTCTCTCAATTGATCAGCTAAACGTGCATTTTGTGCCGTTAATTCTGAAACAAGTGTTGCTTGCTCCCTTTCAGCTCTTCTTGCTCTATCACTTTGTTCTTCTAATTGTGTTCGTAAATTTTCAAAATCTGACTGTAATTCTAATACACGTACTTCACAATCACTACGTGCTTCCTCTAATTTACGACGAAGCAAATGACGCTCTTGTTCTAAAGCCTGAAATTAAAAAAATAAAATTAAAGATATAAATTTTTTTTAATGTTTTCTGGTAAAAATAATTACATTTTTTAAACTTTCATATAAAAATTAATCATTACGTAAATAAACTCTGATTATATTATTTGAGGAAATAAAAACATTTGATTAGTAATCCATAAATTTATCGATATCATATTTTTTCCTATTTAAATAAAAGTACATTAAGTATTGTAAATTTTTAATAAACTTTCTATTTATTTATTATATTTTTTTACAGATAAAAATGATATTATATTCACGCATCTTAATAATGTATTAAATTTCAATACTTTATTTCTTCGTGTCACGTATTTGATTTCATGTTAACAACATAAAAATGCACGATGGTTTGAATAATAATAAAAAAAATTGCAGATTGAAATTAATAATTTATAATTTCTAATGCTCTTCAGATTATATGAGTCATTTTTTTTTTTTTTTTTTTTTCAGATAACTTTTAGGCAACTAATCCTACCTTTACTGATAGTAAAATATAATCTTTAAAAAAAATTGCCAATCTCCCAAATGACCCAGTTTTCCCCTATATATATAAAAAATATAATATAAAAAACAATAAAATAAAATATAAATAAATAAATATAATATGACAAGAAAATTTATTTATGTGTATTTATTGTATAACAAAACCACGAATGAAAAAAATAAAAATATATTTATGGACTTTCTATAATATCAAATTTCCATAATAATTTTTTAAATATTTACTATAAAGTGTACCTTGTTGTATTAATAATTTTCATCACATATATGTAGAATAATTACAAGGAAATATTATTTTGCAATAAATAATGATAATAATATAATAATCATGTTTTTATAATTAAAAAAAAAAAATGGAAAATTATTAAAAAAAAAAAATTATATTATGAAACAATATATTATAGATCATTTAATTTTCTTTAATCTATTATAGTAAATCTAACTGGTTTTACAACTTATTTCATGCATGTAAAGACTAATTTTTATATTTTAATCTGGTGTAAGATTATAATCTATATAATCTGAAAAAAAAATTGTTTAATATGACTTTTATTGTCGTTTATTATTAGTTATAATAAATTTTTATTACTTTTTTATTAAGCTTTCTAATTTTTCGCATAAAATTATTTTAATTTTTTAATTATATACTTAAATCATCCTGTGTATATCCTATCTAGGGGTGTGCGGTTACCCGGAACTCGAGTCGGGTACCCGAATTTTGATCTTTTTTGTCAAATTTTTGCAGATCAGATTTTGTCGAAGCCCGAAACTTCCTGAAAAAAAGTTGCAGTTTTAAATCGAAAGCTTCCTTGGACACTCAAATTCGATTCAACTCGAAACGAAAAACCCGAAATTTTGGATGCTCGACCTGACTTTCGGGTAACCACACACCCTCAATCCTATCTAATTTTCGATATATAATAGATTACTCAAAACTCATTGTTTTTATTTTACTACAACTCTATTTATGACGCACTGCATGGACGAAACTACACGGAAGTAATTAGAGGAATATTCTCAGGTGTTTTTTTTTAGTTTTTAAAAAGACTTTAATGGATTAAAGATATTGCTCTCAAAAATTAGTGGTCGAAAACCCAAATAAATTTCATATTTTTTCACTAAAAATGGTTTTTCTCAGGATTTAAGTGGATTTTTGAGAAAGATTTTTTTTTTATTATATTATTATTCATCATTATTATAACAAAGATATGGAATTCAGTAAAAAATAAAATAATTTTTTTTTTAATATATAAGTCAGACAGAAAGTTACTTTTTAATATTTAATGCCATTTTCGAATTTAATTTATTATTTTTTAATGTTAATATCTATTAAAAAAATGATGAAAATTTTTGACTCCTTTCGGGGTTTGAACCACGGACCTCTTGCATTTTAGGCAACGCCGTTACCACTACACCAACAGTGATAATTTAAAAAATTTTGTGGGTAATATTTAGTTTTTAAAAAGCATCAATTTTGACTGTTGATATCTCTGAACCTACAGATCCAAATTAAAATTTTTGTTCGTGTAGTAGATAACGCCGCTGCCTAAAAGGTATGAAGTACACGGTTCAAACCCCGAAAGCAGTCAAAATTTTTCATCAGTTTTTTTAAAAAATAATAAATTAAATTAAAAAATGACATTAAATATTAAAAAGTAACTTTTTTTCTAACTTATATAATAAAAAAAAAAGAACTTATTTTATTGTTCACTGAATTCATTATTATTTTATTAAATTACATTGTTTTATAAATAATATAAATATAAAGAAAATTATTATTATTAATGTGTAAGTTACACACACATATATTAAAAAAATTTCATAATTTATTATGTGTACACTTACTATATTTAATTTACGTAAGTAAACAAGATTTTATTTTAAATTTAAGTATAATAATCTATAATATAATAATTTCAACTTTGTAATATGAATTTCTAATTTTTTTGTATGTTACTTTTTGTTAAATAAAATAACAAATAATAACAATAACATATTGTCTATTATATAACTTAAATAATATGAATTATGATTTATTATTACATATACATAAGATGAATAAATTCAATTCCAAAATCTGAACTTTTGAAAATTTTCTGTATTTTAAGTGTCAAAAAGGTGATAATTACAGTAGCTCACACTAAAATACATGAATTTTCTAACCAATTGGCGAAAGGTACGAGTGCATTTATTATATTTAAAAAAAAAAGTACAAAGAACTGCAAATCACATGAAGGTGCAAGATACACATAATAGTCTTCTGAGTGAGTAATACTCGTATAAATTAACTTTATACAGAATAATGTACTCTCGTTATCTTATTTTCTTACTATTATTATTATTTTGAAATCGTGGACGGGCCTAAGATCGAGAATCACGATTTTACTCATACATGTTTATATTTTATACATGAGGATACTTTTCCTTCTTTTTTTTTCTATTTATTCAGGGAACTTAATAAGTATCTACCGGAAAATTACATGCGGAAAAGGTTCCTATGAATGACCGTTTTATTTTATTCTGTTTTGCACCTTTCAAATGATAAAAAAATCTTTCTTTTTCTTTATTTTTTAATTAACCCTTGTTATAGACTACCTATTTTTTTTTTGTATTTAATTGGTTGGTATATCAAAAATAGGTTTTTTCAACTGGAGAACCAATTTTATCAAATAACGTAAAGGATCTAAATACATTTAAGAAACACCTCTGATTAATATTGTATATTAATTTTTATAATTTTATTAAAACTTTCATCTTAATTATTTAATTCTTATTATTTAATTAATTATAGTTTTTACTTACAGTAGGACAATTGATTAAGGGAGGAATCGTACATAGGGGGGGAATTGCTAGGGGGTACTGCACCGCACACTGTTTGAAATTTTTTCTGGATCTTTAAAAAGTTGCTATATTATCCATTAAATCCTGATTAAATCGCAATACATAAAAAAAACCAAAAAATGCACTATTGTATATTGCACTTTAAAACATTATTGAAAAAACCATGTAAATCATGTCAAGGATACAAATATGTGTAAAATAACAAAAATTTTCTAAATTTTCATATACTAAACGAATATTATTCCTATTTAGAATGATTAATTATAACACAGCATACAATAATACATAATTGTGAAACGAATATTTAAAAAAAATTAATTTCTCACGTATTTTATTTACGAGCAAAAAAGAATGTCTTTGTTTTCTTTAGAAAATATAAAAAAATCATCATTATTTTAAATAAACACAGAAAGCTTTGTTATATCATCACAAGTCCATATATAATTGAATTGGTTAAATTTCGTAAAAATTTTGTTATGGTTTTTTTTAATACAAACCATGAGAAAATGGACTTTTAAAAAATGGTACAATCTCTAACTTTCTTATGTACATTTATTTTGTTTATTATTTATACAATAGAATTTTTCAATAATATAAATTATAATAGTGAATTATTATTCTTGATTATTTAATATATTTCATAAGTGTGTGAGTGTGAGTAGAAGTACAAAAAGTTAAATGATAAAAAAAGTATATATTTCTGATTTACGTGTGAATCCGTAACAAATTTTTTTTCGTTGTTTCTTAAATTTTCAGGATGTAAAATAGTATATATAAGGATAACTTTCACCGTATGATATGATTTATTATTATAGGGTTGTTGAACGCTATCAAGATTTTTTGATATTCTGCAAATATCTGTATTATATAAAAAAATATTAAATGTATTTTTTTATTTTTCATAAAAATTAAAAATGACTGACAAATTAAGTAATTTCTGATTAAAGTAGCTAAAATAGTGGTAGTGTGGAAAACCGTGACGTCACGCGTGATTTATTAAACTCTTAATTTCACCAGTTGAAAATTGTTTAAATAAAAAATAAAAAAATACTAAATGTTTAATATTTTTTTACAAACTACAAAACCAATCAAATATATAGAATTTCAAAATTTTTTCACCCACGTAAAAATATTAAGCTTAATTTTTGGTAAGCTTACTGAAGTTTGGTTACGGACTAACCTAAAAAGGCTTAATTTTGACGTAAGTTTACTTCAGTATGCTGAATCTTTTTACATGGACATGCAACAATCCTATTAAAATGATAATGGTATAAATTTTTTTTTATTTTAATTACAAAAGATAGCAGAAAAAATTATTGTAAACAAAGATTTTAGGCATATGAGCGACTCCAAACATGAATGGTATAAGGTTTAGGAAAAGTTTTTCAGCTATGGGGTCCGATCCAATTATTATTAAAAATTGCTAATTAAAAAAATATATGCAACATAACAATCGTGATTAACTCTGGCACCCCTTTGTTATTGCTTGAATTGAATGTTTAAAATTTTATTCTATAATTATAGCTTCTAATTAAGTTATTTAATTTTTATGAAAACTACAGAAGTATTAAAAGATAAACTGATAAATGTTTTCAATGTTTGCTCAAAATTTAATATCTGATTTTATAAATTGAATAGTTACAGATAACATCGTTGAAAAGAATACAGTTTGAATACAACAAAAACATATAAATATTGTAAATTAAGTTTAATATTAAATTCATTTTAAGATCCTTTTCAGATATTTTTTAATTAAAAATTAAAGCAAAGATTGATTGTGATAAATTGAATTTACAGTACAAAAAGTTAATGTTCTTGTAATATTATGTAATACAATATGCACTTTTAAAATAATATTCATGAAGTATAATAAAACTATAAATTATTTAAATTAATATGAATACCTCGATTTCAAAGATTCGACAATTGGTTAATGATAAAGCAGTTCTTAATAATAAAATTTCATTAAGTCATTAAATTAAATTTATTTTTATCATTTCTTGAATTTTAATTAAATTACTTTACAAATAAGTAACAGGTTTTCTTATTAACTTTTATTATATTTGTTTTAATTTTTTGAATTATTATCAATAAAAGTTTTCTAAGGTTTTTTAAACATGTAAGTATCTTGGATTTATTTAACAAAATTTTAAAAATATTATTTCAATATTTTTTTATAATTTATGGTGATTTGAAGTGCATAATTTTTTTTAGATGTTAATTGGTGAAAGGAAAGTATATTCTTATTTTTTAAGAGTGGGTGCTAATTTTCAGATAAACACGCAAAAATAGAGATTAACTAATTTCTACAAATAACAAATCTATGTATGCGAATTAAGATGTCGAACGTTTTTTTGAATCTTTAATTACAAATTTTAGAAATATTACATAGTAAAAAAAATGTAGGTAAATGACTTTAGATCGATTGAAAAAAATAAAATTTATTAACTGTACCCCATTTTCAACAAAAAATTCATTTATGAAAAATGAGCCATAAAATACAAAATGTCGAGTTAACTATTAAATATAAACAGCAATTAATAAAAATGGACATTTATAACATTTAAATTATATAAGAGCAAATAAAATATAAATAATAATTTCTATTTCAAAGACACTTTAAGGCAATAATAAAAAGTGTTGAAATATGCAAATCATCAAATTATAATAAACAAAGTAGTTACTATAGCTAATTTTTAAAATGAAGAAAGTTCAAAAATGCACGTATGTTTATAAATGAATAAATGTCAATCATGAATAATATACGTTACGTAAATTATATTTTGAAAAATAATGTGATAGAAAATTTTTATGCAAAAAAAAAGATCGTTATAATAAACTGTATTTTTATTATTCTTTTTAAAGTTTACATCATCGATCGATGATCATTATTGATGCTGGATTTTAATAAATATCTCCATAATTCAAAGAGGAACGTCTATCAATATGATAAAATGCTGTTATATATTAGACTTTGGGCTAATTTATACTAATTTTTGTACTTCTAATATTAAAAATAGGCTATAAAATTTAGCACTTAATTTTTACTCTAATTTTATGGGTTCAAAACTTGATACGATGTGTTGAAAAGTAAAAATCACTGAAAAATTAGTAGAATCTTAGGCTGTCTTCGAAAAAGATTTTGTAAAAAAGATTTAAGTTGGTCTTTACAAAATCTTTTTAAGACCCCCATAAAATCTATGCTCTGCTTAAATTCAAACAAGTATTTTGAATCAAACTCATTATCAACCTATTATATAACTTATGGTGAAAGTATTTTTTTAAGTGCAAAGAACTTTGTTTGCATACATGACTAAGGGGTCTTGAGATTCAAGATGCCTAGTCAGAGGTGTTAAAAATGATTTTCAATTTTTTTTGGAGTAGCAATTTGACAAAAATAGGGATTAATGTCGATTCTCCGATTCGAAAATTCGGGGCTTTTTTGGGGGTTTTATCGGATTTTTGGTCAGGAACAGGGCTACACTGAGAAAATTATATAATTGTGACAATGATATCATATAATCATATTTGTACGATTATACATGTAATCACCCTGATGATATTATATCATCAGGACAATAATATTCTGTAATCCTGACAATTATATGCATATCATTGGGGCAATTATACATATAATCCTCCTGATGATATCATATAATCAAGGCAATTATATTTAATTTTTTGTTTTTTTTTTCAAAATATTTATTTTTTGGGTATATGAAGAAACTCACAGATATTTAATTATGTATTTTTACCTAATTTATTATTTATTAAAGTTTTTTTAAAGATTTTTAAAGATTTGAATTTTTATTATTTTTATCTTTGGTATTTTTGTTAATTTTTTTTTCGCTCGCACGCTTTCGTTTGTTATCAATTATCGATACCGTATAACCCTAATCTAATCTAATCGCATATGTATTATATTGTAATAACGAGCGCTCGCCGATCATCATTCTTATTGAGTATTATATTCTCGGTCCTTATATAGTAACTGGAACGTATTTTTGACACTTGCGAGAGAAAAGACCTTAGCATCTAGCGGTTGGAAATTAAAACAATACACCGCGCTAAAATCAAATTTAAAATAAATTTTTTTAAAACTTTTTTTGAATTCGAATTTTGCGCGGTGTATTGTTTTAATTTCCAACCGCTAGATGCTAAAGTTTTTTCTCTCGCAAGTGTCAAAAATACGTTCCAGTTACTATATAAGGACCGAGAATATAATACTCAATAAGAATGATGATCGGCGAGCGCTAGTTATTACAATATAATACATATGCGATTAGATTAGATTAGGGTTATACGGTATCGATAATTGATAACGAACGAAAGCGTGCGAGCGAAAAAAAAATTAACAAAAATACCAAAGATAAAAATAATAAAAATTCAAATCTTTAAAAATCTTTAAAAAAACTTTAATAAATAATAAATTAGGTAAAAATACATAATTAAATATCTGTGAGTTTCTTCATATACCCAAAAAATAAATATTTTGAAAAAAAAAACAAAAAATTAAATATAATTGCCTTGATTATATGATATCATCAGGAGGATTATATGTATAATTGCCCCAATGATATGCATATAATTGTCAGGATTACAGAATATTATTGTCCTGATGATAAAATATCATCAGGGTGATTACATGTATAATCGTACAAATATGATTATATGATATTATTGTCACAATTATATAATTTTCTCAGTGTAGGAAACTGTTCTATTAATTCTGTAGTTCTATACCTCAGACTTTTTGAAAATTGAAATTTGATCCAACTCAACTGTATTGATCTGGAAAAAGCCCGAACTTTCGAGTAACCCCACACCCCAAATTAAAGCTTCTATTACAATTACACTGATAAGAGTTTTTTTCAGTAAATTTTCCAGTTGATATTTGCAAGTTTAACTGCTACAAAACCTATTTTAATTTTATCACTTCAATAAAATGTTTAAGTTAAAGTCTAATATATAGTATAAATATTATATATGCGTATAATGACAGGATTTAAAAGCACAAGCAAAAAAAACGCGATGTTAGCTTAAATATTAAAATGATGATCCAATAAATGATGATTTTTTTCATATTAAAATATTTAAATTGTATATTCACGAATTTTTCAAAAAGTATATAATAATCAAATAAAGTATAAATTTTTAGGGCACTCCTGAAGAAATACAAGCATCCTCTCTATTTTGGTCATAATAAACAGTAAATTTCGTGAGATCATGATATTTCGTGACTTTAATATTTTTTTTCTTCAAACTATTATTACCAAGATCTATGTCACATGCATATTTGTGACTGATTATTATCAAATATACCCTGTAGGTGAAAGTTAAAAGATTAAAGTGTCCTAAACAGATGTTTACTTTTTTTTTTTACTTTAGTATTTAGAATAAAAATTCTTTTTACAATCATCAAATTATTTTATCGTTGTTTATATATCGATTCGAATTCTGATAAGATTTTAATTTTTAGTTCTGTCAAGTATAACTGTAAAAAAATTTTTGAATACAATAAATCAATTTTCTTGAAGACTTTTTTTTTTAATTAATTTTTCTACCAAATATAAACCTTGCACAAAGAACACGCGATAAAGAAAACTAAGAGTAAAGGAAATATACTTCTCAGCCAATTTTTAAGAATTTTTTCATTATTTTGGGAGCTTCCATTACTAATGTTACTAAATTCAGGCAATTTTCACCACTCCTCCCTTCCCCTGTCTATACTCGTTATTTTTCGTCGTAATTAATTGCCCTAATTTAATACCTCCCCCCCTAGCTTTTCAAAAATAAAAATATTTAATTAATAAATTATTTACCAGATGGAAAACGGTGGCATTTACTTAAATTTGAATTATTTGCAAAAAAATCTAAAATAATTATATTCAAAATCATGACATCATTAAAGGTCCAAAGTCTCCATCCCAATAATGGAAGGTGACGTCATCAATGGATGCTCTTTTTCTTCAAAATAGCAGTTCTAATAATTATTATTATTTTTCGAAGCTTTGAGAAAATATTTTCAACTGCAAAATAATTATTTTGTTAGCAAACAAAAATAAGAATACTTTGAGTAAATTTACCAAAGTAGGCCAAAAACACAGAAGAGGCAGCTAAAAATCAAGGATTTAACCTAGAATTCTAAAAGCTGTTGAGGATACTTATTTTTAGTTGCGTACTCTTAAAAAAGAATAGTTTATCGGTAAATTTTTGCAAACTCTTAGTAAAGCTTTGCCCCAGTTGGATTGGAATCCCTTATCTTAAGACCATTTGATTGCGTGTCTTTTGCTGGAAATTTGAAAATATGAAAAACTGGTAATTTAAGAAATCATATTTTAACCCAATAAAAGATGCAATCGGAAATTTTTTGATGGATGAAAATAGTCAAGAAACAAGTATTTTAGAAAGAAAAATAACCAATTTTCGCGCCCATTTAGTTGATTTGGGCTCAGTTTGCATGGAATTCCTCAATTATTAATTTAACGTTCTAAATTTTGTACGTAATTATATAATTTTATTAGGAAAGAAATTTTCATGAATAGAAATCAGGCTAAAAAGCAAGAATTCACATTAAATGTCAAAAATTCACATAATTAAAGTAAATTATAAATTTTTTCCAGATTTTAGCTACAACAATATAATAACCCATAACCTCTTTTTTTAATATAATAAAGGTTAAATAATTTGAGCTCATACTTATAAAATGTTTGATATAATATAATCAAGAATATAATTTAAGAATTTTCTCACGTAATTATTTACGTATAGGAAGTTTAACAAAAAAAAAGTATATTTACGAAAAATATTGACCTTTTTTTATTTATTAAGAAATAAAGCGATTGTTTACTACATGACGAAAAAATAAAAAAAAAAAAACATATAAGATAACCAACACCTATATATAAAATTTCTCAAGTTAAATGTGTCTATAATATATCAAGGTAATCTCCTGATTTTTTATTTGTTTCAAGGATATTATAGTAACAATGCTTTCATTATATAAAGTTATTTAAAAATTTTTTTTTTTTGATAAAACTTTTAATGACTTTTATTGTTTATTTTTTAAGCTGTCAATCTTTAAAGTGTTATATGGTATTTAAGAAACTATTTTTTAAAATGAATATTTTTGTTACATAACAGGGTGTTATATAAAATAATAGACAGGAATAGTCAATTCTTAAGCGAATGGTGTAGAAAAGTTTATTTTGGAAAATGCAACGGATTATGGGCTCGAGGCGTGAAGTCGCATTTTTTACGATAAATACTTTTAACACAAGTTTCAAAATTTTTATTGTTTACAAAGGACAATAATTAAATTAACTCAAATTTTGGATATTTATTTTTTGCAATTGGCAATTAACAAGTGCATAAAATCAAGCTAAAAACGCTGCCAAGTATTTACAGAAATTTTTTAAAATCTGGTTCTTTAGCTTCCTAGGGTCTCAAAACGTACTTATATGTCAAAAAATCAGAAATCAAAATTTGACCTAAAACAATATTCCAAAAATATTCCAAAAGTTTATTATCCAATCAGATTCTTTTTCTCCACGTCAATAACACCTACATGGCGATCTCTAATCTTACGTATTATTGATGAAAGTAACAGTTTTAAATTAAGATTCTGCAGTTATAACCTCAAATTATATATAAAAGAAAAAAAAATATGTTAAAAAAATGAGTTTAATCAGGAAGAAAAAAAACTCATTGAATAATCTATTTTCAGTAAAAAAAAACAACGATAAAATGCTTGTCATAATATAATGATATAAAAAAGATGGAATTGTTTTTAAAGAAAACATGACTTTTATTTATATTTATTCAACTAAAATTTTGATTTAAAAAATATTTATTTTTCATTTAAGATCAAAAATATTCGAAGATTATTTCCAATATTTATTATTTATAGGAAGTGATTTGTGAGCTTTAAAAATTCTTCTAGCATATTATTCTTACTGTCTCCAATTACGCTTCCCATGGTTAAAAACAAAAATTTTTAATTTTCAGCTCATTCAGTAATTTAACTGTGGTATTTGAGCATCCTATTAAATTTTATTATCTAAAGTAATTAATATAACCAAAGTTATTATATTTATCCTGATTGTATAATACTGAGAAGCTAATTTAAAAACCACATAAAATTAATAATAAATAAGTAAAATGACATAATTCTGCAATGTAATAAAAAGTCGAATGAATTAATATTTAATAATTTTAATGCTCAGTATTTATGAATATAAGTATTTCTGTTTATATAATATATATGTATATTATACACCCACATAATTAAAATAAATTTATAAATAGTACACTTATATTTGCATCATTTTCTACCACAAGAAAAAACTTTTTTAAAATGGTTAGATGCAGTTAGAGATAGGTAATAGCAGACTTTTTTTTTCTTTGTTACTCTTTTAATAATTATCTACAATTTTTAGAAAATTTCTATAATCAAGAATACAATCCCCTGACTACTGAAATTTTGCCTAAATTTGCCATTTTTAAGCAATTCATTTAGTGTAAAAGTAAGGATAAAAAAATAATTGTCTCTTAATTCCCTAGCTACTGCTGCATACGTATCTTTATTTTTGGTTAATTAATAATGAAAAAATACTTTACTTAAATATGTCAATTAAAACTTCAAAACAAGTCAGATAATTTAATTACCAAAATAATTAATTTAAAATTAAAATTAACAAAATTATTGTGTAAAAATAAATTATATTTAATTAATTAAAAATCTATTTTGCCTTAAAAAGATATTTATTTAATTATTTTCCAATACCTAAGAATCTTAGAAAATTTAAAAGAAACTTTTAATTAATTGTTCCTTATAAAGATTAAAACAAATAGTTTAAAAAATTTTTTTAATTTTTTCATTAATTTCATTATGTATATCAACTTTTTTTAGAAAATAATAGAAAAATGCGGAAAATTTTACTATAAATGTAATTGTAGTTTGAAACTTGCAACTAAAAGGCGATTTTACGTTGTGAAAACTAGGCCAAGTTAGTTTATGCTGCGTGACTTTTCTGTCTGTACTAAATATAAATAATCCCGTATAAGGGGCTGAAGAAGTTAGGCAGAAGTTTAAAAAAAATGTATTCGAGTAATTTGCTTGAACTTTTTAAGAAAATTACATTTATTAGTGTAAACTAAGGCAAAACTTAATAATATGAAAGTTTTGCAGGCTTTTGTCTCAATTTTCGCTTGAATTTTTTTTAGATTTTGTACCTAATTTTTTTATATGGAAGGCCTACTTTTAGAAAAATAATTACGTCGATTTCCTGGACTTGATACCTCCTAAAATTATGAAAATTTTTTTTTCAAACACTTTTTTTCTTTTTGGACGTATACTTAATATTTTTTTACAATGGAGTATTAACGCCTAGTATTTAATTTGGGCCGAGCTCTTTCTATTTCTAAAATCAGTTTTACCTACAATTCCTAGAAAATGCGATATCAGCCCCTTAATGTAGAATTATTTCCAAAATGTTCGTCTACTGTCCAGGAATGGTTGATAATGAAATATTTCAAGGGGTTTGACGTCATTTTCGTACCTAAATTTTTAATTAAAAAAAAATTGCTAAATTACCACATTTACCAAGCACTGAACAATAAATAAATAATAAAAATAATAACAGCAAATCCTATTAATCAAAAAACAACAGCTGAATAAATAATAATATTTTTTAAAAATCTGATGAAGTCATTAAATAATTTATTCATAACATTAATAAATCATTTAAAAATAAAAATTGCCATTATATAAGTGACAATATTATTTAACATAAATATTAAACTCATTTATATTCGAAAGTTATATAGTAAATTGCAAATCTTGACATTATTTTATAACAGACTAGTTTTAACTCTATAAGATCTATGTCAATCTAAAAAAAAATTTATTGTCTTTAAACTGTAATTAATAATATATTAAAAAAATTGATTTATAAGACAAAACTAAAGTTACTTTCTCTTGTAAGTCCTGCAGCGTTATTAATATGATGGTAAATAATTATAATTGTTAGAGAAACAAACGAATTTTAGACTGAAAATGGAATAAAAAACCTTGAAATGGTAATTTATTAAAATATCAATTTTATTTATATATTTTCTTTAATTAAATTAAGTGAAAGGATGATCCTTTATTTATATTTTAATTAGATAATGATATTTAATTATACGTGTTTTGTACAAACGATGTATCTTTATTAATTATAATAATATCGTGTAATTGAATAATTTAGTTTATTATATATTGTTTTAATAATATAGAGAAAGGAATATTGAGACTCGTATTTGCATAGATTTATAATATAGTTTTTGCTTCAAAAGTATATTGGATCATTTTAGTACTTGGCTGGCTCTACAGACACATTATTAAATAAAATAAGTGACGCATCTATCAAAATTTTTAATTAAATATCCTCTGATTCTTACCATTTTAAGGGCTATTTTGTGTAAATATTATAACAAAAAAAGTTATACTTCAGTCAAATCACGGTTTTCGGTTGTTTTTGCAGCCAAAATGATTAAAGGTCACCTTTCCGAAAATCACAATAATAGCGAAGGTTGATTGATTGATAAACAATCTTATTAAAAGTGATTATTCTATATCTGAAAATAGTAACAAAATTTTGCTTCCAGTATGTTTTTTTAGGACATCAATCTTGAATTTTGAAGTCTAAAATTTTTAAATATTGTAAAATTACTAAAGCGGGATGTTTTATTCTAATTTAAGCGTGTCAGACAAATTTTGAACCAGCAAAACCGCAATTTTTGGAATCAGCGACCTAAAAAACCTTTAATAGACTTTTTCTCATATTTTTTGCCAAAAATAATCTCCTGCACCCCTCCATAATTTGACTGGAGTATATTAGACATGCTAAGATCATTTTAAATGATGGAACTCATTTTGAGGATTATTTCTACACAATACAGAACCAGTAATAAGTAAAGGTTTCTTGTTTATTAAAATGAGAAAAAAGTTTGATATAGTTTTAAAATGTATAATAGTTCAATTATTATGACACAATAGCACCTATAATTGCAGGAGAGGGGGAATAAGGAATTATCTAATAAATCCTGGTTAGATCTAAATTTTTATATGATGTTCAAAATTTGGAAACATTTTTAATAGGTAAAACAAAATGTAAAAAATAATTGAAAAGGTCAAAAGAAAAGTTAGTTAAACTTTACAAAAGCTAATTTGACAATAACCAGAGTGTGCATTATCGATGAATCTAAAATATTCACTAGTATATTGGACATATATGTAGCATACGTTATGAAATTTTATTAACATTTAAGAAATCAAGATTAATACCAAGATTAATAGCTTGACGAATCATTAAACTTAGTAATTTCAAATTTATTAAATTAATCATTTTCACTAAAATGATTTTTTAGAAAAAAATTGCACATAAAAATAAAACTTTCTGATTTAACCAGAATCAGAGATTAGCCAGAATCCACAACATGCATTATTAAATATATATCAAAAAATTAAAAAAAAACAAGTTGTCAAAAGAAGAAATAGAAAAATCTAATTTAATCATATATCACTCTCTCCTTAATAAAAAAAAATTATTTTCAAAACATCATTCATCAAAACTAACAAGATTTTTTACAATTTGATATTAATATTATTTATAAACTTTCATAATAAAGACGTTTTGATTTTTCTTTTTTCTAGAAAAATATAAAATAATTAAATGAATTATTATTTCAATAAAATAAAGTATACTAGTTGATTACCTCTTCAATTTACCTTAGATTATGTAGAAAGTTTTACACGATTTTATGAAATATTTCTTGTGTATTTCTGTATGATTTATTAAAAATTAAATATTTAAAAAAATACAACAAACAGAAAAATATATTATTTTATAATATTTTGAAAGTTTTTTCTTCTTCTTCTACAAAAAATAAAATTATTAAATGATTTATTTTATGTACTTTTAGTTAAGTATAAATTATAATTTTTCATATTTATTATTATAATTATAAATGAATTAGATGAGAAAATTTATTATGAGAACTGGTTTAGGTTTTTTTTTAAATAAACTTTTAACAATGAAGATTCATGCAATTTGACGAGCCCTTTTATTTTTCTCACGATAATCTATGGTAAAAAAATTTATGTCCTAATTTTTCACTCTTTTAATATTTTTCAGTTTGTTGGTTTGTGATAATGGGTAGGCGGAATGTTTTTTGGTAGGTTTTCAAATTCGGAGTTAATTTTACGCCATTTGTTGCGTAGTATTGAGAGTATTTTTCATCACTAACTCTCTCATGGCTATAGTCAATAAGCCATATCCATTGACCCTAAATGACCAACTTTTGAATTGCTGCCAAAACATTTGATAAAAATAAATTGTTCTAGACAGTGGCCACGAAAGTATGATTTTCTTGGCCGAGTATCGTGCCAATTTCTCGCCAATGATGCAGAAAAATCGTATGCGACCCTTGTCCATAAAAAAATAATGCCCTAAATCGCAGTTTAACACCCTCGGCTTTGCCTCGAAAGGTAATTTGGTGCAATTTGGGCCATTCTTTATTTTTCTGGCCATGGGTCGTAATATACTACTTGAAACTTGTACAAAATTTATGTGACCTATGAAAACCGTTCTCATTAAAAAATTGTAATTGTGATAGTAATTCAAAAATTGGTCATAATGGGCATTTATTTTAAATAAAAAATTCCGGATAACAAACTGCTTAGATATATTTAAAATTTTATTAGTTTTAGGTTATTTTTTTTACTGAGGTATCATAGCAGAGGAATTTAATTTCGATTAAATTTTGTTGTTTCTCCTATAACACCATTTTTCTTTTGTTAAGCACCAGAATAAAATTTCTTAACATTACTTAAAAATCAATTAAAATTTCAATTATTTAAAAAGACATTTTTTTGCTATTAAATAAAATTAAAAAAAAAAAAAACTAATTGAAACGTCAAGTGAAGCAATCTACAATCCAAACAACTGCTTTATGTCTTATTTATAATTAAATTCATTTATAAATCAATATAACGAAGAAGTATTTAATTATATAGCCAAGAAAATAAAAAAATAGTTTTGTAACCAATATTTATTCTTTGCTTGATTCTTTGTAATTTTCATTTTAATTCATATTTTTCCATCGAAATTCTTATATACTTAAAAAATAATATTTTTGCAATTTATCATCACTTAAAAAAAAATTTCATACTTTCATATTTTTCATTTTCTAGGTACGTGTACTTACACGTAATTATTATTATTTTTATTTATTTACTCAAAACACAGCTTATTGCATTATTAAAATGAAAAAAATTGTTATTAGTCACACTATGAAATTATTATCTTTGAATCGTATAATTATTTATGCGACTTTTTTTGACAAACAAAGTAAAAGTTTGTAAAAATTAATTAAAAATGATGAATCAAATGATAAAATTTTATTTCCTCAAATTGTTCATACGTAACCATGCCATTTTACGACATTATGCACTTTAAAAATATACTTAAAAAAAAAAAGAATTCAGTACAAAGAAAGCAAAAGTTAATTTGTTAAAATCGATGAACCGATACACGTTATCCGGTGACTTATATAAAAAAGAATATTTTCAATTCAAAGAGTGCACCTTCGAGTGCACTGACTTCGAGAAATTACTGTCTGGGATTTAATATTATAAAAAAAAACTGGTTTTAAGCCTTATTTGCTGTGTTTATTATTCAATTTTCAGAAATTATCTTTTGTCTTTGAGAAATTCAATTAAAGTTTTAATTTGGTTTTGAGTTTAGTTCATTGAGTTATAAGAAATATTTTTACATTGCGAGAAATTCAATTAGCATCGGAGTAGCTTATTTTTATTTAAAATATTAAATAGTGTTTTACAAGAAATCTCTAATTAAATGGGAACCTTTTTTCAGGCGAATTTCAGATATTTCTGTAATGTTGTGTATTTATATGCTACAATTGTTTATCATTAATTTTTTAATTGCTATAGCCAATTAAACAAATGGCCATTTTTGAAAATGATCAATTTATAAATTACTACCAAAATTAAAAGGTTTCAAGTTTTAAAAGCTTCAAGTTACCAAAAATTCTTTACTCGTCTTTTTTCAATTTTTCGCTTGTCAGTTACCTGGTCAGTTATGAATATTTTAGAGTCAGGGTCAATTTCAGAATATTTTATTAATATCTTTGAAAAGAGATATTTTAGTAAAAATTGTTTCATGAAAAGAAGCGAGTAAAAAAGGAATAAGAAAATCAGAAAAATCTTATAGAAAAATCTTAGGACCTATAAAACTCATTTTTGACAAATATGGTATCAATTTAAAAATTGGTCTTTTTGGGTCAAAAATGGCCGTTAGGTTTATTATCTATAATAGTGAGAAAATTCGTGATTAATAATTGTGGTTTATGTGTCTACAAAAATGACTCATATACCAAAATAATGAAACCAACATAAGTATATTTTAGGTTAACTTGCGAGACCTGCGTTTCTAAGTCCAGAAGTCCCATTAGAATAAACAAAGGGTATTGAAAATGTTTTTGAAAAAAATTTGAATCATCCAAAACTATAGATTGTAATTTGATTTCCCAAAGATAGAGCGATTTCATCTCGTGAGTGAAATTTGGTGCTATTTAGCAAAAATATAAAAATTAAATAAAATTTTCAAAATTATAGTTTTTTTAATACTATTTTAAAGTACTGCCTTTTATTTAAAAGCATAAAACAAGATTAATCACTTAAATAAAAATTTTTAATTTCTAAAAAAAATAATCAATACAATAATGCTATCTAAATAAGTACAAAAATTCGCATTATAAAATTAAATTCAAAGAGTACATAAATTATAAATTACAATAGAAAAATACCATTAGCAAAAGTAAAAATAAAAAAATATTGTTTGTTAATTTCGTTATAAATAACGATTGCATAAAGTATTATTTGTTTTTTTTTGTTGAAAGTTATATTAATTATATGTAAATAGGAATATAATGGAATATGAAATAATAAGGAAGTTTAATTTTTTTCCTAACACGAGATTACCATAAAAAGGATAAAATAAATAAACAATTTTTTTGATGCATCCTTACTAATAAATTTTTTTATAACTTTCTATAATATCCATCATGTATAATAAAATGATTAAGTGTGTTATTAACACTTGGTGGCATAATAATTGTACAAAGTAAATAATTAAAATACACAATAAATTGTAACAGCAAAAAAAATTTAAAGTGAAAGGAAGTTTTGAAAAAAAATAAAATCCTTATATAGAAAATTATCGAACGGAACAAAAAAAATAAAAAATTGCGAAAATCTAATTGTATGATAAGAAACGATAACCGACTAGATAAGAAAACTTGTGTATTTGAAAGTCTCTTTGTAAACCAAAAAAAAAATATTTTTTTTTAATACACAAAAACATGTTAAAAGTTTATGTAAATATTGTAAAAAATCATTCAATTTATAATAATAGGAAATTAAATGTAAGTGTAATTCGTGCTTATTGTTTGTAATTAATTAAAAAACTAATCAGTCATGTGGCCTACTTTTCTTGTTTTATGTGTACACAAAAAATTTAGATTATATACCTAAGATTGCCTTACTTTTTTTTTCTCATACAAACAAATGAATGTGAAATATATATGAGCAGTTCTGTAATAATTCAGTAATTTTTGATTAAATTTTGCAAATTTTTAAATTTTTGGGATATGTTAAAATTTCTAAATAATAATTAGGTTTATTTTTCCAAGCTTTTATTGATTTGGAAATTGATAAATTTGTAAAAAAATATTTTATTTGCCGAATAAAAGTGAGACTTAATTCGCTTTTTTAAAGCTGTACGCTGATATTAAAATTTATTAATGCAAATTGGAAAGTTGAGATGTCAAAAAATAAAAAATCAAGCCTGAAGTTTTGAGATAAAAAAAATTTTTTTCATGATTAATTTTATTTCTAAACAGTTCATTGAAAATACGTCCCGTATCTGAAATTATTCTAAGTTTAATTTGATCTCTCTGTCTAAAAAACTTCAATATAACTTGTATTGGTGGCCCCCTTATTAAGAAATCCTTCTTATAAACATGTCTCATGTTAAAAGTTGTTACAGCTAAAAATATTAATGCATAATCTAGACAATCATTTATAATTTTTGAAGTTTTCAATAACCCTCCTCCCCCCTCCTATCTCACCTAAAATGTTCATTTTGCATAATTTTTAGAAATTTTTTAATAATTTTTAACGTTAAATAGTTTATTTAAGCATCGATAGCTAATTCAACGCAAAATCGCCGTCTACACTCTATACAGGCACTCAAATTGTGTAAAAAATTTCACTTTTCAAGTTTTACACATGAGCTTTGCGCCCGCCTAATTTATAAATAATAGGTTTCGAAACCTACTATTTATAAAATAACATCCAGTGCCAAAAAAAAAAAAAAAAAAATTGAAATTTGACTCCCCCAACCCCCTCAAACGCCCTTTTTAAAATAACAGAAACAAGAAAATTCTAATGAATACACAGGAAAGCACGTGTATTGTAAAAAAAAAATAATTTTTTTTTTTGGGACAAAAAGTATATAACAATAACTTAAGAGTATGTACATGCATGCATGTAATAAAAAGTCTGGAAAAGTAACGAAGGATCGGTGAACTGTGGCGCATGGCAAGCTATCGGTCGATGAGTAACCAGGGGAACCATCCAAGGACGGTGGCCTATAGACTGTATTCGATTTCATAAAATGCAGGTGAAAACACCTTACGATGTAATTTTTTTTATTTTTATTTTTCATGATATCATAACATTAAAAATTAATAATTATATTGTTAAAATTGTATCGACGTAAATTGGAAAAATTATATTTTTTATTTTTTTATTTTATGTTTTAAAATGAAGAAATTTATTTAGAAATATTGAACGCATTAATTTTTTAATCGATAAAATGATTTTTCATTAATAATTATTTACTACCAATTTCCTTATCGTTTTTAAATGTTTAAATAAACAAAAACAATGCAATTTTTTCATAAAAAATTAGAAATTTATCGAGTTTTATGCAAATATTAAATTAATTAATTGTAAAGTTAATTATGCATCAAGGATGTAAAATTACATGTAAAAATAATATATCGCACAATTTTTCAAGCATTTGACTGAATTTTAAAGTATTTGTTTGAAAACTCAAGCGATATATTTTTATCCTAATTTTTTCAGGTTAAAATAATTCGATGTATTCAGTAAATATTCCACTATAAAAATGAAAGTTTATTTGTTATAAAAATAAAATAAATTTTATTCTGCGTAAAACTCAGAATTCCTAATTAAAAAACAAATACTATAATTCTAACTTTTCACCCTTTGTTCTCAATAAAATTTAACTTTTGATACTTCACTTAATGTATTAAATTACCAAAAACCAATAATCAATTACTTATACCAAATAATACTTCCTTATTTCTAGAAAAACAAATTTCTAACAATAAAATTTGAACAGTAATACATAATTTATGACCAATGTGGTTAAAAGTTTTTGTAATAGGTCACTAAAAAAAAATATGTATTACTTAACATTATAATGTTTAAAGGTTATTTTTGTAACGCTATCTTCCTATGTATAGCATATCGACGAGTTTATGTGAAAGGTATACGAGTATTTTATTGAAGTGAGAAATATTGATACGCATGTATTTTTATAAGCGATAAAAGAATCAAATAAATTTATTTTAAAAATAAAATTATCAAATAAATTTTTAAATAGAATGATTAATTTTAAAATCGGGTTACAACTAAATTTATTTTAAAAATAAAGGAGACTTATTTTATCAAAAATGAGTCACAACCAAGTTTCTTTTAATCAAATAAATAAAAGTGTCAAATAAATTTCTAGATATTTGTCGTAAATGCGATACATATGAAGATGTTGTTACAAAAAACATCGATTGTAACGCGATACTATAGAACGCTGAAAGAGGCATGGTTGAGATGGAAGATAAAAAAACGAAAGACAGAGCGCGTCAGCTTTTATCTTCCATCTCAACCATGCCTATATCAGCCTACTATAGTAACTAGTTACAATATATATTATATTGTGATTATGATATAATTCAAAAAAGCTGACATTTAATACGCACATATGGGGTTACAAATAAACTTAAATTATTGAGGTCAGATGGTTTAATTTACAAAAAATATAATTGCGTTAATATTTTAAAACTTTTTTGCACGGTAGAATTTAATTAATTATATTTGCCTATTTTATGTAGTAACAAAAAATTAAATATAAAGCGAATGAAAAATAAATTATTCAAAAATTATTGTGCAAAGTCGAAAAATATTTTGCGTAATCTATGGCAGTATGATGGGTCCATATTATAATTATTATCAATGTATAACATTTACTAATTTACTACAGGAATTATCTTTATTCATAAAATTTTATTCAGTGTATCTTTTTTACCGATCTTGTTACTTTGTATACCATCAAGAATGAAATTTAAAAACAAAATAGCAATTAAATTTAGGGCTTCTTTAGCTGAAAATATATACTCTTTGACCTAAAAAAACTTTCTAAAACTACTACAACCCTTAATAATAGAAAATATGATTCATTTTATAAAATTGGCGTTATCTTTTCAAAAAATAGGATTATTTAAGCTTGCCATTTTGAATTTCGAAAATTGGTAGCCAGATTTTGACTCAAATTTATAACCTTTTTTTTCTTAATTATATTTGGTTTATTTCTTTTGAAAAATTGTTCAATTTTAAAGCCGTTATTTTGAATTACAAAATTCGGTTGCAAGATTCTAACTCAGCACCCCTGAAAATCCCCAGGTATATATTTAAAAAAATTTTTTTTAATTTAAAATTTTGGGTTTTTTTTTCAAAATCGGATAAATTTGAGGCCACTATTTTGAAATGCGAATGACAGGTTCAGACTCAGTGCACCCAAAAACCCCCAGACATGCATTTAAAACTTTAATCTTTTATTTTAAAATTTGGTATTTTTTTTCGAAAATTGGCCAATTGTGAGGCCGGCATTTCAAATTTTGAAATTTGGTTACCAGATTCAGACTCAGCACACCCAAAAACCCCTAGATACACATTTAAAACCTTTTTTTTTATTTTCAAAGATTTTGGTAGAAGTGCACAGAAGTCTTAGAAGTGCGGTGAGCTTCTGTGTTGTCAACACCTCGACTACAATAAATAAGATAAAAAGTAATAAGTAAATGTAAGAAAAAATTTACCCAAGGTTCATCTTTTGACAAAAACTTTTGGTCCTGAAAGACTCTAAAAAAAAAGTTTACTCAATTCTGAGGCACTCTTCTGGTTTTTTCGGGGGTCAAAAGTATTAAAAAACAGTTTTTTACAAAATTTTTGATATTTTAATATACAAATCAATAAGAAAAGAGCATTGATGGCTCAGTCGGTAGCGCGCTCGTTCTTCAAGCTATAGGTTCGCGTACAGCTTCGGACAAAAAATAATCGTAGTTTTTTTTCTGCGAAGATAAAATTCTAAAATGATTTCCATCAGTGATTTAGGAGCGAGGCATCCGCATAATGTTAAATTAAGGTGTAAAACCCGGCATTATGTAGATAACGCAGTCCGAAGTGCTTCCGAGACACTTAAAGAAGCGGCGCGGGGTTTGGGAGAGGTAGCGTACCTCCTGAACCATAGGTACATCGCTAATAAAAAACATTCACATAAACAGATACACTTACGCAAAATCTATCTTAAAAAACAAAAAAATCAATCTTCAAAAAAAAAATACTCACACATTACACAAACATATAGACTCACACTATAAAAAATCCGAAAAAAATCTATCTTAATAAATAAACATTTAAAAAATCTATCTTAAAATAACACAAGAGATTCGCAAGAGATCATAAGCAAGTTCTTAATATCTCTCACGAATAACTATAACTATACAAATCAATGGGAAAGTTATATAACATACGCAATTCTCAAGACCTCGTGAAACCAAACTACCCTAAATTTCGTGTTATGGCTAAAATCAGAAAAAAGGCGTCAAAAAATGACTTGTAGTAATTAATTTTATTGCATAAATAGAACATTTTTAACAGATTTATTCTCCTAGGTTGATAAAATTGAAGGTTTTATACACTTAACATATAAAATTTATTGCTTTTCTTATTAGACTCAACTAGATAAATCAGAAATAAATAATAATAAAGAACTGGGATTAATTAAAATTATAAGATAAAAGGTTATATATTTACGATTTATTTAATCAGTAATCAATTAATTTGGTCGATTAGTTATCGAAGAAGATAAAAATAGAACAATAATATTAATTAATATTAACTTTTTATTTAATACTCTGTTTTCAGCGCCATTCATAAATCGTATATTTTAACATCGCATTTAATTTTAATTAAGTATCATCAAAATTTAATTAATTAATATTAACTAAATCTTCATTTATTATTAAGCTAATAAATTTTATTACTGTTTATATGTTTAATTTCTTCAAACAAAATTCTGTAATTACTGTAAAAATTAGTTTGTGAAAATAATACTATTTCGTTACCAATTTTTCCATCCTCTTAACAAATAAATTTATTGCATTTATTGAGTCATAAATACAACAACGCTGCTTCAAAAAAGATTTGCTTATAATGAAATATAAAATTGTTACTTAAATAATATATAATCCCCAATTATATATACTTTCCGTCGTTTTTTTTATTTTATTTTAAAAAAATTATTTACATTTATTAGTCACGAACCAATAATTGTTCTTTTATAATATTTTATTATTTATTTTTTTGAAAAAAAAGTAACGTTATTTTTATTTAGTTTTTTTTTACATTGATTACGATTTTAATTAATTATTTCTAGAAAAAGTTAATTATTATAAAGTAAATAAAAATTTTTTTAAGTATAATTTTGTAATCTTTATAGTTTTTTTTTTATTAGGAATAAAAGTATGCAATTTTTTTTTTTTTTAAATAAGTTAAATTTACTTTAATTATGTAATTTTAAGTGTTACTTGAACAGAATTTATAATATTAAATTAAATACTGTTATTTATTTCATGCTTTTATTATTCAAGCCTGTTTACTATGTTTTAAAATGTCAAAGACATGTGCCCGGAATGACTGCAACATTTAAGAACATATTTAGACAAGCTTATTTTGACAAACGCGAAATGTTAAAAGCCTGGGGCAATCAATTTAATTTAGTGCAATAAGTGAAGACTAAAAATGTTTTTACTTTATTATCTGTTGAAATTGAAATCAAATTAAAATGTGTACACTATTGCTCACTTACTAGTAGAGAAAAAAAACATAATCATTTTTTGATTTAAATATTTACATGTCGTATCATCAAATGAATTAGGCTTGGAGTTTTTGAAATCTATAAAAAGAAATACAGGATATTGAATGGTAATATTGATATTGAGGACTACCAAAATATATTTCAGAAAAGAGTTATCAAATACAGCTTAAGGTAGTTCAAAGGCAGAAAAATTTTAATAGACATTTAAAGCTAATTTTTTAGGTCGTTTACGTTGGCTGTCCCAGGGACTTGTTTTTAGCTTAACTCCAAGATAATTTTAATAAGTTAGTCTTGGATAATCTAGGTAACCTAAAACCATTGTTTTACTCTGCTTCCTGTCAAAAGTTCTTGAGAGTTAAACAGGTGGTTGACTATTTGACTAAGTTAAAAATCCTAGATATATTTCAAACTGGTTTCTGTAAGCATCATAGCTCACAGTCTGCTCTAATCAAGCTAACGGGTGATATACGTATAGGAATCAGAATGGATAATAAATTAGCAATCTTGTATTGCAATTCGATTTCTCAAAGGCCTTTGATAAGGTATCTCCATCGAAGCTATTAAGAAAATTGCAGGTTATTGATTTTTCTAAGTCATCATCAAAATGGTTCTGGTCATACTTAAGTGATAGGCTACTATGCGTTTCGTCTAAAACATAAACTTCTGATTTTTGTGAAATAAACATAGGAGTGCCCCAGGGTTCTGTCCTGGGGCCTCTTTTGTTTTGTATATATATATATATCTTTGAGATCATTCATATATATATATGAATGATCTCAAAGATCAATTCAATTAGATTCGCAAAACATTTAGACTGCTTTATGTACCATGTTCAAGTACCAGCAAACCAAATTGAACAAGGTATTGTTCAGCTCTCTGACACTGCAAAAATTGTAGCATCTTGGGCGGAAATGAACTGTCTGCCATAAAATATAAAAAAATCACATGCGATAGTATTTGGTTCCTCAAACACAATAAAGCTATTTACTGAACTAGAGATCTCCAATATAACCATCAACTCAAATGGTGATTCTGTTTCATTCACTGATAAAGTGACTAGCCTTGGTATGTTCTTAGATAGTACTCTTTCTTGGCAAAACTAAGTTCATCATGTCAGTAAAATAGTCAACTAGTAGTCATTAGTTTATTTTATGGTCTTTGAATAATTAGACCTTGCACCTCTCAAAATCTGGGCAAACGTCTTATTGAGTCTCTTGTAGTTCCTCACCTAGATTATTGCAGTTTAGTTTATTCTGATATCACTGATCAACTAGTTGATCAACTATAGAGGCAATCAAACTCATGCTTAAGGCACATCTTTGGTATAAAAAGACAAGAACACATAACCCCATTCAGAAGACGGCTTCTTACATCTTCCTTAGATCCCTATTTAAGCCCTATATGCAAAGATAGATCTTCTCATGGCCCTCGCAAAAACATTGAATTATCCACTGCTACTTATGACTGGGGACTTTGATTTTCAAAAAAAATGGGTAATATTCTTGACATTTAGCTTGTCCTCACAAAACGCTAAGACAATTAATAACAATTTCACAATGTATGAGAATCTCTAAAACTTTAATAAGAAGATTAAAATAAAATAGGTGAATTTAAAAAATGAAAATTTGAATTAATTAATTATTATAATTTTGTCCTCGTAACACAAATAATAATCTCTATAATTAAAAAAAAATTTTCTTTTTCTTTTATATAACAATGATTTAAAACAAAGGCTTTTGACACTTGTTTTTTCTTTTTTTATTCTAACTTTTTTTTTCTTCTTATAATTATTTATTTAAGGAATCCGTGTTAACTTTCTCGCCATGCATATAATATTATAAGTACGTAAATTTAATAGAAACGCAAGGAAAAAAAAAAAAAAATTTGTTGTAACAATAATGTCGTCTTGGTGTATTATACATTATGTTTGAAGTTGAAAAATCCCGCGCTATATACATTTTAATTATTTCTTTCAGAAGCGAGTACATAAAAAAGAAGTAGTACTATTTTTTAAAATTACGTATTTTTTTTTTAATATACATAATACAGTTCTCAGGAAGTGAAACCAGGAAATAAATAGCTAAATTCTTTTTACATTATTGCATCGTTTCTTATGCTAGAATTATAAATATGGCTTCTTTTTTTGTTTGTCCTAATTTTAAAATAGTTTACGTAAATGAAAATAATATAGAATGCTCAGAATTGACCGAAAGTAAACTTGAATTCATTTTATGAAATTTACAACTTAAAGTCTGAATTGTCTCAGTTTTATCTTATAATTAAATTCAAATATTTTTGTTTTTTTTCTCGAAAGAGAATTGCCCTCTAAATACTATATAAATAATATAATGTAATAATTGCTATGGCAACGCATTGAAAATCGCGTATTGAAACTAATAACCGATGAATCCATGTACACAACAATTGAACGTATACACAAAGAATTAAAAATTGAATACTTTAAAGAATTCACTAAAAAGTTAAGCAAATCTTTTTATGAAATGACCCTATACGATCTCTAGAACAGACATGCTAGGCCCAATATTTTTTGTTTATTTTTCAGATTCAAATGGCAGTCATTTTTATAAAATAATTCAACCTAGCTCTTTTCAAGATCTTTCTTAAGGCCACTTGTAACAGAAAAACTATTCAAAAGTATCTCATAAACTTGCAGCTTGCAGTTTTCCATTGATACCTTACTCCTACACCTATACTGATTTAAACTTATCTTTAAATTTTTATGGCTTTTTCACCACGTGGGGTTTTTTGTCAGTCATGCGACAATTAACCTATTACTCAGATTCGTGATAATCCTTACCGAGTAACTCACACTTATTCCTACAAATCAAGACAAGCGTCGTTTCAATTCAAGGAGAACATTGCGCTTGTATGCTTGCATATAAGCTGTATGGCTAAAAACTGCATTATCTACATGTTCTGATAAGAGCAAAAAAAATGCAATTACATAAGGCACTAACTTCCTTTCATCGCGAGGAGGACATAGAGGCCAAGAACTTTCTCTCTTTCTCTCTTTCGAGAAGTCTTCACGTGGTTGGGACCCAGGTCCTTACCCCTTACCAACCTCACCGGCCGGAGCAATGAATTCTTTTCTTTTCTTTAATTGCTATATGAATCTATTTTTTGTACATACAATAATTAGTGTCAATATAATTTTTATTTTCTAGGTTTACTAACAAACAAACAATCTAGAAGTAAAATTTCTCCATTGTTTTCTGTAGCAATTGAAATATTTAATTGTCTCTTGGATACTTTTTATTTAAAGTACTTTGACTTCTGATGAATATCTTATTATACTTATACATCCTTAACTGACAACCTATCAGAAATTAAAAAAAAAAATTTTAATAAAGTAATTAATTTTATTCTTTAAATTGATCATTTGAGTTCTTGATTGTAATTATGATACTATCAATGTTGTTGAATATTAGCTCATCTATTTATGTCTCGTCATAATCAATAATTTTTGAATTGTTACATTGTTGAATGTAATATATAAAAGTAAAAACATTAAAATTTACTCGAAAACTTATTAAATAAAAAGTCCAAAAACATATTATAATCGCAGCACAACCAGGATAAGAAAAAGTAGATAAAAAAAAGTCTAACCTATAATTTACTGCGATTGAAAATCATTGAATAATTAAAAATTCACCTGTTTCTTATATATCAATATAAAAATTACGTTCATAAAATCAATCGTGTATAGGAAATGATATAGAAAAAGAACACGCCTTTTAATCCACTTACACCAGTCGAACTGAATATCAAATGTATTATTATCCTTGAAAAATATAAAAAAGAAAAGTTAAAAAATATAATGCTATCATTATAATAAACTCAAGTAAATTAAATATAATATTCTTTTATTATTTTTTTCTCTCTCAATTAAAAAAAAATTTAATAACAATTTTCCTTTTTTTTCTACTTTTTCTGATCTAAATTTTTTTTATTAGTGTACCTGCAGTTATTAGAAGAATGATCATCTGCATTGTATATTAAATTTATTGTTTATGTGAATCATAATAACCCCTCACTTTCCCTCGATTGTTATATAAATAAAGGAAATGAGAGCAATTTTAAGATAGTAGGAGTAGTTGATTTAAAGTATAAGTGAAAATCATTCGAGTAAATCTTATTATATGGACATAAGAACCGATCAACCATTAACTATTACGATACTTTTATTTTTACTGTGTTCTTTTATTGTTACTTTTTTAAATTAATCAAATGAGATTTTTTTTTATTTTCGAAACGGTAACAATTAGAATTACCTACTCTTAAGGACGAAATGCATATAATTATTGTGTAACTATTTTTCTTATGAAATTTTAGAAAAAGTAATTGTTGTAATAAGAAGGACGAACTTTAAATGTATATTCATTTGCTTGTTAGACTTACGAAATATTATTTTTAAACTTTAATTTATAATAATTGTAATTTTTACTTTATAATTTATAAATATTATTTGAGATGATTCAAGGATTTTTTAACGTTTTGTTTTGTATTATAGGGCTGTGCTTGTAGGATTCTGCAGCCAATAGTTTGAATTTTCAAGCGAATAGTAAATGCTTTTGATAACTTATTAGAATTTTCTTATGGAGTATCTCTTTTTCAGTATTGTCAGATCCAGCAACTTTCTCAGGTGGTCGTGATTCAGTGAAAATGGCTTAGTTTTTATAAAACTTTTTTATACATTAAACAAAATGTTATTAAAAAAGTGTAGATTTTTGGTTCTTAAGAGGGGGCGATCGCTTTTTAACATTTTCAGATAATGGGGCAAAACCGGAAAATATAATACAAATTCTTAGGTCTCATATTTCCAACAACAGGTTTAAATAATGGTCTAAATAATTAATAAACATAAAGGCAGTAGGAAAAACTGGAAAAACAATAATCGTATCGTAGAAAATTATTATGATATAGATACATTCATAAAGGAAGAAATAAGAGCAACAATTACTAAAAGATCTTTCAATCGGGACAAAGCCTTTAACAGTTTATGGAAAGAAGTGGATAAAGGGAAAGTACTTAGAGGTGCAACAGTCAAATATCAGCCAACTAATTCTTTAAAATCTTAAGAGATCAGAATATCCAGTAAAGACTGGAGTAGGGTAGATAATTTATATTACTGAGAATGGTACAAGTTAGGGGTGTGTGGTTACCAAACCCCAAGAGTAGGCTCGGTTTTTGATGAACGTCAAACTGCCCACGCCGGGTTTATACTGCTACCCGTGGAATATCGGGACTTAAAAAAATTAATGTTTTAATGCAATTTTTAACAAAAAGAAACCACCCTCCGCCTCCCCAAAAAAATTGTGAAAAATTCCTGAAAAGTCCTGATATTCCGTGGATAACAGTATAAACCCAGCGCGTTTTTGACGTTCATGGTTTTCGGGCAAACTCAAAAAGTTTCAAAACTTCTCAAGTACAATTTTAAATTGGAATTTCCACTTGGGTTTTACGATTCTATGAACATTATTTTTTATTTTAAAATTTTTCTTTAAGCCCAGCAAACAAAATAATTATTTGCAATTTAAAAAAAATCTAAAAAAAAAAATATTTTCTTTGAAAACCTTTTTTGCAAAAACTGAATTTATTGCAAGTACATAAATAAATTTCAAACAATAAATCTTAAAGAAACCCATGACTCGCATGATAAATGTACACCTATAAAACTAAAAATATAAGTATAGAATAAAATAAAATAAATTTAAAAATTTAGTTTTTAAGAAAGAAAAATAACTTTTGTATTTTCACTACATAACAATATAATTAAAGTTAATTAAAATTTGAAAATTACAAATAACGATATATATTTAAAAAATAATTATTTAATTTCATTTTAACAAATCTTTGATACCTAATGGAGAAAGTCTTATATATTTTAAAAAAATAAATAATAAACAAAGTTGTAGGTGGAAAGTCTCTTATGTCAGAATTTAGTATTGACGGTTAATTATGTAAAAAGTAGGATTTAATTGAAATGTCTATTAGATTTTTCTTATTTATTCGGCAATCTTTAATTGACATTTTCTAAAATAAAAATTTTTTTTTCTTATATTTAAACAACACGATAATATTATTATGCCTTTTATTTTTCTCTTTTTAGAATGTAATTGGGTTTAAATTGAATAAATGATACTTTGGAAATTTTTGTTCGAACTCTAACACTGAAAGAAATTATTGTAAAATTTTTATTTAAAATTGCATCTGACAAAATTCGGCTTCTAAGTTTACTAATACACTGAATTAAGTTTTGTAATTTGTATATAATATTATATTATATTATAATTTTTAACAGTGTACATTTTAAAATGCATAAAATAAAAAATGTTTAAAAATCTTCTTTAAATTATGTAATTTTCAGTAGATGTAACGTAAAACATAAAAATATTTTTATTTTAAATAATAATAATAACAAATTATGAGTCATTTCATAATTATTTTTTTTAAAGTCAAATATATTTCAATTATCTTTATTTAATAATTTGTTATCATAAATTAAATAAATGTAAAAAAATGACTGGCTTACATAAATTATGATAATTTTTTTAAAGTTTTTTAATTAAATTTTTTTTCCCGTCAGCCTCGTTTTTTAAATTTAATTCTTTCAAAATGTTTTGTTAATTGTTTTAAAAGTCTTAAAATAGCTATTTATTAAACAAGGGATAAAATATTGGTTTCGGCTTTGCATGCACAAGCGAGCGTAGCGAGCGAGTACAAACAGCATGCAAAAGTCGAACTCCATATTTTGATGCGTGTTAAAAATATAGTTTTACATATAATTGGCAAAACCGCCTCCCTAGAGCAGAAAATAGGCTTTTTTTGCTCTAGATATGTTAATAGTATATTTACGGATCGTGTCCAGAAAAGTAAAGAATGGCCCAAATCGCACGTAAATTACCGTCCAAGGCGAAGCCGAGGGTGGTAAACTGCGATTTGGGGCATCCTTTTTTTGTGGCCAAGGACAAAACATAATAATCGAATAGCGCAGCGGCCAGAAAACACGCACTTTCTGGACACTAACAAGAAAAAAATATTTTTTAAAAACTGACATATGCTTGTTGGCGAGAACCCCAGCTTTTCAGTGGTTTGGACCTTAAAGATTAAATTTTTCGGAAAAGTTTTGAAAGTTAATATGGTCGGTACTTTTTTGTAGCCATACATTTGCATAATAATTTAAAATATCCATAGTTTAGTTTTGAATTTTTTTAAGGGTGGAAAAAACTACCCCTTTTACCCTAAAAAGTATTTTAGTAAACATCAAGTAAACATTAAAAAAACTGTTACTCTTGTTTAATGTTTGGTGACCTTTTAGGAGATAATATTAAGAAACCCTTTAAAAATAATTAAGAGAATATAATTTTAATTACAAAAATATAATCGAATCAAAAAATAAAATTTTGTAAAAATGCAAATAAAAAAATTATTTATAAATATAATAAATCAATAAAATCAATAAATTACATCATCAGTGTTACTATTACAGTGTTGTTTTTAGCGCTTAGTAGATAAATAACAAATTATAATATTAATTTAATTTGTTATACACTAGTAAAAATTTTCATTTTGTGCAGAAGAAGCCGTATAGTTGTAAATAGTCGAGGTAATAACTAGATTTTAATGTACGTATTAATTTTTAAGCGCGAAAAAAATTGTTAACTCTGTTATATTATCATAAACTTTTGTGTGAGCTTCAAGCTGATTTAGAATAAAGAAACGTTTATTTTTTCTTAAGAAATAAAAACGACGCTAGAAGTAAAACACGACAATTAAAAGTTTTTTGATAATTATTAAAACATATTACATTAAAATATACAGTCATTAGAATGCAAACGAAATCGAAAATTTGAGCAAATTAGTAATCAAAAGAATTAAATCAATACTATTTAAAAGCTCAAAATAAGTACTAAATTATTACAAATTCTGATACAACCAAAATATACCGTTATAATGATTTTCATTATAATTGTATAGGGATGTGCATATAAATGAAATGCAGATATCCGATAATTTTCCTAAAGGCGATAATTTGCATATATTCATCGATTTTATTTGCTATAATCGATATTTATTTTATCGAAAAAAAAGAATTCAATGAATGAAATCTGCAAAAAATATTTATACATTCTTGCCTTGGATACTTGCGAGGGAGTACACTCTGAGTTTTTTAATATTTCGAATAGTTCGGCACCAAAAATTAAAAATAATAAAAAAAAATAATTTTAAGAGTGTATTAGGGGGTTTTCGTATACTAAGTATTAAGTAAATGTATTTAAATTTGTTAATTATTTGCATCATATCAGGTTATTTTCTCGCAAACGAAATGATTTAGTGAAACTATATAAAGAGAGCGTGCTTATCGCTTTTTAAATATAATATTTCTTTTATAGTTAAAATTATTATTAATATAATAATGAATAAATATTGTTACATCTCGTTTTTAATTACTTTTTTAGTTTTAATAAGTAACACAGGCAGGAGGTGTTGATTCCAAACTTTTTAATATTTTGGCTGAATAGTTCGGCAAAAAATTTAAAATAAATAAAAATACTTTTAAGAGAAAATTAGTGGGTTTTCGAGTGCGCTGAGATCGAATCTGACATCAAAATTTTGCGAAAATTCGCTAAATTTTTACGATAACAAACATAAATTATTTTTTTGAAAAAATTTTGTATTTTATAATTTACAAAAATACTACCAAATAAAAAAAATTACTTGAGGCTTCAATCTTCATGTTGCATTTTGTAGTTTGGATTCCAGATTCGGTTTCAGCGCACCCGAAAACCCCCCAATATACTCTTAAAAGTTTCTTTTATTATTATTCTAAAAATTTAGTAAATTTACGCAAAAATTGGCCAATTTTTAAGGTCATCGAATGGAGTTTTGATATATGGATATCAGGTTCGGGCTCAGCGAACCCAAAAACCCCTTAATACACTCTTAATAAGTATTTTTATTTATTTTTAATTTTTGGTGCCGAACTATTCAAAATATTAAATAGTTCGAAATTTTATTTCAAACTAAAAAAGTAATTAAAACTGAGATCTAACAATATTTACATCGAATATAATTTTAAAATTTAGTATACGTATTAGGTATAATAATCAGTACACTAACGTTAATAATAATTTTAATTAAAAGCAATCACATATTTAAAGAGCGATAAGCACGCTCTTTTTATATAGTCTTACTAAATCATTTCGTTTGCGAGAAAATAACCTCATTTAAATTATTAACAAAATTAAGTATACATTTTGGATTCTCGTACCAAATGAAATGTAACTTCGAGGATAAATATATCCAGCCCTTTTTATCTGATATAAAAATGAGTTTTTTAATGTTTATAAAAAATTTGTAAAATAAAGTTTATTTAATATTTTACTAATACTTTTTTTATTTTTATTAAGCGCATATACGAGATAATGGAATTCATAACTGTATAGCAACGCAATATAAATTTTATTGATTTGTAAATATCGAATTATTTTTATTACCTATAAACCACATAATTTTATTTTATTAGATTATAAAATTAACAAATGATAGTAAAATATACAGGCGATATAATGTTTCAGGAAACAAAGTAATATATCATTCAGTCTGTGCGTATGTAACCAGTAGTTATAAGATGTCAACAATGTTAAGTGCTCGGTTAAGTGCATCTAAAAATTTTAAGTTGAGTAATACGGATCCAACTAAGGGATTCTTATATATTTTTAGTCAACTAAAAACGATTTTGAAGGTTTCATCGTAGATTTCATCTATTTTCTGATGACCAGTTTTGCGCAAATGCACAAAATAGGCGAAAATTTTGCAAACTTTAAAAGTGTTTCTAGTCAAGCCTAATTCACTGATTAAGATTTTGAAACCGGAATTTCAACATTCAAAACGGCTGGTTTTTAATCTGAAAATCGATAATTTGAGTGATTTCAAGCATTTTAAAGTTTTTTAACTACTTCAGGGTCGCTTATCACAGTCTCAATATAAAAATCTAGCCTCCATGATAAAAATTTTAAAACTCAGGATGACGGCTTGAAATGTCCGACTTCTAACCTCAAAATTGATGATTTAACCAATTAATGCCTATCTTATAGTTTTTGGACACACGAATTTTCCGGTAACAAAAACTGTATATTTTAGGCTGAAAATCTCAAATGTTACAATGGTTTTGTAGAAACGACAGGCTTACTGAGCCCGAGATAGTAAACACATATTTCAGGATAATTTTTGGTCACAAATAGTATATTACTTCAAGCACCAAAAGATCATCAGTTTGTCGCCTGCCTACTTGAAAAACCTTAGTATAAAAATAACTTCTTAACTCTTTCGGACCTAAATTTTTGTATTAGCTCAAAATGATCAAATAAAGGTCTGAAAATGATCTGAAAAAACATGCGATTTCATGCAAAAAAACCAAAACAATTTTTTTCTCCATTTTTGGCATTTTATAGATAACTTAAAAATAATTTTAAAAAAATAAATGTGCATTTCACCATGATGTAGCCAGGGAAATTTCAGACCTTAAAACAGTACTTAAAAGTTATGTTATCTTAAACAGAACCGGAAAAAAATTTAAAAATTTAAGCAAAATATTTTCAGACCTACATTTCCAAATAATTCAAATTTTTAACCATTCTTAACGATATTAACTATATTATATTTTCAATTTTCCTGATCTCAATAAAATATTAAATATAGTAAATATGGAACTAAACCAATTTAAAATAAATAAAGTGCATAAAAAAAAAGAAGCGTTTGCTGTTTTTCCTCTTCACCGTAATACCTATTTGAGAAAAACAATTTTAAAAATCATAATAATTCTTGATATTATTTATAACAAATTAAATAAATTGTGTTTCTAACTCAAAAGTCTTATTACAGAGTATGTAACCTAGATATTTTTTTTTCAAAAAAAAAAATTACATCATCTATATTTAATAAATATTATTTATAAATTTAGAAGAAAATAATTATTTTATACCTCTAATTACAAATACAAATTTACCGTTTACTGAATACTTTTTATTATGTCTGTAATAAGTTTGCTAACAACAAAAAATCATAATCAAATAAATTGATTCGTCTAAAAAAAAAAAAATAAAGAATTGTAAACACAAAAAAAAATGGCACAAATAAAAAAAACTTGAGACCGTTATTAAAAAAAATAAATAAAAATTAACGTCCCGCGCGCTTGATTTTGTAGAACTCACGCGCGCGTTAACTGACATGTTTTTCTAAATTTTTAATTATTATATTTAAGACCAAAAATTAAGTTAAATAGTTTAATAAAACGTTTATAAATAACAAACAAAAAGAATATAATAATTGTAACTTTTTCCCTTTGTTTACTGATAATAATCATTTTTGCGGTTGAATTTTCTTTTTTTAACAGAAACAAGAATGGAAAGACAATGAAATATATAATAAGATTTATTGTAAATGAAATAAACAAGAGGAGGAAGAAGTGTTGTTTTGTTGTAAAAAATTTTTTATACATACGGAAGAGAGACATACATTTAGCAACAAATTTAGTTCGTTGTACTTGCACGTGTTGGGTTTCTTTTCTCTTCTCGTTTATTCAAAAATATCTATAGGAAGTAATTAAATGACATTTTTAAAAAAGAAAATGGGAATTACGACGTGATAATGGAATAATTAATGAAAACATGTGTTAATTGTGTACAAATATTTTTATTATTATTCGCCTATGTTTTTTAAACAATGATACTGGTGGTTGTGTTTACATCCTGCCGAACGTTGTAAGTTTAATTATGTTAGTTTCGAATAGCTATTTATGAATTGACAGTAGAAAATTTACTAGACGAGAATTGAGAAAGTGAATTGGCCTAATAAAAATATTATCCTGGGTTTTTTTATTTAAAAATAATTACTGATTTTATGACTGCTGGTGTCTAAAGGATGGGAAAAGCTTGCATAAGCTTCTTTCAGAGTTTCCTAAAATCACTCGCAGAATAGAATTAGCAATACGTTTTATAAATTATAGATTTCTAGTTTTATAAATTAATTATTTCTCTTGAAAATTTTTCCTTTAAATAAGTCATCATAAATTATGTCATTTCGGCGTTTTAAAATTTCAATTCTCTGGCCTCAGATAAATATGGAACTTCTCAGCTAAAACATCGACAATAATAGCCCCTTATTTCACAAAATATTTTAATGGCGATACTCACACCATTAAATTGATACTAACAAATAATTTATTTTTAAAAATTAAAAAAAAAGAAGTCAGGTATGTCTAAAAAAATAACAGGAAGATACTGAATTTTACCAAAAAAGTAAGTTTCTCAAACATTAAACGTTTGAATTAATTTTTAAACTATAATTATAGTTTAGATTAATCTAAAGCTTGCCAAGAAAAAAAACGTAATCCGAACCGATACTGCAAAATGTTTAGTCTAAATCAAGTTTATATTATATCTTTAAAGAAATCAAAATATAAAAAACATTCAAATTAATTCTCAATAATTCAAAAAATCACATTAATTACTTAACCTTGACTAATCAAAAACTTGAATTTCAAGTTTCAAAATCTACAAAAAAAACTTGATTAAATTTAATTTCTTAAAAATCAAAACTATATGAGTAAGAGTACTGTAAAAAACTCAAAATAGCGTAAAAAAATAAAAATTTACCACGATTCTTTTATTTTTATCAGGAAATGAAAAATTTTTTATGACCTTTTTTTTATACAATAAAATCCTATTATTTAAAATATACTACACTTTAATTCTATTATAATATAAATCTAAAAATGTGTATTTTTTTTTCTTCTATTGTTTTCTGCATAAATTCCGTTGTGTTTGTTATAAAATAAAAAATACGTATCATTTTATTTTAATCTTATTTTGGTAAAAATGCGCGTGTATATTCAGAAAATGGCGTCTTGTTGAATTTTTCCAAGTGCAACGGCCTTAATTTTCTTGCAGGTATAAATTTTAGCCTATAATATCGCGATTATTAATTTCCATAAAAAATAAGGAAAAAATAATTTTAATAATTAGATATTTTCCCCTAAGGATGTACCTCGTTATCCCAATTTCCTTGCATGTATAAAAAAGTATTATACTTAATGAAGAAGATTTAAATGTTGAGAAATATCGTTAAAAAATATTTTGCAACTTTAATTTTCTTTCAATTTTGTAATAAAGAATATTAGAAGCATCATTTCTTTATTATATTTTTATCTTATTAGCTCGTCTGTAGAATCAATCCTAGAAAATATATTTTTTATGCTTTTTTTTCACAGGAGAGAGGAAAAACAATCAGGATAATTAAATATTTTTTTGATTTGAGTTAAAAATTATTGTTTTTTCGATAAAATATTACATAAAGACGTAAAATCATTTACTATCACATGAACAATGGAATGATTTTATCATACATAAAAGAAATTATTTTATTATAATAAATTTATGGTTAATTCGTTATATAATAATAATAATAAAATTTATATAATTTAAGTACACTTCTGGGTTTTTTTCATCTAGAACAATGTGTTTGCTTTATGGTCTTAAAAATATAAAAGGAGGAAGGTTCACATAGGTTTTGATGATAAGGAAATTAATTTCATTAAATTTATTGTTTATGCTTGTATGGTTCAACGAGATTGTAATCTTTTTCAATTTCTAGGGAGATTTTTACTGGCTAAAAATATGTAGAGCGATTTATATTTTTTAAGGATTTGGTAATCAGCTATTGTTAATTTAAGATTTGAGAAAATTTTTTTAATAATGTTATTGGTAAAAAAAATGTGATTTTTAAAAAATTTAGCTGAGCTAAAGTGTGTAAATGAGTAAACATGTGGTATTGTATTTGCTAAATAATAGTTGTTTTTCAAATTTCGAATTTTTTTTTTAAATTTAAACTAACTTTCTTATTTTATTTTCTAATAAGTCTAATAAATTAATATAAAAAATAGAGGGTCAATAATTGTAAAAATTTGGCGCAATCGGAATTTTTTTTCAGAGTAGAGTTGGAAAACTCTTTAATAAATTGGGTCAATAACGTACGAATTAAGCCAATAAACAGGAAATTTTGAAGGTCAGAGGAAGTGGTCCGGGAAATATTGCAGAATGTCAAAAATTAGCACTAAGTAACAGGGTCAATATTTTGTTAAGAATCACACTTTTATCTTATGGAAAAAAAACCCAGCCAACACAGCTCGTTATTACGAATTTACCTCGGAATTTACCTACGTCTACTATTTTATAGAAATAAATAATTAGAAATTAAATCTGAACAATTGCATTCTCTTTAAAACAGTGACATTACAACTTAAACTTGAGTTATAAAATTAATAATCGTTAATTTTTTTCATATAATTTTTTCAAACTCAATTACAAGGTTACACTCTTAAAACAAAGAAATTACGTATAAAATGATAAAAAAAATTAATTTTTTTTACTTAATATTTTATTCTTAAATAAATATTTGCTTTAACTACCAATAAAATATGATATTACATTTTTCAGAAATTCTTTTGTGCAATTTATAAGAAGAAAAAAAAAGATATAATTACAATAAGGTAAAATAAAGAGGTAAAATTTAGTACTTACACGAAAAAAAATAAAAAACATATTTTTTTCTTTCTAGAATATAACTGTCTTTAAAATGACAATAATTATTATGCAACAAACAAAGAAAAATGTCGTTATTAAATATTTAAATAGTTAACGTTATATTTTCTTCAGGAGTTAAAGTAATTTGCTTAACTCAAGTATTAATTAAGAAATTTTATTTACGTACTTGAAAAATTTATGTATTTTAGACAAATTTTTTAACCTATATTTTACCAAGCGAATTCGAGTTTTGTACTTTTGACTTTGAAACTAAAAAATGGATATTTATTTTAGACGAAAATGTTTTTTCTTTATTAAACTTTTATAATATTTTTAATTTGGATAGCAAAAATTGGGTTTCAAAGGCACTAGATTTCTACAGTAAAACTGAAAGAGTCAAATTCAAAATTGTACGAGAGCATATTTTTGAACAAAAATAAAGAATGCGTCCTTTAAAATATAATTACAGACATTACATATCAATGATCATGAAAACTCGTTAATTAAAATAAATATGATTTTAAGAATTTGACCTTAGAGTCGTGATCAGCGATCTCGAAAACTATGATTAAAGTGTATTAAAGAGTTGCGTAAAATAATAGTCTTTTAAACTCAAAATTAGCCATTGGAAAATTAATTTTGTTTTTTATTACTTAAAGTACACTTTTCCCAAAGAATTGCACTTAATAACAAAATTTTTAAGTTATAAATGCAATGGAAATCCCAAAAGAATAACATACAAATAACATAGGATTTTTAAGGTCTTGATAGACTCTGGCCAGAATTTTCGAGTATTGCTTTTCTGACGCCATGTCATGTAAGAATTCCAGATAATTGGTAAATTTGACAAAAGACCTCTTTTTCAAGCAAATTTTAAATAATTACTAAATGCTGTACAAAAAAAATAATGAAATTAAAAGAAAATATTTATGTAATATTTTTTTATTTTCTTCAACAGCATTTCAGAAAAAATAAAATATCAAAAAATCCAAAAAATAAGTTAGAATTTTCAATCAGTGGTCTAAAAAAGTTTCAATTTAGTCGAAGTCTGCCAAGATCCTAAAAAATGTATTACTTTTATGTTAATTTTTTTTACTAAGGACGTGAAAATTTAATTAAATAAAATAAAATTGCAAATGTAAATAAAAAGTTACCAAAGATTCAATCTTTCTCAACTTAAAATGACTCACATAATAAATACCATGCAATGAAAAAAAGATTAAAAATAAAACAAAGAAAACAAAAATTCTCATAATAAATATCATTTAAAATAAAAAAAAAGTGAAATAATTGTTGCAAAATGTGTATTTAAGTATAAAAAATAATTTCCATAATTAGTTCACAGGATTCTTCTGCATTTAATCATTTGTCACGCATCCTCCTCCTCCATTTTTGATAAAAAGATAAATTCACTTGTTTTAATAACGCACTTAAAAATAGATAACAATCGATTTAATTAATTATTTTTTATTTCCTTGGCATTTTTAATTTAATAAATAAAAATAATTGGATATACAATATATTTGATCTTGATCATATAATATATAAAGTAGGATAAGTAAATATGACATTTATATGAGATTGTAAGTTTTTTCTTCGCCTGTATTAGCGCGAATTTTTTGTTTTAATCTTGTTTGTATCTATTACAGATTGCCATAATTTTATTTAAAATTGAATTTTATATATAACTAAATAAGTATAACAGTAAATGTAGAATATTGGATTTCTTTATAAAGACATGATTTATTCTGATTATTTATATACGTCTAGAAAATTTAATTTTACATTTATGAGAATCGTTGGTTTACAAATTTAATGATTTTTGCTAAAATTCAAAAGCAGGATTTCCATCAGTGTAATTTAGTCGTGACTATCCTCAATATAAAAACTTCACTGTTAAAAGTAACTTTCTTAGATTCACAAAAAAAATTGAATATTTTCAAAAAATTAGTAAATTTTCGAAAATAATCGTAAATTTACTAAATTTAGTAAATTAACAACAAATTCGAAAATTCTCGATTTTTTCTTGTGAATTTACGAAAAAAATTGTAAATTAGCAAATATTTTTTGTAAATTTTCGAAAAAAAATTGTAAATTATCAATTTTTCTCGTAAATTCACAAGAAAAAATCGAGAATTTTCGAATTTGTTGTTAATTTACTAAATTTAGTAAATTTACGATTTTTTTCGAAAAATTACTAATTTTTCGAAAATATTCTATTTTTTTTGTGAATATAAGAAAGTTACTTTTTACAGTGTTGATATAAAATTAAGTTACCCATAAACAATTGGCACCCAAAGTTATGTAAAATGCTTAGTTGAATTTTTTTTTAATCAAACCATTTATAGAACAATAAATTCCAGTATAAATCCTATATTCTGAGACCCCACAGGGTTCTTACAACGAACAATTGCATTTCAGTCAACTAAAGTATCTAGAGCAAAGCAGGTATTATGTTTCAAAAAGAAAAAATAAAATGTCATTGCTAAAACAATTGTTCGTAATCAGGCCCCAAGCAATTTTTGAAAATTTCTATTGTTTAAAATATGCAAAAGACATTTTTCTATGAAATAAATCATAGAAAAACTTGTTTCTTACAATATTACATTGTTAAAGATAAATTATCATGGTCAGATGTTTAAATTTTAAATGGAGACTTGTCAAGAGATCCAGGAGAAACTTAAATTAAAAATTTTTTTAAAGTAATAAAAAATTTTATCAAACCACAAAATCTATTATATTGATAAAGCTCGTGTAGATAGAGATAAGAACAACAATGAATATTGTACAAGAATAAATTTTAAAATAATAATTGACAGTATTTTTAGTGAAACTACTTTGTCAAGTTTCTGTGCTTGAGTTTTGCTTAAATTTTTAACAGAAAAAAATGTAATCTTATAACATTTTTTTTCAGAAAAAAATTTGCTGTTATTTGTAAAAGCAAAAAATTCAATCTTACATACTTTTCCATTAAAAAATAATAACACTTCAATAATTATTTTTAATATAATCTCGCGGTATTCTTTTATAAAAACATCATTTATTAACCACGAATATGTTAATATCATGTTTGATTTAAATGAATTCGCATAAAAAAATTTAATTTATTAAAAGTAACTAGTTTTTTCATACCCAGTACACACAGAGTATAAAAAAAAAATTAAATAACTGTGAAAATGATTGAAATTCCAATTTTTTTATTTATTTAATATTTAAATAAAAAAAATGTTTGTAATGATAATTTACTTCATATTTCTGGGTTAATGCTCTGGTTAGAAATAATTTTACAATTTTTATTTATTTTGATTTGCATGTTATCGAAGATTAGCTCTGCTGTAAATTATAGACAGAAATAGAATTAAATTTCAAATTTTATTTGGTAAGAACTTCTTAATAGTCAAGGTGCCTGTTACAGAGTAAAAATAGATACTTCTCAGTGAATTCTATTTTTCTATTCAATTGTCACCTCGATTGTCACTAAAAATATCGTTTTTCATTCATTTTTAGATGACCAGTTTTGAGTAATTCGTGATATTTTGCCCAAAATAAAGAAAATTTGATATACACTTCTCAGGTTTTCCCAGGGTTCACTAATCACAAATCTGAAATAAGATTTTTAAAATTCAAATTTATAGATTGGATTAGGGTAGATTTCCATTGTTTCCTTTATTAAATCATAAATAAGATTTTATGATCGTCATCAACAACTCCAAAAATTGTAAATTAACTTCAAATACCGGAATTTTAAAAATGTTATTTCAAAATCGTGCAGCGATCTCGAATATCTTAAAAGTAAACCAAAATTTGATAAATATTCCTAAAATACCAAATAACTTCAGCAGTATAAATTAAAGGGCAGTCAATGTATAATGTATTTAAATGTATTTACATACTACCCCATTCAATATACGTGGGGGGGAGGGGGGGGTCGTCAAGTTTTCGGCCACCATCAGATTTGTACTACTATAGATTTTTTTGGGTTGCTGAAAACGAATTTTAGAGTCCTGTCTATTAAAAATTATCACTTTACCCTTAAATTTGCAAAATCATGAAATAAATCAAAAATTCTCTCTTTTAGGCAACTTTTAGAAGTAGTTTCTGCTAATTTAAGAGTGAAGCGCCAATTTTCAATAGGCAGAACCCTAAAATTCCTGATCAGCGATTCAAGAAACCTATATGGACCGAATCTGGGGTCATTAAGTTAGAATACATCAAAAATACTTCTTTTTATGGGTAGTTTTTGCAAATTTACGGGTATCCCGTACATTTCTCATACAAAGACCCCGAAATTTATAATCAGCGACCCAAAAAACCTGTAGAAGAACAAATCTAGGGGTGGCCAGAAATTTGACACTATTGACTGAGTATACAATACAATTGCTCAATTCACATAACAAATAAAGAAATAATAAATGAAAAATCAATGAATTTTACATAATTAAGCCACAAATATTATATGTAATAAGTGTGAATAAATTATACCTCGAATTATACAATGAGAATGATTTAGCAATAATAAGTTAATATCTATGCCAGACTAATTTACACTTATTTTCGATTCGTTGCTCTTATCGTCACACTATTTTGCGCTAGAATATTTCTAAAGTAATTTTCTTCTTCTTTTTTAAAAATATATATATTTTTTTTAAAGTAAATCAGTTCATAATTTAACCGTATTTTTTATTTTACATAATGTAAAGGATTATATATGATAAATTTTGCAATTGAATCCTTTTAAAACTTATTCGTTTATATTTCTTGCCATTAATAATGAATTTTTAAGGTCAGATATTAAAAAAAGAATTGTTAGCCATGTAATTAAAGTAAATATCATTTTTATTATTTTCAAAATCAATGCTAGTAATAATCAGATTATTATTTTTATTGAATTTTTAGGAAGGATAAATAAAATAATTTACAAAGGAAGTAAATTTAATTTTTTTTTTAAATATTTATTTATAATAAACGGAAATAATAATCTAGTAGTTTTTTTTAATATAAATAATTAAAGAAAAAAGACAAATGTTTCTTATATGCCTACTTAAAAAAATTATTATTATTATTATTATTTATAAGATAATTAGAAAAAAATTATATTTTTATTTCTTTTATTGTAAATTACTTTCATTTCGTTTTTCAAGATAAATGCAACATGTTGAAATATTTTTTACGCATTTATAAAGTATTGATAATAAGTAACAATTTTATCTTTAGTAACAACAATTTAGAGGTGGAAATTAGGAAAATAATTGGAAGTTAATGGAATAGGGTAGACAGTTTAGAAGGAGGAGGCACTTTGAGAATTGATTCGAATGGAAAAAAGATTACATACGACTTAAAAGATTGATTCTGTCTGGGGATGTTCTTGATGTATATCTGTTCCTCAATGGGAAAACACCAGAATTGAGAAGAAAAAATATAAGAGCAATGACAAGCTGCTTGCGAAGGTTAGAATCTATTAGATGCTTGAATGAAATGTCTCAATAATATGAGTTACTTTACTGATTTAATAACATGGTTTATGCAAGACCACCATTTTAATGTCTATTATTATTGTTTTTACTAAAAATTCTTATGTAATATTATTATTTGGTTAAAATTTTGTTTTTTTTCTATAATCAGATATTAATTCAAAACGTACTTTGGTCCTTCGAGCCGGATAAGTAACTGATACAATAACTATTACTTATTACATTTATTGATCAATTATTTTTCAAACGAATAATATATCAAAAACAACTTAAAAAAAACTATAAAGTATAATTAAAATTATAAGCCTAATTACTTATAGGTGCCAGTTACAATCATAGGTGGCCATCGTTGATTTGAGCAATCTCTTGGTCACTGATCATAATTCGCAACATCCAAAATAGCCAAATCATTTTAACTTTGTAATAATTTTTTTACGTTTTTAAAATTGGAAAGTTCTAAATTTTCCAATTAAAAAATTTAAAAAGCCAAAAAGATTTTTGTGCTTAGATAATATGGCAATTTAACTGAATTTAACTAATCTGATGAAAACAATGGTATACTTTAAGCTTAATCTTCTTGGAGTGCCTAAAAGTGACTGCTCTAGTTATTTCCAAATTTGTAATAATTCATAATAACAGAAACTGTTTTTTTAATTTGTTTACTATGTTCAATTTTTCATAGGTTATTATAAGTTTATTTTAATTTTTGTAAATTAAAATTCATCCATGAAAGTGAAATGAATTGCGAATTGTTTCCAAACTAACATCCTCATGAAGCAATACGAATAAAACTTTCCTAATTTATCTTAAATTTGTAACTTAAAGAAACATGCAAAATTCAGCAGATAAATTTCAAAATCCATCAGTTAATAAAAAAATAACAAAGACAGTTATTAACAAGAAGAAGCCAAGGTTCCAAAATCAAAGACACTTGAATAATCTCAAAGAATATTTATAAGTGAGTTTATAAATAATATTATTATTATAGCATACATAGTAGCAATGGTAAAAAGGTATAAACAACACACGAAGCGTGATGCCGGCCATTGTCGAATGAAGTAAGTGCCTTATTTCCACGCTTTCGTGACTCTTTCTCTGTTTTTTATATTTTTAAATCTAAAAAAATAGCTATACATAAACATAAGTAACCATACAAGAACAACAAGAAATTGCAGAACATACGGTATTTTCATTGTAGAATGACTATAGAGTACGTAATACTCGATGTACATAATATTGCGGATAGGGGAAAAAAAAGACACGCAAAGGGAAGATAAGTAATGAATAAAAAAGGATTTGTGCAGATTTGTGTGTACTTTTAAATATAACTATATATACTGTTAGAAGCTTTAAAAACTTTGATCTTATTATGCATATGTAATGGTCATAATGCGAAATTATCTATACTGACTTCTATCTGTATTTGAAACCATATATTACATCTAATAAGCTGAAGTGATAGTTGTATATCAGAATTGATTCTGTTTTTAAAATTTTGCGTTTTTTAAAGCCTGATATGCAACAGTAAACATTACAATTTTAAATGACTAGATTCTTTTTATGCAGATCCACAGATCCAAAAATGACATTTTATCAATTTAGTAAACTAATGCACATTTCAACAAAATTATTTTACTGCAAAAAACTTCAAGAAGCGTTAAGGACATTACAAATTTGCCAAATTTTGGAGTCCAAAGAATTCAGATATTTTGCCATGTAGTCACAGATAATACACAAATTATTAGCAAAGTTTATTAGGATCTTTCTTTTGGCTTGATTAGTTCAGACTTTCTATAATTCAAAACAAGGTATTCTTTACGATGCTCCTTTGCCTAATAGGCATGATCAAATGAAATCTTCTAGAATAAGGAATATTAAATACTTCATTATCAGACTTCAGAGTGACTTCGCTTTATATATTAATTATACCCAACGCGTTTCAGAACAATGTTCCATAATCAGGTGTAGTAAAATTATTTATCAAAATTAAAACTCTTAAAAAATATTTTTATTTATATTTTATTAATTTTAAGTTTTTTCTATTATTATCACAAAACATTTTTTAATAAAATATTTTGTGTTTAAATTACTATGTTTACAGGACGAGATCTCGTGTTACACTAAATAAAGTTTTATTTATTTTGTTTATTAAATTTTATTTATGTCGTATAGTTCATTAGATTTAAAATTTAATTTATCATTAAGCAGGGGTTTACACTATTTTTAAATGCCTTGTAGATTTCAAATTCTTCTAAAGCGTTCATGTGCTTTCCTTTTTTATTATATATATATGTATTGGAATGAGTAAATCATTAAAGTTTTTTGTTTGATATTCATGTTTAGAATTAAATAGATGTTTCGCAAAATTTGATCTAATTATTGTATTTTTCTTGATGTTTTTCGAGGGTATAGATGTTCTTTATGCTTTTTATAAAAATTCCTGGCTGTTTGGTCTATGTATATGGATCCACATTCTTGTATAATGTATAAACCGATCTTGAAATCTTGAAATCTTGTATCATCCGATTAACTTGTATCATCCGTTCATTGCTCGATTGATAAAAAGTCCTTAATGGTTTCTTTGGACTGAAAATCTTCTCTAGACTATACTTTTGTATTTTCTTCCAACTGATCCAGTTACATGATATGCTCGGAGAATTTAGCACTTATGAACACCTATCAATTCCGAGGTAAATTGTCCATTTTTTGCTAAATGGACAGTCTTTTCATTATTTGGTACACATTGGATACATAAACGTGCAAACCGTGAGTTGGACGAAATAATTAAACAAAAATTAAGAACTCAATATACACGTAAAATTTTTTTAAAATAACATCCAAGCTAATATACAGAGAAACAAACAAGTTTTTCTTTATTAAAACGTTAAAAGATTTTTTTTAAAGTAAAAAAGATAATTTTTCATAAAGATTATAATTAATGTAAGTTTTATATATATATTTTTGTTAAAATACGTGTAAATTGATTTAATACATAATGTTTATTTAATATAATTTTTTTATAAAAAATACGGAAGAAGAAAACTACGTGCAAAAAAATAATAACAACAACACAAATAAGTGCAAAAATAATAAATGCACATAATTGTTTTTTATAAATAAAAATATTTTTTTTTTCTCTTCGTCTAATGAATTATTTTAATTTGTAATTAAATACATATCTTGTTATCATCTTGTTAATAATAACAATAATTACGTGTAAATGTAATATAAATAATATGGAATGCTATTGAATTCAAATTTTTTTTTTATGTGTGAAAAAAATGTGCATAGAAAGTTTGAAAAATTATATTAATAAATTATGACCATAATTTCTGTAATTAATCAAAATAATAAAAATTTTTGACACTTGGTTGAAAATTTTGATTCATGTTTTAGGAATTTGGAGATGTCATGTTTTAGGTACTGCTTTTGTTTGAACTAAAAGGTGCCACTCAATGTTGCTTATGAAGTATAAGAGAAAAGATATTGGAATAAATAATCCGTTTAATCAACCTAAGGGGCGACCAATTACAATAAGTCACTTGATTAACTGAATGGATAAGAGATTGAAAGTCTAGGTGAATAATAGACTAAATGAATACAAGTTCACTGAAGAGTCTTTTTTGCTGATCTGTTTTCTTTTGATTTTATTTTTGATATTCAAATGATTAGGTGACTATTTCTTTCTTTTCTTATTTATTTTTTTAAACGCTTAGTAAATTTTCTCTGGTGAATAATAATTAAACTTTTATAATTATACCCTGTGGTTTTTCATTGGCTCTCTCGAAATTCAATACTGTTATTGTGATTTTTTAAATTTATTATATCTGACATTCTACGGTTTTATGCTCTATTTCATCCTTACATCCTATAATTTCGTCAAATGGCATTTCCATGTGATTGTTTAAATTTTATCCAGGAAAAATAGTTGATACTTTTTATGGTAAATTGTTACAGGTAAAATTTTTTTTTATCAATATTTGCTGCACCTACAGCTTTAAAATAAATTTATTTAAACCAAAATTGTTTATATTCATGGAAAATATTTTGGGTTTCTGGAGCCTTAAACTCGATTTTGAATTATATAACCAAGACCAATGACTGTGTATCAACAAGCATTACACGAAATAACCCATATAGAATTCAAAAATTACATCACATTAAATTTACATGTCCGATGCGCATAATAAACTTTTCATTTTTTTAAAATCATCGTGTATATCAACAAGTTTCACTTTTTATATTTATAACATTTGTTAAAATACATAAATAATATCATTTTTTTATTATTTGTTTTAAAAATTTTTTTAGCCACGTACATTTGATAAAAAAAGATAGAAAAAAAAAATAGAGTAAAAAAAGAGATTTTACGATATATAAAATTGCAAATTTTTTAGAAAATATTATTTCTACACTTTCATTTTAAAATTGATTCACTTTCCTGAACGCTAAATGTATTTAATACAACTGCAAAAAAAATTTTCTTTTTATTGCCTACACAAATAAAAACTTGTTTTGCTGTAGAATAAGATTATTTTGTTTTAATAATCATAAGTGACAGGATAGAAGATAATATAGCAAAACTAATTATTTTACGTTTAGAGAAAATATTTTCACATGTGAAAAAAAGGGTTTTTATTATAAATAATTTATTTTTTATTTTAATTGCACCTTATTGTGCATAAAATTAGGCTAATTCATAATATTTAAAGTGTGAGAAAATTACTTAATATTTATCAAAAACTAACGGTTTCCAAAAACAATTAATCATTAGTCTAAAAAACAAATTTAAAGCTTAGATAATAGTAAAATCTCTTAAGTTTTTTTTTTTTCAAATAAATATGTAAATAATTTAATATTTATTTATAAGTTTATAAAATGATGTTCATTATTTTTGCATAATTGTGAGAAATATTAAATTTCACAAGATAGGTATGTACTCTAGAAACGTGAGAGAGCTTTATAGTTCACCACATATATGGTTTTAAGCAAATTTTTTTATTTTATTTTACTGCAATTTTTTTTTTCTTAAAATTCAGAACCAAAAAAAGAATTTTTGACCTAAAAAAACATTTTTTTTTATTGTATAAGAATAACAATGTGATGATGTAAATTAATCTCATTTTTTTGTATTGTTTCAATGGTTGGTGAACTCATCAGGTAATTCATAAATCGTTTATATTTTGTGTGAAAATTTTCTTATGGATAAAGCAATTCTTTTTTTTTAGCTTGGTAATAAAACACGATAAAACACTTTTTATATTTTTATATGAAATTTTGCTCATGCATTGTTATGCTCTGGTCGAGGCTCTGGTACTAAATTTTTTGATTTTAACTGAAAACTGGCACTTTTTAAATAGTTAAAATCTTTTTTTTAACTTGCACATATTTTTTTGAAACATTGAAATTAATAAGTTTGGCTATTTTTTTATTTTTTTTTACCTATGCATATTTTTGAAATTTGTTTGCGCCCACATCCTTACCTTTTACTTATACTGCAAATTACCAAAAAATACAAAAAAATAAGTTTCCAACAAATTTTAGACGGTAAGGTATTTAAGACTACTCTTGCCATCTCAACCTTAAAAGTTTTATAAATTTTTTCAACTATGTTTCTGTATAAAACCAGAAAGTATGACATAGTTACACATCAGCAAATTGAACTTTTGTATAAAGGGAAAATTTTCGAACAAAAGAATAAAAGCAACATAAAAAATATCTGTGTGTACTACTCCTCGGTATAATTATTAATTAGAATTTTATTTCATAAGCGTACAACGTCGTACAACGTAAACGAAGGCAATGGAGCATTGAAGTATACGATGCGTTACTTATAAGCTTTGTTCTTTTTCAAACAGTGACAAGTGTCAATGCATTAAGTTGTACGGTATAATTACCAAAAAAAATAAATTTACGACCGATAAACTCTATGATTGCACACAGCTAAATCAATATAGGATAATTAACAATTAATTAGAAACTGAAATATTCTTTCGCAATTTTCTCAAATACAAATAATGTCTATATATTTATACTCGTTTATGTCTTAACCCATTAACGCCTAACCGACCTTGTTTTGGACAGATAAATGTTTCGGAGTCAACCCTATATTTTCCAGGAGAAACTGGCTTTAAAATTGGAAAGAGCGACTCGAATTATCTACTAGGTGACATTCAAGTCCAAAATATTAATTTTTTTTATATTGAAATTCATCTGTCAAAGAATGGTCAATTAGGCACTAATGGGTTAAACCTGGGCGGTCTTAAACTCTTGTTTTTTGCTAAAATAAGTTCATATTTAGCTTCAATGAAAGTTTAAAAAATGTTTAAAGATTTTCATTTAGAACTAGAAATAAATTTTTAGAACACTTACCTCGATTTTGCCAGCATAATTTTCAGCGAGTGCTTCACTCTGCCTAGTAAGTTCTTGATTTCTTTCAAGTAAAGCTTTTCCAAGTTCTGCTGCAAGAACTAAATCTTTTTCACGCTGCCTTAATAATTCGGAGGGATCCTCCGTTAAATCTTCTAATGACGTTGCGCGAGCTTGCAAATTTGAGATCATATCTTCAAGAGCATATGGTTCATAATTACCTTCTTTTCGAGGTAACATTTTTACTGAATTAATTAAAATTTACAACAAAAAAAATAACTTAAAAAAAATAAAAAAATATTTAATAAAACTAAATATTTGGTTTAAAATTTTAACTGTTTATTTTAATTTTTTTTTTATTTTTTGATTCGATTAAAAATCTTGACCTTTTTCTTCTTCGAGACTTGTAATGAATTCGACGTAACATAACGACTTGCCATATAAAGAAACTAAGGCTTGAATGCACGTGAGTTGATGTTTATCTGAAACAGTTAATAAAAGGAAGATATTTTAAAAATAAAAATTAAGTATGTGATTTTTAACACTTGATTAGTCAATTAATTAGATAATTTAAATCGTGGTTCAAACCTTCTATTAATTTTTAATTTTATTAGTAATCATAAAAACTGTTTTTTTGAAAAGTGACAAATTTTTTTAAAATGGAATGGAAACTTCAGAATTAATTACTTTAGAATTAAGATTGTCGCCGTTTTCCCGAGCTTTTTTTAAACCTAGTACTTAGGCAAGTACTCAGGTAAACGAAGGTAAGAAGCTCCTTGCTTAGAAAAGCAAAGCAGTGACCATTTATGAATATTTAATAAAAATTCTCGTATTTTTTTTCAAAATATTCAAGGTTTTTAAGTTCGTGTACATTCTATGTATTATTTTTTATTTTTGAGACGATTTTTAGGCATTTTTTTTTTTTTTTTTTTTTTTTTTATTAATTTATTTATTGTATAAGTATTATACAAAGTTTAGAATTACAATTGATTTTACTTATATGCGTATCACATGAAGTTATATAAAAATATAGAGAAAATAAAATTTAATTAAAAAACCTACTGATAATACCAAATAAAATCAAACAAAAAGTAATTTATTATTCAACTTAAATTAAATTTATGAGTATGAAAATGTGTAAAGAAATGAAACAGTTAACAAGAAATTTTAGGGTTAAGTAGAGAATTAAAGATGATGGGTCAATAAGGGGATACCCGATTCTCGTGCATCAATTTCTAATAAATATTTATGTATTTTAAAAGAGCTAATAGTGGACGAGAATCGAATATTTTCGGGAATTGATTTCCAAAAGGAGGTAATGTAAATCATGGAGGAATTACTATAAAGGGAATTTTTCGTGGGTTCACTTTCAGGTGAGGTCTGTTTTTAGGACGCAGCTCACGAGCTGGCTTAGAAATATTAGCTTTAGACTTTAAATACTCCAGTTTACCATTCTGCAAGATGTTGTAGATGTGTGAGGCACAAAGATATTTGGCCCTTAGCTTAACATTTAGCCAACCTAACGTAATTCTAGCAGGAGAAGTACTTAAGGGATATTTTATGTCGCAAACATATCGAACTGCTGCGTTTTGCAACTTTTGAAGCCTTGCATATTGATATTCGGGAAGGTTTCCTACTGGGAACATAAAGTAATTCAGTAAGGGAAAAACAAGGGCAGAAGCTAACTGCTTCCGGAAGTTTTTCGTTACTAGATTTTTAGAGTACCTTAATCTATACAGAGAATAGTTTACCGTTTTTACTACATGATTAAGGTGAGTATTCCATTTCATGTCAGAGTCAAAAAAAATGCCAAGATTGTTTACTGACGTAGAGAGTTTAATATTTACTCCGCCAAAATAAAATGAATTATTGGAATTATAAAAGTCGTTTACATTTTTGCCAAAAAGAATTATTTTAGTTTTATCTTTGTTTATGACAAAGTTATTTGAAGAAGACCATAGTCCGAATACCTTAATGTCGTTTTGAAGTATAAAGAAACACCAAGATCAAAATCTTTATAGGGGATTTGTATATAAATTTGCAGATCATCAGCAAAAAAGAAGCATTTTTGAATACACTATTTTGGTGCCTACTATAAGGTTTTCAGAAAAACCAAATGTCCCAAGTTTTTTTAGCAGGATTTCATGGGAGACCCTATCAAAAGCTTTTGACAAGTCGATCATAACTAGGGTGGTAATTAAATCTAGATGATGACCGCGACAGATTTCATCAGTAAGATTAGTTAAAACAGCCTGGGAGCTGTGGGATTACTGGAAACCCGATTGGAAGCTATCTAGCAAATTTTGCTGATTTAAATAGTCAGAAATTTGCTTATGTAGGATTTTTTCAAAAATCTTAGATGGAATTCAAAGTAAAGATACAGGTTTGTAGTCACCAAGTAAGTTAGGATTCGGGACTTTTACTGTAGGGAGAATGTTTGTATGTTTCCAGGCTTTAGGGTACTTATTCAATATAATTGATTTATTAAATAGTGCTAAAAAGACCCTAGAAAGCACAGGAAGACATAATTTTAACTCCTTTAGGGAGATGCCGTCTGGACCTACAGATTTAGTAGAAAACTGTTTAAATGCCCAGTCTAAGTCTTCCATTTTTATGCGTTTGAATTTAAAGTTATTTGACCTAGTTGGGCTAGTTGAGTTATGAGTAAAAGGAACTAATGGAAGAGCGTTTTGAGTAGTAAGAAAGTAGTAGTTAAATTCATCAGGAGTGAAGAATGGTTTTTCTTTAATGGAGGATTTGGTGAGTCCCAAGTGGTTTATTTATTTTCAGAGAGTGTCAGAGGAGCAGTTTGTGTTTAACTTTTCAGAGTAAAATTTTATTTTTTTTGCATTTCTCAAAAAAAAGATGCACTTTCGATTTTAAAACCAATGGGAAAATTTTCGTTAGAAGTAACATATCAACGAGGAACCTTTATTTTTATTGCGAAAGACATTTTAATAATAGTAAGTTATTTTATTACAACAGTCACACATAAATTTGAAATCACTCTAAATATAGAAAAAAAAATTTTAATTAAAAAACTGACCATCTTTCACAGTCCTACTAAAAAACTGACCATGACTAACAGAAATAAAAAAAAGCATTAAAAAATTTTTCATAAAACTATTTCGATTAAAAATCAATTCAATTTAAACTGAATACTTAAAAGAAAAGTAAGGTAGCACGAGAAGGCAGCGAATTTTATATAAAAATCAATTCAAAGTAAATAAGTGTACGTAATCTTAACTTCGAAACCTTTTCATGCTTACCTGACAGATTGATCGACAAAGTACCTATGTTATAAAAAGTTTTTTGTAATTTTATTTTATTATAAATCTCAAATTACTTTGATATCGTCAGGATATTGTAGTAGTGACCTCGAGTTTCGTTATATACCATGATAAATTTTATCCCTTGCCTTAGTGCGGTTTTAAATAAAATAAAAAAAATTCTTTTTATCATATAAAAAAAGTTTCTTTTACACCCACACGAGTGAGGGAGACAATATTTCAATGCAATGATCGTCTTTGTTCGTGAGAATCGATCACAATAGGCCATTGGCCTTTTTAATTATTGTACTTAGGAAACAATTTTATTTAAATTATTCAATATCACGATAAGTCTTATTTTTATTCATCATTTAATGTATATATAATATATATTTCTTATGGACTCTTGCCCAAAAATCTAGCAGCAGCCAATGTACATTTCTTGACGTGTTATATTATAATATAATACTTATATTCTAATGTTTTTACTACTTGAAAATTCAAGTCTTACAGACCTCTTAACGAAAAGAAAACAAGTAAAAAAAAATTTAATAAAGGCTTATTTTGGCTATAAATAAATTATGCATTGGATAAAACGTTGATAATACATAATAATACATTAATTGATATGTATTCTACATTATTTTAAAAGTCCATAAAGCTATTATAGTTTTATAGTGCATTTAGATGAACAAAATGTATCTTGAATTGCCACAAATTTGATCATTTCACTGTGATTTTTCAGCTAAAGTTTCTGTTCTCATAGTTCTATTGCTTGCTTTTTTGGTTCTTCAAAGAGGAATAATTTTGAAAAATAAAATTTTTTTCAATCCAAGGGCCTTATTTTTATGTAACATCCATTCATACAACCCGACTTTTCAAACAACTTTTCCAGTTGGTATAATATTCTGTTTATTTTTGCTCTTTTCGTCAGTTTCCAATTATCTTTAATAGATTTTTTTGCCTTTCCTGAAAAATATTTTCCCTTTGGTAGAAAATATAAATCCAACATATTTCAACTCTGGTACTATTTCTTTAAATAACTCTTTCTTTTAATTCCATGTTTTTTTTTTCTTAACCTTCCCTCATTACTAAACGTATACCATACTTATGGAACTCACAATTCATAATGCCTTTTTTTTAACATTTTGCGGATGCCTCAGCCCTAAATCAATGATGAAAATAATTTCAGAATTTAACCTTTGCAGAAAAAAAACTAAGATTATCTTTGTTCGAAGCGGGTCGCGAACGCGCAACTCGAGACACAACCTATAGGTTAAAAAGCGAGTGCGCTACCAACTGAGTCATCAATGCGCCTTTCTTATTTCTTAATGTAAGACGGCGTAATATTGATTCCCCAGATTATTGTTATTTATTATTGTTGATTCCACAGATGTACTATTGGATATCTAGGAGGTTGATTTTGTATTCGCATTCTTATTAGCCCACGAACTCGCTTAATTCTTCTAACACAAATACATTTAAATTCAAAATATTTATAGGAATAAAAACGTTAGGTAAACTATTTTTTAAAGCATCAAAGTTAGAAATATGTGAATCTGACATCAATCATGGGGCATTTGTGGGCAGGTTTCCATGACCACCCAGCTGTAAAAGTACAACAAGGAGACTTGACCGATGCCAAGTGCCAGATTATTGATAAATATTCGAGATTCCTGAAATTCTCGAATCCTTTAACATTCATTTCAATATCTTCGTTATTTGCATTTTCATATTCTACACAGTTTAAATGTACTTGTTTTATATTATGATTTAAATAATTTGATATAATTTTTAAAAATTTGTTGTTAACGTAAGACGTTTCAATTTTAAAATATGTTAAATTGCGTAACAATGAAATGGGAGGCGGTATCGCAGTATTTACAATATGCGCGGTATGGGATATGGTTAATATCCTTAAAGCTTGCGGTATTTTCAATATTTGATTCTTAAATTTAGATATATCTACCGCCATTACTATTTGATTTAAATATCTTTGTTTTTTTAAAAATTCAGTTAATTCTTTGTAAATGTCGTTAAACTTTCCTTACGTTTTCTGCCGCAAATCAGAACTCCCTTTTCAGTTATAACTTCGGGTTGAGGCTTGTAGCCTAGGCAACTGGCCATTGCCTAGGTATGGGAGGGCTCTCTAAGATAGAAAGCTCTCCTCCTTCTTCAACAACAGAGTGGCCCTTACGTACTCTGATACTCTGTTCCAATTTTCAGGACTCCTTCCAAAGAATTTGAGCTCTAAGGTATCGTCCTCACCCAAACAGTGCAAGAACTTATGCTACGTCTTCAACATGTCACGAAAGTATCTGTGACTAGTCAGTAACTGGGTGAGGTAGAAGTCCACCTCCACATGTCTGCGTCCTATCCAAGCCTCCAGATCTGAAATTAGTCTGTGTGGCCACCGGTCGTTTTTGTTACTATTCCATTGTCTCTGCCATTCAGTTATACTTCATAGTATTGGAGCGAGTGCGAATGGAAGTCACTTCGCACTCATCTACACGGTCATAGATGTATTTCCGCTCCAACGCTAGCAGGTCAATAGGAAGGACGCTAGCTACCACCTGGATAGCCTCTAACGATAACGTATAGTAAGAGCTGCAATCCTAGGTGCAACCTGAGTTTGTACAGATCAGATCTTATGTCTGTACTTTTTAATCGGGCGGCTTTCACCCAAATTTTTGATCCATTAAGCAGAACAGAGTTCACCACTGGCATAGGAGTCTTCGCTTCCCTGGTTTGGGCCCCCCTATGTTAACCATGAGCCTTGACAGGAAGGATGCGGCTAGCGCAGCCTTTTCACTCGTGCTTTAAAATTGTTCCCAGAGGCTCAGCTTATTGTCAATTTGAACTCCCAGGTACTTCTACGATGTTCTGGTTCGGATCAAGTGGAAATTTCCACCATCATCGATACTTATGTAAAATATGGTGGGAACCCTCCGACGGGTCAGCAGTACGATCTTCGTTTTCGGGATCGCAAGCTAGAGTCCATGTACGTCAATTCAGAGGTTGATCTGTCTCATAACTTGGTTCAATCCCTCCTAGGCTACCTAACCTTTATAGTTAGGGCCTCTTAGTTGGCGTACCCTATCAAGGAGATCCCTTCCGGGAAGCAGGCCGTCGTAAAAGGCATTACACATTTTTTTTATCTGGTTGGTTCTAGTCTTCTTTTGTCGTTCTGCAAATTCGTCTGCGATCCAGGAAAAATGAAATCCATCTAAATTTTAATTTGAATGTTGTCATCGCCCATGATTTAAAAATACTTATAAAAAATTGGGCATAAATGGGCATAAATAAAACAAATTAGTTATTTCTGATAAAAATGATGTTATTATTAGACGTTTCGCCTATTTAGTTTATGGGCCTTATCAATAATGTCTAAAAAATATACAAAAAATTAATCATTACATTTGATACATAAAAATATAAAAATAAAAAATACCTATAATATTATTGAAACGTAATAATAAAATGAGAAGTCACTCTTATTATTAAAAATTAAATAATAATTAAAAATATTCATAACAATAATTTAACACATAACAAAAAAACATGAAAATCACTGGAGTTTATGGTGCCAAGAAAATGTATTGAAAAAGTACAATATTAAAACTTTAAATGATGACTTTTGAGTTAGATTTGTTGAAACTATTGTAGAGGGGGTTGTTAATTGAGGGTATTGATGGTATGGATCTAAGATGGGTTAAGGTTATCAGTATCTTCCTTTTTATTTATTGTAGGATGGGCAATTTGGATGTGTAGACTTTCTGATACTTTGCGTTTGCCCCATGCAGCTTCCTCATCGAGCACTTGTGGTTTGCCAAAATTAAAAGAATGTCTATTAAAGTTGCAATGAGTTGTAATAACTGATGTTTCAACTCTCTTGTGTTCGTTGAGTCTCATCTGGGATAGAAGTATTCCACTCCGGCCTCTCGTAGGTCCATTACCTCTATTCTGAACCTCTAATTTACAACTAGTAGACATTTTGAATAAAATTTGCACCCTTTGATTGGTCATTGGCATCCTCCATTCCAAAGTACTGGCATTGAAGTCTTCGACAAAAATAATGTCACCGGAGACTTTGCGGATTGTTTCTTCAATGCTGGCCAGCTTTGTAGCAAATTGCTCAAAAGGTTTCAAAATCATAGATAATTACCTACAATAACCCCATCCGATATTGCTTCCTTGAAAGTTTCCGTCTTATATTTCTTCGCCAATCAGGATGACCGAGAGGATGACTCTTCCATTACTCGTTAAACTTGATTCATACTGGATTTGATCCTGTAATTCTTTCATGCATTCACCATGAGTCAGAGTTATAATACCTCGTATGTACAAGGCATAGAATTAATAAATTTTAACAAAAAAAAAAAATGAGCAGCTTGTCTGTTGCAAGTTGGTCTTAAGGCAACGCAGTTTTGGAAATAAAACTTTCCTCTATATGAAAACAATGCTATAACCAAGGATTTAACTGTAATTTAAATGCGTATACAATATTTTAATTGTTAAATTAAGTTATAATAAAATAAAGCGTTTTGCAAAGTAAATAATTAGTTGTAACAAATGTACATACGTCAATAAAAAAATTCTATGTAAAAATCAAAAAAAAAAAATCTTGATAAAATTCAGCACACATGACGCATTTAAGTAATTATTGTAGACATACTTAAATACTTTTCATTTTATTTTTTACATTTTGATTTACAAAAAGTTTTTTTATTTTTAATGATTTTTTAATTAACTTTAATTCTCGCTTTAATTTTACAAATTAAATAAAAATTTTGAAATAAAATTATGACAATTGTTTCCACATTGAATTTAACTTACGTTATCTTTTATTATCAAAATTGGAGCTGTCAAGTAAAAAATATTTTTTTTTTATTTTGAAATTTTTGTTTTTAAACTTTTATCGTGCGGGCTATATTTTTTTTAAAAACTATTTTTTCAATATTTTATTTTTTTTTTTAAGTAAACCTTGACCAAAAAAAATCTAATTTAATATTTTAAAGATTTTTTTTTTAAACCTTTTTTTCATGTTACATTTTGTTCCTTATTGATAAAAGTTAAATTATTGCAATCTGATTGCAATGAAATCCTGAATGAAATACATTTGATAATTTAAAATCTTATTTAGTGCTGCTATTAAGGTTTTTATTTTAGGTTCTCTCAACTAAACATAGGAAAAATTATAAAAACTACGCAGCCTATAATACAGACTGAATACAGAACGTCTTACAAATAATTTAATTATCTCCGAGAAAAAGTGCCACTTGATACCTAGCAGCTTTAAGTTTTATAAAATTTTTAATCTAACAATTGTACTAGATCTAATGACTTATCAGTATTTCAGTTTTATAATTAATTTTAGAAATTTATATTTTACTGGATATTTAGAGTTGAACATCTAAAATTAAGCGGTTTTAGGCTTGAATAATTGATTATTACATTAATTATTACACACAGTTAGGTTGTTTTGCTTGAAATTTCAAGTAGAGTATTTAATTTTTAGCTCGATTTTTAGGATACGTTTTTGTTTTCTATTATATTAAAACAAATAATTATTGCTCAAGTAATTTTTAATTTTAAGCAAATGTATGACCTTGCCTGAAATTTTAAGCAATGGAATCCAACCATGCATTACTTATCAATAACTAATTTTAACAATTTTTAGGTTTTAAGAAAATTTCAAGGAAAATTTTACACGTTATGCTTGAAACTCGGCTTGAAATTACAATTATAAAAAGTACAGCACTTTTGAAAAGATTTTTGAATAATCTTATCAGCCAAATTTCTCAAAATCTTATCTTTTGATAAATAAAAAATCGTTAATTTTCATAGGTAAAAATTAACGATTTTTTGAAACCACACATATTTCTTACTTTTTATCAACAAAAAATATACATTTGAAAAAAATTTTATAATCATGCGACGTACATTCATAAAAAGGCAAAAGATATTTTATAAATTAATTGTAAGTTACATAAAAACCTTGAAATAAAAAAAATGTATAATAATAAGTAAATAAAAATTTTTTTACATGTCTTTTTTATAAAAAAAAAAAGCGTAATAATAAAAAGCCACACCTTTATGAAATATTAATAATTTTATTTTTTCATCATTTTAATTAATAAAATATATTATTGTAAAATATTCGTTAAAAACTTGAAATAAAAAATAATAATAAATCTACAGTGTAGGTGGTTAAGATATTTTTTCAAGAACACAACCTATATTTTTACAAAATAGATAAAAAATTAAAAATTCATGTGATATAAATTATTAATAAAATACAGAATTATGACTGTTAAATAACATTGAAAAATTTTTATTAATTAAAATTGAATTAAAAAATATATTTTATTAAATAAATAATAAAATTATTTTTATTTAATTCTAAGAATTTATTTAATATTTATTAATCAGGAATTGATTCTAAATCAATAAGAAAATATAATTAATAGAATTTTTATTAATAGGGAGAATGGGGCAATATGGGATACTTGTGGTAAATTTTGAATTTCTGAGACTTCAATGGCAATTAATTTTCAAAATTTTTTATTTTTTTTACTCAGAAAATTAATTAAATTTAGTGATAAGTATTTTTAATAGAAATAATAACAAAAATCTAAAAATCTAAAATGCCCCAATCTCCCCTACACCTAAGTTTAAGAAAAATATTGTTTTTCAATGAAAAAATAATGATTACACCTATATAAAATTATTTTTAATACTTAAAAAAGTGCATATTCACACAGACAACAATCCATTAATCAATAAACATATTTCAATTAATCTTCTTACAAGATCTAAACAATTATTTTTACACTTGTTTATAATTACATATATGTGTGTTTAAGTATAAACAAAACAAACTTTTTCTCATTTTTTTCTCATGAGTAAGTATTTTACATCAATGTATATTAATTACTAGTTTTAATGCCTTATTAACAAGATATTTGCAATATTATTAAAAAGTTAAATCCAGACACTGATAAAAATTTAAAAAATACAGATAAGACCTTAAGCAAGGACAAGTTTGTTTATTAATGTAGGTAAACCGGTCACTGTCGTTACATTGTTAAATTATTTTGCAATATGTGATTGTTTATGATATTTTTATTGTCATTTACTAAGAAACAGTTTTTATGTTTGTTATTAAATAAGTTTTTTAAATTTTACTTACCAAGTTTTATTTTTCCTTTTTGAAGATTTTCTTTTTACAAAAAATTCAATTTTGTAAAAAAAACGTTACGAATTCAAATATCAGTCTTTTGTATTCTGCTAGTACATGTGTGTAACCACTTTTTGCTTGCAGCTGATGACTTGTTTTCGATTTTCTTGAAAAAATCCGTTATTTATTATCATATATTGATTTTTTTTGTTGTATAGTTCGATGAACTTATTGAATACGAAAATTTCACAAAAAATTATATTATTACAATTGTTATCATTATTATAGGTGCGACTGAAACTTTCTACAATATTACTCTGTTTTATTTTTTAATTTTAAATTCACAATTACGTTATACCGGATTTTGTATTAGTCATTTTATAATTTTTGATTTAAATTTTTTTTATTGATTATTCCTCGTTATTACTAATTTGTATTAAATTAATTAAGTAATATCACTTTTTTTAATAAATACAAGTCAAAAAAACACCAAAAAACTTTTCACTTTTAAAATAATTTTAAACGAATTTTTTTGTTTACATTTTATTTTCTGCAATAAAAACCTAACCTAAAACTTTAAATGCACTAATCAAAATAATAACAAAACATCAGTTACTGTTTGTAGTTTGCGTGATTTACACAATAACATCGACTCCGAAATTCTTAGTAAACAATTTTTACAAATAAAAAACTTAATTTTTTTTTTAAACACTTAAATTAAAGTATAATTGCCACCAAAACGTTTATCACTTCGAAAAAATTCACACAACAAAGGTAACTGTAATCTTTGAGATTGAAAATTTGATGAAGAAATTGAAAATTTCCAGGTATGTTTGTTATTGTTACGATAAAAATTTTTGTAACGTTGATCTTTTTTATTAAATTTAATTAATTTTATAAATTTATTCGAACAAAAAAATTGTTTTGCCCGTCGGCAAGTCGAGAGGATCACCTCTCGACTGCCCTCCAAAAACTCTGGTCTCGTCTTTACTCAACCTCGACTCAACCAAAAAAATAAAAAATTCTTCAATAATGAACAAATTTTTTTGTATTAACTTTTTCGTTAAATACTTTTTTGACGTCACTGTAACGCTCTAATCTATCAATGATCACAGCTGATTTTCTAATGGTTTTGAAACTCGATAACATTCCATTGACTGTTTAACTTCCTTTTACCTGTACATATTTTTTTCGTTTTAACATTTTTTTAGTATATTATGACAAATCTACAAAAATTCCACAATGTTTTAATATTTTAAACTAGTTTTTTAACAATAATAACAATAAGAAATTGATAAGAAAATAATCGCACTCAAGTTTTTAAATGAATAATAAACATTATAACATTAAACACGCGCCAGAGAAAGTTTCGACGCGATAGTTCGTCAGGTACTGTTGCATTGGTGAACAAACGAAATGGAGCTCGATCAACGATGTTTTTTTAGTGCGCCGCAGTAGCGATTATACGAAAGTGGAGGCGTATTATACAAGAGCACACGTTGAAAAAAGATCGAAGGAGCGCGCGCACCTCTCTCAAGCGCAACGGCATGAAAAAAGGTACGGGTGAGTCACTTATGCTTCGCCGTGTATTTTATTTTTTATTGTAAATTTATCAACAAATGAAATTGGGAAGGAAGGGGCAAAGTCGTCAAACTAAATAATTATATTAATCAAGTCATTGATCTTGGAAATTTAATTTGTTTTTGTTTTTTTATCAGTTTTTTACAAAATAAAAAGTTTCATTCGTATCTTGTTACAAGTACACTGTATAATAATTTTTGCGGTAATTTTTATAACATTAAATTTATTATATTCAACAGATATTTAAACAATTTTTGAAAAACAATATTGCTGTTACAAATATTGTTAAAAAAGTATGCTTTTTTAGTCTAATAATAGCTCTTTTATCCACTTTGGAGCTGTTGGATCCAAAATATCGATAATCGGGCGTGGATCAAAAATTTATGATTCAAAATTTAAAGCTATTTACTTATTTTCAACAATTTTCTAATAAATTCTTTATTTATACAACTTAGTATCTGACTAAAAGAAATCCACCCCAAAATAAAAACATTAAAAATTTCATAAAATAAAATTGTAAATTAATATTTTTATTTTCATTCAAATTTTACTTTATTTTAATTTTAAATTTTGGTACTTGTTTTTTTGAGTCTAAAGTATTTTTCTAAAAATATATTAAATGGAAATTCACTTATAAAAACAAAAATTATTAGGCCAATTAGAAGAAAAAACCGTTTTTTGAGAAATTCGTATTTAAACTTTTCGATAGTTTTTCTGGGTTTCCTCAAGGTTTAGAGGATCGACTTCTAAAGGAATCAGGAAATTTTATATTCAATGTTTTATTTAGTGTTTTTATAATTATTTTACAAAGACGATTTCTTTTTAGCTAATTCATTCAAAGCGTCAAAAATCTAAAAACAGCCATTTCGATGCCTTTGAATCGAGCTTTGAATCTAGAACCTTAAAAAGTGTAATATGGGATCATATTTTTAAATACTAAACCCAGATGGTTTTTTCCGAGGTTTTTTCTTAAATTCCAAACTTTTACATGCCCTTTTGATTATTTTCACCAAGAATGGCTCAGAAATAAAAATTTAAAGCCTTAGAGATTTTTAACTTGATTTCTGAATGAACTGAAAATCTAAAATTAGATTTGAAGAATCATAAATGTACCTAGATCAAAGAAAAACTAAAATTCGAACAAAATAAAAAAAAACTTTGTACAACTGCAATTCTACTACACATTTGTCATTCCCTTATAATATTTTGTGATCTGATATAAACGTATAGCATTCATGTTACTGAGAACTAAAATGCATTTTTAAAAGCAAATATAAATTATTCTTGATATACAAAATTAAAGAAAATGATGAATTATTACCTATATTACCATTTGCATGATATAAATGGTCAAAATGTAAAAATTAGGTATTTTCTGGAAAATTTGTTATATTTTAACTACAATAATATGTAAATACAAATGTAATGCGCAAGTGCAATTATTTTTACACTGTGAGCAATATATATAGCAATTTATGCATTAACTGTTAAACCTGTTCCGCTTGAAAATTCAAAAAATTGCAAAGATTTGTTCCATTTAGAAAGTATTACTTGACTATTTCCAAAAATTTGCCAATTCAAAATTTTAAATTCCTAAAGATTTTTAATTAGTTATTAAAATTCGCTGTGAAAATAATATATCGCTTGGAAATTAATACAAAGGTTTGAAATTTCAATTAAAACTTATAACATTAAAAAATCACGTTTATTAAATTATATTCTTCTCAAATTTAGTAAATTCGAGTATTCTCAATTTTTTTTGGGAATTCGCAAGAAAAATTGATAATTTACAATTTTTTCTCGAAAATTTACAAAAAATAGTTGAGAACTTAAAACTTTTTTCGTAAAATCATTAAAAAAATCGAGGATTCTCGAATTTTTCGATAATGTACTAAATTTAGTAAAATTACGATTTTTATCGAATATTTACAACATTTTTTGAAAATTCACTAATTTTTTTTTTGTGAATCTAAGAAAGTTACTTTTTACAGTGTATAAATGCAACATGGGTCGTAACAAAAAAAGTATATTTTATTATTTTTTGCATCTATGTAAAAATTATCTGCCTACATAATAATACAACAAAGATATTTAATATTGTCATTAAAAATTAAATTTGTTTTGCTCAACCAACATTTTTTTAAGACAGAAAAATAAAAATCCAATTTACATTAATTTATAATGTAATTTAAAGCATTTAAATTTTATTAAAGGAAACCATTAAACATTTAATAAACGTAATATACCCATATAATAAATATATTGTCAAATCTGCAATATTAAAAAAAAAATTTTTTTTATTGCAAAATATAATAATTACATTTTTTTTTAAATTTCATTGTAATTTTTATTAGGTCTATTATATCAAAACCAATAAATATTTTTTTTAATTAAAAGTTACAGGTATTGTTAAAAGTTTAAAGTATTTGATTTTTTTTATTTTAATGTAATTACAGTGGTTTTATCTATTTATTTTGCAATGCTTAAAAATTATTTTATTTTACAACATAATAATTTTAAAATTTTGTTTATTACCTAAAATGAATAATTTAATTATTCGAAAAAATTCTTTTATTCGCTCGATGATAAGGAGAATATTTGAAATAATTATTGAAATAATAACAACATTTATGAGCAAGTAACTTTCTCAAGTAACTTGCGCAAATGACTTTACTTAGACAAGTAAACGTTGTTAATATATCAATTATTATTTTAAAAAATTATAACATTTTTTTTTAGTAATGCAAATTAATTTTATAAATTACACTGTAATTGATATAAATTCAATATAAATTTATCAATAGTTTTTAAAGCCAAAACAATATTTAGCCTAAAACTGAAAGATCTTACTGAAAGATAAAACTGAAAGTTTTGGCCCCTTCGATTTCGCTTGACATCCCTGTCATATTTTGGTGAATCGGCCCTCTCTCTATAGATGTCACAAAGATTTTTTACGAAACAGAGATTTTTTATTTACAAATTTAAAAAATTTGGTACTAAGTCCAAAAAGAAAAAAAACAGTGCTCGTTTTTGTATTTTTTGATGTCAAAAATTTTGAGAAAAAAATTTTCAAAAAATTAATTATCAGATCTGAGATATCGAGTATAAACGATATTTCTAGATATTAGTATGTACTTTCATAGAAAAAAATTTAAAAAAAAGGTAGTTTTTGATTTTTTTATGAAAAAGTTGTTGAAAAAAATTACCTTTAAGCCAAACAAATTTAACCCCCCTCCTTGATTTTCAGATTTCCCAGGGTACCCTATCCCTATAAACATGTTCCAAGTTAATAAGCCCCTTAAATGTAATTTTTGACATCAAATTTGAATTCAGCGACCCAAAATACATACTAGAGGTCGTCAAAATTAAAATAGAGGATTAACTTAAAATTTAAGGGTGAAGAGGGTGACAATGGGGGGGTTTCATCCCATTTTAAAAATCGATAAAATTTGTACCTGAATAACGTTTTTGAGTTGTTCCTGAAGAATTTTCACTCTAGGTTTCATCTTAATTTCACAAGTCGTCGTTTTTCGAGGTTTGGTCATTTTATACACCTCGAACCCGACTGCATATAATTTTGACAATTATACAACAATCATTAATCAAAATTATACATATAATCCTACTGATGATATTACATAATCATGGCAATAAAATTTAATTTTAACATTTTTTTCTTCAAATTATTAATTTTTTCAGAATTTAAGATCATACCTGTTTAATTATGTATTTTACCTTATGACTTTTTTGGGTTCTATTTTTATCTTTAGTATTTTTGTTAATTGTTTTTTTCGCTCGCACGCTATCGTTATCAATTATCGAAACCATAACCTAATCTAATCTAATCTAATGAGTCAAGAAATACTGAGCGCCCGCCGTTCATTATTCTTGTTGTGGTGAAAATTGGATTGGGATTCAGCAGTAAATTTTACTGAAGGAATTCCATAAAAAAAAATTATTTTTAAAGTTTTTGAAAAAAACAACACCCAATTCACCAAAAAAGGGTGGAGATCTTACCTGATAAGATATGTAGTCTAATTTTTGCATGCAAAATATAAATTTTAAAAAAGATATTTCATGAACTTTTTATTATTCTTTTGTCACATCCTACGCATTACCAGTTTCTTTTTCCGGACGCACAGACACAGAAAAATGTTAATTTTTAAGGGGGCAAAAAGGCTTCACCTCGGAAGGTAATTTAGATGCGATTTGGGCCATTCTTTACTTTTCTGGACTCGAGCCGTAAATATACTATTACTGGGTTTGTGATTTTGGATGTAAATTTTCACTACCACCCTCTCTTTCATAAACCCTCTTCTGACCCTCACGTTAATTTACTGACATCATTTTTGAGCACCTTCGTTTTTTTTTATCTGCATATGTCAAATTATTAATTTTGGCTTACATTTTCCTGCAAAAGCGAAGGCTAGAGTGAAGATTAGAGTGAAAATTTTTGACTTGCATTTAATATAGGAATAAATAGGATTTATTAAAACTCATATACCTGCAGATTAGGTTAATTTTTCTTTAAAAATTAAAATTTAAAGTTTTGACATTGAACAAAAATTTACAACTTTTATTTAAAAGAAATTGTTATTAGTCATAAAACATTATTTTAAGTTTCCGAGATAAAAAATATTCGGTTAGAATATTAATTTACCTATATCCCCAAACGTAATTACAAACTCTTTTGAATACTTGCCTTTGACAAATAACATTGAGAGCTGTTATTGATAAAAGAAATTATTGAATGGCACTTATTATTTATTTAAATAATAATAAACAATAATTTATTCAACAAAAAATTAAAAACTATAAATATGCAAATTGTGTACAGTCTTACGAAATTTGTTTCTTTTTTATTTAACTTATTTTTTGCTGTGACAAGTTGTAGGAGTATATTTTTTTTGAGATATGGAACTAATTTTTTAGATAACAAAATTTAAGTCCTTGGTTTATAATGAACGGTTTTTAAATAAATTAAACATCTAGACAGGTGAGGTACATGCTTTTGTGTTTCAAAATTTTTGCCCTTGAAAATGAAAGTTTGACATAGTGGACTCATAAAATAAAATTTTTAGGGCTGTATTAAATTCTTGACGCTTTTTAAATTTCCTAAATATTTAAATAGCTATTTTTTTTGCATATTTGGCCTAAAAACAAAAAATTATTAAAAAAATTAAAAACATTTTGGTTGTAAAACTATAGTTCAAAAATGAACCCAATCTCTACAACCAAAGTATGCTCCATAACTTATAAATTCGCCTCAGTAATTAAATTTTGCATTGAAAAAATAAAATTTTACTTAATAATAAAATACCTATACATATCTATACCTACCTATACCTATAAAAAATCACCATGGTTACTTCGATTAAGCAAAACCTTGTCACAAGTTTCTATTATATCCTTGAATAAAAACAATTTAAAACTTTAAATCATTAAATTTCTAATAAAAATAAAATATTTTTGCTAAAATTTAAAATTTTACTTTTTTCAACATTAAAGTAAATAAGTACTTATTTCCTCTTTTTATAGCAGTAACAAATAAAATAAAAAAACAGCTGCATTGATTGTTGTGTACAAGAAAACAAAGAAAAAACGTGTAACATCTGTTACAGCACAAAAAAAGAAATTCGAAACTAGACGATCATCGGTGATTTTTATTATAAAAGATAACGATTATTATTATATAATAATGAATTTTTTTGTTGAAATTTAAATTTATATAAAAAGTGTGCGATTTCGAATAATATTTTATTTTTTTAAAGAAAAATAAATAATATATTAGCATGGAAGCGGATGTACAAAAGACGATTTTTTATTATTATTACTGCAGCAGCAGTGATTCTATTGTTATTTCTTACCGGATGTTAAGATAAAAAGAAAAGGTATTTTTTTTATATAAGTGTTTTTAATCTTTTTGCAAAAATTAAACAATTTTATGGCTAAAAGATACAAGTCGAAGGAAAAATCGAGCATTTATTGCTTTTTTATATAGCCTTAAAACCGTTTTTAACCGATTACCGCCGGCGTGGCTAAAACGTGTCACATGAGTTTTTTGCAGGTAAAATTTTTATAAAAAATAAAAAAAAATGGGTTTTGGTCCGAAATCTTCAGTTTTATGGTCATTTTTGGTGTACAACTCCTCAAAAAAGGTGTACAAAGGTAAAAACATCAAAATCATGCCTTTTTTGTACCCTATTTTGCGGCCAAAACGTGCCACTTTATTATAATTCTGAAATTTTTTAGTATTATTAGCTCTAAATTTATATCTGGGGGTTTTTGAGGTTGCTGATTTCAAATATATTTTTGTTTAAACAATTTATTAACAATTAAATATTCTTTAATCAATTAATCATACGACCTTATAAATTAGAAATTTGGATTGAGTGAGTCAAAATATGTATAATAAAATCAGGTATTATCAAAATTTTGAATTATTTTAGCTACAGGATACTTAACATTTAGATTTTTGGCCAATTTTGCAATAAATTGTTTATAACAAATTATTGACCACGAATTTTGCGACTAGTCAGAACAAAGACTTTTATAAACATTGATTTTTCACCAAATTTCACCATAATTTTCCACCCCTAAATGATGTTTTATGATTTTTCTATGGTCATATTTGAAATCAGCAACGTCAAAAACCTCATTATACAGTTTTACAAGTAAAAATAAAGCCTTTTATGAAAATTGAATTTTCACCCCATTTCACCCTAATTTTTCACTTCTAGATGAAGTTTTATGATTTGTATATGCCTATAAACCATGACAATTTATATTACCAAGTCCTATTTAAAATGAGCAACCTCAAAAACCCAAGATAAAAATTTAGAGCCAATAATACGAAGAAGTTTTATATAATTATAACAATGTGGCACGTTTTGGCCGCGCCGGCGGTAATCGGTTAAATTTGTAAATTAAATTTTTTATTTTAACTACATTATATGTATACCTAGTTTTTGTAGCGTAGGTATCCAAAAAAACTATAAATATTTTAACCTTTGTTATTATCGCTGTTAAATTTAAATGATGAAATTTGTAGATTTATTCGTAACAATTTTTTTTATATAAAAAAAAAAAATTAAAATATTTTCTCATCAAAGTAAACTGCTGCTCTGGATGGGCAAAAAAGATCAATCCAAAGTTTAAGCAAAGTTGAAATGATTAGAATATACCTTCACTGCAATTAGGATTTTAAAAGTAACTTCTTAAAATGCATAAAAAAATAGTTTGTTAATGTTTGCCCAGGAATTGGTTTCTAAGGGTTTTTTGAGTCGCTAATTAAGAATCTTGATGATTTTTTAAGGTAACATTAATATTTCACCCTTAAATTAGCTAAAACTAACCCCTAAAAGGGGTGTTTTTGCTATTTCTGCATTTTTTATGCTGAGATTAGGTCCATAGGATTTTTTGGGTCGCAGATGACTAATTTCGAGGAATTTTTTGTTAATGATTAATATATCACCCCTAAATTAGCTACAATTACCCCTAGAAGGGGCGTTTTTGCTATTTCTGCATTTTGTACGCCCAGATTAGGTCCATAGGATTTTTTGGGTCGCCGATTTTAGGCAAGGTATTTGTTCGACACAAAAATATTCGACACATCGATGATTCTACACAAAAAAGTTGTGCGGAATAGTTCAACACCAAAAATCGTTGTGCCGAAAAGTTCGACACAATTTTTTTTTTGCCAAAATATTCAACACGCCATTTTAAATATTAATTAACTTATTTTTTGCATATAATATCATAAATAAATAACACTTAACACAGAGTGTTGAATATTTCGTCTAAAAAAAATTTGTGTTGAATTTTTCGACACAATGATTTTTGGTGTAGAACTATCTCGTACAACTTTTTTGTGTTGAATCATCGATGTGTCGAATATTTTTGTGTCGAACAAATACCTTGCCCGATTTTAGGGGTATTTTTAGCTAATTTAGGGGTGATATATTAATTAATCATAAACAAATCCATGAAATTCGTTTTCAGCGACCTAAAAAATTCTATGGACCTAATCTGGGCGTACAAAATACAGAAAAAGAAAAAAGGTCCATTTTAGGGGTAGTTTTAGCTAATTTAGGGGTGTTATATTAATTATTCATTAAAAATCCATGAAATTCATTTTCAGTGACCCAAAAAACCCTTGTGGACCTAATCTGGTCGCAAAAAGTGCACAAATAGCGAAAACACCCCTTTTGGGGGGTAGTTTAAGATAATTTAAATATTAATGTTACCTTAAAAAATCATCGAGATTCTTAATTACCGACCCAAAAAACCCTTAGAAACCAATTCTTTTATAAATCTATTGACTCAGAAAAAATGAGATCAACCAGAAGTATTTTCGTTAATTTGCGAGGTTGCAGTGTAATATGGAAGATATCGAAAGAAACCCTATTTTATAACATTGAGCCCTGCGTTCTTTAGCCCAGAAGGCGCATTGGAATAAACGGAGGGTATCTTTCCTGTAAAAATTTTTTGTGATTTTAAAAAAATTTACATAGTATAAGTTTTGTAAAAATACTAAGCGCTTGTAAAATCACAAATGTTATTGAAAAATACAATTTTTTTGTGATTTCCTATAGATTTTGTAAAATTACAAAATTTTTTGTGATTTTAAAAAAATTTGTTTTGTTTAAATACAAAGCGCTTGTGAAATCACAAATATTATTGAAAAATAAAATTTCTTTGTGATTCCCCAAAGATTTTGTAAACTTACAAGCCTTATACTCAAATTAAAAAAGAGATGAGAAATCAAATTCCCGCACTTAGTTCTTTCAAAATCAAAATTTTAAAGACAAAAAAATTTTATGCCCAGTAATGGTCGATTTATAAATATAATTTTTTTTCCATAATTTTACTATGAAAAATGGGCTTTCAATGCAATAAAATTCTTAAGTATAATATGAATCTTGGCCAGAAAAATAAAAAATGGCTCAAATTGCACTTAAATTACCTACCGAGGCAAAATCGCATTCATTTTTCATGATCAATGGATTTTATTTCGCGAGAGATAAAATTTTATTTTTTTTATTTTTAAATAATAATTAGATTATTTTTAGTTTATAAAAGTCAAATGCTTTAAAAAATAATATTAAAATTTACGAAAAAAAAACATATGATAAATCAAACGAAGCATGACACCCGCAATTTAAAAATATATTGTCAAACCTTCTTTAGCATAATGGTATGTTGTGAAGCTGATAAGTTGAAGTTCGAGAGTTCCAGGCTGAGTCGCGGCAAATAAAATAAAAAAATAAAAAAATTAAAAAAAAGTTTATAGAATAAAATTTAATCTTAATATCCAGGATGTTTACTTTAAATTAAAATAATAAAAAAATATATGTGATTAAAAATTATAGAAATAAGTATAAAAATAATTAAGATAATAAATAAAAAAAATTTTTTAATATTTTTTTTTAAAATGTGATTTTACAAAAATTTTGTATATAAAAATCACAAAATTACTTTTGTGAAAATACAAAATTATGTTTGTGATTTTACAAATCTATTGTTTTGTAACTTTTACAAAACTTTTGCTCATGAAATTTATTTCCATTACATTTTTTGTGATTTCACAATAAAAAATTTTTACAGTGTTGGTGTTTTTTCAACATATTAACATCATCCATAACTATTGTAATTTGGCGACCTAAAAGTTTCGGTCTCCCCTTGTAAGTAGTAATATCCAAAAAGGTATCAAAAAACTCACTGATTCCCGTTGGAATTAGATCTCTAGGCCACGGCAAGCCCCCAAAAACCTCCAAAACCCGTTTTTTTTGGTTTTTTTTTTTAGATTTTATTTAATTTCTCCGACCCTCAAACAGATATTCATCATAGGCTTGAAAACTTAACATTTCATAATTTTTCAAGAAAAAATCTTTTTGGGGTTTTAAGGATTTACTTTTAAAATAAACTATTGTTAATTTACAGAAGTTAATTTCAACTTGAAGTTGTAACCATTGCGTGCATGTTTGGTTGCCTAACTTTAGGGATTTACCGATGATAAAAATACTTTAAATTTTTTCCTTGATGCAAGTAAAAAATTTATAATATAAGTTTCTAAAATCTGTATAAAAGCTGTGTAATTAAGTCAAATGTCAATTTCAGCTGCAGCTCAGTGAAGAAAAACATTTGTAAGCTCAAATTGCAGTTCTGAACTAAAAAACTAAAATACGACGTTGACATAAAAAACAGATATTTGTTAGAGATTAACACTAAATAAAAGGGGAATGGAAGGCACAGGGCTACAATATAAAAAAAATGTTTAAAATATGTCCCAAAACTTAGGAAACATTTTTTTTAAGGTTTCCGCAGAAAATTGACCTTACTGCGACAGAAGCAAAAATTTTAGAGATTTTTGATAATATGTAGATTATTGATAATTCTTAGTTCAACTAATTTTTTTCTTAATTTTATTAGAATTTTTGTTATTTTTATTTTTTTTTTTAATTCACCAAAATAATTAAATTTTTTGAATCTAAATTTTATTTTTTTATTTTAAGGTACTGTAAAACGTAAATTTACATGGATCTAGGACTTTTTTGTACCAAATCAAAAGATGTCATTCTAAGAAAATATTAATTTTACGTTGGTATGAAATGATCCAATTTTATGTGATTTTTATCATTTAATGCAATAGAAAGAATTTAAAAATTGAAACATTAAAATAACTCATAAGCAAGTTAAATAAAAAACCAAATTCAAAATGATGAAAACAGAAGAAGAATTAAACGAGGACGAACTCGAACAAATGGCTGAACAAGAGCACAAAAGATTAAAGCGTCAATTCCGTATTATGGAAAATGATCGTTTAACATACACAGAAGAGGCTAAAAATCAATTACGTAATCAAAAAAACACAATCGACAGATACGAATATGAAAAATCAGAACTCGTATTAGACATTAGAGCAGCATTAGCACCAAATAACATAAAAAAAGATGAAATAATGATCAATCACATTAAATATTTATTGGACAAACGTACAAAAAATTTAAATAATATAAAAAAAGAAAAACAAGATATTTCAGAATTAGATGAACAAATATTAAAATTAACGAAAGAAGTCAACGAATTAAAATTAAAAGTACAAACAGATCGTAATTTACAAGAAGCTGCTGAAAAAAGAAATCGTGAAATTGGAATATTACAAAATCGTTTAGAAGTTGCAACTAAACGTTTCAATACAATAGTATCAGATAACGTTAAATTAAGAATCGACATCGAAAGTTTATTAAAAGAACGAGGTCAATTTAACGTAATGTGGTTGAAGTTGAATAATCAACTGAACATTGGCAAACAAGTTATCAATGATTTAATCGAACAATCAACGATAACGTTTAATCAGAGGGACGAAGAACTCAATAAAATTAATTCACTGAAAGAAAAGTAAGTTAAAATTTATTTCTCTTAAGGAACAATCTTAATTGGTTTTTAATTTTACAGAGGAATCAGAGATCTCAAAAATCATACATCAGAAATGTGTGAATTGCAACGTACGCTTGATAACGAAATGAAGTTACAAGAATTTTTAGGTGTTAAGGGTCAATATCGAGAAACTAAAGATTTGGATAAGAAAAAAGAATTAGAAAAACAAAATAAAAAAGAAGAAATGAAAAATAAAATAGCTGTCTATAACAAAGTTCTTAATATGGTTAAACAATACATAGGTAAAAATTAATCAAAAGCTACCCATTTTTCCAAAATACTCTAATTTAAAATTGTTCTTTAAATAGGTGAAAATGAAATTAGTAAATTGACGTCACAATTTATCAAACAAGAAGAAGAAAATTTTGCTCTTTTTTGTTATGTTAATGAATTGAATGACGAAGTTGAAAGTTTGCAAACTCGCGTTGATTCGTTAAGATCTTCTATTGATGAAGCTAGAGAATTAAATATTGATAGGGGTCGTAAACAGGCAGAAACTTTGGAAAATATATCTCAAAAATTAAAAGAAGAAACTGATTTGGCTGATGCTGCTGAAAATAAACTGAAACAAGTTGGTTTTCTGTTTTTATTTTTTATACGTTATTTTAAATATTTAAGCAAAAGGGCTAAAGTTTTTTATTTTACCTTATTGAAGGAAAAATATTTTCATTTGTAAAATAAGTATCTAAAATAATTTTTTCTGTAAATTCTAGTTTTCTCTTAAACGTTATCGTGCTTTTTATCATTTATACTTATCATAAATCTCATTTTGCTTCATAATTAAAGGAACTGGAACTTGATTTGTTTTTCTCAGGGTTTTAAAAATTTTCAATAATCTCGTAACCAATGCATTTTAACTTTTAACAAAGCTTAGAAAAAATTATTTTGGTCAATGCGACTGTAGTCGTATTTAATATAATAAACATTTCTAATACGAGTTTCAGAATACTTTTTCTCTCCAATAATGACAGCCTCTTGAAATTGGAATACATAATCCAGGAAAATGCTAAATTTTAGCGTTGAACTAAACAATGTAGAAATTAGCTTTTAAGCCACCTTATTGAAAAAACACATTGTTTTCACTGTGTAAAAATATTAATTTTTCCAAATTGTAAATAATTTAACATATAATGCATTGGCTTCGAGGTACCTTAGACCATTTTTGGGTCCTAAAAATTAAAAAATGCTATAAATAAAAAATTCTAATTTAATTGGAAAATAAATTTCTGAAATTTAAAAAAAAAAAGGGATTTAATTTCCTAACAGACGGTTTCAGCTAAAAATAAAATTTTTTTTCTGATTTTGCAGTGTAATGAAACATTAGAACAACTACTAAAAGGCGTAGAAAGTTTATTCTCAACAATACAGTGTGACGATTCATCAATATTAGAACTTTTGGGCAACAAAGACGAAGTAACAATGAATAACGTAATGCTATATCTTGGTATTATTGAAAAACGCATAATTGATATGTTCAACAAAGTTCATTGGATCGATAAAGTGCAAAAACGCAGTGAATTACGTTTAGATGAAACTAAAAAACCAAAATTAAAAATTCAACCCATTACTAAAGTTGCACCAACCCAACCTTGTCCTTTGTAAGTATATACCTTTCATCCTTATGCATACATTTCCTTTTCATCCCATTGCACTTCCTTATATCAAGTGATATTTGATACTTTTTTAATAAACTCTTGTATATTGTTCAACGGAAATTGTGTAAATTACATGCATTATAATGTTTTTTTTTTTGTTTTACATTACTTGTTTTATGTTATTAATTGTTAATTTTGTAATTTTAAGATGCGTTGAAAAAGAAGAAATGCAAAATGTATCTGATGATATTGAAAAACCATTGACATTAGAAGAAATAAATAATAAATTAAAATTAAGATTAAATACTGATCATAAAACATTGTTACATAATGTTTCTGGTTGCCATTTACCAGCTTCAAGAAAAATTATTCAAAAACGTTTTCAAGAATGATTTATAAGTCTGAATTTTTGTTAATTTTTATTATTAAAAAATTTTGTAAATATCATTATACATGTTTAATGTTTAAATTAATAAATTAAAATACAAAAATTAATTTTTTACTTTTTTTTAAATTTTAGCCAATAAATTATTTGGTTCAATTTTTCAATGAACTTGTAGAAATAAATGTAGTTGATTTTTTTGAAGATTTCATGCTTAATGCATCATCTTGTTTTGTTTTCCAATGAATTTTTAATGCTTCTTTCCTGACGCCTAATGATTTTATACCATCGTCTTTAAAAGTTTTCTTTCTTGAATTTGCTGTTTCTACAATTCTTACTAATTCATTTATCGTTCTTTTTATGTGAAGTAATTGCTGTTCTAAATCATCTTTGCTAGCTTCAGCTTTTATATTTTTTCTATGACAAATTTGTTTGTAAAGATTCCATATAGAAGCACGAATTTGCGCATTTTCCAAATCTTTTTCGGCACTTGCTGATTTTATTTTTGCAACTATTGTTTCCCAATTTATTGTATCTGATTTTGCACGCTTGTAACGATTTTGAAGTTCGGCTACTTTGGCATTTAATTCCATTAAGTTTTCAGATTCTTCCTCTGTTAATTTTTGCTGTAAAAATTTAGATATTTATTAGAAGTTTTATAAAATTATGAAAATTTTTAAATACGAACCAAACGTCTGCTGGTATCTTCTATTTTATCAAAAGTTTCATTTTGATTTTCAACAAGAGTATTTTTCGCTGCTACTAAAGTTTCGTATCGATTAAAAATGTCAGAAATCGTTTGAAATTCGTTTGTATCCTTTACAATATTTTCAAGAAATATTTGATATGGTTTAAATTTTTCTATTAAATTTTGCATATTTTCGCTGACTGATTCTAAATATGTAATATTTTTTTTTAACTTTTCAATCTGTTAAGAAATTTAAAATAACGTAAATCTTTGAAATGATTTTTAAAAAAATTAATCATTATTATTACTTCATTCTGTCGAATCACTTGATTTTCTTGTTCAGTTTTAATTTTTCGTTCTGCACGCTCGCGCTTTTCTTTATTTTCTTTTACGAAATCATTAAATTTTATAAAAGAATGGCGAAGCTGTAATTCTTTGTTGCTCAAGTCTTCCCAATTTTTATCATAAGTCTTTCTTAATTCTGAGTATTCTTCAAGTTTATTTTCTAAAGTACTATTTGCCGCAAAAAGTTCTCGTCGAGCTCTTAGTAAATCGATTACTGGTTCGCCTTTTATAATGTCCCATTCTGGATAATGCCTGAAATTCATTAAAAATTTTTTAAACGTCATACCTATATTTTTAATATAGCCTAAAGCCAATTAAAATAATTTTTAATCACATTAAATTATTATAGGTACCTATAATTTTTAATTTTATAATATACTTAATTTTGATTTAAATAATAAATAACTCATCTTTTAAGTATAAAAATTTTAATGATGAACTTTTTTTTTAAATCATTTAAAGATAGAATTTATAAGAAAGAAAACAATAATTTTAAGGAAGTTTATACCTATTTTTCAAATATTTGAATTTTTACTACAGTCTACCCAGCTGATAATAAAACAAATTTCTAAACAGTGTCAGCATCAGTTAAGAAAAAAATCAAGTAAATTTTAGATTTTAACTATAAAGTAGTTGGTAACAATGACGTGAATATAACCGCTAAAACCAATTTCAAGTCATTTTAGGTTAGTCTTGATAGAAAAAGCGGCATAAAGCTTGATGTTCTTTGTTTTATGCAGTTTGTAACGAACTTTTGCCAAAATAGGTAAAAACTAAACCAAGAATTCATTATTTATGTGTGTTTGTTTCAAAAATTTATGCATACCTAATTCGATAAAAATAATTATCATAAATTTTCTACTTGTTTTTTATTGTTAAAAATAAATAAACAGGTAATTTTTAGCATATTATTTGGTATTAACGAATGTTTTGAAACTAAAAACGTGTAAATTTATTAAAGGCTTGCAAATAAATTGTGTTGACAAATAAAATTTCCACAATTATTAGCACATCTGTAAATTAAAAAAATGAATATACTTACAAGCCAAGAATATCATGGGAAGGAAAATACTTCCCCAAAAGGAATTAAAAGAACAAGAAGCCTTGATTCAGAAAATATTGGTAAGTTTTTAAATAGTTTTTACATTCATAGTATTTTATCTAAAATAATTAAAATATATAGCTAAATTTAATATATTTTTAAAATAAATATTAATTAATTTTAAATACGTTTAAAAAATAATTTTGACCATGTTGAATTATAAAATAAAATTTTTTCTAATTTTTTAATTAATATGTATATTATTGATTTAATTTTTTAGTATCAAATCTTATAATTATTTAAAATCATAAAATCATTAAATTTTAATAATTTTTTTTAAGACACTTAGCCAGTTAAAATTTTATTTTCAGCTAACGATCAAAGCGATGGTGAAGAAAATAGTAAGTCATCTAAGATTTGCAAGTTAGCGTCATCAAGCAGTACTTCTTCTATGAGGCAAAAATTTGAAGCAACATCAATTTACAGATGTAAGTCAATTTTAAAAAAATAATTTCATAATAAAGTACAAATGCTTATAGAACTTGTAATATTCTTTCATATTCATTATCAATCAGCTGATTTAGCGGAATCTATGAGCTTTGGAACAAACAATGTAACCAGTCAGACGATTAAAGAAAAACCTGATGTAGAAATGTCAGAAGTAAATGTTGCTGCTGAAGACAAAGAAATTGCTCATTTAATTAATGAAAATCATAATTATATGATAACTGTTGAAAATTGTAATGAGACTACCAACAGACCAGGTAAAAATTATTAATTTTTGTTAATTTAATTTAAAAAAATGGTTTATTATAAGCAGATATTTTATTTAAAACTTATGTAACTAAATTAAAAGTAATTTTTAATATAAAAAAAAATTATTAATATGAAATTGCTTATTTAGATATTGAAACTAAAATTTTAACTGATAAGAATGTTGCTGTTTCTGAACACGAAACACTTTCAAATAAAGTTGAAGATGACGAAGTTTCCGAAGTTTCCTACAGTATGTTAAAAATTTTTTCATATACAAAGTTTTACACAAAATTATATAAATTTTTTTTTTTCTTTTTATTCAACATGATTAATAAATTTAATTTTTTTTATAGCTTCAGAAACTTCATTGGGAGACAATTCTTCAGAAATAAAAATGTCTGAAAACAACTTCATGACTGTTGAACAAAATAATTGTGATAAGAAGGATGAAAAGATTGCAACTCATAACTTCCCTAACGCAGGTAAAAATTTTAATGGGGATATTTTTTTTATTATGCAGATAAGGTAAAAAGTCTTAATTTTACTTATTTAACAGAGTATAACTTATTTTGTTGAATATTTTTTTTCCTTTTTCTTTATAAAACTTACAAAAAAAAAAAAATAAATAAAAATAAGGAATCTTAAGTCTATTCTAATTTTTTAATAAATTCAGACAATTGTATGGTCTTAAAGTATAATAAGAGACAAATTTAATTTAATTTACATAACTGTTAAACAATAAGCCTATTTTTCTAAATATCCAATTTTTTTTTAATTCCTCAGCAAAAAATACCAGTAATAATAACCATGTTAATCCCATGATATCCAAGCAAAAATTCAGTCAATCAATTTCTTCAATAGGTATAAAATAATTTAAAATTATAATTAGTTATATAATACAATATTATATAACTTTTAAAATGGATGTTCATATTATTAATTTTAGTTTCAAATAATGGAACACCATCAAATATCAACAATGTTAATGCAAGCCTTGTGGTTCAAGCTTCTACATCTTCCAACAATATTCCATTAGGTAAATATTTTCAATTTAATTATTAAATAAATAATTTAACTATTAAAAAAAAAAAAAAAAAAATTTCAGCAATTTTCAATAATTGCGACAATGTTGTAGAAATAACAAGTAACAATGATAAAGAAATGGTACAATCCTCAAAGACAAGTAATAACATTTTTTCATTAATTTATTAACTTTAATTTAAATTTAAATATAAAAATTTTAACTTTTTAAATTCTTTAGATAACGATCTATATAACTTATTATTGGAAGTTAAAAATGAATTAGCAAGGGTATCAAGAAGACTCGATCGACAAGATTTACTTTTAGAAACAATAAACAGTGCAAACAATTTAAATTTACAACCTATTTTTGCCGAACCATTTGAAGTTAAGTACAATATAAGTTTACCTATGAACAAACTTGAAGATTTTGCCAGGTTTAATGAAAGGCTCTCTACAGAAATAACTTTTTGCACTGATTTTGTAAGTTTATATTTAAATATTAAAATATTTGTAGTAATTAAATCAAAGTTTTTAATGATCATTACAACACAAATTATTTTAGGTTGCAAGTTTGTGCGCTCTTATAGATAATGAAATTATTCTAACCAGAAATTTGATAAATATGCTTAAAAAATACATGTCAAAGGATCTGGTATTGCAATTTACTGCTTCAAGAATAAGTAGCAATAAATTAATTTTGAGAGATACTTTCTTCTGCGTTTGCATGTTACGTAAGTTATGAAAAACTAAATAAATATTTTATTCAACTAAAACATTAAATTAAATTTTTAGAAGCTACAAGATTATCAATACATACCAGACTATTACCATTAGAACAAGAACGAGCTTTTAAGAAGTCTTTAGTATCTGCTATCAATAGCGCTAAAAACTGGCACAATGAGCATGTACCATATTAGCTGTTAATAATTTATACAATAAGGTATAAATAATAATTATATACTTTTGCATGAAGTTGTGAGAAAAAATTTTAATTTTGTTAATTAAAAAATTCAAGAATTAAACAGAGTTTAAGAAAATATATAGTACTTTATTATATAACATAAAATAGTTTAAATTTTTAATTAAAAACAAATTTATTTAAAAAAAAAATTTGATACATAAATAATTATAAAATTATAATAGTTGCTAACACTTTTTTATTTTATAAAAAGTATAATATTTACAGCAAAATATTCCTATATAGTGTCTTATTTTATTTAGATTAATCTGGTTTTAATTGTGCTTTAAGCTAGTATATAGATAATTTAGCTAACATATTAAGCTCAGCGATAATATAATTATAATATAAATATAATTAAAAATCTATGTTAACATGAATTTATATGTCTTAATAAATTTCTTACTTAATAATTGAAGTATTTGAATATTTTATACAAAATATCTTTCACGTGTTAGTTTGTGTGTACTTTTAAAATAATTTTATTAATACATACGTAATAGCATTGTTTTCATTTTTTGATTTAATGTACTCAGCAACAGCATCGATTTCATTGCTAGTGATTGGAGGTCTTTCCTTTTTACTTATTTGGATTCCTGTATTTATTTTTGATGCCATAATTTATTTTTTATTCGATGTAACTGTAATTAACATTGGCAGGAACTAAAAAATAAAAGCATAAAATTACTTGAATATCGTCAATGACAACGTTTTCACTTCGATCAAACATTCAAAAAATAAGTCTTGCCAATTTCACTATTCAAAAGTACCTATTTTGAATAAAAGTATATATACAGTGCAATATAAAATTTTCTTCACAATAATTAAACATTTGAAAGGAAATATGAGTATTTATTCAGTCAGAACTTTTCTTTGAAAAAAAAAAAAATAATAAAAAGTAAATGATTATAGTTTTTGTAGTAGATGAATCCAGAAAAGTGAAAACAATAATGTCAATTGAAAATAAAAATAAAATAGTAACTTAACATTATGCTTCATTGTCATTAAATTTTGTATAAAAAATAATGTAGTTAAATTAATACTTAGATTCTATATAAATTTGATTAGTTTTTGTTATGCATACTGTTTTAATATTTTGCTCTAGTAATTAAAACAAAAAAGAAATTTTTTCAAACAAAATTTTTAAAATTCTATAATAAAATATAATATATGTAAGTTTAATTAGGAGTTAATTGTGGTAATTAAATAAGTTTAATTTTTTGTAATGTTAGTTTAAACTGTTGCCAGCTAATTAATATTAAAATTTTAAGATTTTATTTCTCACATAAATTCTAAACAAATTTGTATGTTTTCTTATGTACTTACATAGGTACAGAAGTTTATAATGTGACCGATAATGTATAAAATATTAATTTTGAGGAAAATTGCTTATTTATCAAGTACTTTATATATTTTTATGCTAAATTACATTTTAAAAATAATCTTAAAAAAAAAACAAGAGGATTGTGATAATTCGATTTATAAAATGAGACTATGTGTAATTAAAAATAATATGTGTTACATTTAACGAAGAAATTTCAGAAGCCTATGCTAGTTTAATTAATCCAAATCCATTTATAATAAAATTAGATTAGTACCTAAGATAGTATGAACATACAATAATTTTTTAATCTATAAATTAATTCTGTATCAATGATTTTATCATTTGGTTTAATCATAGATTTTTAAAAGATTTAAATTTAATATTGCATGTATATATACAGTATTTTGTAAGATAAAATAACTATGTTATAGATCAAACCTTTTGACTTAAAATTATTCACTTTTGCATTTATTAACTCAAATATTATAATAAATATAATTACATTCATTTACATTATATATTTTTATTGTAAGAAAATTGCCCTCGATTTAAAGTTTTATATAACGTGTAAGAAATTTAGTTGTAATGGTAAACAAAAAATAACGCAAATTAAATCTGTTCGTTCTTTCTAGCCAATACAATCAAAATATACAAATTCTTAATTTTAGAAAATATGTAAGGTTTGAAAAATCATTTTCTTTAAACTGTAAAATTAGCAAATATAAGTTTTGAGTACAATGGCTAGGCAAATAAAATACATTCTCTCCTAACAAACAATGAAATTTTCATTTGCTTCGTTACAGTATTCAGAAATGATTGTAACTGAAAATCTATAGCTAATAAAAATATTTTTTTTTACTGCCAAATAATGCAAGATTTTAAAAATCGTCTAACGTAATATAAAAATGTGATTGCCGCAAAATATTTGATAAAACTAATTGGTAATAGTAAGCCCCATTTATTATGATAAAAAATTTCAAATTTAATCAGTTGTTGAATTAGTTCTTACTGCTAATAAATAAAACCTGTTAACAGTATCGCGAATAGAAAATCCTACTCAGGGTGATAATTAGTTATAACTCATAAGAACTCTGGGGACCTTCAACGCGACTTTGTGAATCTCTTGTAATTAATTACAACTATAGAGCTATAAATTAATGAAATGTTGTTTATTATCTAGGAAAAAATCTAGATATAAACCTGTCGAACCTGAAGGAAACAAAAAAATATATGGATGTATAAAAAATTGGTTTTAATTTTTTTATTTGGATTTCCTGATCCACATTACCATTAAAATACAAATTTTTATTCATAATTTTTTTATTCTTGCTGCAGTTTTAGTTTACTAATTTGACTTATAAAGAGCTAAATATTAGATGACAGGATTTCCTCATGAAAAAAAAAAATTTATGCAATTTGGAATCTACCATGCATAAGCACTAATTTTAATTTTCCAGGAATTAATTTATTAATTGATTAAAATGCTAAAAATGCTAAAAATTAAATTACCTAATCCAACAATTTTTTCAAAATATTTTGAATATTAGAAAAATTTTCAAGATTTCTAATATATTAGAAAAATTACTCTAGAAAAATAATCGGGGCCCCTATATTATATGATAATCGCCCCTTACAATAGCTTGCGTTTGCTACTGTAGTTTGAACATTACTAAAAGAAGTCTGAATCTCAGGTAGAGTTAGGTCTTTTTCATTTCCTTAAAAAATCTTCACATTGAATCATCTTCAGATATACAAAGTATAGGGTGATTTCATATAAATTATTCCATGTGGACTGAGAGGACAACAAAAATTGACTATTGATTCAAAATGTCCTGCTGGTTTTTTTAACAAGCATATAATATATTTATTTATTTGGAGTACGAAACTTTTAATATAAAGGTAGGATGTTATTATATCGGTTATTATAATCATATTTATTAATAAAATAGCTATTTGTTAATTAAAGGAATAGAATATTAAAATTTGGCCTGCGTGACTTATAACACGTAGTTTTAAAAACAATTGATGTGTTGCGCATATGTACCGGGTAGAACAATATTATTAACCTCGTTCTTAATGCATGTGATGAAAAAAATATTAAAAAGGACTATCTAAATTATTTTCCGGATTATGTATTTCGTAAAAATGTTAACTTAAAAATTACATTCGTCACAGATAATATATTATGTCAGGACGAGTGTCAAATATATATTGTAAGTCAGTAAGCAAGAAAGGTCTGATTGAACCATAGCTGGTTCTGTTGTTGTATATGGGGGTTAATAATTTACGTCCCACTATTAGAAAGGTCAAATCTTCCCGAAATTTGGGTCACATATATTTTTTGGATTACAGAGTTTATTATTAAAAATAATAACATTTTGGGCTAGCTATAAAATATCTCATATCTCGGTTTTTTTTAAAGCCATTGTTCACCGTGGGTCTTAATTTACTTACTTTCTGGCTAAGACCCTCAGGTGTATTCAGCTACTTATTTTCAAGGATATTTTGTTTTTGGGTTTTATTTCATTTCAAATTCATAATAATTGGAGTAAAATCGCGTCAGTAAATAAGATATTTAGACTGAAAATACAATTGTTTTATCAAAAAAAAGTAAAAATATTCGATAACCAGGTAATTTCGTTCCACAAGCTTGCTTGATAGTTAGATTTCCCATCCACCGCAATGTCCTTAACTTTTAGTAAACAAATTTTGGTTACCAAAAAAATAATCAAACGAAAGTTTATTTTACATCTACGTTCCCAACCTCAGCTAAGCCAGAACTCTATTAGAAAAATTTAAGATATTTAAAATATATTTAAAATTGAGCATTTTAAAAACCAAAAACTTGCAAAGTTAGTGATAAAAATGGCGTATTACGAAGAATCAAAGTAACCCTTCTACAAAAATATAAGATCAACCGGAATTATTGTTTTGGTTAAATTGCAATTGGCATTTGGAAGATTAATCGCTATGTTACTGTAACCTGTACGCTGATGTTTTTCTAGTCCCAGAAAATCTATTCGCGTGAACGGAGGGTAATTGAAGCGCATTTTAACATAAATAAACCGATCACAACTATACTGTCTAATTTGGTATTCCAATACAGTGACCTCCCTTCGTAAGATAAAAACTTCGTTGCTAACATTGTAGGAAGGGCGTCAAGTTCTTTTTTTTAGAGGTCCAGTTATGTGACCAATCTTTCTCTGGGTACCGGTTCGAAATGTAATAGTTAAAATATACTTTAGCAGTCGTATTTGTTCGTCAAGTTGTCAGCTAAAATATTTCCTTGTTAATTTTTTATTTGCGTATTTTTTTGAAATTTTCTGTATGTTTAGCACGAAAGTAGATCACGCTTAGACTTCACATTTTCTATATAATGAACCGTAGGCGTAGGTTATTCATACTTTTCCCCGTGTGCTGTCACCGTGGTTATACAAATTTTTCTGGATAGGGACCACAAAAATACGATTTCCTGACTGCTACACCAAGAAAATCGTAATTTTTTGCCACTGACGCAGAAAAATTGTATACGACCCTTGGCCATAAAAAAAGAATGCCCCAAATCAGCTTCACCTCGAAAGGTGATGCGACTAGTGCCATTCTTTATTTTTCTGGACATGGGTCGTAATATACTATTTATGAACCTTCTAATTTGTATTTCATGAGCAATTTATAATAGGATTTATCATTTCGATCAAATTTCATACGAATTTATGTTTTTTATATTGAGATTGAAAAAATGACTCAGATGATTTCCTTGATTAGATGTATATAATTTGCAATGAGTTATAGCTATTAACTATAATAATATAAGCTAGCTTATAATAGCCTATACAAAAGCTCTAGTCTAAGGTAGGTGATTTTGTTTTGTATTTCGAAATAGTTTTGTAATTCAAAATATCATTTTTTTCTTACGATTACCTTGGTGTTATTGTGTTCAGTTAATCATTCCATAGTTACTATCGAATATTATCTATTGTTAATCCTATAATTATATACGCATTTGAAAAAATATGCATATAAAACCTTTTTTAAGGCAGTTCTCTCATGAACACTAGATGTATCGTAGCTTTTTTTTTGAAACAGAGATATTTGGCCATATTCATAATAATTTATTCACTCACGTAAGAGTTGAAGTATTTTTTGTTTTTTAAAAATTTAAGTTGTTTATAAAAATGGTTTTTCGAAAATTTTTCCACGGGTTCTCCAGCTGATATTGACTGTTCTTCAAGATATTCCAAGCAGAATTTGGATCCAAACCGCCCAGACCTGGCTCGCTTTGGCTTTACGACTCGCTTAAAAGCTACGTTTTAATATGTTGTATTTTGTTTAAAAATTTAACATTTTGGAATTTTTTTTCATTTTCTTGTTCAATAATACACACAAAACGTCAGCTTTTTCATACATGTCCATGGACACATTATACACGATTACGGTAAAATATCTGTTTCAAAAAAAGGCTACAATACACTCAGTGCTAATGAGAGAAACACAAAGTTAGTTTCACCAGAAATGAAACCATTTCTAAGGGTTACTTCAATGCCTGAAGAAAAGACTTTGGTATCGTCTCGCAATTTTTATTTCCAGATCTCGTCTCAGTCTCGTCTCGAAAACCAAAACGAGATCGAGACGAGATCTGGAAATACGAAATTTTTGTTTTTTAAAAATTAGTATTTTTCGTCCGGTAATTATAATTATTTTGAAATGATATGTGCTTGAGGTGGTGAAAAATGTAGACCTATAAAAATTTTCTAAGCGTCAAAAGTCTAATTTTAGTAGGTAACAATTAACAATGCTCGACAGTCAAGGTTTGAGATGAGTATGCAGTGTGTAGTACTTGATAAAACTAAATCATTATAATAATAAATTATGGAAACTATAAAATCAGTAAATTTAGTTATTTTGATCGAATTATATGAGAAAGCATCTTAAGTACTGCATTGGATTCGTCATTCTTGCTGTTCTTGGTGTATAATCAGATCAGATTGTTTTAATTAGTTATAGGGATATAAGAAATTGATTCTGAACAATATTATAGCTATTATACCATTCGGAGTAAAATTTAGTGGTCTGAAGTTAATTACATATTCGAATCTTATACGAATTTAGGTGACTTTTAGGAAAACACTCCAGCAGCAGTTAAAAATACTTTATTTTGACGATCGGATTAATTTATTTCTAGGGCCAAGAATCCAAAGCTCTTTGATTATTTTCTTCAAACGGGGCTAAACTTTCACAAAATGATCAACGAAGCTTTTTGTTAAGACGTCTTAAGTTTAGTCTAAGTGTCATTGTCATAACGGAGTTTACACTCGCCCAAAAGATGAAAGTCATCTTAGAGACAAAATAAGTATACACTCCAACTAATATACGGTTTAAGGTATTTTATTACTGGCCGTCGTCATATTTATTCTGATACAGACCTCGTGTTTTTCGGTAGACCAAAAAAAGGATTGATCTCACGTTTCTTGAGTCGCTGATCACAAATTTTGGAATCGGTTTTATGGGAAATTGTGGCTTCACCCTTAAATTTGCAAAAACTAACCTTAAAAAGGAGTATTTTTGAAGTATTTACTATTTGAGTGTCCAGATTAGGTCCATACAGGTTTTTTGGGTCGCTGATTACAAATTCTGGGGCGATTTAAATTTGCAAAAACATAAAATACATAAAAAATCAACCTTTTAGGGATAGTTTTAACAAATTTAAGGGTGAAGCGCCAATTTCTCATTGGTATCATGACCTCAAAATTAGTGATCACCGATCCACAGGGTGTCTACTACCTGGAAAAATAGGGAAAACCCTGGAAATGCAGGAAATTTAATTTTACCCTGGACGAAATCAGGGAAACGGCTAGTAACAAAACACCCCCACTCCATATATTCGAGTACAATACGAAATAATGCCAAAAATTACACTCTTTTTCTTATACAAACGTAAATCAACCCATTCTAGAAATAAAAACCGAAGATATTATATGAGTTTGGTTTTTAATTCAAAATTTTATATGTAAATTATACCATAAGAGTTTTTAATAACTCGGTCCTTATGAAAAACCAAACTGATATGAGTCTTTCTTTCTAGGTAAAGTCGATTATTTCAAATATGGCTTAAGCCTGTTTGTCAATAAGGGGAGATTATAAAGGTGTCTTAAACCAGTTGCTACCCTGAAAATCGTAATTTGGCAATCAGTAGGCTGTATCTTCTGTTTAGGCAATGGTGCTTAGGCTAAACTTTGGGTATTTTTTAAAAATGTTCTATGGAGCATGTTAAAGTTTAACCTGTATTATAATTTACTAAATCGGAATTATTTTAAGTCTTATTTTCGTATTTCCAAGGTACCCTGTTCCATATTAACAACAGAAAATCCCCTGAAATAGTTAACCTCCCTGAAAGAAGGAATATTCATCAAGCCTCCTAATAATTATGAGCCGGATATAACTCATAAAAATGTATTATATCAACTAAGAGAAGGTCTACTACCTGATGGGAAGACTCAATCTAGGGTACTTTGGTTACCTTGAACGAATCCGAATATTCATGTTTATCATAATATACATAGACTGACTATGTTTGTACTGATTAAAACTTACTGGTCGAACGTAATAAACCCTATCAGTGTATAAGATTTAGAAAATTGGCTAATCTAATATAACTTCTAAATACTTATAACCTCATCAACCTTGTTAATCTTCATACTGAATCCGTGGCCAAACATCCAGAAATACGTTATTTCGGTCGCCGCAATAGTACATTTAAAGCTGACAGCCACAAGTCACTTAAATTCTTGGAGGCTTCTAGTAGCTTGTTTGACTATTAAATTACGAAAATAATGATTTATTTTCTACCTCCAAAATATCGCTGTTTTAACTTTTAATAAAAAACCACGGTTTTACATTACAAGTGTCAAACAACGTGAAAAAATAATTATGGATTCAAAATTACAATAAAAATGCTATACTTGCTCGTGTATACAACTGAATGAATTCTAAATATTTTATACCTGGTTAACAAATAGCTATTTGACAACTTGCACATTAAAAGGCTACTTTCTATCCTGGTCGGGAAGTCTATTTTGCCTTTTTTACGTAAAATATTGTTCTTACTATAAATAAGTTAGCTAAACTTGCATACAAAAGTTAATTTGTGAATGTGATATTGCTGTTCTGAAGGCTCGTAATCGTAAACCCATCGTACCTACTTGGGAAAAATGCATTTTTTCAAACACGTTAGAAAATAGCTATAATTCCTGTTCTGTTAATTTTCCGGATAGTTAAGAATTTATATACACATTAGTATAGATTTTAATACTTTTTTTAGAAAAGTTATAACTTAGCAAAAGATATCGTCTGAAAGCTCAATTTACCATATTTTACGTAATTTATATATGATTTATCCCTATAAATGTAATTATAAGACTTAGTATGTCATATAATTTTAGATAATTTAATGAATTTTTTAATTAAAAAATAATTTTCTATTTAACAATTTAATATTTTCTCGCAATTTTTAGCTCCGCAAATGTTTAATTTCTTTTACCTATAAAATTGACACGAAGTGCATACTTATAAAATACCTAAATACTCATATTTTCTTTTAATAATTTTCTTCACACTCCCTTTTTTTCTACAATTTTACCCCCTACCACATTTTCTCTTCGTCCTTGGGGCGCGTGTATTTCGCGTTTATCGCAATGGCGCCGTGAGTGCTCTTACTCTCTTGTGTAATGGTGTAGGTAGTATATTTATAATCTAAATTTGATAAATTTGAGTAATTTTCGTAATTGAATATTTTTTTCTTTCAATAAATAGTTAAAATTTTCTTAGTAAATTGTCATTAGTAAAAAATAAAAAAATTTTTTCTAAATTTAACCTTTATGACAGAAATAATTCGTGAAGTCAAAGTATGAAAAAACTATACCTTAATATGAATTTTGAGATCAATTGCTACATGTTAGAGTTAATAGGTAGTTAATAGAGGTAAAAAACTCAGAATTTAACGATTGATAACAATAGAAAACATCCCACGCGAACTGATTTTGTCCACGAAGAAGGTGTCTGCGAGGGCATGCTTGTGTATATACAAAGGAATAAATTATAAGAAAAGAAAACATTCACAGGGCGCAGTTTATTCATTAGAAATTTAGGGATCATCGCTCGAATTCAGATTTATTATTTCTATGTTAGTATGCTTTTTAAAAATAATTTCTAGGTATCTTTTAATGTTTGGAAAAAGTTAAATAGAAAAATAAAAAATATCTTATGTGTCATTTTGTTAAAAAAAAAATTGCGAGAAAAATTGCTTCTGAAAGTAGCTAAATTGTTTCTTTTTTGTGTACCTCTAAGTAAATAAAGTACTATAAACAAAAACAAATATGCATGTTTTAGATAAATATTGCAATGATATATTAAAATCTCTTTATTACACAAAGATTAGAAAAATAAGAAGAGGAAGTGCAATAACCCAAGTTTGATCAAGTAAAACTTTTTTGGTATTTGCAAAAAAACAAAAAGATAAAATAACCATGGCTAATGAGGAGGCATTGCCCAAAAGAAAATTGGTAAATATTGATTGTGATATTTATTTACTTACCTTTTAAATTTCTATAATATTAAACTCGAAATTTTGTATTAGATTTCCATTCTCGAAAATTTGACTTTATTTAATTATTTTAATAAAAAATACAAACATTAATTTTACTTGATAGTAATTATAAAGTTTTTGTTTTGTTTTTAAAATAAATTTTAAAAGAAAATATTAATGTATAAAAATAATCTTTAGATTATTATAACATGTGTTACTTTTTTTCTTCTGTACTTGTTTATAAATAAAAATTGTAAACATTAACCTTAAAATTAGAATAGAATTAAGTTATTGATTAATTGAAAAACTTTAATTTTCAATTTTTTTTAATTTTATTTTTATTATAATAGCGAGAAAGAACTAGAAAACGTTACACTGATGATTGGGCAATAGATGAAGTCAACGAGACCAGAGGTTTTCTGGTAGAAGAAAAACTTGAAAATGAAAAATATAAAATTGATAATTTTAAGGGCCTTTATTGTGAAATGAATGGCTCAGATGTAACTGTAGAATATTTACAAAAACATGGTCTTCATATACCCATATTAATTAGAGAAAAAACAGGCTTAGGGATTCAAGTACCAAGTCAAAATTTTTCAGTTAGTGATGTTAGAACATGTGTCGGTAAGTATATATTTCTAAAAATTTAATTTATTTAGTATTTTTAAAAAATTGACAATTTCTATTAAGGTTCTAAAAGAATGGTAGATGTTATGGATGTAAATACTCAAAAAAATGAAGAAATGACAATGAAAGAATGGCAAAGATATTATGAAGATGAAAACAAAGAACGTTTGCTAAACGTTATATCATTAGAATTCAGTCATACAAAATTAGAAAATTATGTGCAATCACCGAAAGTTGTCAGAGAAATTGATTGGGTTGATGTAGTTTGGCCAAGGCAGTTGAAGGAATCTCAAACAGAATCAACCAATTCCCTTGATGATATGATGTATCCAAAAGTTCAGAAATATTGTCTAATGTCTGTTAAAGGCTGTTACACTGATTTTCATGTTGATTTTGGTGGAACTAGTGTATGGTATCATATTTTGAAAGGGGGAAAAATATTTTGGCTTATTCCGCCAACTGAAAAAAATTTAATGTTATATCAAAATTGGGTTCTTAGTGGTAAACAATCAGATGTTTTTTTTGGTGACTTAGTTGATAAATGTGGAAGGATAACATTAAGTGATGGAATGACTATGTTTATTCCTACTGGTTGGATACATGCTGTATACACTCCAGAAAATTCCTTAGTTTTTGGTGGTAATTTTTTGCATAGTTTTGGAATTGATAAACAATTACGCATTGCTCAAATAGAAGAGCAAACTAAAGTACCTCATAAATTTAGGTATCCATTTTTTACAGAAATGTTATGGTAATATTTTGTTTAGCATTTTTATTTTTTTTTATCTGTTGATATAATTTTAATACATGATTTCTTTATTAGGTACGTTTTGGAAAAATATGTACATACCTTGCTAGGTCGAACTCATTTAGATCTTGAAGATAATCAAAATATTATTTTAAAAAGTGAAAAGCATACACATTTAACGTCATTTGAACTTCATGGCTTAAAAACAATTGTCATGTACTTGCATTCTCTAGCACCATCAAAAAAAAATGTTCCTGAACATATAAAAGATCCTGTTGCTTTAATTCATGATGTACGCTGTCTTGTAGAACAACATAGACTTGATAATCCAGAATTAGCTGTAACTGGAATTCCAGTATTACCACCACCTAAAGACTTATCAATTGCAGAGAGAGAAGCATTAAGTTATAAAAGAAAAAAAGTTTATAAACCAGTTGTTATGCAAGATCGTCCTGTTAATAAAGGAGTTCCACGCAGAAGGAGAACAAGGTGTAAAAATTGCGAAGCCTGCTTGAGAACAGATTGTGGAGAATGCGTTTACTGTTTAGATATGGTCAAATTTGGTGGAAGTGGAAGAGCAAAGCAAACTTGTCTGAGAAGACAATGCTTAAGACCCAACTTACCAATTACGGCAGCATGCAAATACTGTAATTTAGATGGTTGGGGCCAAACTCCAGCACCGTTAGTTGGAGGGAAATCAGCAAATGTAGAACGTTCAACATTAATGGAATGTTCAATTTGTAATGATATTGTTCATCCTAACTGCCTTAACCGTGATGTACAAAATGCTGTTGTTAGTGATGACATACCTAATAGTTGGGAATGTCCTATTTGCTGTGAAAATGGCAGAAACTTAAAATCTAAAAGTGGCAAAGGAAGACCGAGAAAACCCTCAATACCTAATTCTACATCATCCGTTGATAATGAACAATCTATGTCATCATTTAATAAAAAAATCAAAATTGAAAATATTGAGGTATACAATTATTTTAATTATCTACTTAACTTATTTTATTTTTTACCTGCCTGCGAACTTAAAACTAATTTGCATGCACTGTAAAACTAAGCAGGGAAAAAATCGGAAAAAATATAATATGTATCATGTTAGCAAAACTTTAGACCCTAGCATTTTTGAGCCATGGTTAATTGAGCAAAACATGTTATGTATCTATTCCATCTATTTGCTCTTTAAGGGACATTCAGACGAGATAAATTTTGTAGCCCCTTTCAATATTTACACCCTCTCATATCATTCCATTCACATGTTAAATAATTCAAAGTGGGAGTAAATGTTGAAGGTGGGGGGTTCAAAGTGTGCAGGTGAAAAATTCTTGAGAATGCTTTACATTTTTAAATCACGAGATTGATATATATAATAAATATATAAAAAATAATTGATAAAATAGTTGAAAAAACATGTACCACCGGACCTTCTAATCTTCAAAACCTTATATATTATAAGCCTTTTTTTTTCGCAAACTTTCTAAAAATCCTCAAAATGCCTTCTTTTTTTTCAAAAATGCCAAAAAACCTTCTTTTTTAGATACTATTTTTTTTTTTTTAAATCAAAAAATGTAAGAAAGTGTCGGTAATGAGACATTTTCAGTTAAACTTTTTTGAATGATTATTTTTTTTTTGTTTAATTTGTTTATTTTTAAGTTTTAAGAATGCTAAACCGGGTAAACCTTAAATAATTTATTTTTTTTATTAAAACTTTAAGCGTCGTCACGACCAATCGACAGACGCTTGGTTTTTTTGCTTCAAAACAGGTTGAAATAGTATATTACGGTCCTAGGCCAGAAAAATAAAGAATGGCCCAAAACGGACGTAAGTTACCTTTCAAAGCGAAGCCGAGGGGGCGATTTTTATAAATAAATGAAAAATTGAATGTTTAGGACCGAAAAACTAATCCGTATTTCGAAAAGGTAATCTGTTTTGTCTTAAAACCCCTACGATATAAGATATCAACCCATAAAGTGGGGTAAATTTTCAAACCTTTAAATTTTGTACTAATAATTTCAACTATAGATATTTTGGTTCACTTTTTACAAAGCTTGATCTTATTTAGGGGTTGAAATAAAAATGGGCTATGAAAATGAAGAAACCGATCTAAATAGCTTACTAAATGAGATTTTTAGCTTAAAATATTCGGTTTTTTTTAGATCTATACAATTCATTCCCCTGTTCAAAATATACTCATTCGGCCAAAAGAGGTTGAAATTTGTTTACGGGGTTGTAAGTAAAAAGGTATTCTAGAAATAAAAACAGCGACCCAAATACCCTGTAACATAGGTGAGTTTTTCGGCCCTAAATAATCATTTATTTATAAATTTTGTTTAATATTGAGCAACAATTTTTTAAATTTATGAGTTATTATTTACAATGATTTTTTATTACCCATTGTTAATTTGTTAATAAAACATTGTTGATTTTTTCAAAGTTTTTAGTTTCCTTTCCTTTTACGATAAAGAACTAGAACTATTTCAACCTCCTAAACAATGCACATCTTTGAGGGTCGCTTTCATGAAGCGTATTCTTACTAGATTCTACTGGCACAGCTAAAGCAATATTACGGAGAAGCTGTCCTGAGCCCCGTAATATGACCATAATTTATGTCACCTGGGTGACTCTCTTTGAACCAGGCTAAACTTTTATACATTACTCTACAAAGCTTTTTGATAAAGTGCCCAAAGTTTAGCCTATGCCCTATTGTCCTGAGGGGGAATACAGCCTCCCCCCCCCCAAAAATTTCTATATTTTTTTATATGTTATAATTTTTTTTATTGAAAATTGTAGGTACTCAAAAAATACTAAAATTTTTTATTGCAAAATGTCGTCCCATAAGAATTACGTGTATCTTTATTGCTATTTCTTTTGTCATGACATGGATTTTTCTTAAAATTTTTTTGAAATTATGGATTCCAATTAATTTTTAAGAAAATTAAATCTAAAAACTTGTACCAATTTTAAAATAGAATTTCTTTATTTTTTGAAATCTCGTAACAAAGTTTGCAAAGTCTAAATACCAATTTCATGTTATTTTACTTACAGAATTTAATAAAATTATTATAAAATTAATTAATTTAATGACTAACTTAATATTTTAATTATTATTATAACTAATTATTAGTTAATATAAAACTTTAAAGTAATAAGCGCTATTTTTATATCAGGAATGGAGCAATCAAGAAGTATCCCAATCAAGTGAATCAATGGGAAGAAATCCAAGCTTTGTAAAAGTGGAATCAATAAGTTCAGTGAAAACTTTCAAAAAATCAAATAACGGGACTCACAAGACCCGAATAAACAAAATTTATCAACCTCACGTTTCTTTCGAAAAGCCATACATTTATAATGAAACAGCTATAACATCAGTTTTTAATTACTTGTCATTAAAAGATCTTGGCAATTGTGCTTGCGTGAGTAAAACGTGGAATCGTTTTAGCAAAGATCCAACTCTATGGAAAAAAATAGAGCTTACCAGTAGGAAATCTTTGACTGCTGCTCAATTAACGGGAATAATTCAAAAACAGCCCGAATCTTTAATGCTGAATAGAACTAATTTTGCAAAAATACAATTAGGTTGGCTACTTAATCGCTTGCCTCAGTTAAAAAATCTTTATCTTCAAGGTTGCAGCTGGAATGGTGTAAGTGCTTTAAATGCTTATTGTTGTCCAGGATTACTAACTATTGATTTAAGTTCAGTAACAGGTAATTTAAAATTTTATATCTTTATTTTAATTTAAACAATTTTCATTTACCATAAAATTTAATATCATGAATTTTTAAGGGCTCGCTGATACAAGTATTAGGGATATATTTTGTCCTCCACTAGATTCTCAATCTGGTTTAATAGATAAGACTTCAAGGCTAAAATGTCTACGTAGTTTATCACTATCTAATACTGAAATAACGGACGTATCTCTTCGCTACATAGTGCAACATCTTCCTAGCATAAGAAAATTAAATCTTTCCTATTGTAAACGAATAACAGATGCTGGGATTGCCCAATTAGCATGTCTGCCTGCAGCTACTGTAAAGATTCTTGAACATTTAAATCTTTATAATTGTGTACAATTGACTGGAGTGAGTGTCGATTACTTATCAAAATGTGAAAGTTTAATTTTTTTAGATTTAAGACAGACATTTATTAGCCATCAAAAAATTCTAGATTTTGTTAATAATAGTAATTTGAATTTATATGTTAGTTATGAAAAATTGGTCAAAAAAAAAAAGCAACTATTGACTGTAAATAATGCAATTAATAATTCACATTATGGAACCAAAAAATTAAATATGTATCTTTCAAATAAAGTTGATGGTACAGGAAGTTCAAATAACATAATAATGATGAAAAATAGTATAATGGATGAAAGAAGGCATGAAATGACCTGAAATGTTAGTTTTAAGTAAGATTCTAATAAATCCTTTTGTAATTACAACTTAATTATATTGACAGTAATTTTATTTTATTTTGAAAATGTAAATTTTGTACATGCCAAATTTTTCTATTTTTTTCATTTTTTGTTAAATTTATAATTATATTTGTAAAAGTTGGCTACTTTGAAGTGTAATACCACTTTGAATCATTAAGATAGTTCCTAGCCAAATTGATAATTATATATAAATTAAGATATTAAACATGTTTATTGTAAACATGACAGAAATCTGCTAGGAAAATTTACCAAAAGGTGATTATTTTCTTTTTGCTGTACAAATTAGCTTAAAAACCTAAAATAATATTACATAATCGTTTGAATTAAAAAATATATGCATATATCTAAAATAAAAACCTTTAAATTTTTAAACAAACAATAAATTATAAAATAAGAATATATAAAGTTTACACTTAGTGTTAAGTATATTCTAAACGTAAATATAAGAATTTTTTTATGTAAAATATAATATAAAACATTTCCTGAACATTTGTACACATATAAATTTTATTTATTAGTTTCTACCTGAATTATATCAAAAGCATGCTAAAATTTTATGCCTTTAGTTAAAATTTTTATAAAAATTGTAGTAACTTATAAAGTGAATTTATTCAAAAAAGAATTCTCTGTATACTTACTATTTTTTCAATTAAAATATATATTACTAAATTAAATTATTAGTAATCCTGGCTTGAAAGCTATGACTTAAAAATAAACTTTGTTTATTAACATCCTTTCAAGTATTTCTGGTTTAAATATGAAAATTAGTTCATGAATTTGGTACCTAAAATTTCTTCAGAAAGAGAAAATTGATACAAAAAAATTAAAATCATTTAAAAAAAAGTGCAATTGCTTTAATAAATTTTCTTTTTTATAAAAAAATAGAATGGATTATTTTGATTTTGGTAGTTACAGCAGTAATATTTAGTAACTTAGTAATATTATTAAAATAATACCTAAATTTAATTTTATTTTTTTAAATCTAAATTTAAGTTAATTATAACATTAAGTTAAAATACATAAGAAATATTTAAATGTAAACAATTTTTTGAAAAAAAAATATATGTACAAAAGTAAAGAAATGATTTCATTCTATTTAAAAGAAATTCATTTTTGTCATCAAAGATAATATAGGTATCAATAAGTTTCATTTTAAAAAGATTATTTAGAAATGGACATCAAAAAAATAAATATACCTATTTTTAAATTTATTAATATTTACAGTGTTTTATTTGTTTATATTGTTTAATCTTTTGGGAGAAATGCAGTTCCAGCTTCAACTGCTGAAGCTAAATCATTTTTTTCTTGTTTAAGTCTTTCGGTGATTAGTTCAGCAATCGCTTTTTGTGTCCGCCTTTGAAGCTTTTCCAATTTTTTGGCTACATCTCTTTTGAGGTCCCAATCCGGTTTTCTTGGGGCAAGGCTACTGATATCCTGAAAAAATAAATGTATTAGTGTTTAGGTGATAATTTTCAAAAAAAATTTTTATAATTTATTATGGGTGTATCCAAAATATATACCAATTCTTCAATTATTGGTTTTGTTGAGGCTGCTTGTAATTGATCTTGTATTTCGTTTTCTATATCACCAGCTTTAGCGTCCATTAAAACATTTTCTTTCAAGTTGTCATCCAAAGGCCGATAACTTCTAAATTTGGGTCTGAAAAAATGGTAAGGAAATGAATAAAATTATTTTATTTTTAGTAAATGCTTTGAAAATCTTACTTTGCCAGTTTACTTTCAACTTCATTAGTTGGATTTTGCTTAGATTCTTCACTTTTTCTCTTTAAATTTTGAAGTCTTTCCTTTCTTTTTAGAGCTTCTTCTTCAAGAGATCCAATATTCTGAGTATCAGTCATTTTTTAATTTTTTTTTAATATCAATTTATTTATTTATAATTATAAACGATTTTCTATGATTTACTACAAATTTGAAGATTTTAATGGTTAGAATTATTGTTTACGATTATACACCGGGAGAAAAGATCCACGCTGTGCATGGATTTCGGTCACCAGTCACGTATCGGTTGACTCAAAAATGTTACGTTAAGGTACGTCAGAGCAGTCAGGTTACGCTTACACATAAGGCAATATATTGCAGATTGCTGCAAAATGGGCGGATCTAAAATATTAATAGACATTGCTGTTGAATTTTTTCAACAATATTGCTCATAGGCGCACATTTATTATATTTATATTATCAACCCATATGAAACATTTTTGAGTCAAGCGATACGGTATCGCTTGAGTCGATATGTGATCGGAATTCATGCGCAACGTGGATCTTTTCTCCCGGTGTACATAAGTATACTCTGTGCATTGGAATTGCGTGTTATGAAGTGTAGACTCGAAAACAGTAATTTTGAGGTTTTTTATTTAGTTAACATCAAAATTACATTTGCATATTACAATAATAAAGTTTATCAAAAGAAATGCTATTTTTTAAAATAACTTAGTAAGAATTTAAGAATCAATAATATAATTATAAATTTTTTTTTTACAATAATATATGAATTTCAGAATAATTTACACTAATCAATCTTATCAAATCACAGAAAAGTTATAACATTGTTTATTACAACATGTTATTTCAAAAAATAAATTTATTTACGATTCCAAAAAAAAATCTACACAAATCTATCATTGTATGTGCATCAACAAAACCATCAAGAAGTTTTCCAAAACCATCAGTAGATCCACATGAACCTGAGCCAGAAGTAAACGATAGAGAAGATAGAAAATTAAAATATTGGAGAGAATCATTTAAGCCCAGATTTGCAACTCGAACCAAGCCTGGTAAATTTGTTGACAGAGAGCAAGCTGTGTTTGAATTTTTCAAATTTAAAATAGAATTAACACCAGATGGAATAGAAGAATGGACAAATAAAAAGATTTTAGAAAATAAAAAATTGATGCAAAGGTATGTACCAGAAAGACATGAAATTTTGGGTCCAGATTTAGCTACAGCACATTATCTTGTATTTCTGGGAGGCAAAGTTAAATTCCATGGAAACCCTAATTATATAACATTAAATGAAAATAAAAAATCAGTTAATTTACCGATTAATTTTCATCCAGATTTTTCATTATCTGAAGTAGATGCTAGTGGTATTGAATTATTTTATGAAAGTTTAGAAAATTTTAAATCTTTAAATAAATTAGAAAAAGCATCTTTTGCTAAAAATCCAGTGTTAGATGATTGGTGTATTGATAAAATGTCAAATATGTTTCCTTCTTTAAAATACTTGGATATTTCTGAGTGCCCAAAAGTTACAGAAAGAGGATTAGAAGCTCTTTACAGGACTGATACTTTAAGGACTCTTATTGTTACAAATTTCCATAAATCTCCAGCATTTGAATTAACCTGCTTTATGTTAGAAGATTGTATACCTGGTTTGAAATGTGAAATACGAGATCCAGAAAATAATGCTGATACAACAGAATAATTAAAAAAATAAATAAATCAAGATAATAATTATAAAAATATTTATTTTGTAATTTTAAGATTTTTCTCTTCTTCTTTTTGTATAATGAATTACACATTTGTTACATATACCATAATTTTGAATAGAATCATTATCATTTCTTAGTTCTAAATCATCAAAAGCAAGAAAATATTTTTTCCACACATGTTTCCAGCTAATTTTCCTACTAATATGTTCTCTCTTTAATGCAAGATTTGTATGCCGTTTTACAGCTTTTTTTAAATCGAGTACAGTTGTATTTTTATTTGGTACCTAGAGATAAAATAAAAAAAAACACAAATAAAAATAATTAGTTGCAAGATATAAACAGAAGATCTCAAATACAAACCACAATGGATAATCTTGGTAAAGATCCACGGTCTAAAAACAATGTAAATGCTTGTCCATGAGCCACAGCAATTTGTGCTTTTATTTCTTCAACTGTTGGGTCTAAGGGAAGATCTTTGAATACAGGGTCACTTTCAATAATTTTAGCAATTGCTTCTTTTGTTAATTTTATTAATTCGTTATGCGTAAAACCAACTGATTCTCTTTCAATAGGTATGTTTTCTGATTCTAATAAATTTACATTTTTTTGTTCTGTTTCTGCAGACATCCTCAACCTTGAAAAAATTTAGCACAATAAAATAAGTTAAGACTCTTTTCAATTACTTATTCAAGACTTTATTCAGTTTTTTTGTATTTTCAACGTTGTAGTATTTGGCCTTTTATTTGCAATATTAAGTATTTCTGCTTGTTTGTAAACAAACTCATATGTTATTGATACCCTAGTGGCGATCGCTGTAACTTATTTATACCCAAGCGCGTAGAGTTTAAAGTATTTAAAAAAAAATAATCTAATTATTTTTATTAAAAAGTAAATTTTTAAATTATTTAAAATTAATATTATCTTCAATTAATTTATACAAATTAAAGTAAAAATAAATGATTTATTAAAAAAGTATTTGATTTTAGTACCTAAATTAATATCAAAATAATAGAGGCAAAAAAAGTTCAATCGAGGCGTACTTGCTATCTAAAAAAAATAAGAAACAAACATCAGAGAAGGCAAATACTGATACAACCGTTTTTTCTCTTACAAGACGTACTTTAATAAACATTAAGACTCAGTAATCCCTCAAAATGTTAATGGTATGAATTTAAATGGTATTAAGGTTGAATCAGGGGGATAAAAATATCATTTTTCAATTTAAAATTTCTAGAAATCAAAACTTCTGGAATCTTTAATTCTTATAGCCATTTATCAAGTTGTCTTTAGAATTAAAAAAAAATGTTTAATATTTATTGACTGCAGACGAAGATACTACAAGTAACGTCCTAAATATTACATTCAAAGATTTTTAAAATCAGAAACTTTATAAAAAATAACTTCATCAATGGCTATTCCAATCAAATAATAATTAATTCAATCTAAAAGAGGAATTTAAAAGTTTCCATTATTCTCCGGTTTTTTAGCCATTATATTAAAATTAAGCTCAGAGAGACTTTAAAAATGAATAAATTTTTTTTGCAATAAAAAAATCGCCCCCCCCCCCCCTTTGAAACTTTTCTGGATCTGCTACTGTCCATGAGTCTAATATAGCGATCTTTCCTTGTGAGTCTATTTACGATAAAATTGAAATTGTAATATAGACAAAAATGTTTTATATGTGAAAATAAGGTCAGAATTCCAAAATTTCTTTCCAAAGTGACTATAATGACCATTTTGTTTTAAAGAATGGAATTATTTGATTTATAAGTATTCTCAGACTTCGCCCAGGCGGCCAAAAAAATGCTAGCATATTCAAAAAAGTAAAATCAAGAGTAAACCAGTTTTTGAAATCTGCTGCCATTTTGGCGTGCACTATTTTGAAAAAGTCTAAAACCTTGAAATATGCTAAGATCCTAAATAAAAACGGAATATTGAACTTTCTTAATTATGTTTATTAAAAAAAATTGTTTTCTGACCTTCTATCGAGTCCCATGTAAAAAAAATTGATCAGGATTAATATATACAAATTGTATATAGCATTGTATTAAAAAAAAAAAACTGTATACAAAAATGATTATATACAATTTCTCAACTGTATACAATCTAATGAGATTTGCCAAAATAGAAAGAGAGAAACCTAAAACTAGAAATAGAAAATAAAAATCTGCGATTTTCTGATCCAGCTCTAGATTTACTATTTCATGGCTCCATCAGGAACCCTAGAAACCTAAAAATAAAAAGAAATATCAAGATTTTTTATTTCTTCCAAGACTTTTGTCCATCTCTTAATTTCTGCACACAGCTATTTTGTTTAAAACTTAAAACTACCCCTTTTTTTAGTTACAAAGTGAAATATCTTTACATGTTGCTTATTTTTAGCCCAAAATTTTTAAATCTGCTATCGAATCAGAAATCCCAAAAATATAATATTTAATAACATTAGGTAGTTTAACCCTAACAAAGAGTTGAAAATTTTTTTAGCTGTTTAAAAATGGCCATTGACAAATAAAAAAAGCAAAAAAAATTGTTTTAAGATTTTTTCATAAAACTCTATTTTATGAGTGGATTTTACCCAACAGTAAACATTTATGCGATGCGTGTGAAAACCACTAAAAAGGGGTAATTTTTCTGTTTTAAGGGTATATTCACGGCTTTTAAGTTTCGAGGCCCTGAATTTCGGCATGAGAGACACGACATAAAAAACCAAGGAAAATCAAATTATCAGCTTTGTATGTATTCAAACAACAGAGTGCTCCATTTCAATGGATAAAATTTAATACTATTTTTAGTTATTAAAATAATAATGTTAAAATTTAACACACTATTATTTTGAAATCATATACTTATTAATATACAATAATCAGTCAAATTTTTTTTATTTGAAAAATGAAAAGTAATAACCTTCTATAAAAATAAGTAATTATTAACATAATCAGTTATAGAATGGCACCGTTAATGATAGAATGACTAATTATCAGGCTAATTGTAGAAACTGAAGAAACAATAAAATTAAAAAAAAAATTGTTTAATGATCAAAAAAAGTGTTGGAAAAACCCGATCGATTCTAAAATTATGCGATCGGTTTAAATAGTTAGGGAGATGGCTATGGTAAACATCGCGTGTGAGTATGACAGCTGAATTTCTTTTCAGAGATAGCCAAGACCAAAACATACTCACTTTCTGTGGAAAATTTTTTTGGCCGAGGGTTCTGGAAAAAGTTACAGGTCCACAAAGTTGGCCAATTTTTCGGAAAAAAAAAGTGAAAGTATGACAGCCCGGAATAGCCTAGATTTTTAGATTAAGCCAAAACATACTCACTTTAATTATGAGATTTTTTGGTATCTGGGTTCTGGACGAGTATGTTGGGCCATCAAAGTTCCGCCGTTTACCCGCGCTTTTTTTAAATTAGTTTGAAATAAAAAAATTTACAAAGGATAAGTAAGAAAGCCCGAAATAGCCTAGATTTTTAGATTAGGCCAAAATATACTCAGTTTATTTAAGAGATTTTTCGATATCTGGGTTCTGGACGAGTATGTCGGGCCATCTAACTTCCGCCGTTTACCCGCGCTTTTTTAATTAGTTTGAAATAAAAAAATTTACAAGGGATCAATTTTACAGTCAGAATCTTATGGTAGCGAGAAATATATATTTTTCCTCCGTAATATTAACGCTAAAATTAAGAGATTCTGACTATAAAATTGATCCCTTGTAAATTTTTTTATTAACATGGAACATGTTTATAGGGAGGGGGGTACTTCAGAACTTGAAAATTAAGGGGGGGGGGGTCAAATTTGTCCTTTTTAAGGGGGGGGGGGGTCAAATTTGTCCTATTTAAGGGGGGGGGGGGTCAAATTTGTCCTTTTTAAAGGGGGGGGGGGGTCAAATTTGTCCTATTTAAGGGGGGGGGGGTCAAATAAGACTTAGAATAATTAGGTAAGTATATATATAAATAAATAAAATACTATTAAAAGACTTTGAAAAATCTGGGCTTAAGTACTTAGGATAATACAGGTTTATGGACTTAGAATAATATCGATCTAGGGACTTGGAATAATTCAGGTTCAGGGACTTATAATAATTCAGGTTTAGGGAATCAAAATAGTTTGGGTTTAGAATCTTAACAACTAGTAAGGTAATAATTACAAATTACAACAATAGAAAATTGTATTGTAATGTTGAGTAACATTTGTATTATATCTAGTCCTCATTTGGAAGTAAACATGTTCCATGCATTTAGGTTGTGTTTACACAAACCGGTTATAAGTTTTTTTAAACTAATTTTAAAAAGCGCGGGTAAACGGCGGATCTTTGATGGCCCGACATACTCGTCCAGAACCCAGATACCGAAAAATCTTATAATTAAAGTGAGTATGTTTTGGCTTAATCTAAACATCTAGGCTATTCCGGGCTGTCATACTTTCACTTTTTTTCCGAAAAATTGGCCAACTTTGTGGACCTGTAACTTTTTCCAGAACCCTCGGCCAAAAAACCAGGATACGAAAGTGAGAATGTTTTGGTCTTGGCTATCTCTGAAAAGAAATTCAGCTGTAATACTCGCACGCGATGTTTACCATAGCCATCTACCTAACTAAAAGCTTTAAGTCTAGTATTAGGTTGTTGTTTAACAAATCAAAACAATGAAAATATAAATTTCTGACTGTAACTTAAAATTGAACAATTAAGTGATTTATAATTCTGTAAATATTTTTTTATCCCATAAAAAAATCAAATTCACAAGAAATTTGAAAATACAAACTATTCACAAATTTAAAATTTCAAAGTATTAGATATAAGAAAATTTTTATAATTTTTTATAATAATATGATTCACCAAATCTTGGCCACCCAAGATTTTCTGCCCCCAGTATTTTCGGGCCACCAGAGATTATGGTTTCGCCTCATTTAGCCTCCTTGTGTTGTAAATTCTAATAGTGGTAAGTACGAGTACACATCTAGGGGTATTATCCCCGTAAGTGGTTTACTGGTTTTTATTTAATTTTCGTGCCTTTTGATACAATGTTTAAATTGTTTAATTTATAAAAAAAAATTTTTATTTAAAATTAAATTTTTATATTACGAAAAATTATTATACAAGTAATAAATAATTTAAAAAAAACCCATTTCCTTATTTTTTCTATCAATTTGATTCGGCTTCAGAATACCCAGGAATTTATTATTTGAGACTGATAATATATAGGGGTGGTTCAAAAATTACGTAACGCTAATAGGGTAGGTTGGTGAGTTTTTTAAAAATTACGGTTCGTTAAAACCCTTCGAAAAATTTTTTAAATAAGCGTCACTCTGAGTACTGGGGTACCTGAAATTTCAGAAAAAAGGGCGTTACGTTTTTTTTAACAACCCCATAAAACAAAAGGGCATTACACCTTAGTTAATTTCTGAGCGGGTTAATAAAAATTTATTGATATATCGTATTGAATTCATACGCATATAGCTAATTATAACCATGAACAAAAAATAAAATTTATTTTTAAATATAATCATGTTTAGGGTAATGCAGAAAACTTTGATTTTCATAATACAATGAACCAATAATTATCCCCTCTAAAAATTCTACATATGTCAGTAAAAAAAACATAAAACAGTAAATAATAAAGAATAATTTTAAAAATAAATATAAAAATAAGAAATATCGTGTAATATAATTATCGATTAATTGAAATTGTGTGGTGTTGACCGGGTCTATAAGCTGAAGTTTGCGACAGCGCAGAGAACGTTAGCAAAAAAGCATATAGTTGAGACTACGACAACAGTCATAATACATCCAGGTATGCTTAAAGCTCGCTTTACATCGCGTATAACTTAAAGCTTTTTATATTGTTTTTTAATGTAAAGAACCGGAAAAAAAGTAAAAATTTTTTTTTCTTTCATTTTTATTGACGTTAGTTATAATATTATTTCTTTAATTTTTAATATTTAAATTATTATAATTATTTCTAGACATTTTGTGTATTGTTAAAAACTAAGTATTTTATATTTTTTTAAATAAATTTTGTGCTAATGTAAGTTTTCGTTATAAAATACAATGCTGTTGGTTTTTTAATTACACAATGTAAGTATTCGTTAGTTAATTAATATTTGAAAAAAATTAATTTTTCATTTGTTTATCTATTCTCCCTTGACCTAACAGTTAAATAATTCATTTAAATAAATAAAAAATTATTAATGGCATATATATATTTTTTTTGTAAAAGAAAAATCTATATTTGTTGATTTATTATTCAGAAAAATACAATTTATTTCAACCCTAATAAAAATATGATTCATTAAAAATTACAAATAGAATTTACTTAATTAGCAAAGTTTTAAAAATAAATAATTTAAAATAATTTTTACAGTGTACATAAGTCATTATTTTATTAAAATAAAATATTTATAAATAAAATTAATACAACTATGTACTTATAGTGTTAAATAAATATTAATTGCCATTTAAATGAAATTTTGCATGTTTAGAAAATCAAGTGCAATGTCAATCGACTTTTTTATTTTTCTAATATGTGACACATGGGTATATATTGTATTTTTTCTATGAAATTGTTGCTATTTATTATTCATAAAAGGCGATTTTTCTATAAATAACTAGGGTTTAGGTATTTTTAACTTTTAAATAATTTTTTTGAACTATTGTGATTTTTGGAAATTAATTAATTTAGCTGCACAAATCTAATAAACTAAAATAATATCTAGGATTTTTTAAATAAATACACTGTAAAATTCTTACCTGGGTAATTACTACCTGGTTAGTAAATTTACTTATAAATAAATCATCAGTGCGGTAGTTAATAACCCAAAAGCCCATTTTTGGCCCAAAAATAACCAATTTTTGAATTGCTCCCAAAATTACAATTTGATACAAATGTGTCTTAAATGTATCAAAACTTTTGTTTCAACTTTAAATTTCCAAAGATTCTTTATTTGTCCCCTTTGCATTCATTTTTATCGGAACGGCTCTACAAAGATAATGATAAAAATTGAATTCTTTAGAAAAACTTTAGATTAGGCTTAAACGCATTTTTTTGGTCTCAAAAATTTTTTTACGAGCCACGAGTATTCAAAAATTATTACTAGTCTCTTTCCTTTTAACCGTAGATGAGCTATGATAATTTCAAGTTAGATTCCCAAATCAAAGTTTTTAAAAGAATGTTTATTTTATCCCTTGCAGACTCATATTTTCAAAAAAGTATGTATAGGGGTTGATTGTTAGCTATAACTATTAACCCATCCTCAAACATTGAAATGGTTTTGGGACACGAATTAGTCTTCTTGCCAATCAGCCAAAATCTATCAAATCTATGCAGGTCTTATTTTGTCGGGATGGTCAAAATATAACTTTTTTTAGCATTTTTCATTAAAAACTGTTTTTAAACATGTTAATTTAACCCGTGTAAATTTAACCTAGCTTTTTTGTAATTCAGTATAAAGCGAAAGAGTTGAAATAAATAACTTTTTTAAAAACTACAAGATACTAGAGTTTGCAAAAAAAAGTCTTAAAAACTATTAATTTGCTATCTATTTTGAAGGTTTAATGCATAATAAAAGCATAACTCGGCCTCAAAAATTATTGGAAAACATTAGAAATATACATTAATATGTCCACCATTTTAATAAATTATATAATAGGATTAAAATTTTGAATAAAAAATATTTTAATTTTATGAACTGATTAATACTATTCTCAATTATTTTTTAAACATTTAGTAGTCGCGCTAAAAACCTAAGTATGGAATCTAACAGAACATCTTATTTCGTAAAACCTTCTTTATACCTAATTGATATCAATTTTATTTATTTTTAGCCACTTTTTTGAAAGGTAATTTTTCATATTTGTCAAATCAGGCCGATTTACAGCATAATCTGTGTTTACAAAAGCTTACGTCTGTAAATTTTTTTTATAGTCCTGGTGCCATGAAGACTCTAGTCTTCATGTCTAGTGCAGTGGTACAAACATTTTTCTTTATTAATTATAAAGTCTCAAAAAGTGGAAACCTGTTTCTATTACCCGAAAATCAAAAATCTACTTAAACTCTTCTACCGTTTACCCGCGCTTTTTTAAGTGTCATAAATTTTTTATTTTTTATTTTTGTAAGTGCAAGGTTATTAACTGGTTTTTATTAACAGCCACAATTCTGCAGTCCAAATTGTCCTATGCTGTTATCTTTATCCGCACCTTAGGAACATTTTTACTTCATAGAAAATAAAGTCCATGATTAGAAAGTTTTTCTTGTTCTAGATATATAAAATTTGTAAATTGATATTTTTATCTGAATAATTACACATTTTTAAAAAATAGTATATTTACGGCTCGTGTCCAGAAAAGTGAAGAATGGCACAAATCGCACGTAAATTACCTTCCGAGGCGAAGCCGAGGGTGGTAAACTGCGATTTGGGGCATTCTTTATTTAAGGACAAGGGTCGTATAAAATTTTTCTGCGACAGTAGCAAGAAAATTCTACTTTCGTGGCTACTGTACAGAAAAATATATTTAGGAGTTAATTTTGACAGTGTAAATTTCATTAAAAAATTAAACCATATCGCGATTGATACAATAAGGTTGTTGAATGTAAAAATAAATTATGGGGTTCTATTTGTTTGGTTTTATAGTTTTGGATAAATAGTACATCTTTTAACCGAGGGACCAAAAAAAAGGATTGAACTGGGATCATTTGGGGGCATTCTTTTTTTGCTCCCATGGATAAATGCAATTATTCTTTCTCAGTGGGGGAGTAAACGTGTTTTTTTCGATCCCGTTGCTGGACAAAAAAAGTGTTTTCGACCCTCTAGTAAAAATAATATTGAATATTACGTATATTTTTTTATTTAATGAATATTAAAGCATAGAAAAATTGATTAAAATAAATTATGTGTGACGTAACAATATAGATTTCTTAAACTTTTATAACAAACATTATGGACTGTGATGTCACAGTTGACCCATTACCAGGAATTTGATAACAATAAGACATTTATATTTTTTATGAAAAATAATAAAAATCGTAAATGTATTTAGTATTTATTTCTATATTTTCAGAATATCACAAAATCTCAATAGCGTTTCACAACCCTAATATTGTATAGTTAACTTCTTTAGGTTAATGATGGAGAATTAATTTAGAGAAAATGAATTCATAAATATTATAGCTGATAAAATGAAGTTCTAAATCTTGGATCCCTTGAAGCGCCCCACGCCCTTTTCCTTAATATTAAGTTTGACAACTAAAAAGCTCTAAAAATACAATACAAGTCCTAATGTGTGGATCATAATTTACTTTGTTGTAATATTTTATTATATACTATTGATTGTATTATCGTCATTGCTAAATGTGTAAAGACCTTTTGAATATGGAAAAAAATCATCTTTCCACGTTAAAGTAAAGGTCATTTTGATACATTAATTAATAATATAGGAAAAAGACAATTTATTTATTGATATATGTATATGTATACACCGTATATTAATATCACGCGTTTATGTTGCTTTTATTCTAATTTGAAGCAGTTTATTTAATGACTTTTATTTTGGGAACTATACAAAACATTTCCTAGATACGTCTATGTTATTTTAATGATAGATTATTAAAATAGTAGATTAAAATTTGGCTGGATGTATGTTAAACTGAGAGCTTAATATCTATGCACTGTAAATATATGTAATGTTCTTCACAACGGTAAACCCAACAACCTCAAAAACCAAACCCAAACATGTATTTTTACCAGAGAGCTTTGCCTTCAAAAACCACCCTCTACAAGTATAGTATACAATTCTAATTAAAATTCAGTTTATAACAACTCTTCTCTGGTATTTAGGGTCTCTTTCTAGATCACTCATCGCTTGCCGCCCACTTACTCCAGGCATAACGCTTTAATTGGTCTTATATTAACCACCAATTTGAGAAAGACTACTTATAGGGTATTTAGCTCATTGGTTTCCGCAGTGGCGAATCCAGAAATTTTCTAAGGGAGGGGCGATATCAATAAAAATTTGTTAGTTTTTATTAAATTCGTTGAAATTATACAAAATTTTATTAAATGTCATTTACATTTTTGGTTCCTTTGGTTCGCGAATGCCCCCTTCGTCCCCCGGTAGGTTTCTTTTAATAAGAAAAATCTCTTAAATCAGCAGAAACTTTTCCTTTTAGGTGTTATTTTGCTAAATTTATGAACTAAAGCTAAAACTATCAAATTAATGCAATTTTTTCAATATTGTAGGCACGTAGCCAGAGAGGGGGCCCGGGAGAATTAGCCTCCCCCAAATTTGTTGTAAAAAGTATTAACATGGAACATGTTCATGGGGGGGGGGGGTGAAAAAGTGACTTTTTTAGGGAGGAGGGTGAAATGAATTTAGAATATTTTCGATTCAGGGACTTAGATGGCCTGATCCGGCCCTGATAAGGACAAGAACTTAGAATACTTTAAGTTTATGGACTTAGGATAATTTATATTTCAGGATTTATTTTAATTTCGGTTTTTGGATTTATTACTGTTATGAGTGAACAAGTTCCATGCTCGTTGATTGTGTAGTTATACAAACCGGTTATAAAATTTTTTATCAAAAATGGGGGAAAAATATCGTTTACGTGGGAAATTTACATTAACCCCACCCCCTAATGCCCTCCCTAATCAAAAACTGGCTACGTGCCTGATATTGGTTACCAAAATATTAGGATTACTTAATAATAGACCAAATTTTGCAAATTAGGGGTAATTATAAGGTAGACTCTACTCCTATAGAATAAAGAAAATTACGAAAAACGTAAAAAAATACTTTTTTTTAATTTTTATCCCTGATTCTAGAATTTATTAATATTTGATGGTATTTAACTCCAGTTCGTTATATTAACCATCTCACAGGGAGTGAAAATGAGTGGAAACTACCTTCACAATGAGACCCGTTCAAGATTGTACTATTTTCTTCAGTTTTTCAAATTAATAAAATCAACATTCTGGAATGTTTACTGTAAAAAAGTTAAATACAATTTTTGCGACTTCCGAATTAAAATAGCAATTCACCGTGTAGATAGTATAGCAAAAGAAAAAGTATTTCGTACATTAATTAAGAAATATTTTTTTCATGTTTATTCTTTTTTCACGTCAAAGCCTAAGTTAAGTTTTTACTTACTTGTTTTATTAATTACTTTGCATAAAATTTTATGAGCACGTGTATTGATTAGTAGCTCTTAATGAATAAATGTGAAATTTATTTAACTGATCTAAGCATATGAATTAAATTTAACGTGCCGTTTAAAAAAGGTTGGTTCGTTTTGCTTTACGAAAAATTATTAGAAAATACTAATTTAACTGTTGAATTAATTGAGAACTCTAAGAAAATTAACTCTCAAAACTGTACATAAACATGTAAAACTTTATAGATTAGCTGGTATTTATGATTTTTAAGGTCACAGATTTCGAATTTGATATCAGATTGACAAGATTGTTAATTGACAGCTGTCAACTAGCTGACAAAACTCTACAATATCGTAGAAAACTTTATAGATTAGCCCAGATTTATGTTTTTGAGGTCGCTGATTTCGAATCTGATGTCAAATTAACATTATTGATAGTTGGCAGCTGTCAATTAACTTTCAAATAGTCAAAAAAAAAATAATAGAACAATAGATTTTAAAAAGATCTTATGATTATGATGTCACTAATTATGAATTTGTCATTGAATTTACAATGTTTACAGTTGACAGCAGTCAATTAGCTGCCAAATGCTAAAAAAAATCTTTAAATTCTAAACGGGGCAAATATTTTTGTGGTTACTGATTATAAATAGGATACCAATTTGAAAAAAGTTGACCTGTCAAAAAGTCAAAACAATAATAAAGGATTGTATGTAGGCTTTATGTTTTTGAGATTGTTAAATATGATATTATTTCATACTAGTCCACGTCGTTGGTTTTGGTTAAAGCTAAGAACGGATTTTTATGACTAAAAAAGTTATTTGACTTTAAAGCCTTTAATGGAGGAGTATAATATCAACTGACAACTTTGCCTAGCATGAGCTATCATTTATTAATCTTGTGAATCTGATAGCAAATTCAAAATCGGTGTCCCCAAAAACATAAATACGAGCTAATCTATAAAGTTTTACATGGTTATTTACAGTTTTGACAGCTGCCAATTGACAATCTTATCCATCTGACATCAAATTAGAAATCAGCGACTTCAAAAATATAAAATTATACTTTAAAAATGAAAGAAAAAAGGCTTTTAAGCAATCTTGCTATGATGGAGCTTTTGAGCTTTCAAGCTCCGTAGCAGCCAAAGTTAAGACTTTGGAGTTTTGTGCCCATGGAGACTTTCTTTCAGAATAATAAAATCTACAACACATCAAAAATTCAACTAATTTTACCGAACGGCCATTTGCTATCCTTTTGTGAGGGGTCATTTTATTTCACAATATTTCACCGAAAATTCCGTTGCTATTATATATTATAATTCCGGATTCGTTTCTCGCATTTACAAGGTTTACAATTTATAATAACAACATTATTCACTCGGTTTTTGAATGTTCGTGTCAGTTACGAATAACGATCTTATTTCTAGGGACCGTCGATATAATATAGTAGGTATATATATGCAATAGGGTTGTTCACTAAAAAAAAAAGTGCGCCAAAAATGTTCTTCCTGAAGTATAATGAAGTTTAGGTGACAAAATGATCCCGTACCAATTTTCAGCTCATTTGAGAACGATTTAGGGGTCACACAAACCCAGGGTAGCTCTCAAGTGGTTGGCTAATACCGACAATTAGTGCGAACCAAAAAAATTGTTTTCAAAATACGTTTTCTATGCTTCCTAATATGTTTTCGGTGTCGCTAAACTCGAAAATGAGGTCCTCAGATTCCGAAAATACCTTAATCACCCTTAAACACCGAAAACGCCCCTTTTTTTACCAAAAATTTTTGGATTTTATAGCAAAAATCGTATATATTCGAAACATCTGGATTATAAATTATCCAAAAACTCCTTCCGTTTATTCCAACGCGCCTTTTTGGCCGAGAAACGCAGGGCTCAATTCTATAACAATGTTATAAGATAGGGTTTTTAGGCAATTTTCCAAATAACGCTGTCATATTGCAATTCTACCAAAATACACAAAATTCAACCTTTCAAACGCCGTAAACCCCAATTTTTCATCACCGATTTTCTCATCACTGTAGTTAGTGAATCAAATGTCCATTTTTTGCCAAAAATGACCAAATTTAAAATTGCTGCTAAAATTGTAATTTTTATCGAATAATTACAAATTTTTTTGAAACTTTACTAATTTTTCGAAAAATTTCTATTTTTTTTGTAAATCTAAGAAAGTTACTTTTTACAGTGTATCTACTATAATTAAGTAAGAGAAAAATATTTATATTTTGACTTTTCGTGTAATGCTACTTATTATGAGCGAGCATAGCGGGTGAATTATGGCAGCCATCATGCCGAAAATTGATACCTATAATTACAGGGTTTTCATCAAAAGCAAAAACAGTAATTGGACTCCAGTCAAATTGAGTTTTGCTCTACTATTAGTTTTTTGGGTCGCTGATCACGAAAATCGGGGTCATTTTCGGGAGATATTTTCGGAACATCCTTAAATTCGCAAAAACTACTCCCAAAAAGGGTTTTTTTTATATATTAGCAAACTGAGTTTCTAGATTTAGACAAGAATTGGTCTAAGCGGGTTTTTTAGAACACTGATCAAGAATTTGAGATAATTTTTTATGAATAATTAATATTTGACCCTTAAGTTACCAAAAATTATCCCTAATGCAATTTTTGCATTTTGAGCGACCAAATTAGGTCCTTAAGGGTTTTTTGGGTCGCTGATCAAGAAATTGGGGAAACATTTTAGGGAAAATAAACATTTCGGACTTATATTACTAAACTTCTCCCAAACAATGGGAGTTTTAGTATGTTCATGCATTTTTTACTTTTTATAAATTTATTTTAAGTATATTTTTGGTTTTTAGAAATTTGAATACAGTGACCTAAAAAATCTATAATAGACCAAATCTGGTGGTGACCAAAAATTATACACCCAAACCCGTAAATTGACTGGAGTATTGTCTGACTATTTATACTTTAATCTACTTAATTAAGCTTTGAATTTATCATAGATAAAAAACAACAAAAGATAAATTTTCAAATTAAATAAAAATTTTTAACGTGCTTTCAGAAGTAAATTGATGTTTATTGACCATGGGTATGAGCGCAGGAGATGTACAAGCTCTACAAACACTAACTGGATTTCGTAATGATGTTAATGCAATCGACTTTGCTGGTGATAGTATTTTAGTTAGTGGATCAGGGTGAATTTTTTTTCTTTGTTATTTGTTACCAACTAAAGAAAAACATTTTTAATAATTTAAATTATGGACAATTATATCAATATTAATATTGATAATTTAAAAATTTATTTTTTAAAGTGATAAAAAGGTTCGAGTTTGGGAATGGCAAGCTGGATCTGGTTTTGTAGAAGTATCATTTTCACCACTGATAGGCCACAAATATGGAGTCACATCTGTAAAAGTAAGCCCGCAATTAACTATGATCGCGTCTTCGAGTATCGATGGAACTACACAATTATGGAATTTAAGGGTAAAAATTATCATTATTAATTAATTAATATAATTGAGAGGTGCCGAAAATGCGTAGCAAATAAATATATTATTAAATTTTCCGGAGATTTTTCGTAATTTTCTAGCGGTATGTCAATAATCGTATGAGATATGAGCTATTATAGCATTCTACCGTATCAAAAAATACGATTCCCTAATTAAAGAAATCTAAACATTGTAGCTATCTCAAAACAAATACCCCATTTTTTATGTTTTTTACCTCATTGCTATTACTCTCGAAAGAACCAAAAATTTTAAAAAATTTACTCTAATTTTCGTAAATACAACTCAAAACTTCAAAAAACATATTTTTCAGGTTCCCTACGTTTACCGTTTTTTACTGCAAAGAACTTGCCTATATAAAAAATAGAACGTTAAATTAAAAAAATTTTTTTTTTGTCTTTCAGTCTGGAGCGAAAATTTACACTTTTGTTCAAGCATCAGGTGAATCTGTACGAGTTTGTCGTTTTTCTCCAGACTCATCGGTCTTAGTAACTGCAGGTGATAATGGACAAGTTTGCTTATGGGATTTGGTCAGGAGAACCTTAATTAGGTAACTTTTTTACTATAAACTATATAGATGATTACGAGTAATAGAAAATTTGAATGTCAGCCAAACCCCTCATTCTTAAGAAATATTCCAAACTCGACCAGAAATTATGCGATGTTTATTTTAATTTATTTAATTATACCTTTTGGAGTTAATGTAGTCGAGTTACAGAATTTATTAAAAATTGTTTATTTCACGGTGATCTTAAAATGTAAAAATTTAATAAAGTCCTTTATTTGATTTAAAGAAATATACAGGGTTTTAAGTGCATCTATTTTTAACGATAATTTATAAAAAATTGACTATCGATCAATATACTGCCTAGCTATGATTTAATTAAATACTTAACTTACTTTTGCACAATTTAAAATAAAATAGTAACTTAAAAATAAAAAAACGAAAAACGAATAATTATTTTATTGCAGGTGTTTTCAAAGGCACGAAGGAGCCGTACAAAGTGTCAGTTTTACACCAGATTCAAATTGGATCGTAACAACGTGTACACTTGGTGTACTTCAATTATATTCAACAAATGAAATTCTTGAATCATGTCCGTCTCGTGGCATGGATCCAATTATTTATGCTCAAGTTGATGATGCTCATGATCTTGGAGTTGTATGTTGTGATTTTTCACCATTACAAGAAGTGACAAGTAATATTGAACATTCTGACTATATTTATATAAATATTTAAATTATTGTAAGCTTTTCTCTGCAGGTAATCAACCATTCGCTAAGTTATATCGATTAATAACATGTGGAAATGACAATCGAGTTAAATTATGGGAAGTTAAAGTAACATTGGACAAATGCGATACAAGGCCATTATCAGCACATATTGAACTTTGCAGGGTAATGGAAAAACACAGCAGTGCCTTAACATGTGTTCGATATTCTTCTAATGGTTTATATGCTGCCAGTTCTAGTTTAGATAAAACAGTCGTCATTTGGGAAATGGTATTTAATTTACAATTAGTTTTAATAAAAAAAATTTTTTTTTTAATTATTTATTTACAGAATACTGGTCGAATTATGACTGTATTAACGGGTCACAATAGATTTGTAGCTTGCTGTGCTTTTTCTAAAAATGGAAATTTACTAGCTACAGGTATTGAAATAAAACAAAAATAGAAAATTTATTCATTTTAATGTTTTATTTTTTTAATTCTATTTAGGGTCCAATGATAAATCAGTCATTGTTTGGGATTTAAATGGTAATTTAGATTTGAATTCAGAACTTAGAAGGCAAACGATATTACATTCTTCTGACACAGTAAGTTAAAAAAATGTAATACCTATATTAATTTACAGTCAATTCTCCGTACACGCGGATTCTATTTTCGCGATTTATCATTTCTGATCTAATTTTTGTATTCGCGGTACTAAATTCGCTTATTCACAGTTTGTTCAAAATTCAATATACACCAAAAGATCTTTTTTTAACGAAAATTTCCGATTTTTTTAACGCAACTAAGTTACAAGTCATTCAAAAAACTTCTGGTTGATCTATTTTTTTGTCTTAACACCCACTTTTAAGCCTTAGAGACTGTAAGTTTATCATTAAGTCTCTTTCTGTAACAAACAAAAAAATAAATACCCAACTTTAAAGTTTTAAATATCAAAACTCACTTTCTTAAAAACTGACAAGAAATCGCGTTTCCCAACAGTTGACCACTTGTTAATCTGTTTTAGACACTTGGTTGACTAAATATTAAAAAATTTATTATTTAAGAATTTTCGAATTTTTTTCCATAATAATATTAATAATTAATTTTTTTCTTTTACAATAAAAGCAATTTCTTCATGAAGATGAAATGGTCAAACACGCAGAAGAAAGGCCTAATGAGGTAAAGCTTATTCAAAGTTTTGATGATCATGGTGGTGCTGTAAATAGCGTAGCAATGTTTGGAGATCGTTTAATAGCTTCAGCTTCAGGGTATTCATTAATTTTAATATTTAAATAAATTTCTAAAAATGAATAAATTCATTGTATTATATTTTTTAAAAAGTGATAAGTTAGTTAGAATGTGGAGTGGAGTAGTGGATGAAAGTGGAGTAATAACAAGTTTCCAGGAAATGAGTTTTAGTCCACTCGAGGGTCACAAATATAGCGTCAATCACGTAGAATTTAGTCCATGTGGAACAATGTTAGCGTCATGTTCTTTAGACGGAAATACCATAGTATGGAGTACCGAAGTATGAAAACTTATTTTGTAATTATTTATGTTCTTGACTCCTTGCTAAAAAAATTAATAATTTAACTCATTTTTTGCTGTTTAGACTGGTAGTCAAATTAGAGCTTCATTTGTCAATTCTGGCACAGCATTAAGAGTTTGTCGATGGTCACCAGATGGAAAAAGAATAGTCACTGCTGGGGATGATGAAAAGGCGATAATATGGAATTTGGATTCAATGGAAGAAATTGGGTTAGTTAACAAAAAAAAAAAATCATTTTTAATTTTAACGTATATCTAAGATAGAAAAAATGTAGGTAAAGGTAAAATTTTCGTAAAATTTATAATAATTTTGAAAATCTTTTTAATTAAAAACTTTTTAATTAAATTTTAAAAATAATTTTATTCTAAGTGTAATACACAAAATTATTCACTTCACATTAATGTTTCAAATATTTATACCAAAAAATAAATTTAAATGTATATGATGGATTCTATGATAACTGGCCTCAAGTTGGACTACAGGGTTGTTGAAATTGGTCTAAAATATTTTTTTTCTTAAAATATAACTAAAAATTAGCTTCTCTGAAAATTTTTTGCTTCTTAAAACTGAATTGAATTTTGGGTACCATTTTCATTTTTTTGGTAATATTTAAAAATAAAAGAAGCTAATTGTTCTTCTTTTTTTGTTAATTTAATTCTTTTACAAAAAATTTAATTTGGCCGGCGCAGATTACACTTTATTATTAATACTCAAAATTAGCGAATTATTTTTTCTTTCAAATAGTTTTATAAAAAATTTCCAATCGTATGGGTAAAAAAATGATTATCTCTAAATTACTACCACTTTTTCTGATTTACAAATTTTCCGCTTAATTTCCTATCCGCATCTGTTAAGAAAAATTTTTTCACTGCATAATGAGTTGCCTTTTTTTTTTAATGGACAAATTAATGGATGAAATTGTCTTTCAAAACAAAGGTTGCTAGGGAAGCTATAATTTTTATTTATATTTTTGAATAAAAAATTTTTTTACTGATTTTCGCGATACTTCAGTCGAACTTGATTCCAATTTATTGGCAGAGGATCCCTTATTTATATTATTAAAGTAAATTATTTTGAAAAAATTACTAAATTTTAAGCGGAATGAAAATACTAATTTAATTTTAAAGTACAAATTCATCTTGTTGATTAATACTTTTGTCTCACAAAAATTGTTGCATGGGACAACCAATTTGATTCAGGGTTGAAACAAATTAATGTCGATAGTGTATTCTTCCTATATTACCAAAGAAAAGAAAAAAAAAACAACTCTTTTAATTATAAAGAAACAGTTTCTGTTAAAATTTACATCTGATTTGGGATTTAAATACTTGCAGGGCTAAATTAGTCAATAAATTAGCTGTTTCTTATTTAAAATTTTTCGAATATATAATTATCAGTTTATTAAACAATCGATTTATTTAATAATTTTTATAACATGCAAGGATATTTTTATTTTATGGTTTGTATGGGATTTTGAATAATTTATAGTCGAAAATAAGTTTGGATGTTTTCTTTTATTATATAATTATAGTAATAATTTAATTGTGGATATTTAGCTATAATCAATGTTTGAGAACTTTAATTTTTTTAATTTTTTGTGTTCGTGTTTTAAAATTTTGGTAAGCAAAAATAAATCAAAGACCAATGTTTTTTTAATCAACATTTTAAAATCTTTTCATGTATTTATTGCAAATATAAAATATTATCTCGTAAATTATCGAGAATATGATCTCTAACTTTTTATTAATTTGCTTATCATTTTTTAAAAAGAATTAAACCTTGCAATATACAATAATATAATTGTTGATTACAAAATTTTTTAATCTTTCTGGGTTTTTTTCACTGCATGATAATAATTTTAACGGCAATTAAATCACAAACACAGTATATTAGTTAACGTCCAGTATCGTCTTGGAAAAACCGTAGTTGAAAAAAAAGTAGTAATATTAGCGTAACGACCTAACTTTAGGGAGTCTTCTAGCATTTTTGAAGGTCATGCAGAAGCAATTACGGCATTGGCATTTACACCTGATTCACAATATTTAGTGACAGCTTGTAACGAAGGGACATGGAGACTTTTTGATACATATTCAAATGATTACTTAACGAACTGTTTAATCGTCTGCGATGATGGACATGATCTTGGTGTTCAAGGATGCGATTTCAGTCCGACCACTGGACCATTTGCTATTGCAGGTTATATACCAATTCCTTTTTATGCAATCCGTATAATAGTTTCGTCGAACCTTGTGTCAAAATTATCGCTGGTATAAAAAAAACTATTTCGTTCTTCTTATATTTATAGCAATAATTAATAAAATTAGTTTGGGTATTTACTTTACGGAAAATAAAAATCTCTAAAAGTTTCACAGCGGAATATTTCCTTTTTTCAGTGCAACAATTTTTAATAATTTTTTGCTTTCGCAATAATTTACTATCTGAGAATGTCTAAATTATTCAATTCAAATCCAAAATTTTTTTTCGCCTTGATTTTATTTAACCCGATAAAATGAAAGTAAATTGATTTTTATGCGAGTTAATATACAAATTTTAATTTTTATATCGAATAAAATATCCCTGAGAACAATATAAAAAATATTGTGCGATAAAATATATTACGGTGTTAAGAAATGAAGTATAGGGTGACTGTACCAATTAGTGACCAAAGTTTTCCCTATTAGTGACCAATCGTCTGCCATAAGAATAACATGGTGTTGGACACTAATTGGAGGATGGTAGCTAATTGGTACAGTCCCCAAATTTGAAAAGTATTGCTGCCTTGAAATTTATTGAAATATAAAATTAATTAATATTATAATATTTATCTTATTAAGGATCAAGACAAGAAAGTACAAATTCGTCAAAAGAATCATACTTACTTGCAACTTGTGGAAATGATTCACTAATAAAACTTTGGAAAATAGTTATTATTTGTGATGATCTCGGTGAATCATCAGCTTCAGGAGCTGACACTTCTATATCCTATAAATTAAGACGTCATTTTGTTGGTCACGGAGGTAATGTAATGAGTGTGCGTTTTTCACCGCTTCATGGAGAAATTTTAGGAAGTGTTGCTACAGATAGAACTGCTAGAATTTGGAGTGTTGTAAGTGACTTATTAAAATTAAATAAAAATACTTAATTCTTGAGCTAATAATATTTTCTTTATTTATGCAATAAAATGCCCATGTTTCGAAGACTTTTTTGTTTTCATTATCAATGCTAAAAATTTACAATATTTTAAAACAATTAAAAAAAAATTTTTTTTTTAACTATAATTTAAATAATTTAGAAAAACCCACCACCACTGGGAAGAGGCAATTTAAAATAGACCTTTTTTAAATAAGTAGAGGGGGGGAGTATTACTTTATGGATTTATTAACCTTTTCTCACATGGGAAGACCAGAAAATTTGGGACACCAAATTACAATTATCTAAAGTTATGGATGGCTTCAATATGTTAGGAAAACACCCAAAATACCCTCCGGTTATTTCAACGCGCCTTCTGGACCTAGAGGTTTGTTAGCAATTTTCCAAATAACGCTTTCATATTGCATTTCAACCAAAATACTTCTGGTTGGTCTCATTTTTTCGTATAAGTGCCGCCTTTCAATCCTTGTAACCCAAAATTTTTCATCACCGATTTCCTCATCGCTATAGTCAATAAATCAAATGTCCATTTTTAGCCCAAAATGACCAATTTTCAAATTGCTACTAAAATTGTAATTTTTGATGAAAATGTGTTTTACATGTCTCAAAAATTTTGTGCAAGTTCCAAGTTTCCAAAAATTTTTTTCTCATTCTTTTAGCTTTAGACACTGTCTTTAAATTATCATATCTGCTAAGAAAATAATCGAAAAAGACCAAGTAAAGTATTTTTAGAAACTTAGAGCTTATACAAAATATTTGAGTCCTATAAAACTCATTTTTATCAAAAATTTTAATTTTAGCAGAAATTTAAAAATTAGTAATTTTTGGGCGAAAATGGGCATTTGGTTTATTTACTAAAGCGATGAAAGAATTGGGGATGAAAAATTGCAGCTTAAAAGGATTGAAAGGTGGCATTTATACAAAAAAATGAGTTCAACAGCGTATTTATAGTCAGGTCGTATCCGTGATGTAGGGGAAATTGCGACGAAAGGTCAATTTTCCTATGGAAAGTTACTAAAATCTTTTCAGCAACATATCAGCAACAAAATCTATATTAGAAAAACTTGGAAAAGTGAAAGGGGGGGTGAAACCACCCCCATTTTCCGCCCCATTAATTTTTCATATCCAAGTTTGTAATTTGGGTCGTTAAATCCATTTACGGCGTCAGAAAATTTTTTTGAGGGATGTAACACCCTTATTTTCACCCTTTTAACCCTAAATATAATATTTTTAAAAAATTTTTTTCCAATTTTCATCGATTCCAGTAGGTATTTTAGGGGTGTAACATCCTTCTCTTCACCCCTTCAAACCTCCAAAAATCGTTCTTTTGAAAAAACATATATTTTTTCTATGTTCACACCTCCTAGTAGGTAATTTGGGTCGCTTAATCGAAATATAGCGTCAGAAAATTTTTTTGAGGGATGTAACATCCTTTATTTCCACACTCTCAACCCTAAAAAATAGTAGGTACTTTGTGCTTCTGGATCTAAATCTGGGGTCAAAAACTATTTTTGAGGGGTGTATCACCGTTATTTTTACCCTTTTAACTCGTAAAATACCTTTTTGGAAAACAAACATTTTCTTTTTAATTTTTAGTGATTCCAGTAAGCATTTTGGTTAACGGAATCCAAATGTATTATTTTTTAAAGTTTCTTTTATATTTTCAGTAGCCCAAAATACCTACTAGGGGTGTCAAAATAGAAAAAATATGTATTTTCAAAAAACGAATTTTTAACGGTTAAAGGGGTCAAAATAAGGGTGATACATCCCTTGAAAATAGTTTTTGAATCTATACTTAGATTCTGTGACCCAGAATACCTACCAGGGGGTACCAAAATAAAAAAAATATTTGTTTTTTTAAACGAATTTTTAGGGGTTGAAGCGGTGAAAATAAGCGTATTCAATCTCTCAAAAAAAATTTTTTCTGACGCCGTAATTGGATTTAACGACCCAAATTATTAACTAGGATATACCAAAATTAAAAAATAGATAAAACTAATTTTTTTGGCTTAATGGGGTGGAAAATGGGGGTGGTTTTCACCCCCATTTTCTATTTCAATTTCCCAAGTTTTTCTGGTACAGAATTTGTTGCTGATATATTGCTGAAGAGATTTGACTAACTTCCAAAGGAAAATTGACCTTTCGTCGTACTTAAATTTGGCCTTTTTTCACAAGCCAGACTCGACTATTAGTTGAATTTCAAGATGAGAGCGTTATTTGGTAAATTGCATAAAAACCCTATTTTATAACATTGTCGTAACATTGAGTCCTGCATTTCGAGGTCCAGAAGGCTCGAAGGAAGAAGTGGAGGGTAACCTGAGTATTTTTACAACATATTAAAATCATCTATAAAACTATTTGATTGTAATTTAGCGTCCCGTTCCGGTCTCCTCTTGTCAGTATTAGGCATTGATAGCTGGTACTATAAGGGGTACATATAGGGGAAAATATAGTTAAAATAGCAAGAAATGAAAATTTCCATGACCGTTGATTATATTAATATATAAACTAATTGCACGTTAATTTTTTTGTCTATTGATGCGCTCTAAAAAAAAAATTATTTTTTGAAAACAGCAAAACCCACATACCAGCTGAATTATAATTTTAGCTGAAAATGAGTTATTTTTAACGCGTAAATATAAAAATATGTATTTTACAGCACACTGGGATGTGTTTACACGTGCTTGAAAATCACGAAAGTCTTGTTACTTCATGTGCCTTTTCCGTGGATACAACTCTTTTTGTCACAGGTATAAATTTGAAAATAAAATTATAAGAATTTCATAAAAATGAAGAATTTTTTTAGGTGCCTTAGATAAAAGTGCGCTGGTTTGGAAACTACCGGATCAACTAGTATCTCAAAGCATCTTAATTGATCGACTAAGAAACAATCGCAAAAAGGTATGAATATCAAAATAATACGAAAATCAAAATATATAATTATGCACTTTTATTTGGGCATACATTTGTAAAGAATCAAGTTTTGAAATCGTACCTAAAACATTTTTTTTGAAAACATGAATAAAAAAAATAATTTTCCACAATTTTTAGCTTTATAGGCCTAATATTACGTACTTTCATTTACATTTTTTAATTTTAAGACTTATTTTTTCTGATTTTTCTTCATACGATCGTATTTCATTGTAAACATTTTTTTCCTTCCGAGGGATCATAAGAATATTTCTGTAGGAAATTTTCCATAAAATTTGATTTTGGTGTCCAAAATTTTTATTTAAATTATAAATGCACGTACGAAAAGCGAAAAATGAATGCCTAAATTCTACTTTTTTGTAAGGATCATATGCTTTAAAACTATTTGGAAAAAGAAACCATTTTTAACCCTGGGATTTAAAAAAAAATTTTAACAATTTGGGGTTCAATAGTCTAGTACAGTATAATAATATAAGTCTTAAAAAAACTTATAACTGGTTTGTGTAAATACAATCAAAATGCATGAAACATGTTTACTTACAGCTGAGCATAGATACACAAATTACAATACAATTTGCTATTTTTAATAATTTGTAATTATTACCTTTACTAGATGTTAAGATTCTAAATCCAAACTAATCTGATTCCCTAAACACCTATTATTCTAGGTCCCTAAATTGAAAATATTTCACTGTCCCTTAACCTGAATTATTATAAGTCCCTAAATCAAAATTATTTTAAGACCGTAAACCACTTTTGAACCCCCTCCTTGGTTTTTAGATTTTCAGGGTACCCAACCCTATAAACATGTTCCATGTTAAAATAATTTAAATTCCCTTTAAGAATGAAAGGATGAGATCTAGGAGGCTAAAAATTATGTTGCTGATTCAAAAAGTTGTATTTAAATTTCTGAAAAAAGTACATAATGAATGCAATTATCAAATAAATTTTTACACTGAAATTTATGCAAAACAATAATTTTCTAGGTATCTGATTGGACAGTAGATGATGTTGTTAAATGGTTACATGAAATTGGATTATCGATTTTAATCAAAAGTATACAAGCATTATCAATAAGCGGTAGAACTTTGCTTCGATTACCAGAAGAAGTCATATTTGGAAAATTGAAATTTGATCAAGATCAAGATGTATGTTTTTAATGTAGTTAATAACACCATTGTTTTTTTTTTCTTTTTGGACATAGTACCAAATTTTTTTATTTTGATGTACTAATTTTAGAAATTCCAGTTTTACTATATTTCTCGATAATTTTTTGAAAATTTTTTTCTCTAAATTTTTTGCATTCAAAAATAAAAAGTACACCATTATTTTTTTCTGTACAGTAGCCACGAAAGTACGATTTACGAATTTTCTCGCTACTGTCGTAGAAAAATTTTATACGACCCTTGTCCATAAATAAAGAATGCCCCAAATCGCAGTTTACCATCCTCGGCTTCGCCTCGGAAGGTTCACGTGCGATTTGGGCCATTCTTTACTTTTCTGGACACGAGCCGTAAATATACTATTTACTTTTTGGACATAGAACCTAATTTTTTTACACATAATTCTAGTTTCATTATCATTTATTTTTCAATTTTACTAATTTCAATTTAAAAATTGTGACAATTTTTATTTAAAAATTTTTCCGTAAAAAATTAACCATTATTTTTTTTTTTGGACTTTTTTTGAAGATCAATTTTGGTTATTGTCTTATTACACTTGAAATAGACCATAAAAAATATTTTGTTATTGCTTAAAGAACCGTATATTGTTTTATTAGTTAATTTTATAAGTTTAATTCAACAACTAATAAAATGTATTAAAATTATAATTGAATAATTTAGACAATCGACGAATTCCGGAGGCAGTTATATTGGTTAAAACGTGAAGACGGTAATATCATAATAGTTCCACCAGAAGCAGATGTTCCAAATGAATATATTTGCCCCATAACTCATGAAATAATGAGAGAACCTGTTGAGTGCTCAGGTAAATCATAAAAACTTGAATGAATAAAAATACAATAATATATTTATGTATTTTATATTTTAGATGGTTTCACTTACGATAAGGCCGCAATAAACGAGTGGTTCCTTTGCGGAAAATTCACTAGCCCAATGACAAATGAACCCTTAAAAACGACCGCATTGTTACCAAATGTATCTTTGAGGAATTCGATATTCACATTGTTACACGGAGAAGTACCGTAAATCAGAAAAATATCTTAAAAATTAAAAATAAAAGTTTGATAATTGAAAACAATGAATTTTTATGTTATTTTTAAAAGTTTATTGTTAATAGTTTGTAGGAAGAAGTGTATTCATAGCGTTAGAGTTAAATGATGATTTTTATTAATCCTGTATAAAAAAAAGATGCCAAATAAAATTATCAAAATATGCTGGCCCATTTTTTTAACTAAAGATTATTTAATTTGACATCTTTTTACTTTATACTATAATTATTCTTGATATGTTAATAAAAACTTAAATGTTAGTATGTTTGCGTTGAAAAAGAGTTGCCTTTTTTTTAATTGGATTAAAAAATTTCTAATCCTTTTAACTTTAAAAAATGCATATTTTATGCGTTACAAGGATTGTACTCGATAAAATTTTTAATTTTTCTAAAAAACAATTTAATTAATTTTATAAATGCTTATAAACAAAGCATTAAGGATAAATTAGGGTAACTGAAGTGTTGATTTGAAAAATTTAAACAGTAGGAAAGAATTAGCAATAATAATAAGAATAATAGTTGTTCAGAATTAATTAAAACTTGCGCTCGTTACATGAAAATTGATTTATTGATCCATTTTCAATTGATTTGGTTGGGATTAAGCTCAATTGTAAGTACACTCTTCCTTCGTTCATAAAAATAAATGGATAATGATTAAATTATTCAAGTAAATTATATCATTTAAGTTATTTGGGTCACTTATTACTTAACAGATAATACGTTACAAGTAAAAAGCGCAAAAAGTCTTTTTAATTTTTCTATAAACTGTCATTTTAAAAATTTTCTATTTATTATAAATCTTAATTTATTGAATAATTTTTTTGTGCTTTTTCTTCAAATTTTATTTTCGGATTGAAATGTGAGTTATAGCGATTTTTTTCCAATTAAAAAATCTTTTATTATAATAATGCTTAGAATATGTGCGTTTCCTGAATTTTCGAAAAATCGTTCGAATATTCAAACAATTATTTGAATTTTTGCAGCTCGGGTCAGGTCGGTTTTCGGGCAAACCCTAAAAGTTTCAGAAATGTGCATTTACAGTATTGCGTCGGATATTTCCCTGGCTTTACGATTCGACATACATTTTTATTTTGAAAATTTTTCGTTTTCGCCTAAAAGAGGAGAAATAGTAAAAATCGATCAGAAATAACATAATTTTTTTATAAAAATAATAATTTATTACTTGTAGCTAACGTAAAATTTGAAAAAAAATATTTTTTAGAATGACAAAGGGTTATTATCGGGGAATAGTATATTACGGTCCTAGGCCAGAAAAATAAAGAATGGCCCAAATCGCACGTAAATTACCTTCCGAGGCGAAGCCGAGAATGGTAAACTGCGATTTGGGTCATTCTTTGTTTATGGCCGAGGATTGTACAAAATTTTTCTTCCACTTTGGCGAGAAAGTACGTCTTTGCCGGACGCGCAGCGTCCGGGAAATACGTACTTTCGGGCCGCAGTATAGAAAACTTTTTTTTTTAATTAATCCTAGTAAAGGCATATAATAAAAAAGGTTTTGCAAATTAACTTTAGTTGAGTTATTTTAGCATAAAACTAACGAGGTAGCAAAAACAGGGCATATTTTTAGTGTTTTTTCACTCTTTCCGATTCTAAACTATATGGGACCTCTCAAGTTTTTCGGGTCATAAATTCTGAGACCAACCCAACTTCTCGTGTCGAGTAACCTCAGTTTCAACAAAAATATTTTAAAATTCATTCGTTACAAATGAAAATTTTTGTTTCGGTGAAAAATTATTGCATCATACTAAGTATTCTGTTAATTAAAAAAAAAAGTATAATCGAGTGTATGTGAGTGTGTGTAAGTGTAAAATATTTTTTTATTGCTGTATACTTTATAAAAATCTCACTAAATTAATTTATTTATTTTAGCATCTTGATAATTTAAAAATTTTGTATACCAATCTAAGTGTTAAAGAATATATTTTATAGCGTCGAGGCTGATAAAAAAAATTTTTTATTTATATAGCCTTATTGATTAATAATTTTAATAATTCCAATAATAATTTTCTTAAATTTCTGGGCGTTCAAGTCAAGAAAACTAAAAAAAAAAATATTTAAAAGAAAACAACGAGCTTATAATATATCTTATAATCAAACCATATGAATGAAATATTATCAGAAAATAAAAATTATGATTTATTTTTTGTTTTGAGGATGGGCCCATGAATTGACAATCATCATAATATAAACTTAAGTGTAAATTATTGTAACAAAATCAGTAACGTCTATTGAATTGAGAATAATTGAAAATAAAAATTATAAAAAAAATGTAATGCTAAATCCCAAACCTCTTGAAAGTGAATTATCAGAAAATACATTAAGATCCATGGCCAGAAAAACTAAGAACTGCCTAAATTGCATTTGAACTGCTATTTGACTCCATTTTGGGCTTTCTTTTTTCTGTCCATTTCTTCGTCAGCGGCAAAAAAATATTTTTTTTCCGATCCCCAAAATAGTATATGTTACGACCCATATTCAGAAAAATAAAGAATGGTCCAAATTAAAATTTGGAACATTCTACTTTTTTTTGTAATCTTTCAGGGCACTGAAAAGAGAAAAAAATTAAAAACTGATAATTTTCATTGAGTTGGATTTCAAAGCATTTTAAGCTATATTTTTTTATTTTCAAAAATTTGCACTAAATATAATAATATGATTTTGAGTGTTGACTGAAAGTTGGTTGTTTTTAAAAAATTTTATATTGCTGTTAAATATTTAAAAATTTTATTGTCATTAAAAATTTAATTAATATTAAATTAATAAATATTTTAAATCCAGATACCTGATGCTAAAAGAATAGTACAACTTTGTATATAAAAAAATAATTATATATATAATGTAAATTTTTGTATTCTACATAAAGTAAAAAAAGTTCCGATTGCGTAAAATTTCGTGAAAAAAAGTTACGTTTATTTACAACTTTTTAATTTGCTTACACTACGCGACAAGGCTGCTTTGCTTGAAAATTCAAGCAATTTGAAGCAGTTTGTAAATTCAAGCAACAAAAATATTTCAAGCAAAGCAGCCTGGCCGTGTATATTATGTGAACCTACACTGTATACGGTAAAATATTTTGACATTCTGGAACAACATCTAACAAAATTTCTAAAAAAATTCATTTTATTGATTTTAATTAATTTAGAGATTTAAAGAAATTAAAAAAAAAAAACTATTCCAGAATGATAAATTTTTTAATCGAAAACTAATTTTTAAGTCTAAAAATAATTTTAAAATTACAAAAACTCAAATTATTTTGTAACTGATAATTTGCTTCTTTTTTTTTAATACAATGTATACATGCATTTAAAAAAGTGAGTGTGTAAATTTTATTAACTAATTGAAAACTTTATATTGTGATTCAACCTCTATATGTATTAGAATTTTTTACTCTTTTTAAAAGTAATAATTTTTGTAAATAATTTTTTTTTCTAACTTTTAAGAGTTATTACTAGACGTTAAGCAACAAGTATACTTGCGTATATGCATTATAATAAATCCTTACAAAAAAAAATAATTTTAAGCTGTTGATAATTACTTATAGAAGAATTAATCAATTATAAAACTGATTTGTCCTTCATAAGCAGGTACTGAAATCAAAAACATGTATCTAAAAAAAAATACTTAAAAAAGTCCTGAAAAAAATTACACACAAGCAACAGAATTTCTGAAATCTGGGCGGATTCTGGCAAAAGAGTTCCTGGGACTCAGATTTTCGAACTGGTAAAAATTTCGGGAAATTCTGACTAAATTTTTCGGTTCCTCGAGATATTTTACTTTAGTTTCCTTTTTTCAGGAAATTTTAAAAAATTTCATGTAAATATTAAAAAAAAAAACTCCATCGTTTTTTTAGGGTTTCAGAAATATCGAAAATTTGTCTGAAAAGAGGGCTTAGGTAAAATTTCCCAAAGAACTCAAAAATAGAATTTTTCCGAATTTTCATCAAAAGATAGAAAACCGGGTTCCAGAAATTCTGGCCCAAATCTGCCACTGAACACAGAAATTCTGTGGCTTTTATATAATTATTTTTTACCTGAGGTATATCAAAATATAATTTAATCAAATATTCTCATTTTGTATAAAAAAATTTATAATGTATAACGAAAAAAAATTAAGTAGTAAATATTGAATAATAAATATTAATAAATTCTTCTATCGCTCGATAATAAGGAGAGTATTTAAAATGATTGAAATAATAAATAACAACCTTTACGAGCAAAGGTTTTGCTCGTAAAGGTTGTTATATATTATTTTAATCATTTTTAAAAAAAATTAATATTAATAACACCTATATTAATTAAAAATTTTTCTAAAATTTCAAAAGTTCAAAATATAAAGAAAAAAAAAATTGGATTCAAAATTTTGAACTTTTACTATAATCTTTTACCAAAAGTATTTTTTACGATGTATTTATCAGTAAAAAAAATGTATATTCTACCTGTTGAACTGAATTTTACAATATTTTTTCGTTAATACAAATTTTATAAATTTTTTTGTTATTTATACCTGTATTGATAAGGTTTTTAAAAAAAATATACATGCTATAATGAAAAGAAAAAAAAATTATAAATTAATCCAACGAAATTTTTACATTTATTGTATTATTATTAATTTTTATTATTATTATGTACACTGTATTAACTAAAATATAATAAAAGTAAAATAAAAATTTAAAAATCCCGCATTTCTATTATTCGACCTATCGCCGTACTTCAATATATTATCTAATAATCGAATGCATATTTTATGCCTTTGTGTTCAGTCGGTATATATGGTTTATTTTGGAATAATAATAAGAGATACATCTGAACGCTGACGTATCCTGGAAAAATTTTGGATGAATCAACTGTTAAACAATAAAAATTATTGTTCAGCATACATTTCTTACTAGCATATTTTAGAAGAGAAAAACTATTTTTACTTTGAAGAAAAAGTATCAAGTGAATTCAATTAAAATCCATAAAAACAGTGGACTAAAAACATGGTAACACCCTTTTTTTGTACTTTTTTTGGAGTTTAAAAGCGTTATAATAATTATTCATAGAATTACTTTATTTTCTTTTTTTTTTGTTGTTAAAAACAAAATTTATTTTTAATAGGCTTCATATTCTGAGGATCAACTGGCTGGTGAGTGTTTTCTTTTGCATTACCAAGTTAATGAAAGAGTGAGAAGGAAAAAAAATTGCAATTTATGAGTATTCTTAAGGGGGGCATAAAAACTTACAGTTGCTTATTTCTTTTTTCTTAAAGTTTTTAATTCAGGTCAAGAATATCATTGCCTTTTGCGTATATTTGACTGTTTAATATTGGGGACTACCTTATATAGTGTGATATTTTTAAAAAGGATAAGACCCACACGACTTGACCATGATTACCTCATTGCTTACTTTGTTATTTTTTTTCTACCATCTCTTTCCTCCTTACATAGAAATACAAGACAAGCAAAATTTTCTTTAGCTTTACAAAATTTAATGTTTTAAAAACATTTAATACTTGCTCAGCTTTTGACATTCTTACATATTAAACAAAGCAAAAGTTTATTAAATTTCATAAATTTTAAGTTATTTTTTTATCAAATTTTGTCCAAAATGTATGTGTTTAACTACCAAGAAATTGCTAACAGAATGATGTCGAATATGGATGGTAATTTATGTTTAATGCATAAATTAAATCAAATGTTATCATTAGGATTATTTCTATTGCACAATATTTTAAATTTAAAAAAATATTAATGAGTTTTTATTTTAAATAGAGTTTCAAGAAGCTTTCCAACTATTTGATAGTCGTGGAGATGGCAAAATTCACGTTGCTCAAATAGGAGATGCTTTACGAGCTTTAGGTCAAAATCCTACTGAATCTGATGTTAAGAAATTTACGAATCAGCATAAGCCTGATGAAAGAATAAGCTTTGAAGTTTTTCTTCCAATTTATCAAGCAATAAGCAAAGCTCGTACATCAGATACCGCTGATGACTTTATTGAAGGCTTAAGACATTTTGACAAAGATGGAAATGGCTTTATTTCTTCAGCAGAATTACGACATTTATTAACAACTCTTGGTAAATAAATTAAAAATTAATTAGTAATATTTGTGAAATTAATTTTTTATTCAATATTAGGTGAAAAACTGAGTGACGAAGAAGTTGAAACATTATTAACAGGGCATGAAGATTCACAGGGTAATATAAATTATGAAGATTTTGTACGTCAAGTTATGTGCGGTTGAATAATTAATTATAATATAATATAATTTATCTGCACCCTGTAAATTATAATTAATTTTTTCGCACAGCATTATGAGTGAATTTATACATTTTTTAAAAAAATTTTATAACTTTGTGTCTAAAATGATAAAAACATTTTTATACCCCGCTGTGCCTTATCAAACTTGTTGTGTTAGTTGCATTTAATTAGTACCATAATTTTTATAGAAATTTGAATATATATGCACTGAATGAATCTTTATGGAATAAATGTAAAGCTATCAAAAAAAAAAATCAAAAATTAGTCTGATCATTAGAAAATAGAATAAATTGTGGCTCCATTGATATTAATATTCTATATACTTAAGCGTAGCTAAATTTTTTTTTGTTGGTAGTTTTATATTAATTTGAAAGAAAGTTTGACCAATAAAATTAAAATTTTTTAATAAAAGAAATAAATTTTTACATCTAAATATAAATGAATATGTTTAAATGTATAAAATTTTAAATTTTTATAATTTGATTATAATTAAAATACTATGTTATCTTTAACGATTTCGATGTTTTTTATATGATAAAATATTTATTATAATTTTAAAATTTATATAAAAAATATTGTTTAAAAATAATTCTTCCATATATGACAATTATTCCATATAAATTATAAAAAATATTAATTTTTACAATAAATTGAAAATATATAAAATGTAAAATTGCAAAAATTTATTTAATATTTCATTTATTAGAAATCTGACATCTGTTAATTTATTAATTTTTAATAAAAAAAATGAACATATATTAGAAAAATAATTTTTAAAATTTCTTTAAAACTTAATGAAAATATTTTTTTTTGATAAGTAAAGAAATATTAATGAATAATTTTAAAGCTTTTTAATATTTTTTAAAAATTTTACTTATAGGTCAAAAGTTAAGTTCATTTTTGTCAATTTAGTACACACGGTGTTACAGAAATTTGATTTACATGCAATATCTTAGAATTATTACTAAATGATTTTAACGGTAATTTTTCCAGGACTCCGAGATATGATTATTCGTGAACAAGAGATAGGTAATTAATTTCCTTATCTTTTTATGCCCTTTCCTAAACTTCATTATCGCAAATTTTGAAACGTATATTTTATTTAATAAAATGACTCATATGAGTAAGAAGGACAAAAAATGTAGTATATCATGTGAGCGTTAGTTAAAGTGAAATGAAAGATAAAATTTCCAATCTTTCCCCCACCACTTTTAATATCTCGATCATCGGCTAATACGTATAAAGAAGAAAATTATTCTATTATATTCTGTTGTGTTGTACGTGCAACTGTTTGCAATTTAATTTAAAAAAATTAATAATAATATTTGCCATCGCGAGTTGTATAAATTAAAGCCGCCAATATTTTGGAGAAAAAGAAGAATGAGTAACTTAATACTTTTACGTAGTAAAAGTAATTGTGAACCAAGTAAAAACTCTATTAGTAAAAAGGACGAAAGTATAATGCCAAGTTTAATATCGAGTAATTGGTAATTATAAATTCCAATAACGTTTTTTATTCCTTTAATTAATCGTATAATTTTATTAATAATAATACATTTTTTTTAATTCTATTACTCCAAAATTAACACGTCATTAGTTAGCATTAGTTAGTAATACTTTCTTTTGACGCCATCTTTTTTATTTCGATTATAATAATAATAATAATAATAATAATATGTTTTTAGAAACAAAACGCAAAAAAATTATTGTCAAAAAAAAAAGTTTATTTTAATAAAATAATATTGAATAAAAATATCATATATATTTTATATTATTTATATTTTATTTATGCATGTTCAACTGTGCTTCCAGAAATTTCATGTCATTTTTGATATTGTGACATTACAAAATAAATGTAATTACATATAATTGTACAGGAACCAATGTCCGATTGTAATATTTTTATTAATCAATTAAATTTTTTTTTTCGTGGAAACACGTCAGCCTTTTTTATATATTTGAATTATAAGATAATGAATTAAAATCATAAATAAAATGACTAAAAATAAATAGTAAAGTCGAAAATAAAGCTGTTTTTGAAGTTAAATTGTTTTTTTAATATAAAAAAATTATTTTTCATATATTTTAATTGTCAAAAAATATAAGTATAAGCGTGAGTATGTATAGATATAAATATATAAATTTAATTTAATCAAATTATATTTATCAACTTTTATAACTCAATGTTTGATAAGAATCTAAAAGTAAATATATATTTCTTTTTAATTTTAATAAAATAATTATTTTTCTAAAAATGTAGGTATAAAAAATTTACAGATTTGTAATTCAAATAAATTATTATAAATAAATTAAAATGTAAATCAAGTTATAATGAAAAAATTGTTTTATCATCATTATTTATATCATTATTTTTATAGATAAAATTAAATTCTCTGATAAAATTTCAAACTAAAATTTTAAAAATTACTTACATCAAGAAAAAAAATATTTTAAAAATTTCATGATAAGTTTAATTATTTTCAAGCTGTATTTATTTAACAAATAACTATGTATATAGATTAGAATCAATATTAATTAATATCAGTTATTGTAAAAAAAAAAATAATATTATTTATTACCTACATTGACTTTTGTAAAAGCAAATATAATTTTTGCAATATTAAATAAATTATTCTCAATTCATCATTTTTTGTGTTTACCTAAGTAATTCTTATTATTATTTTTTTTTTATTATCAAAAAACAAGAAATTCTTTGAAGCCAATTTTTTTGCTAATATTTCTTCATTATTAATTAATTAAATAATTTATTTGCTCTTTAAATGCTCTTAAATAAACTTAATATATCATTTTCTTTTACATATAAACTTTCTTAAAGTAGGTGTAAAATAAAAGAACAATTAATTAAAAAATATTTTATTATTTATTTGAATTATTTTGTATTTTTTTTTTTTAAATACACATTTTTGGCTAAATGCCCATTCAAATGACGTTTAAGCTTGTGAAAAATTTCCCCTCTTTTATCCACTTTCTACCTTTTCTATAAATGACTTGAATTCAGGAAATTAACAATTATTTTAACAATTAAACTTACGAAAGTCAAAGTCAAACTTTTTTTTCATACTTTTAATAGTTGTAATTTGTTAAAATTTGAATTCATTTTTTTTTTGTCAACTTATGACTCCAAAACAGAGGTAAAAACTTCATTTGTACTTTATGCAATCTAATTTAAGGAAGACTTATAACTATTTAAAATTTAATTGGTATTATGGATAAATCATCATGTAACTTTTTATTTTTCATTTGATTGTTACATTTTGTTACTTCACTTTCAAACTTTGCTTTCTCTAATTTACTATCATCTTATAGTGAAATGTCCAGTAAATGCATGGATGAAAATATGGACGAAGGGTCTACCACCCTCCAGCATTATTGTTTAACGCTGGGTGTGGGGCCTCTGTGGTGGTCCTGATGCGCCCCATGCCGCATTGTCTGTATCTACAGTCAACACAGAGAGCCGCGGCGTGGGGATCAAGCAGAGTCAGCTCTCTGTGAGCTCCCACATTGTTCAAGTAAGTTTACAATTCTAAAATAATAATTCTGACATTCTTTATTGCTTTTTATTTTATTTTCAGGAGGATGAATTATTAAAAGCATTAAAAACTAATGAATCTTTACGTTTGACATTTAATTTGCAACTAACTGAAAGTACATCTGTAAAATGGGAAACTGTAGTGTGGAGGAAATGTCTTTATATTCGAGTACCAAGCTGTCTTTTACCAGAAGGATCAAAAGAAGGATTCGTATCACTATTAGAGTATGCCGAAGAGACATTGAAGTGTAATAATATCGTAGTTTGTCTGCAAAAAGATCGAACTGACCGAGGTAGTATCAAGCGCACACCTTTATTCGAAAATAATACAAATAATCGGTTACTAATGTATAATGACGAAAATTTCGCCTCTAAATCTCTATCTTTAAATTTAGCATTGCTGGTACGTACATTTATGTTTCTTGGATTTTCTGTATTACCACCTAATCATGCTTTGGTACCACCTGGAAGCGATGCTGGCAATCTCTACATGCTCTATGCTATTGAATAATTTTTATCAACTTAAAGGATCTCTTTAATTTAATGCATAGGTACAACCAATTCATTCATATTAATATATTTTTTTTCTATTTTAATATTAATTAATAATTAGTGAAATTTTTCTAAAATTGAAATTCATTTTTTTATAAATTATCTTTCACAATCATACTTTTAAAAAAAATTATTAATTTTAGTCAAAATTTCACTAAAAATTTTAAATTATTCAAAAACAGCTAACATACATTTTTTTTAACTTGAGTAAATTTATTTAAAAAAAGAAATGTTTGTTTTAATCAATAATTTATCATAATATATTTTTTTTATCTAAAATTTCATTTCTCATTTTTTCAGGTACCATAAAAATTGATTTTTAAAAAATTTCACATTACAGAAACTTTGAATGCAATAATAGCGATTAAGTTAGTAAAACAAATTGTATAGCTTCAAACAAAAGATAATAAATTAAAGATTTGTTTAATGAATATTATATATAGGTAAGGAGACAATTGCCAGGTATTATTTTAAATTTTATTTAAAATTTTAAATTATTGAGAATGATACCTGAGCATTAAATTTTAGAGTAAGAATTTCAAAGAACAGTTATTTGCTTTTTAATGTAGATAATTCATTCTCTTAAAAAATACAATGTTAAGATTTTTACATAAAATCATAAAAATAAGTGCTCACAATAAAGCTTCCCACGTTTTTTGAAGAGATTTAGAGGTTTACTTAATAAGCATTCTCTGAATCAATGAAAAAGTTTATTATTCTTGAATATCTATGTTAATTGGTGTGGCAGGTTGGGTATAACCTACATTTAATTATAGTACTAGTTTTATTTTTAATTGATTAAACAGCCACAGTTATTTTCTTCTTATTATTAAAGCTTAGAATAAGTTGTAATGGTACAAGCTTTACATATTTTGTTCATTATTTTTAAGAAGTGGCTGTGTTGTACTTAAACTGATTACTGTAATATTTTTTATTTAATTTGATCAATATTTTCCATCGATTATTATCAGTAATCAGTTACAAAAGTGAGTTTAGTATTATTTTATAATTACTTATTATATTAATTACGTCACTCAAACAATTTTTATATGATTTCTTTTAAATTTTTAAAATATTCAAATTGCTATTTAGTGTTGCTGAAAATAATATTGCGCACATTTAGTTATTTATATAACGTAGAATTATATATTTTTGGAAATCCCCAATCAATTAACATAGAATAATTCTTGCTAATAAATGCGCTCTTTAGTATTGACAAGATTAACAGATAAAAAAAAAATATTAAAAAAAAAAATTAAAAAAATTTCAAAATGTAAAAAATGCACAAAAAAAAAATTTTAAATTTAAGTAGTTGGTTAGATGTATAAGGAAAAATATAAAAGGATTGGTATACATATAAATATATATATTGTTTTTTCAAAATTGTAACAATTATAATAGAAATTCAGCAACACATTAAGTGCTAAGGTAACTGAATACACGCCGTTTAATAAACCCGAAGCCAATCGATGTAAGCGCAGAATTTCCTCACCATTTTAAGACTTCAGTTTTAATCAATTGTATTCTAAAAATGTTGAGAGAAAAATGCATTTTCAAACAAAATTGGCATGCATCAATTATAATAATTATATATAGTTTCAGTAATATTACACAACACAGAAGATTAAAGTACACGATTATACATATACAAAAAATGTAAATTCTATTTTATGCTTATAAAAATTCATTTTAAATTTAATGCTAAATAGTTTTATAAAATTAAATAACACGTGATTTCAATAATAAAATATATATACTTATATATGCTTTAAAAAAAAAAAATCTTACTATAATTTTTTTATATACCAAACCACATATAATGTGGCGAATTATAATAAAAATGTAGAAATATTGTTATAATTTGCTTTAAAAAAAAAAAAACTTCAAATTAAGTGTACTTATTGTAAGTTCAATAAATTGTACGTAATATAGTAAAAAATATTTGATATTTATTTTTTTAAATTACCTTTAATTCATTACTAGAAAAATTAATTACATTTAGTTTATAACAACATTTTTTTAGTGAGTATATTTAATTATAAAAAATAATAACAATATTTAAGTAAAAAAATAATCTCATTATTGACAAACATTAATTTTTGTTTGCTTTTCTGTATTTTTATACAATTAGTAAAATTAACTAAATAATGGCACAAAATAAAATTATAATGAAAAGTTGGTTTTTGTAAGCTTTAAGCTTTATCTTTCTTTATAAATAGATTACAATAATAATAAATAAAAAAAACAATAGAAAATAAATTTTACATAATCAAAAAGTCAGGTTGTTCAGTCTTACATTATTCAATTTTTTCATCTTAATTTATTTCTATGCTGTTTTTTTTTTTAAGCCTCCGAACAAAAAATATCTTAAATTTAATACAAATCTAATTATAATTCAAACAAAAACCAAACTTTTTTTAATTAAAAAAAATTTATTTTTTTTTATTTTTATTTTTCTTCATTTTATTATTAAATTTTGTTGATTTTGGGCTTTTTTCTTTAATATTATCAATTGCAGCATTTTCAGTTTCAGTATCCTTATTAACATTTCCTGTAAAAAAAAAGGTTTAATTTTTAAAAAACTATATTCCAAAAATTCGAGTATTACCTACCATTGATTTTTTCAGTTTCAAGATGGTCTAATTTGTCTTCGCAAGCATTAATTATTGCCCGTTCAATGCTGGATTGACTTTCATCTGAAACGATAATATTAATTTTTTAATATTTAATATTAAGTAATGTTTTTATTATTTAGTTATAGTAAATAGAACAGAAAATAATATTTTTATAAGTGTTATTTCACATAAAACGTTTTATTTTATCTTCTTTTTAAATGTACGTCAGTAGTTAGTTATCAATGCAAATTTTCAATTAACATAAACATTGTTTTCTGTTATATTTTTATAGAATCATTTAATTATTTTGCAGTATGATCGTAATGTTCTTTTTTATCAGTTAAAAGACATTTTATTTAGATAATTTAAAAAATATATACATAGATAATTTAAAAAATGGAGTTTTATTGTTAGTAAAAACATGAAAAATAAGTTATTGAAAAAAACGTTTTTGTGAAAAAACACTCACTTTTATTTGGGGAAAGAGATTGCTCAGGTGAAATACTCTTCGAGCTGATTGGAGAATAAAATTCAATATCTTCTAATTTTTTCTTATCACTGAATTCTTCATTTGCATAAATTTCCCGCCCAGATTCATTAATCGCGCAAAATTTCTCTAACATTAGTTTTGCTGCTTCTACCTGCAGAATACTCTTTTTTATATAAATAAATTAAATATAAAAATAAGCAAAAAATAATACAATTTCAATTAATAAACCCCATAATTAAAAATACTGAATTTCATTAATATTATATAACGATAACTAATCAATTTTTTAGAACTAAAAATTTAGAGTAGAAGTAAATTGAACGAGATAATCAATTGAAATCTAAGAGCATATATCATTTATAGTTTATATTTTTTATAAGAATCATTTTTAGATGTGTTAATTATAAGCGTTTTAGATAATGAAACAGCGTTGTAATTAAAAACTAGCATACCAAAAAGCATAAAATTGCATAATTTCATGTTAATATAAATGTAAATTAATTTTTTACTTGTAAATGGTTGTTAGGATTCTTTTCTTCTTTCTCGCTATCTTTGAGAATAAATATTTTTTCCATGTCTTCTTTTTCTGCTTTGATATCTTGTATTTCAGTGTTTGAAATGTTCATCAAATCACTTTCTGCGGACGAAACTGAATCAATTGAAACTTCTCCTTCAGGCTGCAATTTTCATAAAAAATAAATTTAAAAATTTTCATAAAATGAGGAATAAATTATTTATAAAATAATTAATCTGAACGCTATATATGTTCTTAAGCAATAAAAATTTTTAATTAAGGGCGAGATTCTAAAAAATACTAAACAAACGATTAAAAAAAGGCTTTCAAAATTGAATATGAATTTTCGGATATAAAATTTTGGGTATCTTGAATGACTTTTATTATAGCAATCACTTATTCTTGGAAATAAATTCACTTTCGAAACAAATCTTTATTATGCGACGATGCCAAGAAAAAGATTGCCGAGTTCTCAAAAAATTTTTAACTCTATAAAAATAAAATAAAGTTTTTAAGATTTTTTCTGGTTTAATTCTTGTCAGTTTTTCTGAATATTAAATCAGGTTTCAGACACTTAAAATTAAAATATGAAATGATTTTTGAAATTAAGCTCGAAATTAAGAGTTTGCAAAATATAACATGAACAAATTTTTTCAATTACTAAAAAGGAATTTTTTTTTCAACGGCCAGAAAGCGCATATTTCTCGGCCACTGCTCTTTTGGAAAATATGTGTTTTTTTGCCAAGAAAAATCGTATTATACGACCGTTTTCCATAAAAAAGATTCCCCCGAATCTTATTTTACAATCTTTTTACGTGCGATTTGGGCCATTCTTTACTTAACTGAACTCGGGTTAGTAATATAGGTACTATTCTTTACTAGTGGCCATCATAATTGCTCTTAGTAGGAAGGAAAAATTCTGAAACTCATGTTAGGAATGTATTTATTATACCGAATGTGACTAAGTGCCTCGGGACTATAATCCATCGCATTTGCTAAAATAAACTTTTCTAAAACCCGTTTAAAAATGCACTATCGTAATACGAATTATTTATTGTTTCTTGTTTACAAAGGACAATAATGAAGATTTCCCAAATTGGAATATAGTCATTATAATCTGACTAATGTATATAATATATGATAATATATGGCCCTTGATTATATTCATTATAGTCAAAACTTTCCTCGATTAACAGCAGTGGTAAATCCATAAAAGTATCTCGAGAGTAGCGAACTAGTTAAATTTTATTTGTTTTTGATAAATTTAACATGATATAGTGCTTTGAGATAAAAGTAAAAATAAAATAAACGATTTTATATATATCAGAAAAGATGAGAACTGCTATCAATTAAAAGTATAAGGTCAAATTTCAAGGTCCTCACCATTTTTTATTTTTTTAATTGAAGTTTTATTTATTATTATTTTTCTTATAAATTAAATATTAAAATAATATATACTTCGTATGTAATTTATCAAGAAAAAACAAAAAAATACGAGATTACATTTTATTCTAATTTAAAAAAGAACAAAGTATGTACTTTAATTTTTCGACGAATATTGCATAATTATACAATTATAGTTGCGAATAAATTTTATCAATTATGAATTTTTTGATAACTTCTTGATTAAAAATTTTTTTAAATAATTTTGTCCTAGCATAACTTAAAAGAAATTTACATCAGTCAAATCACGGAAGGGGAGGGGGGGGGGGTACACAAAATTGTGCTGATCACAAATTTTGGGGTCTTTTCTACGAGAAATTGGGGCTTCACCCTTAAATTTGAAAAAATTACCCCTAAAAAGGGGTATCTGTGATGTATTCGAACTTTAAGTCCCCAGATTTGGTGCATATGGGTTTTTTGGATCAATGATCACGAATTTATTAATATTTCACCCTTCAATTAGCAAAAATTATCCCTAAGAAAGATATTTTTTCTATTTTCGAGCTTTCAGCATTCAGATTTTGTCCAAATGGGTGTTTTGGGTCGCTGATCACGAATTACTGGACCCTGCTTACAAAAAATTAGCGCTTAACCCTTAAATTGGTAAAAACATGAGATACATCAAAAAGGGGTAGCTTTTGCTAAATTAAGGGTGAAGCGCCAGTTTTTAGTACATAGGATCCCGAAATTCGTGATCAGCGACCCAAAATATCCATGATGACCAGGTCTGGCCACTCAAAATTCGAATACATCAAAAATACCCCTTTTTAGAAACATTTTTTGCAAATTTAAGGGTGAAGTCCCAATTACTCATAGAAAAGACTTCTATTTTCGTGATCAGCGACCAAAAAAACCTATATTAGACCGAATTTGGTGGTGGCCACAAATTATACAACAAAAATCAGACAAAAACCGAGATTTGACTATAGTATAACTGGGAATTTAATTTTAAAAAATTTTTGGGATCTGAGATAAATCAAATTATTTTTATTTTGAATTATCCATTTTTGTTTTCAATTAGTTATAAATATTTTTTGAAAATTCTTATTTTGATAATTAATATTTTTTTAAAAATTAGCAGTCCGCGACAATTTTTTGTTTATTTTAAAAATTGCAATTTTTCCTGCATAATATTTATTTTTATTTTACTAGTGTTATAAGTAAAACTCATGTTAACTCATGAGCATTTATAGCTGGGGAATAATAGAAAACTTTGCTCATGAATTCTTCTAGATGTGGCATTTATATTTTTTTAACGAGAGAAAGTATTAATGGTAAAAGTTAATAATAATTCTGAAATAATACATTAAGCATCAGAGGTGCAAAAATTTTACTAGATACATGATTTTTTTCCTACGTACGGCTTTACGATATTTTCGCATGCTTTATATACGAGTGCGGAAAATTCCTCTCTAGGTTTTAATGTCAGGTCGATAATTTTATTATTTAAAGTTTCAACCTAATCTATAAATTTAAAAAATTTCTTATAGGTATCAGGCGCGCACACACGCTATACGCTACTTAGGCTGTAGCCTACCCTTTCAAGGCATCTTTTTCACAAATATTTTAATTTTTTTCATATATTTTAAAAAATTTATCATTATTAGCCTACCCCAGCGTAACTTTCTGTGTGCACGCCTGGGTATTCATTGGTATTCGAAGATTATACTCCAGTCGAGACTCCAGTCAAATCAAATTTTTGTGGTTGTTTCTCCAAATCTGAAGAGAAAATCTCTTCTCCTCTAAGTTTCTAGTATCAATTAGTGTGAATTTTATGATACCAATAAAATTGGGAAGGCAAAAACGACCCTTCCTAACTAATTAGCTTGCAATTTTCTTAAATTTTTTACTTTCAGCGTAATTTTGACACTAATGTCAAAAGTGAATGATAATAACTTCCTGATAGATTTTATAAAACTTGATTCATTTAATATTAATTACATTATTATTGCATCTTTACTTGAGGAAAGGCTGATTTTTTCATTATTACATAAATAGAATTTTTATATCATTTCATTTTTTATGAATGAATTATAATTAAATCAAACTAATTTTATAAATATATTTCCTGCTTTTAAAACGCCTGTTGATGACTACGGCTGTATTACGGAAATTCATTTGTTATTTTAGCCTACTAAGTACGGTGTTGCGTAATTTTAACTACAAATTAAAAAGTCCTTTGCGTGAAAAATGAGTAAAAAACCCTTTAATTAGAAAATGAACCCTTATTAAGGCTTTATATTTGAAGGTATGTCTTTCCAGGATTAACAAATTATAACAAAATATAGCCTCTACTTTTTTTCTAATCACCAATAATTAAATTTCTTTTTTTCTTAATCGCTAATCACTGATTTTTAAAAACACCTCTTGAAAGACCAAAAAGAATAGTTTTTCCTGATTTTATTAAAGATGTTCTTTACGATTCCCACGAGACTTGACTTGAGTAAAAATGAGTAAATAATTGTAAATTCACAATTTTAACTTTAAAACGCGTAATTTTGTTACATTATTTTCTTCTTATTTCGTTTCTGATAGGATTTAGCATTCTGCGATGGAAAATTGGAATTTAAAATTTTTTCACTATTATATTAAATTTTTATGTATACTTTAAAAATATTTATAACCACAGCTGTTAAAAGTATACTTTTATAAATTTGAAAAATCCTGAAGCATAGTTTGTTTACAAATAATCAGTAAAATTTCGCAATAAACAATTTTAACACGGAACATGTTTACAGAGAGGGGTACCCAGAAATGTAGTAGGCGAGAGGGGGGGCAAAAGTAACGTTTTAATATGGAACATTTTTATAGAGAGGATTATCTCAAAATTTGAAAATTAAGGGGGGGGGGGTCAAATAAGACTTAGAATAATTTCAATTTAGACTTAGGAAAATCGCTGGGCTTAGGGTTATAGAATAATATCGATTTAGGGACTTAAAATAATTCAGGTTTGGAATAAATCAGACTTGGAATAATTTTGATTTAGGGACTTAAAAACCTAGAATAATGCGCATTTAGGGAAGCAAAATAGTTTAGGATCGATTTCATGGAGCGTATTCTTACTAGATTCTAGGGGCACTATGTGTGTAGAAATAATCAATTATGACTTAAAATCTATTAAAATTCTAGTCGAGCAGGGTCTAGAAAACTACCTTCAAGCCAATTCAAGCAGAATTTTCATAAATTTTTAGTGAAAATTACTAGAATTCAATTTTTTCAATTCTAGAGTCCCCAGAATCTAGTAAGAATATGCTCCATGAAATCGACCCTTTTGGGTTTAGAATCTTAACATCTAGTAATGTAATAATTACAGATTGTATTCTAACGTTGCGTAACATTTGCATTATACCTAGCTCTCAGCTGAAAGCAAACATTTTCCATGCATTTAGGTTGTGTTTACACAAAATGGATATAAGTTTTTAAGGGTTGGGGGGGTTAAATGGACTTAAAATAAAATATTTTGAAATGGTAGTCAGGGCCTGATCAGGACCTGAAAAGAACAAGATTTTGAATACTTTAGGTTTATGGACTTAGGATAATTTATATTTAGTGGCTTATTATAATTTCGGTTCTAGGACTTATAATAATTAGGGAGTATAACTATGTATAACTATAAGTGAACATGTTCCATGATCGTTGCTTGTGTGAACACACAAACCAGTTATATTCGCTTTTTTATATTAAATTGTAAGAAAAAAGGTTTTTTCTCAGCTGGAAAAAAATATAAAACACTTTTTTACGTTGAATTTTAGTTCTAATGTTTAAGGGAGCTTTTTATTTAACAGTAGTTTAATAAAAGAAAAATTTTACTTACAATGAAGTCATCATCGCTTTCCGAATCTTCATTAGCCATTCTGTCAATTTTATCAATGATTGGTTCATCATCTGATTCAGAACATTCATCATCTGATGAAGAAAGCTCAGAATATTTACGTTTTGTGTCATTAACATGGTTTGGACTTAACATTGAATTTTCAGCATTTTTATTTTCACGAATACCAATAGTTGTTGGGTGAGCCTATAAGTACAGAACCAAATTATAATTATTGAATTACAATTGGTAATAATGTTACTTAGTTTTTTTTACTAAATAATTCTTTAATGGATAAAAATAGCCAACGCCAATAAAAAGCTTGATAAACGCTTGGCTAAACATTATCGAAAGCAAAATATTCAAAGCAATTTTTCCATGAATTTAATCATTTTTCGACAACTTGAAATTTAAAATTTTTACGTATATTTGTGCAGTTTTTTAATCTCCATTTGTTTTCCTTAATTACTACAAAACTGTTTATTTTTGGGAATGACTTACCTTGATTTAAACATTTTTTCTTATAATTTTTTTTCTCAGAATATCAAATAATCCCAACACCATGTAACAACCCTAATTTAGTTATTTTCATTGCACCGTTATTGTTTCAAGCTTGGTTTCAAGTATTATTATTGATGCATATTTTAATGTAAAATTTACAACTACTTGTAGGTGTAAATGTTTCGGTTGTGTGTATTTGATGAAAGAAGCTTTTTATTTTGAAATGTTTTAATCAATTGGAATTTTACAAAATTGTTATGATCTTTTATACAAATGACAAATATATGCAGCATTTGATTAAAAAAATATTCTATGGTCCTAAACTTTACTCGATGTTATAATTAGTTTGTTTCTACACTAGCACATAATTATCTTTTATTATAATCATGTCTGATAAACAGTTCTTATTGTAGGACTTACTGGCGTAATTAGAACTTACATAGCTGAGACGTGATTCTTAAGACCATTGCCATTTAAGTTTTTTGGTATTCTGATTACAAATTTTATGATTCTTTTTTCGGAGAATGGTTAAGTTTTTCACTATATCTCAATTTAAACATTTTTTTAATCTATCGAGCTTCTGTTACAAGGTAAAGTTTTCTAATTACTGCTAATTAAGTTTTTAGGTATATAGATTTTTAAAAAGTTGGTGTTTTCCTAAAAAATCGTTTTTTTGTTGCTATTTTCCATTTTAGGGCAGTTTTTGCCAATTTGTCGCATTTTATAAAAAAAAAGATTTCAACTGTAGCTGAGAAATTTACTATTTTTCCAAAAAAAATCAAAATTATTGTAATTACTTACAATAATCTATATAGTATAAAAATCTATCACTTTCGGGGAATGACCAACATTCTTGTTAACTACAGGCACCCAAAAAACACAATTGCCAGAGGCTTAGGTAACTTTATATGGGAGAATACCAACTCGGCACTTGAGGATTAAAAAAACTACCAACTCGGCAATCTGGGCCCAAATCAAACTTACCGTCTCGGCACCAAGCTCTTAAGCCGATTAAGATATAATAAATTATAAATACAAAAAATATATACAGTAAAATTTTTTTTTTTAATTTTTATCGAAAAAAATTTTGTAACTAGTAATAATATTTTGATTTTGTCTGTAAACCTATATAATAAGAAGGGGAAAAATCTTTAAAAATCTATCAAAATTAGGAAAACTGCGCACTTTACGAAATTTACGAATTTAAATATGAATTATTAAAATTTTTAATTTTGATAGTGGGGAATAATAATAAATTTTATAACTTGTTTATGAGTTGGAGCCGAGTTGGTAGTCGTCCCTTTATATTTTTGTTAAAGGAACTCGAAAGAAAAAAACGATCAAACAAGAGCTAACTTTGACTATAGTAGGAAACATTCCCATTTTCTGAAAAAAGTACCAAAAATTTTTTTTCTGTAATCACTGGAGCTTATAGGGTTATTACATTTTACATTCTTATAGGGAGATGTCCAAAAGGCCTAAAAATTGAGGAAGGGTCAAATGGTCATAATCGAGGGGGGGGGAGAGCAAACGAAACTTAGAATAATTTAGATTTTGGGATTTAGAATAATTCGCGATTGAGGGACTAGAATGATTCGGGCTTTGCTTATACTTGGAATAATACGAGTTTTGAGACTAATGTGATTTTACAAGGTACTTTAGGAAGCTAGAATGTTTGTAATAGATAAGTAGACAGTATAAACATAAATATTTTCCATGCATGCGTTATTTGTGTGTATTGCAAATCCGTAATAAGTTTTTTTTCCGTTAAGAAAAATGAACAGAATTTAAAATTAATGAATTTTTCTCAGAAAATTGAGGCTTGTTTATCTAGGTTGGCCTGATTTTAAAGACTCATTCAGCCAAAAGGAATGGATTTAAGCTCTTATCTGACATAAGTCACAGTATAATACTGTATCTGAAGTAAAAAGAAATTTAATTTTCCGAAATCCTAGACCTCTCCTTGTTAATCTAAAGGTTCTCCTTTATTTATTCCCGATTTATTATAGATTATTCCAAATATTAAAAAAATATTTTAATTTAATTCAGCAGCGAAAAATAAATTTTAGAATTTTTTAAAATTTACATCCAATTTATTTAACCCATTACCGCTCAGGCAGCCAAAACATGCCACTTGATTAATACCGGCTTAGATTTTCATTAAAAATTTAATTTTAATATTGTTTTAAGACTAGAAACTCATGAAGAATTCAATTTTAAAATCATTTTTTACCAACAAACCCTCAGAAAATATCTACAAAGGGCTGAAATTTAAAAAACAAGCGATTTTAGCCCTGTTTTGCGAGTCTTTACAATTCGTAAAATATTATGTTTTTTTTCTACCTTATTAGTACCCGAGGGTTTTCGAGGTTGCTGATTTCAAATACGAAGTCCAAAAAATACTAAAATTTCATTTAGGGGTGGAAAATAGGGGTGAAAAAAAATGATTTTTTATAAAAGGCTTTAATTTTACTTGAAAAACTATACCGGGGGGTTATCGAGGTTGCTTATTTCAAATATAACTTATTTCAACTCCGAAAAATGCTAAAATTTCATCTAAGGGTGGAAAACTGGGGCGAAAAGGGGTGAGAAATAAATTTTTATAAAAGGCTTTATTTTTACTTGAATAACTATATATACCGGGGGGTTATATTTTAAGTTTTTCACCCCTTTTTATAACCGGTATTAATAAAGTGGCACGTTTTGGCTGCCTGGGCGGTAATGGGTTAAAACAAAAAAAAACTATCAAAAATTCCTTAAGATCTTAATATAAGTTATATTATGCAATAATATTACAAATCTTCATTATTTCAAGATTTGAAAGCATTTGATAAATTAAATATAAAGTAAAGCTTTATAGCATGAAAAAATATAAAAAAGCATTATGTAAAGAAAGCATTAAAGTTGCAGCAAGTTGTTAACAATTGGAAAAAGAAAAAAGGATAGTGAAAACTTACCGCGTTAAGAATATTAGAGACGCGAATTTTAGTCGGGGGTGGCGAAGGAGACGTCTTGAATCCAGAATCCAAACAGGATATAGAAGATAATGTCAATCTGATGGACTTAACCAGTTTCTCTGTTGCTTCTTTCATTGACATCTTAGTGTCCTATATTATTTATACACACATACCCACCACCATCGTACGAGAAATTTTATCGTGCTTTTAAGGATATTTTTTTAATGTTTTTATTTTGAAATTATCATTCAAGGACTTTTTTCTTTATATATAGACAATTTTTTTTTTCATTTGAAAATTAATTCGATTTTTTGTTTTTTATTCGATTGAAAAATATAAAAGTGCGCCATTTATAAAAGCGCGTTATCATGCAAATTATAAAAAAATTTTCAAACTGCACTTAAAAAAAATTTTCAGTACAAGAAAAAAGTTCTTGAAATTTACCTTTTCGATTGCTGGATTCTTTTCTCTCATGTTTTTAAGTCCTCTACTTTTAATGGCCCTTAATCGTCGACGATTTTTTTGCATAAAACGTACCTTTAACAAGTAATTTTATTAATTCATTTTTTTATTTTTTCTTATATTATCTAATCAGATCAGCATTAAAAGCTGAATAAATATTATTGTTACTTTTTCATACAATTTATAAAACATATTTTCTACTTTTAATTAATTAAAAAATAAAAAAATTCAATAATTTACCATATCAACTGGTTGAATCTTTGGATACCCTAATATTAGAGCTGCAACATTAAGACTTGCTCTGACTATTCTAAGTATTATAATGCTTGGTAAAAATAAAATCCATGGTAAAGGTCTAATAAATTCAATTTCACCAAAACTTTTTCCATTTTCTTCTAAAATAATATTAATTGTTTTTTTTTTAATTTTAAAAACACATATAGCACGAAACGTTTATCAAACGTTTCTGAAACGTTGAAAAATTTCGAAAACGTTTTAAAAACATTTTCATGAAAAAAACGATGGCAAGAATTTGAAACTATGGTTCCTCATTAAGAATAAAAAAATGTTAAGAATAATTCTAGATATTAGCACTTTCATAGGAAAAAATTAGGTACTACGTCCAAACAGAAAATTAATAATAGATTTTTTTTTATTTTGTTTATAAAAAAAATTTTCAAAAAATTGAGTATCAGATTCGAGATATAGGTATAGAGTAAAAACCATATTTTCAGACATATGTTTTAGAAACGTTTACTCTAATTTACATTGAAACGTTAAAGAAACGTTTTGTGCTGTATGTGAATAACGAGGTGAATAATATCAGGAATAATCAATTAGGACTCGAATTAGGAATAAATAAAAATATTATTATTTTATTCTTACCAGTATTTGTTTCTGTTCTTGGTAAGCTCCATTGTACTGATTTTTCAATAGTCCACATCATTCGGTCAACGCCTCTAAGAAAAGCTTGTCCAATAGATAATTGAGCGGCTGATTCTAAGCCTTTCATCATCAAATTATTTATTTGTTCCATTTTCTTTATGTTAGGGTAATTTCAAAAATTCTGTTAACAAGTAAAAAATATTTTACTTAAAAATTATGCAAACTTATTTAATTAGCAAGATTTGGTCTGATAAAAAAGGCTTGTGTAAATCTTGGATACATGTAATCAAATGATTAAATAAATCATTAATTTTGTATACAATATTATATCGATTAACGTTAAGATTTTAAACGAAAGCCTTGTATAAATTTTCATGCATGTGTTAATTTTGCAAAAAATTTAAATAGCTCTGTGAAGCAGTGCCGGATTTACCATATAGGCACAGTAGGCACGGCCTGCGAGCTCCCACGAATTAAGTCATTAGAAAGGGCTCTCATAAATTTTTTTAATATTGGGTGCCTACAGGCCCCCACAAGCCTAAATCCGACACTGGTTTAAAGGAATATAAAACAATTTGCCCCGAGCTATTTGCTCTTTTTAATTAGTATTAAAAATCACACTCTGTTGCAAAGTGGACAAAAATCCCAGTTGGATTTTATTTTAGAAACTTTTATTTGAACTTTTGTTAAAAAAATACTGATGAACTTTAGAGTAAGAACATATTTAACAACGTTTTAGTAAGAAAAAATACTCTTTGTAAAAATAAATTTAAATTAAAGTAAATTAATCAGCAGTGAAAAAAGAATATAAAAATAATAAAGAAAGGGTACTTGATAATTAATATCGAGAAGGCACGACCTCAAATCATATCAATTCTTTGTTAAACTTTTAATGCATGCATATTCACTTTTTTAGATATTTTATGCACGTGAAACTTTGTTGCATATTAATGATATTAATATAATATATTGTGTTACCGTTTATGAGAGCGTTAACGTATGTACCCCCAACCGAAAAAATTAAACTTCAACTGGTTAATTAATTTTCAAGTTAATTTTAAAGTAGCTATAATATATTTAATTAGAAGGCAAAATATTAAAATATCTGGCAAGCGGAATTTTGTTTTCTTGCTCCTTAAATGATTGAAAACAGATTGAAAATGACTTAAAACGTAAAGAAAATTGAAAAAAGTGTATTAAGCATCAAGAGAGCAAAAGATTTGGTACCAGCATGATCATTAGCACAAGTGTTCAGCAAAACCGGGTACAAAAAAAGGCACGAGTGATATACGTTCATGCTAGTGTCTAAAGAATTTTTCCCATGGTGCATATAATATTTTTGCCAACCCAGGAGTAGAACTAGTGCGAAAAATTTGGTGCCAAGTTTTACACCTGGGAGAGAAAAAAGAGTACGTTTTTAATTATACTCCAGTCAAAATACGGGGGGGGGGGAGGTTGTATTTTCACTGGCGAACATAAAATTTGCTCTAATATAAGTTTTTTGGGTCACTGAATACGAAAATCGGAGTCATTTCGTAAAGAAATGGGGGCTTCACCCTTAAATTTGCAAAAACTACCCCCAAAAAGGGGTCCTTTTGATATGAGAAATAATTTATGATTGAGATATACTAGTATAGGATGTTTTATATTACATTTTATTATAACAGATGGACAGGATGGCCATCACAGTATGTGTTAGACATATATGGTGTTAGAGACATGATGGCCATAGATCTGAAATTCTTTAGACTTAGAAGCTCATTTTATTTGTATACTTTTAAAAGTTTTATTCATAATCAATAAAAATGGTTTTGAAACCAATTTAAAAAAAGTCATTGTAAAATAATAGAAAAATTTAGCTATATAGTCTAACTTTTAGAAAATTTAAAGTTTTTCAATTGAAAATACATTTTGGACCAAAATTTTTGGTTAGATATTTTAAAATATATTATGAAAGTTATTTAGAAGACTAAATTTTGTCGGATTTATTTTTCAAGAATTTTATGAAATTATCCCTTAGGTGATTTAACAACATAAAATTAGATAAGTTACAATATAGAAGTTGTACAATAATAATAATATATTTTGTCATATTAATTCAATGGCGTGTTTATGAATTGAATGAAATATGCGAGATAAAAAGAACTGCCTGCAGTCTGCCAAAAAAAATGTGCTTCTCACGCATGCTTCCTTATAATTGTATAATTTTGTTAGTAAAATTTTTAATTTTGCAACGAAAGTAAAAAATTAAAGATACTGTAACTAAACCGTTATTTGTTATTTTATCTGGATAATAATTTGTTTAGTGTCTTTATACCTATATATATAATTTTAGATTGAAAATTTTTACTAATGTTTTGGTCATTCCGGTCATATATAAAAAGATAAATGTATATCATAATTCTTAAAAACACTTGTTGCGCAAATCAATTAATATGAACGTTATCGTTATGAAAATTTATTTTTACTTTTACTTAAGTAATTATCAAATATTAGAATGAAAAAAATTTTATAAACAAATTATTTTAAGATTATTTTTTTTGTTAATTACCACCATGACCGACCTTATTTACGTCGCAAATGTCTGCAGATGAAAAATTTATAACGTGGGGCTATCTTGTTTCGGAGCGTTTTGCCGGCTTCTTGTAATATATAATCACTTGCAATAAACAATGTTATTTGATTTAATAAAAACCTTTGTCAATGTATACTTCTTTATATTTTATTTTGTACAATTACTGGGTTAATAAAATTAAACTTCGACGCTACTTTTTAAAAAATTTAACTAAAAATTCAAAAAAAAATATTTATTTATAATTTTTTTAAAAATATTTGCATAAAAATTTGCTTTATGTAATTCTTTGTTAATATGTAAATCAAAGATTAATTTAAGTACTCGATAAAATATTAAATCACTTATACATACATCAACTAATTTTACACACAACCAGCACAACTGAGTAAAATAAACTGCCGGGTTTTCACGCGGCACATGCATACCGTTTCTGCAATAAAAATTGAGTGGGAAAAATACGATTTCGCGCCTAAAAATTTTGCAGCGCCGCGTGCAAGGCCATGTTTTTGTCATCCCCCCGTCTGCTGCTTTTTATGATGTGAAATTATTCAACAAAAATTTGATAAAAACATTTTGATTAGAATTAAATACTTTTAATTTATTTCTCAAAAAAAGGACTCATATAACATAAAAATAAGGTACATAATAATTAATAAATTTAAAAAAATTTAAAACAGGTATTAATTATATTTTATTTTTATTAAAAGTTCCATTACATTTTTTTAGAATTAAAAGCTGTTTTATAAAATACAAAGCAAAAACATTATATACTTTTATTGTAAATTTTTAAATCAATTGAAACTTTGAAATTTATAAAAAAAATGTCGCTTGCATAAAAAAAAAAAATTTGTTGATAATTTTGAGATCAAAAAATTTTCAAGTAGTAATGGAAAAAAATAAAAATTAAAGTAAAGGTAATTTATAATACAATTTTTAGCCTACATACAAAATAATAATTTCAATACATCAAAAAATAGTACCCTAAATGCTTTCATAAATAACATTTTTCTTGTACAGTGTATGTGATCGGAACATTTTTTTTATATTCAACGAGTATAAATATTGTAAATAGATGCTTTTTACTTATAATTGATTGTTTTTATATTTTAGCTATTATAACTTTCAATATACTATTTTTTATTTATCAATGTACACAATTTAAATTACTTTTTTTTTTTTGTCAAATGTTGTGCTAGTAAATCACAACAATAATATAGTAAAAAAGAGAGCAAGAATTGAATTTGTTTTCAAAAAATACGAATTCTTAAAATTAATTTTTTATATCTTAAAGCTATGTAATTTTGTTTACCGATTAAACTACATATCAAAAATTTTTAAACTTAATAAATACAGATTAATTTACTAAGACTTAAAATACGTAGTTCTGATGTATAAAGGAATAATTTTGCCTTCAATTACACATTTTTGTTTTGTTTTTTTTCTTCAAATAAAAATGAAAAGAAAAAATTTTGATAATTAACTGAAAAATATTTATTATATTCCTATATTATGATAGAATTAATACAATTATACGAGTAAGTTTAAAAAAATTTCTTATACACGCTTTTTTTTTTAAATCACATTCACAAATAATTGTCATGATTTTTATACCTTTTTAATTATATAAGCTAAAAATACAACAATCATAAAGCTAACAATTTTTTTTTTTTTTTGATTTTGTGTGATGTACAGAGATATCAGTGTATTTAATTTATATTTGTTGCAACATAAATTTTACTGAATATTTTTTGGAATATATGAAACAAAGTAGAAAAAAAATTATCAAACATTCAACAATTCATTAAGAAGACATTAAAAATGCTAAACATTGAATAAAACTTGAATCCATGCTTTGTTTTGTCATTTTCAAGTCGAGTTCATTAATATTTATCATCTTCTCCATCGTTTTCATCGCCTTCAAGTTCATCTGGTGGAGCAAAACCATCCTAAAATAATATATCATAAATTAGAAAAACCTATCCAACAGATAAATTAAATTTTTTTGTTTTCCTAAACCAACATAAACTATCATATTTTTTAATTAATAAATAAGGAAAAAAGTTTAATAAGGACGAAAATTATAAATTTTTTGTAAACACACATTTCACATTTTCAAGAGTATTATCAGAAAGAAAAGAAATTTTCTAAATTTAGAGATTTTTTGAGACTTATTCGAAAAGCTAACAGTGGTTGTAAAATATTTTCTAGAATTTCACAGAATTTCACAAATTCTATTTAAAAAAAAAAGGAACAAATAAAATTCATAAAATTAAGAATAATATGATTAAAATTACAATAAAACTTAACCAACCCTCATTAGTTTATAATTAAGATTGTAAAATTTTAAGATGCAATATTTTGAATTTTTTAAAATGTATTTGCATCAGTAGGTGAACGATTGAAAATTTTAGTTCATTAAAAATGTAATATATAAAAATTTTATACAGTTTAAGTTATGTTTTTTTCTACAAATAACTGCTTCGGATCCTTCGGTAAACACAGATATTTGCCCTAATGTTTTAATTTAATTTTAATAATTTTCAATTAATGATAATTTTGAAACTTAAGGACGCTCCTCAGTCGGAAGTTTTAAACAATGAGATATATCATTTTAAAGGATAAAATCTCCCGAATCGAATGGTATAGGACATTTTAGCGATAGCCGTGCAAAATTTTGAAATATTTGTAAAAAAAGTTCCAACATTTTAACACGACTCCTTATGAAAACAACTCCGGAAGTTGCTATTTATTCTGTCAAATCAAATTTTTCCAATCTCTGTGTAGATTAGTTATAAAGTTTAAAGTCCAAGGAATCTATTGCTTACTATCTCATATTAGGTAGCCGTGTGTTATTTTGAGCAATTAAACTCCAAAAATTAGTAAACAAGGTTTTAAAGAGAAAGCAGCCATGATAGTACATGGATAGTATACTATACAGGGGCAAGCGTTTATTTGTAAATATTATGTATTTATTGATATTATTTATTTAATTTTATTTTAAAAATAAAAAAGCTTATAATTACTTGTAAAGGATAAATCTTATATTTATTTGATAAATAATAAAAGTCATACAATGCTTTAAAATACGGTAAATATAAATTCTAATATCTGTACTCCAAATAATAAATTAAATTTTACACTGAGCGCGCCTTCAGTTGTTTATATACTACGTAAACTTTTTGTTATCGGTAATTAGTAAATAAAGAGAATATTTGTTATTTTTTTAATATTAAATAATTAATAAAATTAAAAAATGATTTTTCATATTCATATTTCACATAAATTTACAATATCAAGAAAAATTTTTAATAGCTTCTCCAATGACTAGCGAGTACACTGATGAGCGTCCTTAAAAATTTCAAAAAATCAAAACTTAACTATTAACATGAAAATAATCATTACACTTATCGCTCAACTTCTGGTACAAATACCTTTATGATATTTTAATTGCCTAGTCCAGTAAACAAAACATACCAACGTGTAAAAATTATTAAAAAAATTAGATTGACCAAGTGTTTTTATGACAAAAAATATACTCAGGAAGATATAGGTTAAAATAGAATGTTTGCTAATGACTAAAATTTTTAAAAGCGTTTTTTAAATATTTAATTAATTATTAGATTCCTCATATACCTTAGTTTTCAAGAGCTAAATCAAACACACAATCTCACTACTTTTTAAATGCATAATTTTTTTTTTCTCTTTAATAACATAAACATTTTATATATTAAAATTTATTAATTTATTTTTAATTTATTTCAACATGAGGACAGCACATATTTTGTTTAAAAAACAAATACAATTTGTTAATAATACCCTGTAACCTTTGAACCACTATTATAAATAGTACTCATTCCTTAAACAGATTTTAGACGAAAAAAGTATAACGTCTGATGGATAATATTGCCTATATTGTAGGATGTGCGCTAAGTCTTTGGTAAGAAGTTGAGTGACCCAATATGTCTAACTTGAAAAAATATTGACCAGTCGAAGACAATTTAAATCACCTTTGTTCTTGCAAAGACTAAACATACACCCTTACATCTGTGGCTCCAAAACTATTTTATTTCAAATTTGGACTTTTTTATACATTAGACTTTTATAAAAATCAAAATTTGTTTAAAAAAAAAGTTTAACCAAAAAATTTTGTGGATGCAAAAATTAAAAAACAACTCCTTTTTTAAAGTGAAAGTTAGAATTCATTTTAACATATAGCTGTGGGCTATACCTCTCTGCCTTAGAGCCACAGACAATACAAGTAACAAAATCCACTTGGCGTTTTGTGCAGTGAAAAATTTTTCATCTTAAATGGGTTGTGTTATGAGTACTAGAGACATAAAATATATTTCAAGCATGTGATGCCAAGACACATTTACCTTTTTTATACTTAATATGTTAATATGTCTGACCATCACAATCTTCGGTATTTGTTTCTTCCTGAAATTTTTTTTTATTCAATAACGTAATCATCTTTTAGACTGGTAAAAATTTATTTAAAATACTTTTTATTAGAAAATTTAATTGCGAATCTTTGTGAGATGTGAATTTATAGTTAATAAGTTATGACCAGATCAAATATAGTTAAAAAAGTTACCTCTGTTGCATAGAGAATATCCAATATTTTTTGTATGATTGGACCAGTAGTTGTATTGTCACATTCTTGGCACATAACTTCAATATCTCTTAATTTTCCAAAATAAAAATCTCTTTCTTTTTCTAATCCATCCACAGTCAATTTTAACTCCATAACCTAAACATTAATGTTTTAAAATTCAGAATTTATTAAATTATTTTAAACTAAGTAACAAAGTGGCCAATTACCTGTGAAGACAATTCGTCAACTTTAGCAGATTCTCCTCGATTACCAAGTCCTCCTATTTTTGATGGTACACGATTTGGTTGAGGTTTGCTAACTAAAAAGTAATAATAAATTAATGATCATTTATCATCTACAGTTTTCTAAAATATTTTATTTAATGCAAAGGTATAATTTTAATATCCCTTTTGCTTCTGAAAATTGATAAAAACTTTATATTATCGTAATAAATTTACTATCAAATTTAAATGTACAACTTTAAAAATTTTGGGATCTATAAATTGGATTCTATTGATTTACTTGTATACACCTTTGTTTAGACTTTATAATTTTTTTGACGTTTATGTAAAATATAAAAAAAATTATTTTCCGAAAATAACGATTCATGAAGAAAAAAGAAAGTCTTGTTCTTAGTGACCAATTTAAAACGAAAAAAAAAAAAAAAAGGAATATTTAATAATTTAAATAATAACAATTTATTTTTTTATTATTTTACAAGAGGAGTCCAGCACATTTGGAATACCAAATTACACCATATGGTTATTGATCGATTTATTATGATGAAAAAGCATCATCTTCCATTCATTCCATTGGTCCTTCTAGTCCTAAAAAGACTTTATTCAAAGTATTGCTGTAAATTTGCTTCTTAAATAAACACCCCCAGTTAGTTTATCTTTTTTTCCTGTAAGATCCTTACTTACAGGGAAAAAAATTAGACAAACCGGAGGTGTTTATTTAAAAAGCAAATTTACAGCAAGATAAAAAATCACACTCTATAGGACTTGAAAGTAGATCCTAGATAAATCTCAATTTTTACTGCATTTTAATTTTTAAATTTGAAAATTCAATATACCTTTATGGTGTATAATTTGGTATTATGGGACTCCCCTTATTAGTAACATAAACTATGTATATTTAGATAATGTTAAACATTTTTAAAAGCTTATAGAGCTTTCAAAATAACTATTCTTTACTTTATACATTAAAATTAATTTTTTTTAAATAATTTATCTAGTTTTAAAGAAATAATTTATTTTATTTGTTTATTAATATTAAATGGGGCTACCAATAAAAATAACAGTTTTTAAAATTTATATTATTCAAGGTGAGAAAAGGTGAGATTGACTGTGGTAAGCAACAAATATGAAACTGACATGGATTTAAATTAAATAAGTAATATTATTATCAAGCAGATGATAAAAAATTAAATGAATGTCATTTTTGGAGACTGTAAATGAGAACTTCATGTTTGTTATCGGGATAGTATTTGCTTGCGTTAAAACAATTTTAATTATTTAAGCATACATTTAAAAGTAGAGTTTTAACTTTAGGAATAAGTTTTTTTTTTTTTTTAATTTAGTTAGTATAAAAATATTTAACATTCAATTAAGTTATTTTAAGATTTTTCTGATAAAGAATTTTAAAAAATTAAAGTTGATTTTACTAAATTGTTAAACAAAATTTTATTCCTAAAAAATTAATATCTTTTAAATGGATACTTTTGTGTTTGCGTTAGGATTACACATAAAGTAATGTAGTAAGTTTTTTAATTTTATAATACTATTCTAATGCATGCATGGGTGTTTTTGAAAGCAAGATTCATGCAATAGCTTTCTTAAAAACTTTTTTGAATAACAAGTATACTACATAAATATAAAATTGATGAGTGAAAATTTTCTATATCAGCTTGAATATTAAAGTGAGCTTTACCTGTTTGAATATTATTATTATTACTATTAATTAAAATTTCTTTGAAAACTAATTATATTTTTCTATAAATTTTATCTTTCTTAACTTGTTCATTACCTGATATTATATTTCCGAAAATCTTAAGTCTGTCATATCAACTGAAAATTTTTTTTCAAAGAAATATTTTCAAAATTTTATTCAGAATATAAGATTTATAAGAAAAAGTGAATTTAAAAGAATTACTTGACTTAATTTTTTTTTAATTAAAAATAAATAAATAAATAAATAATAAATAAAAGTATAAGAGGGAAATGTAAATAAAATTTGTATAATAAACCTTTTAAAAATAAAATCACTCATTTCCATTACTGTTAATTGAAAAAAAAATTAATATAAATTAAACAACAAAACAAACAAAAATTGTACCAGTCCTAGCTGCAGGTTTTGTTGCAATTTCTCTTGGAGGTTGCTTTTTAATCATTCCTGCACCTCTTGGTACATTATTTCCTCCATTCCCTAATGGTTCTCCTCCTCTCATGGCAAGAGCATCATAAACATCTGTTCCTGCATAATTGGCATCAAAAAATTTCTTGAACCATTGTAAAAATTCAAAGTTGTCTTGGAACCTGCCTTTAACCAGTTTATCGATTGGTACTATCTGAAATTTAATTATTAAACATTTCCCGGAATATTTGATTGATTAAAATTATTCAGTTTACGTAATAGTAATAATAATAATAATGATTAATTCATTATGAATTATCAAGGAATGGAAGCAGTGTACTGTATAAGACAAATGATCAGGTGAATGAGTTTTAATTACTAACAATAATAACTACTATTCACATATATAGTGCGGATGAACTTGAATTTTAAAAAATTTGGCGATTTTGAAAATAATTCCTAAGTGTATAAAACAATAAAAATGTGAAAAACAAAATTTCTATTTTTCATGCGCAACATTAAAAAAATTTTTTTTTTTCAAGTAATATTTCAAGTACCCATTTGTTGACGCGATACAATGTTACGTTGTTGAATTTGATTTGATTGTCTAGCTTGAGGAAACGATACTAAATGAGCATTTGATGCATTTTGAGAACCATCGATACCAGAACCTAAAGGTATGCAACCACGAGCTTCAAATGCTTCGTATTCACGCCCATCGTAATTTGCATCAAAAAATTTCTTAAACCATTGTAGGAATTCAAAATTATCTTGAAATCGGCCTTTTATGAGCTTATCCACTGGTATTACCTGAACCATTTTTGTAGTGCTTTCAATAATTCATAAGATCACACAAAAATAGCACTTGCTTCTTATATTTTTTTGTTTTATTATTATTTATTAAGTTATTAGCTAATTAATTAAAAAACATACCTTATCTACATTCATTTTTTTAAAACCTCCTTGAAGTAGTTTGAAATTTTGTATATATTCATGTTCAAGATTAGTTTTGAATTTGACTCTTTTTAATGGAACAGAACCTGGAAATAACATATCCATAAATTGACAATAAGCTGCTCCAGTGCAAAGTTCTTCTATCTTGCTAAATTGAGATTGTAAACAGTCATTGACCCATGCGAGCATGTCATGGCGACTGAGATTTTCAGTTGTAACATTTGTTGCATAAACATTTACTGCCATAATTGCTGTAAATTGTAGATAAAAAAAATATTTACTATCATTTTAGGTATATTAAATTCATTTAAAAAGAATATTTAGGTTAGGAACTAACTTTTACTAATAAACTAAATAAACTAATTGTTTTAAAGTAATTATGTAGGTTATGTTTTATTGGATAAATTTCAATGTTAATTAAATCAATTTGTTGATATATCATAGACGGATGCATAAAAATGATTCATGGTTGAAAAAATATGCAATTTTTTAAATATCAATAATTCTGAATTCAGAAATAATTTACAAAAAATTAAAATCAAATTTGATAATGTAAAAACTAATATAGAATTTTTTAAAACTATTTAAGATTGATAAATAAACTTAAAAAATATATTTAATTTTACTTATTGATTTATCTGCAAAAATAAACTTTAACAACGGAATTTCTAACGGTTTCCATATATAGTAATTTCATATTAAGCCCCAATAATATTATTTTAATTCAAAATTCAACAATATTTTTTTACATATATAAGCTTATAATTAAATAATACAAAATTTTTTATTTTACTTACCGAAAGATTTATTAATAAAAATTGATTACTGATAAACTCCAAAATCGCACCCAAGCGAGGACAAACTTTTCATTCAGTGAACCAATTGATGGTGATAATTGAGATAGAGAGTGAGAGAGATAGAAATATGGGAAAAGTCTAGGGTCTCTATCTGATCTTAATCAGTTTTGCGCCATCTAGATCTCGTAAGATCTAGTTTTTAAAATATGGTGAGAAACAAAGTTACAACTTATTTTAACGATTTCAAAATTTTTTAAATTTGATAATAAATTATTGAAAAATAAATTGATTTTAAAATGGATAGGTACTTATTATAAGAAAATTCAATTTATTCAAGTTTAATTAAAAGATATTTTTATGACACCCATAGAAAACATATTAGACTAATCCATTAATGTGTTTAATTTTAATATTAAGTCATAGCAATAAGAATGAAACAATTATTTTTGATATATAGGTCGTTCTCCATGCATGCGTTGCTGACATGCCGCTGCACGTGTGAAGATGATCGTGAACTTATTTTTATTATACCAAAAAAAAAAAAATCATTAGAGGATAGTTTTCCACCCATGTGAAAATTAATTGTACATCTACAATTCTACAGATATATAAATAAGTCTTTCTGTATATGTATAAGTGTTTTATAAAAATAAAATACTTTTACTTCAATTATTATTCTGAATATTGGCAAACTTACAAATATGTTTTCATTATATTCACTCGATTTACTTAATTTATTGTTTTGAACATGCATTAACAGTAACTATTGTACTTTGCTAAAGTTGTATAAGCTAAAAAAAACTTAAACTCTAAATTTTTTTAAACGTTTAAAATTTATTAATTATGAATAATACAAATGTATTATCAACCTTTAAAAAACATGTAAAGTTTGCTATCATTGGTGCTGGAATCGCTGGGTTAGCCGCAGCAAGAACTTTAGAATTGGCAAATATTAAAGACTACGTTTTAATAGAAGGTTAATAATAAACTGTTTACATATTGTAGTCATACTAAAAATTAAAAAATTTATTTTTATAGCTCAATCTCAATTAGGAGGTAGAATATCTTCGGTTCCTTGGAATGATAACTGGGTTGAAGCTGGAGCTCAATTTTTTCATGGTGATAATAGCTCTTTAGCTATGATGTCTCGTGAAAGAAATTTATTATCCGACATCATATCCGCAGAAGGTGAAGGAATTTATTTAAGAGAAGATGGCTCAAGAGTAAATCGTAGTTTAATTATGGAAATAGATGATGTTGTAACAAATATTTTAAGTGATTGTGAAATTTATTCCCAGGATGAAAAAATCGATTACACAGATATAGAAGAAAATATTGATAAGGTCTTGAGAAAAAATTTTGATGCATATATGACTTTGGATAAGTCTCCCATTCACTTGAAAAACTTGAAAAAGGAAATATTTGATTGGTTTATTAGATTTCTTGTTATTGATAACAGTTGTAAAGATTTAAAAGAATTGTCAGTCAAAAGCTGGGGAAATTATAAAATAGTAAATGGACCAGACCATAATGTTTTCAAAACTCATTATGGGTCAATAATTGAATCAATTGCAGGAGAACTGACTCATAGTAATATAATAACAAATTGTCCTGTTGTAAAAATAAAGTGGAATAATTTTCTTAATGAAAATGAATCTAAATCTATATTAATTGTTTTGGAAAATGGTCAGAATTGGACAGCTGATTGTGTTTTAGTGACTTGTTCGTTAGGAGTACTCAAAGCTACTCATCAGAAATTATTTTCTCCAAATTTGCCAAGTACATACATAAATGCTATTGAATGCATTGGCTTTGGATTAATTAATAAAATTTTTATTGAATTTGAAGAACCCTGGTGGGAATCAGAAGTTGATGGGTTTCAATTTTTATGGAGCCTTGATGACAAAGATAATGAAAATAAATTCTCTGATTTAAAACTTGCCTCCTGGACTCGTGACATAACAGGTTTTGATGTATTAAAAAACCATAAAGCTACATTATTAGGTTGGGTAGGAGGTAAGGGTGCTGAACTTATTGAAACATTAAGTTTAGATTCAATTTCAAAAGATAGTATTGAACTTTTGAAATATTTTCTTAAAAAAGATAATATTCCTGAACCCAAAAAATGTTTAAGAACTTGTTGGGGTCAAAATCCTTTTGTTAGAGGAGCTTATAGTCATATAAGTAAGAAATGTAATATTAATTCAGTGTATCCAGGTACTCTATCAAAACCAGTTTGGAAAGAAATATGGGAAAATGAAGAAATAAAAGTAATTATTTTTTTTTAAATAAAATTATATAGCTATTAATTAAGGATTTTAAGCTAATATATATATATATAGTATATATGTAGTACTAATAATATGCTAAATTTTATGCTATATTGGTTCAATGTTTAGAAAAAGCATTGAAAATGAAAATTTGATTTTCCTTGTCCTGAATTCAAAATTTTTAAATTATATTTTCTAATTCATTAAAAAATTTAGTTAAATACAAAGTGGTGTTATAAGTTAAAAAAAAAAAGGCAATCTCAATTTTTTTACCAATATTTTTAATTTCAGTTTTAGGATATTTTTGAAATTATATTAATGCAATTTTATTCAATCAACTTTTTATAGATTTTAAACCAATAACATAAAATTAAAAATTTTATTTTTATATTTATATAATATACATATATATTATATTATATGCTTATGGCCCCTTAATACTATTAATAGTATTTTTTTTTTCATTAATAACTTTATCATATTTCAGCGTGTACCAATTTTAATGTTTGCTGGAGAAGGAACTCATGATTATTTTTACTCTACAACTCATGGTGCATATGATACAGGAGTTGAGCAAGCTAAAATGATTATAAAATATCATGTTAATTAAACTAATAATTTATGGCTTTTTGCTAAGTTATTCATATTGAATAATATTTTATAAAATAATAACTGTTATACAGTTTAAATGTTTGTAAACATCAAAATATGCTACTGATTAAATTTATTAGGAGCTATGAAATTTTTTGCAACTAAAGTTGTGTTTTTTATAAATTAATAGAATATTTATATTTACTTATGACTTTTTTATTTTATTTTTTTATATCAGAGAAAAATTAATAATGAAAAGTTGCAATTGACTGACGATTGAATTTGACTCTTGGACTAAGAAAGTGAGATCCAGAGACTATTTTAACACAGATATTATCTATTGTTAATAAATTTTTTAAACTAAAAAATTTTTATTGTATGTTTAATTTCTTTAATTATATAATTTACAAAAAATTATAAGTAAAATAAATTACATATTTATGTATATATATATATATATATAAAATTTATTTCTTGGCACAATGATATATATGTTTAATTAAAATGAAATTAATATTACCACTAGGTAATATATAATTATAGTTAACAACTAAAACTGATTAAAAATACAAAATTTTTGTTTTTCAAATTAATATTATACTTTATTACATATACCTATTAATTTTTTTATGTACACGTTTGTAACTGTTTCATATCATTATTTATTTTTGAGTATAATATTATTTATATTTAATATGGTCAGAAAATAAGTTTAAAAATCAAAAAACCCTCAAAATTTTAGTTCTCGTTTAAAAAAAAAAAATTTTCAAGCCAGGCAGTTTATATAAAAAATTAGTATTTTAAAAATTATGTATAAAATAAATGAAGTTTTTACGCATAAGATTTCAATTGAATTTCTTAAGAGTATGTTTACTATTTAACTTTATGAGATTCACTGTAAATGCTTAATCAGCTAAAAAATTTTAAGAATTATTTACAATTGATTTAGAATATTTTCCTTATCTACTAATTCTTCTTAACCAGCAGCTTATGAATATATATATTATATATATTATTATAAGTAAACAAAATCAAATATAATAAAAATACGCGAAAAAGGTTTCTATAAATATATTTTTTATAGACTTTTTCATCAGTCTTATTAAATCTGAGTAGGTATTAAATTTAAAAGAATTATTTTTTCTCTAAGTCTCAGACTTTTAAAAAAGACCTACATATTTTTTTCATAAAATTTTTAATTTTTTAACAAATTTAATTTTTTTTATTTTCATTGAGTCAGACGTTCATTGGGGCTAATTTTAGAGCTTCATTGTCCATGACATCATAACATCCATGTCGCAGTTAACGAGTTAAAATTTACTTTAGATAAATTGTGGTTAAAGTACTTGGACAAACACAATGTTTAAATAAAATTAGGTTACAAAGAGATAAGAAATTTTAAACGCTAGTTTCCTTTTTAACATTCACTAAATCAGGCTCTAATGAATCTGGACCACTATCATAATCTTTATCTTTCTGTATCTCGTGTCTGTAATCTTTTCCCTTATTTTTAACAACATTTTCACTTTTTATTTTATTAAAATTACATAACTGCAAAGCCTCGACTGTACTCGCTTGTTCATTATCATCAACTAATGATTTTGCGTTTTTAGCTATTTTTTCTTGAGAACCTGCTACATGATTTTGCTTATCAGCTAATTTTTTTTTTAAATTATTTGATTCATCTATATTATAATTTATCGTATCATTAAATGAGTTTCGATATGGTTTATTTCTTGGCAATGATGCTGATGATCTATCTTTTACAGTTAAAGAAGATAAACTACTGTAATGATTGCACTTAATACAAGATTCATTTAATTCCTTTTTCTTATCAGTTATTGAACCATCTACACTTGATCTACGAGTTAAATCCACAGATGACCTTGATGCAATAATTTCACTTATATCTGATAAATTATTTTCACTTCTTTCGCTTGGAATTTGAGTTATTGAGCCCATTTCTGAGCTGTATTCAAGACTACACTGTTGAGAAACATTCCTTAACTTTTTCTCATCTACTCTGCCATCAGTAGTATCTGATTCGTATGGACTTGTACATGTACCATGACTGACCATTGGATGATATAATTGTTGCGTTTGATCTACATTAAAAAATTAATGCAAAATATTAAAGTAAGAATAAAATAATTACATAAAAAATAATTAACAAACCATTTCTGGATGTTGTCGATGCATTAATAATTTTCTTATTGTTTTTTGTCTGACATTCTTCCCCAATAACGTATCTATAATTTAAATTTCTATCCTCTGTGTTAATACTAGCTCTATCGCTATCTGACAAAATATTAATATTCTTAGCGTCATTAATAGGATTCATTTCAACATGTATGTTGGTATTATTTACTTTTGCTCCAACGCTAAATATATTCCTTTCAATATCATTACTTAATTTCATTGAACGTCTTGGTATTGATACGCAGCTTCCACCTCCATCACTGGTAACACCACCGTCACCTTGTTTTCTTGGTCCTAAATTGCTGTTTTTTAGAAGATGACGACGTTGTTTTTTGAAAAATTTCCTTGCTACTCCACTTTGATGCGGGTTATAAAACATTTCTACAGATGCTGGTATTGATTCAGTATTGTATGTTGTAACTGAATTATTTGATCTATACTGCTGCCTGTGCAGCTTTATAATATTTGCATTATTTCCAAGCTTTGATTTAATGCTGTAGCATCTTCCTGTGTCATTACTTGTTACTTTTGAAGTATTACAACTACTTAAGGATTTATGTGTTAACTTAGATGAACTTATTGAATTAGTATCAGATGTAATTTGTGTTACTTGAGAATTACTTATTGGCACTGGCACTAATGTTGGAACTAATGGTTGAGTAGGCACAGATGGGTTTGCATCTGAAATACCACGATTTCTGCAACATTGATTTTTCTTTTTTCTAAGCCAACAACGCATTTTTAGCCACTGAGCTCTTATGTCACTTCTTGCTATACCATAAAAAAGTAATATAAAAAATCCCAAAGAACTTGATGAGATTGCATAAAAAATAGCGAATATCGTCTCTTCATTAGGAATATAAATACTAAATAAATTGGCAGTAGTAAATGCAGCAAAAGTCCAAGATAAAAGATAGAGTATCATAACTACAATAAGTCCTTTTAATTGGGTCATGAGCGAATGTTCTTGATCTTCAACATCAGAAGACATAGTCTGAGAACTATGTAAGCTAACTCTATCTGTTGTACTTGGAATTGGATTAGGCTCTAACAATTCTAAATCTACATTTTCTGTTGCTTGAGTACCTTCGGACAGTTGGCCATTTAAATCAACATTTCTAATAGTGCATCTAATAAGCATATGTAAAATCGTCAAGTATAATATTAAAATAGAGGCAGGTACAAAAAGAGTCGCTAATAAAGGTATCGTATTTAGAAAACAGTGAGAGTAACTTGCATATTCACGAAGATTTATTGCTCCTGATATACCACATATGATCATTGATATACCATATCCCACTAAATATATTCCTAGTATAGGTTTACGAATTGGTTGTTCATGTAATTCGTCATCATCGGTTATTGGATCAGGAACCTTTGTGGTTTTTGATAATCTCTTGTACATGTTGCTGAAATGTAATTAAGTAATTATTTTAACAATAAGAACATAATTAAAAATTTTATTTTATTTACTTGGCAGAAACAGCCATCCAGAATAAACAGCACATTGACAAGTAATGTAATCCAAGACCAACCCATTGACAAATTAATATATCTTCAGTTTGTTGTATACCAAAACTATATAAAAATGTCAAGAGAGCAATGGAGACCCAAGTATTTATTATACTATGTTTAGCTTTCTTTGGCATAGTTATGGATGTGTAACAACATATATAAGTTACAATTGTGCATACTAGACATAATTTTAATACAAAACTTCCAATATATATTGCAGGATGCGAATATTTAAATTTTGCACCTGAAATACTTTATAAAAAATTTTTTTAAGGATCTATAATCTATATGTTATCAAAAGTGAAAAATAAATAGAAATATACCTTTTACCATCTTCATCAAAGTAAGTTGTATCATGAAGTATACCATAATATCCAAGCTTGTTGCAGTGAAAAATAATTAAATTATCATGAAAATTTGATATTTGGCAACCATCGCTTGTCCATCCTCCAGTCATGTTATTTAAAGAGTCATCCCATACTACAGGCATTGGTAGACTACCTGTATAGTGTATTATTGGTACTCTTATCATAACATAAACAGGCTCTTCAAGATTTTTAATTGGTGTATTAACTATGAAAAAAGTAGTGAAAGTTATAATCTTTGAACAAAAGAATTTTATAGAAATTAGAAAAACTTACTTATTTTACTACCAACAATATATGATGTTACATCTTTGTTGTCCACATTATTAACTTTTGGAAACAGCTTATTATCATTGAACATTGATATCAAAAGCTTGTAATCTGAATTTTTGTTAATATTATCAATACTTTGAAGTAACGAAGCTGGCAATTGAATTGATGCTTCGATTGATGCAATACCATAATTTGAGTTAAACAAATCATATGTATTATTATTAGAACAACGTAATAATCTTAAATTTTCAGGATTTGTATACCAAACACATAATATGCCATTAAAATTTTCAGCTTGTATTCTGTATTGTTCTAATGCCATATTTTTGTTATGAAACTGAATAAGTTGAGATGATGGCGTTAACTCAACTATTTCATCGATTGACTTTCGTAACCTTGTACATGACTGATAATTAATTTCAGTAGTTTTTAACATAGATTTTGATAAATTTAAAAGGACATTAACAATATCTATTAGCATTGCACCCAATTCCTTTTCTGTGATAGAAAATTTCACATTGTTTTCAATAGTTTGTGTCACAAATTCAACTTCCACAGGATCAGTTAAGGCTGCTCCATTTTCTGTAATATTCTTTAATCTTCTTATAGTTTCAAGCAAGGTCTTTGATAATGTTACATTAATCTTAGCAAATTGTTCCAGAATTCTTGTTGTAGTTGATATGTATGGACAATTTTCAGTGTTCAAATCAATCCATTGTCCATTATTGCTACACTGATGAGAAGCACGAGAAGCATATTGAATCAAGTCAGATTCTAAACCATTTTCTTCACATGGTAATTCAACTTTCCACCCAATCACTGTTCTTGGCCATGCATAAATTCCTTTATTATTTTTTGTTACTAAAAAATAAATTAAAACAAATTAAAAATTTTATAGATATGAAGTAGAATTTAAAAATAAAAAAAATAGCAGTACCTGTTAAGGGACAGTATTCTGTACGGTTTGAAATAACTATTACATTGATTGAACGTGATATATTTCCATTAACAGATATTAAAAGACAATTCCACTGACCATTATGTTTTTCCATTACTGGGTCAATACTTAGTAAACTATTTGGGCAATTTTTTTTTTTAAAGAGATTGAGATAATTAAAAAATTTTTTAAAACCAAATTTTATTACCTAGCAACAGTACCACTATCTTCAAGATGACGATTTTCAATTGTGACATCACTAAAATTATTTTGTGGATTATTGTACATATTTAAATCTAAAATATCACCAGTAATATTGGAATTCCATAACCAATTCAATTTAGCATTCCTATCATTTAAAATACTCGGGACTCTGCACTTAAGAGTTATCGGATCACCAGCAAATACTACTTGATTTTGGTCAGGTAAAATTTCAATAGCTGGTGTTGTATGCTTGCATTCTAATCCTTTAAAAGCTCTTAACTTTTTTACGAATTTTCCGGACATATTTAATGGAGTTTGACATTTTGGCGGTTGGCTGTTTTGAATTAAATATTAATATTTTATTGATTTTACAAAATAATATTTACAAAGATGCTTACTTAAATTTAACAGAAGAATTCTGAATCCAATCGCTAAACCAAAATAAATGGCAATCGCAATTCCATGGATTCCCCCAAACATCTCTAAAATTTTAAATTAAATAATTTTAATTGTCATGTTTTTTATTAGCATAAAAATTTATTAAAATACTGACAGTTGTTTTAAAGAATACACTCCATGAAATGTTCCTTCTTTTAAGGTTTCAAGCTTATTTCCACTTAGTTTACTAAATAAATAAATTTATTAGAAGAAGTAAAATGAAAAGTTAATAGAAAATATATGATTCTTACAGTTTCCTCAGATTCTTCAATTTCTTAAAAGCTTGCGAATCTATTGTTTTAATTTGATTTTTGCTCAAGTCTCTAAAAATTAAAAAAAATAATTAATAAAAATTTATTTAAATTAAATTAATTTTAACTCACAAATTTTCTAAATTTTTCAAGCCTTCAAAAGCTTCTTCATCAATTAGTGATATGTTATTGTTAGATAAATTTAAGCGTTTTAAATTTGTCAAATTTCTAAACATCCCAAAGCTAATATCTGATATTTCATTTTTACTTAAATCTCTGCAATAATTAAATTTTATACATAACAAGTTTTTTTAAATAAATTAATAAATAATGAAAAAATAAAAAACATTTACAAGTAAACTAATTCAACGCTAACAGGATTTAAATCAATTTCTTTTAATTCCTTAATATTGTCTTCGCATGTAACTTTTAAAAATTCTGTTTGGGGACCAATTGGTTTGCATAAACATCTTTCTGGACACGAATAAATTGAGGAAAATATTTGAATAATCATAAAAGATAAAGTTAGAATTATTAACTTCATCTTTAAAAACTTCTCTTGGAAAACTTGATTTTGATGATGTGCCTAAAAATTTTTTGGTAAATATATGAGCTTTTAATAATGATTATTAAAACTTTTTTAAAACTTACCTTAATAAAATTAGTTCAATATTTTACAAAATTATTAACCGGCATTTTTGTACATAAAAAAATCTATCATTATTGAATTTATGAGGATGTGCATCAACCTACAATTGTTGTTATATCAAATAATTTTAAAGTTTTTTGATCTGTGATTCTCATAATCAGTATACTATGACGATCAGCCTTCATTGTAAAATTTTAACAATATGACATATAAAAATATGAATATTTAATTTATTTAATACAGCATTTATATTTGAAAAAAAACTTCTTAAGGATAAAGCTATAATTTAGCATTTTTTAATAATAATAATAACAAATGTAGGTATCAAGACGCCATCTGATGATATAAATGCATCATGCACTTTTTTTTTTATCTCTTTGTTAGTTTGTTTAATGTTTGATGTACCTAAATGCTTTCTGCTTTACTACATTGTCACAACCGGTGTTGAAAAGATGTTAAAATGTTAAAAAATTTTTTTTTTAATTTTCAATTATTTAGGAAAGATTAATATTTATGTGACAGTAATAAAAGGATTATAAAAGGATTAGTGTCCAAAAAGACAAAAATAAATAAAAATGATAAAAAGCATAAAAATAGTACAATTAATAAATAATCTAAATTTTTTCAAAATTAAAAGATTTTATTCGCAAAATGTAAGGCATTCAATTAATTACTTATTTACAATTAATTTTTTTTTTAAATTTTATTAATTTTCAGCTTAAAAGTCAAGTGTTACCATCATGTAATTATGAGTTTCATTTGCCAGAGCCAGAGTATGATGTAGATTTTATTTGTAATCCATCAAATCGAGATTTAATTGCTAATAATATTATTATACGAAAAGGTTTAGGAGATATAGATACAGTTTTAAAATTATACCAAAATCCAAATACTTCAAAACAAGAACTTTTCAACGAATTAAATAAAATTCCCAATTTAACTGATCCAAAAGTACTTGCATATTCTCTAGACAAACCTTTTGTTCTTAGAGAAATTAACAAGCCTGTCCAGCGTGATTATAAATTTAAAAATTTTACTGATTTAGCTAAAGATTTAAAAATGTTAAAAGCAGATCAATTAGGACCTGTTGCTGGTTCAAGAAGTTACATTTTGTTAGGTGCTTTAGCCCAACTTGAACAAGCTTTAATATCGTATTCTTTAAAAAAATTAAAAGAGCATAATTTTCAATTGATCTCTGTTCCTGATATTTTGACTTCGCAAGTTATTCAAAGATGTGGTTTAATAACTGACTCTGATCGAAGACTTGTTTATGAATTGGAACCATTTTATGGGGATAATTTAAGTTTATCTGGAACTGCCGAAATGGCTTTAGCTTACAAATTATCAAACCAAGAAATTTCTTTGCAAGACTTGCCTTTGAAATTTGCAGCAGTTAGTAGATGCTACAGAGCAGAGGTTTCTACATTGCTTGAGGAAAGAGGCATATACAGGTAATTTTGAAATTAAATTTTAATAAATAAATTATTTAATAAAATTCTTACTTTTATTAGAGTTCATCAGTTCACAAAAGTTGAAATGTTTATATGCTCGGAGCAACGAAATTCTGCAGAAATAATGGAAGAATTAGTTGTCATTCAAGAAAACTTGTTCAATGATTTAGGACTTCATTTTAAAGTATTAGATATGCCACCTAACGAGCTAGGAGCACCTGCTTATAGGTAAAAGTGTGATTTCAATTTTAAATATTTCCTTCTAGAAATTAACTAAATTAAAAATATATATATAGAAAAATCGATATCGAAGCTTGGATGCCAGGCAGACAAATGTTTGGTGAAATATCAAGTTGTAGTAATTGTACAGATTATCAGTCACGACGTTTAAATATAAAATATAAAGATAAAGGAAAAAATTTATTTGCACATACTTTAAATGGAACTGCATGTGCAATACCAAGAATGCTGTTAGCAATCTGTGAAACTAATCAACTTGATAATGGCAAAATAGCAATACCAGACTGTTTGGTACCCTACATGGATGGAAAAAATATTATTGAGGAATCAGGAATTCCTGAAACCCGAATTTATAAATTTAAAAATTAGATTTTTTAAAAATATCTTGTAAATATGTAAATATGTATAAATAAAAATACAAAATTTTTAAGAAGTAAGCATCACCTGTCAATATATATATATTTTTTTCATACAAATTGATACAATCATTTATTATCATACAAATAAAATGAGGGCTTAAAAAAGGGTATATTGGACTTTCATTTATAATTAATAATTTTTTAACATATAAATATTTAGATTATAAAAAAATTTTTTTAACAGAAAAATTTTTATTTAAATAGATTAATTGAAAATTTACAATTTTCTTTCACACCATTAGCGTATTTATTTTACAGCCCTCTTTCATATTTTTATTAACATTTTATTATGTAAATTATTGTTGATTTTTAAAAAATCAGATGCTTTCAAAAAATTGAGATTTAAATCCCAATTTTTATTTTTTTTTTATAGTTCATTTTATCAAGAAATTTCATATAAACACATACTATCCAAAATTTGTAATTTTTGGGTACCCTAAAGAGATGTGAGATGTCCATGATAATGCAGTTATTTAGAAATTTCTGAAAATAAGTTAATGCTAAAAATTTGTAATTTTCAATAAAATTATTTATTCAAAATAATGTTTAATACCATTAAAATGTACTACTATTCGTCATCTTCTCCTGAGTCAGATTCTTCTTCTGCGTTTTGTAACCATTCGATAAACTTTTTCATCTGGTCCAAAAATAGCATTTTTCCTTTTACCGAATGACCATCTTTAAACCACCTTAAAATAACTTCTTCTGATACAACATCAGTTTTGTAAAAGAGTAATACAATTTTTTGGAAGACTTTCATAAAATTCATATTTTCATAACAGAATTCTTGAACCTTTAGAATAAGGGCAAGTTCTGATTTGGCAGTGTTTGTAAATGCTCCAAATAATGGAGTATATATTTTTAAATGTTTTAATGCTTGTTCGGCAACCAACTCTTCTTTTTTATTCCATTCAGCTTGAGACATTACTACTGTCCAAATTAATCCAATAACTTCGTGTTCGGCAATAGAACACTTTTGGGCCATTTCTTTTAGGTCTAGGATTATATCCTTAATTGGCTTGTTATCGGATAAATCATCCTTTAGCAACTGTTGAAAATCTCGTTTAGCTTCTTGACTTGCTTGAGCTTTATGTAGTTTAACTATGTCAGCCAAATCAACACTTTCAAAAACTGATCTGAAATATTCTTCTGTTCTTTTATTTGGAGGTACAAATTCCATGAGTCGTCCTTCAATGCCACCTCTTTTTAGAGCACTCATTAAACTGGATAAACCTTTTTCCTGTTTCCAAGTTACAAAAACTTCAAGGAGAAAATCAAGAGCTAAATTATCTTTGACAAGGTGCTCATTGATTAATACCGATAGCACAGTTGGTGGTACAGCGCTGTTTGAGATCCAAAGTGCTGTCATTCGTGCTAGTTTGATTCTTTCTTTTGGAGTGAAACCTTTCATAAATACCAATACTTTTTTCATTTCCTCTTCAAACATTTTTTCCAAATACTTGTATCGTCTAGTGAGTTTGATGAAGATCTAAGCAATAAGTATTATTTAATTTCCATTAATTTGAAAGCTTAATTTAATAATTTACCTGCTCATAATTGCGCATGGACTCCATATCTTCACTTTGCTCAAAGACACAAGCACTTGTTTTGACTGGCTTGTCTCCATCTTGAGCTATAGATCCTCCTGGTACCAAAAGACCTCCAGCTATTAAAATATCAAAAAGTACTTCTCCATAGCGACGGTAGTCTAATTTAGACCCAGCAGTATCTAAATACTTAGAGATGGCTTCTAAGTCATTATCACACTTTTCCAATCCACTAATGACTGCATCACGAAATCCATGAGGATCATACTTTTCCTTTTCATCTATACAATAAGAGACTTATAAAGTAAACTTAATTTACGTTTTTAAGAACTAAAATAAATTACCTCTTTTTCTGGTCTTTATGCGCTGACCTGACAATACTGGCTTTTCAATTTTCTGACTCATACAATATTCTTCTGAAAAAGAAAAATATAATTGAATAAGGTATTTTACAAGCAAATTTGAAAATTGTTGTACCTTACAAAATTTTACAAGGGAAAAAAAATTCTGTTAGAAAATATTTATTTGATGCAGGTTGTAAGCTTTTTTAACAAAGCGCACCTTCTTTGTAGAGTCTAAAGAGCGAGGTTAAGGTCGTACTGAGCCCGAGGCCACGATGGCTGGCGCATGCAAAAAAGAGAAAAATATCAACGAACTTTATTTAGTGTTAAAGAAAAAGGATAAGACCATTGAAATTATTGTAGAACAAAGGAGATAAAAACCGTTGCATTATCGCACGCGCGATGTTTAACGCGCTCTTTTCTCTAAAATTTCTTAATCGAAAAGGAGCAAAATACTTACATGATAACAACTATAATTTACAATAAAAATTATAATTTATAAATGATTAGGAAAAATAATTATTACTAAAAATTTTATTCAACTAAAAAAAATTACTTACTTATTAACGATTATAACCAAAAAGAAACCACTCCCTCAGATTCCCAGGAGTTTTGGAGTATATAAAAAAGTTTTCGTACGGCGGCGTCACACACTTGCCCTGAATAGAATGATGATCACTTTTTTTAAAAATAATGCAGAGTACAATCACTATTGTTGTATATGTTCACCACTCTCTTCACTTTTGTGAACGTGTAAAAAAAATAATGTATTTAAATAAAAATAAATTATTATGGGCTAGAGTTCTCTTTAGGAATAGAGGTTATGTTACTTAATAACCTTGATTTTCGGTCAAATTACACTTCTTAATTCACTTAAAAACTTTCTTCAAATAAAAAAAAAATAGAAAGGAATATTATGTTATAAAAAAAAATATACCGACTTATTTTTGTGTGATTTGTTAAAGGAAAGGGGGAAATCAGAATTTTGAAGATGTGAGAGCAACTGAAACGGAGCACATGTGTTATTGAATGAAAGCATATGAGAAAGAGAGAGGACGCGACAAAAAAAGGATTTCTTTTACATAATGTAAATACTACGTGATTCAAATGAAGCCGGAAACACCGGAAATGGCTTTAGTAAAGATTATCATGTGGATTTTTTAAAAAAATATTTTGTTTTTTAAAAAAATATCATTTTACAAAAATAAATTTCTTTTAAGGGTGCGTTTAGATAGTCTTCTTACGATTCGTATAAATTAAACAAAATTCAAAATTGTAATAAAAAGATTTGTACTTTGCGCGCACTATTTTGAAAATTTTCGAATTTGTTAAAAATAAAAAAACGAAACGGTGGTTTGCCATAAAAGGAAAAAAGTAGTTAAATTTAGGACAAATATATTCATTAATAAAATAAATAAAGCTGAGGTAATAACTTTGCCAAAATTAATTTACAATACTACATAAATTTTACCAAACTTAAGATGTTTTTAAATTTTAATAATTATTAGAATTTGTTGACCTTTAATGGTAATAAATTATAACAACTGATTTTTGGTTTCGTTGTAAAGCTTTCGTTGGTATACCACCAACCTCTTTAGACTAAAAATTTTTTTATTTAAAACAGATTTGTACAATTCTTTTAACCAAATATTAAGTAATTGATGAAAAAAACATAGTATTTTTATACAAAAAGTTTTTGAAATTTATACAAAAAAAAATAAATAATTATTCTTCCCTCAAATTTTTAAGTAAATTTTTAAAAACAATAATTAATACTTGTCAGGGTGGCCGAGCGGTCTAAGGCGCCAGACTCAAGGTTTAAATCCTTCTCAGTTACAATCTGAGTTTTTTGGGCATTCTGGTCCTCTATGAGGGCGTGGGTTCGAATCCCACTCCTGACAAATTTTTTTTTTTTTTTTTTTTTTACAATATTTTTTTTTGCAATATTAATTTCAGTGTAACATTTTTTAATGATTTTTTTTAAATATTATTTTAAATATATTTAAATAAATAAAAGAAAAATTGTCATGATATGAGTAAAAAATGCAGGTATACCAGAAATAAAAATATTTTTAAAAAATTTTATTTTCCACGTTTTATTTCTTCCACGTTTGCCTTGAGTGTGTATACAAGTATATGTGTGTGAGAGTGTAGGTGTGTCACAAAAACTATATGGTGTATAATTTATTTATCAAAAATGATTTTACATCAGTGAAAAATTCAAAGAAAAATTTTATAAAATTTAAAAAATGCTATCTATGCTACTTTTTTATACTTTATGTTACATTATACTATCAAGTTTCATTGTTTATCCACCTATAGAATTTGTATCAGCTGGTTTAACTATTCAAAATATTTTTGATGGATTTTTGGGAAGTGAAAATGAGTTTTTTATTCAATATCATATTAAACGAAGTATTGTTACTTTATTAGTCCATTCACTACTTCCTTTTGGTAAGTATCCATACTTATAAATTAGAAATTTTTTATTAATTTTTCTCAAGGGTAATATTTATTTCTATTTTGCAGGATATGTGTTAGGTTTAGTCTTATCTGGAAATGTAGATTCTGCTCAATTAATGTTAGGGACTGAAAATCCATGGTGGCTGGTCCTCACAGTTTGTGCAATAATTGGACCTCTTTATACTGCTTGTGTAATATTACACTGGTCTTCGAAGAATTGGAAAATTCATCCTATAGCTAAGGCGCTTACAGTTTACTGCAACAATAATTCAACATGGCTAAGTGTCGCTTCTGACATTAATATTGAATTTAGAAGGTATGTGAAAATGACATTAATATTTTTTAATACTTATTGTATAAAATTTAAATTAATTTAAAGGATTGACAAAATTGTTATAAATACAAATTTTATAACGAAAGTTATAGCAACAGACAATTGGATTATCAAAGTAACTCCGTATAAGTTGTATTTTGCTCATCAAAGCGACACTGCTTTGATTGTAAATAAAAGTGATACTCACCCTTTATCTCTAAATTCAAGAAGTGGAAGTAGAGAAGTGCAGTTTATTAACATAGAAGTAAGTTTATTTATTAAAAGACTTAACTTTTTTATAATATGTTTATTTATTTAAGGTTAAACCTACAAGAAATGGTGCAGTGCCTTTTAACATTAGATTAAACGCTTTGGACTTTAAAGATTTACAAGACAGGGTTTCTCGACCAATTACTGTTCTTAGTAATGTCATATTTCATAAAACTTTGATAGATAGATTTATTGAAACTTTTAAAGAACATATAGCACAAAATCCAAAGTTTGAAACTTCGCAGGTAAATTTAATTTCACAATTCCAAAAATAAAGTTTTTTTTTACATAATGAATTTTAAGATTTTGATTAGAATGTTAATTTAAATTTCAGGAATTAGAGCAATGTGTTGGATGTATGCAATGTACTTCAAATGTTAAGTTAAACAAGCATTGTCCTGAATTAAATCAACAGGGTCCCGACGTTTGTAATTCCTGTTACTGCTATCCAATGTGGTGTGCAGATTGTATGGCTAGATGGTAAAAAATATTTAATTAGATGTAACATTTTAAAAAACTTAACTTAACACACTATTTTATTGTCAGGTTTGCTTCAAGGCAAGATCAGTCAGCTCATGAAACATGGTTGTCTTCAAAATGCACTTGCCCAGTATGCAGAGCCAAATTTTGTTTATTAGATGTAAGTTTTGTTGAAAAAATTACAGCAGAATAATAAAGTGACAAAATATATTTATTAAGCCATACAAAATTTTACTATATACAGGCATGTATTCAGAAATTTATTTTGGGGGGAGGAGGCACAACCAAATAATGATGATAATTATGGTTAACATTAGTTATTTCTTATTTTAAATTATTTAAAAATGATTTTTGTTAATAAACAATTTGAGAATTTTAAAATTAAGGAAAAAAAAATTCCTTTTTTTACTAAAAATTTTCATTTTTGAAGGGGGGTTACCCTCTGATACGTGCCTGTTAAGATATAATGTTATTGACTTGATATTTTAACTTGATATATTTTTAATAAATGTTTTTTATGAAAAAAAGGTATTATAAATAATTATAAAAAAACATTAAAAGAATATATGTATGGACATAATTTCCTTGAAGTTAAAAAAATGTCACTTTTATTTGATGATTGAAACAGGATCAATTTTCCAAAAAAACGAATTTTTAATAATTAATGACTTCTATAATATACTTTCATATCCTGTTACCAAATACACAGGTTTTTATGGAGCAAATTTTTGGTTCTATTAAAAAGTGTACTTGGTGACAGTACTTTAAATAGTATTATCAAAAAGACTAAAATTTTTAAAATCTTATTTTTTTTGGTAAATAATCTAAAAATAGGTCTATATTTTTTTAACTACTAGAATATTGGACATACTCAGCAAAAATCACCTGATTGAAATTTGGAATTTTTTTTTTTTTGAAGCCTTAGGAGTCTATTTTTAATAGAAGATCTAATTTTTTTGTTCATATTTTTCGCGTTTGATGTTTTTTAAAGCTCCAAAAAAGTTTAAACAAATTATCTTTTTGTTAATGTGCACAGAATGTGCATGATTGAGAATAGTTTTTAATTCTACCAATATTTTATTTAAACAAATTTCTTTTATTGAATTTGCTCATTTCCTGTTTTGTTTCTGGTTGCTTGAATTTTTAAAAACAAAGGTTTGATCCCCTAACCCTCCCTTAAGGAGATCACGATGGTTTTTAATTTTAGTTCAGATCTAGATCCCTATTGTACTAATTTTCTTTTCTTATCAGCTACCAGAAAGCACTTAGTTCCAATTAGTTTATTAGGTAATTATGTTTTTGGTCCCTGCGAAGACGGGGGTAAAAACGGACTTGGACAAATTCAAAGTATTTTGAATTTTTTCTTTGTACAATTTACCTAGGAAGGTCGTTTATACCCAATTTAATTTTCAAGATGTCTCGACGTTCCAACTAATTTTTAAATTATTTATATATTGTTCTCGATTTTTAATTGTTTAAATAGTAAAAGCGGGTTCAAAAACTTGTTCAAAAAAATTAATTCACAAGTCGGGCTTTAGTTTTACACACCAAAGTGTTCGAAATTACAAAAAAAATAATATTTTGTAGTAATAAATTTTGCTCTAAAGATGATTTTGATAAAATTGTTAAAAGAAGACACCTAAGACTTACTAAAATAAAAAAATTCAAATTTTTCTCAAGACTTTTTAGCTAAGCATATTATTTTTAAAATAATATGTATAATTTAAATAAAATAATGATTACTTCCTTCAATAAAGTTTTTCGGGCTGATCACGTGATAATGCTTTAAGCATGGGGATCTCGGGGACAGTCCCTACCTATAATGCATGTTATTTTTTCCTGTCACGTAACCATCCCAAAAAGCTTTATATAAATATATATAACATTTATAGTTATTTTTTAAACAAGGAACAAAATATTGGTTTTGACTTTGAATACAGTTCTATGCACGAGCGAGTGCAGACAGCATGCAAAGTCGAACCCTGTACTTTGTCCCATAATTTAAAACATAGGGCGCGTTCTTAGTGGAACAATAGGATATATGGAGTGGGTCTTTTAGTCTCGTTACGAAATGGCATTTTCGCAAATTATTATCGCTTCTTGAGACGTGATTCGCGAGTATCATGAACACCAAATGCATATGTTTTGTAACAGACCCTAAGAAATATAAAAAATTGCATAAATATCTGATAAATACCATTTCGTAATGAGACTAAGAGACTTACTTTATATACCATATCGCTCCACTATGGACCCGCCCATAGTTTTTCATATAATAGGCTAAAAAGCCATCTCTCAAGGGTAGAAAATAGGCTTTTTTGACCTAGATATAACTATTTGTTCGACAAGGGAAAAATAATAGGAATTGGCTTTCAATACAGTTGTATGCACGAAAGAGTGTAGCGAACGATTGAAAGTAAAATTTCCTACATTTTTTCTCGTGTTCACCACATAGTTTTTTAAAAGCGAAAATAAGATTACCCGAAAGTAAGAAATTAGATCTTTTTTGCAGCGTATAATGAAAAATAATGTTTTTGTGATATTAAATTTATTCATATTATTCAGATATACGCATGTATCATAGTATAGAATATTATATTGTAAATACTGAAAATAATTTTGTAAATATTTTGTATCAGACTTTCTAGATATAATAAATATACGATCTGATACTATATATTCCTACTTTTTTGTTACTATGTCAGATAATATAAATCAAATAAACAATTTTTTTGAAATATTATTATTAACAATTATTATTATATATTAACCGAAATTACAATTTATGTTTGTGTCTTTTCTGTGCTTGAATTTGCTGTGTATAGGTCATGTGAATTTATCGTATTTAGAGCGTGTGGCTGTGGCCACGCTACAAATTACATCAAGATCATCCTTTTTAACAAAATCCTTAAACACGTTTTCTGGCCCCTGACAAGATAAAAATATACTAAATTTTAATAAGATCTTACAAACCATTTTAAAGATAGTATTTTGATTTTAATTTGGTTCTAAAAAGCTATTTTCAAAAAAAAATTATAATTTTAATTTGAGAATTTTATTTATTATTGATAATTGATAAATTGATATTATTGATATTGATAAATTTTATTAAATTAGTAAAATAATCATAAAAATTATCAAAAATTGAACCAATTTAGAAATAATGTACAGTCGAACCTCCTATAGCGACCACCTCCATAAAAAGACCGTTTTTGGTCAGTCTATTTTAAATTCCTATAATTTTACTTATAAAATAACCTCTCAATAGAGACCACTCCCTATAGCGACCGCGACTACTTATATTGGACAACAAAGCTATTTTTCTTCCAAATCAAAAATAATTGAAATGGCTGCTAAAATAAAATGGTTAACTTTAGAAGAAAAAGTTTCCATCATTAAGGAGTCTAAAAATTCCAAAAGTCAAAGGCAATTTGCCGAACAATTTAACATCAGCAAGACCCAAGTTCAAACATTTTAAAAAGGAAAAAGAACTACTGATGAATGAAATCTAAATGGTTAATTCTTAAAAAAAGTTCAAGAGTGAAACTAGCGAATCAGATGCAATCCTTTACGAGTGGTTCTGTGCTGTTAGATAACAGCTAATTCCAGTAACAGATCCAATGTTACAAGAAAGTTCCAAGTCTGCAAAAAATTTGAGGGAAATTTTTTTTACCCCCACCCCAAACCTCTATGTAGAGACCACTTCCTCATACCGACCATTTATGACTAATCTAAATGGTGGTCGCTATTGAGAGGTTCGACTGTATTTCATTTCGACGTTTCGAAAATTTGTGCACGCAATTTGTAAAATTAAAACTGTGACAGAAATTCTTGATAATGAAAGCACAAGCTTTCGAAACGTCGAAAAAATACATTATTTCTTAATTGGTTCTATTTTTGATCATTTTTATTATTATTTTACCTATAAAATTCTCAAATCTTTTTATACTGGAACGTGCAAGTAAGTATATTTATTTGTTTTTTAAAATAATTATAAAATTAATTATTCTACTACAGATTAAAAAAAGAAGTAACAAAATTTCCTGAAAATTTAAAATTGAAAAAAATTAAGCTTTTATTGAAAATAACCAAAAAATTTATATTCAAAAGGAATCGAAGAGACGGGCTTTTTTTATGCCTCAGTTCGTTTATTAGAAAAGTAATTTGCACCAAAAAAATGAAACTTTTATTTGCACTTATTGGAAAATTTGATATTTAGCAGTTAAAAATCAACAAGAATCAAAACTCATTTTCATTAAAAATTTTATTTATTTTTATATTTATATTATGAAAAATTTATTGTAAAAAATATAAAAACAATAAATATACAATAGAAATAAAACATTTTTGAACTATTTACATTAATTTAATTAACAATAAATTTAACTACAATTAACATAACAATTTTAATAAAGTAATTAAAATAAAGTAATTAAAAAATATTGGAACTGTTAAAATAATAGAATTTGACGAACTGTAATATGTTCTAAAACCTGAATGCGTTTTAAAACCTGAAAAAAAATTGTAAAAATTTTATTATTTTCAAAAATTTAATAATAATAAATAAATAAATCTTACTTTTATCATTTGGATCACGAGTACCGCATTGGCGATAAGCAATACTATTTTTTCTTTTACTATTTACGTAACCTGGTATTGCAAGACTTGGAGACTCTAATTTACCTGTTGACATTAATCTACTAAAATCTTTTTCTAATTGATCGGCAATTGGTCCTAGTATGAAATGAAAATAGACAATTTTTAATTTATGTATATTTTATTTTTTTTAAAAAAAGAACATTAACAAAAAATACCTTTAAAATGTAGTAAAAATTGAATACAGCCTCCATCATGCAAAATTTTAGTTTTTCTACTATCAATTGATAACATCCATTCTGGGATGCCCATGACATTTCTTACGTCTTCCAAAAATTGTGCTCTATTTTTTTTAAATTTACAATATAAATTTTTAAGTTAATATTAAATACATGATTAATCAAATTATACTCACACAACAAATCTTGGTGGTTTTTGGATATTTGCATATTTTACTAAATCATAATCTGGTTCAATATTAGCACAAGCGTATTTATTACTGCTAAATTCTTTGTCGTATATCACAATAGATCTTCCTAAAGCCGAAATTGAACCTTCTAAAGGAAAATTAGGATCTACAAACACTTTTCTTTCTAAACCAATATTTATTGGTCCTACACGAGCTGATACATCACCTACGTCGCAACGTAATGGAAGATCTGGACCACATTCTTGTCTGTATAGATCTTCCTGGAAATTTAAAAATATTTAAATATATTTAAGTTACAATTACACTGTAAAAAGTAACTTTCTTATATTAACAAAAAAATTAGAACATTTTCGAAAAATTAGTAAATTTTCGAAAAAATTTGCAAATGTTCGAAAAAAATCGTATAATTACTAAATTTAGTATATTAACTAAAAATTCGAGTATTCTCGATTTTTTTTTGTGAATTCGCAAGAAAAATTGATAAATTTCAATTTTTTTTCGAAAATTTACAAAAAATAGTTTTAAATTTCCGAAAAATATAGTTGTGAATTTACTTTGTAAAAACACAAAAAAAATCGAGAATTCTCGAATTTTTCGATAATGTACTAAATTTATTAAATTTACGATTTTTATCGAATATTTACAACATTTTTTGAAAATTCGCTAATTTTTCGAAAAAATTCTATTTTTTTTGTAAATCTAAGAAAGTTACTTTTTACAGTGTAATTAAAGCTTTTTGTTATCAAAAATTACATTTAGTGGATCTGCTAATTGTGTGAAATGTGGATTCCATCTATAGCCTCCAGCAACACAACGTGTATTAACTGATTTAACTATAGCATCTACTCCAACAGGATTAACGAAAATCGCCCAATTGTGATTCCGCGTCTTAAATTAAATTTAAATTAAAAATTAAGAACATTAAATGTTTAAATTATTTACTTACAAAATTTCTATCATGTTTGCCAGGGTGGCGTAATTTGGCTTCCAATACCGTATCACTTTTGCTGCCGTCGTTATAAACAAGTTGAGTCTAATTTTTTAAAAGTTACAAAATTTAAAATTTGATAAAATTTTAATATTTACAAATTAATAATTTATTTTTAAGATATACCATTCTAATGTACCCATAAGCAAAACCTTGAGGATGGTGAAAAGAAACAATAGCTCTTAATTCTCTTGCTTCTGATGGTGCGTAACCCCTTTCGATTGATGTACATGCCCATCTGAAATTTGAATCGCATGAAAGTTTTAAATAAATCCAAGTTTTTTTTTTAAATGTCATGAAATAGTTTTTTTATGTATCAAAATCTTGATACTCGAGTTCAAAAGTTTAACATGACAGCGTGATCGTTAGCAAAAAGGCTCGATGAAGTGGAACGTGAGTGTTATACGTGATTAATGCTAGTGTCTTAATTCCTCAGTACGAGCGTGGTACATAGAAATCCCATATTCATAACGAGTTTACTTGTCATGATGAATTAAAGGGTTAAATATTACTTTCTTGGCGCAAAAATATTTTTCATAACCCATTTGCTGCTCTACTTTTATAATTTATACGTGTAACTTTTTCGGAATTTATACATCAAATTGTTATGACATTCCAATAGTTTAAAAGTTTTAAAAAAGAGTGTTTTTAATTTCAACAAATTTTGAGGTGAAGGCAGTTTGCAAATTAGTAAATAAGAATTTTAAATATTGCTTATAGGCACTAAGACTCTACTACTATATTACATTTCACGCTCAGATTGTATGATAATTTTAAATTTAAAATAAGATTTTTTATCAGATACCTAACGTTTTTTTCTTTTTTATTAATAATGATGCTGCGTCCAATTATACTTCTTGGGCCAAACAAAGGTAACAATGTATCATTAAAAGCAGCTGAATATTTTTTACGGCTATCAAGAGAACCAAATTTGCCACTTAGGTCTCCTATTTCGTATTGATCACTCGTTCCCAATGTTGGTGGTGGCGAATGAATTAAATTTACATTTAAAGGGTTCCAGTTTCCATGAAGAGAAGATGATTCACATGGGAATTCCAAATCGATTTCTACAGGTGTCTTTAATTATACAAAAGAAAAAAAATAATTTTTTTTATAATTTTAGGTTTTTTTTAACGGCTTTTGATTATTTTTATACCTCGTGGATATGATAGCCACCCATAAGACCACCTAAACCTTCAAGATTTATTTCAGCATCAGTAACATCATATTCACTCTGCTGAATAAATTCGAATTTTCCACTAACTGAAATATCTTGTCCATTTCCAAACCAGTTTTTCGCAACTGCTTTCCTTCTATGCAATCTGTAAATCCTAAAAAATCGAGAAACAGTTAAAATTAAATATATTTTATTTACAAATTTTAATTTTACAGAATAAAATCAAGAAACTTACGCTGCACACGCTAATCTTTCTCCTCTTGCTTTTGGTCCATGATCATCGTAAATCACAATACTTTTTCCAATAATACTTGTAGGTCCCGAAAGAGTTATTAAAGAATCGGTGAATAATTTACGAGTTATTTTTAAAGCATTTAATTTTCTTCCTGCAATGCTTAATTGCCCGTGACGATTATTTAAGTCACCCATACGGCAGATTGATAATTTATCATCCGTACATTTGTTTTCATCTTTTGGATCCCAATCAATCTAAAAAATATTTTATAATTTTTACAAATTAATGCATATGTTACACTGAAAAAATACCCCGAGCACTTGCACAAATTAAAAGAAAAAATTTTTTTTCTTAGCAATTTTCACGTTAAAGAAAAATAAAATGCTCGCTTCAAAAGAGATCGCTATAGCAGTAAGCGATTATTTTTTGAAATGCGTTCTTTAATTTTAAATACCTTGTATGGATTGTAGGGTAGACCAGAACTGATACATCTTTGAGTCCAATTATAATAATCTTTTCCAGGTGGATAATCATGAATCATCCATCTTTTAATTAAAAAAAAAAAAATTAATACATTAATTTATAATTTTGAAATCAATTTTTAAACATTAACAACCGAGTCACCTGTGATCAAATGAATTATTTAAAGCACTACCATCAGCATGAATTAAATGTTCAATAATAATTGTTGTATCCATTTGTGATTCATCTCTTGGTTGTCTAAATATAATTCTACCAGCAATTGGATAATGAAAATTGACTTGTGCTGTTATTATTGGCATTTGACCAGCATTCATTGATTGATATAATGTAAGGGTACTGCATACCCAAGGAACAACGTTTTTATCATTAGTATCGTTATATCTAAAAAAAAAAGTTTTATCAATATTTATTATGAAAAATTATAAAAAACAATTTTAATTTCAATTAAAATAAAAATTTACTTATTAAGAACGAATGATCTATGCACGACACTGTGTTTTCCGGAAAGCGGTAAAAAAGTATCCCAATAAAGACCACTAAGCTTAGCACTTCCTGGAAGAATGTCTAAATGATGAGATCCTTCTTTTCTTCCTTGTAATTTTCCAGAAAGATCACCAATTGCATATTGGTCTTGAGTACCTAAACCTGATAAAATTTTTGTTTAGTTTTTTGGATTTGAGAAAATTTTTAGCAAGCAATTTGTATATTTTATTACCTGCTGGTGGAACATTTCCTCCTTGAATCTTTAATGGATCATAAACATCTTTGGTTGTTAAACAGGGATCGGTAGTTTCTTCTAACGATTTATCAGGTTCTTTTGGAAGTTCGTGAATTCGATAAGATGTGACTTTGGTTTCATAGCGAAGTCTTGTTTCAAGATCGTTTATGGGAGTTAATGTAATATTTACCCAAGTTGGATCAAAAGGTGTATCTTGCATTAGAGTTACTTCTCCTTTGATACCGCGATGATTTACAAGTGCTCTAAACAATTTAAAAAAAAACATTATAAGCAAGAACTGGTGGGAATTAAAATGAATTTAAAATCGTAAACATTTGACACATCCCTTGATTATTTTAAATAAAGAATGGTCCAAATCGCACGTTAAGAGGACGAAACCGAGGATGTTAAACGGAAATTTTGGGTATTATTTTTTATGGCCAAAGATATATATAATTATGTACTTTCTGGCCATTGGCCAGAAAATGTGCTTTTTACCTTTGCTCAAGACTTTTAAAATATAGATCCTTAAAAAATAAATTTCAAACTCGCGCATACTATATCATAAAATTTCTACATTTTTTTTTAAAATTCAGTAAACCATATATGGAAATAATAACTTTTTAAAAATTTTTATGTAATCTCGAAATCAGTGGCGGATACAGGGGGGGGTCAAAGCGGTCAATTGACCCCCCCTCAGCGGTCAATTTTACCTTTTTTTAGCTAATTTTACGTTACATAAATAACGCGAAGTACCATTTTGACCCCCCCAAAAAAATTTTAAGGACCTTTTCTAGAAAATTTTTTGGAATTTGATTCAAATGACCCCCCCAAAAAATTTTCTAGATCCGCCTCTGGAAAAATTACTCTGGAATCTGCGCTCATGAAATTTTACTCGATTGATTCATAACATACTATTTTTGCACGTTTTTAATTGTATAAAAAAAAATATAAATTACTTTTATCTATCATAATTGCACTTACTTTGATACAATAGTATTATGAAATTTAATTTTTGTACAAGCAACAAACGTATTATCTTGACCCGGTTGAAAAATGACTAGATATAATTGACGTTGTGGACCAAGCAAATTACTTGGCAACAAAGATAAATCTGGATCTTTGTAAAACGTTTTAAATGTTTTTTCAGGACTTATAGCAATTTTAATTTCACCAAGACGCGTATCTAAATCACCAACACCTTTTTCAATACCATCGTGATGAGGATCGAAGACATTTTGCAAGACGTTGCAATCATTTCTTTCTAAATAAATATTAAGTTAACGATTATGATCTAAGAAATTAATAAAAAAAATTTATTTACCTTTTTCAGAATCAAAAATATCAGTAACAAAAATTTTCCAACGATGTGAAGTAAATTGAATATTTTGTAATTTTAGATCAGTAGTATGAATTAAATTTGTATAAATTACTGTATCGCCACTTTGTTTTTCTTTGTTACTACCAAGCCAACGCATCCAGATTGAACCAATTATTGGACCGTTAAAACGAGCCTCTGCCAGTTTTCCAATATTTCTATCAACGGTCTAAAATTTAAAAAAAATATTATACAATTTTTACACAGTAAAATTTATTGAAAATAAAATAAAAACCTACTGTTATAGAAGCGCAAATTGTTCTGGATCCATAAATATCTTTTAATAATATCCCTTTACCCCATAATCCATTTTCACCAGCTAAACTTAATTCAGAAATATCAATTGACGTTGATTCATTACCTGGCATTTCAAGTGGACCAATTATCTTTGTTAAATCAATGACACTTAAAAATAAAAAAAATAGATTGTATTATTATATAATTTTTCTTATTTATAAATATTTGTGAAATGATGAATTTAATTAATAATTTATAAATTACTTATTTCCAAGATATTTTTCATCGCATCTGTTATGAATTATCGTATAATCAACTGGAAATTCTGTAATCCACCAATGCCATTGTTGTTCTGGATATTGAAGTGTTGGTTTCAAGGATAAACGCATGTGGATTCCATTGTTATTATTTGATGGTTCAAAACGAATTTCACCATGTAATCCTCCTGATGATAAATAAGCTGCTAGACGAAATGCATTTCCAGTTGCCACTTTAAAAATAAAATTTTAATTTAATAAGAGTTATTTTTTAATTAGTTTATTTGTTGTAAAATTTTAATTACCTGATAACAAAATTAACAGCAGCCTAAACATATTTTGAAATTTTTTTAAACTTTACCGGTCCAAATGACATTAATAGAAACGTTGGATCCTTGAATTATTTGATCCATAATTTAACCGAAAATTTTCACTTTCATTTCATTTAAATTACATTATAAAAATTATAGAAATTTGGTTACATTTTAAGAAAAATAATATTTGTTTTTTACTATAGCATAACAGATTTCAGTAGTTTACTGTATGTACAAAATGTGTGTTTAGAGAAAACTGACTTCGAAAGTTAAGTAAAAAGTTTGTAAGTAAGGTGGGAGCAAAAAAAATCACAAGAATAACTTGTCTTTATGGAGAACGATGACCCCACTACATTATTTCCAAAAGAGATAGCGGAAATCCTTATGGTGAAAGGCTATACGTACGTCCTTGTAATACATGTGAACAAATACATTTGAATTAATTAACTTTATGTTAGGTACCTTAACCCTTAAAGGCACTTATTTAAAAATTATAGTTATATTATTATGATAGAATTTAGTTGTTGATAATATGTTTTGGATTTTTTTAGGGCAAATCATTTTTAAAATATTTTATTTTTGCAATATACACAGGTCCCCTATGTATATTATAAATATGCTTAAGAGCTTTTTTAACGAATTTGAATCAAAGCTTTTTAACTCGAAGGCGATAGATTCCAAATATGATTTCAGTATACACTAAAAAAAAGTTCTTTTCTTTTAACATGGAACATGTGTATTATTAGAGTGGACCTATTTTTGGACTTTGTGGAAAAACTTTGCTCCCCGGGTTTTTTTGTGAAGTTTTGGTCATAAAAAGTTCCCAGTTCCAAGGATTTTGCTTTCGCCTTGCAAAATAATGTAACCACCTCAATTTTCCCGTTTAAATAACATGGAAATTTTGAGTTTTTAGCTATACATACAAATTTTCACAAAAACCAAAAAGCGTTTTAAAATGTTAATTTTTACTCGAAACCATACTTTTATATGTTGTAAAGACATGTAAACAGCCCTGCATTCATTCTAAAGAGAAATTTGGGGCTAGAAACGCAAATTTACATGTTGGCTCAATCTTATAAAACACAGTTTTTCGGTAATTTTCGATAAAAGGCTACAATTTCAAAAATTAACCAAAACACTTCTGGTTGGTCTAATTTTTTTGTTATAAGTGTCACCTTTCAAATGCCGTAAACTGCGTTCTTTTATAATTGATCCTTTCATCACTATAGCCAAATAACCTAACGGTAATTTTTGACCCGAAATGACCAATTTTAAAATTTATTTAAATTGCTGCCACAATTGTAATTTTTGACGAAATTGAGTTTTATAGGCCTTAAAAATTTTTTACAAGCTTCAGGTTTCCAAAAATTTTTTACTCACCGCTTTTCAATAATTTATTAACCAGAGATGATAATTTAAAGTCAGAGCCCCAATTTCAGGGTTTTAAAAAAAAGTCAATTTTTATCATTATCTTTGAAAAGCAATATCTTAAAAACTTATTTGTGAAAATTTGTATAGCTAAAAACTCAAAATTTCCATGTTATTTAAATGGGAAAATTGAGGTGGTTACAGGCACGTGTTTTTGCAAGGCGAAAGCAAAATCCTTGGAACTGGGAACTTTTTATGGCCAAAACTTCACAAAAAAACCCGGGGAATAAAGTTTTTCCACAAAGTCAAAGAATAGGTCCACTCTAATGTGTATAGACAAGGGGTGGGGTACTTTAAGCATGTCATTTTGGGGGGGGGGAGTCAAATGGACTTAGAATAATTTCGATTTAGGGACTTAGAATAGTTCAGGTTTAGGGACTTAAATATAATTTAGGTTTAGGGTCTTAAAATAAGTTCGATAAAGGGTTCTAAAATAATAAGGATTTTAGGAACTTAATTTTAAATGAATGACAAGTATTATTCTAAAACACTACATTTATTTAATGGTTACAAAAGACTAGCGATGATTTAAATTATAAATTTAAACATGTACCTTTATTTGTTGTTTGTGAGTTTTTCAAGTTCTTATCAAATTTCGGTTCACGCATTTCGAATGAAAGAAAATTATTATTTTTTTAAGTTTTATTTTTATTTATTTTTTATGTAATTTGCTGATTTTTTTTTGATTATGGATATGTATAGATAAATAACAGGGCACGGAGTCCTGCGAAGCAACTTATTATAAAAATGTCTCGCACTCGAGGTTTTTTTCTGAAGTATCAAGTGACCTCTCAGAAGTAAAATTCACTGGTCAGTTAAATCCCAAACGTTCCCGCAATGAAAATTTTAGGAGCATCTATCATTTTTAATTACCTTCCATTTTCCATATTTTTCTGTAATGTAATCTAAATTCTGACTCAATTTTTGGATTCCTCGGGAAATTTTACTATAAACCCTGTTTTTTGAGAAATTTTATACATTCCTGTGATGCTAATTTCTGTAATGTTTATTTTATAAAAAAGAAGAAATTATGCTAATTTAAAAAATTTTTTAAATTATTAAAATTATTTGAATCATTATTATTTTTTATTTATACAGAAATGATCGAAATTTCTCCAAAACGAGGGTTGATAGTAAAGTTTCTCGAGGAATCCTAAAATTGAGTCAAAATTTTGATTAGATTATAGGAAAATCTGAAAATGGAAAAAATTTTCATTTAGGAACGTTTGGGATTTTGAAGAGAAAAACTTCGAGTGCGAAACATTTTTATATAATAAGATGTTTCAAGATTCCCGGAGAGGACTTTTAGAAGAAAACTTGAAATATAAAGTAAAAATATACTTTAAACCCTTATATTCCCTTAAGAAACTAGGTAATATTTTGTTGGAAATTGTGAATTTCTCCAATTTGGATCAAAATTATTTTTTATAGAGTTCGGGGCCAACGGTTATTAGATTTCGTTATTTTTAAAAAGCTATGAGAGAAAACTTACGGGAATTTCCCTAACAGATTATGGCCTTTTCAAATTTTCCCCACAATTCATAGTCGATACTACATCCTTAGCCTGTAGAAATTTTCACTTGCGAGAAAAATTTTAATTATTCAGCTGTCTTCAGAGCTGTCTCACTGAGTAAAAAAAATAGCTGTTTTTTACTGTAAAAATAAAAATTTTTTTAGCATGGTGTACTTTCATAAGAAATTTGGAATAAAATTTTTTTCGCAAGTGAAATGATTTCGAAAGATTAATGTAAGGAAGAAAGTCTGAATAAACAATAATGAGATGGTTAGCGCTATTCAAATTTGATATATACACTGCATTAGTAACTAAACAACTCTAACAACTCTCTTAGATTTACAAAAAAAATAGAATTTTTTCAAAAAATTAGTGAATTTTCAAAAAATTTTGTAAATATTCGATAAAAGTAGTAAATTTACTAAATTTAGTATATTATCGAAAAATTCGAGAATTCTCGATTTTTTTTTGTGAATTTACGAAAAAAAATGGTACATTATCAATTTTTCTTGCGAATTCACAAAAAAAAATCGAGAGTACTCGAATTTTTTGTTAATTTACTAAATTTAGTAAATATACGATTTTTTTCGAATATTTACAAATTTTTTCGTAAATTTACTAATTTTTCGAAAATGTTCTAATTTTTTTGTTAATATAAGTAAGTTACTATTAACAGTGTAGGAAAAAGTTTGCAAACTTTCAAGGCCTCTTAACCTGCCCTGAAAACCCCAGCGATGGTTTTGCATGACTCCATGACCCCGTTATTTGGCCACGAAGAGGCCGTTTATAACATTTTATTTAGGCAATTTAAATTTAAAAAAAATTTTGTCTGTCCCTACCGGATTTCTGATTATGGTAATTTAAATTTTACACTATGTTGTTTTCCATAATTTATTAATAATACATTTATTAATAATATTTATTGACCTTGTTATTTTAACCTAATTTTATTAGTATGATCTAATATTTACTATATATTTTTAGGTTAGTAAAAATGTGCAAAAAATGTAATTTGAAAATTTTTAGTAATTGCAAATTAAAGTTTAATTATTTCATCATGAAAGTTATTTATAATAAAAAAAATTATTTAATTCAATAAATAAACATTTAAAAAATATTTAAAAATGCAATAAATGAGTAGGTAAGTAATAAATTAAAAATTAAAAATATAACCTTTAATTGTTTATTGCATTAAAAAAATAATAATATTTTTAAGATCAGGATGTAATCCAAATAAAAAAATTGTTAAAATAAGACGTCTTCATTGCACTGAAGCAAATAATTATTGTAATCAAACTAAAAAGAAATCAAATAAATTTAACAATCAAAATAATTTTGAGACTGAGGAATCACCAGGGGCATCAAAATACGAATTTGATTCAATATCAGATTATTGTCCTGAATATGAGCAGGAATATGAATCAGATATTTCAGAAGAGAGTGAATCAATTTCTACACCAAATTCTGACTTAAGGATAGTTCAAAGGTATAGAATATAAAGACCAATATTTTGAAATAATTTTAACTCTAATTAATGATGATAAATTATTTATTTTTCTAGTGATACCCAAATTACAAAAAAAGAAGCACCAAAAACTATAATAAAACCAAAATTGACCGAAGACAAGAAAAATAAAATTACAAGTAATAATGAAAATAAAAATTGTCAACATCTAGAAATTTATTTTATCATTTTTTTATTATATTTTATACTTTTATGGACGATATTTTTTATTTTTTCAAAAAAATCCAGTGAAAAAAAATTGCATCATAATGATAACGATTGTCAGTCGTGTTTATTACCATTTCTTTATAAAACATAAGAATTTAATAAATTTAATATTTTTAAATAATTTTTGATTTCATTATAAAATTTAACTTGCATGCAATATATTAAGAATTAATGCTTTTATTTTAAATAAATTTTATTGACAATAATTACAAAGAATAATTCAAATATTTATTTTTCAACAATTTTTAACTTGTTGCATAAAAAATGCCTCTTATTATTAGTAGATCTTATGAATTTATGCAGTAATAAACTTTTCAAATTAAAATCATGAATTTTTCGATTTTTGGGAAATTTTTTTGGTTTCTTTCTTTACTTATGGTTAAACGTGATTAAATTGTTTATAAAAACGAATAAAACAAATTTGATTTATATGATCGATATGTTTCGATAACTCGATAATTGATAATTGACATTTACAAAAGCAAATAGATCTTTTTTTTTTTAAATTCGATATTTTGAGCCATCCCTGAATTTATCAATTGCTGGAACAAATTAAGACACAAAACTGTTAGTTTGGGCTGTGGCGTTTAAAATTTTGTAGTTCGGAAATATAAAATTGAACCTAAAAAATCAAATTTACAATATTTGGAAAGGTACTTCTATTAGCTGTGTTATACTTTTCCTTCAGAGAACCGCTTTTACTTGAAAATAATATCTTGGGAATCCGGAATCAAGGATTCAACTTGTTCCACGCAATTTTTTTTTTCAGTGTAGACTAATAATTTAAAAAAAAATAATTTCTAGGATTCATATTTCTGAATTACCTCATTTTAATTATTAAAAAAAATAAAAAATTGAAAAAAAAATCATAAATTTAAGAAATTTAAAGAAGAATTAATCGTTATTATATCCTCTATTTTCGGGGGCAGCTGATTCTAAATAAGGCAAGATGTAAAAACTAGGGTCTCAAAAAAGTCATTATATATTTATTGGTTAGCATCAAATTTCGTGGGTGGGGGGTAAATTAGAATTAAATCAGTAAAGCTTACTCTAAATAAAATCAAACTCTTTTATTATAAGACAGTTGGTTCTTTGTAACCATCTCGTTAAAAAAAAATTTTTTTGTTTAATTATCCTCCTTCTTGTACAGTTTTTTTATTTGTTTTTATTTTTTACGTATTAATTTAAAAAATTAATTATGGTAAGTTTATAATTTTTTTAAAATAATTATCATTTTAGGATAGATTTTATAATTTATTTTCGTTTATTTTGTGAATAAATTTTAAGTGAAATTTCGTTAATTACATTATCGTGTAATATTATTAAAATTTGAGTAATTTTATGTAAACATTTAAAGTGAAGTGATATTAATAACGATCATGTAAATGTTGGGTTAAATAAAAAAATGTGATTCTTGATGAATTTTTGAAAACAGCTTTGCTGTTTCTGTAAATAATTTTAAAAAATTGAAAATATTTATTTGAAAAATTTATCATTCAAAATAGAATATAGAAAAAAAATTTTTATTTTAATTGATTTAGATTATGTCATTGATTGCATCTTACTTGAACGTATAATTTAAGTTGATAATATTTTTAAGACTCATTTAATTTTTAAGTAACTTTGATTCAAAATCAAATAATAATGGAAATCATACTAACTGAAAAATTTGTTTAATAAATTAAAATTAAAGAAAATTTAGGGCTTTTTAAAATTTTGATTTTATATTTACTATCGATTTACTCGTTTACTCTAATAACGACAATTTAATAATCTAAGTACTAATTATCTTAAAATTGATACTGTAATAAAAAATAAATATATTTTTAGATTTTTTTTTAATTTATTAGGTAATATAATTAAATGTAATTCAAAAAATAAACTGTCTTAAAGTGTCGTGATTAATTTAGTTCTCAATCAATCTATAAACGAATTGGCGACTAAATATATATAGAGAATACGGTCAAAACTGTCGATAAGTTGTAACTATAATTAGCTGAAAAAGGAAGAATAGAAACCAAAAAAAAAATTGTTTGAATTTTTTTAGATCTTTTTCTTTCGCGATCTATTTTATTTTTGTAGCTATTTACAATTTATTTGATCGTTGGTTTCGTTAGTTAGATTGTTTGGCTTATACAGTTAATTAGTATCTAAATAGATTTTACGTTGCTCGATAGTTAATTGATATGGTACAGGCTGATTTTTTGCTATTATTTGATGCAATATTTGTTTTTTAATTTTAATTATTTTAAAAATCAGACTAGAACTGATTACCATTAAATTAAAAATTAAGAATCATAAGATTTTATTTTTTTTAAATTATTTTGAAATTAATTACAATTAGTTACTTTTTATCTGATACGTCCATTAAAATTTTTCATCGAGAATCATGGATTTCGGGTCGCTAAATACGAATAAGAAATCTATTTACACAAAAAATGGTCCAATTTCCCATAATAAACAACTTTAGATTATTTTTTTCGTTTTTTTTTTACGAATTTTTGGTAAAAAACGAATGACATAATCGTATTTAGCTACCTCAAAATCATATGTACCAAATGAAAATGTTGGAAAACTGTAAAAGATAACTTGTAGTTGAAAAATTTTTGATGGTCTATCAGCAAAAAAATGGGACTGCGAAATAAGGATCCAAAATTCTAAAAATTTAACTTATATCATGGTTTTCATTTATTCATATTGAAACAAATTCTTGAATAATTGAAGATCTTTACACTAAAAAAAAAGTTTTGACCTAAAAATTGTGAAGGCAAAATGAGAGTAACATTTTTAGTCCCAAAAATTTATTTTTTTCATATAAAAATTTTCAAGTATTCACAAATCGTAGATTTAGCGTTTATGGGTTAAACGAGCGAATTTTTTAGCTTATTGTGGTGAAGTTTTAAAACCAGTAGTCCAAAAACACAAATATACAAAAAAATTATAAAAATTAAAGTTAATATTAATAACATCAAATATTGAATAAACTACATGGCCAGGCTGCTTCGCTTGAAAATTCCAGCAAATGCTTGAATATTCAAGCAAAAGTATTGAATTTTCAAGTAAAGCAGCCTGGCCGTGTATAGAAAAATATCAGAATGATATGGGTATCTTAAAATTTCTTTTTTTTTCGTGATAAAACAATATTTTAAATTATTTTTTAAGGCTGATAAGGATAAGAAGAAGAAGACTAAAAAGAAGGAGGATGGAAAAAAAGAAGAAGCCGCCGTAGCCTCCCCTGCAGCAACAGCCACTCCAGATCCAGAACCAACTCCAGAAAAACCAGCTACACCAGCAAAATCAGCTTCAGAAACTCCAAAATCTACTGCCTCGTCTAGGGCAAGTCGTGGTAGCAGAAAAGTTAAGAGAACGGGTTCTAGTGTGTTCTCTATGTTTACACAAAAACAAGTTGCCGAATTCAAAGAGGTATGAAACTTTTCGACTTATGTTTTAATTTCAAAATTATTTTTAGTTTCAATGATTTCAAATAATGTTCTTACACCCATTAACTTACACGTAAAATGCATTATTTAATTTATGCGATAAAAAGGTTCATTTAGGATTCTGGCATAAAACGTACTTTTTTTTACTCACACTACTGCAATATACATTAAAAAAAAAATAAAATAAAAATCTAGCCACGCGCCACGCTGACATGGGATTTGAAAGAATTATTTGAAAAAAAAGTAATAAATGTTTTAGTCCTGTCGCCAGCAATGCTATTTAATGCCCTAAAATGCCATAAAAGCTCCATGGAAAAAAATGGGTGGTATTTATGTTTTTTGACCCGCTAAACACGAATCCGGGGTCTATTTCGCAAAATTCGTGGTCTTCTTTTTGTTATTAACAAATTATTGACCAATTTTAATGACAATAACAAAAAATTGACAACGAATTTTGCAAAATAGACCCCGGATTCATGTTTACCGGGTCAAAAAACATAAATACCACCCTTTTTTTTCCATGGAGCTTTTATGGTATTTTAGGATTTTATAGCATTAAATAGCATTGCTGACGACAGGACTATTTTATTTTCTTTTTCTGAAGTTTTTATTAAGTTTTTAATATTATTTTTAACAACATAGTTTTACTAAAACAAGGTTTACAATAAGTTCCGGCTGCAGAAACCGGTAAACTCCAGCTTCGTTCGTTTTTTTTGAATGGAAATACTAACTTTTATTTTTAGAAAATAAATTTTTCGTCTTTATTTGATAAAAATATAGAGTCAAATTTTCTTCATTTTTTGCAAGCAGTTTTTTGTGTAAAAAAATGTCCTAAGAAAAATATCTCTTTTAAAAAATATCAACTTTATCCTGAAATTGTCCAACTATTCGATAAACAGAAATTAATAATAAATTACATAAAATAATATTTTTGTAGGCTTTCCAACTCATGGATAGGGATAAGGATGGTATTGTAGGAAAAGCTGATCTTAACTTTATGTTTGATCAAGTTGGTAAAATGGTGACTGAAAAAGAAATCGACGACATGCTTGCTGATTCTCCAGGTCCACTTAATTTCACTCAACTGTTACAAATGTTCGCTGGCCGTATGCAGGAAGGAGGTAAATTCATTTGCATATTTACAATTAATTTATATCTGCACATGACTAATGAAAAAAATGTTTGCTTGTTTAGGTAATGATGATGACGAAACTGTAATCAAAGCATTCAGGACATTCGACAATGGATTTGGAAAAATTAATGGAGAGAGGTAAGAAATATTAAAATCATTAAAAGTTATAAACAAATACAAATACAAATAAACGTTAATAAAATGAATTTTTTACAGATTTAAGCATGCTTTAATAACATTTGGAGAAAAATTCACACCAAAAGAAGCAAATGAAGCTTTTGATCATATGTACATAGATGATAAGGGAAATGTTGACATTGAAAGTCTTATAAATATGTTAACTGGTACTGGGGAGGATGATGATGATTAAACTTTATATTTTTAATTTATACATAATAATAAAAATATTATTAAAAAAAAAAAAAAAAATTTAATACTGATAAATAAATGATTAATAAATATTTTGATTAAAATTATATTTAAAAGCATAATTGATGTATTTATCATAAAATGTAACATATTTTTCATAATATTTATTTATACATACACTGTAAAAAATCTATTATTTTAATTTTTTAAGATTTTATGTAATTTTGTAAAAGTTACACGAAATAATGTAAAATTAAAAAGATTTTTTTGTAAAATCAGGGATAAAAAATCAATCAATAACTCGTTCATTTAAATCACTCTTATAATTTTCAAATACCATTTTTCGGGAGCAAAACAGAACTGATAGTAACATTAAAAATTAAATTTAACAATTCTTAATTTCTTTTGTTCTTTTAAAATTTCAGTAAAAAAAAAATTAATTTCATCATTTTCAAAAATCGTTTATAAATCATACAAATCATAAAAATAAATTAACTATAAATAAAAAATACTTTTATGGTAATTTTAAAAAATAATTTCATTTTGCACATATTCATATTTGGTTTAAGTTCCATGTTATAACAAATAAACAATTAAAATGTTTATATATATTAATGTAATTTATCTGATTAATTTATATTTGTTATTTAAATAAAGAGCATACATAATATTTATTAAAAGAAAAAATTTGTTTTATTATTCAATCCTTTGGAGAAAAATATGTAGGGAATTAAAATTATATTTGCATATTTAAGGACTTGTGATACAGTTGATATTCAGTTATTGATATCCCTTTCTCACTCATGTAATAATTTAGGGATTGCAACTTCAAATAAACGATAAAAAAAAATTGAAATTTTAATATTTACATTATTATTTGCCAAAAAGTAAATCGAAAAATACTCATATTCAATCGTAGAGTCACTTAATATAATTACAAGCAATTTTTTACCCCTTAAGAGGGACTTTTTCGGGTACCCCCTATGAATATGTTCTATACTAAAATCGTTTAGTTTCATTTGTTAAATCCTTTTATTACATTAGTCAAAATTCTCCATACGAACCTTCCAGCCCTTGCTTTGATTCTAAAGAAACTGTATCATAAGACTTTAATATTTCTTTTGAATAATTGTATTAATACTAGATAAAATATATTTACTTTGATAATATACTTACTTTTACATTAAAATCAGCAGATATATGTAACAGGATAATTTTTGGATTTGGAATAAGAAAAAATTAAATTTTTTGATTATTTTTTTATTTGTATTTCTTACACATAAATATTAACAAAATATATCACAGCAATTATTTGTTATTGTTACTATGTAATATTTATTCTGTATAAAGTTGGATATAATAACAAATAAATAAATTTTAAAATAAAATAACAATCATTATAATTTATGGCGAACCAACAGATTATGAGTCTTGACAAATCACATTTTAAGTTTTATTAAAATTAAAAAATTTTCTTATTATAAATAAAAATTTTGTAAAAAATAATAATTATTTAAAATTAATTTTGACCATAATGTTTTTGCAATAAGCAAATATTTTTAATTATTGTATTAAAAAAATGTCATAAATTCTATTTAATTATATACATTTTTTATCATATTTAGAGGACTCTCCACTCATAATCAATTTGTTAATTCTATATGCTTTTATCGTAACTAAAAATTGAAATTTTTTAATTTTTTACTGTAACCAAAGCTTTTAAAATTAAAAATTTGATCGTTTGTGGAGAGGAAGGTTTAATTCATTTTTCATTATTCAGTTTTCAGAAAAATTACAACATTTTTTATTATACATTACAATTTTTTTTTGCTAAACAATATTGTTGAATTTAATTACAAATTATTAAGGAATCATAGAATTAATTTATAATTTATTATTTTAATAATTTTAATATATTTACAATTTGCATTTGTTAAAATATATATATATATTTTTTTGTAATCAATATGGTGGATTTTTTAAAACGTTTTCATGGTAAATTCTAATCAAAAAATTGGAATAATTAGGTAAAGTTAATTTGTTCCCTTTAAAAAATTTGCTGAATTATGTACGTTTTAATATTTTTTTTAATGCTTAAATTTTTTACTTTTAAGAACAACAAAGCAAAAAATTTATTTAGTTTATTCACTATAAATTATTATTAATATTTTTTATGTAATAATTTTTTTTTATTATTGAACACTGTATATTGCGTTTTAGCTCAAGCTTATGAATATTGAATAAAATTTTAAGCACCAAGGGTTCAAAAATAAATTTAAAATTTCATTTTATAAAAAGATGCAGTTATATACTTCTTTTAAAATGGAAGCATAGGTCTAGCTGCTTTCTTTATTTCAGTTATCTGAAATGCTCAAAAGACTATTGCACCGGGACTGCTAAGGTTATTGATATGGACGAATGACATAAGAGTAATAAGGAATCATGTTCCCCACTGCGAACCAGACCGTAGAGCAATTATCATTGCTAGGTTTAGGGATGCACTGCGAGCTTCTTTGCGTGATAATTATTCATCATTAAAAAAGCTGTATGATTCAATGCTATTAGTGTAAGTAAAGCTTTATAAAAAGTGAAAAAAATTTTTAGAAAGATCATGACTTATAAGTCAAAGCGACAAATCTATTTAAGAAAAAGAAGTGCTTCCGAAAACACTGAATTAAGTAAAATTTAAATCTGATTCTCTGGAATAAAAATCCCCGATTTTTTAAAAATATTGCCTTAAAACTAATAATTGGTGCCTGGTGGAAAGGACGCTTCCTGGTAAGCAGCCTGAACTGGCATATCATTCGAAAGCAGGTGAAACATTGCTTTTTTTAAGCTTGGTTCCTCATGAATTTAAACAAGGTATTCGTGTATTGGGAAATGGCGATTTCTTCAAATTGCCCAATTCTAGATATATGATACGATTGGCATCACTATTTAAGGGTGAACTTGACGCAAAAGCGTTACCTGTCGTTGAGACTGATGTCTCCGCTTCCCCCAGGACATTGGAGGAAAGTGGTAAAACTATACACATATGCTCTGTTTCTTCGTTCAACGAAGAATCACTTTCTAACAATTATTTTTCAAAATAAAAATTTTCATTTAGAGACAAAGATTCTAAAGGTCATGGATTTGTCATCTCTAATTAAAAAAGAAAATATATGTTAACCATGAAATATTGAAATTTACTTATTATCCATACAAGTAGATAACTAGTATTCGAATTTCTTTCCACATTAAATCAAATGCTCATTCAAACTACTGAATGTAGTTAAATATCAAGTTAAAAATATTATATAACAGATTTAATTTCTGAATATAAGATAGTTGAGAATTAATAAGAGGATTTGAAGATAAAAAATCAAGCTATGAATATTAAAGATTAACTAAATTAAAAGCTCTTTTATCATATTATGGATAAAGTATTTTAAAAGTGGCAATGAAATTTTGCTTTAACATAAAAATTCGTTTATTTACTTCATTTTTATGTAATTTTCACTCATAAATTAGGAAAATATTCAATTAAAGCGACTCTTTCACGAGCCCTAGCTATATCGTAGTCTTTTTTTGAAACTTAGATATTTGGCCATATTAATGTTCATTTAGGGGTCGGCGTTTTATATGTAATTTTGAACAAGAAAATGAAAAAAAATTCCAAAATGTTTAATTGTTTAAACAAATACGAAACATTAAAATGAGGTTTTTAAGTGATTCGTAAAGCCAAAGAGTGTCAGGGCTGGGCAGTTCAGATCAAAATCTGCTTTACACATTTGAAGAGTATTTGATTTCAGCTGGATAAGCCTTGGAAAAATTTTTGAAAAAAACTTTTTTTACATAAGTTATAGCTAATTGTTAAAAAATATTCAACCATTTTAGCGATTAATTTTATCCACAAATAGATATAACTTATCTTAAAAAGAGTTTTTTCGAGAAATTTCCCACGACTTCTTCAACTTTTCCACAACCATGTTCAAAATAGATTATACTCTTTAACTTCACTAATGGACAGATCTGCTGATCTAGTTTAAAATGTAAATTGTATATGATAATTCTGCTCTGTACGCCAAGTCATGGTAGGCACTGTGAATATAATTACTATTTTTTAATCACGTGTATGATGAATATTTAAAAACATAAAAGATATAATCATATTCAACAATGATTATATATTTAAAATTAATAAAAGCACCGATTTGCTGAATTATTTTAAAATGTAAAATAGTATATGATAATTCTACTTTGTACGCAAAATCATGATAGGAAGTACCGATTTCAGTACTACAAAAGATATCATGTTCAACATAGATTATACTCTTTAACACAACTAATGAATAGATCTGCCTATCTAGTTTAAAATGTAAAATAGTATGATAATTCTGCTTTATACGCAAAATCATGGTAGGCACTGTGAATATAATTACTATTTTTTAATCACTGTGTGATGAATATTTAAAGACATAAAAGATATAATCATACACATCAAACCTAAAAGAGTTTTTTGTTACGCAGAAAATATTAAATGTTTATTTAATTCCTCTCTAAAGAATTAAATAAGCATTCAATCTTTTCTGCGTAACAAAAAACTCTTTTAGGTTTCGTGTGTATTCAACAATGATTATATATTTTAAATTAATAACAGCACCGATTTGCTGAATTATTTTAAAATGTAAAATAGTATATAATAATTCTACTTTGTACGCAAAATCATGATAGGAAGTATCGATTGCAGTACTACAAAAGATATCATGTTCAACATAGATTATACTCTTTAACATAACTAATGATTAGATCTGCCTATCTAGTTTAAAATGTAAAATAGTATATGATAATTCTGCTTTATACGCAAAATCATGGTAGGCACTGTGAATATAATTACTATTTTTTAATCACTGTGTGATGAATATTTAAAGACATAAAAGATACAATCATATTCAACATTGATTATATATTTTAAATTAATAACAGCACCGATTTGCTGAATTATTTTAAAATGTAAAATAGTATATGATAATTCTACTTTGTACGCAAAATCATGATAGGAAGTACCGATTTCAGTACTACAAAAGATATCATGTTCAACATAGATTATACTCTTTAACATAACTAATGAATAGATCTGCCTATCTAGTTTAAAATGTAAAATAGTATATGATAATTCTGCTTTATACGCAAAATCATGGTAGGCACTGTGAATATAATTACTATTTTTTAATCACTGTGTGATGAATATTTAAAGACATAAAAGATATAATCATATTCAAAAATGATTATATATTTTTAATTAACAACTGCACCGATCTGCTGAAATACTTTAAAATGTAAAATAGTATATGATAATTCTGCTATATACGCAAAACTATGGTAGGAAGTATCGATTTCAGTACTATTTTTATTCAAAGCAAGGGATTGTCAGAAAGACATATTACTCGTCTGTAAAGAAACCTTATTTGCATTTTTTTATCCTAGCCGTAGGTACTCTACTTCATTTAAAAAGATCCAGGAATGCACAGTATTTATGTGACGGTAATATAGTAAATAATACAACTGCAGCTAAAACTATAGCATTTGGATTTTCTAACTACATTCAGAGATTAATAGTCATAAACTATCCTGAGAATCTAATGTTTAAAGATTATTATTACAATAATCTAATGTTTAAAGATTATTATTACAATAAGTTTTCAGAATGCATAACTGGTTTACGATCTCGATACTCTAAATGTTCTCCTATTTTATGCACTGAGTTTAATGAAAATTTAATTTCAAGCTGTGGAAAGAATATTCAACCGATTGATTTATTTTCTCATCCTTGTTTCGTTACATCACTCTGGATTGGTAAAAATTTGTTTGAGTGGTTAATTGAAGATAAGATTTTTACTTATAAATTTGATTACGGTTTGCAAACTAATGAGGATATAATCAGAAAAAGACATAAAAAGACGTTCTGTAGATTATGTTTAAGAGAGTATCCAATGATTCAATTATCTTATTTATGTAGTATTGTTTGTTCAATACTGAAAGTAAACTTCATTAAAATTAATGTGTACAAAAAGGTAAACCCTGAACCAGATAGAAATGCCATTAAAGTTGTTAAATTGGTTGAGAATATTTTAGATAGTGATGTTTCTCAGAGTCTAGATTGTAAAATAGTATATGATAATTCTGCTTTATACGCAAAATCATGGTAGGCACTGTGAATATAATTACTATTTTTTAATCACTGTGTCATGAATATTTAAAGACATAAAAGATATAATCATATTCAAAAATGATTATATATTTTTAATTAACAACTGCACCGATCTGCTGAACTATTTCAAAATGTAAAATAGTATATGATAATTCTGCTATATACGCAAATCTAAGGTAGGAAGTATCGATTTCAGTAATATTTATATTTTTATTCAAAGCAAGGGATTGTCAGAAAGACATATTACTCGTCTGTAAATAAAACCTTATTTGCATTTTTTCATCCTAGCCGTAGGTACTCTGCTTCATTCTAAAAGATCCATGAATGCACAGTATTTATGTGACAGTAACATAGTAAATAATACAACTGCAGCTAAAACTACAGCATTTGGATTTTCTATCTCAATTCAGTGATTAATAGTCATAAACTATCCTGAGAATCTAATGTTTAAAGATTCTTATTACAATAAGTTTTCAGAATGCATAATTGGTTTACGATCTCGATACTCTAAATGTTCTCCTATGTTATGCATTGAGTTTAATGAAAATTTAATTTCAAGCTGTGGAAAGAATATTCAACCGATTGATTTATTTTCTCATCCTTGTTTCGTTACATCACTCTGGATTGGAAAAAATTTGTTTGAGTGGTTAATTGAAAATAAGATTTTTACTTATAAATTTGATTACGGTTTGCAAACTAATGAGGATATAATCAGAAAAAGACATAAAAAGACGTTCTGTAGATTATGTTTAAGAGAGTATCCAATGATTCAATTATCTTATTTATGTAGTATTGTTTGTTCAATACTGAAAGTAAACTTCATTAAAATTAATGTGTACAAAAAGGTAATCCCTGAACCAGATAGAAATGCCATTAAAGTTGCTAAATTGGTTGAGAATATTTTAGATAGTGATGTTTCTCAGAGTCTAGATTTAAATTACGTAAATTTAGTGTATGGAGTATTACCATCAGAAGTTCCATATACGAAAAAGACGACATTTAAAAACAATAGAAGGAATTGTGAACAGAAATTTAGTTTAACAAGTAAAATTGAATAGTATTAAAGTAAAATGTTTTTGGAAATTGAGGATGAAGATTTTCATTACAAGTATCATTTAGATTATGGAATTAAGACTAAAGGCGAAAAAGTTAAAAGTGTAAAGTCGTATTATCTCGAGCAATACCAACATTTAAGTGACATGATCTATGATACTGATTACGAAGTAGATTCACCCGATTATTTCAATGCTAAATATGTTATTAAATTTTTTAAATTACATGTATAATAAATATTTAATGACATAAAAGATATCATTATTGTCAACAGTGATTATATAATTTAAAATATATTAATTATATAATTTAAATATTAACTGCACCGATCTACTAAATATACCGAGTAAATACCAATCAATGAAAATACCGAGTATGATAAATTTCTACGAAAATGAAATGCCTATCTTTTTCTCGAAAAGATATCAGTGAATTTCTAAAAAATGTAGGTTCTATTCTATCAGCTGTTATGATTACAGAAAAACCAGATAGGTTGCAAATAAAAAATTCTAAGTTAGATGAGATACAAAATGATTTTATTACTACAAAGACTGAAAATGATTTATTATCAAAAAAGTATTTAGTTAGAAAGTGCATTGGATCAGAAAGGGTAATTATTAACTCATTTGTGTCATTAAATCTTGTGATGGTCATTATTTAATTTTTCATACTAATAAAGAGTTACTTGGGACAATAATACAATTTGACTGTGCTGGGGATCAAAATGAAAGAAGAATGTATATTTACTATAACATGGATAATGGCAATATCAATAATCTTAATAGGAATCCCAAAATTATTAATTTAACTGTGCTAATAGAACCAAAACTATCAAGTACCTTTAAGAAATATGCTTTTGGAATGTTAGTTTTTACTTTATATAAGACTGCACAATAAGTTAAATAAGAATACTGTTGCTTTTACTCATAGTTTTCCTCATATTGATTTTCATTTGTTTAATGGTTTAAGAGAGTTAATTTTAAAAATATTGCATGAAGAACATCGCAGTGTTCGATCTGCCGAATTATCTTCAAGTTTGAGAAACTTTTTAGTTAACTGGATGATTGAGAATCAATTATATAAAGAAGTTGAATATAGAATTCATTTTTATTTACAACCTTAATTTACTCAACTTTGTAGAAATTCTCTGTTCCGTGAGGGAAAGAAAAACTTACGGAGATTAATAATCATAAACTATCCTGAGATTCTGATGTTTAATGATTATTATTTCACAATAAGATTTCAGAATGCATAACTAGTTTACCATCTCCATACTCTAAATTTTCTCCTATGTTATGTATTGAATTTAATGAAAATTTAATTTCAAGCTGTGGAAAGATTATTAAACCAATTGAATTATTTTCTCACCCTTGCTTCGTTACATCACTCGCGGTAGGTGAGAGGAATGTGTTTAGGTCCTCAGACAACAGTATTAATGTTAGAAAATGCTAAAAAAAGCACTAACAATACGGGAACCTCAATTCTTTACTTTAAAATGTAATATAGTATATGATAATTCTGCTCTATACGCAATATCATGGTAGGAACTGTGAATATAAGTACTATTTTTTAATCACATGTATGATGAATATTTGATGATATAAAAGATATATTCATATTCAGCATTAATTATATATCTGAAATTAATAACTACACTGATCTGCTGAAATTCTTTAAAATGTAAAATAGCATATGATAATTCTGCTCTATACGCAAAATCATGGTAGGCACTGTGAATATAATTACTATTTTTTAATCACTGTGTCATAAATATTTAAAGACATAAAAGATATAATCATATTCAAAAATGATTATATATTTTTAATTAACAACTGCACCGATCTGCTGAACTATTTCAAAATGTAAAATAGTATATGATAATTCTGCTATATACGCAAATCTAAGGTAGGAAGTATCGATTTCAGTAATATTTATATTTTTATTCAAAGCATGGGATTGTCAGAAAGACATATTACCATAGATGTAAAAAGTATAGATACAGTCATCAATAAGTGAATGCGTAAAGAAAATCTGAAGGACAGATAGATGCGAAAATACAAGCGTGTGCTCTTTTTTCTTTGTCGCACATTGCGCGAAATATATGCGCGTTGAAATCGTTTGATGCTATTTGAAATCGTACGCGCATATATTTCGCGCAATGTGCGACAAAGAAAAAAGAGCACACGCTTGAATTTTCGCATCTATCTGTCCTGCAGATTTTCTTTACGCATTCACTTATTGATGACTGTATCTATACTTTTTACATCTATGCATATTACTCGTCTGTAAATAAAACCTTATTTGCATTTTTTCATCCTAACCGTAGGTACTCTGCTTCATTCAAAAAGATCCATGAATGCACAGTATTTATGTGACAGTAACATAGTAAATAATACAACTGCAGCTAAAACTACAGCATTTGGATTTTCTATCTCAATTCAGTGATTAATAGTCATAAACTATCCTGAGAATCTAATGTTTAAAGATTATTATTACAATAAGTTTTCAGAATGCATAATTGTTTTACGATCTCGATACTCTAAATGTTCTCCTATGTTATGCATTGAGTTTAATGAAAATTTAATTTCAAGCTGTGGAAAGAATATTCAACCGATTGATTTATTTTCTCATCCTTGTTTCGTTACATCACTCTGGATTGGAAAAAATTTGTTTGAGTGGTTAATTGAAGATAAGATTTTTACTTATAAATTTGATTACGGTTTGCAAACTAATGAGGATATAATCAGAAAAAGACATAAAAAGACGTTCTGTAGATTATGTTTAAGAGAGTATCCAATGATTCAATTATCTTATTTATGTAGTATTGTTTGTTCAATACTGAAAGTAAACTTCATTAAAATTAATGTGTACAAAAAGGTAATCCCTGAACCAGATAGAAATGCCATTAAAGTTGCTAAATTGGTTGAGAATATTTTAGATAGTGATGTTTCTCAGAGTCTAGATTTAAATTACGTAAATTTAGTGTATGGAGTATTACCATCAGAAGTTCCATATACGAAAAAGACGACATTTAAAAACAATAGAAGGAATTGTGAACAGAAATTTAGTTTAACAAGTAAAATTGAATAGTATTAAAGTGAAATGTTTTTGGAAATTGAGGATGAAGATTTTCATTACAAGTATCATTTAGATTATGGCATTAAGACTAAAGGCGAAAAAGTTAAAAGTGTAAAGTCGTATTATCTCGAGCAATACGAACATTTAAGTGACATGATCTATGATACTGATTACGGGATAGATTCACCCGATTAATTCAATGCTAAATATATTATTAGAAATTTACATCATTTAACTACAGAGCTTTGTTAACCTGCACTGAACTACTTCAAAATGTAAAATAGTATATGATAATTCTGCTCTATACGCAAAATCATGGTAGGTACTATGAATATAAATACTTTTTTTAAATTACATGTATAATAAATATTTAATGACATAAAAGATATCATTATTGTCAACAGTGATTATATAATTTAAAATATATTAATTATATAATTTAAATATTAACTGCGCCGATCTACTAAATATACCGAGTAAATACCAATCAATGAAAATACCGAGTATGATAAATTTCTACGAAAATGAAATGCCTATCTTTTTCTCGAAAAGATATTAGTGAGTTTCTAAAAAATGTAGGTTCTATTCTATCAGCTATTATGATTACAGAAAAACCAGATAGTTTGCAAATACAAGATTCCAAGTTAGATGAGATACAAAATGATCTTATTACTTCAAAGACTGAAAATGGATTTATTATCAAAAAAGTATTTAGTTAGTAAGTGCATTGGATCAGAAAGGGTAATTATTAACTCATTTGTGTCATTAAATCGTGTGATGGTCATTATTTAATTTTTCATAATAATAAAGAGTTACTTGGTACAATAATACAATTTTCTGGTCAGCGGCCAGAAAGCACGTATTTCCTGGCCGCTGCGCGTCCAGCAAAGACGTGTTTTCTCGCCACTGATGCAGAAATAGCTATTTATTAAACAAGGGATAAAATATTGGTTTTGGCTTTGCATGCAGTTGTATGCACGAGGGAGCGTAGCGATCGAGTGCAGACAGCATGCAAAAGTCGAACCCCATATTTTGTCCCGTGTTCTAAACAATAGTTTTACATATAATGGGCAAAAAAGCCGCCTCCCTAGGGCAGAAAGTAGGCTTTTTTTGCCCTAGATATGTAAAATCGTATACGACCCTGGGCCATAAAAAAAGAAAGCCCCAAATCGCAGTTTACCATCCTCGGCTTCGCCTCGAAAGGTAATTTACGTGCGCTTTGGGCCATTCTTTATTTTTCTGGCCATGGGTCGTAATATACTATTTCTGGTCAGCGGCCAGAAAGCACGTATTTCCCGGCCGCTGCGCGTCCGGCAAACACGTGTTTTCTCGCCACTGATGCAGAAAAATTGTATACGACCCTGGGCCATAAAAAAAAATGCCCCAAATCGCAGTTTACCATCCTCGGCAGTTTACCATCCCCATTTGGGCCATTCTTTATTTTTCTGGCCATGGGTCGTAATATACTATTGACTGTGCTGGGGATCAAAATGAAAGAAGAATGTATATTTACTATAACATGGATAATGGCAATATCAATAATCTTAATAGGAATCCCAAAATTATTAATTTAACTGTGCTATTAGAACCAAAACTATCAAGTTCCTTTAAGAAATATGCTTTTGGAATGTTAGCTTTTACTTTGTATAAGACTGCACAATAAGTTAAAGAAGAATACTGTTGCTCTTACTCATAGTTTTCCTCATATTGATTTTCATTTGTTTAATGGTTCAAGAGAGTTAATTTTAGAAACTTTTCAGTTAACTGGATGATTGAGAATCAATTATATAAAGAAGTTGAATATAGAATTCATTTTTATTTACAACCTTAATTTACTCAACTTTGTAGAAATTCTCTGTTCCGTGAGGGAAAGAAAGACTTACGGAGATTAATAATCATAAACTATCCTGAGATTCTGATGTTTAATGATTATTATTTCACAATAAGATTTCAGAATGCATAACTGGTTTACGATCTCCATACTCTAAATGTTCTCCTATGTTATGTATTGAATTTAATGAAAATTTAATTTCAAGCTGTGGAAAGATTATTAAACCAATTGATTTATTTTCTCATCCTTGTTTCGTTACATCACTCGCGGTAGGTGAGAGGAATGTGTTTAGGTCCTCAGACAACAGTATTAATGTTAGAAAATGCTAAAAAAAGCACTAACAATACGGGAACCTCAATTCTTTACTTTAAAATGTAATATAGTATATGATAATCCTGCTCTATACGCAATATCATAGTATGTGCTGTGATTATAAGTACTATTTTTAGTGATATAAAAGTGATATAAAAGATATAATCATATTCAAAAATGATTATATATTTTTAATTAACAACTGCACCGATCTGCTGAACTACTTCAAAATGTAAAATAGTATATGATAATTCTGCTCTATACGCAAAATTATGGTAGGTACTGTGAATAGGTAAGTAGGTACTGTGAACCATCACTAGAGCATTTAAATGCACATCAATCTCCTGTACTGGGTGATTTTTCTTATAGAGTAATATTTAAGAATTACGGTGTTATAGTAGTGTAAATATCGCGGAAGCTTTAGAAATAGGCTTAGGTCCTCAAACAGCAGCAATAAGGACCAAAAAAAATTTTAAATCAATTTTTTAGATTTTTTAAAAAATCTTTTGATTGACTTTGAAAAAAATGAGTCTCATGTCGTCCGCAATAAGAAAAGCACATAAACTAGTCTAAAATTTTTTTTAAATATTATCATGCCTTCGAGAATTTTTGGAAATTCGGAAATCTAGAATTTTTTTCGAATTTCCAAAAATTCTCAAAGGGATGATAAAATTAAAAATTTTTTTTAGACTAGTAAGATGTGTTTTTTTATTGCGGAGGGCGTGAGACTCATTTTTTTCATATTAAATCAATAAATTTTGCTAAAAATCAAAAGAACAGATTAAAAATTTTTTATGGCTCTGTGGCCCTTTAATGTTAGAAGATGCTAAAAAAAGCACTAAAAATACGGGAGTCTCAATATGTTACTTCAAAATGTAAAATAGTATATGACAATTCTGCTCTATACGCAAAATCATGGTAGGTACTGTGAATATAAGTACTATTTTAAAGATTGAAGAAACGAAAGTAAAGGTAAGAATCAAAGCGTTATTCGATCTGGATGAAGAGTAACATTCAATTTTATATCTAATCAACAAGTTTCCATTGGAATTTGTGTCTTAGCACAACCACTTTTACCAATGACTGCAGTAAGAAAAATTTAAGAACGAAAACTTATAACACAAATTAAGGCTCCCTTAATATAAATCGAGTCAATTCAGTGCATATATTTGCTGAATGGAAAAATTGGATACCTGCTAATGCCTTAAGAATGTCGATGATTATCAGAAAGGCGGATTTTTCTGGTTTTACAGCGTTTACTATTATTGATGGAGTTGTAAGGAGATACCGTGATTTTTCGATTTTGATTCCAACTGATGTTGAATACATCAAAAATACCTTTTTTTAGGGTTAATTTTTGCAAGTTTAAGTTTAAATTTTCAAAATAAACTAAATAAACTATTTGCTTCTAATAATGATTTAAATTTAAATACTTTTTTATAAATATTATATTCCACCATATTTAATTAATTTATTGTCTAGAATTTTTTTAAAATATCGTTTACCTCTGAATGAGTAAACTTATTACACTTACATTATTTATTTTTGTGACCTATTGCCAAAAATAGCAGTACCAACTCGAACAACCGCGCTGCCTAATTCAATCTGTAACAAAGTGAAATAGTGATGCTTAAGATTTTATTTACTCTGTTTAGAATTTTATTTGTATAATTATTTTCTATTAAGTATAAATTTATTTCTTTTATTTAAATATATCTAAGGATATAAAAGTGAATACACCAGTTGCTGTTCAAAGTTTTCCAGATAATTTACTGATTATTATATAACGCGGAAAATCAGTTTAGAAAGAAAGAAAAATAATTGAATTACATAGGCCTAATAAGAGTTTTTTTTAAAAGAACTTGCTTTTGCTTTAAAAAATTTTACAAATTCGTGTTTTGAGCGCTCAGATTTGTACCATACGGGTTTTTTGGGTCGCTGATCAAGAATTTTGACTTCTTTTTCATAAATACATAAAAGTTCACCCCTAAATTAACTAAAACTACCCCCGAAAAGGGGGTGTTTTTGCTATTTTCGTACAGGATATGCCCATATAGGTTTTTTGGGTCGCTAATCATAATTCGACTCTTTTTTCATAAATAAACGATATTTCACCTTTAAGGTCTTACGTACGTCAGGATTTTTACCTATCGGCATCTTTGTCTTACACATGTATAAAAGTAAGGATTGCAACTTCAAATAAATAAAAAAGTTTATTCAATAATACATAATTATCACTTTGCAAAGCTTAAAAATAAATTTTATTAACTTAATTTTGGCATTAAATAAATTATTTATTATTTAAATAATATTATTTAATTATTTATAAAGAAAATAAATAAATAAATAAATATAATAAATGAATCTACCTCAATAGCAGAATAAACGTTTACTTTTTTTACATTTTTTTAAGTAAAACCATAAAAAATGACGGTCGATTGTAAATTTTAAGGTTTCTTTTTATTTATTAGGACATTATTTATCAACTCATAAAAAAAAATATCTAAGTTTTGTATTTTAAATGCTTTTTTTTCATTTTTTTAAATTCCCCATAAGAGCCTATGTTAATTTTTTTTTTTGTTTATTTATTTACTCAAAAACTGTGCGGTCAATTATTTTAAAAAAAAATACGTGTAAAATTAATTTATATTTACTTTACTTTCTCCAAGTTTTAGCTTTTTTTTGCATTTTACCCCGGACGTACGTAAGACCTTAAAATAGCTGAAACTAGGTACCCCTAAAAGGGGTGTTTTTGTTATTTTTGAACTTTGAACGTCCAGGATATGCCCATGGTATTTTAAGCTATTTTAAGGGTGAAATATTGAAACCATAAAAATTTTGTCCTAATTAGCATTTTCTTTTGTGAAATTAAGTGATATTCAAGCGGCATGTTTTTTGCACCAGTACATGAACCAACTGAATTTTAAATGGAAAAACTGTGTATAAAAAAATGTTCTAGTACCTAAATGAACTAAAATTTTCAATTCTTTGATTTTCTGCTGATACTGAAGATAATCGTTAAAATTTTTTTTTATGCAGCGATTCTTTAACTTCAATGTTTAACCGTTATTTTAATTCAAAACTAACAAATTATATGAATAAAATCAAATCTTGTACAATTGTTTAGATACTGGTACAAATACCTTGTAATTCTTATAAATAACTAAATATTAAATAAAAATTAAAACAAAAAATATTTAAATCTCTAATTTGATTTAGCTACAAATACTAGAAAGGCTTTTATATTATATGAGTCTGTCGATGCAATAATAGCACATAAAATTTAAAAAAAATGAAAGCTAATAAAAATAGAATTGGATATAAGTCCCAGATAAAAGAGTAAAATAAGGTACCTAAGTAGGCCTCTCTTTTATTTCATTAATTGAAAAATTACTATTCATATTCTTCTGGCAGCAATGTGATACAAAATCTTACCTTTTTTTTTTCTGTATGCTTCATCGACAATCTCTTATTATGGAATCATTATTCGCATTTAAAAGCTGTTCACAATGTTTTGTAATAATACGTTTATCTTATAGTAAATTAATTTTTCTTACATTATTTTGATTAAATTAAAGTTAAAAAAGTATTAAAAAATTTAATATAAAATCTAAAAATATTTACCGCATGCTCATAATCTGTTGACATTCCCATTGACAATTCTAGTTTCTTTGCATCAATATTTAATTTATCACAGACGATTTTTTTGCATTCTACAAGTTTTAAGAAATCTGGATTTGCTCCTTTTGAAGTGTCGTATCCATATTCTCCAATAGTCATAAGTCCTATTAATTCTAGATTATTACATTTTTCCATGATATGTTGAACTAGTGAAACTGCATCTTCAGTTTTACATCCACTTTTTGCTGTAAATTTAATTGAAATTATACTAATTTTATGTTTTATCTTTTATATTTTTGTTACGACGTACAAAATTTTTATCTTACCTTCTTCTCCGCTAGTATTTACTTGAACCATTATTCTCAATTTGGAACCTACAGTTGCATTGAATTTTGGAAATGAATTATTTAAAGCATTTGCTAATTTATCACTATCTACAGTTTCAACAAGATGAAGGTTATTAACTCTTAAAAGATTATTTACTTTATTTCTTTGTAAATGGCCAATAAAATGCCATTTGATATCTTTGCATTTGGTTAAAATTTCACTATCATTAGATTTTTCAGATAGTTCATTAACATAATTCTCTCCAAAATGTCGTTGACCGGCTTCATAAGCTTTAATAATGGATTCAACTGGATGAAGTTTACTTACAGCAACCAGATATGGTTCAAAATATTGTAAATCCTAAAAAATTATAGATAAACTCTATTAAAACTAATCAAATAATACATATTTTTATAATTAATATTACAAGAAAAAATGGAGTTAAAACTAACCTGTGCTCTTTTTTTTGAAGCAGATAATATCTTTTCTTGAATCACTTTTAAGTTGCTAGCTATTTCAGCCATTTTATCAAAGGTAAATAATTTTATCTTCATTCAATAAAAATAATTCTCGATCAACAAGAGTTTATTTATAAAATAATTAATTTGAAATAACAACTTTTTAGCCTCATGGTTGCGTACGTAAAAATGGCGATGTGACTCCGATTTGCGATATTAACTCCGATTTTCAAAAAGACAAACACATCATCAGAAAAGTATTGTAAGGACATCTTTGTTTAAGTTCAGAAAACTTTTTTAGTGATTGTTAAAAAATTGTTGATAAAGCAGGAGTTTCTTATAGGCGGTAACAAGAACGGATTTCAAAAAAATTTTATATTTGTTTGCAAATGCCAATATCAAAATAAATTATTTTTATTATATCTCATCGATGAAAGCATTTGTTTTTGTCTGATGAAGAGTAATCTTTTTATTTCAAATATGAAAAATAATGAAATAGGGTGTAATTACATTTTAAAATACTTTTGCTGTATTTTATTTATAGCCAAATTTTTACACCCATTTGCACACTCTTTGTGCAAAAGTAAATAGAACTTTTCGCAATGAATTTTCGGGTAATAATAGTACACACAATATTTAAAATGATTTTCTAGTATGGCTAAATTTAAACCAAACCGGCACAAGATGCATGGTCGGGTCTTCAAATCGGTTCCAAAGTATTTTTTTTCGAAAGTATTACTAAAAATAAGCCTCCATGCCAATTTTTAGCTTATAAGGTTCAGTCCTCGATTTTTGGCGACCATTTTTGTGTCTTGGACTCTTATAAAAAAAGTAAGAAAAATAAGAAAAAATTTTTCTTATTTTTTCTGTAAAAAACACACATTTACATGAAAAATTTTTTCCTCTTTGGCCCGGATAGGAAATTTCCCGTAGAATCCAATTCTGGGGTCAAAAATTTTTTTTGAGCTGCGCATGCGCGAGAAATCGCTAAAATATCGCTAAACCCCCTTTTTTTTTAAATTCGAATTTCTCAAAAGTATATAAATAAAAAATCCTCTAATAGGTTTCAAAGTACTTCTGATACTTCAAAGTTTACGACGAAAAAGAGAAACCACTGGGTTATTGCGTTTTGAGAGCTCTAGATCAAAATAGAGCAGCTTTAAAAGTTCATTTTTTACAAATTTTAAATTTCCCGCCAAGTCACGTGACCAATTAAAAATCTGACCAAAAATTTGGATTCCGCGGGAAATTTTATATAAGAATATCAATTTTTGTGTATTTTCAAAATTTTGTATCAATTTTACGAATTTTTAAATTTTTAACCAAAATACTTAAAATTTCAAAAAAAATGCATTTATCAAAAAACGATGTTTTATTGATTTTTTCACACTTCTAATCATTTAAAATTCATTAAAATGAAATATAAACTTTTAATATGATTAAAATTTTGAAATTTAACATTCATTTACTTATATTTTATCAAAAAAGTTTATATTTTTTGCTTTAGTTAAATTTTAAATGATTAAAAAAATGAAAAAATCAATAAAACATCGTTTTTTGATAAATGCATTTTTTTTGAAATTTTAAGTATTTAGGTTAAAAATTTAAAAATTCGTAAAATTGATACAAAATTTTGAAAATACACAAAAATTGGTATTCTTATATAAAATTTCCCGCAGAATCCGAATTTTTGGTCAGATTTTTAATTGGTCACGTGACTTGGCGGGAAATTTGAATTTTGTAAATAATGAACTTTTAAAGCTGCTATATTTTGATCTAGAGCTCTCAAAACGCAATAACCCAGTGGTTTCTCTTTTTCGTCGTAAACTTTGAAGTATCAGAAGTACTTTGAAACCTAGTAGAGGATTTTTTATTTATATACTTTTGAGAAATTCGAATTTAATAAAAAAAGGGGGTTTAGCGATATTTTAGCGATTTCTCGCGCATGCGCAGCTCAAAAAAATTTTTTGACCCCAGAATTGGATTCTACGGGAAATTTCCTATCCGGGCCTAAGAAGAAAAAATTTTTCATGTAAATATATGTTTTTTACAGAAAAAATAAGAATAATTTTTTCTCATTTTTCTTACTTTTTTTATAAGAGTCCAAGACACAAAAATGGTCGCCAAAAATCGAGGACTGAACCTTATAAGCTAAAAATTGGCATGGAGGCTTATTTTTAGTAGTATTTTCGAAAAAAAATACTTTGGAACCGATTTGAAGACCCGACCATGCATCTTGTGCCGGTTTTGTTTAAATTTAGCCAGTATACGAAATTATAAAACCAAATTTTTTTGGCAATGATATTATATCATTAAATTTTTCACGAAAACCCATGAAAATTTAAATGAAAAAAAAATTGTCATAACCGTTAATGGCAATTATTGGCAAAAATAAAAATTATTTTACATTTAAATCAGGGAAATTCGAGTTCAAAAAATATTATATCCGAGGTCTTAAAATAATATGAATTAAAATTTATGAAAATTTAAAATAAGGTTATTTAAAATTTTTGGAATTATAAATTAGCAATATCTACGATGTTAATTATTTAATTTTTATAATCTTTTTAAATTCTTAATTATTAATAAAGTTTTATGTATTTATAATTATAATTATATATATTTAAAAATACGTAAATAAGAAATACAATATTTTTTTCTTTTTATTATACTATCTCCTAAAAATTGCGACATCAATTTTATCAAAGTCGTCGATTTATTGATGCTCTGTACGTCTGTAACCGGCGATATTTCACAACCATTATGGTATTAAGTTAAGACCTAATTTTTTAAAAAAAATTTTTTTATCAGAAATCTCAAACTATTTTTTTTTTTTTAATTTGAATGTAATACTTCACTTATTTCTATGAAAGTACTAATATTTGAAATAATGGTTTTTACTCGGAATCTCGAATCTGATTATTAATTTTTTGAAAATTTTTTTTCCAAAATTTTTGTCACAAAAAAATACCTAAATTTCTTTGTACGTAGTACCTAATTTATTTCTATGGGAGTACTAGTTTTAGGCATGCGTGGGATTTCAGAAAAATTTTTGGGGGGGCAAAACAGTATATTTAAATAAATTTACATATATTTTATATGGTAATCCAGAAATATTGGGGAGACAAGTGCCCCCCCCCATGCCCCCCGTAATCCTGCCTATGGTTTTAGAAACCTCATTTAAAGTAATTTTTTGGATCAGATACTTAATTTTTTCAAAAATTTTTTGCATAAACAAAATAAAAAAACACTATTATTTTTTTTATTTTTGGACGTAGTATCTAATTTTTTTCTAAGAAATAAGTACTAATATCTAAAAGTATGATTTTTACTCGATATCTCGAATTGAATACTTAATTTTTTGAAAATTTTTTCTTAAAATTTTTTACATAAAAAAATAAAAAAAATAACAATATTTTTTTTCTTTTGCGATGTAGTGCTTAATTTTTTTTTATGAAAGTCTAGAATCATCGTTTTTATAAGGTAAAATAGACCATTAAGAACATTTTGTTATTGTTAATGAGGAACCATAGTGCCAATTACTTGGCAGCGTTTTATTTTCTCTATCAAAACTGTATCTTCGGATTAGGGTTTTTCTTATTTCTCAAACTGACTGCAGAGAAAAATACCGGCCCAAATATGATACTTCAGGTCATAAAAATTATCTCCAAAAAAAGTTTTTACACACAGTTTAATGCAGTTTGCAAATGAAAATCAGTAAAAATTGTAGGAAAAAGCTTTTAGAAATCTTGCTAAAATTTTTTTACTGCTAAAATGTTCTAAAGACTTGTTAGTAACAAAATATCTTATAGAAACTTTAAATTATCACATGAGAGGTTATTTTTAGGTTTTTTGACCATTTATAAAAGCTGTTTTTTTATTGCCTCTTCACTAAAATAAGAAATACTCATTTTTACAAGAAATCATTTAATAAAATAATCAAATTGCAATTGGCGTGGATATTTGCTTTGTAGACGATTGTAAATTTTAGATTAATTTCAAATATCATAAAATATCTTACAATTTTCAGTCTTTTTTAGATATTTTGGTATTAACAAGCTTTTAGAATATTTTATTAGTAGTAAAGAGTTTTAAAAGCTTTCTAAAACGTTTTAAAAACTTAAAACCTTTTTCCTGATTTTTACCAATTTCATTGGTAAACCGGCACACTACATTAACCTTTATTTAAAAATCTTTTTTTAAGAAAATAGTTTTATAACCTGAAGTATCATATTCGAGTCATATTTTACTCTACGTTCAATTTGGGAAATAAGAAACACCCTACTGTGGATCTCTGAATCTTTTCAGGTTCATCCGAAAACCGATTCGACTTGATCCGAAAAATACGACCGGAAATTCGGGTAACCGAACACACCTAGTTTACGATCAAAATAGATGTAAATTTAAAAAAATTTTATTAACAGAAAGAGGCGAATTTTAAAAATTTTGGGAAGCCTAGGCCTTTCTATAGGGTTTAAACTAATAAGAAAATCATAGTGTTAGGAATCGTTCCGGTCTGACAAAAATTTTTTTAACATGGAACATGTTCATTGGATGGGGTATTTCAAAAAGTTTGGCTCAGCATATGGGGGGGGGAGGGGTATGAAAAAATGACGTTTTTAGGGAATAGGGTGAAATGGACTTAGAATATTTTCGATTTAGGGACTTAGAACAATTTGAAGTGGGAGTCAGGGCCTGATCAGTATAGCAAGGAAAATATCGTAAATCCGAGTCGAGGTTTGAGTTGCTTTGCATATTATATCATCCAAAATTCAAAAAATCAAGAATTTTTTTTTAATTTCCAGGCCAATATATGAATATCAAATCGATATAGTGTAAATTTGCTTGAAGGGATAATATAATAAAAACTAAATTGTTGATCAGTTAGTTGGATACTTATATATAAATAAAAAGAAATCATGTCAATATATTTATAGACTGAAAGATTTGCAAATTTCTTGACTTGATTGCAGGGTTCAACATTATAAATTGTGTATCTATGTGTATTTATGTAAGATACAATATGAATGAAAAATAAAACACAAGTCACGCTAAGGGAATTGATAAAAAAGTCAAAAAATAAATGATAAAAATATAATATATAGGTCAAAAATATTAAATTTTTATACTTGAATCAGATAAAAATACATAATAAACTCTTTTTATAGTTAATAAATAAAAAGTTTTGAAATATTAATTTTAAAGGAGCTTAATAAATAAAATAAAAAAGGTAATGATTATTAATATAAATACGCATAATATTATATTATTTATTGTTTATTATCAACGTAATAATATTAAATTTAATGGACTCTCTGTAATATTCCCATTGAAAATATCTTTTTATTCCTTATAGATTGATATCTTTAGCTTTAAAATTGGATTATGATTTATTATTTGATTATACGAAGTGCTAATTTCGTGAGCTTGAAAATTTACCTTTATTATTATTATTATCTCCGCCTCTTATTTGAGCAATAAAAAAATTTTTATAAAATTATGTCTTAGTAATTTACAAACATATACAATCTTACTTACATACAAAAAGGTATATAATCTTGTTAATTATTTTCATCGTGTCAGTGATATAATATGGGAGAAAAGTAATAAAGTGTAAATAGGCGTAATTTTTTTTTTTTTTGAGATACACGATATTTCGATTATTATAAAATATTAAAAGATATACTTCATTATATAACTATGATTTTCATCGTATTTACTCTAATGATTGTAATAATATATACTTAACGTTGAACGTGCAGAAATATAATTATTAGAAATTTAAAGTCATTATTTATTATTAAAAGATTTTGATTTAATCTCGATAATTATTTACAAATATTTGATATAATGCCTTTTTTATATCGTGGGTATCTGGAAAATGGTACTTAAAAGTATAGGATATTTTTTTTTTTTTTTTTTGGTTTATAATTTTTCAAAATCTAGAATACATCAAATTTCTCTGGCTATTCAATTATGACATCTATTTTTATTTTTGAGATTTATGAATTTCGAATTTTTTCCTAATTTTTTGACAATTTTTGCGAAATATGCAAATTTATTAAAAGTTAACTAATTTATACCATAGCCAGAGAAATTTGAGACCTTAATTCCGTACTTCAAAGTCATTTTAGGTATTGCGAATTTTGAAATATCGAGAAACTATAACCCAAAAATGACTTATATTTGCCTTTGCGTAAAAAGTGCCCAACAGATGAAAACATTTTTTGGCTTAAAAAACTCGTAAAAAGTGTACTTATAACTTGAATTCATTTTTTTCCATATGCGAGGTCAAAAGATTCATAGCCATTTGAAGACACTCGTGATGCGTGTTCATGTATTGGTTTTAGTATTAAAATATGGTTCATTAACCGTTTCAAGTTATTTTTCAATAAAAAATGCATGTATATTTTTGACTAAAGGTTAATTTTTTGCTCTTCAAAAAGATACCATTGAGGTTTTGATTTTGTTGCATATAAACATGTTTTGAGACTCCCATATTCTATTAACCCGATTTTCACAAGTCTGTTGATGTATTTGTATAAATGTAACCTTTAATATCTCCAATCCATTACAGTATAAATGAGATATTTAATTTCAAGCAATTACAAGTTGAAAATTTTTATCGTTTTTAAATTTTATCGAGTTTTTTTATTTTTTGACAAAATAATACAAGATATTAAGAAATAATGAATTCCTTAAAATTAGAATTAGGTATCAAATCCATAAAATCCAGTATAATAACAAATTTTCTGAAAGTAGGACTCTAAAAAATGAAGTCCAAAAAGAAAAAAAATTTTGGTGATTTGTTCATTTTATTGTGCAAAAAAATTTTGAGAAAAAAAATTAAAAAAAAATTAAGTATTAGATCCAAAAACCCGACTATAAGCAATCCTATCCTAAAAATGAGTTAGTCATCGATACGGTAACTATGTACATTGTTATCGCTAAAAGAGTCATTCTGATTGGTTCTCGCAATAATGTACACAATACATACATAACATACATGCAAATTTTAAAAACAATAACATTAACACAACTCAAAAAGTTAGGTTATTTTATTTTAGGTATGAGGTATCTTACAAGTTATATAATAAAACAGTAGCTAATTATTTAACTTATAAATGGTTATTGATAATTAAAAATTATTTATTTAATTCATTTAAAAAATTAACAGAAAGCATAGATTAATTTAAAATTTAAATTATTGGTTAATACATCATTTTTTTGCATATATTTCAAACCTCAAATCTTTGTTGTGTAAATTATGTTTTTAAATTTTTAAATATTTTTTTAAATGCATAAGAGAAGTACTTGATGATATGTTATTGAAGTTATGAACGTTCAACGAACAATACCTAACCTAAACTGGTTAAAAAAAGTGGATTTATCTTAATAATAATTTTTCCGGTGGTTTTTCCCAAGAAATACTAAACGCCATTGAATCTTTAATAAAAAAGGCATAATTAATAAAAGATTTTACATGGTTTAAAGCACCGGAAATATAAAAAAGTAAAGAAAGAAATTTTTCCTCTTTAACCTAAACTGGTTAAAAAAAGCGGATTTATTTTGATAATAATTTTTCCGGTGGTTTTTCCCAAGAAATACTAATCGCAAATGAATCTTTAATAAAAAAGGAATAATTATTAAAAGATTTTACATGGTTTAAAGCACCGGAAATATAAAAAAGTAGAGAAAGAAATTTTTAAACTTTATAAGGTTTTTTTGTTAATCCAATTCCAAAGTCAGATTTATATTTTGTTTTACAACTTAGTAAAAATTTACAGAATCGTGAAAAAACTGATTATCCAAAAAATGCAAGAAAAAATTAGGCTTGAATATTGCTTGAATATTAACATGGAACATGTTTATAGGGGGGGGGGGGGGTAACTCAGTAGCTCCAATAGTTAAGAGTGTCCAGGATGTGAAATGGGACTTTCTAAACTTTGATTTGGAGACTTAGAATAATTTCAGTTTCGGGACTTAAAATGATTGTAATTTAGAAACTTAAAATAATTCGAATTAAAGGACTTGATTTAGAAACTTTAATTTATTATTTCTTATTTTAATTTAGGAATTAAAATAATTTCGTTTTAGGGCTTTCGAATAATCCAGGGCTACGGATAGAAAAGAATTTAATATTTTTAAAACTAGTAATTGAATCCCATAGAAAAAAATTAGGTACTACGTCCACAAAGAAAAAAAAATTTTGTGTTTTTTGTATTTTTTGGTTTGGCAAAAATTTTCAAAAAATTAAGTATTAGATTCGAGAAATCAAGTTAAAATGATATAGCAATATTTTTTTTCTTTTCTAATGTAATACCTAATTTTTTTCTAAAAAAAAAAAGAGTTTTAATTTTTATAGAAAGAAATTAGATATTACATCAGAAAAGAAAAAAAATATTGCTGTTTGTTTTACTTTTAAATACAAAAAATTTTCAAAAAATTAGGTACCAGATACAAAAAATCGACTATAAATGATATTTCTAAAACTAGTAATTCCATAGAAATTAATTAGGTACTACGTCCAAAAAGAATTAAAAAACTTATAACCGGTTTATGAAAACACAATTTAAATACATGGAATATGTTTACTTCCAGTTGGGGGTTAGGTATAATGCATAAATGTTAAGCAACGTTACAATACAATTTTCTAATTTTATCTGTAATTATCACCTTACTGGATTCTAAACCCAAATTATTCTGATTCGTATTAATAAACGCGAATTATTCTAGGTCCCTAAATCAAAATTATTCCAAGTTTCTAAACCTGAATTATTCTAAGTCCCTAATAGTGGAAGCAAATTAGCATTGAATAGTGATGTAAAAGGGAAGTGCAATTTTTTTTTTTTTTCGTGTTTAATATACATATATAAGAAGAAATCTGATTTTTTATGTGTCCCGGAGGGTAACTTTGCCAGATATATGGCAAAAACTACTTTTTTGCTAAATTTTAAGAAGTTTGCTATCGGATTTTGTCATATCTCTGGTTAAAATGGTCATAAAAAAAAAAAAAAAAATGGGAAATTTTCGTAATTAGACAGAGAATGAAACTAATTGGGTGAGGTTACTATTAAAATATATCCTAACCTCCAAAAATCCAATTTTGTCCAAATTTTTATTTTTTTTTAATAACTTGGGCAAAAATAATCAGATTTTTATGAAAATCTCAGGAAATATGTATTTTAATGACGGGACCATGAGATTAAATTTTTGTGAAAAAAAATTTTTTTTTTTGCCAAAAATCTAATTTTTCCGCAAAAATTGAGCAATTTTGAAATTAGCGCCATTTTATGCAAAAACATGCTAGGGTAAATTTTTTTTTTTTTAAAGTTGCCTTTTTTTATGTACTTTAACCTCAGTACGCGTAAGTATTCGTTAGCTTAATTAAAATGCCCATTTTAGGAGCAAGAATGAAAAATTCCCTATTAATTTTTAAATTTTTTAAATTTTTGCCGTATTTGGTGTAATTTGCGGAATTTTTTGTGCTGTTTCTTACGTATTTTATTCAAAATTTAACTTTTACTTTTATTTAGCCATAATATTTTTCTTAAAATTTGGCCTAACCTCAAAAATAACGTTTTTTTGGGTCCTGTCATCAGGCATGCTGTTTAATGTCATAAAAGCTCCATGGGAAAAAATGGCTAGAATTTATGTTTTTTGACCCCCTAAACACGAATCCGAGGTCCGTTTTGCAAAATTCGTGGTCAATTATTTGTTATTAACAATTTATTGCAAAATTTTATAACAATCTAAATGTTAAATATCCTGTAGCTAAAACAATTCAAAATTTTGATAAGTTCCTGATTTTATTATACATATTTTGACTCACTGAATTCGAATTTCCAATTTATAAAGTCGTATTATTAATTGTTTAAACAATTTTAATTTGTTTATAACCCAAAATTAATATGTTGCTATGTCAAGTTCTACATTGATACCTTTATTTGTGTATATTTTGAACTTTTGATCATGATTTTCTGGTTTTTTTTTTTCAAAATCCAACCCCTGTGATTATTTAAACAATTTTATTTTGTGTATAAGCCAGAATAAGTATGTTGTTAAAATTCGACAAAAACATGAATTCCGTTGTAATTGTTTAAACAATTAATGCAAAATTGTTTAAACAATTATTAAAAGTAAGGTTTTTGCAAAAAAGAACTTGAAAATCGTGATCAGAGGGTCAAAAATACATAAATAAAGGTGTCACACGTAATTTTCAAAAAAATTTTGTTGAAATAAATTATAAAAAACTTAATATTTTTTAAACAATTAATCCTACGACATTGCAAATTAAAAATTCGGATACAGCAATTAAAAATTATTCAAAATTGGTGACAACTTTTCGAAGTCACGAAAACTGTAAGCTACGGAATTCATGTTTTTGTCGAATTTTCCGTAGCAACATACTAATTTTGACTTATAAACAAAATAAAATTGTTTAAACAATTATTAAAAGTAAGGTTTTTGCAAAAAAGAACTTGAAAATCGTGATCAGAGGGTCAAAAATACATAAAAAAAGGTTTCACACTTAATTTTCAAGAAAAAATTGTTTAAACAATTTATTAACAATTAAATATTTTTTAAACAATTAATCATACGACCTTATAAATTAGAAATTTGGATTCAGTGAGTCAAAATATGTATAGTAAAATCAGGAACTTATCAAAATTTTGAATTGTTTTAGCTACAGGATATTTAACATTTAGATTGTTATAAAATTTTGCAATAAATTGTTAATAACAAATAATTGACCACGAATTTTGCAAAACGGACCTCGGATTCGTGTTTAGGGGGTCAAAAAACATAAATTCCAGCCATTTTTTCCCATGGAGCTTTTATGGCATTAAATAGCATGCCTGACGACAGGACCCAAAAAAACGTTATTTTTGAGGTTAGGCCAAATTTTAAGAAAAATATTATGGCTAAATAAAAGCAAAAGTTAAATTTTGTATAAAATACGTAAGAAACAGCACAAAAAATTCCGCAAATTACACCAAATACGGCAAAAATTTAAAAAATTTAAAAATTAATAGGGAATTTTTCATTCTTGCTCCCAAAATGGGCATTTTAATTGAGCTAACGAATACTTACGCGTACTGAGGTTAAAGTACATAAAAAAAGGCAACTTTTAAAAAAAAAAAATTTACCCTAGCATGTTTTTGCATAAAATGGCGCTAATTTCAAAATTGCTTAATTTTTGCGGAAAAATTTGATTTTTGGCCAAAAAAAAAATTTTTTTTTCACAAAAATTTAATCTCATGGTCCCGTCATTAAAATACATATTTCCTGAGATTTTCATAAAAATCTGATTATTTTTGCCCAAGTTATTAAAAAAAAATAAAAAATTGGACAAAATTGGATTTTTGGAGGTTAGGATATATTTTAATAGTAACCTCACCCAATTAGTTTCATTCTCTGTCTAATTACGAAAATTTTCCATTTTTTTTTTTTTTTTTTTTTGACTATTTTAACCAGAGATATGACAAAATCCGATAGCAAACTTCTTAAAATTTAGCAAAAAAGTAGTTTTTGCCATATATCTGGCAAAGTTACCCTCCGGGACACATAAGAAATCAGATGCCTTCTTACATATGTATATTAAACACGAAAAAAAAAAAAAATTGCACTTCCCTTTTACATCACTATTCAGTGATTTTTATGTCTAATTCGCTTCCACTATAAGCCCAGATTTTGCCTAAATTGCAGAAAAAGTGGACAAGTGAACCATATTTGGTAAAAACAGGTATTTTAATTTGTGTTTAATGACCCCAGAAATTTTTATAACATTAAGGCTTACAATTTTAGACGCAGAAGGCCTATGAGATTAAACTATAAGCATTGGAAGTGTTTTTGAACATAAGTAGCCGTTCTTCCAAGTGGGTTTAAGATTTAGTATATACAACTCTTTCGTACTCCTTGGTGCCATAAAATCTTTCTAAATAAAACTAAATTTTGAATGTCCAGTCCAAGACATTTATGCAGGCAATTTTTTGATATAATACAATTTCGTTCTTAATATTGTGTCAAAAGTTTTAAATTCAAGAAGTTATTGGAGTTAAATCTGGTGTATAAATACCTAAAAATGCAAAAATTTTAAAATATAGATGCTTAATAATTTTTAATTATATAGGAATTTATATGTACTGAAGTAAAAGTGGAAGCCAGTAGAAGATATAAAAAGTGATATTAAGAGCTTATATATTAAAAAGTTGAATGATTTGTTGGTATAGAATTTTGGCATTTAACCTTACATTTAAAAATGTTTCATATTCCCTCATTTTGTTAAAATATATAACTTTAGCCATTATTATTTGAAAAACAAACTTTTATCCCACTTCCATAATAACACGATGTATGTATATTTATAGACGTTAAAAAGGGTATAGAAAATTATGAAGTTTAAACTTGAAAAACTTAAAGATATAAAAGAATATTATAATAATAGTTATGGCCAATAAACACATGAACAGATAAAAAGAAATAAAAAAGGTATAGATAGAGGTATAAAGAAGGAGAGAAAAATTCGTGCTAAAATGAGGAGATAATAAAGTGGCTTTTAGAAGAAGAAAACTGGATTTTTTATATAGTAGGATGTGCTGGTTTCGTCGATACTTAGGTAATAACCCGATAATGACGAGCTCTGTTTTCTCAATTGCTCTCATTTTTTATTTTTTTGCATTCACTTGTTTCTCTGGCTTTCTCGCGCTTATATATATAAAAAAAAATTATGATGAGTATAAAACATATTACACATATAATACCAAAGCGTAGAGCAAACACGCCATATATTTTGAGATGATAATGATGATGATGATGATAGAGGATGATGAGGGGTTTTTTGTATACAACCTGTGATATATAAACTACATGCAGCCCGATTACCCAACCCAACTAACCAAACAAAATAAAAATAATAAGTATATATATATATATATATATGGGCTTTAATTTATCCTTAATATAATATGCAATAGTATGCACTTATATTGATTGGTTGTTATACGTCTGAAATTATTAAAATGTTAAACCATAAATTAAGAGTAATATAAACATATTTATATATTTATTTATGGCAAATTTACAGCATGAATGTACTTATATATTAAATTTTATTTATAAGAAAATTTTCGATATATAAATTTTTGAATTCGACTATGTATTTATTTTTGAATCATTGAGAAGAAGTCACGCAAACACATCGTATAAAATAAATAATAATAATAATAGAACCTACTTGAGGCTATTTTATAAGAACTAAAATGAGGCGATCAATTTGCTTAAACTACCGCTAATTTCTGGTTTGACTTGGCACCTCCCCGGATGTATGTGTAATGCAACTATTTCATCCATGTTTTACTTTATTTACAGATAACTATTATGTTTTATATATACTTATATATATGGATTCTTTATTAAATATTTTTAATACTTTATTTACTTTTTCTGTCTTCTTTTTTTATATTTTTTATGTAAAAAAGAAAATACGTAATTATTTATATATGCAGGTACTTAATAATTAATTTTTATAAATAATTAGTTCTTGAGAAAATTTTTATAGGAAGATAGTAACTGATTGATTTTATATTTAAACCGTTAATTTTACTATTAACAGTCTTTACTTTTTAATTTTCTGGTATCGTTTCCAAAACTGTTACTAAATACAGTTCAAGCATTTACTAAACATAATATATATGTTGGACCAAAATAATTTCCATTGACACATTACAAATTTCAAAAATAAATTAGACTTTTCAAGGAAACAAAAATGCAAGAGATAAAATTTTTAAGTTAGATTAGTCCTCCAAAGATCAAAATAGGTTACTGGGCAATATTTGCCTTTCAAAAAAGTTAAAAATGATTTTCTTATTATCCAATATCAAACTTGCACAACTATGCAGTCTATATATGTTAAACTATTTTTCCATAAAATTTTATTTTAAAAATAATGAGTATTCATTAAGGGTACATTCTCCCAGTTTTGAAATTCAAAATCGATTTTTTTTTTTTAACTGATTTGTGTTTAAAAAGTATTCAAGAATATGCAATAAAAAATTTAAATGAATCCTGCAAATAATAAAGAAATGACAGCGCCTGAAAGTGAATGTGCCAGTATGCTAGAATACAAGATCCGAAACTTTAAACGCGTTTTTCTCAGAACGAACTTTTTGAAAGCGCGCCGCACGATAACAAAAAAACCACTCCTCCGATTTCCATCAATTTTTTTTTAATCGATTTGTTGTGAAATTTTACACAAAGTGAACTACAATGAACCTGTTCCGAAAATTTTTTTGGTCTCTATGCTCCGTTTTGTGGCAAAAAATACGGTCAAATTTCGACTTTTTTCTATTTACCTTCATAACTTTTTTAATTTTTAATATTTTTCATTGATTGTAGTTCATTTTTTGCATTATGGTGTTTTATTATGTGCTTTATGGTGTTTTTTTTTTTTTTTTTTAGACGATTCTAAACCGAGTTATCATGCGGCCCGATGTGGAACTTTTTTTTTAGACACCAACTTCAGCGCCACCTCATCATATGTAAAAAAAGAGATAATAAAAAAATTTTTTTTTTTGTGTTCATTATAAGTATATAAAATAGCTGTAAAAAAATCTTTTTATTTTGCAATAAACTTTTTGAGAAAATCAATCTGAAAAATAACGTTATTTTTACTCAAAACTGGGAGAATGTACCCTTAAATACCGAGAAATACTTAACTTTTATTGTATTTTACGAAAATTTTGGCGTTATTTAAAACAAAAATCCATTTTAGCCTACCCCAGCCCTATTTTTCTGGATGCGTGTCTGCAATATGTATATACTATTATTATTTGTACTAAATTTATCCCAATACTTCAGTCAAAATACGGGTTTGGATGTATTTTCACTGGCGGGCACGAGATTTGCTCTACTATAGGTTTTTTGGGGTCACTGAACACGAAAATCGGGGTCATTTCGTAAAGAAATGGGGGCTTCACCCTTAAATTTGCAAAAACTACCCCAAAAAGGTTTTTTTAAAATATTCGCACTTTGAGCGCTCAAATTTGCACTATACACGGAGAAAAATAACTGTTAAAAATAACCAAAATTGCTGGTTATATTTACATTATAAAGTTTTGTTATTTTCTGTTCAAATATTTTGTAAATAACCATGTTTATAGTTAGAATTACAATATTCTGGCTTCATATTTGTAAAATTTACAAATTTTTTTTGTAATTAAAACTAACCCCGTTTTACTAAAATTAACCTTGTAAAATATACAAAATATTTTTCTCCGTGTACGGATTTTTTGGGTCGCTGATCAAGAATTTCGACTTCTTTTTCATAAATAATCAATATTTCACCCTTAAATTAGTTAAAACTATCCCAAAAAGGGGAGATTTTGCTATTTTCGTATTTTTAGCATCCAGGATATGCTCATATAGGTTTTTTGGGTCGCTAATCAAGAATTTCGACTTCTTTTTCTTAAATAATTAATAATTCACCACAAAAAAGGAGTCGAAATTCTTGATCAGTGACCCAAAAAATCTATATGGGCATATCCTGGATGCTCAAAGTGCGAAAATAGCAAAAACACCTCTTTTAGGGGTAGTTGTAGTTATTTTTTTTTTTTTTTTTGTTTTTTATTTAAGCTTTTAGAACTTACATTATATAGAAGTTATTAAGCTAACAGATTAAATTAAAAAAGTATTTGAACAGTATATAGTAAATTTACATTTTTTGTAGTCATTTTAAGGGTGAAATATTAATTATTCGTTAAAAAAAAGTTAAAATTCTTGATCAGCGACCCAAGAAACCTGTATCGTGCAAATCTGAGTGCTCAAAGTGCGAATATGTAAAAAAAAAAACTTTTTGGGGGTATTTGCAAATTTAAGGTGAAGCCCCCATTTCTTTACGAACAGACCCCGATTTTCATGTTCAGAGACCCAAAAAACCTATAGTAGAGCAAATTTCGCGTTCGCCAGAAAAAATACAACCCCCCCCCCCCCCCGTATATTGACTGGAATACAAGTTTAAAAGTTTATTAACATTGAAAATGTTCATTGAATGGGGTATTTGAAAAAGTCCGACTTGGCAGGAGGGGGGGGGGTGAAAAATTGAAGTTTTTATGGGGAGGAGGGAAATGGACTTGAATAATATGAAGTGAGAGTCAGGGCCTAATCAAGCCTTGATAAGAACCAGAATACTTTAGGTTTATGGACTTAGAATAATTTATTTTTCGGGATTTGTTGTAATTTCGGTTTTTAGATATATTACTATTATGAGTGAACATGTACCATGATATTTGGTTGTGTGAAAATACAAACCAGTTATAAGTTTTCACCTTAAAATGATAAAATTTTTCAAATAAATGTTTTAAAAAAAATTAACAAATCAAAATTTAACGAAATAAAAAACACTAATCTATATCAGGTAAGAAAAAACTTTCCCTGTTTTATGCTGTATAAATATATAAAAAATAAATCATAAAATTCCAATAAGCATATAATTATATAGTAGATAATATTTGAAATACATAAAAAATATAATAATATGTATAATAAAATTAAAAAATTTTAAATCACTTTAATTATGTAAAATTATTTTATTAATAATATACATTGATTTATTTAAAAAATTTAGATTCAGTACATGTTATACGATAAATATACTAATCTAGATTACTTATATATGGACGTTTCTTTTAAAAGAGTACCTTAATTATAAATTAAAATTGAGTCTTTTATTGTACTTTTAGTTATAAAGTGTGCAAGCACTTAACTAATTCGGGATTTCTTAATTTCGGGATTTTCCAAAAATGGGTTATCATTATAATAGTTTCAAAATATAAGTTTCCAAAAATTACAGATATTTTGTGAAAACACAAACAACATGCATAGAGCCAGTAAGTGACTTCTAGAATATTTAATTCTAAAGTTCCCCATAGTTCATTTCAAATACAGAGAATGCTAAGACCCTCACAGTGCTCAAAATCTACTATAAAGTTGCAACGTGCTTCAAGTTGTCAAGCCGAGAAAACCAGAAGAAAACCGTTATCCACTGGCCATCACTACCATATTTTTACACCATGATGCTACACAATAGTGGAAAAATCTTTTGGGTTATGCAAAGGGACGCCGTTTCGGCTGGGCCCGTTCCCATAAGCGCACTTGGTCTGTCCACAGGGCACTTTATAGTGGTACGACACCATAGACTCGATTCTTGTCTATATTATCTTATCTATCATTATTGAAGACATAAGCTGAAAATAAAAGTTTGATTAGTTTTGGAAGTTTCCTGATTGTTAATAAACAAAATAATAAACTTTTTCGCAAATATGATTATTAGGGTGGTACTGTAGAAGGTTTGGTATAAGATTACCAGGTGAGGCTCCAAATAAGACTTACCCTGCCCAGCAACCTTATAAAGTTATTGATTTTAACATGGAACATGTTCATTGGATGGGGTATTTGAAAAGTTCGGCTCGGCAGGGGGGGGGGGTGAAAAAGTGACGCTTTTAGGGGGGGGGGTCAAAAATTGACGTTTTTAGGGGGGGGTGAAATGGACTTAGAATATTTTCGATTCAGGGACTTTTGGTGCAGAAGTACCTAGGGACCTTTGGTGCAGAAGTCCCTAGGGACCTTTGGTGCAGAAGTACCTAGGGAGTATTGGTGCAGAAGTACCTAGGGACCATTGGTGCAGAATTTTTAAGAATTCATTGTAAAAATTAATAAAAAATAAATTCATATTATTTAAAAAACTGTAATAATTTGAAAATTTAATTAATTTGGTTCATTTTGATGTCTAAGCAGTTCGATTTCTATAATAAAAATCTAAATATAAATATTTATATTATGAACACAATAGATACTTTATTATCAATGTTAAAAATGAACATGTTCCATGCTCGTTGGTTGTGTAGTTACACAAACCGGTTATAAATTTTTGAGTCAAGTTTCAGGTACTCAGTACCTGTTATCCCAAGTCTAATTGCTTTCTGTTAAACATTCCTCACAAAATTTAACGTGCATAACCTTATCACAGTTGTTGCCAAGCATCTCGTATGTCTTGCTAATTGAGCCAAACTTGGTACCCCAGTAAGGTTTTAGGGGTTACTGATCACAATTTTGAAGACAGATTTTTAAAAATTAAAATGGCGGACTTCAGAAACGGCGGGTTTTGCTAATTTAAGCATATTTACGTTGTCTAGTAAGTTTTTCGGGCCAGTTATTACGATTCTGAGGTCATATTTTTAATTATCTTATTATTTAAAATCTGACCTTAGGATCATGATCACTGATCCTAAAAACTTATAATGCAAAAGGTTAAAATGTTTTAAATAGCATTTATTGCCGATGATGAGGTTAGGAATCTATCATTTTTAGCCCATTATTTTGATAATTAAAAATATGACTTAATAGACAACGTAAATATGCTTAAAACAGCAAAAATCGACGTTTCTGAGGTTAGAAATACGCCATTTAAATTCCGCAATTTTGATTTTTAAAAATCTGTCTTCAAAATCGATGTATCAAAGACCCCAAAAACTAAAGCGCTGTACCAAAAATAGGTTCGATCAGCAATTGTTTTCAAGAATTTACCTATCTTTTTGATTCTTTGCCGATTATTTATATTAAAGCGTTCATTACTCAAAACTGACAATCTGAAAAAGGACAAAACCTTCAAAATCGTTTTCAGTGACCAAAAATACATACGTTTCACTGAGGTGCATCCATTCTCGAACTGATAAAAGTTAGTAACCAATTGGTGCACATCCAGATTTTATATTTTTTCAGCTGGAGGGCCAAGAGAAAAATAATCACCTTTCACTTTTTGATGCTACAAAATACATTCCTAAAAGGGAAATACTAATTAAAACCTTATGTGCTTATGACTGTATTGTTGACTTACGAACAAATATAATATGTTTTTAAACCTGAAAGTTTTCAAATGATGTACCCACCTCCACAATCCACAAAAAATGAGTCTAGCATCGAGCCTTGCCTCCCCTATCCATAAGGAAAAAGTGGAAAATTAATTTTCATTCTGAAGAGACTATGAAAAAAAACTTGTTTCATGTTAATAACCAAAAATTGCAAAAAATAATAGCTATAAAAACTGGATTGTTTCATAATAATACTTAAATGATTGCTATATATAATTAATATCGTTGAAAATGTGGATAGTTGGTATAAAAGGATGATTTCAAATTCATTTCCAATTAGGTCTTAGTTAAAAAGAATTTACCATATTTACTCAAAGGGGTAAGAGTATAATAACCAACATATTATTTATGCATAGTTTAGCAATAAATGACGATTTTGAAGTTTTTATAAATATATATTACGCGTGCAAACATGCGTGAAAATTCAATCATATGAAGATATAATTATATGTAAACTATATTTATAAAATATACTTAATAGTTATTTATTATTTATACGTTACGTATACATATTAGCCGGGAACTACATTGAACAAAATATTGATTCTCGATTGATTCTATATTTAACGCCAATGAGCTCTTGGTGAAATAAGATCTTAAAAATTTCAGATCACACTTCACATTTAAATCATGATAATACCAAATTACTTGAAACTAATTTGGATTAGTTTCAAAATTTTCATGAATGAGGGACTGATTAAAGTTATATATAGATAAATTTTTTAGCTCTTTGACTCTAAAAAAATTATTAGAACTAGTTCTTAGCTAATATGCATAAATCTATAAAAAAGATTTTTATATTTATACTAAACGAGTGGCAGATTGACGCACAAATTGTTAAATTACATAGTAATCGAGTGCGCGCAACGGCATAAATACTTGCGTTTAAACGGTTTGACGCACCTTTATTATGTAGTATTACGCTCTAGGTGATTTTACTTAATTTGAGTTCAAAGTAATGTCTATCAATGTATTTATAATACATGTAAAAAACTAGAACAAGTCTTTATATCAAGTAAACTATCATTTAAAAATATAGGTATATAATATGTAAAAGTATTACATATATATTTAATGTAATGCATATATATATATAAATATATGTAATATATGTGGTCCATTTCACGTCAATTGAACTGAACAAAAAACCCGCAACCAGATTTGGTCTTTGAGGAATTGGGGGAATCCCCTTAAATTTGCAAAAACTACCTCTAAAAAGGGGTGTTTTTTCTATTTTTGCACTTTCAGTGCCAGGTTTGAACTATACGAGGTTTTTGGGTCGCTGATCACGAATTTCGGAAACTATAAATATTAATGGTAGTTTTTGCTAATTTAGGGGTGACATATTAAGTTTTCATAAAAAAAATCCCCGAACATTTTCATCAGTGGCCCAAAAACCTATATAGTTCAAATCTGGACACAAAAAGTGTGAAAATAGCAAAAACACCCTTTTAAGGTTAGTTTTTGCTAATTTAAAGGTGAGGAATCAACTTTTCAAAAAAAAATTCCCCGAAATTCATGATCAGAGACCTAAAACATCGTATATAGTACAGTACACTGTGGCGGCTTGACAATAAAAAGATTTGGACAAAAAGTTAAGAAAAAGCTTTTTTTATATTTATTTCAAGATAATACTAAAAAAAAAAACTAGAAAAAATAATTGTAATTTAATAAAGTAAAATAAATGTAAATAAATAATTAGCAATAAGTTTACACCTAACCAAACCTACATCGAATGCATAAAAAATATCAATTAAGTTTTGAATAAAAAATTTAACGTGAAATAATTCATATATAATATAAATAAAATAAATAATTGTAGCCATAAAATGTTATTAAATAATTTTTAATTTATAAAAAAAGATGTAAGAACTAAGAGAAATTTGCATGATAATAATAAAAATAAAAATATTTTTTAAAACTTATATATGAATTAGATGCATTTTAAAAAAAAATTAGGTTATTTTAATAAGTATTTATTAATATGTTGCTTAAGTATGAAAAACATATATTTAAAAATTTTATTAAAGAATTCGCGTTCTTGTATAGTAGTGTAAGGATTTTAATTACAATTATGTATACTTGTGCATTAAAGTGTACCAAACTTATTTAATCACTGTTTTTAAGAAATACTTGAATTACATTTAAAACTATTTTTTTAAATATGGTTCTTTATAGGAGTTTTAAGTATTTCAGTCAAAATCTAATAAAATTATTTGTTCTCAGTAACATCAAGAATTTTATATTTTAGATAGAGAGATATTTGAATAATTCTGTATTAAAAGTGACCCTAAAGTGACCTGGAAAAGTAGAAAAACTAACGGAATACGCAGTAATGCAATTTTTTCAAAATCTACTATTTGAGAATCGTTTTTTTTTCTTTCTCCATTTAAGATTTTTTTTATAATCTTTCTCTCTTTATAGTTTTATTTAAAATTAATTAAGTATGTTATTGCATTACATAAGTAGTTTTTAATTGGTTGATGTGTTGAATCATTCGCAGGTTCGATAAAGATCAAAGAATAATCTTCCAGCTGTGATTTAGATATAGATGTTAGTCTAAATCATAGATACATAAAGAACTCGATGGAGCATTGAGCTCGAAAAATGTCCATCGTCTAAAAAGAGAAAAACAATAACTTTCCTAGTGTTTTATTTCTTTCTAACTGAATCAACACGTAATAAAAGTAAGAAATAAAACACTGGGAAAGTAATCTCGCATCTTTCTCTAATGCTTAAAAACGATGGACATTTTCACTTATAGGCTCTTATGTAGCATTCTCCATCTAGTTCTTTATGTATCTATGGTCTAGATAGCTAATATTTAAGCTGTGTTTATTTATTTATCGCAATAAAAAGTTGTGCAATATTTAAAATTTTTGAATTTGTTACAACAGATAAGGATACACGCATCTTTATTTGTTAAAGTAAAGTAGAAGCTCGCGTATTTTGAGTACCAAAAAATTTTTTTTTTTAAATTCTGTAGCGTAAATACACTGTAATCTGAATACTATAAAATGATAAATAATTTGCAGTTTTTATTTCCTAAAAGCAAATATTTTTAAATTTCAAATGCACTAATTCTAGAATTTAAACTTTAAGGACTTAGTCAATATGTAATTATCGAGTATAAATTGAGACACGTATTTTTCACGTGCCAAAACTTTTTATTTCTCATCATTTAAATATTCGTACCAATTACCTATAATAATTTTAATAATAAAATTTTTTTTGAAATTTAAATTTAATAATTCTTATTTCACATTGTCCAGATTCACATAATTCGTAATTTAGTTTGCTGTAAAGCTGGCGTGGATTTGGACTGCTTCAAGAATTTCGAAATAAGTTTGCTTTACGCAGTTTTTCTTCTTTTTTTGCAATAACGAGCATGATTTCAAATAAATTTGTGAGCTTACATTCAATTTATGTCCTTCAAAACGGTATATTAGAAAAGATAGAGTAAAAAAATTTATTAAATCCCAAACTATTCCGTAAAAAAATATTTTTAATTATTTTACATGCTAACAAAATTCATGCAAAATAAAAATTTAATAAAATTTGTCATAATATTTTTATCTTTATTCACACACAATACAATCAAAACAAGCATATTTTTATTCATATACACAAACAGAATAAAATTGAAAAGCTTTTAAAAATTATATTCCCAGACGAATTAATTAAATGATTTATTTTAAACGTTGGCATAAAGTCAAAAGATTTTTTTATTTTATATATATATATATACACCATACATATAAATGACATTCGTTTAAAAAGATATCAAAAGAAATTAAAAAAAATAAAAAAAAACAATATAAAAAAAAAAAAAATACTTTTCAGTAAACCAGAATGACCATCGAAAACAACGAGTATTTATCTAAAAATACATACACATGGTTAATAATAACGTACATATATATATATTCAATCTCTCTTTCCTCGTTAAAAAAATTTTTTTATTTTCAAAGTGACACCTTTTCAATACATATATCCCTTCTTTTTATTTGTTTTTCCAGCATCCGTATTCGTTAATGTAACACAAGTTTAAATCTTATTGCTTTTAGCCATATGAAAGAAAACCCCGCCTATTTATTTTATTGGTCAATTGTTTAATATTTAAACTCCACCCTAATAAGTGCTTAACATCCAGCCTTCTAAAAAACCAGCCCATTTTATTAAACACACCTTTTCTTAACGGATTATCCCCTCTTTGTTCAATTTTTCAAGCATATTGAACTCCCTCATTCTGTTTTTTTTACTCTTCTGTATTTTAATATTGTGTGCTTTTAAAGTAACAAACCAGTTGTAGTGGGGATTGAATATTCACTATCTCCCACTCAATTAAGATTGTAAGGGGCAGAGGGAGCAACATGACTAACTAACAACCTCAAACACTAACAAACCTCCGCCGTCTCAGCAGTGTCCGAGAGTCTGGCGTACTCGGAGGAAGAGATATTTAATCGTTTTTCAGTGATTTTTGTTTGTTTGTTTCCTTGTATTTAAAAAAATTAATTATTAATTAAAAAGGAAATCATTTTTTTAATTTAATAAAAAACTGCAGATTGGAAAGTGACGTGTGTGTTATATAAAGAAAACTATCTAAACTACAAATTTTAAGAAAACTGCTTATAATTTGTTTTATTAATATAAAATTTTTTTTTTGTTAATTAATTGTGCGTGTTGCAAAAAAAAAAAATTATTTTTTTTTTGTGATAATGTGCGCGATACCAAGACATAAAATATTTTATGACGAGCAAAGATTTAGCAATTGATAAAACAATGTCGCCTCGAGGGCCAAGTGAGTGAATCTTATGTAATTCTTCTTGTATAAAAAAAAAAGTAATTAATTAAATAAAAAATAATTGCATAAATAATAATTTAATTTTTAAATTATATTATATCTAAAGGCCCAGTGCCACGTACAATGATGCCGCTTGCTCCGACGCCAATCGTCCCAGTTCCTTCAAAGCCAAAAATAGGCTTCAGTATTGATTCAATTGTTGGAGGCCGACGCAATGATCGTTTAGATATCGAACGTGATGATAATAGTCCAAATTCTGAGTTACCAGAAAACCGATCATCACTACACAGCAGATTAGCATCCGTCGGTGGATTAACCGCTGGTAGCGGATGCCGATCTCCAGGTGTACATTCCGAAGAGTCAGATAGGCCAGCGTCAAGAAGTTCTAGTGTCGAATCATATCCTCGTTCAAAGCGAATACATCAATCCATATATCAGCACCATTCACAAAATCACAGAACACCAAGTTCGCAAATTCCGCCTCTAGCTCACAACAACAATAACAACAACAATAACAACAGATCGCAAGATTTCAATAGCAATAGAACACAAAGTCATAGCGGCGGTTCGTCGCCGGATCGGCCAAGAAGTAGTCCAAGTCCACCAAATTTACCAAGCGTATTACCAACAGGTGTCGTAAGACCAAGTCCAAATTACTTAGGTGGAGCAGCAGCGAATCAAGCACAAGTAGCTGCCGAACATTTAAAATCATTATACGGTTTACCCGGTCACGGCTCACCAGCTGCATCAGCTTCAGCTGCAGCAGCAGCAGCAGCACAAAATGAATACCATTCACAATCATTAGCATTCGCTGCGAATTTTGCAGCAGCCCAACATATTCAAGCAGCAAACTTAGCCGTAGCATTACAAGCTCACGGTCCACCACATGGTCCATATACCGGTGGACCAACTGGACCACATCCACCACCACATTTACATCAATCACCTAGAGATAGTATACAATTATATCCATGGTTATTATCAAGACATGGTAGAATATTTCCACAAAGATTTCCAGGAGGTTCGTACATATTTTAATTATTAAAAATATTTTTACAATATTCCTGTTATTATCACTGTTTTTTTGAATATAACGAAAAACGATGATAATTATGCCTATTAAAAAAAATAATAATATAATAAAAACGTATATTAATATGATTAATGAGAAAAATGATAAATTTGGTGATTGCTTTATAAGTTCATGATAATGTGTGTATATATAAGGAATTATCTATATTATAAAAAGTTACGTAAAAAAATGTTGTGCAAGTCTTTTTAATAAGAAAAAAGATAATAATTTTTTTTTTTTTTTTTAGAGTCAAACTATAAAAAAAAAATAATTTAATAATATATAATTGAATTTTATTTTTATATAATAAGTAAATATATGATAATTTAATAATTTAATTAATTAACAGTGTATAAACGATTGTCAATTTAAAAAAATTAATTAATTCAAATTGCTGTTAGAATATGAAATGATAATCAACGATGCCTGTCGTGTTAATTAAAAATGTTTTAATAGAATTATTTATTATATTTCTATTATGAGTATTAAGGAAAATAAATATTTAATGAACAAAAAAAAACGTTAATGTGTATTGTATGGGTTTTTATCATTTTTTAAAGTGATAAATAAGCAATTATAATATGTGTAATTTCATCATCTTTATATTTATAATTTAATTTAAATATTTTATTATTTTTTATGTTATTTTTTTTTTCTTCTTGTTGTTCGTTATTGAATTACAGTATTTAATTTTTTTGAGGATAATTTTACATCATTTTTTGGCCTTGATTTTTTTTTTAATTATTAGAGATATTTTTAATGGAAGAATTTTTAGATAAGAATGGGATAAGATCAGAAATTTTTTTTTTAATTAGTTTGGGTTATTGATATTTTTTTATATTTTTAGTACAGTAGAACTTAAAAAGTATTAAAATTGACTTCTGAATTAATTGTTGAGGGGCTGGAAAATGCTAAATTTTTGAAAATATTTAAAACTCGAAAAAGGTTATGAAAATTGAAAATTAAAAAAATTATTCTTGCAGAAAAGCTTGTTTAAGTTTTCAATTTTTGCATGAAGTTTGGTATAATTTGCCAAGAAAAAAAGATTTTCAAAATTATAGCGATTTCAAATCACTCCTATTGTCAAGAAACACATGGGCTCTTATGTAACAAAATTTTGGTTACATGCTCAGTGGCAACACTTGGACTCGATTAAATAAGCTATAATTTTTTGAATCTTGTTTTCTTAATAAAATACGCCAAATTTTATCAGCAGGTAATTAAAACTTCAAACAACTTTTTACAAAAACCGTTAGGCTAGTACATTTCCTCCTAAACTGTTTACAATGTAATATATTAATTATGCAACACCCCATAATAAGAGGATAAAAATATTGAGAAATACATAAAAAAAATACGATTAGAGGTTAAATAAAATGATAAATTTTACATATAAAAATATCTCATTAAATATTTTTTTTATCAATTTAAGATATAAATTAAATGTTTTAGTAATAACTAGGGAAACAAATAATTAAATTCACAGTATAATGACATAAAAGATAATAGAATTATATTTTATTTAATTATAATTTTTTATTTCTTCATATTAAATTAAACGTAATAGAATAAAAATTTTTGTTTAATTGCACATATTTTTTTATTATGCATAATTGAATTTAATATTTTATATATATTTTGAATGAATGCCAAAACAATTATTTTAAAAATTAATAACAATAATAAATAATTCACACAATTATTATTATTTATTTATTTATATTTTTATATTCTTGTTAATTTTATTTAATTATTTAATTGGATATCGTTTAAATAATTAATGTAATTAACAACGTTTTTTCTACTAAGTCTAGTTAATTGTGATCGCGATCATGATATTATTTCATATTTTAAGGCTTGTATAAATTTTTTTTCAATTTTTACATTGGTAAAGTGCAATATTTGAAATTTCGCGAGTACGAATATTTATGATGTTTAAAGAAGGGCCTGTTTTCTATCTTGGATGATTCTTGTAATTTATCAGAAACCATGTATCAAACAAGGGAAACAATTTTGATCTTAATCAACTTATTAGATTATAAGCATAAATATGACGAAAAATTGATTCGAATTATTTCAGTACCATTTTTAGGTCCATTTGGACTATAAATTAAAAAAAATATAACAATTTAAGGAAAATGTATAAAAAATATAATACAAAAAAATTTTTTCCTTCTTAATAAATGTCTGCACATAAATTCCTACAGATAGCAGCACTTAATACCTACAAGAACCAAAAAAGGTGAAAATTTGATAATGAGCCTACTAACGTATAGTTAGCAAAACAAATTATTAATTATCATATTTTCTTTTGATTCTTCTTCAAAATTTAAAAAAATCTCATATTTTTATATTAAATAAAGAAAGAAATAATAAATTATAATAAAAGATCGTACAATATATTAAAAGTTAACAAGCCAATGTACGTTCGGTCAATTTTTCCTTTAGGGCTTTAAATTCCTTTTTTATAAAACAGGTGGCATATATACGAGAAACTTTATTTCTCTTCGAGTTTAAAAATCTATAATTTTATATATTATATTATAAATATTTACTATCTCTTTTTACCTTGCACCTTATATATGTGCCTATTATGATTATAAAATTAATAAGACCATTTATTATGGATAAATAATTTTGACACGTTTTATCAATTTATTAGAAAATTTTTTTTATATAAATTAAATGTCATTAATTTTTTTTCTATCTTAAAAAATAATAATTAATTTATATATTAGCCTAGGCTGTACTGTTAAAAAATTTTTTGTGTTTTTCAATATACAAAACTTTTTACTGATATAATAAATTATTTCAATCACGTTGCTCTATATAGAGAAGTGCTAGAAATTTTTTTCGAGAATGATTTATGCTTAAAATTTCAAAGCAATACCTTTAAAAGCGTGATCATAATAATATAATACCTAATTTCGTTTTTGCCTACGTTGCAGCTATATGCAAATTTAACCTGCTATAGTGTGGTTAAAACGATTAAATGACCTATCCAAAAAACGATCTGCTGCGAAGTAGAGATAAAGAAAATTAAAAATTGCAAATTAAACGAGTTTTCTTGTTTTTGAATGCTAAAAGATTCAATGATAGATTTCCTACACTGAAAAAGAAATCCGCTTGCGGCTAGCGGATTTTTTTTCTTTCTCAAACTATTGCAAATGGACTGAAAAGAAAAGAAAATTAATAAACAAAAATTTTTTTCGCTCAATTAGGATGTGTACGCAGTGGTACAATGTTCCACTTCATTTCGATTCAGGTCATTTGCAATCGTTTGAGCAAGAAAACCAAAATCCGCTAGCCACAAGAAGATTTTGTTTTCAGCGTAGCTGTTAATTAGATGAATTCAAAATCCTACGAATAATATAAAGCCTCCATATAATTGGCAGCAACATTTAGAAAGTATTTTATAAGTGTAATTCCGAAGCCTATTAAATCAATAAATTGCGAGTTTTGGCACCCAATAATTTAAAAAAACAAACAAATCAGTATACATATCTAAACTAATACATCAACAGCAAATGTAAAAGAAAAAAAGTCAATTAAAAACTTAAAATTTATTAACGAATCCGATTATTTATTTATTGATACAGTATACTTTGTCTGTCACAATATACATTATAATACATAAATACCAATAAATTTAAAATAAAAATAAAAGTAGAATATGTCAATATATGTATGATTATAATTAAAAAAAACAAAAAAATATAAATTTAAATATAATATTTATACAAAAAAACAGAATGATATAAATATTTATATATTTTGTAAAATTAATGTTTAATAAAAATAAATAAATCTTATATTTTAAATAAATAAATACAACAATCGTTCGAGGTCAATAAAAATAAATCGAATCTTTTCTTTTTCGCTTATGTCTAATTTATATATTTAAGAAAAACTTCACGATTTTATTTCTTTTCGATGTAATATAATATAAGAAACCTTGATGACAATCATAATAAATTTTATGTTTTAGGTTATGTTATTAAACTTTAATAAAATAACTATTCATTTATTTATAAGTATAATCTTTACGTACATTTTTATGTACCTTTAAGCAAATGTCGATTAAATTCTAGAATAGGAATTATTAAGGAACTATAATGGGAATTACTGATTTTTAAGTATTATGCATTTGTTTAATGGGCTAAATATAAGGAAATTAATAGTTAATAATTTCTTTACCGACGGATTTTTGTTACCGACGCGTCGATGCGTTATATATATAACCTTAATTTTAGAATGTTAAGACTAATTAAGACGCTGATAATTGCGATTTTTTGAATTGATGGCTTCATTTTGTAAGAAGCATAAAAGATTAAACGAAGCAGACAATCTGAAAATTGTAATGTGTATAATATATTAATATTCATATATATTTCTTTACAAACTGGCAATAATTATATATTCCAATTTGGAGAGGCCGTCAAAAAAAACATTCATAACCACATCTCATATTTATTTACAAGCCGGCTAAGAATGTACTATTACATTTAAAAGTATACTTCTTAATAAGTAATATTGAAATTTTGCTGTAAATTTGTTAATTCCATTACTCTATTTATAGTATCTGAAAATCATTTCTATTGCGAGAAAAAATATTTTTTTTTTATGTATTTATATTTTACATGCTTTATATTTTTTTAAATTTAGTATTTGATAGTTAATTTTATATTTTTTGAACGATTTCTTAAATTTACTGTGAAAAAGAAGTTCTATTCACTGGACCCTAATGAGCAGCGCTCGGAGCAGCGTGTTAAAAGCTTCAAAATAAATTTTGCTTTAGGTACGAAAGTTTTTGTCAAAATTGTAAACTATTTTGTAAAAAGTACAAAATACCTCGATTTCTGTTCCCATAATTAAATACCTTGTAACCTGTAAAGTAAAAGCTACTTTTTACTGATAAAACATATCTAATCTAAAACAATATGCAGTTTTTATGATTTGGGTTTTTTACCTTCTGCTATTACCTCCAAGATTAACTGATATTGGATTAAAAATTTCAGTACCTGGTTTTCCCCATTAAAAATTAAAATTATTTAAATATTGTTCATTTCCTTTATTAAAAATACATAACTCTTATAAAAACAACTACATTCTTAACATTGCACGGAGAAAAATAACTGTTAAAAATAACCAAAATTGCTGGTTATGTTTACATTATAAAGTTTTGTTATTTTCTGTTCAAATATTTTGTAAATATAACCATGTTTATAGTTAGAATTACAGTATTCTGACTTCATATTTGTAAAATTTACAAATTTTTTTTGTAATTAAAACTAACCCCGTTTTACTAAAATTAACCTTGTAAAATATACAAAATATTTTTCTCCGTGTGTCTAACTAAACTTTACTATTACTACTTAAATAAAAAAAATCTCAATACAACAATAAAACCGTTATGTATTTATAATTTACATTCACCGAAACCTTTTTCAATACTTTTTCAAAACCAACCTTTTTCGAAATAAAATAAAACTTTTAATTAACATATGGTTAGAAATACAACATGAATGATTATAATGACTAAAAGCGAAAGCAAAAAAAAAAAGTCAAAAGTCAATCACACACATAATACCTTTTTTTATTTATACAAAGCTAAATAATAATAGAGTATGAAGGGTGTTAGTTTCAATGAGTCCCTTGAGAATGAAAGGGCGGGAGTCGCAATAACAACGATTAAATTTCACGTTAGATTGAGTGTTCTATATTTTTTTAACTTTTTATTTCTCAGGCATTTTTCAAGAGGTTATATTTAAAAAAAAGATAGTCCTTTTAAAAAAATAATAAGTTTTGTAAGGATCTCTTCTTATTATTGAAATATCCTATTTGTACCTTCTTTTAGAACACAACGGGATATTTTTCTTTTTTTTTTTTAAATTTTTTTATTTTTTAAACTTCAGCGCCCTCGTATCAATTTCCTTAATGTCATTGTAAAAAATACAAATTTATTAAAAAATATTTGACACTTAAAAAAAAAAAAAAAAATGGAAGAAGCCTTTTTTTTCAGTGTTTGTTGTATACAAGGAAAAAAAAATATCTTCTTTTATTATGGCATACAACAATAAATATATTTAAGAGCCACAAAAATCATGAGCCTACCCAATAAATTCTATTTTTTTATTTTATATATTTTTCTTTCTCTATTATATAAATAAAAAAGATGGAATTTTATGGAATGATTAACTGCCTTTTTTTTAATGTATTTTAAGAATTTTTTTTTTTTTTATTGGTTATACAATCAAAATTTTTATTAACTCATCGTTATAATTTTTTTTTTTTTTTGCAAAATTGTTTGTTATGTGTAATATTTAGTTTTGTGTAATCGTAAATTTTTTAATGATTATGTAGAATCAGATATTTTTATTATTGCTATTGTGATGTTTTTTTATTGAAAAAAAAATTTATTAATAAAATTTTGTAAAAAAGTTTTTTTTTGGATTTCTGAGAATTCAGCAAAAAAAGATTAAATTAAAGAAACTTTTTTTTTACCTGAAAATAAAGGTGGTTAATTCTTTTTGTAACAACCTAGCAACTAAAGACTGAATTAGCATTAATATGTATGGCTGTAAGAAGTTAACTTGCCCATGCCTACTAGAAACTAAGCTTATGTCGTAAGAACTGTAGTGATCTGTCAAAGAATTGTCCTTTGCAAAAAAAAAGTTAAGGAGGCTTGAAAAATCATGAAAGTGGTTAAGTGAGAATTGCTGATAAATCAAAAATTTTCAGGTTTTCGAAGCACTTTAAGACGAATATAGAAAGAAAAAAAATTATATTTTCAGAAACCACTAATTTTTTTTTTGAAACTTATTTTTTCATAAACAGAAGCAGATACCTGAATTTTAATTTTAAAAATAGTATACCCAAACTCTTTTTAAGCCCTCTAGGCCTTAAAAGAATAGAAACAATTTAAAAAGTGATGATTTGTATTATTTGTTTTAGATTTACATTTCAGTAGACGTGGGTATTACCCGATATTTCTTACCCACCCCGAAAGTTTTTTTGCAAATCGGTTCGTAGGTTCGATCAAGTTTTGGGTAAAGTTCGAAATTTTTCAAAAAAGACCTTTGGGTACAAAGTGACTTCAAAATTACCTGGCTAAGAATCCGAAATACCAAAAAAAGAAATCCGAATTATCGAGTCCGATAACCGCAATTTCCTTAAATTGCGAAATATTCGTTTTACCTGTAAATTTTAATGAGAATCTACAGTTTCAAAATATCAATAATCCAGTCTTAAATGACCAAATAACTTGAATATTAAATTTAGCACTAAATTTAGCAAATAAATAATAAAAAATAAAAATATAAGAGAATATATTACCAAGAAATTAATTTCTTAAACGATTATTATTATTGCTTATGAAAGAAATCCTAACTGTAAAAAATTAAGACATATAATTAAAAAGATATTAAAAAATAAAAAACACAAAAGCCTTGTGAATCTCAATTTTTTTTTTCTCATGAGATAATCAAAAAAAATAAAAAATTCCTTATAAATTTTTATTGACTATTATTAATACCCAATAATTTAAAAAAAAAAAACTAGCCTCTATTGTCCAAAAAATTTCTATTTTAGTGTCAGTGTTTTGTCAAACTATCTTAAATTATATACCATTACAATTATATTAATATTCTTGTTAACAAATCAAACATAATCATATATTATAAAGAGAGAAATACAAAGTATGTGTGTTATATTTTCTAAAGAAACATAACCAAACCACAAAAATATATATATTTTATGCTATAACAATATAATTGACTAAGAAGAAGAATTCGAAAAATGAAATTATATAATTTCTTTTGACTCTTGTTCGATTCTTATAGATCGTAATAAATAAATTATATTACTTACGTGTATGTGTGTGTATAGAAATCGTTAGGCACGAAAAGCCTCAAGTTACACTTTTTTTTTAGATGCGATCATTTTTTTTGCACACACACATACTTAAATGCCTAATATGCTCAAGGCATCTTATTTAAAAGAAAAACGTTTCGTGAAATATACCAAGTTAACCTGTTGTCTTGTTCATGTATATTATGGTATACATATTTTTTTAAACTTTTTTTTTCTCTCCTCTCTTATAAGGTAATTACTGAGGTTTTTATCTTTTTTGGCTTTTTTTTTATTCCGTCCATCACCCGCGAGGGTCTCTTAGTTATAATAATATTACTTTATTCTTTTTTATGGCGCTTGTTTTTTTATTATAAATTTGGACCTCTTTAACGTGAATAATCGACTTTTATTTATTATTATTATTTTTTACCCTGTATATTATCATTATTTAGTTGTATGTCGGTCTCATTTGCGTCTGTCAGAACTGATTGAATTTTTTTTTTTTTATTAATTGAATTTTTATTTTTACCTGAGTTTTGATCGTGCGTTATGAATTTAAAATATTTTATTTCTTTCGTGCAAAAAAAAAAATTAATGGGTTATAATGAAGTGTGAATTGAATTTTTTTTATTGTGTAAATTACGTACTGAGAATTCAGTTAGAGTACCTAATATGGATCATCAAAGTGCTTCGATTATGGTATTGATTTTGAAATATTTGTTTTTTTTTTTATTTATAAGGTGTCAAGATGATTAGGTAAAAATTTAATGATTGCTTAAAAAACTAGTAATAAAAAAAAAGTTAATTAAATATTTTAAAATAAACGTATGTTAAGCATGTGTAATTTGCAATATATTAAAATTAATAAAAAAAACTTATATTTTTTTTCAAATTATGTTAATTTTTGTATTTAAATTCATTAAAAATAGTAATTTTTTGTAAATTTGTATGGTATCAGAAAATTTGAAAATATAAGGAAGCAATTTTATATATGATCGTTTTTATATGTTACGCATTCTCGCAAGTGAAATGAGTTTGTGAAGATATAAATATAAGACCTTCGATAAAAATTTTTATGCTTCTATTAATTTTTACTTGAAATTTCATGATTGTCAATCGACATTATTATCCTAAATGCTTATATTTATTGGTTACAAATTTTATATTTCTTTTGATTTTTGACATTTCAGGGTGTTTGTTAGCCTGTATTTGAATTAACTTTAAAGGGTGTTGAATTTTTGAATTTATTTCTTATTTAATTAATTCAATGTTTATACAATTAATTATTGTTTTTAAGAAAAGTTCCAAATCTAAAATTACATAAATTACAATTATTGAATTAATTAATAATTTGTGGTAATTTTCAATTTATGTGTTTAGCCAAAAATCTCTTAAATAAAAATTTTGGGTTTTCTGAACATGGAAAATAAAAATTTTTCAAAAGTATAAATTTCATAAAAGCAAAAATAAATTAGCAATTCTTTTATCCCAAAGCCCCTATTCTGATTTAAGTATATGCAAGCTTTAAAATGTTATTTGATCTTACTAAATTATAAAGTTTAAAATTATTCCTGAATTGTAAATATAATTTATATATTTCAAAATGTAATATTTATAAGTCTAAAATTACAAAATATAATTATATTTGCAAATATATGTTTAAAAAAAAAAAATTTATATATATTTTTTTAAAGCATAATTCATATGATAATTAGGTATATTATTTTTTATAAATTATTATAATTTGAATACCAAATATTGGACATAAATAAACTTTTTTTAAATTTTGATTTAATGATAGGCTTTTTTTTAAAGACAGGGCTATTTAAAATGTTTTTTATTCTTTTAAATTAGAGAAATTAGACTACTAAAAAATATTTTGGCTACTTATTTGAATAACATGATTTTTATCAGGAAAATTATATTTTAAAAATTTATATTTAAATGTATCATGTATTTTTATATTCACTGTCATTTAGAACTGAAAAACAATGTTTGAGTCATAAAGCTATATTGAAATGTGGATATAATACTCCAATCATAATGTAATAGGGGGTTGATATTTCTAACACTAAAGAGATTTTCTCTACTACATGTTTTTTGGGTCACTGGATTCAAAAAATTCTGTTTTTCTTGGTGGAAATGCGTACAATATCTTAGGGACGCGTTTTGCTAATTTAAGTGTAAGTGTAAGTTTGCAAATTCCCGGTGTACAAGACCCTAAAATTCATTTCAGTTACTCAAAAAATTTTTCCTTAGGACTTATGGAAATAAAAAATCTTCCCTAAAAAGGAGCTGTTATACAAATTAAACATATTGCAACCTCACTAATAAAAAAGTATGGTAAAGGGGTATTCGAATTCGAAACTTTTTGGGAATAAACCGGCTTAAGATACATAATTAAAAAAAATTGATCCATAACTTGTTTTATTTTAACCAAATTTTAACATATTATTCGAAATTATATAAATTACTTGTTGATTCATTTAAGTTTTCGTCAAATTTCATCCTAGCCGAGGTCTTAGCTGATTCAATTCGACCCAACTTGGCTTCTGTATAAACTTAGCTAATTGCCCTGATTAAAAAATAAAAAGTTACAAATACCCGAATGAGAAGACTCGTCAGACATTAGCAAATCCTGTCAGGCAGCCTTGTTACTTCTTCCCATAAACAACCTTCGAGTTAAAATTACTTTGATTGAAATTATAATTCAGTTAAAACATTGTAATTATATTAATTAATTAAACCGTATAAAAATAAGTACACATTTAAGAAAATAAAAAATGAAGATATTTCCGTTCGAAATAACAAAATATTACATAGTTATAAACATTATAAATAAAATTATACATTTCCTGTTATAAAAGAAAATTTTTTTAGAATACATCAGAGAAAAAAAAAAGCTTAAAAAAAAAAAAATTTTTGCTCCATTACGTTTTTATTATATTATCAGTGTTTATGTTTATAATATTCATTGTATACTTTACGGTTCGTTGATTTTTTTGTATTTCCACTAATAAAAAAATTCATAATATGCTATTTTTCAAAAATAAAAATACCAGATAATTTGTTTATAATTAAATTTAAGTTAAAAAAAATTTTTTTTTTTTTTTTTTGATACTTTTTTATTTTTTTGTAATGAATTTATTGTAATATGTAAAAATGAGAAATAAAATAAATATATTATCGCGTGAGTTAAACAATGATTTCCTGCTTTGTGTATAATAATATATATAAAATCATTATTATTATACACCTTTTGTGTATAATATTATAAGACTTATTAAATATTTTAATTATAGGTTTTTAATGTAAGGGAGCGTTTTACATGTAAATAATGTGTAAATTACAATATATATTTTTTTTTTCTTAATTTTTTTTTACTTTACTTTTTATTATAATGCATTAGTGTTACAGTTTTTATGTTTTAAAATACTGAAATGCGTCGGATATATAATTGGGTTTGGTTGTGTTTGAGGAAATCTGTGAAAATTACTGATTTTTAAATTTATTAGGATTACTTTTTATGAAATTTTACAAGCGATAATTTAAATTTTGATAAAAAAGCAGTTACACATAAGACTCAAAGTCAGATTTTTTACGAAAATATGGTTCGAATTTCAAAATAATTTAAAACACGAATGAGTATGTTCTCATCTTGATAAAATCAAATTACTTACAAAAAATTAACCAGCTAAAATACACAAGTATAATACAGTTACCTTAAATCAATTTAAGTCCATTCTCAGAATATAAAATTACATTTAATAAAAATAATTGTTAAGAAACTAATTTTATTAAATAAATAACAAAAAATCTATATAAAAATAATTATTTATTTTTCAGGTCCGGATATACCCGGCTTTCTCCTGCAGCCCTTTAGAAAGCCAAAGAGAATAAGGACAGCATTTAGTCCTTCCCAGCTGTTAAAATTAGAACACGCCTTTGAAAAAAATCATTATGTTATTGGCGCTGAAAGGAAGCAATTAGCTCAAGCGTTATCCTTATCGGAAACTCAGGTGAGTTTTTATTTTATTTTTTTATGAATCTTTAATTGTTGCATTGTTAAAAGTTTTTTTTTTTTTTGTTATATTGTTGATGATAGATTATTATAGTTAAATGGAAAAATGAGAATGGGGAAGATCTTAGATAATGGAGGTTTTTTTTATAAGTGTAATTTGCGTTGTAAATAAAGGAAAATATTAAATTTTTTGTGATTTTAAAGGCTAATATTAATATTCATAAAGTAATAAACTGGTAGTTTTTTTTTTTAAAAAGAAATATTTAATTTTACTTAATGCATTGCAAAATAAATTTTAGAAGAATACAGCCGATGAGCGATAATAATATGAAAAATAGCTTGCTTAATTTATTAATTTCTAATATAATTTAATGAAAAAGTTTAAAAATAAAATACAATTTAAATTTTTGTTTAGGAATTTATGCACCATTTTGTAATACTTTTAGTTATTCCAAAAAGTAAATTATTCTCGCAAGTGAAATGAATTCCCGAGTCTATATAAAGAGATCAAATTTTCTGTACGTTTTATAGAATTAATACCGCATTACTTATAATTTTATATTATTGTTAATTTAACTTTTAAAATATTGATGTACTTCCTGTTCTTGTTGAAACATATCAAATATTTAATAATTTATTTAATAATTTACCTTGGATGTTGGTTATATTCAAAAAATTGATTTGAACATATAAATAATTCTGGTAAATTTTTAATATCTCATCATTTTTGGATCCTAGAACCTTCCATTTTGTTCGATCGTATTGAAAAGACTTGAAGTTGAATTTAATTGTTTAATGTTAATTTTTATTTATTACATAGCTTAATCCTGAAGCTTAAATATATACATGGAAACAGTAATTTACTGCTATTTAAGATTTTCGAAATTACAATTTAAAGCTATCTTAACAATGCTGTTTATTTACATAAAAGAATAATAATTTTCTTTTATTATAAAACTGTAAATCACGACTAAAATATTAAAATATATTTTATAAATTATATTCAATTAAGTGATTAAAATACTTGAAAGTTAAGAATACCATTTTTTATAACAAAAGGCAAAAGTAATCAAAAAAATAATTTTCAAATAATTTATAGACAATATTATTATAATATTAAAAATATTTTTGCACAAGGAAATAACTTAAAACTCATAAAGCACGATTTTCAATTTTAAATAAATGGTTAACTCGAAAATTAATAATGCGTCTTAGTGTTTGTAATGTAAAATTTAGGCCTACCAAAGTAAGTAAGTTTTGGTTAAAGCCGAGAATACAAAAAATTTTAAAAAAACTGAGTACCAAAAATTTCGGGTAACCCCACACTCTTAGCATCCAAATTCCTAACTAAAAAAATAAACTTAATATTAAATTTGAGTAAACTTTCCCCTATAATTGCATAAATAAAAAAAACTAATTATTTAATTACAAAACAAGAAAAAGACACACACAATTATTTATTCAAATAATTACAGTGAATAAAAAATAATTTTCGTTTTTTTTTTTTAAATATTTGATTTCACGTATAGATAATCGTTAAACGTAATTAGCTTATACATGCATATATGTAATATTATAACCTCGTATTAACAAGTTTCTTCTTACTCTCACCTTGTCACTCTTTTTTCTTTAAATGAAGTTTTAAAAATATTTACATGATTACATTATAATTGAATATATATTTAAAAAAAAAAAAACTGATTTTCATTATTTAACAATAAAAATAATGTTTTTTAACTGTCCTCGTTTTTTAAACAGTGTAGTAAATATGCTAACTCTGATAATATTCATATTTAAAATAATGAAAAAAATTTTTTTTAAATGATAATTTTTAAGAATTAATTATATATTAGACTCTTTTTTGTTTAAAAAAAAATGTCAAGTTTAAATGCATAAATAAAAATAACAATTTAAATAAATTATAATAAAAATTTATTACATAAAATTATTTAATAAAAAGTAGGTTTAAAATATGGTAGTAGTTGATTAAAATTAATAAATGGTATTTAATTATTTTGTAATTATATATTAATTATACGTCTGTATCTTTTGTAATGATCAATAGACTGGCTTGTGGATTTATATTATTACTTTATCATTTTTATTGTCTGTAATAAATTAAATAGTGAAAGTTTTTATTATGCTAAATTGAGGTTTCTAAGCTATTTTGAAATATTAAATTTGATTTACTGATTGTTTGACTTTTATGAATTGTGACGAATCGCGTATAGTAAAATGATAAAATTCAATGAGTGCAACTTTTTAAATTATTTGTCAGGCTAATTTACCTGGTGTGTAATTATTAAAATTAATTTAAAACTACTCGATATTTTATGACTTTTTTTAAGTAGCAATATAAACTTAATTATATGAATTTGAATGACATTTAATATTTTATAATTTTACATTAAATCATGCACACAAGCCTTATTAAATTTTTTAAAACTTGTCTTTTAAATAAATTAATTAATCTAAAAAAAATAAAAATTTTTAATTTCTTTATTTTTTTTATATTTTAATTTATTATTATACACGCGTGGCATGTCTTCTTCAAGTGGCAATCAAAATTTATCATGACATTTTTATAATATCTGCAAAATAAAATACATTTTTAAAAAGCTTTCTTTTTTTTCAAGCATACATCTGCCTAAGTTAAGTTGAGTTGTATCGAAAGTGTTGAGTGAATATTTTGCAAAAAAAATTTTATTTTTTTAATGGGCATGTTTTAATATGTAACGGAAATTTCGTATTTTTATGTCGATAAATTTGATGTTGTATATTAGACTGGATGACGTTTTGAAAATTTTGTTATTTGGCTTGCAGGCCCTAATACCACAGTTTTATTTTGGGGAAAAAATGTTCAAAGTTCTTAAAAATATGTACCTAGCCTAAAGTTAGTTTTAATAGCAAGTTTGGGAAAATTTTACTGCTGGAGAATTTTTAGGAATGTCACATGATTTACACTCCTATTAGATAGTTTGAAAAAATCTATCATCTTAGAAAATGTTACAAACTAAATTGTTTAGATATCTAATTTTCTTACTAAGAACCCAAAATTAAAAAAAAAATAAGCATATTTTCAAAACAACCACCCAACTAATATACACCCAAATTCTTATAAAAACACGTGTTAAAAAAATTGAGCTATTTTTTTGTCAGCATCAATTATCATTAAAAATGATATTTACAAAATGTTAATACATTTCGAACATAAAAATAAAACCAACTGTAAAAAAATCCCTTTTGATTATTTTAATAGATTAAATTTAGAAATAATAAAATACAAACTCTTTTTCATTTATTATTATTAAAGATTTAAAATCAGTATATTTTTCAAGCGTGACTACGAGATACAATAAAGGGATCAACACCATATTTTTTATTTTGTGTTTGATCAGTTACAATTTTTTTCTCTCTTATTGTACTAGTGTACAGTAAATAAAAAAAATTTATTTTTTTTATATTTTTTGTACCTATAAATAAAAAATGTATCAATTTTTTATTTATTTATGCAGCTCATTTTTTTTATATTGACACTTTTTTTTGTTTATTTATTAAATATTATTTGATTTATTAAATTGAATTCAATAAAAAAAAAGAGATATTTCAATAACCATACATGAATGATATTTTAATTAATTAAAAAAAAAAGTTGTACACATTCAATATCATAATTTAATTTAAATAAATGCGAAAATAAACAAGAAATAAAAAAAAAAACTTTCTAATTTTTTTTATTTTACGATTATATACTACTTAACATGAATACAAATATTTGAGTTATATTAAAATTAATATTTTTTTTCTCATGTATTTAAAAAATATTTTTATTAAATCATTGATGCGACAATATTTTGTTTTATAATCTTTCTGGCGCCTTTTTAAATTGGATTATTTAATTATTATAATCTTTTAAAAATTGCATAGATTTTATAAAACACTTATCATCATGTACGTGTAGTAAACTATTTAAATCAATGTCGTATTATTCAGTAGTGGACTTGTTGAATGTATTAAATTATTTTATTTTATAATCTTTTATGTACGCAAATATCTTGAAATTTCAAAGATTCGTTTTAATAAATGTACTTAAAGAATATAATTCACATTTTTAATCTTTAGCTTTAATATTATTTATTAAGAGTTAGTAATAAATATATGCTTCTGATCACTAAACATAATAATCTACAGATATTTAAGTAATCAACTTACTTTCTGCATTAAATAATATGAAAAACTTGTTTTGAGTGATTAAATTCTGATTATTTAGAAAATAATGTAAAATTATTGAATTATCTTATGCTAATTTATATACTGCAGTAGCCTACTCCGTTTTCTCGCAAGTAAAATGAATTCATCAAGATATAAGTAAAAGATATTGGGAATTTTGTTCGAATCATTTCGTTTGTATACTTAATTCCTTTATGTTTCTCTCTGTTTCATTTTATAATTTTTATAAGTTATATCTTACAATTAAAATTTAATCTTTGAAGGACACATGCTTTGCAATTATTGAAAAATCTCTACATTTTTTTAAACTTTAAAATTCTACATGATATTTAAAATGATATGTGGTTAAGTGTTTCTAGAATGATTTACAATTTTTAAATTTACTACTCTTCAGTGGCAAGAAAAACTTTGAAGATTCTATTTCATTCTTAAAAGATAATTCATATTAAATTTAAATACAGGCTTTCATTTAAAAAAAATAATTGTTAATATTAAAAATAAATGATCGAAAAATGATAATATAATAATAGCAATCGACAATTGTTATGAAATTTTAAGTAATAACTGGTAGAAACATACAAAAATTTATCGAAGCTCTTATATTTATATCTTTACAAATTCATTTCACTTGCGAGAATGCGTAACATTTAAAAATGTATGAAATTGCTTCCTTATATTTTCAAATTTTCTGATACTAAACAAATTTACAAAAAAATTACTATTTTTAATTAATTTAAATACAAAAATTAACATAAATTGAAAAAAAAATATAAGTTTTTTTTATTAATTTTAATAAATTACAAATTACACATGCTTAACATACGTTTATTTTAAAATATTTGATTAACTTTTTTTTATTACTATGTAGTTTTTTAAGCAATCATTAAATTTTTACATAATGATCTTGACGTTTTAAAAATAAAAAATTCAAAATAATATTTTGAAGTCAATACGAGTTTTGGTCATAAAAAAAGAAAAACACGGTTTACTATCTTCGGCTTCGCCTAGGAAGGTAATTTACGTGCGATTTGAGCCGCGCTTTATTTTTTTCACTATGTAGCGTAATGTACTATTTCTTACCATGGCCAGAAAAAAATGTATTTTCTTGCCACTGACAAATTAGAAACTTATATGACGTTTATCCATAAAAAATATGTAACTTACGTGTGATTTCGGCCATGCCGGATCTACAAAAATAAGACGTAAACTGTAATCGAAACTCAAAGCGCTAAATAAAAACCGAGTTTGGCCAACTTACTCTTACTAAAGTAGTAAATAGAGCTTTTTAAGGATTTTAAGGAAAGGCCAATCAAAATACTAGTTTCCTTAATTAACCTACTAAATCTCTGTCCATGTTATCGTAATAATTTACAATTAACAATTCAAATTTTTAACTTTAGATAAACAATTTTTTATATAAATTTATTTATTTTTGATAAAATTATCAAAATATTATAGTATTTATGTTTCAAAATTTACAAAAATTATTTATGGCATTTTATTTTATATGAGCAGATGTTAGTAATAGCTTAATTTAAAACTTTTTGGTATTTTGTATTTATAATTTTATGTGATGATAATATCAAGTTTACGAATCTCACAAAAAATATTTTATATAATAGCTTAATTTCAAAAGAAAAAGTAAAAATATTTGATTTTTCTTACAAAAGGGCCTTTAGAATAAAACCCCAAAAATAAAATTAGGACAACGCAGCATACTTTACTGTTGTTGAAACTTTTTTCAAATATTAAACATAATATTTAAAATAATAAAATTAGAGATTTTTATGGTTCCAAATGATTTAATTTATCATTTAAAAAAATAGAGTAAAAACAAGTTAGAGCGACATAACAATTAATAAAATTTATTAAGTGCAATTTCAATAATTGCAAATATGCAAAAAATTCAAAAAAATGAAATAAAAATAGCCATATTTCACACAGTACAAATTATTGCTAATTTAATGCATAAAACGTTATAAAAAATAAATTCATAAATGCACACCCTTAACGATAAATCTTTTAATGTACATCCGGTATAATTTTTTTTTCTCAAGTATACAATAATAGTAACAATAAAAACTTAAAAAGCTTTATATACATAAAACGTGGTTAAAAATACAATCCAGTATTTATAATGCTCATAAACAGTCTATAAAGCATCCAATCAAAAAATTTCTACTCTTGTTCGTTACCATAGTAACGTTAAAAAAACCAACCCTCAAGGGTGTAATCTATATAGAACTAAAATAAAAGGGGATGTGATTTTATAGCTTCGTGTTGTACTATTACAGTGTATAATGAAAAGAGACAAACTAGACGTCGATTAAACAAAAATTTTCCTTTTTACTGCATAAACTATTAGTAGAGATGATGATATTTTAGAGGGGGAATTATATAAAAGCGTTTGCGCTATACGGGGAGGTGATTATCATTTTTCTTTCATTTTTTCAGTTTTTATTTGTTCAGTTAATCGTTTGCTAAGTGCTTCTGTCATCGTTATGTTAAATAATGGGAAGTTTCTAATAAAGTTAAATTAATATGATTGGTTCTTGTATTTAATAAGAATTTCAGCAAAAAATCTTTATATACTGTGTTACGAATAGTTTCCGATAAAATTGTATTTTAATGCTAAATTTTTAAAATAATTTTTTTGATCGAAAACTATAAATCCCACAGTATGTATTAAATAAAATTCAAAATATTTTGATAGAAGTTAATTTCTTAACAAAAAAGAGATCCATTTATTATTTTTCATATTTCCTTTATATTTAGTGGTTGAATTAATCCCTTTTTATATTCCAAATCTTTCATCTTCAATGCAGTCATAGAGCATAATAGACCTTATAATATAAGATATTTCAAATTGATAATACGAATTGTATATATTTTTAATACACCCTACAATAAATCTATCTAATTTTTTTCATCTTTAATCCTTTTATTATTTCTTATACATATAAAAATGACCCTTTTTTTTCAAATACATCGTCAAAAAATATTTTATCATTTTATTAGAGAAAATCTGTTTCCGATATAAAATATTACCAACCCTTTTTTTTAATTCTAATAAAATTAAATGTAATTCAAGTGGAATAAAAATTTTTTTTAAATATAACATAAATTTAATGTTAAAACTAGTTGCCACTTAATTTAACGTTACCCTAATTCGTTTTTATTTATGCTAAAAAGTTAGGGTATAAATTGAAATTATCTAGGGGTGTTAAATATTATATGATTGCTTTGTAATGCCTGTAGGAACATCTGGGTATTAGATAGGGTGTAATTGTTCGTATATAAAATAAAAATTTACATTGTGTATGGAGAATTTTTATAAGCACAGCCTCTTTTTTTTATATTTACTTATATATGAAAATTCAAAATGGCGTTTTTTAACAATGCAGTAATAAAATACAGAATGAATTAATAAATACTAAAAATATTTGTTTTTTTTTGGTTTACAGGTAAAAGTATGGTTTCAAAATCGTCGTACAAAACATAAAAGAATGCAACAAGAAGAAGAAGCTAAAGCCCAACAAGGTTCTGGTGGTAATAAAAATACACATCACGTTAGTAAATGGCAACATGACACCAGTGATTATCATCATGAAGAAGATGATGACGATGAAAGAATCGATCCAGAAGGTGATGATTGTTCTACTGGTTCAGAAGCGTAGCTAGACGTTTTATGCTTAGATTAATTAAAAAAAAAAGACTGCTTTAAATTAAATTAATAAATTTTGTGTCATTAATTAATTTTTTTTTTCTAACTGAGGCTATGACAGTTTTTCTTCTTTAAAAAAATGGTACACGATATATATATAAATTTATGTATTTCGGTTTTTCCGAAATATTTTAGTCAATAATTTTGAAAACTTAGTCTAATGATAAGTAAATAATCTACACTGTAAAAAATTATCCAACTAGTTCTTATTATTTTTACAGTGTACAATATTTAAATGGTTATATTTTGCTCTGAATTTTTATTTTAAAAAAATCTGATAATTTGTGTATATAATAAAAAATTGATAACGCCATAATATATAAAATTCTTAATATATAAAATAAATTTTGATGAAAAATCTTGCTATCATACCCTAAATGTAATAATAATAAATAAATTTCTATCTTAACGGATTAATGTTCCATAAAAAAGTGATTGTGTGTGAGTATAAATAATATCTCGATAATTTTATTAAAAATATAGAAAATTTTTTAAATAATAAAATTATATCGTGTACGTGTAAATATACACTCTAAAAAAATTAAATTTAAAAATATAAATATATATATATAGTAATTATAAAGTATGATTGTAAAAAAATTTTTTTTTTCTTATGTGGTTGCCATATAAATAAAATTTTTTATAATTAGTAATATGTGTCAGAATGTGAGTGCCAAAACTTTTTACATTTAAAATATACCAGTGTTTATATATATATATATATTTATTTATTAATCTTAAATGTTTATATATATGTATATGTCTTTGATTAAATAAAAGGATGATTAATTAAATTATTGTTTAAAAAAATTTTTTTTTGTCTGTCGAACAGTTAATAATTGTAAAAAAAATGAAAAAATTTTTGATTTGAGTAAGTGTTTTTATAGACTGTCATTTTTTAATATTTATAATTATCATTGACTTCCTGAAAATCAATCGTTTTTTTTTTATATTTATTTAATTCTTGTATGAATTTATTTATTTAAAAATTAATTAGTAATTAAATATCACATATAACGATGGATTTTCAAAAATGTCATAATATAGAGAGAAAAAAATCCGTTGTAGAATAATTATTGTAAATATTTTGTAAATAATAAAATTACTTAATAATATAATTAAAATAAATAAAAAATAATTAAATTAAAACAAAAAAAAAAACATGTGATTTAAAGCTCGATTTTTAATTTCGAGGTAATTTGTAGATCTGTATATTATAAAGATCGAAAGATTTTTAGTTTTGTGTTTTATAAATATTATAGCGATATAATAAAACAAAAATAAATTATATCAAAAAATATATAAAATTTTGGTTTGTTTTCTTTATTTCTATTGCATTTCCCTGTTTTTATGGAGAATTTCAGGTCATCTGGGCTGAAATTGGACTAAAGGTTCACAGGAATCGATCAACAAATTTTTTTTTCAATTAACTTTTTAAGTATTTTTAGTTTCCTGGGTCAGCCACTTTCATTTTGCTGGTCGTAAAAAGAAAAACTAATTTTTCTTCTTCATTTTATGAAAGGCACTGATCATTATACCGTGAAAAAGTTTTTCTTTTGGATCCATATCGGAAATTTTCCGCAGAAATTCAATTCCGTCTTAAAAAACACTTTATTATTAAAACTAGAAATTTAGGTTGTATCTTTTTCTAAACCGCCTAAAATACTTGTTTTTTTTTTTTTATCTATTTTTGCTTTAAAAAAAAATGGATTACATCAACTAAAACTGCTCGATCAAATGTTTTTTAAAATACCATCTTATAATTTCTCGCTAAGGTACGTAACCAAATTCCCGCTAAGTTACGGTACTAAAAAGCTTAAAATATTTGAAGAAGTTAATAGGTTTGTTCCTTTTGTCCCCAAAACCTAGAACTAGAGTCAACCTAGAGCAAAAAATTACTTATTTATGTTAAAGTGTAATTTAAATAAATTTTCAGATTTTTTTTTTAAATAATAGATTATTGACTATCAAGAATAAACTAAATTACACAAGTTCGGAGAGTTACTTATTATTTAAAAAAATTTTATCCCTAAAAATCGTTTTGCTTTTCAAATTACCGCTATGAAAATAAACGCACGTTCTTTTTAGTTTAACTCCAGTTTTGCTCTGTTTCTAGGTTTTGGGAACAATAAGAAGAAATCTTATTTTTTGTTTTTTCGAAAAAAAAAAATATATTTCACCAATTTCTTGAGACAGTGCGGTCCAACTAGGATCCATAGTTTGCATGGGATACCTGAATTTAAAGATCCATAAATTTTAACTTTTCAGGTTTTCGTATAATTCACATCTATAATTGTATTATTTATTTTATTTTAATCTTTGTAAATATAGTTATATTATATTTTACTAAGGAACTAAACAATTTTTAGTCACTTATTTATGTATAATTGCTTATTTTTATTTATTTCCACCAAAAAAATTTGCAAATTGTTAATCGATAAAATAAATTTAATTTGTATATATACAAGTATACTATTACTATACTTAAAAATATATTTGTTAAAAAAAAATTTTTTCCACAATTTTGAAAAAGAAAGGCGAGAATTTTTGAAACGTAATAGTTAATATAAAAACTTCAAAATAAACTGTAAAAGGAAACTTTAAGATAAATTTATAATTTTTCATACATTTTGTTAATTTTAATGATTTTGGTATACCTGATTTTGAAAGAAAGCTTTGTATTTATATATTCTCGGGTTCATTTCACTTTCGAGAATATATAAATGTAAAAAAGTAACATATAATAATGAAAGAAGTAAATAGAAAAGTAAATTTGTATACTGATCTGCAAAATGTTGTCAAAAAGTAGAAAATAAAAAAACTAACACGAAATTAAAAATTTATCAAGAAAAACTTAATAAAAGAAATCATAGCTCGAATCATAGAACACAAAAAATTTTAATTAAGTTATAACAAAGTATTTGGAAATTTGAATCAAATGGAACTTAGTAAAACGTTTCCAATTGTGTTACAATATAATTTTACTACTATGAAATGTGAAATTAACATTCCTTCTGTTATATCAGTTACAACCAAAAATCACAAATAAATTTACACTTTTAACTGCTACACTAGCTGCCATAGAAAATGGGAGGAGCGATGTAAAAAATTTAATACATAAAACACTTTAGAAATATTATTTTCCACACAATTAAAAAACCAAATATCAATGCAATCTAATTAATTCTAATTTACTTACATAATAAAATAGTATTGCAAAAGATAAAAAATAAAATAAAACACATATAAAAATTAGCAATATTAAAAATGATTTATTAAAATTTATTACCAACTTCTTTGAAAAGAAATAATAATTTAAATATGTAAAAACTAAATTAAAAAATTAAATTTTATTTATATTTTATTATAATTATAAAAAAAAAGGTCAAAAAAAGAAGCCACATATCGTCAATTACAATTTTATACACAATTCTATATTTAAAGAAACCATTAATATAAAAATTTACATAATAAAAATATTTTAAAATCACGAATGCTTTTAAATACATAAATAAATAAACCATTTTTATTTATACTCTGTATATATATATATATATAAATAATTCATATATATAATAATGAAAATTTTTATTGTTTTATAAAATATATTATTTAATACTAATAATATTTCAACGATGACGAACTATAACTATATCATTGAAAAAAAAAATACTTACCTGAAAACTAGGCTATCACGAGAATAAAAAATAGTTTTCATATTATCGTAGCATAGTTTATTTTTTTTTTTTTACGTTCATTATATAAAATTGTCCAATTACGTGTATATATATAGAATTTCAAAATAAGTACTCATATATTAAAGAGCAATTACGTTAGGCGTGGAACTGCAGGGAGTAAAAATTTTTCAAAGATGCTTCTTGATTCCACTGTAATTAAGAAGAAAAAAAAAAACTTGAGTTATATATATTTATATCGTGTGTTCAATTGTTAGATGTAACTACATATATAGGATTAATCCTTTCCTCTGGCAATTTAATGATGGCTGACGAGAGCTTTATATATTTTGTATTATAGAGAACGTCAATTGATATAAAAAAAGTTTCGAAATATATCTTTTAATTTTAAAATGCTTTTTTATTTATAAAAGGTCAATATTTTTGCTACCGTTTAAATTATATATTCAGTTATTTTTACAAAATACAGTGGGAATGAAAATTTTTTATTGTATGCTGTACCTATTTATCTTGAAGAGAAACGTAATTGCTCATCAATTTAAATCAATTTTTTATTTGAATTTCCAATTTATTCTTTTTTTATATATGGGCATATCTCACCAAGTGGTTATATTTCTAATTTTATAAAATAAATTTTATTTTTCAGAGCACAATAATGACATTTGGACAGAAGTTTAATAAAACAATAAGAATTAAGATTTTCTTTGCGTAACTTAATTTTAAGCTACGGCGTTTGATAAATGTACTTCTTAAATTAAAAAATATCTTTAAGGTTATAATTACTAAATGATGAAATTAGTTCTCAAAAATACTGGAAAATATAGAGGTATATAACAATAAATTTTATTTCTGTCCAAAAACCAATAATAAGAAGATAAATTTTTAATTTTTTTATAAACAAAAAATTAAATGTTCTACCGACTGCGCTATAGGTATAGCTAGGCTAAGCTCCCTGAATCTTTAACTAATTGCTCACATAAAGTCTAAAATATAGTTAACATATTAGTTATTAAAAAATTATTTTAAAAAAATTTTTATTTTTGCAGTTTTATAAAATTTTAATATGTAAGAAAAGTTCCTGATTGTTTCAAAAAATCACTCAAAGCATTCAAATTATTTGTCTTTAAACTTTCTATTACTAAATAATTGTTTTAAAAATTCTTTATCGTTATACCTAATTTTTATTTGACTACTGCTAAAATCATGGGTGGATCAAAGTGGTGGTGGGGGGTGGTAAGGGTGATTTTCTCCCCTGAGCTCAAAAAAATGCATGTTTTTTATTCATAATTTTTTTTATACAAATTTCATAAGAAAACATACAAAATTTTGCTTCAGCGCCCCACCCTTAAGGCCCCCTTTTCAAAAATTAAAATTCGTAATGCACTTTTTATTTTATTTCATTTTCTTGCTTAAAAACATTTCAAGAGTGTATAAAAAAATTTTCAAGCAAAAAAAAATATATGTTTTTAAGATATTTTGATTTTTATGTGACGGATTCATATGTAAACATAAGCATTTAAAAACTTTAAACGCGTTTATCTCAAAACTACTTTTTTAAATCGGTTCCAGTTCTAACTCAAAAACTTATTCAGCTATTGACCTAAATCTAGGTGCGTTTTATTTGTAATTGTAGTGCCAAGTGCTGGAACTAGAAGATAAGAAAAAAGTGAATTAGAAAATTTTTTATTGACCATATTAGGTGTTTTTTTTTACTTAAAAATCTCCATTTTTCGTTTTTGGCGCACCAAATGGTCAATTTTTGGAATTTTTGCAAACTTTTAGTTCCAGCACTTGAGAAGTGTATAAGCAATAAAATCCTCTTTTATTTTTTTGTTTCGAATGCCCACAATAGGCTCTAGGTGTGGAACCGTTTTTTACTTTTTTTTTTCAGCCTCTACTTTGACGCCCTCTATAAAATGTAAAAAATTTGGAAAATAAAAATGGTAATTTTTTTTGTATTCTTTGATAGTTTTGTAACAATTTTAAAAAAAATTTGAAGTTCTTGTATAATAATATAACTAAAAAAAAAGGTGTTTAAAATTCATTAAAATTACACAAAATAATGAAAAGGGGGCCTTAAGGCAATTTTCTGAATCCACCACTGGTTAAAATATGATCGCATTATCTTGTTATAATTTATTAAATCATTCAGTTGTGCCTTCTATGATTTTTGAAACATTTTTTTAGAGTTTTTGATTTTTTTCAAAATGTATATTTCTTGAAATATAGATTTTAATGATCCACTAAGTATGACCTACAACTACAAAATTTTATTTATTTTTTTAAAGCACTAAATTCAAATCAAAAACATCTTTTTTGAACTATAAGAATGAAATATACGTAATTCTTACACGTTTGTTATTTTTAGGTTATTGGTAAACAACGCTTCGAAATTGTACGATTAGTTTATATAAAACTGCAGTTTTTACATACAACGCATTGAATTAAGCTATGCCGTTTTTTTAAACTGAAATCTTATAACATTTTACATAAATAACAAAAGATTTTGCGAAGATTTTTTAAAAATTGAACGAGTGCCATTAAAAAATGTGATTTTAGTACCAAAATTACGCATCGACAACAAAGCCTTTTGATGTCGATATCTACTAAATTATTGGAGGCACCAGTTTTTCTCAAATCACTTTCAAATTGTGAAACATTGTACAGAATTTTGAGAATAGTTAGAAGTAAAAATTGTTCACGGCATTCATTTGTGGCTTAAGAAACTTTCTTTGGTCGGATTTATTTGAAAATGTGGTTACCAATATTTCAGCTGGCAGAATTTTTTTTAGAAAAGGAGCACACTGTTTTAAATATGTGAAGAAATTAAATATATTATTAATTTATCGAAATCTATTTATAAAAAGGCAAATAGATTTACGGCATTCCCTCTGTAATGTTAAGAATTTAAAAAACTTAACAAGGTTACCAACAAAATATTAGGGTTTCGAATCATTCCAAGGCTGTTATTTCATAATAATTAAAGAAATTAGGCAAAAAAATTTCTTGAGGCTTGAGAAGAAATATATTTAAATAAATTTCAATAATTTTTTTTTTAAACAGAAGCCTGGATTTTCATTAAAACCCTCATATATGCAATATAACCACTTGGTGAGATATGCCCATATATATTTATTTATTTATTGGATTTTAGAAGGAAAAAAAAAGATTCTATTTAAAACTTAAATAAACTGTAAATAAATTTTATTAATTTGGTCCAAGGTTAATATACAATAATTATTATTATTAAATCTTGTTATTATAATTATTGTTTTTAAAATTTATATGGTAAAAAATCTAGATTCTTTTTGATCAATTTTCTCTTATTAGTTTTTCTATATGTTATTTTTTATCATTGAGTAAATACACTAATTTTTAAGGGAATTACACTAAAAGGTTTTACTTTGAGTGTCGCATCAATCAATTTCGATAACTTCTCGCTGATGAATAGTCTTATGACATTTTGGGGATAACAGAGTCTTACTTAGGTTCTATTATTGGGTTTAATCAACTGAGAAAAAATCATATCGCCAAAAAGGGGGGGGGGGGTGTAATCCTCATACTTTTAGAGCACAGATACTTGCACACTCAATTACAGAAAGTTAGGGAAAACTTTAGGTTTTTTCATTGTGTAAATGAACTGAATAATATTTATTGTTACAATCCAATAGTTCTAAAGTCATTTATAGATCTGATTGTTTGCTTCGCTCTACCCATTTTCAACAACAGCTACTTTATGCAGTAAAATGGATAAACTTACTTGTAATTTTTGCTTATAATTAATAAGAGAAGCAATGCCAATTAGAAACGTTTTATTAAGTTATTCTCGAAAGTGAAATGAACTCGAGAATATATAAATATAAGACTTTTTGTAATCCCGTATATATTAGAATTTGAAAAATTACTATTTAAAAGTTTTTATATTAAATTAAATTTTACGTTTGTATCTATAGTTTTTTCTTGATTTCTTTTAGTTATGTAGAAAATAATAGATGTGTACACTGTGCTATATGTTTTTCAAACGGTCAAATCTCGAAAAACCGTTAGCACATTTAAACTGCTATTCCACCGTGTCCGGCAATCTAATAATGATTTGAAAAATTGAATTTTGAAAGGTTGACAAAAATATCTTAATTTATTCTTATCTCCTAATTAATAAACTAGAGTTTCTTATTTTTCAGCAAATATTTCTCACTTTTGTTAATAAATCAGTTACCTCATTTACATCTTCTTCTAAAACATCAGATTCTAATTCGGTTTCAGAATCACTTTCACTACTTTCTTCTTCAGCTCTAAACCGCAAAAACTTCCAAGTATCTTGCACTCCCAAATTCAAGATGTGAGCCAGATATCTACAATGATCTAAAGTTTTATTAAAATCTAATACATCTTCTGAATGAAGCAAATCATTAAGATTATCAAAAAATGTATTATTACTAGATGCGTTGTTTACTGTGATACCGCCAATTTTTTTTAATTATGCGTAATTTTTAAAAAATTTACGAGGTAAAACGAAGCGAGGCGAGAACGAGGTTTTGGAAATTTGAATCTAGGTCTCGCCTCGGTTTAGCGAAGTTTTAAAATTTTCAATCTCGCCTCGTTCTTGCCTCGTCCTCACCTCTCCTTGCCTCGTATCGAACGAGGTTGCCTTGGTACCTCTATTCAAACTAAAGCTAAATGCTAAAGCCGATTCTGGGGTCTATTTTAACCTAAAAGTAGCAGATTTATCGTTATTAATCAAATTATTACAAAATTAGCCCAAATTTAAGTGATATTAAGTTGTAAATGCGAACAAGCTTTAAAATTTTACAATTTATAATTTAGTAACACAGAAACTGCTCTAATCAAACTCAGTGATGATATCAAGCGTCAAAAGGCGAATGAATAGGCCACGTTCTGGCTTCAGTTTGACTTTAGCCATCCAAGTTTTAAGGATGGTCTTAAAGTGAATAAAATCCTAGTTTCAGGACAGGAGACTTCAGGTAGTTTCAAGAACATCAAGTTCTGAATAATTTAGTTTTAACCTTGGTGTCTCTGTCATGCATCCGTTGTTATTTTCTAAGATATTAGAGCATTTTTACTCTATGGGCCGGCTTATAGCCTATAAAACCGATTATTCTATGGGGCTACGACATATATATAACATAAGAGTATTAATCAATATTTTAATAAAAGCCGCGAAACCAACTAAATAAAGAATTTCAAGATTTTTAACATACAACATGTTTATAAGGGTACTCTGAAAATCTGAAAATCAAGGGGGTTCAAATATGTCCGATTTAAGAAGGGTGGGGGTAAATATGTCCGATTTAGGGGGGGGGGGGGTCAAATGGGACTTAGAATAATTTTGATTTAGGGACTCAGAATAGTTTGGACTTAGAATTTTAATATCTAGTAAAGGTGATAATTACAAGTTATAAAAACAGCGAATTGTATTGTAATGTTGCATGACATTTGCATTATACCTAGCTTTACAAGTAAAAATGTTCCATGCATTTTGGTTGTGTTTGCATAAACCAGTTATAAGTTTTTTCATACTGATTAAATAAAAATTACAAGCCCGAATTTTCAGATCTGGGTAATTTGGATCAAAATTCTGCTTGAATCATATTGAAGATTATTCAATTTTAGGGGGAGGTATCGTGGAAAATTTTTCGCTAAACTTTTTCAGTAATTAATTAGAGCTAATTGTTTATAACAAAATTTTCTAAAATTTATTACAAAATGTTCTAAAATGTGCTGCGTGGAAACACACAGTGGTGGAGAGAGCGTCCTTAAACCTTTGGAAAGCAATAATATAATTCAAAAAATTTACCACATGTTACTATTACTTTTTATAAATATTGTATAAATCCAGATTTTTACCCATATATTCAAGTTATGATATATATTTTTATAAGATTATATAAACTTATTAAATTCTCATTAAAAAATTCTATAACTTTCTTGTTATTATTATTATCGTAAGATAAAATCACTTGATATAAAAATAAAAAAAAAAAAAAAATTGAAACCTTTAATTTTTTGATATCTATAAAATTTTTAAAACCCTTTTTTTATACTTAAAAAGATAATAAATATATCGTTAAAAACCAATAAAAATATTGTCTTTAATTATATTTCAGTATAAATAAAAATTAAAAAAACATTAAATTCTTTTTTTTTAATTAAAAATTTGATGCATATAAAGTAATTTTTATCTTTTTGTATAATAAAAAAAATTAATTTTAATACTAATATCTTTCTTAAAATATTTTGTGTGAAAATTTTGGTTTCCTATACCAATTTTAGCTGTTCTAGATACTTGTCAAATCGATTTACTTCAAATAAATTAACTAAATAAGCTTGTATCTAAAGCATAAAAAAATAAAAATTTACATATTACACACGTAGACACGAATAAGTTTTTTAAAAAAAAGCAACTTTAAAAAAAAAAGGGACTATTAGGCTCCAAGATCTTATTTTTTTTATATTTATTTACCATATATAGTTTGAGATTGGGGCCTTGTAAATATGTAGTAGCCGCTAGCATTAATTGTTATTACATGCTTCATCTTATCGCTAATTGGCTCGTGATATATTTACATTTTAATGTTATTTGTTTCTTATATGTATTGGTATAAAAATATGTTTTTTTAAATATTTGCAAGCTTTGGCTTATTTTTTTTTTTTTATTATATTGTTATTACTATTTTATTAAATTATATAGTTGTTGTTTTATCTAATAAATATTTCGAAATAGAACATGGGAAATAATGAATAGAAAATTTTTTTTTTTCAAAGAAAAGAACATGTTACGAACCTGCTATTTAAAAACTGTATATTTTACAATTCTTGCTATGCAAAAGTTTTTATTTTACAATATTTTTAGATTTATTTTTTTTTTATTTATGAATACAATGTAATTAAATGGAAATTGATTTTTACAATAAATTTTTTAAGTCTGCCTGTATACGTTTATTGGATTTTATATAGTATGTTACTAAATAAAAAAACACGAATTATCAGGACCTACCTGATTCTGTAAACATTTCACGGATTTTCCAATCATAAATTAATTTGCTTAAACTAGAAAAATGCTAATTGGGCATAATTTTACATTTTTATATATGTATTCTTTTAATCCAGAGTCAAAAGTTAATGTTACATTTACATTAAAATTAGCTATATTTTAAATAGTGGTTTGAAATATATTTTATATTAAAATTTTATATGAATTATATTTTAAATAGTGGGTGAAATTAGATATAATTTACCAAAAAAATAACTACTAAGTGTTGCAACTAAATATATTTGCTCTTATAGGACCAAAAATTTTCTCCATTAAAGCCCATATATTTGAGTACAATACTTCAGAGTGAGTCAATGAAATATAACTCTGGGAACATTTTTTTGGTTAATGACTTGTAATTTTACATAACTGCTAAACAAATTTATGTGTAATGTCAGGTTGCTTCGCTTAAATTTTAATTGAAATATCAAGCGAATAGCTTCTTGTCATTAGAATTCCTGATTCAATCGTGCATTGAAGCAAATGCATTAATATGTAAGTCAATTCTTGATTAATTCAATTTTTAACTGAATGTTTTAATTTTCAATCAATTAAAAGAATTACATTAAAACTAAAATCACAAAGATTCATAAAACCATGCCTAAAAAATATGCAAAAGAACGCTAATTCAATTATTAAAGTTAAGCGAGTAGGCGACATTTATCCATGCGCAAGTAGAAACCATTTTTCTTGTCAGCGGCCAGAAAGCACGTATTTCCCGGCCGCTACGCGACCGGAGAAGACGCGTTTTCTCGCCACTGACGAAGAAAAATCGTATACGACCCTTGTCCATAAATAAAGAATGGCCCAAATCGCAGTTTACCAACCTCGGCTTTGCCTCGGATGGTAATTTACGTGCGATTTGGACCATTCTTTACTTTTCTGGACACGGGATCGTAATATACTATTAATAAAATACAAGAAAAAGTCCACAGTAATCAATAGGAATTTTCGCAAAGATATTTACCTAATATAATTTAAATTTGAGTGCGTGAAGATAATCATTAAATTAACCAAAAGATTTTTATGACCAAACATAAATCTTTGTTAAGAACTTACACGAACACGCACACGCTCACGCACATCAGAATTATTAAGTTCTCAAGTCTACACGAGCTTTGTCATACTATATATACATAATCCTTTTAGAAAATTTATTTTAATTTTACAATAATATGAAATAAAGATAATATGAAATCAAAATTTACTAAAAGTAAAAATCAAAATCAAAAATTTTTGGTAACTATTTAACGCAATAATAAAATTAAAACAAACAATCCAATTAAATAAATTCAAGTAAAATTATAAATGAATATATTTAAGAAATTTTTGTTTTTTGTATAATTTACTAAAATAAATGCGTTAAGGTATTTAGCGAATATAAAAGAACTAAAAACCCGTTGAAAATCGTAAAAAACTTGCATGATTATACGAAAAGATTCGATGAACACACATTTCGACTTGTATTTTTACACATATATCTTGGTATTTTATAAGTGTGTGTATGTGCCAAGCTATCTAAAAGAGAGATAGCCGGAGGGCCGCGCGCGAGTTCAGAACTGCTAATTATGTAAATTGCTGGTGTTGCAAATTACCCTCACAGTTTGTGTTCATTCCGTGCATACACGATCCTTTAAGGGACGAAGAGGACGAAGAGAGTTTAAACTTATATACTCTATATGTACATTGTACATCCAACTCTTTTTATCATTCGCTCAATTCCTTTAGCGAAAAATCTTTACACTCGCTCCCTCTTTCGTGATTCAAACACCAGTTTATATTAAAATAAAAAGCCCGCGGCGTGGGTCCACTTCTGAGATACTACGTTTCTTCCTTTTTATATATTTTTTTATTTATTTTCATTTTATGTCAGTTCTTCTCTTACATATACATTAAAAAATTTCGAAGTTATTTTAGTATAGGTGTGTCTATGTGTGCATTAAATAAAAGAACCTTGGTTAAAATATTCTTATCTACATCCTTGTTATAGTATCCGTTGGTTTGGTTTTCATTCATTTGGTTTTAACTAGGTATGTATTAATACCACTATGTATATGTTACGCCCCGATCGAGGGAATGCCCCGTTCCGCGGAACGGGACAGTCATCGGCCCATTCCACGGAATGGGCTATGCAACCATGCCAGTCCGCGGAATGGGGCATCAAATTTAATTTTCATTCCCCGATTTGGGACACCCGAGTTTTAGACCTATTTAATTGGAAAAAAAATGTTAAGAAGGGTTGTTTTGACCTACAAAAAGGCCAATCAAGTACTGAAAACTAAAAAAAACATATTTTAACAATTTCCTAAAGTTCTACAATATAAATTTTATGTAATATTAAAAAAAAAAAATTTAAGCCTTTTAACTTTAAGGATAGTTTTTGGGGAATTGGGGGTAGAATAGGGGTAATTTTTTTTTAAACATAATTTCTTTGTTTTCCAATCAAATTTAAGCATATAAATAATTTTTCAAGGCCTAGAAGATTTTTTTCGATAAATTATAATTTTGATACAAATTTTTTTTTAGGGGTTGGTTTTTCTAAAAAAGTGGTGAAAATCATGTGGAAAAAAATTTTCTTATCGTTATTTTCGTAAAATACAGGTCTTCAGGAGTAAAACAAGCCAACCCGCATTAAAATTGGATGGAAACTCGATCAAAGCTAAAGTTATTTCAGCTTTTTTTTTCTAGATCTCTGTGCGACGCTTTATAGGAGAAAAATTCATTTTTTTTTGTTTTTAGGGTCCCAAATTTCAGGGAGCCAATGTTTAAAGTTATATTATAAGTAATGAGTTGTAATTATATATGCAAAAAAAGTTAAACGATTACCGACATAATTTTTTTTTTTTTTTAAGTTTATTTTGGAAGCTATTAATTGAAAAGAAACTATAAAAAACAATTAATAATCGAAGAATATAACAAAAAAAAGTCTCATGGTATTATACAATTTTTTGGTTTTGTTACGTGTTTTTGTGTGTTTTTTATTACATTTACGAAAATAAAGTCGATAAAGTATGTAAAACTAATTGGGAATGTAATCTTTAAGCAATTATTTATCAGATTTATTAAGTTTCATGGATCTGTGTCATTAGCACCCTATTTTTTATAAAGTCGAAACAAATTTTCCCATAAGTGCAATGTTAAAATACCACTTTTCTCATAAAAATTTAATTAAGTCGGTGACATAAGTAAAAATAAGTCGATTTTAGCTCAAAAAGGTTTAAATTTTAATACTATATTCACGTTTTATTACATTGTGTCATTATTTTTGTTAACGGATAAACCTCCTTAAATTAAAAGTATTTAAAAATTTATAAAAAAATTTATATAAAAGACTTTATAAAAAATTGTAATATAAATCAATAAGTTGTAAATTTTTTTATTATAAAATGTAATAAATTTATATTTTTTTTCCAATAAAATAGATCTAAAACTCGGGTGTCCCAAATCGGGGAATGAAAATTAAATTTGATGCCCCGTTCCGCGGACTGGCATGGTTGCATAGCCCATTCCGCGGAATGAGCCGATGACTGTCCCGTTCCGCGGAACGGGGCATTCCCTCGATCGGGGCGTAACATATATAAAGCGTATAGAAAAGAAGCGCTTAGCGAGCTTTACTTTTCAATCATTGATTTTACGTCACTGTCCCGGGACTCGTTTTTATAATATACTTCTTGTTTGCAAAATCGTTCAGTTAACGTAGGCGTGACCGAAACCTCTCCATTATCCTAATTTCTATATCAAATTAGAAATTCTTTGTGGGTTATTTAAGTTTTATTTTTTTACTTTTTTATTTTTTATGCTGTGCTTCAAGAAGTATGAGAAATTTTAAGTGAGTTTAAGAAGTAATCATGCGTTATATTATCCTTTAAATATTATAATAAACTAAATTTCAGCTGGGAAAATTCTACTTTTTTTTTCTAATAAAAATTTTTATGTTAAAACGTATTTAAATAATTGAATGTAAATAACCAAATTGCTTAATTTCAATTTTCTCAAAAGCTGTTTCATATTTCGATTAGAAATTATTTTTTTTTATTATCTAATTAATAGTTCAAAGATTTATTTTATTTTCTTTACTATTCGGAGAAGTTGAAAAAAGCTCTTCATATCTATTTTGATCGTGATCAACGAGCTGAAATTTCATATGAAAGCAGAAATTGAACAAACTACTCATTGTAACATTATAAGCCTCGCGCTTCATGTGTCGGCTAAGAATGTACTATTCTAAAAAGAGTTTTAGATTGTTTTTTCTCTCATTACTGCCTGCTATTAGAAATTAGTATATTTAATTTTTAGACGGTAAAGAATATTACTCATTCTCCGGCGTGTAAATATAAATGTTGGGGGCACGCCGCCAACCTAAAAATATTTATATTTACATGCTAGAGGATGAGTAAATATTCCTTACCACTCTAAGAATGTTTTTTATTCATTGCTGATAAAGAATTTGATAATTATTTATACAAGTGTAACAAGATCAAATTTCTAAAGGACTTTTGAATTCTGACAATAAACCACAACACACAAATATTTATAAATATTGGTGTTTGTGCATAGTAATAGAGCCCTCTTACGCTTAAACTTATAAATGATTTCTAACTATGGAATATACTCATACTTGATTTCTCAACAAGCGCGTTTTTGTACCTTTTTTTTTGTTTCAAAGTCGTGGAAGAATGAAAAAATTGAATAATAAATATTACATGTTCACAAAAAACACAACAAAAAATTTTTTCAGATCGGTGAGATTTCAATACACAATATTAGATGCGAAAAAGACTTTTGAACAGATTGATAAGGTAATATCAACTTTAGTTGGCATTTAAGATTTATTAATTTACTCATAAGTATCTGTACGACAGGGCCTACGGGCTACCCATCTCGCGGGCGAGTTGTGACGAAGCAGAAAAAAAATAACCTAACCCAAAAAAATCAAAATAAACTAAAAAAATACGTGCTTTAAAAGTGTTTTTAAAATTATTATAATAAAAAATATATAGAAAAATTTCGGAAAAATTAATAAAAAACAATCTATGCAATAATTATAATAAAATCTGTTGTGTATTTTTAGTTTCTTCTGTAAATGCTTGTAAGAAAATGGAATTCTATAATCATTCTTTTTTAAATTATAATCAGAAAGTTAACAAATTAGTTTGCTTATTAAATTTTAAGAATATTAATTTTACTTAGATTGATACCAGCTTACTTATATATATTTGAAAACGCATTTCTCTTGCGAGAATGTTATTAAAGACAAAATAATCACCCTATTGTATTTGAATTAAACAGCTATAACCTAAGACTTTTATGTATTTTAAAATTGATATAATTAATGTAATTAAGTATAATTTTTTATTCTTACAAATAAAATAAAAATAAAATATATATAAATTATCTTCGAATTATCCTTAAATGTAAATAACAAATTATCAAGTTATTATATATTATAATTGAAATAACTTTAAATCATCAAAATGATTTTTATAGTTTTAGACTTTATTAATATTTACATGAATAAAAATTATGAGTCATTAATTTTACTCATTTTAAAGAAAATAAAAATTATATTTTTACATACAATAAGTACTGACAAGTATTCAATCAATCAAGTATAAATAATATTTTTTCATATACAAGTATAAAAATTTAATATTTATGACTTCAATTTATTATTCATTTTTTATATTATACTTAAAAAGTCTTTTTAATCGTTTTGTCGTTATTGTTATGACGTGTAAAATCACGCTATTGAAAAAATAATTTTTATGACTTTTTTTTTTTATTTTTGTTTATTTATATTTTAAATTAAATAAATTATGCCTGGCAGACATGTAACTTAAAAAAAATATATATAAGCAATGAAAGGGAAAAGGGCAACGAGTATCCTCTTTTTTTTAAAAGTATTTTATCTGTCAGACTCAATTTGTTAGGGCTCAGGAAACATTGTATGCTTTGTGTTACATTTTATGGACATCATTACCTTGATCAATTTGCCTTTGGGATTAAATGATTTTTTTTGTAATATTCACAATTGAGAAATACCAACATTATAATTTGCTTAATAATAAATTATAAGGCTTAATAGTATAGCTAAAGTGCAAAATATTAAAGTAATAATAACCTTATTTTCTTATTTATTTTATATTCCACCGTTTTTTATAGCTTAGTTTTGTGTATAAGGAGAAATCGGTATTAAAGATGATTATTAATACAGGTTTTGTAAAATTACAAATTAATATTTTTTATGATAAAAATTTTTTAACATTAAAAGCTGAATAATTAAGTTTTTGAAAATTAAAGCTTTGAAATTATATATTAAAATTAGGTACTTATTATAAAAACTTGTAAGTGATAATTTATAAATTTCAATCAGATAATATATTTAAGACAAAAAACAAATAAATTTATGTTTATCGTACGATTAATATCATCATATTGAATTTTTAGCTGATTTACAATGTGCAAATGCTTTTAATTCACAAATGGTTTACACCCATTTTTAAACTTATAAATGATTAACAGGTGCAAATTGAGATTTTTAATTTAAAACAACTTTTTATCTTAGATTAGCAAAATAATGCGATTTAAGAACACATGTTTGCATATTACAAAATTTTCAAACCTTATAATACTTTTCTTGTTTTCTTAAAAATTTTATATTTTTATTTTTTTTTTTAATTTAATCTAATATTATAATAATATAGGGAGGGGGCGGGGGGTCTGAAGAAGATCTAAAAATCAAAATTCAATTTATACTCCAGTCAAATCGCGCTTTACGGAGTATTTTCACTGGCCAACATGATATTTGCTCTAATATATGTTTTTTGGGTCGCTGATTACGAAAATCGGGGTCTTTTCCGGGAAATATTTTCGGAACACCCTTAAATTTGCAAAAACTACCCCCAAAAAGAGGTTTTTTTGATAATATTAGCAAACTGAGTTTCTAGATTTAGCCAAGAATTGGTCTAAGAGGATTTTTTGGGTCGCGATCAAGAATTTGAGGTAATTTTTCAACAACCCCTAAAAGGGGTGCATTTATAGCAGACACTATTTTTAGGGGTTGTTTTTGCTAATTTAAGGATGATGAAAATTAACTATTCATTAAAAATTACCTCAAATTCTTGATCAGCGATCCAAAATTATATCCAGTTTGTGTAACTACACAACCAACGAGCATGAACATGTTTACTCATTACAGTAATAAATCCAAAAACCGAAATTACGTAATAAAGAGAATAATAGAATAATACGCGTTTAGGAAATCATAATAGTTTGGGTTTAGAATCTTAACATTCAGTAAAGGTGATAATTACAAATTATAAAAATAGGAAATTGTATTGTTTTTTGTGTGTCTATGCTGTAAGATTACAGATGTAAGTAAACATGTTCCATGCATTTTGGTTGTGTGTACACAAACCGGTTATAAGTTTTTGTTAATTATATATCTAAAATTAACCTATAGGTCTGATCAGGCCCTGACTCCCACTTTAAATTATTCTAAGTCCCTAAATCGAAAATATTCTAAGTCCATTTCACCCCCCCCCCAAAAACATCACTTTTTCACCCCCACCTAAAAACGTCAATATTTCACCCCCCCCCCTGCCGAACCAAACTTTTTCAAATACCCCATCCAATGAACATGTTCCATGTTTAAACCCTCTTAAACCAAGTCTTGGCTAAATCTAGAAACTCAGTTTGCTAATATATCAAAAAAACTGCTTTTGGGGGTAGTTTTTTCAAATTTAAAGGTGTTCCGAAAATATCGCCCGGAAAAGACCCCGATTTTCGTGATCAGCGACCCAAAAAATATATGGTAGAGCAAATCTCATGTTGGCCAGTGAAAATACACCCCTCCCCTCGCGATTTGACTGGAGTATTATTAGAATATGATCAAAATAATATATTATATCCATACCCAGAAAAATAAGGAACGGCCAAAGGGTTGCATACGATATTTCTTTGTCAGTGACAAGAAAATATGTAATTTACCATTATCATCAAAAACGATTAGGGAAATTCTGAGCAGCAGAAATGAATGAAAAGAAATAAGAATAGTTTTAGAATGAAAATGAAATAAGAATAGTTTAAGGATAGTATACGGGAGTTTAGTCGAGCTACCCAATAGGACGAGTCGTGGACATACGTCCTGCGTTGATAAAAATGTGTGATGTATATGTTTTTTGGTCTCCTGAAACCGAATCCGTGGAGCATTTTTAATTAAAAGTGGTACTACCCACTTTTATCCATGCAGGATGTATGTTCACGATCGGTTCTATTGGGCGGCAGGACTAATTCTTAAAGTAGATTACGGGAGCTGCATATACTCCAGTCAAAATACGGGTTTGGGTGTACTTACGGTTGCGAATACGAGATTTGCTCTAGCATAGGTTTGTTGGGTCGCTCAACACGAAGATCGGGGTCTTTTGGTAAAGTAAATGGGGCTTCACCCTTAAATTTGCAAAAACTATCCCCAAAAGGGGGTATTTTTGATGTATTCGCGTTCTGAGTCGATAGATTTTTCAAAGAATTGGTTTCTAAGGGTTTTTTGGGTCGATAATTAAGAATCTCGATGATTTTTTAAGGTAATATTAATATTTTACCCGGTGTTTTCGATATTTTCGCACTTTTTGCGACCAGATTAGGTCCATAAGGGTTTTTTGGGTCGCTGAAAACGAATTTCATGGATTTTTTTATGAGTAATTAATATATCACCCCTAAATTAGCTAAAACTACCCCTAAAATCTACGACCCAAAAAATCCTATGGACCTAATTTGGGCGTACAAAATGCAGTAATAGCAAAAACGACCCTTTTAGGGATAGTTTTAAGTAATTAAGGGATGATATATTAATAAATCATAAAAACTTCCGCGACATTCGTTATCTGCGACCCAAAAAACCCTATGGACCTAATTTGGGCATACAAAATGCAGAAATAGCAAAAACGTCCATTTTAGGGGTATTTTTAACTAATTTAGGGGCGATATATTAATTATTCATAAAAAAATCCATGAAATTGGTTTTCAGCGACCCAAAAACCCTTGTAGACCTAATCTGGTCGAAAAAAGTGCGAAAATCGCGAAAACACCCCTTTTGGAGGGTAGTTTTAGCTAATTTAAGGGTGAAATATTAATTTTACCTTCAAAAATCATTGAAATCCTTAATCAGCGACCCGAAAAACCCTTAGAAACCAATACTTGGGCAAATTTATCGACTCAGAACGCAAATATATCAAAAATACACCCTTTTGGGTGTATGGTTCTGAAAAAAACCTTATTTTCAATTTTTTTTACGTTTCAAGTCATTTGCAATTGTTTGAGCAAGAAAAAATCATTAACTATAGGCAGAATGAAATATTCTTGTATGATAAATGTATTTCTTTATTTATTTTATTTATTTATTTATTTATTTATTTTTATTTATTTCTTGTATTTCCTATATGATAAATATATCTTCTTTTGTGGCCATTTAGGAAAATTTCATTCCCGTGTAAATTTTATATTAACTACTGCTTTAACGTGGGATATGTTCATAGGCAGAGGTACTTAAAAAAAGCCCAAAAGAGCTTGGCCGAGTAAGATAGGCGAATTTGCACTCATAGGCATATATGAAAAAACTAACTAGGGCATGTTTTTATACCTAAAAAATAAAAATTTTTTGCGTTGGTTTTAGACCTCTAGCCCACCCCGTTGTCTCCCTATCTCAAAAAACGTGTAAAAATCGAGTTTTTCTTTGAGCAAATCTTTAAAATAGTATAACTTTGCAAGAAATGGAGCTTATATGACGTGCCTGGCATCGTTGAATGCGGAATCCAGCATATTTTAAAAAAAAATTTTTTTGCGCCGATACCAACCCTTGCGCCGCTCTCAAACACTTAAAACTGGATTTCAAAAAACGAAAAATATCGAAATTTCTAATTTTTTCCTACTACAAGGTTGATTGAACTGAATTTCTCATCAGTTCTTGGTAGTTATTTATCCAACTTTTAACCCTGGATACTTATTTTTTTTTTACAGGTGGGGCAACATGACGAAAAATCAAAAAAACCACTTTTTAATTTTTAAGCATTTTTATTTAATTACAATTGTTTGCCTGAACTTTTTAATTTAAAATAGCGATAAGGCCTAAAAAATATGATTTTTTATGAGGAATTTATTATATTTTTAAATACGGAAAAATTTAATAATCCTAATTTTTAATTATTCAGACACAAAGTTGTTTTTTAGCCTTATTTGAAATATAAAAACTCGCGGCATTTTTTTTGTGCATTAATAAAATTTTACATTTTTTCATTGCTGTATTTTGAAATTACGTGTAACATCGCACTACAAAGCGCATCGCGGTGTTGCATCACACTGGGAATGAATCAGTTGCGCGAGAGAACAAATCGTAGTCGTCGCGCGCCACTAATACTCCAGTCAAAATACGGGGAGGGGGTTTGTATTTTTACTGGCGAACATGAGATTTGCTATATTATATGTTTTTTGGGTCGCTGAACACGAAAATCGGGGTCATTTCGTAAAGAAATGGGGGCTTCACCCCTAAATTTGCAAAAAACTACCCCAAAATGGGGTGTATTTTACATAGTTGCACTTTGAGCTCAGATTTGCACCATACAGGTTTTTTGGGTCGCTGATCAAGAATTTCGACTTCTTTTTCTTAAATAATTAAAATTTCACCCCTAAATTGGCAAAAATTACCCCCGAAAAGGGGGTGTTTTTGCTATTTTCGCACTTTGAGCAACCAGGATATGTCCATATAGGTTTTTTGAGTCGCTGATTAAGAATTTCGACTTATTTTTCATAAATAATTAAAATTTTACCCCTAAATTGGCTAAAATTACCCCTGAAAAGGAGGTGTTTTTGCTATTTGGGCACTTTGAGCAACCAGGATATGTCCATATAGGTTTTCTGGGTCGCTAATCAAAAATTTCGACTTATATTTCATAAATATTCAATATTCATTTTTTTATAAAAAATTAATACTTACCTAAAAATAAATTATTATAGTGAAAATAAAATCAATAAATGAAACTTAATATATTTTTTTTTCTTTTATAATGCATGCTCAAGAAATATTGAATACTTATGAAAAATAAGTCGAAATTCTTGATTAGCGACGCAAAAAACCTATATGGACATATCCTGGATGCTCAAAGTGAACACCCATGTTAGGGGTAGTTTTAGCTATTTTATGGGTGAAATATTGAATATTTATGAAAAATAAGTCGAAATTCTTAATTAGCGACCCGAAAAACCTATATGGACATATCCTGGTTGCTCAAAGTGCGAAAATAGCAAAATCACCCCCTTTTCTGGGGTAATATTAGCCAATTTAGGGGTGAAATTTTAATTATTTATGAAAAATAAGTCGAAATTCTTAATCAGCGACTCAAAAAACCTATATGGACATATCCTGGTTGCTCAAAGTGCGAAAATAGCAAAAACACCCCCTTTTCGGGGGTAATTTTTGCCAATTTAGGGGTGAAATTTTAATTATTTAAGAAAAAGAAGTCGAAATTCTTGATCAGCGACCCAAAAAACCTGTATGGTGCGAACCTAAGCGCTCAAAGTGCAACTATGTAAAAAACACCGCAAATATTAGTGGCGCGCGACGACTACGATTTGTTCTCTCGCGCAACCGATTCATTCCCAGTGTGATGCAACACCGCGATGCGCTTCGTAGTGCGATGTTACACGTATGTCAAAATACAGCAATGCAAAAATGTAAAATTTTATTAATACACAAAAAAAATGCCGCGAGTTTTTATATTTCAAAGAGGGCTAAAAAACAACTTTATGTCTGAATAATTAAAAATTAGGATTATTAAATTTTTCCGCATTTAAAAATATAATAAATTCCTCATAAAAAATCATATTTTTTAGGCCTTATTGCTATTTTAAATTAAAAAGTTCAGGCAAACAATTGTAATTATATAAAAATGCTTAAAAATTAAAAAGTGGTTTTTTTGATTTTTCGTCATGTTGCCCGACCTGTAAAAAAAAAATAAGTATCTAGGGTTAAAAGTTGGATAAATAACTACCAAGAACTGATGAGAAATTCAGTTCAATCAACCTTGTAGTAGGAAAAAATTAGAAATTTCGATATTTTTCGTTTTTTGAAATCCAGTTTTAAGTGTTTGAGAGCGGCGCAAGGGTTGGTATCGGCGCAAAAAAAATTTTTTTTTAAAATATGCTGGATTCCGTATTCAACGACGCCAGGCACGTCAAAAAATCTCCATTTCGTGCAAAGTTATACTATTTTAAAGATTTGCTCAAAGAAAAACTCGATTTTTACACGTTTTTTGTGATAGGGAGACAACGGGGTGGGTTAGAGGTCTAAAACCAACGCGAAAAATTTTTATTTTTTAGGTATAAAAACATGCCCTAGTTAGTTTTTTCATATGCCCCAAAGTGCAAATTCGCCTATCTTACTCGGCCAAGCTCTTTAGGAGGGGGTCAAAAGTGTTTTAGATAATTGGAATTTAAAAGTCTGATTATAATTTCTGTTCAAAGACTTATAACAATTAGGGATTATAAGTTAAAACTGTGTATTAAGTTATTCTATGCTTTTTGGTTTATAAGTTTTTTAATCACTATAAGTTTTAACTTTTACTCTAATTTATTAGTTTTAGAATATTATTAATAACTGTTATAAATATCTTATCCTTAAACTACGAGAAATTACATAATTCATGTTCAACTATTTTGTTATTAAGCTAAATTTAAATATTGAATTTATTGATTACTTTTGATTACATAGTTTAATTATAAGTTACTACTGGATTTACCTGCATATACGTAATAATTGTACAAATATGTCAATATTTATTAAACAAATTGTAAAATTACATTTTGTACTGGCGAATAAATAACGCTATCTACTATTATTATTAAATTAAATTGATTGATACGTAATTTCATATTATACAGCACTTTTAAATCATAAGATCAAATTCATTCATTTTTATATATGCTAAAAGAATATATTATATACCCTTGTAATGACAAAAGAACACAATAATTACTAACAGACCTTTTTATTTGTTCAATAACTAAAAAAAAGGGTTTAAATAAAAGATAATAAGGGTTTTTTAAAAATAATTCTATAAATGCATAAATAACGAAATAAGTAAATAAAAATCATCCTAATTACTAACAATGTAAATTAATAAAATATTTAAAGAGAAATAAAGCTATAAGATTTAAAAGATCGAACGATATTCACGACGCGTGTGGGTTCAAGTTTCTTTTGAAAGGTGTTAAATTACAGCAATGAAATAGTGGTACTATTTTGTTAACAATATATCGGATCGTCGATATAAAATTTTATAGTGTATGTATTGTAAAAATAACCCTTTTATTTTTTTTCTCATCGAATGAGGGCAGATTCAGTACCAATATAGTGCCTTAGTTAATACCGCAAAAGCAATCAAAAAGAAACAAGATAAAAAATACAAAATTAAAAATAAAATATATAAGAACAAAGGAAAGCGAAATAAGGAAACGAAGAAAAAATGTGTACGTTCAAGAGGAGAATAAGGTAAAAATGCGACAAACTTATATATACGTGAGAGACCACGTGCATAAAAGTGTTAACTTTGCCGATACTACTTTTTTTTTTCTGGATTTTGAAAATAAGGTTTACATTTGTGTGTTTCTGTGACTATGTGTATAAGAAAGAGTAAGAAAAGAATCATGTCTACACGAATCTGTCGTCAAGACGAGAATTATCTTCCGTCGCATCAAAACTCCGCGCGCGAGAACGAGAATCGCAAAAAAAAAATAACCAATATACTTATAATGCTACATTCCACATTCAAGTTACTTTTGTATATATTTAAAGTACACTTGGGTATTTACTTCAGAAAACAGAAAGTTGTTGTATTCTTCAAGTATGTAAGATTTAACTGATTAATTCTATATATAGGTATGTGTAATATATATAAAAAAAAACGTTTTTTAAATAAAAATTTGCGAATGAGAAATCAAGAAATAATTTGGATTCAATGCAAATTTCAGATGTAATGGATATTCCAATTAATCAAGACATATAAAATTTATTTATTTTATTTTTTATTTTAAAATTATACAAATAAAGTGAACTGATCTTTTAATTGATTTCAAAATTTCTTGTTTATATTTTATTAAATATTATTGAAATTGGTATTTTTGAAATATTATGCTGGTGTATGATGCAAGTGAGATATTAAATTTTTGCGTTTTTCAACATTTTACGAAAATTAGAGGGAAGGATTTTAAAATTTTGTGTTATTTGACACAAAAAACTAATCGAAATTGTAAGACTCTATTAAAGACTTAAAAAAATTAGATTAAAAATCACATGGAAACCTACATTGTAAGGCTCAGAAGGCCCATTAAGGGTAAAGGGGATGTTTATTTACCAGAGTTTTTTCTGAATATTTGGCTTCCCAAACATTTAGCTATCCCTTTGATAGAGTTTACTTAAAATTAAAATATTTAAAATATACCATCGATTGAACTTTCACACCTCAAATCTTATTTTCAATCTTCTCAACCAATTTTTCATGAACTTATTAAAATTCTTTTTTAAATATTCAATAAAAAAATAACAAAATCCTGAATTTCAAAGATTATTAAAAATTCTTTTTTAATGAAGCAGATAATAGGTGGGCAAAACTAAACCGACAAATCCTTGTTAGCTTTCAAAAAAAAAAAATTCCATACAAAATTTTGTTATTTAGCACCTGAGTAGCTAAAATGAGTTTTAAAAAAGTAATTTAGAATATATATTTTTGATTGATAGTCAATTATCAAAAGAATATGTAAATAATAAAAAGTAAAAATTATTTCTTAATTAAGATAATAATAGAATTTTTCAACAAAAAAAAAATCTCAGAGTATATTATAAATTGCTATATAATTATTCCATCAACATGATACAAGCTATGATTTTATAGGCAAAAAAAAAATATAAGAAATATAGTGTCTGTTAATATAATAAAAAATAATTAGAATACAAAAACATGAAATTAAAGATGATAGAAGGGAATAAAATATGGTTTATACGTATTCTTTCATCAGCTGCTACGTTAAATGTATGATGGTATCGTGCCTAAGGCAAATTGCTATATCTATCAATATATATAACTCATGATATAGGGTAAGCAATGCCACCTTATCCTGCGATATGGATATTTAAATAATATAAACCACCTTCTTATAAGTATATCATACGCGAAAAACAGTAGAAATGATAATTATTTTTCACAGTAGGGAAAATCATTTTATCACGTAAGGATTTCTTTATTCAAACGTATGGTTAAATAAATATATATCAGCTATTTTATGTTCATAAAGAACAAATGGAGAGAATTTAAGAAATGGACTAGCTTTTCATTTAGCGTATATAAATTTACTAATACACTAACATTTTATAGAATATTTAGATCGCGTGGCTTAGACACATTATGAAATAATATACATATTTATATATAAGTAAAACACTTAAAAAGACAAGTGTATAAGATACACAAATACCATGTAAATTTAAGTTTTAATTTAATAGAAAAAAAGATAGTTATGTAATTATTTGATAAGGATTTTAGTGTTTAAGTTGGTTGTATGTAACAGTTAACTTGCATATTTCAAGAAAATTGATGTTTTAATTCTGAGTGTACAAAAATATTTAACAAATTACAAAGTTTTCAAGCTAGAACTTTAGTCTTCAAGCTACCAAAGTTATAAAAAAAATTAATTTTTTTTTCTAGTAGGAAATGTAATAATTTGCAAAAGCGCACAGCTTTATAGGTATTCATATAGAACGAGGTCAAAAATGTCTAGCAGTCATCTGAACACCACCATAACCAAAATATTGTTTGTTAGGTCAGTCAAGTGTCAGACTCTTTCTGAAAAGAGGAGACCACTACCTTTAGAAAACCAAAGTACAATCCATAGTTATGGATGAACTTAAGATGAAAACACACACCCAATACCCTTCGTTAATTCAATGGGTATCCTGGGCTTAGAAACATAGGGCTGACTGTTATAAAATGTGTTCTCGTAACCAAGAAGTATGGTACATGTTCACTTAGTTATTATTCATGCACAGTTTCAACATATACTATACTCCCTAATTATTATAAGTCATAGAACCAAAATAATTATAAGTCCCTAAATCGATACTATAAGTCCATTTGACCCTCTTCCCCCATAAAAACGTTACCTTTTCACCCCCCCCCCCCCTATACTGCAAAAAATATTACGCTGCGATCCTGAAAATTTATCCAAAAGCTTTTGTTTGTTCTTATGTTTTTGGTGAAAGTGTCACCCTTCAAACCCCGTAAACCGAAAATTTTGAAATTTCCGTGTAGATTCGTTCTGTGGTATATATCATTCTTGCTATCATAAATTTTTTTAGATTCTGAAAAATAAAATCTTAAGTTTCGTGCGATTGCATGATCCATCCAAACTTTTAGATAAGGTTCGAATTTATGCGTCTTTTGTCTTTAATTTTCATCATTATAATATAGCATCACTTATCGTAAATCCATAATGTAAGAGTACTGAGGATGAACAGAAGTATCTTCGTATACTTATTAACATGGAACATGTTTATAGGGAGGGGGTACTTCAGAACATGAAAATTAAGGGAGGATCAAATTAGTCCTATTTAAGGGGGGGGGGTGGTCAAATATGTCCTATTTAAAGGGGGTGTTCAAATATGTCCTATTTAAGGGGGGTGTTCAAATTTTTCCTATTTGAGGGGGGGGGTCAAATATACGGTCTTTGAGTGCTGGACGTGGTATTTTCGAAGTCAAATGACAAAAAAAAATTATGGGTTGGCATTAGTATACACTAATACTATATTTCGTAGTATAAGTTAAGGCGAAATACGGAGATCTCTCATTTATACCAACCTATGAATTTAATTTTGTCATATGACTTTGAAAATACCACGTCCAGCACTCAAAGACCGTGTATGTCCTATTTAAGGGGTGTGGTCAAACTGGTACTATTTAAGGGGGGTGGTCAAATTTGTCGTGTTTAAGGGGGGGGGGGGGTCAAATGAAACTTAGAATAATTAGGAGACTTTGAAAAATCTGAGCTTAAGGATGTTGCTCACCTTTTTTGTTTGAGTACAGATTTTAATAAAAGTTGGTATATAACAAGAAAGCATATTAAAAAATACATATTTAAAATTAGAAGATCCTAGGGTGACTCCTTCATTATTAAATAATTAAAAATAATTTTGCTTCTCCGAGCATCTTATACACGTGATTCTTATGGGACGACATTTTACAATAAAAAATTTAAGTATTTTTTGAGTACAGTTTTTGATAAAAAAATTATAACATATAAAAAACATATCGTAGAATATAATTATTCAATTTATTTTAGACTAGGGTGGTTTGTTTATAACGAAAATTTTATTTATTTAACAATGCTATCGTATAATTGTGCGCGCGCAAGGTTCTCGCTTCTATAGTAATATGATAGAAAGAGAGAGTAATAGTTTCTTATGCCTATTATCCTCAGCTTGGTAGTTATCATCCTTAAGGGCTTAAGATAATACAGGTTTATGGACTTAAAATAATATCGATTTAGGGACTTGGAATAATATCGATTAAGGGACTTGGAATAATTCAGGTTTAGGGAATCAAAATAGTTTGGGTATAGAATCTTAACAGCTAGTAAGGTGATAATTACAAATTAGAAAATTAGAAAATTCTATTGTAATGTTGAGTAAAATTTGTATTATACCTAGTTCTCAGCTGGAAATAAACATGCTCCATGCATTTAGGTTGTGTTTACACCGGTTATAAGTTTTATAAATTGATTTTTACTTCCAGGCAAGCAGATTGATTAGAAAGATTCTATAGTTACCACCTGGATTAAATTCTATATCCCATGTGATCCACACGTTTGATTATACCTCTCATAATTTCTTCCCGAAGTATTGTATACTTATTTCCCTTGTCTAACTTTTTGTTATATTTTTTCTCAATTAAAAATCGTTTTCCAAATACTTCGCATACAAATGTCCTATATTATCGATTTTTGGTTCAGACTCAATATATATTTTATTTAAATAATAAAAATCGATTAATCTAAAACAAATATCATAGCAGTAATTCAATGTTCTAAGGATACCTTGCTTCACAATCATATATTATTATATTCAGATTTTGATGACCACTTACTCTCAGAATAAATCTATTTAATTATATGATTTAATTTAGAAATAGAAAATTATTAAAAATCTTAGAGAAAGCTACATAAATATTTCTACACTGAAAAAAAAATCCGCTTGCCGCAAGCGGATTTTTCCACTTGCCGCAAGCGGAATTCCGTTTGCCGCAAGCGGATTTCCGCTTACCGCAAGCAGAATTCCGCTTGCCGCTAGCGGATTTTTTTGTTTTGTTTAAACCATTGCAAATGGCTTGAAACGTAAAAATAAACCTTAAAAAAATTATTTTTTTGAATTCAAAACTTCATAAAACTGAATTTTAAAGCTCAAAAGTTAAAAAAATCTTTTTAAAAATAAAGATTACTTATTTAGCTTTTAAAACTTTTTTAAGTGGAATTATTATTGAAAGGTAATAATAAAAAGTTTAATAAAATATATTTCATTAATTACTAGCTTTAGAAATTACCGAAAACAGCTGAAAACAACTTCAAACCTAAATTAACCAATTTTGGATCATTTTTAAAATAACCAAATCAGTCTCGTTTTTTAAGGATTTTGTTTATTACTAATTTTTTTACAGATTTTTTTATTATTTACTTTAACTGTACATATTTTAAAGTATTATTTTTCTGTTAAAAATAATTTTTCTTTTAATTTTTAGCGTCTTAGAACAGTTAAATATTGGTTTTTTTAAAAATTCATAGACTTGCGATGGTAGCGATCTTACTCGACACAAAAAAAATTGAACACATCACTTTTGAACACCTAAATTAAAACATACAAAACTCAACACACAATATTTTTTACACTAATTATTGCACGCGATTTAAATTAAACACAAAATTTTCAGCCCATTTTATTTGACACAAATTCAAAACAAAAAACTAAAATTTAATTAGTTTTTACACGATTTGCATAAAAAATTTTTGTGTCGAATAATACGTGTCAAAAAAATTTGTGTTGGATTTAAATGGTGTGGAAAAAATAGTGTTAAAAAAAATGCGTGTTGAGTTTTGTGTGTTTTAGTCTTGTGTTCAATTTTTTTCGTGTTGAATAAGATCGGTACCCTTAGGATTTTTCTAGCAGATTCAAATGATGTTATAAACTGGACTAAAAGACGTATTCCCTAGTAATTTTTAATTCTAGTAGAATTCGAACTCCCTATTTATTTTAATATTTTAATATGCTTTGCAGGAGAAAAATTCATTTTTTAAGATTTTTAGGGTACCAGTTATGAGGGGACCAATTTTTAAAAGTTTTGCAGTCTTCAAGAAAAAATTTTCTGAATAATATTTGCAAGAATTACTTATATATTTTTTCCACGAGATTTCGTTGAAAGCACTATAGTTTTTTTATCTGGGATTTTTCTTTGCCATAAAATCTTTAGTTTCTATTTTTACTAGCTTTGTCCAATCTTATAAATTTGTATTAGTACCCCATTTGAGCCTAAAGAGTTTGAAATATTTAAAATTATCTTGAATAAATAAATAGATAGGAAAAAACTGCTTAAAAAAATGCGAAATCGTTTCGTCTGAAGATGAAAATTCACTGACTTATCAAATTTTTAAGTTATTGTGCTTCAAGTAACGTGTAATTGAGATTGTAGGAGAATTTTTGCAAAATCTTTAATTAACGATAACTCGTTTATTAAAAAACAAAAAATTTTAGCATTTTTTCGAGTGTTTTTTCCCTGACTATTTATTTATTAAAGATAATTTTAAATATTTCAAACCCTTTAAGCTCAAATGGGCTACCAATGCAAAATATATAAGATTGGACAAAACCAGTAAAAATAGAAACAAAAGATTTTATGGCTAAGGAAAACAACAGATAAAAAAACTATTGGTTTCATCGAATTTCCGAGGAAAAAATATATAAGTAACTCTTGCAAATATTATTCAGATAATTTTTCCTTGAAAACTGCGAAACTTTTAAAAATTGGTACCTTCATAATTGGTACCTTAAAAAACTAAAGAAATGAATTTTTCTCCTGTAAAGCGTAGTAAAATGTTAAAATAAATAGTGAGTTTGAATTGTACGGAAAAAATTACTTGGGAATATACCTTTTAGTCCAGTTTATAACATCATTTGAATCTGCTAGAAAAATCTCAAGTCCATGAATTTTTCAAAAACCCAAATATATAACATTTGAACTGCTCTAAGACGTTAAAATAAATTAAAAGAAAAATTATTTTCAACAAAGATATTACTTCAAAATATATAAAATTAAAGTAAATAATAAAAAATCTGTAAAAAAATTAGTAATAAACAAAATCATTAAAAACGAGACTGATTTGGTTATTTTAAAAATGATCCAAAATTGGTTAATTTAGGTTTGGAGTTGTTTTCAGCTGTTTTTGGTAATTTCTAAAGCTAGTAATTAATGAAATATGTTTTATTAAACTTTTTATTATTACCTTTCAATAATAATTCCACTTAAAAAAGTTTTAAAAGCTAAATAAGTAATCTTTATTTTTAAAAAGATTTTTTTAACTTTTGAGCTTTAAAATTCAGTTTTATGAAGTTTTGAGTTCAAAAAAATAATTTTTTTAAGGTTTATTTTTACGTTTCAAGCCATTTGCAATGGTTTAAATAAAAAAAAAAAATCCGCTTGTGTCAAGCGGAATTCCGCTTGCGGCAAGCGGATTTACGCTAGCGGCAAATGGAATTCCGCTAGCGGCAAGCGGAATTCCGCTAGCGGCAAGCGGAATTTTTTTTCAGTGTATGTATAAATAAAAAAATATATAGTTCTAGAAAATTTTTTTAAAATAAAGAATCAATAAAATTAAAGATATAGTAGTAAAATCATGAATTGATTTTTTTAATATATAACTTGCTTATTAAATCTGATTTTGTGCATGATTTTATTAGTTTTCAAGACACGACGTATAAAAGTTTTGATTTGTATATTTAATGGATAAATATATTTCTTGATAACCTTTAAGCAAAATTTTCTTCTCTTTTTTTTTTAAATTTAATATATCGTTTGTAAGAACTAGTTAAATAAAGATCAGTTTATAATACATGGAAGGAGCAATTTATCGAACGGTGAAGTATATTTTTTTATTGAAGAAAAATATTTTTTTTTCACATTCAGCATAAATGATAGAAAATTACTAGATATTTTACGAGTATATAATATCATGTATAATAAAATATTTTCATGTAATATTGAAATATGAAGAGTAAGAGAAGCAGCAAGCATAAACCTATAAGGAATATATATATTTTTTTGAAAAATTAAATAAAACTACTCTTTTATTCATAATTGAGAATTTTTTTTTTTTCATTGATGAAAGGTTTAAAATGTATAATGGGAAAAATCTAAGATATTTTCTGATGCAAGAAATTGTAAATTATACTTTTTTTATGCTAAAAATTCTTTATTGATTGATTTTTAACGATGTATAATTGAATGCAATAGAAAATATCTTCTTGTACGATTATATTATACTCGTTGATTTACAAATTGTATATCAAGTTTGGATATTGTATATTTTATGATTTCAATAAATTTAACAGAAAAATAATATTTTTTATTATTTTTATTTTTACATAATTAATATTTTTAAATTTAATATTCATTTAATTATATTTAAAAAACTCCTCGTAATTATCAATCTAATGTAAAATTTTCATTTCTCGAAAGAGAAATGACTTTTCAACTTTATTTAAGCATCTTAATTGTAAACAAATTTCAAAGAGATATTTTGCAATAAATTAAGTTTTATATATAAATGCTAATAGATTATTCATTTTTTTTTTGAATGCAATGTATTGTGTTGGTTACTTTTCTTTTTCTTTCGGTATTTTTCATTTCTTCAAAAAATAACCGTTTTTAACAAAAGCGCCACTAAGTATTACTCCTTTAATGAGTCTAATGAATAATAATCGTAATTTCTAATATCTTATTAAATCTTTATTGATTTTTTAAGAATTTTCATGTATCGTGATTTTTGAACCAGAGGTACTAATTTTAATATTCTGGAATAAAATATTTTCATACTGGATTGTCTTTTAAGTCTTTGAAGTATTTTCTGTTTATAGTCAGATTGTATGCATGATGTATAGTCAAGGAAAGTAGGTAAAATCTGGAAGCAGTAATTTGAGGTAAGCAGCAGATACTTGATGTAACTTGAATTTTGTTAAAAAAGGTGCCTAGTACCAAAGTAAAGAACTTTCGTTAGTTGCCATAAGGGTGGGGGAAGGGGGGGGGGGGGGTGGAACTTATTGGGGGAGGTTAAAAAAAAAATAACGTAATCAATCGATAAATTACCATTTTTTAAGATAAAAACATTCATTGCAATTTTTCATAAAAATGCACCCCTTCCGAGTTATAGCGCAATGAAAAGTGTGATTTTTGCCAAAAAAATTTTAAATTTCTTAGTTTTTTTAATTTTACTTGAAATCTGGTAGAATTACAAAAAAAATTATACATTACTAATATGAAGTATTTTCGTTGACAAAGACAGTGGTTTTTTTTTTCGTACGATTAATATTAAAGGAGATATGACAAGACAAAAATGCACACCCAGCTTGAACGAGCTAAAAGTCGAAAAAAAATGACGACAAAATCTAACCTTGCAATCTTTTTAGAAATAATTTGTTATTTTCATATTTCCATAGCAGTAAGTTGGAGCTGATCATCTAAAAATTTTTTAGTCACTTTTGTGGATGTCTGAGAGATCAAAATCCGAAAATTTGATTTTTAACAATAAATCTTTATTAAATTTAAAGAAATAGATGAAAAATTTGGATTGCCAGGGAAAAACCACTCCAAAAGAAAAAAAAACTTTTCTTTTTACGATGAAATTTAGCCAAGTTATCGTCAATTTAAGATTTTGCCCAAATTCGTCTTAAAAAAGATTGAAATCTTATTGAAAAAAGCCTGTTTCTGAACTTTAAACATGCATTACTCGCTTGATTTTCATCGTAAAATAATAATTTTTTTTTTTAAATCAATTAATTTTTCCCTGGCAATTCATTTCTTTATGAAAAAAATCATTTTTATGTACCAAATTTCAATTTTTAGGTCAAAAACTGTGTTAAGTAAATCTTGCTACTTACAGTTTTCAAAGGCTTTTGACCTAAAAATTGAAATTTGGTACATAAAAATGATTTTTTTCATAAAGAAATGAATTGCCAGGGAAAAATTAATTGATTTAAAAAAAAAAATTATTATTTTACGATGAAAATCAAGCGAGTAATGCATGTTTAAAGTTCAGAAACAGGCTTTTTTCAATAAGATTTCAATCTTTTTTAAGACGAATTTGGGCAAAATCTTAAATTGACGATAACTTGGCTAAATTTCATCGTAAAAAGAAAAGTTTTTTTTTCTTTTGGAGTGGTTTTTCCCTGGCAATCCAAATTTTTCATCTATTTCTTTAAATTTAATAAAGATTTATTGTTAAAAATCAAATTTTCGGATTTTGATCTCTCAGACATCCACAAAAGTGACTAAAAAATTTTTAGATGATCAGCTCCAACTTACTGCTATGGAAATATGAAAATAACAAATTATTTCTAAAAAGATTGCAAGGTTAGATTTTGTCGTCATTTTTTTTCGACTTTTAGCTCGTTCAAGCTGGGTGTGAATGGTTGTTTAACGAAAAAAAGTTATGGGCAAAATAATTTTTTTTCTGTACAGTAGCCACGAAAGTACGATTTCCTCGCTACTGTCGCAGAAAAATTTTATACAGCCCTTGTCCATAAATAAAGAATGCCCCAAATCGTAATTTACGTGTGATTTGGGCAATTCTTTACTTTTCTGGACACGAGCCGTAAATATACTATTCCATAATTTTTTTAGCGCCATTTGGGCTAAGTTGCTTGGGAAAAAAATCCTTTGGTGAAAAGTCAGAACACTTGTTCCTAAATATGTCCAGCAATTTTTGTCCCTATCGGGTAATTATTGTTTATGCTTTAGCCTGATAAGGTTGGGTAAAATCGTGTATTTTTTAAAACATTTTCAGTTTTTGGCCAGCAGCGTGAACATTATTTTTCATTACACGCTGCAAAAAAGATCTACTTTCTTACTTTCGGGCGATCTTTTTTTCGCTTTTAATGAAAAACTATGTGTTCAACACGGGAAAAAATGCAGGAAATTTTACTTTCAATGCTGTCTGAACTCGTTCGCTACGCTCACTCGTGCATACAACTGCATTGAAAGCCAAATCCTACTTTTTTTCCCTTGTTGAACAAATAGATATATTTTAAACAGCCAAATTTTTTAGTATTTATTTCAAGTTGTTTGTAATTCAAGTTTTTGTTATAATTTTTCTTCTGCAAGCAGATTTGGCCGTTTAAAATTGCCTATTTTATGTTTATAACGGTAAATGCTCTTTAAAAATGGCCGATCCAATTGAAATTTTGCATATGACATGAAATTTCGGCGTTAATCTTAGCTTTGAAATGGTTTATTGTACATATCGTTATCATTAGCCAAAAAAAAAGTTATAGCCAATTAAATTCCTTTTTTTTCAGCAATTCCAAAAAATTTTTATACTTAATCCATTAGGTCCCTGAAATTTGGCATGAAAAATTTTCATACAGTACCTTATGTTTAGATGATAACTCAATAAAATGCTGCTATAAAATCTCAAATTCCGACTTTTTTCAGCTGTAAATTAGCCGTAAAACCTAAAATAAGTAATAAAAAAGGTACAAAGATTTGTGTTTTTTTCGTGTAAATATTTAATTTAACGGAAAATTTTTACACGACAAATGTTTATAGGCAGGGGGTTTTTTATTTGGGGGGGGGGGATGAACTCAGAATTATTTTAATTTAAAGACTTAGAATTATTTGAGTTTAGATTTAGAAGTAAAAATTATTTTCATTTACGGACTTTGAATAATTTTGATTTAGGGACTTAAAATAATTTTTAATTCCAAACTTAGAATAATTTCAATTAAGGGGTAAAGAATAATAAGGATTTTAAGAGCTAAAAACTATTTTTTTGTCTGGCTTAAGGCAAGTTTTTTTGCAATGAGCGCTATTTTAAAGGATTGTGCATTCAGTGGCGGATCTAGAAAATTTTTGGGAGGGAGGGGGTGATTTGAATCAAATTACAAAAAATTTACTAAAAAAGGACCTTAAAAAGTTAACATGGAACATGTTTATAGGGAGGGGGTACTTCAGAACTTAAAATTAAGGAGGGCGGACAAATTTATCCTATGTAAGGGGGGAAGGGGTCAAATGAGACTTAGAATAATTAGGAGACTTTGAAAAATCTGGGCTTCAGGACTTAGGATAATACAGGTTTATGGACTTAGAATAATATCGATTTAGGAACTTTGAATAGTTCAGGTTTAGGGAATCAAAATAGTTTGGGTTTAGAAACTTAATAGCTAGTAAGGTGATAATTACAAATTATAAAATTATAAAATTTTGTAATTTTGAGTAACATTTGCATTGTACCAAGTCCTCAGCTGGAAGTAAACATGTTCCATGCATTTAGGTCGTGTTTACGCAAACCATTTTTAATAGGGGGGGGGGGTGTCCTTCCCCATGCGAGGGGTTGAATTAATTTCTCAATAGTAAATATACAATAAAATATTTTAAAAAAATTGATCCAAATACAAAAAAATAATGAGGTCATGTTTTTTGTATTTTTTCTTATTCTGGGAGTAGTTTTAACCCCCCTATTATTAAACCTTATATCTCAATACCGGGGCATAAGCAATTTTTTTTACATTCTAGGGTACTTTTTACACCCAGGGTTGCAAATCTTGTTACTATTTCGGCTGTAAAAAGAAAAGGGGCAAAAAAAATTTAATAACGTTTTTTTCACTTTTTTAAATTTAGGGGTAGTTTTCACCCCCCCCCCCCCTGGGGAGGGATGTAATTAATTTCATAATAGTAAATACACGATAAAATATTTTCAAAAAATTGATCCAAATACGAAAAAAATAAGGAGGTCATATTTTTTGTATTTTTTCTTATTCTGGGGGTAGTTTTAACCCCCCTATTATTTTACCTTATATCTCAATTTCAGTCCATAATAAAATAAAAAAAAATCTTCATTAACTTTTCTAAAAAAATGGCATTAATTTGATAATTTTAGCAAAAATTCCAAAATATTTAAAAACAACCCCTAAAAAATGGTAGTTTTTACTGTTTACAGGGTGATTGAGAAATTTCTGACATTAAAATCGTAATCAGTGACCCAAAAAAACCCTAGTACCTATTTTCATCAAAACTCATTTAATATTTCCCAAAATATTAAATATTTATTTATTTTTGTCCAAAAAAAACAGTTTGGCAAATTTTTACAACATTTTGGATTGCAACCAACCAAAGTTGTTTACTTCTGAACTTGACACCTTTCTTGACAACTTGCAAAAAGTTTCAAGTTGATCTGAATTGCCTCAAATTACTGCTTCATTTTACAAAAAAATTTACTTAGGGAAAGTACGACGAATACTCCAGTTAAGTCAAAACGCGGGGGATGGGGTGTATTATCTCCTACTGACATGAGATTTGTTATACTATATGTTTTTTGGGTCGCTGATCACGAAAATCGGGGTTATTTCCGGAAGATATTTTCTGAACACCCTTAAATATGCAAAAACTACCCCCAAAAAGGGTTTTTTTTTATATATTAGCAAACTGAGTTTATAGATTTAGCCAAGAATTGGTCCTAGGGGGTTTATTGCGTTGCTGAACAATAATTTCAGGTAGTTTTCAATGAATAATTAATATTTCACCCTTAAATTAGCAAAAATTAACCCTAAAAGGGGGTGTTTTTGATATTTTCCCACTTTGAGCGACCAGATTAGGGCCTTACAGGTTTTTTGGTTCGCTGATCAAGAATTTGTGGGAATATTATCGATTCCATTAGGTATTTTGGGACTGCTGGAACTTAATTTGTGGTCAAAAATTATTTTTTAGGGTATTCCCTTTCACCCTTTAATCCTTTAAACATATAAAAAAAAGTTTTTTTAAAAAATTTATATTTTTTTATTTTTACACCGTCTAGTAGGTAATTCAAGTCACTGAATCTAAATCTGGAGTCAAATACTATTTTTGAGGGTTGTATTACCCTCATTTTCAACCTTGCAACTCTTAAAATACCATTTTTTTTTTTAATTTTCTTTTTAATTTTTATCGATTCCAGTAGTATTTTGGGCTGCTGAATCTAATCTGCAGGATCAAAAATTATTTTTGAAGGGTGTATCACCTTTGTTTTTATACTTAAAAAACTATTTATTATATTTTTTAAGAACGTTTATTATTACCAAATAAATTTTTTTCTGGATATTGTTATGCAAGACTGGAAAAGATTATAAGAAGATTATAAAGGTTTGTTGGGTAAATTATTGTTTGTTTGATTATAAGTAACTTTACATTTTTAAAAGAAAATGAAACATTTATATTTGTTTAAATTTTCTTTGATAAATGTTTTATTTGAAGTGCAAATGTAAATAACGTAATATCTGACAAACAATTAATTTTCTACTACTGCACTTTTAGATATAGTGGCCCAAAATACCTACAAATCAAACATTGAAAAAAAAGTTAAAAAAAAATAATGGTATTTTTAGGTTTAAAAAGGTGAAAATAAGGGATTTACATCTCTCAAAAACATTTTCTGACGCCATATTAACCAAGGAACATGTTCATTGAATGGGGTATTTGAAAAAGACCAGCCCGGGAAGGCAGGGGTGAAAAAATGACGTTTTTAGGGGGGGGGGGGGGGGTGAAATGAACTTTTTCGTAAAAACGTAAAATTTTTTTGTTGAAAATTAATTATTATACCAAAAATGTAATAAATAATCGAAAATTACGAAATCTATGATAGAATTCACTCTGATGTAACGATGCTCTGATGTCTTGTAAATTTTAAAAATATTAAAGCAACAGCATTTTCAACAACCTTGTTTACAGAAAATCGTATAACTATCATTAATAATTTTAACATGGAACATGTGTATTAGGGTTGTTCACAAAAAAAAAGTGCTCCAAAAATGTTCTTCCTGAAGTATGTTGAAGTTTAGGTGACAAAATGATCCCATACTAATTTTCAGCTCATTTGAGAACGATTTAGGGGTCGCACAAACCCAGGGTAGCTCTCAAGAAGTTTTTCGAGTTTAGCGACACCGAAAACATATTAGGAAGTATAGGAAACGTATTTTGAAAAAAATTTTTGTCGTTCCCACTAATTGTCGGTATTAGCGCCAACCTCTTGAGAGCTACTCTGGGTTTGTGCGACCCCTAAATCGTTCTCAAATGAGCTGAAAATTAGTATGGGATCATTTTATCACCTAAACTTCAACATACTTCAGGAAGAACATTTTTGGAGCACTTTTTTTTGTGAACAACCCTATATGGTCCTGTGTATATGGAGAAGCTACCCTATGAATCTGAAAATCAAGGGGGGGGTCAAATAAGACTTATGTTAAATTCGATTTAGGGACTTAAAATAATTCAGGTTTAGGGACTTAGAATATTTTTGATTTAGGGACTTGGAATAATTCAGGTTTAGGGAATCAGAATAGTTTGGGTTTAGAATCTTAACATCTAGTAAAGATTATACTTACAAATAATAAAAATAGCAAATTTTATTGAAATTTTACATTTATGCATTATACTGCTATAGAAAACATGTTCAATGAATTTAGGTTGTGTTTACACAAATCTGTTATAAAATTTTTTTACGAATTTGAAATATTATTAACAGCAATCAATAGAAACTTAAATGCCTTATTAATAATTAAAAAATACGTTGTCCAGAAACTAATTACTAGTTGATTACAATTTTAAGATATGCTTAGCTAATTTTCTGTTAATTAATTTTTATGGCCAATATTAAACTTATTGATTGTAATAAATAAAAAAAAATGAGTTTTTTATTCAAAAAAAAAATTTTACAAATATATTGTAATAAAGTAATTTGTTCTGATTCATTAAATTTATGTTAAAAATAAAAATTTACAAGTTTCTCACACAAAATCTAAATTATGCATAAAATTTATAAAAATAATAAGTGCAGAACTAAAGTAAAAAAGAATAAGAAATAATAAAAAAAATTTGTGTTCAAGTATTATAAAAAAAAAAAAAATTCATAAAATTATATAATATTCACAATAATGAATACCCTGTAAAAATCCTGTAAATTTTCTTAAAGTTTTTTTTTTAAAATAATAATATAAGTGCAAGAAGCCATGTAATTTAGTACGATTACGTAAATGTCATGTTTGTAAAAGCCTTAAGTAAACGTTTAAATACATTATGTGTGCAAGCATTTACAAGCGCCGATAATTTCCATAGTTATTTAATAATAATAAAAAAAAAAAAATTTTTTTTACCCACTTATAATATAAATATATCATGTGCTAAATACAATACACACACACACACATATGTAATAATTACGTACTTCTGTACAAATATACAGAAATTAAAGGTTTAATTTTCTTGAGAAACATAAAAATTATTTTCTTAACAAAAGAAATATTACGTACTAAAGCTCCACGTATACAATGTCTTTTTTTTCTTTTTTTTACAGCTATGGGGAAAAATATAGTAACGGGTTAAAAAAACGAACCTTCGGGGCTAATGCGAAGTTTGTTCTTTTGATTTTCCAATAAGAAATTCATGTGCACATATTATATTGGTATAAGTTATCGTTTGTGTGGTGTATAAAATACAGAGAGACTCAACAACCTAGCAATTATTAGTCATTCTTCGCAAATAGCTGATAGTTAACGATAATTATCTGCCACGTTGGTTGGGGTAATATCGCAAATTTTAATCTATATATACTGAGGTGTACTATTATATATTGAGTGATCGTGCAAACCAAACACATTTTAATTTTAATTTAACTTCTGTGTTGTTATACTGGCTCATTTCCTTGCTTAATTATCATTAGAACTTTTTTTCTCAATGTTTTTTATTTATAACTTCAAAAATAACTTCATTGAAAAAAGTATGTTGTAAAATAAAACTCATGGAAAATTATTATTGAAAATTTGCTGATTTTTTAAAACCTAATTTTTATTAAAATATAGCAATCAATTTCAGAAGTCAAAATTAAGATAATGACCATGTACTTTAAAGCATGCAATGCTTATTATAACCAATCGATAATTTATTTAGAGCAAATTTAAATACAGCTTAAAATCCATAAATCTCATTCTAAAAATTTTATCATTATTAACTAAAATGGATTTTTAAGAAAATTAATTTTTTTATATAATTTTTTTCTTTATTTTAAAATTAAATATTTTTAGTCAGTTATATATGGAAATTATTATCGTCTTTGCGTAGTGAACAGTGTGTTAAGCACTGGAATTAAGGTAATAAGCGTGTAGAGAATGGATACTTAAATTAAATAAATTTATGCAAAAAACACACATACAAATATATATAAATGTATTACGTCTACATACACATTTTAAAAATGAGCTTATGTATGTTTCACACATATAAAAAAAAATTTTTTTTTCATGTAAATTGAGATGAAAGTATAAATACAGTATTAAATTATACCAGTATTATTCAAAAGACGTGATCTTACGCCTTTAGCGAATTTCATTTTGTAAATTGTTAACTTCTTTTTCCGTTTTTTTAATTATTTTTTTTTATATACTTTTATATTATTAATATACAAGTTAAGTATATTGCATTCCGTTGGAAATGTGGGAACCGAATGTGATTTAATTTATACATGTTTTTCTTTATTAGTAATATGGAACATGTTAATAAGAACTCTATTTAGGACTACGTTTCTAGAAAAATGTGGGGATGTGTGCTTAGTAGTGAACATTCTCAGGAAAGAACCTTAGAAAACTTACAAAAAGGTTATTTTTTAATAACAAAAATGCCAAATTAATATCTTTGTTCGATTTTTACTCCATTTGAAATTTTTGGACTCATTTGATACATTGCTGATGTCTTATCTATTCCCAGACATCTATATTTTAGAACATTAAAATTTTTAGTAAAAATAGCAAAATTTTTAGCCTTAATTTTTTACGATTAAAAAAAAATCGAAAAAATTTAAAAAATTTTTTAAAAAAGAAAAATATTGAAATTTTTTGATTGACACGGATTGACATATAAAATACGTATAATACTTTATTTAACTCGAAATAAATAATTATTAGACAGGTATTTTACAACGTTGACAGTTTTTTAAAACAAATGAAATATAGTACTATAAAAATTTTTTTGATTGTCATTTTATTTTATAATTTATGTTAATTTAGACATTGATTAATTAAACATTATTAAGTATAATATGATTATTTAAATAAAACTATTTCGTATGTAATTAGAAATACTATCCAGACTAATATAATTTAATGAATAAAAAAAAAATTTTAATCTTTTATTCTAATATTTTGGGCGCCAGGTATTGGGTATATATTTCAATTAAATGAATTCTAGTCACAATATCATATTTTTTATTTTTTAAGTTATGTCTCAAATGAGATTTTAAAAAATTTTTTGGGATGATTGATTGTATAAAAAAATTTTTGATGAATCTTGGGAACCATAAAAAAATCAAACTATTTAAGCATAATTTTTTTTAAATATAAATGACATATATTATAACTAATATTAATTAAATAAATGTGTAAAATAATTTGATTGAATTATTTTTTTTTAAAGTATTTAGCTAAGAATTCATTTAAACTACTGACCCTTGTAATGTCAGTATATTGACTGATATCTTGGATTGAATATTTTTAAGCTTTAGTAGAAATTCTTTCATTACAATTGTAAGAAATTTCCATAAATGACAGTATCACATTTTCAAAACTTATATGTACAAGCTTGCTTTTTATAGAGTGACAGGTTTTCTTTTATTTCATAGATAAATATCTTTTTGATTACTATAACAATTAGTCGATTTTTAGAATGAGTTACTGAGTTATCAAAATTTCTGATATTTTATTATTTTAACTCCCAGCTAAAGCTGAGTTTTAATTGTCTAGAAAAAAAATTATTTTAAGTCTATTTCTCCCTCCCTATTGTCAAAAATAATCCAATATTAAACCCGAAATAAAGTATTTACAAAGTGCATAATTATAAGAAAATCCTCGTTTCACAGTAGCCACAAAAGTAAACTTGCGTCTTAGGGCAACCGCTCTCGTAGATAACAACAAAAAAGCATAGTAAAAAATAATCAGTTCTTACAGTAAAGTAAGATAATACCAATATTTTTTCTTTTTTTTTGAATACAAGTAAGTAAATTCTAAAAAGTAAAAAAAAAGAAGTAATAAAAAAAAAAAGTCGATAATGAGCACTTATAACATAAACCGGAAAACATTTAAAAATCACAGTATTATAATAACGATTAAGGTAAAGTAAATTTAATCGACGTAACATACGTAGTTAATCGTCGATTTATAAGCTCAATCACGATGCACGCGATCCTCTTTATAATAAATTTACTATATATAACCATATTATAGGAGTATATAAAATAAAATTATTCAAGAAATATTATTAAGTTTAGCATGTTTTTTAAAAAAAATTATATTTGTATTTATAAATTAAGAAAGCATCGCATATTTTTAGACAAATAAACTTTAATTATCATTTAATAAACATATTATATTTAATATGTGTGTGTGAAAAATTTATTTTATTTAATTACATTAATTTTCATAATTTAAAGGATATATTTTATATATTGGAAAATCCATGCTAAAAAATATGAAATTTATTTTAGAGTTCTTGAGTTTGGATTTAGAATTAGGCCTTTTCAAAATATTTAGAGATTGATTAGAATTAGTCGTTAAAAATAGTAGCTTTTTATTTTTTCCAATAGGTTTCTAATTTTTTCTCAACTTAACAAATTTTTCTTTGGTTAGCATTAATAAAATTGATGCATTAGAATGCACTAGTTACGAAAAGTTTATGATTTTTTGTAAACCAACTTATATTGATTTATTAATAACGTGACCGTTTTAAAATCTGATTGCACATTTAAATTTTGTAGAAAATATCGGGTTATATTAAGCCTTTGATGTCTAGAGAGAAAGGGTTAATATTTTATTTAACGTTATACCTTAAATTGGTTGTTTAATCATTTTTGATGCTAAAAGTTTTTTATGTTAGAGCTAAGTTTACGTAGATATCATCATGTTTACTATATTATATTATCAAAAATGTTTAATAATAAAAATTCACTTGATAAATTCATAATTATAATTCACGACAATATAATAAAAGACACGTGAATATGACATACCGTAATTCCTTGGAATAAATAAATTTTTATACATGATTATTTCCAGCGAAAAATACCTGCTAAAAAAGTCAATTTTTTTTAACTGCTTCAAGTTTTTCATTACGTTGGATTTTTGGTTCTGAAATTTCTTGTGCTCTTCAGGTTTTGAGCTGAATGATTGATTATTTTCAGGCAATAAAAGTTAAAACTTTAATATCTAGGATTTATTATTGATATTCTTAGAATAGAGTTATATCTATAAAACTCATTACAACTTTTCAAAATCTTATTCCCAATAACTATTTTATGGTAAAAACGATATTTAGTTACTTATAACTGGGAACTTAATAATCTTTTTATGCCACTGAAATTTAACAATTTTAAATTAAGGTAATATTTGTTGAAACAGATAGACAAATACTTGAGAATTGTTATAAAAATAAAAAATCTATTTGAAAAAATAAATTTATTCTAAATCATAATTACTGCAGCCTAAGACTCAATACACTTTAAAATTGAACACTTTATAAGAAAATTTATTTTTAATCTCAATAGCTCTTTAAATTTTACTATACTAAAAATAATATAAAAAATTAGTTGAAATTAATTGAATAAACTCATATATACATAGTTAGTTAATGTGACAAGTTTAACATTTAAAAATAATTTTATAATCAAATAGGCGACAACAATAATTGTGTATTCATGAAACGAAATTTATCCTTTTAAATACTAACATTAATTACCTATACATGATTATTTGCTTTAATGTTCTTCATTTGTATTAATTAAGTATATTTATAAAAGTGACTATACTTTTAAAATATTTATTTTATTTACTTAAGTTTTCGTAATAAAAATAATTGGGTTTTTAAATTGTAATCAGGTAGATTGTTATAAAAAAAAAAATTTTGTTGGCACTTAGTAAAAGAGATTGGACTCTTATGTTTGACTGCTTCTTGCGAAGAAATTTGTTGATTGTTAAATAGTGCAGATTTCTCTCAAGCTAATGGATTAAAATAGAATACAGTAATTGATTTTTAATATAGGATCTATTACTTTTAAGAACTATTGCCAATACATGGACTCTTATTCAGCAAGTTTTTGGTTCTAAAACTACCCACGTAAAACGATTAAGCTTCATTTTGGGTAAGTTTACTGAAATAAGCTTACTGGATTAAGCTTACTGAAGTAAGTTTTCCCAAAATTAAGCTTAATCTTTTTACGTGAGTAAGGATGCACTCGGCAACAGTACTGAAGAATGATCAGAACAATTGAAAATTGCGAGTTTAATTTTCTTAAAGCGTGGTAATTGAAAAAATAATAGATTATAAGAGAAAAGGTATAAAAAACTCTGTCAAGTAACTTTCACTAAGGTTCCTCATTAATAAAAACAAAATATTTTTAATAGTCTATTTTACCTAGTAAAAACGATAATTCTAGATATTAATACTTTCATAGAAAAAAGTACTTCGTCCAAAAAGAAAAAAAATTATGGTGTTTTTAAAATTTTTTTATATAAAAAAAATTTTGAAAAATTACATATCAGATGGAGAAATCCTTTAAAAACGATAATACTAGATATTCACACTTTCGTAGAAAGAAATTAAGTATTACGTCCTAAAATAAAAAAAATTTTGGCGTTTTTTGTACTTTTTGGCGACAAAAATTTTGAGAAAAATATTTTAAAAAAATTAGGTATCAGGTCCAAAATATTACTATAAACGATATTTCTAAAACTGGTACTCCCATAGAAAAAATTTAAGTACTAGGTCCAAAAAGAAAAAAAAATGGTATTTTTTGTATTTTTTGGTAAAAAAAATGTTGAGAAAAAAATCCAAATCTCACCTATCACTGTGGTTGCTCTGTATGAAAAACGAAAACTACACTCAAAGTATCTTAATTCTTATCCCAATTCGCAAATTTATTTTTAAAAAATCCCCGTGATTACGTGTCATTAAACATGCTCCATGCCGCAAACCATTTTGCAACCTTTAAAAATTCAGAGATTTTTCGTTATCAAAAAAAAAATTAATTTATTATTTAAATTAATAAACGATCAAATTCATAATTATATACGTAAAAAAACTGTATTTATAAATAATAATAATCATATTTTAATTTTTATTTCATATAAGTGTATATATTTATATTTTGATTGTAACATAATAAATGTATAATTTCAGGTCATATTCGAGGTGTGTAACTACATAATTTATAGGTGTCAAAAAAAATCTTTTAAATTATTTTTTTAAAATGTATAATAAAGTTTCAAAAAAAAAAAAATAATAATAATGACCTCATCATTTTAGTTTTTTTGCTTAAAGCAATATAAAATAAAAAAATTCATTATCCATATTGATAATTTAAGAATCTCGTATATGATAATATAATACAAATAATATTTCACTTAATAAATTTTATTTATTAAAATTAATTCGTAAAGGTATGTTTGCTAAAAGTATATATAAATTCTTAAAACTCATAGATCACTTTTTTTCGAGATTTTAATCTATGACATGGCATATAATAATAATATCATGTTTGTATTTATTTATTCGAGCTTCTTTTGCCCACGTACGAGGAAAAAAATTAATTAAAAATTTACGTTAATTTATTAATTTAAAAGAAAGTTGTAATGAAACAATAAAAAAAAAATACCGTTATAAAGGATTTTATTCGAATGTTAAAAAAATGTAAGTGTATAAAAAAATACGTACTTAAATTTTCAATAATTATTCATATAAGGCAAAAAGAAAAAAATATCTGGTTAACTATATAGTTTAGGGCAGGTTAAACCAATGATTATGTTGTCAAGGCGCAGTGGGTGGAGAGAAAAGCGATCGCTCACCGTCGCCATGTGCGTTTACACGCACGCCTTAAAAATAAAATAAAAACGTATTCTCTTTCTTTTCTTTTATTTCTTCTTTATATATAAACGATCTCTTTTATAAAAAGCAGGTGTTTGTGTGTTTTTTTCCACAGTGTAGTTAAAAAATATTTGCATTCATTTTGATATAGATTACAATATGTATGATGAAAATGTACGTATGTAGTTTTAAGTGAATTGGATTTTTTAATATGTAAAATAAATAATTAATATTGCAATAAATTTATAAATAATTACCCTGTCTTTAAAATATTAAAAGTGTGTGGTTAAACAAAAATTTTTTTACATAAAGACAATAGGGGTTATAAGAAAATATTAAATACCATCATAAAAAACAAATTTTATGTAATGCAATCTATCAGCCATAAGTAAGTTGTAAAAATAAAATGTAATTTGTTGTACTCATTGAAAATATAGACCCTACTTTAAAATTTTTATCATATTGTTACCGTGTAGAAGAAAACTAAAAAAGTGTACCATATGAGACTCACAAAAATATAAACCAATTTGACTTGACAATTAAAAAATTAAACGGTTTTATATTACATAGTCATACAATTAAAAACTAATCCAATTTATTCTATTAGTTGGAAAACATTAGGGTTTTAGATTCAAAATCAAGGAAAAAATAATAGGACAAACGTTAAATTTTAAATTTAAAAGGAATCTAGAAACTTCTAAAAAAAATTTAATAACTTTAAAACTTAATTTAATTGAAAATTGAATTTTGACAACAATTTAAAAGTTAATCAATTTTCGGCTGAATGAGAATTTGATTTTTAAACTTTGGAGAAGCAACTAGAGATAAAAAGATGTAGTTTACGGACAAAAAAATAATAAATGACCCAAATCACATGTAAATTATTTTCCGAGGCGAAGCCGATTCCACCACTGATTATATTATTTAATTATGAGGATATTAATATTATTACATGAATGTAAAAATATCCATTCAAACGCAAGTCAAAATAATTGTGTTCAATTCATTCATCATAGTATAGAGAATACATTTCTCTTTCGAGAAACTTAGAAATTCTTCTGATTAATTATTACAATTTGTTGAAATAATTTTGTTGAAATAATTTTTTTTTTGTCAAAGGCTTGGTTTTAGCCACTGAAGCAGCGAAAGCATATACAAACCTAGGCTATAAAAAAGAATGCCCCAAATGGCAGTTTACGAGTGATTTACGCAATTCTTTATTTTTCTAATCATGGGTCGTAATATACGATTTGGTTGAACATATTTTCCAAAATAAATTGTATTCTATTTGGAACAATTATTTTATTTACCTAATTATTTTGAATTTACAAAAATTAACAACAATCTTGTCAGTGTGACCACTATATATTGATTGTCTCGTTGATTGTTACGGATAAATTAGATGTACTAAAATAGTGGATTTTAAAACAAGTGCCTAAAACTCAAATGGGTTTACAATCGAAAGTTTTGTATCTATTGTAGCCAAGAGAAGAGATAATTAATTCTTGCACTCCATTAACGAAAGCTCTGACAACTTTTATGCATAAGCATTTAGAGACAATGTTGGAGCTCATAGTAAGTTTGAGTACTAGCCCATGTAACCAACCTTTCATTTGTCGAGTTTACAGATTTTTACATTATTAGTCTTAAAATTATGAAAATAAATAAAATTCTCCTTTAAAAATTAAAAAAAAAAAATTTGCTAAATATTATGATTTTTGTTAAGATAATATACATTATTAAAAATATTTACTAATAAATTTAACAAATAATGAATAATTATTATATTAACATGACTAAGACAAAATAAAAGTAATATTTTTGTACTAATCCTATATTTTGAGAAATTAAAGCTGGAATAAAGAAGTTATAATTTTCACAACTAATTCAACAAACTTCTCTCAATTAAAGCCCTCTGGGAGCATTGCGAATAATTCATTGAGTTTGGATGATTCTTGATTTGTAGTCGTTGAATTTGATGTCCTACTTACACTTTGATTGTGAGATTGATATATATGAGTTAGTTTGATGATTTCACCTCTACAAAACTAATATTGCGAATATTTAATACACTTACTAACTTTATCAAATTTTTTATCTTTGTTTAATTGATGTTTTTTTTAACACCACAATTTAAACTTATTATAATAACTTACAAATAATTAAATATATATCTTATAACTATGATGTGTAAAGTGAGTCTTTACACATTCTATTAAAAGGGGGTCGCAATTGCAATCGAAGCGCTACGCAATGCGCAGAAACCAATTTTGCCTCCTGCGCAACTCCAAATCCACAAAATCTTCTTCTGCGCATTGCGTTGCGCTTGCGTTCGCGGTGCGCCTTGGATTTACGGATTTACTTTATTTACTTTATTTACAATTGCGGAGAAAGGCGCAGAAGAAGATTTTGTGTCTTTCGAGATGCGTAGAAGACAAAAATGGTTTCTGCGCATTGCGTTGCGGTTGCGCCCCCCTTTTGCGGGTTCTGTAGATGGGGCCTTAAGCCTAGTCTACATAACCACACCGCACGGCGCAGCCCAAGCCCATCGCTATTGGTATAGGAGTCACGTGACGCTGCATGCGCAAGCCTATATCAAAAGCATTGGGCTGCGCCGTGCGGAGCGCTTTCTGTAGACTAGGCCTTAGGTTGGTTCTCCAAACTCCTAGGCCACATCTACAGAAACCGTAACTCCGAGGCGCAACGCAATCGTGAGCGCAACGCAATGCGCAGAAGAAGATTTTGTGAATTTGGAGTTTCGCCGGACCAAAATTGGTTTCTGCGCATTGCGTTGCGCTCACGTTTGCAGTTGCGACGCCTTTTTATGGCTTCAGTCTCGGCTTCAGTAGATGGAGCCTTAGGCTAGTTCCACAAACCTCCGTAAGCGCAGAAACGCAGCCGCAACGCTTTCCGTTGGTGCGCATGCGTGTTTTGTTGTGCGCATTGCGTTGCGGCTGCATTTCTGCGCTTATGGAGGTTTGTGGAACTAGCATTATACATGAAGCCACAGCGTTAGAATCTGTCTAAAGAAAAGGTCGACTTTAGCCCGTGGTGGCGTTGCGCAAAGGCTGGTTTTAAACGTAATAATTATAAAAAACATAATTTTTGTATGGTTTTTTATAAAATTTAAATATTTTAGATTAGAATATTAACTCTCTATTTTAAAATAAAATTGTACTTCCTGTTAATTTCTTAGAAACTTACCCAACTTTTCAAATATTTCAAGCAAGGTTAAAATTTATATTTAAGCTATAAAAATTGAATTTCAAAAATTAAAAAATTTTTGTTATTCTGCAAAAATAAAGTAAATTTTTATTTTATTATGAAAATACTTTTTTACAACCTTTCAACAAATAAACACACTAGTAATTTACGTATAATAACTAAAGAAAAAAGTAAACACCATATATTTTAGTATCGACTAAAAAATACATATATATATGCATATATACATACAATAATATAACTATGTATACCTATATATATATCAATAAATATATAAAATCATAATTTTTACTTGTAAGAATCTTAAATGTTTAAACATCGACACTTTATATATTATCTTATATATATATATGTATGTCGAATATAAGAAAATATTTTCTTGGTTTTATTTAAAGAATTTTTTTTATTTTTCACTTATGTAAAAATATAAAATATAATGAATGGCTTCTGTATATAAATTTTCTAACATTAGTATGTGTGAATATCCATAAATAAATTGACTTATCCATAATTCTCTCTTTTTTTAAGGAATTTGTATGTGTGTGTAGTATAAACAAACAAAATTATTTATTTTTTATTTAAGTACAAAATAAAAATAAAAAAATTGTAAGATTTGATCATGAAAAAGTTGCACGAGTTAGTAATATAAGGAATAACTGGATAAATATAGTGTATTTAACTAGAAGAAAAATTATAAGTAGTAGTTTTGTAATTCCTATACGATTGTATGCAATGCAAGTAATAAATACGCATAAAATGTATTATATACCGAGCAATGAACTAGAGAAATAATTTTTACAACATATTTATAATATATTGCGTATTTTATTTACTACTACTTTATGAAGGTGTTATTTTCTTTTTTCTTTTTCTTCGAGTTTTAAAGCTTTTCTCATAATGTAAATATTGGTAAGTGAAAATTATTTTATTACCAGGTAAATTTTGAATTTTTTCTTTTCTTTTTTATTGAATTTTTCACAGTTATGTGCATTTTTTAAGTCGAAAACTGATTTATATTTAATCAATTTTAGTTAAAATATTGCTTGACTAATAAAATTTTGATTTTAATATTTTATTAATTATTGGTTTTTGTTTCTTGATTATCAATTAATTACTCTGAGTATTGTTTTACATAAGGAAGTAGCTATATGCTAGAATAAGTTTTTGAAGTCCAAAAATTTTTCTTGAAAATGAAATGCATAAAATTTGATTATAAAATTCAGTAAAATAGTTGAAATGATTTCCCTAAAAATATCTTTTTTTTAGCATAGTAAATATATTTAAAACTACTAAAGAATACACTGTAAAAAAAATGACTAAAAATTTTTTAATTGGATAGTAAAATTGACTGTAAATTGACTTGTTTACTTAGATAGTTAATTATAAATCTTCAAATTGGATAATTTGATATTGATCATTTAATATTTGTGCATTAATTTTACATATTCTGTAATCAACAACTCTCCCCTAATATGAGTAAACTCTTTGACTGAGTGTAACTAGTGGGAGTAGCTATTTGACAAGTTAACAAGTATAAAAGAGGTAACTTAGTACTATAAGGTGAGAGAAACTTGCAAAAATACACACATTCACTCAGCTATTTTCCAAAGCTCGTAACTCTGGACTTTTTAACCATCGTTTCAGGCAATTCAAGATTTAAACCTACTTGCTCTTAAATCAACAATAATTTTCTTAGCAATGTATGTTCGCACCTTTAACTGGCATATGTAAGCATACAAGCATTATTTATAAAAAATGTATATTATTGTTTTTCTCTATCATACAATAAATATCATAAATGGTTAAAATGTATTTACAATAATAAAATCTTTGATATTGTACATAAGTAACTGTGAATGAAAATATATGAAAGATGTTATTAAAATCAATTTTACAAAAGATAATATTTTTATAAAAACATATTTTTATTTATATTATGTATGAAGAACCTTAATATATAAATAAATATATTATAAACATCGGAATCAATAAGGTATAAAAAATAAATATGCTATTGAAAAAAAATAAAAATACAAATAAAATAAATTTTATTTCCTTGATATTATTTAGGCTTTTAAACAAGTTTTTTGCATTTAAATGTAATAAAATATTATTTTATATATGTGGTTTTAAGTTTTTTTCAAAATTCAAATTTTTTATACGTTTTTGATCTGAAATAATTGTTTTTAAAACGAGTAAATGTGTAGATGATAGCTTGATATAAATTATTAAATTTAATAATTAATATTTCAGAAATAAATGACCAAGAATAAGCTACGTTTAGTAAGAGTCTTGTTTAATAAGAGTCTTGTTTTTCTCTAGGTCTGAAGAAAAATTTTCTCTAAAATATTTTTTCAGATCTTCGATGATACTTTTAGATCCCCAGTTACCAAAACGCATCAAAAAAGAGCTAAAGCGATCTTCAAATATCAAAGATAATGAGAAAATTTAAGGAATCGCTTAGGATCTCTTTAGTTCTCATTTGGTCGTTAGAGATCTAAAAAAATCACCGGAGATTTGAATTCATTCAGAGGGTTGCACGCAAAATTTTTGGTCACTGATAATGAAATTAAACTTGAATTTTGGGATCGCAGAGTCTGTACATGATTGTAGTACTCTTAAATCTGTAATAAGACGATATTGTAGGATATTTTAGAAAATTTGTATGGTACTTTATTCACTTTTAGCCCTCAGAGTTTTAAAAATCGTAATTAACGACCCAAAAATATTTATAATGCTAATTTTCGGGGGGGGGGGAGTGTCCTTCAAATGGACTTATAATAATTAAGGAATATAATTTAAAAATTTTATATTCCAATACGTCTGCAGGCGCGCACACACGCTATAGGCTACTTAGGCTGTAGCCTACCCTTTCAAGGCATCTTTTTCACAAATATTTTAATTTTTTTCATATATTTTAAAAAATTTATCATTATTAGCCTACCCCAGCGCAACTTTCTGTGTGCGCGCCTGCGTCTCAATGCTCGTTGAATCTGTTAACACAGAAGCCAGTTACAAGATTTGAGCCCGTATGTAGGTTATCTAATAGAGCTTTTATCTAGTATTTTATTTAATTTATGTTACGATTTAGACAAAATGAACCTAAGTAATATCTTATGTTACCATAGACACAAAATTTTCGACGTGTTAGTAAGAAACTATGTGTTAATGAGTAACCTCTATCTTATAACAAAGTACTAGACATTTTCTTACAGCCTACTCTGCGAACTACATTTTGTCTCATGGTATTTTTTAGTACCATACGAATAGAAAATTAAACGCTAAAAATATAATATTTTTATGCCCTGGTTAGGTAGGAAAAAAATCAGGTTTCGTGTTTAATTGAATAAAGTTCATCAGATGCTGAAAACTTATTATTTTATAAAAAGGAAAAATAGTTTGAATAAATAATTGAAATATAAAAAAATTTTAAAAACATAATTAGGAATGTAAAGAGAAAATAAAAAAATTTAAATTATTTAAATAATTTTCTTTGTTAAAACTTTTAACATCAATTTTTCAAATACAAAAAAAAAGAAAAAGAAATAACATAAATTGAAATTTGTACATTTAACGCTTGTAAAAAAAAAAGTAATATAAAACTTTGAAATATACGTACATATATTATAATTCTTTTAACACGTTTATATATGTGTAAAAAGATCGTTTGAATTTAAACGAGGTTCCAATTAACCAACAATCCAAAATAATTTTGTCGGCATAAGATTCTATCGCAATATACATACCCAAGAGCAAATCTTTTACACTCTCAAAGGTCCTAACAGTTCGTTTAAAAGGTAAAAAGGACATATGCAAGTATAAATAAATGTATATTAGTCTTGACATTAGTTTTAGAAAATTTTTATTATCTTGTTCAATTTTTACCCATTTGTAGAAAATGAATTATTTTTCCAAAAAATTTCATTTATGTAAATGTTGCCACAAAATGTATAAACTTCTGTGGGGTCAAAATTTGTCCTCATGTAATTGATGGAATCGTTTAAAAGTGGCTTTATAAGAATAAATTTCGAATGATTGATAACTGATTCATTAACTTTTTGTTATTCACAGAAATGAAAAATCAGTTCATAAATTTATTAAAAAAAGCTACCCAGCTAATATACATATTAATGTACATGTATGCATAAACAACGATACTAAACTTAAAAACCCTCAAGCAAAAAAGTAAAGCGGCGTCGCAGAATTAAACTAAAACGGCTCGTGTCCTGTAACAAGATCCAAGATTGATATTGCACCCCTTTTTTTTTTATAACTCAACTCGCGCGCCTCTTATTTCCTTGATGTAAATTTTTTTTTTTGTTTTATTTATATTTTATTTTAATTGTATTTGTATAATATAATATAAATGAGAAGAAATCCTTTCGTTGCATGTATACACAAAATTTAGTCTTTGAATTACACGTGTCGATTCATTTATAAAATTACATAATTTCTTTTTTTCTTTATTTTTACAACTATTTAAAAAAAATTTTTTTTTATAGGTTATGTTTAAATGAGAATAATAAAATAAAATTACTGAAAATTAAGTTATTTTTATTTTTTTGAATAACTTAAGTAGTATAAATGCAAATTTATAATAGGCAATTTGTATCGTTATTGGCGTGTTAAGAGAACATAGAATTTAAAAGCAGAAGATATAAGTATATTCAAGGCTATGCATTTTTAGAATAAGAAAACGTTAAAAAAATAATATCTATAACATAAAAAGCATATAATTGACTTTATATTTGCAAGTATTAAAGCAGGTGTTTATATTTAAATGAACCATAATATAAGTGTAATTTTTACACATACAATCACATTTATATGTATGCAAATTTATGTGACTGACATATACACGTAAAATAACCAAAGTTAATTTTTTTCCCTTCGAGCTAGTCTTGGCAGACTGACCATATTATTCTATACGTATCAGACGAACTTAGATTGAGTCGTCATGCAATCAGGGATATTTCTTTTGTTTTTTTTATTTTTTCATAATTTTGTTTTTTATAGCATACTTATGTTGTATATGGCTTCCGTTTGTATTATTTTTTTTATACATTCGTGTCATTTTTATAAGATTGCTCTTCGTGTGTAATTATATTCATGGTATTAACTATTAAATGCCAAAATTTATGAAAAAAAACATTTTCATATGAGCCAATCCTTGTCAATTGTTAAAACACATAATTATGTTTTATTAAGTATAAACTATCGCGAGAAGGCTTTTATTTGAAGTTCAGAACCGTCATAGTACCTACTTTCATATCACCTAAGAAAATTCTCCTTTGCTTAAATAGAATTTTGATAATCAGAATTTGAAACCTCCGGAAAATCTAAATTAATGATGAATTTTTCTAAAAAAAGTCACAAAAATCAGAATTGGCGTTTTGGAGATTAAATATACGATTTGACAATAATTATTTTTCACAAAATTATTTTTCTTAAAATGTTAAAACAGTAGTTCTTAAAGATTAATTGCAAATTATAGTTGTTAATTCGATATTCTGAAACTCAGTTAATTTTGATTTTGGATATTATAATAATTTTTAAATTATCACCAAAACTATTCTTGTATTTTTGTTACATATTTTATGAATTGTATTTATAAGTTTTAATCATATACAGGTTGGAATCAGAATTACCGCGGTTATTTACATTACTTTAGTAATTAGTTTTCAGATTCTTGAAATCTTGTAAGGTGACATATTATGATAGCTCTGAACTAAAAAACAAAACGATCTTGTATTTGAATAAAACAATAATTACTATTTATGCTTAATAATTTATTAAAATTGAATAGAGTTATAAAATCTTTATTTAACAACAATGTTCAATATAAAAAATAATAAATAAAAAAAATAAGATCAAACATTAATTTGGTATCAGTTGTAATAGAATTTTTTTTGGGTTATTTGAAATAGCATAACTTATATACTAATAAAAAGTCTTTTCTCTTTCGAGAAAAGTGGTTTGTGCAAAAAAAATAAATACAATCAAGATATTTCTGAAATGAACATGAGCTCTTAAGTCAAATTTTCAAATCGGACTCAAGACATTTTTTTCGAAAATACGAATAAAAAAAATTATCATTTTTTCTTTTTTTTAAGTTTTTAACGAGGTTTTTAAGCTTACTTTCGAGCTTACTTTCTTATTAAGAATGTATTTTAACGAGGTGATGACGCCGCTATTTAAAGTATTCGAGAAAGTATTCAAATCGCTTTTAAATTGCTCTCAAATATTTAAATCGCTCTTAAATTCTTGCTTCAAATTCAATTTTTCGGTATAGAAATGGTATCTGAGAGTTTGTGGGGTTGCAAAGATTGAAATATTAATCGTATTTAACCCCAATTTAATCCCTACCCTTATTTAGACCAATTTTCGAGAAAATTTACCAAATATTTTAAATCGCTGTTAAATTATTGCTTTAAATTTAATTTAACTTTTTAATTTTTTTATTTAAATTCTCTTCTTTACAGTCAGTAAACTGAATGCACATTTTTGGCCCAAAATGATCAATTTTTAATTTGAAATATTCTAATCGGTAATATTCTAAGTCCATTTCATACCCCCCCCCCCCGCTAAAAGCGTCGTCAAATTTTCAACCCCCCCCCCCCCCTTAAAACGTCAATACACGGTGATCCCGAGCAGGAAGTGAATTTTATTTTATTAGGTGCATCGCTATTTGTTGCTGTTTGTAATCTTAGCTGATTGGTTAACTAATAAACGAACAATGCATTCGTTCTGGATCGCCCTGTATTTTACCCCTCCCCCCCTAAAATCGTTAACCACCCACTGCCGAGCCGAACTTTTTAAATAACCCATCAAATGAACATGTTCCATGTTAAAAATGTATAACATTTTATTTTTCAGATTTTTCATAGCTTCTGCGGCGAGTTTTTAAAGAAAAGTAGCTTGTATTTTGCCCGCGAGATAGGTGGCCCGTAGACCCTGTCGTATTGTTGAGATATCGTTCCCACAAGGTGTCGATTCTTGCACCCCTTAGAGCTCCGCTCTATAATAATTTTTCGACAAGGATTCAAATTAAAATACAATAAGACCACAATAAAAGCAATACTTTTATATCATACGGAAAGAGGCAAGTTATAATAAAATCAAGGTATGTAGAGTAATGTAAGCATTTAATTTTCTAAAAGTATTAGTAGCTACTTTCTTATTTACATAATACTAAAAACTCATTTCACTTTCGAGAAAAATTTTTTTAAAAACAAATAGAAATAGAAATAAGAATATCATATTATAGGTATGTCTTCACAAAATAGGCACTCTTATATATACAATTTAAGGGGCACATACAATAATTTGCTATTTTTTTTGCCTTTAATTGAAATTTTAGTTTCGTATTTTAAGGTAAAAATTGTTTTCCATCGTTTTCAATTGTTTTCATTCTCGGAAAAAATTTTTTTTGAACTGTGCATGTGCGAGAAAATCAACATTTAAGACTTGACTCTGCTAGTAGTAATATCTCTGTTGCAGATACTTAAATGTATCATTTTATATTTTTTGGAAAATAATTAGCCCCCTCATTTGAATATTTTTATAGCACATATTATATTCTTTGATATATTCTACTATGCATACATTTTTTATAACCGACACATTTCTTTTTTATATTTTTTGCAATCTTCATTAACACTGTTTAAAATTTATGCAAAATATGAGGTTTCAAAGTTTTTATAAAGAACTAATTACATTATACTTAAATTCAAATATATGGTAATTTGTATTACTTTATTATTTAATTATATATTCATATGATATTAAAAAAATGTATATTTTCTATCTTTTTCTATTTTCTATCACAGTAGACCGGCCGTAGTACGCAGGTATTGAACTGGCTCTTAATTTGAAAATTTTTTGTGTGCGATTAAAAAGAAGTAGAAATATAGTTAAAAGTTTGCTATTTGAATTTAAAAAATAATAAGTTGCAATTACTTATTAGCTAAATTAATGAAAAATTAAAAAAAAAAAACGCTGCCAAGTGATTGGCACTATGGTTCCTCATCAACAATAGCAAAATATTTATAATGGTCTATTTTATCTAATAAAAATGATGTTTTTTTAATTTTTTTATATGAAAAATATTCACAAAAAAAATTTGAAAAATTACGTATCAGATGGAAAAAATCCTTTAAAAACAATAATTCTAGATATTAGTAATTTCATAGAAATAAATTAAGTACTAAGTCCAAAAAAAAAAAATTATTATGTTTTTTTAATTTTTTTATACAAAAAATTTTGAAAAAAAAAATTTTTTTAAAATTACATATCAGATAGAGAAATCCTTTAAAACCATAATTCTGAATATTAGTACTTTCATATAAATAAATTAAGTACTACGTCCAAAAAGAAAAAAAATTATTGTGTTTTTTTAATCTTTTTCTACAAAAAATTTTGAAAAAAAAAATTTCGAAAAATTACATATCAAATGGAGAAATCCTTTAAAAACGATGATTCTGGATATTAGAACTTTTCTAGAAATAAATTAGGTATTACGTCCAAAAAGAAAAAAAATTATTGTATTTTTTTAATTTTTTTATTAAAAAAATTTTGAAAAAAAAAAATATTGAAAAATTACGTATCACATGAAATAATCATTTAAAAACGATAATTCTAAATATTCGTACTTTCGTAGAAAAACATTAAGTACTACATCCTAAAAAAAAAAAAAAATTGGCATTTTTTATATTTTTTGGTGGCAAAAATTTTGAGAAAAAAATTTTCAAAAAATTAAGTATCAGGTCCAAAAAATTACTTTAATAGAGGTTCTTAAAACTAGTACTTCCATGGAAGCAAATTATGTACTACGTTCAAAGAAAAAAAAAAATTGGTGTTTTTTGTATTTTTTTATGAAAAAAATTTTGGGAAAAAAATTTTCAAAAAATTAAGTATCAGATTCGAGATATCGAGTAAAAACCATACTTTCAAATATAAGTACTTTCGTGGAAATAAATGAGGTATTACATCCAAATTAAAAAAAAAAAAAGTACCTCGAGCTTTTTTAATGAAAAAAATTTAAAAAAAAAAATTAGGTCTTAATGTCGTGTTGGCTGTGAAATATCACCGGTTACAGTGCGACATACATACATACATACATACATACATACATACATACACACACACACACACATACACACACACACAGAATTTTTTTAAAAACCGGTTTTTTAGCTTCCTGAGGTCTCAAAACGTGCTTATATGCCAAAATATCGAAAATCAAAATTTCACCTATCACAAAGGTTCCTCTATGAGGAACCAATATTTTCATGGAATCGTAATTTCAGGGTAATTTCTGATTTGAACCTGTATCTGTGGACCTTTGAAGCTTTCTGGGTATACCCGAAGACCGACCAGAAACGACCCGAAAAAATACAAGACCGACCCGAAGCTTTAGGTAACCTTGTAGTAACCACACCCCCCTAATCTAATTTCATTCTAATTTAATATGTTATTAGTTATAACAAGAGCTGGGTAAAAACATTGATTTTGACATGCAGTTCTCGTTCCAGTTTTTCATGAACGAGTAATTTGAAAACAGTTTAGTTTGAGTACCTTGTCCGGAACGGGTTTTTGAAAGACTTTCAAAATTTGTCTGAAAACGAAATTACTGTAAAACTGTCTTTTTTCAATAACTCGTTATAAAAAATTTAAAATGAAATATCCGTTTTCGCAAATCATGAAAATTTGCTGTAATTTTCTTTTTCTTCTATTATCAAACATAAAAATATAACCTAGGTTATTTAGCTAAAGACATAAAAATTAAAATTAAAAAATAAGCAAGAAATTTTTAATTATTGTATAAACTTTTTTAGCTCTTTTACTATAAAGTCTGTTGAAAAAAACTATTTTATAAAAATATTTTGTGCTATATTCTCTAATGAAGTTGATGAGCAATAGGAATAATTATATTTTTAATCATTAATTTTTATGCAAAAACGGATCAGCTCGTTTAAAATTTTTTAAAGCTGAAACATGAAAGTTTAAAATTATTTCGTTTTCAAAAAAATTTTAAGACGGATCAATCTTTTAAAAATTCGTTCCACTGATTTTTTGAAACGGCAAATTTTTGGAACGGTTCAGTGTTGAATTTTTCCGTTCCACGGATATTTCGTAACAATTTATGATAAGTTTTATTGGAAACGACTAAAAGAGCATTCCAGTTGACCCAGCTTTGGTTATAACATATTTATGAATATGTATCGTGTAATTTATTTCAATACCGTCTAAATATTGTTTAAAATTTAAGGTACCTTCTGCCCTAAAAAACAACTTGGCACAATAATTTTATTTTTACTATTATAGGAAATTTTTGAAAATCAAAAGTGTTTTTCAAAATTTGAAATGTTTAAATTTGGTGTATTTTAAAATACTTTTACACCTAATGGAACTTAAAGAATAAGATAAAACTGAATAAATATTTATTTTTACTACTTAATTTTTGAAACTACAGTATCCTATACTTTACTTAAAAAGCCAAAAATCTACTTTTTTTTTTGAAATCTCATTGTTTTTTAAGTTCTAACAGATTGTTTTCAAGTAGATCTCATTTTTTGAAATCATAATATAAAACTTATATAATTAAAACTTCATTTACATTGTCAGGATTTTTTTTAGGCAGTATTGAATCCACAATGATTCTTTCAAAAAAAGTCAATTTTTGACAAGATTTAATATTTCAAAGTTGCATAATTACAACGTGTTAATTGTTGAGCAAGGTCAAACAAATATTTCCACATTGGAAAAAGTTCATTGGACTTTCTTTAAAAAAGATGAATTTTTTAAGATATAGTATAAAAATATAATTTCCATGATTTACAAGTTTTTTGTTTCCAATTTTAATCATTTTTTTGTGTTAAAACAGCTTTAGAATTTATTAATAAAGTATGTACTTAATTTTTGTCATTTTGAAAAATCAGAAATGAATTTTATAGCCCCAGCTAGTTTTGAACCAAATTCGTAATTATTTTTTTTTTCTAGCGGGTCGAAAATATTTTTTCTCCCCACTGGGAATGTAAATTACGTTTTATCGATGGGAACAAAAAAGGAATGCCTCAGATCACAGATTATCAGGCGATCTGAGCCATTATTTTTTTTTTTTGCTTCCTTGGTTAAAAATGTACTATTATTCCAAAAAATAATTACCTCCAAATTACAAATTAACCAGTAAGATAAAAATTAATTTATTTTTACACCTGATCTCTATTTACATTGAGTATCATTCAAAATTAATATATATGTTATCGCTCATTTAAAAATTTAAGAAAGATCATTTAGAGTTTTACGTATAATTTTGTTCAATAAAAAAAAATAAACAAAAAAAATATTTTTAAAAATATATATACTTATTATATATATATTTATTTCTGTACATAAACATAAATTAAATCAGTTTAAATATATAAATTAAAGAATGATAAATTTCAAAAGCCCAATTAGAAAATTTACCAAGTCATCATCTTTATAACGGTGTTTACGTTCATATTTATATATAAAATTTATCATTTATCATATATAATATATACATTATAACATTGTGTATATAGTTTAAAATCAAGAACATAATTCAATTTACGTCATATAAAATTTTCGTGGACTCATATAACCCTTTTATTTTTTAATTCTCGTCACATAGCAAATGAAACGGATTATGAAGGGCCAATTTTGATTCCTTCGAATGATTACATTTTTTTTTTAAATTATTTTTCTTGTATATGTGTTGTATATATATATATATATATATATATATATATATATATATGAAAAAATAAAAAAATGCCTAAAGGGAATTTCTGAATCGTTGGCAAATGAATTTTAATGATGCTCAGGATAAATATAAGAAAGACTTAAAAACATTTGACGATTGAGCTCACGCACTTATAATAACTTGTACATTATTTTTAAAATATATATGTTACAGTTAAAGTCTGCTCTCCCGATAAAACGACCCCAAGGGCTTCGGTCAGACTACTCTTTTAAAAATGCATTTCTTGGTACCAGTAACCAATTCTAGCTATAAGACATCCCTAGGGTTAGGTTAAGCTATTCTGTTTAAAAAATGCATTGTTACTCAATGGTGCAGCATTTGCTTACAAACTTGCGCATGGGTCCTTCATCATCCCTTGCCCTAATTCTAGGAAATGTCTTACTGTGACAATTTCTTTTTTTTTTAAATAGCCTAACCTAGCCCTAAGGGTGATTTTAAACTAGGATTGGTTACTGGTCCCAAGAAATGGATTTTAAAAATAGTAACCTAACCTGAGCCCTATATGTAACCAAACACCTATACGAAACCGCTTTCATGGACTTTAACTGACAAGGATTGGTTAAAGTTAACTTTATCTCACACGTTAAACTTATATTTTTATTCGTATCTTCGTGGACTTTAACAAAAATGCTTCACAAAATTATGGGTTGGGAGTACATTAACTGTAACATATACATGACGTGTCTGAATCGACGCTTCATTTCTTTCAAATCAATGAGTATGATGAATTGAAGATTATCACAAGTCTAACTTGTTTATAAACATAACCAATCCTTTCTTAATTAACACTGTAATTATGTAAAACTATAAAAGTCTATAAATTATTAAAAACTTTTACTTTTACGTATAAAACACAATTAAATTAACATTTCTATTGTAATTTATATAGCAAAATGATCATTCATCAATTTCATAATACAAAACGTATATAAATAAATTTATATATCTATTGTCAATCGATTTAATCTTTAAGAATATATATATATTAACATTTATAATAATAAAGTTTGTATAGCCATATAAAAAAAGCTCTTCATTAATCAAAGACACTTTACAGTCTTTTAGCTTTTATTTTTTATATATAAAAATATTTTGTATTATACAAATGTATTATATATAACCAAACTTAAAGGTATGAAATAAACTATAAACTGTCCTGCATGCACGCTATGGTGCGGAAGGAATGATATTAATTCGAATTGCATCTGATTATCTGACATTCAGACAACTACAACAAGCTGTTATCTCTTATATATATATTTATATATATTTTTCGTTGATAATGACAACCAGTTATTCAGTAGGAACGTTATTAATATGAAGATTTGATTATGTTTCTCTCTTTTGTATTTATATATATGTAAGTTTTATCAGATTTAATACAAAAATTTTATTTGTAAGAAAAAAAAAAATGAAAAATAATGATTGTAAAATTAAGATTATATAATTTATTTATGAGTGTAATATCTAAACGTGTATTAATATCGGTAATCAATATTAAATATTTTTTACTGCTGTTGTCTTTATTTATGTACTTAAAGGTATGTACATAAATAATATTAACATTATTTTTATTAATTCAAGGCAATAATATTTATTTTTTGAAATAATAATTTAATTCGGATAAATTATTTAAAAATATTGTAATTCTTGGAATTATAGGGATTTTTTGGACGGTATATTTTGCAAAATATTTAATTTTGATTAATGCATACAATAAAAATTTAAATATCAGTTACTGTATTTTTAGTTCTTAATTTAAAAATTTTTATTGTATTTTTAAATTAGGTGGGTGGAATGCTTTGAGAATCTAAGTTACAAGTTTTCATTTTAAAAAGCTAGGCTAAGCTTATATTTACTTTTGCATTCTAAAAGTATGATATTTTTTGTCACTTTAGATATGTTGATGAGGATGTCTGTTACTTCCCAAACTCTTTGCTTATTAAATGCCTCAAAAACCTTGATAAAAAATTTTTTGCTCCATAAATAATGCTGTTAACTCTTGCTCTTGAGCAAGCCTACTTACCATATGTGTATTCTGTTATCGTTTAGATTTCATTTATAGAGAAAAAAACGTATTTTTTCAAATATCAGTTCATTTTGACCCAAACAGGTGAAGTATGTATACTTACCAAATATATGTACCAAAATACCCTACCGTACATATATGTACCAAATGTTGATTACACTATATGTACATTAATTTTACAATATAAAAGATTCTTATAGAATTTATCAAAAAAGCAAAAATACCTGTAATTATTGATTAATAAATTTTATAGCCTAAAAATAAAATAAAGTAAGTAATTATATTTAGGTGTTATTTCAATAAATATATATTGGTTATATACATATAAAAAAATTTGTTTGATGATCATAAGGATAGTAAGGTAATTCCTGAGTAATAAATAAATATATATAAAATTTAAAAGTGAGTATAAGTTAAAAGTATCATAAAATATTTATAAAGATCCTCGTTAAGAAAAGTAAAGAAGGGCGTTTATTGTATAATGTTAATATACCTTTTTATAATAAACATCTTTTGCCATATAATATAATATGTTTATAGTATACAACTAGAAGCGTAGGAGATATGGGCGGACATAAAGCCTCGAGGGTCTGCATGGACCATGTAATAATATCTCTCGTTAGAAAGAAAGAATAAAAAGATCAGGCAGAAACAAATAGCCATTGTCTGAATGTGCTGGGTAAGGCCCTAAAGGGCATCTATCACCCGCTTATCACGATTATACCACTTGACTACTTTTCCATCTCTTTTTAACTAACTATCTGTATAATAAAAACAAATCTTTTTCTTTTAGCTTTTTTATTTAACTTTTTTTTTTACCTCGCTTGCAAAATAAGACGTCTTCATTCTTTCTTACATTGACCTCTATCTCTCTCTTGGTAATCTCTCTCAAAAAAGTAAATGTTGCTACAGCAGCCAATCCCACACCCGAATAAACAACTGAGATACCTCCTCCATTTTAACTTCTTTTTTTTTTTTATTCTTTTAAAAACCCACGTAAAGTGAATTAATGACGAGGGAGATGAAGATGCAATGGAGATGAAACAACTTGACACGGAAATCATATAAGACATAGGGTGAGAGAGATTAAGCTAACTTGATGTTTATTATTTATATATTATACACATACAGACAAAACTCATTCAACTCTTTGCTTATATAAATGTTAAGATATCGTGTAGGTTTATATCTGCTGTATTTATGCAAACTTTTAAGCACCTTCAATTTTTCAATTCTTATTTTAAGATTAAGATTATAATTTTAAATTTTGTAATAAGTTTTTTTTTTTTCTTTTTTTTTTTGACGATAAATAAGAATTTTAATTTATCATTGGATAAGATTATTAAAAACATTTAATATCTGTTGTTGCTTTTTTTTTTCTTTTTTTAAATGATGTTTTAGGTAAATATTACAACATATTTAAATATTTATGAGTCTACGACTTATTATATAAAAATAAAGATATCTTAGTTTTTTTTATTATTTGATTAATTTACAGGATACGCTCGGAGCGATTATAACAGGATTTTTTTTTTCGCTCATCGAATCATTATTTTCTAGTAACCTTGAATTTTACAAGCATTGGTGAAATGATAAAGTTGAAAATATTTTAAAGTGTCAAGAAGAATCAATAGATAAGATTATATTAAATTTACCAGGAACTTAACATTTTTTAAATTTTGACTATAATATAGTACCTACAAAAACAGTACCTAAAAATGACCTGAAAATCCAAAAAATTTATTTTCTCCGTTACCGAATACTATTAAATAACTGAGGATCGAAAAAAATATTATAAAATGCCTTTCACAGTATACATTATGCCAGATCGAATCCCCGATTTAGTTCATTTTAGGTCAATACTTTTTTATATACATGAAATATAAACTCTATCAACTTTTTAGCCCTCTTGGTGTAAACATATCAAATCTAGATCCCATTTGGAATATAATTTTTTTTTTTTAGAAATTTTCATTTTGTAATAAAATTTGCTTAAAAAATCTATATTAATAAAACCAGTTGGAAGAGTAAACAAAAAAGTAATTTGGGTCTAAATTGGACAGGTTCGCATCTAGGACTAAAAAGTTCTAGGACTTATAAGTGTGCCCAAAATGAGCTAAATCAAGGGATTCGATCTGTCAACCATATATTATGACTTCTTATATGGAATGAGTCATTAATTATTTTTAATTTAGTAGGAAAAAAACTGTCCAAGGACCCTTAGAATTATGCAGTTTAAAAATTATGATTTGCGGATAATAATGACAAAACTTTTTAAATGTTAAACAATTAGAAAAATTTATACATATTCACAAAAAATATTTTCAAACCTTGATACTAAAACATTATTGGTTTATTAATTTTAAATCAATTGATATGCAAAAACAAGAAACCAATAAAAATTACATTATTGCATATTTAAAAATACCAACGAAAAAGCATAGTAGCAACTAAAAAAAAAAAAATTTAATGGCGTTTTTAATATTATACTTAAAAATGAATTTTATTAAAATTAGTGTATAAATAGCATGAAAAATCAGAGTGTAATAAAAATAAAACGAAAACCATATTAAATTTTATGCATATTTTATTTTATGATTATTTAAAAAAAAAAATATTTATTTTTATGTGAATTATTATTTATTGTTTTAATTTAAAATTAAAATTCTTTTTATTCGCAATTTGTTTCTTTAAAACTGTCTAAAATTATTTAATTAATAATAAATTAAATAATAAAATAAGATATTATATTTATTCCTTGATTATAATTAATAATTCATAAAAATTTATATTAAAATATCATATAAACTGAATTTTTTTTTGTAATAAAAAAAAAGGATCTTAATGATCAACTAAATTAAAAAAGTATAACATCTTAAATATTAATCCAAACCTTTTTTTTGAATTTTGATAGCAATCAAATTTACAGAGTACGTCTATTAAAAAAAGTTAATTTTGATTTTGATTTTTTTTTTGGTTATAATTAATCATGTAAATGATATAAGGCGCCACATAACAATTTTATGATTATTAATTTTAAATATGTCATAAAAATTATGATTGACTTGATTGATCGCCAGGTATGTTATTATTAACCATGCAAAATTAATACTTAGAAAACAAAATTTTTTATCTTATAATTTATTCTTTTGAATCAAAAAAATTTTTGTCTTTTTTTTTTTTTAATTATACAAATTAGGATATTTAAGATTATTTTAGTATTTTTTAATATTCTCATGATGATATTTTTAAAAAATCTTTAATTAAAAAAATTATTATCTCCTATATTAGTCTGATGATCGTATAATTTATATTATAAACAGTCCATATTAATGAAATGAAATCTGATTTATCTATTTTTGACAGGATATGGGTCACGTAATTTAATTATTTATTATGGCTCATATTCTTAGAACTAAATTTTCTACGTAAAAATTAGGACGATCTCTTAGCTTGGGAAATATTTTATTCGATTTCAACTAGACGCAAATGATTCGAAATAAATCGAAAAATACCCCATATGGCGATTTCAAAGCAACGTTATCTTTGATTTTCAATTAATTCCTAAATGTTTAGAGCATTCAGATTTTCTTAAACTACATTTTAAATAATAAATTAATTAAAAATCTATGTTAAATACCTATAATCTTACATTTAAAAAAATCTGCTCTTTGAAAACTGATTGTTTTCGTGTTCAATTACGAATAGAGCTATGGTAAACAACGGGTGTGAGTATATGATAGCTGAATTTCTTTTCAAGGATAGCCAAGACCAAAACATAATCTTTTTCGTATCCTAGTTATTTTGGCCACGGGTTCTGAAAAAAGTTACAGGTCCACAAAATTGACCAATTTTTTGCAAAAAAAAGTGAAAATATGACAGACCCGAAATATAAGCTATTTCAAAAGTTTAGGCAACTTTTAGATTAAGCTAAAACATACTCAGTTTGTTCATGAGATTTTTCGGTATCTGGGTTCTGGACAAGTATGTCGGGCCATCAAAAATTTTTTAATTATAGTTCGAAATAAAAAAATTTACAAGAGATTAATTATATCAAATACCCTAGCTCACCAAATGCCCTATAGAGGTGAGTATAATCTTGATTGTATATTTTAAAAGTTGCAACTAGATCAGAAATTTTCTAGGGATGATTTTTTATCTTAACTACTTTTGTTCTAAAAGCAACAGAGCCAACAGAAAACCCTAAAATAGCGAAAAACCGTTTTTTGAACTTTTTATGGCCAAGTATGGTCCATGGTAGCGAGAAGTGTATATTTTTCCTCCGTAATATTAACGTTAAAATTAAGAAATTCTGACTGTAAAATTGATCACTTGTAAATTTTTTTATTTTAAACTATAATTAAAAAAAGCGCGGGTAAACGACGGATATTTGATGGCCCGACATTCTCGTCCAAAGCCCAGATACCAAAGAATCTCATAAATTAACTGAGTATAAATTAGTTTTGGCCTAATCTAAAAATCTAGGCTATTTCGGGTGGTCGTAATTTCACTTTTTTTTTGCGAAAAATTGGTTCCAACTTTGTGGAACTGTAACTTTTTCCAGAACCCGTTAAAAAAACTAGGTTAAGAAAAAGAGTATGTTTTGGTCTTGGCTATCTCTGAAAAGAAATTCAGCTATCATACTCACACGGGCTGTTTATCATAGCCATCCCCGTAACAAGATAATTTTGAATCAATTTACCAAAATATGCCAAAAAAATGTAAATCTAAAATTTAGAATTGGATCTAAAAAGCTGAAAGCAGTTGGGAAAACTTATTAATAGTTTTACTTTCTGAAAAGAATAGTTTTGATTATTATTTACGACCCTCAGTTCAACCTAAGTCCATTTTCATATTATTATTGGTTCCTCAATGAGAAACCTTTGTGATGGGTCAAATTTTGATTTTTGATTTTTTGGCATATAAGCACGTTTTGGGACCTCAGAAAGCTAAAAAACGGTTTAAAAAAAAAATATTTGTGTGTGTGTGTGTGTATGTAACCGGTGAAATTTCACAACCAATTTGAAACAATAATAAATTAAGTTCAGCTCCAATCCTGGTTAGTAAAATATTATTTTTATAAAATTTTTTCATCAAAACATCTTAAACTACTTTTTTTTTTTTTTAATTTGGATGTAATACCTAATTTATTTCCATGAAAGTACTTATATTTGAAAGTACAATTTTCATTCGATATCTCGAATCTGATAATTAATTTTTTGAAAATTTTTTCCCCAAAATTTCCGCCACAAAAAAATACAAAAAACACCAAATTTTTTTTATCTTTGGACGTAGTAGCTAATTTATTTCTATGAGAGTACTAGTTTTAGAAAGTTGGTTTATAGTAATTTTTTTGGATCTGATACGGAATTTTTTCAAAAATTTTTTCTCAAAATTAAAGAAACAAAAAAATTAAAAAAACTGCAATATTTTTTTTTTTTGGTGTAATACTTCATTTAATTCTATGAAAGCACTTATATTTGAAAATATGGTTTTTACTCGATATCTCGAATCTGATAATTAATTTTTTAAAAATTTGTTCCAAAATTTTTGATCAATAAAAAAAACTTTTTAAAGTTAATAGAAATGTATGTATGATTGCATGCTTGTTATCTGTGATATCTGTGGTATATTGAAGTATTAAGCTCATTGTTTGAGGAACCTTAGTGCCAGCTAGTTGGCAGGGTATTTTTTTTTGTACAGCGTTTCAGAAATCCACCGTCATCCAGAGCGGGACGCAAATTTGCTTTTATAAGGCGCAGCGCTATTCGTTGATGCTTATAATCTTGACTGCGATTGGACAAAAAATAAACAAACATTGCGTCCCGCTCTGGATGACGGTGTATATACAAGGGTGGATCCAGGTAGAGGGGGGAGGGGTGGGTGATCACACCCTTAAGCTCCAAAATATTGATTGTTTTTTGTTAATTTTTTTGGTTTTTTTTACAATTTTCATGAGAAAATATACAAAATTTTGCTTGAGCGAGGCCCCTTAGAAACTTTTCTGAAGCCGCCACTGAGTATCTATAATTTGCATGAAATATAGAGAACATTAATAAAGTTTTTAGAGAAATCTAAGCATCGAGCCAGAATCTGTTAAAATTTTCATCCACTGACAGATAAACGGGTCCCTAAATTTTGGCCAAAATCAGCCCAGTTGCCGAAAATTCAATTACTGATAAATTTTTTATTTTACTAGGTCACACTCTGATTTTGTTTTATTGTACCACAATTCCAATTTTCTAAAGGGGGTGATGATGCAGTCTACCTAAAATAAAGGGTTCCTATAGAGTACCATGATGATAGCTATATTCAAAACTTACAAGAAGGTTTTTTTTTTTAGAACTATAAAACATTTCTAATAAAGGTCCAAGCGTTTTCTTTTATTATTAATTCGGAAGAAAAGTTTTTCAAAACTTTCTTTAAATTTATAATTTATTTAATAATTTAGAAATTCTTAATAAAATAAGATTTTTTTTTAGGATACTTTGGCTTGCTTCATTTGGTAAATATAATTTTTTGGTTCAGTTATGGTCCACATTAAATTCAAGAATATTTTAATCGAATAAGTTTTATATCAATATATTATTTGGGTCAATTACATTTTAAAAACTAGAAAACTGAAAAACGTGTTGAAATTTGACCTATTTTTAATTATCGTTATCGTTTTAATTTTCAAAAATTTCTTTTGACATTAAAACCTCATTCATCATAAAAAAAAAAAACAAATTACTTCGTTAATTCATTATTTAAACATAAATAAACCGTAAAATAAAAATAAAGATTGTAAGTTAAAAAAATAAAAAAAAAATATATCTGACAAATCGATTACTCCTAGAATAATTTTAATACAAATAATGATATTTTTTCAACAGGTCTTAAATCTTTATGATAATTAATTTAACGATACTGCATTACAAGTAAATAATAATCTCATAAATTCATTTATTAAGCACGTTATCTTTTTTATCTTTATTTCTTGTAAAACCAGTGACGTATAATTTGTATTAGTATATTTTTTTGAGGTTAGGTTCATATAAATGTCACGTGGTTTATATTAGATTTTTTTTAAACAGATGATGTTGACTACAGATAATCATGTATTCCAAGAATAACGACATCTATCTTATTTTTTTATTTTAAAAAATTAGGCAGATAATATTATAAAGAAGAATAAGAGAATTAATATAAGATAATATAATAAAAGGTATAAAAAAAATTTTAAAAATTCTTGTTTTTTTTTTTTTGAATGAGAATCTTTATAAGCCAAGTTAAAAAAAAATAAATAAAGAATTATCCTTAAAAAAAATCTTTTAACCCATTGCGGGGAGTCTCTTCTCATTCTATTATAATATACTTTAGTGGTTTTATAAACATGTATATTATTTATCGAGTAAGATTAACTGTACAATTTTAAAAGTAATTAATTATATCGAATGTCTATATTAATAAATGAATTTTGATAAAAAATAAGTATTTTGTAAATATAGGGTGAAGGGTATAAATATCGTTCATTATTTTATTTTTTTGTTAGGTATTCGCTTTTCTAATGATTTAATTGGAAATAGTAAAAGTATGGTATTCCCTAAAATTTACTAATGAAACAATAATAATTTTTTGTAAAAATACGGAAATTTTCTCTGGTAATAATAGAGAATTAGATTGGCCTTGGGTATTTTCACTTCAGGAACACGTCAAAGACCAGTGGCGGATACAGGGGGGGTCAAAGGGGTCAATTGATCCCCCCTCATCGGTCAGTTTTACCTTTTTTAGCTAATTTTACGTTACATAATTAACGCGAAGTACCATTTTGACCCCCCCAAAAAAATGTTAAGGACCTTTTTTAGAAAATTTTTTGTAATTTGATTCAAATGACCCCCCCAAAAAATTTTCTAGATCCGCCTCTGAAGACTTTTTTTTTTACTTGAGCCCTGGATATTTTTTTAACAGAATTTTGAATAAAAATACCTTTTTTTTCAAAGTTCGGAAACTTTCTTTCTGACTTCAAATCTTACCCTTTCACTTTGGATTTAAGTTTCTATGTTGTAACATCAGCGTTTTGTAAAAGCAAAAATCAACTATTCTGAATATGATTTTTATTGTAAATGAAAATGTGCAAATTTTTCTACAGCTTTTCTAAGGATTTTTCTACAGCTCCCACATTTTCATTAAAATATACTTTGAATCATAATCATGTTGAAAATAGTGCGTACTTCAGAAGCGCAATAAATATTTTTCAAACTGATTAAGTTCGAAAAAAACTTATATCAATTCTAAATTTTACAAAAAATCTAATGATAAATTTAAGAAAAAAAATATTTTCATTGAATTTATTTTTTTATGCAGGGAAAATTTTAAAATAAAAAATTAAACTGAGAAAAGGTAAGCATTTATGATTATACAGTAAATAAAACAGTTAGAACTTCTTAAAGAGTTGAAAACATATAATTTGCAATAAATAAATAAAACAAAAAATATCGTAAAAACATTTCTTAGACTCATGTTTTATTTTTAGTAAAATTATTATATTATCTTTTTTTTATCAAACAGTTTTTTTTAATAATTAGATGAGAATTTTTCACAAGAAACATTTTTTTCAGATTGGTGTTAATTATCGGAATTTGACATGTTTTTATTTCAAGTTTAAGTTTTGTTTTTATTAATATTCATCATGGATTTAGAATATTTTAATATTCTGGTTCAAGCTCTGATTATTTATTACTGGGTTGAATTTTCTTTGTGAATAATTAGTTTAATTAATAATGTGCCTGATTTTTTATAATCTTCTTTTGCCTTACTGTTTAAAGAGTAAGATAAATTTTAAAAAAATCTTCATTTTAATTAATTCTTTTTTGGATCTGAATATCTTGCAAAATCAAACTTAATTCAGTGGCAGATCCAGAAACAGTTTCCAGGAGTAGAGGGATTTTATAAAAATTTTCGAATTTTTATAAGTCTTTTTAAAATTACACAAAATTTTACTAAAAAACATTTAAAAAACATGCATATTTTTGGTTCTCAAGAGGCGATTGACCCCTTTAGCTAATTGATAATAGCAGCAGATGAAATTATGAAACAAGTCATTTTAAGCCCAAAAATGAAAAATTTTTCACAAAATACTATATTTAAGTTAACAATTTTTGTGCTCAAATCAAAACTATTTAATTATTAGAAATCAGTATGAACTTTTAATTTAAAATAATATTTTAATTTCCAATTACAAAAATAAAAGTTGTCATACAAAAAGAATTTGTATTATGCAAAAAAAAAAAAGAAAATGATTATTCAGCATTAATCTATAATAATATTAAATAAATAAATATAACCATTCAAATTATATTAGGAATGAGTCAATAATTTGCATTAAAAATTTAATCATCTTGTTTATGAATAATATTATAATGTATGAATAAATAAATATATTTTCATGTAAATGCATTAAAATTTTTCAGAAAATATTTTCGCTTATTAAAATATTTAAATTTTTCAATGAAAATTGAAATTGGAGATGTTTGCAATCTCTTCTAAAATTATACAAAAGCATTCCCTATATGTTATATTATACATAAGTAATTTGGTAACTTCTAGTAAAATAAAATTTTCTTTTCCAAATTTTCTGAATGGATCAAAAATGGATTGAAATTTCCATTTACAGAAAAGTTTATTTATTAATAATCTTGAGCGCGCAACCTTTATTTTTTGGGAATTGAATAACTTTTTGCAAATATTAGAAATTAAAGTTATGAGGTATTCTGACAAGCATTAAAATAAAAATTATTAAATTTCTAAAAAATAAGAGCTGAAGAAAACTGAAAAAAAAAGTTTATCAATCCAACGTTTTTCAGCTGAGAAAATTTGGAAAAGAAAACAGGGATTTTATTACTAGAAAATACTAGGTTATCCACGTATAGTACAGCGTGTGGAATGCTGTTAAGGGTATAAATACAATTTTTAAATTATTATATTGTCTTGGAATTTAAGAAAGAAAGCATTTAGCCTGTATATTACGATGAGTAAGCCACTAAACTCATCTTCCTTCCTATGTTTGAGAAATTGACCGGTGATTATTGTCATATTTTTATAATTAATAATTTGGTAGGTTATACTTTTGCTGTCATCTATCAAAAAATGGATAATCTGAAATTTTGTACCAGCTTTCTCATATTCATTTAGGTAAAAAACTCGTCTCTTGAACTAATTCTTCTGTATGGTCGATATTTTTTGGTTGTCTAGGATTTTTCAGATTATAGATCAAAATTTTAATATTTATGCTTGCAAAATGCTTACTTTTTAAAAAGGAAATTATTTCCCTCTTTACAAATATGTTTTACGATAATAAGGAAAAAAGTATCATTTTTTGAAACAGACAAAGAAACGAAAATTGCTGCCAAAAACCTCGGGAGTTAAAAATTGGTAAAAGACTTATTTTTAGTAGAAAAATACTTTGTAATTGATTACAAGACCCGGGTGTGAGGTTGTGGATCACTTTTGTTTTTAAAATACCCAAGTACTTTTTTGAAAATTTTACGAAAAGGCATTTTTTTGAAAATTCAGTTTCCCTTTCAATGGATAAATTTTTAAAATTCGTCCTCTCTTCCTTTTTCTAATATATCTTGTTGGCATACATACTCAATTCCTTTTGAATAACTTATTACCAAAAAAATGAAATATATAATTTTAAATTAGTCTTTTTTTCAAAATCCAATTTCATATGTAAAGCCTTAATAATTATTTTCAAAGATTTTTAAATTAAAAAAATATATAATTTCTGAATTTCTACAGTTACTTATCCATGTTTAACATTTAAAAACATATAACGCCCACGCCAATAAATGTTTTGTACAGTTCAGCCTTTGCTTTAATACAAAATAAAATAAAATATATTTTATTACAAGTTTTCTTACACATTAAAATCTAATAAGAAAGTGTTTGTAAAAGGAGAATGTTACACATATATTTTATCTTGTTTCTAGCTTATACATAAACTATTTACAGCCAATGTAAATTAATAGGACATTAATGAACCTTGATCAAGGAAAAAAAAATATTCGAAATTCTTTAACTGTTTGTAAAACGATTTTAAAACCCTGTTATTTTCAGGTAATATATTAAGAACGAGAATAAATAAAAAATAAAAAAAAAAAAAATATATAAATTAGCCTATTTATAATAGAATGAGGTGTCGGGTTAGCTGATATTCTAATGAAATTTTAGTCTCTCATTCATTTTTTGTTTTTTTATTTCTTTGTATTTGTCAATTAGTTATATTAGTTTCCATGAGTAAATAAGTCTAAAAGAGCTTAAAAGCGAAGAATATAAAAAATAAAAGTTAAAAAAAAAAAAAAAAAAAAAAAAAGAAAGTTTCGAGAGGATAGAGATAGACTTATATGTGTATAGTATATGAAAAGGAAGAATGGTTATAACAGCAGGAGATCATTGCTTGGGGGCCTCCTGTGGTTTTGACGGCTCTATCCTGGGCCCCTTGTTAGGATGCTTGCAATAACCGATGACTGCATGCACATACACATACATATTAATATCATATATCATATTATTTGTATATGTGAAGAAAAAAAAATGTTGAGTAGGTGCAGCAAAATAAGCAAGCATAAGTGGGAAAAGGATTGAAAAGAGCTCCCGTAATGTTCATATATACGATGTGTTAGAGCACGTCAGTTGCCTAAATTTTAAATCGTCCAATGACGCTTTGTTTTCTTATATAAATTGCATTTAAAGCACATTTCTATCGTGTGTGTATATAAAAGATACAGAATCAGATATGATTATTTTTCAATGTTTCAGATATACACACATACTATATAATTTTTTAAGTACTACCTAAGAACCTAAACGTTTTGATATCATCTTCTATTTCTTTTACTTCTCTTTTCATTCTTTAGTTTGATATGTTTATTGCTTGTTTGGATCACTCATTTATTATCTTGGATATAAAATATATATAATAAGATTTATTCGATATAATTAAACTAAACAAATTAATTTTTATTCAGAAACTTAATAAAATTTACACCCTTTAGATTATTCAAATTTATTTTTCAAGTTATTTATGCTATAGAATATTTGAATTTTTGAGCTCGTTAAAAATATTGTATGAAACTTAAGACTTAAGTACAAAAACGAGCATACAGAAATTGGTATATTTTATTAGTACTTGTTGGATAATATACTATTCATATTATTTATTTGTCTTGCAGTAATAGAGAACCATTGTAAATTTTGAAGGTAATAATTTTTGATAAATTGCAGATGAATTTTATGAATAGGTAAATTTAATTTTACTAGAGCAAAAAATAATATAATTTAGTATCTGAAAATTCAAATAAAATCTAAAATTTTAAGTGGTTCCTATCAGTTTTTAGTCAGACATGTTTAAAATTTTAATTAACCAATTAGTTACTATTTAAATTAGCAAACATTTTTTCAATAAATAATCAGAAATATCATTAAATCATAAACTTAATTTATTCGAAAATCATCTTCATTATAATTTATTGATTAAAATTTTTTAAAATTAATTAATATAAGGTATTTTTCATTAAAAAATGTGCTTCCATTTACGATAATATCTCAATATAAATTTTTTTATAAAATACAATCAACGACTCTATTAAAAATGTTTATACTTGATTTTACACGATATGTATCTCATTTATTTATACCTTCAATTACAACAACTTGTCCTTTTATACACATAACTCGTTATATTATGAAGTGAATTTTTTAAAAGATAATTTCTTTTTTTTTTTTTTTAATTTTCGAATTTCGCACGTTTTATTCTCAACTTAAATTATACCCAATCTGTTAAGATTGTCAAATTAAATATTTTATTTTAGACAAATTTTAAAATACACTCATACGATAAAATTATATATAAATTTACTAAAATTCCCTTTTTTTTTAATGTCCTTTTTTTACGTAGAACACAAAACTAAATAAAGTTGCAAATAAAATGTTAGTTTATATTATGTACATAAAAGATATACCCTTTCTTTCTTATCATCATAGATAAGAATCAAATCTTTTATTTTCCAAGTATTTTTATATATATAATATGTCTGTCTCTCACTTTCAATTGATCGTCGTCACGCGCACGTCGTCGTATGTATGTGCGAATATTATAAAAAGAAAAAAAAAAAATAATAAATAAAAAGCTTCTTTTATTTTTTTAAAAAGCATTCCAAATTATGTTGGTATAAGCAAAACATTGTCCGCTGGTGATGGTAGTCAATTACCCCTACTATAAGGCGGTCGTATTACTAGCAGCCATTTTGGTTTTATGAGTGTAAAAAAGTGGGGTAAAATATAATTTATAAAGAGAAGGAGTTTTGAAGGAGGTAACTAGCATGTATAAATGAATTATAAAATATGTGTTTGTGTGTATTTATTTCAATATAAATATCTTTATGAGTGTGTATTTAAGCTTACTTTGTAAAAGTAATATACTTAACTTAAATAGGAAGATTGCGTGTCGAAGAGATTCTAACTGTTCATTAATTAGAACGAATTACCACGACTACCTGGCGAGTAGATAACTATAGTATTTTTATTAAATTCCTCTCATATTATTACTTTATTTGCGAAAATCCATATATGTGCTTACGTATGCGTATAAATATTTAATTATACTTTTGCTACAGTAAATATTTAGCTATTTTGATTTTTAATAATAACGTAAATATCGACAATTTAATTAACTCTAGAAATAAAATAAAAACTTATAACCGGTTTGTGTAAACACAACCTAAATACATGGAACATGTTTAATTACAGCTGAGCATAAAAATACAAATTACAATACAATGTGCTATTTTTAATTTTCGCCTTTACTAGATGTTAAGATTAAACTATTAAACTATTAAACTATATTAAACCCAAACTATTCTGATTCCCTAAACGCGTATTATTCTAGGTCCCTAAATCGAAATTATTTCAAGTCCTTAGATCCAGATTATCCGAAATTATTTTAAGTCCTATTAACCCCCCCCCCCTCTGTGTATGTATTAAACTTATATCAACTTTTGATTGATCTAATTTTATTTCTCTTCCCGTAAATTCAGATATTTCAACACAAATTCTCTTAACCGAATGTCTATTTTTGGCCCAAAATAACAATTTCAGACAAAATATTTTTCAATAATTTTTAATGATCTGGTAAAAAAACATTATGTTTACAAATAGTAGCTCTAAAATAATCGTAAATTAAATTTCTCATAATTAATTATTTATCAAGGTAAAGACACTTCAAGAATTTAACAAGAAGTTTTCGGTAAAACTTAATTAATTTCAACCCCAAATAGAACCCAAAGAGAATATTATAATAAAAAAATCATTCATAAGATAAAAATTTTAATTTAGCCAAATTCAGAACAGACCATATAGATATAAATAATATAAAAATCGCTAGTAGGAATTTATTCAAATTAAAAAAAATTTTGTATTAAATAATAAATTTTTATACGTACATAAATGACATATTTCATAATGATATATATAGGAATTAGAAGTCTTTTCTCTTTCGAGAAAAAAACGTTTGTATTAATTAAAATAACCCTGAGTTATAAAAAATCTAAGGCTGTTTAGCTGTTTTATTTCAAACACGATCACTTATTTCATTTTTATCTCTTTGATTTTTTTTTGTATTTGAAATTATCGGTTATTATTACTAGAAATTGTCAAAATAATTAAGATTTTTCTTTTTCGAATTGTAAGATTTTATTTTAAACTTAATTATGATAGAAGCGCATGAGACTTCGAGACTAGTCTCGATCTCGTTTCGGATATTTTTTTTTTATTTTTTAAGGTACTCAAGCGTTTTTGGGTGGCATTTTATAAAAAAAAAAAAAAAATTCTACGTAAACCGCATCTGAAAATATTTCGTCATTCAACAGCGCCAAAACATTTTCGACTTTTGTAAAATGACTCAGGATCGTTTGGCGGGTGTAAAGCTGCTAAATTCAGAGACTAAATTGAAAGGATAGCATAAAAATAAAATTTCCGGGAGGTATTCCATAGATTTTTTTATCGCTAAAAACGATGGAATCATTAGTTTTAAGTTATTTTTTTAAGTCAAAGAGTTATGGGCTGATTTCAGTGGTTAAAATGTTGAAAATTGGACAGTTTTGACGTCAAAAACTTGCTGCGGACTAATCTTCTTTTAAAAATTATTTTAAAAGAGCATTTGGCATGTTTTTTGGATCACTAAAAACGATGAAACAGGTTATTTTTATTTATTTCTAACGGATTCAGAGTTATGGTCCAAATATTGTAGTTTGAAATTCCAAGTTTAGCATTTGTTTGAGTTAAATGACTGTTAAACGTACAGAGTACTTTTCTGAGCTTCTAGAAAGGTAAAATATCATAGTTTTTGTTTTTTTAAATAATGAGGAATAATGGTTGCTTATATTTTGTTTGGTACTAGTTTAGTTCAATGTTACGACAATGTCATAAAATAGGGTTTTTAAGCTATTTTCAAAATAACACTGTCATCTTCCAATTCAACCAATATACTTCAGGTTGGTCTCGTTTTTTTCATAAACATACGTTTATTTTTATGACCGATTCTCTTATCACTATAGACAATAAACTAAATGCCCATTTTTGGCCCAAAACTAATGAAACATTCTATATTTTTTAACATAAAATCTGTTTAATTACACCAGTATTTTATTTTTTTTTCTCATTTCCATGTATTTTTACAACGCATAGTATACCCTACATATAAATAACTGCACACTACACATTAAGTAATTATGATGAAGCATAAAATAATTCGATCTGGCCTAAAGGTATTCTCTTAACCATGAGATAAAATTTTATACAGGATTAGATTATTATGTCTGATTATTTAAGGTACTTCTCTAAATTATCAGATAATTTACAGGCATTACTGAAATGCGTAAGGCATAATATTCCAAAATTTAAAATATTTAGTTTTATTTGTTTCCCACAATTGATAATTAACCTCAATTAACTGTTTTAAGTTAAAAATTTCATACATTCGTATACTTAACCCTATAATTTATAAATTTAGAATATAAAATGCAAATTTAATTACAAACTTAATATTTTCTTTTGTATTTTAAGATATAATTATTATATAATATTAAATATCTTTTTTAAATAATTAAGATTGCATGATATAAATTACTTTTAAGTATATATAAAATACATGTGAATATAAAAAAATTTCTTTTTAACGTTCAAATAAATATATTTCTTTTTGTGGTTTCTAACGTAATTATTAGTAATAAGATGTACTTAATAAATTATGTTGAAAAAAAAAAATATTTTATGGACAAAAAAATTTACTTGTTATAAAGGAAATTATAATATTTCTTTAATTACAAGAATAAACGAATATATTTTTTGCTTCTCGTGTTTATTATTATTTTTTTTCAATATTATGTAAATTTTTTCTTTTTTTACTTTTTACAAAGTATGTTTAACAAATTTTTTTTATAAATGTACAAGAGATTATCGAATATAATTTTATATATACATTGCAATTATCGAAGACGCTTTCATATCATTAAGGTTCTCGAAATATCTTTTTTGCCCTAAAAAAAAAAACTTCTTAATCGTAACTGAATGGAAACACGCGAAAACAGTAAGTACTTTAGTTAAGAAGAAGAAGAAAAAAAAAATTATACTTATGTATTTATAAGTATATATTTCTTACATATTTATATTTTGCATCCTTAAACTTGGCAGATTCTCTCAGGTAAAAATTTTTACTTGTGAAAGTCTGTAGAAAGGTTCCTTTTAGGGTAATAAATAGGCCCAGTAAAGGAATTCGATAGAAAAATTTCAGATTTGGATGAAAATCAACTTTGAAGATTTTTATGAATATAACAGAAACTACAACACACAAATAGAATATAGAATTTTCCAATAGGGGGATAAAAATTGGGGTAAGTAGATTTCCCTGCTTCAAAGACTATTACCGGATAATCATAGTGACTTGGCTCATGATCATAGTGAAAATTATATTTTGGGCTCTTAAAATAGTCCTAAAGGCTCAAAAAAATTTTCCTTGAAAAGTTCTGATATGCTGATTTTTTTAGCCAATATTAGTTACTCATGGATCGAAGAAATTGTATAAAGTCAACAGATTTTGGGTTTTTTGTTTTATTTCTGGGGAACTGTCGTGACCTAGAGGTTTAATTACAATGAAAACCAGTGAGTTTTTTGACAAGTTCACGAATGCTTCTACTTAGGCTAGGTTTGGTTGCGGGGGCCAAATCGCAATTGTTTATTCGGCAATAGCCTTTATTTAAATTTCTTGAAAATCCTAATTTTTCAACAAAATAAAACCTGAGAAAACCTACTGAAACCTATTTAAATAATAAAATAGAGTTTAAAAGTTTTGATAACCATTAAAGGTATATTTTTGTAGGTTCGTTCATGTTCATTTACAGGCGATCTTTCGTGAGTAAGTATATCTGTTTAGTTGTTCTTTATTCTTAAGTTTTCTTCTTGCTTCATTTGTTTATCGAGATACTTTATTACCTGTAATTTAACGCTCGTTTGTTGAAGTAAGTGGATTATTTTCATATATTGGTTTTCTATAGGCACATACTTACTTTATAATATTTCTTGAATGAATTTATTCATACATAATATATAACTTTTTTTTTCTTTCCTTTCTTTCTTTCGTGCTAAAAAAACTTTTTATGCAATATATTTTTTACCTCTTTGAATGACGTTAATTGTTATAAAGGTAACCTTAAATTTATATACCAATATAATATATTTATACTATAAATGAATGAAAATTTTAACACGCTTTCTCTCTCTCTCTCTCTCTCGCTCTTTCACTTATACTGCTAATTTTATGTATAAATTTATAATGTAATATCATTAAATTATTTTATGTTTTTTAATTCTGAACACTGTTTATATTACGTCTTAAATTACATAATTTTAAGAGACATTCTTTTTTTTTAATGGCAGTTTGTTAAAAAAAGGATTAATTTTTGTTTAATTGAAGATTCTTTGTGTGTTTTTTTTAAATTAATTAAACTTTTAATTTTTATGTGGTTATATATTTTTTTAAATGTTTGTTATTAACTTTTGATGTGATCCACGTTAATTGGACTGTACTTACGTCCATCGAGGTTTCCTGCAGTCAGAAATTAAACATTTTTCGGTCATCATGCATAATAAGAAGTAAGTTTTCTAATAACTACACTGTAAAAAGTAACTTTTACAAAAAAAATTGAATTTTTTCAAAAAATTTTGTAAATATTCGATAAAAATCGTAAATTTACTAAATTTAGTACATTATCGAAAAATTCGAGAATTCTCGATTTTTTTTTGTGAATTTACGAAAAAAGTTGTAAATTCACAACTATTTTTCGAATATTTACAACTATTTTTTGAAAATTTTCGAAAAAAAATTGTAAATTATCAATTTTTCTTGCGAATTCACAAAAAAAAATCGATAATACTCGAATTTTTTGTTAATACACTAAATTTAGTAAATATACGATTTTTTTCGAATATTTACAAATTTTTTCGAAAATTTACTAATTTTTTTGTTAATATAAGAAAGTTACTTTTTATAGTGTAACGAAGAAAGATTGTGTATTAAAAAATATCCTTGTCTTGGTTAAATAAAAAATATTCAATTTTCCTAGAATTGTTTATTATTATCAATTTCGATAAATATCTAAAAAAAAATCTTCTCATTTGATATGGAATCTCCTATATATTAAACTCTTGATTATCGAAACAAAGTAAGTATGCATAATATGTTGAATTTTTTTTCTTCTTAAATTTAATAGATTTATTAACTTGTTTTAAAATAAAAAATTTGCAAGTTTTTTTTGTGCATATTAAAAAAAACATGCAAAATAAAAAAAAAGGAAGGAATTTTATAAAACAAATTTTATTACTTTTATATTACATCATAAATATAATATTTTTTCACGAATCATTAAGAAAAAGATTTTAGCTAATCAGATCTTACATATAATATTTAATTTGATTCGTGAATACTGTTATAAAAACATAAAAAATTTTTTTTTTATATTTTTTTTTTCTTTTTTATTAATGTACACATGTAAAACAGTATTTTTTATTTTAAATATATTTAAATTTATTATTAATTAAATGTTTAAAAAAAAAAGAAATTATTTTTTTTTAAATTTAATATGCTTTAATTAAATGTCAAGTTAAGGCTTATTATATTTTATGTTCGTGTATATTAGCCTGGATGTTATTTTAATGTTTTTTTTGGGTTTTTGGCGTCAAATAGCAATAAAATTAGTTGGCATTTCTGGGTTCTTAGAGATGTGGCTTAATTCTCGATCCTACATGAAGAGGAAAAGGTACGAGACAGGAAAACTTCGGTATACACGGTACTCATGATCCCTAGATTCAGTATACGCGGTATTTTGATCCACAAATATGCGGTTTACTTAAAATTTTTCATCACTTTTTTCACTATAACGAATAAATTTAAAAAATTTAAATTTATTTGAATTTTTTCAATTGTTTTCTTATTAAGAAATCACATTATGAAGTACCTGCATGATTAATAATTAAATTCTTTACTGTCAATAAATAAAAAAACATTTTAGAGTAGGAAAGAACGAGGGGCTGACGACGCGATTTAAAGTATTTAAAGTATTTAAATCGCTTTTTAAATCGCTCGCAAATTTTTAAATCGCTGTCAAATTATTGCTTTAAATTTAGTTTTTTGGCATAAAAACTGTTTCTAGGGGTTTTTGGGGTCACGAAAATTGAAATTTTAACCGGATTTAACCCCAGGTTTATCCCTGCCCATATTTATGACCAAAAAATTGGCCAATTTTTCAGAAAATTTACCAAATATTTTAAATCGCTTTTAAATTAATGCTTTAAATTTAATTTTTTGGCATATAAACTGTACCTAGGGGTTAGCGGGGGCACAAATATTTAAATTTTCATCGAATTTAACCTCAATATCATCCCTACCCTTATTTTAGACCAAAAATTTGGCCAAATTTCCAGAAAATTTGCCGAATCTCTTATTTTTTTTACATTTCGCACTTTGAGCGCTCAGATTTGCACCATACAAGTTTTTTGGGTCGCTGATCAAGAATTTGGACTTCTTTTTTATAAATAATCAATATTTCACCCTTAAAATAGCTAAACCTACCCCTAAAAGGGGCGTTTTCACTATTTTCACACTTTGAGCGCCCAGAGTACGTTGTTATACGTTTTTTGTGCATCTAATCAAGAATTTCGAATTATTTTTCATAAATAATAAATATTTCACCCTTAATATAGCTAAAACTACCCCCGAAAAGGGGTGTTCTTGCTAACTTTGTACTTTAAGCGTTCAGAGTAAGTTCATATACGTTTTTTGGGTCGCTTTTCAAGAATTTCGACTACTTTTTCACAAATAATTAGTACTTCACCCTTAAAATAGCTAAAACTACCCCCGAAAAGGGGTGTTCTTGCTAATTTTGTACTTTAAGCGTTCAGAGTAAGTTCATATACGTTTTTTGGGTCGCTTTTCAAGAATTTCGACTTCTTTCTCATAAATCTTACTATATCACCCTTTAAATTATCCTTAAAATGGGTGTTTTTGTTATTTTCGCAATTTAAGCGTCCAGGATATGCCCATATAGGTTTTTTGGTTCGCAAATCAAGAATTTTGATTTTGATTTATAAATTATTAATACTTTACCCTTAAATTAGCTAAAACTACCCCTAAAAGTTTAAATTCTAATTTTTGGCCCAGAAAGTGGAGACAAAATGGCCAATTTTCGAATAAATTACTTTCGAAGAATTTACTTTCTACATATCTTAAGGGGTATTTGAGTATGCAGAAACGGAATTTGATAACTAAATTTTATAATTCAAATTTTTAGCCAAGAAATGGGACAAAATTAGCCAATTTCCGAAAAAATTCGTCGGATCTCAAAATTTATACAAGAATTAATTTCGAATGTATCTTATGGGGTTTCAGCGTATTCAGAATCCGAACCTGGTAACTAAATTTTGAAAATCCGATCTTTAGCCAGAAATTTGACAAACGATTGGCCAAGTTATAAAAAAATTGTCCGAATCACCTGGGTGATAGAAGGAATTGTACTCTAAATATTTTGTGGGTTTTTGGAATATGCAGAATCGGACACATTTGACCCCCCCCCCTTCTTTTGAAGTCTAAATTTCCAGTATACCCTTTCACTATAAACATGTTTCATGAGTACTAATTTCTATTTCTATTTTAAATATGCAGAATGCGAAACTGGTACTCAAATCACGCGATTGCGGTTGATATTTTCGCTACTAATGAGGTTTATTTATCTATAAATTTTTTAGGTTGCTGATCACGAATTTTAAGGTCCCAGAGCCGTTCTAAGGGTAGATCACCCTTAAATTTGGAAATTCACTCTTTTAAGAGGTATTTAAATAATATTTTTAACAAGATTTATTAATGACAATTTAAGCAAGCTATAATAGGTTTTTTGGCAGGCTAATCACAAATTTGAGGGTCCCAAGTGTGTAAAGTTGATAAAACATCCCTAAATTTGTAAATAAGCCTTTATTTTTGCAAAACTTATATCCAAGCCTTTTCAAACGGCAGGATCATGATTTATAGGATTTTGGGGTCGCTGGTTACAAATTTAGAGAATTCAGGTCCATTAAGTTGGTTAAATGCCCTTAAATTTGCAAGTTCACCCTTATTTTTGCAAAATTATGTATACACGCTTTTTCAAACGGAAAAAACTTGTTTTCATAGTCTTCTTGAGTTGATGACTTATGGGGTATCAAACTTAAAAAATATTGGTGAAAGGTAAATATAATATAGTAATAGCAAGGCTTATATTAATATTTTTGCAAAAACCAAGATAAATTTGCAAGTTAAGGGTCGTTCAATTAACTCTAAAGCCTTGGAAATCCCAAATTGACGTAATCAGCTCAAAAAGATTATGAAAGTAACTTTTTTTCGTTTGAAAAGGCTTGTATACATAATTTTGCAAAAATAATGGAGAATTTGCAAATTTAAGGATGTTTAACCAACTTTATGGGCTTAATTCTCCAAATTTGTAATCAGCAACCCCAAAAACCTACAATATCATGATCCTACCATTTGAAAAGTCTTGGATATAAGTGTTGTAAAAGTAAGGGTTAATTTGCAAATATATATATATATATTAAAAATTTATATATATTAAAAAACCTATATGAGCATATCCTGAACGCTTAAATTGCGAAAATAACAAAAATATCCATTTTAAGGACAATTTAAAGGGTGAAATAGTAAAGATTTATGAGAAAGAAGTCAAAATTCTTGAAAAACGACCCAAAAAACGTATATGAACTTACTCTGAACGCTTAAAGTACAAAATTAGCAAGAATACCCCTTTTCGGGGGTAGTTTTAGCTATTTTAAGGGTGAAATACTAATTATTTATGAAAAAGTAGTCGAAATTCTTGAAAAGCGACCCAAAAAACGTATATGAACTTACTCTGAACGCTTAAAGTACAAAGTTAGCAAGAACACCCCTTTTCGGGGGTAGTTTTAGCTATATTAAGGGTGAAATATTTATTATTTATGAAAAATAATTCGAAATTCTTGATTAGATGCACAAAAAACGTATAACAACGTACTCTGGACGCTCAAAGTGTGAAAATAGTGAAAACACCCCTTTTAGGGGTAGGTTTAGCTATTTTAAGGGTGAAATATTGATTATTTATAAAAAAGAAGTCCAAATTCTTGATCAGCGACCCAAAAAACCTATATAGGCATATCCTGGATGCTAAAAGTACGAAAATAGATAAAACGCCCCCTTTTCGGGGGTAGTTTTAGATATAAGGGGGTGTTTTATCTATTTTAAGGGTGAAATATTGATTATTTATAAAAAAGAAGTCCAAATTCTTGATCAGCGACCCAAAAAACTTGTATGGTGCAAATCTGAGCGCTCAAAGTGCGAAATGTAAAAAAAATAAGAGATTCGGCAAATTTTCTGGAAATTTGGCCAAATTTTTGGTCTAAAATAAGGGTAGGGATGATATTGAGGTTAAATTCGATGAAAATTTAAATATTTGTGCCCCCGCTAACCCCTAGGTACAGTTTATATGCCAAAAAATTAAATTTAAAGCATTAATTTAAAAGCGATTTAAAATATTTGGTAAATTTTCTGAAAAATTGGCCAATTTTTTGGTCATAAATATGGGCAGGGATAAACCTGGGGTTAAATCCGGTTAAAATTTCAATTTTCGTGACCCCAAAAACCCCTAGAAACAGTTTTTATGCCAAAAAACTAAATTTAAAGCAATTATTTAAAAGCGATTCAAAGTATTTAAAGTATTTAAATCGCTTTTTAAATCGCTAATTTTTTAAATCGCGTTGTCAGCCCCTCGGGAAAGAATACCTACAAGCCACTGAAAAATAAGTAATTGTCTTCACCATGTCTATATAATCTTCTATTATTCATTTTCATGCACGCATGCAGTTATGTTTTTACCTCTTAATACATATTCCGTCCCTATACTGCAATCTACGGGCTATGAATGAGATATTAACAACCGTCATTCAATAGTGCTGAAACGTAGAAAAAATAACTTATAACCGGTTCGCGTAAACACAACCAAAATGCATGCAATATGTTTGCTTACAGCTGAGCATAGACACAAATTTTAATACAATTCGCTATTTTTATAATTTTTAATTATCACCTTTACTAAACGTTAAGATTCTAAATCCAAAATATTCTGATTCCCTAAACGTGTATTATTCTAGGTTCCTAAATCGAAATTATTTCAAGTCCTTAGACCCAGATTATCCTGGGTCCCTAAATTGAAATTATTCTAAGTCCCATTTGACTCCCCCCTTAAATCGGAAAAATTTAAACCCCTCCTTAATTTTCAGATTTTCAAAATACCCCAACCTATAAACATGTTCCATGTTATAGGGTTGAATCAATTGGATAAAAATAGCATTTTTCGATTTAAGATTTTTGCAAATCGAAACTTCTGGAATGATTAATTCTTATAGCCATTTATAAAGTCTAATTTTAAAAATCTTTGAATACAATATTTAGGACATTATTGATCATCGATTCACTAAAAAAAATTTCAATTTCTAACAATATTATAAAATATTTTTCAAGATTTTTGATTTTTGACCGTATTTATAATTTTCTATAATTTTCAAAATATCGATTTATTCGGGGAAAAATTCAGAAAATAAAAAAATTTTTTTAGTGAACCGATGCTAAATAATGTCCTAAATATTATATTCAAAGATTTTTAAAATCTGAAACTTTATAAAAAAGTCTTAATTAATTTAGTAGCTAAAAAAAAGGAAATTTTAAGTGCTAATATCTCCCATTTGCAGTCAATAAATTGTCAATATTTCTTTTTTAAATTCTTATGGACATGTAACTTGATTAATGAGTATCGGAATCAAAGTTTCCAGAAATATTACATCGAAAAATGATATTTTTATCCACCTGATTCAAATTTAAAACCATCATTTAAGTTTACATGAATTCTGTGCATCTTGAATTCACCAAAGATGCGATTGATTTCAGATCCTTTATCGAGACCAGAACTCTTTGATTAAAATACGATTGAAATACGAATACACAAATCATATAAAAAATTATACCAAGATATAATTCCCCAATCAAGAACAATTACTGTGCGGATAAATATTTCTAAAAATAAAATATTTCTAAAAAATATACCTTGCAAAATATTTGAAGGTATATTTATTATAGTTTAAAAAAATCAAAATTCAAAAAATTCGTAAAGGCTAATTTAAGAAAGAAAATTTTAATTAAATTTTTAAGATTTACTGTATAAGAATCACATTTATTAATGAACAATAACGTAGAATAAATAAGTGTTGAAACTGCTTAAATAAAGTTCAAAAGCCTTTTCTCTTTCGAGAATTTAAAATTTTAATACTAAATTGATATTCAAGGAGTCTTTTTTTTTCCAAATGAATTTTGAATTTAAAACATCTAAAATTTTTCCACAAATTATCCAATAAAAAAAAATTCAAATTTATAGTAATAATAAATTTAAAAATGCTAATTACAGAAGAAATAATAATATAACATGTAACACAGAAATATATTGGACTGATAATATTCATTTTCTTAGTACTGGTGTATGCAAAAATATTTAAAAAATTTTAATGAAAATAGAAAATTTTTTCTTATTCTCGGAAAAATAAATTTAATTTTTTTATTTTTGGGCGTGATGATTTGGGCGTGAAAAAAATCTCTTGAATTAAATCAACTAAATAAATTAATGTAAAATGTCATGCACATTAAATTTTTTAATATCGACATATACGTATATTTATAAAAAAAATATATATCTGTAAAAAAAAGTTAATAAATTTATATAATTCCTTTAAAATAAATGATATATCGATTTTTTAAATAAATAAGAAAAATGCTTTCAAATATATGAACGTTTGCATGATATAATAAATGTTTTAAAAAATTTTGACTTTAATTCCCAATAATAAATAAATAATATTCACAGTGCTGTCTCGTAAGCATTACAAATATTTTGTGTATCTCTCGTGTTATTTGTGTTTAAAAAAAAAAAATGGAATGGAAATCGAGATATACAGTTTTGGCATAAGGTAAAATATATTTTATGACTTTGCCAATGGCAATCGTTTACTCATAACACTCTAATGAATCGTATACAAATATTAAACTGAGTCATTTTAACGTCTCGTTTTCTCACTGTTGAAAAAAAAAATTTGGGATAATTCTACGAAAAATTCATGAATGTATACACAAAAATTCGTAAATATACCAATAATTCTCTGGTAAAAAAAACACAAAAAGCAGCATAGAATTTCTGGGATCTGCACAGGTTCTTGTAGAGTTACTAGGTCCCATTTTTCTGGCTTCGAATGAAACTTTCAGAACACACTTACTTGATTTTTGGAATCCTCGGGAAAGGATTTTATCAAAGTTTCCGTTCTCGGCGAAATATGGGACGAAAAAAAGAAGTTTTGCAAAAATTACTTCTAAATTTTATTGTTCTTTATTATTTTTTTTTCGAAGAGAAACCCATAAATGCATAGAATTTTTCTGAAAAATGGGACAATGGTAAAATTTTTCGAAATTTTCACCCGCGACAGAAAATGTTTCAGAAATTCTGCCAAGAATCTGCTCAGCCTCTAGAAATCCTGTTGCTTTTTGGATTTTTTTTATAAGAAGTGCATAAATTTACTTTTTTTTGTAAATTAATATTTTTAGTGGATCCTTTTTAAAATTTTAAAAGTTTTACTCAAACTGTTAAAAAATTTAAGCAAATTAGCAGTTATTAACATAAGTATTCGAATTCTTCACTAATTATTATATTTCAATATTTAATTAAAAAAAAAACTCAACTCAATTAGCTACCCAATCAATAAAATTTTATAATTAATTATCCCAACTCATAAAGTTTTACCTGCGTTTATATTATTCTTAAATTTCTTTTGCTTAAATACATAAAAAAAACTTTGTACCCTGAAGAGAGCGAAAAAAAAAATAATTCACGTCCTGAAAGGACTATACATATATTGGTTACAAGAGACTGGCAAAGGTGATTTAAAACATGGAAAGAATGCTACCACGCCTTTCACCCGCACAACCCCCTTATTCACCCATTAAAGCCCATTCATATTTGTAAATTTATGTATTGGTAAAAATACGTATATGCACACAAAGAAATATTATATGCGAAAGCATGCATAATACAAACACGTAAGTAGCAAGTAAAAATTACAAAAGAAAAAGAATATACATATAGTTTTGAAAAATTGGTCCAGCACGAACAGCCTCGCAAATGAAGACGCGAATAATCGACCGCTGTTGGGTTCTCAGCAAAAAATAATTATCCGCTTTGGGCACGTTTGCTGTTTGTTAAAACGTCCAACAAGCAATATATAAAAAGTATGTCTAAGTAAACTGATGTATAAATGTGTGTTTATATATATATTTAGTGGGTGGAGTAGAAGAGTAAACTTTTAAGACTGTAAATATAATGTGTATCGTGGATCCTCTTGTATTAGTTAACTTTTTCTTCTTTTCATTCTTACATTCATGTTATTATTATTATTTATTTATTTTTATAGCCTTTAAGAATCTTCACAACAAACAGGAACACATCATCAGGTTTGGCTCCAATCGCGCAACAAACGCTTAATTACAAACACTTCTTTAATTGGCTTGTTCAATAAGATGTATAGAATATTTATTTTTTATATTCCTACATTATTTTAAAGAAGAGCTTAAGGGTTATTATGATTTTTTAATTAAACTTACAAACTATTTTTTTCTTTTCTTTTTATTATCATTATTATTTGCACATGCGTATGCATTTGTAAATAAAATAATCATTATGTGCTGTATGAGAGATATTTAACAATTGAAGTTTATTAATGGTACTCATTTATATAATAGGAAAGATAAAGGTTTTTTTTTGCAGGGCTTTCAAGTTTATAATTAAGATGGAGTTTTAAACATTTTTTTTTTTTATTGTCAACAAATTTATTGACTTTATTGATTTTATCAAAGATTTATATTAATTATATATATTTTAAAATATGAACTATTATTGCTTATCTTCCATGATATTTAAGATGATTATAAAACTGGTGTTTGGTCACTAATCTTAGAATGGTTTCTGCGTTCACTGATTACTTGATGTATTTTAAAGAAAGGCTAACAACTGCAATCTGAAAAATATGAAATCTCATGAAACAAAGTAAATAACTTGTATGGATAAAAAAATTAAATTTTATCGTTTTTGTTTTCATTTATGATTATGGATTCTCACACAAGTACACTTTATTAAAATCATCTTTTTAGAATTAAGTTAATTATATGAAAATTTAGCTAAAATATTTCATAAAGAAAGTGTGTTTCACGTTACCACAAAGTTTAAAATTGCACCGAGTATTAGCAAAAATATCTTAATATTTGATGATTCTTTTTTGTGAATCTTAGTTCATTTTAACCATTCACAAACTGATGAATTTTAGATAAGACAGTAAACTGAGAAAAAAATTTCGTTGCCACAACTGGATTTTTTTTCAGTTTATCTAGATGAATTTATTTTTTATGTGCTCCACGACCAACTAAAAGAAATTTTAAAATTGAAGCTTTTAAAATTAAGTTTATTTTTTTAAATAAAAGTATAATGTCCAATAAACTTAACCTATGTTGTTTCTATAGGAAAAATAAAAAACTCGTAAAGATACGCTAATAAATATAGTACTACCCAGTGTATATTCTTTAGTACTATGCAACACCAATATGATCTTTATTTTCCTATACACATATTAGTTGAACAAGTGTATATAGGACCTTATTTAAATTCCATATACACCTTCTAATGACAATATCATCCAGATCCTGGGGTGGGATGCTAAAACTTTGTTCAGGGTATTGCTTAAATGTGTAACCTAGTACTTAATTTTTATAAAATTATTAATGTGCATTAAACTTAACCTATATGTTATTTCTACACGAAAAATAAAAAACGCATATACGACATACGCCAATGCAAATGGTATCTGTATTGCATTTCGTGTACAATTGTACATTATATTATTCACACAGCACCAATATTATCTATATTTTTCTATACAGATAGTTGGAAAAGTATCTATATAGGACCTTATAGGACCTTATTTAATTTGTATACACCTGCTATAGATCATACAACGACTTTAGCATCCAGCCTGACGCTTACTGACTATACTCTAAAGTATGCCTACACTAACAAATTAACATCAATATTATCTATATAGACAATAAATCAAAAAAGAAAGAAAAAATTAATTCGCGATAATCATATCAAAAATGACTGTTTCTGCCTTCAAAAATAATATTCTTTTATCCACTTTAGCCCTGGAAAGTATACATTAAATGCACCTATACTATGCTGGAAGAACTAAAATTATTAAAGTACTTTCATGCGTATGAATAATGTCTTACCTTAACGTCTCTGGTTACCCAAACTGCAAAGTAATATCTCTATTGTGTACTCTTTTGAATAAGCATGAATTGATACAATATTTGACGTAAACTAGTTTTTCCAATCACTGTTTTTTTTGCGTTTAACATATAACCGCTAGATGGCAGGACTTATACTATATGTTTCATGGACGGAGTTGAGCCTCCATGGTAAGTTCTTTAAAAATTATAATTCTTCTAGCATGAGAACATGAGACAGAATGTACCCCATCATCCGACACTTATTCATATTGAGTTTTTTATAAGCCGGCTGGGGCTGGATGCTAAAGTGATTGTATGGTCTATAGCAGGTATATACAAATTAAATATAGTCATATACATACTTGTTCAACTATCTGTATAGAAAAGTATAGATCATATTGGTGTTGTATAGTATATGTACACAGAATGCAATTCAGATACCATTTGCATTGGGTTATGTCGTATACGCGTTTTTTAGTTTTCGGTTAAGTATAAACTTAACCTATGGGCATTATTAATATAAAAATTATAAGTATTAAGTTACACGTTTAAGCTATATACCATACAACGAATTTAAAGCGTCGAATAATGACGTAGATTCTGTCTCTTGTGTATTAATATATTATTACTTACTTATACGCCTAAACGCAGTATTAAGTAGTTTTAAGTACCGCAGTTTTATTCGGATACATTATTAATAAAATTTAAAATTAATAATAAAATATAGGTAATCAATGCAAGTATCTAAAGAAAAGATTTCACCAAAATATGAGTAACACGAATTTATTGTATTTATGAATTTGAATAGCATCGTTTATATACTATTAAAAAGTCTATTCTCTTTCGAGAAAAATTTTGCGTGTAAAAGACTCGGTAAAAGAAATAAGGGATTTTCTATAATTAACCGTAAGGCGAGTGCGTTTATACGCTACGTTGCGCAGTAGAAAATTTTTCGCTACAAAAATTTTACTGCGCATCGACGCATGCGTAAAATGCGTAAAACGTGGCTATACGGCCGTATACGGCCGATTGTAAAAAGTCTTTAAATATAAATACAATCGGAGAAGTCTTTCTACTCTGAGAAACCTTTCGGTTGTCTCTATTGTAATTCCGATTGTTGCCGCCAGAATTTTTCTCCTTTCGAATGGTTGCAAATGACATAAAACCTAAAGAAAAGTTAGTTAGCCCAAAGATTTTTTTAAAGACCTTTTAATCCACGTTGCTCGCATTTTCACTCGTATTTTCCATGAGTGAAACTCAAATGTTAAAAATTTTCATTACGTTTTATTAAATCTTTTAAAACAAAAAAAATTAACAATCAATTAACAATTCTGGTTACCATACCGGAATTTTTTTCAGTATAGTTTTAATGTCTCGTGATCCTAACAAACGAAATGTTTTAATTTGTCTAGAATAGAATAATATAACTTACAACATAAAATTATTATTATTAACTTTGTTCAATTGATCACCCATAGTTAATTTAATACAGTCAACCTCGGTTATAACGAGCTCGGATATAGCGAGGCCTCGGGAGTAACGAGCAAATTCGGAATTTTTGTTTGGCCTGCATGTTATGTGAATGGCAGGAACCTCGGCTGTAACGAGCTCGGCTATAACGAGAACTCGGCCATAGCGAGCAAATTTTCGTCGAAAAATGGTCTAGGACATCGGTTATAACGAGCAAAATTTTATTTTAAAATATTATTTATCTTCTAGACTACATTCACTTTATTTTTATATTTTGTTTCTAATAATATATCCATCCTTCTTAATCCTATACATAAAAATAAATTTATAAATTAAATATTTATGTATTTATTATTATTATTTATTATTTATAATCTCGTTATATCATAATATAATCTCGGGTCATACAGAACAATATTCCTGTTGACGCTGAAGTAGTCGATCAGTATGTCAATATTGACAGCCAAGTACTTGTAGCTGAAATTCCAAGTGATGAGGATATTATAGAAAGCGTGCAAACAGAGCAGGAATCTGATGATGATGAAGAAATAGAAAATGCGACTGAAGTATTAACCGCAGTATCATCGAATACTGCATTGGAGGCTTTGCAAACACTTAGGAATTTTTATGAAGTACATAATATTGAAGATAGCTTTTTTAAATCATACTGTAATATGAAAAAAATTGTTGAAGAAATGCAAATTGATGAAAGAAAAAAAAATAAACAGACCTGTATAAGCGATTACTTTAAATAATTAATTAATAAATAGTATTTTAAATTAAAAAAAATCGTACGTAGTTTTAACCGTTACTTTTTTATTCAACATCGGTTGTAACGAGCATCGGTTATAACGAGCAAAAACGGCCGGTCCCTTGAAACTCGTTATAACCGAGGTTCACTGTATTAATTTGTAGTTTTCTATTAATTGACAAGTACTTGGTAAAAGGTTTTTAAAATAACTGTCTTATTATTTTGGTGAACATATGACGTTGTTTATTATCGAAATTTATTGAAAACGCGGTGACTTTGAGTCAGGCAATACTTATAACTTGGACACTAAACAGTATGATATTTATACCAAAAAAAGTTAGTCTTTTTAATAACTCTTTACCCAGTACTGGTCTACAAATTAATAAAAGTATTAATTCTTTATAAAACAGTTCAAAAAAATGTTATCTTTTAATATTTATAAGATCTATTTTATGATATTATGGAAAAAACTTCTATTATATTAGTAAAGTTTCTGTACAATTTATAGTAAATTTACTATTTTGTAGTAATATTACTAAACTGTAGTAAAATTGTGTACATTTTTTTCTGTGTAAGTTAAAAAATGTTATATTCAACCTTTAGGCTTTATCTTCAAAATAACACTGTAGCCCTGCTTCTTAATATATCAACTTTCTCGTTGGTCTCATTTTTTTCTAATAAGGGTACGTTTTTTTGTTTTAGAAATCCTACTTTTATATATGTAATTGTTTCACCTTGATAATCAATAGACGCCCATGTTTGGGCCAAAAAAAACCAATTTTTAAAAAGCTACGAAAATTAAAAATTTTTAATAAATGTGGTTTTACAGTTCTCAAAAAATTCACGCAAGCTTTAAATTCCTGAAAATTCTTTACTTATTCCTTTTTTAGCATGTGTTTGCTAGGTAAATAGTTTAAAGTCAAAATCCATGTTTTTTGAAGAAAAAAAACCATTCTTATCAGTATTTTAGAAAAGAAAAATATTAGAAACTGGTCAAAGATAATAGACAAATAAAGAATTTTTGGAAACTAAATAGCTTGTAAAAATTTTCTAAAATCTATAAAGCCTGTTTTCATTAAATTTTTAATTTTTGCAGCAACTTAAAAAATGGTCATTTTGGGCCAAAATTAGACCAACTGGAAGGTGTTTGGTTGACTTCACAGGTAGCAGAGTAATAATAAAAGATGAAAACTTCTATCTTATAACGTGGGGCCCGCTTTTTCTAATCCCAGAAAGACAATCGCAGTAACAAGAGGGTAGTTGAAAAAAACCGTTTGATTTGATTTTCCGAATGTACTAGATTACCCTAGTTACTTGCAGCCTTAATATATATCTTTTGTTTTAAACCTCTCTAAGTAGTAATAATTATATTTGAAATTAATAAATATATAAATAAATAATTAATTTCAATTACTTAATCTGTTGGACAACTAAAAATAAAATAATTGCATATAAAATCAGTAATAATAAAATAAAAATGATTTATTTTTAAGTTATTGTTAAATACACTGTAAAAATAAGATGAAATAAAAAATAATATCAACTGATGATTTAAGTATATTGACTTCTGTATATTTTTAAATTTTCTCAAAGAATCAACAATTATAAATCTTAAAAAAATAAAACGAAATACAAGTCTTTAAAAAAAAAAATTCTTCTTTTTAAAAAGAAAGATTGACATTAAAACCAACGTATCAATGTATACATCTAGCATTAGCGGTTTCATGCGCCAATGATCTCTTTAGTATACATTAATACACGCATAAAAAATAAAATGATTTATTTTTTTTCTTTTTTTGTATTCTTAAAACAAAAATTTATAATCTACGGGTGTATTTAAAACAATGGTAACTGATTATCATTTGATTCAAATGATTATTTTTAAAAAGGATTATTTTTAACTTTTAAAATGCGTGACCAATTTTGAGAATCAGATTAATGTCTAATGAAAATTATATTTACACACTATAAAAACATAAATTAACCTGTTTAGCGGTTTACCTAAAAAAAAATTAAGTATCAAAAAAAGGGTTCATTTTAAAAATGAAATATGAATAAATTAATTTTGCATTTTTATAAAAATTTTGAGTGACATTTGAAATATTCAAGTTGTCTTTTAACGAATGTTATATTCATTGAGTTAAATCTTGTAACATAAAATGTTTAATACTTTTATAATCTTATATATTTCTAATACAATTTATACTCGACTTGTGGTGGCTTATTTTTATATATGTGTTTACAGGATTCTTTATATCATTAAAGATTTTTTATTTCTTTACTTATACTTTTTAAAGGATTTATTTCTTATTTATGATAATTATTATTATTCATATTTATTAATTACCGTTATATATTTAAAAATGATTATGGGAATTTTATAGTCAAAATGAAAATTATGTTAATTGGAATTTTTATAGAGATTTCAATGTCTACTTAGATTTTTTTTTTGATATTGCAAAAATGTATTTGACATAATTAAATTAAACGTAGTATTTATACTTTGCTGATTCCTCGATTTTTTAAAACGTAAAAATTAATATTTACAATAAATAACAGAACTTTTAAACACGGATTTTCGCGTTAATGTTGAGATAAGTTATCAAAATATATTTTACTATTATCAAATAATTAAAAATCGGATTAAATACTACTTTCTTATGACTAGTGTTAGAAAACCATATACAGCCCTTGGTCATAAAAAATAATGGTCCAAATTTCAGTTTACTCTAGAGTTTACTATCTTGGTTTTGGTTCGGATAGTATTTTCTTATGATTTGGGCTATTATTTTCTGGCCATATAGGTAGTAAGATTGTTTTAATTGAAAAAAGTAGTCTTAATGAAATTAAATATAGGTACTTATAGGGTCGATTTCATGGAGTGTTTTCTTACTAGGTTCTAAGGATACTATTTGAAACAATTGAACTTTAGTAATTATCACTAAAAAATTATTAAAATTCTGCTTGAAGGTAGTTCACTGGATCCTGCTCGAGCAAAATTTTAATAGATTTTGTGTGACGATTAAGTGTATCAACTCTTGTGCCCCTAGAATCGAGTAAGAATACGCTCCATGAAATCACTCGTTTATAAATAAAAGTAATTGGTGATTTTCTAGGGTTACCAAAAATTTCCTTTCCCGTATTCAATAATCCAAAAATTGAAAATAAAAAACAATTAATATTTATTAATATTTAAAAATCGTCATAAAATTTTAATAAATAAGTCAATAGGGTTTGGAATAACAAAAATATTTGTAATTTATCTATATTTTTTATTTATAATTTAAACAATAATAAACCGGAGAAATAGTTAAATTTCTTTTGGCACCACGGCCCTTCCTTGTATCAAATATTTTTTTTGTATCTTCAGAAAATTTAATAATCTCAAAATCGCCATGCAACCACAGAATAAATGCAATGAATTCAAAAAATGTAATTTTTCAACCTTCATGCATATACCGTCATTACAATAAATACATGAAATTAGTGTTGCAAATAAAATAGCATCATTGATTGACTATTATCACTAAAAAATTATTAAAATAAAATTAAACCAATTCTAATAATTATATTCATTTATATTATTATACTTAAAAATATATGGTATCACTATACAGTATATATACAATTTAAAAGTCTTTTTGTTTGTGAGAAAGGCGCCATCTAGTTACAACAAGGTATATTAAAAGATATTATAAAACAAATATAATTATTATATTAAATTAATATTAATTATGGGTGATAACTTGCACAATATTAGTAATATTAAATATTATAATATAGACTTTGATAAATTCACTTACTTAGCTTTATATTGTAATACGTTGATGATATTAGTCTTTTTTAAAATTTTATTCAAATAAATAAGTTCCATTTTCATTAAAGAACAGTCAAAATTCTTCCGTAACTTTCAATTTTTACAAATTTTTTTCAGTTTGGCAACATTATATAATAATATCACTTTTTAAAAATACTGGATCCCCTGGACCCAAGGGAGGGGAACGGCACCGTTGACCTCCTTTGGTCTAACTTAATGTAAAGGTAGGTGCGAGCACACTGCTAAATAAAATTTTGGTCGTTTATTTCGGGAATTCCCCCCCCTGACCCATAGGGGAGGCCTGCGTCTCTTTTAGCTTAATTTAGGGACTGTACTCCGTACACCCTTTGGAAATAAATGAAATTTTAGTTCCTTATTTGTTAACAAAATATTTACATTAAAGTTTTCTTTTTGAAAAATAAATAAGAATAATAATGCAAAACTGTAATATTTGACAAAAATAGCTATTTGTTAAACAAGGGACACAGTTTTTCATTAAAAGCGTAAGAAAGAACCGTTGCCGTGCAGAAAAACGATTCTTTCTAACGCGTGTAATGAAATAAATATAATATTATAAAAAAATAGACTAGATAGTTTCCTAGATAGTTTCAGATTCATTAAATAAAAACGTGTCAATTACCTTGGTTAAAATTTAATTATTATTCCACTTTTTGTATATTATTACATATTTGTTCCGAGAGAAATATTGTTTACAAGCAAAATGTCCTGGTAGGGGGCGAGGGGCTACCGTCTTGGAAATCACGAATTTGATTTTAAAAATTTTTTTTGATTTTTTTCTGATTTTGGCTTGTTTGTACCTCAATCATGAATCGTGACTAGTTGAAATGGTTTATTTCCGTCTTTTAGCGATTTTTGCGATTTTTTTTGATTTTTTTTTATTTTTCGTGATTTTTTGTGATTTTTTGTGATTTCTCGTGATTTCTCATGATTTCTCGTGATTTTTCGTGATTTTTCGCGATTTTTGGCGTTTTTTAACCTTATAACTCACCCTAGACCTCAAAAATCTAATTTTTACTATTCAATATAATATTTAGCGGTTTTTACAAAAAAAAATTATGTTATTAAAATTACGAACGTTCAACGAACAATAACTAACCTAAACTGTTTTAAAAAAGTGGATTTATCTTGATAATAATTTTTCCGGTGGCTTTTCCCAAAAAATACTAAACGCAAATGAATCTTTGATAAAAAAGTCATAATTAATAAAAGATTTTACATGGTTTAAGGCAACGAAAATATAAAAAAGTAATGAAAGAAATTTTTCCACTTTAAGATTTTTATGTTATTCTTTACTTTTGAGTCAGTTTTCCCAAGTAAAATCTTCATATTTATGTTAAATATTTAATTTTTTATTATTTGTGATATTTTTTTAAAAATATAAAACACCGGAAAATATTTAAAAGAAGAAAAATGCTAGAAATTTGTAGGTTAAGGGATGCGTTTTTTTTCATTTTAGTCTTTAATCTATTTTTTTAAGTAAATACAGATTACTTACAAGGAATAATTAATGAAATGGAAGATTTAGAGTATAACATTAAATTTTATTGCCTAGGAACGATAACCTTCTATAGTACACGAATTCCAGTGAAATCGCGGTTTAGGGTTTTTAGTTACTGGAATTACCGTCACCAGATTTGGTCTATTACAGGTTTTTTGGTCGTTGATCATGAATGTGAAGATCCTGCCTAAAATAATTGTCGCTTCACCTTTAAATTTGCAAAGTCCTCCTAAAAGGGGAATTTTTGATGTATTCAAACTTAGAGTGCCAAGATCTGATTGTTTAGTTTTTTATGACGTTGATCATGAATGTTAGGTTTCTGTCTATAAAAAATCGGCGATTCATCCAAAATATTTGTAAAAACTACCTCTAAAATTTTTCCATTTTTGGGGTAGTTTTTTGCAATTTTAAAAGAGTCCCACTACCAATTTCTCATAGAAACTACCCTGAAATTTCAGATCAGCGACCCGAAAAACCTTAACTGGAAAATATTGACGTCTATTAGCTGAAAACCCGCTTATTTTTGTGATTTGACTGAAGTGAATGCATCAGCAATGTTAAATGCATCTAAAAATTTTAACAGCACGAGAGTGGATTCATTTCAATGAAGCGTATGTATTTTTGGTTACCGAAACCGATATTTTAAAGGTTTCGTCCATTTTCAGTCTGAAAATTTCAGATGGCCAGTTTTGAGTAATGAAAGCTATATCATAAAAAAATCGGAAAAAATTAGCAAGGTAAATTCTTGAAAGCAATTGCTAATTGAACCTATTTTAACATGGGACATGTTTATAGGGTGAGGGTACTTCAAACTTGAAAATTAAGGGGAGAGGGTCAAATGAGACTTAGAATAATTTAAATATAGGGACTTTGAAAAATCTGGGCTTAGGGACTTAGAATAATACAGATTTATGGACTTGGAATAATATCGATTTAGAGACTTAGAATAATTCAAGGGTAGGAAAATAAAATAATTTTTATTTAGGGACTTAAAATAATTCAGATTCAGGCAGTTAGAACAATTTTGATTTATAGACTTAGGATAATATCGATTTAGGGACTTAGAACAATTCAGGATTAGGGACTTGTAATAATTTTGATTTAGGGACCTAGAATAATACGCGTTTAGGGAATTATAATAGTTTGGGTTTAGAATCTTAACATTTAGTAAGGTGATAATTAAAAATTATATGAGTAAATTCTTGAAAACAATTGCTAATTGAGCCTATATTTGGTATCCCAGTATAGTTTTCGGAGTCATAGATTCCCTAAACACGTATTATTCTAGGTCCCAAAATCGATATTATTCTAAGTCTATAAATCAAAATTGTTCTAACTGCCTGAATCTGAATTATTTTAAGTCCCTAAATAAAAATTATATCAGCGATCCAAAAAACCTGTAATAGACCAAATCTGGTGACGGTAATTCCAATAACTAAACACCCTAAACAGCGATTTCACTGGAATTTGTGTATTATAGAAGGTTATCGTTACTAGGCAATAAAATTTAATGATAAACTCTAAATCTTCCATTTAATTAACTAGTATTAAGCGCGCGTCGCGCGCAGAATGATTTAAAACTTTCAACCTTAATTATTTTCTTAATTACCAAAATTTAATCTTACTTTAATTTTTTTATTCATATCAACTACACGACGTACTATAACTAACCTCAAAAATAATAAAAACATAATATAAACAATAAACCAATTAATTTTAACCTATTATAACAATGAAATTTGTATGAGCCAATCAGAATGGCTCTTTAGCTATAACAATGTACATAGTTACTGTTGCGATCAACATGTCCTTTTTAAAAAAAGGATTATTCCTTGTAAGTAATTTGTATTTAATGAAAAAATAGATTAAAGACTAAAATGAAAAAAAACGCATCCCTTAACCTACAAATTTCTAGCATTTTTCTTCTTTTAAATATTTTCCGGTGTTTTATATTTTTAAAAAAATATCACAAATAATAAAAAATTAAATATTTAACATAAATATGAAGATTTTACTTGGGAAAACTGACTCAAAAGTAAAGAATAACATAAAAATCTTAAAGTGGAAAAATTTCTTTCATTACTTTTTTATATTTTCGTTGCCTTAAACCATGTAAAATCTTTTATTAATTATGTCTTTTTTATCAAAGATTCATTTGCGTTTAGTATTTTTTGGGAAAAGCCACCGGAAAAATTATTATCAAGATAAATCCACTTTTTTTAAACAGTTTAGGTTAGGTATTGTTCGTTGAACGTTCGTAATTTTAATAACATAATTTTTTTTTGTAAAAACCGCTAAATATTATATTGAATAGTAAAAATTAGATTTTTGAGGTCTAGGGTGAGTTATAAGGTTAAAAAACGCCAAAAATCGCGAAAAATCACGAAAAATCACGAAAAATCACGAAAAATCACGAGAAATCATGAGAAATCACGAGAAATCACAAAAAATCACGAAAAATCAAAAAAAAATCAAAAAAAATCGCAAAAATCGCAAAAAATCGCAAAAAATCGCTAAAAGACGGAAATAAACCATTTCAACTAGTAACGATTCATGATTGAGGTACAAACAAGCCAAAATCAGAAAAAAATCAAAAAAAAATTTTTTAAATCAAATTCGTGATTTCCAAGACGGTAGCCCCTCGGTAGGGGGGATGTGCTAGGGAGAAATTGTCCTGGGTGGAAAGCCTGATTAGGCACTTTTCAATATTTATACTTTTAGATTAATTTCAATTTTATAAGAGTTGCAAATTTTGTCACTGAATGATGAGGAAAAGTGACAATAGTAAGCTGAAAATAAAGGTACAATAATTATACATTTTCTTAAACTATTTTAATTATCTTTTCCAAAATTAATCCTTAAATCAAACTTGTTTATCAAAAGATTTTTTATGATACATACTTTATTTCTCATAAATTTTTTAAAAATGATGATGTTAGTGAAACGATAATCAGTTACATCAAGAAAAAAAAGAAGAAAGAAGGTACAAAAATTTCTTCAAAAAATTAGTGTCATAATTTATGAACATGACTGCATTAATATTTTGGTCAGTTTGGTATAATTTTATTTTAATAATTCTCGTTATAATATTTTTATTTTTTTTTAATTTTACCTTAATATTTTTCAATAAATATTATATCATTAAAAATAAAATTGGAATACACCGAATTTCGCACCAAAAAAAGTAACGCTTACAGCCTTTTATAATCTCGTAAAGTTAATATATTGTAAGCGCTCCCTGTTATAATTTAAAAAATTGCTTGAAAAAAAAAATAAGAAGAAGAAATATTGATATAGTCACATTTTACTTAAGCTAAAAATAAGGTAGACACGATTATCATATACACGAAATTTGTCCACTTAATTATATTGAATATCACGTATTATATTATTTTTTTTATTTCTTATCTCTTCAATTTGTATATTACAAGTTGACTGTCCCACTCGACAGAAGTCGATTTATCGTTATAAGGACCATTTTTTTTATTTTTTATATTTTTTAAATATATTCTGAAAGGTTATTTAGATCGTATTATTGGATCGTCCAGTCGACTCCCCGGTGCGTAACTAAAACCGGTAATCTCATGTGACTTGATCATGAGCTTTTTCGCTTCCTCTCTTATTCATTTACATTAGTCTGGCAGTTATTTTAAAAAATTACTTGGATTTTTGATTGCTAAGCGAAAATTTTTGCCAATTACCAAGAAAATAAGATTTCAAAAATTAGAGTTCACCCAAATATATGGTCTCTTATAGAGAAATTTTTTGTTCCCATAAGAAACGATGTTATTTCAAAAGGCTCGGTGGCAAAACTTCGGAGTGATTAGATCAGCTATAATTTTGGAAGTCTTATTTTTTTCGCAATAGGCAACTGTTTTCGCCCGGTGATCGAAAATCCAAGCAAATTTTTTAAAATAACTGCCAGTCTAATGTACGTACTATACAATAATCTTTGTATTATAAGGAGTGTCGCTTTTCATATCTTTCTCGATTATCATCATTTTTTATTTATAAAAAAATTTTTATTATGAATATACAGATATCATACATTCAAATGATTTCGATGATTTTTCATTGCGGATTATAAGATTCTTCTTTCGTACAAGCAGCTGCATTCTGCATTTATAAGCGCACGCGTACAATTTTTTATTACTTCATACACAAATAAAAGATTTAGGATATATAGAAATATTTGCAACGATCATCCTTTTTATTTATCTTTTCTTTTTTGTCTTCAATGAATTTATGTTTATAAATACAAATGTGTACATTTTTTTAATCGATGAGCTTCTCCTTAAATTTTATTGCCGAACGCAAATCATCTTTGAGTAAAAACTTTTTTTTACATTGCCTCAAACATATTACATACATACATTTTTCTGATATTTTATAGCGTTTTTTAAACATTGTTTATAACACTTTAGAGAAGGTGCGAGAAGTACAAAAAATTAATGATAAATGATATATTTATTTTTTATTTATGTAAATAATTATTTACAAAAAGAAAATTTTTACTTTTTTATTTATTATTATAAATTTGGTTGTTTTAATTCCTCAAATGTATTAACCTAACTATAAAATTTTGTAAATATCTTTACTTTTGCGTATATTATAATATTAACTTGGATTTCAAAAAGTTGCTTAAAATTTCAATTATCAAATTAAATTACACGTTTGAATTATACGGGTTTGGTTATATTGTTACTGATAATGGCCAAAATTGGTCTAGTATAGTTTTTTTGGGTCACTGATCACAAAATGTGGGTTTCTTTCCAAATATATTAGGGCTCCACCTTTAAATTCCCAAAAACTACCTCGAAAAAAGGAAATTTTTTTTATATTCGCACTTTGAGTGTCCAGATTTGGTCAATATGGTTTTTGGATCACTAAACAAGAATTTTGTGGCGTTTAAAAAAAAAAATTCAACTTTCACCCTGTCATATATAATTAAAAATAGTATTATATTTTAAGATAAAGTAGTATTATTAAAACAGTGTAATCATTTTTTTGTTTAATTATGCATTTTGTAATTACTTTATTTTTTGTAATCACTTTATTTTTTAGTCGTTATCATTTTTATATACAACTAGAAAAAACCGACTTTTATGGTTTTCTTCAAAAAAGATAAGCCGACTGCCATGCATGATTACCTTTTTCAAAGATAATCTAGCAAGTCAGTCGAGAATTAAGCTTTGTATTAGGAAGTGCGTACTCGCACTTCTGAATATTTTAATAAAACATCTAATAAAGTATTGACTTGTTTTCTTGTTTTAATCCCGAAAATATTGTGAACCCTACGGTCACGACATAATTTGGTGGCAGCGTTGGCAGGATACAAGTTAACAAGTTTTATATCAGGTGCATAATTGTAATTATTTAATAAATATATTGTTCGATATATCTCGTCTAGTGACGCATCGCAATAAATCTTATTTATTAATAATTTAAAAAAAAAAGTGCGCTTTAAAGTTTTTAAAATATATATTATATAGATATATATAATAACAATAATTTTTATCATAAAGATATATTATAAGTATATATTATTATATTATATTTTATCACATACAAAAATAAAAAATAAAAAAATAAAAAAATAAAATAAAAAGTAAATAATGGCGCAAGATTTTGAAGCTTTAAAAAAACAATTTGATGAACTTAAGGTACAATTGGCAGAAATAGAGGTTTTATTGTTAGAATATGCTAAAAAAGAAAAGAACGTGCTTTAAAAACAAGAGTTACTTAACTTTGACGATGCTAGTAGCTCAGTAGCAGTTTGCCAGGTAGAGGCTAAACTATCTATCGATACAGTACCCGATTTCGTACCTGGGCAGACCAATGTTGAAAGATGGTTGAAGAGGGCAAAGGAAGCAATAAAAATCACAAAGGAAGAACAAGTATACCATAAGTTTTAAAATGTTTCTCTAATAAATTTATTGTATTTTCTGCAGTTAGTTTAGGCTGTGGATAAACTTGAGTAAATCTGGTTAACTCATCTATAACAATAAGAAAAGATTGAGATGTCTTTGGAAAGACCAAAGTATAATGGTCTATTGCAACGTTTTATTCTGTCATATTATTCTGTCTGGAACTGATATTCTGATAGCAGGTGTAACTTGCTTTCGATGATCATCTTTGCTAAGCTGACAGGTTCCATAGACAGAAATCCTTTCTTCTATGAATCTGCTCATATTCTTCCAGTAATATACAGCTTTCATGTCTTCGGAAGTTTTTTTTACTCCATAGTGTTTACTATGGAGTAAAAATTTTTTACTCCTTTTTACTCCATGTTTATTAACTCCATGATACCGTTCAAATATTTTTTATTTTTTTTTTTAAATCAGTGATTAAAACTGGTCTTTTCGTGACGAATTCAACTTTTATCTTCATTTTATCTGCTAAATGTTTTACTAGTGATATACTTTCTTCTGGAACTATATGAATGTAAGGTTGTGGTTCATTTTAAAGTTTATCTTCGATATCAATTGCTTTATTTAATAGAATTCCATCTTCAATTTCCCAAGTTCTAGCATTTGATCTAACTAATTTATCTGAAATTATCTTTTTCGGATCATAATCAGATATCAGGTTCTGCAATCTTTTGAGGTTAACATCTTGAATTATGTGACCTGAATTTGCTTTGCATATTAGGTACGACCACATACAAGCTGCTTCTATATTTTATCGTAAATTTATTATTTTTGGTTCATTTAATAGATTATGTTCCTTTTTAATTTGATTGAATTTATCATAACTAAGCATATTACCGTATGTAAAAGAAACATCAGGCCTCTTACTTGTTAATGGGATATCAATGTATCTTCGAGCCTTGAGAAATTCTTGAAATTCTGTTTCAAGAGGTTCTTTTTCACCCCCTGAAGAGCTTCTTTTATTTATTGATGTTGTATTTATTCTGGTATGGTCAATTCTTGATAAAGCGTCTGCGTTGGTGTTCAGAGATCCTTTTTATAGTCAATATCGAACTGATATTCTAAAAGTTTGCACTTCCATTTAGTAACCCTTAAAGAGGATGGATCCTTATCCTTTATATTTCCTTTTAAGGGCTGGTAATCTGTCAATGCTTTAAACGGTTTTCCATATAAGCATGGTCTAAAATGACGTATACCCCAATAAACGGCATACATTTCTTTTTCAATAGTTGAGTATTTCGTAATTTGTATTAAGTAATTTTGAGGTATACGCAACTGGTCTTTCCATTTTATTTTCTTTTTGCGATAACACGGCACCGATGCATTCGCCACTAGTGTCCGTGGTTAACGTAAATTCTTTACTGAAATCTGGGCTCTTTAGCACAGGTTCTTTTATCAATGCTTCTTTTAAGTATGAAAATGATTCTTGCTCTTTTGATCCCCAGTGAAACTTAGCATTCTTTTTCTACAACAAAGTTAACGGTTTTGCTCTCTTACTAAACTCTGGAATATATCTTCGATAAAATCCAGCAAGGCCCAAAAAAGACTTGATCTCCTTTGGATTTCTAGGAGAAGGAAATTTCTTCACAGCTTCGTTTTTTCTTAAACTAGGTTTCAATCCGTACCTTGTAAGAGTATGTCCTAGATATTCTACTTCAGGCTTTAAAAATTCCCATTTATCTGGCTGTAATTTAAGCCCCATTTGTCGTAATCTTAATAAAACTGTTTCAAGATTTTTATTATGTTCATCTAAGGTGCGACCATACACAATTATATCGTGTAGATATACAAAACAAATTGTATTTATTAGCCCTCTAATAGCATTATTCATCATTCGCATGAAACGAGCTGGGGCATTTTTTAAGCCCATAGGCAGTTTGACAAATTCCTAGTGACCATTAGCAGTAAACGCTGTAAATTTAGCGGATTTTTCTTCCATAGGTAGTTGATAAAATCCCGCGCTAAAGTACCTGGCATCACCTAATTCATCTAATATTTCTTCAATATTGGGTATAGGATAATAATCCTGTAAAGTTAACTCATTTAATTTCCGAAAATCAAGGACTAGTCAATATTTAACCTCTCCTGAGGCATCCATTTTCTTTGGTACCAAAAATGCGGGAGAAATAAAATTACTTTCTGATTCCCTTATTATGCCTGGCTTCTTAAGCTTTTCTACTTGCCTGTTTAATTCTTGTAATTGTGCATGAGGGTAGCGACGATTGAGGACATACACTACTACATTCTTATCAATTAACTTGATCTCATGTTGAGCGATAGTCAAGTTAGGTATTTTATCTCCTTGTAGCATAAAAACATCATGAAACTTCGATAATAATTTCCACATATTTTCTTTTTCTTTTTTTTCCAAATGCTCTAGCCTTAAATTTCGCGTAAGTAGTTCCAATCTACTTCCTAAGTGATGAAACTTTTCAGAACAGCGGTTTGTCCGTTTACATTTCTTATCGCTGATTTTTTCAACAGATTCAATAAAATCTACTTCCATCAGAGATCGATAAGAATTTTCATGGTATGGCGCTTCATTTACTATTTAAATTTTTATTTGTTTTTCTTTATTTTTATAAATTCCAGGAAAAACACTTTGCCCTGCAACAAATTGATCTCTATAGTGATTTACCTTAATTAAGTGTCTTTTTATTGCTCTTGGCGGTGTAACGATTGGATCCTCGTTGAGAGGCGATTGTTCCACATTACTTTTTAATTTATTATTTATAACATCTAATGTATCAAATTTATTATATTTTTTATACTTTTATTAAATTAATAATTTGCATAAACAAATATATTTATTTTTTTTCTTATTTTTTTAAATAAAGTTAATCATAAAATATCTAATTTATTATATTTACTATACTTTTATTAGATTAATAATTTGCATAAACAAATATATTTATTATTTTTGACTACTTTTCCATTGACAAATTTATATTGACTTCTTGTTAATTGAATTAACTAAATAATGGAATTCGTAAAATAAGAGTGTACTGTATCTTATATTAGCAAGCATCTAAATTTAATAGTAATATACATAATAATATTTTATAATTTTAAACTATTGTAATGTATACTAAAAAATTGTTTATTAAATTTACTTTAAGTTTACTTAAACGAAAATAATGTACTAATTTATTACTGTTAATAAAATAATTTATAATAAAATATGTTATACCCTCCATAGAAATGAACTTATGGTGTTGTAAATTTTCAACTATTTAATTTTTTTTTTTTTTTACTCTATTTTTTGTAATTACTTTATTTTTTTGTCATTATCATTTTTTATAAAACTAGAAAAAACCATCTTTAAAGGTTTTCTTCAAAAAATAAGATAAGCCGACTGCCATGCATGATTACCTTTTCCAAAGATAATCTAGCAAGTCAGTCAAGGATTAAGCTTTGTATTAGGAAGTGCGTACTCGTACTTTTGAAAATTTTAATAAAACATCTAATAAAGTATTGACTTGTTTTCTTGTTTTAATCCCCGTGTAGTTTTAGATTATCTGACACAAATATGGGTCAAACAATTTGCCATATATGGGATGTTGTATTTCCCATATATGAGAAATTGTATTTCCCAAACATCGCCAATGATTATTGGCCAAATATGGACAGAATTTTTTAAACTTAATTTTTAAAATCTTTTAATTTTTATAATATTTAGAAGTATTTTGATATTTTAATGAAGTAAAATGAAATAAAAAATTTTCTGTTTTAAAATAACGTTTTTATTTGATCAGCCTATTATTTTTTTATAAGACAAATAGTTAATTTTAGTAAAAAGTAAAAAATACTAACATAAATTATGCTCTAAATTTTAAGTAAAAAAATACTAAATTTTCTTTTTGACTGTCAGAATATTCAAACATCAGATTGGATTGCCCCTTGACCAATGGAACCTGTAACATAAATAAGTGCAATTTTTTCGTTACTACAATTATAAATTTTAAATATTAATTGCTCTGGAAATGAACAATCGAAAGTACCCAAACAAAGACTTATTTTTAAAAATTCTTAAAATATCTCAAATTTGAATTAAAAAAATCTTAAAATATTTAGAATTCAATTTTTAACCAACTAAAATCTTTACTAGTTAAGCTGCTGAAATTAAATTCCATAAAAATTTCAGCCAGAAAATTGGTAAAAAAAGATTAAAAATAAAATTTCTCATTCATACCTGAGATTAATTTAGCGACATCGAGACTTTGATTAATATGGATCTAAATTTGTCGTGCCTGGATCTAGAGCCTGGATTATATTAGAAGCTGATTAGAAGCCAAGATTTATTCCGCGAAGTTATTTTTTCTGGAAAATAAGGATTTTTTTTCTTCAAAAATGTTTAGGGTTATTTATAATAATCATTCGAAAAAAATAAATAAAAATAAATAACATTTTATTGTAACTTACATTTATTATTATTTTATTTTGTACAATTTTTCTTTTCGTGTAGTTTTATTCTTCTGATCTTCTTTCAATAATTGTTAAATAATTTTTTTAATAATTAAAAACTACTGACGTAAACATCAATTATCTCGAAAAAAAACATTATTTGAACATGCAGAAGTTGTCAATTTATGATAAATATGAAACTAGAATTCTACAAATTTGGGGTTTAATATGTTATGTTTAGTTTTCACTAAGAAAATTTTAAGAAAAAATGTATTATTATCGTTAATATTGAAAGAAAATCGAGAAAAAAATTAGAAGAATAAAGCTACACGAAAAGAAAAATTGTACAAAATAAAATAATAATAAATGTAAGTTACAATAAAAAATTATTTATTTCTATTTTTTTTTTTCGAATAATTATTATAAACCTACATTTTTGAATAAAAAAATTTTTATTTCCCAGAAAAAATAACCTCGCGGAATAAATCTTGGCTTCTAATCAGCTTCTAATATAATCCAGGCTCTAGATCCAGGCACGACAATTTTAGATCCATATTAATCAAAGTCTCGATGTCGCTAAATTAATCTCATGTATGGATGAGAAATTTTATTTTTAATCTATTTTTTACCAATTTTCTGGCTGAAATTTTTTGGAATTTAATTTCAGCAGCTTAACTAGTAAAGATTTTAGTTGGTTAAAAATTGAATTCTAAATATTTTAAGATTTTTTTAATTCAAATTTGAGATATTTTAAGAATTTTTAAAAATAAGTCTTCGTTTGGGTACTTTCGATTGTTCATTTCCAGAGCAATTAATATTTAAAATTTATAATTGTAGTTAATTTTGATTTCTTAAAAGTAAAGTAACGAAAAAATTGCACTTATTTATGTTACAGGTTCCATTGGTCAAGAGGCAATCCAATCTGATGTTTGAATATTGTGACAGTCAAAAAGAAAATTTAGTATTTTAAGCATAAAATTTAGAGCATAATTTATGTTAGTATTTTTTACTTTTTACTTAAATTAACTTTTTGTCTTGTAAAAAAATAATAGGCTGATCAAATAAATACGTTTTTTTAAAACAGAAAATTTTTTATTTCATTTTACTTTATTAAAATATTAAAATACTTCTAAATATTATAAAAATTAAAAGATTTTAAAAATCAAGTTTAAAAAATTCTGTCCATATTTGGCCAATAATCATTGGCGATGTTTGGGAAATACATTTTCTCATGGGGTTGCTGTGCTTGAATTTTGCTTGAATTTGCTTTTCGTTAATAAAAATGCTCAAAAATATTTTTGGTTCCTCAAAGAGGAACCATTGTGTTAGGTCAAAATTTGATTTTCTATTTTTTGGCATATAAGCACGTTTTGGGACCCCAGGAAGCTAAAAAACCTGTTTTTAAAAAAAGTCTGTATGTATGTGTATGTGTGTGTGTGTGTGTGTGTGTGTGTGTGTGTGTGTAGGTGTGTACGTATGTATGTAATCGGTGATATTTCACAAATATTATGGAATTAAGACCTAATTTTTTTTTCAAAAATTTTTTTACCAAAAAAGCTCGAGGTACTTTTTTTTTTTTTTGATTTGGATGTAATACCTCATTTATTTCCATGAAAGTACTTATATTTGAAAGTATGGTTTTTACATGATATCTCGAATCGGATACTTAATTTTCTGAAAATTTTTTTTCTAAAATTTTTTTCACAAAAAAATACAAAAAATACAAATTTTTTTTTTCTTTTTAGACGTAGTACCTAATTTATTTCCATGGAAGTACTAGCTTTAAGAACCTTGTTTATTGTTATTTTTTGGATCTGATACTTAATTTTTTCAAAATTTTTTTTGTAAAAATTAAAAAAATAGAAATCTAAAAAAAAATGCAATATTTTTTTTTTCTTTGGGTGTAATACCTCATTTAATTCTATGAACGTACTAATATCTGAAAATATTGTAACTAGTGATATTTCAAAACTATTATCGAATTAAGACCTAATTTTTTTTCCAAACATTTTTTATCAAAAAATCTCAAACCCCCCTTTTTTTTTTATTTTGGATGTAATACCTCATTTATTTCCATGAAAGTACTTATACTTGAAAGTATGGTTTTTACTTGATATCTCCAATCTGATACTTAATTTTTTGAAAATTTTTTTCCTAAAATTATTTTCACAAAAAAATACAAAAAATACGAAACTTTTTTTTCTTTTTGGACGTAGTACCTAATTTATTTCTATGGAAGTACTAGTTTTAAGAACCTCGTTTACAGTAATTTTTTGGAATTGATACTTAATTTTTTCAAAATTTTTATTCTCTAAATTAAAAAAAAAGAAAAATAAAAAAAATTGCAATATTTTTTTGGTGTAATACCTCTTTTAATTCTATGAAAGTACTAATATTTTTAAATATTGTAACCAGTGATATTCCAAAACAATTATCAAACAAATACCTAACTTTTTTTTCCAAAAATTTTTTTATTAAAAAAATCTCAAAATACTTTCTTTTTTTTTTTAATTTGGATGTAATACCTCAATCATTTCCATGAAAGTACTTATACTTGAAAGTATGGTTTTTACTCGATATCTTGAATCTGATAATTAATTTTTTGAAAATTTTTTTCTCCAAAATCTTCGTTACAAAAAAATACATAAAACATCAAATTTATTTTTCGTTTTGGACATATCTAATTTATTTTAATGAGAGTACAAGTTTTAGAAATTTAGTTTATAGTAATTTTTTGTATCCGATCACAATTTTTTTTTTTACTTTGATATAAATTATAACAAATAAGAAAGAGTGATGGAAATCTTGCCTCTTTTTGACTTCCTTGGATTATTTTGCTCGTTGCTATGTTTATTTATGTATGCAGCTTAATGAAATTATAAACAATAATAAACAGCCTAAAAATATTAAATGGTTATGTTTGCATTTTAAAATTAAGATTTAAAAGTTATATTGGCATTTTTTAAAGAATCAAACAATTTATAGAATTAAATAATTTATTATTTTGTGATTAATAGAAATAATATAAATAATCTTAAAATCTTGAAGCAATTAATGTGGTTATTTTTTTTATTACAAAATATTATTATTATTATTATTATCATTGTTACGGAAGATTGGTCAAATGCAAGAAGTACACTGAGAAAATAAATTATAAGAAATTATTATAAATTCTGGTAAAAACTCCTATCTTTTTATAATAATTGAGCGAATATTTGTAATTTTCGCATCGTTACCAACCATTTCTTTGACAAAACAAAAAAATCATGTTACCCAATATTTTAATTATTAAGGGATAATTATATATTCTAATAAAATAAAATTTTATAAAAAAAAATAAAATTAGCTTTTTTTATATTTGTCTCTTTTTAATTATGCAAAAATGATTTAAAATCCATTAACGCCGGCGCGACCAATCCATGGACGCTAGAATTTTCACTTTAATAACAAAATGATCTTAATAATCTACTTTACCAGCTACTAAAAACGAAAAATGTATAATTGCATGGTTGTAATCAATAATATTTGTTGTAAATTAAGATTACAGCCCATTGTTTGAGGAACCTCAGTGCCAGCTAGTTGGCAGGGTATTTTTAAGGTGCTAACGCAGTTTATAAACAATGAATTATATGAACTAAAATTTACTGAAGATAACTAACACGCATTCTTATTGGAGTTGATATTGTTTTACTTCGTACTAATTTTTAAATAAAATTGTACACACATGTTATTTAACAAAATAGAAACTTTTCCAAGAAAAAAATACAATAGTTGCCGATCTTATAAAAACATAATTTTAGTCTCGAACCCCTTTCAATAAAATGTTTTGAATTAAAAAATTTTTGTTTACAACGCACTCAATATATAAGAAAATGTATTATTATTAATAATAACTTCTAAATATTCACATATCTATAAAATAAATATTAAAATTTAATTAATTAGTTATGCCCTCTTCTTATGTTACCCTAAAATATACGGACCTAAAACCATGAGCCACTTTGAATAAAATGTATGATAAATTAATTTATAATTGTACGATATATTATTGCCAAATAAGCAATGAAAGGACCCCGCACAAACCTTATGGGATTCGGGTTTCGGCGGAATTGGCTGAATTTTGGGTATTTTGTACATTTAGTCATCCTGAGCAAAAGTCTCAATGGGCACAAAGCTCCAAAATGCTTTCTTCGGAAAGATCCACAGATCCGACAATATTTACTACTGGAAAAGGTCATATTTTATTTTTTCAATGCATCTTTTAACAAATAAAAGTATATAGTTTTACGCTTTTGAGGTCGCTAAATTCAAATCTAATGTCAGAAAAATGATATTGACAGTTGACATTTGTCAACTAGCTGTGAAACGATAATTTATAATCGTGATTTATGAAACATTTATTTTGGAGCTTCGTGCCCATTGAAACTTTTGCTCAGGATGACGAAATGTACAGAATACCAAAAATTCATCCAATTCCGCCGAAACCCGAATCCCATAAGGTTTGTGCGGGGTATTATTTTCTTTAATTTAGTTATGTTAAAAATTTCTTGCAATATATTCTTTTCTCGCAAGAGAAACGGATTTAAGAATCTATATAAGGCCTAAATTCAACATTTATTTTATACTGAATAACTACCATATAAATCTTTTACTTGATTAAATTATTCTAAGCAAGCTTACATTAACTTTTACAAATTCGTTAATTATTAGGTAAATTGGCCATACCAAGTGTATGATGATGCGCGTTACATTTTTTAAAGTAAGATTTACAATTTACTATAAATGTATATCTTATGAAAACATTTATGTAATATAATTATATTCCTTTATTCCTTAATATAATTATATTTTATAATTTTACTCTCGGGCCCCTTTCAACTCAATGTGTTGTATTTAAAAAATTTTTTTTACATCGCATTCATTAATTATAACCTTCTAAATATTCACATGTCTATAAAATAAATAATAAAATTTAATTAATTAGTTATGTCCTTCTCAATGTCACCCTAAAATATACGGACCTTAAACCGTGAGCCACCTTAAGATAATCAAAGTGTAAGAATGATGTTTTCTGACATCTAAATCATGCTAATTTCCAGGGCCTTACCCTCAGCTTCTTAAAAATCCGTTTCATAAAATTTTTATAATGTAATTTGCTCTGCATCCCAGATAGAAGATTCCGGTAATCGCTTCTTTTATAAAAGTGCTTAATAACTGGACCCTTTTTTAATTGGAGAATGGAGACTCAAATGTGTAGGGTAGGAAATGCTATGAAATTCCAGAAAATTGCTATAAAGGACAGAATACGCAAGATACGTTCTCAAGAAGATAAAGGAGTCAGATTTTATCATAGAAATCTTTTCACTTGGATTGGATTCAGGGTTGGGTAGAAAAATAATAGGTGCCTAAGTCGTAATATCAATGAGCAAGAGAGTTTTACTTGTACATTTTAGTCAGTAGAAATCTGACACATCTTCAATTTATCAGTTTTTTTATGGTGCCTCTATGGGATACGAAAGTAAAAACGGAAAAATTATTTTAATTTCCGTTTACATTTGCAGCCTCTGGCCTTTGTCAGTTTTTCACTTCTAGATATTTGTAATTTTATATGGGAGATTTCAAATTCTCTTTTTTAATGTATTATTAGTCTAATTTGAGTGCCACTTTTGATTCCTCATAGAATAACTATTTTGTTAGGTAAAATTTAAATTTTCTAGCGAAATTTTTGGACGAAATATCTAAATTTTTTATATGGACATACTAGTTTTAGGAAAATCGTTATTACTCGATTTCATAGTTTTGATACCTAAAGTGAAATATTTTAAAATAGTTTTTACCATTAGAATGTAAAAAAATACTTTTATTTTTTTATTTTTGGATGTAATAGCAAATTGTTTTCCATTGATGATCGAAGTTCAAGGAAATATTTTCCGATTTTTTTAAGAATCTCAATACCAATGGTTTTGCAGTATTTTTCTCTATATCATAAAAATTTTCCTCTAAGGACAATACCTTCACAGGTAAAATATAAATAAAAAGTTATTTACTCGCAACATAAGTCAATATTGAGTGATTGATGACCCCCCTAGTTAGATTAGAAAAATCGTTTAAATCCCAACAATTTTCAGAATTAAAGCTAATTTTCTTTTTTATAGTACCAAGCTAATATATATAATTTAGTACACCAAAGCAATATAATATCGAAACATAGTACATAAACTTAACTCTTGTTTAAATTAATGTCTCGAGGGGATCTTTTACAAACTTTCATACTCATCAGTATATGTATAATATAATGCTCCCTGACCAAACTATATGATAACACCTTTTATATACATATAAATACAGTTCAACCAATGATCTTTAAACTTAATACTCATACATATATTTATGTATATTGCGTGCTTTAATTGCAAGGCTATCAACGATAATTAAAACGAGTTTATTCATATATAATATAAAATTCTTTTATTTTTTTTTTCATTTACAAAGGTAAACATGAGATTTTGATCAATTATTTATTTATACATGTACACTGATGACAAGATTAATTTACAACAACTAAAAATTAATTTTAATATAAATATGTATTAAAAAAAAAAATTTATTCTCTTTTTTTAAGCATCACTGATTTTGAATAAATAAATAAAAAAATTTTTTATTATTTATACAAAACGTGAGAAATTTTTCACCATTTTATAGTAAATATTAAATGACACATTATTATTATTGTTAGTTTTAAAGTACTATCACATCAGCCATTTAAATGAAGATTTCAAGTATTTTTTTTTTTTGGGCCTTTTTTTATATTATTAGCCATATTTATTGTGTGTGTGGTAACCTGAGTATATTATACATATAGGTGTACCATATTGAAAAAGTCAAATAAAAGAAAATAATATGCGAGTTAGTTTTTTTAAAGAGCATGAAATCAACTTTGTATAAATTCAAAGAGTATATTAGCTAAAAGAGAACATATTATAAGAGAAGGCAGGTGCTTACTGATGTGAAACATAATTTGGGAATATGAGAAATATTTTTTTTTCCTTTTTTTTTTTTGATGGGCAAAGGTAAAAACCTTTTTTTTCTGAAAAGAAGAAGCATCATGAATCACACCCTCGTTAATCTATTCAATATGCGCCAGATTATACGGCAGTCAAGTTTTTTTATTGTATTATCTTGTTTTTTATTCGGTTTTATTTTTCATGTTTTTTAACACTTTTTTTTTGTCATCTGAAATATTATACCATATATTTTGAATTTAAATGGTTTTTCTATCTTTTTAATATGATTAGATTTACTGTTATGTAAAACATGATATTGTAATACTAATTAGTGATGAAAATATTAATAAAAATATTTTTTTTTCATTGTGAAATAGAAATATGTAGAATAATTAGGATGGTTTTAACTTTGAAATTTCTTTAATAATAATTGAGAACAAAAAAAAAAAGAGTTGGTATAACTGGTAATTTTTGAAAAAAATTTTTAAGTTCAAATATGAATATGTATTTTTATTGACTTATTGAAAATTTTTCAAAAATTATAATATATGTTCTGAATTTTCAAGATTTTAGTTTTCTTTACACCTAAGTTTTTCCAATAGACCAGACGTGAAGCCCCATTTTGTTGATAAATTTTATATTATAGTTCCATTTAGATCGTGTTTATTATTTATAATTAACTCATCAAATAAATTTTATCCTTATTATAGGTCGATGGAATTTTCAAAAGGGTATTTATGTTTTTTGGGTCGCTAAACACAAAAATTTATAACTTTTTAACCTAGAAAATAAGTACGTTTTTTGAGTTTGATCGTTAAAGCAGTATTTTCGGTAAAAACCGATACCATGTTCCTGTTGAGAGACCCAAAAAATATAAGTAACCAATACAAATGTTAAATCCCGCAAAATATAACCTTCTAATTCCAATTATGGGCAAATGAATCGTATTCGGTAAAAACAGATATCATATTCGTGTTTAGCAACTTAAAAAACATAAATATATGTTGGAAAATTCCATCAAACCATTAAGGATAAAATTTGTCTACGAAATAGGACTCTACGTTAGGTTTATAATGGCAAATATTATTAACATGGAACATGTTTATAGGGAGGGGGTACTTCAGAACTTGAAAATTAAGGGGGGGGGGGGGTCAAATTTGTCCTATTTAAGGGGGGAATCAAATTTTTCCTATTTAAAGGGGGGTTTAAACTTGTCTTATTTAAGGGGGGGGGGTCAAATGACATTTAGAATAATTAGGAGACTTTGAAAAATCCGGGCTTAAGGACTTAGGATAATACAGGTTTATGAACTTTAGAATAATATCGATTTAGGGACTTGGAATAATTCAGGTTTATTTTAGAATCTTAATATAACAGCTAGTAAGGTGATAATTACAAATTATAAAATTAGAAAATTGTATTGTAATGTTGAGTAACATTTCTATTATACCTAGTCCTCAGCTGGAAGTAAACATGTTCCATGCATTTAGGTTGTGTTTACACAAACCGGTTATAAGTTTTTATTTTAAATGAACTTTTAGGTCAATTCACTATTTTACATAAAAATTTTTTCCAATGTTTGATGTATGAAAACTATGTATTATCTAAGCCACAAAAAAATGATTCCTAAAAATTAAATGCAAATCAAAAAAACAGTTTGAAATTGGCTAATTCTACTTACTGGACCCCAATCATAAAAAGTCGCAAGCAATAATACATTTTTTATTTGGATTTAATGAATCCATGGTAAACTATTTTAAGTTGTTTGAATAGGAAACTAACAAGTTTGAAGAATTTATACTACTTAAATTTCATCGTTTCCTATAATTAATTATAATTAGTTAAAAACATTGATTTGGTGGTACTAGTTTGATGAAATTCAGATGCTTCAATTTTTCAAAGTTATTCAAACATAACATACCGGTATTCGAATAATTTAAAACAGCACACACTAAAGAGGCGTATCATTGGCACAGAGAAATAGTGATTATGTATTTTATTCTAGATGTAACTATAGTAAAAGAAATAAATGAGATTACATTAGTCTGTTAGTTAAAGATATACTAATAACACCTTAAATATATCTAAAAAATATTTACTTCAAAATCAAATTGAAAGGCAACATCATGTTAGTATTTCCAGACACCGAACGATTTAAATTCAATCTTATAAGTATAAGTATTTAATTGGTATATATAACTCTGATATAACCTACATTTAAATAATTATTATTTTTAAGTGAAAATATACATCTAATTTAAAATATCATATTTTTAAACTATTTACTTATAATTGAAATTTAATATTTAATGGTATTCAATACAATCTTTACGTTTGGATTTCATATCAATTTTCCAGGTTAAATAAGAATCAAAAGTCATTTTACTTTCGAGAATTGAAAAAGTAGTTTGCATAAAATTTAATATACCACTTTTCTTCATAAAAAGAATCGATATTAATTTCATATTTTCGTTTTTATTTACATACATAAATTAGCAGATAATTTTAAAAAATTGGTATAAATGATTTCCAAATATTTGTATACATGAAATTTTTGAAACATATTATAAATTTTAAGTAGTACCTATACAGTATCATATAAATTACATTAAAAATACCAAGAATAATTATATGTAAAAAAGATAGTATTTTGTTTCATCTGTAATTTCTTTTTACTAAAAAAATATGTACATACTTAAATGTACTTATGTATCATGTTAAATATTTTAATCTTAACTGTATAGGTACTCCAATTATTTTATTTTTTAAGTAAACTTTTAAAACACTGCATTTTTTATAATTTTTAACATATTTTTTGCGTGCGCGTTTTTTTACTTTCTGAAATCTTTTATTCAAAAAGTAAATGCTTGATATATTTTAACTCTAATTATGTATTTTTGTAAATGTAAATATAACAATTTTTTACACACGTATTAGACGTAAATATAAACCCTTTAAATACATACATATTTTTTTGTTGGATAACAACCAAAAATACAAAAAAAAATACAAAGCTAGAGCCTAAAGGCTGTATAACACTTTCGTGTTTCAATAATTTACCTGTAATTACCACGAAAGATTCCAAGAATAAAGTTAAAATTTATTATGACGTCTGCTCTGTTATCTTTTTTTTTTTTTTACAAAAAACAACTTTTAAATTCTAGATCTTTTTTATAATTCTTAAAACTAACAATATTTTTATTTATTATTATATTTTATTCGTACTTTTTTTCAACTATACGTAATAAGTATGTAAAGATTTTTATCTTTTTTATATGTGTTTGTTAAATTTTATGCAGAATAAAAAACTGTTAACATATATTATTAAATCGTCGACCATTTATGATTCTTTTTTTACTTTATTTATATACTATTTATATTATTGAATATATATAATGAGATTAATAACTTTTTGTTATAAAATTAATTTAATCTTCATGAAAAATTTTGAGCATATTATGGCCATAATTTGTAGTTATGGCACATAAACTGGCTATCAATTATCGCCCTATTATGGTCAGCTAGTTGACGTTACATCTAGGAGTGTGCGGTTACCCGAAAGTCAGGTCGGGTACCCGAAATTTCGGTCTTTTTTGTCAAATTTTTGCAGGTCAGACTTTGTGTGAAGCCCGAAAATTTGCTAATTTTTGTTATTTTATTATTTTATGAAATTGTATTTTATTTTCTTTTTATTGAGTAAAATTTCTCAAGGAATCCAAAAATCGTATCAAAATTTCATTTAAGTGGCAGGAAAATACGGAAAATTTTGAAAAACTCGTTTTTTGAGTTTTTAAGTACTACAAACAGCTTCCAAAAACTGCTTACCAAAATACCAACATAAAGTTTATGGGCAAATAAAAACTTTTTGGTCAATAAGAAGAAAAAAAAATAGCGGTTTTTGAGACATTCGCATTTGAAAATTGTCTTTAGTTTTCCAAATTCTGGTTTCCTGGTTTCCTCGTAATTTTTTCAAAAAACTTATGTTAGAATCGTCTTCAGTGGAAAATTTTACCTCTTATTCATAAAAATCATTTTTTAGTTTTATTTAGAGCGTAGAAAAATTAAAATCGCAAAACTAGCTCACATTTTTCAAGCAAATTTGAAAAAATTTTTTAATTGAATAACAGCTGCTACTTCGAAACTTTTCAATCCAGAAGCCTAAAAAATTTGTATGGAATATTTTTACGTTCTAAACCCAGTTGAATTGGTTTTTTGAAAATTTCAGGTTTTCATAAATTAAACTTTAAGTGACAATAATAAAGAAATAATAAATGTTGATTAATATAGGGTATGTACAGTTTTATATCTCGGAATTGAATTCCACGTGAAAATTTCCGTGATTACCCAAAAGAAAAATATTTTTCACTGCATAATAAGCCTTTTGTTGGCAGCAAATATAAGAATATTTGATTTTTTAAAATTATTAACATGGAACGTGTTTATAGGGAGGGGGTACCTCAAGAACTTGTAAATGGGTGGGGGGATCAAGTTTGTCCGATTTGAGACTTAGAATAATTTCAGTTTAGTGACTTTGAAAAATCTGAGCTTAGGGACTTGGAATAATTCAGGTTTAGGGACTTGGAATAATTTTGATTTAGGAACCTAGAATAATACGGACTTAGGGATTCAGAATAGTTTGGGTTTAGAGCATTAACATCTAGTAAGGTGATAATTAAAAAATTATAAAATTAGAATATTGTATTGTAATGTTGAGTAACATTTGCATTATACCTAGCCCTCAGCTGGAAGTAAACATGTTCCATGCATTTAGGCTGTGTTTACACAAACCGGTTATAAGTTTTTTTTAAAAGAGGACTAACAAAACGAAAATTACTAGAAAATCGGAAATTTAGCTATTTTTTATTTTTATCAATAATCATTTGAAAATTTTTCCCACAATTGTATTTCAATGATAGTAAATTTACTGCCACGATATTAAAATTGAGGTCATTATGTTTAAAAAAGTGAAACCTACATGTCATTGAAATAACGTTTATATTTTGACCATCCGTCTTAATCTTATTTACATAATTATATTAATTTCATTTCATCAGCATCTTCGTCTTACTTTGAGTTAATTTTTAGATATACCTTACATCTGTAACTCTCATCTCCACCTGCATCTAATCTTTAACTCATCTATTTATCATTCAAATTCCATTTCCATTAGTGCATCAAAATCACCACTTTCTTATCTAATGTGCATCTAGAACACCATCAATCTCAATCTCATTTATATTCGTTTTTTCAATAATTTTAAATAATTTAATATTTATTTTTTTCATACAATTTTCTGGTTTAGTATTTTTTACATCCCTGACATATCTTGCTTTCTTGTGGTTTCTGTAATATACTTCATCCTTAATTGACTGTAATCGATTTAGGTATACCTGCGTAGATTTATTCAAAAAATTGTAAGATACACATTAATGCAGTATAATTGTGCATTTACAAAACTATTGCATTATTTATATATTATTCTGATTTCTACCCATAACGTAATATAATTTTTCCATTTTTGTATAATAATTTGTGTAATTATTGAATGAATAATAAAAATCTTATGTACTAAATCACATGAATAAATTTAAAAAAATACCCATATTTATTTATTTGATATTTAAAAACATTAAATTCTACCGTTCATTGACATGATGTATGAACCAGAAAAAAAAATACAGCAGTCAACATGTATATATATGATAATCGTGCAACTTTTAAATTATTCTGTACGTCATCAACAGGCTTCTGCATTTAAATCGAGAAACTTAAAGATGTAAAAAGAAATATATATTTGAGAAGAATTATGTCAGATATAATTTTTGAACATTTATTTATTTATTTATACACACATATATATATATATGCATATATAACATATATTAACAACAAAATAATCTGTCTTATAACATTTTTTTAATACAAGTATGCATTTATGGATATAATTGATTTAAATGAATTTTTATATATAATTATTTTATATTATAAGGTGCAGTACATAAACGGTTTACAGTACCTGAGAGATCGTTCAGATTTTAACATGGAGCATGTTTATAGGGAGGGGGAACCCTAGAAATATAAAAATTAAGGGGTAATCAAAATTAATGGTAATCAAAATTTATAAAAATAGCAAATTGAATTGTAATTTTGCGTAACATTTATGCATTATACCCAGCACTTAGCTGCAAGTAAACATGTTCCAAGCATTTTGGTTGTGTTTTCACAATTTTTTTCAAATTATTTGTTAGATTTGAATAAAAAAAGTGGGTAAATATTGAAGCCGAAGGATCACTGAATACTTAAAAAAATAATATTAACCTATTATCTTTAGAATCAACAGAAAAACAAAAAATTGAAAATTTTAGGTCGTTTAGGTACTGGAGCATTTTTTTTTACACGGGACCCAAATTTAAAATTCGACCATTCATGTATTATCCAATCAAATCACGGGAGGGAGGGGGTGTATTCTTGATTAGCAACCTAAAAAACTCCAAAAATCATGATTAGCGACCAAAAAAACCTGTAAAGACCTAATTTGGTCGTTCAAAGTGCGAAAATAGCTAAAACTTTTTAGGGGTAATTTTTGCAAATTTAAGGGTGAAATATTAATTATTCATAAAAAATTACCTCAAACTCTTGAACAGCGACCCAAAAAACCCAATTCTTGGATAAATCTAGAAACTCAGTTTGCTAAATATATAAAAAAAAAACATTTTTGGGGTTAGTTTTTGCAAATTTAAGGGTTTTCTGAAAATATCTCCCGGAAAAGACCCCAATTTTCGGGATCAGTGACCCCAAAAACATATAATAGAGCAAATCTCAAGTTGGCCAGTGAAAATACACCGTAAACTGCAATTTGACTGAAGTATATATAGAAGCAAAAAACATTTTGTGAATATTACTAACTTTATGAAATAAAGAACTGCTTAGGATAAAAATCATGTGTTATGGTATTGATAAAGTTAAAAGTTACCATGATAAACAAAACTTTTACCTTCTAATAAAATTATTTATTAAATATTTGAATTTTAATAAACGAAAATCCTTAACCGTTTTTTTTTTTGTTTTACTACCTATTTACCGTAAAAAAATTTTTCCGTTTAGGGGCCCATAGAAAATTTCTCATAGCATCCAATTTCAGGTACTCCACACACAGAGCCGTAAACTCGGAAATTTTAAAAACAAAACCCTGTTTTAGCGTTATTCCGAGTTTTGAAACTTAGTTCTCAGCGTAAAGAGAATTGAAAACCTGAATCAGACTATTTCTATGTTTTAAAACTCGGAAGTAGGGTTATTCCGGGTTTACATCTAGACTCCGAGTTTCAAAACCCTAAAGTAATGAAAAACTAAGTTTTGAAAAACAGAATTGGAGAGAGCGCTTTGCCTTTATGTTAATATATTACTATATAGTTTATTTATTAATATTTATATATTTTTATATTTACATTTATGTTTATATTTTATGTATATAAATATAAACATATTTAAGTTAATAAAAAATAAAATTAATAATTAAAAAAAATCTTTATAAAATTAAAATTTTGAGCAATAATAAAAATTATTTTAAATTAAATTATCGTTTTTATCAAATAAAAAAATACTGTTAATTCATGATCAATATATAAAAAAATCAATTTTTAATTAGAAAGAGTACTTTATTAATTGATCCAATTTTTAATTACAAATTTTAATTTTATAAAGATTTTTTTTTATTATTAATTTTATTTTTTATTAACTTAAATATGTTTATATTTATATACATAAAATATAAACATAAATGTAAATATAAAAATATATAAATATTAATAAATAAACTATATAGTAATATATTAACATAAAGGCAAAGCGCTCTCTCCAATTCTGTTTTTCAAAACTTAGTTTTTCATTACTTTAGGGTTTTGAAACTCGGAGTCTAGATGTAAACCCGGAATAACCCTACTTCCGAGTTTTAAAACATAGAAATAGTCTGATTCAGGTTTTCAATTCTCTTTACGCTGAGAACTAAGTTTCAAAACTCGGAATAACGCTAAAACAGGGTTTTGTTTTTAAAATTTCCGAGTTTACGGCTCTGTGTGCAGTCAATATTCGATTTTGCCTGTTATGTTTCCGACCACCACCAGATTTGGTTTACTATAGGTTTTTTGAATCTTTGATCATGGTCTTTTCTATTAGAAATTGGGGAAACACTCTTAAATTTGCAAAAACTACGCCTAAAAAGGAGTATTATTGATGTATTCGAATTTTGAGTAGCCAGATTTGGTTCATATGGGTTTTTTGTATTGATCATGAATTATGAAAAATTTTTATTAAAAATTTATTTTTCATCCTTAAATTAGCAAAACTACCCCTAAAAGGTTATTGTTGATATTTTCGCAGTTTCAGTGTTCTAGCAGTGTCCAAACTTTGGGTCGCTTAACACAAATTTCAGGGAATTTTTTATGGAAATTAAATTTCTCACCCATAAATTAGCAAAAAATACCCGTAACTGAACATTTTTATAGGCAGGAGCTTTATTTCATTCATTTAAATTGGGGGGGAGCTAAAAATTATTATTTTTTCCCTAAAATTATAAAGAACTTAAAATTATAAAGGCTTCAAGATTGAAAATATGAATTTAAACATTTTTCATGTTCATTGGTTGAGAATTGACAGATCGGTTGTAAATTTTTTTGGGATGTGTACGCGCGAGAAAATCTACTTTTTCACAATTAATTCTACAAATTTTAATATCTCAGCTATAATTACTTCAATCTGTTAGTCTTAAAGGAGATCCATAAATATCTAAAATAAAAAACTCCGGATCGTTCCTAAAAATACCTTAATATATTTAGTTGATTTTTAACTAAATTCCTATAATTTGATAAATGAGTTTAAAAATGAATGCTATTATCTTAAGAATCAATAATATTTAACTAATAATACATTTTAAATTGGAAATAATCAAATATAAAAAATCAATTTCTTAATACAGTTAATAAATCTTATAAAAAAAAAAAAAAAAAAACAAAAGGCAAACATCATAATTCAAAAGAATTATAGCTAAATAAGATAATCATTGAAATTTTTTGTTGAAAACATCTTTAACATATTTTACATTTCACATAACTTCTCTTTTTTTTAAATATAATATTATAATATCCAGCAAAGATGTAAGAATCCAAGCGTTATGGAATCTCGAATGTCGTCTTTCATCTATCTACATTTGTACCTTTATGGAGTATTAGAGTTATAATTCGTGGAAATATGTGAAAAAAAAAATGAAAAAAAATAAAGACAGAAAGAAAAAGAGAATGAAATTTGCGAAAGCAAAGAAAAAGAGGCATAGAAGGTGTGTGGATCGACACCAAGTTTACCGCAGGAGAGTACTGTGTTGGCGCAGTATGATACCGATTCCTATCTAAAAACCCAGCTAATATAGTTGTCGTGAATTTCTTATACAGCAGAGGTACGGACGGACGCGTGCATTCCACATACAAGTGTGGGGTTATATTAGAGAGAGAAAGATAAATAATATATATAATAAGACCCTCCGGCACCACAGGGTGTCCGTTCGATCTGGCGAAAGCATCTGCTAATTCGGAATCATGGGAATTTGATTAGGCTCTGGTTGTCCTGTTTCCTAATATAATATATAAATTTTTTACAATCTTTCTATCGAGATTATTTCTACTGTCAATCGGTTTTTATTCATTTTACAATGTGTTTTACTATAATATTATAATATTATATAATTATATATGCAAACATATTTTAATAGCGAATTAATTTATGTAAATATTTTTTTGAAAAAAAGAATTTTTTTATTTTATTGTGACTTTATTTCGAATTTTTTATTTATTATGTTTCTTTTAGTGTGGGAAAGATTTTTTATAATTGATTGCTTTTAACTTAATTAATAGCTTACTCGACGAGTATAATTAAGACTTATTCGCGTTAAATTCATGTTAAATTCTTATAACTAAATCGTCATGCTGATTTCGATAATAAATTCTTTATATGCTAAAAGACTCCGCAAAATAGTGAGATTTAACCGACAGATATAGAAAACAAGTTTTATTCCTTATTTATAAATATATGCATGCTTAGGTGTTATTGTAAATGAGACAAGATAAATTTTTATATATTAGCTTGGACGAGGTTTTCAAGTTTCAAGGAAATTGGTACTATTTTAAATTTACATAAATTCATCCCATAGTAAAATTAGTTACAAAATTTCTTACAAATTTAATTACAAAATTAGTTTCAATATCAGTTACAAATTTGTGCATGCATGGAAAGTGACGAGTGATCGCAAATAATAAATATTGACATAGGTTTTGTTTCTAAAAAAGGTTTCTTTTAGTAAAAATTCTTGTATTTCGAAAATTAGTCGAATTTTTAAAATAATGTTCGGGCTAACATGTATTACTGACTTCTTAAATAAATTATACGTTTTATTACAAAATTTAATTTTTTTAATAATAATTATGCTGATTTTTTTTTTTTTTAATTCATTAAATAAAGATATTAATTTATTTTTTAATGTATGTTTTTTTATTTACTTAATTTTGTACAAAAATATTTGACCTACCTAAAAATTGAGCAATTAATCTAAAAATTTATAAAAATAAATAAAAATAATAATGTTAGTTCACTGTATTGAATATTAAAATAAATAAACACTATTTTTTTTCTTATAAAATATTGATTAAAATATTTTTTTTTATTTAAAAAAATTATTTTTAAAAATATTTTCGAAAATTTGCATCAAAGTTAATTTTATTTTTATTAAAGCTTAACCTCATTTCGTTTTTTATATCTAAATTGACTCATTTTTATAAATTATTAAAAAACGTCTAAGAAATCATAAATTTTTAAAGTTTATTCAACAATACAGGTTATTCAACTACAGAAATGATGATTGGTTTAAAAATCGTTATTATTTCAAAAGTTTTTGAATTACTGTATATTAGAGCAAACACAAACTTAAATCTTATGTTTTTTGGGACCGATAAAAAAATGCGTAACACCAATTTTACGAAAAAAACCATCCATGCATGTAACACTGCGTAACATTTTGAAAACCCCTACATGCGTGAAGAAATGTTACGGTAACAAATAAAAATTTTTTATATTTGCAATTAACTTTTAAAAGTTCGATTTTCTTTAATATCTTTTTCACTGGTGACCTCAGATTTATTGATTTCATTAGATAACTGATTTTTATCAATTTCAATTAATTCTTCTGTCCAAGAATTCTTTAACCAATCATCGATATTTTTGATAATATGCAATGTTTTTGATTCATCAATTTCATTGGATCTTATTGCTGCATTATCGATATCATTTCCAATAGCTTCTTCAAAGCTGTTATAATAATGCTCAAAATCTTGAATCATCTGAATTATTATTTGGCTCAGCATTTTCAACATATTTTTTTTCTTTATTTTTATTCGATTTCTTTCTTTGTGAAAGTTCCTTATGCACCTGAGATACATGATTTTTAACAGCTTTCATGGATGTAAAATATTTTCCGCATCTGTAGCAAGATCTTTTTATTAAAGCACTTTGTACTGACAGTAATAATCAAAAGGCATAAGTTTGAAATTATTGTATGTTGGTTTTAAATTAATTGAAATTCTAATAAGTAAAGAAGCTAAAGGTAATTTTTTATTCACCTTAAAAGCTGGAATAAATAAATTATTATCAGATGTTGCTTCATTAGCTGAATGATGTAATGGATAATGTGGTGGCAAAAACCGTGTGGGAAGAATTTTTATGCAAGTTTTTTGTTCTTATGTTACGGTAACACAAGTCGTTTATCCTCCATCCCTGTTGGTAACAAACCGTAACATTTTTGCTTACCCATGCATGCTTGTGTAGTGTTACGTATTTTTTGAACGTCCCCTTTGATGGCTTTGAAAAGTAAAATTTGGATAGAAAATATCTGGGCAAAATTTTCACAGCGTACAAAGCAGAATAATAGGTACCCTCCATTAAAAATATTTAAAATTTTATTTTATTAGTTCAAAAATTCATACAAAATAATTTACACTTTAAAAAAATTTTTAGTTTTATCCTTCCATATGAGCTTAGAATAAGATTAAAATAAATTAAATAGAAAGTTAAAATCAGTAGCGCTCAAACTTGATAAATAATAATTAACAAAGTCTTATTTTCCATAAATTTAAAATACAATAACATTTTCTATCAATCAAAAAAAATTTATAACTATCTGTGATAATGAGTTTTAAAGAAACTAAAAAATACCATAAACATAATTTACTTTAAAAAAAAAAAAGATACAGGTGGCTTCTTGTCATCGTTATGATTGTAACAAGCATTATGTAGTTAAAATGTAATATATATTTTACATTGATGTATTGTCATATTCACGTCGATGACAACGAATTAAGAAAATGCGATTGGGTAACTGATTTAAAAATGGACAATTAGTTAAAATGACACTATTGTATGGTATTGTCACAAATAAATATTTTTTACTTTTGCTACTGTAAGCCGATACGTAATTAAAGTTTTTTTTTTTTTAAAGAGTATTTAGATTTTACTTGGAAACCTGACAATTATTCAAAGAATAACGAATAAATATGAAAATTTTCTATTTGGGGGGTATACTTCATAAATAAATTACATATTATTTTTTTGTTATTAGTTTTGAATGTAACGGTGTACAAAATTAAAGAAGCTAAATTATATTATGAAAATAGGTGTGACTGACATTTGAAATTGGAACCTTGACACTTTTAAAATAAGCACATATTTATAAGGGATATTTTAGTTAGTAATATAGCTTTTCTTTAACTTTTATTTTTTTATTATTATTTAAGTTTTTTTTGTTTTTGAATCATCGTACATACATCAAAAATCATTTTATTAAAACTATTAATTTGGAACTGATTAATTTGTTTACAATGCTAATTTTTTCAATAGTCTATGGGTATAACATATTTTTATTTTACAGAATAGTTTTTCAAATAATTTATTAACTGCCATTATCTAATTTTTTTGGTGATTACTGTAAATGTTTGGCAGCCTATAATATAGAAATTCGCCCTAAAAACTCAACTAAATCTTCTTTTAATTTGCCGTATTAAATATTTTCTCGCAAACGAAATGACTTTGCGAGAATATAAGAGGATTATATGAATATCATCAGTAAATTTAATAAATACACTTACTATCCAGCGTAATTTTATCCTTTACGGGGTTATGTTTTCGTTTCGTCTTATGACATATATTTATCTATACACATTACAGTAGTCCAACAAGGAATTCTGCTTGTCTCTTAGGGACTAATACAGAAGTTTATAAGGTCTGATATTTGAGACAATAAAGTACTTTGGTTACTTTTTTGGTTATTTGAAGAACATGGGGTTTCCATGAAAGTGTGCCATCATCAAGTACATAATCAATACTATAGTCACTTCATCAAGGAATGGAATATTATCACCACCTATAACCTCAATATTGGGTATATCTAAGTTTTAAAATAATTTTATAGTGTAAGAATAGTCAAAAACTGCCGGAATCTTTTTAGTATTTAATAATAAGCAGTTGATTTCTGCCCATTTTGCCATTATCTTAGCAGATTGTGTAAGATAAAAAATGCCTCTAAAATTTCATTGACTGGTATTTGCATATAGATCTATAAGTCATCGGCATACAATAATCTAAAAATGCGGTTAACTCGCAAGTGGTATTTAAGATTATTTATGTATAAACAGAAAAGAAGAGGGCCAAGAACGGATCCTTGGGGCACTACAATATTTATATAAAGGAAAGAAGAAGTTGATAATTTAGATGATACACATAATGATTGACCACTGAGATAAAACCAAAACCAACTTAATGATGACTTTCAAAAACCAACATCCTTTAACTTTTTTAAGCAATTTTGATGGAAATGCGTTATCGAATCTATCAGTTTTGTTTGGGTGCTATTATATTAAGGATATATGTTTGAAAAGCATCCAAAACCTTTGATTTATATAAAAAGCTGATCATAAGCAAGCTTTTAAAGGAGCTTCGATAAAAAGCACAATAATGCAGTAGACCAAAAATCAGTTGGAGATGAAGGGGCCATATATATCATCTATTTTGGCCTGTAAATTATAATAAGGGGCAACCAGTATTTCAACATTTTGCGAGCATTTATAGAATTCAAATGGTCTTCAATAGGGGATATCAATAGTTTTGAAAAGTCATGAGGTAGGAAACCAAGTAGAGGGTCGCTAGCTTATGGGATCTATCACAGGGTTTTTATCTCCTTCCAGAAGTTTCCATTTTCACAGAAAGTATTGCATATACGACTATGCATCTACTATGTACAACGATCTGTCTCTGATTTTTCTTCATACGAGTTAGCTAAAGCTAGCAATTCATTAAGATGGTTACGATATCCTGTCACCGTTATTAAGACCTGCTGGTTGCGTCTCGTTTTGATTTAAGCAGTCTTAATTCAGAATTTGTTCAAGGAATGTCAACTTTGAGTATATTTAATTTCTATTCAAGTGCTAGTTTGTCTATCATATGTGAATTTTATCAGTTATGGCAGAGAGCCCTTGCTCGATATTGAAATTATCTTCAGATGTTAAGAAGCTTGACCAGTCAAGTTTAATTAGGTGTGAGTTAAATTCATGGGCTGTTATTTTTTTAAGTGCCCTGTAGATCTATTTAAGATCTGGGGTGTCGGATAAAACAGGTCAATAATAACAGAAATAATTTCATATTTGCTGGGGGAAGTAGATAATGTACGGCCAAAACTTTGTGTAGAGTCACAATTGTCAATAAAAATCAATATTGTGATATAATGAATCTGTATTAACTAGTTTGACTCATTAAATCAGTTACGGTTTTATTATCACGTTATAAATTAAAAATTTTTATTAATTTATTTTGTATCGATACGATTCGATATTATAATATATCGATTTAACGTGATTACGATAGGAACCACTCTAAAAATTTGTCTGCCTTAAGATTGATTTAGTATCAAAATATATTAAAGAAAATAAAGGATTCCAAATCCTTGTTAAATATATTGTTTTTATTCGTGATTTACGTGAAGTCCAAATTTTAACAAATTTATTTACCAGGAAAAATTTACTTTTGTGAAACATATGATAGCTGATAACCTGATAACACCCAAGGGTGGATTCAGAAGGGGCGATCTTCCCTTACATTTCCTCCGCCCAAGCTCCAAGAATTTCCATAGTTTTTGAAAATTCCTTTTTTTGTACAATTTTCATAAGAAAAAATACAAAATTTTGTTTCTTAGCCTCTCTCCCCTCCCTTCCCACTCGAAAAACTTTATAGTAGATCTGCTACTGATAATTGCAAGTAATCATACTCATAAACAAACTGTAGACTAGAATGAAATACCCAAACATATACTAAACGCAAAATCTAATGACATGGAAAAATCTTCCACGCGTTTAGGGTTATGTCATATAAAAAATAAATTAATTTTAATCAAAACTAATTAAATTACGAGGTAATGCGTGCATGTGCTTTCTGCACTTTGCATTTTTTAAATTTTATACATAATTTTTGATAAACTTATTGAAAATTAGAGGCACGAACTTTCTTAGTGGCACGAAAAACAATTTTTTTTTTTCGTGTCATTAGATCTAGCCTATACTAAATCTAACTTAAACTTATAAATTATTTAAATATTTTTTACGACAAAAAAATTTCACGAAATTTACTGTTAACTTATATTTTTTTCATTTTTTCTGATTTTTACTAGTTAAATTGAGACAATTGAATCTCTTTTAAGTTGCCTCCTGGTTGCCTCTATTTTTGGACAGAGTGAGTGGCTGGATTGAGAAAGAGTCACCCATATTATATTTTATTCTTTAAAATTTTAATGTATAAACTCAGAGCTTTTTATACTTGTTAGTAGACACTAACTTTAATTTTGCATCTTCATCAAAAAACTAAGAAACTTATATGTTAAACCAATGTATAGTATAAGAAAATACAACGCCCTTACCTGCAAATTAGGCAAATACATAAGTAGCCAAAATGAAGCATGATTCATAATATAATTATAAATAAAAATACTATCAATAATGAGAATAAAATAAATCAGCTTTATATATATTTTAATACTATATAAAAGTAATAAACTAAATTTTTTTAACGATCTAAAAATAATAATTAAATAATAAAAAATCTTTATTTGCTTTTGTTACATTCAATGATTAATACATATCAAGTAACCTACTTACTAATTTAATATTCTGATTTTAATTGATTTATGCTTTATATATACACGTTTTAATTAAATCTTAAATCAATATAGTTCAGTTTAATGTAATTATTACTTTTAAACTAGAACAAAAATTTTTAAGTTTTATCAATCAATAAAATTTTTAGTCATTGAAAATACTAGGGTATTTTAGTATAGTTGTAAAATTGTTAATTAACAAATAGGGTTTTATTTAGGAGGTCTAAAATTTATAATAAGTTATTCCAATACATATTTTCATACAATTTATAAGCGGGATTTCAGAAAATTTTTTTGGGGAAAACATATTTTTTGAAAAAATACTCCAATGTATACGAAACTTTTGAGCTGCCACTAGAACTAATTGTTAATTTAAAAAATAAAAAACTTAAATATTTTCGCTATTACTACCTGGTAAATAGTTAAAATAATTATTTTTGGTAATCTAAAGTATATACTTATTAGGGGCCACGCGTATTTTGGCAAAACACTTTTTAATATTATAATTATTATTATGGCTTCATAAGCACGTTCTAATTATTATGTACAACATAAAAATTAGAATTTACATAGCAATAGATTGTATTCTTTGATATTTACTATACTGTTTATGATTGAAATTAGTAATGTTGTAAGTGGTGACAGAAGAATCTTCACGAAAAGGGGCGCCAAAGTTCTTACATACGACGCAACGTTTATATAATATGTAATTGATATTACTTGACATGTGTATAATTTATGAAAACTTCAAATGAATTATTTATTTATCATTTAAATTTACTTTATTCAATCATAATTTTTTTAAAAACAATTTTTAGAATTATTGCTTTGAGCTTTTAAAATGAAAAAAATATTACAGCATTAAGCAGTAGTTCTTTATTTGTATTCTAAATAACTTGGTATTTTCTAAGCTTAATTTAAATTCCAAAATGACATTTAATCAATTTTTTAATTAATAAAACTGTAATTAAAAAAATATATTTACATATTAAAAGCAAACATAAATCATTAAAAAATAAGTAACAATAATAAAGCTTTTAGCTACATGTAAACTTAAATAAATAAGTGTTATTAATATTTTTATCGAAAACAAAAGGTATATAATTTTTAAAAATATAAACTTCTTATTCATTATTTACATTTAATAAGCTTAATCATACTTTTTTTATTTTTAATAACTAAGTTTAATATATACCTAAGATTGCATAATTATTCTAAAACACGATAAATGTCTTTTTCCTATGAACATATATAAAAATAAATATAGCTAAACTTGCATGAACTCATAAATTACATGATATTTACGACTAGTTAAAAAACTTAATAGACATGAACCTTTTGTACTAATTATCGTTATCGATTTTTAGATAGTACTATCTTATATTATTATATACCTGCCACTTAACACATCACTTTTCTGTAAATAGTAATATAATAAAAAAAAATTTTTTAACTTTTTTTTTTTGTATTTTAAAATATTTCTATTGTATATAGGCAAATTTTTAAAATCTTGTTATTTAACAACTGGTTTTTTTTATGTCTAGCATATGTTACCATAAAACACCATTTCGCAATAATTAAATTTATTTTTTTCTCGAAAGAGAAATGGTATTTAAAATGTATATAAGATTAGAATTACAAAATCTATTAATTGTTTTGATAAATGTAAAAATGTACGATTGCATAAGGCGTAATGATTCTCTCAATTTTCTTAATATAAATTGACAAATTGATTTTAAAATATTAATTTCAGGTTATTTTATCCACATTTAAGTTATTTTGTTTTATTTTATTAATATTAAACGGGCATATTGTCCCTTAACATTATTTCAATACATATGTTAAATAAATTTTAATTAATTTGATTATAATTTCAGTAAGTATCTAAATCAAGTAAAATCAAACCGTGTTAAAGTTTAAGTCAACCATAAGACAATAAAAATATTAAAAATAGTAACAATTTGTAAAGTATTCAAACAAATAATTAAAACATTATAATATTTAATCTAATGAATCTAATTTATTTTATTTAATTTAAACTAATTTAAAGTAAGGTGAAGGTGAAGCAAAGTAAAATTCTGAATGATAAAGCAAGAATATAATATTTTACAAATTTAATTACTGAGCAGTAAATTAATTAGTCATAACATTTCAGATATTGACTTCTAATAATTTTTTTAAATGATAAGGTATCGACTTCAGACACCAATTTATGTAAATTGTTATCAGAATTCCAAATCCTGCAAAGTCTATAATAGGGTGAAAAAAATTCAAAATTGGATCTGGTAGAACTTTGCTTGACTTTCAGTAATACTCCGATGAATAAATTATATTCTATTTTTCTAATTTGGAATTTAGGTAAATCGTTCAGTTTATTATCAGAAAGACAATTATATACAAATAAAATGTCATTGATATCATGATATGAGTCAATAGAATATATATAAGTTTATTAGAGATAGAACTATAATTATAATTATCAAAGTTTATTGGTTCCCCAATCTTAAATGATGAAAACCTTAAAAACTTATGTACTAAAATTTCAAGCCTGCTACGGTTCTGTTGAGTATAGGGTCTCCAAATAATAGAACCAAATAATAAATGGGGTAAAACTAATGTTTTAAAAAGAATGGAAAGAGACCTTGGTGATCTAAAATCATACGTTGAGCGTTTAATAAGACCAATCATTCTAGATGAAGTTGATTTTACATGATCTAATTGATGTCTAAAAGACCAATTTTCATCAAGTAATATCCCATATCCCATATCTTATATTTATTACATTTTATTATAGAGCGAAGCTCTACCTTAATGGATGCAAAAATCGACACCTTGTGGGCACGATATCTCAACAACGATCTATCGGATTACTTTCATTTTTTAAAACTGAGTTTCTTTTAGCGACTTCATGGAACCTATAGTTTTTTGGCCCAATCCGGTATTTTTAAAAGCATGTTTATTCTAGTATTTTCGCTTCACAGAGGTGAAAAACCTTATAAATGTCAACTGTGCAATAAATTTCATAGCTTTTGATTAAACTTAGAAATGCAAAATAACACAAAATACTCATATTTTTAGTCACGATCACCCTATCTATGCAATACATAGATGAAATCGTGCCTTATGGTGAAAAATGAATTGGTTTTGTATTTAATACAATGATCTAAAATAACCAGAAAACAACTAAATTAATTGAAATTTATTTTTTAGGCACGATCACCCTATGAATGCAATACATAGATGATTAGGCACTATGACCTATGCATGCAATACATAAATGAAATCGATAAAAAAAATAAATCAATACTAAAAAAAATCGACACGTTGCTTATCAGTATTGTAAATAGCATTAAAATAAAGGTATATTTAATGAAGAATAATAAAATTTTCATTTTGGTTCCTCATAGAGGAACCTTTGTGATAGATGAAATTTTGATTTTCGATATTTTGGCATATAAGCACGTTTTGAGACCCCAGGAAGATAAAAAACCGGTTTTTAAAAAAAGTCTGTGTGTGTGTGTGTGTGTATGTATGTATGTATGTATGTATGTATGTATGTATGTATGTATGTATGTATGTCGCACTGTAACCGGTGATATTTCACAGCCAACACGACATTAAGACCTAATTTTTTTTTCAAAATTTTTTTCACCAAAAAAGCTCGAGGTACTTTTTTTTTTTTTTAATTTGGATGTAATACCTCATTTATTTCCACGAAAGTACTTATATTTGAAAGTATGGTTTTTACTCGATATCTCGAATCTGATACTTAATTTTTTGAAAATTTTTTTCCCAAAATTTTTTTCACCAAAAAATACAAAAAATACCAATTTTTTTTTTCTTTACGGACGCAGTACTTAATTTATTTCTGTGGAAGTACTAGTTTTAGAAATATCGTTTATAGTAATTTTTTGGACCTGATACTTAATTTTTTCAAAATTTTTTTCTCAAAATTTTTGTCGCCAAAAAATACAAAAAACGCCAACATTTTTTTTATTTTAGGACGTAATACTTAATTTTTTCCTATGAAAGTACGAATATCTAAAATTATCGTTTGTAAAGGATTTCTCCATCTGATACGTAATTTTTCGAAATTTTTTTTTTTCAAAACTTTTTACATAAAAAAATTAAAAAAACACTATATTTTTTTTTCTTTTTGGATGTAGTACCTCATTTTTTTCCATGAAAGTACTGATATCTAGATGTATCGTTTTTACTCGATATCTCGAATCTGATAACTAATTTTTTGAAAATTTTTTTCTCAAAATTTTTTTCACAAAAAAATACAAAAAATACCAATTTTTTTTTTCTTTACGGACGCTGTACTTAATTTATTTCTGTGGAAGTACTAGTTTTAGAAATATCGTTTATAGTAATTTTTTGGACCTGATACTTAATTTTTTCAAAATTTTTGTTCTCAACAAAAAAAAAAAATAAAAATAAAAAAAACAGTAATATTTTTTTGCTTTTTGAAAGTAGTACCTCATTTTTTTCTGTGGGAGTACTAGTTTTAGAAGTATACTTTTTAGTCAATATTTTGGTACTGAAACTTAATTTTTTGAAAATTTTTCTCTCAAAATTTTTTGCATAAAAAAATTAAAGAAACAGCATTATTTTTTTTCTATTTGGACGTAGTACCTAATTTTTTCTTATGAAAGTACTTATATGTAGAATTATCGTTTTTACTCTATATCTCCAATTGATACTTAATTTTTTGAAAATTTTTTTTCAATTGATACTTAATTTTTTGAAAATTTTTTTCTAAAAATTGTTTACATAAAAAAATTTAAAAAATAGCAATATCTTTTTTCTTTTGGGACGTAGTATTTAATTTTTTTCCATGAAAGTACTAATATCTAGAATTATCATTTTTATTAGATAAAATACACCATTAAGAACATTTTGTTATTGTTAATGAGGAACCATAGTGCCAATTACTTGGCAGCGTTTTTTGCGTGTTTTAGGACATATTTTTTTCCATGATTTTTTTTTAATTTCAAAATGGTAGATGGAGAATCGCAAAAAAAATTACGATTCTATGTATAATTCCATAATTGTCGAATTTTTATATTTTTATACATTGATCAGTTTGAAAAATGGATTAGATACTAATATGTAATAAGTTTTTAATTCTTCTGAAGGTTACATTGAAAAAAACCGGTTGTTTAAGTATTAAGTTTGAGTATTACAGCTGAATTTTGGCACAGAGGTATTCAAGATCTAAATGCATACATTTTCGTATCCTAATTTTTTTGGACGCGTGTTATGAAAAAAGTTATGGGTCACAAAAATAGACAATTTTTGAAAAAAAACTAAAAGTATGAAACCTCGGAATAGCCTAGGTTTTTAACTAAGACAAAAACATACTTAATTTATATTTAAAATTTGTTGGTATTTTAATTCTAGAGAGTCATGTCGGGATATTGAAGACATTTATCAAAGCTCAAAATCATGTATACTGAAAACACTAAGAGCGCGGGTAAACGGCAGGTCTTCAATGGCCCGACATGCCCCTTCAGAGCCAAGATACCGAAAAATTTAAAATATAAATTAAGTATATTTTGTCCTAATCTAAAAATCTAATCTATTTCGGGGTGTCATAATTTCAGTATTTTTTTTTTTTAAATTGGTTAACTTTTTCTAGAACATGCGACCAAAAAAATTAGAATACAAAAGTAGGTATGCTTTGATTCTGAAATACCCAATCTGGGTTGCAAAGTGGCTGAGAAGTAGAGGTCATGAAATTAGCAAAAACTACCCCATTTTAAGGTTTTTTTGCATTATTTTGAAAGCAGAGCTAAAATTATCTAATTAACTGCCTTTTTTGAAGAAAGGGTAAGAAAATATTGGGATTCAATAATTACAAGCTCTTATTGGGCTATAAGACTAATTATAGGACGTGAAAACTAAACCTCTAAATAGGACTAATTATAATACATAAATGCTAAGCAACATTACAATGAAATTGCTATTCTTATAATTTGTAATAATCACTTTTACTAGATGTTAAGATTCTAAGCCCAAATTATTTTGATTCTATAAATCTGTATTATTCTAAGACCTTAAATCGAAAACTTCCTAAGTCCTTCAACTCGAATTATTAGAAGTCTCTAAGCCCGAAATATTTTAAGTCCCTAAATAGAAATTATTTTAAGTACTTCACCCCGGATTATTGTAAGTGCCTAAATTGAAATTTGTCCAAGTATCATTGGACCCCCCCCCCTTAAATCAGACACATTTGACCCTACTTGATTTTCAGATTAACAGGTTACCCCTCCTTATAAGCATGTTCAATGTTAAAACTACGATTTTTGCATCTAATTGAAAATTGATCATTTTAGGTCAAAAAGGGGCATTCAGTTTACTGTCTGTAAAGAAGAGAATTTAAACTAAAAAATTAAAAAGGTAAAATATTTTGCAAACAAATAATTCTGAAGGACAAATAAAGAATTTTTAGAAAAAAGCTTTTAGAAAATTGTTGAGACCAATAAAACCCATTTTTGTCCAAAATTGCAATTTTTGAGGTAAATGGCGTCAAAATGAAGAAAAAAAAATGCGGGTGACATAGGCCCTATATTTTCTGATTAGCTATCGTAGTTTTTGAGATATTTAATTTTTAGGATATATAAAAAAGGATATATAGATATAGAGAAATATATATATATACATTATATAAATTATACATTATATAAATTATATCCTATAACAGAAGGAAATGTGACACAGGGGGGGCGGAGCCCCCCCCTCCAACTTATGCTAGTAATTAATATATCAACCCTAAATTACCAAAAACTACCCCCAAAAGGGGTGTTTTTGCTGTTTCTACACTTTTTGCGTTAAGATTAGGTCCACAAGGGTTTTATGTGTCGCTGAAAACGAATTTCATGGATTTTTTAATGAAAAATTAATATTTTATCCTAATATTAGCTAAAACTACCCCCAAAAGGGAAGCCCTTTGGACCTAGTCTGAACCCAGAAAGTTTGAATATATCAACAACGCCCATTTTGAGGTAGTTTTAGCTAATATAAGGGTGAAATATTAATTTTACATTTAAAAATGCATGAAATTGGTTTTAAATGACCCAAAAACCCTTGTGGACCAAATCTGGTGGCAAAAAGTGCGAAAATAGCGAAAACATCCCTTTTCGGGGGTAGTTTTAGCTAATTTAGGGGTTAAATATTAATGTTACCTTAAAAAATCATCAAGATTCTTAATAAGCGACCCAAAAAAACCCTTGGAAACCAATTCTTATATAAATCTATTGACTCAGAAGGTGATGACATCAAAAATACCCCTTTTTGGGGGTAGTTTTTGTAAAATTAAGGGTGAAGCGCAATTTTCTTTACCAAATGACCCCAATTTTCGTATTCAGCGACCCAAAAAACCTATACTAGGGCAAATCTCGTATTCGCAACCGTAAGTGCAACCCCCCCCCCCCCGTATTTTGACTGGAGTATTTCGGGATTTATTGTAATTTAGGACTTATTATAGAGCTCGTATTTGCAACCGGAAGTGCAACCCCCCCCCCGTATTTTGACTGGAGTATTTCGGGATTTATTGTAATTTAGGACTTATTATAGCGCGAAGCTCTACCTTAATGGATGCAAAAATCGACACCTTTCGGACACGATATAGCCAAAACGATCAAACGGAATGCTTTCATTTTTTAAAACTGAGTTTATTTTATCGAGTTAATGACACCTATTGTTTTTGGGCCCAATCTGCTATTTCTAAAGGCATGTTTATTCTTGTACTTTTGCTTCATACAGGTGAAAAACCTTCTAAATGTTATCCGCGCGATAAATTTCATAGCTTTTGCATAAACTTTGCATCAGTGAAATATCATAAAAATGCAAAATAACACAAGATTCTTATATTTTTAGGCACGATCTAGATGAAATCGTGCCTTATAAGTTTGTCAGGTCAAAAAACGGAAAAATTTCTAAATTGTCCAATTCGTGGAGAAATTTGTTCCCCAGGTCATTCCGATGACTCTAAATGCTTATATTGCCTTGTTGGGTGTAGGGATGTATGTTAGGGATGTATGCTTTGTTGAAAGTGTATCCTCAAGATCACAGAACCTACTCGATGAATCAAAAATCCCTTAAACCAAATTTTTTGAAATAAGATCTAGTTGTAGGGTTTTCAATTTCAAGTGATTTCATCAAGTACTTGCAGAGAAATGTCCTAAAAACTGATTTCAGATATAAAAAAAAATTATTAAAAAATAATAAAAATGGTAAAAAATGAATTGGTTTTGAATTTAATACATCCAAAATGTGGTTAATGATCTAAAATAACCAGAAAATAACTAAATTAATTGAAATTTATTTTTTAGGCACGATAACCCTGTGTATGCAATACATAGATGAAATCGTGCCTTAAAAGTTCATCAGGTTAAAAAACGAAAAAGTCTTCAAATTCTTCAATTTATGGAGGATTTTGGTCCCAAGGTCATTCCGATGCCTCTACATGCTTTTATTGCCTTGGTGTATAATAATAAATAATAGTTTTCAATTTATGAGATTGTGGATCCCATCAACGTTAATAAAGTGAAAATACTCAATAAATATGTGATCGTGCCTGAAATAAAAAAGCCTTAGCTTTTTTATAATTTTTTACGATTTTTATTATTTATTAATTAATCCAAATTTTATTGAATTAAACTATTAACGCCCAAGAACCTATCAGGGGAACAAGTGCCTGAGAAGAAGAGGACACGAAATCAGCAAAAACTACCCCATTTTAGATTTTTGCAATATTTTGAAAGCAGAGCTAAAATTATCTAATTAACTGCCTTTTTTGAAGAAAGGGTAAGAAAATATTGGGATTCAATAATTACAAGCTCTAATTGGGCTATAAGACTAATTATAGGACGTGAAAACTAAACCTCTAAAAAGGACTAATTATAATACATAAATGATAAACAACATTACAATAAAATCGCTATTCTTATAATTTGTAATTATCACCTTTACTAGATGTTAAGATTCTAAACCCAAATTATTTAGATTCTGTAAACCTGTATTATTTTAAGTCCTTAAATTGAAAATATTCTAAGGCTAGGGACAGAAACTTCGTTGCAGCGTTGTTTCGTTGCTGTTCTTAGAAAAATTTGAAAAAGTGGGGAGCAAGGGAGGGCAATCATACCGCATGAACCATCCAACTTCCCCTCCAAGTTCCTAGCGTTACTTCTCTCCCACTCTTGACTTTTTTTCTACGAACAGCAACGGAACAACGCTGCAACGAAGTTTCTGTCCCTAGCCGAAGTCTCTCAACTCAAATTATTAGAAGTCTCTAAACCCGGAATATTTTAAGTCCCTAAACTTGAATTTTTCTAAAACTCTCAAAGTAAATTATTCAAAGTCCCTAAATATAAAATATTTTAAGTTCCTAAACCCAAATGATTTTTGACATTTGACCCCACTTGATTTTCAGATTCACAGGTTACCCCTCCTTAGAAACATGTTCAATGTTAAAACTACGATTTTTGCAGCAAATTGAAAAATTGATCATTTTGGGACAAAAATGGGCATTCAATTTACTGACTGTAAAGAAGAGAATTTAATATAAAAAATTAGAAAGGTAATAATGTTTTGCAAACAAATAATTCTAAAGGACAAATAAAGAATTTTTAGAAAAAAGCTTTTAGAAAATTGTTGAGACCTATAAAACCCATTTTTGTCTAAAATTGCAATTTTTGAGATAATTTAAAAATTAATCATTTCGGTACAAAAATGACCATTTGGTTAAATTGCTGTAACATTGAGAAAAATTGCGGTATCCAAGGCTTGAAAAATGACTTTAATACCGAAAAATTGTGACCAACAAGAAGTGTTTTTGTTAACTAACTAACTAAAAAGCAATATTACCAAAAAACTACATTTAAAAGCCTTGTGCACAGTATTCTTGTGCCTAGAAGGCCCGTTGGAATTGGAGGTTTTTTTCAATTATTAATGAAAGTAATTTGTAATTTGGTTTCCTAAAGTTAGCGGTCTCTTGTTAGCGAAAGCAAAGTAAAGACTCCGAAAAATATGCCCTCTTATTGCATCTTTGTTAACTTTTTGCATAAGGGAACTTAAGCAAAATTTTTTCTTGCAAAATCTTTGTTATTACATAATCTTCCGGTGCTGGACATGGTATTTTTAAAGTCATATGACAAAATTAAATTCATAGGTTGGTATCAATGGGACCTCCGTACGTTGCGTTCACTTATACTACGATATAATAGTATTAGTGTGTGTTAATGCCGGGCAGGGGTGGGTAAAAAAGTGATGTTTTAGGGGGGGGGGGGGGGTAAATATAGGGCGATCCAGAGCGGATGCATTGTTTGTTTATTAGTTAACCAATCGCAGCTAAGATTGCAAGCATCAACAACTAGCGATGCACCTAATAAAATAAAATTCACGTCCCACCCGGGATCACCGTGTATTGACGTTTTAGGGGGGGGGAGGGGTTGAAATATTAACGACGTTTTTAGGGGAGAGGGGTATGAAATGGACTTAGAATATTTCCGATTAAGGTAGTAGATCCCATTAGAATGACGTTTTTAAGCATGTTTAATTTTATTTTTTTCTCAGCTGTTTTATTATCAATTAATTTAAAATTTTTTGTACTTAATTATTAAGAATTAAAGTTTTGGAAAAAAACAAAAAAAATTTTTTTCCTATATTGGTTCCATTTATAGATGGCAGCAAATTAGAGGCCTGAAAAATTATATTGGCTCATGGCGGACAGATAATCTCCAAAACGGCAAATCTCAAACAAAAAAACCAAAAAGATTCTTAAAAAGGAAGGTCTCTTACGTGACAATCAACCTCATTTAGAAAAAAATATGTTAAAATAAAAAAATGGGAGCGTCTGAAAAAAAAAGTACGAAAATTGACCCTTTGAATTGACCCGTTTTTTACCCTTTAAATCCCCTAAAGCAGGCAAAAAATTAATTTTTTTAATGTAATTCAGGTTGATTGGCACGTAATATATGTAGACGAATAAAACCCACCAACTTTTTTTGAAATCGAACCAGCCAATCCTGAGATTATCTGTCCGCCATTTGAAAAAAAGTAGTTTCGAGAAAAACGCGATTGAAGTTTTTTTTTGCTATGTATTACAGCAAAGCGCGCTTGGCAAAACTTCTTTTTCTTCGATAGAAAGTTCAAATTTTATTAATATATTTTAATAGGTGATTCTTAAAGGTATAAAGAATTGAAAAATAGTAAAAAAAAAATCGATTCATTTTTTTTTTGCAATGGGATCTACTACCTTAAGGGACTTAGAATAATTTAAAGTGGGAGTAAGCACAAGAACTTAGAATACTTTAGGTTTATGGACTTAGGATAATTTATATTTTGGGATTTATTGTAATTTCGATCTTAGGACTTATAACAATTAGGGAATATACGTTAAAACGTTATAAGTGAACATGATTCATGATCGCTGGTTGTGTGAAAACACAAACCAGTTATAAGTTTTTTTCATTTTTTGTTAAATTCAGGGATAGTTTTATTCATTTTTGCCCCCGTATAGGAGTCAGTAAATTAAATAAAAGTTAAAATAGGATAAAACTTTTTCAAATGCAAGATTAAAAGAAAAATAAAGAAAAAAACTCACATTGTATTTTTCCGATTTTATCTTACCCTGGAGATATTTTTCAACACCAATAGTTAGCTCTAATATTCCTTTATCGATACAGAATAAAAGAATAAATTCAATATTTAGTTAATTACTCTTAAAATGTGGCACTATTAATTTGATCATTAGTTCCAAAATATTCTGAAAAAACTCATAAGATGGAAAGTTTCTGCTGTATTTTCCTATTTTCTAACCCAGTAGTACCCCAAATTCGGATTCAGCGACATACAAAACCTACAGAAGACTTTTTCTTTCTCTGGTTGACAAATTCCGAAACCGTTACACCACATTCTGACTTGTGTATAATATTATTTTGGTAATTATGTTAATTGAGGGGTATTAGAGTTCAGAGTAACTTTTTTGTTGTTGGTGAATTATAGAAAAAGGACGTAATAACAAAGTTCCGCCAACAAAAGTTTGGTTGAAATCTTTTCAGCAAACAAATAATAAGGTTTCAAAATAAGGGGCGGATTTTTCGTGTACTTTTTGGCCAATACTTAAAAATTTTAACTATGCTTAACATTTTTTTACGTCTTATTTAAACATTATTATTGAACTCAATCTAATCAAAGCTTTTAAAATCACTAAATTAAAAAATTACTGAAACTCTTTTCTTGCTTTTTTCTAACATGATCAGCTTCGCTCTACCCGTCTTTGACGGTATCTAGTAATAATTAGGGAATATACGTTAAAACTGTTATAAATGAACATGTTCCAAATTCAAAATTAACTTTATTTTAAGTCTTATTTAAACATTATTATTGAACTCAATCCAATCAAAACTTTTAAAATCCAAAAATTAAAAAATTACTGAAACTCTTTTCTTGCTTTTTTTTAACATGATCAGCTTCGCTCTACCCGTCTTTGACGATATCTAGTAAAAATTGCAAGTTCCCTCTGATAACCTCATTACAATAATTTATCTAATTAAATTAATAAAAATACATAAACAATACTATTGAAAAATTTATATTAATCATTTCATTCAGGTAAGCAAAACAAAAAAAATATTAAGCTACGAGACCACGACTCTTTTTTCAATTAACAAGTAAACCAATTGGTTGAAAATTCAAACAAAAAAAAATTTCTTGTTCTTATCAATTCCAACTTCAAATTATTTTTTTTCAAATAATGTTTTAGGATAAATTATTTCATACAATAACAATCACTTTAAATGTAATTAAATAGAAATTAAAAATTTTCTAATTGAATCTGTTTTGGTATTTTTCTTAGATAATAATTTTGGGATACCAAAAACACTCCAAAATACTTTAAAATCCACTAAATATCTCGCTAAATATATAAAGATTTTTAAAATAAATTTAACAATAAATAAAAAATATTTGAATTTTAATATAGAGAGACAAGGTAGTTTAATATGTATTTTATGCTCATTATATTAAATTACTCGAGGCTATTATTTTCATGTTTTTAGTTTAAAGATATTGATTCAAACGAAGTGTCATGCATACCAAAGTGTAAAAATTACACACCATTAATAAGTTTGCATTTTATCCTTTTTACTTTTTTTCATGCAGCAATTCATTTTATACTCATTCATTCAAAATGTACCCGTATATATTATGCATAAATATAGCGTATATACTTTCAAAAAATATTAAAATAAAAAAAAAACAAACTATGAATTTATGAGATTATTTTAATTCACATTTATTCATACTATTTTTTTTTTTGAAAGTTTATGTTATATATAATAAATTGACAGTAAATATAAATGAAAATGTAAATTATATATAATATAATAAATTTATATATACCACACATACACACAAATTTACAAAAACTAACACATGCGTATATAAAGATGTAAAAAAAATATTTTATTTATTTTTATTTTTTTTTAAATCATATTAAGTGTGGGCTATTCTTTGAATAATAATAAAAAATATAATTCAATGCACGTTTTATATATATAAAAAATTTATACGGTATGGAATTTGAAATGATTATAATAATAATGATATATGAATATAATAGTTTTTTTATTTTTTTATAATAATAATCACGTAGTATACTTATATTAGTTGATTAGATTTCATGGAAAATCCCTGGCGGTCTTAATTGTCATTTTTATGTATGCATATTAATTTATTTATTATTTTTTATATATATGGGTGTATTTTATTATTTTTTAGAATTTACTTTTTGTAAATAAAAATTTTAAATAATAAAAATAAAATTTTAAAGATATTTTGAATTTTTAGTACTCAGATTATGCAACTTTTGGTTGTTCAAATGATTTTTAGTCATTCGAATTTTTTTTTAATCTTGTAATTTAAATACGACTGTCTTTATCGATATGTATCAACTTTCTGTGTAGTTATCATCTATTTTTAATATTTTTAAATTTTACTTTTTTTTTATTCCTTTAATGATCTATTTTCTTACGCACGAGTCATTCCTTATAAGAAGCCAAGTGGTTCCCAGATCAAGTCTCCGATTGGGGGCATTTTGAATACATTTTTACATTTTGTCTATACCAAATATTAACTCCCTGAAATTTTCAAAAGATGCAAATCTGTCTAAATTAGATTCAAATTACGATTTTCAACCATTTTTCAATTTTTTTGCAATTTCTTAACAATCCATTAATTAATCCAAAGGAAAATTGAAATTAATTTCTGAAAAGAGCCTATAGAAAAATTTTCCGCACAATTTAAACTTGTATTCCATATTTTGGACAGAATCGTACAGTAATAAATACTTATATTACCACAGCCCATTACAATCAATTTTATGTGAAATTTTTGTGGATTAGTTTGTTTATTGAAATGGTAAAGAGACTTTCAGAAATCAATATTAATCTTCAACAATAAATTTTTCTTCAGGAATCAAATTTTGCCTTACTTAATAAAAATTATGTTTCATAATTCAAATCTCATGGCAAAAATGACCCTATTCACCTTTTAGAAAAAATTATACATATAAGAATTTTTCAAAAATAAGTTCTGATTGCTGTAAGTATATTTTTTTCAGTCCAGAATCTTAATGTAAGTTATTTTTCATTATAATAAGATTTAGTCTTAAAAAATTTAATTGAAAATGATCACTCATGCAAATGAGTAAGTGTTTTTTTAACGAGAATCATAATAAAAACTTAAGTAGTATAAGTAAAGACAGCTATTATAAATCTATGAAAATAAAGCGCATGTGCATTATACAAAAACCATTACATAAAGGGTGCGGTTTTAAGATTCAACTGTCTGTATATATTTTTAACGACTAGATCATTATAATCTATGTAAATAATGTTTTATACATTTAAATAAATACAAAAGAAGTGATTTTTAATAAAGCCAATTGATTTTTAACACAAATCAAATGAAATAATAATTTTGTGGCCTCTGAATATATAAAAATGTCAAAGTTCTTTAACTTTATTGTTAATCCTTATAATATTGATTTTATATATTATACACGAGGACATCATGACTTTATATATTTCTTTATTATATTATATTGAAATAAAAAAAGAAATTTGGAGAAAAAAAAATACAATATATTATTATTATATTATGAACTTGAGTGGCGCTCATTTTTATTCTTTAAAATATGCTGTGTTATATTATTATTGTATTATTATGATGCTACCCAATGATTGTTCAATTTGCTTTCAATAATATAAGTATGTATAAAAAAAAACCAGGTGAAAGATTAAATAAATTTTGTATTAAGTTGTGTGTGTTTTATTCGAGTGCAAAATAAGTTAATTCAATTTTAATAACGCAGAAAAATTTTTTTGGTATTGTTGGGATTTTTAATAAATAAATTATTACATGGATCGTTAATTTCTAATAATAAATTTTTCTTTTATAATTTAATATTGTTTTTAGATCATTATTAATTATTAATTTTAATGTGCATATTATTTTCTTAATACGAGGTCGAAGACACTTTTTTCACCCCACGACGTGAAAAAAAACGCATTTTCTCCCACACTAAGAAAGAAAAATTGCGTTTTATCTATGGGAGCAAAAAAAAATAAAAAATACTCAAAAATACACCATATCTCAGTTTACCATCCTCAATTTCATCCTAGGATGCTAATTAACGCGCGATCTGAGCCATTTTTTTTGATTCCTTGGTTTAAAATGAACTATTTACTCAATTTTAATTTAAATAGACTTAGCATAAAATCAATTCCTATATGCGTAAGTCATTAGACATTTACAGGGTTCTGTAATTGTAAATATAAATATTGCATAATTGACAATAAACATATTATTCAAGATAGGGCCAATATACTATACCGATTTCAAAACGATTAAAAAAAGTAACTATGTAATTAACGGTATACTTTAATTTGATCACGAATTTACGGAATTTTTTAAGACTTATATATTTTTCAAAGATACTAAAATTATAAATGTTATTAAATAGAAATCAAATACCATTTCTCTTGCGAGAAAAGATAGAGTATAATACAAAAAGTTATTTTTAATAAAATTAATGAAAGTCATAATTTGAGATTAAATTAAAAACTCGTTCTAATTTATAAAATAGCTGAGAGATTTATTTCAGGCACAATCACATAAGTCCATTAACTTTTTTAGTGATTTTCAGCTATTTGACATCCTTCATTATAAGTCGTTTGCCACCACCCTTTAAATTCTACAGATTTGACCCTACCCCCCTTGATTTTCAGATTTTCAGGGTACCTCCTCCCTATAAACATGTTCCATGTTAAAACTTTCTGTGAGCCTAAAAAATTGAAAAGTTTATTATGAAGATTAGAAAAATGTATAATTTTTGAAAAAAGATAGGTAAAATTGAAAGTTATAAATTAAAATTAATAATTTAAATTTTGAGAAAATTCTTTAGAATTCAATAAAACAGTTCAGTTTGCGTAAAACTTTTGAAAAATTAAAATATCTTATCTAAAAATAATTGAAAAAGTCCAGCATCATTCATACTTGCATTAAATGAAAAATGTAATAAAATTATAAATACATTAAAAAAATTAAATATTAAAATACATTAAAAAAGAAAATCATAACATAATAAGAACGTGATTTAAATAAAAACAAAGTAAAAAGAAAAAAAAAGAAACAAGAGTAAATAAATAAATAAATAAATAAATAAGAAGCTCTTTTATCTTATTTATTCATATAAAAAGAATGTTGATATTTTAAATTATAATAATATATATATAGAGGATTTTTGAAAGAAATACATTTTGTAATGAATGTGCAGACGTTAAGGTTTAAGACGTGTTTCAAAAGATCGCAAAATACAATTTAAGATTCAAAAGCGGCCTCTAGTGAGATATGTAAACAAAGTTAAACCAACGTGATTCACATACTTAATGTGTTTTATATATACACTTTATTGTCTTTTTCTGTTTCTTTAACTTGTTTACCAGTTTAAGAATAATCACGAAAGTACTTTAAATTATGTGTATCGGTATTTTTTTTCCTATAAACAAAAAAAAACTCTGCAATTAACTTTTAATTTCATTTCTTTACAATTGTAAAATAATAAAAAATTATCTGGTTGAATCTGCATTACAAATTAATTATGAATGTTAACTTTAAAGCTCATTAGAAAAAATTCACAATATAGCAGGTTGCAAGTTCATAAAGTTTTCTCATTCAAAGAATCAAGAACTTTCCTGTCTGATTGCCTACACTGTTGCCTAAATATTATTCCTCTTGTTTGACATATTTTGTTCAGTAAAAAAGCTTTAATAATTAACTAAAAAATATTACTTTTTTGGATGTTATTAGATTGCGAAAAATTTTTTCATTTCATTTCTATTTAAATTTTTCTTCTTATTCTCGCCGTTGGACGTTTAGGAGCTTTTTTCAAAAAATAAATAGAAAAAAACCCCCCCTTTTCTAGCAGATTAATTTATTTCGCGCTTTTTTTAACAGGTGATTGGGTTTTAAAGTAATCTCTTGAAATCTGAACCCATCAGGATGTCTTGGGTTAGAATTATTTCAGAATTAAAACGTCTTGGCTTTATGGAAGTACGTTTTTACATTATTTCAATAATTAGAAATGTAAGCGAGCTTGTGTTAGAATATTAAAATTTTAAGTTAATCGATTTTAAATGTAATAATAAAACGATACATAAATAAACTTGTGGAGTAAAAAGAGATTTGATTTATTTTAAAAATCCGAATTTTCTATAAGTGATTCCATCCTGCCCCGAAGGGTTGCAAAAATGAGTCAAAATTCTTCTTACTTAAAAGTAAAACTAAAGTAAGTACTCTCAGCCCCTAGTTTTCTAGGTCAAATTCACGATTTTTTGCAGCCATTTTTGTGTTTTTAGCTTCTTTGGTACATAGAATATTTTTACTGCCAATTCCCTATTTTGTAAGAAATTACGTTTTTCATCATTAAAAATTTCATATAAATTAAAAGTTGCCACTACTGGATTTTCTCTTTTAAATGATTGTAAATGATATAAAACGTAAAGACAATTTAAAAAAAAAAATTTTTTTTGGTCCAAAATTTTTTTGGTACAAAAAGCTTTAACCCCCCCCTCAAATTTTTTTTTTAAACGTATTTTTTCCAAAAGTGGGCCGAAGAATACGAATTTTAGTCATAATTGCTCACAAGTAAAGAAATTAAGGTAATGTTGTTCAGCTAAAATTAATGAAAACTTTTCAGTTCTCAAAACTTACTAAATGACCATTTTTTCAAGAACTATAATTCGTACCGCGCCATAAAATTATCAAAAAAGTTTTCAAGTTGTGCAAAGAATTCGAGCGTATCTAATTTTATAATTATTTAATTTTTTGACTCAATAAAATAAAATTTTTGGTTCCTCAAAGAGGAACCATTGTGTTAGGTCAAAATTTGATTTTCTATTTTTTGGCATATAAGCACGTTTTGGGACCCCAGGAAGCTAAAAAACCGGTTTTTAAAAAAAGTCTGTATTCGTGTGTGTGTGTGTGTGTGTACGTATGTATGTAATCGGTGATATTTCACAAACATTATGGAATTAAGACCTAATTTTTTTTTCAAAAATTTTTTCACCAAAAAAGCTCGAGGTACTTTTTTTTTTTTTTAATTTGGATGTAATACCTCATTTATTTCCATGAAAGTACTTATATTTGAAAGTATGGTTTTTACTCTATATTTCGAATCTGATACTTAATTTTTTGAAAATTTTTTTTCCAAAATTTTTTTCACGAAAAAATACAAAAAACACCAATTTTTTTTTTCTTTTTTTGGACGTAATACCTAATTTATTTCTATGAAAGTACTAGTTTTAGAAAGTTCGTTTATAGTCATTTTTTGGATATGATACCGAATTTTTTCAAAAATTTTTTCTCAAAATTAAAAAAACAAAAAATTTAAAAAACTGCAATATTTTTTTTTGTTTCTGGATGTAATACTTCATTCAGTTCCATGAAAGTACTTATATTTGAAAATATGGTTTTTACTCGATATCTCGAATCTGATAATTAATTTTTTGAAAATTTGTTCCAAAATTTTTAATCAATAAAAAAAACTTTTAAAAGTTAATAGAAATGTATGTGTGATTGCATGCTTGTAATCGGTGATACCTGTGGCATATTGAAGTATTAAACTCATTGTTTGAGGAACCTTAGTGCCAGCTAGTTGGCAGGGTATTTTGATATACCTTGACTTTCAGTTGACTTTAAAAAATTATTTACGAATAAATCAAAGAATGAATAAAATATAAGTTTTAAGTAAAATTTATAATAAAATAATATGGTTCCGCATGAAACCCAATTAATCGACTTTCTAACATTATATATTTTCTACATAATTTCAATAGTTGTCTATGATTCATAGTGTCAATCAAAATCCAGAGAATAAACAATTGTTCAAAATTATACATAATATACATATTTATTATATTTATTTATATGCATTGTCAATATTAAGTGTAAAAAGGGTTAATTTTTTTTCTCTCGATTGATTCAACAGAATAAATATTCTTCAAAAGAGAAATCCGTGCGTGTATTATTAAAAAAAAAAAAATATTATAAATAGACCTTTTTGAGTACATTAATACTTTTATTTTTTCATCATCATCATTTTTCCATAAAATTTAGAGAATATAAAAAATGACAATTGATCTCATTCTCTCTTTTCTAACACAATGTATCCCTTTCTTAACAATCTTAACTTTACAAAAAATTCAAATAAAGTCACACGGATTTATGCACATTTTTTTTTTGTTAAAAAATAAAATAATTTTTCTATATTATATCGACAAAGAAAAATACTTGCTATTCTGTATATTATAAATTATATTACATATCTATTTTTATATCAACACTTATAATAATAGAAATAAGAGCCGCAAAAAAAAATTATTTTTTTCTAAGAAAAAATAAAGTTCATTTTCTCGTTGAATTTTAAATAAAACTATTGAAATTTTGGAAAAATATAAATTCAATCACCTTTTTTATAGTACTCTCTCGAGTTTATTGTGAGGTTTCTTTCTTTTGGTCAATACGAAACTAACAATTCTCAAGTGTCTCCATTATATTATTATGTACATAAAGAAACGCCCTTTTTATACTATTTTTGACGCTTCTTCGACACAAAGAATTCTTTTTTTATATAAAAATTTTTTTTAAAAAAAGAAGTCACTTGGGATATACCTTTTTGTGTATACAATATTTTTTTATTCAATATTTAGGTACGCACGCGTATGATTTAATTTTTTACAATAAGAAAGTGCATTGATGCACATTCCTTGTATTATTCTTTTTTTCTATTTGTGTGTTCGAAAAAAAAAATATTTTTTTTTTTAAGTATGAAATGCAGTAGTAAAAAAAAATTAGTTTTAGTTAAGGTTTATTAAATATAAAAAAAGGATTCACGCCTAAAAGAATTGAGTGTAAAATTTTTGTTTTGACTATTGTCAGGCTATTTTTTTATGGTTGATCTCTAGAGATTTTTTTTATTTTTTAAATTGATCATTTTATTATTTTTTTTTCTTTTGTGTTTTAATAATGTGTTTTGTGTTTTTCAAGTATATCACTGTCAAAAATGTTGTTTTTTTAATTATTTTAGATTTATTAGAAACATATATGATTAGAAAACAATAAATGAATAAATTTTTATTTTGTATTTGAATTAAATTTGATGAATAATAAATTTATGTCAAAAATAACAAAAAATATGTAATTTTTAATCATTTCAATTGTTATACTATATTTTTTTTTTATTTAATATTTATATTTTTATTATTATTTACAATTAAAATTAATTTTCTTACTTTTTGAATTATTTCTAAATTTGAAGAAAAAATATATAAATAACTATGAATTTTTCGTGAGTAACTGCTATACGGACTGAAGTGTAGACTATTAATTGAAATATGAATGTAAAAGTTTTTTTCTCAAAAGAGAAAAGACCTCCAGACTGTATATAAACGAAGAAATTTTTATCAAAATTATATAATTCAAATAAATAATAAAATTTTAAATGATTATCACAATCATAAATAATTATAAAAAAGCCTTTATTAAGGTTTCAAAGGGTTTAATAAGAAAAAATTATTATGTAAATCAGGCCCTGTATAAATATACTATGTTTGTTATGCTGGTCTAGCTGATATTGCAGCCTGATTCAGCATTCATATCACAGTGATAAACAGCCATACCATTTACAATATGTTGTACTGCGCATGCGTAAAACAAATGTTTTTAGAAATGGTAGTACTTTTATACAGTTTGGTTATAAAAGTGATATGTTATAGATGATATAAATGCAGAATCTAGGCCCTTCTTGACTGCATTTTACGAAATTGAATAATATAATAGAGAATAAGGACTATTTTCTTTGTAAATCTCTTATTGACTGCCATTGCTTGTTTTCATCTAAAAAGGGTAAATAATCTCTTCCGGTTAATTTTTGAAAAAATTATTTTTCTTGTTAGTGTCCAGAAAGTGCGTGTTTTCTGGCCGCTGCGCTATTCGAAAAAACGCATTTTCTCGACACTGAGCAAGAAAAATTATGTTTTGTCCTTGGCCACAAAAAAAGGATGCCCCAAATCGCAGTTTACCATCCTCGGCTTCGCCTCGGACGGTAATTTACGTGCGATTTGGGCCATTCTTTACTTTTGTGGCCATGGGTAAAAATATACTATTTTTTTATTATTTGCTGATAAGTAAAAAATTTTTCGGATTAGAAAATTTTATGGGCAAGAAAAGACTGCTTTGGTGAAAAATTCAAAAAGTATCATATTTTCCAATCATTAGTTAATCTTGAAGTTTTTAGTATGAAAATTAGATTAAATGTATAGTCTGATTTTTATCTTTTTTGATATTTTAGGTTTTGATTGTAAATTTAACTGACCCTATCAGCAATAAAAAAAGAGACTGCTTTTAGATGTGAGACAATAAATATCTTACATAATCTCAACAATTTTTTTGACAGCAATTATCATTAAAATAGAATAAGGCTTAAATTAAAATTATAATTTTATTTTGTAAAATATTATCTAAAGTTAAGTATACTTACTTACTTATTTATATCTGCAATATTAACATGGAACATTTTTGTAGAGATGGGTACCCTGGGAATCCAAAATTCAGGGGGGGGAGGGTTAAATATGACCCATTTAAGGGGGGTGTTCAAATGTGTCTCTTTTAAAGGGGGTGGTCAAATTGGAATAATCCGGGTTTAGGGCTTTTGATTTAGGGACTTAAAATAATTTCGATTTAAGGAATTATAATTGCACGAGCTTAGGGACTTATAATTTAACATCTAGTGAATGTGATAATTAGAAATTATAAAAATAGCAAATTGTATTGTAATGTTACGTAATATTTATGCATTATACCTAGCCCTTATCTTTAGTAAACATGTTCCATGCATTTAGGTGGTGTTTACACATACCCGTAAGTTTTTTAATGTACAGCATTTCAAAAAATATGTAAAATTTTCAAAACAAAACTTGAAAATGTTTAGGCATCAAAATTTCCTCTAAATAATATAGATCTCAAATTAAATAAAACTAGATATTACGTCAATTTTTGTTTTCATATTTTGATCAAGAAAAAATTAAATTAAATAGGTCTGAATATCACGATGATTTAAAGATACCTTCAGTTACATTCATCACATAAACACTCAAAAATTCTTTTCGTGAAAATTAGTTTTAAAGCATTTGGGATCTTCCTGTTTCAGCGACCAAAATGCATATCTTTAATCCCTGTAAAATTCTATATCACTGTAAATAGATACGTGGCATAAAATCTTGGTTAATAATAAAATATATTTTTAATTTTATTTTTCAACCAGTTTTAAGATGTTAGTAGGTACATATAGTAATATTAAATGATGTATCTAATTAACTAAGATTATATTTGAAAAATAATTACATGGTTATATGAAATTGACAGTTAATAAAAGTTAATAAAAAGTATAAGGATAATTATATTGCTAAATGGATTATTAAATTTTCTTGTGGGTACACTATATTATAAATTTCATTGAAGCAGCTTGTTTCGCATTTAAACTACCATTAGTAGATGATTTACATCAAGTCGTAATTCATCCTACTCGTTTGCTCTTCTCTACCTTTTTATATATTTTTTTTTATAATACTATACACATATATCCTTTCCACACACAATTTTCTGATATTATAGCAGCTATATAACGTATTTATTTATTTATTTTTAATTTGAATTAATTATTCTTATCTATCTAAAACAAGAAAGTTTTTTTTTTATTTTTTGTAAACATGTTTGTTGATATATTAATACATAAATCAGTATATTAATTTTTTTAATCGTTTTCACATCAATTTTTTATTTAAAATATTGCAACAAATTTTTTTAATTGCTAAATAATGTAAACAATATTACCTATTTTGATTGGTGTGAGTATTATCTGATAACATGATGAAATGAGAATTTAATCAATTTTTTTATGGTAGATTGGTTATTTATGGTAGTTGGGTTTAGATTGATAAAAATTTTTAGGATCAATTAAAAGTTACCAAAAATTTTGCAGCTTGCTTCATTTAAGTTTTAAAGAATTTATTTTTAACTCGGGACGTGTCATAGTAAGAGCTTAAATATTTACGTTTTTAGGAGCAAGGATTCAAAATTTGACATATTTGAGGGAGGGTTAGAATAGACTTTTTCGATATAGAGACTTAGAATAATTTAAGTTTAGGGCTAACAATCAATTCTGGGATGCTTTTTCCAATAGATCTCCTGGGCCTAGAAGTACACAAGATAGGAATCCAAATAGGTCTGAAAAAATTTTTATGAGTTTTAAATTTCAAAAAATTATTTACTTATCAATTTTCTTTGAATAGTACTCCAAGGTATAATATTTTAAAAGTAAAGTCCATGGAAAAACAGATGAAAAATTAGATGAAATCAGATAAAAAATAGTTTCGGGATCAGAAAATTAAAATTGCAATTGGAAATTGCGAGCCAAAAACTCCCCTAATTCAATTTATCAGACCACTATATTTGATTCCCGAATACTTGTTCTGAGTTCAGAAAATTAAAATTTCAAACGATAGTTTATTTGCATAGTGAGCCTGAAAACCTCCTAGTTTAGTACAAGCACTAATTTCTAATTTGTTCGGTTTTGAGGTCCAAACTGTTGGGTAACTAAAATTTTTTTCTTAATTCAGAAAATCAATTATAATTTTTTAATTTCCTTTTATTGGCCCCAAAAACTCCCTGCAAAAATGGTCAAATTTGAATCTATAAAAAAATTTTTTTAATGCTAAACAGAAATCTATTTACCTCAAATAGCACTTAATTCAAAAAGCTTTCCTAGAAATCTATTTGCGTTCAAAATCATGTAGAATAATTATTTGATCAAATTCAGTGGGACCAAGCTGGTATATTGATGATTCTGGATAACTTCGAGAATGATTTAGATGGTTGATGCTTTTTTAAGTGCAATTTTTAAAACACTAAAGTCAGTGAATTTTGAGGAATTTTTCGCGTTGATGGTGTTAACTTAAACACAAAAAAAAATAATGCTAAAAATACAAATTCAGGGTCTTTTGGAACGTCTGAGGTCCGATTCTTTAGCTACGTGCTCAAATTGCTTGTTTTAGTAAAAGCTCTGAATAAACTTTCAATTACAGACTTTTCAAAACAATGTTTTTAATATTTGAGCAATTCAAAGAGCAATACAAGCAATTTTATTAGATATGATATTGCAATCATCAAAACCAATTAACTTAAAAATCAAAAATTTTAAATACATATAAATTTTCATAAAATATTACAAAACACATGTAAAGCCTATATATTATCAATTAAATTATTTTTTTCCTTCAAGTAAAAACAATTTTTTGTATAACGACTTTTTAAATGCACTAATCAAGTAAAACTTGAATAATTTTTCATAAAAATACATAGACATATCATAAATACAAATACTTATATATACTATCATTATAAATAATATTTACCAGTATATATTTAAATATTATTATTATAATATATTAACGTGTCAGCTTTAACATTTTTTTTTGTTTTTACATAATATTTCCAACATGATTTTATATTTATGAAGGTCTAGACAATTGTTTAACTTAATTGCAAGAGAAAGAGAGGAGAAGCTATTTTTTTTTTCATAATAATAATAATATAAGAACCAAAGTCCAGATATTATACACCAATATAACCATATTTACCTGTGTGTATATATAATAATATAATGATTTTTACAGAGCCAAATAAAGTTATTACCCTTCTGAGACTTTTAGAACCTTTTTTTTTATCTTAAAGAAGTATAACTTTGTATGTTATATTCTTTTTTTTATATACTAATTTTTTTTTTTAAACTCTTTCCCTTTTTTTTTTATTGTTTAATGCACTGAATGCATATATAACAAATATAAACGTGCACATGTTTTGTATGTTTTAAAAGAGTCAGGTAATAAAACGAGGTGAGCACACAGGCGCTTTCTGACACGCCCTTCCAATGTATCCGTTATTAGTAATGCCAACTATTAGAAATTTTCTTATTCTTTTTTTTTTTAATGTTGCACACCTACCGTACCGTTTATCCTTCATTACTTAAGCCTCTTCTCTCGCACTCATTCTTTTATTTTATATTTATTATTTATACATATAAATATTTTTGTGCAACAGATTTTTTTTTTTTAATTTTATCTCTTCTCATCTTAAAGTTCTTGTTTTGTTTTATTTCTTTTAAGAAAAAAAGCTGTTGATTTATGATCAATCTTTTGCTAATAAGTGTTATTATTCGAGGAGGAAAGAGAGAGAGAGGATTTTAATTAAAAAAGAAAAAAAAAACTGTTGATTTCTTTAAAGGTAATTTTTGTTTTTCTTTTTAATTTAATTATATATTGTGATGATATATTACACAAAATTGTAAGTTTATATGTATTTCAAAAGCTATTTTTATTATTTATGTCTTATTGTGCAAATAAAAAATATCTATTTTCAGATACACTATAATCTTGTTAATACCAACCGTAAGGAAGTAGTATGTAAAAATTCGAATTATAAAAATATTTTTGTAAACAAAATGTTCGGATTATCGAGAGGTTCGGATAATCGAGTCTTTAATAATCGAGTTTGCATTGTATTTTTATATTTAATAACATATGTATTTTATTATTAATATGATTTTATTATAGTCATTTTTAAAATATTATATTTTATTTATTTTTCTATTAATAATTAATTACCAATAATAAGAGGAGTGTCCGAGTTGGATCTTTCAGAACTTTAATATAATTGGAAACGTTTTATAGAGTTGAATGTCATACAACTCATAGGTTTGATAATTTTATAACAACGAGACCTAGCTCAATGAGATTTCTTAGGTTAACTTCTAAATAATGCTGTCACCTAGAACCTTGAAAGACAACCAAATAACTTTAAGTTTATCTCAATTTTAATGTAAGGGTAAACTTTTGAACTCCTAAAACTGCAAGTTTGCATAATTAACTTTCTGTAAGAGCTAATAAACCAGTAACTTTAAAATTACTGCCTAAATTAACATTTTAGGCTAACATAGGTGTCCAAATTTTTTTAAACATTTTTCGGGAATGCTGAAATTTTTTACGGTTTAAAAGTTAATATAATATGGTGGATTTGTGTAAATTATAGCATGTGCCAAACTGTTTTTTTTTATTATTTGATATTTCGTAAAAAAAATTTTTTATTTTTGGTTACCAAATTCATTAAATTTTTCGGAACCCTAATCATAACTACATAATTTGGTTATACACCGAAAAAAAATCTTGTTATGGAATAAAAAATTCTATTTCTATTCCTTTTCAAACGATTGCAAATGACTTAAAATAGAAACATATTTATATACCGATATCAATTACCGCTGGTACGGCCAAACGTGCCACAAAAAAAATGGTGTTAAAATGCTTGTTTTTAATGATTGTACCCTCTATAGACCTTTTCTGAAAGGTGTACACCAAAAATGACCAAAATACTAATATATAAATAATAATATAAATAATTCCTAAAAGTAACTATATATCATGTTCAATAACTTACAAAATTTTAATCCAAAAAACTTGACGTTTTGACCGCGCCAGCGGTAATTGGTTAAATGAGTGAAAAAATATTTCTTTTTCAATTTTTTTTACGTTTCAGACCATTTGCAATCATTTGAAAAAAATTCGCTAGCCACAAGAGAAATAATTCCGCTTTGAATAAACGGATTTTTTTTCAATGTACAATATCCCAAATCCAAACAATATTACTTTTGTTTAAAACCTTTGTTTGATAGTTGAATTTTGCTTAATTATATTTAAAAAATTTATATACTCTATCTGATAATTTTAATTTGAATTTAAAAAAGTGAAAAAAATGCAACTAACTATATAATTTGGAATATTTTCACGATGATTACCAATTATAAGTAATAAGTGATCAATTAAAACAAATGATCTGTTTGTTACTCAAATTATTAATTTAATAAAATCCTCAGGTAAGATCAACAATACTCGTTGAACTAACATATAAAGTTAATTTTCTAAAAATATACCCTCAATAAACTTTTGACATCGGTTATTAAAATTTCCATCAATATAAATAAAAATTTTTACGATTAATATCAAATTTCTTAAAAATATGAAGATATTTTTGTGCACGAGCGAACACAAAATAATATATAAATAAAATAAAATATTTTACTTTTTCCTTCTATTATATATAAAATTTTTTATCGATATTTTGTAATATTGGACAGTCAAGCATATTACGATGAAATAGATATAAAAAAAATTCCTTCGCACATATAATAACTTAACAAATTCAACCCCTAAAATCAACTATCGATGTTCACTCAGGTTATATATAAACTTTCTTGAACCGCGAGTGTATAATAATTTTATATATAAACACACACGAGGGTGACGAAAAGAAAAGAAGTATATAAAACGACTCAATTCCCTTATGAAATATCTATACATTATTTTTTTTTGAACATTGTCTCTGAAATCTTTTTTTTTTTTCATTTTTTCCCCTCTTTGATAATATACAACTCATCGACATATTCGTTACATGTAAAAGCCTTGAAATAAGTTAAATTTTATTGGCCAGAAAATTTTTTTACATTGTATAAACTGAAAATAAATTGTTCCCTTAAAAAGTTAGGAATAATATAGTAATATAAAGTAGTTTTGTTGGGTACATATTGCTTATATTTTGGCAGAGATTTATTGCATTTTCTGATGCTGGCTTTTTTCTTTTATTTTTAAATTTATAAAATGGAGATATCATGCTTTTATTGTATTGTTATATACTTAGGTGAGAGAGAAATTATTATTTTTAAAAAGGGGGAAAAATTGTTTTTCTTTTTGTAGTCAACCGATTAAACTCTGTTTAGTTTATAGAATGACATTATTAACTACATATATTGCCTGTTACTTATATTTTCTTTAGGGTTATTTTATGTTTTTAGGATAATTGTTAAAGCGATTTTAAAATTCTGGCTTCAAAAACTTAATACAATAGATTAAAATTATTTGAAAAAATATTAAAAATATTATAATCAATATCCAAAAATGTTAATTTAACATTTTTTTAATTCGCTTTGTCATGAACGGAATACATCCATGATCCCATGTATTTTAAATTAAATGGAGTCGGTAAATCCGCTACAGCAAATGCGTTAAGCTATATACTTATGTTTTAAATAACTCATTTTTATTTGGTTTTCTATGCTTTTAATTTTAACCATAGGCATGTCGTAGTTCTTTTACTACCCTAAATATTTAAAAAAACAAAACTCAAAGTATCGATTGTGCCTGGTATAATATGGTTCAAAGTTAGGACATGTCCAAAGTTTTACGTGGGCTATTTTAGCGTAAACTATCGAAGGCGCTAAAGTTACTGCCGCGAAAACAGGAATACAGTGGAACCTTGATAATTCGAACCTCTATAATTTGAAATCCTCGATAATTCTAAGTTTTCTTTTTGCCACTTAAATTTCCTATGCTTAAACATGTAAAACTTTCTTCTGTAATTCGAAATTTTTCGAGTGTTCGTTTAAATTTTACTTAAAAATTCTTTTTTTAATTCACAATTTCAATTTATTTTGAACTGTTGAAGAGAAAGGGGCTAAATATTTAAAAAAAAAAATTGTTTTTTAAATTTATCATGAAAAAAAGCAACAAGTTTGTTGTATTGGAAAACTGTTAGTGATTATTGGAGATTTTGGGACTTACACACTTATTTTGTATCTACTTCTATAGCATTACCCAGAAACAACGGCTCCAAGAGGCCTATTTAGGTCGTAGGTCTTTAAGACTCAAAATCTCAAATAATTACTAAAAGTCTTCCACCATAAAAAACTTTTTTTACCCGTTTTATAAGCAAAAATCCGAGCGTCAGTGGTGTGGTCGTGCCGGCTCTAATGGGTTAACTGAGAGTTATGGATAATGTATTACATGTCGTTTTGGACTGCAGTGTAGCTGCAAATAAAATTACAAATTCCCTATTTTCTATGTTTTTGTAAAAATTTCTGTTCCTAAAGGCTTAATTTTAATTTTAGATAATTTAAATATAGTTTTCATGAATCGTGTACGAGCCATAAGAGATTTCCGTAAGAAAAAAATCTGACCAAATCACTACCCTTTGAAAGTTACAGTATCCATTTTCTGCTATTTCATCAGTTAAACTTTAAATTATATACGTTTGCTTTGTATTTTTTAATAAAAAACAATAAAATAATAACCGATTAATAAAAATAAAAATTTGTTCTAGCATAAGATTATTGTCCAAATATAACCAAATAACTTAATAGATTTATTTGTAAAAAGTCAATAGAGTCGTAAAAAATTACATAAAAATTCAATATAATAAAAAATTAATCTTTTATTAAAAAAATTTCATGTACTGTTCAACAACTATTTTCCGAGTGACTTAATCTAAAATTCATTTTTTAAACGGTTCAAATAAATAAAAAATATTTTTTATTCATATAAAATTGAATTCCAATAAAAAAAAAATTGTTCATCGTTCTTGAAAATTAGATTGTCACATAAGATAGTTTTAAGGAAAAATCATATATATTTATTAATCTTTTCCAATATTAAAGATTGCAGGTGAGAAATATGTACGGTTGAGTGGGTATTATTCAATAACTTTTCTCCATCAAAATACATTGATGAACTTGATATTTTTTTTGTGTATAAAAAATATAAGAAATATGGAACATTTGAACCAAAAAAAAAGTCAACCTGTGCAAAAATTCTTTTTTTCCAAAAACGATTGACGAGTTTGTTTGTCCCTATTGTGTATAAATAAAAATGAACTCTTATGTACTTTCTTTTCACGTGATATATAATAGACACAAAGTATCGAGATTTAGATATACCAATAAATAGGTTTGAATTTCATTGAATCTATTGTCGGTATTCAGAGATAATAACAAAGTTTCTTTTTAAAATCATTTTTGATGCAAAAAAGCTATATTTTTCAAACTTTTTGTTATATTTCTTTCTTCTTTTATTTTCTTTTTCGTTTTTGACTTTTTTGCTATGTTTAAATGGCAACAAAAGTTACAATAGAAAAAGAAAAAAATTGCATTGGACTACATTTTTTCTTTTATATGAGTCAATTTTTACCTCATTAAATTTTTATTCTTGTATTCATCTAAAGACATTTTCCAATGAACTTTAAATTTCATTTCGATCATGCTTACAAAATTTTTTGAACTACCAAACTTTTAATTTCTTTAGTAAATGATTTATAATATGATTGTAAAATTAAGCTTTAAAGATTCTATATCAATGAAAAGTTTTTCAATTTTAGCAATGTATGCAATAATTTGTTTGTCTTATAACAAAAAATATTCTTTCAGTAAAGTTGCACATTCAGCAAGAACGCGTTTCCTTGGCAATTACAAAGGAAAATCATGTATGCTTCTTCGTCCTAATAAAAAATGCCCCAAATCCCAGTCATATGTTCTTACTTCACCTCCATGGTTAGGTTGCTTTGCTTGAATGGCGTGAATTACTTTCTTAAGTAATTATTAGGAAATTTTTTTCGAAACCTAGAAAACTCATTTTCAAAAAAATTATAATTTTAGCAGCAATTTAAAAATTATTTATTTTACACCAAAAATTGGCATTTGGTTATTGTCTATAGTAATTAAAGAATCGATGATAAAAAATACTGGGGATAAAAATAAAATAATTGTGGGGATTGAAAGATGGAACTTACACGAAAAAAATGAGACCAATCTAAGGTATTTTGTTTAAATTGCATGTTAACTGCGTTTCTAGGCCCTGAAGGCATATTAGAATAAGCGGATCGTTCACTGTAAAAAGTAACTTTCTTATATTCACGGGTATTGGTGGGTATTAAGTGGGTATTAACAAAAAAATTAGAACATTTTCGAAAAATTAGTAAATCTTCGAAAAAATTTGTAAATATTCGAAAAAAATCGTATATTTACTAAATTTAGTATATTAACAAAAAATTCGAGTATCTTCGATATTTTTTTGAGAATTCGCAAGAAAAATTGATAATTTACAATTTTTTTTCGAAAATTTATAAAAAATAGTCGTAAATTTCCGAAAAATAGTTGTGAGTTTACTTCGTAAAATCACAAAAAAAAATCGACAATTCTCGAATTTTTCGATAATTTACTAAATTTAGTAAATTTACGATTTTTATCCAATGTTTATAAAATTTTTTGAAAATTCACTAATTTTTCGAAAAAATTCTATTTTTTTTGTAAATTTAAGAAAGTTACTTTTTACAGTGTAGGGTGTTTTTTCAACATATTAAGATCATTCATAACTAAAGATTGTAATTTGGCCTCCCAACCAAATATTCAGGTCTCCCCTTGTAAGTTAAATATTACTTATTACATATTTAGATTTTAAAAGTTAAATATTATATATTTAATAATAAATATTATATATTTAACTTTTACGCGTTAAATTTTTGAGATTTACGAAACTTAATTGTTATATTTCATCACGTATACCCATTTTGATTTATATACTATTTATTTAAAAATTTAATCCACTTTTTAGAAATATAATACAAAAATCCAAGACATTCAAAAATTTATGAACCTGAAATGTGTTTTAATTATTTTTTTTGTTGATTTATATAATTTATAAGGTATTGTAATCTTACATAAATAAAAAAATATTATTTAATTATCAATATTTCATCAGAAAAGATTCATAGAAATTTCTATTTCTATAGTACTTTAAAAATCATGATATACGTATGTATTATCAGTTTGTAGATTTTGATATAAATTACGAAATTTTATAATGGAAATATTCACAGTAATGCTATGGAAAGTTTATAAACTCGTTTAAAAAGTAAAATATTTTTATTTAAAAATAAGATTTCAAGTAGTACAGTACCGACAGAAATTGGAGTAAAATGCAAAAAATTATACTTTTTCAATTACTTTTATTTCTCCTGACAGTTAATTTTAATCTGGTGATTATATAAAAATCTTATTTAAGATTTATTAAATAAAAATTTTATTTAAAAAAAATAACATTTTTTTCACATAGTCTTCAGCGATGTCTTCAGATGATACAAATGGCATAATAAAGAAGAATCAACAAAAATATTGTGCATTTTTGAAACATATAAAAAGTAAAATTTCAGAATTTCGACAAGAACTTAATAAACTTCAGTCTGCGGCTAGTCAAAATGAAAATAAACTGAACAAAATATTAATGGACGAATTTGTTAATCCTGATTTAAATAAGGTAAATAGAAATAATTGAATATTTAACGTTAAATAGTTTGTTTAAATAGTTTAAATGCTCCCTCTAAAATACTCACTAAATTGTAATTTATGAAAGTTTCTTTAAAATAATTTCAATTTCAAAGATGCAAAATAGATGAGTGGTGGATTAAATTTTATTCAATTTAATTTTATTCTAAATTGTGTTAAAAATTTTTAATAAATTTTGTGTTATAAATTGCATTGTAAATAATTTGATCTTTAATTTTTTTTTTATATTTTGATTTAATATTTAATTTTTTTATACATGATGCAATTTTTTTTTTTCACGAGAGTTCTAGTTTAAGAAATAATAACCCTTGAACCTCAGTGTTAAAGATTTGGCAAAGTTTTTGTTTCATAATAAATATTAAGGACGTATCTCAGTGGATTGAAAGAGAGAGAGGTCTTTTCGGACCTCTTTCTTCCTCTCGCGAGTTTTGTATAAGAAATCGCAAAATGTTTTTGTTTATATTTATGTAAATAAACATCTAGGAGCTCTGAAATTTTGTCTACGAGTTTTTATAATAATAAATTATATTTTAACCAAATATTTTCAAAATCTGTTCTGTAAATTTTTTACAATACGTACTTATTAAATCACATGCATATTTCACGTAAGAGATTTTAAGAGCTCCAAACAAAAAATTTACAGAACAGATTTTGATAATATTTGGTTAAAATATAATTTATTATTATAAAAACTCGTAGGAAAAATTTCAGAGCTCCTAGATGTTTATTTACATAAATATAAACAAAAACATTTTGCGATTTCTTATACAAAACTCGCGAGAGAAAGAAAGAGGTCCGAAAAGACCTCTCTCTCTCTTTCAATCCACTGAGATACGTCCTTAAGTTTATTGATCTAGTAAATAAAATAGCATTTTCAAAGTTTTTTTTTTTTTAATTAATTTAATTGAGTACGTTTATATCCGGGCTCTCTTGACGTTGAATTGACAATAAATTAGTGTGATGTCATTCAAAAATATATAATGATCTCTACGTATTCAAAACTTACAATCCAACTTATTTTTTAGTTAAAATTTGATATCATTTTTTTCTTAACTACCCATTAGGTAAACCAAATTCTTTTTTTGATCATTTCTAATCGAGTTTCTAATCCTTATATAAATAAAAAATTATTAAAATAAAATTTATAATGATAAATTCATTTATAATTTTACGATGAATTTTATAATGAATATTATTATTTTTCTTTAATTGATTTTAGTTATGTTAAAAATTTCTTGCATTATATTCTTTTCTCGCAAGAGAAACGGATTTAAGAATCTATATAAGTCCTGAATTGAATATTTTTTTTATACTGAGTAACAACTATATTAATCTTATACTTGACTAAATTATGCTAATCAAACTTACATTAACTCTTACAAATTCATTTACGACATTTGCTGGCAGATAATTGAAGTTCGGAACCGTCATTGTACTTTTATGTCACCTAAGAAAGTTCTCCTCTACTTCTACAGAATTTTTATAATCAGAATTTAAAATCTCTGAAAAATCTTAATTAATAATGAATTTTAAATTTAAAACAAATATTAACTTCGTCAATATGGAACATAAATCTTACACAATATACAGTGCTGTTATGAAAAGATTCCATTCCAAGAATCTAGTAATAAAACTACGGATGCCGAACACATATTCGAAAAAAATATGTACTACCTATAATAATTAATTAAATTATTAAAATCTTTTATTTCAAAAATAGGTGTGGAATTTAATTATTTACTTAGTTTTAATTAAATATGCCTGATTTTACTACAATAGTACATATTTTTTTTAAATATGTGTTCGCCTTCCGTAGCTTTATTACTAGATTCTTGGAATGGAATCTTTTCATAACAGCACTGACAATATAATTATTTCTTAAAAATGATGGAATTTTTAATTACTTAATTTTGGCATTAAATAAATTATTTATTATTTAATTATTTATAAAGAAAACAAATAAATAAAAAAATATAATAAATGACTCTACCTCAATAGCAGAATAAACGTTTACTGATCTACATTATTTCATAATATTTACAATGGTTTATTTCGGCTCTGTATAGTAGTACGAGCCATCATCAATAAAGTATACTACTATACTTCTTTATATAAACCAAAGATGTTAAAGATTTCATAAAACCCATTTATATACCTTTAGTACGCCATTTAACTTTCGAGAGAAATTACAGTTTATGTTCATCAGTGTTAAGATGGTAAAACACAAAATATATATATATACTTTTATTTATATATAGTCAGTCAAGTAAAATAACAGTTTAATTACTGAAAAAGTATGACTAGTTTACTATATACAAAATAGTACATATAAAATAGACAAACAAAACTGTAATTTCTTGGAATTTTTTAGACCCAATGCCAAAAAATTAAATATCAAAACTTTTTAATTGTTCCTTTCAAAACTTTAAATTTAAAACAAATATTAACTTGGTCAATATGGAACATAATCTTACATAATATAATTATTATATTATTATACTATTTTGTATATAGTAAACTAGTCATACCTTTTCAGTAATTAAACTGTTATTTTACTTGACTGACTATATATAAATAAAAGTATATATATATTTTGTGTTTTACCATCTTAACACTGATGAACATAAACTGTAATTTCTCTCGAAAGTGAAATGGCGTACTAAAGGTATATAAATGGTTTTTAAGAAATCTTTAACATCTTTGGTTTATATAAAGAAGTATAGTAGTATACTTTACTGATGATGGCTCGTACTACTATACAGAGCCGAAATAAACCATTTTAAATATTATGAAATAATTTAGGTCAGTAATTAATTAGACTGACAATAAAAAATTCCATCATTTTTAAGCAATAATTATATTGTGTAAGATTATGTTCCTTATTGACCAAGTTAATATTTGTTTTAAATTTAAAGTTTTGAAAGTAACAATTTAAAAGTTTTGATATTTAATAATGAATTTTCTTAAAATAATTTAAAATTAGAAGAAAAATATTTATAAATATCTTTTTAAAGTTTGAATTTTATACGATTTAAATATAATTTATCAGAAAATTATTTTTCCGAAATAAAAACATATTTTTCTACTTATTGTTAGTTGTAAATTGCTATTTAACAAACTCCATGGAGTTGCTATTTCGAAATTATGAAATTCTTTTAATTTTAATTTCGAGAACTTTAATAGAACTTTTTGGATTATCTTCAAAAAACTTTCCTTATATTTTTACTCGTATTTTTATGTAATTGAATTGGCATTTATAAGTTTATGATATAATTTATTACTTGTATTTTAATTTTTTCATTCTATATACAATTAAATTACTTTTCGGATCCTTGAAATCTTGTAAGGTGCCATGAATATAACGTTTCTGAACTTCGAATGGCAGCCATATGTACATCGACCATATCAAGCGTATGATGCGCGCTACATTTTTTTGAGTAAAATTTACAATTTATATTATGTGCACATTTTGTGAAAGCATTTAGGGTTAGCTTTTTAGTGAAGCCGGGGTGAAGACTGACAAATATCATTATTAATTTTTATAAATACACTGTTACAAGTAAATCCTATATATTTATAAATAAAATAGTTTATGAAAAAAAATTTTTGTATTCTCGATGAAAAACGTAAATTATTAAAATTAGTTAAGGTGGCTCACGCAGTTTATAAAAAACGAATAATATGAACTAAAATTTACTGAAGATAAAGATAATTTAAAAAAAAATCCATGGATCCCAAACGATACCCAGGATCCCGATTAATTAAGAAAGAAATAAGCAACTGAAAATTTTTAAGGTTAACAAGCGTTCTTATGGAGTTGATGCCTATTGTTTTACTTATTCGTACTAATTAAATAACGAATCTTTTTAGATAAAATTGCACACACGTGTTGTTTAACAAAAATAGAAACTTTTCCAAGAAAAAAATACAATAGTTGCCGATCAAATTATAAAACATAATTTTAGTCTCGGGCCCCTTTCAATGAAATGTTTTGAATTTAAAAAAATTTTTTTACACCGCACTCATTGTATAAGAAAATTATTATTAATTATAACTTCTAAATATTCACATGTCTATAAAATAAATAATAAAATTAATTAAGGTTGAATCAGGTGGATAGAAATAGCATTTTTTGGGTAAAAATTTCTGGAGATCGAAACTAAATATTATATTCAAAGATTTTTAAAATTAGATTATTTATAAAAAAGTCTTAATTAATTAAGTACCTCAAAAATTAATGAAACTTCAAGCGCTAATATCTCCGTCTGTAGTCGTCTGTAGTCAGTAAATTTTCAAAATTTTTTTTTCAAATTTTTAGGGACACATAACATGATTAATGGCTAAAAATACTAAACATTCCAGAAGTTTCGATCTCCAGAAATTTTTACCCAAAAAATGCTATTTCTATCCACCTGATTCAACCTTAATTAGTTATGTCCCCTTCTGATGTTACCCTAAAATATACGAACCTAAAACCGTGAGCCACATTGAATAAAATGTATGATAAATTAATTTATAATTGTACGATATAATTATTACCGCCAAATAAGCAATGAAATTTATAATGCATATTATTATTTTTATTTAATTGATTTCAGTTATGTTAAAAATTTCTTGCATTATATTCTTTTCTCGCAAGAGAAACGGATTTAAGAATCTATATAAGGCCTGAATTGAATATTTATTTTATACTGAATAGCTACCATATAAATCCTTTACGTGACTAAATTATTCTAAGCAAGCTTACATTTCCCGTTTTCCCGTAAACTAATTTTCCGATTTTGCTTTATGGCCGAGCGCGCCAATTAGAATCGTACTTTAAAGGTGAGAAGTTTTTAAGGTTTTATTACCGCAGGCCGCGAGCGAAAAATTCACACTTTCAAAAAAATGAATTATTATTCGCCCCGCTCTAATCTAGTGTGTTTTTAAATTCGCTACTTTAAAAGTGTGAATTTAAAAACGCGCTTATACATTCCTGGTGTCAACGTTAAATTCGCACCTTTAAAAGTATGAATTTTGAGTTCACTGCTTTGGAGGTGTGAAAAAAAAAATTTTTTTTTAATTTTTTTAAAATTTTTTTTCCAAAATTTTTGTCACAAAAAAATACCGTATAGGAGCCAGTTTTCGATCATAAGTCACTTTCTTATACCTAGCTGTATCTTTATTTATTGAAAAATATACTTTAAAATTAATAATTCGAGTTAAATATTGTTGCATTTGATCAGGGAAATCCTATATTTTATTATTCCTATTAAAAAAATATCAAATTTATTGATGGGTAATTAATAATTTACATTTATTATAAGTGTGCAAGGTAAGGTAATTTCGATAATGCAAATTCTATTTTTGATAATAGTATCATTTTAATCGAATTAATTTTCGATAATTTGAAAATCGTTAAAACTAAGTTTAAATCGCGCGAGTTTTAATAGAATTCTTATAGGTATAACTATACCTATTTCTTAACTCCCTTTTCACTTCTTTTTTCTTGTTTTTTTAATATAAAATACCTATAATAAGAGTAAAATATAGTAAACAACAGATGAACTACACACTTGTATAATCATGTATTTTAAACATTTATTTGTTAAAATTTGCTTTTTAATTTTAATTAACGAAAGATAATAGTTGGTAATTATAATGTTTTTAAAACTCAAGGAAACAAAATAGACCCCCTGTTTACGCAACCCGCCGTTTCAATAACGTTCGCGCGCGAAATTTTTATCAACAACACGCATTTGTTTAACTCTTTAGAGACTTTCTACAATTGAGCGTTACACGCCTGCGATTGAACGCTGCGCGTGCGTTTGGCAGGGAGGCAACTGTTGTAAAAAAATAAATTAAAATGCGGTAGTGGTAGAGATAGCAGAATAAAATAATGAAAAATTAGCAAAATTAATGAAAATAAATAGAAAACATGCAAAATTTATTTTTTTTTATTGTAAAAATTTTACAAATAAGAAAAAATAACCTTAAAACTATAGAAGTTTATTATTTTTATTATTTAATGAAAATAAGTTTAAAGATTTAAAAAAAAAATGAACTAAAAAATCAAGAAAAAAAATAGTAGTTTCAAAACTTTCTTTCGAGCCTTCATTCCTCTTTCATCCTCAATGAACTTAGAGAAATCTAACTATCTTATTTTAATTATAATACTTATTAAAAGAAATGAAGTTTAAAATTTTTGGTGCTAAAGTTCTAAGATTAAATTATTTTAATTGATTTTTCTGACTTGATACTCAAACAGTTTTGTACTCTATCTTAGTTATGTTAACGGTAAGCGAGTACCAGATATAACTTGGCTTATAAGTTTCTTAAATTTGTAAACCTGAATAGTCCAAGTCTTAAAATTTGTTTCTTCTAGTTCTGGTGGGTAAACAGAACTAGGAAAAACAAACTCCAAGGCTTTTGAATGTCAGGTTTCTAATTTGACTCCAAAATTTTTAAGATTGGAAAAAAAATCTTCGAGTCTTCAGATGACTTCTATAAAGCTTTTTAGAATCAATATTTTATAATTCTGAACTATAGATAAATATCAAATTATTTTTAGCAGGTAAAAATAACTAGAAAAAAATAACCCAATTATTCTATAGTTTGCAGTTCTTAATTTGGATCTGAATAATTTTTTCTTATAGTTTTAGTTATTATCGACAAGTGGATCAAGATATAGATGTATTTTTAGCTAGAAATGTTTCTGTATGTAACTCAGAATATAAATCCCTTTTGAGTTTGTTTTCTTTATTAGAACTGAAAAGTGAATAGTTAAAGGTAGGAATAGGGAGTGTCATAGCCATCTCCAAAATAAAAGCATTCCAGATTTCTAGTTATTTTCTTCGCTAAAAGATGCATCTGGTTTCACTTGTTGATAATAACTAAATCTATAAGAAAAAATTTTTCAGATCCAAATCAAGAACTGCAATACACTTAGAAAAATTGGTTTAGTTTTTTCTAGTTCTCTTAACCTACTATGAGGACTAAGCAATGACTTTGAAATTTGTCTGGTTCAGAATTATCTGAAATGAATCTCAATCTTTACACCAGTTATTTATCCAAAGAACCAAACAGCTTCACCCAATGTTAAAAATTTTTGTTAAATCAGGAACCTGAAATGCTGGAGCCTGAAAGTTTATTTTTTCTGGTTCTATTGGTCCATCCAAATTAGAAGAAAAAAATTTTAAGACTTGGAGTATTAAGATTATCAGATTCATACATGAAACTTATAAGGTAAAAGATATATCTTATTCGTTTGTCGATTTAACAACTAAAACTATAAGAAAAAGTTTCAGAACCAAAACCATAACTGCAACCGATAGAATAATTGGGTTATTTTTTTCTAGTTCTTTTTACCTATTAGAACTTGCTAAAAATAACTTTGATATTTTTCTATAGTTCAGAATTGATTCTCAAAAGCTTTATAGGAGTCATCTGAAGACTCGAAGATTTTTTTTCCAATCTTAAAAATTTTGGAGTCAAATTAGAAACCTGACATTCAAAAGCCTTGGAGTTTGTTTTTCCTAGTTCTGTTTAACCCCCAGAACTAGAAGAAACAAATTTTAAGACTTGGACTATTCAGGTTTACAAATTTAAGAAACTTATAAGCCAAGTTATATCTGGTACTCGCTTACCGTTAACATAACTAAGATAGAGTACAAAACTGTTTGAGTATCAAGTCAGAAAAATCAATTAAAATAATTTAATCTTATAGAACTTTAGCACCAAAAATTTTAAACTTTATTTCTTTTAATAAGTATTATAATTAAAATAAGATAGTCAGATTTCTCCATGGATTTCTCTAAGTTCATTGAGGATGAAAGAGGAATGAAGGCTCGAAAGAAAGTTTTGAAACTACTATTTTTTTTCTTGATTTTTTTGTTCATTTTTTTTTTAAATCTTTAAACTTATTTTCATTAAATAATAAAAATAATAAACTTCTATAGTTTTAAGGTTATTTTTTCTTATTTGTAAAATTTTTACAATAAAAAAAAATAAATTTTGCATGTTTTCTATTTATTTTCATTCATTTTGCTAATTTTTCATTATTTCATTCTGCTATTTCTACCACTATACCGCATTTTAATTTATTTTTTTACAACAGTTGCCTCCCTGCCAAACGCACGCGCAGCGTTCAATCGCAGGCGTGTAACGCTCAATTGTAGAAAGTCTCTTATTTATTTGTGTATTTAAAAGTAAAAAAAGCATTAATTTTGTGAAACAAGTGTTAGAATATAATTTTTATACATTTTTAATATTAAAATAAAGATTTTTTTCCAATTTTAAAGTGTTTTTACGTAATTTTTATTAAAATCAAAGCATTTACGAGGATTTATTGTGTTATAAACAAAGTGATACATAATTATATAAGTACTTTAAATTGTGTTTATGTGTGTTAGTTTATTATATATTCTATTAATTATTATAAAATATAGTATAAATAATGTAATTATGACAAATTTAGTGTATTATTATTAAATAAATATCGTTTAAATTAAAAAAAGTGTAATTAAATTGAAAATATCGAAAATACCCATACGTTTAAAAAAGTTCGGATTCGATTATCGATATACCTATTTAAAATAAATTTGCAATAAATAAGTGAATATAACCCTTTCCCTTCATTTATTAAAGCACCACAACGTAATTAAAAGCATTTTTAGTGTTCGGCATAGAGTAGGTATCCCTAAAACTCGATTTTAATAACACACGAGATTTGGTGAAAACGATGAGAAAAATCTCGTAAGGATGTACAAGAGAACATTTTTCTTATTTTTTTTATTAATTTAAATTGTTTTTTAACATCGGTAAGGTAAAAATCAGTTCTTTAGGGTTTATAGTTTCATAATAAAACTCGGTTTTAGATAAATTATGCATACTTTTTTATATAAACGCTATTTTGTGTGTATTTGTTCGAAATTCAATACGTTCGAAAATTGGCTCCTATACGGTACAAAAAAAAAACAATTTTTTTTTTTTTTTTTGGACGTTGTACCTAATTTATTTCTATGAGAGTTTAGTTTTAGAAATTTCGTTTATAGTAATTTTTTGGATCTGATACCGAATGTTTTCAAAATTTTTTTCTCAAAATTAAAAAAAAAAAAAAAATTAAAAAAACTACAATATTTTTTTTTTTTATTATTGTAATACCTCAAAAATTTTTTCATTAAAAAATCTCAAACTACTTTTTTTTTTAATTTGTAGGTAATACCTGATTTATTTCCATATATTTGAAAGTATGATTTTTACTCGATATCTCGAATCTGATAATTAATTTTTTGAAAATTTTTTTCCCAAAATTTTCGTCACAAAAAAATACAAAAAACACCAAATTTTTTTTCTCTTTGGACGTAGTACCTAATTTATTTCTATGAGAGTACTAGTTTTATAAAGTTCGTTTATAGTCATTTTTTGGATATGATACCGGATTTTTTCAAATTTTTTTTTTATAATTAAAAAAACAAAAAAATTACAATAAGTGCAATATTTTTTTTTTTTTGTTGCAATACTTCATTTAGTTCCATGAAAGTACTTTTATTTGAAAATATGGTTTTTACTCGATATCTTGAATCTGATAATTAATTTTTTGAAAATTTGTTCCAAAATTTTTGATCAATAAAAAAAACTTTTAAATATTAATAGAAATGTAAGTATGATTGCATGGTTGTAATCGATGATATCTGTGGCATATTGAAGTATTAAGCTCATTGTTTGAGGAACCTTAGTGCCAACTAGTTGGCAGGGTATTTTTTTTGTTATTCTACAGGAGTTATTTTTGACAGTATATATTTTCTTTGAGGGTCCGGTCCTTCAATGATAATCATCCCCAAATATAAATATTGAAATTTATAATAAATAATTAAAACATAATTAATAGTTTAAATTTTTTTCAGAACAGAGTCAATTTATTATGTCCTGATTGCAAGATTGAAATTGACAAAATTTTTAACATGATGCTAGAAAAACATAATGAAATATTTTCTGAAGAAGGAAAAAAACTTATAAAATTAATACGCAGTAAACATAGAAAAATTAATAAAAATCCAAAATTTCGAATAAATGGTAAAATGTACAATACATGTAAATTACCCAAAAATTTTAATTACAATTTAATACCAATTGATCAATATAATAATATGATAGAAGAACAAAAATTATGTTCTTTAATAATAATGGAATTAAGAGATTTAGAGAAAGTACCACAAAAAATTCAATTATTTGCTATTGAAGAAGCGAGGAAATTAGCAAATATTGAATACAAAAGTTTAAAAAAAACAAGTAAATGTTCTTGTGGAAAATCATGGTTCAAACGACTTACAAGCAGCAGAGAATAACATCTAAAATTACCTATATTTAAATTTAAATTATGAAGTATTAATATTGTAAATAAATAGGAATCTATTATTTTTTGAGGTCTCTGTAATTAATATTTGAATTAATTTTAAGATTTTTGTACAAATTGTATTGTAAAATAAATTTTTTTTTTCAAATAAACAATGTAATATATTTCTGTAAAGTAACTAATTTTTTAAATGAATTAAATTCTATAAATGATGAAATTAAAAAAAAAATTATTTCATACTTCTTAACAAGAATGTCGGTCATTGATCTTTGAAATAATTTAATGTCTTACCTAAATAAAAAAGACTTTAAATCAAATTATAAGGTAATAATTTTTCTACTTTCCCACATATATTAAATTTTAAATACGTATTAAATGATAAGAGAACTATATTTAATAAGAATAAAAGAGATTTTTATTTATCTGTTAATTAACCTAATTCTTATGTAATTATAATTTGTACGATTTTTACAACAGTAGTTGTGAATTTTTTGGCAGTAAACGGTAGATCAAGATAAGGTAAGTGAATTGTTTCTGTCCTTGGAATTTGAAACTACAATGAAACCTCCTGGAACCCTTTTTACCAGCGACCGTCTCTTTTAAATATCAATTTTTAAGATTTACAGCTTTTTACCTTATTAAATTACAACTTAACATTTTAACCTCTAAATAAAGACCACGACTACTTTTTTACAAGAACCAATACACCTTTTTCAATTTTATTTATTATTTATTTATTTCAATGTAATTAAAATCATATTAACGTTTGAATACTTTATTTAAGGAGTGCGTGATTATAAATTTAATAATTGTTAAAAAAATTTTTTTGTGGTTAAAAAATCTGGTCATCCTGGCTGATTAGTCTATTCCCCCCATTCCTTCTTCACGAGGGCCTAAAAACCTGCATATTTTGAATTCTATTGATTTCTCAAAAGAGAAAACTTGATCCTAGGTAAGTATGTATTCGTGTGTGTGTGTAACAAGGAGTTTTCTAATTTTAGGAAGTATTCCTGTTATATTTTAGAATCAAACTACTTTTTTTTTATTTAGATTTAATACCTAATTTATCTATAATAATAAAATGGTTTTAATTTTTTAAAAATGTTTCCTTTTCTTTGAGGAATTTCAGTGCCAATATTTTGGCAGTGTTTTTTTGTTGGTATTGTGTGAAAAGTTTTAAAATTTGACAAATTGTTCCCAAATTGGTATCATTAAAATTTTCGACCACTTACGACTGCTTTAGACCCTAAAAACAAAAATTTTTTAAATTCAAAAGTCAGTAATTTTGTAGTTTATATTGTTAATGTGCATAATTATTTTAGAAAAAAAAAATTATGTTTTTAATATATTTGCCTTTGCATAATTTTCATATTCAGACCTGGTACTAGATATTGAAAATTTCGTATAAACAATCTTTACGTTAGTAAATATATGTCAATAAATTTCCAATAAAAAAAAGTTTCTATAAAAAATAAAATTTCATTCAAAATGTTTTGTATGATTATATTAAAAAATAAACCTGAAATACTCATAACTTATTGATTCCATTTATTAACATAATTAATACATACATTTTATTAATATTTAATTACTATAATAAAAAAACGATTATTTTAATTTAAAATTAATATAATAATCGATTTACATATGAATGAAAAACTAACATTTCTCACACTTTCAAATAATTAAAGACATTATACCTATACAAAAAAAGTATCATTAACCCAATTTCTTTTGACCATATTATTAAGAATAAATAAATCAAAAATAGGTATAATATTTTGAAGAAAAAAAAAAAATAGATTCTATAGATATTCACTGAGATGCAACGTGAGAAAATTTTTTTATTTTTTTTTATTTCTTTGACTCTTTAATACCATTTATGCATAATATGAAGATTTTTTTACCTTTTAAAATGATCTAAATCATGTATATAATAAAAATACTTAGCATTTTTTATTGTCGATGATATAGAAAAATACCTGCTATGTGTATCATTTCAGGTATTCATTTCTTATTCTTCAAGGATTCTTATAAACTATTAAAGAGAAAAAGAAAAAAAATAGGTGACTATGGGCGTGTGACAATTTAGGAAAGTATCTACACTATATTTTTTTTAATAATAAAAAAATTTTTTTTTTTTTAATACTCCTCGAATGAATGAATTTTCATAAAAAGATGGTTATTGATACACAATGTATTTAAAATTTTTAATAATTCTTTTTAAGTACATGAAAAGAAAAACAAGATTTTTTAAAAAGATATCTCATATTCTGGTTCTGTTATAAATACAGTGAAAAAAAAAATATATAATGTTCATTAATAATAATTAACCACAAGCTATATTATCTTATTATAATAAATACCTGTTTAAAAAAAGAAAAAAATTTTTATTGGTTATACATATATAATTATGATGACTTTCAACAGTGTTTAAAAATAATAATAATAATATTAAAAAAGGGTTATATTCCTTTTATATAAAAGACAAGGTTCATAAACAATCATCATAAATATTTTTTAGTCGACACATTAGTTTGAACCTTTGTAATTTTTGAATATTCTATATGCTATGGGCAAAATCTGAAGTAAAAATTTTTTCTAGGGTAGTTTTTTGTAGAAATGGTTTTCAAATTAAAGTGAACTAAATGAAATGAATAACATTCTTTTTTGCTCTTGGCTATTTTGATGAACTTCTAAAATTGAACTTTATTTTAGAAGAGATTTTAATTATTAGAAATATTGTACTACTCCTGAATTTTTTAGCGTTTCTAAGTCTTAAATTTCTTGTGTTATGCTAAATCAAACATTTCACTCCTTAATTTTCAGTAATAAATTTAGTACCAATCATTCAAAAAACTATTCTGAATTTCAAATTTTGTCTATAACATATACATCTTAAAATATATATGCAGTATACATTAATAATATATTTGTTAGTGATATGAAAAGTTATTATATGTATGTTATTCACAGTAAATATTTTTTTAAAAATCTTTTTATTTCTTTAACGTGATATTTTATGTCGAGTCTAATGTATAAACCCTTTACCAATCGATTATATGTTTTCACATACAGTATAATAAATAATTTGTGATTGTATAAATATGATGCCTTAAAGGTATATTTTAGGTATATAGAAATATTATTATGATTCAAAAGTACAAATCTTTAAGATTTACCTTTTCAATTACGATTTTAGTAGCATATTTAATGAGTGTAAATTATTATTGAAATTTTATTTTTATTAATTTTTCATATATACTTACTTTCATGCAATTTTATTAATTTTATTTTTTTTTCATGTTCTAAAACTTGCTAAATTATTTAAAGGAAAATGTTTTAGCTGCAAACGTATTAATGTATGATTAGGTTCCTTTTCAAGTCTTTGAATTTGGCTTCATTTTTTCTATCCTCATCAAATTAAGTGTTATCCAGGCTTAACATAATAAATCATTTAATAAATTACCTCAAATTAAAATTTCATTTTACGTGAGAAATATCTTTTCTTTATTCGACTAAATAGGTATGTTTGAACCATAAATATTTGGTTTAATGATGAGTTTATTAAAATTTAAAAATAATTTTTAAAAATTAATTATTTAAAAACAAAAACCTAATAGAAACGTACTTCACTTTAAATATTATTCTTTAAATTTAATTTATATCTTGTGCTATTTATTTCAAAATGATTAATTGTTTGTTTTTTATAAAATTTTTATTTATTAACGTGTCCGACATAATATAGACAATAATCACTACTTCATAAATACAAAATAATTTAAAATCAATTACGTTGTGTCTTACGAATTATTAAACTGTTATCTAGATATTTCAATTTTTTAATTAATTGAGGCAGTTTTTAATAAAATTATTGTTCCAAATATTAAAAATTTTTCTCTACACAAGTAATTAATGATTTTAAAAAAAAATTTTAATTAATAACGTTAAATCTGATATGTCAGATTAAAAAGTTTGAATTAATCATTACGATTGAGTGGTTGTGGGTTATTTTTGTAAATAATAGAACATTGGCTTTGATAGTATATTACGAGCCTGTGTTCAGAAAAGTCAATTGAGATTTGAGGCATTATTTTCTTGTGAACAAGGTAAGTAGATTTCTCTTAGCCAATGACGAAAAAATGTGTATTTTCCATTTTTGATTTCTGGCCGTTGACTCGCTACACTCACTCGTGCATACAACTGCTTGCAAATTCAAAATCAATTTTTGTCCCTTGTTTGAAAAGATGCTATTTTTAACACCTTCGGTCTCTCACCCCTCCCAAAACCTTAGATTACCTATGAAAATATCGATATCATTTTTCTTGAAATATTAGTATGTAGTTGAAATAAACTTTTGGTAAATTAACGAGTCTTGTGGGTTATCCAAATACTAAATATGTAAAATTTCAAAACTAATCCAAAAATCATTTAAAACTTTTCAAAAATTTCATCTAACTTAAATATGTCTACAAAATCAAAAAATAAAAAGTAAAAAAAAAGAAACATAAGCACTTTTTAATAGCCAATAAAAATGCATATAAAATCATGAAATATAATAAGTTAATATAATACGTGTAAATTTATCAGTCATCATAACATTTAACATTTTTATCAGAACTTAACAAATGTAAGCAACTAAATACTAATTAACACTAACCCATACAATAATAAATATATATTTTATACATATATATATATAGGTATATATTTTCATAAATAAAATAATATAAAATTTTTGATGCTTCATGTACCTTTTTTTTTAAATACATACATGAATACCTTTTTAATATACGGTACTTCATCCACACCATCATCCATCATGCTTAAACACACTAATGCAACCACATAATGTATTAATAAAGAAACTGTCGACTCTTTCTCTCTCTCTTTCTCTTTTTCTATATTATTATTATTTATATGTACGTATCTTGATCTTTGTATCATAAATCCTGATAGTTGTATGAAAGGCGTCTTTATAGTATGTCAAGATTATTTATATTATCATCAAATAAAAAATACTTACTTAAATTATGCATTGTGCTTGATGAAATAATTTGATCGTGTTTAAAAAAAAAATTTTTAATTTATATTATGTTACTTTTTGATGAAATTAAGTTTTATTTTCTTAATTATTGTAAATTATTTTGTAATTTTTCATTTTTGATTAATTAATTTAAAGCAATTAGATATACAAAATTTTTATAAATATAGTGCATTTGACTATGATAACAGAAGTTTTTATACAATTTTTCCTTGATATGTATGCTGTTTCAAACATCTTGATTTTAAAGCAAATTTGGTTTGTGATTGGGTCAGGTAATGCATCTGGGGTCTATTTCATGGTTTAAAATCAAGTCCCGCATCATGTGGATGTTAATAATAATGTAGATCTTTATTTTGCAATTCAAAAATGGCAATTCTTTCAGCACATGCGTAAGCCTTCTGTGGCAGGGTATCCAATATGTTCACTAATATGATCAGTATTAAAAAAAAAATTATGTTTAATCCTCCGGACCCCAAAAATCGTAATTAGCGACCACAAAGTATAGTTAGGTTTGTATAGAAAATAAAAACTGGCTATTTTTTGTAAATTTTGCGAAAAAATCCCTAAAAAGGATAGTTTTTGCCAATTTAAGGGCGTTGCATCCTCTGGAAACTCAGGATCCAGAAATTCGTGTTCTGTAGTGGAAAAAGTTTCCATATGCTATGCCAACCGAGATGCCAACTAATGATATCAGACAATCCCTGATTTTTTCGAAATTTACTAAAGCATCTAAAGCCGAACTAGTATAAGAAGGCTTTTTTGAAAATTTTTGTTGAAAATGTATAGAAATTTTTGTAAAACGTTTCTAAAACGTTCTAAAATCTTATTCAAGATTATCCCAGATTTTCATTTGATCACTATGCTAAATTGTACATAGAAATTTTTTTTGGTAAAACTTTTAGTTTGGTGATCTGAAAATTGATTTTTAAGCCAGTAATTTTGCATTCATTTTAGAAAAACAAAAAAAAGTTGAATAGGAAACTCTTAAAAAGTAGACCTTGCTACATTAAGCCCAAACATTAAAAATTTGATCTTAATATTTAATATTATGAATAAAGAAAAAAAAAACTAAATATTTATTGTAAAAATTTATACTGTTAAATGATAATATACTGGTGAGAATTTGAATGAATAAATGAAAAGTTAAAAAATGAGATTTATTTAATCTTTTTGACATTTTATGGTATAAACTCGTCATTTAATGTAATAAAAAAACAGAAAATTTAACGCTTCATGAATTTCAAACCAACAAATCAAGTTTTAAAAATTATTTTTCTTTTTTTAATTTGATTTTGACGAGTATTTGATGGAAATGTAATACAATTAATAACATTGTTTATTTATTTATTTTTGGGTTCAATCAAAGTTATTACATTGTAAATTTGTATATGTCTATATTATCATTTTATTATCTTAAACATGTTAATTTTTGTTTTATTTTTTAAGCTTTTATTCTCTTGTTAAGCAAAAAAGTAACTTCGTGTATAAACGAATCGTTTAAGATTAGATTAAAAACTTGTTTTATGAATGTATAGTAGACTGGAATTTAATTTTAAAATATTTCGAAGTGATGTCTGAAAGACCCCACAAGTTTATTTTATTCTTTAAAAAAAATAGTCAAATAGTTTTCAGAGTTGAATGGAAATGAACTCTTTTATAATTTGTTCTAAAATATTTACTAATTATTGTTATATGTAAATATACTAAAACAAGCAATTTGGTGGGATTTAGGGTGCACCATTTGAAGGTTAAACAAAATTTTTCCAACAAAAAATCACTGCTATGAGAATCATCACTTGGATATGCGCCAATTAAGAACATATGTCTATATGTAATGTGCATCATCTATTTTTTACCTATCATATCTATGTTTTTTTGAAGTTACTGAGTTTAGATCTAGCGTCAAAGCTATCAAATAGCTATCCAATTATTACCAACTATTAAAAATATTCAATTTATTCCCAGTTTTTAGTGTTTTTATCTTTTTCAAAATCAAAAAAACTATAATTAATTATATTTTAATAATATTTTATAACTTATAAACACTTAACTCTATTGAGCAATAATACAAATACTAAACATTATTACTTCTCACGTACTTTCCAAAAATAGTTATAGACGTAATAACGTAATTAAAAGCAGAATATTAAAATAATAATTTAAAAATAAATAAAAACGACTTGGTTTTTCCTATATATACTATATAAAATATCAAAATTTATGATAAGTAAACTAATTAATTACCTTGTTATTTTATTTTTTATTATATCAAATCATTAAATCACACAGAGACATTTCTGTTGATTATAGTACTAACATATATGACGCATTATTTTTTTTTTACTACTTAATTCGGACAAAAAACTGAAAAAAAAAAATTTGAAAGGACATCGATATGACCCGTGTTTTCTGGTAGTTTGAACCTTCAGAAAACCGAAAAAAATCGTGAACAAGAAATCGGAGATAGGTGCCAAAAAGATTTTTCCACTTTTATGTCAAAAACTGCCTTTTTTCGTAACTGAGCTACCCGATTTTCGAAAATTTTTATTTTAGGGGGTTTTCACGGTATTTTTCGGGATTTTTGTTTAAAACAAGTTAAAACAAGTTCAAAACTAATAGAAAAAAGGTTTTAGCATCGGTTTTTAGCAATATTTTGACATTTATGAGCTAGAAAACCTGTTTTTATTTTTTGCTTTTTTTCAAATTTGGTTTTATTACTTTTTCATGCATCTTAGGCTGTTCTTAATCCATGTAAGAGTTAAAATGGTAAATATTGATAATTTTTAGTCCAAATTGATTGTTACATACCATTAAGATGCCCTAAAATAATTATTTTAATGCGCTACAATGATAGAACCCGAGAGTCCCAATTTTTTAATTCTTGTTAAAATGAAGTAATTATACTTTTCTATCTTAAATATCTTGTCTATTTTATTTTTATCTAATAAAATATATTTTTCCAAGCAAATAAAACTCCATTAATTATTATATGCCCAAATATTTTTCATTTTTACACGTTTATAACCAATTTTTTCAATTTTATACAATACGTAATTTTTGACTTATTATACATATTTTCAAGCTGTAAAATTAAATTAACAAGGGGAGTTCGATACATTAGGAACACAAATTACATCAAATGGTTATGAATGAGTTTATTATGTTGAAAAAATGCCGACTACCCTCTGTTCATTCCAATGGGCTTTCTGAGCCTAGAAACGCAGGGCTCAATGAAATAGGGTTTTTTGGTAATATTCAATGAAACGCTAAAACCTCGCAAGTTTACCAAAACTCTTCTAGTTGGTCTCATTTTTTTGGTGTAAATGTCACCTTTTCAACGCCGTAAACCGCGATTTTTCTTCATTAATTTTTTTATTAATGTAGCCAATTAACCAAATGGCCATTTTTGGCTAAAAATGACCAATTTTCAAATTGCTGCCAAATTTGTAATTTTTGACGAAATTGGGTTTTATAAGTCTCAAAATATTTCCTCAAGCTTCAAATTTCCAAAAATTTTTTGCTCTACTTTTTTCAATTATTTTTTAATCAGATATGATAATTTGAAGTCAGAGTCCCAATTTTATGGTTTCATAAAAAGATAATTTTTAATGTTAACTTTGAAGAACCGTATCTTAAAAACGACTCAAGGAAATGAGACGAGTAAAATATTTTTGGAAACTTGAAGCTTGCGGAAATATTTTGAGACTTATAAAACCCAATTTCGTCAAAAATTACAAATTTGGCAGCAGTTTAAAAATTGGTCATTTTTAGCCAAAAATGGCCATTTGGTTAATTGGCTACATTAATAAAAAAATTAATGATGAAAAATCGCGGTTTACGGCGTTGAAAAGGTGACATTTACACCAAAAAAATGAGACCAACTAGAAGAGTTTTGGTAAACTTGCGAGGTTTTAGCGTTTCATTGAATATTACCAAAAAACCCTATTTCATTGAGCCCTGCGTTTCTAGGCTCAGAAAGCCCATTGGAATGAACAGAGGGTAGTCGGCATTTTTTCAACATAATAAACTCATTCATAACCATTTGATGTAATTTGTGTTCCTAATGTATTGAACTCCCCTTGTTAAATTAATTTTACAGCTTGAAAATATGTATAATAAGTCAAAAATTACGTATTGTATAAAATTGAAAAAATTGGTTATAAACGTGTAAAAATGAAAAATATTTGGGCATATAATAATTAATGGAGTTTTATTTGCTTGGAAAAATATATTTTATTAGATAAAAATAAAATAGACAAGATATTTAAGATAGAAAAGTATAATTACTTCATTTTAACAAGAATTAAAAAATTGGGACTCTCGGGTTCTATCATTGTAGCGCATTAAAATAATTATTTTAGGGCATCTTAATGGTATGTAACAATCAATTTGGACTAAAAATTATCAATATTTACCATTTTAACTCTTACATGGATTAAGAACAGCCTAAGATGCATGAAAAAGTAATAAAACCAAATTTGAAAAAAAGCAAAAAATAAAAACAGGTTTTCTAGCTCATAAATGTCAAAATATTGCTAAAAACCGATGCTAAAACCTTTTTTCTATTAGTTTTGAACTTGTTTTAACTTGTTGTAAACAAAAATCCCGAAAAATACCGTGAAAACCCCCTAAAATAAAAATTTTCGAAAATCGGGTAGCTCAGTTACGAAAAAAGGCAGTTTTTGACATAAAAGTGGAAAAATCTTTTTGGCACCTATCTCCGATTTCTTGTTCACGATTTTTTTCGGTTTTCTGAAGGTTCAAACTACCAGAAAACATGGGTCATATCGATGTCCTTTCAAATTTTTTTTTTTCAGTTTTCTGTCCGAATTAAGTAGTAAAAAAAAAATAATGCGTCATATATTTTATAATTTAATATTTACAACTGTATAAAAAAGTATATATTGAATAGTAATAAAATAAAAAATTTAAAGCCAATAAAATATGATTATCTCTATATTTATATAATATATATTTATTAATTTTATAAATTTCGAATTGAAAGCACACATATTATAAACTTGAAATATCTTAAGATAACGATCTATCATAAGGAAAACAAAAGTTTAATGGATATAAAATTGCATGAGAAAAAAAGGATGTGCAAAGAAAAAAAAATATAATAATAATAATATAAATTTATATATATTATGAGAAGGCTATAAGTCGTAAAATAATAACAACAACCAAGCAACCAAAAAATAAAAAAAAGTATTGAAAATAAGCCCTTAGGTTGAATACAGAAGTGATAATTTCGTTATTGAATATATATCGAAAAGGGCCCCATGCTGATTTAAACTCGTTCGAAGCGTTCAAAATTATTGTACTATATTTATATATTATGTTTTACCTCAACGAATTCGATCAGAACATTTTAACATCCCATTCTTTCTGCACTGTTCTTTTGACCAACAATTTTTCGTTAAAGTATTTTTTTTTTTTTTTTTATTTATATATATAGATATATCTTCCAGTAAAACATACATATATTATAACGCCATTAAAATGCCCCGAGAGTAACCAAGCATCCGCTCGTTCGAAGAAAAAAATAAATAAAATACGAGTAATTATTTAACAACATGATGAACGAACTTTGTACTGATTTATGCTTATTTGCATATATTTATATGGTTTTATTTTTCGTTTTTTTTTTAATTTTTTTAATTTTCTTAATTAGATCATCATGTCTTTTTATCATGTTAAAATCATAAAAATTGCTCAGTTGGTGAAAATAGTACCTATAGCTTTCAAATTTCTGATTTGAACAAATGAAAAATCTATTCTAAATTTCTTAATTTCACAAGGGTACAAAATTAAATAGGTAAAAAACAAAAGTTTAGTAAAAAACTTATAACCGGTTTGTGTAAACACAACCTAAAAACATGAAACATGTTTACTTCCAGCTGAGGACTAGGTATAATACAAATGTTACTCAACATTACAATTCAATTTTCTATTTTTATAATTTGTAATTATCACCTTACTAACTGTTAAGATTTTAAACCCAAACTATTTTGATTCCCTGAACCTGAATTATTCCAAGTCCCTAAATCGATATTATTTTAAGTTCATAAAGATGTATTATCCTAAGTCCTAATTTGACCCCCCCCCCTTAAATAGGACAAATTTGACTACCCCCCTCTTAATTTTCAAGTTCTGAAGTACCGGGAGGAGGTCCCTATAAACATGTTCCATGTTAATACAGGAGATAATTAAAGTTCAAAATAGCCTTACCGAATCTACAACACACACAAAAAAAAGTTTAGTAAAAAATTTACTTAAGGGGCCACAGAACCAAAAAAATTTTAAAATCAGTTTTTTTGATTTTTAACAAAATTTATTGATTAAATTAAAAAAAAAAAGAGTCTCATGCCCTCCGCAATAAAAAAACACATCAAACCAGTCTAAAAAAAATTTTTAATTTTATCATCTCTTCGAGAATTTTTGGAAATTCGGAAATTTAGAATTTTTTTCGAATTTCCCAAAATTCTCAAAGGGATGGTAATATTAAAAATTTTTTTTAGACTGATTTGATGTGTTTTTTTATTGCGGAGGGCATGCGACTCTTTTTTTTTTAATTTAATCAATAAATTTTGTTAAAAATCAAAAAAACTGATTTTAAAATTTTTTTGATTCTGTGTCCCCTTGTATAAATGAATAAATGTTGGTTTTCATAAAAAAATTAGGGATGATTTCATAGAGCATATTTTTACAAGGTATCTAAGGACACCAGTGCTAACAATTGAACATTATTAATTATCACCAAAAATCTAGCGAAACCTTGCTCTAGAGAAACTTTGCTTGAAGGATTTCGTTAGAATTCTGGTAATAGTTACTAAAAACTAATTTTTTTAATTTTAATGTACCAAGAAATCTAGTAAGAATATACTCATGAAAACGCCCATAATTAAGAATCAATTTCATGGAGCGTATTGTTACTAGATTCAAGGGGAACTAGAGTACAATTAATTAATTATGACTCAAAATTTGTAGAAATTCTACTCGAGCAGGATCCATAAAATTACCTCTGAGCAAATTTTTAATAAATTTTTTGTGATAATTTAAAAAATAATAAAAAAAAATATTAAAAAAATTTTTTAAAATCTAGTAAGAATATGCCCTTAGAAGGAGCAATTGCATGAAGCGTTGATTACATTTAAGAAAGCTGAAATAAACCATTTTTTTATAATTTTAACAGTTTTTATTTTTTAATTTTTTCATAATTTTCATTTTTTCTAAATTTTAAAATCAAAGTTTCAATAAAAAATTCGTTTTGATTAATAGCAAACTACTGGGTACGTGAATTCAAAGAGACGTAGATTATCCATATCTATCAATACATGTATCAAAATCCATGTATCAAAACAGGTTATAAATCGAAAAGATTTATTATTGGTCCAAAATGATCGTAGCAAACAAAAGTTTTATAAAAAATTTTTCGAGCAGGATCTAAGAAATTACCTTCAAGCAGAATTTTAATAAATTTTTAATGATAAATACCAGAGTTTAATTTTTTCAACTCTAGGGTCCCCAAAAATCTATAGACAAAATATGCTCCATAAAATCGCTAATTGAGATTTTAAGGGGCAATTTCATGGAACGTATTCTTTCTAGATTTCTAGGGACACTAATAGGACACTAGGACGATCGCCTCCCCCCCTGAATCCGAAAATTTGTATGTTTTTCGTTAATTGTTTTGTTTTTTTTTTACAATTTTCATAAGAAAACATATAATAACACACAAAACTTATAATCAGTTTATGTAAACATAACTAAAATGCATAGAACATGTTTACTTACAGCTGAGCATGAATACACAAATTACAATACAAATTGCTATTTTTATAATTTTTAATTATTAAGTATACTAAATTTTAAGATTCTAAACCCAAACTATTTTGATTCCCTAAACACGTATTAATCTATAGGTCCCTGAATCAAAAATATTCTATGTCCCGTTTAGGGTGATATTTGTAGATAAATTGAAAATGTATGTTATATACTTTAAAAATACTCCAGTCAAAAGTCCCAAAATTGAAAATTTTTAAGTCCATTGATCCCAACGCAACCCCTTTTAATTTTTAGATTTCCAGGGGTAAACCCTAATGTTGAATTTAGATGTGCTTCTTGTCTTCTTCTTCTTCTTCTTATTTTACTGGCTCTGACTCGCGTCGATTCGCCATAACCTTTCTTGTCTTCTTACTTCTTATGTTTTTTAGGGCGCTAAAATTTGAATTTAATTTTTTTTTTTTGCAAAAATTTCATCATAAAATGCGAAATTATATAATTTAAAATTGTTTTTTTGCAAAGAATGACTTCAAAATGACAGTAAAAACAATAGCCAAAAAACAGTCAAATATAAATAACCAAAAAAGATAAATTTTTTAAGAAGTTGAATTCGCAAATTCTTTTTTCAGATCGAGTTAGTTAACAATTTTTTTAATTAAACATCGGCTCATGTATTTTATAAAAATTTATATTCGAATAAAATAAATTTAATGCTTTACTTATATAGCATTACAAATACATTTTACTTTCGAGAAAAAAACGCATTTAGCCAGGGCAGCGTATTGCCTGTAGATATAGAAGGGAAAATAATTGAAAAATTATACTATTAACAGTTTCAAAAAATTAAGTGAAAATTCTCATTTTGCAATTTAAACAGTAACTTTTTAATAGCTACTGAATAATGAAATCATTTATGAAATATACCTTATAGCAGCGTACTTCTCTGTCAAACTTCTTTTAAAAAGTTAAATGCCGAGATATTTTTTAAGTTACTTGGAAAAGGTTAAATATTTTCTTCTAATTTAAAACCACTTAATATTACTTAGAATAGTAATAGGCTCATTTTTATAATTTAATTAACTTAACCATCTGTAACTCTTCCAGATAATTTAGATAAAAATCAAGTTGATATTGATACAAAATTTAAGTTATTAAGAGGGTTGTAAAAAATGATGACAGAACTTAATGAAATAGGAAACATATTAAAATTTAAACATTTTAAAACTGAAATAAACTTTATTTTACCCCTCTTATAGCATTAACTTTTTTTTAATTAAGAAAATAAAATCGGAGTTTTAACATTGATCTTATGGGAGCAATACTTTAAAGCTTTGTAAAAATATGAAAATGATGACACAGGAGATTAAAATTAGCACAAAATGATAAATAAATGATCAAAGATTAAATTTTCAATTTATTTTCCCCACCTTATAGACTTTAATTTTAAATAAATAAATAAAAACTATGTAAATAACCTGAAATTATACTAATACATATAATATGATGTGACATATGTATGTAGCGTCAATAATTTAGAATGCGATAAAAAAAATTGTCCAACCTTCTTAAGTCCTTAAATAATATCAGAGATCTCTGATAATATATATAAAGAATTTGATGGCTTGCCGAATTTGACAATGAACCGAACGGGTATTTTTAGCCCAAAATGTCCAATTTTTAAATTACTGTGAAAATTTCAATTTTTGATGTAAGTAGGTTTATAGGTCTTAGAAAATTTATTAATTCTAGATACCAAAAATTCTTTACTCGTCTATTTTTTTTAACCAGTTTCTAAGATATCGCTTTTTTAAGATACAGATAAAAATAGATTTTTTTTTATAAAAAAACTTAAACTCGAACTGTGATTTTAAATTATCATGTCTTGAAAAAGAGTAATAGAAAAAAGTGAGGAAAAAAGTTGAGTAAAGAATTTTTTGATATACCTGAAGTCTAAACAAAATTTTAAGACCTTCAAATTTTCATAGAAATTTGCAATTTTTACTGCATTTTAAATTGGTCGTTTTGAACCAAAAGTGGAAATTTAATATGTTGAATATCGTACTTAAAACTGCGACTTACGGATATTGAAAGGTGAAACTTTCAAAATAAAATGAGACCAAGCGGAATTTTAAAAGTTAAGGAACCAGGTTACAGCGATATTTTGAATATAGCAGCCTCAAAACCTTATCTTACAACATTGAGCCCTGTGTTTCTACACCTAGAAGGCCTATTGGCATCAACTCCATTCAGACCCTATATGCATCTGATATGTTTTTTCGGCTCTTTTCGCCCCCCCCCCCCCCCACCAAATCGCTAAAATTTTTGCTGACAATTGCTAAAAAACACTTATTAAAAACACATAAAAATTTTTTTTATTTTTTTGTAAAAAAATTTTTGAATTTGCAAGTATTTTTAGATATATTTGGTTTTTTTTCTCACTAATTTAGTCGTTTGGAATGATTTCTCAAGGAAAAAAAGCCATTTTAGCAGGGGGGGGGGGCGAAAAAGAGCCGTTTTTTCAACATAATAAATTGATCCATAACCATTTGGTGTGATTTAGTGTTTCAAACGTATTGAACTCCTCTTGTTAGTATAACCTTAAAAAAACTTATTTACAAAGAAAAAGAACATATTAATTACATTCAGAAAACATAATTATAATTGATACCCATTCATTAAAAAAAAAAACCACAAAATACGTGAATACATTTTTTCTAATCTTATTAAAATCAAAATAATAATAATAATAAAATTACCATATTTACAAAGTAATCAATACAAATAAATCTTAAATATCTTTAAAGGGTGAAAACATAAAAAAATATACATAAAGATAATTAAAACAGATTATTCAAAATATGAATTTTATTATATACATGATCAGATATTAATAATAATTTTTTTTTTTTATAGATTTCTAAAAAATTAAAAAAAAAGAAATTAATAAATATAGGTATTAATACTATTAAAGTATAATAAAAATTTAAAGATATTTAATCGGTTGGTCAGGTAAAATCGATTATATCTTAATTACATTGAATTAAAAAAAAAAAACGTCTGTTTCTTATTCGTGAGAGAAAGAAATTATTAATATAATATTTATTAATATATCCTGATTTCTTAGAAAAAACATAAGTTTTTTTCTTTCTACTGTGTGAGATCAATCGATTTTTTTTTTCTTATAACGAGAAAGATTATTTAATTTTTATTGCTATATATTTTAATCTGTCATTGTCACATATAAATTTTTTTTTTTTTTTCTGGAAATTTTGTCGTAATTATAAAATATATATTTTATATACCTAAATAAATAAATTTAATGAGCAATAAAGATAAGATTTATTGTTATATTTATTAAACGAAATTTTTTGATTTTTTTTTGTGGTTTTAATTTTAAGTGTATTTAATATTGTACTTAATTTAATTAAGCTATTTAATTATATGATTAGTAGATAATAAAAAATATGTTCTCTCTTAATTTTCGTGAGACCGCATAATTAAAGTAAATATAATTTTTTTTTAATTAGTGGTTAAACCTGTGTTTTCTTATAGTCCACACTTTATTGGTAAATGATTATTTAATTTGTCAAGATTTTAACCTATTTATTTGGTTGTGTTTGGCAGTGGCAAAAGTGACAAAACATGTCTAAATATTGGGTCAAGTTATATATAATTTTGTCAAAATTGATTTTTTGTCGATATGTTCTCTTGTACTCTACAAGGTGTGAGTTTGAAATGATTTTTATCAAAGTATGAGTTACTGAAAATGTTGAAAATGGTATCAATTTGAAATATTTTTTGAAGTTAATTGCTGTAAAGATTAAAAAAATTCCCAAAGCCGTTTTTCTTTTTCAGGTAATAAACTATTTTTGAAGTTTTTTTCATTTAATTATACTTTTTAATTTCTTTATTCGTATACCAAATAAAGTTCAAAACCGTTCTGTATCGTATAAACTGTACACTTATACGTGTATAACTTGATATATTTGGATGGCTGAAAGGGTGGCTGAAAAGTTATAATAAAAAGTGGCAGATTGAGTCCCCAGTTTTGACTCATTTTGGATACACTTTCTTATGCACTCTTCCATTTTTCAGCCTTCAAGGTCCAAATCTGCCAATTTAAACCCAAATTTAGATTTTTGCGATTTTGTCTAAAAATAGTAAATACTGCCATCTAGGAGCAAAATTTTTAAAAACTTACGTCAATTTGAATTCAGCTGGAAATTTGACTATGGATTTGACTTTTAATACTTTTGTCTATAGATTTCTAAAAAATTTTTTTATAAAATCAAAAATCGCTAATAACACAATTTCGGTCTAAATTGGAAAATTTGCACCTAGAGGGCTGAAAAATTGGGAGAGTTCATATCTCATGTTTACACAAAAGTGTGTACAAAATGAGTCAAATCGGAGGCCTCAATTTGTCAATGACTTTTTATTATAACATTTCAACCACCCTCAAATCAAATTATACACGTATAATTAAAGTTACGAACACCCTCGCTCCCTTCAACGAATTTTCCATATTATTTTCATTATTCATGTATTCTAACTTGCAAATAATTTTTATTAAAAATGACAAGAGATGAAGTTGGTCAAAATAAAACGAGCGTTTACTAAAGAATGTGGACTTAAAATAACGATTCTCTCCGAATTTTTAGAGATAATTAAGAAGCACAGTGATTCGCTTCATCTGCCTTTACAAAAGCTATTTTTTTACCTATAATATTTTCGAAAAATACCAAGCAAAAAATGGTTCGTGATTTTCATGGAACTCTTATTTAAAATAAATGCTCCAAATTGAAATTATTTTCTAACGTACTCAAATAGATATTTTCCATGAAAATCGCGGATAGATGCATAGCCGATTTAAGGCTCGTAATTTTTCAAAAATATAGGATAAAAAAATAACTTATATAAAGGCAGTTTGGCCAAACATTTTTGGATCACCATGAAATATATTGAAATCAACATGAAAACACTCAATTCCGCGTAATATTCTTTTTACTTCAGTCAAATCACAGAAGGGTTGAGTTGTTTTTGACAACCAAGATGAGAAAAGATCTTACTAAGGGTATTTTGGGTAGCTGACTTCGAAAATCGAGGGCTTTCTAGTTTGTTTAATAAAATAAACAAAATTTGTTTAACGGCTTTAAATTAGAAAAAGGCACACCTGTTTGAATAGAAATATTCAATATTTTAAAGTTCTGATTTTTCACCTGTAACCCTCTGAATTTTGAGATCAGTGATCTAAAATACACAATGGAGGCAAAATTTGGTTAAAATCAGCGATTTTAGAAAAATTATCCTATAATAAGGGTTATTTTTGTCCAATTTAAGGGGGTGTTTGATCCATCATGCACAGGGCCTTAAAATTGTAATTAGCAACTCCAAAAATTTATGTGTTGTGCTAAATCTTATTAATAGAGGTCTGTTTTTTTTGTCCAAGAGTTAACATCTCTTTTCCTTATATCGTAAAAAAGACTAAAAAAGTCAAGCCCGGTTTACCGTAACTCTGGGACAAAAAAATACAATTTTGAGTGTGTCTGATAATTATTTTAGTTGTAAAAATTGTATAAAATATTTACATTCATTTAAAAGTATTTCTGTAACAATGTCATGAAAATGCCTCAATGAGTCACATAATTGTGAGCAGTAAAAATTGATATTATATTCGTGCTTAGATTAAAATGTCTAAAATGGGATTACATGCGTACGCATTAAAGTACCAAGTGTTAAAATACCCTTAATCTTAATTACATAAAGTTTAAAGGTAGGAATACTTGGAAAACTCAAGAATTAATAATCGAAAAAAGTTTTTTAACCCAATAGGAAGAAAAATTTTATTACTGTCTTAAAGATTCGTAAGAAAGACTTGTTCAAGAAGGTAAAGGTAATTTAGTTTATTTAATCATATAATTTTTGTAACTCAATAAAGGATATCCTGCGGAAGGTAAGAAAATAAAATTCAACAAAAGTAATAATAATATATAAAAATAAAAAGAAACAATTACAAATCATCGATTATCTGAAAACGAGTTTATCGATTTAATAACTTAAATTAAATCGACTGTTTATTAAATAATATTTCAATACAAAATTTATTGCATGTTTTTAAATAAAAAATCGCTAGAGTTGAAAAAAAAAAAAAATACTGTCTTAAAAATATTTTTCGACGAATTATTAAATTTATATAAGATAAAAATTAATTTTTATTTATTAAATGCTAATTAAGTTAATCTGGCAATGTATCAATAAAATTTTCGAAGAAATTTATAATAGGCATGTTTATTTCTGTATAAAAGGTAACTAATTAGGAAAAAAAAATAAAAATATTACCTGATTAATAAAAACATAAATTTATGAATTTTAATTATGTTTTTATGATACTAAATTCATTTATTTTATTTACTTAATTGGCTGATATTTTTGGCTTAAAAAAAAAATTATTTTTAAAATTATACTATAGTATTAAATATGGGATACTTTTTTAAGGTGAAATTCATATTTTATTTAGATAAAAAAATTGTCTCTGATTTGTCTTACACGAGGGATTCCACACCAATTGAGCCTAAGTTTTTCTGAAAGGTAGCAAAAATCGTTCCAAATATTTTTTGTAAAAAGTGCAACTAAAAATAAGTAAACTCAAACTACTAGTTTTAATTATTAAAATTAATATTGTTGTATTTGCCCATAATAATTTACTATTTATTTATGAAAAAAGTTATTTTTTAATGACCAATCCTGGGCAGCTTTAAAAAAACATAAACCTGCCTAGTATTGATCATAAAAAAAAACTTTATTCATAAACTACTAATTTTCTAGGTCAATAATTTTTGATTTTTGGCAGCCATTTTTGTGATTTTGGCCTACTTTGTAAATTGGCGCAAAATGTTCTTATTTTTGCTGACAAATACTTGTTTTACACTACTTACGCTAATCTCATTTTAAGATTTGTAGTTGCGCCAATGAAATGTTCCAGGGAAGGATAAGTTTTCAAAAGAGACTTCCGTTTAAAAAGTATACTAAGCGTTTTGATATTTTTGCGGAAACTAATTTGGTGCGTTTTAATTTTTTTTGTTATTTTCATTAAATTAAGAAATAATTTTTCTCGATAAACATGGGCGCATTACGTCCATTCCGCAGTAAATGCGTTAATAGAATTAATTTCTTTATTTTATTTTTGAATAGCATTCAGTTTTTTTTTAATTTTATTTGATTAATAAATAATTCTTAGAGAGATTAATTTTTTCTATTCTCAAAAAAAAAAAAAAAAAAATAATTTTAGCAATCTTAAAAAAAATTTTAATTAACCTTCAAATTGGGATTTTTCACACCACCTTTCTTCACACATGTGCTAAATATTATAACTTTTTACATTATTAATAATTATAAAATAATTATATTATTTTAATTAAAATATTATTTTAAATTATGAAAATTAATTAATTCATTATAAAAATTAATTATATAAATTAATTAATTAAACAATCAAAATTAATTTCAGATAATAAAAAATAAAAATCATTTAATTTCACTAACATATATGCACAAGTCACACAGAGTAAGTTTTGGAAATTGTCCCAATGAGAGGGTTAAACAAATTAGTTCGTGGCTGAAATGCACACTTGAGCATTTGATGTAATATTTTCTAATGACACGTTTGAAATATCAATAATACTTTGACCGCAATCCTCTGCAGCTCTTAACAATACACTAGGACTTGCACAATTATTTAAATTATCGATTGTATAGTGAATTAAATCTTCAAGAGATCGGAATGCTATCTTTACACATTCATTGTTTGGTTTTCCTTTCATAAAACTCTGCAAAAAATAAAAAAAATAATTTAGAAAAATTCAAACTTTATTTAATTAGCGGGAAATAAGGATATTTTAGAATTTTAAGCAAATATGCTTTCTTTTAATTCCGACCTTAATTCATGCCTTTCGAAGCTTTTTTTAAATTCCTACATTTTTTCACCCTAGCCCAAAGTTAAAGAAAAAAGGGTTTCCTTGTATTTTTTACTATTATAAATAAATAAAAAATACAACGGACCCTCATCTTTTCTCTTTATAGTCTAAGAAATATCTTTTCGCGTAAAAAGAATCCCTTATACAGTTTTTTCTAGCGTAAGAATGAAAATTTTCAGAAATTTACTCTGTTCTTTTCAAAGCTCAAAAGACAACGCTTTCTTACGCCTTATACGAGTTTTTTTCATTGCTAAGGTTTATTACATAAAAAAGCTTTACTTATGTAAACATTCTGTTTTGCCATAGTCACTTATTACTTATGCAAATAATTGATAAATTCTCCTTATTTACCGCTAAGTATAAATATATTTTAAATAAAAAGTTAATTACTTGAATCCTAATTGCTGTTTTTCCTATATTAAATTTAACAGTAAGTGCATTTCTAATTTTTATATTGTCAAGTGACGTTGCTTCGGGAAGAGGTTCTAAAGAAGGTAATGGTTCCAATGGTGGAATACTAAATACGCCATTTTCAAAAAGAGGATGTGAGAAAGTGTTGAATACTTCATAACCGCTTGATGATTGTTCAGATTGACTTTCATTGTTTTCGTAATTTACACTTGGAAGATTCATTACAGGAGATGTTGATGGTGTTTCTTGAAAGCTTGAACCATTTGACTCACCATTAGCATATGAGACTGATGAGGCTCCCGCGAAAGAAGAAGAAGAGGAAGTAGACGGAGCACCTTGTTGGCTATTTGGAGTTGGCGCTCCTTGGAAACCGGAAGTAGATGATCCACTCTGAACATAAGTGACTGATGGTGCTTCCATGTAAGAATAAGTAGATGCAGGACCTTGGAAACTTGTTGCAGATGGTGATTTTTGGTAATCGGAAGTAGATGATGCACTACTCTGAATATATGTAACTCTTGGTGATTCCATATAAGAAGTAGCAGTCGGTGTTTCTTGGTAACTTGTTGAAGATGGCCTTTCTTGGACACCTAAAGCAGGTTGTCTATTTTGTGTAAAGACGACCGGTGGGGGTCTAACAATTGATGAAGTAGAAGGAAAACCTTGATATCTTGAAGAATTTGTTGTACTTTGGTATCCTGTGGTAGATGGAGCTGGCGCACCAGAATATGATCCTGGGAAATAATAACCACTTTGGTATCCTGAGGCATAAGGTCTGTTGTAGAATGATTGTTGAGAGTAGCTTCCACTTGGTCGGTATCCTTGGGTAGGTAATGCATATTGGTGTCCAGATGATTGTGAACTTTGATAATAAGAGCTTGGACTACCTTGATATCCTGAATTAGATGGAGCTGGAGCACCATACGAACCAGATGTTACAGGTTTTTCAGACGGTAGATCCATTATACCCGAGGAACCAAAAGCTGATTGTTCAAAAGCTGGATGTTCTTGGGAATAACTTCCACTTGGACTATACCCTTGTGTATAATAAGTTGTTGGAATTCCATTTGTTGAGTAGTAAGTGCATACGCATCGTGGATATAAAATGGAATAACTTGTCTGCAAATAATAAGTATCAGATTTAGAATTTACAGACCTTTTTTTAAATATTTTTTGATAAACATTATGAATAAAAAATACAATTAATTTGAATTCTTTCATGAAATAGTTATAATTAGGAGTCAGAATATTTTACTGTGCAATTAAATTTTTTTAATGATTCTGAATTACTAACAAAAGAAAACACAATTAATAAACATCCCAAAAGGTTTTAAAAGAAATTTCAAAGTAAAATTTGAAGTAGGCTTGACATATGGATCTATAAAATGGTAGAGAAGCAAAAATAAACTTTTTGAGTGCCTGTAAATATAGTTAAACATAGATCTAATAATTAAACGTACACTCTACTTTCCAATGAAAATTGCTATAAGTTAATAGATGCTATAGACAAACAAAAATTTTTAGAAGCCTTACAGAAAGAAACTTACCATTATTTACAGTATCTCAATAAAAATAAGTATCTTAACAGGGTATATAGTGACATTGAAATAACTAGAACTGAAACTGTTTTAGCGAAATTTTATGCATTAATAAAAACCCATAAATCAGGTGAACCAGGTAGACCAGTAGTATCTGATGTTAATACACCTGGGTCATTTTTATCAAATTACTTATACAATATTCTGAAGAATTGCTGCCCCTTTCCAAAATCAAATATTAAAAATAGTTTTGAATTAAAAAAGAAATTAAATTCAGTTAATATTCCCGATGATCACGTTTTAATTTCACTAGATGTAACTGCATTATTTTCTAATGTTTCAAAAAAATTAGTTCTAGAAGCTTTAGATAAAAGATTCAATAATATACACTTGAAGTCAAAAGTTCCCTTTCAAGAAATTAAAGAAATCACAGAATTTATTTTTAATAATATGTATTTTACCTTTAATGATAAAATATATAAACAAATTTTTGGTGTCCCTATGGGGTCTCCAATTTCCCCCCTTTTTGCTAACATAGTAATGGAAGATTTGGAAACTGAAGCCTTAAGCAAACTTGACTTTGAACCGGTATTTTACTATAGATATGTAGATGACATCATAGCTTGCATACCGAAAAATAAAATAGAAACGGTCATTAATACATTTAATAGTATTGACAGCCAAATCCAATTTACATATGAATTAGAAGATAATAATTCTATTAGTTTCTTAGATTTATTACTTATAAAGCAAAACTCAAATATTATCACTGATTGGTACCAAAAACCTACATTTTCAGGTAGACTTTTGAATTTTAATTCAAATCATCCGATGCATCAAAAAATAGGCATAATTTATAATCTTATAGACAAATCGATTAACTTGGCAGATAAAAAATTCCATAATAAAAATTTAGAATTTAGTAAAAATTTACTATTACTGAATGATTATCCTTTAAAACTCATAAAAAAATTTACATATAAGAGATTGGAAAAAATAAGAAATATGAATAATAATTCTAATAATGATGCTGATAGTTCTGGTTATAATCCAAGAACTCGAATTTTCTGCCAATTACCTAAAGTAAAAATACCTTTTAAAGCCCAATTTTATAGTTATATTAGTAGAATACTAAGAAGGCATAATATTATAGCAATACCCTATATAATAGATAACTTGTCAGGTGTAGTCAAAAGAGGTAAAGATAAAACGCGGTTTCTGGATAACGTCAATTTAATATACAAATTAAAATGCAGGAATTGTCCTTCAACGTATGTGGGACAAACAAAGAGACCATTATTTCATAGGGTTAAAGAGCATAGTGATGATGTTAAATTTAATAGAGATACTGTAGTCGCGGATCATTGTAACCACTTCCAACATACTATTGATTTTAATAAAATATCAATTTTAGATTTTGAGAGTAATTATTATAAAAGGAATATGTCAGAAAAATTCTATATACAGATGCAAAAAATGCCCTTAAATGTAAAGTTAGACACAAAATTTCTATCTCAAAATCATAAAAAATTAGCTAAATGTATGTCTGGACATTTTAAATGAATCATTAATTTCATAATATACATAAAAAATTAAAATAATTAATTTTTTAAAAAAAATTTTTTTTCTGTTTTCAACGTTCTTATAACAAATTTCGTATAAAAAAACATTTTTAAATGAATTATAAAGTGTATAATATATATAACATATATATATACTTAAAAATCTCTACATTAAAAAATTTAAAAGGTATAATATTTATACTGAAAAATTTTTTTTTAATTTCCGGGTCAAAAAACAACACGTGTTAATGTTTACATTGAAGTTAATATATTTAAAGCTTAGAAGATGAATCATATAATTTAGCAATAAGTTCTTTAATACTAGAAAAATTTTAAACCTTTTTGTATTTTGTTTATAATATCAAAATTCGTTGATATGCGGCTGACTTTTTCAATACATACTTGTAAATTTAACTTTAGTATTTAAAATGTACTCAGTAGAGAAACATAAAATCTGTTTCTCAAATATTTCTATGTAGCTTTTAAGAATATATTGATGGTATGTTTTTAAAAAATAATTAATGAATATTTTGTTAAAAAAATTGTAAATTTCATTGTAAAAATTTATTTTGAATAAAAAATTTTTTTAGTCTGAAGAGGTTGGTGGTATACCAACGAAAGCTTACAACAAAATAAAAATATGTTGTTATAAATTACCCTTAATGGTCAATAATCTCAAATAATCATTTAAAAAAATTATAACATTTTCGAAAAATTGGTAAATTTTCGAAAAAATTTGTAAATATTCGAAAAAAATCTTATATTAACTAAATTTAGTATATTAACCAAAAATTCGAGTATTCTCGATTTTTTTTTGTGAATTCGCAAGAAAAATTGATAATTTACAATTTTTTTTTTGAAAATTTTCAAAAAATAGTTGTCAATTTACAAAAAATAGTTGTGAATTTACAACTATATATAAAAATTTACAACTTTTTTTGTAAATTCACAAAAAAAAATCGAGAATTCTCGAATTATTCGATAATATACTAAATTTAGTAAATTTACGATTTTTATCGAATATTAAGAAATATTTTTGAAAATCTACTAATTTTTCAAAAAAATTCTATTTTTTTTGTAAATCTAAGAAAGTTACTTTTTACAGTGTAGGAACTCTGAATCACGATACAAGGTTATAATTTTATTTTATTATCACCCTTATATGTTTAATAAATGCGTTTCCTCATATATCAAAAAGATTTTTCAGAATCCAGAAACGCCAAAACCAAAAATAGTACAAATTGCTGCCCGACAGCAGAAATATTTCTCGCATCTTATATTCATCTACTTTATTAAGAAAATGAAAGGAAAAAGTTTCCTAACACATTATAACTTTTTCCGTATATTCATACAAGAGCATTCTATACATCGTGGTAATATTATGCCTTTTGAATGAATTCCATGATTTATTTAGAAAAATTGATTAACTTTTCATTTGCTAATCAAAGTTGAAAAAAAAAATAATTTGAGAAGTACAATATAAAACAAACACAATATTTTAAAATAAAATATTGTAATTAAGCTACTTTTAGGAGAATATTAAATAATATATTTACCTTGATCAGAGCAAATAAAAAAATCGAGATTATAAATTTGAATCTCATTATGATTATTTTAAAATCACTTTAAATTGTATTATAGAATAACTGAATTAATTCTTTAAAAAATATTTATTTATATACGAAAATATTATCTTGCGATATATATTTAATCGATAATATTTTATGCTTCAATTGGCAAATTTAATATAATTCAATTATTATAATTTAAATAAAAAAATATTTTTCTTGTTATTTTGAATCACAAGGTTAATGCAAATGTTACGCAACATTAGAATACAATTCGCTATTTTTATAATTTGTAATTATCACAATTACTAAATGTTAAGATTCTAAACCCAAAGCATTATGAGTCCTGAAATCGAAATTATTCTAAGTTCCATTTGACCCCCTCCCCTTTTAAATCAGACTCATTTGACCCCCCCTTAAATCGGGCACTTTTGACCCCCCCCCTTGATTTTCAGATTTTCAGATTTTTAGGGTACCCCCTCGCTATAAACATGTTCCATGTTAATAGGAAAAACAAAGTATGTATTCTTATTTACTTATTTCGACCCCCTCCCCCTCCAAAGACGTATATTTTATTTTCTTCGCAGAATTTAATATAAAAAGAAACTAACTTTTTTAAAAATTGAATTCTCTGTCGGAAATAAGTTTCTAAACCAGTCGTAGTAATATAACAGAAATTGCGAAGAAAAAAAAGTCTGCTATACCAGGGGATCGAACCAGTGATATTGCGGTTCTGTAAGGTACTGTATCCGGGTATTCAAGCAAAATATTATGTTTTATGCATATCCAAATTAAAAAAAAGTAGTACTGTATTTTTCAGAAAGCTGTTAATATATACACTCAAACGAACCTATACAAAAATTGAAAATCAAAATTTTTAATGTAACAAAGGTAAAAGCAAAATGAAAAATTAATGTTGGAACGATCTAGTGTTATAAGTGAACATGTTCCATGCTCGTTGGTTGTGTAGTTACACAAGCTGATTATAAATTTTTTTCCGAAATTGAAAGTGAAATATGAAAAAGCTCCATAAGGTAAATTAGCTATACACTGTATACTTGTGCTTAAACTAAAATTTACTTTAGGTCATTACTTTACCATGTTACCACTACAGAAGCGAGTACCCTGCGCGCGCACGACTGTATGATAAAATTGTTAAATAACAACTATTTATTAAACAAGGGATAAAATATAGGCGACTGCAGACATCATGCAAAATTCGAACCCCATATTTTGTCCCGTGCTCTAAAACATAGTTTTACATATAATGGGTAAAAAAGCCGTCTCCCTAGGGCAGAAAATAGGCTTATTTGCCATAGATATGTAAATAATATTTTCGTTTTCAACAAATCATCCTAGTGGAAAATAAACTTAATAATTATATTCTATGATACTTTTTTTATATGTTATAATGGTTTTTATCAAAAACTGCATTCAAAAAATTCTAAAATCTTCTATTAAAAATTTGCTTCATATAAAAATCACGTGTATAAGATGCTCGAAGAAACAAAATTATTTTTAATTATTAAACAATGAATGAGTCACCCTTGTAACTTCAAATTTTAAATATACTTTTTTTTATATGACTTCTTGCTTTATACCAATTTTTATTAAAATCTGTACTCGAACAAAAAAGGTAGCCAAATTCCCTAAATTGAGTTTAGTTTAGCATAGAACCTAAGATGGAACCCCTCACGATTTCATATAAAAATGTAAGAAGCATAGAATAAAAAAAAGGTCTTGTTATGGCCACCATTAGACCTGCATTGATTAAATTATTTTAATCAGTCATTCTTTTAAAGACAGTTAAAACCGGTTTAAAAAAGAAATTTTACTTGGTAAAAAAATATTTAGTTATTTATTATTAATATTATTTATTATTCTAAAGGACAATGTATATTTAATACAGACAGAGGTATAATTCAATATTAATAAATGTCTTGTGTTAAACAAATGTAGGTAAAATATTTTGTCACGAGATTTTAATAACTCAATTATTATGCAGTAGATAATGTATTCAGATTGCGTCGTCCAAACTTTTAATTGATGATGTTGCATATCCAAAAATAATTTTTCTTTCTTTTTTATACATACAAAGAAGAGTGACTGACAAAACTGGTTAAATATGAAATATTGCTTTATGATCTTGTAGAATTTTTTTTAAATAAGTACTTATTTGCTAAAAAATTGAAATTAATAATAAAAAAAAATTGTTGATTTTTTGAAAGGATTAAAAAATGTAAATTTATTACCATATTTTAAACGAAAATGATCCACTGATGAAAGAGAGGACCTTTTCAAATGGAACAAGTCAATTAACTCTCCATTAAAAAAGTATATTGAATGCTCATAGTTGATATACAATAAAAATTAAAATTAAATTTCATTCAAAAAAAGGATGTAGGAGGAGTGTAGACTTTTTTATTAAGAGTAACCCAACAAACCAATTATATTACGTTTAAAATTAATTACTGTATCGTTTGGCGATAAATTATGTCCAGTAAAGAAAATAAAAATTTTTTTATTAATGCTATGTATAATATAAATTTCAACAGTATATAAGAAAGATGTAATAAACAAAAAAAAAAAAAAAAATTGATATTGGTACATAAAGATCGAATGACGAGGGACTGAAAGTGTTATTTTGGTTCTCTCGTATAATTTTTGTTAAAACTTCCTTATATCTTTAAATATTATCGATTTTATATTTTTTAAGGATCGTTGACCGTCCATTTTTATAATTATTAGTTTTATGCATATATATTAAATACTACACACCTGTCACCAAACCATCTATTAAGTTTTTAAGTTTTTTTTTATTTAGTTTGTTCATTGTAGCATAAAAAAATTTTTTTAATGCATACTCATTAAAAGTATATTAAAATTTGCATTAATAAAATTTATTTTTCACTAACTTAATTAATATTTTTATGTATTAGTAATTTGTATAAGTATTTATAATAATTTATTATTCTGCAATTGCTAATTAATTAATGTTTTTATGATAAGATGATTAAATTTCTTTTTTTGGCATTTTCATAAGAAACTTTGTTTGTATTTAATTAAAATTTAAAATTTTTGAATGTTTTATAATAAGAGTTAATAGATCTCAGTTTGTATGTACATATGGCGCAGTCACTTTGGTGAAACCAGTGAATTTGTAAAGTTACTAGTGATTTTATAAAATTTAGAAATGAAATTTAACAAAACAGCTAATCGAAATTACTGATTTTATAAAATCACCAAGACCGCTTAGTAACTTTATGAAAACGATACGTTACAAATAATTTTTATCAAAATTACTAGTTGAATATTAAAAATTTTATAAAATTACCAAGGATGTTTAGTAACTTTGTTGACCTATAGTAACTTTTTTGAAAACGATAATAGCTATTTATTAAACAAGGGATAAAATATTGGTTTTGGCTTTGCATGCAGTTGTATGCATGCAGACAGCATGCAAAAGTCGAATCCCATATTTTGTCCCGTGTTCTAAACAATAGTTTTATATATAATGGGCAAAAAAGCCGTCTCCCTAGGGTAGAAAATAGGCTTTTTTGCCCTAGATATGTAATATCTATTTGTTCAACAAGGGAAAAAAAGTAGGATTTGGCTTTCAATGCAGTTGTATGAACGAGTGAGCGTAGCGAACGAGTGCAGACAGCATTGAAAGTAAAATTTCCTACATTTTTTCCCGTGTTCAACACATAGTTTTTCATTAAGAGCGAAAAAAAGATCGCCCGAAAGTAAGAAAGTAGACCTTTTTTGCAGCGTGTAATGAAAAAATAATTAATACAAAATAAAAAATTCACTGGTTTCACCAAATTGACTACGACATATATATTTTCATTAAAGTTCTAGACAACCAATCGCCTGATTATTGAACTTCTTCTTTCAATAGAACGCTTTCAGATCCAATTTATCTGAATATTTTTTAAAAATTCTACAATGACTAAATTAATTTTTCTACATATTCAAACTAGGTTTTATAATAGCAATTGTTAATTAACGTTAATTCATTATTTGTTAATAATAGTAATTGATTATATAAATTAAATTTATATTTTAGTTTTTGAAAAATAAGTATTATAAAAAATGCCTGATCAATCAGAACCAAGATCAGAATTATGATTTGGTACATAGTTTGATATATATCTTCCATAAATGAGCCGACTAGCTGTAAAATTATAAAAAAATTTTTTTGTGTTTTTATTTTTACCTGGAATTTGAAAAACCTCTCCTATTTTACAGTACATAATTCATAATTTTGAAATATGACTGCTCTTAACTTGGATTTTTTCAATTTTTTGATTCCTGCTGCCCAGTTCAACCTGAAATAACTTAAAACCACCAAACTTTTAGTGTATACATATTATTATTATATTATTGGGAAAAAGTTGTATTTTTATTTGAACTAATAAAAAAATTTTTTTTTTTAAATTTAGACTCATTTCCAAATTTTTCCTCCTCGACAGCAGCTTTCAAAAATCTATAAAATTTGGTATGCAATGATTTTTTTTCACTTTTTTTTTTCTCAAAAATTACTCCAAAGGGTCCCACTGATGTCTTGAAAATCCTGAAATGTGATATGACATGATCGGTCTACAATCCTAAATTTTGGTTCTTCGGTTTACCTGAAATTCCTAAAAAATGTAAACATTTAAAATTAAAATTTTAAAAATAATAAATTAGACTTTACATATTTCCGCTTGAAAATCTTCATTATCTTGACCACAAGGATATATTGCAGCATACAGCCAGGTCTGGGTACTATTCCTTAAGCTAAATCCAAGATATTATCCGGAAAAATAATAAAAAAGAAACAAGGTAATATAACTAGATTAAAACAACATTTAAAAGCTTATCAACCGTATGGATACAAATTTTTTTTTGAATCATAAGTACTTAGGGTGAACATATAAAAGGTGATTCAATAAAAGTTTTTGAACATATTTATCATAGTAATTATTGTATGTAGAAGAAAAAGAAGAATATACCGAATTTTTTAAATATTTTAATCATAAAGAGACAAAAAAACGCGTTTTTTGAGTTTTGAAGGTGTGGAGATGAGCTCCCCCTCCAGGACAAGACTGATATCAGTAAAATATACTTTTTTTCACCTTTTTAGGTCAATATGAAGAAATTAAATGCTGGCTATTTTTTTTATGTTAAAAAAACTGATTTTTCGAAAATTAAAAATAAATTTTCAGGGTCGTAAAATGGTCTTAAGGGTCTAAAACCAATGAAGGTTGAAAATACATTATGTGCCCTTTTTTTCCTACGCAATTTTCAGATTAATAACTCAACACAGTGCGGAAAAACAAAAAAAAAAACGCAAAAAACACGATTTTTAAGGTTTTTTAAGGTTCAAGGGCGCCTAATATGGACTAGGAACTAGTTCCAACGGCGATCGGCTAGTTTTTATATTTATCGGATACAAATAATTTTTTTGCGATTGGGGAGGGGGGCCAAATTAGGGCCAAATAACTATACTTTATGCTATAGCCTTTAAAATGAAAGAACTTTTATTATAAGGACATGTTCGCTCGGTAAATCGAACATAACCCCTAAAACTAATTTGAGCAGTATATTTGCTCAAAAAATGATTTTAAAGAAATTTTATGAGAAGAGGCACCTCAATAATAAAAAAATGAATTAACTTACAAAATCACAAGCAAATGCTTTATTTTTCGAAAAAGTTGCTTTTTTCATAAATTTACGAAAAAAGTGACTTTCTTGGAAAATATAGCATTTTGTAGCTTGTAATTTATGCAAATTAATTCATTTTTTTATTATTGAGGTGCCTCTTCTCATAAAATTTCTTTAAAATCATTTTTTGAGCAAATATACTGCTCAAATTGGTTTTAGGGGTTATGTTCGATTTACCGAGTCTGCCGTTAAATTATTTTTTTATAAGAAATCATAATTTTAAGCTTTATAAGGAATCATTAAATAAACCTATAAAATTACAGCGGCTTCGCTCAGTCTCACTAATTTTTGCGGTAATCTATTTATTGTATGTAGAAGAAAAAGAAGAATATACCGAAATGCCTCTCAAAAAACCAAGAATAGAATCTGAATATTTTCTAGATGTCGATTCAATTTATGTTAATGAAAAAAATGTAATTGAGACTGAATTTTACGCAGTTTCGGAACTACTAATATTCTGGAATGGTGGCGAAAAGATGATACTGTATGTCCATCATTAGTATGTATGGCAGGAGATGTTTTAACTACATTAGCCTCATCAGTCCCAATTGAACGATTTTTTTCAATAGGTTCATTGACAATAGCATCTACAGTCTCAAAATTAATAGATTAATCACTAATATCACTCATGTATACGAATTCGTGGACATTCATAGACTATTTTTAAAAGCCACTAAAAACATTCAAAATCCCTGATTATAATCTTCAAATTTTTTGACAGGTAAAGGGTGTAAATTAAAATTTGCTTTTTTCAAGAAAAATTCAATTATTTTTTTAATGTTAATAATTATTTATTTTTTTATTTTTTTTGAAATTAATTTAAAATTTTATCTCATTCCTTATAAAGCATCCTAAACCCATTTCTCTTTCGAGAAAAAATGATTTTATTGATTACATTTAAATTGAACAATTGCATCTAAACTAAAACCATTATAATCCATCCATGATAGTAAAAAGCAATAACCAATCCGTGCTTTGAAAAAGTTATTATTAACCATAATTAAGTAAAAAACTTCTTTTAACATTAAAACGAATTTCTTATGATAAGTTGAAATTCATAAACCGTTAATTTATTATCATAAAATTCAACATTATACACTTATTTTATAAAAAAGAAACTTCTTCAATTACGCTTCATAACAAGAAGATCCTGAATAATATATACAGTGTTCAATCATTGATTTAATTTTTTTTTTATTATTTATTCAAGATTTTCACGCTTCATCGATATCTGATGAAACGTATAATTTTTTTTTATCTCGTTTTTTATGATAACCTTTTTTTTTTGCCTCATTTTTTTCATTATAGAGCTACTGTATATAATATGATTGCCCCTTAACAAAGTTACACTTTAAGTGCGCAAGGACGTTTTCTTGCAAGATTTTTTTGTCAGCAAAGAATTTCACTCGTTCTTCAATCGTCCTCAACTCTTTTTTTTTTCTTCATAAAAAACTTACGTTTCCAGAATGCCAAGTGATTCAATATATACAGCCTCTCCCTTATACCATTTCTATATACAAACATATTTACTTGATGTGATTCGCGAGCTTCCATGTATATGTACCGCATTATTAGATCAAAAGTGCAGTAGTAGGAGTCTTCAATCTTAAATGTCGTTGATTCTTCTGTTTTGACGTTTTTCTCGTGTAATAGCCAATGCTCCTTGCGGCTTCTTCCGTTTTGCACATCAGGTTACCTTCATCCCGCCGACGAATCTTTTTGGTCGTCTTACTTGCATCGAAATTACTTCTCTTATGGCCCATTCCTCCCTTTTTTTTGCTCTTAAACGCGAATCGAAGTGCTTAAGTAAATATACATTTATATAATATAATGTATATAAGCTTTAATATAATATGTATGCTCAAAGAACATGTGCCGCGGTAAAAGCGGCGTGGCTACTCACTTTCTTTATGGTTTTGCATTGTTTTTTGTTACATTTTTTTACTTTCGTCTTAACTGCCGCGCGGTACAGGTTAGCACATTAAAAATGTATCAATCTCTTTCGTAGTGATCGCTTGTGTTTTTTGTAGACTCATATTTATATATGTGTTAAAAAGAAAAAAAAAACAAAGTCAAGTAGAAACTTGTAATACGGCGAATGCTTCGATATTTTAAAAAATAAATTCTGGAATGCATTTTGGACACCGTAAAGTATAACTTTTAATTTAGATGACATCAAAAATGGCGTTAAGAGTGAAGAAGAACTTTGATTAGAATAGCTCTTTAAGATTGCAAAGAATTTGACATTTCTGACACGTATTTCTTTGTTTTATTAGAGTTTGCCACATGCAGCAATTCTATGATCTTAAGAACTGGCATTTTTTAATTGATTGATTATAATTTTTTTTACCTATGTATCAGTGGACATAAATTTTTAGTACTATAAATTTTATAATCATAAAAAAATATTTTTTTAATTTAAGTAATTTTACACAAAATTGAAAAATGATAAAGTGAAAAAAATGATTTTTATGAATATTTTAAAAAATTATTACTAGAAAACAAAGCGTGAGTTATTGGTTTTATCAAGGTTTTATATTTTTTAAAACATCTGTTAGTATAGTATCTTGTTTGGGAAAACTCTGTATAAACGTTTTGCTGAAAACCCTTTCTTAGATAGACTATATTATTCATATCTTTACATAACTCATTAACAGATTAGGGGTCGTTCGAAGAAAATGCAACGCAAAATTTTCCATTTTTTAGATACCCTTGCGTAACGCCATGTAACATTTTATTCTTATACCCTACCTACCCTTAAAAGCATTACTAACAAAAATAATTTCGTGATTTTTTAGTTTTATGTAACGTTTTTGTCAAATACCCGCATACCTCAATTAGGGTAAGTAGTGCTTTTTTTTAACATCAACCCATCTTATCAGCGTTACGTTTTTTTTTTATGACCCCTTATTGAAGAAGACAATTTTTTCGAGTCTCTAGAACTTTCTGAAATTCAAACATTCAAACGTCCACTTTTGGTTCAAAGTGATCAATTTTTAAATTGCTAAATTTTTAATGGAAATAGGGTTATCATAGTTTAATAATTTTCAAAGTTAGGTAAAAGTGTCGAGTTTTCAACAACAGTTTACTTGCCTCTTTTCTATTAGTTGCTTGTGATCTATGATAAAGTCAGAGTCCGAATTTATAAGGTTTTTTAAAAGTATAACTTTTTATCACTTACTTTGCAGAGCAGGGTACATATCAAAAACCGTTCAAGGAAAAGAAACCAGTAAAGTATTTTTGAAAACTGGAGGCTTGCAAATCATTTTGAGATCCATAAAGTTTATTTTTACTAGCAATTTCAATTTTTTACAAAAAATTTCAAAACTGGACATTTAGGACCCAAAATGAATATTTTGTTCATTGATTGCCACGGTAAAACAATTATAGATGAGCACGATTCATAGAGCTTAAATGTAAACCCTTACGAAAAAATTTTGAAATCGATAGCTATTTTTTTAATATAATAAACCAACTCTCACCTATTTAGTTTTGAATGGTTTCCTAAATGTATTGGACTTGTTAGATTAAATCAAATAAGCATTTATTATCAAACACACCTTAGTAGTTTATTGATAGAATCAAATTTTATTTAAAAAAAGTCTACCATTATTTACCATAAAGATATAGCAAAACTTAAATTGAATTTCTGCTTTATTTAAATTTTAATGTGTTTTATTATAATAAAACGAAACATAAATAATTAATTAGGTATAAATAGCATTTATAAGAATTATATTTGTTATTTAATTTTAAAAAACACATAATTATAATAAATAAAATCTCTAATTCTATCAACATAATACACATTTTTATTTTATTTTCTTTTAAGTAAATAAATATTTAATTTAATCAACAAAAAAAAAACTATTTTATAATCTAAAAGAAGGATTTTTAATAATATTATTTTTTTTTATTTTGAATAATTCATGAAAATAAATTAGCAGCCAAAAAAAAAAAAAAAATTGAAATGCTATTATTGTAATGAACGTATTATATTGTATTGTAATTTTAAGGCGATACATTCGATTCTCTAAAGATGAAACGTGCATCGTTATTTTAAAAAATAAAAAAAAAAAAGTTAAATAAATAAAAAAAAAAAGAAAGGAAACATAAGTCTTTTTAATATTCAACTCACTTTATGATAAAAAAAAAAGATAGGTATCATCGAAGAAGGAAGAAGTTTAAAAAAAAATAAAAAATCCCTACTTTTCTCTTTTTTTGATATATTCAATCAAGTGAATCTCACATCATTTGTGAAGAGAATGCAACTGAAACTAAAAACCAATTCTTTCTTTTATTATATATATTTTTATCGTAGAATCCTTTTTTATAACTAAAAAGGAGAATTTGGCTTTCATCCGAATATGGAATACATGTCGAGTTTCTTTCCAAAAACGAGCAAACCAACATCACTAAAGTGTCAGTTGCATCACAATTCTGAAAACGTTTCTCCTTTATTGGTGTATTTTTAATTTATACTTTGATTTAATTTAAAATATAGAGACTTAAATTTAAAAACTGGTTAGTAGTCTTTTTGGGATAATCATTAGATTAACATCCTTGCTTAAATTTTTAATACTAATAGTAATCTTCATAGTTCCTCAAATATTAGATACTTGAAAAATGGATAGCTTGAAATTTAATTGTGATAGGTAAAATTATTTTAACTTTAGCTAAATTATAACCAGACGATATAAAAAGTGCTTTTTAAAAATGCATATATTTAAGATTTTAGTATACTATTTTTTTTGCGTTTTATAGAAAACTGGAAAATTTTTTATAACTCAGAAAACGGATAAAAAAACCAGAAAAAAGCTTTATATGAGAAATTATATTATTAACAGATGTTAATACAGTTTACTGCATTTAAAAGATAATATACCTGTTAACTTTTAAGAACTATAAAAAGTGGCTTTAAATTAGGGGTGGATGTATATTCAAAAAAGAATATATCAAGATAGATTTTTAAGGAAATAAAATGATTTTTTGGGTCACTGGCAAGGAGAGTCAGTGGTCTTTGGATTCTCAAGATTGTAAAAGTGGGTTTATAATATTACCAGTACCTCTGATCTATAACTTTATTGAATGGGCTTCTTGAGCGCCATTCACTGGTCATAATTGTCGTTGTCTATCCGGTTCAGTTTTCCGAATCCCGAAAATTAAGTATACAAACTTTCTAATGCAGAGTAATAAAATTTAAAAAAGATTGTAAGGCAGATAAATCAAAATTCCTAAAAATAAGTAAAAATTTGATAAAATATCAGAAGATTATTTTTAAAAAAGCATAAATTTACCATGAAATTCTTGGTTTCATAAAATTAATTTCGGAATTCATCCTATTCTATACTTTGATGCATTCTGATTTTGCGAGTCCGGGATTGAATTTTCCTGCAAAAATCATTTATGGGTCTATTTTTGTTTTAAATCTAGATTTCAAAGTTCTGAGAAATCACCCAGGTGGACAACGGCAGTTTTGAACATCGAATGGCTTCTTTAGTCAAGGATGTTATAAGATAGGGATTTTTTTGGTTATCTTTCCTTAACACTAACAGATTTTTAGGGACCATGACGATAAAGAAATTATTGGCTCAAAACGTTTTTTGAATTATTTCAATTTTTATTTAATTATTTCCATCAACATCCAAGAAATATTTTAATAACTACGAGCTAGGTGGCCTATTGAGGTGAATGGCTCGCATACCTGAGTTATTGTTTCAACTTAATAAACCGATTCATAAGTACTATATGTTATTTCCAGATTATGCTGCTATTTTTTTTCTCGCAAATGAAAGGATATTTCTATATTATATAAATTCATCGATTTACTCTGAAATTTATGCTTCAAAATGATATTTATTTTAAAAGAATAATTAATTCTTATTTATGTAAATTATTTGAATTTACGACAGTAGATTTAGATTTTAAAGCTTTTACAATTTACTTTACAGTTTAATAATTTAATGTACTTTTTTTCGGCGATTTATTGTCCAGAAGCGCTGATGACAAGCCGGGTCTAATTTCAGAATTTGAAAGAACAAAAACGTTTTTTTTCAAAACCAAAAATTATTCTAGGTTCCAGAATTTTTTTATTCTAGAAAAATATTTTTAAGAAATCAGTACAAATTGGAGTAAAAATTTTAAGAAGAGCATTTGATAAAACGAATTAAGTCCTAAATGAAAAATTTTATTTTATTTCTTTTTAAGTCATTTTCCCGAATTCGTATAAAGCTCAATATTTCAGTTTTGCATTGAAACGAACAACTTCAAATTCAGAAAAATTCAATTCTGGGCTGCAATTTCTTAAAATTATAATATTTGGTTAATTGAATATAATTTTTATTCGGATATTTTAAGAATTCTATACTAAACACTTTCTGACTTTTGACTTTATTAGAGCTATTTTTTAAAGGTATTTTAAATTCTTAATTCATAACATTGAACCTTGGGTTTCGGATTCTCAGATTTTGAAAAATTAGCACGGATTGCCATCAGCGCTTATGAACAATGAATGGCCGCCATACTTTTTATTAATTATCATAACAGGTTATTTCGCGTATTTTTTTTTTGCCGTGTATATTGAGATTGCACCAAGTCAGTTAATAAATTGTTTGACAGACCGATATCTTCCCTTATTTATTCTCTAATGTAAACCTGATAATTAAGGTGAGAAACCGCCGCATTGTCTATTTTGACAGGGAGGTTCTTTTTAGTCTCAAATAGGATGTATATGGGTATATCCACTACTTTTCATACAAAAGTGGGCGCACGCATGTCACCGATTGGGCTCAAATTTTTAGATCATGTTTGGGGTAATAAAAAACTCACCTAGCCAAATTTTTAGCCCTCTAGAACAATATGGGGCTAAGTTATGGCCTCCAAAAGGTCCAAAAAATGACCTATTTTAGCCTATTTTCCGCTATTTTCAAAATTTCGCCATTCCTTTATTTTTCAGTCAAATTACTCCCGGTTGGTCGCATTTTTTTGGTATAAGCTTCAGAATTTACCAAAAAATTTTATAGCCACTTTTATCACGTAGATTTTATTTGGCGATAAAAAATGTTAGATGACTGAAACGAAAAAAAACAGGAATTTCAAATTGGTGCCAAATCTGGAAATCCTTATATAACTACTTCCGGTTAGTCGCAAAATTTTGTACTACTCAAGACCTTTCAAATGCGACCTACAAAATTAAAAACGGTTTTTTATGCGTATGCGTATGTTGTGTTATGCGTATTTTAGTTTGGTCGTTTTTCGGAAATTTTGATTTTTTTGCATTTTCAAATTACTATAACTTTTTTCTATCATAACCAAAATGGCCAAAAATTTCAGAGAATATTCTTCAAACATTAATAAATAATCTCTGAAATTTAGGTGGATGATATTGGCTTCTATCCGTTTTTATACATTCCCAAAAAAGCCTTATTCTTCACGTATTTTGTGTATTAAAGTGGACCTATTTTTGGACTTTGTGGAAAAACTTTGCTCCCCGGGTTTTTTTGTGAAGTTTTGGTCATAAAAAGTTCCCAGTTCCAAGGATTTTGCTTTTGCGTTGCAAAAACACGTGCTTGTAAGCACCTCAATTTTCCCATTTAAATTACATAGGAATTTTGACTTTTCAGCTTTCTAATTTTTTACGAAGCTTGCAGAATGTTTTTAAAAGCTACTAATCGATGGAAAGTACTATTTAAATATATAAAAAATGATACCCAACCTCAAGTAGCCAAAAAAAATATTTTTAAAACAATTTTACCGGTAATAAACGAAAAAAAAGTACTGCATTTAAATTACATGAAGCCATGGAGTACTTTTTTTTAAATAGTATGTTTGTGAATGGAAAATTTTGCATGTATATGTTTCTGCACCCCCACACATAGACGTTGCAACCCCTAGAATGTGCATTTTTTTTAGCGTCCATTTTTTGATGTTTTCAGCTAAAAAATCTTATAAATAAATTTAGTATGGAATTACTTATTAGAGATCCATACTATGTATATGTCGTAGCCCCATAGGATAATCGGTTTTATAGGCTATAAGCCGGCCCATAGAGTAAAAATGCTCGAGCAAAATGCTCGAGACATATTTCGCTATGAAGCTGCGCGCTCCAGTTTTATAACCTATAGGCCGGCTTTTAGCGTATAAAGCTGAAAGATGTCAGCTTCATAGACGAATATCAAAATTTCGAGACTCTTGTTTAAATAATATAAATTTACCAATATTATTTCATGAATTGTTTATATTTATCTTATAGCTTTATTTACATTATTAAATTCTATCAATTATTATAATAAATATAATAATAATAATAAATTTTTATAATTTTATATTTGACAAAATATACTAATACTGTAAATAATTTTAGTTTATCGCTTTTCCTTGAACGTGAATGTTGTTTAATATCAAATAATTCTAAATTTTTTTTAATCAACTTTTTTATTATTAATATGGAAAAATTAAATAGTGAAATACAAGAAGTTAGTGTTGATCGTGTTGTATTTAATAAAAAAATTAATGATTTTTACTCTACTCGCCGTGGTAATAAGTTAGTGTGGACTAAAGTACAAGAAAGTACTGTAATTCAATTTTTAAGGGATTTTAATGATTCTTCTGTAAAAAAGAGTACATCACATTATCATTATCATAAAAATTATGAACTTTTAGAAACTACTGAAAATAAAACGCGTGTTATTCAGCGTAGAAATGATCCAAAAGATCAAATTATAATATTTTTACCTATTGAAGAATGTTACGATGAATTACTTAAGGCTCACCAAGAAACTGGACATGGAGGTCGTGATAGAATGTTTTATCATATTAAAAAAAAGCGATAAACTAAAATTATTTACAATATTAGTATATTTTGTCATATATAAAATAGGCTTATAGCCTATAAAATCGACTATCCTATGGGGCTACGACATATACAAATCAAATTATGGACATATTTCAATGTAATTTTGCCTTAATAAAAAACGATTTTATCTAGGATTTTTAATTTTTTAGCATTTTTGGCAAAAAAACGGTTATGGACTCAAGCAATGTTGCAAATAGTTGAAATATTATAAAAATATAAAATAAATCAAATTTTCCAGATACAAATGAAAAATAACGCAATTTTTTATTTTTTTCGAAAAAAATGGATCTCGTTTTCAGGCAAAATTACATTTAAATATGTGTATATTTTGATGTGAATACATAGTATGGATCTCAAATAAGTAATTCCATGATAAATTTTCCCATAAAAAATCTGTACAAATTTTTACTCAGTTTTCAGTTTTTTTAGTTTTTTTTTTTTTTAAATTTGATAAAAATTTTTTTTTTGGAAATAAAGTTTAAATTTAAGTTTAATTTAATTTAATTTAATTTAATTTAATTTTTTTTTTTTTTTTAATCCAGTTTTTTCAACATAAAAAATTTTTGTCCTTATCAATCAAAACGAAACCTAGCCTATGTTTTGATTTATTTTAAAAACTGAGTAAATCATTGTTTTTACATAAAAACAGATACTTTTTCAATCTTTAATACTGTTTTCATTATTTTTTGAACCATTCTGTATATGTAAGCTCATAATTTTTAAAATTTTCATTTATCAGGTTCAAAAATCTGAATATTATTAATTTAATAATTAAAAAAAAAAAAACAATATTATAATTGAAGAGATTATAAATTAATGAAAAGGCTAATAAAATATCATTTATCTAATAAACAAAATGAAAGAAAGAAAAGAAAGGAAAGAAAGAAAGAAAGAAAAAAGATTTGTTAAATTTAATTAAAAATAAATTAAATAAGTTAGTTGATTTCATGCTACATTAATCCATAAAATTTCTGTTTGCTCAAATTAAATGAACCGCTATATACATAATAACATTCATTTATTTTTTTTATTTCTTCTTTTTTAACTTTCTGCCTTTTTTTTTATACTTGTAAATGATTATACGTATTTTTATATATATTTTCTTTTATCTTTTTATATTATTTTTGCTTTATTTTTTTACTTGCTTTTTTCGAGAGTTTTATATATTTAAAAGGTTTGTTTTCTGAAATCAATATATATAAATATAGTTTGGAGAGTATTCATCTCATTTCGTATTTGGGACTTTACATCAAGTTTCTTTAAGCTCATCGAAAGTCATCGTATATCGAATGACTCGCGATCTTTTTTCTTTGGATGAAGCCGACAGGTCTCTTCGCTTCTGCCGATGTTTCTGATACAAATTACATGAAGAAAAGACACGAATGGACGAACGACGACAGCTAACCAAAGATCAACTCATGACTATGCCTGTATCATCAAGTACTTTCAAATTTTATACTAATATTAACGTAGATTTTTTCAGTATTATTTGATTATTGTACATTTAGCTTTAAATTTTTAAAAAAGAATGACTCTCGGGATTACGTGCGTATTTTATTAATTTTTATTGTTAGTTTTAAAAGATTTGCCACATACGAGGATAAATTATATTACCTATTATTATCATACAATGTTCAAATTCAAAATTCAAAAAATATTTTGAATTTTTTCCTTACTTAATTGAAATTATAACACCATAGAATACTTTAGTTCTTTTTATTTTTTTTTTGCATTAAACATTTAATGATTGATGGTTGTCAAAGCTGATAAGGCTACATTAACGGTATACTAGATACCGTCAAAGACGGGTAGAGCGAAGCTGATCATGTTAGAAAAAAGCAAAAAAAGAGTTTCAGTAATTTTTTAATTTAGGGATTTTAAAAGCTTTGATTAGATTGAGTTCAATAATAATGTTTAAATAAGACGTAAAAAAATGTTAAGCATAGTTAAAATTTTTAAGTATTACCCAAAAAGTACACGAAAAATCCGCCCCTTATTTTGAAACCTTATTATTTGTTTGCTGAAAAGATTTCAACCAAACTTTTGTTGGCGGAACTTTGTTATTACGTCCTTTTTCTATAATTCACCAACAACAAAAAAGTTACTCTGAACTCTAATACCCCTCAATTAACATAATTACCAAAATAATATTACTCAAGTCAAAATGAGGTGTAACGGTTTCCGAATTCGTCAACCAGAGAAAAAAAAAGTCTTCTGTATAGGTTTTGTATGTCACTGAATCCGAATTTGGGGTCCTACTGGGTTAGAAAATAGGAAAATACAGCAGAAACTTTCCATCTTATGAGTTTTTTCAGAATAATTTGGAACTAATTATCAAATTAATAGTGCCACATTTTAAGAGTAATTAACTAAATATTGAATTTATTCTTTTATTCTGTATCAATAAAGGAATATTAGAGCTATAACTATTGGTGTTGAAAAATATCTCCAGGGTAAGATAAAATCGGAAAAATACAATGTGAGTTTTTTTCTTTATTTTTCTTTTAATCTTGCATTTGAAAAAGTTTTATCCTATTTTAACTTTTATTTAATATACTGACTCCTATACGGGGGCAAAAATGGATAAAACTACCCCTGAATTTAACAAAAAATGAAAAAAACTTATAACTGGTTTGTGTTTTCACACAACCAACGATCATGAATCATGTTCACTTATAACGTTTTAACGTATATTCCCTAATTATTATAAGTCCTAAGAAAGAAATTACAATAAATCCCAAAATATAAATTATCCTAAGTCCATAAACCTAAAGTATTCTAAGTTCTTGTGCTTACTCCCACTTTAAATTATTCTAAGTCCCTTAATCGGAAATATTCTAAGTCCATTTCATACCCCTCTCCCCTAAAAACGTCGTTAATATTTCAACCCCTCCCCCCCTAAAACGTCAATACACGGTGATCCCGGGTGGGACGTGAATTTTATTTTATTAGGTGCATCGCTAGTTGTTGATGCTTGTAATCTTAGCTGCGATTGGTTAACTAATAAACAAACAATGCATCCGCTCTGGATCGCTCTGTATTTACCCCCCCCCCCTAAAACATCACTTTTTTACCCACCCCTGCCCGGCATTAACACACACTAACACTATTATATCGTAGTATAAGTGAACGCAACGTACGGAGGTACCATTGATACCAACCTATGAATTTAATTTTGTCATATGACTTTAAAAATACCATGTCCAGCATCGGAAGATCATGTAATAACAAAGATTTTGGAAGAAAAAATTTTGCTTAAGTTCCCTTATGCAAAAAGTTAACAAAGATGCAATAAGAGGGCAGATTTTTCGGAGTCTTTACTTTGCTTTCTCTAACAAGAGACCGCTAACTTTAGGAAACCAAATTACAAATTACTTTCATTAATAATTGAAAAAAACCTCCGATAACCTCCGTTTATTCCAACGGGCCTTCTAGGCACAAGAATACTGTGCACAAGGCTTTTAAATGTAGTTTTTTGGTAATATTGCATTTTAGTTAGTTAGTTAACAAAAACACTTCTTGTTGGTCACAATTTTTTGGTATTAAAGTCATTTTTCAAGCCTTGGATACCGCAATTTTTCTCAATGTTATAGCAATTTAACCAAATGGTCATTTTTGTCCCGAAATGATTAATTTTTAAATTATCTCAAAAATTGCAATTTTAGACAAAAATGGGTTTTATAGGTCTCAACAATTTTCTAAAAGCTTTTTTCTGAAAATTCTTTATTTGTCCTTTAGAATTATTTGTTTGCAAAACATTATTACCTTTCTAATTTTTTATATTAAATTCTCTTCTTTACAGTCAGTAAATTGAATGCCCATTTTTGTCCCAAAATGATCAATTTTTCAATTTGCTGCAAAAATCGTAGTTTTAACATTGAACATGTTTCTAAGGAGGGGTAACCTGTGAATCTGAAAATCAAGTGGGGTCAAATGTCAAAAATCATGTGGGGTTAGGAACTTAAAATATTTTATATTTAGGGACTTTGAATAATTTACTTTGAGAGGCTTAGAAAAATTCTTCTCTCTTCTAAAAAAGTTTAGGGACTTAAAATATACCGGGTTTAGAGACATCTAATAATTTGAGTTGAAGGACTTAGAGTATTTTCAATTTAAGGACTTAAAATAATACAGGTTTACAGAATCTAAATAAATTGGGTTTAGAATCTTAACATCTAGTAAAGGTGATAATTACAAATTATAAGAATAGCGATTTTATTGAAATGTTGCTTAGCATCTATATATATTAAAACTAGTCCTTTTTAAAAGTATAGTTTTCACGTCCTATAATTAGTCTTAGAGCCCAATTAGAGCTTATTGAAAATTTTTCAATTTTGGGGGGGTCATATGGGGGCACTGAGAGCAAATTGGCTAGTTTTTTTCCTTTTCTATGGCCATATTTGGTTTTAGCACCACCAAAAAACCCCGTACCAGGGGGTCTACGCTCTGGTACATAACTTTTTATTTTGTGTGCCTGTGTAATTATAGCCCAATTAGAGCTTGTAATTATATTTTCTTACCCTTTCTTCAAAAAAGGCAGTTAATTAGATAATTTTAGCTCTGCTTCCAAAATATTGCAAAAAAACTAAAATGGGGTAGTTTTTGCTGATCTCATGTCCTGTACTGCCCAGCCACTTTGGACCCCAGATTTCGTATTTCAGAATCAAAGCATACCTACTTTTGTATTCTAATTTTTTTGGTGACGTGTTCTAGAAAAAGTTATGGGTCCCCAAAGTTTTATTTCGGTTTTATTTCAATGAAGTAACCTTCAGAAGAATTAAAAACTTATTAGTTATTAGTTTCAAATCAATTTTTCAAACTGATCAATGTATAAGAATAAAAAAATTCAATGATAATGGAATTATACATAGAATGCATACGGATGGAGTTGCATATTCTTTGAACTAGGTTTAGTACAAAAATATATATGTAATATTAATATTTGAAATTTTACGTTTAGATTTCTTTTTGAATACTAAATTAATTTTAAAACCAATATTTATGTAAAATTCCAAAAAATATTCCTAAAAACAAATAATCTAATGCAACTTGTTTTTCGTAATTTTTTCTAATTCTGCATCCGCCATTTTCAAATTAAGAAAAATCATGCAAAAAAAATGTGTCCTAAAATATATACAAAAAATGAAAATTTTATTATTCTTCATTAAGTATACCTTTTTTTGATGCTATTTACAATACTGATAAGCAACGAGTCGATTTTTTTTAGTATCCAACTTTTACCCTAAATAATGAGTTTCCGGTTAATTTTATAGAAAGTTTGAAATCAAATTCTGAGAATAGAGACTTTTTAACATATGGATACATTTTTAGAAAAATAGATTTTGGTTTTAAAATTAATTTAGAACTCGTAGATAGGCTCTTAAGAGCTCAATTGAGCGTTAAATATTTAATTCAATAAAATTTGGATTAATTAATAAATAATAAAAATCGTAAAGAATTATAAAAAAGCTAAGGCTTTTTTATTTCAGGCACGATCACATATTTATTGAGTATTTTCTCTTTAATAACGTTGATGGGATCCACGCCCTCATAAATTGAAAACTATTATTTATCATTATACACCAAGTCAATAAAAGCATGTAGAGGCATCGGAATGACCTGGGGACCAAATTCCTTCATAAATTGGACAATTTAAAGACTTTTTTATTTTTTAACCTAATGAACTTTTAAGGCACGATTTCATCTATGTATTGCATACACAGGGTAATCGTGCCTAAAAAATAAATTTCAATTAATTTAGTTATTTTCTGGTTATTTTAGATCATTAACCACATTTTGGATGTGTTAAATTCAAAACCAATTCATTTTTTACCATTTTTATTATTTTTTAATAATTTTTTTTGATATCTGAAATCAGTTTTTAGGACATTTCTCTGCAAGTACTTGATGAAATCACTTGAAATTGAAGACCCTACAACTAGATCTTATTTCAAAAAATTTGGTTTAAGGAATTTTTGATTCATCGAGTAGGTTCTGTGATCTTGAGGATACACTTTCTCGAACATACATCCCTACACACAACAAGGCAATATAAGCATTTAGAGGCATCGGAATGACCTGGGGACCAAATTTCTCCACGAATTCGACTATTTAGAAATTTTTCCGTTTTTTGACCTGACAAACTTATAAGGCACGATTTCATCTATGTATTGCATACATAGGGTGATCGTGCCTAAAAATATAAGAATCTTGTCTTATTTTGCATTTTTATGATATTTCACTGATGCAAAGTTTATGCAAAAGTTATGAAATTTATCGCGCGGATAACATTTAGAAGGTTTTTCACCTGTATGAAGCAAAAGTACAAGAATAAACATGCCTTTAGAAATAGCAGATTGGGCCCAAAAACAATAGGTGTCATTAACTCGATAAAATAAACTCAGTTTTAAAAAATGAAAGCATTCCGTTTGATCGTTTTGGCTATATCGTGTCCGAAAGGTGTCGATTTTTGTATCCATTAAGGTAGAGCTTCGCTCTATAATAAATTTAAATGTATAATTGGACAGTTGATAAAAAAAGAGTCTGGTCTAACATTTATATATAATTTAGTTTTAGCTAGAGATATAACATTAACTCTGTAGAAAATCTAGTCCAGTTATTCTGGATAGTGAAAATTTTATACATATTTTTAAGAAATCAAGAAAATTTTACTTCTAAATAATTTTAATAAATCAGCGTTTATAATTAAATAAATATCACTTCTTAATTACAGCTATCACATGCACACGGATTGATTTGAGAATACCTCAAATGTGCGCTATATCTAGTTTGTGTTTACACTGTAAGGCTGCTGCGCTTGAATTTTGCTTGAATGGCTTGAAAATTTAAGCAAATACTTAATGGTGATAATTTTAATTTTTTGCTTTGGGAAATTCAAGCAGCTATTCAAAACTTTGCCCAGCTGTAACAAAGACAAATATTAATTAATTCAAAAAATAAAATAATCATAAAAATTCATGATTTAATTAATCATTAGTACAAAAAAATAATGATTTTATAAAGATTTTCAATAAATTCAAGCAAAGTGCAGCAGCCTGACAGTGTATAAATTATCAGTATCAATAAATGATTATAATAACATATAAACTTAAATAATGTAAATAAATTTAATGGTGAATATAAGTAAGGTCTTAAAAACTTGAAATTTTCGTTGTTATACAAGCCTATACTGGTTACTCGAATAAATATTCTACAAAAGAAAAAAAATACTAGATAAAGAACTGAGAAGGTCAAAAATGAAGCTCAAAAATATTTAAAGTTTTTAGTTAAAATCGGAATATCAAGTATGGATCAAAATTCGTTTGGATACACTCCGATTGGCACTTTCAATTTTGAAGAAAGGTAAATTTTTTACGTATTTTTAAAATTCGTTTTTGAGAAATACATTTCTAAATATGAAAATTTATTAATAAATATGATCATATTAAAAAATTATATAAATAATTTCAGTATTCTGTATTATCTAATGTAGGTTATTTTTTTTAGCTGCTAATTAGTACTCAATCTACGAATTGTGCTTGATAAAATACATTTAAGATTTTAAGGAATCCGAGCCCAGAAAATTGGCAATATTTAGCATGTATTTAATTAAATTTTAATAAATTTATAATTAATGTGCATAATAATAATTAATTAATTAATTAATTAAATAAAATAAGATAAAAAGTATAAGTAAATAAAAAATGCACAGGTTTCATTTAAAATAAAATTTTATTCTTAATTGTTTCGTTTATGTCGATCAGTAAAAAAAAAAAAAATAATCTGAGCATAAATATCAATATAATTACTATAGTTTTTGAAATAACTTTTGGTTCTATATAATCATGTATTGTTCGTATTATACATAAATTTATTTATATTTAAAGTGGTGTAGGTCTTTTTTTTCTTTTATCAAAAAAAATTCGCCGAAATATTTTCAATGGAATGTTTCTCTCACCATGCATTCAAATCAAACAACATCTGATTTTATTTTTTAAAACTGCATAAAACAGTATCTTTTCTGTTTTTTTTTAGTAAATGTGCATTATATACATATATATATTTTTTTTTTCTTTCTATCTTTATACAGAATAGTATATTTTGCGACGATCAAAGATTGACGTTGAATGATGACGATTCGGTCTTTGACTTGTCGCATCGTGAGACTTACCGTCTCTTTATCCTTTTTCTCTTTCACTTTAATCGAATATTTCCTACTTTCTTTACATTTTTAATACATGTTTATGAATTTTAACAAATGCAAGAAATCTATAAGAGAATTTAGAACAATTGATTTATTTTCTTTTTTATTGCTTATTATACTTTTTTACCATTTATTTTAGTTCTATTTTGTTTCTAAATTTAATATACCTAATAAGTTTAACTTAATTGTTTACAAAAAGAATCAATAATGCCCAATAATGGTATTACTATTTTAATTAATTATTAATTATAATTTTAAGCGAGATTTTAAGTTTTTATTTTCAATTTTCCCTCGGTTATTATAAATAGTCAATGTGCCAGCAATGTTAAATGCAGCCAAAAATTTTATCAACACGAGAAGGGTCCACCTCAGTGAAACGTATGTATTTTTGGTCACTGAAACCGGTTTTGAAGGTTTCATCCATTTTTGGATGGCCAGTTATCATTATTTTTAAAAATTTATCTTCAAAATCGTGACAAGTTATCCCGAAAACCATAATTTGGTATCAAAAATAGGCTCGATTATCAATTCTTTTTAATAATTCACCCTATCTTGCCAATTTTATGCTAATTTTTAATGATATAGCGTTTATTAAACAAAACTGGCCATCCGAAAATGAATCTAAAAATATATGCGCTTCACTGAGGTGGATCCATTCTCGTGCTGATAAAATTTTTGGATGCATTTAACTTTGCTGGCGCCTTGAATACGTTTTTCATCTACAGGGGCGGTCGCCCCGGGACGCAAGTGCCCGCGTGACCCTAGATATACGCCGATTTTCCTCTATCTCTCTCTAATATTATAATATACATCGAAAGTCGAAATCGAATTTTTTATAGTTCGATTTTTGTATCGAATTTTTTGTCGTTCGATAGTTCGATTTTATTTGATGAAATTGTTTCGATTTAGTTATTATATTAGTTATTATATTTTTTTACAATGGATTATTTAAATTAAATTTAGGTATTAATATTTTGATATTTCCTAATTAAAAAAAATTTATGTAAAAATATATTGTTTAAATATATATAGTGAAGTGACTAAAAGTTGTATCTGATTATGTATCTGATGTGTGTATTCTATGATTTTCAAAATTTGAAAATATTTATTTTTTAAAATGTATTTAAAAATTTGTTTTATTTGCTACACTTTACCAAGTTAAGATTTTACCAAGTTTGCTACACTATACTAAGATTCTAATGATGAGTTCGAGGATGTGTTACTAGAACTTAAACTAGTCCTTAGTTTTTGTTTTCTACAGTTTATTACTTTAGTAGAAAAAAATTTTGTTTCAAAAACACTACTGATATTATAAGACTGAAGAAAATGAATACTCTATAATATTTTAAGAACCAAATAAAAAAAAAGCTTTCAATTTTCTCAAATGATTATTATAATGGCTATGAAGAAGAAAAAGTAGTCCTTGTTTTTCTACCCGCTACAGTTAAATACTTCTAAAATTTTCAAGCTTTTATCTCATTAAGTTATTATAATTATTACATTTCATTTTTTTCACTTTCTCTGTATCGTTAGGTAAGAATGTTATTAAAATAGAATTTTTTTCTTGTGAATTTATAAATTGGAGCAGACAAAATATTAGGACTAGATTTACTTCTTGCAAGTCATCATTAGAATCTTTTGAGAAAATTTCAAGCTTTTATCTCATTTGGTTATTAAAATATTGGAGATTTCATTTTTTTCGCTTTCTCTATATCGGTAGGTAAGAAATTCTTTTAAAACAGAACTTTTTTCTGTTGAAATTATAAACTGAATCAGATAAAATATGAGGACTAGATTTACTTCTTGCAAGTCATCATTAGAATCTTTTGAGAAAATTTCAAGCTTTTATCTCATTTGGTTATTAAAATATTGGAGATTTCATTTTCTTCGCTTTCTCTATATCGGTAGGTAAGAAATTCTTTTAAAACAGAACTTTTTTCTGTTGAAATTATAAACTGAATCAGATAAAATATGAGGACTAGATTTACTTCTTTCAAGTCATCATTAGAATCTTTTGAGAAAATTTCAAGCTTTTATCTCATTTGGTTAGATTTCATTTTCTCTATATCGGTAGATAACAAATGTTTTTATATCATTATTATTTGCTGGAAAAATTTTTAAATGGAGTAGATAAAAAATGTGGACTAGTTTTACTTCTTGTAAGCCATCATTAGTACCTTTGGTTATTAATATTAGAGATTCCAAGAATTTTCCTTCGTTATAAACTTTTTATACCGGTACAAGAGATGTAATAATTTAAGTATATTGAAATTTAAACAATAATTCAAATAAAAACTTTTAAGACAATATAAGAGGGTAATATTTTACAAGGCTTAAAATAGAAAATAAATAATACATTTTATGGTTAAAAATATTTTATTCAATTAAATTTCATTATTTTTGATAATGAAATTTTTTCAAATGATTCAATGTATATTTACTTCTCAGGCTATTTTACTGTATTTTAGAGATAAAATATTTGTTTGTTTTGGTAAAGTATATAGCAAATAAAAAATTTTTTAAATAGTTTTTAACAATAAATTTTTTCAATATTAAAATATCAACAAAAAGGCATATTTGTTAGAAGACACACATCAGACGCAACTTTTAGTCACTTCTCTATTTTTTAAATAAAATATCTGAAAATATTAATAAATTTAATTTAAATTAAATAATTCAATGTGTTCATCAAAATTAAATTAATCATTTTTTTTACAGCCCGGACACACTACTATTTAAAATTAAAATTAAAAATTAAAAAAAATCCGTGAAAGGGGAAGCTACGATTTTAAAATTTATTTATTTATTTATTGAGAGTCATTAACAATTTAGGTATGCTTAAGCGAAATAATAAGATCTTCTTAAAAAATTTTTTTTGCTAAAAACTTTTCAAAAATTATAATAAAATTTTTTTTATTTTATTGAAATATACTTATGTGAAATGAATGAGATCTCCCAAAAAAACATTTACATGTAAAGTTACGCAAGTGCCTTTAAGTTTTGTCACTGCGCTTATTTATTTTATCTAGTATTTTATTAGGTAAACATTCTATTATCACTATTATTAAACACTGCGAAAGTTTTGAGATCTCAAACAAAACTTTACGCAAGTTATGTGGGCTGATTAATAAAGAAAAAAAAATAATATTACTTATTAAGTAATTGATTTATTGTAGATATAATATATGGAATTTAAAGTACCGGATTAAATATTCTATTATCACCAATTTTTAACACTACGAAAGTTTTGAGATCTAAAACAAAACTTCACGCAAGTTATGGAGGCTGATTAATAAAAAACAAAAAATATTAATTATAAAATTTTAAGATCTCATAAAAAAAAAAAAAAATTCACTTGCCAGGTCTACATAAATAGCCGCTTCCAATTATACCTGGCAAGTGAATTTTTTTTTTTTTTTTATGAGATCTTAAAATTTTATAATTAATATTTTTTGTTTTTTATTAATCAGCCTCCATAACTTGCGTGAAGTTTTGTTTTTAGTATGGCACCTGAAACTAGATTTTTCTAATACCTCTGGATTGCGGGCAACTGGGTCGATTTTCATTTTTTAAAGCGGAAATTGTTTGTAAGGTTGTCTAGTTCAAACGCAAAAAATGCAAGTGCTTGGTCTTTTAAATTTAACCCTCAAAGGGTAAAAAAGGGTCAAAAATCAGTAGCAATAAATTAAATTATTTAAATCAACTAAAAAAGCAATTCAAATTAATTACTGAGGGTACTGATATAAATTTAAACTAAAAAACTTACTGTAACTATTAAAATACAAAAATAATCAATAAATAAGGGTCAAAAAGGGCAGTTCTATAAGATGAAAAATGTAATTTTTATAATATTCAATGAAAAAAATTCTGTGGTGTTTTAGAGGCTCAAATGCAAAATTTATTAATAATTATGTTTTTAATACATATGTATATATTTACATATAAAGGGCAGCCCTGAAGGGCAAGCATGTTAATTACGTTATATTCAATTGAAATTGAAAATTGTCAGGTTTTTAAGGATACGGATGAAGTAATTTCAATAAATATTATGTTTTCAGTAATATGTTCCTAAAAACAAAGGGCAAGCATTTTAATTTCGTTGTATTAAGTTGTAAATAATCTTATCTATAATGAAAATGAAGTATATTATTTATTACTTGCTTTATTGATGTATTAATTGCTATTTGTTTATAACTTTGATCATACAAATGCACAATACTGAATCCTTACTTAAAAACAACAGCACATCAAGAAATCTTGTTTCTGACTAAAAATGTTTCCAAAAAAAATTTTTTTTTGTACTGCGGCCCGAAAGTATACGTATTTCCCGGACGCTGCGCGTCCGGCAAAGACGTATTTTCTCGCCACAATCGCAAAAAAATTTTGAACAATCCTCGGCCATAAACAAAGAATGACCCAAACGCAGTTTACCATCCTCGGCTTCGCCTCGGAAGGTAATTTACGTGGGGTTTGGGCCATTCTTTATTTTTCTGGCCTAGGACCGTAATATACTATTCTTTATTGCATTCAAATTATTGCTTCTTTTCTTGTATATTAAATATGCAAGCAGACCTTTTTTTGTATGCATGTAACGGAAAAATATTGATTGAAAAAAATATTGGTTTCACTAATTTTTTGGAAAACAATAGGAGTAATTCACCTTTGTCGCCAAGATAAATGACGTACGATGAAAAGGTAAAAATGTTTGTCTGCTGTTTTCTTAAATAACTTTTTTTTTAATAAAGATATGAAAATGAAAAAAAAGGCATTTTAAAGAGATTTTAATTGAGAATACATTAATTATGAAAACTTTTATCTTTTGTGCAAAAAAAATAGTGAAATTTTCAATTAAATGGGAAAATTCGCAGAGTTGAAAATTCTTGAAACGATCAAATCTCGTTCTGAAAGTGTAGTGGAGAAAAAAAAAAGATCGGAGATATTTGGGAAATTGCCCTACAAAAGGTTGTTACTAAGTTATTTTCTGCAAGCAGTATATTTTTCCGATAATTTTCCAAAAAATGAAAATTTATTTGAATTTTTTTTAAAAATAGCATGTTTTTGAAAATTTATTGTACTATAAACCAAAAAGTACGCCATGTATTAAGACCAAAATTTCTGGAAATGTAAAAAAATATAAAATTAAATATTCCCTATTTGGATTTTTGGATCCGAATTTTCCTTCTCCCCCCCAAGGTGACCTTTTTAAAAATTAAAATTTTTTTATTTTTTTATTTTTGTCGTAACTTTATTATTATTAATGCTATAAGCCTCTAATTAGTCTCAAATGAAAGATAATTTTTTGCTTTGTAAAAGAGCAAAAATAAATTTTTTTGTAAAACTTACCTGTTTGGAGATAATTGAGGAAACAGATGGCAAATTGTCATACTGTCAATTACAGCGCCATCTTTTACGCGCTTTGTTTACATTGGCAGTGGTCAATGAAAAATAAATAAATTAGAAAATGATTCCCGTTTTATTGACTTTTAAATTGAGCCATTATACATCCTAACAAGTGCAATACTTTTTGAGCTATTAAAGAAAAACTGATCCAAAACACGTATTTTTAGGGGTGAAAATTGCAGTTTTTCACCCGTCATATCTCCTAGGGAAATAATTTTCCAAAAAAGTTGTAAGGAAGTTTTTTTCTTGAAAACGAATCATAAACATGATCCAATGTTTTTTTTTTAATTTTCTTTATCGCCCCATTATGGGGGGCGGGGGGGGAGTATTTTTACCGAGCAAGTTCTGGATTTTTTTGCATATAAACTAGACACCCAAATGAACATATTCAGCTAAAAAAAAGTGTATAAATCAATAGTTACCAAAAATCCGAGGGGTATGCCTTAAATCCCATACTATTTAGATCTCAAAACTTTCGTAGTGTTAAAAATTGGTGATAATAGAATATTTAATCCGGTACTTTAAATTCCATATATTATATCTACAATAAATCAATTACTTAATAAGTAATATTATTTTTTTTTCTTTATTAATCAGCCCACATAACTTGCGTAAAGTTTTGTTTGAGATCTCAAAACTTTCGCAGTGTTTAATAATAGTGATAATAGAATGTTTACCTAATAAAATACTAGATAAAATAAATAAGCGCAGTGACAAAACTTAAAGGCACTTGCGTAACTTTACATGTAAATGTTTTTTTGGGATCGAAAATACACAAATTTTTTTCGTAAACTAACTATTTTATTTATAAATGTATATATATAGGAGTTACCTGTAACAGTGTATTTATAATAATTAAAAAGGTCTTCACTTAAAAGCCAACTATAAATTCTTTCATAAGATATAAATATAGTAAATTGTAAATCTTACTTAAAAAATGTAATGGCGCATCATACACTTGGTATGGCCAATGTATCTTATGCTTAATGATTTTGTAAGAGTCAATGTAAGTTTGCTTAAAATAATTTAGTCAAGTATAAGATTTATATGATAATTATTCAGTTAAAATAAATATTCAATTCAGGCCTTATATAGATTCTTAAATCCGTTTCTCTTGCGAGAAAAGATTGATTACTACATACAACTTCGAGTACAACTTATTAATAAAGCAGACATAAATGTGCGTGCGCAACCATTTTGTTTATTAAATTTGTGTATCCGATTTACCGGGCTCCTGAAGCACGGAAATTGTGTGTTTTGTTCATGAAATAAAGTGACATGCAGCCCAAAACGGTTAGTGGATTAAAGGTTAGTTTAAGATTGGATCTGTATACAATGGTGAGATTAAACTTTTTCAATGCGTAATGCATTTCTTCTTAAGTCACCTAAATATGGTAGAACAAAAATGTTATTATGATCAAACTCAAAGATTTGTTCATTTCTATTATTGTATATGAGCATATATTTTAAAAGTGCTACTTAATTTGAGCCTGGAATCGTAATTTTTTTTTTTTTTGAGGGCATATCGGAACGACCCTTGTTTTCGTGAAGTTTGAACCCTCAGGAAGTCAAAAAAGTCGTGAACAAGGATTCGGTGATAGGTACCAAAAAGATTTTTTCACTTTTATGTCAAAAACCGTGTTTTTCGTATCTGAGCTAGCCCAAATTTTCAAAATAACTTTTTAGGTAAAAAAACTTTTGTAAAATAGATAAGAAAATCTGATTGCCAGGGAAAAACCACTCCAGAAGAAAAAAAATTTATCTTTTTACGATAAAATTTAGCCAAGTTATCGTTAATTTAAGATTTTGCTCAAATTCGTCTTAAAAAAGATTGAAATTTTATTGAAAAAAGCCTGTTTCTGAACTTTAAATATGCATTACTCGCTTGATTTTCATCGTAAAATAATAATTTTATTTTTAAATTGATTAATCTTTCCCTGGAAATTCATTTCTTTAAGAAAAAAATCATTTTTATTGTTAAATAAAAATATTTGATTTCTGAGCTAACAATTATTTGCTTTATTATTGACCAAATTTCAATTTTTAGGTCAAAAACTGTGTTAAGTAAATTTTGTTATTTACAGTTTTCAAAGGCTTTTGACCTAAAAATTGAAATTTGGTGCATAAAGAAATGAATTGCCAGGGAAAAGTGCATCGATTAAAAAAAAAATTATTTAATTACGATGAAAATCAAGCAAGTAATGCATGTTTAATGTTCAGAAACGGGCTTTTTTCAATAAAATTTGAATCTTTTTTAAGACGAATTTGAGCAAAATCTTAAATTGACGATAACTTGGCTAAATTTTATCGGAAAAAGAAAATTTTTTACCTATTTTTTAAAAATTTTATTTACCTAAACAGTTATTTTAAAAATTTGATTTAGCTCAGATACGAAAAATACGGTTTTTGACATAAAAGTGAAAAAATCTTTTTGGCACCTATCACCGAATCCTTGTTCACGACATTTTTTAACCTCCTGAGGGTTCAAATTTCACGAAAACAAGGGTCGTTCTGATGTTAAAAAATTATGATTCCAGGCTCAAATTAAGTAGCACTTTTAAAATATATACTCATATTATATTCATAATTTATTTATGATTTTTTTGTTAATAAAAGAAATTGGATAGTTATTCAAAAGAAGGTCGGTTTTTAAAAAATTTAAATTTTTATTGTGAAATTGTGGATTTGTTGATTTGAAAACTTTATCAACTAGGTTCTTGATAATGTCTAATTTAACAAATGTGGAGTGTACAGATTAATATCTAGCTGAAAAAATCTTTTTTTTAATAAATCAATAAAATACCCAAAGTATTTTCAGAATTCATAATTATTTTAATGTCTGCATAGTTTGATTTGTTTATAAGTTATCAACATGTTTTTGGTACGTGAATTAAATTCCTTTATGAATGTTATTAAGGTATTTATAAATTTGATACCTTTTCAAAAAACTAATTCAATCTCTTGTAAAACCAAATCTACTATAATTGGCAACTCCATAGAAAGTCCATTAATTTGTTGAAACGGAATTTTCGTCAAACTAAAAAAAAACGCTGCCAAGTGATTGGCACTATGGTTCCTCATCAACAATAGCAAAATATTTATAATGGTCTATTTCATCTAATGAAAATGATAATTTGAGATATCAGTATTTCATAAAAAAAAGTTAAGTACCGTATTCCAAAAGAAAAAAAATGTTGCTGTGATTTAATGTTTTTTATTTAACAAATTTTTAGAAAATAATTTTCAATAAACTATGTTTTGATCCTCATATTGCGGACCTAGAAACATTTTTATTGACCTCGAAAACCCCCAGATAATGAGATAATGTAGCAACATTCTATTTTCATGTTTTTGGTTCCACCATCTTGAAAAATAAACGTTTTTAAGGGGGAATGAAAAAGTGACGTTTTTAGGGATGGTGAAAAAGTGACGTTTTTAGGGAGGGTTAAGAATTGACATTTTTAGGGGGGGGGGTGAAAGTGACATTTCTAAGAAAGAAGTGAAAAATTGACGTTTTTAGGGGAAGGGGGTGAATAGGACTTTTCGATTTAAGGACCTTTGGTGCAGAAGTACCTAGGGAACTATGAAAGCTTTCATTTACGTAAACTGAAAAGCTCAATTCATGTTTCGCTAATAATTTTCCAGTTTCCTAACGCGTGAATAGTGCAGGCTTGTGTTTCAAAAAACATTTCTGAATTCGTGTTTTTAGATACTAATTAGACCAAGTCATTATTAAAAACAATAATTACTTTAATTTTATATATTATTATTCAGATGTTAATTTCATAATACCAGAAGAATGCTTAATAATAATTTTCGAATTTTTAACAACAAAAGAAAAAATAATAATAGAACAAGTTTGTAAATTATGGAATTTATTGAGTAAATCATCATGGACAAAAAATAATCTATTAAAACGATAATTCTAGATATTAGTACTTTCATAGAAATAAATTAAGTTCTAGGTCCAAAAAGAAAAAAAATTATTGTGTTTTTTTAATCTTTTTATACAAAAAATTTTGAAAAAAAAAATTTCGAAAAATTACATATCAAATGAAGAAATCCTTTAAAAACGATGATTCTGGATATTAGAACTTTCCTAGAAATAAATTAGGTATTATGTCCAAAAAGAAAAAAAATTATTGTATTTTTTTAATTTTTTTATTAAAAAGATTTTGAAAAAAAAAATTTCGAAAAATTACGTATCACATGAAATAATCATTTAAAAACGATAATTCTAAATATTCGTACTTTCGTAGAAAAACATTAAGTACTACATCCTAAAAAAAAAAAAAATTTGCATTTTTTATATTTTTTGGCGGCAAAAATTTTGAGAAAAAAATTTTCAAAAAATTAAGTATCAGGTCCAAAAAATTACTTTTATAGAGGTTCTTAAAACTAGTACTTCCATGGAAGCAAATTATGTACTACGTTCAAAGAAAAAAAAAAATTGGTGTTTTTTGTATTTTTTTATGAAAAAAATTTTGGGAAAAAAATTTTCAAAAAATTAAGTATCAGATTCGAGATATCGAGTAAAAACCATACTTTCAAATATAAGTACTTGCATGGAAATAAATGAGGTATTACGACCAAAAAGAAAAAAAATTATAGTGTTTTTTTAATTTTTTTATGAAAAAAGTTTTGAAAAAAAAAATTTCGAAAAATTACGTATCCGATAGAGAAATCCTTTACAAATGATAATTTTAGATATTCGTACTTTCATAGGGAAAAATTAAGTATTACGTCCTAAAATAAAAAAAATTTTGGCGTTTTTTGTATTTTTTGGCAAAAAAAATTTTGAGAAAAAAATTTTGAAAAAATTAAGTATCAGGTCCAAAAAATTACTATAAACGATATTTCTAAAACTAGTACTTCCACAGAAATAAATCAAGTACTCCGTTCAAAAGGAAAAAAAAAATTGTCATTTTTTGTATTTTTTGGTGAAAAAATTTTGGGAACAAAATTTTCAAAAAATAAATTATAAGTTTCGATTTATTGAGTAAAAACAATACTTCTAGATATCAGTACTTTCATGGAAAAAAATGAGGTATTACATCCAAATTAAAAAAAAAAAAAAGTACCTCGAGATTTTTTGGTAAAAAAAATTTTGAAAAATAAATTAGGTCTTAATGTCGTGTTGGCTGTGAAATATCACGGGTTACAGTCCAACATACATACATACATACATACATACATACATACATACACACACACACACACACATACAGACTTTTTTTAAAAACCGGTTTTTTAGCTTCCTGAGGTCTCAAAACGTGCTTATATGCCAGAATATCGAAAATCAAAATTTCACCTATCACAAAGGTTCCTCTATGAGGAACCAATAAGGAAGTTACTAAGACATCATATCCTTTAAGAAATTCTGATAATGGTAATTGTTTATGATTTTTGATTTCCCCTTTTCTGTTTATATTGCTAGTTTAACTACTAGTTTTGTATGTATACTATAAGAAATATTGCTGTTGCAGCTAACCTCTATAATTCGAATCTGAAGGGAGAAGCCTGCTATTTAGAATTAAGCGAAATTTTAAATTATCGAGTATTTTATATAATTCGAATTATTTTTAATTTCATAAGTTTTATAATTATTTTTTTCTTTAAATAAGTTTAAAAATAATAATTTATGGTTTTCTTTATTGTAATTAAAAATTTTTAAGAAATTATAATTCAAAACAATATATAAATCGAAAAATTATCTAGAAATTGGAAAAAAACCTCAGTAATTCAAAAATTTAAAAGAAATTTTTTTCGAACTATTTAAAATTTGCTTCGATTTATAAAGTTTTTTTTATAAATTTAAATGGAAGCTGACCCTTAAATCTTTGGAATTAGACTAATTTCGAATTATGAAGGTTAGATTCATAGAGGTTCCTCTGTATATCCGGCTATTTTTTATAACTATGTGTAAAATTTTGGAAAATAAAAAAAAATTGGATTTCTGATTGAAAAAAGAAAAGAAAATAGAAAATAGAAATTTACCGTAAATTGGAAAAATACGATCAAAATAAAATAACATTTTTTAAATTCGATTCTGCGTTTTGTAGCTTAGCCATAAACATCGTCACAAATACAAGAGATAGATTCACTCCCATTGCAATCCAATTCCTCGCGTTTTCAATTCTCCAGGTTAACGTTTACAATATAAGACTATATAGTACAAATTGTATTTTACAGAAAAAGAAAAATAATAATAATAAAAAAAAAGGTAAATAAAAAGTCATGTGAAACAAGGCATGGTGATGTTCGTCCAGGGAGTCATTCGGATAACTGGACTACAATGTGAATATATCTATTTTCTTTATAGAATTCTTTAAAATTTTTTTTTTCTCTTTTAAGGTGATTATATCTATATATTTTTTAAGCATTTATTCACTTGTTTATTTTTTTTTTTTTTTGGTTTTCAATAGGGTTCTCTCAATTTAATCCCATTTCGAAAGGACCACAATTTATTGATTTCTGGGGATTTGCCTTACTAAATTATCTTGTTTAAAAAAACTAAAAAAAAAAATTTCAAGTACGTATAAGTTCAATAAAAATAAAAAGTATAAAATAAATATTATGTGGAAAAATTTTTATTTAACTTCATAAAATTAGGGAGTTTTTTAGTGAAATAATAAAAGAAATTTGGTGACAATACCATAAGCACGTATTCAATTCCCTTATTTAATATTTTATCCACTTTATGTTTACAATACGATCTGCTATAATTTTTAAGATCCAATCGAGTATTAAATAATTTTTGCTGTTTATAGTTGATAACTATAAAAAAATATTGAAATTTTAAAAAGTATACATATAATTATTTTAAAATATAAAGTAATATACGTTAATTTATTTAGTTTATTCTTGTTTTTGAAAAAAAAATTGCTGGTGATATGGCCTTCCATATATAAATTTCACTTGCTCTTCTTATATGTATTTTATGATCTTATTAATTTTTATGTTTACGTAACATGACAGATCATTATATTGTATAAATTATCCCATGTGCAGTATTAAACTTGCATAAATGAATTTTTGATCTTTTTATAAATGTTTCTTACCACTAATGTTTTTTTAATGCTGGATAATAAAAGAGACATTATATATATACATTAGGGTGTTTCTTATTTCCCAAATTGATCATGGAGGGAAATATTGGTTCAAATATGATACTTCAGGTCAGAAAACTATTTTCTTTAAAAAAAACATTTTTACGATTTGTAAACGAAAATTGGTAAAAATCAGGAAAAAGGTTATAAAAACGTTTTACGAAGCTTTTGGAAGTTTTTCCAAAAACTTTTTACTCATTCATAGTAAAAAAGTATCTAAAAATGACTGTAAATTATAACATATTTTATGAAATTAATTGAAAATTTACAGTCGTCTCCAAAGCAAATATCCACGCCAACTGCAATTTGAGTGTTTTATTAATTGAATTTTTATTAATTGATTTCTTGTAAAAATGAATATTTCTTATTTCAGTGAAGAGGCAATAAAAAATTGACTTTTATAAATGGTCAAAATACCAAACCTCTTATGTTATAATTACAGTTTTTTAAAGATATTTAAAAGCTTACAAGCTTTTTGAACATTTTACTGGTAAAAAGTTTTAGTAAAGGTTTCCAAAAGTTTTGTAAAACGTTTTTAAAACTTAGAACCTTTTTCCTGATTTTTACCAATTTTCATTTGCAATTTGGCACACTAAATTAACCTTTATTTAAAAATCTTTTTTTTAGAAAATAGTTTTATGACCTGTAATATCATATTCGAGCCGGTATTTTTCTCTACGGTCAATTTGGGAAATAAGAAACACCCTAATACATATATATCTATATATATAAAGTAAAGAATTAATATAAATGTATCTTTCATATTTTATTTTATGGGTTATTAGTGCAATGTTGAATTAATTTCATGTAAATGGTAGCATTAAGTATTGCTTATTATTATCGAATTACTTGAATTTTGCAGTTTTATTGCAATAAAATTCGTTGTACTGAGTGTGTGTAGTTTTTTTATATTAGCTCTAGTTGCCTTAATTAAGAGCTGGAAAGTTTTGTTCCAAGCGTGGAAGATAAGGGTATGAAAATGAGAGTTGTAAGATGCTCCATAAAGTTCTTACTAATCCAGTAACTGCAAAATCCGTAAGAACCTTCTGTACCCTTTGCGAAGGAAATTGAACTAAAAAGAAACAAGAAGGCTAGCTGGAGTTATCTCAGATTTGTAACATGTAAAAAAATTTCGTGCTTAAATGTTATTTACTGGCCAGCTTACGCAAAGAAAAGCAAGATTCACCTGTTAAAATGCAACCTTATTGAAATAATAGCAACGTAAATGATCCCGACCAAGCCTAATTAATTGAATAAGTTTATATAAATGTATGGAACATAATGCTGACGATTGCAAAAGATGCGAGCAATTTAGACGCCTCAAACAAGCAGTCAGGAAGCTCCATTTCTAGTAATCTGCTTACTTAACATGGTATTCAGACAGCCCAACTCAGACGAAGGGTCGGTCCACTCAGGACACAGTAACTGAGATATATTTTTAGGCAAGTGCCATTTTCATTAATAAAAATACCTTATTTAATTGGAACCTATGATCCGAAGAAAAGTATAAAATAATAGATTTAAAATAATAATGTGATTTTCTTTGGAAATAAAATAAATTTAGTAAAAGTTGTAGATACATGTAATTATCGTGGTATATAAGTGATAGGTATGTTTACATATATTGTCAAGAAAAGTATAAATTAATACAATATAATTGTAGTATACATCTCTTATTCTGTTCGTCAAAGTTTAAATTTCACACATTTTTATAAAAATATAAATATATAAGGAAAAATGGTAACACTATCTTGAAGATTTCATTTAAACATTTGACGTGATATGTAAGTTTTCTCGTTAAAGAATTCCTTGCCACAGGGCATCAAGAACAGAAATACGGCTTGTTAAAATTCTCTAAAGTATCTACGCAGCTGATCGAATAATCTTTATATTGAGTAAAAATAAATAAATAAATAAGTTTAAAACACACGCACATACACACAATTTAAATTTATTTATATTTAATCAAATTAATATTGTCATGAATGTAGTTTTTACACTTATTATTTTCATTTTTTTCTTTTTTAATTTAAAATTTTATAAACATACATTATTAAATAAAGTAATCTTTGTTGTGTCTTAAAAAATTACACTGAGAAATTTTTTTACTTGAATTTTAAAATATTTATTTTAAATAAGTCAAAATGATAAATCTTGATAAATGTGAACCTGTATGGTGAAAATTAGCCATGTAAATGGAAAATTAAACAAAGCAGACTTCCAGTATTAATATAGCCTGCTGACGAAAGGAGTAGAAAGAAGTAATAATCCAGTATAAGCCTAAATTTCAAATAATTTTGTATTGTGGGTTAAAATAGAACCTAAGTCATGCATTAAGAAACTTTTTAAGAGGAAAATCAAAAGTTAAGTTAGATTTTGAAAAAAAAAAACTGATATTGCCTCAAAAATGAAAATGGAATTGTTCATTTAAGTATAAAAATGAACCTTTGAAAGAAAAGCTAATTAAAATAAAATAATGGTCTCAAAATATTATTTAGAATTTCTTATTTCCTGAAGCCATGTTTTTTTTCATAAAAATGTAAATTCATCTTGGTTAGTCATTTGTATTATTAAAAATTCTCATTTACTTGGGTGTTTAAATATTTTTTCCTTTTTGTTTCAACAAGGGTATTCTTTCTGCTCATTTTAATTTAATATTTGTTTTAATATTCAAACAACTTAATTTTGCAGTGTACTTATGAGAATGAAAAATAAACGTGGTATATTGCCCAGTCGTGATACTATAATTACTTACTTTCACGAAGTTTTATATATATATATATATATATATATGAAGAAAAATATACAACTTGTAATTTATATTCTTTAGATTGTAGTATATAAGAAAGAAGGTTTGAAATATTATGTCGCTTGAAACAAAACAACTTCATCATATTCTTTAATATTTTTTTTTTTTACCTTTTTTTCAGAGAACTGTAATTACATCCCATTTAATATTCATAATTTTATTTACAAAATTTCCTCATTTTTTTTTTAGTGAATAAATTTATCATATTTTATAATGATAGTTTAATCAATGATTTTAATCATTTGATAAAATTTAATTTATTTTAATTTAAATAATTAATTTTTTGCATTTTTATTATTTATTTATTTATCATTTTTTTATTTTTAGCAATTTTTATTCATTTTTAATTAACATTTTATCGAATATAAATTTTATTTTTTTTTCCGGGGTGACACGTTTTAAATAAATTGTTTTTTCGAGAGATATTTGAATATGTAAATTAAAGATTAATTTTAAAAAAGCTGGATAAAATTCAGAAAAAAAGACTTCAAATTAAAGCTCTGGAAAAAGCTCTATTGAAAAAAAGTAATCGAGCAGATTACTAATTTCAGATTTTTTCGAAGTCCATAAATATTTAAAAAATATATTTATTTAATTAGAAACAAAATTTGCAATAACCCAAATTATTTAGCAATTACTTTCAGAAATGATTTTTGAATCACCAAAGAACTTTTAAATCACAAAAAAGTACCTATAGAATTGAGAAATCTACTAAAAGGAATTTAATTTTTGAAAAATAAACAATTTATGCCCAATAAACCTCAAGTTGGCTGTCATAAATAATAAATTAAAAAATAATTATTTATTTTAATACATAATATTCTAATAAATTAAAATAAGTTAAATAATAATTTATACTTAGTTCATTAAATTATATTGGTACAAATCTAGTAGAAAATTGGTTAACTAATCTCTGAAACTTATCGTAAAACACGCATAATGTATACTATATTATGATTTATAAACATAACATGCATTAAATAATTCTCAAAGGGGGAGCAATAATAATAATAGTTAATAATACAGTATAAATCTCTTTTATATATGAATTATCGATTGACACCCACGCAAATATACGATATTAAAGAGTAAAAAATTTTCAAAGTGGGGAGATATAGGGATGTATTTCTGGTTTCTATAGCAACCGGAACCTGCGCCCGGTACCAAGGGTCGCTTACCTTAATACCCTGGAATTACGGAACGTGATTTTAGTATATTCTCTGTATTGAGGACGTTTTAGTATTATATATAGCGACGATAATATAATTTTATCTATATAAACAAGCGTTTCTCCCTCCAGGCATTTATCTCAAGTATATATACATTAATTCTCCCGCTTTTATATTCCGCCATCTTTGCCAAATACGGCTAATTCATTGGATAGTACGATGGAAAACGCGGGTGATGTACCCTCTCTTCATATATATATAGGAAGGAAAAGCCATATTATTATCCCGGCTATATATAAACGATCGAATCAACGCCGAGACTCGTTAGATGAAAATTGCTAGGCATTAACTTGATACTATATGATATCTATATCATCATTTCATGGATATTGCAGGGGATGAATAAAGAAAAAGCTTTTTGAGCTTTAAAAGCACTATTAAGCTTTCAAGAATATAGACGAAAAACTATATAATCCGAAAATTGAACTGTAAAAGATCATCATGTTCTAGAAAATAAAGTTGTAACGCCATTTTGATACCCTTCATTTGATTGACTGTAAACGTGCTTGCAAAGTTAAAATTTTTATAAATTCTGTTGTTGTTTTTATCGCCCATAGTTTTCTGAATATATATGTCTACTGTTTTTTATATATTGATCTGCAGTGGACCTATTTGAATATTTTGTCATAAATTTACTCCACGAATTATTCCGGAGTAATGATTCTTTTTTAAAAATTGGTAATATTATTTTACTTTGTTGTAAAATTTTAGTCCTTGTAAAATAATAATTTTAATTGATAAGATTATTTATACGTACTCTTGTACTAGAGTAACAACATTTAAAATTTGCATTACGAAAAATGGAAAATAAGTATTAGATGAACTTGGCCATCAATTAGTGAGTTATTGTATCTGGAAGTATAAATTTTTATTTAAAGGCGTAAGGCCAAGAATTTTTTTTCAGTGTAGGTTGTCTTTCGATTGAGCTGTAAGTTTGCACAGGTGATCAAAACACATTTACTCACCATATACTCACCAATTTATACGTCTTAAAATCGTGTTCAGCCAACTCTACAAATTTTTGAAATTTTGGACCGATTTTAAAGCTCCCAATGACCAACTTTTGCTTCATAGTATAAAAGCATGAAGAAATTGTTATTAATAGAAAACAGTTTTTGATCGAAAATTTCCCTGGATATCCGAATTCTCAAACTATTTTTTAAAATTTTCATATGGAAAATCGGGAAATTGGAAAATGTGAGCCATTCTAGCTGTAGCTCATAGCTCAAAACCGATCTCAAAACCAAGCTCAATAACCCGTCACTTCAAATAACTTCAAACTGGAAATCTTTCCCATGGAATCAGCCTTCACTTATTTAAAATATTTATATAATATTTGAAAAATTGTAAAATTGTAATTGTATCTGTGTAGACTCACATTTTATTTCGCTGGCTAGTTGAATTTCACTTATTGCTAGGAGATTTTTTTTTCTTCCTCAAACGATTGCAAATGACTTAAAGTTGTTAAGAAAATAAAAAAAAATATTTTTTCTCATTAAAAAAAAAAATTTTTAACACGCAGCTCACATTATTCTAAAAATTATGAAATTTTTTTTTTAATTTTCTTTATGTTTTAGATCATTTCCACTCGTTTATCAAGAAAAAAAATTCCGGTTTCGAAAAACAGTATTCTATTTACAGCGATCGAACTTTTTTTTCAGTATATAAAACCTTGTATAACAGAAAAGCTTTATTGTCCCGAAAACCTTGTCCTAGGTAAAAATATAAGTCAACTAAATACAATAAGAACACTATATTTTAAAAGTTTTATGAAATACAAGATAATAAATTTAGTTGTATTAAAGATTTTAGTATAGTTTTTTTGAAATAAAAATTTAATTCATAATCACCTATTCTTAATAAAATATACGAATTTAACAATACATGCTGACTGCTTTAATATTAATTTTAAAAATGTCTACCTACTTCGAAATAAAATAAAAAATCATAATTACAATAAATATTTATTTTTTATTGGTTTTTTTTTTAAGAAATTTTGTAAATTGGGAATTTACGAGAATCTTTAATTTCTTAAAAAAAGAATCTTTAAATAAGACATAAATTTTTGTAAATCAAATATAAAATAAAAAAGAAAAAATTAAATAAATTTGATAAAATAAAAATATTTTAATAGTAGGAGTGATTTATACATAAATTTTTATTTTATTTCCAAAAATAAGTAAAATCATAAAATATTTTGATTTCTAATAGAAATAATTTTATAGTTTACGTAATTTTAGTGTAAAAAAGAAAAAAAAAAAGACATCTATAAAATTACAAGAAAAAATTTTACGACACTTATGTTGCCTTATAGTTTATTTGAAAAAAGTATAAGTTTGGTGTATTATAAAAAGTAAAAAACCCTTGAAATAGCTTTTCTCAAAAAATGTAAAATAACTGAAAAAATCATAAAGCATAAAAAATAAAAAATACAATATCCAATAAATGTGCATAGATTTATAAACATAAAATTTTAAGAATAACCGGGTTTCCAGTAAATTTTCCCGCATCAAATAACATGAAAGGGGAAGAATCAAAAAAAAAAAGAAGCTAAATAAAATTGTCGAATGTTTTATCAAGAATAAAAGCAGTAATAAAAGACCTATGTCATTTGTCACTTTTATTATATCGAAGTCATATATATTGGATTTTCTTTTGTATTATATAATCTAGAGATCTATTTGGATCCTTTAAATATTTTTCTATACAAATGTTCTTTTTTTTTGCTTCATTTTTCAAATACCATATAAATAAAATTTGTATTTTTTATAATTCTAATTTTTTTTTTTCTTTATGTTTATTATTTTGATGATAGCATAGTGGAAGTAATTTTTTATTTTTAATATACCTATAAAGTAAATCCATTTCATGGTAAAAAGTATTTTAGTTTTGCTGATTATTTTATTTTTATGCATGATTAAGTAAAATTAACTCGGCGCTATAGAGGAGTAAAAATATTTTTTCGTCAAAAATGTTTTTTTTATGAAAACTGTTACAAAAAAAACTTATAACTGGTTTGTGTAAACACAACCTAAATGCATGGAACATGTTTACTTCCAAATGAGGACTAGATATAATACAAATGTTACTCAACATTACAATACAATTTTCTATTGTTGTAATTTGTAATTATCACCTTACTAGTTGTTAAGATTCTAAACCCAAACTATTTTGATTCCCTGAACCTGAATTATTCCAAGTCCCTAATTATATATTAATACACAAGAGATAGAATGTACGTCATTATTCGACGTTTATTTATATAGAGTTTTTTAAAGCCGGCATAGCTGGTCGGATGATAAGTGTCGGATGATGGGGTACATTCTCGAGTCTCGTGTGTATTAATGTTTTTTATCCACTTTTAGCCTTGGAAAATATGCAAAATGCACCTGCATGCTGGAAGAACTAAAATTTTTAAAGTACTTTACATGGAAGCTAGACTCCCTTGGAAAACATATAGTATAAGCACCTGCCATCTAGCGGTTATATGTCGAACGCAACGAACAGTGGTTAGAAAAACTAGTATACGTCAAGTTGTATGCTAACTATGGCTTATTCAAGAGATGGAATAATAGAGATATTATTTTGCAGTAGCAGTAAGGCTGATTCCAGACGGAGCGCTTAACTTCGAAGTTATCTTAAACCTGCGTTTAAAATACATTGCGTAGTATATACATATATGTAATATAACTACAGAGTTAACGCTAACTGTGAGTTTACAGCGCTCCGTGTGGAACCAGCCTAAGCAATAGTTATACACATATTTTGTATAAATCGACACACGCAGACATACGCATGAAAGTGCTTTAATAATTTTAGTTATTCCAGCATAGTATATAGGTGCATTTAATGTATGCTTTCCAGGGCTAAAGTGGATAAATCGATATTATTCTAAGTCCATAAACCTGTATTATCCTAAGTCCTTAAGCCCAGATTTTTCAAAGTCTTTTAAAAGTATTTTATTTATTTATATATACTTACCTAATTATTCTAAGTCTTATTTGACCCCCCCCCCTTAAATAGGACAAATTTGACCCCCCCCTAAAAAGGACAAATTTGACCCCCCCCCCTTAAATAGGACAAATTTGTCCCCCCCCCCCTTAATTTTCAAGTTCTGAAGTACCCCCTCCCTATAAACATGTTCCATGTTAATAAACTACTAGCGGGCAATAATGACAACAACGTGGAACATTATCAGGCCAAGCATTATCTGGAGAATTATCAGGCCAAGAACATCTGGTATTTATTTTTTTTTTAGTCATTACCATACAAAGAATTTGTTTTATTTTTCTTCATTAAGGGGCCTCTCTCAAAATTGAAATTTTTTTTTTCATTTTTTTTTTATTTCATTATCTTATGTTAAAACATTTGAAGAATCTATAAAACAAATTTCAAGCAAAAAAAAAAATATGTTTTTTAGATATTTTGATTTTTATGGGCCGTAGTCATATGAAAACATAAGCATTTAAAAACTTTAAACGCGTTTTTCTCAAAACTACTTTTTAAAATCGGTTCCCACGCTAGCTCAAAAACGAATTGAGCTATCAACATGAATTTGGTTTCATTTTTTTTATTATTGCAACACCTAGTGTGTGAACCAACAATATCAGCTTATTATGCATCAAAAAAAATTTTATTGTCCGTTTTAGGTGAATTTTTCAACGTCAAAAACTGTATTTTTTGTTTTTGGTTCACCAAATGGTTAATTTTTTGTATTTTTTGCTAAATGTTGGTTCACACACTAGAGGACACTTTTGAGATTAATATACCTTTTTATTTTTTTGTTTTGATGCCTACAATAGGCGCTATGATGGGAACCGTTTTTTAATTTTTTTTTCGAGCCTCTACTTTCACGCCATCTACAAAATGTAAAAAAAAAGCAAATGAAACAAAAATTTTTTTCTGTTATCTAGAATAGTTTTGTAATTATTTAAAACAAAATTTGTAAACTTTTATAATAAAACAGCTGAGAAAAAAAATGTTGAAAATCCTTTAAAAATCGACACAATTTTGAGACAGGCCCCTTAAAGAAATTTCTTCTAAAATCAATGTAACTATCAACTAGGGTCATTCTCACACGATTTACGCATATTCTACAGTATAGATCTTGAGGGTTGTATATGATGATAAGCTAAAAGATCATTTCATAATTTATTACCTGATCTTTGCCTCTTTCGAGGTTATGGATTTTCACGTCAACTCATCTAAATTGTAATTTGTTACTGAATAAAATTATATATTCATTACTATACACAGATTTTCACAAAATAGAAAAACATATTCAGGAAAAAAAAAACACTGAAAAATAATTTTTTCAAAAAATATATTCATTAGAATTTGGACAATTAATAGTAGGGATTCAATGAGGGAAAATGGACACTGGGAGTCCAAAATAGATCTTGAACTGCAGACAGCTTTACATGGAGCAATTTTTCCTATAAAGGCAAATAGACTCCATGGAGCTAAAATGATATTCTCTTGTAAAAATTGATTCCTAGGGCTGAAACTAGTTTTTAGACGTATATAACACAGGCCCACAAAAAAAGTCGAAAACCAGAATGTAGACCTGACTGACTATACGTTTTTTGGTGTTTTAAAACTATATTTACCATTAAAAATTCGATTTGATAGTCCAGTTTCCTCTCAGCACCCCCCTGTATGCTCATGGGGCGGGGGGTTAAAAATAAGTTTTGTATAAAAATTTAAAATTAGTGCATATTCTTAGATATTTTGGTGTAAAAAAACTAAAAATATTTATACGAACTTTTTTCGATCTCCATATCAGGCCCTAAAACACTCCTGGTATCGGTAATTAGATCCCTTTGGGGTCAAAAACTGGTTTTTACTAAAAATTTAAACTATTGCAAATTCTTTGGTTTTTTTTTTACAAAAACTAAAAATATTTATTCGAATTTTTTTCAAACCCCGGTAAACCCCTAAAATACCCCTAGTATCGGTTACCATACCCTCAGTAACCCAAGAGGTCAGAAACCCAAGGGGTATGGTAATCGATACTAGGGGTATTTTAGGGGTTCACCGGGGACCTCACTCACTCGATGTTGTTCACCACTCCTCTAGGGGTCAAATAATGCATTTTTGTAAGATTTCAATTTTAATACATATTTCTAGCTACTTTGGAGTATATACAATGTAAAAATTTTTATGACAACTATTTTAAATGCTTATTTCAGGCACAAATCCAATCTTAGCTCATTTGTTAGGCGGTCAAAAATTTGTGTTTTATAAAATTTTAATATAAATTGAAAAATATTTAGAAATTTGGTATATTAGATCTAAAAATTTCAACTATCAGATTAATTTTGCTGCAAGAAAACACCTAAATCAGTCAGTTATTTCAAATTTTTACAAGAAATCAGTATGCGGAAAGTTTGAAACAAGTAAGAATCGCAGAAATTTTTCTTTACATGACGTAAAATATAAATCTTAATCTAATTTGCAGGTTATAAATGGGATAGAAAAAGTTTTAGTTCCAAACAGTATTTCTAATCGATGCAGGACAGTGTTGTATCGTCAAACATCCAATACCAAAACAAAGTGATTAATGGAAATGACAGCTATGTGTAATGAACCCAGAGCTAATGAACATTTGCATGACTACATTTAATTGTATGATAAGCTCTAAGCATGTTAAATATTCAAATGCCATATCATTTATCCCACCAATTTATAATAATCATGTTAATATTTAAGGTAATATTGAACATTAAAATGCAAGCGTAGTTCCGGTTATGGATGAAAGTAAAATGGTTGTTATTGAGGATTCAGTTGCGAATGAGAGTGATATGAATGTTAGTGAGAATTCAACTATTAATGAAAGTGAAATGGATATTAGTGAGAATGCATAACAGTCAGAGAGTGATATAGATGTTGATGACAATTCTGAAGATTTGTGCAGTACTTACAGTCATTCTGAAAGTGATGAAGATTATAAGAGTAGCAAAAAGAATGGCCTATAACACTATGGAATCAAGCAAAATTAAATGACTTTGTCAGGAACTTAGGATTACCCAAGATGCTGCAGAATATCTTGCTTCAGAACTTAATCATGTTGACTTAAACATGACAAAACATTCATCAAGTTCCTACTATTGCGATCGAGACAAATGTTTTTTCATTTTTTAAAAAAAGAGAAGACTCTTATGTATTGTACAGATATCAAAGATCTTATTAACAGCTTTGAGCCCGATATATAAAAAATGAAGAATGGAGACTTTTTATTGAGTCTTCTGTACGAAGTCTAAAGGCTGTCCTAAAATGTCCTCTTACATAATACCAATGTATTAGGCCATTCCGTAAATATGTCGGAAGAATATGAAACAATGAAATTAATTCTTGAAAAAAATAAAGTATAAAGATCACAATTGGAAAATTTGCGGGGATTTATCTTGTTAGGGCCACAATCAGGGTTTACTAAGTATTCATTCTTTATGTGTATGTAGCCCGAATCATTATACAAATAAGGAATGGGCTGTTAGAGGTTTTTTATCTCAAGGTACCGCAAAAATCATTCATAAACCCTTAGTACCACCTTACAATGTGCTTCTCTCTCCTCTCCACATAAAACTTAGTTTAATAAAGCAGTTGGTCAAAGCATTAAATAAGCAAGTGAGTGAAGTATTTAAGAATATCCACAAAAAAATTCCCGAAAAAAACAGAAGCTAAGATAAAAGGAGGTGTTTTTGATAGTCCTGAAATTCTCAAACTTTTTTGAGACCTTGAATTCATCAAATGTATGGAAAATAAAGAGAAAAATGCTTAGGAAAGTTTCAAAAGTGTAGTTTAACATTTTTTAGGTAGACACAAGTGACAATTACAAAGAGGAAATAAAAAAGTTGCTTCAAAATTATAAAGAGCTTGGTTTCTTAATGAAAATTAAGAAGAATATGCACTAATTTTTTTAAATTTTTTACAAAACTTATTTTTACCCCCCCCCCCCCCTCCATGAGCAAGGCGGTGCAGGGGGGAAACTGGACAATCAAATCGACTTTTTGACAAAACGTATAGTCAGTCAGGTCTACCTTCTGGGTTTCAACTTTTTTTTAGTGAGCCTGTGTAATGAATTTTGGACAATGAAAACACCTCAAATTGATGAAAGTTGCCCTCTTAGAACAAAATGCATACCTTAAGGTTAAAATGAAATTCTCTTGTGAAAGATAATCCACGACAGTTGAAATGTGTTAATTGGTCCAATATGGTAAAAAAAAAATAAAATATACAAAAAACCAATAAAAGCTATTATTAAATAATTGAAAATTTGAAAGTTATAATTTAAAATTTCAAGTAATTTGTATTTATAATAATTCGTGTATATACTCTGAAATAAAATATAAATATTTTTATATAATTTAATTATGTAATAAAATTTTAAAAACAAAATAAAGTACGAAATTTACTTCAGTCAATATAATTTCTCAAAAATGTTGTACTTTTTTTAAAAAAATTATATATAATTATTGATGTTTATTTTTCAGAAATGTAAAAGGAAATAATAAGTAATGAATATTTTTATATATATATTCGTAAGGTATGTATCATTGCTAAATTAAATTGAGAGAAAGAAATCGTAAAAAAAAATATAAGAAAACAAGAAGCTAAAAGTAAATAATAAGTATTGTTATAATTTTGCCCGATAATTTTTTTCATAAAATTGTAAATACTTTAGCCAATATATAACCATCAATTTTTTTTACGATTTATTAAATTTATAAAATTATTGATTCAGGATGTGCTTCTGTATCAGACTCTTTCTAAAGGTTGTATTTCCGGTTACTTGGTGATAATTATGATTTTTTTGATTTATGTATATAACTTAAATAATTTTTATCATTATTTATTGAAAAAAAGTTAATAATATAGAAAAAAAATATAAAATTGAATGATTCTGAAGGCTACAGGAAACTGTTAATATTTGTTGAAAAATTCTTTTATCTAACAGTGAAAATTTAAGTTACTTCCTTCACTTAATTTTATTGATAAAACTACTATACGGTAAACGTGAGTTTTTAACTCTTAATTTTAAGTCTTAATTTTAAAAATAATAGCTATAAAATAATAGAATTTACTATTTATAAGAAAATTATTTTACACTAAATTTTTACGCCCTTGATACTTAGTATACTATTAGCGATTTCCGAAAATTGTAATAAATGAATATGCAAAAACGGAATTACTTGTCAGCAGCCAGAAAGCCATATACCCTGAAAAACAAAAATCTTACACGAGAAGCTGAAAAATGACAATTTTAAAGGAGGGAAGGCCTATAGCTGTTTTTAAACAAGTGACAAAAAATGGGTTTTGACTACATTCTTAAATTTGCAAAAACTACCAATAAAAAGGGGTATTTTTTATTTACTCCAACTTTAAGTATCCAGGTTTAGTAAATAAAGGTTTCTTGGGTCACTGATCACGAATTTTAAAAATTGTCGCTTCACCCTTAAATTAGCAAAATCCACCTCTAAAACCTGTATTTTTTATGTATTTCTCGTATTTGTAAATTTAAGGTTAAGTGCCAATTTTAAGCCGACAAAATCCTGAAATTCATAATTAGGGACCCCAAAAACCCCAGAGGTCCAAATTTGGACGCTGAAATTTCGAAAACAGCAGAAATACCTCTTTTTCAGGTAGTTTTTGCTAATTTAAGGTTGAAATATTAATTTTACATAATAGTATAGGCCTGGAGCATGGTTTTATTTGCGATTTTTTTTGAAAGCATGTCCATGGAATTTTCCGACGGTAATTTTAGTTTTTGGGGTCGCTGATTCCAAATCCGAAGTCCGTTTTGACCTAACGTGGTCCAATTTTGCGTAGTTGCCCATTTTAGGTCATTTTTAACGTTTTTTTGCTATTTTTTGTTAAAATTTTTAATATATTACCATTTTTCTCATACTACACTATTGTTTTTTGGGTCTCTATACCTAATTATTATATCTACTCATACAAAAAAAAATGGTAGCCCTTAATAGGGATTCTTAGGCTATTTTTCACGCTTGTTGGGCTAATTTTAGCTATTTTTATGAAATAATACCAATTTTTATCTACAGCTTCTGGTTCTGAATCTCCTATTATAGGCCACTGGACATTATTTGTTTAAAAAAGATGTGTTATTTGCGTTTAGTGACCCGAAAGCCACAAGCTGTAGAAAAAAATTGGTATTAGTTCATAAAAATAGCTTGAATTACCCCAAAAACGTTAAAAACAGCCTATAAGTGCCTATTATGGGCTACTGCGCCGTTTTTAGATAATTTAAAAATAATATTCGTAATTAACTACTTTAAAATACTCAAAAACCAGAAGCTGTAGATAAAAATTGGTATTATTTCATAAAAATAGCTAAAATTAATCCAAAAAGCGTGAAAAATAGCCTAAGAATCCCTATTATGGGCTACCATTTTTTTTTGTATGAGTAGATATAATAATTAGGTATAGAGACCCAAAAAACAATAGTGCAGTGTGAGAAAAATGGTAATATATTAAAAATTTTAACAAAAAATGGCAAAAAAAACTTTTAAAATGACCTAAAATGGGCAATTACGCAAAATTGGGCCACGTTAGGTCAAAACAGACTTCGGATTTGGAATCAGCGACCCCAAAAACTAAAATTACCGTCGAAAAATTCCATGGAAATGCTTTTAAAAAAATCGCAAATAAAACCATGCTCCAGGCCTATACTATAAAGAAATTTTCAAAATTCGTGTCTAGCGACCCAAAAAAACCCATATGAACCAAATCTAGACACTTAAAGTGGAAATAGATTTAAAATACCCCTTTTTAGGGGTTGTTTTTGCAAATTTAAGGGTTTTCCTCCAATATCTTCTGAAAAAAACCTCGAAATCCATGATCAGCAACCCAAAAAAACTATAGTAGACATATCTCTATAGCTAATGATGGCCATATAACATTAACCGCGATTCGACTTGAGTAATAATGTTAAATACATAGATACAGGTAAATACATTTCTGAGTCTTTGACTTACAAATCATTTGATTGCTGTTTCATCCGACCACAAAATAAGATTCATCTCAATACTTGAATGCCATTTTGTTATAAGTCAAATTAAGTACCATTATTAATTACATTGATGTATGTAAGGATTGCATAAATTAAAAAGTCTTTATATCTAAATAAATAATGGATTATTGTAGCCACTCATTTTTATACATTGAAACCATATTGATAAATACATTCCTCCTATTTTTATATAAAATGATTCTAATGAGTAAACATTCTACAAGCAATATTTTTGAGTCAATATTAGATAGAACAACCCATATACAAAAAAAAATAAAAAGATATTTTTGTAAATTATGTAATGAATTATTACCTCCTATAAGTAAATATGTTATTAGGTCTCATTATAAGTTAGTATGTATATTATTTTTTATGCAAAAAAAAAATTAATAAATTCATGAATATTTAATATTTTGACAAAATCTTAATTTTCTCTGTTTTATAAATTTCACGTTTATTTAACAACAAGATGATGTAACGCAATTTATTTTAATGAAATTTAATCCTGTTTTTTTTTAAACCAATGATAATTAAATGTGTAAAGAATAAAATAAACAAAACTATGTATGATTCAATTAAACTATTATAAATGATTGATTTAAAATTTCATATTATGGAGGGTAGGCGTATTATTGTCACTGATCTCCAATTCTTTTATACATTGATCCTACGCCTGAATAAACATTGAGTTATAGTGTACAATATATAGTAAAAGCATCTCTCTATCTCTATATTGTAGACATTATCAATTTATGTTTATGTGGGAAGTTGAGATGATCTCAACTATATTTGTTTAATAGAGCTTATTGAGCTACTATATATACAATATAGGGATGATGTGAATTGAAATTAAATTGCTCGTGACGATACTATTATGTTCTTTCATGTGAGCTTGTGGCTAACTACTGTTTATATAATATATTTACTACTACTACTGTTTTTATCATATACATAAAATAAAAATTTTCATAGATTATATATACTTTTTATGATTTTCTATTTTTAAATAACAAACGTTTATTATTTTTTAATAAACTACTTTTTTTAAAATGCATTTTTTATAATTGGATCACGATATTATAAGTATTTATTTAAAAATTTAATCATTTATAATGATATTCAAATCAGTATATACAAAGTACATAGTAATATAGTTTTGCTATAAGGTACAATTCATGATGAAATTTATGGCAGAAAATATCAATTAGATATTTACTTGTTTTAATATTTATTTTTCCAATATAGGGGTTTGTTCAGTTTACTTTACTAAACCAATTTTTTTTACTTTGACAGACAGTACATATTTTCAAATACTTATTATTTAGCACATCACTGAAGAATTAAATTTGTTCTAATTTAGGTCTTGAATTTGCATTTTTTCAGAAATTTTTGAAAAAGGACACATATACTCTTCAAATTTTGCATATCTCAACAGTTGCTTTTTTCTCGATAATTAAATTTTCAAAAATTTGCCCATGTAGTTGGCATATACATATAAAGACGCACAAAATTTTTAGAGATTCACCTCCCAATTTTCGCCAACAAACATAATTTTTGTCATTTAAAATTATCTAAAAAAGTGGGAAAAGTATTTGTTGCTTCCAATCAACGCACATACAAAGTCATTATAATTTTTTTCAGTAAAATCGTCTACAAATGCCTAAAAATCAATTTATAAGTTTAAATTTATAAGATTCGGAACAAAAAAATAAGTTTTCTTTTTCCAACTATCTGGAAAGATTCGATTTAATTTTACCATGGTAAACTTAATTTCCATTCAATTTCAAAAATTTAATCGTCTAAAAATGGAACAGGCAGTGGTTAAGAACTTTAAAAAAAATTTTTTTTGGTAAACTGACTAAAAATAAAATTATTTCCCAATCATATATCGACGGTGCTAGCGAAAACTGTGCCATCCCATATTAGTCTAGGCGCCAGCCATACTAATCTCGCCCAAAAATTAAGAAATTAAATTTCTTTTTCCGAGGATAAAAATAGGTGGTATTTATGTTTTTCGACCCGCTGAACACGAATCCGGGGTCCGTTTTGCGAATTTCGTGGTCAATTTTTTGTTATTAGCAAATTATTGCAAAATTGGCCAATAATTTGTCAATAACAAAAAATTGACCACGAAATTCGCAAAATGGACCCCGGATTCGTGTTCAGCGGGTCGAAAAACATAAATACCACCTATTTTTATCCTCGGAAAAAGAAATTTAATTTTTGGGCGAGATTAGTATGGCTGGCGCCTATATTATATACTTATATTTACGACTTAGCATATAGTTAAAAAAATGCGTTAGTTTTGAGAAAAGCTGTTTTTAGGAGCTTTGAAAATCAAAACAAACGAAAAAATTAATTTTCGACCGAATTTTTAAGTAACGAAAAATTTTGAGAGAATGTGATCTTTTCTAAAAACTCTTGTGAAAATGCATATCCAAGATCTAAAATAGGCCAATGAAGAAAAAAAAATGTATAATTGGTTTGTGTGTAACCAGAAGCTAAACAGTATGGAACATGTTTCCTAAAGCTAAAGGCTGGTTATAATACATAAATGGTACGAAACATTACATTTTGACAATTTTTTAAATATTACCTTTACGAAAAGTTTAGCCCCAATAAATCAAATTCATACGAAATCGAAATTATTCTAATTCGCTAAACTCAGATTATTCAAAGTACCTTAATTTAAATTATTCCAAGTTTCATTTGATCCCTCCCTTCCCGTTGATTTTCGATTACCATAGTACCCTCCTTATAAACATGTTTCATGTTTAAAAAAACTTTTACTCGGGTGAAGTTACCTGAACATAAAAATATGTACACAGCGTATATGGGTAGATTTAAATGAAGTGAGTGCGACTTACATGGTCGGGTCTTCAAAACTGCCCCAAAGTGTTTTTTTCTGAAAGTACTACCAAAAATAAGTAACCAGCCCAATTTTTAGCCTCCCAGAGCAAAATCTCGATTTTTGGCAGCCATTTTAGTGTTTTTGATTGTCGTAAAAAAAGTAAGAAAAATGAGTCTTAATTTTTTTTATTATTGCTGTAAAAAACTCACATTAGCATGAAAAATTTTTTCCTGTTAAGTCCGGATAGGAAATTTCCCTGGCTATCCGATTCGGGGGTCAAAATTTTTTTTTGAGTAGCGCATGCGCGAGGAATCGCTAAGATAGGCTGTTTTTTTTCAAAAGTTGATTTCTCAAATGCCTATTAGTGAAAAATCTTGTAACCAGGCTTAAAATTTTCGTTAAACCTTATATTTTTTGGCGAAAAAAACATTTTGATGGGACACTGCTTTTTGGGAGCTCTAGATAAAAAAATAGCAGCTTTCAAAACCTCATTTTTTACAAATTTCAAATTTCCCGCCAAGTCACGTGACCAATCAAAAATCTGACCAAAAATTTGGATTCCGCGGGAAATTTTACATAAGGATATATCTTTTCATGTTTTTAAGAGCGTTTATGCTAAAGCAGCGAAATTTTAAATTGAAAGATTAAAATATCTCATTTATTAAGGAATTTTTTTATTTTTTAAATTATTCCAAATTATTCAAAATTATTCAGAAAATTCTTTATTATTTCACTGTTTTTCGCCGCTTTAACATAAACGCTCTTAAAAACATGAAAAGATATATCCTTATGTAAAATTTCCCGCGGAATCCAAATTTTTGATCAGATTTTTGATTGGTCACGTGACTTGGCGGGAAATTTGAAATTTGTAAAAATGAGGTTTTGAAAGCTGCTATTTTTTTATCTAGAGCTCCCAAAAAGCAGTGTCCCATCAAAATGTTTTTTTTTGCCAAAAAATATAAGGTTTAACGAAAATTTTAAGCCTGGTTACAAGATTTTTCACTAATAGGCATTTGAGAAATCGACTTTTGAAAAAAAACAGCCTATCTTAGCGATTCCTCGCGCATGCGCTACTCAAAAAAAAATTTTGACCCCGGAATCGGATAGCCAGGGAAATTTCCTATCCGGACTTAACAGGAAAAAATTTTTCATGCTAATGTGAGTTTTTTACAGCAATAATAAAAAAAATTAAGACTCATTTTTCTTACTTTTTTTACGACAATCAAAAACACTAAAATGGCTGCCAAAAATCGAGATTTTGCTCTGGGAGGCTAAAAATTGGGCTGGTTACTTATTTTTGGTAGTACTTTCAGAAAAAAACACTTTGGGGCAGTTTTGAAGACCCGACCATGTAAGTCGCACTCACTTCATTTAAATCTACCCATATAGAAAACTGCAAAATCAATAATTTTTCGAATAATCATTCATTAAACTATCAATAAAAATAAATTAAATAAAAAATTTTCAAAAAATAATTTATACCTTAGAAAATTTCATCTAAAAATAGAAATTACACAGTTATAATTTACTTAAAAAAATAAAAATTATCGTATAAATCCGGAGTAAAATAATAAAATATGTATAAAAACCCCTTTATTTAAAAAAAAATAGAAAGAAAAAAAGAAAAGTTTTTTGAATATTTTTTTTCTTGCATAGTTATTGGCATTTTCACATACAATATAAATATAGACAGTGAATCATAAAACAAACGGTATGTAAATCCGTGTGTATAACGGAGTCTTTTATTCTCCGCTATATAAAAAAATCGATAAAGTCAAATGTAAAAAAAAAGAGTTTAGTGACTTCTTTTTTTATTATGTCCTCTCCATATAAATCCCTATAATATAAGAATATTATTAATCTTCCTTTTTCTTGGGTTCTTCCCTTTAACATAGATCAGAAAAATGATGGTTTTCGTACGTTACATTACTACATAGTTTACGATCTTTACTATACATAATTTTAAGCATTTTATTTATATATAGGTATAAAGTATCTATATATATGAGAATTACGTGAATTGCATATATTATAAAAATATGATATCAGAATTTATAAATATCTTCCCATTTTTTTTTTTTTTTTGGTTGACTTATAAAGTAATTATTTAAATTTTGATATAAATTCTGTACTTTTATTTTTATATATCAAATATTTATTTTTTATTAATTGATTTAGGTACATTCTTTTAGTAAATTTAAATCATTAATAATAATGAAAGGAATTTCATAAATCAATTGATAAAATGTGTCAATCAATAAATTTTAATTCTCGAATCAACTGTCAAATCTTTGGTTTTATAGCTAATTGTTTTTTGTTATAATAATTTTACATCAATATTAAACATCAATTTATTTTTCTTGTTAAAGCCCAAAAGAGTTCCTTAAAAGCTGGCAAATATCCCTTGTAATTATTTATTTTTCATTTTTGCAATTCAAAAGGTAAAAAAACGCTACCAAAACATGGTGCAAAGGTTCCACCTGGAACTATATGAATGGATAGCAATTAGTAAATCAAAAAAAAAAATTTATATTATTTAAAAAAATTTTTGATGGCGAAAATTTCAAAACAAAAATTTTTAGAAATTGAGTAATAATTCATTTTCTAAAACTCGTACTTGCATTTAAAAAATTTAAGTTTAAAACTTTTTTTTTTGATTGCCAAAATTTTTAGTAAAAAATTTTCATTTTAGGTATCAAATCTAGGATATAGTTGTTACAAATTTTCCAAAACTCATATAGAAAAAAATTATGTATTATATCCAAATTTTCTGTATTTTTTGGTGAAAAAATTTTTGAGCAAATAATATTTTGGAATACGTGACGTAAAAATCGGTTTTTTAGCATTTGGGGGTCACAAAATATGCAAATATGCAATAAAATCAAAAATCAAAATTTGACCTATAAAAAAGATTTTTGGTGGAACCAAAAAAAAATAATCTACAGAGAGTGCAAAAAGAGCAATAAAAAAAATAAATCAAAAATCGACCTAAATAAACTTGGAAATTTTCTTATCGAGATAAGTCGTTAAATTAAAAAATTATACTACTTTAGGCCAAAAGTCAAATAATTTTATTTCACTAAAAATAATGAATCAATAATTTTTATGATTTTTTTAAAAATTTTATGAGTTGTGTGACGTCAAACAAAAAGTATCTTAATTTACCGACGGGATAGTTCTTCATACAAGCAATTTGTCAATTGTACGCTACATTAAGCACGTAATATTCTTGTAAAAAACAAGAAGAAAATTCAGCTGAACACGTAAAATCGATATTTTTCCAGTAATAAACTATATTTTTATAGTTTCTTTTATTTTTATTCGATAAGCTGCTACTTGACGTAATTAAATCATAAAATAAAATTTTTTATTAGTATTTTTCTAATCAAAAATAAAAATAAATTAAAATTCATTTTTTAATCGATAATTACGTTAATGCAATTAAAATTAAACAGGCCAAAAGAATTATTCAAAAAGTACCTCAACTTCCTGAAAATTTCACTGTATTATATTTTTTTAGAGGAACAAAAAAAGGACAGACGTCTGAGTTATGTTTTTATTATGTTAAAATATCATAGTACGAAATTATAAAGTAAGCACCATCTAGAAGCTTACAAAGTAAACATGCTTCTGGTATTAAAGTTAATGTTATTATAAGGGGTGATATAAATATCGCAGTTTTATTGTTACAAAAATTTTTTTTTCAACAAAGACTAGTAAAGTAACTATTTTATTATTTCACATCAGGTATACTTTTCATACCAATTGTAAACGCTGTACAAAATTATGCAATATGTTTTTTCTATCATATTTTTTGAAGTTGTAAATTAGCTTATTATTTTCAGTTTCTAGTTCATAAATTACGATAAAAATTTTCATTGCACAGAAATGTATATTTGTGAAAATTTTAATTTTGAAATTCATAATTTAAGTTACAGTTTAAAATAACTAAGTCGATAATTCGCATCAAAATTGTATTTGGGGCAATATTATTATTAACCACTCTACTAAGAGGAGGTTGTAATTTATACCTTTTTAGTTTTGATAATAGAGTCTTTCTTTCTTTATTGTACAGTTCGCATTGCCAGACAACATGATTAATGTCTTGATGGCTATAAAGGCATGAACAATTAGGACTATTTACAAGGTTGACTCTGTACAATGAGGCTGCTAAATTATAATGATTAGATCTAATTCTGTTAGCAGTGACTATAAAATCCCTATCTAAACGTTTATTAAAAAACCATGGTGTACGGCATTGCGAACTGTATAAATTAAAATATTCTTTGCCTGTTGTGGTACTTAGTTCTTTTATTTTGTTACATGTTTGAGTAGTAGCATCGTATTTGAATTTTTCGAATAAATCACTATATGGAACGTTATTTATTTTTTTAAAAACAAATTTTGTAGCGTTTTTTCTATAAAATCTATTTTCTATAAACCGGATAGCAAAGCCAGTTTACTTATATTTGAATTTTTGAAAGACTGTAAATTACAGGTATAAATACTTATTTTTGTTTTAATTTTTCTTTTTTATTAATTAAATAAATTTAAGATGTATGTAAAGTAATTTTATCTATGTAAAGTAACGCAAATAATCTCCATTCTGTGTAAGATTAAAATGCTTAATAAAAAAAAAAAAAAAAAAAAAATATTATTAACCACTCGTTATTCCGGTTTTAGTTACTTTTAGACAAAAAATTTTGCTGAATGATATTTACTAATAGTGAATTAGTATATTAAGATCCTAGGTCATAAAAGAATAATGGCCCCAATCGCACGCGTTAATTGCGATCGGTAAACTGCGATTTGGGGAATTCTTTTTTTGTATAGCTTAGGGTCGTATATAATTTTTACTGTGACAGTGGTAAGATAACATGCTCAGAAAATACGCGTTGCTTGCTTGCTGACCAAAAGACTTAGAAAAAAAATGAAATTTTAGAAATATACATTTGTATATAATTTTGAAAGTATAACACAAAGATTTTGATTTGTTGCAAAGAAATAATTTTTAAGAGCAATAATTTCTAATTACAGCTTGTATTTTATCATTTTCTAAAGGCTAATCCAAATCTATGATAAGTAATTTTTTCATAAAAATGAGCAATTTCTGAACATATCCAGAAAATTAAATTTTATCCCTTGATAAGTAATAACAACAGAAATCGAGGCAGAAATAGGGACAAATACAGTAGTATTTTTATAAAAATTCATAATAATGATAAAAACTTTGCAAAAATTAATAAATACAATACGTAACTGACATTTTTAGATGTTTATTTTCACAAAATCTAAAATTTAGATAATGATAATTAAAAAAAAAAAATTATTTGGCTGTTATAAATTTGAAAAATTAATAAAAAAGTGATTAAAACCTAATGAAAACGTGAAAAACTTTATAGCATTAAATATTTTGTCAATGATCCGTAAGTTTACATTGTATAATTTTTTGAAAAAAGGATAAAAGCTTTTTCCTACATTTCGTAAAGCGAGAACATGAATGAGCACTTGGGTTAAAATAATACCTTGTTTTTATTAGCCACAATTTAAAGGATCTTAAGCTTATTAGAGAGTTAGGATATTTTCTTTTCATGAAGATAAAAACAAAAAAGGGTATACATATCTGCCCTAAAGAGAAAGAAAAAAAAAAGTAGTATAAACTAAATGACTAAAGCTTTTTATTCGATGAAATAAAATAAGTGTTTTACTTTCATAATACGTACGTGATAACTATAAACTCATATAATAAAAAGGGGCAGGATATAACTGAGTAATAGTAGGGGAGAACAAGTTATTTAAGCTCCGCCTTGAAAAATAATCGAGTTTATATTTGCTGCGCGACAAGCTGCGCGAATTATTTTTTTTTTTTTTGCTTCTCATTTTTTAAGTGTCCTCGTAAATTTTGCTCTTTTTAAGTGTTCTGTATTTATATATACGTTACATACATACAATATAAACTGCAAATGGGTAGTAAAATAAAATAAAAAAAAATTTTTTTTTACTATATATGCTTGTTTAACGTAAGTTATAAAAATTTAACAAGATTATTAAGCTTGTTTTTTGCCTTAAGCTTACAATTATTTAATTAAGTAATTTTCTTTATGAATATAAGATTTAATTATAGAGAAATAAAATATAAATTATATTATTATGTGGTATATGCGTATGGAATAAAAATTTTTTTTTTTTATTTTACTTGTACATCTGCAAAAAAAAATATTTATTTTTGATGTTATTAATTTATTGCAGTATTTAAAAATTTTTATTATCGAATTAATGGTAAAATTTATTTATTTATTATTTGTGGTGGATATGCAGTTTCTAATTAAGAGGTTAATTAATTAAGTATGTTTTTTGAGCAATTATTATTTGAATTTTATTTTTATGGTTAATATTGACTTGAAGTTAACCATAATTATTTTTTAAACTTACTGCTATTTCATATTAATTTATTTATAGGGTAATAATAGAGCATTTAAATTATTCCTTGAATTTGTAAATTTTTTATTTCCAATTTCGCTGCAAATTAAAAATGACAATCTATAGACGGGAAATTAAAAAAAAGGGTCTCTATCACGTGTTGATTAAAATCTAATTAGTATGATAAACTGTGATATTATAGACAATCTATTTTTACAGCCTACAAGATTATGTACGATTTTTTTTTCACCGATTATGAGAAAATCTTTTTAATTTTTTCAGTTTTTTAGGTGTAATTAAATTGATTTTTAGTACCCAAAGGCGCAACTTTAAATGCAATTGTAAATCTTTGAGGTACTTAGTGACTGAAAAAGCATCACAATCATAGAAGTATAACTTTATATATATGTAATTCTATGATAACAGTACGAACTATTATTTAAATAACTATTATTATTTTATAATAACCAATAAAAAAATGAAATAGTATAAGTACAAACCTGATGTAAAATAATTGGGAATTTGGTAATGTAATTCCATAAGTGTGTCAGTTAGACTTAATAAAATATAAGATATATTAGAACATGAAAATTGTTCATATAAACTCTTTTTAGTAAAATTAAAAACTTTTTTTCGAAAATATAGGAATCACCTGGATTTAATTATATTTTAAAATATTTTAGCTATTATATTATTTTTGGCATATTTATTCATTTTTCAGATATTTCGAGGAGTATTTTAAAAATTATGTTTAAAGGGTATTATGAATTACAATGTGGAAAATTCAGGGTGCAATACAATGTTAATAAGCAACCTGGATTATTTTTGACTTAATCAAAACTTTGTTCGTACATACAGTTCCAACTATGAAATCTCATGGACATAGAAAAACTAATTTGTATATATATTTAAGTCTTTAACTTCAATCCATTAATTATAATAAAACACTACTCTAGTGAGAATCAAAAATTTGAATATTTTTGTTACATATTTTGCTTAGTATTTTTATGAAATAAGTCAACTCTTAAATTGTTAGTGTCAAAATTATAATTTTTTAGACAAAACTTTTTTTGTTTCTACTTCATAATTCCAAATATTGGGATCTATAGGGTGGAGTCCAAGTTTTAAATGAGATAAAAACAATAAAATATTACATAATTTCTACAAAAATTTACATAAAATCAAAAATAAAATGTTAAGAAAATATTAATTTCATGAAATTTCGTTGCAATTTTATAATTAAGAATATTTATAAAATGACTAAGAAAATAATAATAATTTTATTTTTACAACATATAATTTAAAATTCATAAAAAGAAAAATTATTATTTAACAGGTTACAAAAATAAAAAAAAAATTAGGTAAATAGAAAAAAGTTTAAAAATTTACTTAAATACAATATTTTTTTAAAAAAACAATAAAAATGTTAGTAAAAGTTCTTAAGTGTTTTATGTTATTTAAATTTATGAATGCAGAATACGTTTGGTATATACCAATATATAAAAGCTATAAGTATGTGTTTTACGATCTTAAAATCTGAAGTTATATTCACCATTCATAAAAATCCGACGGCTAGTGAATCGCATACCTCAATAAAAATTTCTTGTTTTAAACTGACTAAACTTCTCTCTTTTATAAACATAAAAAATGAGTTTACTATACATACCAAAATATCCCTTTATTTTTTATATGCAAGTAAACCAAAAAATTAAGTAAAATTGAAGTTTTTATTAGTCTGTATAAATATTTTTTGAAAAATAATTTACGTATTTTCTTGTATTATTTCTTAAAATGGAAAATTTTTACGACTTTTTTCAAAGCTTCTCATATTTATTTTTTCAGTTATTTAAATAATTTTATTTATTTATAAAAAAATAAAGCAAAAATTCTTTAAAAAATACATCATATTTTTATTGTAAGTAAAGTAAATAAAGGTAGCAAAATACTTTAATTTTAAAAAATAAAGAGTTTTTTTTTGAAAAAAGAAAAAGACTTCATATATTATTTTTTTTTCACCTTGTTTTGCTGGCACGTGTATAAATGTACATTTATAGCTTTGATTCAGGATAATCTGAGTATACAGGGTGTTGTTGGTCAAAAAACTTTATATATATAAAGAGTGTGAGAAGGCTTAACAAGGGTCTGACAGGCTCGTTTCTTGTTGTTATTTATCGGTTATGTTATAGCACATCTTCCATCTCGCTATATAATAAATGAAAAAGAAATATATTTATTGAGAGATAGTAAATGATATTAAAAAAGAAAACAAAAATAAACATATCTTTTACTAATATTTAACAAATCAAATTAATCTCGTCTTTAGTTAGTTAAAAGATATATTACTCTTATTTATTGGAGTATACAATGCTGTTTAACAAAACTGCATTTTTTTTCATTATTATAACTAAGGAAATGGGTAAAAATCTGGTTCGTTGTATTGAATACATTTTTTTGGGTACGCTTAAATACCTATTTTTTACTCTTAGAGAATCATTGTTTCTTATTTTCGAGAGATACACCATTCAAAAAATATTCAATTTTAAAAGAGTGAGACTAAATTTTTCCCAAGGAAAAGGGTGAAACTAAATGACTTTAAAAAGTATATAAATACTAGGAGTGTGCGGTTACCCGAAAGTCGGGTCGGGTTCCGGAAATTTTGGTCTTTTTTGTAAGATTTTTGCAGGTCAGATTTCATGTAAAGCCTGAATCTTCCCGAAATAAAGTCTGCACTTGCAATTCTAAATCAAAAGCTTCCTTTGATACATAAAATTCCTCGTAAAATTCGATCCAACTCGAAGCAAAAACCCGAAATTTCGGTTACCCGATCCACCTTTCGGGTAACCGCACTCCCCTAATAGGGACATAATTATCCTATAATATAGCTGATGGCTTATAAAAGTTTTTCCCTAAATTCATAGCCAAGGTTGCATCCTGTACTGCTGCATCCTTATATTATATATTATAACCTGTACTGAAATTATCGAGGAAATTATTTCATTTGCGAAGCAAAATTTGACTCTAAAATTTTCTCGAAATGGTACAATGTAAAAAACAGCTGTTCATTATTATAAAAATTAAAATTGTGTTGATACCAAGTCTTATCACTGCAAATTTAGGATAAAACTTTTCTCGCAAGTAAAATGGTCTCTAATGATTATATAAGGTAGGTGTAATTTTGATTCGAAAATTTCTCTGGCTAAAATTTTTCATTAATTATATAGGTATAATAAATTATAATAAATTATTTTTCTTAAATACATACATTTTTTATTAATGTTTTTCCTCTTATTTAAATGTAAAAGAAAAAAACGCTGCCAAGTATTTGGCACTATGGTTCCTTGGTCTATTTTACCTAATAAAAACGATAATTCTAGATATTAGTACTTTCATGGAAAAAAATTAAATACTATGTCCCAAAAGAAAATAGATATTGCTATTTTTTTTATTTTTCTTTGCAAAAACTCTTTTAAAAAAATTTTTTTTAAATTGAATATCAGATTTGAGATATCAAGTAATAACAATAGTTTCAAATATTATTACTTTTATAGAAATAAATTAGGTGATACGTTCAAAATGAAAAAAAATATTTCTGTTTTTTTTATTTTTTTGCTTGAAAAATTTTGAGAGAAAAATTTTCAAAAAATTAAGTTTCAGATCCAAAAAATTGACTATGAAGTATATTTCTAAAACTAGTACTCCCAAAGAAAAAAATAAGGTACTACTTTCAAAATAGCAAAAAAATATTGCTGTTTTTTTAATTTTTTTACGCAAAAAGTTTTGAGAAAAAAAATTAAGTATCAGATTGGAGATATCGAGTAATAACCATATTTTCAGATACTGGTACTTTCATAGAAAAAAATTAGGAACTATATGCAAAAAGAAAAAAAATATTGCAGACAAAAATTTTGAAAAAATTAAGTATCAGATTCAAAAATTACTATAAACGATATTTCTAAAACTAGTACTCCCATAGAAATAAATTAAGTACTGCGTTCAAAAAGAAAAAAAAAATGGTATTTTTTGTATTTTTTGGTGAAAAAAATTTTGAAAACAAAATTAGGTTTTAATGCCATAATGGTTGTTAAATATTACCAGTTACAGTCATACGTACATACATACATAAATACACACATACATACACACACACACTTATAGACTTTTTTTTAAAACCGGTTTTTTAGCTTCCTGAGGTCTCAAAACGTACTTATATGCCAAAAAATCAAAAAAAAAAATTTTGACCGATCACAATGGTTTCTCTATGAGGAACCAATAAAATAAACATTCATAGAATTGTAAAGCAATGTATTTTTCCTATTCAAAAACATAGTTTTTTAAGTTTACCGGAAAACTGAGTCTTTTAATTCTCTTGAAAGGCGATGAAAAGGCCATGTGTAACAACAGATTTGTGTAACGTGCTTTTTTAGGGACAGGCAAATTTTTAATGAAACATACGATAAACTAAAAAAATATTATTTTTTATTTTTACTGCAAGTTATTTCTTCAATTTTACACAAGGTAATTTAACAACTTTTGCATAAACGAATTTACCATTTCCCAAGCAGGTCGAATTCACAAGAAAATCTGTCAAAAAATATTGCCTTAGAAATATAAAAGTGCAATCTTTGTTAAAATACTTTTGACGGTATTTCAGCATTGTAACATTACTGCCAGGCTGCTGAGCTTGAATTGCTTTACCTTCGCCTTAATCATTTGAAAATTCAAGCAATTCCAGCAAAATTCAAGCGCAGCAGCCTGACAGTGATTATGTTTATAATGAAACTCCATGAGGGACTTTTACCCTTTTGAAAAGGCTCTTGAAAAAAGTATCAATAATCTCAAATTGTTTTGTTAAAAAAGAAATAAATATAAACTTTATTAAAAATTACAGTGTAAATAAATCCATTTATTAAATAAAGAGATAATAAAATAAAAATATAATATACGAAACCTTAATATTTCATTTAATAAATTTCTATATATATTGGAACATGTAACAATTAAAAAAGTAAAAAAGTAACCAATACATCTAACACATTTATAAAATTCGTTTACAAAAGAATTCCCAAAGAGTAAATATATAAGAGTAAGTAAAATAACAGTTATAAATTGTGTGGGTCTCATACAAACAGAGAGTATTACCTCGAATCGTAGTAGTTAACTGCAGTTATATACCTGGTGTGTCATGAATTGTAAGCTTATTTTTTTTTAACATATATTTTAACATAATCTCATTTTTGCCACAACAAAAACACTTTTTTTTTTTATTTTTATTTTGAAAGTTCACATATACGTTCAGTGTATGATCACCATAGTTTATGCTCATATATGTATATTACCTACTCACGTTACAATTTCATGTAGTAACGAGCCCTCTTTTGCATTTATATACCATATAATCGCAATATCAAGTACAAAAGTTGCATATATGTATGTAAACAGCACATCATTCAGCAACGATGAAAACGATTAAAAGTAACGAGAGAGGCGGAATATATACAATATTTACCCTTATACTACATTCGGACTCATAGTCCCTTTTGGATGATGATGCTTGTTACATTTATATGCTACGACATTTGTGGTTACGGATCGTAAATTTTATCATTTCGCATATATGAGCCTTTTATCTCTTTCTATTTTTTTTTTAACTTGCTCTTTTTCTCTATACATAGAAAATTTTATAAAAGTATTTACCCTCGGGAGCATTCGGTCACGCGTTAACATCAAGAAAAGGGATAATTCCTAAGGGATCAATATAAATATAAATACTTGAATAGTACCGCGAAATCGTTAAATGTGATTTCAGAAGTCATTTTTCTTTTCTTATATTACATTATGCATTTTATTTTTCTTCACAAATTTTATGTATTATTTGAATGCCTTTACAGGTACTACTGTTCAAATTTATTTATACAGTACTGCACATTTAAAATATTATGGAAACTTTTAATTTTGCAAGTATATATAGTGATTGGGTTTAAAAAACGTTGCAACAAAATATACTCATTTTCTAGCCAGTTTTCAGTAACTAGTTCGCTAATTTTACTAAGATACTCATATCGCTTGCATATTTTTTAATTATTTCAATCAACACCCAAGAAATATTTTAATAAATACGAGCCTGGAGGCCTATTGACTCGCATACCTGAGTTATTCTTTCAACATAATAAACCGATTCATACTCGGATTCATAAGTACATATTATTTCTAGATTATGCTGCTATTTTTTTTTCTCGCAAATGAAAAGATATTTCTACATTATATAAATCCATCGATGTATTCTGAAATTTATGCTTCGAAATGATATTTATTTTAAAAGAATAATTATTTCTATTATTTACGTAAATCATTTGAGTTGACGACAGTAGATTTGGATTTTAAAGTTTTTATAATTTACTTTACAGTCTATATATTTTTCAAAATATTTTTTCTTGATCGTTTATTAATTATCATAACAGGTTACTTCAGATATGTTTTCTGCCTTGTTCACTGTGATTGCACGGAGTCAGTTAATATATTGTTTGACAGACCAAAATATTCACTTATTTATTCTCCAATGTAAACCTTATAATTAAGGTGACAAACCGCCGCATTGTCTATTTTGACAGGGAGGTTCTTTGTACTCTCAAATAGGATGTATATTTATATGTAATACTCCAGTCATAATACGGTTAGATTTGGTTTAATATAGGTTTTTTGGGTCACTGATCACGAATTTCGTGGTCTTTTCTTAAATAAATGAGAAATATTATCAAATCTATCTATTCCCGAAAGCTGGTATTTTTTATTTATTCGCTTTTTGAGGGTCCATATTTAGTCCGATTGGGTTTTTGGGATGCCTGTGCACGAATCTAAGGGATTTTTGTGTGTGAAAAATTAAAATTTCACCCATAAATTAGTAAATACTATTCCTAAAAACAGGTATTTATTATATATTCACACTTTGAGTGTCCAGTATTAAATTTCCAGCAGTATCAAATTATTCTGTCATAATAAACCTTAGTTTTGAAATTGACAAATAATTTTAAGAATGTTTAAACAAAAGAAAGCGTGAGAGTTAAAATCTAGGTATGCCAATTGCTTTCTGCGTCCAAAAATTTTTAACATGGAACATGTTTAAAGGGAGGGGGTACTCTGGAAATCTGAAAATCAAGCCGGGGTCAAAAGTGTCCGATAAAGGGGGGGGGGGGGGGCAAATGTGACTCAGACACTGAGAAAAAAGTGTATGGTTAGGATAACCAAAATTTTAGTAAAATTGCATTTAGTAATGATGACAAAAATTTTTGTTATCATGAACCAAAAAATTCAGTAGATTTTACCAAATATTCAGTAGATTTTACCAAAAAAACTTAAAATAAAAAAAGAATTAAAAAGTAAATCTTTTTCAATATGCTGGCTAATTTTTTGAAAAAATTATTAAATTTCATAAAATCTTTAAATTTTTAAAATTTTAATTAAAAAATTATCATTGAATTATTGTTTTTGTTGTGCGCTTATAAATTTAAAATTTTAAGGTTATGCCGAGTTAATGTAATAGAAAAAATTCAAAAAACAAACAAGATTAAGACCATAAAATTTTATTTTTAGTTAACAAATTAATTATTAACAAATTTTGAAAACATTTTCAAGTTTACTCTTGTAAGAACTCAGAAAATTATTAAAAATAATTAACTGTTCTTCGTTCAAAAATGCATGTACCATGAGTATAAAAAAAAATGCTTTTGGGTTCTCGTTTGTATTTAAATGATTTTGATTTATTTAACTAAGTAAAATATAGTTTCATAGCTATTACTATTTAATAGTATAGTAAGTATCAAGGGCGTAAAAGTTTAGACATTAGCGTGAGCACTAAAACGAGTGATATGTGTTCACGCTAGTGACTAAAGTATTTTTTGCCCTACTGGCGACCTACTGGGCTTCAAACGTGTGCTAAAAATTTGTGATTTTATTGTAATTTGTCTCGTAATATTTTAATATCTATAATGATAATATAAACTTAAAATTAAAATATAGATTTACATTTTGGTGTGTTGATAATTTTTACTAATATTTTTTAGTATTTACAATTATTTTAGGATATTTCATTTTATTTTTACAATTTTAAATTATATTTAATATATTTAATATTATTTAATATATTTAATATTATTATTATATTATTAATATATTTAACCTAATATTTCTTAAAAACTTATTTTGGTTATTTCTACTGAATATTTGGTAATTTTAACTAAATAATTTGGTTAAGAATTGATCAACAAAATATTTGGTGATAGTAACCGAAATTTGGTTATCCTGACCAAACTTTTTTCTCAGTGGAATAATTTCAATTTTGGAACTTAAAAAAATTCTGATTTAGGGACTTGGAATAATCTGTATTTAGGAACTTACAATAGTTTTGATTATACATAGACAGATACCATGTAGATATTGAAATTATTGGTTCTACATTTTTTTTTTTAATATGGCTTAGAATGTTCAAAATGGTCTGGAACGAAAAATAACCACTTATATATTTTAATATTTTATCACATATTTTGATTATAAATAGACAGGGGCCATGGAGATATACAAATTATTGGTTCAAAAATATTTTAAAAATATAGTTCAGAATGCTCGAAATGGTCTGAAAATTGAAAATAATAGCGAAGTTTCAGGGAATTTATTATTACTGGTTTTTTTCAAAACTTTTACCTAAATTTTGGAAATCGTGTGTCCTAATATATTTGCATCAAAAAATCAAAAAAAAAAAAACAACATTCCTTTTAACCTGTAACATGTTTATAGGCTGTATCAAAGCTGGGCAACGGCTGCACGCTAAAATCCTTATATACGGTATACGGCATACGGTTCAATGATATTTTATCCTTATATAAGGTAAAATTCATACGGCATCCGTATGAAATTAACCGTATGTAAGGCAAAACTCAAAAGGCATCCGTATGAATTTTACCGTACATAATGAAATTTCCATACGGATGCCTTATGAAATTTTGTCGTACATACGGGTAAATTCATACGGATGCCTTATGAATTTTCGCCGTAGATACGGGTAATTTCATACAGATACCTTATAAATTATAACTGTTTATGGCATTAATTTATTTATTGGCACACCATAATCAGAATTGATGTTAAGGAAAATAAGTGAAAAAAAATGTTCTAATTTACTTTTGTTATTATAGAGCGAAGCTCTACCTTAATGGATGCAAAAATCGACACCTTTCGGACACGATATAGCCAAAACGATCAAACGGAATGCTTTCATTTTTTAAAACTGAGTTTATTTTATCGAGTTAATGACACCTATTGTTTTTGGGCCCAATCTGGTATTTCTAAAGGCATGTTTATTCTTGTACTTTTGCTTCATACAGGTGAAAAACCTTCTAAATGTTATCCGCGCGATAAATTTCATAGCTTTTGCATAAACTTTGCATCAGTGAAATATCATAAAAATGCAAAATAACACAAGATTCTTATATTTTTGGCACGATCACCCTATGTATGCAATACATAGATGAAATCGTGCCTTATAAGTTTGTCAGGTCAAAAAACGGAAAAATTTCTAAATAGTCCAATTCGTGGAGAAATTTGGTCCCCAGGTCATTCCGATGCCTCTAAATGCTTATATTGCCTTGTTGTGTGTAGGGATATATGTTCGAGAAAGTGTATCCTCAAGATCACAGAACATACTCGATGAATCAAAAATCCCTTAAACCAAATTTTTTGAAATAAGATATAGTTGTAGGGTTTTCAATTTCAAGTAATTTCATCAAGTGCTTGCAGAGAAATGTCCTAAAAACTGATTTCAGATATCAAAAAAAAATTATTTACATAATAAAAATGGTAAAAAATAAATTGGTTTTGAATTTAATACATCCAAAATGTGGATAATGATCTAAAATAACCAGAAAATAACTAAATTAATTGAAATTTATTTTTTAGGCACGAGTACCCTGTGTATGCAATACATAGATGAAATCGTGCCTTAAAAGTTCATCAGGTTAAAAAACGAAAAAGTCTTCAAATTCTTCAATTTATGGAGGAATTTAGTCCCAAGGTCATTCCGATGCCTCTACATGCTTTTATTGCCTTGGTGTATAATAATAAATAATAGTTTTCAATTTATGAGGGTGTGGATCCCATAAACGTTACTCAATAAATATGTGATCGTGCGTGAAATAAAAAAGCCTTAGCTTTTTTATAATTCTTTACGATTTTTATTATTTATTAATTAATCCAAATTTTATTGAATTAAACATTTAACGCCCAAGAGCCTATCTACGAGTTCTAAATTAATTTTAAAACCAAAATCTATTTTTCTAAAAATGTATCCATATGTTAAAAAGTCTCTATTCTCAGAATTTGATTTCAAACTTTCTATAAAATTAACCGGAAACTCATTATTTAGGGTAAAAGTTGGATACTAAAAAAAATCGACACGCTGCTTATCAGTATTGTAAATAGCATCAAAAAAAGGTATATTTAATGAAGAATAATAAAATTTTCATTTTTTGTATATGTTTTAGGACATTTTTTTTGCATGATTTTTCTTAATTTGAAAATGGCGGATGGAGAATTAGAAAAAATTACGAAAAACAAGTTGCATTAGATTATTTGTTTTTAGGAATATTTTTTGGAATTTTACATAAATATTGGTTTTAAAATTAATTTAGTATTCAAAAAGAAATCTAAACGTAAAATTTCAAATATTAATATTACATATATATTTTTGGACTAAACCTAGTTCAAATAGTATGCAACTCCATCCGTATGCATTCTATGTATAATTCCATTATCATTGAATTTTTTTATTCTTATACATTGATCAGTTTGAAAAATTGATTTGAAACTAATAACTAATAAGTTTTTAATTCTTCTGAAGGTTACTTCATTGAAATAAAACCGAAATAAAACTTTGTGGACCCATAACTTTTTCTAGAACACGTCATCAAAAAAATTAGAATACAAAAGTAGGTATGCTTTGATTCTGAAATACGAAATCTGGGGTCCAAAGTGGCTGGGCAGTACAGGACATGAGATCAGCAAAAACTACCCCATTTTAGTTTTTTGCAATATTTTGGAAGCAGAGCTAAAATTATCTAATTAACTGCCTTTTTTGAAGAAAGGGTAAGAAAATATTGGGATTCAATAATTACAAGCTCTAATTGGGCTATAAGACTAATTATAGGACGTGAAAACTAAACCCCTAAAAAGGACTAGTTATAATACATAAATGATAAACAACATTACAATAAAATCGCTATTCTTATAATTTGTAATTATCACCTTTACTAGATGTTAAGATTCTAAACCCAAATTATTTAGATTCTGTAAACCTGTAATATTTTAAGTCCTTAAATTGAAAATATTCTAAGCCCTTCAACTCAAATTATTAGAAGTCTCTAAACCCGGAATATTTTAAGTCCCTAAACTTGAATTTTTCTAAGCCTCTCAAAGTAAATTATTCAAAGTCCCTAAATATAAAATATTTTAAGTTCCTAACCCCACATGATTTTTAACATTTGACCCCACTTGATTTTCAGATTCACAGGTTACCCCTCCTTAGAAACATGTTCAATGTTAAAACTACGATTTTTGCAGCAAATTGAAAAATTGATCATTTTGGGACAAAAATGGGTATTCAATTTACTGACTGTAAAGAAGAGAAATTAATATAAAAAATTAGAAAGGTAATAATGTTTTGCAAACAAATAATTCTAAAGGACAAATAAATAATTTTTAGAAAAAAGCTTTTAGAAAATTGTTGAGACCTATAAAACCCATTTTTGTCTAAATTTGCAATTTTTAATTGCAAAAATTAATCATTTCGGGACAAAAATGACCATTTGGTTAAATTGCTATAACATAGAGAAAAATTGCGGCATCCAAGGCTTGAAAAATGACTTTAATACCGAAAAATTGTGACCAACAAGAAGTGTTTTTGTTAACTAACTAACTAAAAAGCAATATATCAATCAGATAATTAAAAAATATTTACAAAATTACAATTTTTTTAAAGCAAAAAATATTACGTAACTACACGGGGGGTCTAGTGGACCCCAAAAAAATTTTTCAAAGCGTATGCAACCAATGAACGAAAAGTTCTGGGGCTTTTATAGTTGTAGATGAGTAATACAACTACCAAAATGAATTACCAAACATATACAGAAAGTGCCATTATAGATTTAGGATAATGACATGTTTTTTAAAACTACCATGGGGTCCGCTGGACCCCACCCGTGCTTCTGAGGGTTAAAAGCCTTGTGCACAGTATTCTTGTGCCTAGAAGGCCCGTTGGAATAAACGGAGGTTATCGGAGGTTTTTTTCAATTATTAATGAAAGTAATTTGTAATTTGGTTTCCTAAAGTTAGCGGTCTCTTGTTAGCGAAAGCAAAGTAAAGACTCAGAAAAATCTGCCTTCTTATTGCATCTTTGTTAACTTTTTGCATAAGGGAACTTAAGCAAAATTTTTTCTTGCAAAATCTTTGTTATTACATGATCTTTTGGTGCTGGATGTTCGATCGCACGTACATATTTTTATAATTAATAATTAAATTCATTTTATCATTTTATAAATTTAAAGATTGTAGTTTCACCGCCAAAGTATAAAACACGTGACTTCCAAAACCTAGTACATTTTATATATTTTTTATATTTTTCCGGCATAGCGTCTAAAAAAGGCCACATGTTCGGCCTGTTCATCTTCCGCTTTCAAGCAGTAAAGACGTATCATTTTAGCGTCTCTAATATGTATACAATAAAAACTTTAATGTATAAAATAGTAAAATCTCCTAGTTATTTATACGTGATTCCTCATAATGTTAATCAGAAAGTTGTTAATAAACTAACAAGTTACAACGCAAAAAAGTGTATATTTCATTCAAAAAACCAATATGAACACAACTTACGAAATATTGTCTTGGAATATTAATTTAGTCCAAGACGCGTCATCTCAATATTTAATAATAAAAATTATTAATAAAAAATATGGGTGACGCCTGAACATGGTCCTACGAGCCAAATACCATCAAGAGAAAAAAATTACAGTCCACTCATCGATATACGCAAATTTCACATCAAAAATTATAAGTAAATATAACTACATTATATTCTAATAGAAGACACATACATTTATATACAAGGTCCAAAGCGCATTTGAAAGAGAGAGAAAGAAAATATAATTATAGAAGATCGCACATCTGGATACAAAATCGTCAACCATCAAACAGGATATCGTGACCTAATTATAAATTCATTTTAAAAAACAAAGATACTATAAAGGCAGCTGGATAAAGAAGCAAGTGATTCTACTTATACATAGATTTAAATAAAAATACGACGTTTTCTACGAGTCTTCGTAAAAGGCAACTTTGATGATACTACAACATACTCATCTCTACATCTCGTCTAATATGCAGGAAGTCTAGGCGACAAATTCGATGACTGTTTAAAATCATACTAGACTACACGTATGTGAGTACTTTACATTGAATTACCAAAAACGATAAAATTACTATATAATATTATATTATTTTATAATCAAACACTCACCAACATTTATTTTCTAAAATTAAAATTAAGAAATTTAAAACAGTTTAAAAGCGTCAATAAACACTATAGCAATTAATACACCTCAAATATCACATAAGACTAAAAATTAATCTTTTAAAATATACGGTTCACATCTACTCATTCTAAACACAATATAATTAAAAAAAAAAAAAAAAAAAAAAAAAAAAAAAAAAAAAAAAAAAAAAAAAAAAAAACTGGAAATTCTCAATCTATATATTCATCATGTATCTTTTGCATTATCACACATATTGCAAATAAATCTGGATCTTTCACACAGAAACATAACACATTATTAATCATATTGAATTTATATACTTAAGTTTCAATAATTTCAAACCTATTTTATCTAAAAAAAAAAAATCAAAAACGAAATTTAAAATTAAAAAATTAAAATAATAAATTTCACTTAAATAAAGACGTAAATAAATTATGAAAATTTTTAACTAAAAATATTAACAACATGTAAAAAGCAATACATTCCTTATAAAATAATAGTCATTAAAAATTACACTAATTTATATCATTTACACATTAAAAAGATAAATAGTTTATTTTTCTATTTAAAACAAGAATCATAGGTGAAAATTTATACATTTCCATATAAATCAAGGTTAAAAATTAGATTACAATATTATTTTAAGTTTCAAAAGTTATATTACAAAATCGTTTTATCTGACACTTATAGTACTTTATATTTTAAAGCACAATTATATAAATTCAAACTTTTATTAAGCTTTTTAAAATACATATTGCACTCTCTAATTATTTATCATGAAGGTTTTTGTAACGATGCTCTTTACGTTTTCTTATTAATATACTATTTCTAATAATATTTAGGTTCTATGGACATCCATAGATATTAATGCGTTACTAGAATATTCTTATCTGTATAATGTATTCTAAAATAAGATAGGAAGCCGTCAAGTCAGTCTTTTGTAAGCTACCTACGGGAGCACATAACTCCGGTCTGTATGTTAAATACAGAACCGTTAATTGATAATAAATATGATATTAATATAAATTTAATGTGGTGATCATTTCTTAACCTATTGATGGGATTTTGGACCAAACCCCGTCACAACTGGCGATCCTGGACCAACTATACAATAATACGATCAAGAAATCAAGGTTATTGTATGCTGAACGAAATCCGGAGAGTACACGTATATAAATTATACATATTTTATAATAAATTTATAATTGAATATTAGGTGCTGACACGTCAGACCAATATTTATTAAGAAAATAATAAATTAATAATAATAACAAAAATAAATCAATAAAGTCAAAATATTTTATTATTGAATAATATATTAATTATTTCAAGAAATTGTTTAAATGAAATAAAAATTAATGTTTCAAGATAAGTTCAGTAACATTAATTAAAAATATTAGTATTTCAAAATTTTACAGGAAAAGTAAAAAACTCTAATCTATATAACATGTATTAAGTTAAATTTCCTTATAAAAATACATAAAATTTATTAAAATAAAAATTACAATAAAACATATTATTCATATGTTTAATGCATATATACTTACATAAATTATATAAAAATTTAAAAGTTTTAAATATAAAAAGAGATAAAGATACTAATAGACAATCCTTATCAATTTTAAACTAGATAAAATTTCAACAAGATTAAAAATCAAGATAAAAACATAATTTTGGATACGTAAACTATTCATTAAAAATAATTATGTATATGGGTAATTCCCTAAAATAAAAACAAAAAATTAGTCAGAAAAAAGTGTATGGTTAGAAAAATATACATGGGTTATTCCCTATATAAAAAATTTAGAATTTTCTTGTGAGGGAGACTGAGTTTTACGAAACTAGTTTTCACATTAAGTATATAAAGTTAGAAAATTATACATGGGTTATTCCCTATATAAAGAATTTAGAATTTTCTCGTGAGTGAGACTGAGTTTTACGAAACTAGTTTTCACATTAAGTATATAAAGTTAGAAAATTATACATGGGTTATTCCCTATATAAAAAATTTAGAATTTTCTTGTGAGTGAGACTGAGTTTCACGAAACTAGTTTTCACATTAAAAATTTGGAGAATCCAGTTTTGGAAATCTTTATTATTTAAGAAGTTAAGTGTTAGTAGTAAGCAGATTTTTAATTAACCTTTTAGGCGAATAAAACATATTTTAAAGGAGGGGGAGTGGCTCTCGTTAAAATGATACAATAATCATAAAATACTGATTAATTAAAATATAACATCTAAATGTTGGATATACACAAAACAAAGTAGATTACATGAATATGCTGTATTTATTAAAACAAAAAATAAAAATAACGCTTTAAAATACTCGAAGACAAAATAATACAAATAAACAATAATTTATAAGAAATTTTAGTTGAGATTTTTTTGAGAATAATACTAATAAAACATTGTAAAAATACATTCAATATTTATCAGCAGAAAATAATAAAAATAAGTATTCAATAATTAAATTAGTTAAGAAATAAGAAAAGTTTTAATTTTTGCTAAATGAAATGAAAAAATGAAATAAAAAAGAAATTTCAGTTATCAAACATTAATCAATATTAAATTATTATAAATTTAAAAATTATAACATTAATATTAGTAAATTAAAGTATAAAAACAAATCATTAGACGCATAAGTTTTGCAAAAATATTTAAATAATTTTGGATATCTCTAATTTTTAAATCAGTCGTACATAAAATGCTTATAATTACATATCTTAATAATCATAACTACAATTAAATTAAAATTTACTTTTGCGACAGGTATAAATAGTATTCATAATACAATACATATATTCTTAAAATATAATTTTAAATAATATCTGAATTGATGATTTGATAGTAAAAAATAACTTACTCATAAAATTATGTGTATAATTATGTAGTCGTTTAACAGATAAATCAAGTCTATTATTAAGCAAATAGTAATAGCTTAGTTCAGAATAATTATTACTTATATACTCATAATTAAATATTTAATTGGAATTACAAAAACAGCTTTTTGAAGAATAAATTAATTATTAATAGGACTTTTATTTTTAATCTTAGATTTACAACTTAACTTTACAATTAAATCCTTATTCCTAATTTTTCAAAGAGTGGAGAGTAGATATCCTTACTTTTAACTCATAATAAATACCTTTGCATTTAATTAACTATGGAGTTAAAGAATTTAATAGTAAATCATTATAAGCAATATATAGCTTTACAAAATTATGAAGTTGAAAATTATGGTAAAGATAAGCTGCATCAACTAAAATCGAAACATGAATTAGAAAGATTTGAAATTAATAATTTAATTAAAGATGACGAAAATGCAATTCATATTGTAACAGAAACTATATTTAATTTTGAACAAGAAAGAAACATTTTCAAGGTAAAAAATTTATATCCAGCAAAAGAATTGATAAGAACCATTAAAACATTCAAGGGTAAAGATGATTGTGGATTAGAACACTTTATCAAATCTATTGAATGGGCAAGAACTCACTGCAACCAGTCAGATTTATTGCTTCGTATTATAATAGCTGAAAAAATTCAAAAAGATGCAGAGCTAGCAATTAGATTCGAACATATTGATTCATATGAAAAACTTTTTGATACATTGCGTAAAAATTTAAAATACAATACTTCAATTGATATTTGCAAACACAATTTATACACAATTTATCAGAATAACACTACAGTAGATAATTATAACAATAGATTTTTTAAATGTTTCCAAGAATTACGATACGCAACTCAAGCAAATTACAATACCTCAGAATACCAAGAACTAGCTTTAGATATTATGGAAAAAGAAGCTACTGAAAAATATATTAGTAACTTGGACTATAATGTTGCTTACATTCTCAGACCAAGCAAACCTAATAATCTAGCTTATGCATTTAAAGAGGCTTTAGAAATTGAACTTTTTATTCTTCAGAATAAACAAGCTCATCATAATATAGAACAACATCAAATCAATGTTTTTACAGAAAAAGGCAACCATTTTATAAATAAGACCAATATATCAAAAAACAATATCCAAAATACTCAGGCTTGTAATCCTAGTAAGGATGTGAGAAAATCAAGACAAGAAGTTCAAAGTCTTTGCGCAATATCCAGCGCTACTACAAGACAATCAGAAATTTCTGTAAAGAATGAAATACAAACTGTTCACCCTAATCTAGCAAATCATGCACCGAAAGAAAATATGAAAATAAGGAATAATAAGTATGTTAATTCTCATGATGATGCAATAGCGAAAAATGATCCGAAAGCTCCAATTTTAAAATCTCTAAATACAATAAAAACAAAAAAACTGAAAACGTACGATCTATCAATCGATGAAACCGGATCTAAAAGTAAAAATATACATTTGAAAAATACTCAAAACAAAAAAGAACTTTGTTCAGAATTAGACACACAAGAAACACATTATATTAAACAGTCAAGCCAAAAAGAAATATATTCAAATAGCATACTCGATTCAAAGAGTAAGATTATAAAATCTGCATGTAATCAGAATGTAAACAGAATGCACGATTCAGCTGAAAAATGTAACCATCATAGATTAGGTACAAAAGAAATAACTGATTTGAGTAGCTTAAAACAAGAAAGATCAAATGAAACCTTAAAGGGTGGAGAAATCGAATATGAGAAATCCGTAACCTCAAATGTAAATAATATCAAACACTCTCATTATTTCACTGACAGTTTGAACGAAATAAAACTATTAAGCAAAATTACTGACTTGAAAGCTGTTATGAATAATGAAACATTAAATGAAGAAAAGCAAGAAACAAAAGTAAACAGCTTAAATGCTAACAGTTTGCAAATAACTATTAAACAAAATAAAACAGTAAATCTCGATAAAGCATTACTAACAAATAATAAATTCAACAAAAATAGGAATTCCATGTTTTATTATAAAATTAATTATAAACATTTAACCAAACAAGAAAGTAATCAAAAGAAATCTAAAAATAGTAAATCAAAAATAATAGTCTTTAAGTTTGGAAATTCGCGAAAAATTAGAGTTAACTTACACAGAATGAAAATTGTAAAAAGAGCCAAACAATACAATAAATATAAAATGAATATTAATCTACTAGATAAATTGAAAAATGTAATAGGAATTAAGCAAAGCATAAAATACAATAATATAATAAACCTTAGGAAATCAGTAATGAAACATTTAGGTAAATCAAAACTTACTAATAATATAGTCACTTTCAATAATCGAATGTCTTCAAAAACATTTAGAAATGTATTTAAAAATTGCAATAACAACCTAATACAAACAGAAAAATCAAATAAATTAATATTAGATTCCAAGTCGCATATTGATAACACTGAATTTCATCAAGTCAATAGTCTAAAACCAATGTATGAAAAAAGATTTCATATTCAATGGCTCATTGATAAAAACAAAGAACAAAGATTTTCTTCACATTCACATCTTAAGTCAAAGATTTTTAGAAATAGTGAATTTAATACAAGAAATGTATAGCGTTTTATTCATGCATAGTATATTCATAATAAACTTAATTACTATCCGGTAAATTGAATTAATTATAACTTATACAATTTTTCTTTAAATTCAATAAATAATAGAGTTTGAATAATATATACCTTGAGAGCAAATTTATCAATAAGTTAACTACTGATTCTCGTATTAGATCAGTATATAGTATTTGATCATTAATTTTGTTTAGAAATATAAAATATTTAATTTAGTTTATCACATAAATTGAAATTTTAAGTAAAATAAAATGATAATAAAATGTAGTTGTTTTGATAATAAGAAATAGCCATGATCAAGTGATTTTTAGAGAAAATTAAAAGAAGTTAGAGAAAGTTAATAGAGTTTCATGAATTAAATAAATCTGCTTTACTTTAGCAAAGTATAGTTTTCATAAAGCATATTATAAAATTAAAGTATAATAATTTACGGTCAAATTCTGAAGTTAAGAATTAACAAAAAATGTGTATTTAAAATTCAAAATCATCATATTACAAATCTTAATTAAAGTTTCAATTATCAATTATATTTTAATTATATCCTTTTTAAAATGTTGTAAAGTATAAAATTTCAAAACAATAATTTTATACCCTTCAATATATTTATTTATTTAACAATATTTAGTGCAGTTATTAACGATGAAGTTTTTAAAATACTAAACGCATTTTTGATAATACGAAATACATTTATAGAGTTAAGGTTTAAGCAGATTGTAGCTAAACCTTTTAAATTAAATAATGTTTATAGAAGTAATAAATAATAGCTAACAAACTAAATTATTTATGGTTAATAAATTCTAAAAATTCCGTACAAATATTGTTCTAAAGAAACTAACAACTTTCAATTAAATACAGTAAATAATTTAAGAAATAAAAAGTGATAAGTGAACATTTTTTCAAAGAAGGGAGAGTGTTGTACACATAAGCTCATGTACACTAATAACAACCTAAATCACACTATTAGTTAAGTTAATAATAAAATAGTCAAATATCTCTTTGTAATAGAAGCATTTTAATTAGCCTGATAATCATCAAAAAATATTTTTCAAAATTATAGTAAACTATAAATCAATTACTCCAACTTTATATAAATAAAACTTAAACTAGAAACAAATTAGTTTTTTAGAGATATACCAAACTTTTCCATTTTCAAAAACTATGATGATAAAAATAATAGCAAAGAAATGTTTAAATTAATGTTATGCCTAAATAATAATTACAAATTATTCATGTAAATTGACATAATAACATTCGTAAGAATAATATTGCAAATTTTATTCTATTCTAATCAATAAAATTATATTAGTGATACGCTCATTTTAAAGAATCGTTGTAATTTTATGTATACAAAACCATTACTTATGATAACTAAATAGTTAATACAATTTGTAAAAGTTATATTTTAAAAATGAAAATTCAGTGGCCATTGTAAGAAAATATTACACACTAGTTACAAAAACAATATAAAATTTATGAAATCAAAATCCCAGTATATTTGTCAGAGATTAGTCAAACAATTTTTTGTTCTAAGGAAAACAGCATTTTTATATAATATAAAATTAGAAAACTATAAGAAACATTATACTCACACAAATATATTAATATCTAATAAAATGTAAAATAAAAATTACAAAAGAATTAATCATTCTTTTGTACAATAAAAGTAAATAATTAAAATTTTGATATTACTGAATTTCATACTGCAATAGTACAGCAAAACTTACTTAATAACACTGTAAAATATTAGATTAGACAATTTTAATTAAAATCATAAAAATAAATCAATAATATTCAAATTAAATACCAAATAATAAGAAATGAGATTGTTTTTACATGTTTTGATTTCATAAATTGTTAGTATTAGACTTTAAATTAGGTATTAGACTTTAAAATATAGAATGTATTCAATATTATAACTTACAAAATAATTGTTATGAATAATTATCCTAATAACTGATATTGAATTTTGTTGGAAATGTATAATAATGAAAGTGTAATTAAAGTTTTAATTTATTAATTTAAGTATGTATTAAGAATCCAATTAGAAAGAAAGTTTTAATCGAATCTTGGACTAAATAATAAACAGATGTACAATTAAAATCTTAAATTTTGTAATAATCGAAAGAATATATTATTAGCTTGGTCAACGCTGGTTAATTATACTTTTGGTTAATAAAATAATAAACTCAAATTATAATTTTAAAATAACATAACTTAACTGACTACGAAATGTTAAAAATACTGAATTCTGTCAATTTGTCATACAACATAATAATAGAAATAATACATTAAAATTGCGATTTTTCAGGAGTAAAATCACATTAAGCCCAGGAGTGTAACGATGCTCTTTACGTTTTCTTATTAATATACTATTTCTAATAATATTTAGGTTCTATGGACATCCATAGATATTAATGCGTTACTAGAATATTCTTATCTGTATAATGTATTCTAAAATAAGATAGGAAGCCGTCAAGTCAGTCTTTTGTAAGCTACCTACGGGAGCACATAACTCCGGTCTGTATGTTAAATACAGAACCGTTAATTGATAATAAATATGATATTAATATAAATTTAATGTGGTGATCATTTCTTAACCTATTGATGGGATTTTGGACCAAACCCCGTCACATTTTTTAGAAAATGAAATTTTCTTAAACGTAACGTCTTCTTTCTTTATAATATAGAAATATTTCACTGATACGAAAAATCATTAAATACTATAACTTAAAATAGGACTAAACATAATACATTATCATAAAAAATTCACATAAACTTTTCTATATTTGCTAACAATAAAAATTTTCTAATAAATTTGATCTACGAAATTCGGTTATCTATTTTTGCAAATTAAAATATGCATTAAAATTTAGGCAAAGTACAATTAAATTTAGACATAATAAGCATTCAGGCATAAGATTATACGTAAATTTTATCATTGCCTCATGCACATTTGGGTTAGCAGTAAACGTTTCGCCGAAAATTGCAGAATAAATCTTGTATACTTAAATATATACTCTCTTATACTCAAAAAATCAAAAAATTCAGTTTCTTATCACAATTTTTTTGATTACTAAAATTACTTACGCAGAGAAAATCTAACATCTATTTAATTAATCTCACATTTATTTAACATTTAAATCATTATAAAAATTCAATACTTATGTAAAATCATAATAAATCGAAATTTAAATGACTATGTAATTAGATTTCAAAATAAAAGCCTCATTAGACATAATTGCCTTCCTAATTTTATCAAATATAGACAACAAAATCTAAGTTATATAAAGTCATGTGTAAATTTTTGATTTTCTTTAAAATATTCAGTCATTTACAGAATCTTTCCAAATCGCGATTAACTATTTCAATACAAGTAATGAATACAAGTATGAAAATTCAAAGGTAATAAATCAAATTATATACGAGTAAAATTTTCAAATTCACGCAATAAAATTAGAGATAAAAATTTACATTTTTCGGGGCCAAGTCTTATCGCATGACGCCTATATTTACACGTTAGTACTATAGCATTTACGTAGTTTTTTTCAAAAAATTAGTTAGATTATAACACAATTTAAGCTAGCGAAACGCATCTTAATCAATGTATTTTATAAATTCACAATCATTATTCAGTATAAGCTTTATTTAGAATTTGACTTCGTTGGAATCTTTCAAGTATAAACAAAAATATTCAAATCGAAACAAGTAAACCTTTAATTTGAATTCATACTTCAAGAAAATAATAAATAATAATAATACCATTTATTCTCAATTCATGTTTTAGTATTTCGGAACCATTAAATAAAAACATATTACTAAAACTGTATTCAACTACAGTTTTCATTTTCTAATCCTGTTAAAAAATATTACTTTCGCGAAAATGAAAAAAGCTTAAATTAACATTACGAAAAATTGAAATTCGATTCTTCAATCATAATCTATCGCATAAAATATCGCATTTTTGAACACAAATATATGAAAATAAAAATTGTAAAAACATCTTAACGCATCGTATAAATAAATAAATTATTTATTTCAATATGGTTATAAAACACATCTCTTCTTGTCAAAATACACTAAAAATGCACCTTTGCACATTACATTCATTCAAATTATTAAAAAACATAACAGAACACAATTTTAACATAATTAAATACACGATTTGACATTTCACTAATTAAACAGACGACGTTCTTTACGAAAAGAGTTATCATATGTCAATCCATGTGATACTCGATAAAAAGCAACTAGTCAGGCCAATTCAGAAGTTATTATTGGTTATACAAAAAATTATGTTTTACATGCCAAGTCATGTACTGCATATAATCAATACGAAAGTGTGTCATGTGCCAAGTCACATGTTGCACAATTCATGTAAAAACAGCATCATGTGCTCAGTTTTACTATGCGAAGTGGGTCATGTGCAAATATAATCACATGATTTATACCCAATACGATAATAGCATCATGCTCATAAGCAAAAGATGCTATGTGCCAAGTCACATTATTAATGCAAGATGCCCATTATGCATCACATACGATTATTTAAAAATAACACAATTCACAAAACAGATGAAAAACACGACAGACTATCACAAATGACAACTTCCATTTGTTATACGCATAATACTCATAACACAAGTTTTATTTATGATTTAAATTTATTAATTAACTTCAAATTTAAAATACCAAGATTTAAACTACAAACATTTTCAATACTATATTAAAGACTATACTGAAAAGACAATAAACTAGTCAATTACCTCGATTAAAAGGTTTTTTAAAAAAAAGGATTTCAAAACGTGATTTTAAACTCATTTCAGAAAATATTTTTCTTATATTTAGACCAAAACAATCATATTCGCAAGAGACAGGTTTTTAAGAATTATTAATTTGAGAGACTATTAATGAAAAAACAAAACTTAATTTTTCGTGCAATAATCTGGCACTATTTTGAAAATAATTCAGTTTATCAATGCAAAATGCGTGCTGGTCAAAAAAAAGGGTCCGTCATTTTTTGAATTCAAATTAACCTTTTCAAAGGTATGTTAAATCTAGAAATCATTTGAGACGACTTTCTGATACTTAAACACAACTTTTATTAAGCTAATTTTTGAATTATTTAAAATTCTACATTAAATCAGTTTCATATATTAAGTAAATCAACGATTGGTACAAAATATTTTACGTATGCATTTTCAACAAACAAATGTAAGATATTTTTATGCCTAATAACGTAATTTAAAAGCTAAATTCATTTTCTTCTTTTGTTAATGGACAAATATTGTGCCAGGCATAAATATTTTTAAAAAACTTTTGTCGTGCATCAATTTATTCTAAATTTATTTTTGCGAACCTTCCAAGAACATACTAATAGTCTCAAAATTTATAAACTCTAGTTTACATTAGCTTATAAAATTTCCAATAGACTAAAAATAGTACAGTTACAACCTTCAGACTTCTACTTCAAAATCGTTGACCATTAGACTCATGTTAGAAAAATGCAAATATTTTCATATCATACGACTAAAATTGACTTACAAGTTTAATCTTAAATTACACGATATGTAAAAATCATTCAATTAACAGCTTAAAATGGTGATTCAAGTAAAGTACAAAATTCAAAGAAATTTAAATTTATCAAGCTACGTTTAATCATTTATTTTTGTTCAGAAAGCAAACATTCACAAACTAGGTATATCTTCAACAATCATTCTAAGCTCAAAAAGCAGCCCAATCCAAGGAAAAGCACTTCAAACCAAAGATGAAATCACGCCAAAGAAATCAATTTTTAAAAATATTAATTGTCATATTGTAATATATTAATTGTTATATTGTAATATTTTTAAAACTGTTTATGCAAAACTATAAGATAAAAATATGTTCGATACGCTCTCATATATTTTGTTGATCGTAACCTCTCAACGGGGGGAGAATGTTCGATCGCACGTACATATTTTTATAATTAATAATTAAATTCATTTTATCATTTTATAAATTTAAAGATTGTAGTTTCACCGCCAAAGTATAAAACACGTGACTTCCAAAACCTAGTACATTTTATATATTTTTTATATTTTTCCGGCATAGCGTCTAAAAAAGGCCACATGTTCGGCCTGTTCATCTTCCGCTTTCAAGCAGTAAAGACGTATCATTTTAGCGTCTCTAATATGTATACAATAAAAACTTTAATGTATAAAATAGTAAAATCTCCTAGTTATTTATACGTGATTCCTCATAATGTTAATCAGAAAATTGTTAATAAACTAACAAGTTACAACGCAAAAAAGTGTATATTTCATTCAAAAAACCAATATGAACACAACTTACGAAATATTGTCTTGGAATATTAATTTAGTCCAAGACGCGTCATCTCAATATTTAATAATAAAAATTATTAATAAAAAATATGGGTGACGCCTGAACACTGGACATGGTATTTTTAAAGTCATATGACAAAATTAAATTCATAGGTTGGTATCAATGGGACCTCCGTATGTTGCTCTCACTTATACTACGATATAATAGTGTTAGTGTGTGTTAATGCCGGGCAGGAGTGGATAAAAAAGTGATGTTTTAGGGGGGGGGGGGCAAATACAGGGCGATCCAGAGCGGATGCATTGTTTGTTTATTAGTTAACCAATAGCAGCTAAGATTACAAGCATCAACAACTAGCGATGCACCTAATAAAATAAAATTCACGTCCCACCCGGGATCACCGTGTATTGACGTTTTAGGGGGAGAGGGGTTGAAATATTAACGACGTTTTTAGGGGAGAGGGGTATGAAATGGACTTAGAATATTTCCGATTAAGGGACTTAGAATAATTTAAAGTGGGAGTAAGCACAAGAACTTAGAATACTTTAGGTTTATGGACTTAGGATAACTTATATTTTGGGATTTATTGTAATTTCGATCTTAGGACTTATAATAATTAGGAAATGTACGTTAAAACGTTATAAGTGAACATGATTCATAATCGTTGGTTGTGTGAAAACACAAACCAATTATAAGTTTTTTTCATTTTTTGTTAAATTCAGGGGTAGTTTTATCCATTTTTGCTCCCGTATAGGAGTCAGTAAATTAAATAAAAGTTAAAATAGGATAAAACTTTTTCAAATGCAAGATTAAAAGAAAAATAAAGAAAAAAACTCAAATTGTATTTTTCCGATTTTATCTTACCCTGGAGTTATTTTTCAACACCAATAGTTAGCTCTAATATTCCTTTATTGATACAGAATAAAAGAATAAATTAAATATTTAGTTAATTACTCTTAAAATGTGGCACTATGAATTTGATCATTAGTTCCAAAATATTGTGAAAAAACTCATAAGATGGAATGTTTCTGCTGTATTTTCCTATTTTCTAACCCAGTAGGACCCCAAATTCGGATTCAGCGACATACAAAACCTACAGAAGACTTTTTCTTTCTCTGGTTGACGAATTCCGAAACCGTTACACCACATTCTGACTTGTGTATAATATTATTTTGGTAATTATGTTAATTGCAGAGCTGGGCATGCACGGCATTTTGGGCACGGAAAACTAACAGCCGTATATACGGCCAAGCAGTATAATGATCCGTGCACAGTCTGTCCATACTTTATTTTTATAAGTATACGGATCAGTTGGTAGTATGTTAAAGTTTGAATGCATACTGCCCACGGACCCGTCAGCATTATGAAAAACCCAAGTCTCATACTCATACGGAACCGTATGCATATAGGACCTGGGTATTTTCATAATGCTGACGGATCCGTGAGCATTATGAAAACATCCAAGCTCATACGCATACGGTCCCGTATGCATATAGGACCTGAGTATTTTCATAATGCCCACGGACCCGTCAGCATTATGAAAAAACCCAGGTCCTATATGCATACGGGTCCGTATGAGTATGATACCTAGTATTTTCATAATGCCTACGGATCCGTACACAGTATGAAAATACCTAAGTCCTATACGCATACGGACCCGTATGCATATAGGACCTGGGTATTTTCATAATGCTCACGGACCCGTCAGCGTTATGAAAATACCTAGGTCTCATACGTATACTGACCCGTGGGCATTATGAAAATACCCTCTTCTATACGCATACGGGTCCGTGGGCATTATGAAGTTACCCAGGTCCTATATGCATACGGGCCCGTATGAGAAAAATATGGGGCCGTATATATTCTTATGCCGTACAAATAAGTGATTTGGTATTGAATTTTGTCGTACGGTTTTTCATACGGCATAAATAAATACGGGAGCTGTAGGTAATATGCCGTATTAATGGACTATTTCATACGGCTCCCGTATTCAATTTTGCCGTATGGATTTTCATACGGCAAAAATCAATACGGTAGCCGTATAAAATAGTCCATTAATACGGCAAATTTCAAACGGATCCCGTATTGACTTTGGCCGTATAAAATTTCATACGGCAAAATCCAATACGGGAGCCGTATAAAATAGTCCATTAATACGGCATATTTTATACGGCTCCCGTATTGTATTTTGCCGTATGGATTTTCATACGGCAAAAGTCAATACGGGAGCCGTATAAAATGGTCCATTAATACGGTATATTTCGTACGGTTCCCGTATTGTATTTTGCCGTATGGATTTCCATACGGCAAAAGTCAATACGGGAGCCGTATAAAATGATCCATTAATACGGCATATTTCGTACGGTTCTCGTATTGGATTTTGCCGTATGAAATTTTATACGGCCAAAGTCAATACGGGATCCGTTTGAAATTTGCCGTATTAATGGACTATTTTATACGGCTACCGTATGCAGTTTGCCGTATATACGGCTAAATACATCTAGTAACCGTTCACCGTATGCCGTATATACGGATAACAGCGTGTCACAGTATCCCAGCTCTGGTTAATTGAGGGGTATTAGAGTTCAGAGTAACTTTTTTGTTGTTGGCGAATTATAGAAAAAGGACGTAATAACAAAGTTCCGCCAACAAAAGTTTGGTTGAAATCTTTTAAGCAAACAAATAATAAGGTTTCAAAATAAGGGGCGGATTTTTCGTGTACTTTTTGGCCAATACTTAAAAATTTTAGCTATGCTTAACATTTTTTTACGTCTTATTTAAACATTATTATGGAACTCAATCTAATCAAAGCTTTTAAAATCCCTAAATTAAAAAATTACTGAAACTCTTTTCTTGCTTTTTTCTAACATGATCAGCTTCGCTCTACCCGTCTTTGACGGTATCTAGTATTTATTTATCATGAAATTTATTTTTAAGTATTTACAATAAGAAAATATATTCTTTTTCTATAACGTAAGGCATAAAATTTAGAGAATGATTTAAGAATTTTAAATATCGAAAGGATTTTTTCTTTAACTAATTACATCTTAAATAACAAAAGATCATCATTGACTGATTCATTGTTTGAAAAGCTAATTTTCCTTAAAGAAAATAAAAAATATATTCAATATTAATTTTGGAGAAAAATGTATGCAATAAAAATTGTTCTTTACTCATTCAATTGAATTCTAAAATGAAAATTAAAAATTTTTGATTGTATTTTTCCTGTTATAAATAATAATTTTATTTTTAATGCTTTCTATAAACAGTTGTTTAACTTTTTTTGAATATCTTCTTGATTTTAAAACATATTTATATTTAGAAAATAGAAGCAAAAGAATTTTTTATTATTGGGTAAGTCTTATAATACCTATTTTAAGAATGCAATTTTTTGCATATTTAAACAATATTATCGAACTTTATTCCAATTTCTTTATAAAAGTCAAATATTTACTTAGGTAATGTACTTATAAAAGCTTATAATTGTTTCATATGGATCCTTATGCAGAGAAATGTATATATTTTAATAATATACTCTCCTTTATGACGTTAAACAGTATACGGGCCCATATACTCTCGAACCGTACGTACGGTTAAACAGCATACGGGCCCGTATAATCTCAAACCGTACATACGGTCAAACAGCATACGGGCCCAAATACTCTCTAACCGTACATACGGCTCAACAGCATACGGACCCGTATACTCTCTAACCGTACATACGGTTCAACAGCATACGGGCCCGTATAATCTCAAACCGTACATACGGTCAAACAGCATACGGGCCCAAATACTCTCTAACCGTACATACGGCTCAACAGCATACGGAACCGTATAATCTCTAACCGTACATACGGTTAAACAGCATACGGACCCGTATGCCGTTTTCGATTAAGCCTATAAAGCAAACGGTATACGGGTCCGTATGCTATTAAACATTATATACGGTTCAAGTGTATACGGGTCCGTAAGCTGCTGAACCGTATGTACGGTTCAAGTATCTACGGGTCCGTATGCTCTTAAACCGTATGCATGGTTAGAGAGTATAAGGGCCCTTATGACATTAAACATTATATACGGCTGAGATGCATAAGGCTCCCGTATAGTGTTAACCGTATATACTGCTAGGGTGCATACGGTCCCGTATGCTGGTTATCGTATATACGGTTCAAGTAACATACGGGTCCTTATGCACAAAAACCGTCTATACGGCATACGGTTACAGCGTGCCAAAATTGCCGTATATGCCCAGCTCTGGGCTATATTTTAATCGAGTAATTTGGAGGAGGGGAAGTGTTCAAACGGACTTAAATTAATTAAGATTTATGGACTTATAAGTAATTTCGATTTAGGGAACTAACCGGGCGAGAATGGACCGTTAATAATATACGCTTTTAGGGAATCTGAGTAAATTAGGTTTAGAATCTTAACATCTAGTAAGGTGATAATTACAAATTATAAAAATAGGAAATTATATTGTAACGTTGCGTAACATTTATGCGTTAAAACTAACCCTCAGCTGTAAGTAAACTTGTTCCATACATTTTGGTTGTGTTATATACAAACTGGCTATAATTTTTTTAATATAATTCTTGTAATAAAGTTTTTAGCTTGCTTTTGGTGATTGAGATTTTTGATTGAAATTTTTTATTTTTCATAGATGTCTATTTAACATTCAAGCATCACTTTTTAATTTTTCGTAATTTTAAAAAATTTTATCTGTATAAATATATGTATATATATACAAATTTTGAATAATTGAGAAAAAATGTTTGAAAGCTAACTAAAAAACTGTTTGTAATGAAGAATTTTCTAAAAAGACAGAATAGTCGTCCCAATGAATTTCGTAGCTCACGCGTGTCCAAGTATTTAGTGATAGGTCTGTCGATAAAAATAGAGCAGATACATTTTTTTTGACCCACTGGACACGAACTTGGGGTCTGTTTTGATCTAAAACTGGCAAGCGGATTGTTATTAACAAATTAAATTACCGGTATTAGCCGCTTTAGATCAAAATAGACCCCAAATTCGTGTCCAGTGGGTCAAAAAAAATGTATCTACCCTACTTTTATCCACCGAGTTATCACATAAAAAAAGTGGATTGCGAATTATAAATTGTTGGCGGCACAACTTACTCAAAAATTAAGAAAAAATCGTTTTACTAAAATTTAGAATAAAAAAAATTATTTCATCATAAAAAATTTTCTAATAATTTATAAATTTTTTGTTAAATTCAGAGAAATCCAAAAAAAGTATCAAATTAATCTTTATATAACTCTTATAAATTAAAAATAATTAGCATAAATTAATTCATTAACATGATAAATTAAAAAATATATGCTAATATAAAAATTACACAATTTTTTGGAAAAAAAAACTTTCAATAACTTAAATAAAAAGTAATAGAAAAAAGGGTTTTAAATGTAATAAATCAAAATTTTAGTTCAATAGAAAAAAAAATTGTATTAATTAAAATGATATAAAAAATAAAGTTGAAAGAAACAGAGAAGTCAAAAAAAAAATTCTCATGTAATAAAACAAGTAAATTAACATAATATTTAAATGAGTACTTCGTAATTACTAAGAGGACAAATCAATTAATTTTATTAACAAAATGTTTTCACAGAAAATGAAAAAATAAATATATAAAATACATGCATAAATAAACTTCATTAACATAAAAGTCCCACATAATTATAAGAATCTGACAACATCGTTAAGATAAACAGTTTAAAAAAACGAGTCTCATTAAGATAATTTGACTATTCAAAATATCTGAATATATATAAATGAAGGTAGGGTATACATATTAGACTGGATGCTATTTTTAAAATTTGCAATATTTTACATGGGTTATTTGTCTTTTCAAAAGTTTAAAATCAAGAAAGGTTTTGCTGAAATTTTTTTTAAAAACTTTTTAATATATAATTTGTGTAGTTTAATTGATAAAAAAAATTGTTTGTATCTTTTCTGAACAATTAATGTGAAAAAAATTGTGTTGAGCCAGAAGCCTCTTTTAAAATTGGTTCACATTATAACAAAAAACCAACACATCCAATTTGTAATTTTCTTTTTAATTTTGTTATTATATTGAAAAAGTATTAACTTAAAAAGAGACAGTTTTGACTATATTGTACCCCCAAAAGAGTGCCAAAAATTAATTATTTTGTAGATTTTTTGCATTTCAACTTTACTTCATTCGTTAAAATACTACAAAATTTCAACCTCCTTTAATCAATATTTTAATTCTTAGAATTTTTTAGTTATTAAATAAGGTAATCAACGAACCATTTAGAAATTGGCACATTTTTAAAACAAGGCCCTAGCTAATATACAAATCTAGGATATAAAAAATATTTTAAGGCGTCAAAAATTTTTATACTATATGTCTATAAAATAAATTTATTTTTAAACTGTTCCAAGAAAAAAAATATTTATACACATGAATAAAAAACAAAGTTAAAATCAAGATATGTAAAACTAATTAAATTATAGATTAAAAAAGTAAATAAATTTAAAATTTCAGTTTAGTTTTTGTTTTTATATATTGGTATGTGCTTGCGTTAATATGATATTTTAATAAAGCTATAATGTCTGATTTATGTGTGCAAAAACCTGTAATTCCCTAAAAAAAAAATATTTAAATATAATTTAATATAAAAAAAAAATTTCTTATTTTAATTTGGAGTTAATAAATAAAATGTAATTTAATATTAAATAAAGGAGGCCAGATTATTTATAACATATTATATTACATGAATTATTGAATATATATTTTATAATGTAAATATAATAATTAATGTTTTTAACAAGAAAAAATTAAGTGATCTCGAATATTTTTTTATATTTGTGAAAATGAAACTACTTATTTTTATAATATCTCAAATTTTTCTATGAAAGTACTAATTCTAGAAATATCTTTGTTACCTTATATTATTATCTCTAATCTTATACTTAATTTTTTGAAAATTTTTCTCTCAAAATTTTTTGCATTAAAAAAATAAAAAATACCCTGCCAACTAACTGGCACTAAGGTTCCTCAAACAATGAGCTTAATACTTCAATATGCCACAGATATCACCGATTACAAGCATGCAACCATACATACATTTCTATTAACTTTTAAAAGTTTTTTTTAATGATCAAAAATTTTTGAACAAATTTTCAAAAAATTAATCAGATTCAAGATATCGAGTAAAAACCATATTTACAAATGTAAGTACTTTCATGGAATTAAATGAAGTATTAAACCAAAAAAAAAATAATATTGCAGTTTTTTTAATTTTTTTGTTTTTTTAATTTTGAGAAAAAAATTTTGATAAAATTCCGTATCAGATCCAAAAAAATTACTATAAACCAACTTTCTAAAACTACCCACGTAAAAAATTATTAAGATCTTTTTATGATCTTATTAATATCTTAATAATCTTTTATTAATATCTTAATAAGATCTTAATAATAGTTTAAAAATCTATTATTAAGATCTTAATAAGACGAAAAAGAAAAACATGTAGTTTTATTTTTTAAAACCTAATAAGTTATTGATTTTACTTATTCAGGTGGAAAACTCACGCGTAAAAATTAGCTCGGAGCTTCCTGTTCTCGTTGTATGTTCAAGTAAACCAAAAACCTCGTTATCACCATAGGTGAAAAATTTTAGGCATGTATGCGACCACGACTAATGTCAAAATTTTTGCGCCTTGGCTAGTTCGTTGAAAAGCTATTTTTTACTCAAAACGTACGTTTTCCGCCACTATACGTTTAAGATTTTTAGTCACTTTTAAAAAAGCCTTGAGCTTTATAAATATTAGTGAAACTGTATTATTCGGGAGTTAAATATTACGTCTAAGTATCAAGGGCGTAAAATTTTAGCGCTAGTGAGAACACCAGAACACCCTTCACGCCCATGGTGCTTAGGATATTATTTGCCTCCCTAGGCGTACAAAGTTTGCAGAAAGCTCCGTGAAAGTGGGAACTACAAAATTGTATGCAATTTGTGTACATCAAAATTGTGCACAAAAATGATTGTATAAAAATTGTACGAATTTGAACAATTTTAATACAGTCAACGTAGAGAAAAATTAATAGAAATTGTTCACAATATCTAACCAGATTCGTCAAAAAAGAAATAGAGAAATTATATGGAGAAGAAGAAAAATGAAAATTATGGAGCACTAGAGCTCCTAAAATCCTAAAAATAAAAGGACACATTCATATTCTTCATATTTCTATCAAAATTCTTGGTGATATTCCTCGAATTGTTTATTTTTTATTTTAGACATCACTTTTTTTAAAACTTCTTTTTTTAATAATTAATTTCAATCAGACTTGTGAAAAAATCATAGTTCACGAATTGCACTTTAAAATAATAATCGATAAAAAAATATAAAACTTTTGCAAAAATTAGGTTATTAAAAAAAAAAAATATTAATTTACAACGAGGGGTCAGTTTGGTTCGTCTTGATAAACTGATTATTTTTTTTTATATTTGAATCGTTGCTTGGTTACATTTTTAATTGTAAATAAACAATTGTCAAAATAAAAAAAAATGATCAGTTTATCAAGACGAACCAAACTGACCCCTCGTTGGAAATTAATATTTTTTTTGGTTCCTCAAAGAGGAACCATTGTGTTAGGTCAAAATTTGATTTTCTATTTTTTGGCATATAAGCACGTTTTGGGACCCCAGGAAGCTAAAAAACCTGTTTTTAAAAAAAGTCTGTATGTGTGTGTGTGTGTGTGTGTGTGTGTGTGTGTGTGTGTGTGTGTGTGTACGTATGTAATCGGTGATATTTCACAAATATTATGGAATTAAGACCTAATTTTTTTTTCAAAAATTTTTTCACCAAAAAATCTCGAGGTACTTTTTTTTTTTTTTGATTTGGATGTAATACCTCATTTATTTCCATGAAAGTACTTATATTTGAAAGTATGGTTTTTACATGATATCTCTAATCGGATACTTAATTTTCTGAAAATTTTTTTTCAAAAATTTTTTTCACAAAAAAATACAAAAAATACCAATTTTTTTTTTCTTTTTGGACTTAGTACCTAATTTATTTCCATGGAAGTACTAGTTTTAAGAACCTTGTTTATTGTTATTTTTTGGATCTGATACTTAATTTTTTCAAAATTTTTTTTGTCAAAATTAAAAAAATAGAAAAATTAAAAAAAATGCAATATTTTTTTTTTTTTGGTGTAATACCTCATTTAATTCTATGAAAGTACTAATATCTGAAAATATTATAACTAGTGATATTTCAAAACCATTATCGAATTAAGACCTAATTTTTTTTTCAAACATTTTTTTATCAAAAAATCTCAAACCCCCCCTTTTTTTTTTTAATTTGGATGTAATACCTCATTTATTTCCATGAAAGTACTTATATTTGAAAGTATGGTTTTTACACTATATCTCGAATCTGATACTTAATTTTCTGAAATTTTTTTTTCTAAAATTTTTTTCACAAAAAAATACAAAAAATACCAATTTTTTTTTTCTTTTTGGACTTAGTACCTAATTTATTTTCATGGAAGTACTACTTTTAAGAACCTTGTTTATTGTAATTTTTTGGATCTGATACTTAATTTTTTCAAAATTTTTTTTGTCAAAATTAAAAAAAAATAAAAATAAAAAAAACTGCAATATTTTTTTTTTTTTTTTTGGTGTAATACCTCATTTAATTCTATGAAAGTACAATTATCTGAAAATATTGTAACTAGTGATATTTCAAAACCATTATCGAATTAAGACCTAATTTTTTTTCCAAACATTTTTTTATCAAAAAATCTCAAACCCCCCCCCTTTTTTTTTTATTTTGGATGTAATACCTCATTTATTTCCATGAAAGTACTTATACTTGAAAGTATGGTTTTTACTTTATATCTCCAATCTTATACTTAATTATTTGAAAATTTTTTTCCTAAAATTTTTTTCACAAAAAAATACAAAAAATACGAAACTTTTTTTTCTTTTTGGACGTAGTACCTAATTTATTTCCATGGAAGTACTAGTTTTAAGAACCTCGTTTACAGTAATTTTTTGGAATTGATACTTAATTTTTTCAAAATTTTTATTATCTAAATTAAAAAAAAAGAAAAATAAAAAAAATTGCAATATTTTTTTGGTGTAATACCTCTTTTAATTCTATGAAAGTACTAATATTTTAAAATATTGTAACCAGTGATATTCCAAAACAATTTATTATCGAACGAATACCTAACTTTTTTTTCCAAAAATTTTTTTATTAAAAAAATCTCAAAATACTTTTTTTTTTTTTAATTTGGATGCAATACCTCATTTATTTCCATGAAAGTACTTATACTTGAAAGTATGATTTTTACTCGATATCTTGAATCTGATAATTAATTCTTTGAAAATTTTTTTCTCCAAAATCTTCGTTACAAAAAAATACATAAAACATCAAATTTATTTTTCGTATTTGACATATCTAATTTATTTTAATGAGAATACAAGTTTTAGAAATTTAGTTTATAGTAATTTTTTGTAACCGATCACAATTTTTTTTTTTATTTTGATATAAATTATATCACACAAGAAAAAATGATGGAAATCTTGCCTCTTTTTGACTTCCTCGGATTATTTTGTTCGTTGCTATGTTTATTTATGTATGCAGCTTAATGAAATTATAAACAATAATAAACAGCCTAAAAATATTAAATGGTTATGTTTGCATTTTAAAGTTAAGATTTAAAAGTTATATTGGCATTTTTTAAAGAATCAAACAATTTATAGAATTAAATAATTTATTATTTTGTGATTAATAGAAATAATATAAATAATGTTAAAATCTTGAAGCAATTAATGTGGCTATTTTTTTATTACAAAATATTATTATTATTATTATTATCATTGTTGCGGAAGATTGGTCAAATGCAAGGAGTACACTGAGAAAATAAATTATAAGAAATTAAACAATTGAATTTTTAATGACCTTTTTTCGAGTAAATAATGATATCAAATAAATTTACAAATTCATCACCCCCACTTATAGGAAATTATTATAAATTCTGGTAAAAACTCCTATCTTTTTATAATAATTGAGCGAATATTTGTAATTTTCGCATCGTTACCAACCATTTCTTTTATAAAAAAAAATAAAATTAGCTTTTTTTATATTTCTCTCTTTTTAATTATGCAAAAATGATTTAAAATCCATTAACGCCGGCGCGACCAATCCATGGACGCTAGAATTTTCACTTTAATAACAAAATGATCTTAATAATCTACTTTACCAGCTACTAAAAACGAAAAATGTAGGTATAATTGCATGGTTGTAATCAATAATATTTTTTGTAAATTAAGATTACAGCCCATTGTTTGAGGAACCTCAGTGCCAGCTAGTTGGCAGGGTATTTTTTAATAACCTAATTTTTGCAAAAGTTTTATATTTTTTTATCGATTATTATTTTAAAGTGCAATTCGTGAACTATGATTTTTTCACAAGTCTGATTGAAATTAATTATTAAAAAAAGAAGTTTTAAAAAAAGTGATGTCTAAAATAAAAAATAAACAATTCGAGGAATATCACCAAGAATTTTGATAGAAATATGAAGAATATGAATGTGTCCTTTTATTTTTAGGATTTTAGGAGCTCTAGTGCTCCATAATTTTCATTTTTCTTCTTCTCCATATAATTTCTCTATTTCTTTTTTGACGAATCTGGTTAGATATTGTGAACAATTTCTATTAATTTTTCTCTACGTTGACTGTATTAAAATTGTTCAAATTCGTACAATTTTTATACAATCATTTTTGTGCACAATTTTGATGTACACAAATTGCATACAATTTTGTAGTTCCCACTTTCACGGAGCTTTCTGCAAACTTTGTACGCCTAGGGAGGCAAATAATATCCTAAGCACCATGGGCGTGAAGGGTGTTCTGGTGTTCTCACTAGCGCTAAAATTTTACGCCCTTGATACTTAGACGTAATATTTAACTCCCGAATAATACAGTTTCACTAATATTTATAAAGCTCAAGGCTTTTTTAAAAGTGACTAAAAATCTTAAACGTATAGTGGCGGAAAACGTACGTTTTGAGTAAAAAATAGCTTTTCAACGAACTAGCCAAGGCGCAAAAATTTTGACATTAGTCGTGGTCGCATACATGTCTAAAATTTTTCACCTATGGTGATAACGAGGTTTTTGGTTTACTTGAACATACAACGAGAACAGGAAGCTCCGAGCTAATTTTTACGCGTGAGTTTTCCATCTGAATAAGTAAAATCAATAACTTATTAGGTTTTAAAAAATAAAACTACATGTTTTTCTTTTTCGTCTTATTAAGATCTTAATAATAGATTTTTAATCTATTATTAAGATCTTATTAAGATATTAATAAATGATTATTAAGATATTAATAAGATCATAAAAAGATCTTAATAATTTTTTACGTGGGTAGTACCCTCACAGAAATAAATTAGGTACTACGTACAAAGAGAAAAAAAATTTAGTGTTTTTTGTATTCTTTTGTGGCGAAATTTTTGGGAAAAAAATTTTCAAAAAATTAAGTATCAGATTCGAGATATCGAGTAAAAATCGTACTTTCAAATATAAGTACTTTCGTGGAAATAAATAAGGTATTACCTCTAAATTAAAAAAAAAAAAAAAAGTACCTCGAGCTTTTTAGGTGAAAAAAATGTTGAAAAAAAAATTAGGTCTTATTTCCATAATGGTTGTGAAATGGTTACATACATACACACACACACACATACATACTTTTTTTAAAAACCGGTTTTTTAGCTTCCTGAGGTCCCAAAACGTGCTTATATGCCAAAAAATCAAAAATCAAAATTTGACCCTTCATTGAGGAACCAAAACTCTATTATTCTTTTTTTTTTTGGAGGTGTTTGGTACCTTATTTGCAAGGGGTGATCCACTTGGCGTAGAATTCAATGTGCCAGTAAGAATTTGTTTAAATAATCCATATTCTAAGTATAAAAGTGTGTGCTCCATCATAAGTTTGAAAGTCTATAACCAGAGCACACTTTATTATACTTTCAATGTGGATTGTTTAATGGAATTATCACTGGCGCATTTTTCAGCGCACAGTGACGCACATTAAATTGTGCACCAAGTGGACCGCCCCTTGCTTATTTGTTTATGAAGTACTAGTCAAATCACTCTTATTCAATTTCTCGGATTCTATTGGAGGTGCACGAGATCAAGACAATACCAGAATTAATTTTTTGAGATAAAGACGATACAAAACTTTTGCTTCCAGACTCTCAAAATAAATAAATAAAAAATTTAAGATGAAATTTGAAATATTACGTATTTTATGACATTTTATTTACAAGAATTTTGTTTCTAAGATTAGTTAAGAGCATATGTGTTGCAAAACCTATAGGCTTATAACATAATTATCAGCGACGAAAATTATTTAATCACATAAAAATAAAAAGTCCGACGAGGGTTTAAAATTTTGTTGTCAAAAGGACCCCGCACAAAAGGACAGGAAATGGCCGTTCGATCAAATTGGCTGAATTTTGGATATGTTATAGATTTCATCATTCTGAACAAAAGTCTCAATGGGCACAAAGCTCAAAAGTCCCAACTTTGGCTGCTACGGAGCTTGAAAGCTCCAAAGCTACATCATAACAAAATTGCTTAGAAACCTTTTTCTTTTATTTTTTAAGTATACTTTTATGTTTTTGAGGTCGCTGATTTCGAATTTAATGTCAGATTGACAAGATTGCCAATTGACAGCTGTCACCTTGTTTTTTAAATATGTTGCATAAAATGGTGAACCTATATGAATATTGTTCATTGCTTGAGGAGCCGCAGTGCCAATAATTTGGCAGCGTTTTTTGTGAAATATAAATATAAATTAAGGACGAAAAAAAATATATCGTGAATAATAAAGGGTCTTAGATATTACTGCTCAGAAGAATATTGTACATAAAAACATGCCTGTTAAGTACAGTAACATTATACCATATAACTCTAAATTCCAAATAGATGATTTACCCTCTATGTTGTCAATTTATTAAAATTGTAAAAACCTAAATTTATTATAATAATGAGAAAACAGTATAAATACTGTTTTTCGTTCCAATTAATTAAATTAATTTGATGAGTTTATTATAAATAATAAACACGATCTACATGGAACAATAATAGTATAATCAAAGTATAACTTTTTTCATGATTGTTATCTATGTTTTGACTGTGTTTCTGAGGACTGAGCTTTCTTGCAGAGTCGAAATGGACAAAGATTTTTCATTTTTCTAAAACTTTTTAACACCAGAAAAATGAATTTTAATATCATACAACTTTTTTCAATATTAATTATTCTGTGTGACAAAAAGCGGCTCAGTCTTCAGAAACACAGATAACAATAATGAAAAAAGTTACACTTTTAATGTTCCATGTAAATCATGTATATTATATTATATTTTAATATATTATATTATATTATATTCAATATTTTAACTCATTTCTTTGCTCATATCCCCTTCTCCAATACCGCTTATTTTTTATTTATAAATGTATAGCACTTATTAGTATGTATGTATATTAGGGTTGTTCACAAAAAAAAAGTGCTCCAAAAATGCTCTTCCTGAAGTAGAAGTTTAGGTGACAAAATGATCGCATACCAATTTTCAGCTCATTTGAGAACGATTTAGGGGTCGCGCAAGCCCAGGCTAGCTCTCAAACGGCTGTCAAACACCGACAATTGGTGTGAACTACAAAAATTTTTTTCAAAATACGTTTTTTATACTTCTAAATATGTTTTCGATGTCGCTAAACTCGAAAATGAGGTCCTCAGTGTCCGAAAATACTTTAAAAACCCTTAAACACCGAAACACCCCTTTTTTTACCAAAAATTTTTGGATTTTATAGCGAGAATTATATATATTTGGAACCTTTGGATCGTAAATTACAATGGATGACTTAAATATGTTGAAAAATACCGAAAACTCCTTCCGTCTATTCCAATGTGCCTTCTTGGCCGAGAAACGCAGGGCTCAATTCTATAACAATGTTATAAGATAAGGTTTTTATGCAATTTTCCAAATAATGCTGTCATATTGCAATTCTACCAAAATACTACCATTTGTTCTCATTTTTTTCGTATAAGTGCTACCTTTCATTCCCCATAAAAAAAATGTTTTTGCTAAAAAGAATGCAGAAAAAATGGTAAAGAATCATCCAGATGCATCTTAATTATTTTTCTTTCATGCAATTACAAACATAGCATATTTTTTGTGATTTTTTGTGTTATTCATAAAATTTTAGATTTCAATTATCCGAAAAAAACCAACCCAAAATTCTATTTAGAGTTAAAGCACAATAATAAGTTTTACAAAAATATGCAATTGAGCTACAAAAGAATTAAAATAATATGCCTATGCAATTTTTAATATATACCCTAAACTCTTTACAATGCAATTATAGCTTGTGCAACTTCAGTTCAAGTTATTGCAATTACAAATGGAGTTTTGATTTAGCTGAAAATTTGATCCTGGTAATTAAATTTTGTTAATTGAAAGACTCCTACACTTATAATTATATGCTACAAACTCCAAGAAAAAATAGACTTTACATACTAATTAAAAGAGTACATTCCATACAAAAATAATCAATCATTTATTTCAATCTATTAATAATTACCATAAAATTAGCAAGATTATTTAAATTATTAGCTACCTTACAAATAATCTAATATCTCTCAAACTTCAGGAAACTTAGAAGCATAAAATTGCTTTTTATGGCATATAATGTAACACGTTCAAATTTAAGAGTAACACGATACTCTGATGCGTGAGATTTTGTTAAAATTTACTAGATCTACCATGTATCTCTTCTGACAAAAAAAAAGAAGCAGATTATTACTTTTTTTTATAATTAAATTAGTCTTTTATTTGAATTACAGTTCTTACAAAAATTTTTTTTTTTTAGTTTTATTATACCAAAATTTTTTTAAAATGGAATTCGATACTATTTAATTTAACAATGAAAAGGATTTTTATTTATACAGATAGTTATTTTGTTAAAATTTTCTTATTATAAGAATCCCGAATAAAAAAAAATTTACGACTAACGAATGAAACAATTTAAAATTGTGTGAATCTTTAAAGTTACCCTCAATCACCCTTTATAAAACTGAATGATATATTTATTTGTTGATCCTTTTTTTTTATATTTTTTAAAACCAAAAAAATCCTTAAAGATCAAATTTTTTTTTCTCAAATATTTTTTTGCCACTGATATTGATTGGCGGTTATATCAGCTACCTCGTAAATCTGTCCTCTAGATTTTTTTTGGTGATTCCGTTATATAAGCGTGTGCTTGCTATTTTTATTTAACCTATCCTTTCTTTCTTATTATTATCTTTTTTTTTTATATATATTTTTTTTTGTTTCAGGTTTCTTAAAAAAGTGATGTCTTCTCTTATTTGCAGCAAAAGCGTTGATTTGAGAATTGACGATATTTTTTCCCAGAAATCGCAAAATTCTTTTATTATATGATCCTATTCACTTTTTTTTTATAAACGTATTATACTCATTTTTCGTTTTCATCTTTATTTCAGGTGTTTACTTTTCGCGCCGTTCTTCACAGCTTCTTAAAACACGAGTCAAAAAAAAATTATAATAAATAAAAAAAGAATGAAAAAAATGTTCACGTTTTACGTTTCGCGTAAAAAAAAGCAAAAAAAAAAAAATGATTTCGAATATTTCGCACTCTGAGGAAAGAATAAATGAGATCGCAAAAAAAAAAGGAAGAATACAGAGAGAGAGCGAGAGAAGAGTTGTAAAAGGTTGTTGAGATTTAAAAAAGATAAGTTTATATATTCGTGGTTGAATAATCGTTAATTTTTTCAAGTATATAACTTTATATAAAAGAAAAATGATCAACGCGCTTGTAATCTTCATTCTTAGAAAAAGCTTACTTCTTATAAATAATAAAGTGAGAGAATAAATTGTTTAGATGACCAAAATGAGCGAGGGGGTTCCTTAATAATGTTGATAGACTTTATTTATGCAAAAAAAAAGCAAAAGGAATACATAGAATTATGGAATATAATATGAAGAAGAAAAAAAAAATATATTAATAGGCGTTGAGCAGAAGGATTTTTATCATCATAAATCAAGATAAGTCAAAAGGCGCTTTCAAGAAATTAGAGATCGTTGTCTGCTTTAATAATAATAAGCAATATAATCTTTTTCTCCCTCTCTCTTACATATTTAGATTTTTTAGCATATAGAAAATTATTACGGAAGATGTAACTATTAAAATGTCATAAACAACTACAAAGGTGGGATTCTACGAAAGACTTTTTCGTTGTTAGTAAATCATACGCCTTTTTTTTATTTTTTACTTAAATAAGATTTGCATATATTTATTTACTTCTCTTCTTTATTTAATTTTTATTGTATATTTAAATATTCCTTTTTTTTTACCGGATATATCGATGACAACTGGTCTTATAATGACCAAAAAACCTATTTAAAGCCATGTATTTATGTACTACTTTAACCAAAAAAACTATTCGGCTTATCTTCTATTCATAAGGCATATGAAAAAGATATTAATTTTTTTTTTATTTAATATTCTTAAGTATACGTAATATATCATAATATACACGTTATATGGAATGATCTCGCAATTTTTGAATAGGCTTTTTTTTACTTCATTACGTTAGTTAAAAAAATTATTCACATTCAGATATTAAAATTTTTCTTTTTTGAAAGAGAAAATATTGCTGGGGAACCAAAAGAGCCAAAAATTCAAATTACAGAATTACTTTACTAGAAATTATAAATTCAAATTCAGCTCTCAACTTTCATTGTTAAAATTATTAAAAAGTATGTACAAGCTAAAATTTTTAGATAAAATGGGTATTAATAAATGTATTTCTGATCACAAATTTCGGGATCTTTTAAATGAGAAATGTGTAGGACACCCTTAAATTTTAAAAAACTATACCTAAAAAGAAATATTTTTGATGTATTCAAACTTTAAGTCTTCAAATTTGGTCCATGTGGATTTTTTGGGTTGCTAATCTCAAATTTTGGGGTCCTGTCTACTATAATTCGTGCCGCACCCTTAATTTAGCAAAAACCACCCCCTAAAAGGCGTATTTTTTATGTATTTCATTTTTTTTTTAAATTTAAAGGTGATGTGCCAATTGATAGCAGTTAGGACCATGAAATTGGTGATCAACTACCCAGAAAATCTATATGGACTAAATTTGGACATTGGAAGCGCAAAAATAGCAAAAATAGCAAAAATACCCCTATTAGGGGTAGTTTTTGATAATTTAAGGACGCAGCACCAATTTTTAGAAGGCAAGAACTTGAACTTCATAATTAGCTACCCAAAAATACACCATATGGACTTAGGTAGTAGTTTGAATACAAAAGAATACCCCTTTTTAGGGAAAGTTTTTGCACATTTAAGGGTGTTCCGCACATTTCTCATAGGAAACACCCCCAATTTCGTAATGAGCAATCCAAAAAACCTACAATAGTCTAAATATGGTGGTGATCGGAAACTGGACACCCCTCCCCTGTATATTTATTGGAGTACCTTGATTTTTCTATATTCGCAAATCGTAACAAAAATTTGTCTTCAATACGTTTTTTGGTCACTGATCTCAAATTTTGGAAAAATCGAAACTTGCGAATACTATAAAAAATTATTTTTAAAAATGGGTCTTTTCTTTATTAATTTAAGGATGTTTGTAGGTTTCTTTACCTTAAGGATTTCGAAATTTAAGATCAGCGACCCAAAAGACATGCTTGAGGCCATATATTACCATGGTTTGTTAATATTACAAAAATACCCTAAAAAAAAATTTTCTTTAATTTAGGACTTAATAAAATATAAAGAAAAGATTTTTTAGATAAGCAAAAATGTTTTAAAATAAATTTTTTGCAAAATTAAGCAGAATTGTCCGTATACATATATTTTTATTTATAATGATGTTTTGGAATAGGTTTAATAAATGATACTAAATTAAAAGATCATGTTATTTCTAGGTATATAAACATGTAAAATAAAAAGTCATGCTGAGTTTAAAATCAAATTAATGACTTATTTTATTGTTATTATTATTATTTCTTTTGGCAATAACCGTTATAATTTTATAATTATAAATAAGACATTAATTAATTAAGTATGTATTTGATAATTATATAATAAAATAAATAAAATTTTACAACGAACAAATTATCGTGTGAAAAAGTTAATTAGTATTTATTTAAAATTTTTATCGTTGGTATCTGTTTTCAAACACTATGCCAGAAAAATTTTTTAAAAAATAAGAAACACAAAGAAACATTTTTTCTACTTGAAAATAGAAGTAACTAATCCACGAGGTAGCTATTAAGACTGGTTTTCGTCCACTGCAATTTTAGATAATCGAAATTTCATAACTAATTTTGAATAACAAATCATAATTTTGTTTAAAAATTTCAAAATAAAAAACTTTTTTGAAAATTCTTCTTACATTCTTATTTTTCACAAAGCGTAATTCGGAAAAATTATTTTTTTGAAATTTTGAAAAAGTAATTTTTTATCCAAAAGAGCAACTAAAAGTCCATGGATTAAATTCTCAATTATTGACATCCATTTACATTTTTTGAGTCATTTTCGTAAATTGATTTAAAACTCCTTTATTTCTGGTGTCTAATATGGTATCAAAATATTTTTCTTTAAAGTACTTTTTAGAAATTTCCCGTAAAATTCAATTTCAGAGTCTAAAAATTAATAAGAATAGTAGCAATCAAGAAGTATTAATTTAACATTTATATTTATGCACTTTTTGGCTTAAACTGTTTCTCTTATATTCTTTTATAGTTTTGATTTTTGAAAAAATAGTTTATCAATACATGCAAACCAAAAATTTTAATAGCCAGCAGAATTTTTTTCTCTTGTTCAAACGATTAAAAATAACCTGAAACGTAAATGAACAAAACTTTTAAAAAACTTTTTGCTTATTAGTATGGGTTTTAAGGCATACCCCTCGGATTTTTGGTAACCATTGATTTGAGCACTTTTTTTTTAGCTGAATATGTTCGTTTGGGTGTCTAGTTTAAACGAAAAAAAATCCAAATCTTGTCCGGTAAAAATATTGGTCCCCCGCCCCCCATAATGGGGCGATAAAGAAAACTAAAAAAAAAATATTGGATCAAGTTTATGACCCGTTTTCAAGTAAAAAACTTCATTACAACTTTTTTGGAAAATGATTTCCCTAGGAGCTATGACGAGTGAAAAACTGCAATTTTCACCCCTAAAAATAAGTGTTTTGGATCGGATTTTCTTTAATAGCTCAAAAAGTATTGCACTTGTTAGGATGTATAATGACTGAATCGAAAAGTCATTAAAACGGGAATCATTTTCTAATTTATTTATTTGTCATTGGCCACTGCCAATGTAAATACAGCGCGTAAAAGATGGCGCTGTTATTGACAGTATGGGAATTTGCCATCTTTTTCCTCGATTATCTCCAAACAGGTAAGTTCAACGAAAAAATTTTTTTCTTACTCTTTTATAAAGCTAAAAATTATCTTTCATTTAAGACTAATTAGAGGCTAATATCATTAATATTAATAATGTTACGACCAAAATAAAAAAAAAAAAAATTCAATTTTTGAAGAGGTCACCTAGGGGGGGGGGGGGGGAAGAAAATTCGAATCCAAGAATCCAAATAGGGAATATTTAATTGCATATTTTTTTACATTTCCAGAAATTTTGGCCTTATCACATGACGTACTTTTTGGTTTATAGTACATTAAATCTTCAGTAAAAATTCAAATAAATTTTTATTTTTTGCAAAATTATCAAAAAAATATAGTGTTTGCAAAAAATAACTTAGAAGGAACCTTTTGTAGGGCAATTTTCCTAATATCTCCGATCTTTTTTTTTTCCACGACACTTTCAGAACGAGATTTTATCCGAGCAGTAGAACGATGCAAAATAATGCGTATATTTATCCGACATCTCATTTATCCTAGGTTGTAAAAGTAAAAAATGCCTCAGACAATGGAAAATTGCGTTTATTTTGGGCATTTTTTTGTTACTGCTAAGAATAAAGCATAAATTTTCTTTGTTTTTATTTCAACACTGCGGCCGGGAAACACGTCCAGAAAAGTAAAGAATGACCCAAATCGTACGTAAATTACCATCCGAGGCGAAACCGAGGTTGGCAAAATGGGATTAGGGCCATTCTTTACTTATGGACAAGGGTCGTATACGATTTTTCTTCGTCAGTGGCGAGAAAACGCGTCTTTTGCGGTCGCGAAGCGGCCGGGAAATACGTGCTTTCTAGCCGCTGACAACAAAAAATCATTTGCAATCGTTTGAGCTGCAAGCAAAATTCGGCAATCCGCAAGTGGAATATTTTCACTTGCGGCAAACGGGTTTCTTTGCTCAGTGTACTAATCTAAAATAAAAAACAAGACCAATAGTATTAGTTTATAAATGAAAATAAAGTAAAATTTTTAATATTGACACGATCGCTAAAAATTACTAATTATTTTACACTAAAACCCCGATAATTCGAACTAATAAAAGCAGATACTAATCCCGATTAACAATTGGTCAGCCGCGTTTTCTAAACAAATTTTTAAAATACCTATAATTCATATTAACCCATTATCACCGTTGCGAATAATTGACAATAGTGATATGACAATAGCTTCAAGATAGTGTCAAAAATTAAATTCCTTTATAAGATTTGGATTTTCAGATTCAATAGAAACAAATTTCAGATGAAAAATTTCATATTTTGACTTTGCAAATATATTTCGGTTTTCCAGTACGGTGGACCTGAAAACTAAAAACACTAGAAAATAAATTTTCTTCATAAGATTTAGGTTTTTAAGCTCAATAAAAATGAAATTGAGTTTGCAGAAAATTTATTTTCGGTTGTTTTTGAAATTTTTGGGTCTGCTATATTGAAAAACCGAAAAATATGGTAAAGAGCAGAATAGAAAAAATGCATTTCAAATTCAATTTTATAGTGTCTGAAAACCCATATCTTATGAAGGGGAGTTTTCGGATTGGCCATATTGTAAAACTAACCATACAGATGACTTTAAAGAAGTAAGTATATTTGTGATATAGGTTACAAAAAAAATTAATTTTTATTTAAAATTAATTAATAAGTAAACAAATTATATTTTACATCATGCGATATGCAAAAATAATTTAATTTATCAAAAAATAAGTACACTTGTTCTATAACAGACATTTACTGGTGATACTATCAGATCCAGAAAATTGACTATAGTGGTCATTCACTAGAACTACCTACGTTACTAATCACCAATGAATGACTGCTGGTTAATTTAAATTAAAAGTCAAACGGAGGTAATTTTTGATTAAAATATCTTAAATTATTATATTTTTCAAACAATTTAAAATAATATTCAATATAAATCTTTTAGCGGTATTTTATTTTTCTAAATAAAATTTCCCAATTTGGCCAATTTTTTATACTTTTATTAAAAAAATGGCGTTTTTTCATAATATTAACTTTTTTATAAAATAATAAAATATAAGAAATAATAATTCATGATTCTATCATTCACTGGATCCCGGTCATTCACTGGTTCATCTATACCACCTCTGATACCAGATACCTTACGAATTCCAGAATACTATTTGTTGTAACCAAGTATCCATAATAAATAGTTTAAAAAAAGTACATTGAACTTTTTTGTAAAAATTTTAAGCTTCTTTACTAACAATGTAACTAGTTATTTCCTAGTTACTTACTAGTCAAAGTACTTCTATTTATAATTTTTTTTTTTGAAAAATTTTTTTGGTAATAACTAATTTTTAGGAAAAATTAATGTTAAAGAAATATTTTTTATTCAGAAAAAAATTATTGCAAAAAAATAATAAGTATAGTGGGAAAATGAACTTTTTGTAAAAATTTGGAATGATGAATTTTTCTGTTGAACTTTCTTGCTCTGCCTTTTTTAATTATTTTTTACAATATTATTACAATATTCTTTTTTTTCATTTTTAAATTACCATTATTTAAAAAAAAACTTTCTTTTCAGTAAATATCTGTGTATCAAGTCTGACTCTCGTGCCAATTCTCTATTTCTATATAAAAAAAATGATACCTTTCAATTTATTTTTCTATTAAAAAATTTGTGAATAAAAAATATTTTAAAGAAATAAATTATCACTTAATGTATTTTCAAAATTTTTTCATCTTTTTTTTTGTATTCATAGATGTAAATACTTATGTATTGTATAAATAAGTTAATTTATGGTAAGTTAGAATTTTTATGTCCATGTAAGTACTTTATAAAATTGACCGCAAAATCAACGGGTGGTCTTAAATACACATTATACTTTCTTTTGACTCTTAACTTTTCAGTATAAAATGTCTTTTTTTTCCGAAAAAATCGAAATCAAATAAATGGCTTAAAAATCATTATTACTATAACTGTATAACCGCAATGTCTAGAATAATAAATTATAATACTTGGTAATTTTTTGTTTTTTTTTTTCAATAAAGGAATCTCTCCACAAATGTATGTCTATTTTTCACAATAGGGGGTATTTTCAAAAAAATTTAGAGCATTTATTGTTTGCTCTAGTCTATTAGGCAGAAAAATATCATTATTAAGTATTATATTAACGACAAGTATTCAAAAATTTTTTTTTCTTCTTATAAAAGGTTTAAATTGATTGAATATGATCATTTCTTGTAATTTATATGCGGCTTTTTTTTTAAGTTAAGAATTTTAGATTTCAAAATATTCAACACTTGAATTGATTCTAGTACCTATTTAAGTAATTTTTGGCCAAATAATACACTTTTATGTGAGAAAAATATCTAACAAATTCTTTTGATTGTTTTGAAATTTTCTCACCAGTATTAAGTATTTTTAAATAGAATTATTTTAAACCAATAAGTCAGTCACTTAAAACCTTCCAAAAAAGAAATTTTTTAAACAAATTCATTATAATTAAATAATTTATCATCGAGTTATTATTATATAAAAATAAAAATTTATTCATAAATAAACTTGTTATTATTCCTTGTTTTTCCAGTATAAATTTTGTGCAAAAAAAAATAAACGTTTTTTGAAAGAAAGACCAAGTTATTATTTCTTTCTTTTTTTTGTTAGGTTATTATACTACAGTCAAGAAATAAATGTATGGTTAAAACTTAGTCAGTGTCTTAAAATGTCATCTCCTTGAAAATTGCTACTGTGACAACCAGGTATAAGGATTATTTTTTTTATTTTTTATGCATGATCATAAAACTTTCTGATCTTTTTTGTTTTAAAAATAAAATAAAATACACATATTATTTGTCAAATTTATAATGAGGTTTCAACTTTACGAAAAAAATTTTTTTTTTTTTTGCTATAAATTTATTTTATAAAAATGACAGCAAAATATATTATGCTTTTAAAATACGATTTATTATAAAATTTCGATATATTTATATTGAGCCTAAAATATATTTTAGGTTATAAATTTACAAAAATACCATCATTACATCATAATATTTGGTATTTTTAAACTGAAGAATTAACAAAGCGAATTGAATATACCTTAGCCTGGCAGTTATTTTAGAAAGATGCTCAAAATTTTGATTACCTATACTGAATGATAAAATTTGCTAATTTTTTACCAACCATAAAAAAATACCCTGCCAACTAGCTGGCACTAAGGTTCCTCAAACAATGAGCTTAATACTTAAATATGCCACAGATATCGCCGATAACAAGCATGCAATCATACATACATTTCTCTCTTGATTCCATAACAGTTGTGAAACATCACCGGTTGCAATATTTTCAGATATTAGTACTTTCATGGAATTAAATGAGGTATCACACCCATAAAAAAAAATATCGCAGGTTTTTTAATTTTTTTGTTTTTTTAATTTTAAGAAAAAATTTTTTAAAAAATTCGGTATCAAATCCAAAAAATTACTATAAATGAACTGTCTAAAACTAGTACTCTCATAGAAATAAATTAGGTACTACGTCCAAAAAGAAAAAAAAATTGGGTGTTTTTTGTATTTTTTTGTGAAAAAAAATTTAGGAAAAAAATTTTAAAAAAATTAAGTAACAGATTCGAGATATCGAGTAAAAATCATACTTTCAAATATAGTATAGTACTTTCGTGGAAATAAATGAGGTATTACATCCAAATTAAAAAAAAAAAAAGTACCTCGAGCTTCTTTGATAAAAAAATTTTTGAAAAAAAAATTAGGTCTTAACTCCGTAATGTTTGTGAAATCACAAATCACACAGACACACACACACACACACAGAGACTTTTTTTTAAAATCGGTTTTTTAGCTTCTTGGGGTCTCAAAATAAGCTTATATACCAAAAAATCGAAATTTTACCTATCAAAATGGTTCCTCTTTGAGGAACCAAAAATTATATACCCAAAATTATCACCCCTAAGTGTTGTCGCCAAATACATGGACTTTTATGGAGAAAATTTTTGGTTCCATAAGAGCCAATGTATTCAGTGAGCTATAACTCTGGAAATAATAGCTTTTTTATTAAATGACATGTAATTTTACTCGGTAATCGAAAATTCAAGCAACTTTTTTAAATAACTGCACCTTGACTTTTGCATCATTCAAGCAAATTCTTGAAATTAAAAATTCATTTTTTTCTAACTTCAGTTTTTCATTTTTTGAATTTTTTTTGATTTTTTGGATCATTTTTTAAAAACAGGTAATTTTCTATTTAATTCCATATATAAATAAATAAACTGTTAAAAATACCCTAGAATATATTTATAAATCAATGATTAGTTTTAATTTATGGAAAAAAATCGTAAATTAATAGAAAAAATCCTACATAAGTATTAAAATTTTATCAATTGTATAAATATACCATCGTAACCAGAATTTTTTTTTCAGTTTAATTTTCTCTATAATGGTTGATAGAAAATTAGAGAGATCAAAAGCAAAAATCGTAATCATTCGCCATGTACATAAAACATTATTTTAATATATATATTAAAATAATGTTTTATGTACATGGCGAATATAATCTATAGGCTGAGTCTACGTAAGCGTTTGTATACGAATTCGCATGCAAATATTTGCATCGTGCCAACCTATGCTTATTTTAATAATACTTTTGCTGCTCCCTCTAGTGCGATAATTAAAGCGCGAAAATTGAAAATTTAAATAAATCTAAAAACCTAAATGGTTAAAATTATTAAATTTTTAAAAAATTTATTTAAAAATAAGCTTTAAATAAATTAAAATGGTTTTATAAACAATAATTTTTTAAAAATTAAACTATTTAACAAGTTTATTACCTTTCGTTTTATTTAAAATTTGAATTTTCGCGCCATTTATCGCGGACTATAATTATTTTTTTTCTCTGCATAGGTTGGCACGATGCAAATATTTGCATGCGAATTCGTATACAAACGCTTACGTAGATTGCGCCATATAAAATAGGTACAATCATGAACCACACTAATTCTGAATAAAAATATGAGTATCAAACTCGGTATCAAAAATTTTTTAAACAAGAAAATATAAATAAGTGTAATTTATTTTTGTCAATTTCACAAAATAATAACTTCGTAAATATGTAATTGGAAATCAGTATACATTACGCTGTATAGAAAATAACAGCTCAATTGTATATTATATCATCATCAGTTATATACACAGCATAAAGTTTTATATCCCCAATCTATTGTAAAAAGTAATATAGCAATGAATTGGTAGGGAGGCATGATCTATTAAAAATCCCACAAGGAGATCAATCTTTATACTTTTGACACGGTTTTAACGTATACGTAATATATAGATATAAAGTAAGCGATCTGGTTTCCCAATGGACAATACAATTTACTTTATGCATCTGCTAAATTTTCAACTATTAAATTTTGCTATACATTTAATTCGTTTGATGATTGTATAATCAAGTGTCCTCATATGTATAAATCCAGCTTTCATTGTATTCATACGAACAATGTTATTGACATGTGATCATTTTATTTTTTATAGAAATTATATGGATAAAAAAATTGTTTAGTAAAAATTATGAAACCTTTTTTAGATGCATAAAGTTAAACAGAGTTGCGCAGTGTATTCAAATCGCGGAGGAAAGGGGTTGTTTCAAGTAACCAAGGTGAAAAAAGCTCTGATAAGGGTTTCTCGATATCAAAATCAAGGTATTCCTTGAAAAAATAACTCTTTTTGAGGGTATTTTGCAATGTTCATAAAATGTAATGAAATTTAGCTCTTTACATAAGTTTTTTAGAGTTGCTAATTACAAAGGTTAAAATAGTTTTGGATAAACATAGTGATTAGGCCCGCACAACCAAACCTAGCCTACGCAGTAGCATTCAAAAAATTGTCAAAAACTCACTGATATCCGTTGAAATTAGACCTCTAGGCCACGACAGCCCTCCTGCTTCAGTCAAATTGCAGTTTAGGGTGTAATTTCACTGACCAACATGAGATTTGCTCAACTAAATGTTTTTTGGGTCGCTGATCACGAAAATTGGGGTCTTTTCCGGGAGATATTTTCGGAACACCCTTAAATTTGCAAAAACAACCCCTATTTACAAAACTAAAGAGGGTTTTTTTATATATTAGCAAACTGACTTTCTAGATTTAGCCAAGAATTGGTATAAGAGGGTTTCTTGGGTCACTGATCAAAAATTTGAGGCAATTTTTTATGAGTAATTAATATTTCACCCTTAAATTAGTAAAAACAACAAGTCAAGTCAAAATTTCCGGTACCTTTTTTTATGAATTGTTCAAGAGATAAATCACTGATGTTTTAGTACTTGTTTGGGTACCCAGAACACAATACTTTTAAAACATTATATTAAAGCCTCTATAAATGAAAATTAATCAAAACTGTTTACGAAAAAGATGTAAAATAAAATAAGTTTTTTATAATTAACTATAATTTAAGGTATGTCAAAAATTTGTAATTATTGTATAAAAAAATTTTAAAAATCTGTTTAAATTAAAAATATAAATATATAATAACAATAATTACAAAAATAAAATAACTATTATTATATTCATTTTAAATTAATTAAATATAATATAAATAAGTAAATAACATGAATAATTTAAGTTACTAACAATTTAAGAAAATAAAAATTACTCACATGCTTGTTAAAAACCAAGTTGTTGAAAATATAATTATATTAAATAAAAAAGGTAATTTTTTTGAAATTATTCATTAAAATATAGCAAGAAAGCATAATGTAAAGTATAAAATACAAATTATCATTATAATTACTTAATATATAAATATTTAACGTGATATTTTCACCTGGCATTATTTTTTTTATTTTTATATTCAATTCAATAATTTTAAAAATTCATAAGCTCGCTAGGTAGTTTACTTAATTATTTATTCATTGTTTTACATAATAATAATAAACTATAAAATTTATACTTAACATGTGAATTTATACTAAAATAATTACTAACTATACGCTTTTTGACTTCATTTTATTTGTATAATTATAATTAAAAAAGAAAACAGTAGCTATATAAATGTGACAACGGGCTATTAGATGATATTACACATGTACATTATCTAAATTTTAAGATCTCATATAAATTTTTAAGGATTTTTTTATCAGAAAATTAATATAAAAAAAGTTTTGAATTAACATAAATAAATTCAGTAGCAGTCTGTAGTATATTTATAAAGTACGTATTACCCACTTAAATGCATAGTAGTTATTTTCTGCTGACGTATTAAATTTTTAATATACCAATTATTAAATGGGTGATGAAATTGTAAATTTATTTGATATTATGTACTCGAAAAAAGATCAACAAAAATATAATTGTTTAAAAATTATGGGCAGGCAGCCCATAAGAACTAGAGTGACTTTTTTGAAACCACTCGGACGGCTTCAAATGCACTATTTGCAACCAAGATAACGAAATTCTAGACTTTTGGCCAAGGCTCCATTGTACGATCGGAAAACCTGCTGGTTTGAGAAAGTCACCTGGCTAGTTCTCTTGAAACTAGGCTAAACTTTCACGCTTTATTCTACGAAGCTTTCTGATAATATACCCAAAATTTAGCCTGTGCCTCATTGTCCAGGGGGGGATAAAGCCCCGCGAAATTTAAGTCACCCAGGTGACCCAAATGAAACCAGGCCAAATTTTGCATGCGTTTTCTTTTCAGCATATTAATAGTATATTTAAAATTCGGCCCATGCCAACCTGCCCGAAGGGGTGATCTTGACGTTATATGGGGTAGTTTTCGGGCCAAAATACTAAAGATAAAAATTTTTAATATTTGCACTTAAAGAGAAAAGGCTCTAATTAGAATTATCAGCACTACTGTTCAAATGAAGAAAAGCGTAAGCATTATTTATCGACTTTTATCTAGATTTCTAAAAAAAATTCCGCTCGCAACAAGCGAGATTTCGCTAGTAGATTGCTAATGACTTGAAACATAAAGAAAATTTTAAAAAAAAATTTTCTTTTCTTTTTTAAAAAAAATTTTCAAGCTTCATCATACCAATGCACTCATATCCAAAGTAAGCGAAAAAAAAAACATTTTTTTAAAAATTTCTTTGCGTTTCAAGTAATTTTGAAATCATTTGACGAGATAAAAAAATTCCGCTAGCTATAAGCCTAATTGCGCTTGGGGAATTTTTTCTCAGTGTAGTCTATTATGCTTTTTGCAGGGTCTTACTTTTGTACACCTTTCTACTTTCATTTTCAAAGCTCGTCAAAAGCTCTTTTAATCAGGCTTTGAATACAGAAATGTTTAAATAAACGTTTGAATTGAAAATAAAATTAAAAAAAAAAAAAAAATTATTAAACTGTTAATTTTTATGGAATATGACTCTTATTATAAATGTACGTTTCTCAAAAAACTACAATAACTGCAATTTGCATAAGAAATTTATGTATTTCTGCGGGACTTAATTATGATGTATTTTTTATGCTAATAAATAAATGAATAAAAATACTCATACATATGAAGTTACATTTAGTTAGAAATAAAATTATACGAACACATGTAAAATAAAAAAAAAATTACAAGTACCATACATTTAATTTACTTAATATGTATACGTTTTATTGGCTTTATTATAAAATGACATGGACATAATAAATTTAATTTTATTGAGATGCATATAGCCGTGTAATCCAGTATATAAAGACCTAATGTAATCTAAGCATCAATGCATTTCTGTGTGTATAATATGTAAGAATATCGTATAAATTTAATATAAAAGTGAATGATATAAAAGAAGCCATTGTTGCGAATTAGGTAGCGTTCAAGGGGCCATTGTCACGGTCAGCAGGGGAGAAAATGCCGCTGAATTCCCGGGGGAGGGGCCATGACTTGTTGAGAAAAGAAAACATTCAGCCATTTACAGCCAACTGTATTATAAACTATATGTGTATTGTATTTATATAATGAAGACACACTCAATTTTTAATGAATAAGTATTTTTAAAGTTAGATGACTTTGATATATATAATTTATGAATACTACAGTTTATAAAGGTGAATATAATATACATGTTTCAGATTTTGGCTCCCTTTTTTATATTCTAGTAGTGACAAAATGCCGCGCCCTTTTAGCAATATTGTTTGCAGCTGATTTTTTATGGTCCATTGTGAATAATTTAATAAAAAGCAAACTATTATTGAGTATTATAAAGTTAACAATGAATATGACTGCATGGTATTTTTCATTTTTTGTCTTATAGATTTGAAAATGCAGACTTATTGCAAATTTCTTAAATAAAAAATGATTAAATTAAATAGCTATGCAATTAAAAGCGAATTGCTAGATAGAGAGACTAAAACCTGTAAACTTTGCAAAGTTTCTCTTCACCCGTTATCATTGAAGCACCAAAGAAATGATAGTTACTATTTTAAATACAGTAGTGGCCTAAGTTTAAAACTCTTCTAAAGTTTACAACAGTGAGTCCGAAACTACGTTTCTGATTAATACATGGGACTGATTTCAAAAAATTTATGAAGTCGAAGCTATACCCAATAAAACAGGATATTTATTTTATAATTAAGAGACTATAATTCAGTAGTACCAAAAAGGTTTTTTCCAAAAAATGAGTTTGGTATTTTTTTTTTTTAATGAAAAGTTTCATCGGCGGCCATTCATTGTTCATAAGTGCTGATGGCAATCCGTGCTAATTTTCCAAAATCAGAAAATCCTTTAAACCTCCGCATTTGGCAAAATATACATTTCTACGAGCCGGCATTAATGGCGGCCTGTCAAAATTTGAATGTAGTCATTATTACCCACTAGTATAGAATTCTAAGTTATACAAATAAACTGAAATGCCGTAATTCCCAATTCCAATCTATGCTTAGCAAAATCTACCTTAGCATTGGCGAGAATTGCGTCACTGAAGAGTTTTTGATAAAAATATTTGTAACCTATCAGGGTTTGGGTAAAATTGAATTCAACCTCCTTATGTTTATGGTTCATTCAACCAGGACTCGAAAAGTATAATATTTATTTTATTACTGAAAAAATATTTTGCCAGTGGCAAATGGAATTTTTTTATTTTTTTTACTTAAACGGTTAAAAATTATACTCAAAACCATAGTAGGAATAAATATCTTCTATATGCTTAAAACGTGAAGAAATTTTTGTGTGGCAATTTGATGAGACTTGAAAAATTAATGAAAAAAAATTCTTAGCGTTTTTAAATCATTAAAATTCATTTCAATTAAAATCCATTTGTCTCAAGTGAAATTCTATTTGCTGCAAGCAGATTTTCTTTTCTGTGTAGGCCTAAGGTGCGTAGCATTTAGACTATAAATATTTATAGTACGGGTTTAAGAATTTTTTATTCTTCGAAGGGCAATATCTATGTCTGTCAAAATTGGAATGAATACAATATTATCCGCAAGTAGAGAAAGTTGTATTAGTAATTAAAAATAATTAAGAGTTATTGGAATAAATAATTTATCAAATTTACGTCTTATAAATACATGATTTAATTAAAATTTTTGTTATTAAATGTCCTCTTATCAATATTTCATGATTGTGTAAATTAAAATGCTAATATAAATACTTATCTTCATCTTTATCCGGTTAAACATTTTCCTTGAGTTAACTAATTTATTATATATACATGGTTAGAAATTTGTTATGTAATTCGAAAAAAAAAGTAAAATTTTAAACTAGAATCTTACTTTCTTTACCCTTTGAAAATTATAATTATTTGTATGAAAAATAAAACATTTGTTTCCCAAGTATTAAAAAAAATTAATTTTGCTAAATAATTTAAAAATTAAAAAAGTTGTAAAAAGATTTTCATCTAACTTCTACTTTCCTTAAAATTTTGGATATTTTTTCTGGTCAGCGGCCAGAGAGCACTATTTCTCGGCCACTGCACGTCCGGCAAAGACGTGCTTTCTCGCCACTGACGCAGAAAAATCGTAACGACCCTGGGCCATAAAAAAATAATGGCCCCAAATCGCAGTTTATCATCTTCGACTTCGCCTCGGAAGGTAATTTGCATGCAATTTGGGCCATTCTTTATTTTTTTGGACATGGGTCGTAATTTTAAAAAAAAATCAGTGTAAATAATTAAATTTTCTTTTTTACCAACTTTTTTTTTTTTTTTTTTTTTTTTTTTATTAATAAGATTATCGTACAAGATTGTACAAAAAAATATTGAAGTACATTAATTAAATAGATAAAAATTTGTTGCTACACGCTAATTAAATTTGGTATAATAAAATATTTACCACATCTTATCAATAAATTTTCTTATTTATTATAAAATTTGATTAGTATAGGTAATGCAAAAAATTGCATGAATTTTAAATTTATTATTTCCATCAAATAAGTACTGATCCTGACATCTTTCAAAAAAAGATATAAGTATTTAAGGTAAATTTTTGCTTGTTGGTAAGGTAGGATTTGATGTTTAGAATTTCAAAACTGATTTGGCATCACTTTGCATTTCCTGAATCCAAAACTACTTTTTTGGATATCGTTACTCAATAAAAATTATAAATTTTAAGTAACTAAAAACAATAAAAATTCATAAAATTAAGATAACTGATAAGGTTTAATATGGAAAAATATGATTTAATTATAATTTCTCGTTTAAAATTCTAAAATAAACCTTTTTAAGCTCGATATATTATATTCAGAGTTATGACAGATATGGATTTTTTTTTTTCATATCCATGCTTCCATTTTTTTCAGATATGGAATACATATGATGAATTTTTTTTCCATATAAATGTGTAATCCATATTATGGCACTGATATTAATATGGAAAAAAAATGAGCATATTTGGATTTCATGTTAATACGATATGGAATCCATATTATGATATGATATGGATAGGAAAAAAATATGGAATCCATATGGGGGTCATATAGGGCCCATATTAATATGGTAAGCTCGAATTTCATATTGACGTTGTATTTGAATTTCATAGTAAGAACTTTGCTCCTAGGGTGCTTTCAGGCCTATTTTTTGAATTTTGTAAAAAATAGCGTGAAAAACACCCTGGGAGCAAAGTTTTTATCCATAATAAAATGACCCGTTCCATATTTTTTCATATCCATATCATATTAATATGGATTCCATAACGTATTAATGTGAAATCCAAATATGATCATTTTTTTCCATATTAATATGAGTGCCATAATATGGATTCCATATTTTTATGGAAAAAATATGAATTATATGGATTCTATATATGAAAAAATATAGAATATAGGTATTTAAAAGAAATCCATATCTGTTATATTTGCCCAACTCTGATTATATATTTAACAAAATTTTAAGATAAAGCATCTGTTTTTATTTTCTGTGCATTAAAAGTATGAAAATAGCAAAAACCTTTTCGGGGGTAGTTTTAGTTAATTTAGGGGTGAAATTTTAAGTATTTATGAAAAAGAAGTCAAAATTCTTGATCAGCGACCCAAAAAACCCGTATGGAGCAAATCTGAGCGCTCAAAGTGCGAATTTGTAAAAAAACCTCTTTTTTTCCTACATAAGCAATTTGCTTGAGAAAGCTTCAAAACGCAGGGTATTTAGTCCATTCTTTGTAATTTTTCAAGCTATAGATGCTTCTACACAATAGTTTTTAAGCAATAACGAGTACTTTTCGCTTCTCCAAGTTTTGTGTTGAATCCATAGTAAGGATTGCCACTAACGGAACATGATTTTAAAAAATTTTTCTTGAACTATACGATGGAAAGGAAAATTTTACCTACTACTAGCCTTATGAACATTTTTTATCATTTAATAAAAAAAATTGCAAAGAATTATAAAAAAGCTAAGGCTTTCTTATTTCAGATACGATCAAATATTTATTGAGTATTTTCTCTTTACAAAACCTTGATGGATCCCGAACCCTCATAAATTGAAAACTATTATTTATAATATATCCATAAATTAGGATTGGAAAACAAATTTTCTTTTATCTGGGCTTACAGAAAAATATTTAAAATCTATGAAAAAAAATTCGTTATCTGTAAATCAACATTATTTGAGAAGAGGTCATTAGACATCCTTCAGATCACTTTAAAATTAGAAAAAAAGTTTAACTATTAGTATTTTTTCCTTAATTATTGCTGGATGTCTAAAACCAATGTTTTTGTGATTACTCGACAACAAATGAATGAGATTTAGCCAAACTGGAGGAGGGAAAACTAAATACAATTTGAAAAATTTTGTACAAAAAATTTTTTTTCATCTATTCCCGATACTATTTTCGAAATTTCTGCGCAAGGACTGGATAAAATCACTTCAGATTGGAAACCCTGTAACTAGATCTGATTTCAAAAAATTTACTCTAGAGTATACATCTTTACGTACATACATCTCTACATACATCACGACAAAATATGCATGTTAGAGGCATCAAAATGACCTGGGGACCAAATTTCTCCATGATTTGACAATTAAAAGATTTTTCCATTTTTTGACCTGACAAACTTATAAGGCACGATTTCATCTATGTATTGCATATAAATAGGGGCGATGTTGCCTAAAAATGGTTATAGTAAATAAACTCTATTAAAATAACTGAGAATAACAAAAAATAAGCAAAAAAAGTTTTAAAAATCTTATCTTTAATTAAACAACTATAATCATTTATACATTAAAATCTGAATATTTATAAATCTAAAAATTTTTCTTTTAAGAAAATAATCTACGATGAAATCTGAGATCTTTCTTTTCAATAAGTTTTCTATAAATTTTTTTTACATGTTAATATAGTTAAGTAACAGAGTAAATTATTTCATTATTTATAACTACATGACGCATTATAGGATAAAGAACATTTTATTTTGGCAAAACTTTATCATTATCAATTTATATTTAGGATAACTTATCTAAAGCAAGATACAAAAGCTTAATTCTGCTTGAATAAATTTTAATTTTACATAATATGCTGTAGTAATTAGTTTTTGTATCCCTTCTAGTTAAAATATATTATTCTAAAGTATTTAAAGTATAATGCCATTAAGTATAATAAGTAAAATTTGATTTTATTGGTAATTATTTCTAAAATATAATTTTAAAGTTTTAAATTAAAAAAATGATATCAATATTAATGTTTTATTTGATGTTAGTTTGTAAAAAATCAGTTCTATTATTTAGTCATAAATTCTTTTCAGTATTTTAACATTATTGTCTAAACAATTAGTTGTTAAATAAATGTTAGATTAAACACAAGTGTTCTTTAAGCGACCAATGCCTTCTATTTCAGTCTCCAAAACGTCTCCTTTCTGAAAAAAGTTAAAATTTTTAATTACATTTTGAACCGTTTGTATTTTTTTTAAAGTTTTATAAATTTATTTATTAACCTTTAAGTACTCTGGAGGTGAACGTGTAAAACCTACACCACTGGGGGTTCCAGTTAAAATTAAATCGCCTGGATACAAAGTCATGAAACTAAAATTAAAGTAATTATAATTATTATAATATAGTTCAAATTTTTCAAAATCAATTTTTTTTACAATTTGATTTTATTTTAAATGTACCTTGAAACATATTCGACAATTTCAGTTGTCTTAAAAATAAGTTCTTTTGTATTTCCATCTTGTTTTATTTGACCATTTACAAAAGTCTTTACTGATAAATTGTTAATGTCATGAATAGATTCTTTTGTAACAACTGCAGGGCCTAATGGACAAAATGTATCCATTGCTTTTCCTAAAAGAAACTGCCCGCCATTTCGTTTTCCCTTTTGCCAATCACGAGCACTTATATCTTGGGCGACTGTGTAACCAAATATATAATCGTTAGCTTCTGTTTTATTTATATTCTTGCCCTTTTTACCGATCACAATCGTCAATTCTGCCTCCCAATCAACATGCTGTAATAAAGATTTCTATTATAAATACATTCAAAATTTTTAAACAATAGTATATTACGGTCCTAGGTCAGAAAAATAAAGAATTGGGTCATTCTTTGTTTATGGCCGAGGATTTACAAAATTTTTCTGTGACTGTGGCGAGAAAATACGTCTTTACCGGACGCGCAGCGACCGGGAAATACGTACTTTCGGGCCGCAGTACAGAAAAAATTTTTTCCATGAATCTGGAAAATTCATTTCCCAGTACCACAATATAATTTTAAAGATATTTGAAAGAATTTAAAGTTTTATTAGTAATAAATAAGTGAAATTAAAAAATGCAAGTAGATTTTCAACGATTTTTCCAGTCACTATTTTTCATTTGCTCTTTTAATCATTAAAAATTTGTTAAACAATTAAAATACTTACATCTGATATATTTGGTAGATGAATATCATCATATGGACCAATGCAATTACTTGGAAATTTGTTAAATACAACTGGTCTTTCTGGTATTGGAATATTTTGTTCTTCACAATGGCCTCTATAATTTAAACCTATGCAGACTACTTTATCCATATTTTGAACAGGAGGTAATAAAACTACTTCATCTCTTTGGATTATACTGCGGCCTTCAGCTATAACTCTAAGTAATCAGTATAAAATCAGTATATGTCAATAATTAGTTTCATAACATATTAAAAATTGTATTTGAAAATCGTATTAATAATATAAAACCCACAAAATTTGAAGTCAGGACAAAGTGAATATTATTGTATTTAGGTAGGACATATTTTATAGATCATTCATTACAATGTATCACACTCAAAAAAAAGGAATAATCAACAAACAGTTCAAAAATATTCAAAAATTGAATGTATTTTGATTTTTTATAAATAATCTCAAGGTTAAATTTGGTAAATTATAAATCTTGCTCTATTTTTGAAAAAAAAAGATACTTCAGAAACACAAACTCAAACAAAAACTTTAATATAATTTTATAAACTTTTAAACAATTTTTACACAGTACATTTGTAGCTGACCTTTCAACTGCTGCTTTTAAATCGACATTTCCATCACTAAAAAGACGAATAAAAATAAAAGCTCGTATTGAATTTCTTTGATTAAAAGAAAAATTTATGAGCGACTACAAAAAATTGTTTTAATTCATCTAATTATTGTGTAGATAATTATGTAAAGAAAAAGGGCCCAAAAACCTTTAAATAGTCAAAATTGTATTTGTTTAGTTTATTTAACGTAAGTATGATTAACTTTGTGTGTAACGTCCAATTGTAATAATTAAAAAATTGATTTTTGCGACCTTGTTGGCTTTATATTGTTTTTACTTGTAAAAACCTTTAATTTTTCTACTTTGTCAATATTTCATTCTAAAAAAATTGTTATATTTTTAATTCACTAAAATGTGTTTTTAATTTATTTTGCCATCATTTGTTTAAAAAGTTCGCAATAATAAAGTTTTAAATAATTAAAGTTGTATTTGGTTAATTTAACAGCCAATTTGGCTGTCAAATTCGCTGACCTATTGCACCCAAAAAACAAAGGCTATCGCAACTTTTTTAACTTTAATTACATGTATCCTGTAGGAAAAAAAATCCGTTTGCTGTAACCGAAATTCTTTTTTCAGTTTACATGAATCATAGTATGATGGGTTTTCTTCCAACAGTGATATACTACTTATAATGAACTCAAAAAAATTATTTGGCTTATAATTCAGTAGTCAATAGAAATAATTTTTCAAGAAAATGGTACATGGTTTTCATTATTGTTAAAAATAAATTTTTTTTTTACCTGGTTGCTTTTTTTATAAACTCTTGGCCTCCATCTAAAAACTTTTTGAGATTATTAGGAATACGTGGGTTTACGGCCGATAAAGCAATGATGTCTCCTCCTTGTTTTAACTGAACTCCTAATTGTTGTTGTTTTTGATTTTTGTAAACAAACTGAACAAACCTGAAAATTCATTTACGATTAATATTTGCAAATAAAAATTAGAATTAATTATGCTTAAAGACATAAAATGTAATTTTTAAATTAATTATTTCATAATTTTTAGAACGTTATTAAAATACATATGACACCTATTCGATCAAGGCGAATTCAATTCAGATGTTACAGAATGATCCAGAAAATAAAAAATAAAAAACATTTTTGGGGACCACAAATTGATTCCTAACGGTTAAGCAAGCATTTGAATTAAGTTCAGTTCCATTGCGAATGTTTGCATATTTAAAACAAAGTAAAAATACATCACTTGAGACCATTTTAGTTAATTTATTAGTTTAAGTTGCGTGTTAAAGGATTTACATGTATTTTTACAGTTCTATCTGTTTCGATGTCTTTTATTTATGTCTTTTATTTGTCTTTTATATGATCAGTACTAGGGGCTTCCAGCATTAAGTTTTTCGGAAAAAAAAAATTGAGGTGCACAAATTAGGTCTCTGTGGCAAATAGTCGAGCATTCGGATAGTAAAGTTACTGTTTTACATTCAGTTTTAACTAAATAGATACCTAAGTTTTGAATAAAAATTTAAGAGAATACATAAGAATTGGTACCGAATCAAATACTAAAAAGTGTAACAGTAAAGTTTTTCGATCCTCTCGAGATATTTCAATTTTTGTTAACATTTTTTTAAAAATTTTATCAAGTTCAAAAACACTAAAACTAAATATCTCAAAAACTGCGATAGCTGAGCAGAAAATGTATAGTCTATGTCACCCAGGATATCACTCGCAGACTTTTTTTCTTCATTTTTACAACGGTTTTATGTAAATTGGTTTGGCTCTTTTGGATATTTACTTATCAAAGCCCAAAATTTGCACACACAGACATACAAATAAATTTTCAAATATATAGAGTAGTAAGATTATTGAAAATTGAAAGTAGAGACGGGTGAGAGAAAAATGGTAATTTCATTTACATGACTTATTGAAAAAGAATTTCATTATGCAGATAAAAAGTAAGTAGAAGTAAAAAATAAAACCATCCTTAAGGTTGAATCAGGTGGATAAAAATGGCATCTTCTGATTTAAAATTTCTGGAAATTGAAACTCCTGGAATCTTTAATTTTTGTAACCCTTGATCAAGTAATATGTTTTTTAGAAACTAAAAAAAAAATTAATAATTTATTGACTATACAGCCGGAGATATTTGCGCTTGAAATTTCTTTGATTTTGACTACTAAATTATTGTTGGAAATTGAATTTTTTTGTGAATCAATGCTTAGTTATGTCCTAAATATTATATTCAAAGGTTTTAATTATCAGAAACTTTATTTTTATTATCAGGAAAGTCTTGATTAAAAGTACTCTAAAAATTAGAGAAATTTCTTTTAATTGTTAAGGATACATATTCAATTTACCAGAATTAAAAGATCTAAAAGTTTCAATTTTCAAAAATTTTGATTGACCTTGAGTGTGTCCACTAGGTCGATATCGTCAAAGAAGATATATACTGTTTTGATATCGTCCACTATCTTTTTACGACATAGCTGTAATTCAGACATGCTCAATGGGCGGTGGTTAGTTAACCCTCCTAAAAAAACTTTGACACATAATAAGAACATCTGCCAAACCACGTTAGTTTTGGTTTAGCCGTTAAGTCGTACCGTAGGTGCAAAGTTGGACCGAGGACGACATCGACCTACGGGACACAGGACATGAGTTTTTTTTTTACTACTTCTAATAAGTTAAAAATTTTATTATATAAGCTACAAATTAATTAATTTAGACCCTGATTTAGAAATACAACATAAAAAGCACGTGTTTAAAAAAAAAATATATCAGAAATTGGTGTTTTTTCATTTTTTTTGTTTTTCCATTATTTTCGAGATTATTTTACTCTCCCAAATTTTATTGCAACTAAATACCTTAATTTTTTTTGGCCAATTTTTTTTAATTTACTTATAAAAAGGTTATACTTCATCCCCAAATAATTTTTTTGGCCATTAAATGCCTCTGGGGGACCGTTTATCCAATAAAACCTTCAATTTTTATAAATTTTTATAATACAAAAAAGGCCAATTTTCATATCGCAGAATAATTATGGTTTTTGTAACGGAGCCAAATTTGGGTAGGTTTTTTTCAAAGACATATATATAAGATCAAAACCCTTGAATATTTCCTCTTAATATCAATTAGGGTGGGAAATACGAATTTTCGATCGAAAATTGAAAAAATGCCTGTTTATACGGTTGTTCCGAAATTTTTTACGCAAAACTGAGTAGACATTTTGGCCAAAAAACTTTTTTTTTTGTTTTGTCAAATGTTTGTCTAAATGTGTAAGTGGACACACGGAGGATTAAAAAAATGCTATTTCTATCCACCCAGTTCAACCTTAATAGTCAGGTCTGGCTTGTGGATTCACCCAAAAGTACCACAAAAATGAATTTTTTCTTTATAGAAACTTAGTAGAATCTTTTCAGGAAGACCTAAAGGAAAATGGACAAAAAAAATTCCTAGAATCGAAATGGGGTGAAAAACAAAAACTACCAATTTCCCCTTTATTAGCCCAAAAGACTTAACCTCGGATTAGCAACCTTAAAAACTCTAGATATAGATTTTCCAGTAAGAAGAAAGACTTTTATAAAAAAAGAACAAATAATTTTTATAAAAATTGATTTTTCACTTCTTTTCACCCCAATTTTCTACCCCTAGATGAAATTTTATGATTTTATCGAGTTCATATTTCAAATCAGCAGCGTCGAAAACCCCAAGATGTGTCAGAATTATAATATGATGTTTCTACCATTTGTATACCTTTTCTGAAGGGTTTTACACCAAAAATTACAATAAAAAGGAATAGCTATTAAGATTTTGGACCAAAAACCATTTTTTTTTATTTTTTATAAAAATTTAACCTGAAAAAATACTATTGGCCCCTTTTTTAGCCGCCGCACAGTGTGGCAAAATGGACAAAAATCGCTCTTGGACTGAGTTTTTGAGCTATCGACTTGAAACCTGTTTTTAACGACTTCAAAATAAGCCACTGTCCCACTGCGGATTTTTCATAATTTTTTATTTTTAATTAGCTTATTCACTAAAAATGCATTTTATGCAGATCTAAAATGTGCAAAAATTATGATTTAATATTTTTTGACTTAAAAATGTTTTTTAGTAGGAAGTGAAAATTTCGATAATTGAATAGGTTGAGGTCGTAAAAATAGGCTAATTAAAAATAAAAAAATATGAAAAATTCTCAGTGAGACACGAAAGCAAACTTATTTTAAAGTCGTTCAAAACAGGTTTCATGTCGATAGCTCAAAAACTCAGTCCAAGAGCGATTTTTGTCCATTTTGCCACATTGTGCGCCGGTGGTAATCGCTTAAAATAATCTTTTATGCAATTTTGAACGGATCCAGTAGGTATCGTAAAATATTAAGTCACAGTATAGTATTTTTTAACCCCCCTTCGGATCTGTCTTTGCAGGCTATACGGAGGTATAAAAAGCATGTGGCATACTTTTTAGATTCGAATCAGCGACCCAAAACAAAATGCCTACCAGATCTCTTAAAAATTGCAAATAAGTTTTTTTCAAGCTTTTTGGGTAAATGGGGAAGGGGTGTATGAGAGGCGTTTTTCACCCTACATCAATTGCAGTTTTTATTTCAGGAGTCTTTTTATATCTTATTAAATCTTCCTAAAAAAATTCCACTACGTATCAAGTGAAAAAATAAAATTTTGTGGTACGTGACTTTTTTGTCACAAGCTAGACCCGACATAATAGGGTTGTTGCATGAAAAAAATTTTGTGATTCTATTTGGTTGGTTTTGTAGTTTATAAAAAAATATTAAACACGTATTTTTTTATTTTTTATTTAAACAATTTTTAACCGGTTAAATAAATTAGGCGTGACGTCACAATCCAGTATCCCTATACTTTTAACAATTGCATTTCATGGACTGGGTATCACCGTTCCCCCTACTACCAGTATTTTAGCTACTTTAATTAGTAACTAACTAATTGCTCTGGCATTTTTAATTATTATTATGAAAAATAAAAAAATACTGGTTGAATATTTTTATATTATATTTTTTCAGAATATCAAAAAATCTCAATAACGTTAGACAACCCTATTAACAGATGTTGGTATTTTATAATTCAATAACTAATTTGTTTATTAAACTGCTTAATTTATTGCATAATCACGGGAATAATCATAAAGTGTGTTATCATAAAGTTTTTAAAAAAATTTTGCAATAAATTAATATTATAAAGTAATAATAATTTAGGTATATATATATATTTTTTCTATATTTATAAAATTATGTGTCATAATTGATAACAGATTTTTATTTTAAATATTTTTACTTATTGTTTAAAAGTATTTTATAGAGGTTAATGTTAAATAAATTATTCTTTTTAGTTAAAATTGTAAAATTGAAAAAAGATATGTCTTTTATTTACTAAAAATAATAAATAATTCATTTTATTACACCTTTTATTTTTGCAAAATTCATGCAGTACATGAGAAATATGGGTACCCGAAATATATGCTTACCTCATATGCAAAACATTATTAGTTGATATATTACGACCGGCAATTCGTAATAGTCTGCTGTTGTTTTTAAACAAACTACTAAATACAATTTTTTCTCCCAGCACTTTTAATTTTCCATTAAATGCCATTTTATTAAATTTATATTTCACAGAAATATTTTTTTTATAAAAGTTTATACAATAAATTTTTAATTGAATATTTTTTAGTGTTTTTATATGTTTTTGTATCAAGTTTTATATTGTGGTATTCTCTGTATCTTTAACTCGAATGAGGCGCTGATCTCGTAAAATTTTTGAATTAGATTATCATTTAAAACAGATCTCTGTATTAGTGACAGATTAATATATGGCAGTACTTTTTTCAAATTATATTTTAAAATGTAAAATTTTATATTATTTATATGGATTGAAGGATATCTAAAATATTTTATATTATTTTACAAAAAAATTTAAAAAAAATTGAATCTTATATAATCAAGGTCATTTCTTTTTTAGTAAGCTAAAAAATAAGCCAACAACTTTATCTATGTGGTTTAATTGTAAATTTTAATAACATTAGAAATATATTGAAATATTAAGTTTATATGATAAAAAAAAGTAACAAATTTTTACAACTAATAATTTTTTATATATTTATTTATTAATCAAGAGGCCTAGGTTTTTTGGCAGTTAAATAGAATTCCTCTCTTGTGTGATAGGGTTCATAAGGATCATCTATATAGTATTTTGGCTTCTTCCAAAAATTAGTGACCATTTTATCTAACATCATAGATTGAGTAGCATTACAGAATACATGACGCATCATTCTGTTTCTTCGGTTTTTGTTTCTCTTTTTCCATAAACGCCTGTGTCGTCCAGCTTTAGTTCTTATCCATATTCCCCTTTAAAATAATATATTATATGCTTTACAATTTAAGAAAAATTTTAAACATAATGTTCTTTATAAAACTTACCAATTCAACCTATAAAATCTTTTCAAGACAGTCTTAACGGATTTTCTTTTTCCTTTTCTCATGGAATATTTAATAACTGTTCTTTTTGGGATTAAATTTAGCAAATTTTGTGCTGGTAATAAATTGCTCTTAAATGAAGTACTAAAAAAAAATTTTTTATTTTTATTTTATTTGTATAAAAGGATTAAAAATAACATTTATTCACATACCATGGGAAACTTGAATAAGTACTTTCTGTTAAAAATTTATTTTGCCACTTTTGTGATGATGCTAATGAACTAAAATGTTTTACTTTTTCTGCAATTGAAATATTGTTGGAGGGTGTCACAGTACGTAAGCAGTTTGAATAGCTTGGAGCCAGTTTTTGTACATTTTGTACACATCCTAAAATTAATTTATGAATATTTTTTAATTTATAATCTATGAATGAACATGAATAAATGTGAAGTGCATTAAGTATAAATATTTTATAACAAGTTAATAAGCTCATTTGTATTAAATATTTATTTACTGCTTGAATATTCTATTATTTTATATTCTTATTGTTTACAAATTAATATTTATGCAGGAGTTAACAATAACAGAATTTATCCTGGATATTTATTACAATTTACCTGGATTTTATTTAAATTTAATGCTTCAGGGGGTACCTACATTACTTATTATCTAAAAAAATATTTGCATAACCCATAGTAAATGTATACGGCATAACCTCAAATTTTTTAAACAGCAAAAAATCACATTCACAGTTTTTTTAAAAATTCATCAATTACCATTATTTTCAATCAAAATTTTAAAAAATCATTGTCGCTGTTATTTATTAATTAATAATTGTTTACCTTTCAATAAATAATTTGTTACACGAGAAAACATCTTTTTGAAACTTTGACTCCGATTTACTACTTACACATCCCCCCACCACGCGTCTTTTTAAAACCAGCTGATTTCTTCTGATGGTTCTAATTCCGTGGACCTACAATTTAACTTTTAGTACATGCTGTACATGCTTTTATACATGTTTTTGTATGTCCGCTAAATTTTCCCCACCTTTTCTCGTTTTTTTCCTAGTAGCGGCTGCTCATGTGCTTCCCTGTGTCCCCGTGGGTCGTATGAACATCAGCACCGGCCACCCAAAAGATGCTTAGGATTGGGTTAACATTACCATGCAACAGCCTTGTACGGGTTCACAAAGTCAGTTATTTTAATATTTGGAAAATTATAAAATTAAGAATTTTTAATTTTTTGATTAAGGTTAAACATTGTTTTTATTATTTAGTTTTTTTCAAAATTTATTTTATTGAAACTTTATTTTCTTTTATAAACTGTAAAACAAAAACTAAATAATAAGGGTAAAGTTATATTATAGTATTTTGTTTCAATTGTCATTGTTAATGTGGGAAATAACTTGTATTTCATGTGATACAAGATGGCTTATATAATTTATTTAGATAGTATACTAATGAATAGATTCTATATTTATATGTATATTATAAGAGATGAAGTCATATAATGACACCAACCTGTATTTTTCTAGGTCAAAAAACACAACTGCCCCAGAGTGTGTCTAGCGGCTAGGCACTATGTTACTGGAAGAAGGTTAAAGTTCGATGACAGGTAAATAATTTTTTATTTAAAAAAAGTATTGAACTTAAAGTAATAAAACAAAATTTATAATTTTACAAAAAATAAAATATATTCTTCAAATTAAAAAATAATTAATTAATGATTTTTCGTTGTATACAATTTTATATGTACCAACGTCATTTTCAAAAAATATTTTCAGATTCAACAGAGATGTTAGACTTGTACCGAAATTTTCTGGGGCAAAGTATTCAACTGAATCATCTAAAAGGTATGCATCTTTAAAAATAGATTATTCATATTTTTATAAGCATAAGCTTCTAAAAATATTTATTTACTTTTATATTATTTTTCCAATCATTTTTCAACTTATTTTTTAGCGGAGGATTTTTTACTGGAACATTATTAACATTAGGAGCTGTGACAGTTGGTACACTAGGAATATTAACATATGCAAAAAATGATTTAGAATTTAGAGCAACGTTAGATGGATGGATTCCAGGAACTGATCAGGCAATCAAAATATTATTTCAAGAAGAATCGTCTTTTGTAGATAAGTGAGTATTTAGTAATGATAATTAATTTCTTGTGACTTAATTATATATTAATTTTTTGTATCTCCAGAATTTTAGGTTTGTTTTCTGATGATGAGAAGCCTGATACGCAGCCACTTCAAAAAGGTATGATCAATAAAAAATTTTTTCTTGTATTTTGTGATTAAAAAATTTGCTTTACTAAAAAATTAGCTTATTGTTCAATCACTTATCTGTTATTAATACATATTTTTGTCTAATTACTAATTAAAGGTTTTACTATTTTTCTGAAATTGCTTAGCAAACAAACCTGCTTATGAAACAGTTTTAAAAAAATCAAATCCACCATCAGAAAAAAAAATTCAGCCTGAAAATGTCATAAACAAGAAGGATTCAGAAAATAAAATAAAAAAATCTGGTATGAATTGTGATTAAAAATTTAAATCTTTTTTACTTAGAAGATATATTTTAAAAATAAAAATTTTTAGTTTTTATGTATTCTGTTATTTGTTTTCTTATAAAACTGCAGAATGCTAAATTATTAATTGAATTTTGAATTAAAACTAATATAATGCCCATTTAATATTAATAAATAAATAAATGTAATATTTATACGTTAAATGTGTATAAAAGTTTATCTGCTAGTGGTTTGCAAATTTTTTTTATTACTAAAACATTAAAAATTATTTCTAGGGCCAGAAAAGCCACATACTCCAGAAAAGACCAAAGTTGAGGATACTCGGGTACCTGAATCTTATTCACAAAAAGAAATCAATAAATTAGCAAATGATGCCATTGAACTGTACAAACAAGCAGCATCTATAAAAGAAAATTACTTCAATCAGGCTTTTCAAGCAATACAAAATGTTGGTAAAAGTTCACAAGTTGAAGTCTGGAACAGGTAAGGAACTTTTTACTTACTAATTAAAATTAAATTTTAAATTTACCTTTTATTTGTAGGCTAAAGGCAGATTCAGAAAAAGTAACTCAGTCATTTGAGCACGCAGAAAAACGTGGTAAAGAAGCTATTAACGAATTAAGAAATCTTTTACAATCTGTTAATGATCCTAAGAACACTGAAAGTCAAGTAATAAAAGCTTCATTAAGGAAAAATATAAATAATCTTTTATCTGATGTTAATGAAGCCAAAAGAAAATATGAATCTGAAATTCAAAATTCAAAATTAATAAATGAATTTTGGAAAAATGTTAAAACAGCACGTGAAGAGTTTCAAGATCAGTTAAAAATACTTTTCCCTAATATTAATGTTAACGAAAGAAATCTTAAAGAATTTGATGAAGCATTTGACTTATTTGTGTTATATATGTATAATAAAGTTATGTTTTATCAATCAGAATTAGAAAAACTTAAAGTAAGTAAACTAATCATGCATATAGTTAAATTAGAATATAGAAGATAAAAATTATTAAATGCTGCTTTTAAAAATGATTTTTTTTACTTGGTTTTTTTATAAAAATAAAATTCATAATTAAATTTTATCATTGGTTTTCTTTAATTAATTTGTAAAATTTAATCAACGTGAAGTCACACTAGTAAAAACTTGTAATTATTTTAAGCATTCAAGCATAAAAATCTTACAGAGCATAATTAATTTTAAAATAGCACAATCAAATATAATAATTATATAGATAAAATAATTTTATTTTTTATAAAAAAAATTATCAATCAAAATTGAATTTATCTAAAAAATTTTAATTTTAATTTACAAAATTTTTATAGTGCATTTTGTTTTTTAATTATTTGTAGATTATCTCAGAAGAAAAATTAAAGTCAGCTTTAAGATCTGCAGATAATACTGGAGATTTGTCAAAAATTCAAGACGGAAGGATTGCGTTAGAAGTTGATAGTATTACAAGAAAATTACAAGATGAATATGATACAAAGGTAAGTTACTTTACGTTATTTTAATGATTGCATAAAAAAATTCCCTTCATTCACTATTATCAAAGAATATATATATACAGTATATATACTCTTTGCTATTATACATAGAGAGTAACAAAAAAATGATGTAAATGATCCATCTTATTTTTCTCAGATATTTTTTGACAATAAAATAGTAAAAGATCAACTTCAATTTTTAAAAACTTAACACCCAATGAACATTTTTGGAAAAACCAAATGAATTATAAAAAAATTTCTGACTTTTAGGAATAACTCAAAAAAAATATAACTTACAGATACTTTTTAGAATCCTGTGTGAAGTCTTTTAACCTTGTTGAAACCGATAAGTTTCAAACATATTTATTTGTCTATAATAATTTTTCAATAAAATGGTCAGTTCTTTTTCAGATTAAGTATCAAAAAATGAAAAAGAAAAAATAAAAAATATTTATTTGTTTGAAAAAAAATACGACATATTGATTTCTTATTAATTTTTGGATCATAAATTTCAAGTTTGCCATGTTTGGGCAACTTGGATTAAAATTTTGCTAGATTCATATTAAAGATAGCATTTAGAAATTTTTTGATAAACCAATTTATTAATATTATATCTATTTGTTAATAAATTTTAGACATTTTTAAATTTTGATTTGTAAATAAGGGCACATCAAAAAATTTCTGAAGGTATAAAGTTAAATACTCTCCAACATGAGATAAGTAGAATTTGAATCAAAACTGCTTAGATCTGAGATCGCAGCCATATAAAACCAAAAACTTAACATTGCATTTGTTTAAACAAATAACTGTTTTTATTATTATTTTATGATTTTTTTATTTTCTATTAAATCCTTAAAAGCATCAATTTTTAAAAGCAAATTATTATAAGATACTAACGTTCGAATATCTTAGTTTGTGACACATGACACAAAATTTCCGTATAAAGAGATACATAATTTTTTAGAGAAAAGTCTCAGTAATCCAGTGGTATGAATCTTTTAGTCGTACAAAATTTGGAATAATTTGTGTACGAAAATGTGAAATTTAACACGGGGTTTTATGCTAAATTAGGTTAATTCAGTTTTATACAGTAGGCGCTCTGCCTAACGTTCTGTCCAATGCCCCGTGATGTCCTGCTATTCTCTATAATGGTTATGTTAAACTTTGACTTTGCAATTCAAATATCTCTAAATGTTGCACGATAAAAGACTTAGAGAAGTTGATTATAAATCAATCAACATTTAATACGAAAGCGCGACGTGAAAATACTAGCTGAATGTGAAGAAAGGTTTTTCCTTTGAAAGTTTTTAGTTTTTTTTTTTTAATATCTTTATATTAGTTCAGTTAAGGAAGGTTTAAAACCACGAAAAATTGGTATCACAAAATTTTTTTTTTTAATTTATTTTTTTTTATGTCTACTTTAAATAACCTTCGATTGCATGGCCAAAAGGGTAGCATTTTCTGAAAATTAAGGTCAAAGGCCAAGTTTTTCTGTTTTCTTTAAATATATCTTGAACTGTTCATGATACAAAAAAGTTTTTCAAATAAAAAAAAAGCTTATAAAATTCTGCATCGAATGAGTCATTACGCGTCTTGGTAAGATAAATAAAACTCAGGAAAAATGATCTGAAAGATTTCGCCATTGGTGACCGGACTACATATTATACGGAACTCTTAAAAGCCTGACTCCTCTCGAGAAAAATGTTTAATTTTAGCAATATAATAGTTTTTGTTAATGAAAATGAAATATAAAATACAATCAGTGTAATCTTTATAGATGATAATTACGTTTAAAAAAATTTAATTAAATTGGCTATAAATTAAAAAAAAATTTTTTGATACTAATTAACCGTAAGTTCAGGGTCTCTACTAGTAACTACTATTACGAGCGTTTTGAAAACTTCATTAATTTTTTATAAAAAAAAGTATTTTTTTTTAATGCATATTATTATTTTCTTTATTTTGTACAATTTAACTGTAAACTTTAAAAGTGGTTAACTAACTGTAAAGTTTTGGCTTATTAATTCCCTTCCAAGTTTACTCGTATTACAATAGAAATTACAAAGTTTGAAACAAAATTGATTAAATTCTGTAAAACCAAAATATATTCTACTAAATTAAATAATTGTTTATTTAATTACATATGTTAAAGATCAATCAAGCTAAAAAGTTACTTTAACGTGAATGATTTATGTGAATAATATTGCTTTTTATGTTAAAAATTGATTTTACTAAATTCATTTACACATTTGGACTTCACTCATATACTGTCAAATCACATTGCTTGGAAACTCGAGCATAATTTAAAATCTTACTCAAACACTCTTTTCAGCCCAAAATACAGAAAAGTAAATTGTTATAAAATGTAGGTCAATATAAAATTCAGGGTTCACAGCGGTTATTATTTTAGCTTCTTTTCATAGTTTTTCTTTATTGCGATATTGCGATAATTAAAAAAATTAAAATTTACTAAATGAATATTACATCACTTTAGGAAACTACAGAAAATTTGATGAAAAAATAATGACTATAATTGCTTGAAAATTTATACAATTTCTTTAATATATAAGTGTTATAATTTAACTCTACTGATTTAGAGTCCTTATTTCTTTTAAATATCCTAAATCGAATTTTTTTTCGTATAGGACAAAATAGTATTGCGATTTTTATTAAGCTTTCAAATTTTACGCTACATCGAATGATATCAGGATTTTAGGAATCTTATTCGTACATACACTGAAAAAAATTCTACTAGCTGCAAATGGAATTTTCTTTTCTTACTGAATCGATTGCAAATGACTTGAAATGTAAAGAAAAATAAAAGAAAATTGTTTCAGCATCAAAAGTTTAAATGCATTAAAAACATACCTTTTAAGGGTAGCTTTTGTAAATTTAAGGGCGAGGCCTTAATTTGTTATATACACTGTAAAAAGTAACTTTCTTAGATTCACAAAAAAAATAGAATTTTTTCGAAAAATTAATAAATTTTCGAAAATAATCGTAAATTTACGAAATTTAGTATATTAACAACAAATTCGAGAATTCTCGATTTTTTCTTGTGAATTTACGAAAAAATTTGTAATTTATCAATTTTTCTCATGAATTTATAAAAAAAAATTGGAAATACTCAAATTTTTAGTTAATATACTAAATTTACGATTTTTTTCAAAAAAATTACTAATTTTTCGAAAATATTCTATTTTTTTTGTGAATCTGAGAAAGTTACTTTTTACACTGTAGACACGACTCTGTAACTTGCAATCTGTGACCCAAAAAACCTATATAGAGTAAATCTGAGCAGTCGAAATTCGAATACATAAAAAAATACCCTTTTAGGTGTAGTTTTTGCAAATTCATCAGTAAAATCCCAATTCCTTACAGGAGATATTCCTAAATTCGTGATTAGCCACTCAAAAAATCTAAAGTAGTTCAGATCTGATGACGGCCAGTAAGTTAACACTCATCCCCGTTAAATTAATTGGGTTAACGCTACATTTTTTTTTCTTTTAATTTAAATTATTTTTAGGTAATTTATGAAAAATGAAGAGCTGCATTTTTTCTATGTATTTGGGTTATATTGCGTTCCTTTAATAAGGAAAACAACACAAAAATAAAAAATAACATTTTAAAATTGTGCGAAAATCTTTTATTTTTAGGGTAACATCAACATATGAATTTGAGTAAATTTGACAAAAGTAAATTTCAGCTCATTTTTTTTTCAGTGTATATTTTTATTACTAAATTTACATATAAATAGACACTTTAGTGAAAACAAAATTTAAAGTATCTCTCAGTTAAAAAGATAAATAAAATAAAAAAATATAATATACATAATTTTATAACTATTGATTCATATTTTGTACTTTAGAAATAAAATTTTTATTAGATAAATTAATGCATAGTTTCATATAATTAAGAGTTACACTTACACATTACTAATCCATTTGCGTATATTTTCTATGAATCGGAATGGGTTATTCGATCACAAGCTCCAATAATTTTAATCTGACTTTTGTATACTTAAGTTTTTATTGATTTATACGTAGAAATGTATTTTTCGATCGATTTATATTCTAATTGTATATTCATCCTTTTTTGCATAAAAAAACAAAATTCAGGATGAGAAAATTCAGTCAGCGTTATATGCTTTATTTTTCCTCGTTTTTATACATTTGAAACAACTGTAATGCATTTTATACGACTCATTTCGCGTCAATTGATATAATAAAAAATTTTATTTTTCAATAAAATAAATTATATAGCACGAATGAAAATTAACAGCTTGTTATTTATATCTAGAAAAAAATTTACTTCAATCAGTTGACGTGAAATAATTCATATGTGTACAAAGTTATATCCTCTAGAGGATTTTTTATCCATTTTTATTTGGAACTAAGCCAATAATTTTGGATACAAACTGGGGAAGTAGGAGGTGCAATATTATCTCATAGACTAGGTTTGCGGTATGCACTCGTTCGCGGTTCATCCCTTCCATATATATGCCTATATTATAGCACATATACGTAAAAAAATAAACACCCGCACACATAGATATCTGTTTATACATTATTTAATACTTTTTGCTAATCCTGCTTACATACCCGCTGGCTTGTCAGTTAAAGAGACATTCTTGTCCATGTCTAATTTTTCTACTTTGCTTTTGTATCTTTTTTGGCAAAAAAATACCCCAAATCAACTCTTTTGTTTCTACTGATTAATGTATAGTGTATACATTTTTTTTATGTATAAAATATGACAGAACAAACACACACACATATACGTACTTATAGATTTTTTAGTTTCTTTATGAAAATGTTTAAAACTTATATTTTTAATTTCTAGTTTCGCGAAAAAAAATAAAAGCTGATTGTCTTTTTTATGAAAGTCTTTACAATTATTCGACTTAGCACACATATAAGTTACATGCTCTCATTTATTATGTTAATCTTTTAGTTACTAACTTTTAGCATCTTTAAAGATTTATCAAGCTTTATATATAATTTTATAGTTCTTTTATGTTTAAATATATTAAAAGTTTGTATATTATCTCAAAAATAATCTTGCACTTATTTTATAGTAAAAGTTAATTAATAAAAGGTTCCTGGATTATTGCATTAGTTGGAATTTCTGTACTTTTTAAATAATAGTTTATATTGTCTTTTTGTAAGAGTTTAGGTGATCCAATCTAAATTGGCCAAGGTTAGTTGTTATATTGAAAAAATTGATAATTTTATAATCACTCGAAAAACACCCCAGGCATAATCCTATCCTATATATAAATCTTTAATTATGTGTGTATTTCCGAAAGCGATAAACGAGAACGCGATAAAAGCTACAGACATCGGGTCTACGGCAAAAGACGGCAAAAATTACTGGTCAAAACATAGGCTAGATTTAGTTTCGATTGATAACGACAACAAATTTTTATGTAGAAAAAACTGAATTTTCAAGAAAAAAATGTTTATCAAATTTTCAAAAAAAACCAAAAAATTGAAAACCGAGGGAATATATTCTTATAAAAAAGAATTTCATTCGATTCGGGCATATTTTTTACGCATCCACCTAAATTTTCAAGGTAATCGGTTCGATCTGTCGAAAGTTACAATAATTTTTCGAAAATTATAAAAGTTTAGGACTAATATTATATATATTTCTCATTTTTATCAGCCACTAATGTAGTAACTGAATATAGGAACTAAAAGAAGCTTGAACAGCTATTATAAGGTAGAATTCGAAGGAAACAACAATTGCTTGTGGATTCTATGGAAGGGTGGTGAAGCTTTGTATTGCTGTTCACTAATTAACCGTTTGGGTTAATAAGCCCCTAATTTTTATGATTGAGTAAATTTTAGATATTTCTTCGGCTAAAAAATGATTATTTTACAAACTATTGAGTAACCTAAAACATCATATCTTTGAAAAAATAAAGTTGTAGGGGTCCAAGGGGGCGCAGCCCCCATGGCGGTTGCCGGGACGAGCAAAGCGAGCCGGAGGCACCTAGTATTTTTATATATAAAAAATTTGTATCAGGAAACCTGATCCAAATTATGGGGGAGAAATTTAAAAATTTTTTATCTTATTAACTTAAAAAATATTTTTAGGGCAGGATTTACATTTTGTGAATCTAGTGTGTATCACTCTCAAAATTTTTGGTTCCTCATATTATAGAGTTACCAAGTTTTAAAATATCGTTTTTTCTCAATGTCTAGGATCGGATCATTAGTTTTTTTTTAATTTTTTGCATAATAAACAAAAATTACACCACTATTTTTTTTTACTAAATTTTTAATAATTCTATTTATCGTTCACATTTTTCATATAATTGAATACTACTCATTATAATGATGAATTATATAGCGACGTATATTGAATAAATTAATTTAATTCAAACAAATCTGTCTCTATCTCTGTTTTACGTGGAGGCTTTAAATATAGTCTCCCCCTTTTTTATTATAACTTTTCAAAGTGACAGATTTTAATAAATCAATTTTTTCAATTAATATTTCAATTAAGTTAATTTTTTCAGTATCCATCGTTTCATAATCCATCATTAATGATTTCAATTATTTTTTTTTCTCTTTGGACGCAATAGCTAATTTTTTATATTGTATACTAGTTTTAGAAAAATCGTTTTTATTCGATTTCTTGGATCTGTTACCTAAACTCGTGAATACTTTTATCTCAAAAAATTTCGCATAAAAAAACAAAACAGGCATCATCATTTTTTTTTCTTTTTTGACGTAACGCCTAATTTTTTTCTACAGGAGAGCTAGTTTCCGGAAATTCGTTATTACTTACTGCATTTTATGGATTTAATGATGTTATCTAAATTTAGGAAAATGTGTTATCTTTTTAGAATAAAAGTGTAGAGCCTTAGCTTTTTTATGAATCACTGTTTAACTGCTAAAAGTAATTTAAATACATTTACAAAATCAATGTGTAGTTTATTTTAAAAAAATCAGTAAATTTACACAAAAAAAAAGAAAATTTTCGAATCTTTTTAAAAATTGATGAAAAAAATTGAGAATTTTTTATTTTTTCATAAATTTACTAAAATTAGTAAAATGACGATTTATATTGAAAATTGAATATTTTTTTGAAAATCGACTAATCATGTCGCAAATTAAATATTTTCTAAATAAATGATCTGGAATTATTTTTAACAGTATAATAATATTAAAATTTCTTTGCAATAATGAAACATGGTAAATAAAAGTACGTTAGTTAGATCGTTATAAAGTATGCAAAATTATTTATACAATGTACGTGAAAAAAATTCTATTAAAAATGAAATTTAAATTTTACTTAATTATTTGTGAAAGAATATATTTATGTATTTTAGAAAAAGAAAAATACATAAGGATCCCAAATAAAAAAACACAAAGAATAGCAAAACGACTTAGCAAATAAAGAGCGATCTTGTAGAACAGCTTTTAAAGACGTTTAAAAAGTCTACCAAGTTTATTCTTTAGACTTTTTTCTTTTTATTCATATTATTTAAAGAAATGTCACCTTTTTTCTATTTTACAAAGTTATTACGTTTATTGCACTTAAACTCATTTAAGCTCTTAAATAATTCCGTTTTGAATTTTTTTTAGCTTTTAATAATTCTCTTTTTTTCTTCTTTTCTTATTTAAACTTAACCAATTGCAAATTCTTTTTTAGTTTTCTTTTACTATTTTTTTATCGTAAAGTATGTAGGTAATAAGTCTTTTGAGAGAACTTTTTAACTTATTACATATGTAAGTATTCTTATGACCAAAGAAATTTAATGCAAATACTCTTTACATTCTTGATTGGTACTTAAAGTTATGCTATATCTCTTGAAATACTTGGAAAATCTAGCATACATACATATAATGTAGGAATTACGTACAGACATTTCCTAAAGTTTTAAAGATATTAAAATTCATTCTCATTTTTTTTTCAAAATACAAGTATTTTCATCATACATGAATAATTTAATTTTAAAACTTTTTAAAGCAGTTTATTTTTTAGACTTTTTTAAGATTAAAAAAAAAATAGGAATTTTTAAATCTCATTGACGACATTATTAATTATTTTAGCGATACATTTTTAGGGTTCCGTTTTTTTAATTCCTGTTGTGGCCACCAAATTTCTGGTTGTGACAGCAGGAACTTTTTTTTAAAATTTCTAAATGGTTGCAAAAAACATAAAACATAAAGAAAATTTCGTGATCTGTAACGAAAAGGATATTCCGGCTGCCACAATCGAAGTTTTTTTCAGTGTAGGGTTAGAGCAATTGAACTTCAGTAACTTTCATCAGAAATTTATTTTAATCCTCAAAAGGGAAAATTACTAAAGCTTAATTTCACTAGATTTTTGGTGACAGTTACTAAAGTTCAATCGTTTTGAATCTTGTATCCCTAAATTCTAGTAATCATAAACAAAATTTGCTTACTATGAAGTTTGGATAATGCCACTTTAAATTTTAATGAAATTTACCAATAAAATTTGTTTAAAAAACTATTTAATTTTTTTTTGCGTGTAATATAATGCATAACGACCCATGGCCAGAAAAAGAGGTGAAGTCGTGGATGGTACAACGCCGTCTGGGGCATTCTTTTTAAAATGGAACATTTTTATAGGCAGGGATTATTTCAAACATGTCATTTTGGGGTAGGAGGCCAAATGTTCCATATTTGGGGGGTACTCCAGTCAAAATACGGGTTTGGGTGGACTTACGGTTGCGAATACGAGATTTGCTCCTTTATAGGTATTTTGGGTCGCTGAACACAAAAATCGAGGTCATTTGGCTAAGCAAATGGGGCTTCACCCTTAAATCTGCAAAAACTACCCCCAAAAGGGGGTATTTTTATGTATTCGCGATCTGAGTCGATAGATTTGTCCAAGAATTGGTTTCTAAGGGTTTTTCGGGTCGCTAATTAAGAATCTCAATAATTTTTGAAGGTAAAATTAATATTTCACCCTTAAATTAGCTAAAACTACCCCCCAAAAGGGGTGTTTTCGCTATTTTCGCACTTTTTGCGGTCAGATTTGGTTCACAAGGGTTTTTTGGTTCGCTGAAAACGATTTTCATGGATTTTTTTATGAATAATTAATACATCACCCCTAAATTACCGAAAACTACCCCCAAAATTGGTGTTTTTGCTGTTTCTGCATTTTTTGCGTCAAGATTAGGTCCACAATGGTTTTTTGGGTCGCTGAAAACAAATTTCATGGATTTTTTAATTAAATATTAATATTTCACCCTTATATTAGCTAAAACTACCCCCAAAAGGCGAATACATCAAAAATACCCCCTTTTGGGGGTAGTTTTTGCAAATTTAAAGGTGAAGCCCCATTTTCTTAGCCAAATGACCCCGATTTTCGTGTTCAGTGACCCAAAAAACCTGTAATCTGAATTAGTTAACGTGTTCGAAAAAAAGAATTTTAGTAAAGTAATCTTGATTTTTTTTCATTTATTTATACTGTTCTGCTAATATTTATAATAATATAAGTAGTTGAAAAATTAAATCATGTTTTTGATAAAATTTTTAATAAAAACCTCAAACTTGTATAATTTTATAACATATTAAAAGTATAACAAAAAATTTTATGACTGTTTATTAAATTAACTGCATGCTTAAAAAAATTTTATAATTAGATAGATATCTTCAAATAATGTGTTTTTTTGAAAACTAAAATATAAAATAAAAATTTTATTTAAAGCATATATATAAATATAACTGATAAGATAAGAGAGAAAATAAAAAGCTTTTTCAACACGCGAGATTTTTTACTTTTTTTGAAAATTTATGTTTTTACGTTGATATTTTACAACAACACGTGCGAATGTATATTAGGCCAAAATCGTGCTACACATAAATCTTCTTTTTTCTTAAACTTGTAAAAAGCAAAATACCCACGGATGTGAAAAGTGTCTTTTGAAATATCGGTCGCATGGGTACAATGACATATTATATAATACATCTTAGACAAGCCATCGTGTGAATAGAATACATAACATTTTTTAGGCCTTTTTTTTGTTTTTGTAAATGTATAATAAGATTGTAATCCAGATTTTTTTTTTGGAGTAGTAATTTTAATATGGTTAAAATAGTATAAAATTATATTTTGGTCCCTTAGGACTGTTTATGTGCAATTAAATAAATCAATCAATAAATAAATAAATATAGTTTGGAAGCTCGTATATACTTTGTAAACTTTGTGAAGAGATTAAAGGAAGGCAAATATTTTTCAGCAAATATAGGTTCATATGCTAATCATTAAATTTGAAAAATTCAAAGAAAAAAATTTTTAAATTTACATACATTACATTTGACCCCGATTTTTCGAAATGCAAGTAAAATAATAGTAATGAGAATATAAAGTCAGTAAAAAAATCAAAAATATAGATTTTTGATATGTCACGACACAAACTAAAACCTTTTTTTTATTTTTAAATGTTTCATATCAACATTAAGAGCTTTTGTTATATTCGACTGTCAGTCTTGTTAACATTGACCTAAATTATTAAAAGCATTATACAGACTGTTTTTCTTTCCTTTTTCAAGAAACCAACTTTTTTTTTTAAATTTGTAATTTTTTCTTTTGTTTTCTTTTTTTATATAAATGTAAGAAAATTATTATTGTTGGGATTTACTATTCTGTAAAAAAACTAAAACGTTTCAAAACTAAGATTTCGATTTTACTTACATTTAGGTTATTTTTCTTGACTTTTCAAAATTTATATAAAAGTTTGCCAACTTTATTTCAAGATTTTCATTTTTTCAAAATTAATTAAAAATATACGATTTAGCAGTTTAATCCTTCAGGGACGTATGTCTCTTGCAGGAAACATATTTAATTTTTTTTTTGCTAATAAAATGTTACAAATGAAAAAAAAATTAAAAACACATTTGGCTGTAGTCTAGAAGCCGTATATGTTAGATGCGTGCACTTTTTTTTAAAGTTTTGTCAAGAGTTTTGTGCAAGGTTACTCATATGTAATAGGTAAAATTTTGATAAACTAGTTTCAAATTTTTAGGTCCCGACCCCGAGAAAACAGCTCTAATACCAAAAAATTTTATTTTTTGGTCAATTTTGAACTGATTCTCCTTAAATGATAAGTAATATGTTTCCGAGGTCGCTGAATAAGATATTTAGCCCGAAAATTTTCTCCGAATGCCATTTATGGGCATCTGTCAGCCCAATTTTTGTGGTTTTTCTATATACTACCTAATTCGCATAAAAATGACTGTTCTAAGGTTTTTGGGGTCGCTGATTCAAAATTTTTAAGTCCTGAACTCGAAAAATTAGCCTTCATACCTACCGATAAACCGTATCTTTTGGTCAATTTTGAGTGTAATTTTGAGTTATTTCAGAAAAAACATTTCAAATACATAAGAAATATTAAAAAATATGCTGTAGCTGCATGTAAATTACAATTTACATCCATTTTGAAAGGGTTAAAAAAAGGCTATTTTTCAATTTCATATCATCAGTATTGATACACATTCAAACTATACAATAATAAGTCTATCGTTTTTCTTCTTTTTATGTCATTTTCATATCAACTTAAATTACAAAGGAAAATAACATGCAGATAAAAAATAAAATAAGAAGAAAAGAAGAGATTTATGGTAAATTGTACAATGTAAATCGATGCCTTTTAAGCTGCAGCAGCGAGGCGTTAAACTCAAATATAAAATATATATATGATTGTATCTCTAGTACATTCCTACTCAATCATTCAGTTCAATTGCTCATCTTTTTTACTTTTTTTCTTTTTTTTAAACTCTTGGTATATTTTTATCCGGCTTAAATTTTTTTTCTTCCTTTTTATCCATTTGCGGAAATTTTTTTTTTTTATATTTTATTGCTTAAATTTTTCTTATACAATAGAAATATTTAGGATGTTTCATCGATTTTTTTAAAAATAAACTAATTGACATGAATTTTGACTGGTAATACATTTTTTTATTTAATTGTTTTAATCTTCTTTATAGGCTAAATTTGATTTTTAAATACTTTTGACTTTGATCAACAAACTCGATTACTTTTTTTTAGATCAATGAAACTAATTATGCTTGATCCTTTGTAGAAAAGAATGATTAATTTGAAATAAAAAATTATTTAGGGATGAAATAATTTGTTTAATTAAATCATCTAGAAATTTCAAAGGTTAATTTTAGCATGATTCGTTATATTCAAGTAATATTTTGTGAACCGAGCAAAAATTTTAAAAAAATTAAATTTACTCTAAAAATTGAATAATATTTTATGTATTTATTTTTTTTAATACTTAAATACCGCATATTTATTTACTTTAATAAAGTTTTTAAGTGCATATAACCATAAATTGTTAAATATAAATCAAATTCTTGAACTTAACAATGTCTCTAAAAGCTTACTTACTGAAACCCCAAAAACTAAGTTGGTATTTAGAGTATATTCTGTATATATTTATAGTTTACATTTCTCTTGTTAAATGTGGTTGGTCATCGGGTCAACACTACCATTAATTATTGACGAAGAATCTCTTGTAAAGCTCATATTATTATAAATATTAGCCTGGTAGTTTATTTTAAGAAATTGCTTGAATTTCCGAAGGGAAAATCGTTGCTATTTATTGAAAAATAATTGAGATTCTCATAATTTTAGCTTATTAAATCATTTCCAAGTACAGACATGTAGCTAGGAAAACGGCTCGGGGGTTTAAACCCCCCCCCACTTTTTTTCTAAAACCCACACCCCTGGGTTCCATATTTTAATAAACAATAATTTATATTTTTTGTATTTTCGATGACATTACCTACTTAAAAATGACATAATGAGATAAACTTTAGTAATTGCAATATTTTTACAAAAGATGTCTAATTTCACAGGGTGATTAAGAATCAAAGAAACTTTGTGAAATAATTGTCAGGATAATATACAGTATAATACCATTCTCATCAAACTTATACATCCGTACTCAACATATAATTCTCTTAGACTGGAACTGATGTGTAAATATATATAATGTCATACAAAATTTACATTTCTGGATGAATTTATAATTATTTTGATTGTAGTAAATTTAATTATTCATACAAATATAAATATTTCTATCTCACACCTGAATTTCTAAAGGTATTATAAGTTGTCCTGAAAATTAAAACGCATACAAATATAGTTTTACTCACCGTACAATATTTTCACCATAGTTGGTGAAAAAATACTTTTTTTTTCAAAGCACAAAAAATTAATTTATAAATAATTATTTAATGTTTCAGTTGTTAAAAGAAAAAAAAGTTCTTTTGGATGAGCTTCGTAATCAGTTAAAGCTTCAAGCTCAGATTCATGCTGATCACATGCGAGAAATTATAGCTGCAAAAGACAAAGAAATGAATAGAAATATCTCACGAGCAGTGAATGATCAAGTGGAAGAAAACAACATAAAAAATAAGACTCAATTGGCAGCTATTATTGGCAGGTTAAAGGGATTAGATGAAGCAATAAAAAGTAAGTACTTACTTATTTATTTTATTATCTGTTGTCTTTATATGTGAATAAGTTATTTGAATCTAATATACAAAAAAAAAATTAAATTAATTTTTAAAAAATTTTGTGTGTAAATTCACGCCTGAATTGACAAAGTTTCATGAATTAGAGCAAATTTTCGAGATCAAATCGATTTTATATATATTTTAGGGTATCGGCTTTTATATATGTTACGCCCCGATCGAGGGAATGCTCCGTTCCGCGGAACGGGACAGTCATCGGCCCATTCCGCAGAATGGGCTATGCAACCATGCCAGTCCGCGGAACGGGGCATCAAATTTAATTTTCATTCCCCGATTTGGGACACCCGAGTTTTAGATCTATTTTATTGGAAAAAAAATATATATATTTATTACATTTTATAATAAAAAAATTTTAATTTAATTTTTTTTTGTTATTACTTACAACTTATTGATTTATATTAAAATTTTTTATAAAGTCATTATAAAATTTTTAAATACTTTTAATTTAAGGAGGTTTATCTGTTAACAAAAATAATGACAGAATGTAATAAAACGTGAATAGTATTAAAATTTAAACATTTTTGAGCTAAAATCGACTTATTTTTACTTATGTCACCGACTTAATTAAATTTTTATGAGAAAAGTGGTATTTTAACATTGCACTTATGGGAAAATTTGTTTCGACTTTATAAAAAATAGGGTACTAATGACACAGATCCATGAAACTTAATAAATCTGATAAATAATTGCTTAAAGATTACATTCCCAATTAGTTTTACATACTTTATCGACTTTATTTTCGTAAATTTAATAAAAAACAGACAAAAACACGTAACAAAACCAAAAAATTGTATAATACTATGAGACTTTTTTTTGTTATATTCTTCGATTATTAATTGTTTTTTATAGTTTATTTTCAATTAATAGCTTCCAAAATAAACTTAAAAAAAAAAAAAAATTTATGTCGGTAATCGTTTAACTTTTTTTGCATAATTAATTACAACTCATTACTTAAAATATAACTTTAAACATTGGCTCCCTGAAATTTGGGACCCTAAAAACAAAAAAAAATGAATTTTTCTCCTATAAAGCGTCGCACAGAGATCTAGAAAAAAAAAGCGGAAATAACTTTTACTTTGATCGAGTTTCCATCCAATTTTAATGCGGGTTGGCTTGTTTTACTCCTGAAGACCTGTATTTTACGAAAATAACGATAAGAAAATTTTTTCCCACATGATTTTCACCACTTTTTTAGAAAAACCAACCCCTAAAAAAAAATTTGTATCAAAATTATAATTTATCGAAAAAAATCTTCTAGGCCTTAAAAATTATTTATATGCTTAAATTTGATTGGAAAACAAAGAAATTATGTTAAAAAAAAAATTACCCCTATTCTACCCCTAATTCCCCAAAAACTATCCTTAAAGTTAAAAGGCTTAAATTTTTTTTTTTTTAATATTACATAAAATTTATATTGTAGAACTTTAGAAAATTGTTAAAATATGTTTTTTTTTTAGTTTTCAGTACTTGATTGGCCTTTTTGTAGGTCAAAACAACCCTTCTCAACACTTTTTTCCCAATTAAATAGGTCTAAAACTCGGGTGTCCCAAATCGGAGAATGAAAATTAAATTTGATGCCCCATTCCGCGGACTGGCATGGTTGCATAGCCCATTCCGCGGAATGGGCCGATGACTGTCCCGTTCCGCGGAACGGGGCATTCCCTCGATCGGGGCGTAACATATACACTGTAAAAAGTAACGTAAATTTTCAAAAAAATTTGTAAATATTCGAAAAAAATCGTAAATTTATTAAATTTAGTAAATTAACGAAAAATTCGAGAATTCTTGATTTTTTTTTGTGCATTTACGAAAAAGTTGCAAATTCACAATTATTTTTCGTAAATTTATGACTATTTTTTGTAAATTTTTGAAAAAAATTGTAAATTATTAATTTTTCTTATGAATTCACAAAAAAAAATCGAGAATTCTCGAATTTTTCGATAGTATACTAAATTTAGTAAATTTACGATTTTTTTCGTATATTTACAAATTTTTTTGAAAATTTGCTAATTTTTCTAAAATTTTCTAATTTTTTTGTTAATATAAGGAAGTTAATTTTTACAGTGTAAATTTAATATTAATTTAACTTGGAATTTTAATATTCTTATAATTTTTCAAAAACCCTTTAAAACAAAAAAAAAAATAAAAATAAAATTTTCCAATTTTTTCATTTTATAAAAAAAAGTTCTGAATTTTTTGCAGTAGGTACTTATTTTTTTTTCTTTTTGATGAATAAATAATATTTTTCTTTTTTATCTAAAAATTTTTTAATCCAGATTTATTTTATATTAAATGAAGTTATTTGTGTGTTTATAAAAAATTTTATACATATTAAAAATGCGAGGAACCTCAACATATGAATTAGCTCATAAGGTCAAAAGTCAGTGAGTGTAAAGAGCTAAGTACACTAAAGAGGAAAAAATTCATTAAACATGCACGCATGATTTTTAACGTTTAATTTTATGAGAAAACTGCGCGTTTAATATGGTTTCGGTCATAGTCGTGATGTTACTTGTACTTTATGTTATAAAGCAGGGTGTATAAAGCTTGATGAAATGTTGTCGACGCTTATAGAGCTTATATATAACTTATGTATATGTTGTGTACAATTCCTGTGCACAAGTCAAAATAGCACAATGTAAATCTTGAAAATGACATAAATTAAACAAAATACTAAAATATATATAAATAATATTTTATTTATTATATTGATTAACTTAATATCAAACCAAGACCCCAAAAAGTTCATAAATGACCTATGCAAAACCTAAAATGGAAGCGTACGATTTGGATTCAATGAGCCTTGTAGGCCTCTAGGGCTCATAAAAGGATGTTCCTGATACCAATTTTATTTTATTCTTCCAGCAAACAAATTCCTTTCAACATGGAACATGTTTATAGGGAAGGGGTACCCTGGAAAGCTGAAAATCAAGGGGAGGTCAAATATGTTCGATTAAAAGGGGAGGGGAAACCTAGTATAATTTCAATTTTGAGACAATAATACAGGCTTAAGGAAATGTAATAATTAAGGGACTTATAATATTTTGATAAAATAAAAATGGCTTAAATATGATTCCTGTTTTACAAAAATAATAATTTATTTATGAAAAATATTATGAACAAAAATTTCACTACAATTAATAATTATTGTAAATTTACAAAAAAAATTGAAAATTATCGATCTTTTCGTAAATTTACTAAAATTACTGAAATTAGTAAATTTAGTAAATTTATTAAAATTTAAAAGTTTTTTCGAAAAAATAACAGTGCTTTCACACTAGTTTCTAAAGTTTTTCGCCCTTGCTACTTACAATATTTTTTGCCTACCGAGGCGTATAGAACGGGTGAAGAAAATTTTTCCGCGTCAATTTTTTAACAAGTTTTACGCCCAAAGCAAACAAGCTTTTTTCTGTTTAAAATACTTTTATTTAGTACTTTTACTGTACGAATAAAATTTCAAGATCGCATTCAAAGGAAAACAAGCATATTTTTGATATAAGTTATTTTGTTTAAATATACTTAGAAAAGAAAATAGTAAAGATTAATAAAGAACAAATTATACATATCTCAGCATTTACAAAAGTCGAAAAAGTTAGTAAGTTAGTAAGTTAATCGTGTTTGTAGAGAAGAGAACAGTTGTTAAATAAATTTTCAGCGATAATTGCCTCTAGTCTGCAGTAAGTTTCAGCAACAAAGATGCAGATGAAAGTATAGTACGATACATACACACGTACACTATTGTACACGTATATCTGTGGTTTAACAGCTTGAATTTAAACTTTATTGTATATGTATATAAAGGAGAAGTCTTATGATCTAAGAGTTTTTGACAAAATTTATGCTCTCATTAAACGTGAATATGTCAGTGGTTTGCCAGTTATAATCGCTGATAATTTTATTGTATTTTCTTTTGATTTATGAAAAAAAAATTTTTTTTTAAATACAGATTTTGGAAAATTTTTGTATTTATTATATCAATTAGTTATGTGAACCATGAGAGCTTATTGAACGTGAAATCTTAACGTGAAATCAGAACCCCTATTTAGTAACCTTAATGGAAATGTTTTTTCAAAATATTAAATTCATACATAATAATATAGATTGTAATTTGGCATTTTAAAGGTAGCTTTGAAAGTATAATATGATATTTTAAAAACTTTTCATGATGCAGAATTAAAATTTTACTATTTTTAATTGAAGTAATATAACAATTTAATGTGATTAAAATTATAGATGAAATTTTCCTGGAAAATTTAGTTAGGCTACTATATAGTCTATGTATGTATACATAAAATAATTCAACAAAGTTGTTTATAAAATAGTTATTTTAATTAGAAAATTTTATACTAGAAAATTATTGTTATATTCTTGGATTTCCATAAAATAAGTTCAAAAATAATTTTAAACTGATAAGGGGAGTTCACTACCTTTGGAACGCCAAAATACAGCGAATAGTTATAATTGAGTTAATCAATGAGCCCAATTATAGCCCTAGAAAGGCAGAGCTCAATGTAATAAACTAGGGTTTTTTGGTAATTTTCAATTTCAAGTTAAATCCTCAAAAGTTAACCAAAATATTTTATTGAAAAAAAATTTTATTGATCTCAAAAATTTTGTATTAGCACCAAGTTTCCAAAAATTCTTTACTCGTTTCATTTCACTGAGTCGTTTTTGGGAAATGGCTCTTCAAAGTTCACATTAATAATGAGATTTCTTAAACAATCACAAAATTGGGACTATGACTTTAAATTGTTATAAATCTGGGTAACATACATATGATTGAAAAGGTTAGAGTACAGAATTTTTAGAAACTTGAAGCTTATGGAAAATTTTGGAGCCCTTTAAAATCCATTTTCGTTAGAAATTGCGCAATTTAAATTGGTCATTTTTAGCCAAAAATCGGTTTGAGGCGTTTAAAAGGTAATATTTACACCAAAAAAATGAGACCAACTTAAAGTATTTTGGATAACTTCAGGTTTCAGCGTTACATTAAAAATTACCAAAAATTCCTATTTTGTAACATTAAGCCCTGCGTTTCTAGGCCTAGAAAGCCCACTGGAAACCTTGGTTAGTTGGCTTATTTTTTCAACATAATAAACTCATCTATAACCATTTGGTAAAATTTGGTATTCCAAACTTAGTGAACTCCCCTTGTGAATCCTAAAACAAAAAGATATATTTTGATTATATTTTTTAGAGTACAATATATGTTTAAAAAATAATAGAAAAATCTATAGGTATATTTCTTTGTTTGGCTTAAACCCTACTCTAAGCAATTCTTTAAGAAATCACCTTTAAAGTATTTGTATTTATGAGCACAATAAAACCTTTTTCTTTTTTTCAAAATAAATACTGTATCGATTTTATTTAAAATTTATGTTAATACATCTACTTTTGTTTAAATAATATATTTTTAAAATGTTGGGGTATATCTTTGAAAATAAATTTTGAGATTTTTTTTGGTTGTTCTTTTTTAAACAATTATTATTGTTAAATTAAACTACAAACATTAATTATTAGTTTTAAACATATTGTAATAGTTTTGACCATTTAATATTGTACACAGTTTACTGTTTTTGACATTATTTTGTAGTAAAGAAGTTTTGCTTTGAAATTTTGTATTATACTACTATGTGTATAGAGTTTATGAAAAGAGGACTTATTATTATGTGAAGAAATATTTAGCAGAGGTGTATGTTTAATATAAATGTGTATTCAGAAGTCAAGAACATTTACCAACAATTTATAATATATTCTGAAATAATCAAAATAAAATTTATTTTAGAAATTTAAAAGTGCTAAATTTTTTAACACTTATTTTTATTTAAAAAAAACATTAACAATTTTTGAGGCGTGTTCAAAAGTTTTAAATAGATGGTAATGGTTCTATGTTCTATCTTAGTGGAAAGTTTCCATTTTTCTATGGCTAGTTTTGAGCAATTAACGATGTATCGCCCAAAATTAGGAAAAAAAATTTATAACCGGTTTGTGTAACTACACAAACAACAAATTTTTTAACCCCCCCCCCCCCCTAAAAACGTAACTTTTTCACCCCCCCCCTGCCGATCCAAACTTTTTCAAATACCCCATCCAATGATCCATGTTAATTGGCAAACTCATAAAAAATATTGTTGATTCATCCAATTTTTGGCCCCCCTTAAGGGGTTTCGGGTTCGCATATCGAAATTTCGAAATCATATTCTTAAAATACAAAATAATGATGGGAAATCAAAATGGCAGATTCTTAACCCTAAAATCGACAGTTTTTGGAGTCAGATCAATCAACATTAAAAAGCTTGGAATAGTATAAACTGCTGATTTTGAGGTTAGAAATTCGATATTTTGAATACGCTATTTTATATTTTGAAAATTAGATTTCAAAATTGTGACCAGAATGTTTTAAATGTTTAAAACAACATAAATTACTGATTTTGAAGTTAAAAATCTTCCATTTAAAATCCATTCTCTGAATTTTAAAAATCCGAGTTCAGAATTCGATAAATAATTCCGTATGCTTAAAAATAATGTTTTTTCTTATCACGACAATAAAGAGCTGTTGATCATTTCAACTCCCATAACGTGTATAGTTTCGAACTTTCAAAATCTTGTAAAATAATTAATATAATAGAATAGGTCGATTTATTGACTGTAGTCCAAAAAATATAGAAATTTTGGTTTAAAAAAAAATAAGTGTATTTTATTCTTAAGGACTTATAACCCCAATTGGAAAAAAAAGCAAATATCCACATTACCGACACTATTTTTTTTTTATAATTTGCAGTTAAAAATAAAATTAGTCGTAAAAATATTAAAAAATGTGTTTATTATGTAATATTATTGCAAAAAAAAAATTATTTAAATATTATAAATTATGAAAAAACATTGTTATTTTAGGTTCTGGTTCTTGCTAAAACTTGGTTTTCACTGAATAATTAATGATTGAATGTGGTAACTTAGATAAAATAAATTGGAAATATATAATCTTTGACAATTTATTTATCATATTAAATTAGTTTCAACTCCCTGTGTCATCATTATCATATTTTTTTTAAACTCCAAATGTGAATTTCCATAAGAGCAATGTTAAACTGCCTACTTTTAATTTGCAATAAAAAGATGATTAATGGGGAATTAATGTGGTAATAAATGTAAAACCAAGTTCAATTCAACTTTAAAAATGTTTAGCTTTAATAATTTTCCTGTTTCATTCAGTTCTGTCATCATTTCCAATTAGGGTCATAACTCCTTAAAATACATCTGACTAATTATTTAAAAAACTTTTTATTACATTAAGTACATATAAATAAATTTGATGCTTTTTATGCATAAAATTAATTCTTTTGTTTAATCAGTCATTCTTTCATAAATTTATGAAAAGTAAAATTAACCCTTATCAAATAGTATTAATACAGAAATATTAGTAATTACTTAACCCATAGTAATTAAAATTAGATCTACATATATAATATAATAAAAGTTTAACTTAAATTTTAAAACTATAGTAAATATATTATAATAATTTAAAACGTTCAGAGTAACAATTATCAAAAGTTGTAATTACAAATACGTGGCTTTTACTAGATTATGCTTATCATCTTTCTGTATTATTTACTTGGTTTTAATGTACGTATATACTATATAGTTTATAATGGCATATATAGATTGAAAGAAGAGGAAATAATCTCGAACTTCAAATAGAAACTTAGTGCTTTTGCATTTATAGGCTCTTTAAAGTCGCATGTAAATGTGGCCAAGTATGTAAACAGATTTCGTTCAAACATTCACATATATTCTCTTATCTATATACACTTTATATATAAGCCTACTAACATAATCTCTTTAATGATTTTACGAGCTTTTATGTAAGAGTATAGGGTAGTACATAGTGCACGATGTATTGGGTTGTTCAAGGACTTAACTATGCAAAAGCTTTTATTATTTAATTAAAATAATTTTAAAATTATTATCAATAGAAGAATTTTAATTATTAAAATTTAATATATTAGAAACTTAAAGCTTGTACAAAACTTTTGAGATCTACAACAAAGCCTAATTTTATTGAAAACTGCAATTTTTTGCATCAATCTTTTTAGTTTACTGAGCACAACAGTTAGAGAATTGTTGATATAAAAATGCATTTACGGAGATTAATAAGTGATCTTTACACGAAAAAAAATGAAAGCAACGTAAAGGTATTTGGTTGACTTACACCGCAACAGCGTCGTTTATAAAGCACTCTAAAAATCCTATCTTATAGCATGAAATTTTGCTAAGGGGTATAATTTTTAGACCCCGAGCTTGAGGTCCATTTAGGTAAACTTAGGTATGGGACATATTTTCAAAAATATTATTAAAAATCGGTTTCCCAAACAGTTGACACTCCCCTTGTTAACATGTATCATGTACTTTAGTAATTATGCTCACATAAACTCATTACTGGTTAAAAAAAATTCTTACAAATTAAAAAAGAAAATTTTTAACTTAAAAAATTACGGAAATAAAAAAATTTAAGTGCATACGTGATAAGAAAAATTAAATACTTTTTTTAATTCCAAGCCAAACTAAGGAATTGTTTTTATTCGTTGTTTAGATCTAACTTGAAAAACAATGTAAATAAAAGATGTTAAATCAAACTCCTTACGAATACATTAACACAAAAATTTTGCCCTATTTAGCATTTTATTTTGTGAAATTAAGTGATATTTACGCGGCATGTTTTTTGCACTAGTACATGAACGACCGAATTTGAAATGAGAAAACCGTGTATAATAAAATGTTCCAGTGCCTGAATGACCTAAAATTTTAAAATCTTTGATTCTCAGTGACTTCAAAAGATAACCGGTTAATTTTTTTTTAATTATTCAGTGATACTTCGGCTTCAATATTTACCCACTTTTTTCAGGTACTGTTGATCATTTATGTACTCTGGTACGAGTACCTTAAATAAATGTAAATCTAATTTTATACTTATCCATAAGTATATAGATAGTAAGAAAGTTCTCACAGAATACGTAAATAGTAACAACTACTTTATTTTAGTATATATATATGGTATATGTACAAAATGCATAAAATATATAGTCTATGCTACTGTATAATAATGTACAAATTACTGTTTCGACTTTTGAATTTCGAAAAGTTGGAATATAGATTTTGAATGCTTAAAACTTTTTTTCAATTTTAACTCACCAACTTGCTCACCAAAAAATATACTATAAAGTAGCTCTTCTATCTTGCAAATGCACGTTGTGTATCTACTTAATCAAAAATTTATGAAATTATTTTTTTAGTTTTTTCTAAACCAAAAAAAATATATCAATTTTATTGATATTATTATTCATTTTAATAAGTAATATTATTTGACATTCGTATCTTTTTAGTAAAATAATATTATTTCAGCAAAAGCTATTTTCATTGTCGATTAGTATATAAAAAAAGTTGAGTAGTATGTTATTTTATACATTTTTAGCTATGTGTACTTTTTTATGATAAAAAATTTATGATACTTTCATTCTTTAATGCGATAGCCAAAAAAATATTTACTTTAGACTTTTTTTTTTACTAAAAATACGAAATATTTTATATGAAACTCTCTTCTCGTTTCTCGATAATTTGGCAACGAGTAAGCCCGTAACTTTTCATTTCTCCATATAATACAGACTCTTGTTTCGTTATTTTCTAAATAACCTCATGATTTTTCATTTTCTTTAATACATTTTTTTTTCTTTGTATATATTACAAAACAGACGTCAATTAGATAATTTAATTTTTTTTTGAAAATTATTTTTTGATTTTACATTATTATCTAGACATAAAAAATAACAAATGTTTTAAACGATTAGTTATATTTTTTGTTGAAAATTCCAATTTTTTTTTAGGATAGGATTGATTATTAAAACGTTCGATTTCGTATTCAGACTGATTGAAAAATCGAACTTTTTGCGTTTATACTAGCTTTTTTTCACATGTGACGCTAGAATAGTCCTAATGCATTTTTACTCCATGATATATACATATAAAGCTTTTTTCAAAAAATACAGTAGCTTTTAACATATTTTCTTTATTGCAATAACACACTATATATCTGTATTTATAGATATTCTGTTTAAATGCGATAAAAAGTATGCACATATAGGTAATAATAACAAAAAATTTTGGCACTTTTATTCATTTATGCACAGACGTATATTCAAATAAAAAATTTTTTTTTTTTTAATATATTGGGAAGAATTTTATGAAAATTGAAAAATATATTTATTTTTCAGTATAGCAGTGACAATTTTCGAATAATTTTACTCACAGTAAAGTGCTTCAGGCATTTTGTATTGTTAAATAAAAAAGTTTAATTTAAATTGGTTGGCACTATTTTAAAGAATCTTTTGCTAGACTCAAATTATATTATTTTTTTAAAAGAAAAAATTACAAAATTTTTCATCTGTTTTTGATACCAAAAAATAAAAGTGAAAAGGGGTAAAACGAGAATTTTGAGAAAACGACGGATTAGAAACTGTTAATGTTATAAAATAATACCTAATAATTTCATGAAATATCTTTTAAGATGCAAAATTCATATTTTGAATGAAAAAAAATTTTACTTCATACCTTATATAGGATAACATGACCACCCTCTTTCAGTAAGGACGGTTTTTTCAAAAGCCTTAAAAATACATATATTTTTCATTTTAAAAGAGTCATTTCAATAAATTTTTCTGCTGAACCTGAATCAAATTTTAATTTTGAGATAAATCCCCCCAAAATGCTTAAGAATAGAGGTGGAAGGACCATAAAGTTTTAAAAAGACTGCTAAAGTCTTTATAATCTTATATTTATACTGAGTCGAAATAGAATGTTACTTTTGAGATAAAATTCTTCATGTATTCAAAAGTCGATTAAATTTGCTAGTTGTTCAGAACTCAAAAGTAACATTAGATTTGGCATTACGAGTAAATTATAATCATAGGAACAAGTTCCAATTGAAAAAGGAAAATAATGAAAAAACTATCTCTATTTATCGTTTAGGCCCATTTTATCTATTTCACACCATTTTGAAGTATTCAGAGGGATGATCTTTTAATTTTCTTTTTAGGATAAAAATGTTATACTTCGTTTTTCTTATTGCTTCAAAATTCTCTTAAAAATCCTAACAAACTCGATGTTTTTTTATTCCTTAAATATGATTTTTTAACCTTAAAACAACTCTAGCCCCTCTCCCCCCTAAACTTTTTAAAATATGCATTAAAATTTTAATGCAAGTCCCTTATTATGAGACAAGAACGAGTACTAAGACTAGTCCTTTTAATTTCATTAGAAAACTTGGCATGATTGTATGTATAATATTTAAAAGTCAATTAATTTGCAAGAAAACCGACACTTGTACATAATATAGCCTTATGGATTCAATAGATTTTAATTCCTGAAATGAAAAAAATATAGCCAATATAATCAGTGCTAAAAATTAAATTATTGATTTAAATTGTTATACATAATGTAGGTTAATCATCTTTTTGAAATGCACTAAAGATTTCATTTAAATGTTATATATTTTAACCACAAAGTATATATATTATTTATATTTTTATTAAAATTTTTGTCCATATTCGCAATTAATTAAGCATTTATATATGTAATTAATTATCCTTTAGCAAAATAAAATCTCCATTTATAAATTAAAGTTAATAAGGATTATATTAAATTTATGAAGAACTCTATAGTAATTATTTTTTCATGTCTATATTTAATTGACATTTAATAGAATTTTATATTAAATTAGTGGCTTTTTAATGATATTTATTTAATCTGCGTATTTCAAAAGTCTAAATAAATCACTTTTCTATTGATCAATGGCATTAGACAGAATTCTTTTTTTTTTAAATATGGTTAATATATATCAAATATACGTATTCATTTAAATAAATCAAAAACAAATTTTTATCATGTTAAAAATTTATTGTTTGCTGATAAAGCTCGTAAATTATTTGATAATAAAATTTTTTATAATTTTTTTTTTTATTGAACAAAAAAAAAATATTTGCTGTCTAAGGAATTTCAAAGCTACTCGATACTTTAATAGAGAAATAAGAAAAAGAACAATTTTGCAATTTAAGTTTTACATAGATTAGCCGGGATGCTTTGTTAAATTTTGCTTATTTTCGTAGATAGTTGCATTAGAGGTTGGTTTACTCAAAACATATTAAATAGACATTTGCTCTATGTGTGCAACAGAAATAGTGAATACTTTGGAAGTTTTAAAGTTGGTGCTCCGTCGTAAGTTCACAAGTATCAAAGCAGAGTATATTTTTTTGCACTACTAATAAGGATAGTTTCGTGTATATTTTAGTGTAACTTAATATGGAATCGCTAATAAGCGCTGAAAATTTTAAGTCACTATTACGTGGTTTAAGTCAAATGTTTGAAATTTTAGACAGGGTATTCAATTTTTAGGATATGCTTCTAATTTTTAATAGATGGCACCTGCTTCAAAAAATATTTTTTTCTTATTTGGGCTGATGGAGATGTAGGTAAAATTGATATAAGTAAATATCGTGTAATATTTAAAATTAAATTTATAAAAATCACATATAATAGTAATTTTTCAATTTTACCGTATAATATGTGATAATAATTAACTTTGTGATAATGTCATTTAAATAAGATGATATAATTCTTGACTCAAGTAATTTTTACAAAGCTAAACTCAATAATGCTCCTTAAGGAGGATGAAATTGTCGATCATGTGATGGGCATCATCGGCCACGAAAAATTCAATAGTTCGGAATGTGTGAAATTAAAAAAAAAAAAATACAAAGTCAAAAAATAAAGGAGTTGAACCCATGGAACATGATGAAGTAAAATATAAAAGATCTCACGATGACGTAGAAGCCGGCTCCAGTAGTGATGATGATAATAAGAAAAAAAAAGTTAATAATTTGGTTGACATAAGTTCAGAAAATATTAAAGTCAATGAGAAAAAAATATATAGATATAAAGAAAATGATCACAAGGGACCATTTTTAGTCTTCGTGCATAAAATTAATGATAATAACAAAAATACTTGGTCAGATATAGATGTAGCTGGTATTTTGAGTAATTGTAAAGTGAATTTTAAAGAGATATCTCGTATATCTAAAAGCCTCTGGAATGTAGAATTTAATAACTACCAAGACGCTAATGAAATAAGTAAAAATACATTAATTAAAGAGTTTGGCTTTATTGCCTACATTCCGAGATTTAAAGTTATACAAACAGGTATAATTAGCAACGGATGGATGGATTTAGATGATCTTGTTGGTGATTTGAATGAAAATAATAAAGACATTGTAATAGAATCAGCCTTTAGACTAAAGAAAAAAGACTTTAAAACAAAAAAATGGTTGGGATCAAGTTATTTTGGTGTAAATTTTAAAGGTTCAAGTCTTCCACAAAAAGTCTATATATCAAACGTCAGGATGGATATTAAACCCTATGTAGCAGGGTAATTAAATTTTATAAAAGTGGTGGATTTAATTATTTAGCTAAAAAATGTAATGTTGAAGATAAATGCTTGAACTGTAGGGAAAAGAAACATTAACTTGACGAAGAAAATAAATTTGATAAGATTAGCAAGTGTATAAATTGTTCTCAAAATCATCATCGTCTTAAGATTATCTGCCCAGCCTTTTTATAAGCTAAAGAAATCAATAAGATTATGTCGAATGGAAATATTAGTTTTGTTGAGGCTCAATCAAAAGTAAACAAAAATAAGAAAAAATCTTACAGTAAAGTAACCAAACAAAATACTCATTTGATTCAAAGTTCCACTCAAAATATAAACAAAAAGTCAAACTTAACAAACATCATACAATAGTTTATTTCCAAATTTAGTGAACTATGCTCTAATCTCCCTGGTAGTCTTGCTGGTAGTTTACATCATGATCAAAAAAAGTGTGTTGAAGAAATGGTGAATATAATGGTGAATATAATGTCTTCTTTTTTTCCAGCTCAATTTTCTCAAAATAAAGGACTAAATTATAAAAAGAATAAAAAGTGACTTATCATATAACGGTAGTTCTTAGCTATTTTTACCCAAGTCTGAGGTCGATGTCTTGGATTTAAAAAATACCAATTTTACTGTGTTTGGTATGTAAAAATATGGTTACTGGCCAATTTTTAAGGCTCTAGGTGGCTTGGTTGCGATTTGGCAGCTGTTTTTCCAATTTTGATTTTTTTCGAATTCTCAGCCACCCGTTTACTTTTTATTTTCTGGATGCCCTAAATAAGCCTAAAAAATATTTTCTTTATGGAGTTGGGTAGTAAAAATTCCCGCCCAATCCGAATCTGACCATATTTTTTCGGAAAAACCTCAGGAAAAGCCGGAAAATCGGAAAAACTAAAGGAAACCGGAAAATACAAATTTCTCAAAAAGCGTCACTTTAAAATAATCAGAAAAAAATAAACAGAATTAAAAAATAGCAAAATTTAATTATGTTTAATTAAGTTTGATTTTAGCAGGTTATTTTGTTTTTCTTTTTTTTACAGCGTCACAAAAGCCTCTAAAATTTTACCCAAGAAGGTTTTCAATGTAAAATTTCCCGAGGAATCCGAAAATCAAGTCAGATTTTTCATTTTCTATCAGGAAAAGCGAGAAAATTGGAAAATTCAGAAAATGAACAATTTCTAAAATCAATTTTTTGAGCCTAAAATTGATTTTTAAGTACTTAAAAGGCAAATGGGTCAAAAAAGGAGGTTACCAGCATGAAAAGTATGGGAAAACACATGTAAAAAAATAAATAAAAAAAAAAAAAAGTGACGCTTTTTGAGAAATTTGTATTTTCCGGTTTCCTTTAGTTTTTCCGATTTTCCGGCTTTTCCTGAGGTTTTTCCGGAAAAATATGGTCAGATTCGGATTGGGCGGGAATTTTTACTACCCAACTCCATAAAGAAAATATTTTTTAGGCTTATTTAGGGCGTCCAGAAAATAAAAAGTAAACGGGTGGCTGAGAATTCGAAAAAAATCAAAATTGGAAAAACAGCTGCCAAATCGCAACCAAGCCACCTAGAGCCTTCAAAATTGGCCAGTAACCATATTTTCACATACCAAACACAGTAAAATTGGTATTTTTTAAATCCAAGACATCGACCTCAGACTTGGGTAAAAATAGCTAAGAACTACCGATAAACAATAATATTTTATGAATATAAGTTTTATAATGTATTAATAATGTATTAATTAATATTTCATTAAATATTTTTTTTGTAACTTTTAAAGGGGGGAGGGTTTTTCTTTTTTAATTTTTATAAAATCTAGTTTTAAGTTTTTATAGTTATCTGTAATACCAGTTGATGATACCATTGGTTATATGGGATGTTATATTCCTACTTACCCTTTGGAAACTCGAAAATGATCTATTTTACCCCAATTACCCTTATTTTGACTGTATAAAGAGTTTTGTGTTAGAAGTGACATTTGGTATAGATTGATTCAATAAAAAAAAGAATATATATAAAAATTTTAGTACCTTGACCATTTTACCTATTTTTACCCAATTTTTAAGTTCTATGAGGGGTTGTATTTCAAAACGAAATTTGAATTTGGATTCAGCAGTAAATTTTGCTAAAAGAACTTTGAACTTTTCAAAAACTTTAAAAATACTTTTAAAGTTTTTGAAAAATCCACCCCGAATTCACCATATAATGGTGGAGATCATACCGGATAAGATATGTAGTCAAATTTTTGTATGGAAAATATAAATTTTATGTATAAAAAAGATATTTCATGAACTTTTTATTATTATTTTGTGACATTAACAATCTATTTCCGTCCTTTTCTTGAAATTCTCGTTTTACCCCTTTTCACCCCTATTTTTCATATAGAGGAGTGGTAGGTCAAAACAAATTGCAGATTTGGAAAGAGCATAACATTTTACTACAGGGAATAATTTTTAGCCTTCTATCTGTTGTAAATCTTCATGTTATCATCGAGTGTTCGTAAACTTCTGCTTGGGCGTTAATGGGTTAATATACTTATAATTATTAACGATATAATTCTTATCTAAACAAAAAAAAATTAAACTTAAATCTGTAAACGGATTTTAAATAACCATTAAAATATTACTTTAAACTTCACATTATTTAGGCTAAATATTCCTTAATAAATTTAATATAAACAATTTTAGAATCCAAATCTTGTTAAACTGAATAAAAATTAGCCCAACATGAAAAAAATTAAAAAAAATTTAAAACTAATGACCAAGCTAAAGTATACTTACAATTTCTTTTAAATAATAAAAATTTTAATTAATCAATTTTTGTTACATAAAAAGAAAATTAACAATTGAAGTAATAAAATATTCATAATATTTTTCATAGAAATAATTATAATGAAAATGTTAAATGCGCAATTATTTATACAAAGAAAAAAAAAAATTAATTAAAAAAAAAAGTAATATGAAAAAAATGTAAAATATATATTTTAACATCTTTTTCCTAACAAACCACAAATGAAACTCATGTGGGAAAACTTGAATTTAGTTTCTCTCAAACTAAAAGAGGCTCTCCCATCAGAGGGATTTATTATATAAAGTTTAAATTCAATTTTACGGAGAAGATTGTACTATTTTATTTAATGTAATTTTTTTTTTTCAAAGTTTTATACTTTGTTAATAGAAATAATAATAATATTAAAAAAAATTACTTTATTATTATAAATTGAGAGCTTTTTTTTCTGAAGCTTAATTATAATATTTTAATTTTAAAAAAAATATACAATAAGAATCCATTTTCTCATTTTTTTGAACGAATTTTAAAATGATTTTGAATGAATTTTTATGAGCTTGCACTTGAATTTGCTTTTTTTTAAAATGAATTTAACTTTATTATTTCATCTATGGCATTTTGATGTATTGCTTTATAAATTGACTTAAATATAAATTTTATTAAGATGTATTTGATGACTTGTTTCGCTTGAATTTTCCATCCTCGCAGCTTAGAAAACGAATAAAATTTTTCATTAGTTTTTGAGGTATTTTTTTAACCGATTACCGCCGGCGCGACCAAAACGAGCCACTTTAATATAATTCCGAAACTTTTTATTATTATAAGCTCAAAATTTATATATGGGGGTTTTGGAGGTTGCTGATTTCAAATATCAACTCAAAAAAATCATAAAATTTCATCTAGGGGTGGAAAATGAGGGTGGAAATGGGTGAAAAATCAATTTTTGTAAAAGACTATATTTTTATTTGAAAAACTGTACCGTCGGTTTTTTGACGTTGCTGGTTTCAAATTTGACAATTAAAAAATTATAAAACTTCATCTAGGGGTGGAAAATTGGGGTGAAAAGGGATAAAAAGGGGGTGAAAAATCTATTTTCATAAAAGGCTTCATTTTTGGTTGGAAAACTATAACAGGGGGTTTTTGACGTTGCAAATTCCAAATATGACCATAAAAAAATCATAAAACTTCATCTAGGGGTGGAAAATTAGGGTGAAAACGGGTGAAAAATTAATTTTCATAAAAGGCTTTATTTCTACTTGAAAAACTGTATCGGAGGATTTTTGACGTTGCTAGTTTCAAATATGACAATGAAAAAATCATGATACTTTATCTAGGGGTGGAAAATTAGGGTGAAAAGGGGTGAAAAATCAATTTTCATAAAAGGCTTTATTTCTACTTGAAAAACTTCATCGGGTGATTTTTGACGTTGCTGGTTTCAAATATAAAAATGAAAAAATCATAAAACTTCATCTAGGGGTGGAAAATTAGGGTAAAAACGAGAAAAAAAAAACAAACAAAAAAAAAAGAGTTTTATCTAGTAAAAATGAAGCCTTTTCTGAAAACTGATTTTTCAACCTTTTTACCCTAATTTTCCACCCATAGATGAAATTTTATGATTTTTTTGAGTCCATATTTGAAATCCGCAAAGTCAAAAACCCCCCGAAAGAGTTTTTCAAGTAAAAATAAAGCCTTTTCTGGAAAATTATTTTTCACCCCCTTTCACCCTAATTTTCCACCCTTAGATAAAGTTTTATTTTTTTTCTGATGGTCATATTTGCAATCAGCAACGTCAAAAACCCCCTAATAGAGTTTTTCAAGTAGAAATAAAACCTTTTCTGAAAATTGATTTTCACCCCTTTTCACCCTAATTTTCAACCCCTAGATGAAGTTATATGATTTTTTATGGTCATATTTGAAATCAGCGACCTTGAAAACCCCTGATACAGGTTTTCCAGTAAGAATAAAGACTTTTGTAAAAAAAGAATAAAAAATTTCTATAAAAATTGATTTTTCACCCCTTTTCACCCCAATTTTCTACCTCTAGATAAAATTTTATGATTTTTTTATGGTCATATTTGGAATTAGCAGCCTCGAAAACCTCCAGATATAAATTTAGAGCTAATAAAACGAAGAAGTTTCAGAATTATAACAAAGTGGCACGTTTTGGCCGCAAAATAGGGTAAAAAAGGCATGTTTTTGATGTTTCTACCCTTTCTACAGCTTTTCTGAAGGGTTGTACATAAAAAATGACCACAAAACTAAATAGCCAATAAGATTTTGGACCAGAAACCATTTTTTTCCTTTTTTTTTTAACAATATTTTGACCCGAAAAAATTCAAGTGGCTCGTTTTGGCCGCGCTGGCGGTAATCGGTTAAAACAATTAACAATATAATATGTTATTAGTGGAACTTATTTTAGAATAAGCTTTTTTAAAGAGGCATTTTAAACACTTCAGGACTCCGAAAAGAATGGATTCAAAACCTTCCAGATATTATTTTTTCTCTAAATTATTTATATTTCGGTTGCTTATGTATACTGCCAATGACCCTTAAATATTAGGATAGAAATTTTTATTCACTGAATGTTATTTATCACATAAATAAATATAAAAAGAAAATTTCTAAAATTTTTTACTATACACTGTTGAAAGTAACAAATTTAATTTAGTTTTAAAATAATTTGCGAATCACCGATAAGAATTGACCAAAATGTAGTCAATTTATTCTTTTTCGCGAATCCAATAAATTTTGAACTATGTACGATTCGGCAATTTATTCAATCACCAAATTAGATGAATATTTTGCATAATAAATTGAAAAATTTATTTATATGAAAATATTTTTTTTATTTAAAAAAAAGAAATGCAAACTGATTTGAAAATAAGTTTAAAAATTTTCGATTTAAAATACGTAAAAGGTGAAAATATCAGAAAGGTGATATAAATTTATGTTTAAAGTTTTCTTTTGTAGTAAATGCTCATGTTTTTGGTAAATATACTTTTAAGAAATTCTTTTATAAACTTAAATGTTTTTGCGGCTTGAAATAATATAGTTTCTGTACTACACACGCCTTTCTTTTTGTTGACGTTTTCAATAAATTCAAGTAAATCACGAAAAAGAATTCTTTTGATACAAGAAAATTTTCTATGAAACTTGTTATTTTTGGAATTTATAAAAATATTTAAGTTCAAATATTCTAACGCGAAGATTTATTGTAGCTAAAAGATCAATTTTTCATAAAAAATATTTTAATTTTTAATTTTTAATAACAATTACAAACTGTAGAAATACGTCCATAACCTTTCAATCAATAATCTTAATTTATGTACTAATAATAAAAAAATTATTGGTTTTAAAAAGATCAAATTTCCACATAGCATAAAATAATACTAAAATTTAATAAATATTAAAATAAAATTTTAACATGAATGAATTTTAACAAAATACAATTAAAATAAAAAAAAAATTGTTTTTTATTTAGCAGAAAAATTTTCATAAGTAAACAAAGAAAATTATTAAAATTTATGATAAAGCTTTTTTATTTTCTTTACATTTTTCTTTTTTTTATTTTCTTATTCAATCGTTGCTTCAATTGCATGTATAAGTATAAAGTGCATATCTGTCTATCTCCCTACGTTTCTTCAATACCTAACCAAAAAGAACCCTTGAAACTCGTTGGTTTTTAAAGCGCCCAAATTTTCTCAGGATTCGTGTTTTCGACGCTGAGACAAGATCGTGTTTTACGGAGCAATAGCTTTTTTTTCTCTATATATGCTTTTAAAATTGTATGTGTGTATATATAGCCTATATAGTATATCGAGCGAAAGGCGAGAGCTTGAAAAGATGTTAAAAAGTTGGAAAAAGAAATTGTACCACCTTTATTACTACTTCTTTCTTTTTCATTTAATCTATTTAATATATACTAAAATATTCAATTTTTTTTTCCTTCTTTTTTTTTTCTTTTTGTTAATTCATGAAAAATTATTGTTTCAAAATAACCTAGCGAATATATTAAATTTTTTTTATTCAAATATATTAAAATTTATAAAAACTAGATAGTACTACAAAATATATTAGCATAGACAATTTTTTAAAACATTTTTTTGAAATCTCAATAACTTGCCAAAAAATATTACCATTTAATAACAAAAAAAATAAAATAATTTTTTGCGAAATCTTTATTACATTTTTTTTTGTATGTAAACTAGTTTTGGATTCGATCCTGGTTAAAAATAAACGATTATTTAAAGATGGACTAAAATACACGGTTAGGTCGATGCGCTTGATATTTACAACGAAGAGTAAATAGTTAAAGCCATTTGTATTTTGCAGTAATAATGTTCATGGAAAATGTTTATTAAACGTGTGTTATATATAATTTCATGACATATTTTGAGATAGAACCGTCCCCTCCTGGTACTTCAAAATGGGGTTGAAAAGTGTAAAATCAATTTAATTTCGTCAAAAATCTAATGTTAGAAGGTATAGAGTTCCAAAAGAGTGCCCCCTGCAACTGAAAGGATGAAGACCCACAATCCTTAATTGCAGGGAGAGATTGTTCTTTATTACAGGAGCAACCAAGAAGCGAGGTAAAGCCAAGGCAAAGACCACGCAAGGCGAAGCTTGCCAGTGTCATGTCATGGAGCAACCGCAAATTTTTAAAGCCTAAAAATAACAAATCCAGATGTGGTTTAATGAGTGCCTGCACAAGTTTTGAGCGTAAGTCCTCAGTGGTGCAATGTCTTATAAACCGGAAAGAGTATAAAATCCTATTTACTTTATTTTCAATGGATTTTATTTGAAAATTCCATGACAGTTTACTATCTAGAATTACACCCAAGCTTTTGACTTTGTCAAAGAACGGGATTTTTGTGTCTTCTCCTAGATCAATTTCAAGATTCAACGCATTAAAGCTTTCAACAAAAGTTGATGTATACTGAATTAAATAGCCACAGTCTTTTTTCAATTTAGGCGTAGTGATACGCTATGAGCCCAAATTGCATCTTCAGGAGTAGCTTGTATATATACGGTATATATACAAGCTACTCTACTATATAATATACCTGAAGGTCATCAGCGTAGAGCAAGTGAAAGAATCCACTAGGGAGATGAGTTTGTAAATCTATTGTTTGTACCAAGTACGTCAGAGCGGGATGATTTGGAAACAACCTGGAACTGCCTATCTTGAATATAGGATTTGATCCACAATATGGCCGTTTGGGAGAATTCCATATTCCTTAACTTTATAAGAAGTTTAGAGGACGAGATAGAGTCAAATGCTTTACTAAAATCAAACTGAAGCAAAAACATCACTAGCCTGTTTCCCATACCGCATTTAATACCCTCCGTGAGTTTTATAAGTGCAGTTTCAGTGCTGCTAAACTGTCTAAAACCCGTTTGTAGAGGATCTAGTAACTTCCTGTTTTTTAGGAATGAAGCGATCTGGTCATGAGTTTCTCAATGACTTTAGATAAAAACATAGGATCGTGATTTATCTAAAGTCAAAAGTAGATGAAGGAGTAGATGTATTTTCAATGGTAACCAAAAGAGATTTTTTCCAGGCTGTAGGGAAAACTTCACTTCTCAGAGAAGTATTGAATAACTAAACTAATAGAGGACCTAAATTTGGCAGTGATTTAGTAATAATTCTTGAGGAATGTCATCATCCCAGTAGCTTGTGTACTAAAATGTGCTGCAGCCAGGATCACATCATCAAGAGATACTTCTATGAACTTGAACCCATCATCTAGATCTTCTGATATTATTTTTTACACTATCAAGCACCTATTATTATAATATAAAGCCCCTATAAAAATTTTATCGATTTCTATTGTTCTCAAAATAACTGGTGATCTATCTTAAGTAGGGATTTACGCTTACCAGAAATATCGGGTATACGACCCGAAAACACGAATTTTTTTTAGTGTTTTTCTGAATTTTTTCCAGAGAAGTTTCTGTCGTAAATTGTAGCTTAACTCATTAATGCTGACGCGGAGAATTTTTAATTAAAATTTTTCATTAAAATCCATCATTAGATTTGACCTATATCTCTTGTATGTGCTCAAAAAACTGGGCTAAAAGGGGTAAAACGGGCAATACCAATCGAATTTATTGCTTTTTTACCATTTCCAAAACTCTTCAAGTCGGCGTTAATGAGTTAAGATTCTCGCCACTTTGCAGCTCACAGGCTTCCAGTTTTAGCTATGAGGTTAGTTTCACGTTAAAAAAAAATGGTTACACAGCGTTGCAGGGGGATGGGCTGATCCCCCTGTTTTCGAAATTAGTGTTGCGTAATTATTGAGAACTCTCTAAGCGCCTGTTAAACTAAAACTTTTAAACTAAAAAAAAATACTAATGCAAATAAAAAATTAATTAAATAATTATTAATAAAGAGTATAAAAACTCATAATGTTTTGTCAGTATAATAAAACAAAGAGTCTCGAAAAAAATTTTATAAAATAAATTTGATTTGTTAAATCGTATATTGTATAAAATGTTGATATTGCTTACGTCAGTTATATTTTTTATTTCTAATAAAGACATCTTGAATTTGTTAAATATTAATCATTTTTTCTGTCAATTGTCTATAACTTGCATGTGTAGGATAAAAAAGAAAATAAATAAAATATCATATTTTTAAAGCATATTACCTGTCTTTACATACATAAAATGAAAAAAGATAAAAAAAATTTTCTACATAAGTAAATGAATTTTTGTCTGTCATTTTATGACAATCGAATATAAAAGTATAAATGATAATAAAATATTGACAAATCAATAATTTATACTAAATATTGTATCAGACTATAAAACAAATGTTAACAAATTTTTAACTGCAAAAAAAACACTCGAGCTTTTTTTGCAAAACTTTTTTTTGTACTTCTTTTCCTCTTCGTATTTTACATTTTTTTCAATATTTTATACGTAAAAAAAAGTTTGAAATCTAAAGGAAAAATCTAACGAAAGCAAATAAACAGGCTGTACTACAAAATCTTTCAGTTTCGTCAGTGTCGTAGTTGAATTTTACATTAGTTTTTTTTTTTTTGCAAAATAAAAAAGTAGATGTGAAACATGACGTGTACGAATGAATTGTTAAAGAAAAAACTATAATGAAATTTAATAATTTAGAAAATGTAAATTTTATGATATACGTATAAGAATAAATTTTTTGTATTATTTAATTTATTCACAAACTATTTCCCAATAAAAAAATAAACTTTATTTCAACTAATTTAGACAATATTAAGACTTATTAAATTTTTGTTAAGAATGGAGAATTTCAAATCTCTCAGGATTTCTTCTTAAAATATCGTTAATTTCTAAATACACTTTTTCGTTTGAATTTTAAACCAAATTGGCTAAGAAATCACCCATTATTACCTTGCAGGCTAAAAGTGGCTATTATTCAAATTTTTATAAGCCTAAATATTTATATCTCAAAGTATTTTAAACAACAATATTTGAACGCAAGAAGTCTACCCCTAATGCACCATTATGAAAAATTCTCTTTGAATATAAACAGCATAATATATGATTCCAAAAATTATGCATACTATTTTATTCAAAGAATAAAAAATACAAGTTTAACGATAATTCAAATTTAAAAAAAAATAATATTTTCATTAACGTTCAACATTTTAATTAACAAATTCCATTATAAGAATATAAAAATAAATACCTAAAATTCGTAATTTAAATAAATATACATACAAAAATATTAAAATACATAGCAATCTCAAAAAGCAGATATTACATAAATTATTCATGATAAAAATTTTAATGCATTATAAATATAACATATTTTTTTTATTTCTTTACTTTTGACAAATATAAAAAAAAAATCGATACATTTGTAATGAGATTTTCGTTTGTGTCCAGCTCGAAAGATATTATACATTTATGATTCATAAAAAAAAACATGATTAATGGATTTTCTTTGTAATTTTTATTTTTTAGCTCGAATAGAAGCTGAGAAAGAAGCAAATGAGGCACAGTTATTGTGGGGAGCATGTCAAGCTCTTGTTAGAGTTGTTAAAGCATCGCCTCCGGGTGTTTCAGCTGAAAATTCTGCTAGGCCGCTTGAAAAGGAACTTAATGCTCTTATCAAGGCAGCTCGTAAGTATCATAAATATGGAGTAATTTACCACGTGTATAAAAAACAAATTCTATTTTTTTTACCTTGTTTACAAACAATTAAAAATTTGAGCTTTTTATAACACTTTATGATTATACTGCCTTCGAACAAACTCATCTCAATTTACTATTTTTATTAATTACGCTCTGGTTTTTATAACTTCGAGTACTCTCCCTCTTTTCCTTAAAAAAGTATTTTAATACTGCAAATTAAGTTAAATTGAAGTTTATTAGATATCAAAAAATAATGCAATATTGCAGTTTCTTTTTGTTTAATTTTTCTTCACAATTAACTATAAATGTATAAAAAATCAAGGTATACAATATCTATATAAACTTTTTTTTAATGGTTTTCTTACCCTATTTTTTTTTATATAACAAACGACCTAAAATGAGTTTTTTTTCTAATTTTTAATTAAATTTTCTATTTCTTAGTTAATGAAATTTCTAAATCCTCTACACTAATTAAAAATGAATCCATCAATGTCTATACGTAAACGTTTATAAAATGAATGGGAGACAAACTTCTTAATTCAATCAATTGATGGGGTACTATCGATCTATAAAGTTTGCATACACAGAACTGTCTAATTTAGGTCATTTTCTTTACAGATATATAGAAAAGGTCAATGCTAACATTTACTAAGATTGCTATCCCTGAGGGCATTTTATGTGTCCATCGTATAATTTAATACATTCTATAATTATTATGTTAAATTAAGATCAAACGATAAATTAGATTAATTATATTTATCGTTTATATTCTTTAATATCAATTCAAAAGAAATACAGTTTAATTATAGTTTACTAATTGACGTCAAAATATTCAATTTAGGTAAACTAATGTACCATATAATACAGGGAAGGAGGTAAATTTTTTTAGAACATCAAAGGGTATAATTTTAGTCAGATCAGATCACTTGAAATTTTTTGGAATTTGTCGAGGAAGGTATCCAGTTCAGAAATAAACAAGTTTGGTTAGAAGCATTTGGCCCAAAATGCTGTGAAAATTGGCCAAAAATATAAAAATATTTAATATCTTGGGCTATATTAAATGAATTTTCATGAAAATGGGTACTGGTGGGTTTTTTAAGTCACTGATTACGAATAGATTTTTACGATATACGATTTTAATATCAAAAATTTTTTGAAACACCATTGAAATCGTAAAAACTACCCTTTTTAGGGGTTTTTTGGAATATTTTGAAACTAAAGCTGATATAAACATGGAACATGTTCATTGGATGGGGTATTTGAAAAAGTTTGGCTCGGCAGGGGGGGTGGTGAAAAATTGACGTTTTAGGGAGGGGGTAAAAAATTTACGTATTTAGGGGGGGGGTGAAAAATTGACGCTTTTGGGGGGGGGGTTAAAAATTGTCGTTTTTAGGGGGTGAAAAAGTGACGTTTTTAAGGGGGGGTAAAATGGACTTAGAATATTTTCGATTTAGGGACTTAGAATAATTTAAAGTGGGAGTCAGGACCTGATCAGGCCCTGATAACAACAACAACTTAGAATACTTTAAGTTCATGGAATTAGGAAAGTATATATTTCAGGATTTATTGTAATTTCGGTTTTTGGATTTTTACTATTATGAGTAAACATGTTCCATGCTCGTTGTTTGTTTAGTTACACGAACCGGTTATAAATTTTTTATCAAATATATATTTCATTTTTTCAGAATAATTAGAAAGACAATGTTTCTTTTTAATTATGCACCGAAATTAGGATATAAAGCCCTTATATCATTAGCCCAATGATAAGGAGTTAAAACTACCCCCAGAATAAGAAAAAATACAAAAAACATGACCTCAGATTATTCATTTTCTTTTTTAATCAATTTTTTAAAAATATTTTATCGTATTTTGACTATTATGAAAATCATTCACCCTCCCCCCGGGGATGATAAATACCCCTAAATTAAAAAAAAAAGAAAAAAACAATATTAAATTTTGTTGTTGTAACTTTTCGTTTTACAACCGACAAATTAACAATATTGTCAGCAAAAAAAGTTATTCACACCTCCCCCCGGGGGTAAAAACTACCCCTAAATTGAATAGAAACGAAATAAAGTTATTAAATTTTCTTGAAAATACAAGTTACTTTAAGTATCCGATATTTGGCTAAAATTATCGAACCGTGATTTTACCTACTTTCCTTATAATAATTACAGTCTTGTTACATTTAAAATTTTGTAACTCAAATTTTTTAAAATTTCTTCCTACAACCGACCAAAAGAAGCATACCACTAGATTCCTGGGAACATTTTTTTATTCCATATATGCCTGACAACCGAAAGGGAAAGCAATTGCTGATTGAGCCTATTTTTGGTACCCCAATAAGGTTTTCAGGGTCGCTAATTACGATTTTTAAGACAAATTTATAAAAACCAAAATGGCGTATTTCTAACCTCAGAAACGGCGATTTATGCTGTTTTAAGCATATTTACGTTGTCTAATAAGTTTTTCGGACCAGTTATAACGATTCTAAGGTCATATTTTTAATTTTCAAAATAGCGGGCTCAAATAGTGGATTCCTAACCTCAAAATCGTCAATAAATGCTATTTTAACGTGTTACATTATAAGTTTTTGGGGTCGGTGATCACAGTTTAGTTAGCAATTTAAGGTACATGAAAGTATTCACTTGTAAGTGTCTTCAAATCATATAGAATAATTTATTCAAACAATTTATTAAAAATCTGACCTCAGAATCGTGATCACTGACGACCCCAAAAACTTAAAATGCAACACGTTAAAATGCTTAAAATAGCATTTATTGACGATTTTGAGGTTAGAAATCTACTATTTTTAGCCCGCTATTTTTAAAATTAAAAATATGACCTCAGAATCGTTATAAATGGTCCGTAAAACTTATTAGACAACGTAAATATGCTTAAAACAGCATAAATCGCCGTTTCTGAGGTTAGAAATACGCCATTTCGAGTCCGCCATTTTGCTTTTTATAAATCTGTATTCAAAATCGTGATCAGTGACCCCGAAAACCTTATTGGGGTAACAAAAATAGACTCAATTAGCAATTGTTTTCAAGATATTACCAATCCTGCTAACTTTTAGCTGATTTTGTATTATATAACGTCCATTACTAAAAACTGGCCATCCGAAAATGGATGAAAACTTTAAAATCCGTTTCAGTGACCAAAAATACATACGTTTCACTGAGGTGCATTCATTCTAATGCTGATAAAATTTTTGCTGATAAAATACAAAAGTTATAGTTGCACGCATACTATTTTAAAATTCATTTAAACTTGTTGAAACTTAATTTCTTATCAGTTTCTATGCTATAAAATTTTCTGTTTAGCACACTGAAAAAAAAATCCGGTTACCGCACCCCAAAATTTCAGTTGTGGCAGCTCGAATTTTCTTTTTTTTAAATGATTGCAAATGACATAAAACCTGTACTATACGAACAAGAGGGCTAAAAAGTTGAAGAAGTTCATTATTTATGTATATAAAAAGTGTGCCCAAACTGACCCAAATTGGGTAATTCTTTCTGGCAACTGTATGAATCGGAATGACTGATGTATTAATTTTTGATATTTATATTCGTTAGAGTTTTTTGAATCGTAACATTAAATTATTCAAAAGCAATCAGTTGATTACTATAAAATTGTAATTAAAATATAATACAATATTTAATGTTTTATCTACCTACTATAAAATTGTTTGTATATAACAGAATAATACAAATATTTTATGGTAATTAAATTTCAATATTATTTACAAAATATTAATTATACGATATGGATGTTGATTTAATTTTCCTCCATAAACTAAACTTTAATTAATTTCAGTTTTTTATGTAATGTAGAAAGTAATAAAACGTATACTTTAAAAATCAAATAAAAAAGTAGGTATATATGTCAGTACAATGACGTAAAATTTTTTAATTATTTTATAATAAATTTTTATAGATCTGGAGGTGGTTAAAGTTAAATGAATAATTAAAATATAATAATAAAACCCTTTTTTTATGTTCTTCTGCAGACTTTTTAAGACTTTTATATAAATTAAATTAAAAATGCTTTTGGTTAAATAATATAAAATTAGACTATAAAATATTTGATTTTTTGTGTGTATTAAAAAAAATACATTAAATTATATATATATATATATATATTTTTGGTGTAAATATTAAATTTATTTTATGACTGGAAAAATGTATAAAATTTTATACTTAAGTAGCATAGCATTAAAGAATGGTACATTAAATTCTATTTTGAAAATCCTCAACATTTAGGGATAAGATAATATTTTTTTTATTTTTTATAGAATTATAGGAATAGTTCCGAGTTAAAACAACATCGCTTGTTAGGTCAACTTGTTTAGGTCAACTTATTAAAAATTTTTAGAATAACAAAAACTAATAAATAGAATTCTTTTGGTAAAGAAAGACTCATATAGTAGATAAAAACGTAATACAATAAAAATAAAAATGAAAAATTTTAAAAAGATAAATAAAATAACGATAGCAGTTCGTTTACGAATTATCATGTCATTTCAAACAAATTAGGTTTCATATGAAAACTAATTATGTCGTGATACAAACCCTAACTAATTCAAATGTACGTAATATGATTATACGTGTTCTACTTGATGATCACGTATAAATAGATTTATTTAAATTTTAACATTTGTCTAGTTACATGTTTTATTTTAAAGTTTATTTGTCTGAATATTTTATATTTATAAATGCTTTTTATACGTGAAATTTAAATTTTTCAACAGTAATTTAAAACATATTTATCAATTTTAATCGGATAAATAAAATTTTCAACGTTATCTCCTGTTAAAATTTACACTATTAAATTTAGCTAATTGACACTTAAGTAATTAATTTATGAGTAAAAGTTATTTACTAGACTAAAATTAATTTTTTTTTTTTTGGCATCTGAAAACTATTAATGTAATAAGATATGTCTAAAATGCTATTTTAGTATTTGTTTAAAATTCAAGAAAAAAATTCTATATTTACACTAACAAAAAAATCCACTTGCATTAAACGGATATATTTATTAGCGGCAAACGAAATAATACTTTTGGCAAGATAAAATGATTAATAACGATACTTCTTTATTTCTATTTCCTCCCATTCATCTGAATTGCATACAAAAATCTAAATCGTATAGAATCATTTTTGTATGCAATTTTTTTGTATACAATATTGTATATAATTTTTATACAACCCTGACAAAGTTTTTTACATGGGAAAGCAACAAATTTTTCGTAGCTTTTTATTTGCAACCGTTTGAGAATTAATAATTAAATTATTATCCAAGGTAAAGCTGAGGACGGTATACTGTGATTTAAGGCTTTCATTTCTTATAGACAAAGGTCGTATACAATTTTTTGTACCAGGGGCGAGAAATAAATGCTTTATGGCCGCTAAGAAGATAAAGAGATTTTCAGTTACTACTAGTGGAAAGTTTCCTGTTACTTGAGAAAATACGCTTGCAGCAAACAAAACAATTGCAAACGGATTGTTTTAAGTTGGAACATGTTAATTGGATGGGGTATCTGAAAAAGTCTGGCGCGGAACGGGGGGGGGGTGAAGTGGAATATTTCCAATTTAGGGACATTTAGTGCAGAACTCCCTTTAGACCTTTGATATTTAAAAAATTTATTGTAAAAATGAATAAAAAAAATTTATAACCGGTCACACAATCAACGATCATGGAACATGTTCACTCATAACAGTAAAAAAAAAGTAATAAATAAATCCAAACAGTATAATAAATGAATCCAAAAATCGAAATTACAATAAATCTCGAAATATAAATTATTCTAAGTCCCTAAATCGAAAATATTCAAAGTCTATATCACCCCCTTCTCTTAAAAACGTCTTTTTTTCACCCCCCCCCCCTGCCGAGTCAGAATTTTTCAAATACCCCATCCAATGAACATGTTCCATGTTAATAAATTTATATAAAAAAACAATAATAATTTGAAAATTTAATTAATTTTGTTTACTTTGAAGTGTAAACAGCATGATTTCTATAATAAAAATTTAAATATAAATATTTGAATATAAATATTGATATTACGAACACAATAGACACTTTATTGTCAGTATTATAAGTTAACATCTTCCATGCTCGTTGTTTGTGTAGTTACACAAACCGGTTATAAATTTTTTTAAGTGTACTATTTTTATTAAAAATCAGTGTACATTAAATTATTGCAATTTTAAGTAATAAAAAATAATGTAAAATTTTTATTCCACTTCCAAATAATCAACTTTTTAATCGGCTTATAAAATATAAATTTTCTTTATTGATTTTTTTTATACATTTACTATTACTCATTTAATGGTTGTTTTCGAAAGTGCAGTAATTAATTTTCGTTAATTTTGAAGCTATAATCTATATTTTTTAATATTTTATTATTTAAAATTACTTCTCTTAAAGAAATTTAGTATAATAAATTAGATACAAGAGCGCGTGCTTTTAGATGGATATGCTTGGTTTTAATAAGATTTTTTATTGTTAGACATTTTTTATTTTTAACATTTGTTCTATTACTCTCTAAAGTAACATACGATTCCCATTACTCAGTACTTTTAGGTTGCAGAAATTTGTAGGTAGCAGAATTATTCTGAATCTTAAAAATTTAAGTCCATTTGACCCTATTCCCCTTAAAAAATTCATTTTTTACCACCACCAATATTGATTTAATTTCTCACTAAATACCCCGCCCTATTATCACGTACTATTCTTAAAAAATTCTCAGTTACTAAATTTACAGTTTAATACAACAGATTATTTCGAATTTTGTAAAAAAATAGTTCATTGTATATCCTCAAACAAGTATCAGTAGTTTCGGTAAATATATGGTCAGACTTAAAATTTAAATTTGATGTTTAATTTTTTAAGTTAAATTATGCTGAATTTAAATCAAAATTTCTAACAAAAAATACATTTATTTAACATTTTTGATATATTTCAAAAGTTTTCATTACCAACAAACTTAACTAATTAATTAATTGTTGTAAGTAATTAAATTTAAATTAAAACTAACACTTTCAGGCATTATCTAAAATCTAGCAAAATAAATTTGATTTTTCTCAAACAAATCTACCCAGAGTTAATAAATAAACAAAACACTCACATTCACATATATAAATAAAATTTATTATTCTATATAGCAAACCTTAATAAAGTTAATTATACAACGTGTAATAGTTTCTCATTTACAATGCAGTTCTCGACACGTAATTTAGAGCATATCATGAACATATTTTATTGTCTTTCTAAACAAAACATATTATTACACATCATGAATGATAAATAAATATTTAATTACTTTAAGAAAAAATTTTTAAGTTTTACAAATCTCTAGTGAATTTCTATCATATATGATCTTTTGTTAACTTTGATGTTTCAGCTAAAAACGACAGCTTTGTTAACGCTGCTATCAAAGGAATCCCAGAGGTAGCTGCCAAACGTGGTGTATATCCAGAGGATACGTTGAGAGAAAGATTTCTTAAGGTATTAAAGCTTTGTATATATAAAAATTAAGAATTTTTAAAATATTTTTTATTACACAAATTATTTGTAACATTAACTTTTATGTAAGTTCATTTTGAATCAGAAAATAATGATAATAAAATAAATATATATAGATTTTTGGTTATATATATTAATTTTATTTTCTATTCAAAATTCATTTTAAAATTATTGATTTTAGTTAAATTCATTGGTACATGTAAATATTTTAAAATCAAGAGAATAATACTCTAATATAAATTACATTGATTTTGAATAAAATTCAAATTATTATATTTCATTGTAATTCTATTTAATTTTATAGATATTATTACAAAAATATTAAAATAATTCTGTTGTTGATGCATCAATTAATATTCAGCGAATTTATTTGCCTGATGGATTTATTTAATAATTAAAACGAATAAAATTTTTTGACCCTCCGGGCGTAAAACTTGTCACGGAATTTTCTGTATTCGCTGTACGCCTAGGTAATAGGCAAAAAATAACGTAAACACCTTGGCGAAAAACTTTAGAGAATATTGTGAACACATGAACCCTATTTCTAAAGTTTTACACTCTTTTCTCTGTTATAAGAGTTCTTTTTATATGGGGCATAAAATCCTCAGAGTCTTTGTTTTTGTTACAATAGTTTAGTTGTTTTTATTAAATTTCAAAAAAAAATTTTTTAATTAGATAAAATTTTTAAAAAAATAACTTTAATTTATTACAGGTAGAACAAATGGCAAGAAAACTTGCATTAGTACCAGAGGAAGGAGCTTCGTTACCAATATATTTACTTAGTTATTTACAAAATTTACTACTTGTCAAAGCAGTCAGCCCCATTCCACGTAAGGAACTAGAAGATCAACCTATTGACGTCAGTACTTTCGATACCTTTGATATACTTCAAAGAGCCAGGTTTGTCATTTAAGAATTTAATAAAACTTTTTTTTTCTTTTTTTAAATAAATATTTTAATATTTTAAAAAAGAGTTTATTTATTTATTAAATTTTTAGTAAATAATAATAAACTTATACTTTATGAATAAAGTTTTACTGGTGGTACTTTCTTAAATTATTATATTTTACGAGATATTTTATATCAAAAGTAAATAAACCTAATGCTGGAGTCTTGCAAATAGTCTACACTGTCAATAAATGTAGAGTAGAAATTACTTTTAATAGTAAAAATATTCGAAATGACCATACCTTCGACCTGACCTACTAAAAAGTAACTTTCTTATATTAACAAAAAAATTACGTTTTCGAAAAATTAGTAAAATTTTCAAAAAATTTGTAAATATTCGAAAAAAATCGTATACTAAATTTAATATATTAATAAAAAAAGTCGAGTATTCTCGATTTTTTTTTGTGAATTCGCAAGAAAAATTGATAATTTACAATTTTTTTTCAAAAATTTTCAAAAAATAGTTGTAAATTTCCGAAAAATAGTTGTGAATTTACAACTTTTTTCGGAAAATCACAAAAAAAAAATCGAGAATTCTCGAATTTTTCGAGAATATACTAAATTTAGTAAATTTACGATTTTTTTCAAATATTTACAAATTTGTTTGAAAATTTACTAATTTTTCGAAAAAATTCTATTTTTTTTGTTAATTTAAGGAAGTTACTTTTTACAGTGTAACATTTATTAGTTCTAGTTTAAAAATTACTATTAATCAGAGTCAAAATTGCTTCAAAGAATAGTATAAATTAGTGAAAATTATCATAGATGTCACTTCAAATAGTTAAGAGTTTTTTGAAGATCCATCAAAAATCAGTTTTTTTATACTTTTTCCTAGATTACTTTAATTACGTTTACTTTTTTAACGGGAACTTGTTCCATCACAATTGCCCACGTTTTGCAGTTCTTTATTAATAATTAATTTTACAAATTTTTTGCAAAAAGTTTATAATCGTATATCTTTAAAACTTTCAAAATTAGTGTTATTTTGAGATATACGACGCCGAGTAAGAATAAGAAACATAAGACTCAATTTATATTCTCCGAAAAGTACTTATAATACATTTAACAGGCAATTTATTTTTTATTAACGAGTATTTTACGATTCAACGTGCCAAACATATTTTTGTCTATAGGACTTACTGCAAATTATGCCTGTTTGATATTAGATATTTAATTTAATTATACTGCAAAAATTATAAACTAATTTATTATTACAAATGAATAAAACAATTACGTTATACATAATTTCTGTTGAGAACTATGAAACTTCTTACTAATATAAAATGAAGAAATTGAAGTGAAACACCTCCTTTAATTTATTTGATTATTCGTATTAAAGCTACACCTACATCTGTAACCTGACATAAGCATACGCACAAAAATGCATTTGTATAATACAAAGAGACAATTAAAATTCTACTTCCAAACACTAATTTTATGAATTTGTACTGCATTGCGAAAAAAAAAGAAAGAAAAGAATTTTTATTTTATTGTGTTGAAAAAAAAAAATTTTATTAGTTACTTTCGTATATTTTTCATCAAAGAGTTTATACTGCTACTATATATGGTACATCATTAGTTAGAACATAGAAAACTTTACGAATGAAAAAAAAATATATATATAAAAAGATAAAGAAAGAAAATATTTTTATTATGAAAAAAACTTCTCTTTATTAGCTCTCCTACCTTTTTTTTTTTCGTTATAAAAATTCTTATTTGCTAAAAAATTTTTCTTTCTGATACTTTGGTTTTTATATTCAAAAGAAGTTACTGTATATTTATTATTGATTTTTATACCTATATAGGTGATATTTTCTTTAATTAAAATTAAAAAAAAAAATTTTTAACTTTTTTATTATAATTGAAGAATATTAAGTATAATTAACATTTCAAATTAATTGATCAAAAATTACTTTTTTATTTTAATTTTTTTTTATATTTATCATATATATATGGTCGATTCTTTATCAACTAAGCCTTAGTCTTGCCTAAGTCCCAAGTAATCGAAGCCTGGTTCCTTAGAACTAAAGGCGCAAAATAATTGCTATGATTCCCTATATTCAATACGTGACCTTTGGCCCCTTAATTACAATGAAAATAAGAGCACCCAGTTGCTGATACATTAATTTTTGAAAAACTTTTGCCTTTGGTATTTGGCCTCAAAATACGCCAACTTTGACGGCTGATATCTTTGAAAATGAATATGCGAATCCAAAATGAAATAGTCAAATCGCAAAATCGTAATACTTTGATATATAATAAGTGTGCCAAAAGGCAGGAGATTTAATAAAGCGACATTTTTTGAGACAAAAAAAAATTATAACCGGTTTGTGTAAACACAAACAAAATGCATGGAATATTCCACTGTCCCTTAACTTGAATTATTCTAAGTCCGATTTGACTCCCTCCCCTTAAATTGGACATATCTGAGCCCCTCCCTTTATTTTCAGATTTCCAGGATAACCCCTCCCTATATAAACATGTTCCACGTTAAAAGTTAAAAAAATTTTCCATTATAATCTATTTTTATTTCAAATTTTCTGACTTTTAACTTTTCACATTTCGCCTTTGAGCAACTGTTATAGGCAATCAAGTTACAGAGACGTGTAAAGGCCAATTAGAGTAGACTAGTCCCTTTTTCCGCCAAATCCTTTGAAATTGCTTCAATTTTCGGACAATAGGAATAGGCTGGTTTGAGAAAGAATCGCCCATATATCTATGCTAATTAATAAATATATTAAAAGAAAAAACATCCTATATATTTACTGCATAAAAAAAAATAAGAAAATTTAATTATTTTCAATTTAAATTACACTTTGTTAATGATATACGTAATTTTCTCTTTATATTCGTTCTTATAAATGTATATGAATATTAATAATTTTATGATACGAAAATTGCTGGATAGAAAATTGCAATTATAAAGTAAAGAAATATTCTCTACACATCACTGTATAATTTAAATATGCTAAATTTACAAAAACCATGTTTATCCAGCTTTACAAAACGGAAAAAGAATTAACAGTATATGTGTTTATAAAATGTGTTTTAGCATTTTAATATTATACTTACTGCAGAGAATAAAGCTGAAAATCCACTCATATATAGTTTCTTCAAAATACGCTGTTATTCAAATTTACATACTTGGTGTTTAAAACACATACTTTGTGCATAAATAGCATGAAAAAGAGCAAATATAATGATGTGTGATAAAAAGAAAACAAAATTTTCTTTTTTTAAATATAATTTTTTTATTAGTTCCTCATAAAGAGGAACCATTGTGATAGATTAAATTTTTATTTTTGATTTTTTGGCATTTAAGCACGTTTTGAGGTCCCAGGAAGTTAAAAAACCGGGTTTTAAAAAAAGGCTGTGTGTGTGTGTGTAATTTTTTTTTTCTTTTTGGATGTAAGTTTGTTTTCCAAGAAAAATATCATTTTTAGTTTCTTTATTTTATTATACTTTATTAGATTAAATAGATCATTGAGAATATTTTGTTATTTCTTTAGGCACCCGAATGCCAATAATTTGGCAGAGTTTTCATAAATGTCCAATTTTTTTTCACCCATATCTAGGAACATAAAGATCTGCCAGGATATTACGCAATTCAACCCAGGCAAAGTGATCTAAGACTCTTCTTGATAATAGTATCATGTTTCTTATGATTTTTTTCTGTCAAGGGTAAAAAACTTTCCTGGTATAGAAGCTCGTGCTTTCTGGTTGATGAGTGTCTTTATGATGTTGGCTTTTTTCACTAAAAAGAATTTTAAATCCTATTCAATTGGTTTTCTAGCAGGCCTTAAAGTATTTGATACTCATTTTTTTATTTTTATTTAAAATAATATTTAATCCAGAAATATTCACTGAAAAAAGAAAATCCGGTTGTCGCAACCAGAACTCCTATTGTGGCAGCCAGAATTTCGTTTTTCTTATAAATATTTGCAAATAACATAAAACCTAGAGAAAAGTTAAGGAAAAATTTTTTTAAAGAGTATTTTTTATGCTCTATTATTTTAGTTAATTTCTAGTAAAAAATACCCTATTCTCTTTTCCGACTTTTTTCGTGGGAAAACGTTCAATTGAAATTTTTTTCTTGCAGAAAATTTTATTTTTTGAAAAACTCTTATTTTTTAGAAATTTAATAAGGTATTGCAAATATCAGAAAATAAAGTTAAATTTTTAACTTTTGCGCGTTCTGAAAAAATGCAAAATATCTTTTAAATCTATTTTCTAATATTTAAGTAACATTATTAAATTTCAAAAAAATAAGTTTTTAGATTTTATTTTATTTTATTTTTTACATTTTAAATAAAATAAGTTGCGAGATTGAGATTATTGAAAAATAAATTTTTCTGTAAGAGGAAATTTAAATCTAACTTTTTTCCACTGAGAAAATTCGGAATAGAGAATAAGATATTTTTTACTAAAAAGCAGTAGATTATTAACCTTTAGTAGAGCATATGTGCTATGGTGAGCAAAAATCATCTTATCTTTAAAATTAAATTAATCCAAAAATCATAAATATTTAAACTTATTAAAAAATCCAAATCAAACTCGCATCTCGAAAACTTTATATGATGAATAAATACTTTTAAAGCCATTTGCATTGTACAAAAATAATACGTACAGAGCATGTTTACTAAACATATATAATACATAATTCTAAGTCCCTAAATCGAAATTATGACCATTTGACGCCCCCCTTGATTTTCTGGACTTCTGGAGTACCCCTCCCTATAAACATGTTTCATGTTAAAAAAAATATAAGTGAACTTTTAAATGAAACATCGTTTGTAAACAGTAATTTCGCCTTTTCACTTTTTTACTTATCATCTAATCTATAGTTTTTGAAATATTAATAGTTAAATTCATACAGCTCAAAATTTTTTGGATACTTGTATTTTTTGTTCTGTTTTTCTGATTATCATGTCGCTAAAATAACCTCTCAACACTTAAAGCCAGGTCCTTTTTTCGGAAAATTTAAGACCATCTATGCCCTTCTACGAGGCATGACAGACAAGAGAGGATTTAGCTATGTTTAGAAAAAAATTCATATATAAGCTTATAAATAGCACACCATTATAATCTATATATCTTGAAACATTATTTCTCAAGTAAGCCAAGAGATCTTAATTGTTTTCTCTTTTCTACTCCATCAGTTTGATTTATAGCTGTGTGACAGAACCAATATTAAATTCTCTTCCTCTTTTTACTTGTTATTTATTAATTTTTCATTTCAAGATAATACTTTTTTTATTTAATTATAAAAAAAAATAAAAATGACATAAAAAAAAAACAACAACTACAATTTAATAAAAATACTTTTTAATTAATGGAGGAAAAAAAATGTATTTTGTTTTTTTTAGGTATTGGATGGATAGAGGTGATTTTAAAATGACATTACGTTATATGAATTTATTGAAAGGAGCACCACGCAGTATTGCAAATGATTGGATGAATGAAGTAAAAATATTATTGGAAACACAACAAGCAATCGATGCTCTTGTAGCTTATGCTGGTGCAAATAGCCTTGTATTTATGGCTGGTGGTGAAGGAAAGGTATATTACAATTGTATAAACTCTTATATTGTAATTTTTAATTTTTGTAAATTTACATAAATGAAATTTTATTATATAATATTGAGAAAATTTTCTCTCAACGGATATTATATTAATGAATAATATAATAGAATATAAATTTGGTATTTCAATATTAGAAAATTACTTCGTGAAATGAATTTTGATACTATCTCTAGAGAATTTTGAATTAATGAAATTTTAAGTAAATTAGTATATACATATATATATATATATATTTATTTTATTTTAAAAAGAAAATGGTATTTATAAACTAAAATTTTAATTTTTCTTGCAGAAAACTGGTGGAAAAAAATAGCATGAATGAAAAAATAAAAAAAGAAATATTTAAGGAACAAGAAAAAATAATAAGCAAGAATTAACTGAAGAATAAAAAAAATTATCACCGAGCCTTATATAATTGTAATATTTCAACATTTTTAGTGTCAAATCTTAAGATTATTATTATTATTGTTGTTAGAGCAGAAATTAAAAAAAAAAAAGTAATAAATTATTTATTAATTATTAATGTACATTATTTTACAATCTTGCTATTATTTCTGTAATTTTTTTTTTCTTTTTGTTTTGTTATTTTATATATAAATAGACTTCAATTTTGAAAAAAATGGTTTATTATAATTAATTGTGCATTCTGTTTATTTTGTGAATATTTATACATAATTAAAAAAAAAAAAGTTAATAAAATTATTTTAAGGCTTTTAATTGTTTATAGAAAATAAAAAATTTTTTTTCTTATTTTTAATTTCTTGATGAAAAAATACTTGCCTTGAATAATTAGTAGTAATAAAAATTGATTTATTTTTAAGTATACTTTTAATTTCATCGTGTTACTTAAATCTAATTATTTTTTTCTTTTTTTGATGTTGAATAGTGTTGTAATTAAAAAAAAAAAATATAGTAGTAAAATAAAAAGATCTTAAATGCGTACTTGCTGATAATGTAGTTGTATAAATTTATAATACTTAATTAAAAAAGGCTTTTGGTAAACATCAAAATTTAATTATTATTATTATTTACAGAGTATAAAAATAATTTTTTGCAATTAATTAGAGTTTATTGATTTTCTTAAAAATTAAATTCATATTTTTTTTATATTTAAAATATTATTCTTCAATAAGGTAAAATAGCCGTGTACTTACCAGATTCCCAAGAGAATTCGTTACATGCATATAGGTCTTCCATGGAGCTTTTAGGGAGTTTAAGGTAAATACAAATATTTGATTGGGTTTCGCAAGCGAGTTCCAGGCCCCTGAAAGTTTTTAATGACTTTATAACACATTTTTTTATGATAAATCTGATAACTGGTTTGTGTTGTTAAAACAACCAACCAGCATAGAACATGATCTATATATATTTTTTTCTTTTCGTTTTGCATGCGAGCAGGGACGATATGTATACGGTTGGATGGTTTTACAGAGGTATGGCTCTGAAAACTGTACAACCGAACACATGTTTTTGGTGAGAATGCGTTACGCATAGATGGCACCCAAATTATGTCGGACTACATGACATCATGTTTCCGATTTTACTCGGCTCACGCTGAAATGCTACCGATTAAACTTACCCCCATCATGCTTATGCAAGTCAGCCCGGAGCCGTTTGTCAAATTACATCGGGTTGAATTGAGGCTATAAATATATAATATTAATCTATATCCTTGTACGTCCTCCATCGTCCCCCTATTGGTGCCGCGTGCAAGAGCCGTCTATCTCGACTGCTCCTATACGCGGCTCCTTGTTAGGCTGTCGTAAATAGCTTTTTAGTTCGCAGAATTTCTTCCATGTATCTTGCCACTGCGCTCCATGATTCATCGATTTGGAGCATTTTTCTAACAATGTCATCGGGCGTGATTTCACCCATCTCTGCCTCCAACGGCACCCTTTTAGTCGTCCAGCGATCACAGTCAAAAACCGCGTGACACGCGTTGTCTAGTTCGTCGGGACAGAACACACATTCAGGGCTTACAACCTTCCTCATTCTGAAGAGATAAGACTGGAAAAGCCTATGACTACTGGGTCATTAAAGAACTGAATCTGTTCTCTCTAGATCCAAGGCATGACCATTCGCGCCTAACATCCGCTTTAATATTATTAATTCCCCCTCGTTGTTTCTGCCGTGTATGAGTTTGCGTTCTCTAGCAAGGAGCGTAATTGGTATTATTCCGGCAATAACAAGAACTGCCGCTTCCGAGACAGCCCTGTACATGCAAGAAATCCTCAGAGCACCTTGCCTCTGCACTTTTATCATACCTTTCGCATAGATATCCTTGTCTAGCGCCTCCCCCCCAATTTCCGCTCCATACAATAGGATGGAGTAAGTTATGGACATTAATAGCTTCCTCTTACTGGACTTTTGACCGTTCATGTTTGACATCAGCCTGCTCAGGACTAGTGTCGTGGTACCTGCCTTCTTGACCCTTTGAGAGATGTGCGTCCGATTCGTGTCCAGAATTATCCCCAGATTTTTAACGAACCTTTTCGTCTCTATGACGATATCCTCGTCGATTCGTATTGAGATGGCGGTTTCGATTTCCTTCCTAGTAAATCACGATCTCTGTCTTAGCAGCTGCTGGACTTAATCCATGCTCTTCCATCCATATGCTTGTATTTACCATGCAGATGCTCAAGCTGTTCTGAGTTTGTTGCTCGTTCCTTGATGTGATCACGAGGGCACTATCATCCGCATATCCTATCATGAAGCAGCCATCTAGATCTAGCCTCAGGATACTATCATAAAAAGTTTTCCATAAGTCTGGTATCAGTGCTGAACCTTGAACTGCACCAGCTGTCACTTTCCTGCTCCTTTTTCCTTGAAGAATCATACAAGAGTACTCGATCACTTAGGTAGCTCTTCATTACCCGCATCAAGTATTTGGGTACTGCAAAGTCACTTATTCCTGCAGGAATTTTGTCTAATCTGCCGAGTTAAATGCATTCTCAAAGTAATTTTACATGAGTAATGATTACCCGCTTGGGCCCTCGTTATCGCGTCAATGACCTTCAATGCTTCGATCGTGGACCGCCCCTGTCTAAACCCGTATTACCGAGCAGTTAAAATCCCCTGCTGCATCTCGTGCATTTAAAATACGGGGTCGCAGCATCTTTTCAAAGATTTTTCCTGCTGTAACGAAAAGTCCTAGTGGTCGCCAGTAGGGCGGGAGTGTGGGATCACCCTTTCCTTTGCTGATAAGGACCAGTATTGCCTTGTTCCAACGCCTGATAAAGACTCCTGTTCGGATGCATGTGATATAAATCCTTAGCATCAATGAAGGGCACTCGTGTACAGCTATTTTTATGATCTTGGCTAGTATGCCGTCGGAGCCGGGAGCTTTCTTATTTCTGAGGGAGTCCACGGCAGCGAACAGCTCTTGCGTGAAGTCCGGGACATCGTCTACGCTGATGTCATCCTCTTGGTCCATTCTTGACGGGTGCATCGGGAATAGAGCATCAACGACTGTCTTTGCCTCCTCTTCGTCCATTAGTGAACTGGCCGCGAAGCCCATCAGCTTCTTCGTAACTATTTTGAAGCCCAGTCCCCAGGGATCGCTGTCCACTCCAAGGCATAGTTCCACCCTTTCGCAGCGGATCTTGCTAACATTGATCGCCTGCCTTAAGGATCGCTTAACTTCTTTATGAACTTTCATGTGTTCTATTGCCTCTTCGCGGGACTTGGCCTTAGTCACCATTCTTCGCGCCATGTGGCTTTATCTGCGTATCGCTGTGTTTTCCGTACTCCACCAGTACACAGCTGGGTTCCTTACATTAAACCTTTTTCGGGGCATGGAAGAGTCACAAGCTTTTTTGAGCAGCATCATTACTTCGGATACTAGTTTCTCCGCGACTTCCTTACTTCCTACTCTGCGGGGTTTTTCTAGAATTGCCCATTGTCTTATCATTAAAACTTGTATAAATCGTTCTTTGTTTAGCTTATTGAGGTTCTAAACTTTTGATTTTGGCTTATATGCCTCTTCAGGGTGCTCTTGCTCATTCTGTATTTCAAACGAATTTTACTGGTGGTGCCTCGCCGTAAAAACTTCCATAACGTGCCAGTTATTTACCCTTGTGCTCAGGCTTTCAGATGCAAAAGACACGTCAATTATTGTTTGGGTGTAATTGGTCTTCTGAAGGCTGTGGCGCTACCCACATTTAGAACAAAGAGCCCTAGCCTCGACACCATTTTTAGAGTCACCTCCCCTTTCGAGTCGGTATAGGGCATGCATCAATGATCTATCTATATAAGGGCTACGAATATTCCTATTATTTCAAGTCCCTAAAATTATTCTAAAAATAAGTACCCAAATGAAATTTATTTTAAAAGTCCTAAACCTAAACTGTTCTCAATCTCTAAATCGAAATTATTCTGCTTTTCCCCCCCCCCCCCCGCCATCCCTAAAACATAAATATTTTACCCCTCTACCCTGTGTTCGTGGTCTACTTTAATTTGAAAATGTTTTATTTTGCTACAGTTATAGTAATTGAAATAGTATAATGACTACTGTTTATTAGTAAAACAACAACAATTTGTAGTAAAATAACAGTAAAGCAAAGCTTAAATTAATTTTTTTAAATTGCTAATTACTTATTTTTTAAAATGTTATAACAAGGCGTATAAAAAAACAGGAATATTTAACTCTTTTTCAAAATTTATATTTATTAAACTTTTAGTTAGCTATTGAAAATATATTTTTTTTTTAGTTAAAGTTTTTTCTTTGATCAAGCGACCATAATACATTATATTTATAGCTTGAACTTTAATTTTTTTCATATACGTTAATAGAAAAACCTACCCAAAAGTTATAAAGCAGTTGAAGCGTTTACATACATGCAAAGGAAACATTTTTAAAGCTAAAGGGTAAGTAAATGATTGACATTAAAAAAAAATTCTATATGGATTAATTTGCAAAATAGAAAAACAAAATAAGAAGAAAAAGTATTTCGTTTCAAAATATTCAAATAGATTTGACATTCATATTAACCAATAGTGCATTACGACACATGGCGAAAAAAATAAATAAAATAAAGTATGGCCCCAATTGCACATAAACCTTCCGAGGCGATACTTTTTTTATTGTCAAGGGTCATATACAGTGTATATAAGTATTGCAGATCCAATGGGCTGCATCCAAGTTTGAATAAAAATTCGTTTATTTTCCTTAGAATCTATAATAATTGATGAAATGAATCTAAATTTTCTGTGATTTTGTGCCGTTTTGAAACTACGTGAAACAAAGTGTTCATCGATAATATTACTATAAGAAGTCATTATTTTTCTTTTTAAGGTTGTTGTTCGGTACATGCGTCAACGTCAGAATTGAATATAATTTTAACAGGGAATCAATTACATTAAAATACATTTACTGTTAAAAAATTAAGATAATTCACCATTTAGTTTACGAGTTATTAAACTCCAAAGTTCAATTCTTATACATTGTTAGGATAGGAAGACGCGTGAAAATGCATTGAAATCTAGCGTCTTTTTGTAAATTCTAAACGAGACGTCAGATGTGAACGAAAATTAATTTTAAAGTTAATGAATAGTATTAGAATATCATTTTAAAATTTCAAGGGAATTCACCATTTTGTATCAGAAATATTAAGCTCCAAAGTTGAAAAAAAACAAAATTTTTTTTCGTAAATTTATTTAATATTTTAAGTTTTTATTAATTTTTATTAATTTTTATAAAAAAAATAAAGTATTCATCAATAAAAATAGTCATAATTTTTCTTCTGAAATTCATAATAAGCAAATATTTTTATTTTTTTTTTACTTATAATAATAATAGCATTGAATTTTGTTGAACTTCGTGAAATAATCCGCTAGGTTCGCTAGCTGTACCGAACAACAACCTTAAATATACTGCACATAACGCGGTTAAATGGGACAAGGTATAAAGCATTCCATCATATACAATACGATTTCTTAGATTATCTTTCAAATAACACTGCTACTTTTTTTTTCTCCGAAAAACTTCTTGTAGGTATTTGCGTATTAAAATTACTTTTTAAGCAACCTCGTAACCCAGAAAAGCGATTCGGGTCTTGAAAACTGCGGAGTTTCCTTGTTAGAAGTGTACCTCTTAAAAGGCTTACAGTTATTATGCAATAAGTAGGCCGCCCTTTGATTTAACCATAGTAAGGGTTAGAAAGAGTTAGTCAGTAGCTGCTTAAAAATCTGATTTAATTTTCAGCTAATTTTTTGATAATGATACAAGCACAATACATAATTTTAAAATAGAAATTATGTATAAATGACTTAAAAATTCATTTTTAGAAGTTAAAATAAAATAAAGTAAAAGAATTATGAAAAATTTTTACATAAAATACTCAATATATAAATTTAATAAATTCCTCTATGTTATATAAAAAAATTATGTAATAATTATTTAGATAGTTCTTTAGAACGAACCGTTTTTTAAAAAATTCTCTTAAAAAATGTATATATGTGTACGATGCATGAATAGATAAAAATTGCCTTAAAACGTTATAAATGTATCACGAATTCGTTCACATAAATAATAATTGATTTTTTATATATAGGTGTATAGAACTTGGTTGAAAAATAATTGTTTAATAATATTTTAATAACAAAATTGAAACGCCAACTTTTAATGGAAAAAAAATGACATAATTTTATTCGCAAGCTGTAAAAAAAAAAAAAAATAATGCAGCCTTTATAGATAAAAGCATTTTATCAATTAAATTAGCAGAGGGACCCACAATTAAAGTAAAAATTTTGAATATAAGAATCAGTAAGAACATGCATTATTAGTGGATTATGGATTAATGGACTACTATTAGTGGATTGCAATATTTTTTGAATAGTTACCTAATACTAATGTGCAACTTTTATTTTCGTTTTATGAGGAGTATAAATAAGTACTGGAGAATATTATTTGCTATTTTTTTGTATACTGATATTTACTTCAGTCAAGTTTTTGGAGAGGGGGGTGTTTAACTCTTGGCCAACACCAGATTTGGTCTAGTATAGGTATTTTGGGTCGCTGAATCCAAAGCTTAGGTCATTTTTTAGCCAAAATATGCGATAAACACTTAAATTAGCAAAAAAAAAACCCTAATTTCTATCATTTAATACTAATTGAGAGAAATTATAGTAAAAAAATCCATTCCAGGGGTCGTTTTTACTAATGAAAGGGTGAATCGCGCATTTTGGATAAAAAAATTTTAAGTAACTAGTTTTAGAAAAATCTTAAAAATTAGTTGTATCAAATCATTATTTTTTTATTTTTGGACATACTAGGGACTACCTTATTTTTTTATATGGATGTACTAATTTTAATTAATTTGTTAATTACTCAATTTCTCTAATTTTAACCCTAAATAAATTCAAAATTTTATGCGTCAAAAAATAAAAAAAGCATTTATTTTTATTATTTTTGGGAGACATTTTTTTTACTAGAATTTCAGTTTTAGGAAATTTATTTTTACTCAATTGGTTGATATTTTGTTAAATATTTTTCGAATAATAAATTGTGTGCAATAATTTTATATACGCATATAAAGTTGCTTGTATGTTATCATTTTATATGCAATAATTTTATATAGGTATACACATATGAGTACATGAACTTAAAATCTAAGCAAATATATATACATAAAATTCAAATAACTAGTTTATATTTGCAGAGGTTTTACTTGCTTAAATTTGGAATAGATGATATTTACGTAAATTTTACACAGTCAAACCGAACGCTATTTTCATATAACGTGAGTTATCCATTTGGAAAAATTGGACAAATATTATAGGCGTTGGCTGTTTACCATTTTCTCAGGAAAAGGGTTGCTGCATGGTATTGAGATTATTAGATATTCTAAAAATATATTAAAAATTATTTGATACGTATTTTTTTATTTTTCAAACAGTGTTTTTTTTTTTGTTGCTAATGCTAATAGCTCCATTGTTTACCTATTATTTTTAAAAATATTTTTATGCTGGCTACGAAACCATTCCCAAAAAAAGGCGTAAATAAATATGATAATTAAGGTTAAGCTATAGATTCTATTATCTGTTATTTATTTAATTGTTTAAAGACGCACTTTTAACTAAATAGTAGGTAAAATATGGAATGCAATATAAACACCCACTCCTCCATGACATTAATTTGTATCATGTGGAGAAGATGAATAATGTAAAATCACTCTCGTGAAATTGAGTATAGATCAGCCCATATATAAAATTTGTTAAATCTATTTTAGTATATACCAATAGTTTAACATGTATTACTGTATAAATAGGTATATGTATAAATACATATGGATAATACCTTACAGTCTTTTATGGTAGCATTGAAGCAAGAGAATAAAATTTGCGGTTCGATGAACCAGTAAGCCGATTTAAATTTTCAGAACAACTTTAGCTCATATATGTATCGCTATTCGAATATAAAATCTAAACCTACTTTATAATGCATCTGTATTTGTATTTTATTACCGCATTTATATTAAATTTACGAAACTATGAGAATGTAATATATTTATTGAAAATATAAGTTAATTGAAATTGTTTTGGTTTTTAGTTCGATATTCATATATTGTTATAAATATCTTATAATCTTTTAAATGACATGAATTTCCTATTTCATTAAACCTTTTAATTTGCTTTACCTTAATTATTTCATTAATTTAATTGAACTGTAATATATTCATTCAGTATGGATGCTTTAACTGAATTGTTTTTTATTATTAATGTTTTAATTGGGCATCAAAAAAGTTAAGTTTGGTATGAAAAATTATTACGCAGATTATACTTACCTGAAAAGCTTTAAAGATCTCGGTTCAAGAAAGTTTTAAAACATTTTTTTTAATAACAGTAATATTTATATGAGTAAATTTTAGAAAATTTAAATTACTATTTTTTGTGAACAAAGTTTTTTGTTGCCAGTTTTTAGCAATTTATATGTAAAAAAGAATATCAATTGTAGAACCAATGAGAAATTTTATTTTAAATTTGTGAATTTTGTTTTTTTACCATTTTTAGCATATAATATATTCGGAGTCTTATAAAGTTAGATTCATCAGTTATAGAAACTTAAGAAATGCTTTTAATTTGTGACAATTAATGGTGAAGCAAAAGCTCAAATTAAAATTTAATATTTAAAAAACTGGCGAATTTATTTTCCAAAACTTCATGTAATCCCAAAATTTTATAGCCATTAAAATAGAATATTTCTGCATATTATCTTTTTACCTTTATAATAGCAACTAGCAAAGTTGGAGGGAGTTTCCATGTCTTTTGGTCTGTTTCTGGTGTTCCTTAAAAAAATCATGTTTCTCTTTTAGTAAAGTTACTAGAAAATCCGGAAACCTGCGTGTACAAGGACTACAGTTTTTTCACAACTAGTATTTTTCGTCGGTTTCCTAGCAAAGTTGGAGACGAGGGGAGGTTCCTAGTACAAAGTTCTCATACAATCCTGAGTTTTTATTCAGCGCATACAAAATGAGATATTTTCGAATACTCTTTCCCAGATTTTTTATTTTTTGATCCACTTACTGCATATGAATAAATAAAAAAACATAATAAACATAAAAATTTTTTTAAAATTCTCTTTAAAATTTTTACATTTTTTTAAAATATTAAAATTTTTTTTTGATAAAAATAAAAATATTTTGTTTCCAGAATTTGTTACCAAAAATACAAAAAATTGAATACTAAAAAATTTACGATTACTGATTCAAAATTCTTTAGCCTGTACCACTCGTTATTTTATTTTTCTTTAGATTTACACTGATTTCATGTTAACTGGTTCGGCAAATCTTGAGTTACAGGGGTACAGACAAACACAAAAATAAAATTTCAAATACAGAGAAGTATTAAGAAATAAATTACATTTTTAGTTGTCTAAGAAATTTTTTTGCTAAAATAATATTTTATTCAGTAAATAAAAAAAAAATCTATACATAATTTAAAATTGACTACTTTGATTTATGAGTAATTTAAAATTTTTTAAACACACAACCTATTTTTTCATCAATAACCGACATAGACATAAATCTTATAAACAAAAAAATATTTCGTATTTAATGATATGTGAAATAAACTAAATATATTTGAAAAAAAATTGAACTAAAATTTTCTTTCCTTTTCTATCATCTAGAAGAATATAAAGTTTTATATTTATTTTATAAAATGATTATGCTTGCATACTTTAAAAAAGAAGAAAAAAATTTTTTTAAGTAACATATATTGACTAAATTTGATAATGTCACTGCAAAATATTGATTTTCTTGATTTACTGACTTAATATTATTTTTTTTAACACTTTTATGGCCTATTATTCAATTACTTTTAGTCTATATATAGCTCATAAATAAATTATAAATTTGTTACAGCAATTTATTTATTTTAAGTAAAAAAACTATTTTTTTTAATCATAAAAATAAATGAAATTATTCAATGGAATAAAAAATTATAAAGGTTATCTAGGTAGGATTTTTTACAATATGTTCTAAATGATGATGCTACTCTATAAGTCAACTAAATACCTTTCAGTAACTCTCACATTTTATTTTAGTGTCACTTTTTAATTCCCGTAAACCGCAATTGTTATTAGTAATTTTCTTACAATTATAGTCAGTAAACCAAATAGCAATATTTGGCCAAAAATTGTTAATTTTTATATGACTGGCAAAATTTTAATTTTTTACTAAAATGGGTTTTATAGGTCTCAAAAGTTTTTTATCAGCTTCTACTTTCTAAAGAATTTTTATTCGTTTCTTTTGCTTCACTTTCGTTCATGATATAGCTCTACAAAAAACATTTTTTATTAGCGTTTAATAAGTAATCGCTTAATTTAATAAGTACCTCGAAAATAAATAATGGAAAATAGACGAGTAAAAAAATTTTGTAAAAATGGAGCATGTAAAAATTTTTGAGACTTATAAATTCAAATCAAACTATTTTGATCAAAAAGAGGTAATTATGGTATCAATTTGAAATTTGACCTAAAATTGGCATTTAGTTAATGAGTATAGCAGTAAGAGAATTATTACTGATTAAAAATCGTGGTTTACCAACATTAAATTTGACAGTTACAAAAAAAATGAGATCAACTTTATTTGATTTTCAGATGATATTCTATAAAACCCTATCGCATAGCATATAACCCTGCTAGGTCTAATTTCTAGGCCCTGGAGGCCTATTTAGATAAACCAAGGGACATGTTTTTTCAACTACCATAACCTGTCCTAAAAGTTAGAAGCAAATCGGCTCTCCAAACAGTTAACACTCCCCTTGTAAGTACGGAAATAAAAAATTTAGATTTAATTATTTTAAAATAAAATTAGTAGCATAAAATGTTAGAGAAGAAAATTATTCATATAAACAGAGGTTTAATAATAATATCGTTTAATGATAAGAAAACGTGGTTGTCTTAAAAGGGTCAAAGTTAGAAGTTTAAATTCTTGGTTTTGAAAATTAGCATATTTATTAGATGTCACTCATGTTAGTCTAGTTATATATATAAAGATGTCTCAATGTATATCTTTCATGATGGCCCTTATATATATTCATTTTGTCACACATTTCGTAAAGTAATATATTCTATAAAGTCTCAACTAGAAACTTAAGTTATACATGAGCTTTCAAGATATATAATTACTTTAAGACTATTACAGACTCAATTTCTCCTATTCGGATTATACGTTCGCTAAACTTTATAAATTTAAAGATATTTAATAAGTAGTAAAAATAATATTTTCATTTTCAATTTGATTAATTTTTATTACAAACAAATTTAAAAACTACTCTACAGAAGTATTATACTGCTTAGATCAATTTCTTAAATTAAGAAAAATTTTGTGTTATGAGGGTACATTTTAAAAAAAATATTAACAAAAGAAATATTCTCAGTTTGCCTCATCGGAATTATGCTTCATCGTTTCTTTGTGTCTGGTACTCCAATTTCCTTATTTTAACTATTTTACTTTCAAATAATATAAATAAAATTGAATACTTAATTATAGAAATTAAAAAAAAAATCAAAGTTACATGATTTCTTTAGGGTATTAAAGGTTTAATGTAACCTAAACTAGACACATTTGACTACCCTCCTTAAACTGGACACATTTGATCATCCCCCTTAAACTGGGCAAATTTGACCGCTCCTCTAAAATCGGACATATTAGACTACCCCACTTCCTCAATTCTCATATTCACCATTACCCCCCCCCCCCCCTTATAAACATGTTCAATGTTAAAATAAAAAATTCTCAATCTCAGTCATAAACTTTACAACGACTCTAAATTATTCAAAACATGTTATAAAACTAACACTGAATATTATCGTCTTCGAAATGCTTGTTCACTTGTCATTTTTAGTTTGAATTGCAACATAACCTTTTTTTTTGAAGAGACTCGTATTACCTTATTTATGATGATCTATGAGGTACTCGCGCCAGTACTTAAATGATAACCAGGCCAGTACATGAACAATCGTTCAGAATTTGATTTTTTTCATGTTATTTGTTAGATTTGAATAAAAAAATGGAGTAAATATTGAAGCTGAAGGATCGCTACATAATTTGAAAAAAAATTAAATGATTATCTTATGAATTAACAGAAAAAGAAAGAATTGAAAATTTTCAGTCGTTTAGTAACTGGAGGATTTTCTTATAAACGGGTTTCCTCTTCAAAATTTTATCATCCATGAGGAGCTAAAAATATTTTGAGAATTTTACTTAATTTTATGAAATAAAAAACTGCTTCAGACAAAAATTTTGTATTAATCTTATTGATAAGGGTCAAAGATACCGTTAAAAACAAAACTTTTACTAAGAAAGTTTACAAACAAGATTATTAATTAAATATTTGAATTTTAATATATGAAAATCCTTAACCGTTTATGTGCTGGTACGCTTACCTTAGATAATCCTCAATGTTAAAAATCGATTAATTATTAAAAATGGCAATGAATTTTGTCTGTAACTTGAAAATTTATGATAAAATTTCAATTATTAATTTACGGAAAACATTAGTCTCAGATAAAATTGTCTCTAACAACAGCCTCAAATTGTGGATTGCACTTTAAACTATTATTTGTCCGTAACATAATAATTTCTCGATGTCCATTTTTCAAAGCACCGTTCTAGTAGAATACATCCATTTTCTCCCTTCGGCACTAACATTTTTACTGAACTCAAGGTCCTTTTGTGCCTTACTGATTATCTTAAATTTTTCTTCTACACATATTCTGAATTTTTAGGGGTATAATATACTTTTTTGAAATTAAACATGATAAACTGATATAATCTTACCTGATGTTTTTTGATGATATTTGTTGTAACTTTTGTTGATTATTGTAAAAGACACTTATTAAAGAATCAATACGCTCTGTGAATATAAATTTGACGACAGAGCGTATAAATTCTAAAATAAATATCTTAACATTATTTTACTCTTTCTCCTGAAATTAAATGTCAAATAAGTTAAATGATAAATTAGGGGTAAGAATTCTGGGTCTTATAGGGCAATAATTAAATATTATCATTTAAAAGTTGTTGAGACTTCATAAATTATCAGAATTTTATTTTTTCAGATAAATATTTTCTTTCCAAAAATTACTAATATTAATCAATCGTCTTGAAACAAAATGCCAAACTCTAGAATTAAATTAGATTAAAAATTTTATAGGAAAAATAAAATAAAATATAAGATTTGATATAATTTTGATAATTTTTATTGTATATATCAATATAATATAATTTATTTAATGTACAATTTTCCTATACATATATGATTTTTTTTATTTTTTGTTCTTTTGGTTTTTTGCAATTAATAATAATATAGAAATTTTCGCTCTTATTATAAATTAATTATATATTGTATAATATTAATTATTTATCACACATTTAAATTTTTTATAATTTTATATTAGTGAAAAAAATTTTTTTTATTTAATTATTATTCTAATAGACAATTATGATTTCTTTTAAAAATATGATAAAACAAGTTAATTTATGCACATTTTTGGTAAGTTTTTGGTATTAAAAAATAAATTAAGTATCTTAGTAACATTGAAAATTTGTATTTTTTTTTACATTTAGAATAAAAAATTTATCCAGATTAAATCTGGATACGAGTTATGCAAGAGGTAGTGAACCTGGAGCCTCAAAGTCTGTTAAGAGGACGCCGGAGTTTGGCGTAACTGACGCGTCACAAGTACAGTTTTACTCGGTTTTTTGTATTAATAAAAAAATTGGATAATTATTTTTAAAAAAACGCTTCGTACCGAGCTGTAACATACGATTACCTAAAATTTGAGGCAAAAAAAAATTTATTTTATAAAAAACTGAAAGCTCAACATGGGTTAGCAATTATAACCCAAGCTGAGCTTTCAGTTTTTTATAAAATAAATTTTTTTTTGCCTCAAATATTAAGTAATTGTATGTTACAGCTCGGTACGAAGCGTTTTTTTAAAAATAATTATCCAATTTTTTTATTAATACAAAAAACTGTACTTGTGACGCGTCAGTTACGCAAACTCCGGTCGCCTCTTAAGTTTGTGCTGGGAAGAGTTAACAGTATTTTCAAGTGTAGATTTTTCAAACTATTCAGCTGATTAATCAACACTTGATGGACTTTAAAAGTGCTCCAATTCAACCACCTCTGGAATATAACAAACTGAGGCCTATATATTTCAGCCTAGTTTGTTCTTTTCATTCTGTAATAATGCAATAATTTAAAAAAAAGTTCTTATAATGATTTGTATAATAATTCTGATTAAGAGCTTCTTATTAATATATTTTATAATAGCAAATACATTTTTTTTTGATTTTTTTTATTTTATGAAATCATTTATAGGTACTATAAGAGGGAAATTTAATAATTTGATAAAATTTTTGAGAATTTTATTATTATTATTATTTACTTTTTTTCTAGTATAAAGCATATGTAATAGGTGAGTATTTTTATTAAAACTCAGATAATTTAGGCGTGGAATATAATAATAGCATTTATTTTCATAAAATTTTTATTATCATATAGGTAAGTAATCTCTAATAGTGTTATCAATTTTTTATATGCAAACTATTTATCATCTTTTTTTTTTTATAAATGCTAAGTTTTTTTTTTTTTTTTTGATTTTTGAGTAATATCAATGGTTATTATCACTTATTGAGTTAATCATTTGGATGTATTTAAGATAGCTGTTTTACTATGAAAATTAGAAATACTTTTAATTGTGGAAATACTAATTTTATCTAATTTGATTTTAGAATATTCAATAACTGGTTTTGAACTTTTTAAACTGAATGAAACTTTTTTCAGGAACATTCTTTTTAGAAATTTTTTATCCAAGCCTTTACCACTAAATGCGTGATTTAGCATCAAATTTTTGTTGAAAATTCAACTAAAGAACTCTAACTGCGTTGTAAAAAATAATTTTCATTAGCAATGAATAACATGATGTTGAACATGATAAAAAGTTTATCACAATCAGCCTGATTTATTGATATTACTCATTTTTTTTTATAAAAAAGTGAAATTTTTTTTTTAATGATTGTAAGCTTTTTCTAGATATAAACTTATTTAAAAATTTATTTATTTTTCTAAATCTCTTTTCTTTGATATTTATCTAAATAGCTTATCATTATTATTATTATTATTATTATTTATTTATTTAAGTTTTATAAATATTTTTTTTTATTTATCTTAATTAGTTTCTAAAAATTTTAGAATGTAATATTTCTTTTTTTTTTTTTTAGTTTGTTTTAGCATTGTTTTCTTTTTGTATTTTTTTTAATATTTAAATTATCAAAGCTTTCTTTTTTTAATTATTTTATAAAATACCTGCATAATAAATGTTATACAGATTTTTATTGGTACAAATAAAAAAAAAATTTTTATTGCTGTTTGGTAGTCCAGATCGGTCCAGATACTGTTTATTAGACTTGTATTTATAATAGTTTGACCAAAAAGGTAACATAAGTATTTGTAGTTTTTTGGTGCTTAAATTGTACGAATTTTGATTTTTTTTATGTGGGAAATGAGCCAGTTTTTCTAAAATAGACAATTGTTGAAAATTTTGTAAAGACCAAATTCTTATAAGCTTTAAAATACTTATGATTATTTCTTGACAAGACCTTTATAAATACAGTCTAATAGTCAGTAAAAGGGGCTGTTGATATTTTTCATGATTTTAAATATTTTGAGCATAAATTGTATTAAAACGTCATTTTTCTGAAATAATTATAACAATCACAAGCTAATTATAATTGATTTTTTTTTCTATTGAAAAATACAAAGTTTCACATTTAATCCCAGATAGAAAGTTAATGGGGGTATCACGCGGGCTTATATCGGGATAATAAATTATAAGCCCATAAATATAGATAAATGGCAAGCAATAAGCCTTATTGCAAAAAATTAATTTAAAATTAAAACTAATAACAGCATTAGCTTTGAGACTCACGCAGTATTAAATCTTTGGTTGAATATATCATAGACTTTGAAATTTATAGTATGATAAAAATAAAGATTCATAGGCTGGTTTTAATTTTCATTGCTTATTTTTTTCATCCATGATTTAGATTTATCTCATTTTTATTTGTTTTTTGTTGTTGATAATTTAGGTTTTGATTGAAATTTCAACTAATAGGTTGAAATTTCAGTTAATTTGGTTGTACGATTCATTTATTTAGATGAATACTCAACCAAATGGTTGAAAATTTAACCAAAGCAATTTTACCGTGCAAGCGATAACTTGGTGACAGGATTTTGGTAGGAATTTTATCACTCGTAACATACTCGGTGTACTACAATACTTAAGACCAAATTGTGATTACAATTATTTATGCTCGATATTTTTACCTCTTCCAGAGTTTAAATTTTACATACTGGTCGAACAATATTATTTTGAATGTTTATAAAATGAATCATTTTGAATATTTTTTAAAGTTTATCTTACAGATGTTTTATTTTATATTCATCTTTGTAATTTATTTAGAATTATTTATGATGACGAAAAATTTTTATGTAGTGATTTTACTATAATTTTGTTTTTACGTAAGAAGTATAAAAATTTTTTGAAAAGTTTTAAGCGAGTTCAAAAAGTTTATTTTTTGAGAGGTTTAAAAAAAAATGTTTCAAAAAATTTATTTATCGTTTAATTTTTAATATTTGTAAAATGTTGAATTAGGGTAAAGGTATTACTAACAATAATAAATATTTCAGAACATAAATTATTTTTTGGGTTCATTTATGATAATCAATTCTAGTATGACACTCAGAAAATTCGATTTTTTTTTCGAAAAAGCTTCGAGGAACTCGCGCTTTTTTATTAAAAAATTGCTCAAATTAAAATTTTTGTAAATATATGTTTTTAACTAAAAGTCGTTTTTTCAAACATTTTTATCAGTACTTAAAAAAAAAAATATTTCTGTTATTTTACGTCGTTTTGATAACAGGTCAAAATTACCTAAACTTTTCAAAGATTAAATAATAAAATTTCAATATTTTGAGGTAATATGAAACTAATAAAAAAAAATAAATACAAATATTAAAAACCGTTATACATTAAATAATTTAAATAATTCATAAGGTCATTATTAAAATTAATAATTAAAAGGATTACGTAAAATATATATACACTTCAATTGTATTTTGTTACATATTATTATTATGATTTAAATTATTGATATCTTTATAATTTAAATATGATTATACATGGCACTTTCCGTCTCTAACGTATTTCACATTGCATGGTCTTCACTTTGCCACTAAAATATCTGTCAGAATTTTAATTGAATTACTTGCGTTGCTTGAAAATTTAAGCTGTTTGCTATTAAATTAAAAAAAAAAAATAATTTTTCCAAATTTTGACCCTTATTTCTCATTTTTTACATTTTTTAATCTTAAAATTGTTAGATTTGCCTAATACATTCAAATTATCATAAACCGACTAAAGAATTTGATTTGATATCTCTGAAGTTGATATCTGCAGTGTATTTGCGAGAAATTAAGAAAATACAATTTTCTCTTATTCAATTTCGAGTGTTCTCAGAATGTTCTTAAAATGAAAAAGTTCTGGAAAAATAGAAAAGAAAGTTAAAAATTTTTTAAAAAAATTTATATTTGTAATTTTGGGAAAAATTATTTTGTAAAATAAAATATATTTAATAAAATGCTACATTATAAAATATTTTAAAATTCACTTCGAAAAATCAGAATGAAGTCTTAGAAGGCAAAAATATTGAAAAATTATTCTTTTTTCTAGGTATTTATATTTTAGAACCGGCTCAAGTACTCGTTCATTAAAACCCATAAGATGTAAAATGTTCTTTATAGAACAAATATATTTATTTTTATAAAATTATTTTGAACTAAATTAATTATAGTTTTCCATTTTCTAATATTGGAAACAGTTGTTAAAATTATGAGATAAAAGTTAAAGCTTAGAAAAGTCAATTTTATTTATTTTATTTTTTATTTTTTTAGGCTGGATCTACATAAATTCAAAATTGAACAACGCAGGTCTCAGAGCGTTTGCTGCGCAACGCGATGTTTTATTTTGCGTTTATGAAGATCCAGCCTTAAACTATTTTAGGGTTTCTTATAGCGCGCAATTTTGATAAATCTAAAATGATTTTTTTGGAGCCTAATTTTACAATTTTCTGATCTAAAATCATAAAAAATTAATCTATTTTGAATTTCTAATTTAAAAAAATTTAATTTCTTTAGTATGAATTTAATATTTTATTCTAGCGTAACCTTAAATTCAAAATAAAATATTTTTTACTTTTACCGATTTTCCTAAATACCAGAAAAAATTGTCTACTAATTATTTATCGATCTACTGCTTGTAATTATTGTTAATAAATAATTAACATTTCTATGGTCCATTAAAAAACCATATCAATTTTTATGGTTTTTAATTCTCGTTGTATGGAAATTTAAATATAAAACCTTATTTGTTTTCTAAAAACTTATTTATGTATTTATTTTTTCTATTTATTTATTTTTTTAATTACGTTTGATTGTTTTAAATTAAAATTCAGCACCATTCGAGCGAAAATATTACGAATGCATTAATTTATTTATTTTTCAGTAACTCAAGCAAATAATTCTAAAAATTAAATCCTTAATTCGATAAATAAATTCATTCTCTTTATTTACAGAAAAAAAATGTAAAGTATTTAAATTCAATTTTTTTTTTATAAATTAGCATTTTCGTACTAGAAAAAACATCGATAATTTTTCTTTTATTTTCCTTTAGTTTAGCTTTTATTCGTAGTAGCATAAATAAATTTATTTTTTTTCAGACATACGACCATATACAACAAACATACATACATTAAATGTTGAAAACACTTAATACGAAGAATGGCAAACGTGCAAGAACTTTTTCGAATAAATTGAATTTACTATGAAAAGAAAAAAATTTGTCCCGCGTGTATGCAAAGGCCGTTTTACCGCTATAACCAAAAAAAAAAAAATCTACTTTCTATCTCTGAATTTTGGTATGGAAAAGAATGACATGTTAAAAGATTTTAGAGAAAGAACAATAGAAAGAGACAGTTAAGGAATTGATGCAAATAAAATAGAATAAAAAAAAAGTAGAAACCGACGAAGCGAACGCGTCAGATGTCCTGGGAAAAATCGTTCGAAAAAAAAAGGAAAAATAAAAAGAAAATGTTCACTTCTAACTGTTCGACCGCGACGAATCTCAATCCAAGAACTTTCAGTTTAAGTTTAATCGATTTTTTCCTTTCTACATCCTACACATAAAAAAAATTTTTTTTTTCCTTGTATATAAATGTTACTTTGATATTATCGACATTAAGAGGAAAATAAATAGATATCTTTACAAGATTTTCAATACGTCTTTTTAACTAAATTTTTTTTTATATTTTTTAAAAGATAAATACATTTGCAAATAAAACAAAACAAAGAAAAAATAATAATTTTTTTTTTCACTTAAATATGGAAATAGTAGGAACTTTAAGAAAATATTTCACCTGTGCTATTAATATTATTATTTACATAAATTTTATAATAGAAATGATACATAAAAAATTATAATTATTGAAAAATTCTAATTATAAGGTTGACTCGTATCTTATTTAAAGGGCTTGAATATTTTCTTCAATATCTTTGATCAAGGTGAAAATTAAAAGTACCAAATTTTGCATCGGAATTATCATGTATAAAACTTATTTTCTTTGGAATTAGGATGCATCATAATGAATAAATTTTTAATAAATAAAGAATTAGATGTGTACCACGGAATTAACTTTCAAATCAAATCTTTGGATTTACCCTAAACAAGTTCTGAGTCAACAAATCCAATATTTTAAAATAAATGGTCAAAAATTTTTTTGATTCTTGTTTACCGGTAAATTTAGGAATCGTTCACCAAAAAATAATGAGACACACAATTACACAAATCTTTAGAATACTGATGGGAACTGCATCTAATAGGATTTCGAATTGGAAATTTTCGTCCCTTGAAAATTTGAATTAAATAAATTGCAGTATTTTTTAATTCTAATTAGGTAAAATGAACCATTATTCCTCTGGATACTTTAAATTAAAGCAAATTTTTAAAACAATTACTAAGCTAGCATATATTTTTACTTCATTTCTATAAAATATTATTTAGCAATTACCTTACACTGTCAATAGTAAATACTGATAAATTTTTATATCATTGGTCCTTTTGAACAAATTTTTAAATTTATCGAAATTTTTTCAATTTACGACGGAATGGTGAATTTGTGATAAAAATACGAAAATTCAAGAATTTCATTGATAAACTTACTATCGAAAACTGTAAATTTATCAATAAAAATTTAACTATTTACTGTAAATATTATGATTTTTATCGTAAATTTAAAAATTTTTTTAAAAAGAACTAAATAATCAAAAATTTATCAAGTTTTCAACAGTATAAATATTTAAGTTTACAAATATTTATAAAGAAAGTTATTTTTCAATTACCAATACCAAAACTAATTGTTATTTTACACCTGCTCAGTATTGATCATTGAAAAATAACTTTATTCATAAATAAATAGTCATTTATAGGCGATCACAACAATATTAATTTTAATAATTTACAAATATTTTTATAAACTACAAAATTTTTTCAAAATTCCACTACAATTTATAAGCAATTTTTTTTCTATAATTAGTAAAAATATGGATGAATGATAATTTATAGTAAACAATCAAAATAGCATGGAATTGGTCATACAGGCAATTTAATTTTTTTTTTGTTTTTTCTTTTTTTTTTCATTAATAAAATTTATAATTTTATTATTAAAACTACTTACTTTAATAATGTATTTAATTTTTAATTGCAATAAAAGAAGCATTAATAATAATAATAATAATAATAACAATAATATCTATAAAATATTTGAATAAAATACATAATGAGATATATAATAGGTAATTTAATTAAGTATATATATATATATTTATATTTTTTGTTTTATATATAAATTGCATTTTAAAATCGATTGATGAACGCGTGTTTTTTTATCATATATTAACTATGTAGCGCTAGTTTAATAATAATAAAAATCGTTGGTTATGAAATATTATTATATATATATATAAACATATATATAAATTTTTATGGATAACTTTTTCCGTAAATTAATTTTTTTATGAATTTGAAATTTATTTTAATTAGAAGGATTAGCCACGCAGAGTTTGTCCAAATAAAAGTATTAATAAAAATGATAATAATATAGAAAGGCATTCAGGATTTGAAAATTGACTGGACGTTCCATTACAACCGTCTTCTTGACAACAAAATGTTCTTGTACTCCATGCATCTGTAACAAAGAAAAAAAATAAAAATAAAAAATTGAATATAAAAAATATATCGAATTAAAATATTATATCGAATTTCTTTAATTTTAATACATTAGTTTCAAGTACCAACGTAATTGTACTCAGATACGCAATGACAGATATATATATACATAGGTTGTAGATATACTTTAGATTGCAATACTAAAGTTAAACAGAGTACTGGGAATAGTATAAATGAAATGGTGACATTGAATTAAATAAATCGAGTGTTGACTATTTCTCAGTATTACAATAGTTTCCTTTTAGTTGTAAAGAGAAGAGGGTTTTATACGTGATAAAAAATTCGACAATTTAAATTTTTCATTTTGTTATTTAGGATTTACCTTATACTATTTTTAGTACAATTTCTTGTAAAATTAGAGTAGTTTTGACCCTCTGCTACATTTATGGGATCAACATACCCCAAAATTTTATTTTCAATCTATAGGGCATTAGTGGAAAATATATATCTTGGCTCTTTATTAGCATGGTAAGTTTTTCCAGAGAATACTTTTTTACATAAAAATTTGACATTTTTATAGAAAATCCAAGTTTAGAGCACAATATACTTTGTTTTTTTGTAAAAAAAAGTTTTTGACAACGCACTTAGATATTTTAGGTCTTATTAAGAAATTAGGTAACCTAGAAAAAACTGGCTAACTGACTTTTTGTTAATTTATGAGCCTGTCTCTGCGAGCTCTCTTCACTTTTCCATCCAATATTACTATTTTGCATTTATATATCATGGGCTTCTTAAAGAGGCGATAGTTTTCACAAAAATGCTGCAAAAATCTGAGTATAGGGGAGTATTCTAAAGACCAAATGCATTCAGAATATACTTGGCAGGAAATCAGATCTGCTTCATTTTTACGGTTTTACTTGGAAACAATAAAAGAGCATCCCGTAATATTAGGAGAAATCCTACCCCACAATGATATTTAAAAAACCTTTTGCAGATTGTTTATACATAAAATAAGAATAAATTAAAAAAAAGTTCCCGTTGGGATTTTTCTCCCAGCTACCCTTAATGGAAAAAAAAATCATATCTCTGACCCTCCCCCTAAAACGTCAATTTTTACCCCCCCCCCTCTGCTAAGAGGGACTTTTTTGGGTACCCCTCTCTATGAACAAGTTCCAAGGTGTATTAGGTGTCTACTGACGAGCCAACCTAATTAATACACTATAGCGAAACACTGTACGTGATCATTACGTTGTAAAATTAACCATTTTTGGTTAATTTAAAAAAATCTTATTAAAAATATCGTTAATAAAACATAAAATAATTATTCCTTCAGTTTCCAAGCTCTACAGAATTTTGATATTTTGATAGTATCGGTCTAAGGTAGGATCTGCACCATTTACTCTAGTTATTATACGGATTTAGTTGTATTGTTACTGGCTACTATCAAATTTTGTCTAGGGTAGGTTTTCTGGGTCGCTAATCACGAATTTTTTAAAGAAAAAAGTAGGTCTACATTCTTAATCTTGTAAAAACTACCCCACAAATGAGGCATTTTTGATGTTTCCGCACTTCGAGTATCTAAAGTCGGTCTAACATAGGTTTTTTGGGTCATTGGTTTAAGGGATTTTTTAAAGTCCCAATTTCTTGAAAAAAATATCCCAAAATTCGTAATCAGCGTCCCAAAAAACCTATACTAGACTCAATCTGGTAGTTAGCAGTAACAATACAAACCTCCCCCACCCTCTTATAATGACCAAAGTAATTAAACAATTAAATAAAAAATATATGGATTTGAGTTCTTACGCTCAAAAAAATTTATAACCGGTTTATGTAACTTCACAACCAACGAGCATGGAACATGTTCACTCATAACGGTAGTCAATCCAAAAACCGAAATTACAATAAATCCTGAAATATAAATTATCCTGAGTCCATAAACTTTCAAATATTCTAAGTTCTTGTTCTTGCCTGATCAGGCCCTGACTCTCACTTCAAATAATTTTTACCCCCCACTCCTGCCGAGCCAAACTTTTTAAAATACCCCATCCAATGAACATATTCCATGTTAATATTCAGTCATGAGCTTTTAAATACCACAGCTCTTATCCTAGCTAGCATTTTGAAAACTTATAATATCTAAGAAGGTCTAGGTCATTCTTTTTTTTGCTCCCTTGGTTAAAAATGTACTATTTGATAGTGAATTTTATTTCTTGATGTATCCTTTAAAAAAAGTTGTAGCAGTACATATATAGGGTTATTATAAAATATAAAAAAGATTAATTAAAATGGCGAAGAAATGTTTGTTCCACAATTTGAGAATTCTAAAAGGATCAGTACTTTTTACAAAATGAATCCATAACTCTATGCTTTTTAAATTTAATGAATAATTAAAACATTTTTTATACAGTAATGTAATTTTATCTTAGAATAGTCATAAAAGTACGAAAGAAAAACTTTAAATTACCTATCCATAATATTAAATTAACCAATGTATATATTAAATATAATTCATTAGTGTGGTTTATAAAAGAATTCAAAATTAAAACTTACAGGTAATATAGAAGTTTAAGATAATCAAAGATGTAAATCAAATAAAACAGTGATATATATGCATATTAGGCTAACTTATTTAAAAAAAATTAAGTTTCAGATAAAAATTTGTCCTTTCCGTTAAAATATAATAATTAGAAAAAATTTTTGAATATATTTTAAATGTAAATTAAAATTATTGCCAACAACTATTATTTATTTAAATCTTTTATATTTAAATTTTGTATCGGTAGCTATTTTCACCCAAGTCATAGGTCGATGTCTTGAATTTGAAAAATATCGATTTCACTGTGTTTGGTATGTAAAAATATGGCTACTGTTCAACTTTGCAGGCTCTAGATGACCTGGTTGAGATTTGGCAGCTGTTTTTCAAATATGGATTGTTTTTCGCATTCTCAACCACCCGTATCTTTTTAAATAAGCCTAAAAAATATTTTCCTTGTAAACTTAGATAATACAATTTCTCAACCGATCCTAATCTGGCCAAATAAAATCTCAGAAAAAGCAGAAAAATTGGAAAAACTAAAAAAATATTTCAAATATGAATTTCTCAAAAAGCGTCTTCTTTTTTTTTTTTTTTAATTTTTTTTAAATTTGTTTTCCCTTACATTTGATGGTGGTAAAGACCTTTTTTGTCCCATTTGCCTTTTAAGTACTTTAAAATCAATTTTAAGCTCCTGACAGAAAATAAAAATTTATTTATTTATTTGTTTGATTTTAGCAGGTTACTTTGTTTTTCTTTTTTTTACAGCGTCATAGAGGCCTCTAAAATATACCTGAAATGTCCCAGCATGGGTAATTATAATATAAAAAGAAAGTTAATAAACATTAAGACATAAATTAATAATATGTGACTTTATTATGTCTTAACCACGCGGGAGTCAAAGCCGCACTAAAGAACGCGCGCTAAATGCACACATACATGCACACATACACACTACCTCGCATACACTAAATACAATATTTACACAAATAATAATTAAAAACCTTAACAATACCTCTAAAATTACCCAGAAGAGTTTTCAACTTGAAATTTTCCAAGGAATCCGAAAATCAAGTCAGAATTTTCATTTACTGTCAGGATTTTAGACTTATTTTGAGCTTTTGAAAAATAAAGAAGAAACGGGTGGCTGAGAATGTGAAAAAAATCAAAGTTGGAAAAACAGCTGCCAAATCGTAACCAGGATACCTAGAGCCTTGGAAACTGGACAGTAACCATATTTTTACATACCAAACACAGTGCAATCAGTATTTTTTAAATTTAAGACATTGACCTCAGACTTCGGTAAAAATAACTAAGGATTACCGATATACAAAAATTATTTGAAAATTACTTGTTGAATCGACAGCATGCGGTCAGACTTGGAGATGTAAGAAGTGAGTATAAAATTATTAATATAGGAGTGCCTCAGAGATCCATATTAGGACCTTAGTTGTTTCTCATCTATACTAATGGTTTGCTTGGTCTTGCTCCTCACATTTTTTCATATGCTGATGATGCTGCAGTATTCACTATAAAAAATAACTGGACATTAGCTAAAAACTCTATGACTCAATCATTTAATACAATTAACCTTTGTTTTATTGAAAATAAATTGACTCTTAATTTTAATAAATCCATGTTTATTGCTTTTGGTATTAACGGCAATAGTTTGCCTGATAATAAATTTTCTACCGAAATTGCTAATCATAATTTAACAAGAGTCTCGACTTGTAAGGACTTGGGAATTTATTTTGATCAACATATGTGATGGAATATTCAGATACACTACCTTATTAAAAAGGTTATTTATTATTCACTATTCCTTGGAGTAGTGACTAATGCAATATCTTTACGGGGCTGCGCTTTTAATAATGTCATAAGAATTTTACAATAATTTCAAAGCAAGATTATTAAAAATAATTGAAATAATAACAACCTTTACGAGCAAAAGTACAAGATACAAGAAATTTTGAATATTAATTAATATTCATTATTAGTTATTCAAGATTATTAAAGTTATTAATACTGATAATACTCGTTTTCTTAATGTGAGACAGTTGTACAAACTTAATACATTGACTTATTACTATACAGATCTACAGTTTTTAAATACAAACTCCACATACAGTGACAGAACAGGACGTTTAAAATTACCACCCATACATAAAGACATTTATAAAAAAGGTCCGCTTATAACATCATTGAAATGATGATTTAACTGTTTACCTCTTCTTAGCCTCATGCTAAGCACCTTAGCTACAACATTTTTACACGAATTTAAAATAGAATCTTTTAAGATCATAAGTTTGTTTGAATTAAATCATCTTTATTAATAATCAGTATACCATTTTGTATATCAAGTTTGGCGTGTCATCTTTTTATAATACGGTATTTTTGGCGTAAAGTGTTAGATCGAGCAGGTGGTTTATTTTTCATACACGCCGTTTATTATCACGAGGTCGATTACATCAAGAATATTATAAAAGGAGTTGTGGCGTCAGCTATATATATATTAAAAGGATTGATATTGATTCTGGTTTAATTATTGGATTTATTGGATAATTGATTTAATTGGTAAATTGTCGTCATCTGAAGATTAAGGTATATTTTCGATTATTAGAATTTCAAGTATTATGAATTTTTGGAGTTAAGAAGAACAATTATTGATTCCTAGTCCTTGCATTTTCCTTTGTTTCATGAATAATTATTATTATTTTTAATTAGTGCACTTATAAATATTTGTAAACTTAAATTGATAAATTCGCCCATCGTTCTTACTCTCTCTCTCTCATATTAATTAAAATAGTATCATTAGTTAAAACACGTGGCCAGTGTTTATCTAATTAATCATAATTATATTGCACCGCGAATTATTGTCGCGCCGTTAATTAAAATAAAAATCGCTTCGCGTCGTATTCGCACGAGTACGAATATTAACATGGAACATGTTTATAGGGAGGGGGTACTTCGGAATTTGAAAATTAAGGGGGGGGGGGGGTCAAATTTGTCCCATTTAAGGGGGGTAGTCAAATTTGTCCCATTTAAGGGGGGGGGTCTAATTTGTCCCATTTAAGGGGGGGGTCAAATATGTCCCATTTAAGGGGGGTAATCAAATTTGTCCCATTTAAGGGGGGGGGGGGTCAAATGGGACTTGGAATAATTTCAATTTTGGGACTTAGAATAATTTGGGTTTAGGAAATCATAATAGTTTGGGTTTAGAATCTTAACATTTAGTAAAGGTGATAATTACAAATTATAAAAATAGGAAATTGTATTTTTTTTTGTGTGTTTATGCTGTAAGATTACAGATGTAAATGTAAGTAAACATGTTCCATGCATTTTGGTTGTGTGTACACAAACCGGTTATAAGTTTTTTTCTTTAGGTTAAGAATTTTGTAGATAGATTTATACTAAAATTATATTATTGAACACTTTAATTTCTTTAATAAATATTATCATTATATTTAATTATCATTATTTTTGTATTCTCGTTATTTCTAAATTTAACACCCTCAGTATACATATATATGGGTAAGTCTTATAAATTGTACCTTATTATTATTACTTGAATTTTTATTGTTTAGAATTATAATCAGAACCTCCTGATTGATACCCGTTAGTATAAAGGGAAAATATTTGTGCTATATACCTACCCCCTTTGAACTTGTTTTAAGAAAGGAGTCCTTAGTACATTTTTGGTTTAATAAGTTGATACCCTTTATTAGAATAAGTCTCATGACTCTAATTTTATTTAAAATATTTATTTATAATTGTCTAGAGGATTTTTACACGTTATAAATTGAAATGGAGTATCATTTCGGCTATGTGCAGAAAAACGCGAGCATGGTGATAAAAAATGGAGTCCGGAAGTTTGCCAGCGTAGTAGAACAGCTGGTATTGATTAAGGAGCAGCAAACTAAAGCAGTATCAGCGATACATGAAGCCCTCCTTAAAGAAATGAATGGGAAAGGCTCGCTTAAAAGGCCCCGCCCGATATCTTCTCCCGAGAGCTCACCAGGCAACGGCGGGCACACGGGGAAAAAGATGAACGAGTTTACCCAATCGAATGAAGAACTGTCTGAATTCGATCAGGGAATACAAAATGTAGAGCTCTCAATAACTGAGAAAAACAGGAAGGAGCTACAAGGACAAAGAAAGAGGAAAAAAGTGCTCCAGGAAGAAGAAAACAGAAAGAGGCTTCAAGAGCAACGTGAGAAGCTACAGCAGCAGCAAAAGAGACAGAAGAATTTGCGTGAAAAACGCCTATTGGAAGAAAGAAAAAACCAAGAAGGGTCGGATAAATCGAAGCCGAACGCAACGGCTTCCGATCGGTCTTCCACTGATCACCATGATCTAGTGAAATTGATAAACCACCCTGAGGTAGACGATTCTCCAATGGAAACTCAAATTTTGAAAAGGACCAAGACAGTTTGCGTGAGCAAGACAATTCACGTAAGCAAAATAATGCAAACGGTCCCAAAAGGATCAGCAAGGCCGAAAAAAAAGGAGGAAGAAACAAAAAAAGCTGCAGCTTCAACAGGGAAACCAGGTACCTGAAATACCAAGCCAGTTGCAAAAACAGGCCCAGGTAGGAAAAATACCCAATAAAGCGGATACCTGGGAAAAACCAAAAAAAAAAACAGAAAGCTAAGAGGAAGAATACTCAGCAGCCAAAAAAAAAAGGCCTGCTGAAACGGTCAGTACCAAGCCGAGTAGGCGTAGGTACAAAAAGAGGATGGAGGCCTTACTTATAAAACCAGCAGCAGGCCATACGTACGAGGAAACTCTTCTCAGTATTAAGAAGAACGTCCAGCTTGAAGATTCGGGGGCTAAAGTCTATCTAATCCGCAAGACGCAAGGCGGAAGCGTCCTCATCGAGCTGGAGTCGATTTTGGACTCCGGGAAACTGCAGGAAGCAGTTCAAGTGGTAACGGGCCCTGATTCGAACGTTCGGTACATGATCCCCATGCTCAAACTCGAAATTCGAGATTTAGATGGGGTCACGAAAGAACAGGAGATCCAGGAGGCGGTTGCCAAGGCGATAGGTATTGAAAACGGGGAAAACCTCCTGGTTACCATTTTCAAAACCAAAGGCACAATGAGTCAGATGGCTGTGGTGGAATTACTCGAAGTTGATGCTCTCCACCTAGCCAAAAAAGGAAAAATCCAAATTGGATAGGCTTTGAACAGAGTGCGCCTTCGAGCAGATGCAAGGCGCTGCTTTAAGTGTCTGGGCTATGGACATAATCAGTATGTCTGCAAAGGCCCAGACCGTAGAAAAACATGTCTCAAATGTGGCATGCATGGCCACAAAAGAACAGAATGCAAGAAGGAAACACCCGAGTGTTTCCTCTGCAAGAATGGGGACGACAAGTGCTCTACGGAACACTATGCCGGAGAAGGAAACTGCCCCAGCTACCGTGAGGCTCTGGCTGTGGCGAGGAATAAGTGTCATCGAAAATGATCAAGGTTCTACAAGGGAACATGAACTAAGCCCGGCAAGCTGGTGCTTTGTTGGAACAGATTGCTCGCGAAGAGGATTCAAATATCCTCTTACTAAGCGAGCAATCATACAACATGAACCACAAATACTGGCTAACCGATGACACTGGCTGCTGCGCCATATGGCTCCGGGGTAGAGCCCAAACGACCTTGACCAAAAAAGGGAAAGGCAATTGCCACGTTTGGGTCACGTGCAGGGAGACAACTTATATAAGTTGCTACCTCTCCCCAAACGATAGCTCGGAAGTACTGGCTACAAAGCTGGCCAGCATCGAGAACACGGTTCGGACGGTAACTCGAAGCGTTATCCTTGCTGGAGACTTTAACGCTAGGGCCTTAGAATGGGGCATGCCGACGACCAATCCTAGGGGACAGCAGGTACTGGAAATGGCCACTAGATGCAAACTAGTGGTCCAGAATAGAGGAAACCGGCCTACCTACGAGAGGGCAGGTTGGGGTGCCTCTATCCCAGACATAACCTTTGCAACAGAAGGTGCGTCTGTGAGAATCGGCGAATGGACGGTGATGGATGGTTACAATGGTAGCGACCATCATTACATCACCTTCCGGGTGCTTGAAGGAACCTCCCAACGGCCTCCGTACAAGAGGCGTCTCTTGGGTTGGAATGTACCAAAGATGGACGAGGATAAGTTTGAAGAGTATCTTCGAATGTAGTCGGCGTCCGTCCCCGCTTGGCATGGGGGGGGGCACAGGTCCCCGCGAGGCTGAAATCTTAGTCAAGAAAGTAACGTCTCTATTGCGATGGGTGTGTGACGCCTCTATGCCTCGTCAAAGGCCCTGGAAAGGGAGAAAGCCAGTTTACTGGTGGACTTCAGAAATAGCGGAGCTCCGCAAGGAGTGCCACAGGACGCGAATAAGGGCGCAGAGAGCACGGGACAGGCCCGAGGCTGCTGCACTTTCCCAGGAACACAAGGATGCTAAACACCGGCTGGCCAAAGCTATCCGTCAAAGTAAGGCTTGATGCCTGCGTTCATTACGCGAGGATGTAAACAAAGACCCCTAGGGTCTTGGTTACAAAGTCGTAATGGGCAAGTTGAACCGGGGGTCTGACAACATGATGGACGCGGTGTCGACCGAACGAATCATCGGCGCTCTTTTCCCTGAGCGGCCCATCCGGGAAAACCCGATAGAGGCGATACCCAGGGAGGAAGTGCCGTTATTCAGCGAGGACGAGATGGTGAAGGCCATCAAGGCCATGAAAAATGGCAAGGCGCTAGGGCCGGACGGGATACCAGCGGAATTGCTCAAACGAGCGGTCAAAATAATCCCTGGTATCCTGTTAAGCATGTTTAATGCATGCTTGGTGGCGGGAGTGTTTCTAAGGCAGTGGAAGGTGGCACGTCTCGTGCTCTTGAACAAGGGTAAAGGTGGAGCCCTGGACTCTCCATCATCTTACAGACCCTTGTGCATGTTAAATACCATCGGAAAGGTGATCGAGAGCATGCTCCGGGCAAGGCTGAGAAGAGCCATCAAGGAGGGCGGTGGCCTTTCCGAGGAGCAGTATGGATTTCGTGAGGGGCATTCCACGATAGACGCCATCCGGCGTGTTGTGGATACCGTAGGGGCTGAGAGGGAAAAGCGGCCTGCGATTCGCAAAGACGTCCTTCTTGTAACGCTGGACGTCAAAAACGCTTTCAATTCGGCCAGGTGGGATGACATGATCCGGTCTCTCGAGTACGATTTGCGGATATCCAGGTATCTGGGTAACGTACTAAAGGACTACCTACGGGACCGGAGATTGCTCTACGACACGCTCGATGGCAGGCGACAGAGGGTTCTGAGTGCGGGCATTGCCCAAGGTTCGGTTCTCGGACCGGACCTGTGGAATGCCTTTTACGATGGCCTGTTGCGCGTTCACCTCCCGGAAGGAGCTTCTCTGATCGGGTACGCGGACGACGTGGCTCTGACCATCACCGGCAGGGACATGCAGGTAACCCAGGAGAGGTTGAATCTAGTCATGAGACAGATCAACCTCTGGATGGGCGAGCACGGGCTCCAGCTCGCGATCCCAAAAACGGAGATCGTACTGCTGACCCGTCGAACAACAATTTCCACGGACATCGATGTAAATGTCGATGATGGTGGAAACCCTCACACGATCCAAGCCAAGACATCGGTTAAGTACCTGGGAGTTCTGCTTGATAACAAACTGAACTTCTGGGAACAATTTCAGAGATCCAGTGAGAAGGCCGCGTCGATCGCATCCTCCTTGTCAAGGCTCATGGCCAACATAGGAGGGCCCAAACCCGGGAAGCGAAGATTGTTGATGTCCGTTGTCAACTCTGTCCTGCTTTACGGATCTGAGATCTGGGCGGATATCACCAAATTTGCCAAGCACAGACATAAAATATCGTCTGTGCAGCGGCAAGCGGCCCTGAGGATCGCCTGCGCGTAGCATACGGTATCGCTCGAGGCGATCCAGGTAGTAGCATCGGTCATACCCATCGACCTACTAGCGTTGGAGCGGAAATACATTTACGATAGTGTAGAGGACCGCGAAGTGGCATCCACTCGCGCCCGCTCCAGCTCTATGGAAAAATGGCAGAAACGGTGGAAAAAGGACGAAGAGGAAAACGCCCGATGGACGTGCAGACTGATTTCAGATTTGCAGGCATGGACTGGACGGCAGCATGGGGAGGTGGATTTTTACCTCACTCAATTTTTAACTGGACACGGGTATTTCCGTGTCATGTTAAAACATTGGCACAAGGTGGCAACAGAGGAGTGCTTGCACTGTCCAGGCGTGAAGGATACAGTGGAGCACACTTTCTTCGAATGTGTGCGCTACGTGAAAGGGCGCCCGCCCTTCCCAATTTGGAGGCCAGAGACGGTAGTCCCGGAAATGCTACGGAGTTCTGAAAATTGGAACAAAGTAGCAGAGTACGTAAGAGCCACCTTGTTGAAGAAAAAGGAGGAGGGCTTTCTATCGTAGATTGCTCTCCTGTCACTAGGCTGGGGGAAGGCAGCGGCCAGTTGCCTAGGCTGCGCGTCCCAAACTTAAGTTATACCTGAAGAGGGAATTCCGGTTTGGGGCAAACAAGCGCAGGGGGGTTTATAGTGTGTTTATCCAGTAAGAATCTGGGGCGTAGCCGGCGACCGCGTTCGCCGGTGGTCTCCCAGTTGTACACTTTGTGCAACTGGGCGGTCATGGAAATTCGCGGGTCTTTAAGGCCCGCAAACACTCCATGGCTGATGCAAGATTCACAATATTCCCTTGACAAAAAAAAAAAATAAAAAAAAAATAATAATAATAATAATAATAATATGTTTGTTTGTCCGTCCGAACGCGATAAACTAGAACACAATAAAGGCTACAGATATCAAGTTTATGGCAAAAGAAGACAAAAATTATCGGCCAAAACATAGGCTAGATTTTATTTCGATTGATATCGACAAAAATTTCTTATGGAAAAACTGAATTTTCAAGAAAAACATGTTTATCCATTTTTTTAAAAAAACCTAAAAAAATGAAAAGTGAGGAAACATTTTACTGTGAAAAGAATTTCATTCGATTCGGGCATATTTTTTACGAGTCCGCCCAAATTTTCGAATTAATCGATTCGATCTGTCAATAGTTACAATTATTTTTCAAAAATTATAAAAGTTTAGGGCTAATATTATATATATTTCTAATTTTTATCTGCCACTAATTTAGTAATTGAATATAGTAACTAAAAGAAGCTTGAACAGCTATTACCGGTAGATAGGCTTCCCCCTGGAATAGGTAGTCGGGGGAAGCAACGGCTACTTGCGGATCCTAGAGAAAGGTAGCAAACCTTTGTATTGCGTGTCTTTAGCAGTTGAGATTTTGGCCGTTTTTAGCAAAATTCAACCATCCCTAACGGTACCCGAAAAAAATTTACTGTTTGCGTGGTACAAGCTCATAAATATATCAACCAGTTCTTAACCGTGTTGAAGGTACTTAAGAATAGGTTTGCTGTTTTGAACCATCCCTTTTAAATGTTTGTAAACCTGCCATTTCCAACCCGTAAAAAATTGATAATCAATGTCTCCGCCGTTTCTAACCGTAGAAGGATAAATGCCTTAATTCCTGCCGTGTCGAACTGTGGGACAGTTAAAACCGGCAGAAAGCTAATTTATTTTACACGGTTTTTAAAAGTAGTATAAAAATATTTTTTGTACGGTCATGAACGGCAGACACATAATTAAGAACCTCTAGATGGTTAAAAACAATTTTTCGAATTAGTTATTTTAATTATTTATGCAATTTCTTTTTATTTGGTAAAAATCATTTTGTTAAAATTTTTCATTTTTAATAAAATAAATAAAAATAATAAAAAACAAAAAAATACAAAAAAGAATTATAAAGTTATTATAAAAGAAGATATCGAAAAAGGATTATCTTTTCTAGTAAAAATGGAAGTAAAAAGTAAATTTTATAAAATAAAATATATAACGAGTATTCGCTTTTACAAAGACATGAGAATTATAAAAAAAAAATTGTATATAAATATATTCCAATCAAAATCAATAATGGTCATTCAGAAACGACATCGTTGCACCATTTAAATACATATAGGAGGACATAATAGCATTGAAGCTCCGTAAAATCTGATGAATCAAAAAGCATGTATACGTATACACTTCAGTATGTAACTCTTTAATCTAGATTTTTTCTCATATTATATAACATGAATTTACAGTATAATGCATAGGTACACATACACTTAAACGTTTCAAAATGTGCTTTTGTTTTCAAATAACGAAAAGGATTTAACGTTTTCGATCAATGCTTATTGTTCTTTATAGTTGACGTTTTAGTATTATTAAAATAATATTTAGAAAATAGAATTTTAATACGTAGATTAATAATTATTATTTGTTACTAAAATTGTTACTGAAATTTGTAACTACTATTATTTCACAGTGCTGTGGTTATGCAAAAATTTTAAATCCAGGTGGAAGAATTTTCCAAATTTTTCTTAATTTACATGTATGGAAAACAAAAAAAAAAATAAATTGATGAAATCCAAGATGAAATCCGTCACTTTAGGAATTTTATAAAATTTTTCGATTGTAAGTATATAGAAAAAAATAATTTTCAACAAAATTATAAGGCAAAATCAATAATTTTATAAAATTACCGAGGCTGTTTAGAAACTTTTTTGACATATGGTAACTTTTTTTACAACAATACTAAAGTAATATTCCAAAAAAATTTTAATCATAATTAGAAAACTAAATGTCAGCAAAATTATTCAAAAATCAGTCAAAAAAATTACTAAACTGCATCAATAATTTTATAATATCCTGATTTTGATTATTACTCCAGTAAAATCACGGTTTAAGTTGTTTACTTCTGTTTTGTAAAAAATCAGAAAGATGAAAAGACAAAATTCCCATGTTATTTAAATAGGAAAATTGAGTTTTTTACAGTCACGCGTTTTTGAAAAGCAAAAGCAAAATCCTTGGAGCTACGGGGACTTTTTTTGACCAAAAGTTTACGAAAAAACCCAGGGAGTAAAGTTTTTCTTAAACTCCAATTTTAAGTCCACTCTAATATATATATCGATAATTTAAGCTTTAGGATTTTATCTGTTATCATTGACAGATGCACGAACAAAGTTAAAGCTTCTTTAATTATGCAAATTTGAAAATTATACTAATTTATAATATTAACATATCATTCTTTTACTAAAATCTTTTATCTTTGAATATATACTATACATATTATGATAATAACCTGAAGCATTTAGCAGATTTAAATTGATAAAGATAAAGATTTTTTAAAGCTTGTATTTTTTATATAAATTTATATTGTGAAAAATCTTGTTCAGGCATTTGCTTTCCAGAAAGAAAATTACTATTTACATAATGAAAATTTCTAGGAAATTTCTGAAATGCTTATTTTCTGGTGTAGTAAATACGTTGAAAAGATTTTTTGTAGTATAAGAGTAATTCTTTCAAAGGCGATTTCATAGGTAAATAAAGTTTTCATTTATTTACAAATCATTTCTTTTAAAATTTCTTGTAAATAATGGTAACATATTGTAAATACTTCTCAGGGCGTTTTATTTATTTTATTTTATTTTTACAAATGTATAAGCTTGTTAAATTTATATATAAGTAGATTTTGTTTTTGAGAGCACTGTAGATGCACAGTGGTCTGGAATACGAAAAAAGTTTCACCACGATTATACTTAAAATCTCTGGTATTTTCTGATTCTATAGGATCTCTTGAGGCAAGAAATGCTTGTCCTAAAATTAAAACTGTAGCTCTCGGGGAGAACCGTCACAATTTGGGGGTTGTTGGGGGGGTAAATAAAAAAAAATTTTTTTTAAAGTTAACATTTTCTACATGATTTTTGACCATATAAAGTGACGGACAAGCGAGGAACACAAAAAATTTTGCTCACCCCATAGTTTTTTTTGAGTTGGAAGGCTCAAATCATATTTTTTCAATATTTAAAAAAAAACAATTTCTGAAATTTTTTCAATAAATTAAAATTATTTTTAATGATGGATTTATGTTTTTTCAATTGTTTTGTGATTATAATTTACTAAATTAAGTTTATCTAGGACCAAAAAATACAAATTTTCAATTTTCAAGGTCTTAGAACAACTGAAATGTTAAATATTGGATTTTTTTTTAATTTCACAGACTTGGGATTTTTCTATCAGATTCAAATGATGTTATAAACTGGATTTTACAGCACTAGCGCTTAAAAAAAAAAACAAATCTCGCACATGGAAAAATCAGTGCAACCAGTCACAATCAGAATAAAACACGGACGAAATTTTGTTACACATGAGTTTTTTAGAAGAGGATAAATAAGCAGAAAAAGCGAGATTTTTGTTTTTATGCATTGAATAAGTTTTTCTTTACTAGTTGGCAATAATGACTACATTCCAACTTTGTGAGGTCGTCAATATTTCCTTTTGTAAAGAAAAAAACATTCATAACTTCATCTAGAAATATTTATTAGGTATTACTAAATGCGATTATAGGAACTCGGCGCTACATGCCTTGTACCTTTAAACCTCCGCATTTGGCAAAGTAAATATTTCTTCTAAACGGTTAAGAGTGAATTATTAAATAATTGCAATATTATAGATTTAACATATAAGATAAAATATTTTATTGGTCCGATGTAATTAACTAGATTTTTCCACTAAAAAATTGCCATAAAAATAATTTAACCTTGCTGACGTTAACAAAACCTTCATTTGTTCAAGTGAAACTTAAAATATGTAAGCTCATGAACATTTTCCAGAGAATTATTAAAATTTTTTACAAACTTTATTGAACGTCAGCTGATATTGAATTTTAACAAAGTAAGCATATTTAAATTGCATTTGTGTTATTGAATTTATCAAATATATGTTAAAAATTTTTTGAAAATCGTTTAAATTTTATAACTAATAATATATTATTTTATTTTAAACCCATTTTTTTTTTTGTTATTTTAGCAAAAAAGTATTAAAAATTTTAGATTAAATAAGGTATAACAATAAAAATTCTTACTTAATAATTTATTTTAATAAGTTTTTAATATATATATATAAGACAAAATCTATTTATTACAAAGTTTTATTACAATATTTTTGTGACATACATATTTTTTAATCTCTTAATTGAATAACATTTTTTTTTAATTTTATATTTTACAGCTTTTTTGCTGATAATGAAAAAATTTTTTATAGATTAAAAAAAAAATTAGCTATTTTTTAAACAAGGTAAAAAAATTGGTTTTGACTCTGCGAGCGAGTGCAAACAGCATGCAAAAGTTGAACTCCATATTTTTTCCCACGAGTTAACCCATTTACGCCCAAGCGGACGTAAACGGAAAGTCAAAAAAAAAAAATAGGTTCCCGTATAAATAGAGGCTTTTAAATTACATGTTTGTAGTAAAATTTCATGCTCTTACCGAATCTGAAGCCAGATTTTACTTACAATCCTTTCAAATGTCCCAAAAATAGGGGTAATTGGGGTGAAAAAGGGGCTAAAATAAAAATGACGGAAAAATCAATATAAAAATAAAAAAATAATACCAAAAAACATTTAAAATTACTTATTTGTGCAAAAAACTTACATTTTTTAGGTTTATGGGATATTAAAAGATGGTTTTACATATAATGGAATATTTACAAGGAAAAATTTTTTATTCAATTTTAGATAAATTATTTTTAAAATATTTTACGTTCAAGAAAAAGGAAATCGAAAATATGATTTTTTTTAAATCTTTAAAAAAATAAAATTTTTTATAATACAAGTTTATTTAACAGCAATAGCAACTACTTTAATAAACATAAAATTATATTTTTTTTCTTTCTTTATTATTTTGTTTATTATTTCATTATTGAATTCTAGGTAATTATATCATCATCATCAAAGTTAATCGATTTCCCTGTGAAAAGTTTTGATTAGATTTTTACTTTAAATAAAAATAATGATTCTTGTCAATATTATGACTATAGCTTATGGCTATAAGAGAGAAACAAGCTTCCTTTGAGTAATGCTTCACTAACAATTAGTCATATAATTATTAATTCTGGTTATAATTTGTTGCTCTCTTATAGCCATAAGCTATAGTCATAATATTGACAAAAATCATTATTTTTGAAAATTTGGGAACCGATTCAACTAAGTTTAGTATTTAAAAATATGATGTGTTACCACTTTACAGAGAAAAATATTGCTATAAATAATGGCTTTGATTTGAAACTAATGGGCAAACTAATTAAAAAACGTAGAATAACAGATCTAAAAAAGAAAAACAACTTTGAATGGGTTTAGTGTGTAAAAACATGATACAATACCTTTAAAGATGCATGTAAAATATACCCTTTCAAGTTACAGCCTTTAAAACTTTGATTACTCTAAGTATATAATTCGAAATAATTTTTCTTTTTAGAATGCAAAAAGTAATCGATTCCAATGTCATTTAAAAAAATTTTTTTTCACCCCCAGGAAGGAGCAAATCAACCCCAATGGGGTTTCGTCCAAAAAGTTTAAAAGTCAAAAATGTTTGGTATTTGGTAGAAATTTATTCGCCAATTAATATCTAATTATGACCATAATTTTAAGTTTTTTACTTATAGCCATAAGTTATGGTCATAATATTGGTAATAATCATAATTTATATTCAAAATATACTGAAAATTGTTTACTTTTTTTTTTTATTTACAAAATTATAAATATTAAATACATTCAATTATAAGCATATTCAAAATTAATATAATCTGGTATTAAAAATACTAATTATGAGTAAATATAGTACTAAATAAAATAAAATGTAAAATTTTTAAATTATTTAATTATCTGATATTACGAATAATGAGCAAATATTTTTAATAATAATTAATAATCTGATATTTTAATTCACTAAAAAATTGGAATATTTATTTATTATCCTTTAAAATCATATATATTTAATACTACGATCAATCATTAATTAGCTTTTATTTCTATTAATTAACTTTGGATTAAAAAAATTTTATTTTACATTTTATTGATTTTTAGTACCACGAGCAAAATACCATATTTTTTAGTCATATTTAAATTAATACTTTACATTAAATACTGATAAAATAAGCAGGGATTTTTTTATACTTTTTTTATGTATATATTTTTTGTGCTATATTTTTTAAGAGTTTTAGCATTGGTATTAGCATTTTTTGAAAGGTGCATGTTTGCAAGATAAGAGCTAAAAAGCGTATGTAATAGTTTAATTAAATATTGCTAGATAAGCGTTAACTATGTAAAGATGTCTAAAATAAAATTAGTATGGAATGGAACTACATAACACTAGCTTGTAATTTTAAATGGAGAAAGGGTAATACTAAGTAGAATAATCAAGTCAAAGTGTATGGATGTAAACATGTCAGCACCATTTTCTCATAAGAAAGAACTAAAGATTCATGTTATTCGATCCTTTCAACCAATGATAGTTTTATTTTAAAGATATGCCGGTTTTAACTGTACTATTTTATGAAGCATATATCTTTGCTAATTCAATCAAATCTTTCCTCATAACTTTTCCTGATGGTGTTTTTGGTAATTTATCTAAAAATTTCACACCTCCCCAAAGCGTTTTATATTTTCCTAACTGTGCACTTATATTAACAACGTCTTCTTCAGTAAGCTGTAGTTATATTTTTATTGAATATAATATTGATTACTACTTTAAAATATTTTTTAATATCTTAATAATTTACCTGAGAAGTAGGCAATTTCCGAACGAACGCCATTGCTCTTTCAATATCAATTTTATGTGGAACTGGTACAACTGCAGCCTCTAATATATCAGGATGTTGAAGTAATACATTTTCTATCTCAGTTGGTGAAACATGATGATTTTGGTATTTCATTACTTCTTTTATTCTACCACAAATCACTAATTCACCAATGTCGCTATAAAAAGCTAAATCTCCAGTACGTATCCATCCTAAAATATTATATTAAACTTTTACTAAATTTATTAAAGTTATATTTTGTAAACAAACTTTACCTTCATCCTCAACAATTTCTTTCGTAGCTGATGGATTCTTATAATAACCAATCATAATTACATTTGATTTGACACAAAGTTCTCCGACTTTATTTGGTCCCAAATTTTTTCCAGTAGTTTCATGGATTATTTTCACTTTAATATTTGGATAAACAAATCCGATTGAATCAATAATTTTAGATCTTGGAGTTTGAGCTATTAGTTCAGATCCAGCTTCTGTCAAGCCTTTAGATAAATAAACTTTTTAGTCTTACCCTGTAATTAGGATATCTTACAAGTACCGTGTGTGTGTGTACTGTTTTTTGTAAAATAATATAAAATTATAATAATTTAAATACTTTTTTTATCATTAAAAAATAAATACGTTGAAATTTGTTGAATTATTAATATAAAAATAGGAATTATTGGATGTGCACACACATAAAGATACATGTATTATGGGCGAAAATGAAAAAGAATGTCATTTTATATGATGTAATACTATTTAAGTAATTTTCATAAAAATATATACAAATTTTATATTTGAGGACAGATACTTAAAAATAGCTCATATAGATGCAAAATTAAAATTTATGCGTGTGTGCGTGCTAGTATACATGTAAATAATATAATTTGATGTTTTAATATGTTTTTTTAACCATTTAACCCTAAGAAACTTTTTTTTTAATTTAAAAAAAAAAATTAATTTTTTTGATCGAGAGCAGCCCTATTACGTATAAGAAAACTATTGTAAGATATTTTTTTTAATATTCCGTCTACCATTTCAATAAAATAAAACCCCTTTCTGCAAACATTCCAAAATTTACTTTTTCTTAATCTAAAAACCTGGAGCTGATATTTTTTTTGTCCATTTTTTTGTTTTTTTTTGCCCCACTGTGTATCGCAGCCAGGTTTAAATTTTTTAATAACATGTTCTATACTCCAGTCATAATACGGGGGGAAAAGGGTTGTATTATCACTGGTGAACACCAGATTTGCTCTGCTACAGGTTTTTTGGGTCGCTGAACATGAAAATCGGGTTCATTTGGCAGAAAAATTGGGGTTTCACCCTTAAATTTGCAAAAACTACCCCCAAAAAGGTTTTTTTTGTGCATATTCGCACTTTGAGTGTCAGATTTCCAACATATGGTTTTTTGGGTAACTGATCAAGAATTTCGACTTTCTTTCATAAATAATTAAAATTTCACCCCTAAATTGGCTAAAACTACCCCCGAAAAAGGGGTGTTTTTGATATTTTCGTATTTTTAGCATCAAAGATATGCTCATATAGGTTTTTTGGGTCACTAATTAAGAATTTCGACTTCTTTTTCATAAATAATTAATATTTCACCACAAAATAGGAGTTGAAATTCTTGAATAGCGACCCAAAAAACCCGTATGGTGCAAATCTGAGCGCTTAAAGTGCGAATATGTAAAAAAAAACCCTTTTTAGGGGTAGTTTTTGCAAATTTAAGGATGAAGACCCGATTTCTCTGCCAAATGACCCTGGTTTTCGTGTTCAGCGACCCAAAAAACCAATAGTAGAGCAAAACTGGTGTTAGCCAGTGATAATACAGCCAACCCGTATTTTTACTGGAGTACTAACCTATATACTACAATACTTAATAAAATTAAAATTTACCATAAGCATTTTTTACTTGCGCATGAGGTAAACTATGTTTTAAACCACGGATTAATTCTTCCCTTAACTTAGATCCAGAGGTCATAATTTCTTTAACTGACTCTAATCTATATTTCTTTGAAGTTAATACATCAGATTTGCAGTAAGAATTAATCATCATCGGTGTAATAAATAACCAGTTTATCTTAAAAATATGGCAATTAAATTTAGAATAGTACTAATATTATATCCAATAATGATTTATATACCTGATATTTGTCAATAATTTTTGAAGTTTCATCTGGATCGAAATTCTTATGGATAATTCTAACAGCTTCATAAAATATCGATCTCATTGTCCATAAAAGATTTGTAATCCAATATGGCGCAGAATAATATAAAATAACAGAATTTTTAACAGGGAAAATATTATACGAAAAAACATTGTTTAATAATGATTCATAAGTATGCATAACACCTTTTGGCAAACCTGTTGTACCGGATGAAAAAAAAATAAAGGCAATATCTTTTTTTAAATTATTAATTTTTTTTGGTGTGTAATTATTTATGTCATCAACAGATTGCAAAATCAGTATATCGTTTAAAGATTCTATATTGTTATTATTATCAAAACAAATGAATTTTGTTTTTACATTTTCTAAATTAGCTGCTTCTATTAAAATATCAATAACACTTTCACAAGAAAACATAACTTTTGGCTTAATTAAATTAATTAAAAAACGTGCTGATGCTGTAATAAGAAAATTTTGATATTAAAATTAATATTTATGAATAATACGAAAAAATATTATTGTATATTTTACTTAATGTAATTTCGTGATGCCAAGCATTGTAAATTGCACCTTCGTAAAAAGTTGCTAAAATAGGAATATAAGCGTTCATTCTATTATTTGTACAAATTGATATAATATCATCTTTTTCGATATTTTCTTTTCGCAACCACAATGCACATCGAATACTTTGTTCTATCATATCTTTGTAAGTTATTTTTTCATCAGTTTCAGCATCGATCTTAAACAAATATTTATTTTTAAATTATTTAATTTATATATTTTTCAATTGGATTATTTACAGAAAAGTATCAGATTATCATTTTGGGGTAAATTGCCGATAAATGATTGCAAATAACAAAAAGTTATCAAAAAAATTTTTTTTCTTGGTCAAAAAATTTTTTTTATGTATCAAAGTACTCGCATTTCAAATAATTTTTTTTCATTTTTGTCATTTTTTAAAAATTTTCTTTAGGTTTCAAAACGCTTGCAATCGATTAAAACAAAAAAAAAAAAAAAAAAAAAAAAAATCCGGTTGCCACAACCGACATTGTTTTTCAGTGCAATTGCACTTAAAAGAGTATTTGCATGAATATTAAACAAGCATTAAAGGAGCATAATTCATCCATGTGAATGTAAATTGTCCGACGTAAGGCGCATTCTTCAAGTACACAATATTATCTAGTGATTTTTAGAATCTCATTACAAAACTTAAACAGAACAATACTTGAAGAATGCGCCTAAATGTTGACACTTTCCAAGTATTAAAATTTATAATATACGTCATTAAATGCAAATATTAACAAATAAAACGTGATAAAAAATAATTACAATTATTTTATAATAATTATTATATTTTTTTATAATTATTATTATAAAAAAAACGATAAAGTTTGAAGCATCAGTAACATAAACAATTTTTTACCTGAGATACATGATTCGGATTATTTTTCAAAACATCTAAAATAAATTGTCCAACATCTTGCGTTTCTATACATTCTACATCTTCACCTTTAATAATATTATTTTCTATTAAAAAGTTACAATCCTTTAAAAATAAAAATTTTTAAATTATTTTTTATGAAATAGAATTATTTAATATTAATTTATTTACTTACAATTGGTTTGATACCTTTGAACAACATATTTTTTTATTCGTTTACAAATGAATACTATGACTTATGCAAGATATACACTTGATATTAACAATCTTAAAATTATTTTACATTATCATTTTATTTATCTTATAAAGAGTAGCTTATTTAAGCCGAGACACGATGATTGTCATAATTTAAAATAAACTTTAACGTACAATAAATTTTAATAATTTTGCCGTATCATTTAATAAATGAAATGACAAAATTTTGTTCATAGAACGTGATTTTGAAAAATTTTAACTTTTATAGTATATTATACAGTAAAAAATAATGAACACAATATTACTACCGTTTAATAATTTTACTACGATTTAGTCATTTTACTACAAAAATAGTAAAATTACTACAAATTGTAGTACTTTACGATTTCGCAGTAATATTACTACAAGTGTAGTAAAATTACTAAGATTTTTAGTAAATTTAATATAAGTACTTGTAGCAAGTTCCCAGACACCCTTTGGTTTTTTTTTTTGGTTTTTTTTGGTTTTCTTTACTTTGGTTGAATATTTAACCAAGTGATTTAAAAGCAGCTCTACCGCGGATGTCCGGGTTAAATCTCAATAAATTTTAAATTTACTAAAAATACTACAAGTGTTTGTAGTATTCACTAAAATTACTACAAGTGTAGTAATTTTACTATTTCGTAGTAATTTTACTTTTATTAGCAATTTTATTATTTCGTAGCAATATTACTACAAGTTTAGTAAAATTACTACAATTCGTAGTAAAATTACTTCACATGAAGTAAATTATCAATTTATTGATTTTTCACCCAGACACGACTTAACTTAGCTTCAAGAGCAAATATGCTAATTTTCTCTGAGTCAAAAATTAATAAATTTTTAATTTACTACAACTCTAGTAATTTTACTTTTTTTTTATTCATATTACTAATTGGATTTAAAATACTAAACTGCAGTAACATTGTGTATATTTTTTTTACTGTGTAAATAAAAAAATATCTTTTTAATTCCAGACGACTATGAGAAGAAAATTAGAGAAGATTAAAATTAAATTCCATTTTTCACACAAATTAATTAGAGATTTATAAAATATTCTAGAATGAAAAACTTATAAAAAATAAATTCAGAAATATTTTCGAAAATAGTTTTTTTTTAAAGTACGTGAATTTGAATTGAGGGAAAAAAGGTTCAACAATTTTCAAATACAGCACGTCCTAAAAGAAATATGCAAAGTCATGTTTAAAAAAAATTAATGGTAGAATACATTTGTTTAACAATAGTAGATTACGCACACGGCGAGAAAAATAAGAAATAACTCTAATGGCTAAATTACCTTATAAGGCAAAGCCGCGGATGGTAAACTGTGATTTGGGGCATTCTTTTTTTATGTCCAAAACGGTTTGCATATTATTTTTCTGTGTTGAGGAAATACGTGCTTTCTCACCGCTGACGACTAATAAAGAAAAATATATATACAACTTCTGTTTGGCTGTTCACAGTGTCAAACTATCAAACAAAAATTGAACACGAGCTTTTGAAAATTTTAATTGAAAGATTAAAAAATTTTTTAAAGGGTTTCAAACAAAATTAGATTGAATTCTTACAAAAAATTTAAAATAAAGAATTCAATAAAGGATTCAATTTTAAAAAGATAAATAATTTCATAAAATTTTAATATTTTTACATAAACGTGTGATTCTTTCTCGAGCCAGTTCTCCACTCTGTCCAAAAATGTAGCCAATTTACAAAGAATTTTATTGTCTCCAATTGACGAAAAAAGAGTCTAGTTTTTTTTTTCTCATTGGCCTTGTAAACTCTATACATATAAAATGCTCGTTGTAGGTGCTGAACGGTGGCGGGTTGAAATTTAAAAATCAGAAAAATCCAAAAAATGGTTGATGATAAATTTTGCAATTTTTTTTTATGCCTCAAAAGTTGTTAATTATTAAAGTAAAATATTCAAGATCATCCAACTGTTAATATGTTAAGTCAAAAAATTATATTTTAAAAGATGTTAAAATTTTAGTAATTCGTAAATTTCCAAATTTAATTTTTAGCATTGAGGATGTTTGACAAAAACTTTTATTCTTCGAATACGAATATTCTCTGACGACTTGCGATCTTTGATACGTTTGTATAAAATTTCGACTATTAATGCAATAATTCCTGCGGTCGATCCAATGACTGAAACAGCAAGGAGAATAATAAATGTAATATTTTGATCACTCTTTGATTTTTTATTTAATTCATCGATGACTTCGTTTTTGGTTACATGTTTCTTTAACTGAAAATCTGAAATCCATTTTATATCCAATCCAGTTTCAAAGGTTCTTCTAGCGATTTTCGAAAATTTATCCTTGTATAAAGACATAGATTTAAATGGCAAATATTGAACCAATGAAGGTAATCGTAAATCAACAAGTTTAAGTGTGTTAGTTATATTTTTATTTTTGTTGATTTCCAAAAATACATTAATATTGACTTTTCTATCAATGTATATCAAATTCTTCGAGTTATTGAGAAAAATACTGAAGTTGCAATCTTTTAGGTGTTGAGATTCCAAAATTTCCATTTCTTTATCTTGATTAAGATATTCATGATGATCGTACAATAACTGAAACTTGCTTTGAGTCATGCAAATTGGTATTTTTTTCCTTTTTATCTCTTCAAAATTCTTAACTATTGGAACTCTTTTTGAACTAAATTCAAGCTCAGTTAAATCGGAAATAATAATGGAAGTAAAGATAATCATAAAAAGAGATACAATTACATAAAAGATCTTGGACTTCTTGTTATTATAAGTAACATTAGGGGAAATTCCTAGTATTATTGAGAAAATATTTAAGGTCCGCCATTCAAAATTTGGCATTTTAAAATAATGTACCAATATTTTCATTCCAATTATAATTAAAGCAATAATTAGTAATGATATGAAATTTTTCATTGTCATTCTAATTGTTGATTCTTCTTTTGTTGATACCAACGCCATATACTGGTCCAATTCAGGTGACATGTAAGATTGCTCGGCCTTAAAGGTTTCTAATACATGTGGAATATAATAATGAAAAAGTATTTGTACTTCTTTATTCTCTTCAAATTCTTTTAAATTATTTATTTCGAGTATGTTATTACTTGCATTCAGATTCTCAACAAGACAGTCATATTGCACCAAGGGTACTGTGACTAATGATATTTTTGCTTCAAAGGAATCAGCTGAGTAATTTAGAAATCCAACAGTCAAATTATATCCATTCATATTAAGCAATTTTTCTGGGAGCACTTCAATATTAGAGTTGGTATATTTCAGTTTTTGATACTTGTCGAAAAATGGATTATAATATAGGATTGATGGATCATCATTAAGATCTTCAATTTCCAAAATCGTAAAGTCCAATATCGAGCGATCCCAAAGCTCTTTAAGCAATTCATTTGACAAATTTCGAGTTTCCTTACTATCGTTTAGTATAACGAATAAACAACGTGGATGCGAAGTAAATGCTCTTGTACTTTCCTCTAGAAAATAAAAAACCTCTAATAAAAGCTCCAAGTTAGTATACTTATCCCAAACGACGAGATGCAAAGTCGCTGGGCTAAGAGATCTCTGACTTCTTTCCACCCAAAATTCACTTGTAGTTATGTTACTCTGAAGGTCAATAATAACCGTTGGAACTCGACTAATTGATTTTTTCAAAAACTGTCTATACCGAGTTTCGGACTCATAAATTGTTGAATTAGTATAAATAGTTATTTGATGGACTTTTAAATTTTCACTAATGTGCTCTATTAAAGAATCTACTGAGGCTTCAGTGATTTTTCTGTCAATGAGCATAAAGCTACTCATTAACAGAAGAAAAATTATTTTTATCTTCTTCTAACTGCTAAAACATGTTATTCTCTCGTATAGATTGATGTAACATAAATCATCCATAAAAGCAATGAAAATATTTTTCCTCTAGTTGTTATTAAACTGTTACTTAAATAACTGAAATAATTTAAAAAATCCTACGCATGCATCTAATAATATCGATCCTGAATCATATACGGAAGTAAAAAAATTGCGCAGTTTTAAAAAAGGTAGAAAATCAATTAACCTTTGGTAAAAGATAAAAATATTATGTTCAAATAACATTTTTACACATAATTTACTTTTAAAACAAAATATTACCTTGAATTTATAATATTTTTTTTTTTATTTGCGTAATATTATTCAATTCCTAATCATACTAACAAGGGGAGTTCTTTACCTTTGGAACACCAAAATACAGCGAATAGTTATAAATGAGTTTATTATGTTGAAAAACATGCCGGTTACTTTCAATAATGGGCCTTCTAGGTCTAGAAACGCTGGATTCAATGTTATAAAATAAGATTTTGGTAATTTTCAATGTAACGCTAGAACTTTGCAGATTAACCAAAATACTTCTGGTTGGTCTATTTTTTTGTGTAAAAGTGACACGTTTTAAACGCCATGAACCAAAATTTTTTCTCTTTATTCCCTTATCGCTATAGCCAATTAACCTAATAATAATTTTTAGTCCAAAATGGCCAATTTTTAAATTGCTGCCAAAATTTCAATTTACAATGAATAAAGATTTTATAGGTCTCAAAAATTTTGTACATGTACAAAGTTTACAAAAATTTTTTACCGACTGATTTTCTTGAGTCGTATTTTAGTAATAGCTCGTCAAAGTTAACATTAAAAATGTGTTTTTTTAAAAAATCATAAAATTGGGACTGTCACTGCAAGTTATCATATTTGCTTGACAAATGATTGAAAAGGGTAGTGCAAAGAATTTTTAGAAACTTAAAACCTATAGAAATTTTTAAACCTATAAAACCCATTTTCTTCAGAAATTACAAATTTGACAGCAATTTAAAAATTGTAATTTTTATCCAAAGATGACCATTTGGTGAATTGGCTATAGTGATGAGTTTCTTAATGATGAAAAATTACTGTTTACGAGGCTTAAAAGCTTATACCAATACCAAAAAAATGGCATTAATTAAAAGTGTTTCAGTTGATTTGCGAGGTTTTAGCGTGACATTGAAAATTACAAAAAAACCCTATTTAATAACATTGAATGTCGCCTTTCTAGGCCTAGAATGCGATTGTAATTAAAGGAAGGTAGCCGGCCTGTTTTTTCATTATAATAAATTCATCCATAACAATTTAGTGTAATTTTGTGTTCCAAAGGTATAGCGAACTCCCCTTGTAAGTTAACATTTTGCGATTTTTAGATAGATATTTGTTTTCGTTTATTTAAAACATATTTTTTGTTTATATTTTATTACAACATTTTTTACTATATGACCTAATCCAATTTATCTACTAATTTAATCTACAAATAATTATGGTTTTGCTTGAACAAGAAAAAAAAAATAAAATCAATCAATACTTAGTAAAAAAAATATTCAATATTAATTGTATTAGATGTGATGGTATCGTTAGATTGTTGATTATTTACTGAATTTTAATGTTTGCATTTTTAAAGTGTTTTTATGTTTTACGCGGGACTTTCCTATGCTCTTACAAGCAGCAAAATTGTTATTTTCTATAAATTTTAAAATAATTGAAATAATAACAACCTTTACGGGCAAGTTCTTGATTTAATTTATTAAGATGTTGATAAGGTCCAAGCTTTCGACTCACATGAAGTCTTTATCAATTATTTTAAATACTCTCCTTATCATCGAGCGATACAAGAAATTTTAAATATTAATTAATATTCATTATTAGTTATTTATAAATTTTAAGTTTATATTCCTAAGATTTATATAAAATTTAAATCTTTATCCCTTATCAATTTATAAAAATCTTTGTCATATAATTATCGCCCTTTAAATCACCCTTCTACTAGATATTAGGGCAGGCCTTTGAAGAACTGTTAAAGTATCATGTGATTCAAATATCAATTAAACCAACTAACAATTCTTTATTGTTATTAGTTTTAAAAATTAGATGTTTTCTTTGATAATTTTACCTTTTAAAATAACAAATAAAATTTATAAAAAGATTTAATTTTTTTAAGAGTTCTTACATCTAAAAAAACCCTTTCCTTAGGAAAGCTTTTCCTGAAATTATCTTTTGTGATTAAGATGAGAATAACGGACCTAGAGCTGAGAATGATATGATTACTGATGATGTTTCAGTACAACAAATGCCTGTTTCTAATCAATCCCAGCACAGACACAGTGAACCTTTACAAAGTTCTAGAATCTCTCAACACAACGTACCAGAAAATCATCAGTCAATTAAAAGATGATTACCAATTATCTCAGTTATCCCAAAATCTAGCTGCCTTTGATTTTTGGATTCCAAAGTTACCCATCCCTATTAACATGTTATATGTTAAAAAAAATCCAAAAGTAATTTTTATTAAAAAAATTATAACCGGTTTGTGTAAACATAATATAAATGCATGGAGCATGTTTACTTTCAGCTGAGGACTAGGTATAATACAAATGTTACTCAACATTACAATACAATTGTATAATTTTATAATTTGTAATTATCACCTTACTAGCTGTTAAGATTCTAAACCCAAACTATTTTGATTCCCTAAACCTGAATTATTCTAAGTCCCTTAATCGATATTATTCTAAGTCCGTAAACCTGTATTATCCTAAGTCCTTAAGCCCAGATTTTTCAAAGTCTCCTAATTATTCTAAGTCTCATTTGACCCCCCCCCCCTTTAAACAGGACAAATTTGACCCCCGTCCCCTTTAAATAGGAAAAATTTGACCACCCCCCTTAATTTTCAAGTTTTGAAGTACCCCTCCCTATACACGGGTCCTCTGAATGAGCGCCAACCTGAGATGCGCTGCGGTGTCGAGATTTCAAAAAATTCTTTTAATATACACTTACCTGAACTATAAAAAGTGAATTTTGAAATAATCGCCCGGGCGCTTTTTGAAAAAAGCTCAAAATTGAGCTTTTCTAAGCTGCCCATTCTTCTTTGTTATCCCACCCCTTCTAGATATGCTCAAAAATTATGAGAAAAGAGTGACTTTAGTAAAATTTCCTCAGAAATTCGGTCCTGCCATTAGTTTTCCAAAATTTTCCCTGGAAAACCCGGAAAATGGAAAAATTCACTTTTTATTTTTAAAGTGATGTAAATAAAAAACCGATTCATATTTTTTCTTCAAAATTTGGGAGGAGACTTGTTTATAAATATATTTTTTGGTGCCGTTCCGAACTCGATGTTATCGGCCATCTTTAACCTCCAAATAACGTAAATTACACGAATTTTGATCGATTTTTCTCGTTCTTTTGCAGTTTTATTGGATTTTCAGGCATTGGGTGACCTTATATACCTAAAATAAGGTCGAATTCAGACTCTCAGGGAAATTTTAAAAAAGACCTAGATATATTAAAATTAATTTTATTTTTAAATACCCTGGTTTGAAAAATTTTTAAAATAACAAAAATTTAAAATAATAAATAAACTAATTTAATTTTATGTTTAAATTTTATTTTATAATTCTATATTTAAAATTTATGACTTATATAACATTTCCCTGGGAATCCAAATTCGACCTTATTTTGGGTATACAAAGTTATCTATATAGAACGAAAATAAAAAAAAAGTGTTAATAAAGTGAAAAAATTGAGAAAAATAAAAAACATTATATTATTTGAAATAATATTTGAAATTTTGCAAACCAGGGTATTGTAAAATAAAATTAATTTTAATATATCTAGGTCTTTTTTAAAATTTCCCTGGGAGTCTGAATTCGACCTTATTTTAGGTATATAAGGTCACCAAATGCCTGAAAATCGAATAAAACTGCAAAAGAACGAGAAAAATCGATCAAAATTCCTGTAATTTACGTTATTTGGAGGTTAAAGATGGCCGATAACATCGAGTTAGGAACGGCACCAAAAAATATATTTATAAACAAGTCTCCTACCAAATTTTGAAGAAAAAATATGATTCGGTTTTTTATTTACAGCACTTTAAAATAAAAAGTGAATTTTTCCATTTTCCGGGTTTTCCAGGGAAAATTTTGGAAAACTAATGGCAGGACCGAATTTCTGAGGAAATTTTACTAAAGTCACTCTTTTCTCATAATTTTTGAGCATATCTAGAAGGGGTGGGATAATAAAGAAGAATGGGCAGCTTAGAAAAGCTCAATTTTGAGCTTTTTTCAAAAAGCGCCCGGGCGATTATTTCAAAATTCACTTTTTCTAGTTCAGGTAAGTGTATATTAAAAGAATTCTTTGAAATCTCGACACCGCAGCGTATCTCAGGTTGGCCCTCATTCAGGGGACCCGTGTATAATCATGTTCCATGTTAAAATAATTTTGCTAGCCAGAAACAAAATTCCACTAACTACGAATAGATTTCTTTTCAGTGTGTGAACGCAATCTAATTTGTTTGCAGTTCATACAACCTAGGTTAGTTAAGCGGTTTTTTAGTCTTTTATTAACTTACAATTAGTGTAAAAGACACTCATATCAGGCCTAGACGCCTGATTATAGAGACTGTTGCAAATTCTATTCATCTTTAAAAACTATATTAAAGAATTAAAAATCCTTATTCCAACGAACTTATAAAAGTTTTATTATATATTTTTCATTATATACTATAAGAAAAGTTATTTTTTGATAAAAGCAAAAAAAATTATCTTCTTTTATTATTTTTTTGCTGCTATTAAAAAAATAACTACTCCTCTTTTACTTTATTTTTAATATTTTCATCATAATAAAATTTTTATCGATATTTTTATTTTATCTTTATCGTCATCATATTTGTTTAACTCTGTACAAATAGACATGTAATAAATGTTAAAATTTATCAGTCTATCAAAGTATCAAAGACATAAAAGTTTTTATTATTAGTTTGAGTGAAGCATGTGCTTGCATGCTTTACTCAAGCTATATATTCGTATAGGATACATCTCAAAATTAGAGAGAGAAACCTCAATTTCCTGTACATTAGTGCTTCTAAGTTTAGGGACTTAACTTAGTCGCGCACCCTAGCGGGTGCCGTAACAAGACATCACATGACATCAAGGTGAGTTAGTTTGTGCGATACTGGCTATATAAATGTATATAAAATGTGTACAGTTGGGTCAAATACCCCATACACCAGTACATATTACAAAAAAAAATTTGAATTCAATTTAATAAATAAGTAGTACATTTTTAACTAAGGGATCAAAAAAAAGAATGGCCCAGATTGCAACTTAAATACCAACTGAGGCGAAGCCAATCCTTCCTCGGGTGGTAAACTGCTTTCTGGGGCATTCTTTTTTTACTCCAAAAAAGTGTATTTGAGGGACGATGGAGGACGTACAAGGATATTTATTTATATTTATTTATTTATTTAACGACATGATAAAATAACAAGAAAATGAAAGAAGGGATCTCCAGGATGATAGGAAGAATGGAAGAAAGGATTTTCAACCAAAGAAGACACATGGCTTCAAGTAAACCCGATGTAATGTGATAAACGGTCCCGGGCTGACTTGTATAAGGTATGATGGAGGGTGAGTTTAGTCGGTAGTATGCCAGCATGAGTCGAGTTAAATCGGAAACATGCTCGGAAACATGCTGTCATGTAGTCCGGCATAATATGGGAGCTGGGCCCATCTATGCGTAACGCATTCTTATCTAGAACATGTGTTCGGTTGTACAGTTTTCAGATTCATAGCTCTATAAAACCGTCCAACTTTATACATGTCGTCCAGGCTCGCATGCAAAAAAAAAATATTAATTAATATGATCATATGAATGTTGAAGAGAGATGAAGTCATATTTTTTGAAATACGATAAACTTCAATAATGTAAAAATAAATAATTAAAAAATTTCAACATATCTTCACTCAGACTATTCATTATTTATAAAGACTTACTAGTTTTAAATACAAGTGTATATAGATTTAAATAATTTAAATATTTTCATTAAAATTAAAGTTTATTTAAACAAAAATTTGTTTAAATTGAAATTAATTAATAAAAGTTTTATTTTAGTTTTCTCCATTTTTATTATCTTTTATTAATTTGTTTACAGTTAAATAATTAGAAGATGTTAAAATTAATAAAAAATTTACAAATAATTTAATTCTTTTAAACTTTTTTTTTACATTACTAATACTAAATCATGGACCACAACACATTCCTAATACCCCGAAAAATAGGCAAGAACATGATGGATTTTCTTCTTCTTCTTCTTTTACTTCTTTCTTATTTTCTTTGATATTTTCCATTGAAACTGAAAAAGTTTATTACTTGATGGATTTACTTATTAGAAAAAATATGAAGTATTGAAAATAAATTATACATAAATTTTAAAGTTTTGATTCCAGTCTATTATTAATGTCAGTGTATGCAAGTCCTTATAGTTCAAATACTAATTTAAATATTTTGTATAATTATTTATACTAAAAATAACGAAAAATTGAAAATAAAAATTTGGAATATTTATACCAAATAAAAATTTTTACTTATTTGCGTGGATCAATTTTTATTTAAGTCCGTTTATTTTACTTTTTTTTTACTAGGATAGAGTGCCATAATAATTGTCTTAAAATAGATTTTATGTAACAAACATTTATTATGAATTACTACCATATTAACATTAATAAAAATTAAAGAGATGGTAAAAACCTTATCTTAAATGAAAATTTTATTATTCTACTAGAATATTACCTTTTGGGAGGGGATTATTGGTAATTAAATTTTTTTCTTCTTTAATACCCCTATTGATTTGAGGAGTTAATTTTGCCTTTGGTAAATTAACAACTAACTTATTCCTTGGAATTGGTAATGTATCTATGTTAATAACAAAAAAGTGTATTAAATAAATAAAAATTACTTAGCATTATAAGATGGTTAGGATTCATTAAAATATCGATTTGAAACTTTTTTTAGGATAATAAAAAAAGAAATTTTTATTCTTTTTTAAAATAAAACAGGGCCTTTGAGCGAATTTTCAAGAGAAATTTTAATTGTTTGAATAATGCATAAGCTTAAAACAAGTAAATATTTATTACACGTACAAAAAGAGACCACTGCTTTTGGGAAACCAAATTACCCCTGAAATTTTTCCTTTGTTTCAATTGTCCTTCTGAACTTAGAGGCACAGAATTCAATGTTATTGAATAGGATTTTTCAGTAATTTTTAGTATAGCGCCGCAACCTGGCAAGTTACCGAAAGAACTTCTGGTTGGTCTCATTTTTTTTAATGTAAGTATCAACTTTTGATCCCCATAAACCAAAATTTTTTATCACTAATTCTTTTATCAACATAGTCAAAACATGAAGCTTATAGAAAACATTAAAGACATATAAAGCGCATTTTCTTCAGAAAGTACTTTTTTTGATAGCTGTTTATAATCATAAGAAAAAGTCAAAAATGGTCATTTGATTAAGGAGCTATAACGATGTAAAATAAGTAAAAAAAAAATTGTGGGTTACGGGGCATAAAAGGTGACACTTAAATCAAAAAATAAGACCAACCAGAAGTGTTTTTTTAAATTGCAAGGTTGCATATATATTAAAAATTACCAAAAAACCTTATTTTAAAACATTTAACCCTGTTTCTAAGTTCTGAGGCCCATTGTAATAAACATAAAAAGAATTCATAACTATAGATTGTACATTGGTTTGCTAAAGCTAGTGGTCTCTCATTGTAAGTTTTTCTGTTATAATAATAATTTCTCTGGACTCTGGAGAAAGTCTGGAGAATTATAAAATTTTACTAAATAAAAAAGTTTATTCTGCCAAATATGATTAGAGTCTTCTCGGGCCTGTAAAGCTTCACGTTCAGCAAGAATAAACATTTTTACAAAGCTTGAGTAATATTACATTATAAATTCAGATGTAAAGAGAATATTGTATATCTAGAGTAAAAAAACCCCTTTTGTCCACCTTACTCAGGTGGCTTTTTCGCCCATTATATACAAAACGATGTCAACATGGAACATATTTATAGGGAGGGGTACCCTGGAAATCCGAAAATCAATGGTGGGGGTGTCAAAAGTGTCCAATTTTAGGAGGAGGGGTCAAATGCGTCCGATTTAAGGGGGGGGGGTTCAAATGGGACTTAAATGGGACTCAAATGGGACTAGAATAATCCGGGTGTAAGAACTAGCAATAATATAGGTTTAGGGAATCAGAATAGTTTAGGTTTGAAATCTTAACATCTAGTAATAATCATAAACTATAAATAGCAAATCGCATTGTAATGTTGCGTAACATTTATACATATAACTTAGCCCTCATTTATAGTAAACACTTTCCATGCATTTAGGTTGTGTTTACACAAACTGGTTATAATTTTAATATGGGGTTCAAGTTTTGCATACTGGCTGAAGTTGCTCTTGCATACAAACTCAAAACTAATATTTATCGCTCATTTAAAAAATAGCTATTTCCTCTTTCTTTAAAATATTTCAACTCCAAGTAATATTCTGCTCAAAGGTTCACTACTAAGAGTGAATAAAGTAACTAAATAAATTTGGACTATATTACTACTGGCTATTTAGTGGTGAATACCGTATTTATTTACTATATTTATTTAATTTTATTTCTTCATAAAGAGTCTCCGAATGTCCTGAGTCTAGAGAATTTGTTGAGATACTAAGATTTTTCTTTATCTTTTGGCTTAATTTATTTTCTGGATTCTTTAATAATTGTAATTCAATATTCGAAACTTGTTGATGACTTGATGTTTTTCTTGATATATCATTTTTAGTTACTGAAAATATTAAAAATCTTAATCATATAAATTTTAATCACATTGTGCAATAATACGGAATATAGTGATGCCAACTGAACATAAAACAAAATATTCAGTTTATTTAAATTTTTTTTAAAATTTAGTTGGTACTACAATCTTGGCTAGTGATCTTAATCAACACAAAAAAATTAAACACATTATTTTTGAATACCAATATTAAAACACACAAAACTCAACACGTATTATTTTTTAACACTATTTTTTCACATCATTTTTAACCAAAATTTTTTTGAAACGTTTTATTCGACGAAAAAATTAAATTTTTTATGCAAATCGTGTAAAAACTAATTAAATTTCAGTTTATTGTGTTGAATAAAATAAGCTGAAAAGTTAAAAAAATATATATTTACCTGGATGTGCAACTATCTTGCATATTGTTAAAAATAAAAATAAATAAACTGATTTACTTAAAATTTTCATTTTGAAAAGTATAGGTTAATAAGTTATATAACTAAAAAAAAAATTAATAATTCATTAATACGTTTCTAAAATATATTTTCTAATAAATTAAAACATAAAAAAAATCCTAATCTATCAAAATATTTTGAAACTATTAAAAATCTTATCTTATACAAACTCCTAGTTTATTTAGATAGATAACAAAATACTAGATACCGTCAAAGACGGGTAGAGCGAAGCTGATCATGTTAGAAAAAAGCAAAAAAAGATTTTCAGTAATTTTTTAATTTAGGGATTTTAAAAGCTTTGATTAGATTGAGTTCAATAATAATGTTTAAATAAGACGAAAAAAATGTTAAGCATAGTTAAAATTTTTAAGTATTAGCCAAAAAGTACACGAAAAATCCGCCCCTTATTTTGAAACCTTATTATTTGTTTGCTGAAAAGATTTCAACCAAACTTTTGTTGGCGAAACTTTGTTATTACGTCCTTTTTCTATAATTCACCAACAACAAAAAAGTTACTCTGAACTCTAATACCCCTCAATTAACATAATTACCAAAATAATATTATACACAAGTCAGAATGTGGTGTAACGGTTTCCGAATTCGTCAACCAGAGAAAGAAAAAGTCTTCTGTAGGTTTTGTATGTCACTGAATCCGAATTTGGGGTCCTACTGGGTTAGAAAATAGGAAAATACAGCAGAAACTTTCCATCTTATGAGTTTTTTCAGAATATTTTGGAACTAATGATCAAATTAATAGTGCCACATTTTAAGAGTAATTAACTAAATATTGAATTTATTCTTTTATTCTGTATCAATAAAGGAATATTAGAGCTAACTATTGGTGTTGAAAAATATCTCCAGGGTAAGATAAAATCGGAAAAATACAATGTGAGTTTTTTTCTTTATTTTTCTTTTAATCTTGCATTTGAAAAAGTTTTATCCTATTTTAACTTTTATTTAATTTACTGACTCCTATACGGGGGCAAAAATGGATAAAACTACCCCTGAATTTAACAAAATGAAAAAAACTTATAACTGGTTTGTGTTTTCACACAACCAACGATCATAAATCATGTTCACTTATAACGTTTTAACGTAAATTCCCTAATTATTATAAGTCCTAAGATCGAAATTACAATAAATCCCAAAATATAAATTATCCTAAGTCCATAAACCTAAAGTATTCTAAGTTCTTGTGCTTACTCCCACTTTAAATTATTCTAAGTCCCTTAATCGGAAATATTCTAAGTCCATTTCATACCCCTCTCCCCTAAAAACGTCGTTAATATTTCAACCCCTCCCCCCCTAAATATTGCATACATAGGGTGATCGTGCCTAAAAATATAAGAATCTTGTGTTATTTTGCATTTTTATGATATTTCACTGATGCAAAGTTTATGCAAAAGCTATGAAATTTATCGCGTGGATAACATTTAGAAGGTTTTTCACCTGTATGAAGCAAAAGTACAAGAATAAACATGCCTTTAGAAATAGCAGATTGGGCCCAAAAACAATAGATGTCATTAACTCGATAAAATAAACTCAGTTTTAAAAAATGAAAGCATTCCGTTTGATCGTTTTGGCTATATCGTGTCCGAAAGGTGTCGATTTTTGCATCCATTAAGGTAGAGCTTCGCTCTATTATTAAAATTAGAATATAAATTAAATTAAATTAATAAAATATAGGGTGATTGCACCAAATAGTGACCAAAGTTTTCCCAATTAATGATCACTCGTCTTTTATAAGAATAACATGGTATTGAGCATTAATTGGGGGGGGGGTCATTAATTGGTGCAGTCACCCAACATATAATATAAATTAAACAGAATATTAAATTTTATTTTATTTTTTGTTTTATGCGTGATAAAGCAAATAAAGTTTCATTTGTTTAAACTTATGAGTTACGAAATTTTTAAGAAATATATATCTTCTTTTTTTTAGTACGTTTCTTAATCATTATACAATAAATAAATTTTTTTTTTGAGGTCCCACCATGCCGCGTCACTTGCATTTAATGAATGAAAATCATTTTTTGTCATTTTCTTTACGTTTTAAATTGGAATCGTTTGAACAAGAAAAAAAAAATTCCGGTTGCCGCAACCAGAATTCTAGTAGCTGCAACTGGGATTTCTGGTAACAGAAACTAGATTTTTTTCAGAGTAGAATTTTGGAAATGGTTATTATGAACCAGAAGGTCTCATGCAAGGAGAATGAATAAAACTTGCCGATATTGAAAAATTACACCTAAAACGGAGTATTTTGTGCTAATTTAAAGGTGTTATTTAGACTAATTTCGTACAAACTAAATCATTTTTTTCCATTTCAGAGACTCAAAAAAATTTGCGTAGAATTGGTTAACTGCTTTAGTATTATAAATATTTATAAAAAAAGCTTAAGGATTTTCTTTCTCCAAAAGGTAATGATTGGAGTTTGTCGATATTAAAATATAGGCAATATTGCCTGCGGATATATATGGAAGTTTTAAAAAAGTTTATTTTACAAAAATCTATTGTACTACTATTTCTTGAAATTTACAACAACAGCTACAAAACATAACCGAAACATTATTAGAATATTGAAGATCCCAAGTACTCAGATAGTGGCCTCTGATTCAAAATTTTAGAATCGCTTCGGGTTTTTTTTCTTTTTACAATTGTTTTGTAGAATTGTTATTTTAAACTGGATTAAAATTATCTACATTTTTTGCTTGTTTAATAAAACATTTAAAAATTTTTTAATTCACTCACCCTTTTCAACACAGCTATTAACACAATCTCTGACTGTAGAGCCTTCACTCACGTATTTCTGAAAAAAAAAATAAAATTCAATTTTAAGTCTTGAAAATATTATTTTTACAAAGAGCTTTATTACTACTTATAAATAAATGTATTAATTAAAAATAAAAATATTTCATAATAATTGAATTTTTTTTTTATTTTATAGTTTTTTTTACAAATATTATATGAGAGGTTCCGTGCCAATTGGGCCCAAATCGGAATACGTAACTAAAATTTACAAAATACCTAAAATAAAATAAAATTTTTTAGAAACTTTTTAACTCAGTTAAAATAAACCCACCCAAGGAGTATTAAAAAAAACACTACCCTATTATTGGCACTAGGGTTCCTCAAGAAATAACAAAGCTATTTTATCTGATAAAGTATAGACTAATTCCATGTGAAATGTACATTGTCTTGCAGGTGGAGATTGCTGTAACTTTTCATAGGTGATTATATATGTATATGTCGCAATAGGCTATTATCCGTATTTTAGAAAAATAAAGTCTTTAAATTCACATTTTGCCTATGATACTAAAATTTTTAGTATTATAGCCTATTATACGTATTTTAGCCTATAATACTGACGAAGCGCCGTATTTTAAAATTAAATTTTCTCTAGTTTACTATAGTAAAAATTCACACGCTCGCCAAATATAAAGTAAATATGTTATTTATTAATTTCGTGTTTATTTATTTTCAAAATATTTTATTTTACACAAATTGTTATTTATTTTGCAAATGTGTAAGTATACTTTCCCGAAATCACTTTTAACATTTTTATTTATATGTTATTATTATTAGTTGACAGCTTTAATATTTTAAATAAAATTTATGGGAAATAAATAAGTTGGATGTCAAACTTTCGTGCGTATGAAGCTTGGTACTTGTATTAAGTAAATCTTTGAGCCCAACTATTGATTTTTGAATCATTCATTAAAGCTACTTAATTTTTAAAAAAATGAATTTTTGGCAACTATTTTTTGTTTCTTTGTCTAAAAATTTTCTTATGTTTGTTATAAAAAGCTTATTTTACGGCCAAAATATTTTCTTTTGTAAATAAACATAGGAAATTTCCATAGAATTCGGTTCAAGAATTCAAACATTTATTTGAAATACTAATGCACGAGAAAATCATTTTTTTTTTAGCTTAATTAAATATCTCGAAATGTGCAGATACTTTTCTTAATTTTCCTTTTAATTGTCCGTAAATTTTAATCTTATAATCTATTTAAAATATGCTCATTTTTATGATAATAAATAATTAGAATTTTGCAAGAAATACTAAACACGTAAGGAAAATAAAATATTTTTATAAAAATAATTTTCTGTGAAAGAAGTATTTGCTGTTTTAGCAAAATTTACTTTTTTGATCCAATAAATAGGATTATGAATCTTCATATATATATATATATATATATATATATAACAAAAGGGTAAGTATGTCAAAATTGACTAGGTGTATGTGTAGTATTAGAAAATCTGTAGTACATAAAATGAATCAATATAGAGTAAGTTATATTTATTCAAACGTCTTTCTCACGTACAAGTAATATTTGGAACATATGGTACATAAAGATCATAATTCTTCATTCTACCGTACATAGAATCACGTGCTACAAAAACGTTATGATTGGTAAGTTATCAGAATATGAAAATGGAAATATAGTATATATAGTATACACGAGTACGACAGTGTAAATTTAAAATATTCTTTGTAATAGCGTTCAATGTCAATAAAATCAAAATAATATTTATTATCTTTTGATAAATTTTTATAATATTTTGTATTTTTTAAATGTGTAAAATATACAATAATGTGTATGTATTTACTATTTATGTAATTGCTAAACTTTTTTTTATTTATTTTAGAGTATTACTTTTCGATATGTGGTTTATTCGTGTCACGCTTTTATGATTTATTAATATTATCGTTTAAAAAATGGCACAATAAAATTTTACTGATATATACAATAATTTTACGAAAAAGTATACCTGTCTATATTATAAAATAATAATCACTATTGCTGCTATTAACCCATTAACCCCCAAGCAGGTAAATGTTTTACCCCAAATAGGTAAAATTTCATCCTTTTTCTAAACCTACCGATATTATTGATAAACCACCCTTCTATAAACCCGAGTAAAAGTCAATAATTTTATTATATTTTATTTTTCTATTTTATAGTTCATAATTTTACATCAAAATAATATATTTCATGAACTTTTTATTATTATTTTATAACATTAAAAAAAAAAATACTTTAACAAGACAAAAACTTGGGGTCCAGATTCAGTATACTTGTATATCATTTTCTTTTTGTGTTACTTAAAAAACTCATGATATACGTTAAATAAGTTGGCCCAGAACTTGAGTTTTGACTCATCAATTTTTACATAACTTATGACTAATTTCAAAAAAAATTTTATGTTTCTCAAAAAATTAATGATGTAGCCAGAATTTTAGTCATATGCAATGACTATAATAATTACATTAAAATATTTTTTACCTCTTGGACCCGGCGCACAGTGAGTCAGAAAAAAAAAAGTGGAAAAAAATTATATGATTAAACGAACTTACCTGTAAGTGAAGTTCTATCATAATTGTATAGAGCGCCTCTTCCGAGATGATCACTTGTAGTACTCCCGCTCCACGCCAGAGCTAGTCACGATTTTAAAGATAGAAAAATTGGGACCTATCGCGTGGGCGTAGGCTTTCGTTATATCATTAGTTCAAAGTGTTATTGTCGTCATTATTTTCAGGGGAGTCTGATAAATTAAGACTCTGGGTTATGGGTGGGAAGTGATCATCTCGGAAGAGGCGCTCTATACAATTATGATAGAACTTCACTTACAGGTAAGTTCGTTTAATCATATAATTGTATTTCGCGCCTCTTCCTCGAGATCACTTGTAGATGTTTAAAGTTGAATGACGACAACCAGGAAATATCTTTTTTTGCTTTAGTTATAAAAAGTAAAATATATAGGATTGGAGAAATTTTACCTGATGAAAAAAGAAATAAAAAGGAATTATTCAGCAAAAATTCTTTTATTTATGTATTACACAAACAAAATTTTTTTTTTTTTTTTTTTTTTTTTTTTTTTATTTTTAACCTAAAATTGCGTTTGCAAAAGATGACTGGTCTAAGGTCAGTTGTAAATTATAAAACCTAGCAAAGGTTTGGGATCTTTCTGACCATCCTGCAGCATTCCTTATACAGTCAATATTTACCCCAGCTCTATTAGCTGCAGATGTAGATGCATGCCTTGTGCTGTGAGCCTTGAATTTCTTAATATCGATGCCACTTTCTTCAAGTGTCTTCTTCACCCACCGGGCTAAAGTCTGAGTTCCGACTGGTTTGTGTGGCTTCTTCAATGCAATAAAGAGTTTATCATTAGAAGTTCTAAGCGAAGAAGTTACTTCTAAATATCTTTGTAAATTTGTAGCCGCACAGATATTCTTATCTTTATTATAGAAAGGTAGTCTAAGAATAGGTTGGCGACTATTCTTCCTCGAAGTCTTTACTCTATCAGGAATTTTTATTTCTATCATGTCTTCAGTTACAGATATATTCTTAATACGAATCAATGACAAGGTCTGCATCCTTTGACCCGTTACCAACAACATTAAGGTGAGTAATCTCTGCGAGAGAGATTCCAAAGAGATTTCTGATGTATTTACGGATGAAAAATACTGTAAGACAATGTGCGGATCCCAAGTTTCATTATATTTAGGATTATCAGGCTTTATATTGTATACCCCTTTTAGAAATCGTTTTATGTTTTCATCGTGTGCTATATGAGAGCCAATGATTAAAGCAATTGCTGACTTTAAGCCACACAAGGTACCATGAGCTACACCTCTTAAAAATTCCTGATTTAAAAACTCGATAATTTCTGTAGGTGGTTCTGAAAAAGGATCTTTATTGTAAGTAACACAGAAATTCCACCAACGTTTCAAATAAGTATTATATTGACGTATAGAACCATCTGATAAGGACTTCAGTAAAATGTTAGCTACTTCGAGTGAAACGCCCTTTTTTATAAACGCCTGCCGCATAAAACTGCTGCCACCAGGGTAAGATTGGACCATAGTGGATGAGGCTTCCTAGAGGGTGATAATAACATTGATCGATCAGGTTTAAATTTTAATAACTCTGATTGAGAGAGATCCTTAAAAAGTGGGAACCAAGGCTGGGTTGGCCAGTCTGGTACAACCACAATACCCCTTGCTTCATCATCTTTAACCTTTTGTAATACTTTTAAAATAATTGCAAAAGGGGGAAAGGCATAAAATTCCAAATTTGACCATGATATTGTAAAAGCATCAGTAGCAATACTATCAGGGTCTGGCAGCCACGATACAAAATGTTGGCATTTAGTATTTATTCTTGACGCAAAAAGGTCTACTGTCGGGGAGCCGAAGCACCTTTCGATCTTAGAGAATATGTATTGAGAAAGCTCGTATTCAGTTTCTGGCTCTTTTTTACGCGACTCGAAATCGGCTAAAAAGTTCTCTTTTGAGCTAATGTAAGAGGCAAAGACAAAGATATTTTTCGATTCGCAATATTTCCACAACTCACGAGCTATTTCATTTAAGATCTCGTACCGTATGCCCCCCATCCGATTTATATAAGAAATAGCAGTTGTATTGTCTATGCGTAGTAAAATATTGCAATTTTTTAGATTATCAGAAAAACATTTTAAGCCAATCAAGGCTGTTTTCAATTCTAATGCATTTATATGAAGAGTTCTTTCATACTTGTTCCAGAAACCATGGGATCTTTGCGACCCGCAAGAAGCACCCCACCCTGTTTTAGATGCATCAGTGAATATTTCTAAATCATATTTTCGTGGTCTAATGGAATTTTTCGCTTTTTTAATGTTCTCTTTCCACCATAATAAGTCAGGCATCAAACTAACCGAAATATTCATTACGGCGTCATAAGAATCATTCTTATCCTTCAGGGCTAAGAATTTTGCTCTTTCAAGCGATTTTGTATGAACATAACCGTATTTAAGGCAGGGACAACACGACACAAGAGTACCTATAAGTTGGGAAAAGCTTCTAATCTTACAGCTTGTTTTTCTTATAAAACTGTCTAACAGATTTTTGACTTTCACCACTTTATCTTCAGGCAAACTTACTGACATTTCAACTGAATCAAATATTAGACCTAAGAATTTTACTTTCTGTTTTGGCTCTAACTGGCTTTTATTTAAATTGATTATGAACCCTAGGTCATGCAACAGGTTACGAGTTGCTTGTATATTTTTATAACAGTCTTCTACAGATTTCCCGAGTATTGCCCAATCATCCAAATAAACAACAGAAAGATGACCTAATTTTCTTAGAAAGGATATAACAGGTTTCATAATCTTTGTGAATACGTAAGGGGCAGAAGTAAGACCAAAAGGTAAGACATTAAAATAATAAACCTTGTTATTAAATTCAAAACATAGGTATTTCTTATCTGATTCCCTTATGGGTACCATATAATAAGCATCCTTTAAATCTAATGTAGCTAAAAAACAACCTGGGGAGATTAACTTTATTAATGTCCTGTAATCCTCCAATTTAAAATGTTCGGTACAAATGAAATTATTCAGACTTTTCAGATTTAAAATGAATCTATGGGATCCATCCGGTTTAGGGACCAGAAATATTTTTGATAAAAAGGGCTTAGATTTTTTATTAAACGCAGAAATGGCATCTTTAGATAATAGCTCATTAATGATTTTTTGCATATTTACATATTCATCTTTTTGCCAGTTACATTCTTTAGGAGGAGAATTTTGATAGACTTTGCTAATTAGTGGAATTTTATAGCCTTTAACCCAAGATAAGATAGTGGGATCAGAGGTAATTTTTTGCCAATTATGAATAAAATGTTGTAGGCGACCGCCGTAAACACTTACGTCATTTAACGTCTGCGTCGACTCCTGGTTCGATCTGAACTCCTGGATCGGTTCGCATTCTTCGGATAATTGGTTTTCCTGGCGTTCCTCTGATTCCGATGGTAGTTCTTGCCGTAGCTTGAGGCCTTGTACCCGCCTGACGTCGATGTCCTCTGATGATCCTGCTTTTGACGCGGCGGGGTTGTCAAGTTTTTTGAAGCCTTACCAGATGTAGTTTTCTTTGGTATTGCCAAATTCTTGAAATCCTGATGTATGGATTTCTTAGACTTCCACTTTTCTTCAAGGTTGCCAAATAACCATTCATCAGGAACAGTATCCCTTAAGGTGTTTCTATATATCTGGTTAACATTAGAAATTACCAGCCTTCTTCTTATTGCTGCTTCATCATGTTGAAGGTCTGTAAGTAAACGACCTATGTCGCAAACATTTTCTATTAGTGCTACATCTACTACACCTGATTTTATCTTCTCTTGCTCGAGAAGCTGATTCAAGATCTTTGCGATTGCTGCTTGAGCCGCAGACAATTTTAATTGCTTCTCTACTATACGCTTATCTCTATCACATACGTCCGAATGAAGAACTTCTGTAATTTGGATATTTAATTTTGGAGGATCGATAAATAAACAATTACTTGGTGGTGGATACTTTTTGATAAGCCTAATTTTTTCCTCATTGGGTAGACCTTGTTTTAAGATTTCCTCCCATCTTATAACGACGTCATTTGGTATAGGTTTATCCAATACCCTTTCTTCAATCATTCTAGCACCTAATGCATTGATAATATTTTCAGGCAACGGCTGTTCCTCTTCTGATCCGTTCTCTATAGAAGGAAGAAATAATATAAAAGAAAAATAATAAAAAATAAAAAGGTAAAAGAAGGTAGCTCTCTTTGATTTTTATTCCTGTAATAACAAGAATACTGAGTCATAACTCAAAAACAGATTTTCGGTAATAACTGAAAATCGTAAATAATGAAAAAATGAATCTACCTTTGTTATCATGTGTTTCTTTGTCGGTAATAATAGAGACTTCCTGAGAGTTAGATTCCTGTTGAGGATCTGTAGATGGCGTATGTTGAGGAACCGGATCAGATAAGGACAAAGAGCGAGATCTTTCTCGACGACTTCTAAAGTTATTACTCATGCGCAGGAAACTCCTTTTTGAATCCGACGAAGCGTCCTCTGAGCATATTGAAGATGAACTAGACCTGCTTCCGGAGGGACTCCGGAAATAAGATCGATGACGCTTCTTGCTATATGGACTGCGTCCATAACGTATATTACCTACACATACGTAATAAGTCTCTTTTTACCACCATGTTTTAATTATTATTTCTCTGAGTAATAACTCAGCGGTCTATAATTTTAAGAACTGAATGCGTTTGAAAAAAACGGCATAAAATCAAACATTAGAGTAATAACTCTAAATAGTTTCCTAAGACTTCCTTAAACCTTAATCTAATTTCTAAGAGAAAATTTAGAGAAAAAAGTAAACTGGGATATTAATACCAATATATTTTGAGACATAAACTTATTAATGAATTTATTAATCAGCTTTATTTATTTATTTATTTATTTCTTTTTTGCCAAAAAAAACTTACTGCGTCGATCCAAAGAGGTATCTCTCCTCCGCTTTCGGCTTCTCTTATGATTTTCTTGTACTAATTTTTCCAGATTTCTTATTCTCTTCTCATAATCTCTTATTTGATCTTCCTTCATGATTAAACTTGGTTACTAAAACTTCTATCACTATTACTTTATGAGAGCAATAAGAAAACAAAAGATACACGTGTGACTAACTAGGCACGAAGAAAAAGAATGATATAACGAAAGCCTACGCCCACGCGATAGGTCCCAATTTTTCTATCTTTAAAATCGTGACTAGCTCTGGCGTGGAGCGGGAGTACTACAAGTGATCTCGAGGAAGAGGCGCGAAATACAATAATATTTGATCGATGTCTCGACCGATTTTCATGCGGTTTGCGGCATATTACAGCTTAAAGCTTGTATTTTTCGAAAAAAACGACAAGAGAATTTTTTCATTTTGTTTTTCACCCCTTGGACCATAAAAACCACCCCTACTGCACTCAAAATACGGGTGTGGTTGTATTATCACTGGCAAACACCAGATTTGCTCTACTATTAGTTTTTTTGGTCGCTGAACACGAAAATCGGGGTCATTTGGCAGAGAAATTGGGGTTTCGCCATAAAATTGGCTAAAACTACCCCTGAAAAGGGGGAGTTTTTGCTATTTTTGTATTTTCGTACTTTTAGCATCCAGGATATGCCCATATAGGTTTTTTGAGTCGCTGATCAAGAATTTCTACTTCCTTTTTATAAATAATTAAAATTTCACCCCTAAATTTGCTAAAACTACCCCCGAAAAGGGGGTGTTTGTGTATTTTCTTACATTTAGCATCCGGGATATGCCCATATAGGTTTTTTGGGTCGCTAATCAAGAATTTCGACTCCTTTTTCATGAGTATTTAATATTTCACCCTTAAAATAGCTAAATCTACCCCTAAAAGGGGTGTTTGTGTATTTTCTTACATTTAGCATCCGGGATATGCCCATATAGGTTTTTTGGGTCACTAATCAAGAATTTCGACTCCTTTTTCATGAGTATTGAATACTTCAACCTTAAAATAGCTAAAACAACTCCTAAAAGGGGTGTTTTTGCTGTTTTCGCACTTTGAGCATCCATATTAGCTCCATTCAAGTTTCTGGGTCGCTATTTATTTAATATTGTACTAAACATACATTAAATTATATTTATAGATAAACTAACACTTATTTAAATATATTTTATCTATTTTTTTAATTAATTAACCCTTTTTAGATTAAAACAAACCTTATTATTTGAGTTTCGAAAAATAAACTACAAATTAGTTTCTAATTAGCAAAATTATCTAGAAACTTGTCTTTTTCTATAAAAAATACAAATAATTGATATATAAATTTAAAAGTATCATATACCACCCTTTTTATCTCTAGATCCACCCTTAAAGCTAAATTTAAAACTAGTTGAATATTGTATTGACAAAACATGAAATAAATTATAATTCTTTATTTTTATAACTCTTTACATTTATTTATAACTCTTTATTTTTATTTAATTTAAAAAAAAAATTTTTTTTGTATTTCGAATTTAAATTTAAATATAATTACATATTTTTAATTACCTGTTTTTCATATCAGCGTTAAACACTTTTTATACAACATTTTACATTTATAAAAGATTTCATTAAGAATGCATTATAAAATAACAAAAAATTAAAATGTGGCTTTTATTAATTTTTACCTTAACTCTAATAATTTATTTTTCAGGTAAGTATAGAGTGAGATAATAATTTTTCATATAAAATAACAAATATTTATTGATCGGCAAGTCAGAAACTTGAATGGAGATAATATGGATGCTCAAAGTGCGAAAACAGCAAAAACACCTCTTTTAGGGGTATATTTAACTATTTTAAGGAAAAATAGTAATTATTTATGAAAAATGAGTCGGAATTCTTGAATAGCGGTCCAAAAAACCTAAATGGGCATTCCCTGGAGTCTCAAAGTTCGAAAATAACAAAAACACCCCTTTAAGGGGTAGATTTAGCTATTTTAAGGGTGAAATATTGGATACTCATGAAAAAGGAGTCGAAATTCATGATTAGTGACCCAAAAAACCTATATGGGCATATCCTGGACGCTAAATGTAAGAAAATACAGAAACACCCCTTTTAGGGGTAGATTTAGCTATTTTAAGGGTGAAATATTAAATACTCATGAAAAAGGAGTTGAAATTCTTTATTAGCGACCCAAAAAACCTATATGGGGATATCCCGGATGCTAAATGTAAGAAAATACACAAACACCCCTTTTAGGGGTAGATTTAGCTATTTTAAGGGTGAAATATTGAGTACTCATGAAAAAGGAAGTCGAAATTCTTGATTAGCGACCCAAAAAACCTATATGGGCATATCCCGGATGCTAAATGTAAGAAAATACACAAACACCCCCTTTTCGGGGGTAGTTTTAGCCAATTTAGGGGTGAAATTTTAATTATTTATAAAAAGGAAGTAGAAATTCTTGATCAGCGACTCAAAAAACCTATATGGGCATATCCTGGATGCTAAAAGTACGAAAATACAAAAATAGCAAAAACTCCCCCTTTTCAGGGGTAGTTTTAGCCAATTTTATGGCGAAACCCCAATTTCTCTGCCAAATGACCCCGATTTTCGTGTTCAGCGACCAAAAAAATTAATAGTAGAGCAAATCTGGTGTTTGCCAGTGATAATACAACCACACCTGTATTTTGAGTGGAGTAGGGGTGGTTTTTATGGTCTAAGGGGTGAAAAACAAAATGAAAAAATTCTCTTGTCGTTTTTTTCGAAAAATACAAGCCTTTAGCTGTAATATGCCGCAAACCGCATGAAAATCGGTCGAGACATCGATCAAATATTATTTTTTTCCACTTTTTTTTTTCTGAATCACTGTGCGGCGGTCCTAAGAATAAGTTAAGTAGATTAGATAAAATAATCCGCTAAATTTACAAATTCATTGTAAATCAAATAATTATTTACATAGCAATAATTTTTGCTTAAAAATGTTAAAAATCATATAAATCAATTTAATAGAAAGTTTTTTCTAACAATTACAAGAACAATCATGTACTTAATAACTAATTTTCTAAAAATTATCACGAATTTCCAAAAACTATACATAATAACTAGATGACGCGTTCATTGCATATAAAAAAATATTCAGGACATGTTCGACTCCGTAAATCGAACATAACCCCTAAAACTAATTTGAGCAGTATATTTGCTCAAAAAATGATTTTAAAGAAATTTTATGAGAAGAGGCACCTCAATAATAAAAAAATGAATTAATTTGCAAAATTACAAGCTAAAAAACGCTATATTTTCCAAGAACTTAACTTTTTTCGTAAATTTATGAAAAAAGCAACTTTTTCGAAAAATAAAGCATTTTGCAGCTTGAGATTTTGTAAGTTAATTCATTTTTTTATTATTGAGGTGCCTCTTCTCATAAAATTTCGTTGAAATCATTTTTTGAGCAAATATACTGCTCAAATTAGTTTTAGAGGTTATGTTCGATTTACCGAGTCGAACCTGCCTTTACCTCTAAAATTAAAATTTTTAACCAATATGACCATTCGGTTAATTGGCTATAGTGATGAGAGAGTTAATGATAAAAAATTGCAGTTTACGGCGTTTAAAAAAAGATCCTTACACAAAAAAATGAGACCAACCAAAAGTGTCTTGTTTAACTTGTAAGTTTTTAGCGTTTTATTGAAAATTACCAAAAAACCCTATTCCATAACATTGAGCCCTACGTTTTCAGACCCAGTAGGCCCATTGGAATCAACTGAGTGTAGTCGGCATGTTATTCCACATAATAAACTCATCCATAACTATTTGGTGTAATTTGGTGTTCTAAATGTATTGAACCCCCCTTGTTAGAGTAAACTGGATTTAGGAATTCGTAATAATTCGGGTTAAGGGACTTAAAATATTTTCGATTTAAGGACATAGAATACGGGTTTAGGGAATCTGATTAATTTGGGTTTAGAATGTTAAGGTCTAGTATAGATGATAATTACAAATTATAAAAATAGCAAATCGTACTGTAATATTGCGTAACATTTATTCATTATATCTAGCCCTCAGCTAGTGTAAATATGTTCCATGCATATAGGTTGTGTTTACAAAGTTTTCTAAATGTAAAGTTACATTTTAATCCTAACATTTAATGAGAAATAACTATTGCTGAAAAAAAAGTCTTAATTCAAAATAAATCGTCATATGTTTAGCATACTTTGTACGTAATAGCTGAACTACTTAACAAGTCAACATAATATAAGATATTTATAGTACTAAACTGTCACAGACTATTCTTTGAAGTATGTTCTTACTACATCATATATACCTATATATATTATATAAGTAACTTAACTGTACAGTTTAAAAGTTTTTAGTTTCTATATACACATTAAACCATAGAATTATATATATGTGTACACAAATACATATATAATTTGCTTATTCAAGAAAATAACCGTAGAAGCGATATAGCGATAGTTGCCATGAATCTTTTCATACTAAATTTAAATCATAATACATAAGATTATTTTCATTTATAACAGATAAAACTTTAATACACGATAATAAACTTCACAATTTTCAATTGAAATAGAATAACATGTGAATTTATAATATAATGATTATTATTTAATAACGATTTTAGCCCATAGAATTCACTCTTGAAAAATATAACAACGCTACGCTAATTGAAAAAATAGGAGAAAAACTAAGGTTTATTTGCTTTGAGTTTTTTAACTTCTATTCTTACTTAATTTTTTGAATTTTGACGATAATCTTTAAAATATAAGGGAATGTAACTCGGTCTGACTTATAGTTTATCGATTTATGGGTTGAATAAATACTATTCACAAGTTTTGTTGACTATTCTGCTCCTAAAAGTGTGACATTATGTATTGAAGTTACATAAATTGAAAGAAAATCTCTCTAATTTTAAAAATGGATTCTGTGGAAAATTTTTTATGTATATGCCTTTTTATATGTTTATTCTAATAATAGTTTTTTATAACAATACCATAAAAATAATATTGTTTGAAATTCTGTTCAAAAAGAATTAATGCAATTAAAAAAAGTGGATAAAATTTTTAAATGGTACAATTACAAGTATACAAAAAACAAACAAAAAAGTATAGAATATGGTATAGACTTAATAAAGAAAAAAAGTCGCTTTTACACAAGAGAATGCTATGTCTTTTGGGATCTGTTTTGGTCTCAAACCATATATTTATATATGTGTATATATTATGTAACACACATATATGAGTTCATATAATATAGCTGGAGGGTTTATAGTTAACGAGGCCAAAAATTCGTTTTACTTGTTAAGCGTATCTTTGGGTGCAACTAGCCTGTAGGTTTGATTATATTTTTAAAGTACTTTTTAATGAACAAAGACATTGTAAATAAATTAATCTTATTTTTTTATTTCGCAAAATAACAAATGATAGTAACATTTTTTTATTATTTTTCTTTTCTCTGCTAGAACAGAAATCAGTTTTCCACAATCTAGTTCTTTGGAAAATTTTCTATGAAACCTTAAAAGAAAATAAAAATACGACAAATTAGCTGCTATTTTTCAAAAATAACTAAGAAACGAAAGTAGATGCCAAAAATTAAGAATTGAATCTTAGGGAGTAAAGGTTGACATGGAGGCTTATTTTTAATAGTAATATTCGGAAAAAGAATACTTGGGAACCGATTTGAAGACCAGTTTGAATCTTCTATGATTTAAAAATACACTGTCGAAAAATTAGTAAATTTTCGATAAAATTTGTAAATGTTCGAAAAAAATCGTAAATTTACTAAATTTAGTATATTAACAAAAGGTTCGAGTATTTTCCATTTTTTTTTTGTGAATTTGCAAGAAATATTTATAATTTACAATTTTTTTCGAATATTTTCAAAAAATTGTTGTAAATATTCGAAAAATAGTTGTGAATTTACAACTTTTTACGTAAATTCACAAAAAAAAATCGAGAATTCTCGAATTTTTCGATAATATACTAAATTTAGTAAATTTACGATTTTTATCGAATATTTACAAAATTTTTTGAAAATTTACTAATTTTTCGAAAAAATTCTATTTTTTTTGTAAGTTTAAGAAAGTTACTTTTTACAGTGTAATCATTAAAGTTTTTTACAATTAAATATACAATTAAAAAAAAAATTAAATTAATGCATCAAAAATTTTCAGCATTTTATCAACATAAAACCATGATAAAACCGTATTTAAAATAACAAAATTACGCAGTTTCTATTAATTTATAGAATACACTTCACATAAAATAAAAATCTTAAAGATTACGCGGATTGTATTGTAAATAATTAAATTTTATGATACAATATAAATATATAATAATAAGTATTTAATTAAATTAATATTAAATGCATTATGAAGAAGAAAACTTTCTTTGAAATGCAATTATAAGTGAGAGACAAAGTTTACTTTAATCAAAACTATTTGATAGCCAAGTCATGTTTTAAAATTTAATATTATAATTTGTTTATGTCCTTAGGTTTATCAACTCTACTCTACTCTAATTTCAATAAAATAATATACTTTACTCAAAAAGTAAAAAGTTGTATGGTACCTGAAAATTGAACCTCGGAATATTATTGGACCCCTAATTTTTAATCATTGCTTGTACATGCTTTATAAAAACGCTAAAAACTTGCTGACAAATATTCTCGTTGGGCGTTAATAAAATTTAAAAAAAATACCAAGATCTTGTTTATGGGTTAATTGAAAAAAAAAAAAACGTTATTATAACTTTTATGCAACCGCTTTTCCTTGGAGATATGATGAATGGAAAATCACCATTTTCACCTCTCAAAATCCGTATTTTGGATTGGTTATCCTGCTGTAACTCAAAAAGTATTTCACTTAGAGGCAAGTTTGATGGCTTAATTTAAAATTTAATTCAAAAGGAATAATTTTTTAATGTATTTATTTTTCATTGACCGTAAAGGATGGCGCTGTAATTGACAGTGTGAAATTGTCGCTTAGTTTTCACAGAAACGGTTAATTTTAGGTAAATACCTATTTGTTCAACAAGGGAAAAAAAATAGGATTTGGCTGTCAATGCAGTTGTATGCACGAGTGAGCGTAGCGAACGAGTTCAGACAGCATTGAAAGTAAAATTTTCTACATTTTTTCCGTGTTCAATACATAGTTTTTCATTAAAAGCAAAAAAAAGATCGTCCGAAAGTTAGAAAGTAGATCTTTTTGCAGCGTATAATGAAAAAATTATTACTTGCTAATCTTTTCAGCTTGAAATTATCTTTTTTTTAAGATCAATTATTAAAAAAAAAATGAGTTATGATTTATGTAAAATCAGTTAGTAAATTTAAAATTTAGAAGTTTGTTAAAGATTAAATATAAATAATAAGTATCAGTCTTGCAACACAAAGCATTAGGGATCAAATGCCAAGTATGTGGTGTACGTTGAATGGTAAATGTAATTTTACATCGTTAATGTACAGGCAAAACAGCAAGGGTCCGAGTACTGAATCTTTGAGCACCCCAAGATTAACACTAAGTGGATCATAACGAGAAATCTGGATTTCATTGGCTCAAAAACCATTTCTGATCAGATCTGGAAAAGTTTTTTCAAAATTTTTTCCCGGTTGATGACATAAAACAGAGAATGAACAATAGAAAGATTACACAGTTACTACAACTTGACTTCAGCAAGGCGTTCGATACGGTATTTTCCACCAAATTGTTAACAAAGCAGTGTTACCGTGAAGTTTCATAATTTCCAGTTTTTAACTTGTCAGGCTCACTAAATCAAAATATTTAGTAGCCATTACTCCGCTAATTTTTAAATTTTATTTTTTGAAATTTTTTATCTATCTTTTTTAATCTTTATGCATTATTTATGTCAATTTTAACACATTTATATGTAATCTTTTCCATCTACAGTTGGCCAAAAATAAACAGTGAAGCTACCAGCAATCTCCTTAAGAATATGTGATTTTCATATCACATTATTTTTCTCTGAATCCTATTTGGTAGATAAGTAGCATTTTATCTTATTTTTTTAATGGAATACGTGATTTTATTACGTTAATCAATAAAAATATTTTTACTTGATCTCTTGAGCTTTTTTTTTAGATGAATAAAAAGCTATACTAAAATATATAAAAAGAATGAAAAATTCAAGAAAAATAAAAAAAAGGAGAAAAAAGGTTTATCTAAAAACAGAATCCTTTCACATACTTACTAAACTCAAACTTTCTTATGGTATGGCTGAGAGCACTCTGCCAAAAATCCGATGTTTGCCAATTCGTATCTCGTCTGATTAAGATTTTTTTTTTTCAAAGTAAAAAAAAAACTTTTTTAATGAATATATTTTTTTTTTTTTTATAAATTGTATTTTTATTTCATTTAATGATAAATGTAAATGATGTAAATAAGAATTCTACCCAACATAAAAATTAAAGTCAAATTCGATAAATAAGAAAATTTAATGTTGCCAAAAAAATGTTGAAAGAAAATTCTTTACTTTTTTAATATTTAAGCTTTTTTTATATAAGAAAAGAAAAAAAAACTAAGACATCATTGCTGAAAGTAACACATGAAAAGAGATGTTATTTTTTAATATTGGTATTAAACCTTCAATTTCAAGGGAAGACAAAAAATTTTATTTAAAAAAAAGTATTATTCTATATTTTATTCATAAGATTTAAAATTAACATTAAATTGACTTTTATTTTTTAAATAAATCTTAATCTTTGCATTAAACAAAAAAAATAAATAAATAAAAATGAATTTTACTTAAGGAGGCTCTTTAGTGTACGTGCCCACGAAAAGATGTAGGGTCAACTTTTAAAAGAGATTGAACTTATAAAAAAAAAAAAATAAATTGGTAGATCGACATATTTTTATATGCCCTTTCGATTGGTGATATGCAATGGATAAATTTTATAAAAAAAAGAAAAAAGAATTTGCAAAAAAATAAAAATAAATTGAAATTGATAAAATTAAAATTTTTTTTTTCTCAATCTTATAAATTTCAACTTATTTTTATTTTTTTGCAAATTCTTTTTTCTTTTTTTATACAGCATCACAAAGATGTTCAAAATTACTCAAAAAAGAGGGTCGATAGTAAAATTTCCCGAGGAATCCAAAAATCGAGTCAGAATTTTCATTAGATTACAGGAAAAGCCGAAAAATGGAAAATTCCGGAAAATGGAAAGGTTGAATTTGGATGAGTCAAAAAAGGGCTTTAAAGGCAAATCAGCAAAGAAATTTTTTTATGAAATTTGTAGCACATATATTTAACTTATTTTCTTGAAAGTTTCAGCCATTTTAAAGCACTTAGAAAAAAATGCCAGGTGACGAAAAATGTCAAAAAAACGCATTTTTCAAAAACAGGCGCCACTAAAATCAAAATATCTCTGGTTTAAATGCACAGATTTTAAATTTTATGAGTAGACAAAAAAATTGCAACCAACCAGAAGTATTTTAGAGTTGATCTTAAGCCACGGTATTATTTTAAAAATTAGCTTTTTTAATAAAATTCATTTTACGTTTATCAATTCCAAAAAAAATTGACGCCTTGAAATTAGCTAAAATTTTTTTTTCACATAATATAGACCTTTTACCGGTTCAAAAGCGACCAATAAGATGAAATTTGAAGTAAATTCAAAGGAATGGCGTAATTTTTAAAATGGGTCAAGTCAGGCTATTTTTGGACCTTTAAACGGACATATTTGCTAGAGGGCTAAAAATTTGGCTGGGGGGCTTTTTTGTTACCCCAAACTATACACTAAAATTTGAACTCAATTGGTGACATGAGTGTCCCCTAATCTGTACGAAAAGTACTGGAACCACCCATATATATTTCAGTGCACAAGAATTGAGTCACAACCAGGCCTGGTCACAATGTACATATAAATTTTTTTTTCTGGAACCCACCTAGGAGAAAAGAATGTGAAAAAGCTTTTTGTACTTCATCTTATGTTAAAAATTTGCATTATACAAGAGGCCTCCCCTAAATTATCCAAGAGGTTTCAAGCTTGCATTATTCAAGAGGCCTTTCCTTGCATTATCCAAGAGGTTATCCCACTTGCATTATCCAATAGACCCCCCGCTAAGATTATAAAAGAAACCCTCCACTTACATTATCCAAGAGGCACACCGCTTTGATTATCCAAGAGGCCCCCCGTTTGGATTATTCAAAGAGGGTTTACGGCCCTATTTATATAGACTACACCCGAGAGACAACGCCGACGTGCACAGTCACCTGTTTTGTGCCCAATTCTTACTGACTAAACACAACTTAAACCCCCTGCGCTTTATATGCAAAACCGGAACTCCTTTTTCAGTTATAATTTCAGTTTGGGACGCGCAGCCTAGGCAACTAAACGCTGCCTTCCCCCTGTCTAGGAACGGGAGAGCTCTCTACGATAGAAAACCCTCCTCCTTTTTTATCAACAGGGTGGCCCTGACGTAATTTGCAAATTTGTCTCAGTTTTCAGTACTCCGGGCGTCCCTCCGTGGAGCACCCATCCAAAGAATGTGTGCTCTATGTATTTACCTCACCCAAACAATGCTTGCATTGTTTATTTTCCACCTTTTCCCAATTTTTCAACATATCATGGAAGTTTTGATTTGCGCGATAATTGATTCGCAAATACGCGGTTTTGAAATTACATTTCTTACTTTTTTTTGGTAAAATTAAATTTTTTATATTTTAATTCGTACTTCTTTAGTTTTTATTTATTTTTACTTTTTTAAATTAGTTAAATCTTTTGGTCATGTGAATTTTTTATATACATTTTTTTATTTATTATTTTTTTTTTTTAAATTACTTTTTCATAAATGGCTCAAAAAAACAAATCCGTAAATAGTAACCAAACATTAAAAAAAAAAGTGGTTATGAATATAGCTACGAAATTGCAAATTTTAGAACTTATAAAAATAGAAAAAATTGCTTACGTGGCTAGAAGATACATTTTTAATGAATCTACAATTAGAACAATTCATAAAAATGAAACGAAAATTCGTGAAAGTGCACAGAAATTAGGTGCTAACGCAAATTCTGCAACATAAGTAGATCAAGTAAAAATTTTGATTTATGATTTTGTCTGCATTATTCTATCTTTATATTATATTCATTAAGGGTTAATTGAGGATATGAAAGATATATTGATCAAGACAAAAAAACTGTTGATAAATATTTTAAAAAAATATAAATTTTAAAATTTTATTTTTTTGTCGAATTTTTGGGTGGGTTGAAACGTAACCCCCCATTTCCCATAAGAACTAATACTTCAGTATATGAGGATTCGATATGCGAGGTACTTTTGTGGAACGTATTAACCACGTATACTGGGGTTTTACTGTATTTATTAATTGTTTCAACATTAATGAGTAAAAATCCTCAACCGTTCAGCTATTGGTAAAAGTACCTTATTCGTTTAGATATCTTATAATTATCTTGTAAGCCTTTTTAAAGCCTTCAAAAATTGATTTTAGCATTTGAAAAATACTGAAAAAGTTAGACCGCACATAGTTTGGACAGTTTTAGGTATCAAATATTAAAATTTGCAAAAAACTCATATTTTTAATTTGTGAGCCATTTCTCTAATCTACGAATATATTTTTAAGAATCAACCTGCAAATAAAAGCTGTTAATCGATTTTAACAGGTAATTAAATAACTTATTTTTATTTTAATTATATAAAATACAGAAAAATAAATAAAAAATAGATTTTCAAGGGTAGAGAAACGAATCCAATCTGTCACGGTTACCTAAAAGCAATATATAACTTACTCTATATCAGGACGAACCATTCTCCAAATACAGCTTATATAACGTAACATTCTATAGTACCGTTACACTATATTTTCTTTAGATATTACTTTCGAATGTAATAATTTAGGGTTGAGAGGTAGAAATAGTGGAAGATAGTTCTGATAAGTGGCTTCGGAACAAATTTCCTGAGACTACTTGATATAAATAAAATATAGAAGCTTAGTTAAAAGAAAAAAAAAACTTTTCAATTTCAATCGAATTTTATTTGATTTATAGAAATAATTTTTACTACTTTTTTTATTTGATTGATTTTTTATTTTATTTTCTTATGTATCAATTAAAAAGAAAATACGAGAAAAAAAATTATATAAAATAAAATAAAAATACAAGCTTTTCTAAATAAAAAAAAAAAATAAAATAAAACAAGATTTTTTTTACTATTGCATGATGTTATATTGTCAAAATAAATCTCATGTATAATAGTAGTAGATAGAAAAGCTGGTTGACATTAAGCTTTTACGATGTTGAATGATATTTGTACTGACCACTACGTTCGTGGCAAGTTATATACTGTATACGTTTATTGACCAAAATTTAAACCACTAATATACCTTTAGATCGACACTTATTCAGCCAAAGAATTGCTGACCCTGTAACATGATATCTCGTATACAAATAAATACGTATGTGGCTACGTACTCGAGTTTAGGCTTTATGCCAAAAATATTGCTTCTTTGAATATTATTTTAACTGAAAGTTTATGAAAATAAGAATAATTTATAAGAGTATAAGATGGGTTACATGGTTTTTGCAGCACAAAATTTAATAATCTATACCATTTCTAATAGTTTTTGATTTTTATCAAAAAGCTATACCATATTTAAAAAAATTTTCAGATATTTGAATATTGACGGCAATTACCTAATTCATTTATTCTCAAACATGGGGATTCATAGTACTCCAGTCAAATCGTGGTTTCGGGACCATTACCAGATTTGGTCTACTACAGATTTTTTGGGTCAATGAAAGTTAATTTTTTTAAGTTTTTTAGTCCGTCATCATGGAAAAACGGAAAATATTTTGGGTTGAAAAATTTAATATTTTCCACCGAAAATTCATTTGTCTTGCCCTAAAAAAACCCCTTGTAAAGTTTAAAGTTCATTTTTTTAAATTTTCCGGTCCGTCATCTTGGAAAATGGAAAATATGTTGCATTGAAAAAATTGAATATTTTCCACCAAAAATTCATTTTTCTTGTCCCTAAAAACTTGTAACGTTAAATGTTCATTTTTTTAAGTTTATCGGTACGCCATCTTGGAAAAACGGAAAATATTTTGGGTTGAAAAATTAAAAATTATACCCAAGGGTATGCGTTTCTATCTGAAAGGCTCATTTTCATCTGATTTTCCCACCTGGTAACCCAGAACGGTATTTTTTGTGAAAAATTTTAAATTTCTATTTGTCTCAAAAAGAAAGCGTTATTTGAAACTAATAGAATATATTTAGTTTAAATAGGTTTCTATTTGATTCCAATAGAAATTATTCAAGCAGATTTTCAATTTGAGACAAATAGATCTTTTTTTTAGTGTACGTAAAAACAAGTATGCATAATAGGTATTGATGTTATAATGTATCATTGCGTCGAGGATAACCAAATGACAATAATTTTAATGAATATTTTTTCTTTTTACTTATCATAAAATGTCTTAAAATCTCAACTGATTATAAAAACCTCTGTGTTTTACACGGGGAATAAATGAATAAATACCATTATTTGAAGAAAAAGGACGCTCGGTTTGTAACAGACAATCTCGTGTCTTTTTCCCTCAACTCAAGGTGTCAATCTTTTACATGTCTAGGGCAAAAAAAAAACTTTTTTCTACCCTAGGGGGACAGCTTTTCTGACTGTTATATGTAAAACTACGTTTTAAATCACGGGAAAAAATATGGGGTTCAAGTTTTGCATGCTGTCTGCACTCGCTTGCAAAGTCAAAACCAATATTGTGTCCCTTTTTTAAAAAACAGCTATTATAAGCATATTTATCATATAATCTTTACTTAATTTTGTAAAAAAATATTTATTTTTAAAATCTCATTAAAATTTCTACTTTATGTACTCTACCAGCTTTGATTTATTAATCGTTTTAATTGTTTATCTTATAAATTACTTGATATAATTATAGAGCGAAGCTCTACCATAATGGATGCAAAAATCGACACCTTTCGGACACGATATAGCCAAAACGATCAAACGGAATGCTTTCATTTTTTAAAACTGAGTTTATTTTATCGAGTTAATGACACCTATTGTTTTTGGGCCCAATCTGGTATTTCTAAAGGCATGTTTATTCTTGTACTTTTGCTTCATACAGGTGAAAAACCTTCTAAATGTTATCCGCGCGATAAATTTCATAGCTTTTGCATAAACTTTGCATCAGTGAAATATCATAACAATGCAAAATAACACAAGATTCTTATATTTTTAGGCACGATCACCCTATGTATGCAATACATAGATAAAATCGTGCCTTATAAGTTTGTCAGGTCAAAAAACGGAAAAATTTCTAAATTGTCCAATTCGTGGAGAAATTTGGTCCCCAGATCATTCCGATGCCTCTAAATGCTTATATTACCTTGTTGTGTGTAGGGATGTATGTTCGAGAAAGTGTATCCTCAAGATCACAGAACCTACTCGATGAATCAAAAATCCCTTAAACCAAATTTTTTGAAATAAGATCTAGTTGTAGGGTTTTCAATTTCAAGTGATTTCATCAAGTGCTTGCAGAGAAATGTCCTAAAAACTGATTTCAGATATCAAAAAAAATTATTAAAAAATAATAAAAATGGTAAAAAATTAATTGTTTTTGAATTTAATACATCCAAAATGTGGTTAATGATCTAAAATAACCAGAAAATAACTAAATTAATTGAAATTTATTTTTTAGGCACGATTACCCTGTGTATGCAATACATAGATGAAATCGTGCCTTAAAAGTTCATTAGGTTAAAAAATAAAAAAGTCTTTAAATTGTCCAATTTATGAAGGAATTTGGTCCCCAGGTCATTCCGATGCCTCTACATGGTTATATTGCCTTGGTGTGGGATAATAAATAATAGTTTTCAATTTATGAGATTGTGGATCCCATCAACGTTATTAAAGAGAAAATACTCAATAAATATGTGATCGTGCCTGAAATAAAAAAGCCTTAGCTATTTTATAATTCTTTATGATTTTTATTATTTATTAATTAATCCAAATTTTATTGAATTAAACATTTAACGCCCAAGAGCCTATCTACGACTTCTAAATTAATTTTAAAACCAAAATCTATTTTTCTAAAAATGTATCCATATGTTAAAAAGTCTCTATTCTCAGAATTTGATTTCAAACTTTCTATAAAATTAACCGGAAACTCATTATTTAGGGTAAAAGTTGGATACTAAAAAAAATCGACACGCTGCTTATCAGTATTGTAAATAGCATCAAAAAAAGGTATACTTAATGAAGAATAATAAAATTTTCATTTTTTGTATATGTTTTAGGACACATTTTTTTTGCATGATTTTTCTTAATTTGAAAATGGCGGATGCAGAATTAGAAAAAATTACGAAAAACAAATTGCATTAGATTATTTGTTTTTAGGAATATTTTTTGGAATTTTACATAAATATTGGTTTTAAAATTAATTTAGTATTCAAAAAGAAATCTAAACGTAAAATTTCAAATATTAATATTAGATATATATTTTTGGACTAAACCTAGTTCAAATAATATGCAACTCCATCCGTATGCATTCTATGTATAATTCCATTATCATTGAATTTTTTTATTCTTATACATTGATCAGTTTGAAAAATTGATATGAAACTAATAACTAATAAGTTTTTAATTCTTCTGAAGGTTACTTCATTGAAATAAAACCAAAATAAAACTTTGGAGACCCATAACTTTTTCTAGAACACGTCACCAAAAAAATTAGAATACAAAAGTAGGTATGCTTCGATTCTGAAATACGAAATCTGGGGTCCAAAGTGGCTGGGCAGTGCAGGACATGAGATCAGCAAAAACTACCCCATTTTAGTTTTTTTGCAATATTTTGGAAGCAGAGCTAAAATTATCTAATTAACTGCCTTTTTTGAAAAAAGGGTAAGAAAATATAATTACAAGCTCTAATTGGGCTCTAATACTAATTATAGGACGTGAAAACTATACTTTTAAAAAGGACTAGTTTTAATATACATAGATGCTAAGCAACATTACAATAAAATCGCTATTCTTATAGTTTGTAATTATCACCTTTACCAGATGTTAAGATTCTAAACCCAAATTATTTAGATTCTGTAAACCTGTATTATTTTAAGTCCTTAAATTGAAAATATTCTAAGTCCTTCAACTCAAATTATTAGAAGTCTCTAAACCCGGAATATTTTAAGTCCCTAAACTTGAATTTTTCTAAGCCTCTCAAAGTAAATTATTCAAAGTCCCTAAATATAAAATATTTTAAGTTCCTAACCCCACATGATTTTTGACATTTGACCCCACTTGATTTTCAGATTCACAGGTTACCCCTCCTTAGAAACATGTTCAATGTTTGAGAAAAATTGCGGTATCCAAGGCTTGAAAAATGACTTTAATACCAAAAAATTGTGATCAACAAGAAGTGTTTTTGTTAACTAACTAACTAAAATGCAATATTACCAAAAAACTACATTTAAAAGCCTTGTGCACAGTATTCTTGTGCCTAGAAGGCCCGTTGGAATAAACGGAGGTTATCGGAGGTTTTTTTCAATTATTAATGAAAGTAATTTGTAATTTGGTTTCCTAAAGTTAGCGGTCTCTTGTTAGAGAAAGCAAAGTAAAGACTCCGAAAAATCTGCCCTCTTATTGCATCTTTGTTAACTTTTTGCATAAGGGAACTTAAGCAAAATTTTTTCTTGCAAAATCTTTGTTATTACATGATCTTCCGGTGCTGGACATGGTATTTTTAAAGTCATATGAAAAAATTAAATTCATAGATTGGTATCAATGGTACCTCCGTACGTTGCGTTCACTTATACTACGATATAATAGTGTTAGTGTGTGTTAATGCCGGGCAGGGGTGGGTAAAAAAGTGATGTTTTAGGGGGGGGGGTAAATACAGGGCGATCCAGAGCGGATGCATTGTTTGTTTATTAATTAACCAATCGCAGCTAAGATTACAAGCATCAACAACTAGCGATGCACCTAATAAAATAAAATTCACGTCCCACCCGGGATCACCGTGTATTGACGTTTTAGGGGGGGAGGGGTTGAAATATTAACGACGTTTTTAGGGGAGAGGGGTATGAAATGGACTTAGAATATTTCCTATTAAGGGACTTAGAATAATTTAAAGTATGAGTAAGCACAAGAACTTAGAATACTTTAGGTTTATGGACTTAGGATAATTTATATTTTGGGATTTATTGTAATTTCGATCTTAGGTTTTATAATAATTAGGGAATATACGTTAAAACGTTATAAGTGAACATGATTCATGATCGTTGGTTGTGTGAAAACACAAACCAGTTATAAGTTTTTTTCATTTTTTGTTAAATTCAGGGGTAGTTTTATCCATTTTTGCCCCCGTATAGGAGTCAGTAAATTAAATAAAAGTTAAAATAGGATAAAACTTTTTCAAATGCAAGATCAAAAGAAAAATAAAGAAAAAAACTCACATTGTATTTTTCCGATTTTATCTTACCCTGGAGATATTTTTCAACACCAATAGTTAGCTCTAATATTCCTTTATCGATACAGAATAAAAGAATAAATTCAATATTTAGCTAATTACTCTTAAAACGTGGCACTATTAATTTGATCATTTGTTCCAAAATATTCTGAAAAAACTCATAAGATGGAAAGTTTCTGCTGTATTTTCCTATTTTCTAACCCAGTAGGACCCCAAATTCGGATTCAGTGACATACAAAACCTACAGAAGACTTTTTTTCTTTCTCTGGTTGACGAATTCGGAAACCGTTACACCTCATTCTGACTTGTGTAATATTATTTTGCTAATTATGTTAATTGAGGGGTATTAGAGTTCAGAGTAATTTTTTTGTTGTTGGTGAATTATAGAAAAAGGACGTGATAACAAAGTTTCGCCAACAAAAGTTTGGTTGAAATCTTTTCAGCAAACAAATAATAAGGTTTTAAAATAAGGGGCGGATTTTTCGTGTACTTTTTGGCTAATACTTAAAAATTTTAACTATGCTTAACATTTTTTTACGTCTTATTTAAACATTATTATTGAACTCAATCTAATCAAAGCTTTTAAAATCCCTAAATTAAAAAATTACTGAAACTCTTTTTTTGCTTTTTTCTAACATGATCAGCTTCGCTCTACCCGTCTTTGACGGTATCTAGTACTAAAAGATGCGGTTTTTAAAAAAGCTTTACTATACTATCATTACAAAAAATATATTCTTCAGCGAAAAAAGGGCACATTTTTTATTTAAATAATTAACTTCCATTATTCAACACACTGTTTAAATTACTAAACTTTAAAAATATACTCATATATGGTACAGTTAAAACATTTAAAATATGCACTAACTAGTTAATGTATGCTTTATATAATACGACCCGTTAAAGAATTAATTTTATAAGAACTGTAAACTTAAAATAGCTAGAGTATACAATGTATACATTAACGAAAGACAGGGCATTAAAGCATAAATCAATGATCTTTGTTGAATTTAATCAAATTTTTTTAAATTTATTATTCAACCATGTTTCAAACCCATTCCTAGCTATAAGGCACCTCTATGCTTCAGGTTATGTTAAGTTAGCCTGGAATAGAGGCGCCCTTAAATTTTATAATAACTTTTTAAATAATACTTAAGTGCCCCCCCTCTCTTAACCCAACCGCTTACCCAAAATGGCGCTGAAGTTGTTGCCTAAAAAAAATTTCGAATTGTCAAATTTGCCGATGTTGCCCGTTTTGGAACTTTTTTTCGGAGCTGAACAGCTCGGATCGGTGCCCATTCTTATAAAACGTAAATACTGTACTCATTGAATATTATGAAGAAAACAGGCTCTGTAGGCAGAAGGTCTATGATCTAGGCCACGCTACTCAAAACTGAAGTTCTCCCTGAAAAAGTGGTTCCAGTTTTGAGAGTACTAGGCACCAGATGTTTAATGTGGGGCGAGTTTAGTCGGTAAACAAGTTAGGCATGGAGTCCGACATAATCTAGGGTCCGGCCCTGGATATGCGTAACGCATTCTCACCCAGGCGTATGTAAAAATTACATACGCCAGCCCTGCTCGCATGCAACAACAAAAAAAAAAAATACTGTACTCAATAAATTTTAAGTACTGTATTTACGTGTTTTTTAGGCATTAACTTCAGCGCAATCACTTCGCAAGCAAAAAATGAGAAACTAAAAAAAAATTTTGTATGAGTAAATAAAAAAACTATAAATAAATCTTTTTATTATTTAATAAACTTTTTGAGAAAATTATTCATAACAATTACGTTATTTTTACTAAAAACTCAAAGACCCACCTTTAACGGTTAACCCACCTTTAACGGTCAGCGTATAGATAATATATACTGTCGGTCCCTAGGAATAAGATCGTTATTAAAATACTATTAAAACACTATGCAATTATTATTTTATTCATCTTAATAGAAAATGACTAAAATTTGGCAACTTGATATCGACATTCAAAAAAAAAAAAAATAAATAAAAAATTACATTGTATTTTTAAGAGGCCCTATAAGTTCTTCTAAGACCTTTTCAAGCCTTTTAATGCATTTTGAGACTTTTAAAGATCTTAAGAGACCTTTAGAGGCTATTTATCTTTTTAGACCTTTTATAATTTATAATTATCACCTTTACTAGATGTTAAGAAGATGCTAAGACAAAATTCTGATTCCCTGAACCCGAGTTGTTACAATTCCCTAAACTTGAATTATTCTAAGTTCCTAAATCTGGATTGTTATAAATCCCATTTGACCCTCCCGCCCCTCTTCAATAAGACACTTTTTACTTTCTTTAATTCGTTGTTATATAATTATTTATTTATGAATTAATTTAATGCTGTTAATGCAAACACTATTAAATTTTTATAAATTATTCTACATTAACTCAATAAATTATTTATAAACTTTTAATTAATTTAATCACCAGAATCATAAATTACATTGTTTACCGTATTGTGCTTATGTATACATATTTTTTGTAAATGTGCATCTCTACGAAAAAATCCTTTTTATGAGCACCAAAAATGAAGAAAAAAAAATTTACGAGGCCGCGTCTGCCACCATGATTTTCTGGTAGTTTGAACCCTACAGAATGCAAAAAAAAGCGTGAACACGAAATCGGCGATGGATGCCAAAAAGATTTTGCCACTTTTATGTCAAAAACCGTGTTTTTCGTATCTGAGCTATCCCAAATTTTCAAAATAACTTTTTAGGTAAATAAAATTTTTACCTGATTGCCAGGGAAAAATCACTCCAGAAGAAAAAAAAACTTTTCTTTTTCCGATGAAATTTAGCCAAGTTATCGCCAATTTAAGATTTTACTCAAATTTGTCTTAAAAAAGATTGAAGTTCTATATTGAAAAATGCCTGTTTCTGAACTTTAAACATGCATTACTTGCTTGAATTTCATCGTAAAATAATAATTTTTTTTTTTAAATCGATGTATTTTTTCCTGGCAGTTCATTTCTTTATGAAAAAAAAAATCATTTTTATGTACCAAATTTCAATTTTTAGGTCAAAAGCCTTTGAAAACTGTAAATAGCAAAATTTACTTAACACAATTTTTGACCTAAAAATTGAAATTTGGTCAATAAAAACGATTTCTTTCTTAAAGAAATGAATACTCAGGAAAAAATGCGAATAATGCATATTATTGCTGAAGTTTGTCGTAAAAATGATTGAAATTCTATGGAAAAAAGCCTGTTTCTGAACTTAAAATATGCATTACTAGTTTGTTACTTACAGTTTTCAAAGGCTTTTGATCTAAAAATTGAAATTTGGTACATAAAAATGATTTTTTTTTTTCATAAAGAAAAGAACTTCCAGGGAAAAATACATCGATTTAAAAAAAAAATTATTATTTTACGATGAAATTCAAGCGAGTAATGCAATACAACATTCAAATAAAATTTTTTCTTACACTGAAAAAAAAATCCGCTTGCCGCAAGCGGAATTATTCCGCTTGCGGCAAGCGGAATTCCGCTTGCGGCTAGCGGAATTCCGCTTGTGGCTAGCGGAATTTTTTTTTCTTTGCAAACAATTGCAAATGACTTGAAACGTAAAGAAAATTAAAAAAAAACATTTTTTCTTTTCTTTTTCCAAAATTTTCTCAAATCTCGTCATACCGAAATACGCATATCCCAAGTAAGCGGGAAAAAATTTTTTTTTTAATTTTCTTTACGTTTCAAGTCATTTGCAATCGTTTGACGAGAAAAAAAATTCCGCTTGCTACAAGCGGAATTCCGCTTGCCGCAAGCGGATTTTTTTTTCAGTGTACAAAAGTATTAATTATTTTTTAATGTTATAGTCATAAATTTTTAATAAATTATTATACTTATGTAAATTAACATTCATCACATATCTAAATAATTATATAAGTTTAAAAAGTATTAAAATTTAATTTTATTTTCTAAAGACTAAAGTAGTTGAATAAAAACCACAGCAAATGTGAATATAATTATGAACTTGTCCTTTGAAAGTTGGTAAATAGCAGTAATAGTAAAAAGACAAAAAAGAATTGCACTAGGGTAGAAGACTAAATTTCTTGTTAATTTTCCACTTATTTGTACTCAATAGTAGTTACATAGGATGAAAAAAGATCAAGTTACAAATTTGAATTTTGATATAAATGTGAAAAAATCGTAATATTTTTGAACTTTTGGATACTTCTTTTTTAAAAATTAGTACATTTTTTTGAAAAAATATTAAATTTGATTACACGCAAATATACGTTCAAATAAATAAAATTAAAAAAATTAGTTTATATAAATTGCTACCATCTTACACCCTGGAAAATATAATATTAATTGAATTTTAAATTCAACGAAATATAAAATACGTAAAAAAAGATTATATAAATGATTTCAAAGTGAAATTAATGCATAACATATAAAATTTACGTAATTGTTTATATTGAGTAAAGATAATTTAGAGCATATTTTTTTATAAAAATAATAATTATTAATATATTCATATTCCCAAAAAGGGCCTAATTATGGTTTTAAAGGTTGTGAGAAATAGAAGATTATTTGTCTGGAAAGGTCGTTTACATTTTCTTAATCAATTAATCCAACAGATGTTAAATATAAATAATATAAACTTAAAAAAATACATATATTTGAATTATAAATTAATTAAATAAATATATGTGAATTTTAAAAGTCTTTCACGATTATATAACTATGAATAAAACTATTTTATTTTATCCTCATTGCAAAAATTAACGCAAAAAGAAGAAAGAAAAATTATGTAAACATTAAAAAATAAATAAAATAGTGCAATCACATTTTTAATGTTTTTTTTCTAATACAAAGTCTAGGGGACAAAATTTTAATAATTTTCGAGACGGAAAATTCTGTTAAACCATTGACACTGAGGTTCCTCGAAGAATATAATAGTATATTTTTACCCATGGCCACAAAAGTAGAGAATGGCCCAAATCGCACGTAAATTACCGTCCGAGGCGAAGCCGAGGATGGTAAACTGCGATTTGGGGCATCCTTTTTTTGTGGCCAAGGACAAAACATAATTTTTCTTGCTCAGTGTCGAGAAAATGCGTTTTTTCGAATAGCGCAGCGGCCAGAAAACACGCACTTTCTGGACACTAACAAGAAAAAATATTTTTGCTTCAACTAGAACTACATCCATGGAAAAAAAATAGTTATTACATCTAAAAATAAAAATATAATATAGTCAAGGAAAGGGGATAAAATCTGGTAGCAGTAATTATACGCAAGTCAGATCAACTTGAAACCTTTTGCAATTTGTTAAGAAAGGTGTCTAGTTCAGAAGTAAACAACTTCCGTTGGTTGCCAAAAGGGTGGAGGGCGGGGGGGGGGGGTAAATTTCTTTTTGCAAAAATTTTGGGATAAAATTGTATACAAATTTAGGTATCCGATCTTGAATAACAACTAATTTCTCAAAACTAATACTTCTATAATTATAAAAATATTAGGTATATTACATCTAAAAATAAAAAAAATAATTGAGTTACATTATTTTTTTGACGGCAAAAATTTTGAGACAAAAATTTTCAAAAAATTAATCATACATCCGAGATATTGAGTAAATATGAATTTTTTAAATTATATATGTCCAAAAACAAAAACTAAATAAATTTTTAATCCTTATTTATAAACCTAAAATAAATAAATTAAAACAGCAAATAAATTTTAGACATTAAATACTCTTAATTTAAAAAAAATCATTCCTCATGTTCAAATAATTTAAAGGTATTACGTAAAAAATAAGTTTCGTATCTTATTTTTCGTTATAATAAATAGAGTTAAGCTTATCAGTCTTTGCATCAATTACCTTTGGCTCTTATTTACAAACTTTTTTTCATATATTAATTATATACAATTAATAGTTACTGCTATGGTTAATACACTATAATTATTAAATAAAAAATAAATTTTTAATCAATTGCTCAAGAATAAAAATAATTTTTTTATGACTAATAATCTTTTTCTAAAATATTTACTTTGCATTTTTTTTCATTTATCAGCAAAATTAAAAATAAATTTGGAAAAGGATAATTATATTTGATTTACTGATTTTGAAAATAAGAATATAATTTTCAGAAAATTATTAAGTTGTAATATTAAGTGCATTAGTTGTAATATTAAGAGCATTAGTTTTTACAAAAGAAAACGCTTATTAACGGATTGACTAAAGTTGACTGGTAAACCAAATATTTATCGCATTATGGAATTTTACGTAAGTAAACTATCATACTTAAAAAAGAACTAACAATAAATGAATTTAAGATAAAATTAAAGAAGAATTTTTAATTCATCAATTTTAAGTACAATCGTACTCAATAATACACTATATAAATTACAATTTTTTTTATATAATTCCAAAAAGTTAACAGATTTTTAAGTTTTCAAACTCATGTTTGTTTAAACTCTGGTTTGCTAACACAAACCAGTTATAAGTTTTTTTAGTAAATCTCATAATTCCTTTGCAGAGACAAATTGGTATAAAAATTGGTTTCTCTTTCTACTTTGTCAAATCTCATTATATTGTTTACAATTAAGAAATTGTATAGAATTATTTTTGTATGCAGTTTTTTTTTTACAATACTATATACAATTTGTGTATAATCCTGATCAATTTTTTACGTGTATTTATCTAAAAAAAAGAATGTTTATAGGCCAATAAAATCCAAAATACTTAAAAGAAAGTGTGACTGATTATGAATTATTAGTTTACTTTTCATTACGTAAGCATGTAATTTTTTAAAATAATAACATTAAAATAGTAACATTGCATTACGAATTACACAACTCTTTTCTTATATAACTAATCTAAATAACAGAAGAAATAAATGTTACTAACTTACTTAATTTTATAAATATATTACACTATCATATATCGAGCACTATTTCACTGGGAAAAACTGCCCTTTATTTAAATAATTGCTGTCATGATAGTAAACATTTCTACACTGAAAAAAATTCCGGTTGTGACAACCAGAATTTTTTTTTGTTTTAAAGTAGTGTAAACGTCTGGAAAAATAAAGAAAATTTAAAAAAAATGAGTTATACCCATTTAAAACATAAACACAGAAAAAGATTTTTTCATCAAAAAAACAATTTTTTTTTAATACTTTTAAGTTTTATATTCTGTGTTACTAATTAAAGAAGAAAAAAAACTGGTTGCGTAGTCTTTTTTTTCAGCGTATGATTTTACAGAAACTTCCAAGGAAACGATAGTAAATTTACCATATGAGACTGTAAAATTGTGGGCAGTTTTTTTTTCTAAATTGAGTTCCCTAAAAGAAGCTCCTTCAAAGGTGTAGGTACAAATAATTTTAATTGGTTTAATTTTGCAGAATTATAAGCCATGCTTTATTTATATACTTTCAACAATCTTATTCTTACAAAATTTACAAACAAATGCAGAAATATTACAGGTATTAGTATAAGCCTATTTTTATTTATCAGATATAATTAATTTTATTTTATTTGATAAACAGTATTCAGTACCTGAAGATTTTAGTTCAACTAATGGATTAGAAAATAAACTTAAATATTGGAGAGAAGATTTAGGAATAAATCATTTGCATTTTCAATGGCATTTGATTTATTTTGTTTTTATTAAAAAACCATTGAATTATCGACGAGGAGAACTTTTTTTGCATTTTCATCAACAAATTATTTCAAGGTAAATACTAATATACGTTATTTAAGAATTAGTTAAAAAAAAAAATGATTTACTATTATTTGATTATATTTTGTGTGAAAAATGAATGAATGTGAGTTGAGAATTGCTTAAATTCAATAGAAAATTTGACACGCTTGGGGTAAGGTTAAGTGCAGCAAGAATGTACACGGCCAGGCTGGCTTCGCTTAAAAACTCAAGCATTTTCTTAAAAATTCAAGCAACAAATAAATTTTAAGCAAAGCAGCCTGTCCGTGTAACTAGGTAATACTAGCAATTTCAAGTGAATCTTTTCAACTTTAAATTAAAAAAAAATCATAGAATTATTTATTTAAATACATTCCACTCTAATTAAATGAAATTAATTTATTTCTACTAAGTAAAATCATAGAAAGTTTGGTTTTAACGAAAATATTTCATAGTCTGAATAAATTTAATCTAAAGCATGCGGTTTGAAAATGATTTATGCACATTCTGAATCATGGATCAACAACACAAAATACCCTACCCCATGTTAAAAACTTGGTACAGATTGTATATGATTTATGTACAGTATTTTATACAAAAAAATATATACACAAATAATTCTATACAATTTAATTGTATATGCAATTGTATACAAGCTAAAGAAATTTGCCCAAATAGAAAGAGAGGGATCAGAAAAAGAAAACAAATTTGACAATCATTAAAAATCTCGTTTTTTTTATTTTTAGGTTTTTGACTCCTAAATTCGTAAGGCAGCAAACCTGGAGAAGGAGCGTAAAACTGCCAATTTTTATTATCTTTTTCTGTATTTCTGAGTTCTCTCTTTCTATTTTGGCAAATCTCATTAGCTTGTATACAATTATATGTATACGATTAAATTATATATGATCATTTTTGTATACAATTTATAAACTAGTCATTAAATATGATTTTTTTATTAATTAAAATAATTATAAATTGGTTAATTTTCAACTAATAGTCACGTAACCAACGTAACAGTGTTTCGCCATAGTGTATCAGGTTGGCTCGTCAGTAGACTCCTAATAAACCTTATCTAGACACCGTTTAATTATTTAAAAAACAAATAGTATATTACGACCCATGGCCAGAAAAATAAAGAATGGCTCAAATCGCACGTAAATTACCTTCCGAGGCAAAGCCGAGGATGGTAAACTGCGATTTGGGTAATTCTTTGTTTATGGCCGAGGATTGTACAAAATTTTTCTGCGACTGTGGCGAGAAAATACGTCTTTGCCGGATGCACAGCGTCCGGGAAATACGTACTTTCGGGCCACAGTACAGAAAAAAATATTAAAAATATGAAATTTTTTTTATTTTTGAAATTTTGTGCAAGTACTTTACTCCAGTCAAAACGCGAGGGGGGGGGGGGGTATTTTCACTGGCCAACATAAGATTTGCTCTACTATATGTTTTTTGGGTCGCTGATCACGAAAATCAGGGTTATTTCCGGGAGATATTTTCGGAACACCTTTAAATTTGCAAAAACTACCTCCAAAAAGTGGTTTTTTTTATATATTAGCAAACTGAGTTTATAGATTTAGCCAAGAATTGGTCTTAGAGGGTTTCAAGAACTCAAACAAGAAGTGTTTCAAGGTTTCAAAGAATTTCAGGTAATTTTTAATGAGTAGTTAATATTTCACCCTCAAATTAGCATAAACAACCCTTAAAGAGGATGTTTTTGCTATTTCTGCACTTTGAGCGACCAAATTAAGTCCTAACGGGTCCTTTGGGCCGCTGATCAAGAATTTGAGGGAATTTTTTAATTGCATAAAATACATTTTCAAAGAAACATCAATCACCGAAATTCTTGATCAAGAAACAAAAAACCCATATGGACCAAATTTAGATACTGAAAGTGCAAAAATTGCAAATGCACCCCTTTTAGGAATTGGTTTTGCTTATTTTAGGGTAAATTTAATTTTTAATACAAAAATCCCCCAAACCCTTGATCAGCGACCCAAAAAAACCGTTGGAACTTAATTTGGTCGCTCAAACTGTGGAAATAGCAAAAACACTCCTTTTAGGGGTTGTTTTTGCTAAATTAAGGGTGAAATATTGATTATGCACAAAAAATTCTCCCAAATTCTTGATCAGCGACCCAAAAAAACCGTAGGACCTAATCTGGTCGCTCAAAGTGCGAAAATAGCAAAAACACCCCTTTTGAAGGGTAATTTTTGCTAATTTAAGAGTAAAATATTAATTATTCATTAAAAACTACCTTAAATTCTTGTTTAGCGATCCTAAAAACCCTCTAAGACCAATTCTTGGCTAAATCTATTAACTCAGTTTGCTAATATATCAAAAAAACCCCTTTTTGGGGGGTAGTTTTTGCAAATTTAAGGGTGTTCCGAAAATATCTGCCGGAAACAACTATGATCTTCGTGATCAGCGACCCAAAAAACATATAGTAGAGCAAATCTCATGTTGGCCAGTGAAAATACATCCTAAACCGCGTTTTGACTGAAGTACTTGCCTACTAAAAACGACTAAAAATGCTTCGCTTGTGTACACCGTTAGAAAGGAGAAGTTTTGTTTTCTCTTTCTAATTTAAATACAGCTGGAATTTTTATTCTATTAATTTTATAAAATTACATTCAGAGTTTTATTAAATTTAATAAGGCTAAAAATAACACGAACTGATAAATCAGTATCAAAAAATGTCATAGCCTTATTTTTGAAAATAAATTTTTATCAAAATTTGCTTATGTTAAAGCTTCTAAATAAAATAAATAAAATTTCTGGTAAACTTCATTACTCAATATTTTCATGTATAAACATGAAAATATAGAAATTTTATTTTTGGTGAAATTTTTATAAAATCTTTTGATAGATGATTGTTAAAGATATAAGAAGTTAAAATATAAATTTTAATTTTTGAAAATTTTAATTTAAGATACTGCAACATATATTATTTGTACTATCAGGTATGAAAATGAAAGATTATCAATTGGATTACCTCGCACAAAACCTTTAATTTTACGGGAACCTATTCCAGAAGCTTATTCTGCTAATTTCAACACAGCTATTGCTTCTAAATCTTACCATAGTCGACGAGAAAATATGTTATTAAAAGATATTAACAGAGATGATTACTATAGAAAAGCTGTTAGTATATCGAATATTGAAAAAGCTATTGAAATAATAAAAGATGCTATTAGTACTGATTCTGTAAAATATTCTAATGGTACTATAGGATCGTTACAAAATTTTGATGGCATTGACATTCTTGGAAATCTGATTGAATCGAATGAGAATTCGATTAATCTAAATTACTACGGCTCTGTACATAATGATTTGCATGCAGCAATAGGTTATATTCACGATCCTGACAAAAGTCGAATGGTAAGTTATTAATAATCATATAGTATTTATATGCCTTACTGGTTAATTTCTACACTGTTAAAAGTAACTTCTGTAAAAATATGAACAAAAAGTAGACCATGTATACCAATATTTTATACTCTTATACTCTTATATCTAATTCCATATAACTATAAATTATAAATTTCAAAATAATACATAATTATCCAAATTGTTTATCTTACAGTCTTACAGTACCTTAATTATTTATTATTAAAAAACTTTTATTTTCTTTTATAGTTATACAAAAAAATATTCATATTTATTTTTTTTATTTTATTTTTCATAAAACTAAACAACAACATAACTTAGATAAAAAGACTTAGATATCATTTTTTTTGCTCCTGCTCTTCAATATTTTCAGATTTTATTGAATCTTCTGAATACATATTTAAATTAAATATTCCATTAAAATAAGTTTGCTGATTTCTTTTTGGACAGTTTTTTTCTCTTCTGGATTTATTTTTATTCCAAAGCTTTATCGTAGTAAATGGATCCGAGTTTAGTAACTTTGGCATATTAAAAATAAATATTGATTTTCGGTATCAACTAACAGCCGATTACTCAATCCATTCATTAGTATATTACTAGCACTAATTAAACGCTCTATATCTGCACTATGAGGCTTTGCAACCATGATTCTAACCAATCTTTTAGTTAAATTTTTATAATTTTTACAAGAAGCTAAATAATTAATATTTCACTGAGTGATTGTTTTCTTAGTAATTCTATACTTTTAAAGTCCATAATTTCAGAGTATTCAAGATCCAAATCAGAAAGATTTAGAACACTTTTTGAATATCAGTTACTTTGCTTAATGATACAAAAGCACTTAAAACACTATTTATTTTATCGTCAAAAATTTTTCAAGACTTTGGCTAATTTCTATAAATATAGCAGTATTTTTTCTTATACATTGAGAAAAACGTAAAATAAAAATATGTTGATATTTAATTTATATATTTTAACATTTATTTAAATAAATGAAATATTTTATTTACGTATATAAATGTATTTATTTACGTAAAAAATTTATTTATTTAAATAAATTTATACAATATTTATTGTAAAGGGTGTATGCCCTTACAAGTCATAAAATGAATTTTAATATTTATTGATTTGTAAGCTTAAAATTTTTTCTTTTTTCTTAATCAGTTTTTAAAATAAAAAATGCAACAACATTTTGTTTAATCCTAATAATATTTACAGTTTATTTTTATAAAAAAAATTTTAGATTTTTTAACTGTAGAATATTTTTTTTATAAATATAAAATAAGTAAAATATTCAAAGACAGATAATAATTTATTAATTAAAAAGATAATAATGATTTAATCTTTTATGACGCGAGTCTTAACCTTTAAATATAAGTGCCTGCTTAATAATTCAATACTAAATAAGAAGACATAATACTTTTATCTTCAAACTATATTTGAAAAATATTGACTAATTTGCTGTAATGTCAATGTAAATGTAATTTGACACAGTTTGTTTAAATATTAAAAAAGTAATGTAGATTCATTGACACTAAAAAACAATGTTGCTTGACGTTACCTCTCTCACATAATTTCACATAATTTTGTAAATTAACGGCACATTACACGAATTAATTGACATAAAATCACTGACGATGAATTCTAAAACTACATGTAAAGTGCATTCACCAATTAATTGGGAAGAACGCGTGAGGTTACTTGATAAATAGACAATTACATATTACATATTCATATTTAATAAAATGACACAATAGTTTGTAAAAATAAAGAGTTGAAAGGCACATAATAAAGACGATGTTTAATGTGCTTTTCGTGTCGCAAGACTGATGCTGGTCAGTGAAGGGGTGGGTGGTTTAGGCGCACGATGATTTACATAAATTGTCAAATTAATGTATACCGCTTGCTTGACCACCGTCGATCTTGAGACTTGAGAAGCGCGAGAAATAATTGTATTTTAAACAATATTTGTAAACCTTAATACTCTGTGGGCGTGTATACAAATTCTAAAATATGCATCTTCTGTAGGATAAATATCAATATAAAATTCAATTTTTTTTAGAATATAAAATATTTTGTATAAAAAATCAAAAAAATTTATATTTTAGGACTGCACAAAATAGGTTTTAGTACTGCACTTGTTGTGTTGAACTCCACGTTGAAAAAATCACTGGTATGGAATATTTTATTAATAGTTATAAATAGTGATTATATGTTACAATCAGGATGTTAAAACTGTTATAAGTAAACATTTATCATGTTCGAAAAGAAAAACACACAAACCAGATATAAATTGTTTTTCTATTACAGAAGTCATTTTTTCATGACTCCTTTTAATTTCATTAATATAAAGACAGAAAAGTAACATCCCCAGTGCTGAGTCCTGAAGAACTCCAAGATTAACATTTAGTGGCATTGAACTTCATATTTTTGAAATAACTTGGAATTTCCTATTTTTAAGAGGGTGTTTCCGAGTTCAGCAAATCTTCTAAAATTATCTACAAAATCTTTACAAATTCAACGGATTATTTGACGGATTATTTAATACTTTAATACATAAAATAATTTCAATTCAGTCAAGCAAAAATCATTAATTTTAAATAATTTTTAAAAAAGCAAATTTTTAATCATAGCAGCAAAACAAAAGAATGGCCCAGATCGCACGTTAATAAAATTTCGAGGCAAAGTCAAACCTAGTAAATTGCAATCTAGGGCATTCTTTTTTTGCTCTTATGCATTTCATTCACAGTGGGAAGAAAACGCGTTTTTTTTTATCTCTTCGTGGGAAAATTTTCCTCACATTTTAAATTTGACTTGGGACTGTTAATACGCTGGGAAAAATGCCAGTAATAATAGTAAAAAAACTATTTTCATAATATTTTCATTATAACTTCAATAATACATTTGGTGCATAAGTGATGGAATTCTAATCAACTACACGGCCAAGCTGCTTTGCTTGAAAATTCAAGCAATCAATTAAATCAGATAAAAAAGACTGTAGGAAAGCTTAAATTTTGTTCCCCCTTTTTTTTTTTTAAGAGTTATTTGAATAAAAAAAATTTGGATTACCTGCTGTTTTACCTAATTGCCTATTTCTTTCATTTTTTAGTTATATAAATTTCTGGTTTAATACTTCTTTTATGTTATCCAGAGGGAATGGGAGGTCGGTAAATTAAAATGAAACAGAGTCATGTTTAAAAAAAATTCAATATTGATTTGTAGATAAATACTAAATTTTTAAATAATTATAATATTTGAAAAGCGTAGTAAATTTTTTATAACTATAGCAATAATAGCGCAACTGGTTGCGTGTTTCTCAAATAATTTAAATATTGAATTTAGAAATATTTGATATTTTTAGGAAACTCTTAGTTTTTTGGGACTTCCTGGTGTGGCCATGAGAGATCCAGTATTCTATCCGCTTCACGTATTTTTACATAAGGAATTACTTGATGCGTATGTGCGATCTTTGCCACCATATACAAAAAAACAGGTGATGTATATTTAAAAAAGTAGTAAAAAATGTAATAAATTTAATTATAATAACAATTTTTCATAAAGATGCATTTTTAGCTATCTTTTCCAGGAATATTTTTAAAAAAAATTGAAGTGATTACTCCTAATCAACCACCTAATACGTTGCATACATTTTGGACTAATCGAACCAACGTAACCGTGACTGCTGGGTTAGATTTTTTGGCTTCTCCAAATACCTCGATTCTAATGTCAATTAATCACCTTAATCACGACCCTTTTTATTATTCCATTATCATAAATAATAAAAATAATTATGATTGTGAGGGGACAATAAGGATTTTTTTAGCATCTAAAAGAGATGATTTTAATAACCAGTTAAAGTTTGATGACCAAAGGAAACTGATGATTGAAATGGATAAGTTTACCGTTTCCTGTAAAATTATTTGAACTTTTAAACTTGTTTTATTCATTGTCTAATTTCAAATGTAATTTAATACAATTTTCTATTTTGTCGATAGTAAAAAAAGGACTGAACACTATAAAAAGAACATCTTCAGAATCCAATGTTGCATCAGAATACGAAAATACTTTCAAAAACTTTGAAAACTATAGAAATCCTGATACAGAAAATTATTGTGGTTGTGGATGGCCTGAAAATATGATGATACCAAGAGGAAATGTAAATGGTCACGAAATGGATCTTTTTATTATGATAACTGACTACAAATATGACAAGGTATTATAAATTAAATTCATAAAATTTTTCTGAGTGAATAATTTTTATTCTTTGCAGGTTAATCAACACATTCCATCAAGTTGTCAATATGGTTTTAGCTTATGTGGATTAAAAGACTTAGCTTATCCGGATGCTAAAAATATGGGATTTCCATTTAATAGAATTTCTGAACCAAATGTTAAATATTTATCTGATTTTCTTTTACCAAACATGAAAACAACAGATTTAACAATAAAGTTTTTAAATATTACTAGAGATAGAAGAAAGTTAGATAGTCAATAAGTTATTTAAAATATATAAATTCCCTAGCAGTAGCATAGCTAATAATTTAACTCAAACTAATATAGATACATCTAATTGTGAATATTTATACCTTTATGAAACAAATTTCAGTGAGGTGTTACAGAACATATTTATAAAAATTTTAATAATAGTAAAGTAGTAATAGGCACTTTTATTGACCTAAAAAAAGCATTCGACACAGTTCAGCATGAAATTTTACTTGCAAAATTGGAAAAATATGGAATAAGGGATATTACTAATTTATTAATTAAAAATTATATTTTGAATAGACAGCATGCAGTTAAGAATAGAGATACAATAAGTGATTTTCTGACTATTAATATAGAAGTTCCGCAAGGGTAAATATTGGGGCCTTTACTTTTCCTAGTATATATTAATGATCTGTTAAAGTTATTGCCGCTAATTTTCTCTTATGCTGATGATACAGCAATATTCGCCATTGAAAATGATTGGACCAGGGCTCAAGCAGTGATGAATGAATATTTACCACTGGTTGGGGTCTGGTTCACTAATAATAAATTAACATTAAACCCTGAAAAAACAGTATACATAACTTTTGGTTCCTCTAAATCTAGCATCCCAATTGATGACTTATTCATATGAAGATAGAAAGGGTAAATACTGTAAAATACTTAGGAATATATCTGGATCAGTTTTTGAAGTGGGACTCCCATGTTAATTTTACTTTAAGAAGAATCAAATACCTAACTTTTGTATTCTATAAATTGAGATACCTTAATAGTTTCATTCTTAAAATGATATATGACTCTTTATTCTTAAGTATTGCCTCCTACGGAATTTCTCTCTGGGGGAGTGCTTACAATAATAGTCTAAGAATACTACAATCTTATCAAAACAAGATAACTAAATTTATAAGAAGAAATAGTGATCTCTTAAACTTCTAAAATATTAAACAACTATTCGTATTAAATTCATTAATTTTTTATTATGATGATTTTACGCAAAGATACACTCAATCATCCCTAAAATCCAGAAATAAAACTAAAAAAGTCTGTCTTTAGAAATAGTTATTTAATAGTGGCTATGAATACCTTCAATAGTCTACCTAAAAACTTAAAGAATTGCCAAAATAAGACACAAAATAAGCTTAAAAAAGTATTTAAAAGTCAGTTATTTGCTTAGTAGTAGTTTATCTAATGCTGTGGGATATAGCTAGCATCTTTTTGATTCATCTGATTGGTTGCAAATTTAAATTTAAATTTAAAATTTAATTGTTTCTTAGTTTTATAATGTTTTATATTTTACATTTTGTAATTATATTTACATATTGTTTGGCATTGTTTCTATATTTATTTAGTTTTAGTTTTGTTTTCAATTATATTTAAATTTTATTTTAATTTTTATATTTATAATTAAATTGTACTGCTTATCCCTGCACAGATTTTTTAAAAAAATCTCTAGGGTACAGCATTATTTTTTATATTATTTTTGTGTATGATATTTTGTAATATTTCCATAAAATTATGTAAGATGATGTATGTATATGTTTTGGGCAATAAATAATAATAATATTATTTTTTTATTAAACAAGTATATATGAGCATTTATTTTAAAATTGATACTTAACTCGAGCCTGGAATCGTAAATTTTTTTTTTGAGGGCACACCGGAACGACCCTTGTTTTTGTGAAGTTTGAACCCTCAGGAAGTCGAAAAAAGTCGTGAACAAGGATTCGGTGATAGGTGCCAAAAAGATTTTTTCACTTTTATGTCAGAAACCGTGTTTTTCGTATCTGAGCTACCCCAAATTTTTAAAATAACCTTTTAGGTAAATAAAATTTAAAAAAAATAGATAAAAAATCTGATTGCCAGGGAAAAACTACTCCAGAAGAGAAAAAAACTTTTTTTTTTCCGATGAAATTTAGCCAAGTTATCGTCAATTTAAGATTTTGCTCAAATTCGGGTTAAAAAAGATTGAAATTTTATTGAAAAAAGCCTGTTTCTGGACTTTAAAAATGCATTACTCGCTTGATTTACATCGTAAAATAATAATTTTTTTTTTAAAATCGATTAATTTTTCCCTGGCAATTCATTTCTTTAAGAAAAAAAATCATTTTTTATGACCAAATTTCAATTTTTAGGTCAAAAGCCTTTGAAAACTGTAAGTAGCAAGATTGACTTAATGCAGTTTTTGACCTAAAAATTGAAATTTGATCAATAAAAATGATTTTTTTCTTAAAGAAATGAATTGCCAGGGAAAAATTAATCGATTTAAAAAAAAAAATTATTATTTTACGATGAAAATCAAGCGAATAATGCATGTTTAAAGTTTAGAAACAGGCTTTTTTCAATAAAATTTCAATCTTTTTTAAGATAAATTTGAGCAAAATCTTAAATTGACGATAACTTGGCTAAATTTCATCGGAAAAAGATAAGTTTTTTTTTCTTCTGAAGTGGTTTTTCCCTGGCAATTAGATTTTCTTATCTATTTTTTAAAATTTTATTTGCCTAAAAAGTTATTTTAAAAATTTGGGGTAGCTCAGATATACGAAAAACACGGTTTCTGACATAAAAGTGAAAAAATCTTTTTGGCACCTATCACCGAATCCTTGTTCACGACTTTTTTCAACTTCCTGAGGGTTCAAACTTCACGAAAACAAGGGTCGTTCCGGTGTGCCCTCAAAAAAAAAATTTACGATTCCAGGCTCGAGTTAAGTATCAATTTTAAAATAAATGCTCATATACTTGCACGTTCTAATATAAAAATTTGAAAATTTTCTTTATTCTTATTAGGTAAATAAAAATAAAGACGATAAAAAATGGAACAAATTTAGAAATAATTTATTTATTTCGACGTTTCGAAAGCTCAGGCTTTCATTATCAAGAAATTCTGTAACAATTATAATTATAAATTTATAAGATATTGTTTCTAATTATACAGAATATTTTTAAAAAATTTTTAATTTTTACTTTTAATTATAACTTTTATAGAAATAAGTAACCAAACTATAAAATCATAGAAATATATAAAAAATAGTATACGTTATAAAACAGAGTCGACCGATATTTGTTTAGTAAAAATTAAAAATTTTTTTAAAATATTCTGTATAATTAGAAACAATATCTTATAAATTTATAATTATAATTGTTACAGAATTTCTTGATAATGAAAGCCTGAGCTTTCGAAACGTCGAAATAAATAAATTATTTCTAAATTTGTTCCATTTTTGATGGTCATTATTTTTATTTACCTAATAATAATAAAGAAAATTTTCAACAAAAAAAATAATAATATTATTATTTAAAAATAAAATTAATATAGTGAACTGCCTTCTTCGTAATTATATATAGTTTTTAATGTATTTAATTTATAAGTACTAAAAAATAAAAAATAAAACAATTTATTTATAATAAAAATAATTATATCTAATCTTTTTTTTAAAAGAATCTTCCTTATATATCTTTTTATCCAGCTAAAACTTATGGTTTTCCTGACTTATTTATCATTAAATACATATTTACACAGTAATTATAAATAATCGCTTTTAAGTAAAGATGTATATGCTTATAAGCATCTTTTTATGCAACCAAGCATAATATAATTAATTAATCGGTTAAACATTTTTTTTCCTTAATAGAAAGTAACTAATATTTGAATATATCTGTTGAATTTCCTTACTTGTGTATTCAAGCAGATATTAAAATAATTACGCTACCACGGGTAAAAATTGATTTTCTATTTTTATTTGAGTATATTTAAGTATATAAATATATAAATTTAATAATAAAAATAAATAAAAATGGTAATGATTTAATTAAAATATTTAATTTTTAATAATAAAATTGTATGTAACTGTCACGAGGTTTACACTAATATGATAGATTCTATCTCACCTGGGCCCAAGTTGGAATGAAGTGCCGCAGAAATCGGCCCAAATTGACAGTTATACGAAACATTTATTATGAAAACAATAAGATTATTTAAATGTCTCGACAGGTCATCGTACTCTGTCAGTTAGGGCTTCGCGATAATCAATATTTTCTTTTTGGCAAATTTGCGACCACAAAAAAATAATACTCAAAATAACTCAAAAATCCTGTATTATTAAGAAGGAAAAATTAGGTCTTTTAGGGGAAACACGTTAGTTTATATTATTTCTGGGTTTTCCAAAGATCAATTTTTTGTTTAAATAAAATATTTGACTGCGATTCAAGAATTATACATTAGAATTAATCTCATTTAGAAAGCAAATAATGATTTAAGTGAAAAATTCCATATGAATTTTGGGATCACTAAATAATAAATTATAGTCCGGGTATATCCGTGAAACCACCTCTACCTAATTATGAAAGGGGATAAATCGAGTGAAAACCGATTGCATTGTATTCAGGAGTATGTTAGGAACAAAGTCTCGGAAAGTAGAATATGGATAAATGAAAAGGGGGGATTTTCACCCCATTTTTTCACCCCATTTCCCCCACAAGTACAAGCTCATTTAAGAAACAACTTTTTTTTAATTTTAAGGAGTGCATATAGGTTTTTTGGGTCACGGAACCCAAAAATGATGTCAGAAATGATATTGGATGCATTGGGAGGGGGGGGTGAATTAGCCCATTTTTCACCCCTTTTACCCCAAAAATATCTAATTTTTATAAGAACGTTTATTTTTCATTTTTAAATGTCTCTATGGGTTTTTTGGGTCAGGGAATTCAAAAATTATGTCAGAAATGATATTGGATGCATTGCGGGGGGTGAATTAGCCCATTTTTCACCCCTTTTACCCCAAAAATATCTAATTTTTACAAAACCGTTTATTTTTCATTTTTAAATGTCTCTATGGGTTTTTTGGGTCACGGAACCCAAAAATGATGTCAGAAATGATATTGGATGCATTGGGGGGGGGGGGGGGTGAATTAGGCCATTTTTCACCCCTTTTACCCCAAAAATATCTAATTTTTACAAAAACGTTTATTTTTCATTTTTAAATGTCTCTATGGGTTTTTTGGGTCACGGAACCCAAAAATGATGTCAGAAATGATATTGGATGCATTGGGGGGGGGGGGGGGGTGAATTAGCCCATTTTTCACCCCTTTTACCCCAAAAATATCTAATTTTTATAAGAACGTTTATTTTTCATTTTGAAAATGAAAAATAAACATTTTTATAAAAATTAGTTATTTATGGGGTAAAAGGGGTGAAAAATGGGCTAATTCACCCCCCGCAATGCATCCAATATCATTTCTGACATAATTTTTGAATTCCCTGACCCAAAAAACCCATAGAGACATTTAAAAATGAAAAATAAACGTTCTTATAAAAATTAGATATTTTTGGGGTAAAAGGGGTGAAAAATGGCCTAATTCACCCCCCCCCCCAATGCATCCAATATCATTTCTGACATCATTTTTGGGTTCCGTGACCCAAAAAACCCATAGAGACATTTAAAAATGAAAAATAAACGTTTTTGTAAAAATTACATATTTTTGGGGTAAAAGGGGTGAAAAATGGGCTAATTCACCCCCCGCAATGCATCCAATATCATTTCTGACATAATTTTTGAATTCCCTGACCCAAAAAACCCATAGAGACATTTAAAAATGAAAAATAAACGTTCTTATAAAAATTAGATATTTTTGGGGTAAAAGGGGTGAAAAATGGGCTAATTCACCCCCCGCAATGCATCCAATATCATTTCTGACATAATTTTTGAATTCCCTGACCCAAAAAACCCATAGAGACATTTAAAAATGAAAAATAAACGTTCTTATAAAAATTAGATGTTTTTGGGGTAAAACGCGTGAAAAATGGGCTAATTCACCCCCCGCAATGCATCCAATATCATTTCTGACATAATTTTTGAATTCCCTGACCCAAAAAACCCATAGAGACATTTAAAAATGAAAAATAAACGTTCTTATAAAAATTAGATATTTTTGGGGTAAAAGGGGTGAAAAATGGGCTAATTCACCCCCCGCAATGCATCCAATATCATTTCTGACATAATTTTTGAATTCCCTGACCCAAAAAACCCATAGAGACATTTAAAAATGAAAAATAAACGTTCTTATAAAAATTAGATGTTTTTGGGGTAAAACGCGTGAAAAATGGGCTAATTCACCCCCCGCAATGCATCCAATATCATTTCTGACATAATTTTTGAATTCCCTGACCCAAAAAACCCATAGAGACATTTAAAAATGAAAAATAAACGTTCTTATAAAAATTAGATATTTTTGGGGTAAAAGGGGTGAAAAATGGGCTAATTCACCCCCCGCAATGCATCCAATATCATTTCTGACATAATTTTTGAATTCCCTGACCCAAAAAACCCATAGAGACATTTAAAAATGAAAAATAAACGTTCTTATAAAAATTAGATATTTTTGGGGTAAAAGGGGTGAAAAATGGCCTAATTCACCCCCCCCCCAATGCATCCAATATCATTTCTGACATCATTTTTGGGTTCCGTGACCCAAAAAACCCATAGAGACATTTAAAAATGAAAAATAAACGTTTTTGTAAAAATTACATATTTTTGGGGTAAAAGGGGTGAAAAATGGGCTAATTCACCCCCCGCAATGCATCCAATATCATTTCTGACATAATTTTTGAATTCCCTGACCCAAAAAACCCATAGAGACATTTAAAAATGAAAAATAAACGTTCTTATAAAAATTAGATATTTTTGGGGTAAAAGGGGTGAAAAATGGGCTAATTCACCCCCCGCAATGCATCCAATATCATTTCTGACATAATTTTTGAATTCCCTGACCCAAAAAACCCATAGAGACATTTAAAAATGAAAAATAAACGTTCTTATAAAAATTAGATGTTTTTGGGGTAAAACGCGTGAAAAATGGGCTAATTCACCCCCCGCAATGCATCCAATATCATTTCTGACATAATTTTTGAATTCCCTGACCCAAAAAACCCATAGAGACATTTAAAAATGAAAAATAAACGTTCTTATAAAAATTAGATATTTTTGGGGTAAAAGGGGTGAAAAATGGGCTAATTCACCCCCCGCAATGCATCCAATATCATTTCTGACATAATTTTTGAATTCCCTGACCCAAAAAACCCATAGAGACATTTAAAAATGAAAAATAAACGTTCTTATAAAAATTAGATGTTTTTGGGGTAAAACGCGTGAAAAATGGGCTAATTCACCCCCCCGCAATGCATCCAATATCATTTCTGACATAATTTTTGAATTCCCTGACCCAAAAAACCCATAGAGACATTTAAAAATGAAAAATAAACGTTCTTATAAAAATTAGATATTTTTGGGGTAAAAGGGGTGAAAAATGGGCTAATTCACCCCCCGCAATGCATCCAATATCATTTCTGACATAATTTTTGAATTCCCTGACCCAAAAAACCCATAGAGACATTTAAAAATGAAAAATAAACGTTCTTATAAAAATTAGATGTTTTTGGGGTAAAACGCGTGAAAAATGGGCTAATTCACCCCCCGCAATGCATCCAATATCATTTCTGACATAATTTTTGAATTCCGTGACCCAAAAAACCCATAGAGACATTTAAAAATGAAAAATAAACGTTCTTATAAAAATTAGATATTTTTGGGGTGAAAGGGGTGAAAAATGGGCTAATTCACCCCCCGCAATGTATCCAATTTCATTTCTGACATAATTTTTGAATTTCCTGACCCAAAAAACCCATAGTGACATTTGAAAATGAAAAATAAACGTTCTTATACAAATTAGATATTTTTGGGGTAAAAGGGGTGAAAAATGGGCTAATTCACCCCCCCCCCCCCAATGCATCCAATATCATTTCTGACATCATTTTTGGGTTCCGTGACCCAAAAAACCTATATGCACTCCTTAAAATTAAAAAAAAGTTGTTTCTTAAATGAGCTTGTACTTGTGGGGGAAATGGGGTGAAAAAATGGGGTGAAAATCCCCCCTTTTCATTTATCCATATTCTACTTTCCGGGACTTTGTTTCTAACATACTCCTGAATACAATGCAATCGGTTTTCACTCGATTTATCCCCTTTCATAATTAGGTAGAGGTTTGGCCTTTTTTTTCACAGATTTACCCGGACTATTATACGATGTTTAAAATGAAAAGATTGACTAAAACTAGTGAAAATTAGTAGAAAATTTTATAATTATATAATATTAGTATAGGCCTGGAGCATGGTTTTATTTGCGATTTTTTTTGGAAGTATGTCCATGTAATTTTTGTTTTTGGGGTCGCTGATTGCAAATCCGAAGTCCGTTTTGATCTAACGTGGTCCAATTTTGCGTAATTGCCCATTTTAGGTCATTTTTAACGTTTTTTTGCCATTTTTTGTTAAAATTTTAAATATATTACCATTTTTCTCACACTACACTAATGTTTTTTGGGTCTCTGTACCTAATTATCATATCTACTCATACAAAAAAAAATGGTAGCCCATAATAGGGATTCCTAGGCTCTTTTTCACGCTTTTTGGGCTAATTTTAGCTATTTTTATGAAATAATACCAATTACCAAAAAACAGCTTATAAGTGCCTATTATGGGCTATTGTACTGTTTTTAGATAAATTAAAAATAATATTCGTATTTAGCTACCTTAAAATACTCAAAAACCAGAAGCTGTAGATAAAAATTGGTATTATTTCATAAAAATAGCTAAAATTAGCCCAAAAAGCGTGAAAAAGAGCCTATGAATCCCTATTATGGGCTACCATTTTTTTTTGTATGCGTAGATATGATAATTAGGTACAGAGACCCAAAAAACATTAGTGTAGTGTGAGAAAAATGGTAATATATTAAAAATTTTAACAAAAAATGGCAAAATAACGTTAAAAATGACCTAAAATGGGCAATGACGCAAAATCGGACCACGTTAGGTCAAAGCGGACTTCGGATTTGTAATTAGCGACCCCAAAAACTAAAATTACCGTCGAAAAATTCCATGGACATACTTTCGAAAAAAATCGCAAATAAAACCATGCTCCAGGCCTATACTATATAGAATTGTATATTTTTACCTTTTAAAAAATTTTTTTTTTGAGATCTTGTAAGTTTGTATAGTGATATATATTGGTTCCTCATAGTGGAATATAATGTACTAATATATAGAATTATCGTTTTTACTAGGTAAAATAGACGATTAAAAATATTTTGTTAATTTCAATGAGGAACCATAGTGCCAATTACTTGGCAGCGTTTTTCAAATTTTCATTAATTTTACCCTTCCTAAAAATTTTTCTAAAAAATAACTTAAGGTTTCGCTAAAATTGAGTTAAAAAATATGATTATTTTCCGAAAAACGGTTGCCAATTTTAAGCAGCTTAAAAAATTTCATGTTCGCGGGTAAATTATCATTTATAATATAATAAAGTACAAGAAAATCGATGTGGGGTAAATTTTCCTTCATTTTTTAAAATTTATCAAAAATTACCCCCTCTAAAGCCTTTAATTTTTTAGAAATCGACATATATAAAGCATCCGATAGTTTTAAGGTAAAAATTTTACGTTTTAAGTATAAATTATTATACTTTTATATTTGAATAATAAAGTGAATATTTTTATTAAATCAGTGGTTTTTTGTTCTTTTAATATTCGAAGTATTTACTTCATCGCAATTTTTTTTTCCAAAATAAAATTTTTTACCTCTCAAATTTTTGTAAATACGCTTACTGTAAATTCTTTGAATTATCTAAAAAAGTTGTTCTCAGTGGACTACGTCGAGAATCGCGAAGACGTGTCAGATTACGTTTTAAAGCCCTGAACCAGAACTTCCTCGGCTACTTCATACCTATTTTCGGCACTCGGCAGCATTTCAAGGTTTCAAATAACATCCAACAAAGAAAACTAGCTGTCAAATCACAACCAGGCAACCTAGAGCCGTGAAAATTGAACAATAATCATATTTTTACACACCAAACACAGTTCAGTCAGTATTTTTTGAATTCAAGACATCGACCTCAGACTTGGGTAAAATAACTAAGAACTACACATATAGAGCCTTGAATTTAGTATAAATTATATTTAAATTTAAAATTATAAATAACAGATAAAAAGAAATTACTTTTTAATTTTTTGTTATTAAAATTTTTATACATACCAAAATGATAATTATACAAATGATTAAATAATAATTAATTAATAATTAAATATAATTAATTAAGAATTATACAAATGATAATTACACATGTGCGACTGAGACTTTAATCTTCTATGGTCGCACATTTTAAACTGGCAACTAAAGAACCTCTTCTCTCTCGAGAAAGAAATTTTTTCGTTGTTTTGGAAGAAAGATGACTTAGTCAAGCAACTTTCTAGATTAGGCCTACGAATTGAGCTACTGAGTATTTAAAATTATTTATATTAAAAATTTTATTAAGTAAAAAATAATTCTTTTTAGCTTTTAAATATTTATAATATTTAAATAAAAGATACCTAGCCAAATACAATAAATAAATATACTGTTATTTATGAAAAATTTTTCATTGTAAGTATTCAAATAATACGGGAAAAAATTAAAATATGACGTCCTTATCATAAATTATATCTTTAATCTTAAGCTAACTAATTTATGAACATTAATAAATATTTTGCTGCAAGTAGTTGCTTTGTTTTTATATTTTGGGTTTTTCCACATAAATATTTCACAAAAATCAATATTTGTTAAAAAAGCCGGATTTTAACACAATCTTAATGCATGGAACATGTTTACTACAACTGAGGGCTGGGTATAATGCATAAATGTTACGAAATATTCGTATTTGATTTGTTATTTTTATTATTTGTAATTAAAACCCCAAATTATTCTGATTCCCTAAATCCATTTTATTCTAATTCTCTAAATTGAAATTATGCAAAGTCCCGTTTGACCCCCCCACTTCTTAAATCGGACACTTTTGACCACCCCTTAATTTTCAGATTTCTAAGGTACCCCCTCCCTATAAACATGTTCCATGTTAAAAACTTGCAGCCGGGTTGTACAAACACAACCTAACCCAAGTAAAAAAATTAATCAGTATTATATACAAATCAAACATACAGCATTGTATAAAAAAAAACTGTATACAAAAATCCTAGAAACCTAAAATTAAAAAAAAAGTATCTATATTTTCTAATTTTTCCAATATGTTTTATTTCAAATCTGAAATCTTCTTATTAGTTTTAATTATGCTTCTTTTTTTGCTTATTTTTTTACAATTGTTTAATGTTACCAAGCAACGATTTAATTAATAAAAAAAAACATTTAACTCTATTGCGCTGCTTGGTGACATTAAAAACAATGGTCTAAAAAAAATTAGTTGATCGCGTGAAGTCAAATTAACCGGTCGCATCCTGCTAATATAAATTTTTTAACTTATAATTTTTGCAAAAGATTTATTTATTTAATAGATTTTTTTTTGTTTTTAAGAGTGATTAAAATATTTTCTGAAAAAAAAGATGCCTAATTTAATTGTGTTTCTAAAAAAACCTAAAATATATAAAATGTTATGTTTAAGAAAAAAAAATGTAGAAAAATAAATACGAATTTTAAATGTACAAATTATTAGTAAACAAAATAGTGGTGTGCACAAATTAAGACTTGGAAGAATTTTTTTATAAGTGTGTTTCGAAATCAATTTGTGAATTAAAGTCTTTGAAAATATGTGATGCATAAAAGAAACTTTTGTAAAACTAGATACCGTCAACGACGGGTAGAGCGAAGCTGATCATATTTAAAATAGTTTAAATAATTTTTAAATTTTTGGGTTTTACAAGCCTTGCTCAGATTGAGCTTAAATATCAATATTTAACGTGTAAATCAGACGTAAAATTCATTAATAATAATTATTATAACTCGTTTTATAATGCACTTCACCGCAAAAATAAAGTTTTTGACATTTTCTGAGTTTTATAATTAAAAAAGGATGTTCGATACATTCGTAACACCAAATAACTCAAAATTCTAATGCATCAGTTTATTACGTTGAAAAAACAGGCCGAAACGCCTGTATTTATTCCAGCAGGCCTTCTGGGCCTAGAAACGAAGGATTTAATGTTATTAAATAGGATTTTTTGATAAATTTCACAGGAATTCTGCAACCTTTCTAATTAACCAAAATACTTCAGGTTGGCACCATTTTTTTGTGTAAGCGTCACTTTTTATGCCCCAAAAACTGCAATTTTTTATCACAAATTCTCATACCTTTATAGTCCATTAAATCCCATAATGACCAATTTTTCAATTGCTCCCAAAAATGCAATTTTTGAAAACAAAGGCTTTTAGATCTCAACATTTTTGAAATGCGTCAAATTTCGATTTTTGATTTTTTGGCATATAAGCACGTTTTGGGACCTCAGGAAGCTAAAAAACCGGTTTTTAAAAAAAGTATGTGTGTGTGTGTGTGTGTGTGTGTGTGTGTGTGTGTGTAACCGATGAAATTTGAATCAAGAATTAAGAATTTTCAAAAATTTTTTCATTTTTTCATTATAATTTCTTTAATACCTCATTTATTTCCATGAAAGTACTTATATTTAGAAGTATGATTTTTACTCGAAAAATTTTCGCCACAAAAAAATACAAAAATTACCAAATTTTTTTTCTCTTTCGACGTAGCACTTAATTTATTTCTATGAGAGTACTAGTTTTAGAAAGTTCGTTTATAGTAACTTTTTGGATCTGATACCGAATTTTTTCAAAATTTTTTTCTGAAATTCAAAAAAACATAACAATTAAAAAAACTGCAATATTTTTTTTTTTTTTTTGGGTGTAATATTTCATTTAGTTCCATGAAAGTACTAATATTTGAAAATATGGTTTTTATTCGATATCTCGAATCTGATAATTAATTTTTTTTTTAATTTGTTTCAAAATTTTTGATCAATAAAAAAAACTTTTTAAAGTTAATAGAAATGTATGTATGATTGCATTCTTGTAATCGGTGATATCTGTGGCAGAGGAACCTTAGTGCCAGCTAGTTGGCAGGGTATTTTATATTCTCTTGTTTGATTTGCTTGAGTTGTTTTTGAGTTATGGTTTTACAAAGATAGAGATCAAAATAGACACTTTTTGAAAAATCAAATTTGGGAGTTTATAAATTATTATATCTCGCTAATAAATAATTGAAGAGAGGTAGGAAAGAAATTTTTGTAAACCTGGAGCCAATACAAATTTTTTGAGACCTAAACCCTTTTCTCTATAGAAAATTGCAATTTTGGCATCAAATAATTGGTCATTTTTGGCAGAAAATGGGTATTTGGGCTGTTGATAATAACAGTAAGAGAATTATATAAAATAATAGGCACAACCAGTATTTGATTTCTTAATGAGGTTGCAGCGTTCTATTAAAAATTACCAAAGAACCCTATTTAAAAATGTCAAACTCTGTGTTTCTATAGTCCAAGAAGGCTTAATGGCATGAACAGAAGGTGGTTGTCATGTTTTTTCAACAAAATAAATTATCTATAACCATTTTGTATTATTTGGAGTTCCAAAATTATTAAACTCCCCTCCTAAATACAAATTTTGTTCTTTAAAAGTATTTTTAAATTCATTTAATCTAAGTCTTTCATGGCCAAAATACGGTTAAGTAGTTACCAAAATTTTATTTAAAAAAGAAGCAAATAAAAATAATCTTTTATCATGTAAAAGTTTTTTTTTCAGTTTCGGAGATAGTATAAACTTTTTGTACTTAGCCCTCATAGTCCAATTACGATTTTTGACGTTTAAGTCTTAATAGTTTCTTAATTTTTCTTTAAAAAATGTAATTAGTTAGTTATTTTTGACCCTTCTTCTGAAACATTGCAAAAATGAACCCTTAAAATCGGGTAGTTTTTGTTGTTTTCAGGGTGTTGTCATAATAATAGCCTAGTTTCTTATACTATCAAATTTTCGTTGGTTTTAGTTTTTAGTGCAAGTTTTCATTCATTTCCGTCAGTTGTAAATTTTTCATGACCAATTTTAAAAGAAATCTCTCACCGATAGAATCTAAAAATCAAGTACCTTAAGTTGCTGCGAAAATTGCAATTATATTAATTTTATATTTTATTTATTTAATAAAACTATAGCCTTTAGCACTTTTATACAAAAGTTTAAACTAATTAAAAAAATCCGTTGTCAACCAGCTACTTCAGAAGCATTAAGAACATCAGTTTGTAATCAATTCTCATATATATTCAACGATAATGGAATTCCGCATAGAATGCATGTGGATAAAACTACATTTTCTTTGAACCAGGTTTAGTCCAATACAATATAATCTTAAGATTTAAAATATTTTATTTGCATACTTAACGCCATCATATCATAAGCTCCAATTTTATTATTATTAACTGTCTTTGAATACTTAATTAATTTTACAATACTGATAAGCAACTTGTCGATTTTTTTTAGTGGCCAACTTTGACCCAAAATATTGAGTTTGCAGTTGTTTTGATCGCAAATTTGACATAAGATTCTGAAAGTTGAGATTTTATTACATGGGGATATACATTTTGAAATACATAAATTTTGGTTTTGAAATTAATTTAGTGTACAATAACAAAACTACACGTAGGTAGATAAGCTCTTGGGCGTCAAACGTGTAATTAAATAAAATGTCGATTAATGAATAATTAATAAAACTATATCTAGTGTTCTTTTGCATTTTTATGATATTTCACTGATGCAAAGCTTATGCAAAAGCTATGAAATTTATCGCGCGGATAACATTTAGAAGGTTTTTCACCTGTATGAAGCAAAAGTACAAGAATAATCATGCCTTTAGAAATACCAGATTGGGCCCAAAAACAATAGGTGTCATTAACTCGATAAAATAAACTCAGTTTTAAAAAATGAAAGCATTCCGTTTGATCGTTTTGGCTATATCGTGTCCGAAAGGTGTCGATTTTTGCATCCATTAAGGTAGAGCTTCGCTCTATAATAAATTACTAGATACCGTCAAAGACGGGTAGAGCGAAGCTGATCATGTTAGAAAAAAGCAAGAAAAGAGTTTCAGTAATTTTTTAATTTAGGGATTTTAAAAGTTTTGATTAGATTGAGTTCAATAATAATGTTTAAATAAGACGTAAAAAAATGTTAAGCATAGTTAAAATTTTTAAGTATTGGCCAAAAATTACACGAAAAATCCGCCTCTTATTTTTTTTTTTGTAGGGTATCCCAAGGAGGCTTAAGCCTGTGCTGGGGCAGTTGCGGAGCAGCCGACTTTAAGATGTTAACTGAACTTGTATTCACCTGAACACTGTCAATAATTAACCAATTATTCATTAGTTATTCATTGACAATATCCGTGACATAGGAAAACTGCAGAAAACCTATGCCAAGAACAGCCGGATACATGTTTTCTACATAGTATTCGATTTTTCTTTTAAACACTATGCCGAAAACACGATCCTCACCAGACAGCGTATATAACGTCAGTACGAACTCTACACGAGAATCCGAGACGGTCACCCATTCGGATATCAACCGCGCTCATCTTTGCTTAACTTTGTAAGCAAACGTATAGAGTTTATGCTACCGCGCTACGAAGCTGGTTTTTTGAAACCTTATTATTTGTTTGCTGAAAAGATTTCAACCAAACTTTTGTTGGCGGAACTTTGTTATTACGTCCTTTTTCTATAATTCACCAACAACAAAAAAGTTACTCTGAACTCTAATACCCCTCAATTAACATAATTACCAAAATAATATTATACACAAGTCAGAATGTGGTGTAACGGTTTCGGAATTCGTCAACCAGAGAAAGAAAAAGTCTTCTGTAGGTTTTGTATGTCGCTGAATCCGAATTTGGGGTCCTACTAGGTTAGAAAATAGGAAAATACAGCAGAAACATTCCATCTTGAGTTTTTTCACAATATTTTGGAACTAATGATCAAATTAATAGTGTCACATTTTAAGAGTAATTAACTAAATATTGAATTTATTCTTTTATTCTGTATCAATAAAGGAATATTAGAGCTAACTATTGGTGTTGAAAAATATCTCCAGGGTAAGATAAAATCGGAAAAATACAATGTGAGTTTTTTTCTTTATTTTTCTTATAATCTTGCATTTGAAAAAGTTTTATCCTATTTTAACTTTTATTTAATTTACTGACGGGGGGAAAAACGGATAAAACTATCCCTGAATTTAACAAAAAATGAAAAAAACTTATCACTGGTTTGTGTTTTCACACAACCAACGATCATGAATCATGTTAACTTATAACGTTTTAACGTATATTCTCTAATTATTATAAGTCCTAAGATCGAAATTACAATAAATTCCAAAATATAAATTATCCTAAGTCCATAAACCTAAAGTATTCTAAGTTCTTGTGCTTACTCCCACTTTAAATTATTCTAAGTCCCTTAATCGGAAATATTCTAAGTCCATTTCATACCCTTCTCCCCTAAAAACGTCGTTAATATTTCAACCCCTCTCCCCCTAAAACGTCAATACACGGTGATCCCGGGTGGGACGTGAATTTTATTGAAATGATTAATTTTTAAATTATCTCAAAAATTGCAATTTTAGACAAAAATGTGTTTTATAGGTCTTAACAATTTTCTAAAAGCTTTTTTCTAAAAATTCTTTATTTGTCCTTTAGAATTATTTGTTTGCAAAACATTATTACCTTTCTAATTTTTTATATTAAATTCTCTTCTTTACAGTCAGTAAATTGAATGCCCATTTTTGTCCCAAAATGATCAATTTTTCAATTTGCTGCAAAAATCGTAGTTTTAACATTGAACATGTTTCTAAGGAGGGGTAATCTGTGAATCTGAAAATCAAGTGGGGTCAAATGTCAAAAATCATTTGGGGTTAGGAACTTAAAATATTTTATATTTAGGGACTTTGAATAATTTACTTTGAGAGGCTTAGAAAAATTCAAGTTTAGGGACTTAAAATATTCCGGGTTTAGAGACTTCTAATAATTTGAGTTGAGGGACTTAAAATATTTTACATTTAAGGACTTAAAATAATACAGGTTTACAGAATCTAAATAATTTGGGTTTAGAATCTTAATATCTAGTAACGGTGATAATTACAAGTTATAAGAATAGCGATTTTATTGTAATGTTGTTTATCATTTATGTATTATAACTAGTCCTTTTTAGAGGTTTAGTTTTCACGTCCTATAATTAGTCTTATAGTCCAATTAGAGCTTGTAATTATTAAATCCCAATATTTTCTTACCCTTTCTTCAAAAAAGGCAGTTAATTAGATAATTTTAGCTCTGCTTTCAAAATATTGCAAAAAAACTAAAATGGGGTAGTTTTTGTTGATTTCATGTCCTCTACTTCTCAGCCACTTGTACCGCAGATTGCGTATTTCAGAATCAAAGCATACCTACTTTTGTATTCTAATTTTTTTGGTCGCGAGTTCTAGAAAAAGTTAACCAATTTTTGGAAAAAAAACTGAAATTATGACACCCCGGATTAGACTAGATTTTTATATTAGGCCAAAACATACTGAATTTATATTCTAAATTTTTTGGTATTTTGGCTCTGGAAGGGCATGTCGGGCTATTGAAGACCCGCCGTTTATTCACGCTCTTAGTTTATAGTTTACATGATTTTGAGCTCGGATAAAGGTCTTCAATGGTCCGATATGTCTCTCCAGAATTAATATACCGAAAAATGTCAAATATAAACTTATTATGTTTTGGTCTTAGTTAAAAACCTAGCCTATTCCGGGGTTTCATACTTACTTTTAGTTTTTTTTTTTAAATTGGCCATTTTTGTGTACTCATAACTTTTTTCAAAACACGTGGCCGAAAAAATTAGAATACGAAAGTGTATGTATTTAGGTCTTGAATATCTCTGTGCCAAAATTTAGCTGTGTAATACTTATACGCACTTATTACCAGGTTCCTAATCTCTTTTTTATTTAATAAAATTACGCTATTTAAAAAAATCAGTTTTTAAACAACCGGTTTTATTTCAATGAAGTAACCTTCAGAAGAATTAAAAACTTATTAGTTATTAGTTTCAAATCAATTTTTCAAACTGATCAATGCATAAGAATAAAAAAATTCAATGATAATGGAATTATACATAGAATGCATACGGATGGAGTTGCATATTATTTGAACTAGGTTTAGTCCAAAAATATATATCTAATATTAATATTTGAAATTTTACGTTTAGATTTCTTTTTGAATACTAAATTAATTTTAAAACCAATATTTATGTAAAATTCCAAAAAATATTCCTAAAAACAAATAATCTAATGCAACTTGTTTTTCGAAATTTTTTCTAATTCTTCATCCGCCATTTTCAAATTAAGAAAAATCATGCAAAAAAAATGTGTCCTAAAACATATCCAAAAAATGAAAATTTTATTATTCTTCATTAAATATACCTTTTTTTGATGCTATTTACAATACTGATAAGCAGCGTGTCGATTTTTTTTAGTATCCAACTTTTACCCTAAATAATGAGTTTCCGGTTAATTTTATAGAAAGTTTGAAATCAAATTCTGAGAATAGAGACTTTTTAACAAATGGATACATTTTTAGAAAAATAGATTTTGGTTTTAAAATTAATTTAGAAGTCGTAGATAGGCTCTTGGGCGTTAAATGTTTAATTCAATAAAATTTGGATTAATTAATAAATAATAAAAATCTTAAAGAATTATAAAAAAGCTAAGGCTTTTTTATTTCAGGCACGATCACATATTTATTGAGTATTTTCTCTTTAATAACGTTGATGGGATCCACGCCCTCATAAATTGAAAACTATTATTTATTATTATACACCAAAGCAACAAAAGCATGTAGAGGCATCGGAATGACCTTGGGACCAAATTCCTCCATAAATTGAAGAATTTGAAGACTTTTTCGTTTTTTAACCTGATGAATTTTTAAGGCACGATTTCATCTATGTATTGCATACACAGGGTTATCGTGCCTAAAAAATAAATTTCAATTAATTTAGTTATTTTCTGGTTATTTTAGATCATTAACCACATTTCGGATGTATTAAATTCAAAACCAATTCACTTTTTACCATTTTTATTATTTTTTAATAATTTTTTTTGATATCTGAAATCAGTTTTTAGGACATTTCTCTGCAAGTACTTGATGAAATCACTTGAAATTGAAAACCCTACAACTAGATCTTATTTCAAAAAATTTGGTTTAAGGGATTTTTGATTCATCGAGTAGGTTCTGTGATCTTGAGGATACACTTTCTCGAACATACATCCCTACACACAGCAAGGCAATATAAGCATTTAGAGGCATCGGAATGACCTGGGGACCAAATTTCTCCACGAATTGGACAATTTAGAAATTTTTCCGTTTTTTGACCTGACAAACTTATAAGACACGATTTCATCTATGTATTGCATACATAGGGTGATCGTGCCTAAAAATATAAGAATCTTGTGTTATTTTGCATTTTTATGATATTTCAATGGTGCAAAGTTTATGCAAAAGCTATGAAATTTATCGCGCGGATAACATTTAGAAGGTTTTTCACCTGTATGAAGCAAAAGTACAAGAATAAACATGCCTTTAGAAATAGCAGATTGGGCCCAAAAACAATAGGTGTCATTAACTCGATAAAATAAACTCAGTTTTAAAAAATGAAAGCATTCTGTTTGATCGTTTTGGCTATATCGTGTCCGAAAGGTGTCGATTTTTGCATCCATTAAGGTAGAGCTTCGCTCTATAATAATTAGAAGATAAAAAATTTAATATTTTTGTAAAAAAAAAACGCGTTTAAAACTAATAAGAAGATTACATATTTGAAATAAAACATATTGGAAAAATAAGAAAATATGGATGTGTTTTTTTAATTTTTGATTTCTAGGATTCATGAAACCGTCAAATCCAGAGCTAGAGCGTAAAATTGTAGATTTTTATTTTATATTTCTATTAACATGGAACGAGTTCATTAGATGGGGTATTTGAAAAAGTTTGGTTTTCTAGAAGGGGGGTAAAATACATATTGACGTTTTTAGGAAGGGGAAGGGACTTAGAATATTTTCGATTTAGGGACCATTGATGCAGAAGTACCTAAAGAACTTTGGAGCAGAAGTACCTTAAGGCCTTTGGTGCAAAAGTACCTAGGGACATTTGGTGCAGAAGTTTTAAAGAATTTATAGTAAAAATGAATAAAAAATAAATTCATATTATTTAAAAAACAATAATAATTAGAAAATTTAATTAATTTTGTTCACTTTGATGTCTAAGCAGCATGATTTCTATAATAACAATTTAAATATAATTATTTGGAAATAAATATTGATATTATGAACACAATATAAGTGAATATGTTCCATGCTCGTTGGTTGTGTAGTTACACAAACTGGTTATAAATTTTTTTTTCTAACTTCTCACTTCCCATTTGGGAAAATCTCAGTAGATTGTATTTGTATATAATTGAAAAATTGTATAGAATCATTTTTGTATACAGTTTTTTTGTATACAATGCTATATACAATTTGTATATAACCCTGATTAATTTTTTTACATGACAAATGTTTACTACAGCTGAAGGCTGGGTATAATGCATAAATGTTACGCAAAATTACAATTCGATTTGCTATTTTTAGAATTTGTAATTATGGATGTTAAGATTCTAAACTCAAATTATTCTGATTCCCTAAATCCGTATTATTCTATTATTATTAGTCTCTTAACCCGAGTTATTACAAGTACCTAAAAATAGATTAGTAAGTCCCCCATTCCGTATTATTTAAAGTCCTTAAATCGAAATTATTTTAAGACCCTTAATTTGGATTATTCTAAATCTTTAAATTGAAATTATTCTAAGTTGACTCCTTATAAACATGTTCCATGTTAAAAAAATGGTTTAATTTATCCAAAATATACAAAAATTTGAATTAAATTAATTTCTCATACTTGTATACCAGTACCAATGTAGTTGCTTGCGAATTTACTTTATTTGAATTGATACATTATTAGTTTAAGAGTTTAATTAATTATCAATAAAAAAAAATAAATACAAATAAAAATTTTTCACACAAAAACTGTTTTTTAGGTTTGCCTAAAACTTTTGTATTTTTTAACATAAAAATAGTCTGAAATTCAAGAAAAATTGCATTCTTTATTCAACACCATTCCTTTCCCACGACTAATTTCACTGATCTTTATATTTAATTTCTTTGGATTAAAAGCAAGTACTGGTACCAGGTTCACTAGTAATTTCGATATTACATTATTCATTCTGTTAAGTAGTTAATAAGATAAATTATTATTCAATGAATGATTCCAATAGAAATAGTTTATTTACGACTCGTGTCTAGAAAAGTAAAGAATGGCCCAAATCGCACGTAAATTAGTTCCGGAGGCGAAGCTAATGATGGTAAACTGCGATTTGGGGCATTCTTTATTTATAGACAAGGGCCGTATAAAGGGCCCTTTGAACAGAAAAAAAAATTCTTTTTTTGAGAGAAAAGTTGTTATCTATTAAATTCTTATCTTTTTTTTTATCTGTTTTATAAATTGGGCATAATTTAAAATTTACTTTATTTTCTTTATACCTTTATGATAAAATTACAGATTGTTAAAATGAATTACCTGCAGATTATTTTAATTTGTTTTTTATTTATACTCCGGCAAGAATTATTACCAATTACAGGAATATTACAGGTAATTTACAACTTTTTTAATTTAAATTATTCTTAGCAATTGATATTACATTTTATTTACTACAATTAGTTATGATTAATTAAATTGCTATTATGAATAACAAAGATGATTTTTAATCGTATTTACGTATGCTTCATTTTTACATCTTCATAGAATCATATAAGGCATGAAATTTTTATCGTTTTTATCAAGCAAACCAGGTTATACTAATAATCATAACTATTTGTTAAACAAGGGATAAAATATTGGTTTCGGCTTTGCATGCAGTTGTATGCACAAGCGAGCGTAGCGTGCGAGTGCAGACAGCATGCAAAAATCGAAGCCCATAATTTGTCCCATGTTCTAAAATATAGTTTTACATATAATGGGCAAAAAAGCCGTCTCCCTAGGGTAGAAAATAGGTTTTTTTTGCCCTAGATATGTAAATAGCATTTACATGTCTCATAAATATTTATTAAGAAACATTTTTTTTTTACAGAAAGAATTCATAATTCCACAAAATTTTAGCGAAACTAATGGCTTAGAACATAAACTTGCTTACTGGAGAGAAGATTTGGGGATTAATCGTTTTCACTTGCATTGGCATGGAATTTATCATTTTAGACTTAAAAAACCATCCAAAAGTAGACGAGGAGAACTATTTTATTATTTTCATCAACAAATTATGGCTAGGTAATTGATAAATTTATCCTGTTAACATAAGTTTTTAGGTTTTTATTCAGATTCTAATCATTTATGATTTTTATTTTGATGACTGCGTCAATTAATAACACTTTCTTTACATTGAACTAATATAAAATATAAAAGCGTATCGTACAAGGGGAAGTTTTTGGCACCCTTAAGAAAATTTAAAATTAAACTATTGATATTTTAAAATATTATGCAAATACATGGATAAAAAGTTTTTAAATGTTCTTGAGAAGTTAATTATTAATTAAATACCGACCCTGGTAATTTCCAAAATTTATTTTTTGTAAAACCTAATTTTTAAGGTCCAAATCCCTAAAAAACTCGCCTCCAAGTATATTAGAGAAATGGATATTATAAATGGATATAAATATTCTTGTGGAAAAATTATTTGAGTCTTCAAAAAATAGTTTTTTAAGACTTTTAATACAATAAAATTATTAGGACCACGTTTTAAGAATTTTTAAAAGCATGGGTCTTGTTGGTCCCAGCTCAGCCTATCGCTTGACTGCCTAATTGAGACTATTGAAAAATGTAGTTTTTGGGTACGTGGTTCCTTTGATTCCCCTTTCCATGAGCATTTTTCATGAAAAAGGTCGTAGACAAGTTATCAAAACAATTCCCATGACTACATTTTAAAAATTGATTACCGTTAGGTAATTAGAAAAATTTTATTTTTAAGATGACTAAATAACAATTAATATTTTGTAATTTTATCTTGTTAAATAAAAATTTTAAAGGTATAGACCCAAAAGTTTCTTATAATTATTTTGTTTTTCAACTTTAGGCATTGAAACATTTGTATTTTGATAGTCAATACATTGGAAACTCTAAAGCCTACAAGATAAAAATAAAAATTAAGGTCATCTAGAAAATTTGATTTCTTAAATTATTCTTAAAAATAAAAAAAAATTATTTACTAATTAATTAAAATATAATGCAAATCTATCATCACATAATTATTATACATTCTGATGTTATTTATGAATTTGTTTATTATGTAACTTCACAATTTTTTATTCATTTTCCAATTTTGAAAAGTATATTTGTATGCTTTTCTTAAATTAGAATTGGGTAGCTTAATTCAACGTATTTATAAAAATTTCTAATTATTCTAATTGTAAGTAACGTAATTTTTATTTAAAAGGAATAATAAAAAAAATTTTTTTTGTTTATTTTAGATACGCAAATGAAAGATTATCAATTGGTTTGCCTCGTATAAAACCTTTGAATTTAAGAGAACCAATTCCAGAAAGTTATTATAACTATTTAAATAATACAATTGCTTCTAAATTCTATCCAAGTCGACGAGCAAATATGTTACTTAACGATATAAAAAGAGATGAATATTATCGAGATCTTGTTCGTATTTCAGATATTGAAATGCAAATTGAAAGAATAAAAGAAGCTATTCGCACAGATTCCATAAAATATTCTAATGGCAGCATAGGATCATTACGAAATTTTGATGGTATTGATATTCTTGGAAATCTGATTGAATCGACTGAGGATTCAGTTAATCCAAATTATTACGGCTCTATACATAATGATTTGCATGCAGCATTAGGTTTTATTCACGATGCTAAGAATAGTCTTTCGGTAAATCAATGAAATTTATAAATAATTATTACTCTATAATGTTTCAGGTATGCTTAAACTCTGTGCGATTATTACGGTACTTTTCTAACTAAACGGAATGCAGTATACTATTAGATAATGTATTTATTTTTTTGGTCAGATTTTTTTTTGCATTTTTTAGTATGCGTGGCGTCCGGAAAATATGTCCTTTCTCTTCACTGACAAGAAAATTTTTTTTTTTTGTAATTGTTTGAGCATAAGAAAAAAAATTTCCACAAGTGTAAATTCGCTAGCCGCAAACGGGTTTATTTTTCAGTATCTCAAACTACGATACAAACTCTCAGACGTGTTTTCTCGCCACAGACACAGGAAAAATTTATAAGGCCCTTGTTCATAAATAAAGAATGCCCCAAATCGCTTTTCACCATCCTCGGTTTCGCCTCGGAAGGTAATTTGCGTGCGATTTGGACCATTCTTTACTTTTCTGGACTAGAGCTGTAAATATACTATTTTAATAATATTATATGTGAAATATCATATTATATATGAAAATCCACCAAAAGATTGCCCTTAAGTGTACAACCTTTTGAAAAAAAAAAATTTTCACGCATACCTTGCTAATACATTTTTTTGTGTTCTTTAGATTATATATAGTCATGAAAAGGTGATGAACAGAAAAAATGTTGCGTGTACAATAGTTTTTTTTCAATTGGAAGGCTCAAAATCACGTTTTTTCGATATTTGAAAAAAACCAATTTTTGAAAGTTTTTTTTAATCAACTAAAATCATTATAAACGATAAATTTATGTTTTTTCACTTGTATTGTACTAATAAATTACTAAAAAAAAGCATTTTTCTAAAAAAATGATACAAATTTTTAATTATTAGCGTCTTAAGGGGGCTCAAAAGTTAAAAAAAGGGGTTTTAAAAAATAAAGATTGCTTATTTAGCTTTTACAACTTTTTTAAGTGGAATTATTATTAAAAGGTAATAATAAAAAGTTAAATAAAATAAAATTTATTAATTATGAGCTTTAGAAATCACCTAAAACAGCTGAAAACAACTCCAAAGTTAAATTAACCAATTTTGGATCATTTTTAAAATAACAAAATCAGTCTTGTTTTTAATGATTTTCATTATTTCTAATTTTTTTACAGGTTTTTTTATTATTTACTTTAATTTTACATATTTTGAAATGTTATTTTTCAGTTGAAAATAATTTTTCTTTTAATTTTCAACGTCTTAGAGCAGTTCAAATGTTAAATATTGGGTTTTTTAAAAATTCATGAAATTGGGAATTTTCTAGCAGATTAAAATGATGTTATAAACTGGACTAAAAGACGTATATTACTTAGTAGTTTTTCCCGTAAAATTCGAACTCACTATTTATTTTAACATTTTACTACGATTTACAGGAGAGAAATTCCTTTTCTTTAGTTTTTTAGGGTACCAATTATGAGCGAACCAATTTTTAAAAGTTTCACAGTCTTCAAGACAAAATTTTCTGAATAATATTTGCAATTTTTACTTATATATTTTTTCCTCAGGAATTCGATGAAACTACTAGTTTTTTCATCTGGGGTTTTCCTTAGCCTTAAGGATGATAACTACCAAGCTGGGGATAGAAGACATAAAAAACTATTACTCTCTCTTTCTATCATATTAATATAGAAGCGAGAACCTTGCGCGCGCACAACTATACGATAGCATTGTTAAATAAATAAAATTTTCGTTAAAAACAAACCACCCTAGTCTAAAATAAATTGAATAATTATATTCTACGATATGTTTTTTATATGTTATAATTTTTTTATCAAAAACTGTACTCAAAAAATACTTTAATTTTTTATTGTAAAATGTCGTCCCATAAGAATCACGTGTATAAGATGCTCGGAGAAGCAAAATTATTTTTAATTATTTAATAATGAAAGAGTCACCCTAGGATCTTCTAATTTTAAATATGTATTTTTTAATATGCTTTCTTGTTATATACCAACTTTTATTAAAATCTGTACTCAAACAAAAAAGGTGAGCAACATCCTTAAAATCTTATGTTTCTATTTTTACTGGTTTTGTCCAGTCTTATATATTTGGCATTAGTAGCCCATTTGATCCTCAAGGGTTTTAAGTATTTAAAATTATTTTTAATAAATAAATAGACGGAAATTACTGCTCAGTGAAATTGTTTGGTTTTCTGATAAAAATTCACTGACTTATAAAATTTTTTAATTATTGGACTTCAAATAACGTGAAATTGAGATCATAGGAGAATTATTGCAAAATATTTAATTAACGATAACTCGTGTATTAAAACACAAAAGGATTTAGCCTTTTTATCGAGTAGTTTTTCCCTGACTATTTATTTATTAAAAATAATTTTAAATACTTAAAACCCTTCAAATGGGCTACTAATGCAAAATATTTAAGAGTGGACAAAACCAGTAAAAATAGAAACATAAGATTTTAAGGCTAAGGAAAACCCCAGATGAAAAAACTAGTGGTTTCATCGAATTCTCGAGGAAAAAATATATAAGTAAATATTGCAAATATTATTCAGAAAATTTTTTCTTGAAGACTTCGAAACTTTTAAAAATTGGTTCGCTCATAATTGGTACCCTAAAAAACTAAAGAAAAGGAATTTTTCTCCTGTAAATCGTAGTAAAATGTTAAAATAAATAGTGAGTTCGAATTTTACGAGAAAAACTACTAAGTATTATACGTCTTTTAGTCCAGTTTATAACTTCATTTGAATCTGCTAGAAAATTCCCAATTTTATGAATTTTTAAAAAACCCAATATTTAACATCTGAACTGCTCTAAGACGTTGAAAATTAAAAGAAAAATTATTTTCAACAGAAAAATAACATTTCAAAATATGTAAAATTAAAGTAAATAATAAAAAAACCTGTAAAAAAATTAGAAATAATGAAAATCATTAAAAACAAGACTGATCTTGTTATTTTAAAAATGATCCAAAATTGGTTAATTTAACTTTGGAGTTGTTTTCAGCTGTTTTAGGTGATTTCTAAAGCTCATAATTAATAAATTTTATTTTATTTAACTTTTTATTATTACATTTTAATAATAATTCCACTTAAAAAAGTTGTAAAAGCTAAATAAGCAATCTTTATTTTTTAAAACCCCTTTTTTTAACTTTTGAGCCCCCTTAAGGGGGTAGACCTAATTGGAACTTTTTCGTAATCGATTTTCTGTTTTTATTTTTTTTGGGTTCGAAAATATCTTAAAAATATGGAAAAAAATTTTTATAAAGATATCTTGAATAATAAGAAAGTTATAGACGATGAAGCGAGACACCGCGAAAGGCGTAAGATACAGTATTCTAAACTTTAAACGCGTTTTTCTCGAAACAACGTTTTTTGATTTGTGTGCACGATAACTCAAAAAATAATTAAGATATCTTTCTAATTTTTTGGCTACATTTTTAAAATACAATTATCTTCTGGATTGATGGAAGGGTTTTTCTAAAAAATGTCCAAATTTTTTTTTCTTTTAAAAAAACATGTGAAAAAAATTGCAATTTTTGAAAAAAATTAAATAATTTTCACAATTTTCCATTTTCCGAATTTTGAATCCATCAATCCAGAAGAAAAATTTTTCCCAAACATAATTAATTTGGTTTCGTGTGTTTCTGAACAATTTGGAGACCGGAATCCTGCACACAGTGAAATGTGAGGCCCAACTTTGAGGACCTCTACTCGGCGCCATTTTGAAAAAATTAAAAAAAAAAAATAAAAAAAATGTTTAGCAACTTATAATCTAATAAAGTGCCAACTTTGAAAAAATTATCTCAATTATTTCTACCCGAAAACCTATCCAGAAAACCACACCTTTTTTCTATCTCCAATTAGGTCTACTCCCTTAAGACGCTAATAATTAAAAATTTGTATCATTTTTTTAGAAAAATGCTTTTTTTTAGTAATTTATTAGTACAATACAAGTGAAAAAACATAAATTTATCGTTTATAATGATTTTAGTTGATTAAAAAAAACTTTCAAAAATTGGTTTTTTTCAAATATCGAAAAAACGTGATTTTGAGCCTTCCAATTGAAAAAAAACTATTGTACACGCAACATTTTTTCTGTTCATCACCTTTTCGTGACTAAATAAGATCTAAAGAACACAAAAAAACGTATTAGCAAGGTGTGCGTGAAAAATTTTTTTTTTCAAAAGGTTGAATACTTAAAGGCAATCTTTTGGTGAATTTTCTCATGTATATAACTGTGTCCTCTTGTATCCATTTAAACTTATTAGCAAAGAGTTTAATCTTACATTTTTCAGGTTGCAATCTAAAGCACAGAAGTGATCATTTACAATCGTACCTTTTTGCAGAATTTCAAAAATTAGAAATTCGAAAAACCTCAAATAAACAAATAATTAAAACACAGAATGCATGATGAAAATTGGTAAATGATCATAATTTTACCTCTACAATTTTGGAAAAAATTTTTTATATTTATTTAATATTTTAATATTTATTTTTCAATAATATGAAAATCCATTTAAAAAGAAAGTTACACAAATATTCGGAAATATAAATTCCCATTCTTTGGTTCTTTAGATTTATTCTGTTTTATGAATTTGTAAATAAATTGATTCATTTAAATATTTAAAAAAAACTTCTGATTCTTCTAATTCTGACTTTTATTTAATTTTTAAAATAAAAATTTATCATTATGATTCGTCAAATAAATTTTTTGTATTTTGAAATTCTGTCAGATCCCACAGTTGTAAATTAGCACTTCTGGGCTTCGGATGGTGCCCATTTTTCAATTAAAAAATTACAAAAATGTTATTTCTAAATATTTGAAAATTCACAGGAAAGTTTTGGTATTCTGTATTTACCTTGTACGGCAATTAGAGATCCAGTATTCTATACACTTCATGCTTTTATACATAAGACACTGCTTGAAGAGTACTATCGTTATTTACCTGCGTACTCAGAAACAGAGGTAACACATCTTTGTAAAAAATATAATTAGAATATCTAACTTAGAAATCTAAGTTTCAATTAATTAAATAGAATTTATATTTTTTAGCTTGGTTTTAAAGGAGTATTCGTTGAAAAAGTGCAAGTCATTACTCCTAGTCAAAATCCTAATACGTTGAATACTTTTTGGACTAAAACCAGTGCCTATGTTAGAGGAGGACTGGATTTTATGGTTAAAAATGAATCAATTTTAATAACAACTACTCATCTTAATAATGACCCCTTTTATTATTCTATAGTCATAAACAATAAAAACGATTATGATTGTAAGGGGACGGTAAGAATTTTTTTAGGACCAAAAAAGGAAGATTTTAATTTAGATTATAACAATCAAAGACAGCTAATGATGGAAATGGATAAATTCACCGTTTCTTGTAAGGCTAATCAAAGCTTTATTTTTAATTTTAATCTATGATAGCATTATCAGCAAATAAATTTGTCAATTATTTTTAGTAAAAAAAGGAATTAATAATATCAAAAGAAAATCGTCAGATTCAAACATAGCATCTTCTTATGAGAAAACTTTAAAAGTTTTCAATATACCGACATTTATAGGTGTGGATGATCATTGTGGTTGTGGATGGCCTGAGCATATGATTATACCAAAAGGGAATGAAAACGGACATCCGATGGAACTTTTTGTTATGATCTCAGATTATGAATTTGACAAAGTAATTTTACTTCCTCTTAGATCTTCTAACATATGTTTTTAAAAAAAATAATTTTTAATACTTTTATAGGTAGATCAACCTGAACCCAAAAAATGCCATGACGGTATAAGCCTATGTGGACTAGATGGATTAGCATATCCTGATGCTAGACACATGGGATTTCCTTTTAATAGAATGACAAAACCAGATATTAAAAATTTATCTGATTTTCTATTACCCAACATGAAGACAACAGATGTTTCTATTGTATTTTCTAATATTACGAGAAATAGAAGAAATTTTGATGAGTATTCATAAATATTTATCTTAATAGTGTAAACTAAAAGTCAGAGATTAATTTAAAAAACAGTTGACAAATATGTCTTTTAAAATCGTAGAAGATCATTTATTATTAAAGGTGTTTTAAGTTATATATAGTTTAATTGTAATATAGGGTATTTTTTATGTGTGAAAAAAATTTGTTAATGCTAGCTAAACTTATCTATGCAGATTTTGGTCTAAAATAGAAATAAATTATTATTAAAAAATTTATTATAAATATTATTTAATTAAAACATTACATACACATCCACTTAGCGTTACTGTGCACAGTAGATAATATGTGTGCTAAGTGTGCGATCTATATGTGACAGGTATGTTTCTTTTTAACAAAGAGACTAATAAGTAGGATTTGTTAGGTTGATAAAACATCCGCTGCATTTATAGCACTATTGTATAAACCTAAGCATGTGCTCTCCGTATTTTAAGATAGGATTTATAAGGTTATCTTTCAAATAACACAATCTGCTAGTGGGCTTCAATTATTGTGTGTAAAGGTCTATACTTCATTTCCTGGAACCAATTGGGGATGCAAATACTGTAGAGAAAATGACGCAAACGTCTCATATATTTGTCTGAGTAGGCTTCCCCTTACAAAATAATTAAATACATAAATGTATGAAATTAATAAATAAAAAATTTAAGACAAACAATTACAAGGAAAATAATAATGAAGGAATTTCCATCCTAATAAAAAATATAATACCTTACAAGTAATATCGCAGATAATAAAAATGCGCTATATACCTAATGTAGAACTCTGTTTTGAAAACATTTTTTATATTTTTTAGTGAATTAGTTCAGTGAATTTTTTTAACTGTTATTAATGTTTTTGAGATCGCTGAATGCAAACATGATATTCGCTTTTACAAAAAATGTTCCTTTTGCCCACTATAGGAATTTTCAGGTTATATTTTTCCTTTTATTAAGTAATTAAAATATTTTAAAATTAAATGAAATAATAAGCTTTGTCTAGCAACACAAAGTGACATGGCATTCTTATGTACACATTGTTGCTAGGAATCAAATGCAAAAAGATGATTATGTACAGCAACTTTAAATGAGTTAAGAGATGGAAGAAACCTAATTTCTGCAGGTAAGGAGTTCCAAGGTCTAGTGCCTTTGTACCAAAATGTGTTGTTCTCACAATCTTTATAGTATTAGGTTTAGTTTTTATCCCTTGCATTTTCTTTTGGAATGTGCTTGATAGAAGATTCACTCAGTCTTGTGTATATATATCATGTGTGCATGTGTGTATTACACAGAGAAAAATAACTGTTAAATATAACCAAAATTGTTGGTTATGTTTACATTATAAGGTTTTGTTATTTTCTGTTCAAATATTTTGTAAATACAGGCTTCCCTCCTTATACGCGGGGGTTACGTTCCAAAAAAGTGCCGCGTATAAGGAAACCGCGTATAAAAAGACATTACTCTTATGGAAAAGGAGGGGTTAGGTTCAAAAATTTTTTATGTTGGGAAAAAATTTTATGGACAAACATTTTTTAGTCACCAATTTTTATTTAGAAAAAAAATCTGTTATACGGGATTGTTTTATTTTTTTTTGGTAATCTTTATATAAATCTAAATAAATTTGAAGTGCCAAATCACAACTGTGTTTAAAATTTAAACTGCGCGTCATGATGGGATCAGTATTGGCAAAAAAACTTTTCTTTCTTTCTTTTTTACAGGTGATTTTTTTTTATTTGGTGCCATAATTTGAAAAAAAAAAAAAAAAAAAAATAGAATTTATGTAACTTGATAAAAATTTGGTTATATTTTTGTAAATAAAAACAAAAACAATCGAAAAAAAATTCAAATTTAAAAATTGAAACCGCGTATACGGGGGGAAATAAGCGCGTATAAGGCGGGAGTGCCACAATTGGAAAACCGCGTATAAGGAGGGACTCCTGTATAACCATGTTTATAGTTAGAATTACAATATTCTAACTTCATATTTGTAAAATTTACAAAATTTTTTTGTTCTTAAAACTAACCCCGTTTTACTAAAATTAAACTTGCAAAATATACAAAATATTTTTCTCCGTGTATGAGAGGCGACCTCTGAAACCAGTATTTTGGCTGCGGAGCAACAAGTTAGTGCTCCGGCAATCATCACTAATGCTATATCGGCTTTTCATTAATAAAAGTTATTAAAATGCACTAGTGCTCAATTTTCATTATTTATTTAATATCACAATATTTCCTGCATTATTCATCATAAGCAACATTTTGGCACCCCTTGGAGCAAATTGAACTCCACGCAAGAGAGGAAAGTTATATTTTTTCCTTGACAGCCACGTGCTAAACAACAATTTGAAAGTGCGTAGGTGAATTTGTTAAGTGGAATTAATTGGCGATAATGGTGCTATTTGTGCTTAACAAATATCTTTATGTTTAATAATAAGAAGATTTTTGATTAAAATTTAGAATATAATATAGGTAGATCTTTTTCTTAAGCAAAATTTATTGAGATTCGGGGGTAGTATTCACTGGTTATTGCTTGATCATGACCAAAAACATCCATGGATCTTGCCATATCAAGGTCCATTTCCTAAATTATTAGTAGAGCATTGCCACAAAACCATGTAGCACGGAGGAGTTAGGCTAACTCTCTCTACATTGCGCCAAGAATTTTGGGTAGTCAAGGCTAGAAATTTCGTTAGAAGCTGTGTTCATAAGTGTAATATTTATTGTCGTTATGGCTCTAATCTCGCTATCCAAAAGATGGGAATACTTTCTGCTTCAAAAGTAATAATACCAGATAAACCGTTTCGCTTTAGTAGAGTGGAATATGCTGGCCCTTTCTCAATCTTAATGTATAGAGGTCGTGGCTCGCACAAAACGATGTATAAGGGTTCAAAGCAGTTTTCGTTTGTATGACCACAAAAACCGTACATTTGGAATTAGTAACAGGGGATTCTAGTCAGGATTTTATTGCTGCCTTTGAAAGATTTACCGCAACTCGAGGGCAATGTTCCGGTCTGTTTAGCGATCAAGGAACTACCTTCGTGGGAGCAGATCGAATCCTCAAGGAAATGTATATGGAATCTTCTGTCTATATGCAGGAACCTGTGGGTTCACTGACCAACGAGGGTACGAATTGGACATTTAACTCTCCGGGAGCGCCTCATTTTGGGGGTATCTGGGAGGCAGCAGCAAAATCCTTGAAACACCATATTTGGAGAGTTGTGAGTACCCATTTACTGACATAAGAAAAATTAAACACATTGCTAAAGCAGATTGAGGCTTGCCTCAACTCCCGCCCACTTATACCTCTAAAACATGATCCATCAGAAAACAAATTTTTGACCCCTGGTTTTCTGCTCACGCAATCCAATAATAATATTTTGCCAGAAAATAATTTTCTGGAACAAAAAATACCCCTTTCAGATAGGTATAAACTCATCCAACAGAAACTGCAAGACTGGTGGCGATCATGGTCCACTGAGTATTTGCAAACTTTGCAGGAACGCCATAAGTGGCAACTAGAAAGAAGAAATCTAGACGTTAATGATGTGGTATTGATCTCTGATGAGACCATGCCCCCCTCTTATTGGCCGTTAGCAAAAGTTATCGAGGTACACAAAGGTCCTGATGGTTTGGTGAGGATTGAAACCCTCAAGACGGGATCAACCACTTTAAAACGTCCAATACATAAATTAATTTTATTGAATGTGTTGGATGAGGAAAAGCAGTAAAATTTTTAAACTTAAAAAAAAACTGTAATTATAAACAGTATTATTTAGTTTATATTACTATCCTGTAATTCTTTGAATCTTTTTGTAAATATGTTGCTGTATCAGTTAATTAATATTTTGATTTTTTTTTGTATTATATATGATTTGAAAAAAAGGGCAAAAAGCCGAATTAAATTGTAAATTTTTTACAATTTCCAGCCACCACATATTTATAAATTTTTTTTTTATTTTTCATGTTATTTTCACCCTGTTTTTTAAAACATTTTAATTCAATTAAAATGTAGTAGGAGGAAATATTGTATATATATATATATATATATCATGTGTGCGTGGGTGTGTGTAGTATGAGAGGCGCCCTCTGAAACCAGTATTTTGGCTGCGGAACAACAATTTAGTGCTCCGGCAACCACTATGTTATATCGGCTATTCATTAACCTTCAGCCTAAGCAGAAATATTAAGAGCAGTTTCAGATAATAAAGCAATGACCTCAAGTACCTTTTTAGGTGGTGCTTGACACTAGACCTGTAAGTCATCTGCGTGAAGTATTTGTCGTAGGTTAGATGGTATGTGTAATTTTATATCATTAATATACAGACAAAATAGCAAGGCTCCGAGTACTGAACCTTGGACACCCCAAGATTAAGTCTAAGTGGATCAGAACGAGATGATTTAGAAATAACTTGTAAACTTCTACTTTGTAACCAGAATATTTTGTATTCCATCTTTGTATTCCATAATAGTGACATTCCGGAGAATTCCACTTTAATCAACTTTGCTAACTATTTAAAGGGCAAAATCGTATCGAACGAGGCGCTGAAGCCAAATCGTAATAATAATGTAATCTGTCCGTTGTTCATTCCTTGTTGTAAAAAATGTAAGTAATAGATTAAAATTTTTAAAAACCGAAAAATAAACCTACAAATATCTACAAAAGGGGGGGTCCAAGACTGTTATTAAAATCATTGAATTAAAGTTATCTAAATGAACCTTCTTAAAAATTATTACCCGTATAATAAATAACAATGTGATTTTTTAATTTACTTTTAAGATCTTTAGTGTTTATAAAATTTGAAGCAATTTGCATTTTATTGTATGTTTTCAAGGCGATAATAGCAAAAAAACGTATTTTTAAAATAAAAACCATTTGAATACACGTAAATATTTATTCAAATGTTTTGAATTCGATCATGATACTTGTATGATAAAGAGAAAACAATTTATCTAACAGCATTTACATATAGTATTAGTATTTCCTTTTCTTTTGTGTAAAAGAAATAAAAAGAAATAACTGCAAAACCATTTGATAAGAAACGCAGTCAACGTATTTTCAAATAAATAGGATCATTTCGTAACAGAAGAGTTGGAAGGGTGTCAAGTCGTTTTGAATGTTTGTAATATTTGTTAATATACGTGCAATATTATAGTTTCCTTAGTTGTATAACTTTTTTCCATGACATTCAAAATTTTAAAAAGTAATTCATATTTGCTTATGATAAAAAATAAAATTAAAATTAATTATTTTATTATCTTGATATAAAAATAACCGTTATATAATTATTTAAATAAATTGATAATACTTACTCGGAAATATTTTGTTAATATATAAAATTAAATATTTTTATTAATACAAAATATTTATTTTATCAAATGATTAAACATTAATTATAATTTATTTACAGTTTTCGAAGATTAAGGAATTTTATTTAGGCATAATAGTTACATAATTTATTATTTCAAAAAAATTTGTTTTTGTTTTCGATTTTGCAAAAAAATTATTATTTATCTTGAGTCTGCAAGAAACAAAGAACTGCATGTTTCTTAGGCTATCTAAGGCTATCTTGATAGCACTGAAATCTTACTTTTTGTTAAACGTAACTGCTGGTGAATCTCAATTTTTTTGTACAAAGGATTACTTTCAAACTTCCTAAATTGGGTTATTTTATCCTTAGTTGCTTCTAAATAATAGCCAATAAAAAAATGACCATAATTAATAAAAAATTAACATTTTCTAAATTAAAGTCAAATCACAGATTTTGACTAAAAAATTGAGTATATATACTATATATATAAGATATTAAATACTCTTACTCTATATATTAAGATATTAAATACTCTTTACTCATAATATATTACGGGTATTTTAATAAAGTTACTGTAAGACTTACTGTATACTAAACTGTACATTTAAAATTTATTAACCCTTAGCAGCACGGGTGCCTTCCGAAAACGTTAGAGCACGGGGGTTCTAGCGGACCCCAGCGACTTTGTAAGTCTATAACTCCTTCAAAATTGGTCCAAACTTAACTTCTTTTTTTTTATTTAGAACGCAGAAGAGTTCAATTATGCGATTATAAAATAAAAAACTGAAAATTGTTAGCCTGTTTAAAGATAATAAAAAAAGAAAATTTCTTGTCATTATAAAAAGGGTGATTTTTTTAAATAGCAATAAAATTAGTTTAAAAAATTATAAACAACTTTTTAACCACTAAACGGGAAATGCCAAAGGGTAAACTTTAAAGAAATTTAAGTAAGAAATTTCAAATTAAAAAAAACATGAATTATTCCCTTGAATTAAAATGACACCTTTTTGTAAATTTATATATACACACCAAACCTAAAAGAATTTTTTGTTACCCAAAAAAGAATGAATGTTTATTTAATTTTTTTAAAAGGAATTATTTTTAGTTTAATTCCTTTAAAACATATGATTTTCATTTTAATTCTTTTCGGAATTTATTTTGACAACAAAACCTCAAAAAGAATTTCTTTTAAAGAAATAACTTTCAAAAGGTTTAGTCGGAATTAAAATTGAAAGAAAATCATTTAGAAATTAATTTATTTATAACCAATTTAAAATAGGTTATAAACAACGAGTTTTTATTTGAATTATAATTATTGCTTAAATGCTAGCAAAAAAAGAAGTTTTGGATCTTAATTAATATAATTGTTATTATTATAAAATAACGTATTTAGTGGACGTTGTGTTTCTAAAAAAAATTCATTAAAATAAAAAATCTTATGGCATTAACATTTGGAGATGTAGTTTGGGAAATATTAATACCCAGTTTGGTAAACATATTACTTTTAGTTTAATTTTTTAAGCATATTACTTTCAATAGGCGAATTTTTAAAGTTAATAAATCATTTTGAATATTAAAAACTAAAAGTAGCATGCTTACTAAAATGCGTATTAATATTTCCCAAACTACATCTCCAAATGTTAATGCCATAAGATTTTTTATTTTAATGAATTTTTTTTAGAAACTCAACGTCCACTAAATACGTTATTTTAATAACAATTATATTAATATTAAGATCCAAAACTTCTTTTTTTGCTAGCATTTAAGCAATAATTATAATTCAAATAAAAACTCGTTGTTTATAACCTATTTTAAATTGCTTATAAATAAATTAATTTCTAAATGATTTTCTTTCAATTTTAATTCCGACTAAACCTTTTGAAAGTTATTTCTTTAAAAGAAATTCTTTTTGAGGTTTTGTTGTCAAAATAAATTCCGAAAAGAATTAAAATGAAAATCATATGTTTTAAAAGAATTAAACTCAAAATAATTCCTTTTAAAAAAATTAAATAAACATTCATTCTTTTTTGGGTAACAAAAAATTCTTTTAGGTTTGGTGTGTATGCATAATTTTTTTTATTAAAATACTTTTTTGATTTTAAAAATACAAAAAATAAATTATGAATTAATTCCACAAATATTGAAACACATTTTTATCATATTTTTTATAACCTTAAGTGTATAATTTCCTTGCCCATTGCAGTTTCTGAACTTTATGCATTGAATTTTCGATTTTCTCGCCATATAGGTTTTGGGCAATATTTGCAATGTTTAAATTATTTAAAGAACATTCTTTTATTGAATTTTTATAAAACATTGATTTATCAATCAGATACTACACGGGGGGGTCTAGCGGACCCCAAAAAAATTTTTCAAAGCGCATGCAACCAATACACGAAAAGTTCTGGGGCTTTTATAGTTGTAGATGAGTAATACAACTACCAAAATGAATTACCAAACATATACAGAAAGTGCCATTATAGATTTAGGATAATGCCACGTTTTTTAAAACTACCATGGGGTCCGCTGGACCCCACCCGTGCTTCTGAGGGTTAATTTTGACTAAAAATGTGCATCTGGTATATTCCATTTAGAGGTAACTAAATAGTTTTTTTACTAGAAGCAAAAACATTGCATCCCAAATAATTTAAACATAAAAATAGATGATTTGACCAACTTTGACCCCAAATATTTTTTGATTTCCTCTTTAAATGAGAAAAACATAAAGAAAATACCAAGGATAGAACAAGATATTTTTTATTCATAATGCAAATGCTAAAGATATAGTTTAAGCTTTTGTTATCTACATTAATTTATTAGTATAGGATAGCATAGCTTATTAGCATAGCTTACCTATGCTTTATTTTACTGTATTAAATCCATAAAAAGTATCTATTAATTTACAAAATAGATTAATCAAAATAAAGTGATAAAAAACCAGTTAATATTAATGAATCATAAGTAATAGATTTTGTGGTGTAATATTACAATTTACACTTAATAAAAATGTAACGCCCATCTAGTTACCATAAGAAATTTTAATAAATTACATGTTTAGGTTGCTTTGCTTGAAATTTCAAGTAAACTAGCCTAACCATGAATCAAATAAACTAAAAGTACTTAATACAAATGCGAAAGCTTTAAAAGATAAAATTAAGAAAATATTTTTTATTTAATTTTAGTTTAGATTATTAAATGTACGCATATTTTAGCTTTTTAAATTATACTAACAGGCACGTAGCCCAGGAGAGGCTGGGGGCTTTAGCTCCTCTCTAAATTTTTTTTGAATGTATTTTTTTTAAAAGTGGGGGTAAAATGCAATTGGGAGGGTGAAAATTTACATTCGACCCCCCCCCTTCCTTGAAGCCTCTCTTGAACAAAAATGCTAGCTACATTCCTGTACTAATAAAAAAAAACTTAAAAGATAAAATGTATTTATATTATATTACGTATTATTATTGAAAGCATTTTTTTTTTTTTTTTTTTTTTTTTTGGGCCCCTTCAAGAAGGTATTTAACATACACAATGGTCTGTAAGATGATGGAAATCCTGGTTCACCCTTTCTCTTGCTTATCAGAGCCAGACGGGCCACTTTCCAGTCCCTTGGAAAGGCGCCTGCCACGAGGCACGCGTTAAACATGCCAAGCAGGGGACCAGGGATTACCTTTGGAGCCGCCTTAAGGGCTTCCGCGGGTATTCCGTCTGGTCCTGGCGCTTTCCCATTTTTCATTGACCTAATTGCCTTAAGCACCTCCGCCTCGATAAATAGCGGAACTTGCTCCCTCGGGACTGCTGTTTCTTTTGGCTGCTGTTTCTCCTGCTGCTTCTTCTGTTCCTGCTCTTGGTTTTTACGAGCCTCTGCCTCCTTTCTTTCAAACTCTTTTTTCTTTTTCTTCTTTTCCTTTTTTCTTTGACCTGTGCTTTTAACAGCGACGAAATCATCCTCGTCTGGAGATTGAAAGCATTAGAGTTTTAATTTTAAATAACGCTATATTTTTTCTTTAATGTTTAATAATATTGTTCATTGCTGACTTGATTTATTTTTACATATGACTTAATAAACCTATTTTATTGTATTAAATTAGGTTAAAAAATAGGATTCCTTTCCAACTGGGCCAAATTTAGATTGAAATCGGTCAAACCTATTTTTTTTTATTTGTGTGAAAATGGCGAAATTTGAAATTTTTATCCCTTAATTTATCATTATGCGGATGCCTCAGATGCCTGGAGATTTGAACCCACAACCCTTGGGATGGAAAGAGTTAACGCTGACTTCTGAGCTATCAAGGTTTTTACATTTTGGGTACAAAGCCATTATCGCTCAGCTCAGAATTGGCACGGACTAGGGGAATCTGACTGTCTAATTCAAATAAAGCAATGCGATGGCCCTAACGGGTGTGATTTCTGCCCAGTGCTCTAAACGTCAACGTAAAGAAATTCAAAAAAGCGCGGGTAAACGGCGGAAGTAACTATGACTCTCTTAAGGAATGTTTTCTTTCATCAATAAATACCAACTGGATTGAGGTAAATATAAATAAAATACCTATCAGAGATTTTATTCAGTATAATCAGCTTAGAATAAATGCCTTACCCACGAGGTCAAGGATGGGTTGAGTCACCAAATTAGTTGAAGATCAGAGATTATGTCGTGCGGGTTGTAAAGCGGTTGAAACTGCTACCCATGTCATTCAGAATTGTTTCTGTACTCATGGAGGGAGAATGAAGCGGCACGACAACGTTTCTAAAGTATTATCGAGAGAAGTTAGACAAAAAGGCTGGAACGTTGATGAAAGAAATGAGTCCATACATCAGAGGGCCTGACGAAACCAGATTTGGTGTGCCAGAGGGAAAACATTGTATGGGTAATAAACTCGCAAGCGGTAGGTTGCTATAAACCATTTAACGAACTCCATAAGGATAAGGCGAATAAATATAAAAAGGATGAGATACGAATAGCTATTATGAATGTAAGGAATGTCTCAAGAGACAATGTGAATTTCTCATCGTGCACTTTATCTTTCAGAAGTCTCTGGAGTCAGAAATCATCTGAAGATTTGTTAAGTCTCGGCTTAACTAGAGGTTTCTTATCTACCATTACAACCATGGTTATGCAAGGGTCCCATACTAACTGGACCAGATGGAATCAGATGACAGCAAGGATCTGATAAAAGAGAGAACTATGTCTTGGAGAACTTAGGATCTTCAAAATCAAATCATTGGAATACCCGTTTTCGCAACAAAAGCGCCAAGTCCGCAACGGGTAAAATAGCAGCGTAGATCCGTCATTCGCAGACCATCGTGATGAGATAAGGAGACTCCAGTTAACATCCATGGAGGAACTTTGAGAACGGAGTACTTCATACATTGCACAGTGTGGCAAAATGGACAAAAATCGCTCTTGGACTGAGTTTTTGAGCTATCGACTTGAAACCTGTTTTGAACGGCTTTAAAATAAGTTGGATTTCGTGCATCACTGCGGATTTTCAAATTTTTTTATTTTTAATTAGCCTATTTACACTACCTCAACCTATTCATTTATCGAAATTTTCACTTCCTATATTTTTTGCACTCTAAAACAAATGGGAAATTTTTTTGTGTTCATCCTGCATTATATACATAAAAATTAAAAAAAATTTTTAAGTCAAAAAATATTAAATCATAATTTTTGCCTCTTTTTGGATCTCGCATAAAATGCATTTTTAGTGAATAGATTAATTAAAAATAAAAAAATATGAAAAATCCGCAGTATGACACGAAAGCAGGCTTATTTTAAAGTCGTTCAAAACAGGTTTCAAGTTGATAGCTCAAAAACTCAACCCAAGAGCGATTTTTGTCCATTTTGCCACACTGTGCATTGGGGGGGGGGGGGGTTAGTTTATTCGGTATACTTTGGGCAAGGCATTCTGCTTTTGCAGAGTGCCTCTCCCCATGGAGTCCTTCTGTTAGTGCAAAACGCATTCTCACCTCCCTGCTCAAATGCTCGCTATAAATAGCCAAATGCCTCGTCATCTAATTAGTGATGCGCACGAATGGATTAACGAGATCCTCACTGTCCCTATCTAGTATGTAGCGAATTTTTTTGGTGTAAGTTCTTAAAAAGAAAAAAATTTAATTATTTACGTATAATCACAAAAAAATAAAGTTTTTATTATAATACATGCAGTAGTATTTGTGAAAATGTGACCCAAATAAACTAAAACTAAATTATATTTTCTGAAAATATAAATAAACGATAAAATATGAGTTAGAATTAAAATGTATAAAATTTTTATTGCATTATTATATTACTTACAATACACCATTTTGAATTTTTGGGACATTCAATAAGTCGCTTATCGGCTGTGTAATTAATGCAAGGTGTAATGCTTCCAACTCCATCATTGTATTGCCCACATTGATAACAATTTATGGCTTGTACAGTTACTGAAAACAAAAAAGAAACGTTATTAAAAAATGGCTTTTCTTTTGAATGTTATTTTCTATAATTTTACAGAATTTAATTTCCATTTACCCAGTTTTGGGGGTATGACTAGTTTTCAAAAAATTAATGTCGAAAATAGGTTACAAAGAACGTAACAAGCACCCCTTTTTTGTTTTGTATTAAATCTAATTGATTTATACTTCAAGTAAAAATATAAAAACATAATCAAAATTGTTAAAAATGCGAAAATGTACCTGTAATAATATGCTAGTAATGAATGTAGTAAAAAATCTGGTTACCTAAAAAAGTAACCTAATAAGTAAAACAAAGAATTTTGTATGAAATGAAATTTTCTTCTTATATAATTAGTAATAGTATCGTTACTATACTATCATTTTTTTTTCATAAAAAAGTATGTGCAATGACTCTACTTATTAAAAATACAAAATGAGAAATTAATTAGTATGGCAAATAAAAAATTGTAGTTAATTAAAAAATATATCAGTTTAGTAATAAAAAATTTTAAGGGTACGTGAGTAAAAATACAATGTTTGTAATAAATCTACCTTGTCTTGCTTAAAAAAATAAAATAAAATAAAAGAATGGAACGAAAATGGATAAAGAATTATGCTAAGAGAAGGCCATTTTTGGCGACGCCAGTCTAACGAATTTGTATTGAAAAAAAAAATAGTTAAAAATATTGATGTATGATAAATATTGATTAGGCTGGCATTTAAAAATATTGCTTGTATTTTTTATTACCGGCTAAAATTATATACCACTTACAAAAAAGAATAAGATTCTCAAAATTATGGTTTATAAACAAAAAAAAAACATTGTTTCTTATGGGCCAAAAAATTTGCTCCTTATAAGTTCATGTATTAGAGGCCGTCGTTATTTGGTGGCAATACTTAAAAATGATTGAATAAGCTACGATTTTAAGTTTCTTATTTTCTTTATTACATAGCAATTAATTTCACTCGGTAATTGAAAATTCAAGCAATTTTTTACCAAGCTAGTATAATTAGTGAAAGCTCGTTTGTAATTTCGTTCACTGATTAACAAAACTTTATAGACTATAAAGTAATAAGATATATTACTCAAGTTTTATTACCAAAGTTATATTATGTACTTCCTTTTTGTTATCTGATAGCTAATTGGCAGCTATCAACTATCAATAATGTCAATTTGGCATCAGATTTTAAATCAGCGACCTCAAAAATATAAATTAAATTATTACAATGATTAAAATATAATAATTAACCGTTTCTATCCCCCAACGTACATTATAAGTGTCAATATTTTTCTAAAAAATCATTTTTTTGGTGACAAAAATTTATTTTTCCATCGACATAAAACCTATATGACCTATGAAACTCCTGAAATTCTTCCCCTTTTTTGCCTCAAACAGCATGTTTCTAGCTATCATATGCTACCATCATCAAAAAATAACTCTAAAGATTTATATAATTATAAACATACAACTTTATCATCAAAATAATATTAGGTCCTACTATTATAATAACATTCTTTGATTGATTCCCCTCAATAAAATAACTGCCGAAATCCATTAAACACATTTAACAATTTTGATGAGAAAATAACGAAATAAATTTTTATTGCTCATAGATCAATGAACTATACACAAGTATAAAAAAATTGAAAAAAAGATTAAAATAAAAAAAAAAAAAATAGTTTTGTCATGCATCGTTTCACTCAAATCCCCAAACAATTGCTTTATTTTGATATAGTAAACTGTAAATTTATATGTGTAAAAAAAAAAAAATTGGAGACGAAAAAAGAGATTTTCAATGAAATTTTTTTTCATGTGTATATATCAACAAGCACGTAACTCTTACATAAGCAAATAATCTATCAGTCAGATAAACAACAATGTACTTTCAACTCAATAAATAAATTTCAAACTGGTATTCTTTAAATAAAAACTTTTTTAAACTTTTTTTTATATAAAGAAGAGGTTTGAAGCTTGTAAGAATTTTTTTATTATTTTTTTTAAATTAATACGCTGGAAAATTTTTGTCCTGCATTTTGTTACTGTCGATAATAATACAAACGTTTCATAATCTTTTAGCAATTTAATATGTACATATTTATGTGAGCTTGAGAAGGGGTCTGAGTGGGGAATTTTTAAGGAAAAGATTTCAGTAATGAATTTGCCCTCTTTATTTGGGTATTTTTTTGAAAATGAAGTACACACAGAAAAAGTTTAATAATTTACGCGTAAATTTACCATTTAAAAAAAGGTACACGGGTGCAAAATCTATTATTGAAATTTTCCTAGGTTTGAAAATAAGCAGAGAAGGTCAGAAAATCAGAGTGATCTTTCTTTTGTAACATTCCCTTTTTTCTTCAAGGTGTATTTTTTCGTGTGCTGATTTATTTATAAATTGTTATATTTGATGAACAAAATAAGACAGATATTAAAAATTGTTTTATTTTTGAATAAATTTAACCTTGATAAAATAAGAATAGTTTTTATTAAACCTTCATTTTAATATTAAAATAGAATTAATCAAATAATTTACTTAACAAAAGAATTCTAATTTAAAAAAAAAATCTTTATCACTGTTCTTTTATTATTTCTATTCTTTTTAAGTAGTCAACGTCAGCATTAGCACCTACAGACATTATTCCATTTCTTATTATCTTTGCATTATAAATAACAAAAAAAAAGTAACAAAAACAAAAACATAAAGTGGATCACAAAAGATTTTTAAATTAAAAAGAAAAAAAAAGGCGTGATATTAAAACAGTAGAAAAACCAGCTTTCACACATAAGACTGCTTTTGGTATATGAGATTCAGATTAAGCACGTCTTTTGCCTTAGGCCAAGTCTTGACGTCGTATATAGTCGTTGTCAACTATTACCTTCTTCTTGTCCATTTCTTCTTTTTTATTTTTTTAACAACTTTTTTTTCAAACATTTTTTTTTTTATTTACTTTTGACTTTTCAAAATTTTTGTATTCATCATTTTTTTCATTTATTTTTTTTTTTCAATTTTCATTTTTAGAGTTGAATGAACCTACAAATATCATGTATTTTGTTTTATTTTTTTGATATAGAAGATATATTCTAAATTTAAATCGTAAGCCAAGAAATTCATCAAAAAAAAAGAGTGAAAGAAGAAAAGTAAAAAAAAAGGATTGAATATAAATCATTGTTAAAATTTTCTTTTTGAAGCAATCACTTGGAAACATCAATCTCGATCGATTTTTATAAGGATGTACGGCCTTTTTCTTCTCGAAATTCCAATCTTTCTACTTAGTTTTTTGTTTTTTAACTTTTGTTTTGACTTATTCTTTACTGTTTTTCACTTTTCTCCAAGATGCTTATTCATTTTATCGCCTGTCACCAATTTACTTAAAGAGATATAAAAAAGAAGTAATGAAAGTAGAGTAGTCTATTTCATAAAGTACATCATAAAAATTGATGGCGTTTAAAAAATAAAGTAAACTTGACTTTTTTTATTTTTGATTTATTGAACAAGTTTTTTATAAATTAAAAATAGAAAAAATTTATTTAAAAAAAATAAAATAAGCAATATCTACATAATATAAGTGCTTTCAATATAAAAAAATCACGATTGTAAAATTTTCTAAGAAATTCTTTAATTCTTACAAGTCGCTACAATGATGAAAGTAAATTTTTAGTAAAGAGAAAATACATAAAAATTCAAAAAAGGCAACTATTAAACGAAAAAAGATTTAATTGTTCTCTATCAATCCCATCTACTATAAGAACAATACACTGTAAAAATAAATTGCTTGAAAAAAACTTGCATATCATTAAGAAATAATTATTTTTTTCTATGGGTGGTTAACTCATAAAATTTATGGTAATAATTTGCATACATTTTCAAAATTTTAATTAATATTTTACCACATAACAGCTGGCAAAAGTTTTGAGCAATTGCTTGAATGAATGCTTGAAATTTTAAGCAATATATTTTTACAGTCTACATATCGTGTGAAATAATTAAATAATATATTACACGATTCAGAGAGTACGTTAAAAGAAATAAAAGTTACAAGTAGACAGCAAGAATTATAGAGCTTTCAAAATAAGCCCTGACCACAAAACTATACTTGAAGCAAGTATAGTTTGCGATGCAGCTTCTCTCTTTCAAATAAAATTAAAATTATGTCTTTTCATTCCATATTTTACAATCCAAATGTAAAAAATTCAAGATTTTTCTAAATTTTTAAAAAGTTTCGTGATAAGAATTCGATATATGTTTCGTATATGATATTCTATAGTTATAAATAAATAATTTTTATTGTATATAAAATAAATATATAAATATATTATACGGTTAAAGTCAATGGTCAGCATATGTACATAATATGATAAAATTTTCATTGGTTATTGAATCAACTATCCGTGAAATAGTGCTTCGAGGTTTAGTATATATATATATGTATAGTAAAGGATAAACTATATATATATGTATATATATATAAATATATATATTTATATTTGTATGAGAGAGGGAATATAATGCGTCATTTTCATTTTGATATTTTGTTTAATTTCAGTTTTTTTTTTTAATATAATCATTTTTAAAATTGAAAATTACTGATTGGAATATTACTGTCAATTACCATTTATTTATATTAGTAATTTATTATTGATGAAGAGACATGTTATGCACTTGTTTTATTTGTTTATCATGAAATTATATTTTAAAATATAATAAAAGTCATATTATCAATTAAGGACATTTTTTAAAAAATAATATTTTTTTATGTTTATAAATATATTAGTCAAAATATAAATTTCTATTTTTTAAAATTAAAAATGGTTTATGTACCCTATCAAACCAAACGGGGGTTTTAGAAAAATTACTTCGAATTTTAAGTAACTTAATTAAATTAAAATATTAATTATTTTTCGTTCGTTTTAATCGTTTTTTCGTTTAAATTGTGCTGTAAAATCACTTAATTTAAGCCAGAATAATTTTATATGTCTAATGGCAATGATTATTATTAGTAAGGGTGTGCGGTTACCCGAAATTTCGGTCTTTTTTGTCAAATTTTTGCAGGTCAGATTTTGTGTGAAGTCCAAAATTTCCCGAAAAAGGTTTTCACTTGCAGTTTTGAATCAAAAGCTTCCTTGGATATCTCGAATTCGACCCAACTCGAAGCAAAAAATCCGAATTTTAACGACACGACTTTCGGGTAACCGCACACCCCTAATTATTAGTAATTAATAATTTAATATAAATAAATAAACAATACATACGATGTCTAGGGTTTGAATCCAATAAACACAATGAATTATAGATTAAACTCAAATTTATTAAAACGAGTATAGCTAGGTACACGTCCGGGACTGTTTTTTATTTTTATTTGTCTTATATATAGCAAGTCATCTTTGACAATTATTTAAGATATTTAAAACTTAAATATTATTGCTTCTTAATCTATTTTTTTGATCCATAACCTTATAGTTTGCTAATTTAAAACATTTATAATTTGATTGATTAGCTTAAATATTATTTATAAGTTTAACTTAAAATATTTATAATTATTACATTTTCTATTTATTTTGTTAGTTATTTCATAATAATAATAAAAGCGTAAAAACCTAATATTTCCTTAATGCATATTAATGGCATTGATTTTTTTCTGAAGCAAAGCATCCACAAGTCTCTTGCAGGTATACATGCTTATTATAGTCTTGTCACCAGCAATACTATATAGTACCATAAGAACAGGTGGTATTATTTATTATTTATAACGGTCCACTAAATATGAATTCAGGATCTAGTTTGAAAAATTCCTGGTTAATTATTTGTTATTTACTAATTATTGCAAATTTAGCCAAAAATCAAACTGTAAATTTTTTCATAACTGACATACTTTGATATTCTAGAATCTTAGATTCTTGGGTTCTTTTTTGCAAAAACTAACTTTACAAATGGTTTAATCAATTTTAATTTGTTAATTTGTAAATTGAAAAATCGGATTCAGCAACTCAAAATAATAAAATATTTCTGGTTACTTTTTGAAATCAAGAAAACTGTAAGTTACAAAATTTTAGTTTTGGCCTAATTTTACCAAATAGCATACTTTTTATTGTTTACAAACAAATTAAAATTGTTGAAACAATTTTTAGAGTTACTTTTTGCAAAAAAAAACCCGAGAATGGTTTAAAAATACATTAATAATAGTGTCTTATTTCATTGAAAAAATTTTTTTTTAAATAATTTACAAACAATTAAATATTTTTTTAATAATTAGTTCCATGATTTGTCAAATTAAAAGTTCTGGTTCCACAATTCAAAAAATATATAATACATTCTGGCATTCATCAAAGTTTTGAAGTATGTTAGCAATGGAAAATTTTACAGTTTGATTATTGGCTAGTTTTGCAATAATTTGTTAATAACAAATAATCCACTCGGAATTTCGCAAAATAGACCCCAGATTCGTGTTTATTAGGCCGTATAACAAAAATACCACCTATTTGTATCCTTGGAACTGTTATGGCACTAAATAGCATTTCTGACCACAGGACTATAATCCATGGGGCTCTATTTTCTAAAAAGCTTTGGTATTTATATACATAACATTTATTATTGCTTTTTATTTGAATACATTGATTTTAAAATAATGTTTTTATTAAAAAAATGTCAAAATTTTTATTTATTTTATCTTGTAAAATTAAAAATAGTAATAATAATAGAAGCATAAATAAAATTGTAAATTTTAATTTAAATTCAATTTTTTGTTTCTGTTATTTTTGGCTATTTAAATAAGTAATAAAAATGATTACTTTATTTCATATGTATGTATGTGTGTGTGTTTGTATGCGTGTATTATTATTTACATTTAGAGTACATTTTGATTTATATAAACCTCACTGTAATCCTACATATATTTCACTTTGTTCAGTCATCCTTTTTAAACATTTTTTCTGTATTTTTTTTTCATCTCCTATCATTTACTCTACCCACTAGAAAGATTAAATCTCAAACAAATATCATATATCATATTTTTTTTTTTAGTAATATTTATTATTATTATTATTATTATTCATTGAATTACATTAAATATAAAATATTAATAAAAAATATTTCATGTATTTTTCATGAATTAAAAATTTCATTTACTTAAAAAGATTTCCAAGTGCATTAGATAAATTGTAAAATATCGAATGAATAATTTTATTATACCTATTTAAGTTCAAAAGCCAATTATTAAAATTAAATTTTTTATGTATTACCTATATAAAACATTATTATTTATATTAGTTTATTATTAAAATTTATCAAAAAGTATTTTACTATGCTACATCGATTTATTGAATCCCTCAAGGTTTGTATATTGTTATGAGAAAGGGAATACCTATATTTATTGAAACCAAAATTATGTTTAACATTTAATATGTAAGATAAACATATACATGTATAAATTTCATCACGTTATTAAATTATATCATAGATTAGCTTTGGTATAACAATATTCCAAATGTTTAATATATTGGAATGATTTTTTGCTATTTAATAATTAATTATTTGAAACGACCTTGATGAACAAACAAATCCTTAGACTCGAAAAACTAACATTTTTGATACGTGGAGTCAAACCGACTTCACTTTTTTTATTTTAACGTATCAAGTAGTTTGTTTATTTTTAATCAACAAATTTGTTTGATTAAATATTTTTTTAAAAATCTAATTTTTGCAAATTAAATTTTTAAGTAATGAATTGATTTTAGGAATAATATTTTTTATGAAAAAATATCGAAAAAAAGGTTGTGAAAAGAATGTCTTCAGACGAGTTTTGAACAATTTTTTGATACGAGATCAAAAATGTGAATTTATCGAATCTAAGGATTTGTTTGTTCATCAAGGTCGTTCCAAATAATTAATTAATTAATTTAATAAATGAACGTATAAATATTAAATTTGCTATTTAATAAAAATATAAGACTTCTAAACTGATGACTCATTAGATAACTTATAAATACTGCCTCCAATGATTTTCTTTGTAAAAGCTTTTGTGTTTGTTAGAAATACTCAAGACTTGTTCAATGAGCTATATAATTTTGGAAATCTAATTATTTTTTTTAGCGAGTTTCACCTAATTTCACCCAGATTTCGTAAATCCAAGTATTTTACCAAATAACTACCAAGCTAATATACATCTGTAGATGTTGGAATTTCATTTACAATACATTTATGTACACAGCGTGACGTGATGTCAACAATATATGATGAGGTTTTGGTTATACTATACTAACCCTTTTATACTATTGCTAAATTGACAGGAAAAAATCGAAATGTTTTTTTGATGGAAAAATAATTATTTTTGTAGTAAAACCTGGTAAATCAAGTTTTTGACAATGTAATCAGGTTGGTAATAACATTATAACGTTGTCATTCATTTTTTTTTTTTTATTACTTAACTGTAATAAATAAAACATTTTTTGAAAGAGTGATTTATTTTTTTACATAAATGAAAGTTTTATACAAAACAAATTAAAAAAAAAAGGAAATAAAAGATATAGACTCCCACTTGTTTACTGACAAGCCCATGAAATTTTCCAATGTATATTTATAATTTTTGGTTTTGCGAAATTTTTAAGTTGTTCAGTTCTTATTTATTTTATTTGATTACTCAAAAGGAAATATGGCATTGGTTTTTACCTAAAATGCTCCAGTTTGCTGTAATAGAAAGTTTCTAGGAAACAGAAAAAACTTAATTAATTTTTTTATAGTAGTCCTTACCAATATAAGGCTATTTTACACAGGTGAGGAACATCTTCTTTGGGTGTGCTCATTACTCGGAAAGGTGCCTATCCTTACATAAATGGAGATCGGAGGTACTACTGTCCCGAAAATTTTACCAATTGCCGAAAATTGATACAAAGTGTCAGATTACAAATGGAACATAAAAAGTGGTGACAACGTACACTTTCTATAAGAAAATTATAACTTTAGCAGAAGTGCCTTGATTTGGGACTTTAAAGTGAAGGTGCATGCAAAAAAAAGTCTAGTAAAATTTACCTCAATGAGTTTCGTAAAAACAACACATTAATAAATATTAGTAAATTTAACCAAAAAATTAGTAGATTTTACTAAAAAAATTGAGATTTTTTGTGTTGCGAGGAAATTTTATTAGTACTAAACCTCAAATGATAAAAAAAACTACAATTTTGTTGATGGTTAATAGTTTTTTGTATGCATGTGGGTTTTTGAAGTGTTTTACTCATTACCAAGGGGCACGGTGCTTCTGCAAATTGTGGTATTGTAGTTAGCCATCAAACTTCACGAACCATACGCTCCCTGATACTCCCTAAAAAAAATCCTTACCAATCTGTTACATTAGTCTTAGACTCAGAAACACGATTAAAATAAACTAAAAATAATTTTAAATAATAACCTTCTTTTAGCAGTTATTTCAGAAAATTATTATACTTGAAATAAAATTAATAGCACAAAAAAGTAATTTAAAATGTCAACAGTAAAAGAAGTATATCTGCCGATTTTTCTGGAATTAAATTATGTTCTTCATCATCATCATTAGAATCATAACTTTGCCAACGTTAGTATATTCATATTATATGATGTGGGCAACTATCCAAATTCAAAATTTGTCTGTAAGATTTAAAAAAAAAATTATTTTTCGAGAACTATGATTATAATTTTAATTTAAATAATTAACAGTAAAAAAAACAAAATTTAAGTTTAAAATTTTATTGATTTATTGCTATTAAAAAATAAAACTTTTGATACATACAATAAAAAGATTATTATTATTGTCTACTCAAAAGAAAAAGTAGAAAAAAGACAATAACTGTAAGAGAATAAAAGGCTATATCGTTTTAAGTAACTGAAACTCTTTGTTTGATTTTTGCAGCTGTTGCCAGGAATGTACGAATTTAGCTTTTCTTTTTTTTTCATCTCATAGAAAACAATTTAAAGTTCTATATTATTATATACATCACTAAAGGAAACATAAAAAGGATATTACAAGGAAACAGTCATGCTAGTATATACATAGAAAATCGAACAATTTCGTTAACTTTTTCCACAATCAAATCAAATATCCTGTAAATTGATTCGATGCATACTCTTCAGGTTTTATTGAATTTTTTTTCAATGTTTTTTTTTTTTATATTTTTATTTTACTTTTTTGTTTATATTGTTCCTTTTATTTTATTTGACTTTGACATAATAGTAGTGGACAGTATTTTGTAACATTTATTTTATAAATAAATGAAGTTAAATTTGTCTATATAAAGTAAAATTTTATTACTTTTTAGTTAAATCATATATATATGTATATATGAGAATGGTACTTATTCGGAGAAAATAAACCTTTACATTTTTTGTCCTTTTGAGTTTTTCAGAGTTTTTCACCCATGGTCTTTAGGCTCTATCTACAAAAGCCGTAAATGGGGGTTGCAATCACAACACGATGCGCCCAACACGATTTTCTCTGCGTTCGTCTCTGCGCCTTGCGTTGCAGCTCCACTTGTGGTTACAAGCCCCATTTAAGTCGTTTATAGAACCAGCTTTATAGGTGGGGCCTTACAATATTTTTTGCCTACCTAGGTGTAGAACAAGTGCGTAAGACTTTATTAGTGTGAAATTTTCTATTTTCATTCTACATACATTGTTAGCGTCATGGGCGAAAAACTTTTGAAACAAGCGTAAACACATATCACGCTAGTGATCACGCTAATGTCAAAACTTAATTTGCGTCCTTGATACTTAATATAATATTTGTATAATACTGAAAAATACATCTTTACTAAGACTGTGTACTGAGGGATTCCACTTCAAACTGAGCCCAAGTTGAATTGATGGGTAGCAGAAATCAGCCCAAACTATTTTTTTTCCAGAAGTACAACTAAAAATAAGGTCTCTCAGCCAGTTTAATTTGCTTAGGGGTGAAATCATTGTTTTTAGCAGCTATTTTTGTACTTTTGGTCCTATCTTATTTTTGCTGGTAAATACTTATTTTGCGGTTAAACAAATTTTTTTACGTACATATAGAAAACTTCCCTCAGAATTCCATTTCAAGGTTTTATTTGAAATGCGCGAAAAATCACGTTTTTCACTTTTACTTGTGCTTCTTGTTTAATAACTTATTCTCTTCCTGCTCCCTTCCCCTCTCCAAAAAATTCGTGGAATATGCTAATCTGAAAGCTATTTTTTCAAATTTTTGAATAGCAAGCCAAGTCACGTTACCAAATAAAAATCAGACCGAATATTCGAATTTCACAAGAAATTTTATATTCATATCGCATATGCTTTTAGTAATTTTTTGGAACGAATTTTTTTGAAAATAACGAAATTTGAAAGTTGAAGCTAATAAAAATATACTTTTTTTTAAAAAACTTTTTAAAAACAAATTTTGGAACTTTCAGTTTACCAAAGTAGACCAAAAACACAAAAATGATTTAACATAGTAAGCTAAAATTGGCTTAAAACTGTACTTATTTTTAGTTTTACTTTTGGAGAGAAAATATAATTTTAACTTACAATTTATTTGACCCTCTAGTTCAACTTGGGCCCAGTTGCGGTGCAATCCCTTCACTGTAACAGTGTCAAGTAATAATTGGCTTTTTAAACTCATAAATATAATTTAAATTCAATAAATAAACTTATCTTTCTTTGTTCCACACCTATATTAATTCAAAGATATTATTAATATTAATCTTATCGTTGGAGATAATAATCAATATGAGCGTTAAATATTAATATACTTTCATAAATATCATACAGAGTGTTAATTGTCTTAGTATTTAATACCTATATTTTGTTTACTGTATATATCTATATCCTTGATAGTTAAAGTCCACCCATATACTGATCATATCACTTGCTCTAGAATGTATACCGAGATACAAATCGGCATTTACAAGGATCGTAAGCATCTCGTAGGTTTATAGCATATACGATACTATATTTGCGTAGATGTTTAGGTGTTTATCTGCTTATATATATTTGAAAATGTATAACATTAGCGAAGGGAAAAGGAAAGACCAAATAACCAATGTATAACCTACAAGTCACATCAGAGAGTTAACCTAAACAAGAGAGAAAAGCTAATAAATTTTCAGTGTGGAATTTCCTGATCCCTTGGTTACTAACAACCTTTATATGACATGAACCATATCCTCTATCATCGACTTATAAATATACTAAAGTATGCGATAACCTTTGGACATTGAAAATGTATTATGTTAGTACTGGTGAACGGAATTTTAGCATAGTTACCATATCATAAATCGATTTTTTTTAAAGTATTTTATTAGAATTTATACTTTAATAACTAAAAATCATATTAATAATTTTAATAATGAGATGAAAAGAATAAGTATGCCTCATTACAAATATGCTTTCCCTTCTCTAAATAAACATCTAAAAAGATTCAAATATATTTCGGTAAATTTGACGAAAAGTAAATTAAAAAGTCTCGTAAAATTAGGCAAAGATAAAATTAACAAAGATGTAAATAAATTATAAATCGTGTGATTATAAATATATAGGTCAAACTTCTAGGAAATTGGGTATCAAGATTAGAGAACACAAAAAAGATCTTGAAAATAATTGTAATTGCAACGTTCCAAATGTACATAGCAAATTTTATAAACATAAAATTGATTTTGAGAAAGTCATCATTTTAGAAAGGGAAAAAAATCGTAGAAAAAGGTTACATTCGGAAATGATGTTTATAAAATATAATGAATATACCATGAATAGAATTGTAGGATTCGGGTCAACTTGAAGATAATTATTAATCAATTATTGATTTTTAACTATTTTGATTTTATGTTGCATTTTCTCAAGTAGAATATTACTTATAATGTATTTTTATGATGAGAGAGTGTTTCTAGAAGTATTTGTACGTTAGGGTCAAGATGTTTCTGGAGTCATATTTTGTAAAACTATCGTATGATATTTTATTGTATGCAAGTTTGTAGAAAGAATGAATGCCAAGTAGCTAGAAAATTCAAAAATTGAACGATCTAAAAAGAATATTAAAATGCATAAATGCTGCAGGGTTTTGGTCGTGGGAGTCAGTTCTGTTCTGTTGTGTATGTCATTTTGTCAGTTGCGTGTTGTATGTTGTTTGTCAAAAATTTTCTACAGTAGCACTTATAGTAGTAATGTTAAAAATAAATATGCTGTTTTATTTTTCTAATTGAAAAGGGCAAAAAAAATTAAAAAAAGAAGTTTTTACTATAAAAATAGACTGGAAAAAAAATAATAAGAAAACGGAAATAATAAAAATTTAAAAAACTTAAAAAAAAAACTAAGGCACTTTAATTTTTTTGTATACTAAAAAATAATATAGAAGAGTTGGTGGACTAATAAAAATTTTTTGAAAATACATACAATTTCACCGTACTTAAAAATGAGTATGTAATGTTCGGTATTATGCAGAATTTGCTTATGTTTAATAAAAAGTTAAATTGCCGCCCTGTTTTTGGTTTTAACAGTTTTACCAAAAGTTACTAAATTGTAAATACTAATACCTACATACTTGTTAGATTTTAAAATAAAAATACCAAATAATAAAGAGCAATACGAGTGAAAGAAATTTAAAAAGGCTATCTATACCATACGAGAGGGTACTAGAGGCAAAGGGATCATGATATTTAAATTAAGAAAACTCAGGGTCAAGCGTGAGCTGGTATTCTCCTCTAGCTAAGAAAAAGCTTGAGGGGACGACTAGTTCACGCACACGGACACCTGGGGGTAAAGCTGTATTTAATTGTAAAACAATATTAAAAAACTTAAAAAGGTTATTTCGGAAAGATGTTTTACTTTACAGAAAAAAATCGATGGCCCTGAAAAGGGCCGATTGAAAATCCTCCTTTACCAAGTCTTTTCTTAACCCTCCGTGGGGTCACTATATTTTTACCCTCGCGTTTGGGGTCACTGTAACGATATCGACAATGCCAATTTTTGGCTCCTTTAAAAATAATTTTTGGCCAAATTTTTTTTTTAAGGTTTTAGATAAATATTTCAATTAAAGTATAAAAAAGGTTTTAGGCCAAAATGTCCGCTCAGTTTTGGGCAAAAAATTCCGGAATGGCGGAAAACGAGGATTTTTTTAACTTTCGGTCCAAAATTTATATCTCCGGCCCTAATTGATATTAAGGGGAAATATTCTAGGGATTTAATCTTCAGATATATATCTTCAAAAAAAGAAAGCCCAGATTTGGCTCCGTTGCAAAAACCATATTTATTTTGCAATCTGAAAAATGGTGTTTTTTCGATTTCAAAAATTTCAAAAAATTGAAGGTTTTATGGGTTAAACACCACCTCAGGGGCATTAAATGTCGAAAAAATTATTTGTAGATGAACTTCAACATTTATATGAATAAATAAAAAAAAAAATGCCCAAAAAAAATTAAGGTGTTGGCCGCAACAACCGGATAAGCTGTAATAATCAGAAAAAAAATTATGTTTTTTTTGGGAAAAATTAAAAAAAAATATGTTATCACTATTTTTATTATATTTTTTTTTATTTCAAACACTATATTATAAAAAATACAAAAAATTAAGTACTAAATTTAAAAATTTTATGTTCTACATTTACAACAAATATTGATACGATTATCGCACGCTGCTCTTCCACAGTTATAGAACAGCAAAAAATTGTTCTCTTCTTATCAGTAGGAGCAGTGCCGGATTTAGGCTTGTGGGGGCCTGTAGGCACTCAATGTTAAAAAAATTTTGTGGGGCCCTTTCTAATGGCTCAATTTGTGGGGGCCCGTAGGACGTGCCTACAGTGCCTACATGGTGAATCCGGAACTGAGTAGGAGGACAGCAGGAACACAAATGTCTTTTACCATCTTCGAATTAAATCAACTTCCTCTCGTGTTCTTGAGGCTTATTTAGGCCTAAGGTCAAAATAAGGCCTAAGGTCGAAACTTCCAAACGAGTCGATAAATGAGGTTTTATAAGATCTAAACCAAGTTTCATTAGGAAATCTTTTCTTGGCAGTTCAAGTTCTTCTTTAAAATTTTAAATTATGTTTGAATTGACTCCAGCCTGATCTAGCATTCCATAAAATAGTCTCATTGGCCACCTTTCACTGACTCTGGTCACAAAATAGTTCCCTCAGAACGTAATCTGCAGGTAAAAAAACTTTTTATTTGAGAAAAACAAGAATTTCGGGCACTTTTTTTGGTAAAAAACACGTGGTTATCATGTATAATTAATTTGTACGCGAAAATAAGTTAAATATTTTAACAAATAACTTTATTTAGAGCAAAAATAAATAAATTTTTTACTTACCAAAAGTAGCAAAAAAAATCACGTCCTGGGGTCACTGTCACGATATCGTCAACGGTCCAACTTTGTACTGACGCTACGATTAAACGGCTAAATCGATACTGACGCGGCTTGGCAGATGTTCATATAATGGTGTCAAGTTTTTTTAGGAGGGGTTACCAACTGCCAACAATTGTGCATGTCTGAGATACGAAGAAGGTGCAATTCCTTAGATGACGAAATCGTTACAGTGACCCCACGGAGGGTTAATAAAATTATTATGCCGGCTCAATAGTATGTAAACGACCGTTATTATTTTCTCTCTTTTTCCTTCTCGTTGCTTTTTCTTTATTGGCTCTCCAGCGCACTTTACTTAGCCAGCCGAAGTCTATACATATGGGGTTAATAGCTATTTATTAAACAAGGGATAAAATATTGGTTTTGGCTTTGCATCCAGTTGTATGCACGAGCGAGTGCAGACAGTATGCAAAAGTCGAATCCCATATTTTGTCCCGTGTTCTAAACAATAGTTTTACATATAATGGGCAAAAAAGCCGCCTCCCTAGGGCAGAAAATAGGCTTTTTTTGCCCTAGATATGTAATAGTACATTTTTAACCAAGGGAGCAAAAAAAAAGAATGGCCCAGATCGCACGTTAATTAGCATCCGAGGCGAAGCCGAGGATGGTAAACTGCGATCTGGGGTATTTTTTTTTGTTCCCATGGACAAAACGAAATTTTTCTTTCTCAGTGGGGTGAAAACGCGTTTTTTTCGATCTCGTTGCGGGGCGAAAAAAGTGTTTTCGGCCCGCTAGGAAGAAAAGTAAATTTACGTCATTCTGAGAGAGGCTTTGCTTTGAATCACTTCGCATCGAGTCGCTTGCTGCCGTTGGTGCTGCTATTCCTGCTTTCATTTTTCGCTTTGCCGTTGCTATTCTCGAGGAAGGCTGTTGTGTGGGTGTGCACGAAAGAGATATTGAAGGTATTTGGTTTCTTTGTGGGGCTTGGCCAAGCTTGAGGTCATTGTTGGAACCTCTGGACACCTAGTGTGCGTCAGTTCAGCCGCTGGGGCTGTTGTCGGCTGCAGGTTGCAGGCCGGACATAAGGACTAGGACTTTCAGAGTCACCAGGTATTTTTAGTATTTTATGTATATGAGTGTGCATGTGAGTGAATGAATTTTATATTAATATAGGTGAGAATTTTTGAGTGAGAACTTACAAAGCAAAGCCAACCGGCCCTTTTCAGGGCCACAAAAATTAACGTACTATTCATACAAAGTTCTTGCACCAGAGTATTTAAAATTAACAATGCTCATACAATATATTATGTGCTAATTGCACATATACATTACAAGTAAAAGGTTTCATAAATAAAGATAATTGTTAGCTCAAGAATCGAGTATTTTTATTAAACTTTATTAGTTGCATAATATAATAATTACATGTATCTTCGTCCTGAATTATTAAGAAAAAAAACTTTGAGGGCAAAACTCTGAATATGAAACAGGACTTGTTCGCAAAATTATTTTATTTTCTTCAGAATTTTGTTATAAAGAAACAAGTTAGCTGTAAAAATAAATTTTTGGGTTGGGAAATAGATATAGTAAACAGAATAAAATTACTAAGAATTTATTTATTAAGGTCTTTATTTATTTTTTGCCGAAGGCCTTTGTTTTTTAAAAGCCTTTAATAAACTCTCAATAAAAGAGGATAAATTACTGGGAAATAAGTTTAAAATAAAAGTCAACAAACATAGAATCTGTACCAAAAAACTGAAATCCCATACATATTGGACTTGACATTAATATAAATTGAATCTTATTTTTCAGATTTTCAATCAAAAAGCAGCAATTTAAGGCTAGGGACAGAAACTTCTTTGCAGCGTTGTTTCGTCGCAGTTCTTAGAAAAATTGGAAAAAGTGGGGAGGAGGGAGGGCAAACATACCGTGAACCATCCAACTTCCCCTCCAAGTTTCTAACGCTAATTTTCTCCCACTCCTAACTTTTTTTCTACAAACTGCAACAAAACAACGCTGCAAAGAAGTTTCTGTCCCTAGCCTAACAAACTAATCAAATCTTAAAAGTTGCAGCTTCCAAATCATCTAATAGCAAATAGCGATGAAGCTAATACGAACCTATTTAGAGCCATTAGTAAAAAACTTGTAATTGTAAAATTAATACAAATCAAGTCAATTGATAAAATGAAACTAAATCTGTTTTTTTAGCGGAATACTTCGATTACATACTAATACTGGGCGAGGGGCTATCGTCTTCTTGGAAATCACGAATTTGATTTTAAAAAATTTTTGTTGATTTTTTTCTGATTTTGGCTTATTTGTACTTTAATCATGAATCGTTACTAGTTGAGATGGTTTATTTCCGTCTTTTAATGATTTTTCGTGATTTTTTGTGATTTTTAGTGATTTTTTTCGTGATTTTTCGCGATTTTTTGCGTTCTTTAGCCGTATAATTGACCCTAGACCTCAAAAATCTATTTTTTATTATTCAATATAATATTTAGCGATGTTTACCAAAAAAAATCACAAAAAATCACGAAAAATCAAAAAAAATCAAAAAAAATCAAATTTGTGATTTCCAAGAATATCCCCTTGATACTAGGCCTTTAATTAAATTTTAACATGGAACATGTTTATAAGCAAGGGGAGGAGGTATTTCAAACATGTCATTGAGGGGGAGGGGGGTAAAATGGACTTATTAATAGAATAATTTTGATTTAGACTTAGAATAATCTGGAATTAGAGACTTAGAATAATTTAGATTTAGAAAATTAGAATAATTTCAGTTTAGGAACTTAAAAAAACTATTAGGGAATAATTTTAATACAGGGGTTCTTTCAGCATTTTTAATTTCGGAAAAATATTTTAATTTTCATATAAAGTTTTAAATACATGTAATAAACAGCGAGATAAACAGCTCCTTATTTCACTTGAAAAATTTTAAACTGTAATTTTTTTTTTAATGTAGTCTAATTTAAATATTTATTTATTTAATTAATACATTTAAAGCCTCTATAGCCCAATTTATAAAATCTAAAAATACATTATTATAATACTTATTTAAATTATTTTTACTAGATTAAAATTAACAAAATCTCCAATTCCAATAGATAAATAAATTTATTTATTTATAAAAAAAGAGCTGAAAAAAATCCTTTTAGTTGACCAAAGTTTAGTCAAATAGTCTAAGAAGATAGGTATACAAATAAACAAAATTTAAACATAAAAAAACGTAAGTCAAGTTAGTCATACTGACCCAGATACTATTGAATGGTATATATTATATTGGACATGGACACTGAAGCTTTAAATTCACTTGAAAGAAGTATACCCTAGATATATATATATATATTAAATTTTTTCTTATACTTTATTTTATTTTACTTTTTGTAACTGATTCTTTCAACTTCTGTCTTCTTGAATTTTTTTTAACAAATACTCGGAATACTTTTTCTTTTTATAATAATAATAATACGTGTCATATATATATGTAACTTAAATAATAACTGAATTTTATACTTTTTCTATTATGTTTATCTTAACAAAGCAGATAATGTATATATATGAAATATTATAAAATAATGGAAAATTTCGAATAATAGATTATGAATAAAAAAATAAAAAGAGGAAGGAAGGAAAAATTATTTTAGCTATAGAATTTCCTTATTTCTGTATCATACATTTTTGTAAATGTGTAACCAAATGAAAAAAAATAAGTACAATTTATATATGTTTTATTTTATATAAAAAAGCAAGTTTTAAATGAGATTTTTCTTATAGTACGACAGATACAAATGTGCTGTGATTAACGGCTATTATTTTTATTTTTATTATGCTGTAAGCTCTAATGATGCCTTTTTACACTGAAGTTACCAAGTCTTAAAAATGTAATATTATAAATAGTCGTATTTATATTCAAAAAGAATTATAAAAATGAAACCAAAGGGGTGACATATAAAATATAGGTGGATGATTAAGAATGAAAAGTAATGTGTCTTCAGCAGACTTCTTGACCTTATTAGGGAATTATTAATTTTCTAAAGAAACCCTTTATTACCACTGGAACCTGACAATTTTATCAGTTTTCTTGATTTATTTTTGTCAAGTATCTTCTCTTATTCTATTCCTCCTAATTTACTTTATAGTAATCTTTACTCAAATATTTTTTTAAGAAATATTTAATACTCGTATAATGCTTAAAATCAATATTTAACAACTTAAAATTATTCTAAATGAAGCGATCTATAAATGAAAAATTAATGAATACATCAGTTTTATGTAGCTATAAATAGAAAAGAGGAAATGTACATTTATAAAAGGAAGTATTTGGAAAATAATTTTAAGTTTATGCTTTCTTGAAACAAAAGCCCACACATATAAATATAAATAAATAAATGTATATACATATTTGTTGGTAAACATTGTAATTTGTATCATAACCAAAAAGCTAAATTAGTATATGGTTGGTAAACCGACCTTATGCTGCGTTATGCTTTCATATACGTTAGGCTGGCAGTTAAAAAAAATAAGATTCTTAACAGTTATAGTGGTTTTAATTGCTTTTAAGTGCTGTCATTGAGTACTTGAAAGTTACATTGTTTCAGAAAGCTTCATTATTATTATAAATTATATTATTATGAAATCGATAATTTACTAAGTTTCCTAATTTTTAATTCCTCCGAAATTATTTGATTCTTAGAGCTCTAAAAATATACAAATGTTGACAAAAAATGACTTTTTCACTTTTTTTTTGTGTGACAACTTTTGTTAAAATAAATTTTGAAATATTTGAACAATTCGCAAACACTTGAAGCCACATAATAATGCTTCAGAAAAATTATTCACTATTTTTTGCTCCATAAGAGCCATTGTGGTGTTAACACTTGAAAATAATTGATTCAGCTACAATTTTGGAAGTCTTGTTTTTTTTATATGGATGTATATAATTTTGTGTTATCCTGTAATCGAAAATCCAAGTAATTTTTTAAAATAACAATCAGACTAATGCACTTATATATGTAAATTTTTTCCTAAATTATTTAATCTTTTATCATACTTTAAACCGAAAACGTTTGGTATACATCTTTTTAAAAAAAGTAATGAGTATGCTAATATACTGAGTATCTAATATTCAGGATGTAATAAATAAAGTAAATCATGAAGAAAAAATATTTTTAATTGGCGTTTTAAGTCTCAAAGAGTTTCTAGAAAATTCTGAGAAAATTTACATAATTAATGAAAAATTTTAAAATATTTATTCATCAAAGTAACTTTACAGGCAGTAATTATTTTATTATGCTTGATAAAGTAGATAAATATACAAAATAATATAGTACATAAACTGTTAAAAGTTTATAGCTGTGTTACTATTATTCAAAGTGAATACATGTATAATTAAATAGTACAAACAATCTTTATGTGTGGGTAAATTTAAATGAAATGAGTTTCAAACTGATAATTGCGTCTTTAAATCAGTTCCAAAGTATTTTTTCCCGAAAGGTCTACTAAAAATGAGCCTTTTTACCATTTTTTAACTACTAAGGTTCAATTTTCCATTATTCGCGAACATTTTTAAATCAGGAGAGCTAATTTTTTTTATTTTATCTGTGAAAAACTCATATTAACATGAAAAATTTTTTCCTCTTGGGCCCGGATAGGAAATTTGCAGTAGAACCCGATTCTGGAGTCAAATGTTACATTAAGTATCAAGGGCGTAAAATTTTAGCGACAGTGTGAGCACCAGCACAAGTGTTTCACGAAGCCGGGCACGAGTGATATGTGTTCACACTAGTTTATAAAGTTTTTTGCCCATGGTGCTCACAATATTTTTTTACCTAGACGTACAACAATTGCCAAATATTCCTTGAGAAGTTTTATACACGAGTTTTAAGCCTGATATACTCCAGTCAAATCACGGGGGGAGGGGGGGTATTGTTTGTGGCCGCCACCAGATTTGGTCTACTATAGGTTTTTTGGGTCACTGAACATGAAAATCAGGCTTATTTCTATGCGCAATTAGGGCTTGACCCTTAAATTAGCCAAAACTACCCCTAAAAGGGTTGTTTTTTCAACTTTTGCTCTAGCCCTTCAAGATTTGGTCTAATATAGGTATTTGAGGTCTCTGATCACGAATATTGAAGTTATAACTATGAAAAATTACCCCTTCACCCTTAAATTGGCCAAAACTACTCCTAAAAGGGGAATTTTCGCTACTTTCACTTTAGCCCTTCAAGATTTTGTCTAACAGGCTTTTTGGGGCACGGATCACAAAAATCGATGTTTTTTTAATTAAAACGTAACTCTACACCCTTAAATTAGCTAAAACTAACCTTAAAAGGGGTGTTTTCGCTACTTTCGTTCTACCCCTTCAAGATTTTGTGTAATTGGGTTTTTTGGGTCGCTGATCACAAAAATCGATGTTTTTTCAATTAAAACATAACTCTTCAACATTATATTAGCCAAAACTACTCCTAAAAGGGGCACTTCTGCTATATTCGTTCTAGCCTTCTAAGATTTGGTCTAATAGGGTTTTTTAAGTCGCTGATCATAATAAACATCTCTTGCAGGGTTATTTTGAGGCAGTATTATGGAGAGAACATATGAAGATTTAGATTCTTCAATTTTTGAGCCAAATATTAGTGTTGACTGTATTTATGGCTAATATAAGGTTGAAGAGTTACGTTTTAATTGAAAAGACATCGATTTTTGTGATCAGCGACCCGAAAACCCCAATTACACCAAATCTTGAAGGACTAGAAAGAAAGTAGCGAAAACACCCCTTTTAGGGGTAGTTTTGGCCAATTTAAAGGTGAAGGGGTAATTTTTCATAGTTAAAACTTCAATATTCATGATCATCGACCCCAAAAACCTTTATTAGACCAAATCTTGTAGGGCTAGAGCAAAAGTTGAAAAAACTCCCCTTTGAGGGGTAGTTTTGGCTAATTTAAGGGTCAAGCCCCAATTGCGCATAGAAATAACCCCGATTTTTGTGTTCAGCGACCCAAAAAACCTATAGTAGACCAAATCTAGTAGCGACCACAAACAAAACAAACAAAACCGTGATTTGACTGGAGTAATACGGCTAAAAATTTTGTTATGAATAGCACATGTGCGAAAATTCTGTAAAGTTTTATTTTATTACATTTTTTTTTTTGAAATTAAAATTTCTCAAAAGAATATAAAAAAATATTTAAAAAATATTAATGGCTTCTTTCGATTTAAAATCGCTAGATCTAAAAATGATATTTCATAAATTACTATATTTTCAAATTTTTGAATCATATAAAAGATTCAACAACAAAAAATTTTTGACCCCAGAATCGAATTCTGCGAAAAATTTCCGATGCGAACTTAGAAGGAAATAATTTTTCACGTTAATGTGAGTTTTCTAAAGAAAAAATAAGAAAAATTAGTTCTGCCTTTTAAAAAATGACTGCCGAAAATCGAGAATTCAACCTTAGGAGCTAAAAAATGACAAAGAGGCTCATTTTTAGTTGTGCTTTTGGGAAAAAATACACATGAAGAGAAATCGGTCTCCAAAGTATTTTAAAATTAATAAACAGGAATTTAAAAAAGATGGGAACAATTATTTTTTCAAAGAGCAAAAATCTGTATTAACTTTTTGCTCTTTGACAAAACAATACACCAAACAATAAATTATTTTTTTTTTAAATAATTATTTTTTTACAATTTTACCCATAAATGTAAGGATCTGAAATATTTACCCATATATAATTTTATGTAAACTATATTAATCAAAGATGTAATTTAAAAATTTAGACGGTAAAATTTATAATTAAAATAATATTATTATAAATTACAATTAATATATAATTAATATTCAGTTTATACAGCAGTAAAGAAAATGAGAGAGCGAATAAGATAATCAAATATTCATATCGTATAAATTACTCATTTCCTTATAGAACAACGAAGCTTTTGTCTATCCTATCTATTTGACCCAGACAGTTTTGACATTCAGAAGAATTTAAGTTTGTGTGGATTCATGGATCTTTATGAATTATGATTCATTTTATAATATATTACTTTTAAAAAAAAACTAACAATAATAAAAGATAATTTTTAAATCTTATACTTAAATCAAGCATTATTTTTCATAACTTTTAAATTCATTTAAAATTAAAATTTTTAAGCAAATATTTTACGAATTTTATAAATGAATAATTAAGTGGCTTGTTATTTTACTGTATTTTAATATTTTGTAAGTACATCAACGTTGTTGTTCTCTCAAAATATAATAAGCTTTTCATTAATTTCTATATTTTCAACAGTCCAGATGAAAAAAAATTCAATCCTTAAAAAATATGAAAGCTTATCTGAATGATACCACCACCAAATACATTTCGGTTTTATAAAAGCCAGTGTATTTGTCTGCGCTTTTTATAGAAGACTCTTATTCTCTCATATCCTAGGACCTTTATGATTTATATAAAATAAAATTTTTTTTTACTTGGAGTGTTGAAAAATATAAAGAATTAATTTTTTTAAATGGCAAAATAATGCGCATTAGCGATGAGACCTGAAAATTTAGGTTTTTTTGGGTTTTTCAAATTATTATCCAGGGCAATTTTAGATTTTCTCTTTACCTGTAGAGACGTTTTCAAAAAAATTTTTCGAAGACCTAACCTAATCTGCAAATGCCCAAACTAACCGCGTAAATCAAATGAAAAAAATTTTTATTTATAAAAAATAATTTTTATACGATTATTTTAACGTATAGACCATGTTCTTACAGAAAGTTATTTGAAAAAGGCCCCAAATTCAGGGGGGCGGGGGGGTTGAATTGACTTAGAATAGTTTCCATTGGGTTTAGAATCTTAACAAAGTAAAGTGATAATAACAAATTAGAAAATTAGAAAATTGTATTGTAATGTTGAGTAACATTTGCATTATACCTAGCCTTCAGCTGGATGAAATATGTTTGAAATGAAACATGCATTTAGGTTATGGTTACACAAACCGGTTATAAGTTTTTTTAAGGAGCATGTTTATAAAAAGAGATGATATATGGTCGATTTATAGGGCATCCTTTTTTTTGAGTGAAAGTCTTTGTCAGTGGTAAAAAAATACGTGCTTTTTCGCCATTCGAAGAAAAAGACTATTTTCTTTCTTATTTAAAAAATTATTTATCGTTTCTAGTTAAGCCACTAACACAGTGAAAAGAGAGTGTCAGGGGGGGGGGGTCAAATTTACTTAACACTTTCGCTGTTTCATGTATACATGATAATATATCGGAATACGCCCATGTATTTTTAGCTACATCTAGCCAGAACTTGTAACGTTTTGAAATTGTCTTAGCAAATTCTAAGCAATGAAAAAATAAGATATAAACGATTTATAAAAAGGCCAAGGAAAATATTTTGTCATGCATAAATTTTAATTTTTAATGTGCATTACATTTTATAGAGGAGATAAAAATAATAAAAAATTATAGAAAAAGAAGTTAATTTCTAAAACGAACTATTTATAAATTATAATAAAACCAGATTTTTTTTTTTAAAGATAATATTTTTAAAACAAAAGATTTTAATAATTTATGAAATATAGCTTCACTTTTTAGTTAAAATTTGTTTCTACAATGCAAAGAAAGATATAAACTTGTTATCAGTTATCAAAAATTTTTCATTATACTATACCCTTAAATTTATTTGAATAAGAACGCAATTAGCATCTTTTAGATTTATAATTTTATGATTTAATGCATTGAATAAGTTATAACAAGCTATTCTTTTAAAATTTTCATATTTTGCTGCATTAAATAATTTTGTATTTATGATACTTATTCTATGCATTAACTTGTTTTATATTTTACACTAAATTTTTTTTCATAAAAATATGATGGTTTAAATTCATTGAGTTCTTTTAATGCTTTATTTTTATTTAAATATCAAAGGGCTAATTAATTCATTATTTCCTCGAATATTTTTCTAGTTAATTTAGTTAATAAGAATAAAATTAAATTTAGTTAACTAGAAACGATAAATAAATTTTTTAAATAAGAAAGAATAAATAGTCTTTTGCTTCCAATGGCGAAATAGCACGTATTTTTTTGCCACTGACAAAGACTTTCACTCAAAAAAAAGGATGCCCTATAAATCGAAATTTACTTGGGTGATAATTAATTTCTTGAAAATTTTTGTAAAAAATTTTTTTTCACCATACAAATTTTTTTTTTCTTTTTGGACGTATGTAGTACCTAGTTATTTCAGATGGAAATACTGCTTTTACTCGATTTTCGGATCTGGTACCTAATATTTGAAAAATTTTTTACATTATAAAATAAAATAAAAACATCATCTAATTTTTTTACAATGGAGTTCTAGTTTTTAAAAAATCAGAATCATTTATTCCTCAATATTATTTTTTATTTCAGTATTTCTTTTTTCATTTTTGATGTAATGCCTGATTTTTTCTATAAGATTTTAAAATGTCAATATGAAGGAAAAGATGATTTTTAGTTTTTTTATGCCATTATATTTTATTAGGTAAAGTAGACTATTAAGAATATTTTTTTATCGCTTGAGAAACCATATTGCCAATAATTTTGCAGCGTTTTTTTAATTTCCTAAAGTTTTTATGCTAAAAATCCGTTAAGCAAGATAAGGTTTTCTTATTCAGTGTGTTTAATTGCCATAAAATGTTATATTATTTCTATGTAATCTAAATTATTAACATGCACTTAAACGCAATTCCTTCAATTGATATAATATACTAGAGTAATGAATGGAATACACTGCAAATTAACATACTAGAAATTATATGAAATCTTAATAGTTCAAATTATTTGGATTCAATTGCTTTAAACATGCGAAATAATAGTGGCATGTGAATTTATGAATACTAACTGCCGTTCACAATGTAGAGCGAAGCAAAGCATCTGATACATAAATAAACAAGAATTATTCAGAAATATTACTTTAACCAAAGATTATGCAGTTCATCAACACGATAAAAAAAGCTTAAGTTTTAAATATGAAGGTAATTTTATAAATAGTTTTTTTTATAAATAGTGTCCAAAAGAACTAAAAATATTGCTGGAATAAGGTAGAGCTTTGCTCTAAAATGAATAAATTAAAAAACTTATAACCGGTCTGTGTATACACCAACGAGAATGGAGCCTTTTAAATTACTCAACTAATTTTTAAATAATAAACATATCTCTTCAAAACCATAAAAATCATCAGTAATTGATCGGTTACTCCTAGCAAATGGCCGCTGAGGAACCAGTTAATGACTATTTTATAAAATTGCTTTTAAATATCATTTACATATTTTAAATATTTGACCTTTACTATATTTTACGGTTTTCCAATATGGTGGACCCAAAAACTCTGAAAACGCTAATAATTTAATTCCTTCATAAGATTTGGATTTCAGATGAAAAATTTCAGAATTTGACTTTTTAAATATATTTCAGATTTTTATTTGGTCGCGTTACTTTGCGAGGAATTCGAAATTTGTAAAAAATGAACTTTTGAAAGCTGCTGTTTTTTTATCTAGAGCTCTCAAAAAGTAATGTCCCATCGAAATTTTTTTTTCGCTAAAAAATATAAAGTTCAAGGAAAAATTTAAGCCTGGTTAGAAAATTTTTCACTACCTAATAGGCCTTTGAGAAATCGACTTTTGAAAAAAAAAAACAGCGTATTTTAGCGATTTCTCGCGTGCGCGCTACTCAAAAAACATTATCGACCTCAGAATCGGATATAGCCTGGGAAATTTCCTAACGGGACCTAAGAGAAATAAATTTTTCATGTTAATGATAGTTTTTAACAGAAAAAATAAGAAAAATTATTCCTCATTTTTCTTACTTTTTTTATAAAAGTCCAAAACACAAAAATGGCTGCCAAAAATCGAGATTTCGCTCTGGCAAACTAAAAATTAGGCTGGTGACTTATTTTTGGTACCACTTTGGGACACTTTTGAAGATCCGAGCATACATTTCATACGCACTTCATTTAAATCTACCCATATAATAATTTGCTTTTAATTAATTATCAGATTAAGTTAAATCCTTGAATTTTTTCTAAGATGTCACTGAATACTGATAAAAAATAAATAAAAATGTAATAAAAACAATTCATATGATCGATTTGTTTTTCACTTATATTGTTATTTTTTTCATGCGTAATATTGTGTCGTAAAAAATATTTTTTAGCTTTTAGAGACTATTCTTTCGTCACGTTGCAAAAGAAAAACATTGTCAAACATTCGAAATAATTTTGCATTATCAAACTATTATAATTAAGTCATTAAGGGGCGGAGAGTTTTGGAAATGAGCAAAAATAAGTGTATTACCTTAAAAGAAGTATATTCCCTTATAGATAAGTGGCTAAAAAGTTTATTCTACTAAAAAAATTTCATGCTCAAGGTAGGTCAGGCATTATTAGGAAATGTTTGGAAAAATCAATGAAAAAAGTATCCAAATTTATTGAAAAATGTTTGAAAATAATATTTTTTATGTAAATTTAAGTAAACTTCGTATACATTGAGGTCTCATTCATTTTGGCCCTATTTACAACCCTTAATAGGTGGATAGGTCAAAATACGGGTTTGGTTGTATTATCACTGACGAACACCAGATTTGTTCTACTGAAGGTTTCTTGGGTCACTAAACACGAAAAACGGAGTCATTTGGCAGAGAAGTTGTGCACTCAGCGACTATTGGTATTGTGGCAGCACCAACGTTCAAAATACAATAGACTAGCCTATTGTTCTTTTGAACGTTGGTGCTGCCACAATACCAATAGTCGCTGAGTGTGGCTTCACCCTTAAATTTGCAAAAACTACCCACGAAAAAGGGTTTTTTTTTATATATTCGTGCTTTTAGCACTCAGATTTGCACCATACGGGTTTTTTGGGTCGCTGATCAATAATTTCGACTTCTTTTTCATAAATAATTAAAATTTCACCCCTAAATTGGCTAAAACTACCCCTAAAAGGAGGTGCTTTTGCTATTTTCGTACTTTTAGCAAAGTGCAAAAATAGCAAAAACACCCCTTTTATTTCTAGCTATTTTAAGGGTGAATTATTAAATATTTATGAAAAAGGAGTCGAATTTCTTGATAAACGACCTAAAAAACCTATATGTGCATATCCTGGATGCTAAAAGTACGAAAATAGCAAAAGCACCCCCTTTTAGGGGTAGTTTTAGCTAATTTAGGGGTGAAATTTTAATTATTTATGAAAAAGAAGTCAATTATTCATCAGCGACCCAAAATACCCGTATGGTGCAAATCTGAGTGCTCAAAGTTCGAATATATAAAAAAAACCCTTTTTCGCGGGTAGTTTTTGCAAATTTAAGGGTGAAGCCACAACTTCGCTGCCAAATGACTCCGTTTTTCGTGTTTAGTGACCCAAGAAACCTTCAGTAGAACAAATCTGGTGTTCGTCAGTGATAATACAACCAAACCCGTATTTTGACTAAGGTACGACCCCTATCCACCTTTTAAGGGTTGTAAATAGGGGCAAAATGAATGAGACCTCAATGTATACGAAGTTTACTTAAATTTACATAAAAAATATTATTTTCAAACATTTTTCAATAAATTTGGATACTTTATACATTGATTTTTCCAAACTTTTCCTAATAATGCCTGACCTACCCCTTTCACCCCCATTTTTAGGGTATTTTTAAGGGTTGTAGGTGAAAACTAATGTCAGATTCTGAAATAGCATGAAATGTTTTTAGTAGAATAAACTTTTTAGCCACTTATCTATAAGGGAATATACTTACTTTTGCTCATTTCCAAAACTCTCCGCCCCGGAATTTAAAATTTTTATTTTATATGGACATCAGCCATTTCATCAAACAATGATAATAAAAATAAATTTAAACTATAATAAAGTTTTGTTTTGTAAATATACCTTCATAGTAAAATATGCTGCTTTGAAATCATTATTAAAATTTTAACTTTTTCTCTTTTTGTTTTTTTTTTACTTTTATCTTAAGAGTATAATAAGAGAAACTATAAGTATCTCCTTGTTGTTATACTATATACAATGATAAAAATAACTGCTTATGACGGCTTAGTGGTTAGCTTGTTTTTTTCTTCACTTTTGATAATTCAGAAAATTGAAATATTAAAATTTTACATTAAATTTTTACTTGTATGCTTAGGTTTTAATAAATTTTTTTCAGACTTTATAGTCACTTTTTTTATTCTGTTTGTTAAAAAAAGTGAAATTGCGTTAGTTTAAGAAGATAAAATCATGAACATGTTTTCTGACATATTTTCTTACAAGGGAGAAAGGAGTAAACTTGAACAAAAGTATGTAAATAAATTACGCTTGAGGCTGAACTAGGTTATTTTATGTTTTGTTTTTGAAGTTTTCTTGACTAAGATACGAATTTTGAGTTAACAGGTAATCAAAACTCATTTTAAACTGATGTAGTTTAAACAAGATAGGTCTTTAATTATTTATATATTATAAAAAAATCAAGTTTAAATATTTCGAAGCAAAGCAATTGTCACAAAATAATTTTAAGTTTTAGAAGAAATAATATTTTTTAGTTATAATTTAATAAACCTAATGTATAGAATTAAATCATTTTGTTGAAATACTTATCAAGAATCTTAACTATTTTGATCTATATCGTTTTGTTGAAAAAATGGTTTAAATCTTTACAGCTAAGTTAATCTACATTTTTTAAAACCAATTTTTATCTAAATAAAAATTTTTTAAATTTATTATGAAATATTCTTAAAAACTATAATAGCTACCCTATATCAAATAACTAAAAATTGAATTTTTGGGATCTGGTTAGATTCTGACTACCCGCGCACTTTTGAACTGTGCCGGCCAAGTATGGGCCGAAGTTCGGGCGACGTTCAAAATTCACAGAAATTGTGTTCCAAACTATTTTTTACCAAAAGTGACACTAAAATCTTCAAACTCAATTTTAGTTTTTTTTTATCAGACATTTTTGTGCTTTTGGCCTTTTTTGTAAATTTTGTCATTATTGCTGTGAAATACTTATTTTATACTAAAAAATATTTTACTTTGAGTTACAAAAACGAAATTTCCCATGGATTTTGAATCCAAGGTACAAAAGGTTTTGACTGTACATGTGCGTGAAAATAATTATAAATGATTTTCTCTTTAATCTTCCATACTAATCTAAAGTTTACAGGATCAAATTTCTTCTAATTGGGCTTAAATTTCTTGTTTTATAACTTATTTTGCCCCAAAAAAATCCGAATAAGCTAATCTAAAAGCTACAGGATATAGATCAAAAAATAATATTTCTTAAATTACTTGTTTTTAAAATTTTAGTCATGTGATCAATTAAAAGTCTGCCCTAAAATTTATGTTACTCAAAAATTTTATTTTTTGTTAGATATATAGATTTATTAACATATGAAAAAATTGTGTAAAAATGATGAAATTTAAAATTTAAAACTCTTAGCGTTTTCCGGAATTTTCATCCAGACACAAAAAACGGGTTTCAGAAATTCTGACCCAGAATCTGACTAACCCCAAAACTGATTCGGCTTATATGTTATTTTTTTACATAAATAATTTAAATATATATAACAAACACTGAAAAAATATTTGGTTGCCGTTACTTTCTTACGAATCTTTTGTACCTAAAATGGTTGTAAACATACAACCTCAAGAAAAGTTAAGTTGTTTTGGTATTCGTATTTAAAATATTAGTAGCGGAGCCCATACGATGTAGGGTGATTTTTTGACTAACCAAAGATAATTGCAAATGCACCGAACTACTTATGTAAGGATGCCCACTGAGTCATATGTTAAGAGCCTTTGCGTACCTAAATAGCCTAGGCTGGTTAGCTGAAAATCACCTAGGTGAAAATTTTACTAACCGGATGAAAATTTAGGATATCCTTAAATACACCCCCCAGAAGCTAATTCCAAATCGGTTTGTAAAAAAACCGGTGCTGCCCTGAACGGGGGGGGGTTAAAATATTTTTGACCCAAGGTGAAAAAATTGTAACCACAAAGGACTTTGGCTAATGAATGTACATGCCAAATGTAGCATATGTGCCAAATTGTACCTTTGGGAAATGGTGCATTGCCTAGTTACAAGGGTTAAAAGTTTGGGTCAAAAATTTTTTAAACCGCCCCCGTTCAGGTCAGCACCGGTTTTTTTACAAACCGATTTGGAATTAGCTTCTGAGGGGTGTATTTAAAGATATCCTAAATTTTCATCCGGTTAGTAAAATTTTCACCTAGGTGATTTTCAGCTAACCAGCCTAGCTCGGCCTAGGCTATTTAGGTACGCAAAGGCTCTTAACATATGACTCAGTGGGCATCCTTACATAAGTAGTCTGGTCCATTTGCAATTATCTTTGGTTAGTCAAAAAATCACCCTACATCGTATGGGCTCCGCTACTATTATAAATTTTTTTTAATTTTGCTTACGTCTCAAATCATTTGTAATCATTCAAAAAAAAAAAAAATACCCTGCCAACTAGCTGGCACTGAGGTTCCTCAAACAATGGGCTGTAATCTTAATTTACAAAAAATATTATTGATTACAACCATGCAATTATACATACATTTTTCGTTTTTAGTAGCTGGTAAAGTAGATTATTAAGATCATTTTGTTATTAAAGTGAAAATTCTAGCGTCCATGGATTGGTCGCGCCGGCGTTAATGGATTTTAAATCATTTTTGCATAATTAAAAAGAGACAAATATAAAAAAAGCTAATTTTATTTTTTTTTATAAAAGAAATGGTTGGTAACGATGCGAAAATTACAAATATTCGCTCAATTATTATAAAAAGATAGGAGTTTTTACCAGAATTTATAATAATTTCTTATAATTTATTTTCTCAGTGTACTCCTTGCATTTGGCCAATCTTCCGCAACAATGATAATAATAATAATAATAATATTTTGTAATAAAAAAAATAGCCACATTAATTGCTTCAAGATTTTAACATTATTTATATTATTTCTATTAATCACAAAATAATAAATTATTTAATTCTATAAATTGTTTGATTCTTTAAAAAATGCCAAAATAACTTTTAAATCTTAATTTTAAAATGCAAACATAACCATTTAATATTTTAAGGCTGTTTATTATTGTTTATAATTTCATTAAGCTGCATACATAAATAAACATAGCAACGAACAAAATAATCCGAGGAAGTCAAAAAGAGGCAAGATTTCCATCATTTTTTCTTGTGTGTTATAATTTATATCAAAATAAAAAAAAAAATTGTGATCGGATACAAAAAATTACTATAAACTAAATTTCTAAAACTTGTACTCTCATTAAAATAAATTAGATATGTCAAATACGAAAAATAAATTTGATGTTTTATGTATTTTTTTGTAACGAAGATTTTGGAGAAAAAAATTTTCAAAAAATTAATTATCAGATTCAAGATATCGAGTAAAAACCATACTTTCAAGTATAAGTACTTTCATGGAAATAAATGAGGTATTGCATCCAAATTAAAAAAAAAAAAGTATTTTGAAATTTTTTTAATAAAAAAATTTTTGGAAAAAAAAAATTTAGGTATTCGTTCGATAATAAATTGTTTTGGAATATCACTGGTTACAATATTTTAAAATATTAGTACTTTCATAGAATTAAAAGAGGTATTACACCAAAAAAATATTGCAATTTTTTTTATTTTTCTTTTTTTTTAATTTAGATAATAAAAATTTTGAAAAAATTAAGTATCAATTCCAAAAAATTACTGTAAACGAGGTTCTTAAAACTAGTACTTCCATGGAAATAAATTAGGTACTACGTCCAAAAAGAAAAAAAAGTTTCGTATTTTTTGTATTTTTTTGTGAAAAAAATTTTAGGAAAAAAATTTTCAAAAAATTAAGTATCAGATTGGAGATATCAAGTAAAAAACATACTTTCAAGTATAAGTACTTTCATGGAAATAAATGAGGTATTACATCCAAAATAAAAAAAAAAGGGGGGGGGGGTTTGAGATTTTTTGATAAAAAAATGTTTGGAAAAAAAATTAGGTCTTAATTCGATAATGGTTTTGAAATATCACTAGTTACAATATTTTCAGATAATTGTACTTTCATAGAATTAAATGAGGTATTACACCAAAAAAAAAAAAAAATATTGCAGTTTTTTTTATTTTTCTTTTTTTTTAATTTTGACAAAAAAAATTTTGAAAAAATTAAGTATCATATTCAAAAAATTACAATAAACAAGGTTCTTAAAAGTAGTACTTCCATGAAAATAAATTAGGTACTAAGTCCTAAAAGAAAAAAAAAATTGGTATTTTTTGTATTTTTTTGTGAAAAAAATTTTAGAAAAAAAAATTTCAGAAAATTAAGTATCAGATTCGAGATATAGTTTAAAAACCATACTTTCAAATATAAGTACTTTCATGGAAATAAATGAGGTATTACATCCAAATTAAAAAAAAAAAAGGGGGGGTTTGAGATTTTTTGATAAAAAAATGTTTGAAAAAAAAATTAGGTCTTAATTCGATAATAGTTTTGAAATATCACTAGTTACAATATTTTCAGATATTAGTACTTTCATAGAATTAAATGAGGTATTACACCCAAAAAAAAAAAAAATATTGCATTTTTTTTAATTTTTCTATTTTTTTAATTTTGACAGAAAAAATTTTGAAAAAATTAAGTATTAGATCCAAAAAATAGCAATAAACAAGGTTCTTAAAACTAGTACTTCCATGGAAATAAATTAGGTACTACGTCCAAAAAGAAAAAAAAAATTTGTATTTTTTGTATTTTTTTGTGAAAAAAATTTTAGAAAGAAAATTTTCAGAAAATTAAGTATCCGATTGGAGATATCATGTAAAAACCATACTTTCAAATATAAGTACTTTCATGGAAATAAATGAGGTATTACATCCAAATCAAAAAAAAAAAAAAGTACCTCGAGATTTTTTGGTGAAAAAATTTTTGAAAAAAAAATTAGGTCTTAATTCCATAATATTTGTGAAATATCACCGATTACATACGTACACACACACACACACACACACACACACACACACACACACATACAGACTTTTTTTAAAAACAGGTTTTTTAGCTTCCTGGGGTCCCAAAACGTGCTTATATGCCAAAAAATAGAAAATCAAATTTTGACCTAACACAATGGTTCCTCTTTGAGGAACCAAAATGACTCGGTAACCACAACCGGTAGCCGCAACTAACATTCTTTTTTCAGTGTATTATAACTCAATAGAAACATATTATTTGAAAGCCAAAAACTATTATTTTAAATTCAATATAAATAATTAAAAAATTATCTCAATACATTGTTTCTTATAATTCTACGAATTTTGATCGAATTGAAATCAAATTGTAAATTTAGTTATTGACATTTAAATAATGTACATTTAAATGTATTCACAAATATGTATTGTATATTTGAAAATGATCGATTTTAATAAATAAAACTTTATTAATAATAAAAATCAATTAAACGATATCACTATATTATTTTTTAACATTCATTTTTAAACAATATATAAATTTTACATAAATTTTTCATATAAATTTTTTTATAATTTTTAGGTAGTGCTAAATAATTTGTGTCACTATTTTTTTTCAACTTATTTTTTTCATTTTCCCAAATATCGAATGTTCTACAAATATTAAAAAAAAATTATTTTCATATTTTTTATTCTGCAAGAATCTACCTAGTACAGGTATGCATTTTTATTGAGAATTAATAAGACCGACGTGACCCAAAATCTCAAAACTTAAGTTTAATTTTGCTGGAACTAACCTACTAACGCTAGTTCCAATTCAAAATCCGCATTGAATTTATAGATTCCGCGCCTGTCGTATTTTCATATTACTTCCGAATACGATGGAAACCTTCACAGTAAAGTAAAGATACATTTATATGATTGCTAGGTTAACCGCACTCTTTAAAATACGCTAGTAACCGATACTAGTAGTGTATGCCAAGATTTAGTCAGACGCATTGTAAATTGATTTCCGTCTAGACTATTGAACTTGGTACTGCATATTTTAATTGAACTGCGGATAGCAAACATATCTTATTTATACTAAGAACAAAAAGTCTGCTTGCAGTACAGTTCTTGTTTGCTTTACTTGGTTTACTTCTCAACCAATGAAATTTCACGTACTGAAGCATTCCAAGATTGGATTGGTTATATGTCGAGAACTTAAAGCCCATTCTAGAATTATTCGATATTCTCCTGAGGTCGATTAATCTAATGCAAAGAACAGCGAAATCGTCTACTGTGCATCGTCGCAAACATTCTCAAGAGAATAATGGATAATTATAAAATATACCTAATCCCTTATTGTAAAACAAAACCTATTGACTTTTTTATAAACTGACGTAAAAATATATAACATGAAACATGCCATTATAAAAGTTAAACAAATTTAAGGCCTAAAATTATCCAATAGAAAAAAGCAACAACAAAAATTTGATCAGGTTAATACTCCTAAATTTAAATTAAATCCAAAAGTCAAAGCTATCTAGGGTTCATAGTTTTCTCTAAAAATTGAACTGAAACTCTAAAATTTATGGCAAAACACTATTACGTGACTATTAGTTTTAAATTAACCAATTTATTGGTTAAATTAATAAAAAATCATATCTAAAATTTAATGTGGTCATTTGTCTGGTTAAAGTCAATAATTAATCAAGAACGATTCAAAAAATCTTATTAATAGTTGGTGCTGATTTGAAAATTGTCACTAACTACTTATTTGGGTTGTTAGTGGTATAAGAGGTGCTTTTATAAATATTCTCTTTTTATTAGATAAAGAACAAGTCTGATGATTACAAGAATAATTATGCAGTTTATTGACGCTACTAACGAAGATACATAATTAAAATAATTCATCTGATACATAATTAAAATGTATACAGTAAGTTATAATGTAACTCTTATAACGTTAACTTAACTTGTATGCCTTAGGCTTTCTATATAATAATTATTCCTTTTGCTTAAAATAAGTATGAATAGAGTACTACTTGTAGGATGCAGGTATAAGTTAAAGTTTTGTTGAATTAATGTAGTTTTTTGATTTTATTTAATAATTTTAAAAAGTTTTTTAAATAATTATTAAATCTTAATTATTATTTCGTTAAAATTTACTTTTTAAAAATATTAAAAGTTAAAATATTTGGGTACCTCGTATTAAATTAAGCTTAAATACAGTTGTAGCAATTTTTTGTGGTAGTTTATTGGGATATTATACTTATTTACATATGTTTATGCATAAAAAAAATCCAAGAAATTGATAAAAAACTTATTAAAACAAAATTAATAGGAATCAATTTATTAAGTTAAAAAAATATCCCAATTATACAACGTTCATTCTAACGAGCCTTCAATGCCTAGAAATTTAGGGCTCCATGCTAATATATTGGTGTTTACAGGCTGTTTTTAAAATGATTCTTCCGCCTTGTTTATTGATCTGACAGCGATCCGTATAATTTTTTTTTACTATATGGAACCCTAAGTCTCTAGGCACAGAAGATCTTCTTATTAGCACTAAAATAAGTTTGAAAGAAAGTCTTGTATTCTAAATTTTTTAAATTAGCGTAACTAAATATATTAATAATTGCTTTTTTGTTTTGATTAATGATTATTATTTATTTACAAAAGAGCATGCAAAAAAAAATTATTAAATTAAAATAAATATTTCTCATATAAAAATTTTAATAAAAAAATATTGTCTTTTAAAAATTTCAAGGATGCATAAGACAAAAATTTTTTCTAGTATGAACCTGAATGCTATTTAGTATGCTTCATAAAATCTAAATGCATCATAAAATTTGTCTTTTATTTATCTCTACTTTACTATTTTTTTTATGCCTTAAAACTCAATACTATTTAACTATAAAATTTACATAATGCCTACAAATTTATTAAGCAGAAGTGTGTAAGTAGATAAATTTTTTATTTTATTGACATTTTCCAAATTAAATTCTTAAAAAGATTTAACCTAAATACTTTAACTTTTGTCAGTTTTTCATTTAAAACAAAGAAACAAATACACATAATACAAAGAAAAATGACATATATAACCATTATGATCATAGAATAAATAGAGCTTTTTATGAATTGCTATCATCATTCAAATTTTCAGATTGAAACTCCTATTTATTTACAACAGACATGGAGTATCTTTAAATTTGAAGACTCTTATTTTAGTAAAATACTTCAAAATAATTTCAACAAATAAATTTATTTGTTATAGAAAATGCAAATTTAAATTTTGATTCTAGCTTAAATTGCTCTGAAAACTAAAATATTTGATAAAAATGGGTGCTATAGGTTTCAAAAGTTTTCTAAAAGCTCCAAGTTTCAAAGCTCAGACTTTAAATTATCATGGAAAAAGTGAGCAAAAATTTATGGAAAAGAAAGGCTTATAAAAATTTTTTCAGGCCAATAAAGTCTATTTTTATCAAATAATTTTTAAAAGAAAATAATTTTTATATTTGTGTGGTTTTATGTAATGTATCAGTTTTGTATAGATAGGCTTTTTTTTTAAATAAAATTATATCGGATTTTCTTCAGTCGCATGAAAGTATGAATATATTAGTATAGCATTAAAATTTTATTTTAAAAGTATTAATATTTGTTAATTATAATTGTAAATATTAATTTTTTTAACAGATTGTATTAATTTTACTGACGAATGAAATTAAATCAATATTTTATTTATTTTATATTTTGCAATAAAAATTATTTTGAATTTTTAACAATTATTTATACTTTATATAGTAAAATTCATCAAAATTTAAAATTCGCTCGCAAAAAAAATCTCATCCTTCTTAGTGGTCGGTAAACCAGAACTCTTTTATATCTGACTTACAAACTATATTGTTTTGCACATGTTATGTCTCTGAATCTTATTTTTGGACAATTCCTAATTGATGATTACAACAAATTGGTGAGTACAATAAATTATGTAATAAATAATAATATGAAAGTCATTAGTCAACTAATTGTAAGAAAAATATAGTCATCAACATAGTATATATAGGCCTTTAACATGGTTTTGTATGCGTTTTTGGAATTTTTAAACGGTAATTTTAGTTTTTGGGGTAGCTGATTCCAAATCCGAAGTCCGTTTTGGCCTAACGTGGTCCAATTTTGCATAATTGTTCATTTTAGGTCATTTTTAACGTTTTTTTGCCACTTTTTTTTAAAATTTTTAATATATTACCATTTTCCTCACACTACACTAATGTTTTTTGGGACTCTATACCTAATTATCATATCTACTCATACAAAAAAAAATGGTAGCCTATAATAGGGATTCTTAGGCTATTTTTCACGCTTTTTGGGCTAATTTTAGCTATTTTTATGAAATAATACCAATTTTTATGTACAGCTTTTTGTTTTTGTTTTTGAAAATATTCTAAGTCCATTTCACTTCCCCCCCTCCCTAAAAACGTCAATATTTCAATCCTCCTAAAAACGTCAATTTTTCAGCCCCCTCCTGGCCTGGCTGGACTTTTTCAAATATCCCATCCAATGAACATATTCTATGTTAATAAATACAAAGTTTTAAATTAAAATGTAAATAATATAAAATTTTTAACAATAAATATTAATATTTAAAAATGTCAAAAATTAAATTATTCAATATTTTTTTGCAGAAATTATTAATGGTCATTGTCTCGTTAAATCTTATAACCGATTAGAAAAACTTCGAATAACAATGAGTTACAAAGGTATAATTAAGAAAGTTTATTTATAAATCTATATATTTTTATATTATTGAGTCCGACTCTTCGCCACTCTAAAAGAAAATTGGAGCTGTGAAACGGTTTTTTTTAACTTTAGGTCCGGCTTGAAGTGAAAATAAGTAATACTTTTGCATAAAATATAAAAATTAACATTAAAAACCATTTTATGAATAAAATAACTATTAAAATATCTATTTTAACAACTATTTTAACAATTTATTTTTTTAAAACGAAGGATAGATTAATATTCTTTATGTTTTCAATTCAAGCCCGACCTAAAGTTATAGAAATTGGACGGTTTCATAGCTCCAATTTTCTTTTGAAGTGGGGAAGAGCCGGACTCAATAGCAAACATTAATAAATAAATAAAATTTTTATAGATTTAAAAGATTCATTTAAACAACTAAAACTAAATGATGATAATGAAAGTTCATTAGTTGATGAAGTTAATGTCAGTTGTCTTAATGACGATTGCTTGATGCATATTTTTCAATACTTATCATTCAAAGAAAAAATAGATGTTGAGAATGTATGCAAAAGGTGGAACGCTGTTAGCAAACAAACCTGGAATCATGTTAAAATTCTGTCTATAGATGATGATTTTGAAGAAAAATATTTTCAAGAAAATAAAATACAAGACACTAATTTTTTAATGAATGTCTTATTCAGATGTAGTAATTACTTAAATAAGCTTTATGTATATAATAATGGTTTCAACGATAAGGTACACTGAAAAAAAAATCCGCTTGCCGCAAGCGGAATAATTCCGCTTGCGGCAAGCGGACAATCCGCTTACGGCAAGCGGAATTCCGCTTGCGGCTAGCGGAATTCCGCTTGTGGCTAGCGGAATTTTTTTTTCTTTGCAAACAATTGCAAATGACTTGAAACGTAAAGAAAATTTAAAAAAAACATTTTTTCTTTTCTTTTTCCAAAATTTTCTCAAATCTCGTCATACCGAAATACGCATATCCCAAGTAAGCGGGAAAAAATTTTTTTTTTAATTTTCTTTACGTTTCAAGTCATTTGCAATCGTTTGACGAGAAAAAAAATTCCGCTTGCTACAAGCGGAATTCCGCTTGCGGCAAACGGAATTATTCCGCTTGCCGCAAGCGGATTTTTTTTTCAGTGTAGATTATGTGAAAATAATTAAAAAATCTGCTGAATTTTTGAAAAATCTTACAAATTTAGATCTTAGGAATGTATTTGCCAATGATAATATTCTTAAATTATTCTTTGGAAATAATAAAAACTTGAAAAGCCTTTATTTTAAATCATTGGATATTACAGGCAGTTGTTTATTTAGTTTGAATTCTAATTTGATTGAAGAATTAACACTAAACATTTGTCAATTTCATTCAAAAGAAAATTTGTTCAATTTCGTTTGCCAATTAAAAAATTTAAAGTTAATTAATACAAATTGGGATAATGAAATAATAATACAGGCATTAGATATTGGTAACATCAGAAGCATAAAAGAATTTCTGATGGAAGATGCTTGTTATCAAGTTGAATCTGATAAACTTAATGCTTTTCTTGAGAAGCAAAAGCAATTGCGAAAAATTAAATTGGAGATAATTGACGAGGATTTAATAAATAAACTTTCAGTTGATAAAATAGAAGAAATAGAGTCTGTTCATTTGGATAGAGAATTTTTTATAAACAACCTTCATTTGTTTAAGAATTTAATATCTTTTAATGGCATTATTGAAGAATTTACTGACAAACATGTCCATAGTATTTCTAAATGCAATAATTTAAAAAGTCTTTATTTAGAGATAGGTTCTTATAATTTAACTTCTGAAAGTAAAGGTTTTTTAGGAAATTTGCAAAATCTTGAATATTTGTTAATATTTTTAAATACAAATGGATGTTGCAAATATTTGGTAGAATTTAGCAAATGTAAAAAATTAAACAAAATAGACTGTTATCATATGAATTTTGATAAAAAAAGCGTTAAGAAATTCGAAACATTACCAAACTTAGAAATTTTAATGCTTACAGATTCAAATATTAAGAATAAAATTTTAGCTGAAATAGTATCAAAATCACCGAAACTTAATTATATTAGTCTCCGATATTATTGTGATATAAATAATGAGTTCATTAGTTTAGTTAGTACCATAAAGCAAAAACGCAACGATTCTAATGTCTTGACTATCAAGTATGACTGTGGAACTAATATAAAAAAAGATGATTTGCATGAAATTTCTTCTTGAATATGTTTAAAAGGTTAAAAAAAATTATTATAAATTGATACATTGTTATCATGATATTACAATAAATATATAATACCAAATCAGACTAATTCGCCTTGTTTTTAATATCCTAAATATATTTTTAACATGGAACATGTTTATATGAAGAGGGTACTTCAGAACTTGAAAATTAAGGGGGGGGGGTCAAATTCGTCCTATTTAAGGGGGGGGGGGTCAAATAAGACTTAGAATAATTTCAATTTAGGAACTGAAAAATCTGGGCTTAGGGATTTTGAATAATATAGGTTTAAGGATTTAGAATAATTTCGATTTAGGGACTTAAAATAATTCAGGTTTAGGGACTGGGAATAATTTTGATTTAGGGACCCAGAATAATTTCCATTTAGGGGATTAAAATAATTTGGGTTTAGAATCTTAAGTACAAATTAGAAAATTAGAAAATTGTATTGTAATATTGAGTAACATTTATGCATTATACCTAGCCTTTATCTGTAGTAAACATTTTCAATGCAATTGGGTGGTGTTTACACAAACCGGTTATAAGTTTTTTTTTTATCTTACAAGGTGTTCTTTTTATATGAAAAAAATTCTCTTCATGTAACAATTTATGAGTTACCAATTGATAAGAATATATAAAATTAACCTTTATACTCAGAAGTCTCAATTATCTACATTTTTATGAAAATTTTTAGATATAAAAAAATTTTTTTCTATAAAAGTATTAATTTTAGAAATATCGTTTATAGTCAATTTTTGGATCTGATACGTAATTTTATGAAAATTTTTTTCTGAATATTTTTTTGTATTAAAAAGTAAAGAAAACATTATTTTAATCGCATTATTTTTTTTACTTTTGGACATAGTACCTCATTTTTTTGTACGAAAGTTCTACTATCTAGAAAAATCGTTTTTAATTGATACTAAGATCTGATAATTAATTTTTTTTAAATTTTTGTCTCAAAATTTTTGCCATATAAAAATACAAAAATAATAATTTTTTTTTACCTCGGACATAGTATCTAATTTGTCTAAAGTATTAATTTTAAAAATATCGTATTTACTCGACTTTTTGTATTTAATATTAATTTTTTGAAAATTTTTCTTTTAAAATTTTTAAAGTAAGAAAATAAAAAAAAAACCATTATTTTTTTTCTTTTTGGACGTATACTACATCATTTTTTTATATGAAAGTTCTACAATCTAGAAATATCATTTTTACTCAATACCTCGAATCTGATAATTAACTTTTTGAAAATTTTTATTTTAAAAATACAAAAAACTTTTTTTATTTTTAAAATAAAAATTTAATTAAACTATACTTTAAAAGATAAAATAGACCATTAAATTTTGTTATTGCTAATGAGGAACCACAGTGCCAATTATTTGGCAGCGTTTTTTTGTTTGTCTTAACAATAGGAGTTTAATATAAGGGTCCATTTATATTTTTTCATAGTAATTTAGTCATTTTTAATCTTTTTTATCTGAGTTGGTAAAAAATCATACTATTGACTCAATTTTTTTTGTATTTAAATAAAATCATTTACTGATGAGTAATTCACCCTACAAAATAGATTTTTTTACTTTATGTAATATACATAAAGTTATTACTATCATTGTTCAATTTCAGTTTTCTTAAGAAAGATCTTATGCATTTGGAAAAAGAAACTTTCCTGCTAAGTTACAGGGCTTATATTAATGGAAAAAAAAGTAGAATTTTTTTTTAAACATTAAATTATTAGCTATTTCTTATCAGTGGTCAGAAAGCACGCATTTGCCTAAGCTACTGCAAAAAAAGCGTTGCAAGCTCCATTTACGTTAAATAAAATAATACCAGTGTGTCATGCAAACTATAAATACTTCATATAGATGAAAATATTTTCTAAGAAACTATTCTTTATAAAGAAAGTCATTTATAAAACGATAAGAAAATATAACTCGTTTTGAAAAAAAGTGTCAGAATAACTTCCGGTTATAAGCAGTTGTTTGGAACATCAATCATAGGTTTTATGAAAGGCCAAAAGTTTAAACTTTTTATTATTAATAGAAAGTGTTTGAACGGTATTGTCCACTACCAGATGAAAATGGGAACGTGTTTCCTGACTCGAAGGATTTCTATAAGAAAGGTGATGAATTAACTAAATGTCAAAAATAAATTTAAAATACGAATCCATAAGTCATATTGTTTAAGAAATTATTTTACAGTATAAAGACAATCTTCATTCTGCATAATTTTTAATAGTTTACCCCAGATTTTAAATAATGATAGTTTTTTTAAATAATGATAGTGCACACTCATCTACACAACAAAAAAAAATCAGAAAAATTAGCTTTGGTCGAGAATGGCTCCGACTTAAAGTGAAAAGAACGTATTCTGTTTTTTGAATTATACTCCAGTATTAGAAAAAAGTTTATTAACAGTTTAGTAAATAAGTAGTTATACTTATTTACTCTAGTAATTTTTATCGATAAATAATTATTATCCTAAAAAAACTTCCCTATTAAAGCCCATAACTAAAAAACTTTTAATTAAACATTATATTTTTTTATAAATTCTGTACGTTCTCATGATTATTTAGTAATTAGCTATCTTTTCTTTCAAGTATTTAAAATAGAATTTATTTTTTTTTTTTTGCAAAGAATTTCCTTGTCTTTCTATTTCCAGAAAATAGACCTAATTAGCTGTCACATGCGGCAAGCCACAATATCCTTTGCATTGGAATATCCTCGCATGATAAAAGCTAATTTTTTTCAACTTTACTTTTTTCTTAATCTGTTTGCAGTAATAAAAAAGACTTTTAGCTAAAACCGAAAACATTAAATAAATACAGTTAAATTCAATAGTAATGAGGAGCTAAACTTTTTTCGAAACGAAGGATTAAAATATTTCAATTTTAGATATCCTCTTATCAAATCAATAAGTATCTGCATTAAGAATATATTTTTTTTTTGTTGCTATATTTAGTTTTGTTTCATGCATTAATTTAAATTTCTTCATATTTTATATACATTTAAAAGTTTTGCAATAAATCCTAGTTTTCAGAAAATCTGCTTTCAAAGAAAAAAAAGTATTTTTTGATGGCAAAAGTTTTGAGATAAAAATTTTCAAAAAATCAATTAACAGATTCGAGGTATTGAGTAAAAACGAAACCCACATATATAAATACACGCACAATTTTTTCAAAAACCAATTTTTTAGCTTCTTGGGGTCTCAAAGCGATCTTATGTCCCAATAAATCAAAATTTCACCTAAAACAATGGTTTCTCTATGAGAAGCCAAAAAAAAAATCTTAATAACCTAAATTTTTTATTTTAAAATTTATATATATATAAATCTATATATAGATAAGAATATTTGTTAAAGATTTTTCAACTAAATACTTAATAAATGTATTATTTTGCCACAAATTCAGTTAAGTATATAGATAATTACTTACTCGAGTAATTATGGTTTCTTGCCTCTTTAGGATTCTGCTATTTAAGCTTATAGTCGCATAGCAAGCTCATATTACTTAATGAAATCAATTATTTGCTATAAAGCTATAGTACTAGGTTTATACCACATAATAACCTTAAATTGTATAAGCAATGAAAAAGTGTACTTGATTATTTGATTTTAATATAAATTCTATGAAGATATTAAAAAAAAGGAATTGAACATTTCATTACTATAAATTAAGGATTGTAAAAAGTTTTTTTTTACTTTATTTCAATTTTTTTGCTGGTATGATTCTTGTAAAAGAGTATAATAATAATATCTTATCAAACATTTAGTTTCTGCGATTTAAAACACTATAAAAGTTAAGTCTGATGCATAAAAAAAAATTCTAGTAGCATCAACTTTGTGTGTACGCATAAACTTATATAGTTTTTATTTTTAAGTTTTTGTACAGTACTTTTTTAGATAACTATAAAGTTCTTTTTAGCACGCGGAAAGGAAAACATTTGTTCAGTAAAGTGCCAAGTCGGCGAAAAGAAAATACAAGTTTATTTTTTGATATATAAGAAAAACTTGAATAAACATGTTTTCTTATCGCTTAAAGGTTTTTAATACTTTGTTTTTTTTTTTACTTGCTAGATTTGGTATTTTATGGAAAAAATTTTTTCAAAACTTATGAACAAAAAATGATTTTTATTTGACAAAATAAATAAATAAACAAGTAAATAAAAAAAAAAAAATTGGTAAACTTTTTTCTCTCTAACTTTGTAATAAAACTTATATTGTAAATGTAAAAACAAATATCATTTCATTTAACTTATTTTCTTTTATTATAAAATTAAAGTTAATTGTCATATTACTTTGCAATTATTTTTTTTATTTATTTTGTACTAATGGTTTTTTCAATGTATACAATTTTTTGTTTTATGTTTACAAAAAAAGTTTAATGCTTTTGCCAAAAATATAAATTTTTTTTTATCAAGGGAGTATTTACTAGGGATTCAAAATATTCAAAATAATAAAACACTTATTTTCGTCCTTTTATTTTTATTTGGAATTATCAAAAGGCACATAATAAACTGAATTTCCTTCTGCAAAAAATTAATGAGGTTGGAAAAAAAGGAGTGGGTTTTTGGGTCATTCAAGACTTAATGAAAGCAGAATTTCTAGGCTGTTTATGGCAGACCAAAGTTATTTCTAAATAGCAAGCCACGATTTGAAATGTTAGAATGCAGAAGGGTTTTTGTCTTTTAAATGACAGTTGATATTTCTTTATGTCATTTAAGGTTTCCGTTATTTTTCCTGAGTGTATAAGAAATTAATATATTTCATTGGTTGTTAAATATTGCAAGTACTTACTACGGGTATGCGTTTACCCAGAAGTCGGGTCAGGTATTCGAAATTTCAGTTTTTTTGCTTCGTGTTAGGTCGAATTTGGAATATACTTTTAATCATACCGTTATAAGCATATCCCAAGTGACAGAAAAAAATTTTTTAATTTTCTTAACGTTTTAAGTCATTTGCAAATGTTTGAATAAAAAAAAAATAAAAAATGGAAAAAAAACTAGAAGTACTCAAGATTTCAAGATTTTCTCGTCTCGAATTGGATACGAAAAAAATTTCGATATTAGAAACAAGAAGAGATAAAACTTTCGAAATCTCGCTTCTTCTTGAAAATAAAATAACAGGTTGTTAAAAAAAAAATTTACAAATTTAATTTCTAAATAGTACATTACGACACATGTCGAGAAAAAGGGCATTCTTTTTATCGCCAAAGGTAGTACATTTTTCTCAACCAAACGCGTAGTGTCCAGGAATTACGTGGTTTCTTGCTACTAACTGAAAAATTTGATTGTTTCATGTAGACTCATAAAGAGAGTTCAATACATTTTAAACACCAAATCACGCCAAATGGTTATGTATCGTTTTTTTGAATGTTGAGACTTTGACAACAATTTAAAAATTGGTGATTTTGGGCCAAAAAAGTACATTTAGCTTTAAAAGTAAGAGAATCACTGATAGAAACTTACTCAAAGAAAATAAGATCAACTTTTGAGATTATTTAAATTGATTTTTAGGATGTTAAATCGGATTCTACGAATTGACAATAAAATTGACAATAAACATTTGCAAGAAAAAATGTCGCAGTTATATTTACTTATTCTCTATGACTATTATAAGAGGCATTCTTTCTAGAGTAAAAAAAATTTTTATTCTTAAAAATTATTAAATTTTGGAACTCCATAAAATATTTTATGAATTTTCTTTTAATCTCGTGGATTATCCTCTCATTTCCTGCAGCTCTAAAAAAAGCTAATCACTAGTTTACACAATTTTAGAAAAAAGATAAATGAAAAAAAAAAACTCTGACAAGTTCGGAAAAAACAACTTTTTTCCAGTATTGCTTTTAGCGTTTTACTGAATATGTCAATATTTTATTAATCATAAATTAAGAATGAAAATATAAAACGTACACTTCATTAATTTATTAGTTTATCGTTAAAAAAGTTAAAAACTAAAAATATATCGTTGTTAAAAAAGTTATAAAAACAAATATCGTTAGAAGTTTGCTTGAAAGATTATTAAAAGCAGGCCCGAATGCTCACACACACATACATTGACCAGTAATTTGATCTTTCAATATATCAAAATTTTATAATTTCTCTTAAAACTCTATTTAGTAAGCCCTGAATATGATAATAAGAAAATTTCAAAAGTGTCAATTTTCAAAGTGATAAGCAGTTTACTTTTTCTTTATTAATGCACCTAAACTAATTTCCTTAAAAGTACGAAGAGTATAATATCTGCCTATTTTCCAAAACTAAAGATAATTTCATTTTCTCTTTTATCCTTTAAATTTTCTTTCTTTTTCTAGTTAGGTATATATAGAAAATGCTAATATACTTTTAGTACTAGGTTTTATATTGGTATATAAAAGGCATATATTGGTACATTTTTTAAAATATATGGAGTATTTCACGTTGGTTCTTAACTGTTTTTACAAAGAGATTCTAAAAAATACTTTAGAATTTTATTTCAAAAATCAATAAAAATTTATTTAAGTACTGAATGCTAACATAAAATGATGTTAATGCTTTTGTAATATAACCTTAACTACTCTTAGGCCTTGTAATTTCCGAGGTAATTTCTAGTAGTTTTCATCCGATCAATAGAAAAGTCATTCATGTGTATTGAAACGAAATTAATATTTTACTAATATGCAAAGTTTTGTATAAAATTTAATTAAATTTTGCTTAAAAATACCTTAAATTCTATTTATTCAAAATTAAAAGTTTATTTTAAAATACAAAAAATATGCTTTAAAAAAAAAATTATTTTTTAAACTTTGCATATGAAAATTATTTTTTGAATTTCTCTGCTCTATTTAAAATTGTTTTCTCATTTTAAAAAATATAAATATATTTCTTTTTAAAAAATTTATATAAACCAAAAAAACTTTTTTATTTTATAACACAATGCATATATATATATATTAATATTAAAAGTATACATGTGTTAAATTGTTTAAATTCAATGTGGTTTTTTTCAACTTCCTTTTACTCCCTGTTTTATACAATATTCTTAAAAAAAGAAAAAAAAAATGTATTGTTGTCGAATGTTTTCAAGTACTGGGTCAAAGTACACTTGGTATGTATATATAAACTCGAAAAACCAAAAGCATATAACTTTGACTTTATACAATATTCATATCATGGTTCAAAAAAAGATAAAGTTGAGGGATTCACAGTAACCGCGTTTAATTTACATATATATAGGCACACACACACATATACATTTTTATTTTTAAATATTTTGGTATATATTTTTATTTTAATTCAATTTTTTTTTTAAATGTTAATTAAATTCCTTTTCTAAATTTTACTTTATTGGTGAGTAAAAAAGCATACTCTATAGGCCATTATTATAGTTTTTTTTCTACCCTATTTTTTTATATGTTCATGAATATATAAAATTTAATTATATAAATTTTTTGCTTTATGGTTTTATATGTATATGAAGCTTTTCGTGTTAACTTTTATTTTTTAGAGCAGAAACCAAAAACACTTTTAAAAATTATTAAGCATTTTGTTAAAATGAATAATTGATTGTTAGAAAAACTAAAGTATTTTAACTAATAATTTCACCAGCCAAGAATTTTAGCTGCTTGCTACATTGCTCAATGAGTAAAATAATAGTTTATTACTTAGTTTTATACAGGTATGCTTCACAAAAAGTGATTTTTGATGAAAATTTTGACCATATTATAGTTACGTATTTAATATCAACTAGACATTTTGGCTACAAAGAATACATTTCAACAAACAATGCTACTACACATGGCACTAAAACTGTTTAAAATTACTTAAATAAAACCAAACCAACTACTGTTATTATTTTTCTGAACCTTGCTAATGCTTTTTATTTGCTTTATTTGATTTCATCGAAAATTGTTTACAGGGGTATGCGGTTACCCGAATCAGCGGGAATCTGACCCGAAAGTTTAGTCTTTTTTTTTGACCGGGTCAGGTCAGTTTTCAGGTAAATCCAAAAGGCTTCAGAGTTCCACAGGTAAAGTTTTGTTAAAGATATTTTTATGGAATTGTAAATCCAGGGCAATTTTCGATTCAAAACCGTACCTGCACTGAAAAAAATTTATTTATTTAAATCAAAGTATTTAAATCAAATAGATTCTATTTGACTGAAATAGAAAATCTTCTTGATTTTTAACTCAAATAGATTTCTATTTGAGTCAAAAAGAAAATCTTTTTGTATCAAATTCTATTTGAGGTAAATAGATTTCTATTTATTACAAGAAGAAACGTGTTTTGCTGATTTCTGTTAAGAAACCATAAGGTGTAAGAAAACCTTCGGGATGAAAATGAACCGTCCAAGGAAAAGTTAATATCCAAGAAGTAACATTTTTCACTTAAAACTATGTTCCCATTTTCCAAGATGGGCGGGGGTTTTGGAGGTTGAGAAAAACGAATTTTAATGAAAATTGTTTATTTTTTACCCTAACGTATTTTCTGATTTTCCAATATGGCGGAACAAAGAACATCAAGAATGGAACTTTCTACATTACCTAGTGGTTTTCGAGGTTGAAAGAAACGAATATTTTAAAGAAAATTTTCATTTTTTCAACCTTACGTATTTTCTGATTTTCCAAAATGGTGGACCAAAAAAAACATAAAAAAAGAAACTGTCAAAATTACATTAAATACATCTGCTGTAGGAACTAGTTCAATAGATTCGATTTGCGTTTATCTAAGAATAAGAGGTCAAGAATACGTAACAAACTTGGAAAATTGGAAAATACGTTCAGGTGAAAAATAAAAAATTTTCATTAAAAAAATCATTTTTCTCAACCTCCGAAACACCCAGGTATTGTAGAAAGTTCCTATGTTGATGATATTTGGTCCGCCATATTGGAAAATCGGAAAATACGTTAGGGTTTAAAATAAAAAATTTTCATTTGATACACCAGAATGGTACTTTTCGTGAGAAATTTTAAATTTCTGTCAAGAAGATTTTCTATTTGTCTTAAATAGAATATATTTAGTTTAAATAGATTTCTATTTGATTCAAATAGAAATCAGTCAAGCAGATTTTCTATTTGAGACAATAAATAGATCTTTTTTTTCAGTGTGCAGACTTTTTAAGCTTTTCTGGTATATCTGAATAGCATAAGAGAATCGGAATTAAAGAAATGATCTGTGATTTATTTTATTAAAAAGTTAATTGAATGTTAAAGAGCAATATATCAAACTTGAGGAATATGTTACTCAACAAAAAAATTTAAACCAAGTATGGTCACACTTGTTCAAAACGAACCCAGACTTTTTTGCGTAAGTTAAATAAAAAGGCTTGCAAAATAACAGAATTATTCTAGACCCCTAATATTATGGTTTCAAAAATCAAGGGGAGGGGGTTCTAATAGGACTTAGAATAAGAAGAAATTTGTATTCTTACATTTACGCAGTTTGCATCAGCAATAAGAAATTACAATCATTACAAAAAATTAAAAAATTATCAACCAATAATCATTTTTTTTTAGATAAAAGGTTCATAATCAAAAAATAATATAAAAATTTCATCTTTATAAAAAAGAACTCCCATTTTTACTCTGCTTTAAAACTCAAAGAACAAAGAAATTTGTTAATAATTTTTTTTCTTTGCATAAACAAGTTAAAAAAAATTTATTCTTTTATCTTCTACCTAAAATAATTCTATTTTCTACCTATCGCAGTACATAAATTTTTTCTTTTTTTTTTTACAGTAGATAAAAGAAATTTTTTTAGATAGAAGATTAAATTAAAATTCTTGCCTTATATAAAAAAAAAAAATTACATTATTAAAAATTTTTTTCTTTCATATTCCATTATTACATGATAAAATTTTTGATAGAAAAAAAAAATTTAGTATAACTTATATAAAAAAGTAGAGTTTACGACAAAAAAAAAAAGTTTTTAATAACTGAATTAACCATCTTTTAATTGTATATAGATCACAATACAAAACTTCTTAACCAGATTTAAAAAAAAGTCTAAGAAGTATAAAAAGTTTTTTAAAAGATTTTAGTTTAATTATCAGATAATAAGAAAAACATAAAATAATATCATGCCCACACAGTCTAGAGTTAGTTCTCAAGAGAGAAACTTTTCTATAAAATAGTTTATATAATTACTTTATATCTAATTTTCTAACAACTATAACTGATTTATATCAAGCTTAACTTAATTATATATTTAATTATTTATATTTTGTGGTTTTTGTATTTTTTATTATATGAACACACAGAAAACTATTAATCATAGAAAATTTATTACATGCTAAAATTGATTAATTACTTTTTTTTGTTTATCAATAAATTTTAATTTAAAATTCATTCATGTTTTTATTATAATAATTTATGTTTTACAATAGATTTCATTAAAATTTCTATTATTTTTTTAATAACTCATTTATTTTAATTAATTTTTTTAATATTAATCAAAAAAAGGAAAAAATTATGTAAAATTCATTTACTTGAAATATTTTAATTTTCATTAATTAACTTTTTTTTGTTTTGGTAAAATAATAGAAAATTCTTTACATTCTTTAATTTTAGTAAAATAATTAAAAATAGAAACAAATTTTCTTTTTTAATTTTCTTTTATTTTTTTATTAAGTACACTATTATTCAGCATGAATATGTAATTTATGTAGTTTTTTTTTTATCATCAATTTTTAATAAAACTTACCAAAAAATATTTTTCATTAACTTTTTTTTTTTAATACAAACTGTGGTAGCTAGAGGCAGTTTTTTTTTATCATTCCCTAATCCATGATTTTTCTTTGTTATTATTATTATTATATATTTTTTTTTCATATTGTGTAAACAAAAGAATTAGTGCATCGACATTAGGCCTTTTTTGCTTATAATAATAATTACTTACTTTTAATTAAAAAAAAAGAAATAAAACCAACAAAAAAAACGTAGGCATTTATAAAAAATGAAAATCAGTTTTTGTTTGTTAAGAAGCAATTTATCTTGAGCTGAAAAAAGTTTATTAAGACGAATTTTCATGTTAATCAAAGATATTAGAAATTTGTTTTTAAAAAAAGCGACGTCATCCAACTCGGGTTTTCAATTTTTAACTCTTAAAATAACTTCCTGAATATTTCTTAATCGGTCTTTTGACCACTGCACCCAAATGGACAAAAATTTACAACTTTGTCTCTTGCAATTTTATTCAAGCCACTCGCTATCAAGTTTTCCCTGAATTTTCCTATTTCTGAGCTACAAAACTAGGGGTACCTTGGAACCCAGCTCTGCATTTGATCAAAATATAAATAAATCAATTCATCAAGAATGAAATTATCTTTTAGCAACAAATAAATTTTTTCTTTCAAATTCGTTAATCACAAAGGTGTCTTGTTTATAAATTATCACTGAAATAATAATTTTGTCTAAATAAAATAATTGACTTAGAAATTTACAACCATTTAATTTCATAAAAATTTTTTTAAAAGTAAAATTAAAAAAAAAGGTAATAAATAAAATACCTAAATTCATAATATTTTAGTTTAATGTATTTCTTCGACTTCGATATTAATATATAGTTTTCCGAATGATATTTTTCTTGTCAGATACTTTACTTTGATATGCTGTCATCAATAAGTAACTACTTAAATTTATTGTTTTTTATCTTAAAAAAAAGAAAATAATAATAAAATTGCTTGTTCGATATTTTTTTTCTTTACTCAGAAAAAACTAGACAATTTATTATTTTGTTATTTCAAGAAAATTTTATTAGTTCTAAAATTAAAAAAATTGCTTCAAAGTAAAAGTATTTTATTTTTATTGGCATTAAATTTGATATATTTATGAAACGTTTAATTTGTCTGTTTTTATAGTTTTAGATTACAGAAATTGAATTTTTCACATGTAACCACTTATTTATAAAATTTTATTTTAATAACAGTTTTATAAACAAAGAAAAAGTTACAACTAGTGTAATTGTTTTGTAAGCTCCAGAGAATGTATTAACAAAACAAAATTTAATTTGATACTTTTTAAATTAGTTAGGATTTATATAAAAACGGTACATAATTTTAAATTAAATTAATTTCCCAACTTTGTTATTTGGCAAAATTATAAATAAATAAAAATAAAGTAAAGAAGAAAAAAAACCAAAATAATAACTTTAAATATTATTTCAGGAAATTTAAATGTACGTATTTCTATTAAAAAATAATAATAATATTAAAAAAAATAAGGAAATTATTTTAAAAGTGTAGTTTCAAAAGAATATATATTCTACATACATAGAAGAAAGTAAAAATGTGGTTAGCCAATGAATTGAGCAGTAACAACTAGACGCAACTAAAATCCTATAAAAGGCAAATTGCCAACAGTTGTTACGGATATCCAAACTAATCTCTAGAGAAGTCATTCCTTAATATTTATTTTAGATATAAGCATTACGGATACATAGAAATAAATATTATTATAATAAAAACATTTTCAATTTGGGTCATTTTTATTTTTATTTATATTTATGCTTTTTTGAATCAATTTTCGTTAATAAATATTTGTATTTAAACAGGATTTCAGAAGATTTATTGGGGTGGCGAAGTACGTTTTTTGGGGGGGAGGGGTAAAACAGTAAATTTCAATAAATTTACGTGTATTTTATATGACGGATAAACTAGAAATATTAGGGGGGGGGAGTGCCCCCCGTAATACCGCCTATGTATTTAAAGTAAGTATTGACACGTGGACTGATTGGATTATTCTAAAAAGAATGCTACTTTGTGTTCAATGAAACTACAAAACTCAACAAATCTTTGAAATTGCTCTGAAGAATTGAAAATTTTAATTAACTCTGACTCTATTTATTCCTGTATTTAAATTCCTATATAGATTCTTTGCACCTGTATTATAATAAAGTACAAAAGTGGGCCCCTGATTAATGCATACCGACGATCAATTTCTGGATCAAAGGCTGCTTTGAATAAAAAAAAATCATAAACTTACTTAAAGTGGTATATTTCATACCAACGAATTTTACGATATTCGAAAAACTGCTAATAGAGGAAAAATTTATGAAGCTGCTTAAAAAAATTTCAATGAATACCTAAAAAAACTTTTTTTTAATATAAGGAAAATAATTAAAGAAAAGCATAATTCAACAAGACATTTCAAAATCGGCTCAGCCAATTGACTTTTTTTTTTTGATCCTCAAAGGAAGAATGAATTATTAAAATTGCGTATCCCCAGCAAACAATGAAGCTGCCAAAGATTTCTCAAAAAGGTGTTAATTTTTAGCAATCTTAAGGATTTAACTTACTTTAAAAGCAAATGCAAATACAACCTAAGGAGTAAATTATATTGCATGAGCTTTGCCCTTGAACCCCTTGAGGCTGTGCTGCTCCTCGACTCCCGCGGTCTTGCTTACTGAATATGAAGTAGGTATATGAGTAAAGAATATAACTAATATCTCATATTCCTTGGTGTATGAGACACCATAAGGGCGTAAGTTACAATGAAAAAAATAAATTTCTAAATAATAGCAACGCGGTATGGTCAGACTTTATAAACAAAAAAAAAAATTTTTATTTGGACTTTTCTTTACGTCTTATTTAATTTTATGTAATTTGCAACCATTACAAAAAAAAAGTTCCGACTACCAAAAACAAAAACCCAGTAGTCGTAACCGTAAACTCGGTAACGACGACCGAAAAAGTTCCGCTTGCTTAACTGGATTTTTTTTTCAATGTAATAAACATTAAATACTTTTTTACAAAGTTTAAAGGTTGTTTTTAAAAAATAAATGTTTACTAAAAAAAACTAGCCGTACTTAGAATTTAAAACTTTTTTTCTGTAGATTATACCTAAAAACTTAAATAGAAAAAAAGTCTTATAATCAACGGGATTATCCAAAAACCAACTTTCAATTTATTTTTATTTCTTAGGTCATAAATTTTTATACATGACCATCCATCCTTAAAACAAATTCATCTAATACACACAAAAAATGTAGGTATGAAACGGGGTAAAAAAAAAGAAATAAACTAACTAGTTTTAAAATCTCTAACTATACTTAAACTCGTAAACTCTGGTCTTTAAAGCTCTGTACATGACATTGTTAAGAAAACAAGTAACATTTATCTCTTTCTTCTTAAATTATGTTGTTTAAATTTGAATTTTTTTTTTATGTTTTTGCTCTGCTTTTGTTTGATTGCCTCTTTTCTGTATATATTTAAAGTCATTACTTATTTTTTTCTTGTTTTTATGATATTTTTTAAAAAATTTAAACATAAAAGTAAAAAATATCTTTCTTTAAAAAAAAGCTCATATTATACTTCATACATGGATAAAAGAAAGTAAAGTAAAATATTTTTCATTCCCTGTTCTTTTTTCCCCCTTTTTTTTATTTCTGTGTTAAAGAATAGCGTATATGAAAGATGCTTCTAGTTTTTTTTTTCTTTTTAGAGGTAAAGAAAAGACGACGAAAAATAAGAAGGCGTGTAAACTCATTGAAAAATAGAGCAGCTTGGTTAGATTGCCTCAGGGTGTTAAAAATCCGCGACTTTTTTTCTATTTTTGTGTATAATGTACAAGAATTTATTAAGATATAAGCTTAACCTTCTATTTTTATATGTAAATATTAAAAAAAGGAAAAAAATAAAGTCGACGAACCTTATAATATTACACTAGTTTTTTATTTTTCAAGATCACGATGACAATGTGTTATTATGTAAGCTTAAAATTGCTTTCTTCGTTGTATAGTACTTTTCTTGCTATATTTACTGTTTTTATCTTAAATTATTATTTTATAAAAAGCGTTATTTAATATCTTTGATACAGTAATATTTTCTCAAAATTAATTGGCGAAAAACAAAGGAGGACTATTAAATACTTGATTCTTGAGCTAACAATTTTTTCCATTATTTATGCAATAAATTGTCCACGTTTCAAGCAAAAGAAAAGAAATGAAATGAATATTGATTTTTTGAGCACAGCAAAATAAATATAAGAAAATTGAACTTTCAAAAAAAATCTGAAACTAGTTTTTTGGATACAGTTTTTTAAGCATCCCCAAAAAAAATTTCTTTTAATTTAAATTTTAAAAATTTCAAGTTGTGCATTCGAAATTTTGTACCTAAATTTGAAAATTTCTGTAGAATTTTGTAAAATTTTAATATATTATACATATTCTACAAAATTCTCCTCCGTAGCTTTGACTGAAGCAAAAAATCAAAATCTTCATTTATTTTCTATAGTTAAAACATATAGTATATAAGTAATTAAACATGAAAAGAAGGGTAAAAAAGTAAAGAAAAATAAGTAGAGAAAGTGTCTAGTAATCAAAAACTAGCTTTCATGTGGTATTTAAAAAATAAAAGTTCTTACATGTTGTTAATTGAGGAACAAGAACATCATTTGAAATCCCATTTTGAAAAAAAAAACTCGTTTTTAACTTTATAGAGAAATACTAATTATGTTCTGCAGAGTACTTTAATGTTTGAGTTTTTTTCGAACCCATTACTTAAGGTCGCTCACTCAGCCAGAGAGATTTTTTAACCATATATTTATTTATAATAATTTTTTTTTTTTTTTTTTTTATTAGTTCCTACTAGGGATATACGCCCAAAAGCATTTAACATTTAATTTTTTACATAAATATATATTTATGTAATAGCATTAGTTATCTTTGGAAGACTTTTTATGGTAGACCCTATTTTCTTCATAATATTCGATTTTTCTTTTAAATATTATGATGGAAACAGAATCCTAGCTTCAGAGTGGTGAAGAATTTTAAATCTGTATATATTTACGAAAGTATTTTCACACTACGAATAACCCACGTAAAAGGATTAAGCTTACTTTTGGTTAAGCTTAATGAATTAAGCTTACTGGAGTAAGCTTACTGGATTAAGCTTACTAAAGTAAGCTTACGGACTAACCTAAAAAAGCTTAATTTTAAAAATTAAGTCTTTTTAGGTTAGTCCGTAAGCTTAATTTTAAAAATTAAGCCTTTTTAGGTTAGTCCGTAAGCTTACTTCAGTAAGCTTAATTCATTAAGCTTAACCAAAATTAAGCTTAATCCTTTTACGTGGGAACGTCTATATACAGTTATAAAATTCTTACTAACAAGGGGAGTTCAATACATTTGGAACACCGAATTACACCAAATGGTTATGGATGAGTTTGTTATGTTGAAAAAACATGCCGACTACCCTCCGTTCCTTCCAATGGGCCTTCTGGGCCTAGAAACGCAGGGCTCAATGTTATAAAATAGGATTTTTTGGTAATTTTCAAAGAAACGCCAAAACCTCGCAAGTTAACCAAAACTCTTCTGAATGGTCTCATTATTTGGTGAAAAATGACCAATTTTTAAAATGCTGCCAAATTTGTAATTTCTGACGAAAATGGGTTTTATACGTCTGAAAAAATTTGTACAAGCTTCAAGTTTCCAAAACTTCTTGACTTTACCTTTTGCAATTATTTGTTAACCAGATATGATAATTTGAAGTCACAGTCCCAATTTTACGATTTTTTAAAAAAGCTCATTTTTAATGCTAACTTTGAAGAGCCATTTCTTAAAAACGAATCAAGGAAATGAGACGAACAAAAAATTTTTGGAAATTTGAAGCTTGTACAAATTTTTTCAGACCTACAAAACCCATTTTCGTCAGAAATTACAAATTTGGCAGCATTTTAAAAATTGGTCATTTTTAGCTAAAAATGACCGTTTGGTTAATTGTCTATAGTGATAAGAGAATTAGTGATAATAAATTGCAGTTTACGGCGTATGAAAGGTGATACTTAAACCAAAAAAATGAGACCAACCAGAAGAGTTTTGGTTAACTTGCAAGGTTTTGGCGTTTCTTTGAAAATTACCAAAAAATCCTATTTTATAACATTGAGCCCTGCATTTCTAGGCTCAGAAGGCCCATTGGAAGGAACGGAAGGTAGTCGGCATGTTTTTTCAACATAACAAACCCATCCATAAGCATTTGGTGTAATTCGGTGTTCCAAATGTATTGAACTCCCCTTGTAAGTCGGGATGTATGAATTTTAAAATGAAAAAGTTAATGTTTTTCAGTATTTGGTACAAAGCTTAAAATGCTCTAAAATTTTTAAATAAAATGGCTGTAACTCATTACTGAAATGGTTTAGTGGAAAATTTTCCAGGGCATAACTCCCCCTAAAATTAAATGTTCTTTAATATGATCCAAGCAGAATTTTGAACCACATTGTCCAGATCTGGAAGCTCGGGTTTTTATGATCCAAAAATTTCAAAAATTTAACAAGTCGTATTTGCTTAAACAAATAAATATTTGCAATTTTTTTTCTATATTTTTGAACGAAATACTAAAAAACACTGACTCCTTATTTAAAAAATTAATAAAATTATATGCTGCGCGGAAACAGCCAGTGAGCGTTCTTAAAGGAACATAACATATATAAGGCAGATGACACTAGAATTCCGAAAAATGCTTTATTTAACAATTATGTTTTCAAGCATGCAACATGTTCAAAAGATAAATTCAAGATTCACTTTAACTTATTTGTCTTTTAAAAGTGTATTAAATGCAATTTTAGATTCTATATTTTAATAAAATTTATAAATTTTATGTTCTTAAAAAAAATATGTAGAAAATGAAAAATTCAGAGATAATTTATATTTTATTGCATTTTCTAGATATGAAGTTATAAATATTCCTTTATATTCACTTTACTCTTAAAACATGAATTTTTACTTATGGAAAAAAAAATGTAATATCTTCGTATCTATTTATTTTTCCTTTTTTTTTTACTTCTTTTTTATTTTTTTTTGTCTTTTTATATTACTGTAATTTTAGCCTTTACTGAATATTTTATAATATTAAAATTTCATAAAAAAATTTTTTTCATGCAAATCTAATTTTTTTTTGAAAAATAAAATTTCAAAATATGTAATATGCAATAATGTACATCATTCTTTTAGACAGAAACACGATATCGAAAAATCGAATAAAGTTTTATTTTAAAAATAAAAAAATTTTCTGTTTTTTTTTTTATTTTTCAAATAATCTTTTTTTTTTTATCAACTTTACAAGATTTTTATACAAGATTTTGTAAACTATTTATTAAAAGATTATTCAAGTTTTTAAATTTGAAAAAAGTTTCGAGCCTCAAGTTTTAAACGATATATTGGCATGGATACTTGAACGCTTGTAAGGAGGTGGAATTTTAGTTTTTTAAATTGACTTTTTCTAAATATTCAATTTATTTTGATAATGAAATAATAATTTTAAAAAATAAATAAAATAAGCTGAGAAAAATCTGAAAATAGTAAATAAAAAAAAAATCATGAATTTAAAGCTTTAAGAGGTTGAATTTACTTTAGACAGCTTTAAAATATTAGAATTTGAATATCCGTCGTATAGAGTCGAGAAAAAATCTGACATTTTATTTCTTTTTTTCTTTTACTACATTTTTCTATTATTTTATAACTTATAAATATATAGAAATAAATAACGATAAGCCTTTTGTATATTTTTGTCGTATGTTTATCTTGATCGAAAAACAGCATTAATAATATATTTTATAAAAGCATTATACATTGGGATATATATGGATAATATTTTTTTGCATATGCTTTTCTTTTTTGTCAATGTATTTTGAGTTTCATAAGGATGTAAAAAATATATTTTATTATTATTTTTTTTTCACATAAACCTATTTTTTAGAATATGGAGAGAATAGGAATTTCAGATCATTGGATTTTTTGTTACAGATTGTTATAGTGTGTCAGTACAATTTATTTGAAAATCGGTCTTCTGGTTTGATTAGCTCAAACTTTGAGGAAATGATCTATTTTGTACACTTGATTAAAAATGCCAATCAGGTCAAAGCTTAAAATGCTCATTTTTAGGACTAACAACCTATTTTAAACTCAAAATGAGTAATATTTAAGGAGCCTGTCCCAAATCTAAAAAATTTTTCTTCAAAAATGTAGAAAAAAATATTAAAAAAAAAAAATATGGTTTTTGAGATATTAACATTTTAAGGTCAGTAGTTAGTTAAGTTTTTGTATAAAAAAAAAACGTTTTTAGCGTTTTTCTCAAAATGACTTTTGTTTGCGATTCCCATCATAGCTCAAGAATTAATGGAGATATTGACCTAAATTTTTTGCAGTGTATTTTTTAAAGTAAAATTTAGAGAGTGAACTACGGAATAGGTTTGTTGCAATAGAAAGATGTTCGTTGCCCATTTTAGGTACATTATTGCACCCAAAAATCAAAGTGGATCAATTTGTCAAATTTTTATATTTAATGTTCTGAAGAATAATATAATTTTTTTTTTCTTTAATTCTCATGTTTATTACAGGCACTACAATGGCACCAATTCTGAACCTTTTTGTTAGAGGCTCTGCTTTAGCGACCTCTCCAAAATAAACAAATTGAGGAAAACAAAAAAAATGGAATGTAAGATAAAACTATTAGAAGTCAACATGTCCCTTGCTCTATGATTATGCTAAAATAAAAACCAGTTATAAGTTTTTTTCTATCACGTAGCCTGAAAAAATTTAGGTTTCAAATATTCAAAAATTTATTTTAATCGTGCTATAATGAATCTATAAGGGATTTAATTAACTAAATTTATAAATAAAAAAAATGAGGATTAGATTATGTTAATTTTGTTGGCACAGGTGCAAAGTATCCGTAGTAATCTTAAATTAATTGTCTGCGATAACTAAAGTCATTAATTAGTGATTTGCGTATTTTAAATTTAAATTAGCCTATTTGATAATATCGGTATTACAATAAGGGTAATTTAAAGTAAAGATTTACATTCAGAGATTTTTACACTAAAATTATATATTTGTGTATGTGTTTAGAAAAAATAAAATAAATTGGAAATTCTTTGAAGAAAATTATAAAAAACATTTAAATTATATGAACTGATCGATTTATTTACTAAACATATAAGCCAAGAATGTGCTTCTGTACATAGTGTCAGTTTAATGTTCTCCTTTTAGTCGACAAGCATTAAAGATTATTTGCTTTCAACAATGCCTTTATAGATAAGCCTCCAAACAATCAAACAATCCTTTGATTAATTTAATTTATCTTCTACTTATTTGCAAATAAATTGATGCTTGAAATTCTTAAATATTTTATTAAACGGTTTAATGAATAAGTAACATATAAAGGAGTTATTTTTCTGCGGGGAGGGGGGGGGAGAAAAATTAATTTATAGATTTTTTATTCAGTTATTTGGAGAAATCATAATAACCTACACTATAATAAGTAACTTTCTTAGATTTACAAAATAAATAGAATTTTTTCGAAAAATTAGTGAATATTCAAAAAGTTTTGTAAATATTCGATAAAAATCATAAATTTACTAAATTTAGTATATTATCGAAAAATTCGAGAATTCTCGATTTTTTTTGTGATTTTACTAAAAAAGTTGTAAATTCACAACTATTTTTCGGAAATTTACAACTATTTTTTGAAAATTTTCGAAAAAAATCGTAAATTATCAATTTTTCTTGCGATTTCACGAAAAAAAATCGCGAATACTCGAATTTTTTGTTAATATACTAAATTTAGTGAATCTACGATTTTTTTCGAATATTTACAAATTTTTTTGAAAATTTACCAATTTTTCGAAAATGTTATAATTTTTTTGTTAATATAAGAAAGTTACTTTTTACAGTGTATAATTTTTTATTGTTTTTAAATCATAAAATTTTTTTTTTAATTTGAGTTTTGAAATTTCTAAAAAAATGGACAAATCATAATTTTTTGTTTTATTTTATTTTGAAATAATCCGTAAAATAATAAAATAAAAAAATATCTAATGTATAAAAAATTTTTTTTTCAATTTCTTTTTTATCTTCTCTTAGTACATGCACTTACTACATTAGATTATTTAATAATGCTCTTTTCTTTAGCATGTAGATATAGAATCTGGTAGATATATTACGCATGTACTGGTTATTTTATATTTCTTTTACTCAACTTTGGTAAAGTATAATTTAATAAAAAATTTCAATATCTTCTTTTGTAAAAGAGTCTAATAATAATGCGGATCTTTTTGATGTTCAAAATAATGTAAGCTATATTAAATTTTCTGCAATGTATATTTACATATATATATTAGGGTGCTTCATATTTCTTGAATTGACCCTAGAGAAATATTGACTCGAATATGATATACTGCAAAAAATAAATATTAAAAATACAATCAGATATGGACAAAAGGTGAAAAAAATCAAAATTTTTAATCTGAATAATGTATAAATTAATATTATAATTTTGAGTTTTGTTACTCATGTTACTTTGGACTTTTGTTATTTTTAAGTCGTAACAAAAAAATAGCGCTAAAAAATGTTCTTTTCTCAAAAATGTAGCCAAAACTCATGCAAAGGCTAATTTTTTTAAAAACCAGACTCCGGCTTCGAAATCTTCGAGCTCAAAAACATAAGATCAGGTAATCTATAGTAAAATTTTTTTATTTTTTTTCTAAAAATATAATTAAAAATTATTCATCAATCTTGACATTAATGGATAAAATATTCAACCAATACTTAACTATAACCTTTTTTTTAGAAAAATTAGATTTCTGCAACCGATTATAAAATAAATATTAGTGAGAAAAAACCATTTACGCATAAATTTTGAGACCTTTTAATTGATCTCTTTTTAACGAATCTAATTTCCTCTGTTTTTGGCTAGTATTTTCCCGACTTTTGCCGACAACATATACACTACAAGTTCTTAAATCTCTTTCTTTAACAAATATAAAAGATAAATACATAAGCCTCAAAAAAAATTTTTATTGAATTAAAAAAAAAGTTCTAGTAATTTTTGTATTTTTAAATTATTATATAAAAACTACAACTCCTAACACGTAAAAAAAGTAAACTTAAAAAAAAAAAGAAAAGAAAAGTTTATTACGTATAAGTTTTTTATTATGTTTTCAATAAAAGTTTTTTAATTTATGTCTCCAATCTTCACTTACAACTTTACATATTTTTATATCCCAAGAGATTTTAAATATTTATTTTTTTAAATTATATTTTTTTATGTTTAACTTTTTGTACTTAAATTTTTTTTTTCTCTTTTTTTTTATACGTAATATTTAAAGTTTTTAATTTAATAAAATAATACCTATATAGGACTATAAAAGAAATAAAAAAGGATTATCATTAAAAAAATATTTTCTTATAAAGTTAAATTAAAATTCTTTGAAATAAAATATTATTTTTCTATTTTCATATATTTTTACTATTTTTATCCAAAGAAAAAAAGAAATCTTTGTTAATTAAGAAAAAAAAGGTGAAAAATGTTTTTAAAAATAATGATAATTTTAATTTTGAAGAGATTAAAATATTAAGATTTTATGCTAACACAACTAATTATAAAGTTTGTTACAGTTTTATATATGAGTAATTCTTAGTGAAACTGACCTTAGCGATGGTTAAAAGTCTGGGATTCACAAAAAAATCTATTCGACTAGGTTCAGTATGTAAAAATATGATACCAAGGTTTTTGTTTCAATGGTTTCGAAATGGCAGCTGTTATTCGATTTTTGTTGTTAAAATTTGCTGGAAAAATCTGAGCTAATTTTTTGGTTTTAATTTTCCTGCGCACTACATACAAATAAAAAATAATTTTCAATTATAGAGGGTATGTAAAATTTTTCGGAAAAACCTCAAAGAAGGCCAGAAAATCTGAAAAACTAAAAGGAAATTTTGAATATACGATTATTTCAAATAGCGGGATTTTTTCTTCTAATTGGCCTTAAAAGTTTCGTTTTCCAATGTACTTTTTTTGCTATTAAAGTACTTAAAAACTCAAATAACAAATTTTCATTACTTTTCATTTTCCGAAATTTTCCATTTTTCTGATTTTCCGACAAAAACTATTTACTAACAAAAAGTACATAGAAAAACACAACTTTTAAGACCATTTAGAAAAAAATAAATGTAGAATAGAAATTACTTTTAAAAATAGTGAAAATATTCAAGATGACCGTACCTAACTTTCACCACTGTAGTGTTTTCTAGTTCTAGTTTAAAAATTACTATTAATCAGAGTAAAAATCGCTCCTAAGGATAATATAAATTAGTGAAAATTATCATAGATGTTACTTTAAATATTTTTACTAACATTAAGAGTAATTTCTACTCTTCATTTATTCACAGTGTAGTAAAGGTGATAATTACAAATTTTAAAATTAGAAAATTGTATTGTAATGTTGAGTAACATTTCTATTATACCCAGCTCTCAGCTGTATGGAAACATGCTCCATGCTTTTTGGTTGTGTTTACACAAGCCGGTTATAAGTTTTTTGAAACAACTGCACCTAGAACCTTAAAAATTAGCATGGTATTATATTCTTACGTACTGAAATCAGTCTAATGGAATTTTTTAAGACCCCAGATTTTTACCTATCGCTTAGGTCAGTTTCACTAAGAATTTCTCATATATAATATCCTTCTTTTTTATTTCTAAGTAATCCAATAAAAATATAAGTAATGAAGTGAGTACAAAAGTTTAATAATGTTTTAAATATTCTCTTCTTAGAAAAATAGGATTTATTACAAAACTTTTAACTGTATAAAATATGAAGAAATTTAAATTAATGCACGAAACAAAACTAAATATACCAACAAAAAAAAAACAAATATTCTTAATTCAGATTGATTTGATAAGAGGATTTCTAAAATTACCATGGGGATTTATGCTTACAATATTTTAATCCTTCGTTTCAAAAAAAGTTTAGTTACTCATTACAAATGAATTTACGAGTGAATTTAACTATATTTATTTATTGCTTTCGGTTTTAGCTAAAAGTCTTTTTTTTACTGCAAAGTAATAAAAATTACTTTGAAAGCAGACATAATTATAATAAAAGAAGATTATATACGTTTGTAGAAAAATCTTCTTTTTTTATCTGAAAAACCTAATTTTTTCCATGAGATGTTAAACTGACAACATCAAGGTAAAGATCATTTTTAGTTTCTCTTATGACATTATGCTTTGTTAGGTAAAATAGACCATCAAGATCATTTTGTTATTCCTAATGAGGAACCATAGTGGCAGCGTATTTTTCCCTTGCTGTAAACATTAGCACATAAGCAAAAACACATATGCTAGTATTTTTTGAATAAGTCAGGAAAACATGCATTTTTGTTATGAAACATCCTACTGTTCGTATTTACATCTTATCATTTTAATCAAAAAATAATTAGACTAAGTGCATTTTCTTTGAAAATAATTATGAATTCAGTGGTTACTCTAAGATTTTATAATTATATTTTAAAAAATATGTATTGCACGTCAGCACATTAGGGAAATTGTGACAAAAAAATTTATGTAATTAATTTAATTAAAGAAAAATAATAATTTTAACAGACTTTTGTTCATTTAAATTAATTTTTTGGCAAATTTAACTCGCTGATGTCTGTATGCATATGAGCTTGACAGCTATTTATAAAACTGCTTGGCTTTGAGATTAAAGAGTCAAATTAGAAAAAAAAATAATATTCTTAAAGTACAACTCATTTGATCACTCTTAAATATTTCCTCCGAATCTTTTAGTTCTAATGAAGAAAAGTTTTGGTACCATAAGATACCATAATATTTTCATGTGCTTGATGGAAATACATAGGAGTCATTTATTTATTCTTCTTCCACCTCTGACTTTAAATTTCACCTTCCTGCCATTAACTATTTTTTTGGTAAATAGCACCTAATTTCAAACAGTAATCGAAACTATAAGCCACTTTTTAAAATAACTCCCAGGTTAATATATATTTAATTTAATAATAATTGTAGTCATAAGAAATAATAAAATAACGATAGCAAATTCATATAATTTTTGTACATGACATAAAAAATATATAAATCTTTTTTGAAATAAAAAATAAAAATAAAAGCGAAATATCTCATCAATCTCGAAATGTCGATTTCATTATTAGTCAAGCTTGAAACATGTGGTTCTCTATATATTCATACTCCCTATACACTCATTTTATGCATATTCTACATTTTTTTAAATATATGTCGAAATCTAAAAGAATACTCTCAAACATTCGAGAAACTCTCTTTTTTTAAATCAAAACTTCATGTTATTCTGCAAAGATTCACTAAAGAGGTTTTCCTGAGATTGATTTTAAGTTCAATCTACAAAAATGATTCAGTTATGCTCTTTAAGACTCCGGCGAATTAGGTGCTCTGAATTTCCGCGTTTTTAATATTTAAACAATGTCCTTAATATTCAAGAAAATGCTTGAAAATTCAAGCAGTATATTTTTACAATGAAATATTCTGCTAGCTACTCTGCACAGTTTTGATGTAGTACATTTTGAAACTGGGGTATTATATAATTTTTTTGATAAAAGAGTCAATGTTTTCAAGATTAGCAAAAAATTTCCCACGATATTTCTCCACCAAGTTTAATGATCTTCGATATGAACCAAGCAAATATTAGTCCAAAGTGCCTAAATCTGAAAATTCAGGCACTTATGATCCAAAATTCAATATTTCATATTTGATTTAGCAAATAAACATTTCAATTTACTTTTTAATTTTGTGATACCATATCCCAAAAAGCACTAACTCTTAAAATTATTTCAAATAAATATATCTCAGTTTCAAAATATGGTTCCTTAAACATTCAAATTTCTGTATTTTTTTAAGATTTCGAAAAGTAGAAAATACATATTTTTTCATGTCATCGATTGGAATCCATGTTGCTTCTGATGATGATGCTTCCTCATGCTTCTATGAACTAGCGTCAATCTTCAATAGCATCGTTAAATATATAAAAGCTATCACATATAGTTCTTTCAAAAGGGTTATAAACTGACAGTATGAGAGGTTATAAGGGAATTGATTGTAAAAAAAAATATTTATTTTTCTGTAGCATTATGTATTCATACTTGAAGTACAAATTTTCAAAAAGAAAAATATAATAAAAAATATGTTTATTAGTTTTTCGTTTAAATATATTTTGGCATATACGTATGTTAGTGATGGACGAGACCACGAGACTGGTCTCGATCTCGTCTCGGTCTCGTCTCGTTTTCGAGACGAGACCGAGTCGAGACCAAGCAACAATTTTTCGAGACGAGGCGAGATTATCGCACCGAGACTCTCGGTCTCGTCTCGGTCTCGAAATTTTTTTTGAAAAATAATTTATATGACAAATTTAAATTTAAGTACAAAGAAGTCTTACGTAAGCTTTTATTGCATACCTAATAAATGTATATTCATGGTAGGATCAAACTTTTGACAAAAAAAAATGAAATAAAAAAATTTATTCTTATTTTTTTTGTACATTCAGTACTAATATGAATGGAAGATAGTTAATAATAATTATTATTATGTATAATAAAAAAAATGGAATTATTAATTTTTGTTATAAAGTTCGCAGCTGCTCTAATAAAAATTTTATATTTTTAAACAGTTCAACTTAAATCATAAATTCATTTAACGAATTAAAATTAAAAAATTCTTCATAATAAATAAAAAAAAAATTTGATTATTTAGAATAATAAAGTTATAAAAAACGTAATAAATAAATTTATCAAAATAATATTGAACAGGTATAAATAAATTCGCTATTATAATAGACAGAAAAATGAATATAATTATATAATTTTATATTTAATTTTTAAAATTGATATAATTTCATGTTTTGTAAAAATATAGCAATTTAATTTTAAGTCCTTTGCGAGGGGGTGTTAATTTCCTTTGCTACATGCTAAATATAAAAAAATTTATCCCAAAAATGTTATCATGGTTATTAAATTTGTCTAATATTCATGAAAATTATTTGTCTTGATTAATTATTGATATTGTGAAATATTTGATCTGGTATATTTTGATGCATATTAATAAAAAAAAAAAATACTTCTGAAGAATTATGTAAAATTATATTTCTTCGTTGGCGCCGTTTCAGCATTAAACTTGGACAAATTAGCAATAACAGGGCATTAGAGAAAGATAAAAATTTAAACAATTGTTATAAACAAATTATTTTTTTTATTATTAAATTGTCACCGGAAATGAAAAATGATCTACAATCAGAAAATAATAAGGTTAACCAGTTTAAATGCCTAAAATATCGCAATATACATTTTTAAATGTACATAAAGATAACTTAAGTTTTTTTCGAGACTGTCTCGAAAATCGAGACGAGACCGAGGCGAGACCGAGACGAGACCGAGTCGAGACCGAGTCGAGACCTCAATTTTTGAAAATTTTCGAGACCGAGACGAGACTGACCCAAAATCTCGTCTCGTCTCGGTCTCGTCCATCACTAACGTATGTATATTAGCATCGACCAAATTTTTGATAAATTTAATTATTTTTGGGTAGAAGTATTATAATATATCTAATATACATCTCTTAGTAAATTAACACAATTTTTAGTTTTATATTATGTTAAAAAAAAAAAAAAAAAAGAAATAATAAAAAATTTTATACTAAATGTTATATATTAACTACTATAAACGTTTATCCCCTTAAGGGATCCAAAAATTAATATTATATTAAATTAATAATCTATTTTATTTTATTTTATTTTATTTTTTTTTTCTCTCTATTGTACTATTTAATTTTAAGAATTTTTATATTTTATATTATAAGCCAGAACATGCGCACAGGTGATTTGTATTCACTTCAGCATATTACTTATACTTATGAATTACTTTGTCATTACTTTGTAAGTTTATAATTATACTGTAAATCTACTGGTCAAATAAATAAATAAATAAATAAATAAATATACGGAATAAAAGAAGATGCTGAAAATGTAAGTCTAAAAACCGTTATGAACGTTATGACTTGAGCATTTGATTATATTTGGAAATGGTAATTCAAGTCAATTTAAAAAAAATAATTTTACGTATTTATAAAAACTTAAATTAGGCATTTGATTTAGAGCGAAAAATATATTATTATCTTAAGATGATAAGAAATAGGGACGGCTGAAGTTGTATAACACACTTATGAAGTAACAGTAATAATAATAATTTATTTAATGTGCAAAAATTTAGTATAAATAATGCGTTCTCATAATATTATGAAATCCCATACCAAAAATTTAATGTATAGTAAAGTCAAAAATGTCATTTTATAGCAAAACTCTGAGCATTAATAATTAAAGCATTTTAGAATAAAGACATATTTTTTAAAGCCATTATCAGAATATTAAGGAACTTTTAGGAAATAATCATTAAAATCTTTTATGTAATGCAATTAAGTACAGGAACAAAGAAAATTTTAGTATAGGCGTAGAGTCATATTTTGTAATTATTTTTTTAATTAATAATTTTCCAACTAATTTTTTTTTAAAAAAAATTACAACTTTTAAGAATTTTTTTGGCCTCAAAACTATTTAGCTCAAAGCTATGTAAATACAGCTAACTTAACGTTAGAAAATACTTTTTTCATATAAGTGATTCCACCCCAACTTGGTTCAAGTTAAATCGAAGCGAAGGATCACTGAAATTGGCCAAAAATATTTTTTCTCTAATGTATAATTAAAAATAAGTACTGTCAGCCAAGTTTAGCTTTCTAGGCCGAATCTTTGATTTTTGGCAGCCATTTTAGTATTTTTGGCCTACTTTGGAAAATTGACTCAAAATTTTCTTATTTTTGCTTACGAATACTTATTTTGCGGTGAAAAATATTTTCCTTTTAGGTGCTTATAAAAATTTTCTCCACCATCAGATCCCTAGGTTCAAAATTCAGTTTGGATTACATTTTCTAATACTAATTCCTCGTAAGCCTTTACACAGGCATATAACTTTTGGCACGATTTGAGTGACAATGGCAAAATTTTAAAGTTAAAAGTATTTTAAATTTTTTTTATAAAAATTCATTTTTTTAAACGGTTGGGGGACAAAATATCCAAATTTAAAAAATTAAAATGCATTCAATATCCAAATTATATATATCCAAAAATAATAATACCCAATCAAAATTATTAATTTAAAATTTTAAAAAATGTATTTGCAGCTTTTTATATATTTGAAACTCAGGAAAATTTACGAATTTTTGATCATGACAGATTTGAGTTATCCACAATTAAATAATTAAAATTATTGTGATAATGTGTAAGCATGCTTTTTTCATCTTTGTCAGAATGTTTTTCGAAGAGTGCAGATGAATAAAACTTGCAAGAACAATACAATGACGAAGATGATGATAGTAATCAACTAACGTTACGAATGACGTGTGCGTTTGCCGATGAATTCTTGCCTGAAGTTGATTACTTGAGGTAAAATTTACATTATAATTATTAAATTTACTTGTAATAAATAAATTACATTTAAATAGATTAATTACATTCGAGGAAAACTGGCACAAGACAGACGTCGTGCTGTCCCTGTACGATATGCACTTCAATTGTGGAATCAGTATGATGCTGTTCTTCAAAATACGTCAAGGACGAATAATGCTTCTGAAGGATGGCATAATAGATTTGACATACTTGTTGGGAAAAACCGTCCAAGCCTTTACATTTTCTTAACTGCCCTTCAAAAAGAACACGCCGATACTGAAACTATGTTGCAACAGCTAAATCTTGGATAAAAAACTTATAACCGGTTTGTGTAAACACAACCTAAATGCATGGAACATGTTTACTTCTAGCTAAGGGCTAGGTATACCTATTATAATGCATAAATGTTACACAACGTTACAATATAATTTTATAATTTTATAATTTGTAATTATCACCTTACTAGATGTTAAGATTCTAAACCCATTACCCAAGCTATTGTGAATCCCTCAATGCATATTATTCTAGATCCCGAAATCAAAATTATTCCAAGTCCCTAAGTATAATAAAAAAATAAACTATAGTAAATCGTTCTATTGTTTTAAGGGTCGTTTTACCTAAACTTTTTTTTGATAACCGAATTTTTTTTTTTTCTATTAATTACTTTATATATGTCTCAAGAGTATGTAAAAAAAATTTATTTTTAAATCCTCCCCTCTAAGTATATTTTTTTGCCTGTTTTGCCGGCGCCGTCAAACGTGTTTTTGATAAAATTTAACGGTATGGCTCTAATATTTTTTTACATATCTTCTAACTACTGTTAAATAGTTAGAAATCATGTCGGAACTGGTCACTGATAGAAATTATGAGCAAATTTTGCTAATATTCGCGATGGTTTATGACTCCAAATTTATCCGTGCCAAAATGGTAAAAAATAGCAAATCGGCCCAGCAGCAGAGGTAAAATCAGCTACAAATTCAGTATGAAAACCAGAAGGATAGTTTTATGGCTCAAAAATCACTGATAACTTATAAGTCTACTTAAATATACAAAAAAAAAATGTTTTGTTAAATTTTTAAGAAAAAAAAATATTTACTCTTATTTAGAAAACTATGTTTTTACACCTTCTAATTAAGATTTCTCTAAAACTATTTGACCGATTTTTATTTTTTTGGTCTAATTTTATTTGTTGTAAGTTCCTTTACGCAATAAAAAAAAAAAAAATAATAATTTAATGATTAAAAGTACCGAAAAAATTATTCCAAAACTTCAAAGTCGTTTTACTCGAAACAACGTCTGTAAAACCCTGTACTCGATTGCGCGATAACTTCTGCACCGATTTTCTTTAAATTTACTAAGCAACTTAATAAATGCACTAATTTCGGGATGTCGTCGAGTTTTTTTTTTATGTTCTGAAAAAATTTTTACAGCTGCTTTTGCCCGAAAATTATAGGCTTTTTTTTTCATTTTAACTTTGCGTAGCCGCCATTTTGTTCGTAATTAATTTTTTTGAAAAAACTCGACGACATCCCGAAATTACGGGTTTTCAGTCTTACCAATTTTTTTTTCGTACGTTTTAGATTATCCTAAGTCAAGATATCAAGTACACAGTTTTGAATTTCTTTTTTTCAGTGACGCAAGTTCACCTCTTTCACGCAAAACTGACGTCACAAAAAACAAAAAAAAAATTTTTTTTTTAATTTTTAATATATTTGTAAACTATAAAAAAAATTTGATTCAAATATCTCTATCCGTTATTTCACAATCCTACCTTAAAAATCAGCTAAAATATCGACATATTTAGGTAAAACGACCCTTAATTATGTTTAAAAATTATAAATTTAATTTATTTGACCCCCCCCCCCCTTAAAAAGGACAAATTTGACCCTCCCCCCCTTAATTTTCAAGTTCTGAAGTACCCCCTCCCTATAAACATGTTTCATGTTAAAAGAAGATAAAGCAGCTAGCTGAAAACCCCACTCCAGAAACAAGCAAACTGAAGTACAAACACAGGATCAGAAAGGAGAAAAGAAGCCATCCAAATTACATCTGCGGGGAAAACCTAAGAAGTCTTGAAATAAAGATGAACGCTTAGGAATTATATAACTCGAGGAATCTGGAACGAAAGTCCACCGAATCAGGAAGACGCAGAAGGGTAGTGTCCTCATTGAGCTGGAGGCCATTGAGGACCGCCGAAAACTTGAAGAAGCTGTGAAGTTAGTGACGGGCCCCATATCAAACGTCCGGAATATGCTAAAAATGGAAATACGAGACTTGGGCGAGTTCACGAACGCCTAGTCAAAAGAGTAAAATCCAATATGGCTGGGGTTTGAATATAGTGCGCCTCCAAGCGGTCGCAAGGCGTTGTATTAAATGCCTGGGCTACAGGCATACTCAGTAAAATAAAAGTGTCAACTGCAATAAGAAACTTATTAAAAAAAAACATCTGGTAAATAAATTATGTATTATTTTTATTTTATAATAATAATTACTTGAAAATGTATTCCATAATTAAAAAAAAAACATATATAAAGTTGAACTTAAAATAAATTTAATATAATAATCTGATTATTTTATAAATACTTAAAAAATTGAAAAAAAATAAGTAAAAATACAAAATATGTTAATGTTTTAAAAATTACTTATTTATTCAATAAGAGTTAAACACAAAGCTCATTTTAAAGGTCTATATATTCATTAAAGGTAAACTTTTTTAGTATTTTACATTGGTTAACAAAAATTATTTTATATTTTAAAATAACTAACTATATAATTTTGTACACTTCTTTGTTTTAAGGTTTATGAAAATGCATATGTATATTAGCCTGAAGGCATTTTAAAAGGTTGTTTGGATTAGCTCATTTAATCACTCCTTATAAAATACCTGGGCACTTATAGAACAAATTTTTGGTTTCATAAAAAACAACGATATTTTCACATACTTGGTTTAAATAAGCTATAATTTTAGAAATCTTATTTTTCTGGTAAATGGTAAATTATTTCACCCAGTATTTGAAAATATTAAAACATATTTTAAATATCTGTCAGGCTAATGTTTGTATATTTATTTATGTATTTTATAATTAATATAAACAGGATTTAAAAACCTTAAAATAATTGTTATTTGTTGGAATGTGGCGCCTCCACGCACTTCCTTAGTATATATGACGCATTATTTTTTTTTTACTACTTAATTCGGACAAAAAACTGAAAAAAAAAAAAATTTGAAAGGACATCAATATGACCCTTTTTCAGTCAATTTGAGAAAACAAAAATCTTTTTAAGTTGCCACCATTTTTGGACAGAGGGGGGCTGGCTGGATTGAGAAATAATCGGACATGTATAGTTAGTTATAAGAAAACAATATTATCATACATAATATTAGGGTGAATATAGGAAAATTATACATTTTTCTAAAAGTATCACCAGGCCTGAACTCACAAGTTTAATAAAGTTTACAACTCTCTAATATAATTCTATCAACTCTTATATATAATTATATAAAATACATTAAAAATATAAATAACAAAATACAATTTTAATAAAATTAAAATTATAATACGTCAAGAGAAATTTAATAATTTTTTTTACGTGAATTAATAAATAAATATATTTCTACACAAATTGATATAATTATACGGGTAAAATAGATAATTTATAATCTTTTTATTTCAAAATGTTTTAAAAATCTTAAATTTATGATGACCGAATTTTTATGTACACTAACTTTCTAGCCAAATTTAAAAAAATTTAATGAATTTCAAAACGATATAAATATTACAAAAAGTTTAACTTTATGCCCTCCTTACCTGCTGCTGTTCAGAATATACGTTTTTACAAACTCCAATTTTTTTTATTAATTTGATCTAATAATTGATAAGCTTTTTACAAACAAAAATTACAAAGAATATGTACTACGAGAGTAAAAGTGAATATTTTAAAACTTTTCTAGTAAAAACTTCTTAATTTTAACAACATGAAGTCACATAAATTATCAATTTATAGAATTTAAGAAGTTTTTTGTATTACTTTTTGTACCTAACCGTAAATTTTAACCCTTAATCACCTTATGAGATTTTCACTTATTTATTTTTTGACATCTTTCTTTGTCAAAGTTTTCGGTAAAATCAACCAGATTCTGACCAAAGTATATAATTTTGTTTTATCGATTTCTACATAATCTCTGTTTCTACATCTTTATTTAGTAATACTTATGACATAAAGAAACTTGACAAATATTTGAACGAATTTTTTAACCAACGTCTTCAAATATGAAACAAGTTGAACTTCAAATCTTACGATCTAACAAAAATAAAATTATTTTTTTTCTCACTGTAAGTTTCTTTTTCTTTAGTTTTTTAAGAATTTTTCTTTTCTTAGGCCTCCGTCTTACTTTTACAAATAACTTTTTTTCTCGGTTTTTCTTCCAATGATATAAACATTCAAATAAAAAAACAATTGTTGAAAATGACAATCCAACTCCTAGAACTGATATTAATATTCTCAATAAATCGTTATCAGCAATAAAAAGATCATCGTAAACATTATCATCTATTCTTTTTTCAACCTTAAAATCTGAATCCCATTTTTGATCTATACCTGACTCATATATCAATTGATCAATTTTAGCAAATTTTTGAATGAAATGTGAGTTTCTATTAAAAGTTAAAAAGACTGGATAAGCAGGTAAATTTAAATCTATTATTTCATATCTTCGGAGTCCGGTATCTCTCATATCTACAAAAAGTGCCCTTTCTGCTGCAAGTTCGTTTGTAATAATAACTTTTTTTAAATGTTTCTCTTCAATATCTTCGCAATAGTCTTTAATACTTTTAAATAAATCAAAAAGTTCGATAGATGTTTGATTTTTTTTCATATACCATTCTAAATTTAACGATCCATAATATGGAGAGCAAACAGTAATATTCTTCATGAATATTTCTTTAATGGACTCTGCAACAGGATGTTCATTGCTAACAAAGTTCATTTCTGTCAACATTGAAATAATATCTGATGTTTGGAAAATCGATAAAAAGACAAGCGTTAGGAAAATAATTTTTGATCTTATGGTTCGGTGTTCATTGTCTGTCATACCTAGGAGCAATCCAAATATCATAAACAAAGACCAATCTTCATTTTCAATTTTCAAAAATTTAACAGCAACAACAATTATTAACATAACACCAGAAAGTGCTAATGCAGCATATAAAATGTTTTTTGAAAACTTAAATTTGATTTTTCTTTCAATAGGCACCAAAGCCACAAATTTTTCGTATCTTAAAATATAATTACGTGAATAAGGGGTTATTGCAGGATCATGCGTAGTTCCAATCAAATATAATGATAATTTATATTTATCGAGAAACTTATCATCATAGTAAATAGAGGGTTTAAAAAAATTTAAATTACATTCAGAATTTAAAATACTATAAAATGTTTGCCATGCTTTCCATAATCTTAAATTTGGTGATAATTTTGAAGGTAAACCTCCATTGTCCATGTACATAACACCTTTTGTAGCTCCAACATTAAAAGTTATTTTATCTACTTTTGATAATTTATCTGGAAAAATTATTTTATCAAATTTTTCTGTAAAAAGATCAATAGATATTAATGGTGATTTATTGTATGGCGAATAATTTACTATATAAATTTTATTATTTAAAAGCATAAATATGATTGCTACATCAAGAAAACCTGAATTTATTATTTTCTGATATTTATCAATAAAATCTGTCTTTAAAGAAGAATTTTGAAAAAAAATAATCAATATTTTTGTCTTTTTTCCAACAAATACTGAATTCTTAATTGGTTTTATCAAGCTTTCCAAAAAATTTAAATGATTATGATAATTATTTGGACTTATAAAAATTACATGTAAGGGTGCAGACAATTTGTGGTTGTATTTAAAATAATTATCCTGTGGGTTAAAATTTATAAATAAAGGTAAATTATTAATATCAACTACAGCTGTAGAAATTTGACTTGTAATACGTTGTAACATCATTTGCTGTTTATTATAATTTTTTGTTTCGTCGTTATTTGAGTAAATCATAACATGGTGAGGTTTCACTTCACTAACTAGTTTATCAATAACATTGGTTAGTAAATTTGGATCAATCAATTCAAATTTACAAATTAATATAACAAATATAATACAAAATTTCATTATGAATTAAAAAAATAACATTATTTTTTAGATAGGTCGTTTCAAAAAATTTGTACTTTAGAGATATAGATTGCGACGAATTCTATGAGTATACAATAAAAAACTTATATATTAACTGACTATTCCAACAAGTAAAATTCTGATTTCGATAAGAAAAAATCCGCTGATGGAAAAAAATTTTTTTAATTTAAGCACAATTTATTTGGAATGAACCATATAAAAAATATTTAAAAACTACAAAAAGTTAAATTATGGTAACAATATTTTTTATAATTATTTGCACATATTTAAATAGATATTGATTTTTTTAATTTATTTTTTGATTGTTTATTTGATAACTGTTTATTTTAGCTATTTTATTTTTGTAAAATTTAAATATTTTTAGATATTGATTACAATTTTGCGAAGTCTAATCAATAACAATTATTTTACTTTTTATTAAAATTATCTTTTAATTTTATTGGTAACCCCAATAAATTAAACAAACTAATTATGAATCATAATTTCATATAAACGTTTATAAATTTTTTTAAAATTCAAGAATAATTAAATAGTTTGCAAATATTTAATATCAACGGGTTTTCAAAAAGTATCAAAAGGCCTCTGAAAAATATGATCCAATTTCGAAAATATTTCACTTGGAGAAAATGTTTCAACGGCTCGTTTTTTTTTTAATTATCTAAATTTTAATTTTAATAAGTGTACATCACAGAAAATTTAAATATTTAAAGTAAAATTATGCAATTATTGAAAAAACAGAGTTATTCAAAATTTACACCAAATAATATAGAATTTTTCAATCATACAAAACAATTCTAAATTAGTATTTTTATTACTTCATAAGCATTATTTTGTAGAAATGTTATTGCTAAAAAAAGAAATTTTTATAATTAACATTAACATTTTCTTTTTCAGTTATTAAAAAATAAGATAGTTACTTTTAACTTGCTCATAAAGCATTTAATTTTAAGTTTTCTTGATAGAACAGTAGCTACATAAAATTTAACACTAATTTTTATTTAGTTATATTTGTTGTACACATAATGTCAAGCAAAGAAATTAACACCAAATTAATAAATTAATTTAAAAAAAAGCTTCACTTTGAAAATTTGAAACACTTTAAAACGTTGCAGAATTCAAATTAATGTAAATATTTTAAAAATTAAAAAAGTTTACTTTGCTCTCTTTTCAGCGATCATAAAAGTACTTGTAGGTTTTTATCGGTATTTTTTAAATAAAAATAAACAGTGTTTTATTTATTTGTTTCTATAACAACTGCCTTTTAAAAAAACTTGAAAATAAAAAAGAATTGATTTATTTTTATGCAAATTATTGCACGTTTTAAATTACACTGAAAAGTGTAATAAGTGAAAAATTTACAAGAATTTTTGTAAATGTACCTTTGTTTATTAAGTAAAAATTTTTTCATGGACGAAAAAAAATACAAAATTTTAAAACATGAAATTTTTAAATTAGCCCCTAATTATCAGATGGACCCTTAAAAACACCTCATAATATGTTATCAGCGATCTAGGAATTATTCAGGAGGGCATAACTTGTCATAATTTGTGATTATTGCAAAAATGCCTTGAATTCTATTCTAACTAAAAACTTAAAAATGCGGGATTTATAGTCTGTCATTTGAGCTTAAAAAATATGAAAACTTAAAAAGTATACTAAAATTCGGCTCAATCAGCAATATTGTATTATTTGGGGTTATTTTGGGTAATATTACGTTAATCATTCAAAACTGGCCATTGGAAAATTAATTTATTTTAATTGCTTACAAGGGGAGACCGGAACCTTTGGGTCGCTAAATTACAATCATTTGTTATGGATGACTTTAATATGTTGTTAAAGTATTTTTATATAAACACCCAAGATACCCTCCGTTTATTCCAACGCACCTTCTGGGCTTAGAAACGCAGGGCTCAATGTTGAAAAATAGGATTTTTAGACAATTTTCAAAATGACGCTGTAACCTCGCAAGTTAACCAAAATACTTTCGGTTGTTCTCATTTTTTCCGTGTAAGTACCATCTTTTAACTCCCGTCAACCGCAATACCCCATCATCTATGTTCACAGCGCTATAGTCAATAAACCAAATGCCCATTTTCGGACCAAAATGAACAATTTTTAAATTGCTGCCAAAATTGCAATTTTCAATAAAAATAGGTCTTGTTGGTCTCAAAAATTTTCTATTAGCTCTAAATTTTGAAAAATGTTTTATTCGTTTCTTATTGATTATTTATTTAGCAGATATGATAATTTAAAGACAGAGTCCCAATTTAAAATTTTTTTAAAAAAATCGTATTTTATAACTAACTTTGTGGAGTCATACCTCAGAAACATCTAAAGCTAAAAGAACGAGTAAAAAATTTTTGGAAGCATAAAACTTGTACAAAACTTTTGAGACCTACAAGACCTATTTTATTGAAAATTGCAATTTTGGCAGCAATTTAAAATGGTCATTTTGGTCAAAAAATGGGCATTTGGTTTATTGACTATAGCGCTGTGAACATAGATGATGGGGTATTGCGGTTGACGGGAGTTAAAAGATGGTACTTACACGGAAAAAATGAGAACAACCGAAAGTATTTTGGTTAACTTGCGAGGTTACAGCGTCATTTTGAAAATTATCTAAAAATCCTATTTTATAACATTGAGCCCTGCGTTTCTAAGCCCAGAAGGCGCGTTGGAATAAACGGAGGGTATTTTGGGTGTTTTTTTAACATATTAAAGTCATCCATAACAATAGATTGTAATTTGGCAACCCAAAGGTTCCGGTCTCCCATTGTTAGTTTTTATAATTATTTAAAAATTTAGTTTTTATCTAGAAATCAATATTGAATTTTTTTTAAACATGACTCTGTTTCATATTAATTTACCTACCCCCATTCCCTCTCGATAACATAAAAATAGTAACAAACCAGAAATTTATATAACTATAAAAAAAAACTTATAACCGCTTTGTGTAAACACAACCTAAATGCATGGAACATGTTTACTTCCAGATGAGGACTAGGTATAATACAAATGTTACTCAACATTACAATACAATTTTCTATTTTTATAATTTGTAATTATCACCTCACTAGCTGTTAAGATTCTAATCTAAGGTATTTTGAGTCTGCAAACGCTTAAAATTGAATTCTGCACCAGTTTCAAGTTTCATTTAAAAATTGGTCCTTTTTAGCCAAAAATGGGATAAGAGACATGTGGGTTATGAGGATTAAAATATGACACTTAGTTACTTATTTCAAAAATGAGACCAATCAGATAGGTTAAGAAACATGGTTATACCTACTATCGGTTTGAAAAAGATGCGAACCTCAAGTTTTTTATTAATATCTTCCCCAAAAATAAAGATAATTTAATGAAATAAAATTTTTCTAAAAATTAAACCATATTTTTATTCGAATCTCAAAGGAATTTAACGCAAATATTTTAGAAGTGATTTTATTGCAAAAACAAATAAAAAAACGAGAATTTTAAGAATTTTTTTTCGCTCCATGACTTTAGACCCAAAAAAAGAGTTGAAGGAATCATCCGATTTTGACAAAAATTTAACCAGTGATAAATACACCTTTCTTGTGCATGATACAATTTTGAAAATTTAAATATTTCAATTCGCAAATTTTTTATGGGCTTCAGAAGAAGAGGCCTTCATCTCATCAACAAATTGTCGTATTGGCTTCGTTTTTTTTTTAATCGATAGCTTACTGTTTGTAGATTAAAAATATATATTTTGTTAATGTAGCAAAATATCGATTTCTGAGCAATAACGATTCTAAAATACGGACAGGTGCATTCTATTCATCTATTGTTTTTCACTGTTTTAACCCGTATTCATGAATAATTAAAGAAAAATAATATTCTTCGCCTCTCATTATTCTTAATTTGTTCGTTCATGCTACAACATCTGGTATGAGAAATAAAAATTAATTTGAAAATTTTTAAAAAAATTGCAATTTTTAATTACCGTATGAAATGTGCCGATTAATCTGCCTAAAAAGAACTTTGAATCGCAAAAATCCGCCAAAAAAAAAAAAAAAAAAAATCAAAAAGGTAAAATTTTTTGTTTTGCTTATATCAACGTCGGTTTTTGACCGATTTTTACGATTCAAATTGCTAATTAATCAGTTTTTTGAATAGAGAAAATTGGCAAATGAAAAATAAAAATCTTTGAGCAATTAGCAAAAATGAAAAAAAAAATTTTGATATCGGATAGACAAAAGAGATATCTCGCTGCGAAACAGTTAAGGTTGGAAAGATATATTTTTTTGGGTCTCACCCTGGTCTCAGCGGGATAAATTAAAATTTTTTTTATCTATACATTCTCAAAATTTTTCTTTTCATTTTTGCTAATTGCTCAAAGATTTTTATTTTCCATTTGCCAATTTTCTCTATTCAAAAAACTGATTAATTAGCAATTTGAATCGTAAAAATCGGTCAAAAACCGACGTTGATATCAGCAAAACAAAAAATTTTACCCTTTTGATTTTAACCCTCTACATTGACCATTTTTTGACGGATTTTCGCGATTCAAAGTTCTTTTTAGGCAGATTAATCGGCACATTTCATGGGGTAATTAAAAATTGCAATTTTTTTAAAAATTTGCAATTTAATTTTTATTTCTCATACCAGATGTTGTAGCATGAACGAACAAATTAAGAATAATGAGAGGCGAAGAATATTATTTTTCTTTAATTATTCATGAATACGGGTTAAAACAGTGAAAAACAATAGATGAATAGAATGCACCTGTCCGTATTTTAGAATCGTTATTGCTCAGAAATCGATATTTTGCTACATTAACAAAATATATATTTTTAATCTACAAACAGTAAGCTATCGATTAAAAAAAAAACGAAGCCAATACGACAATTTGTTGATGAGATGAAGGCCTCTTCTTCTGAAGCCCATAAAAAATTTGCGAATTGAAATATTTAAATTTTCAAAATTGTATCATGCACAAGAAAGGTGTATTTATCACTGGTTAAATTTTTGTCAAAATCGGATGATTCCTTCAACTCTTTTTTTGGGTCTAAAGTCATGGAGCGAAAAAAAAATTCTTAAAATTCTCGTTTTTTTATTTGTTTTTGCAATAAAATCACTTCTAAAATATTTGCGTTAAATTCCTTTGAGATTCGAATAAAAATATGGTTTAATTTTTAGAAAAATTTTATTTCATTAAATTATCTTTATTTTTGGGGAAGATATTAATAAAAAACTCGAGGTTCGCATCTTTTTCAAACCGATAGTAGTGATATTTTTAATATAGCCTAAAAAATCCACCATATAACACGGGGTGCTCGGAAGACTCGTTGGCATAAATGAAGGTTATCTGGTATGTTTTTTCAATATAATAAACTTATCCATAACTACTTGATGCAATTTAGTGTTTCAAATGAATTGAACTTCCCTCACGGTTCTCTTGAAGACAAAGTAGGGTTTTCAAAAATGACGCAAAAAACTGAGCATAGGGCATATTTCGTGGATACATATATATCTCAAAAATACTAACCGGAAAATCGGATCTGCTCATTTTTTTGAAATACCGCCGTTTTAAAAATTTACTGAAAATCAGTATTTTGCACTATTTTGAAAAATTAAATAAAATTATTTAATTGGTTAAAAAACCATTGTATTAATTTTTTTTTATTTTAACCATAGTAAATGTAAAAATGTACTTTAAATTTGATATTTTAAAAGTTTACATGAGTGTATATGACTATTTCCACGTTAAATTTGTATTTTTATATAAAGACTAAAAAATAAATTTTTGAATTCTTATTCATTTTTTATTATAATTTCAGCAATATTCAGTCCTCACATATGCATAAAATAGTTATTTACACGTCAATTTAATTTATGGTTTTGTGCTACTTTTTTATATATATGGCCTTTTCCACGTTAAAGTAAAAAAAAATATTAATTTTTTTAAAATTTTTATTAATTTATTGGAAAGAAAATGCAACTTCTTTGCAGTATATTAGATTATTATATTAAATATATTATTTTGCAAATTCGTGTAAGAATGGATATATTATAATAATGGTCTGATACATATAACTTTGTATAAAAATGTATAAAATACCAAATAGATATCTTGCAAGGTTTCGTAAATCATCTGTTTTGGAAAGGATTAGTTCCCTTATTAGGAAGAGAAAAGGCATTTTTGTGGCCTAAAAAACAAAATATATCATCAAAAAGTTATCAAGAGGAAATTTTCGAAGGAAACGCTTGCCGGAAACTTTTGCAAGAAGCAGATAGTCTAAATGATCCTAAAATTTATGAAGAAGTTGGTTTTTTTAGAATACTTCCATTTATTTCAACTTTTAAGGCTATGAATAAGCTTGTAACTAATTCTTTTTCTGTAAGCAAACCAGGTGAAGGGTTAGATAATATTATTGTCAATATTAGGAATTCGTTTTTGAGTACAGGAGTATCAGAAAGCTTAAAAATTTATATTGCAACAAGACATTTTAGATAATGTTTAAATTTTTTGTCTGGAGATGAAAGATTCAACAAACAAAACATTTTTTTAATATTTAGTAGGAATCACCTATAAATCCTACTATTAAGCCTATAAAATTTGATATAATATAATTTCTTTAAAAAATAACAAAAATTAAATTAAAATCTTCCATTTTTACTTTAAGTTGTATTAAATATTAAACTAATGCGTATAAGACCATATATATCCATGCTTACATGAATTAGCCTACTACATATACTGTTCAGATTTTACATTTCATTTTTTTTTTCAATAATTAATAAAAATTAAAATAAAAGAATATTTTGATTTTACTTTAAAATACTAAATTAACGTGGAAAAGGCCATATATATAAAAAAGTAGCACAAAACCATAAATTAAATTGACGTGTAAATAACTATTTTATGCATATGTGAGGGCTGAATATTGCTGAAATTATAATAAAAAATGAATAAGAATTCAAAAATTTATTTTTTAGTCTTTATATAAAAATACAAATTTAACGTGGAAATAGTCATATACACTCATGTAAACTTTTAAAATATCAAATTTAAAGTATATTTTTACATTTACTATGGTTAAAATAAAAAAAAAATTAATACAATGGTTTTTTAACCAATTAAATAATTTTATTTAATTTTTCAAAATAGTGCAAAATACTGATTTTCAGTAAATTTTTAAAACGGTGGTATTTCAAAAAAATGAGCAGATCCGATTTTCCGGTTAGTATTTTTGAGATATATATGTATCCACGAAATATGCCCTATGCTCAGTTTTTTGCGTCATTTTTGAAAACCCTACTTTGTCTTCAAGAGAACTGTGCCCTTATAGTACTTATTTTTAATTGTACTTTCGGAAAAAAAAATATTTGTTCCGATTTCTACGACCCTTCAGTTCAACATGCGCTCAGCTGGGGTGGAATCGGCTGTATATAATATACAAGAAACCACTAAAAAATAGGTTTATTTTTATAAATTTTATGCATAGATTTATTATGGAGATTAAATATATAAATGTAGAAGTTATACACATACTAATCTTCTTGAAACGTGATTTATCTCTTTATAAATACGAACATGAGTATAACGTATGAAAAAATAAAATTTACGTTATATTTATCTCGCAATTTATTTTAGAATTTACATGTTTTTATATTAAAAGATCGATAATATATATTAAATTTATGCAATAATTTTTAAATTTAATTTTTATATTTTTTTTTTAACACTAGCTGATTTAAAAATTTGATTATTTTGAAAAATCCATTTACCGCACGCACAGAAGACCCTGGCAGACACGATGGAGGTAAAACGACTGTAATATTTCTAGAAAGTGCTAATAAAGTACTTGCAAGAGCCAATTTGCTAAGAAAAAAATTCTCATACCAAAAATGAACCTAGTAACTTTTTATTATATTTTTATTTAACATATGCTGAAAAGCAGTTAATTGTAAAATTAGAGTAATAAATTGATTTTTTATATTTTGAGCATCATAAACAACGGTTACATGCATGTCAGGGAAATGATAACAGTTTTTTAATTACATTTTAACATAAATCAATTTTTAAGCTTTTAGAGAGAGTTTTATTTTAAATTTAAAAGAGGGTAGAGAACTGAAAATTTCGCTAATTATTTAATTTTTATACAAATTTACGTATTCATGATGATTTAACTACATGCTGATTAGCTATATTTTAAATTATAATCCGGTACTTTTTAATTGCTATTCTTAACTCTTAATAAACCAAAATTAAAATAAGACAGTGCATTCGCCAACAAAATAGATATCATTAAACTCATGAATAAAATTTTAAATACAATAATAATTATATTAATTTGTAGGAGTCTATAAAAATTTGCTTAAATTTGATGAAAGTCAATACAATCGATATATAAAATTAATTATTTTCATAAAATCTTACGTCTCAAAGAATGACATCCATTTTTAATTTAAAGACTACAAAAAACAGCAAATTAAAAAATAAAAACTACTAGGCTAATATATAAAATGATAAAATAATTTTATACCCTGAGCAAGAAATATTGTCGATAAGAATTTTTTTTCTCTACATTATAGTGTCAGTTCTTGCTTAGTCAAGTACTTTTTGAGTATATTTACTGCATAGTATGTACATGTTTAAGGGGTTAGCAAAATATTATAAGGGTTATAATAAATATATATAACCACTATGTTAAAAGTTTTATGCTGTAAATTTTATAATTTTAAAATTTAACTAAGAATATAAAATTATTTAATAATTTTATAATATAGAAACTATTAGACTAACAAAGTGGAGTTCAATACATTTGGGACACAAAAGCACACCAAATAGTTATGGATCTGTTTATTATGTTGAAAAAACATTAATAAAAAATTCATCTTTTTATCATTAATTATCTTATCGTTAAAGCTAATTAACCATTTTTGATCCAAAATAAACAATTTTTAAATTGCTGCAAAAATGAAATTTCTGATGACAATGGATTTTGCAGGTCTTAAAAATTTAATTGCTTCAGTTACCAGTTTCAAAAAATTCTTATCCTTTTTTGATTAATTTTTTTTTTTTTTTGAGATATGATAATTTCAATTTAGGACCCTAATTTAAGCTTTTTAAGTAAAAAAAGTCCATTTTTATCATTATTTTGTTAATGCCATATCTCGGAAATATTTAAAATAAAAGGGTTGAGTAAAAGGTTTTTGGGAATCCGTAGCTTATGTAAAATTTTTGAGATATATAAAACCCGAAAACCTATTTTCATTAAAAATTAAAATTTTGTAAAAATTTAAAAATTGTTCATTTTTGTCTGAAATGGGCATTTGGTTTATTGACTATACTGGTAAAAGAATAAATCAAGAAAAAATTACGGTTTACAGGAATTAAAAGGTGACACTTATGCAAGAAAAATGAAAACAACCGGAAGTTGAAACATGTTTACAGCAATATTTTGTATATAACCTAAAAATAAATCTTATAATAATATGGAACTTTGGGTTTCTCAGAAGGCCCATTTGCATGAATGGAAGATATAAGAAATATGAAAAGATAATACAGTTTTTATCAAGTTTTAAGGTACTCTTTTTTCGAAACTTCATTAAATACTAGCGCCATTAAAATAAACTAAAATAATTATCCTTAGCATTAATTTAATTCAAGTCTAACTAGTATGAAGTCTATCGATAAAAAAATACGTACAGATATTTTGAATAGAAATTTCGATATTCATGTAATAATATAAAGCCTATGTAAACTTATAATATAACTTATATATAATGTACATCAAATTCAAACTAAACATATAAACTAAGCTTAAATTTACTTGAATATTTGATAATCTATATTTTAGTTATAATGAAAAGGATTTTGTTAATGCTTCAGGTGTTATATTGGTGAGTTTCCTTTTGGTTATTACGAAATTTCTCAATCTTATTGCCAATTTTATTCAAGTTTCCCTCTTTCTCTAGATACTATATTTTATACATTCAGGAAGGAAAATCATGTAAATATTAAATTTATGATATTTCTATAAATAGTACATCTGAGAAACTCTTTAATAATGTAAAAGCTTTAAAATATTGAAAATTATTATACAATAAAGAAATTTTATCACTTATTTTATTAGCTCGTATCTAATTTACAACCCATTAATTTTTATTTATCTATTTTAGTCTAAGTAGGCAGTTTCGCGATGCCAGGGTTACCTGTTTAGCATATTTTAAAACTGAAACATTTGAGAGCTTCCATAAATTTTACTCAACAGATTTATTCTTTACAAATATTGCGACAAATTTTAGAATATCTTATTATAAAAAATTTTTTTTTTAATAAGAACTAAATTTTAAAATATTAAAAAAATAGGGAGGAGTAATTATATTTAAGAAAACGTATGTTTTGAATTTGCGAATGAAGGGTTTATGATGCTGTTGTTATACAGGAAACTGATAAAAATGATAATAATTTTTTCATTGTCTCGAAAAGTTATCTTAAAAATTGTTGTATACTTATTTAAAATAAATGCTTTTTATTAATCTTAAACCAAATTATTAGTTCCTGTTGTTTATTTTATTTTTTCTGAAAGTTAAAATTAATAAGAAAAGATTTTTACAAGGTATTTTCACAAGGTATTTAAAATGGCCATTTTTTTACCAACGTATTTTGTAAAAGCTCCCTTTACTTATAATTTTTTATCAAAAAATAAAAAAAAAATGAAAAATGTTAATTTACTTAAACAAATGTGATGTATTGAATTTCGTTAATTTTTCGATTCATAAGTGCGAGCATAAAAGTTAATTTTTCCAGACCTGGGCAACATGGATCAAAATTCTGCTGCTCTCGTGTTAAAGAACATTGAGTTTTAGGTTGGGGTTACGCTAAAAAATTTTTGGATTCAGTCTTTCAGTAATTTGTTATGTTGTTTATAAGGAAAAAGTTAGAATTTCTTTAAATTTTATTAGCAATCAACTATAACTCGTTACTGAAAGGCTGAATCCAAAATTTTATATGCGTAAGCCCCAACTAAAATTGAATGTTCTTTAATATGAGACAAACAGAATTTCGATCCAAGATGTCCAGGTCTGGAAAAAGTAAAAAATTAATGAAATTCAACATGTCGTATTTGCTCGCGTATTTCTTTATAATCAAATTAACATTTTTTATTGGTTCCTCAATGAGGAACCAATGTGATGGGTCCAATTTTGGTTTTTGATTTTTTGGCATATAAGCACGTTTTGAGACCTCAGGAAGCTAAAAAACCGGTTTTTAAAAAAAGTCTGTATGTGTGTGTGTATGTGTGTATTAGAGTGGACCTATTTTTGGACTTTGTGGAAAAACTTTGCTCCCCGGGTTTTTTTGTGAAGTTTTAGTCATAAAAAGTTCCCAGTTCCAAGGATTTTGCTTTCGCCTTGCAAAAACACGTGCCTGTAACCACCTCAATTTTCCCATTTAAATAACATGGGAATTTTTAGTTTTTAGCTATACAAATTTTCACAAAAGCCAAAAAGCGTTTTAAAATGCTAATTTTTACTGGAAAACATACTTTTATATGTTGTAAAGACATGCAAAAAGCCCTGCATTCATTCCAAAGGGAATTTTGGGGCTAAAAACGCAAATTTACATGTTTACTCAATCTTATAAAACAGGGTTTTTCGGTAGTTTTCGATAAAAAGCTACAACCTCAAAAATTAACCAAAACACTTCTGGTTGGTTCATTTTTTTTGGTATAAATGTCACCTTTCAAACGACGTAAACCGTGAATTTTTATCACTGATTCTCTCACCGCTATAGTCAATTAACCTATTGGTAATTTTTGACCCGAAATGACCAATTTTTAAATTTATTTAAATTGCTGCCAAAATTGTAAATTTTGACGAAATTGAGTTTTAAAGGCCTTAATAATTTTTTACAAGCTTCAAGTTTCCAAAAATTTTTTACTCGTCTCTTTTCTTTAATTAGTTTTTAAGATATTACTTTTCAAAGATAATGATAAAAATTGACTTTTTTTGAAAACCCTGAAATTGGGACTCGGTAAATTTGCGTTTCTAGCCCCAAAATTCCCTTTGGAATGAATGCAGAGCGGTTTGTATGTCTTTACAACATATAAAAGTAGGTTTTCCAGTAAAAATTAGCATTTTAAAACGCTTTTTGGCTTTTGTGAAAATTTGTATATCTAAAAACTCAAAATTCCCATGTTATTTAAATGGGAAAATTGATGTGGTTACAGGCACGTGTTTTTGCAGGGCTAAAGCAAAATCCTTGGAACTGGGAACTTTTTATGACCAAAACTTCACAAAAAAACCCGGGGAGCAAAGTTTTTCCACAAAGTCCAAAAATAGGTCCACTCTAGTGTGTATGTATGTAATCGGTGACATTTCACAAACATTATGGAATTAAAAAAGTAGAAATAATATTTTATTGACCAGAATTGGAGCTGAACTTAATTTTTTATTGTTTCAAATTATTTAAAATAAATAAAACAATACAAATTATTTTGATGTGTAACAATTTTTTTATTTCACAATATTTCACCAACAAATCCGTTGGCCTCTTCAGGTGATCTGAATACAAAAAATTATATAATTTTTTCTTAGTTACTAATGAACAATATGAGAATTTAAAAACATTTTTATATTAACAATGTGTTAAACTTACATAAAAATACTTGCTTTTTTTGAGCTATAATTTTTTTTTCAAAAATTTTTTCACCAAAAAAGCTCGAGGTACTTTTTTTTATTTTAATTTGGATGTAATACCTCATTTATTTCCACGAAAGTACTTATATTTTAAAGTATAGTTTTTACTCGATATCTCCAATCTGATACTTAAGGATGATAACTACCAAGCTGGGGATAATAGAAATAAGAAACTATTACTCTCTCTTTCTATCATATTACTATAGAAGCGAGAACCTTGCACGCGCACAACTATACGATAGCATTGTTAAATAAATAAAATTTTCGTTATAAACAAACCACCCACAGAATTTTTTATTCTAAAATGTCGTCCCATAAGAATCACGTGTATAAGATGCTCGGAGAAGCAAAATTATTTTTAATTATTTAATAATGAAGGAGTCACCCTAGGATCTTCTATTTTTAAATATGTATTTTTTAATATGATTTCTTGTTATATACCAACTTTTATTAAAATCTATACGCAAACAAAAAATGTGAGCAACATCCTTAATTTTTTGAAAATTTTTTTCCAAAAATTTTTGTCATAAAAAAATACAAAAAACACCAAATTTTTTTTTCTTTTTGGACGTAGTACCTAATTTATTTCTACGAGGGTACTAGTTTTAGAAAGTTCCTTTATAGTAATTTTTTGGATCTAATACCGATTTTTTTCAAAAATGTTTACTCAAAATTAAAAAATCAAATAAATTAAAAAAACTTCAATATTTTTTCTTTTTTTGGGTGTAATACCTCATTTTATTCCATCAAAGTACTAATATCTGAAAATATTGTAACCGGTGATATTTCACAAGCATTATCGAATTAAGACCTAATTTTATTTCCAAAAATTTTTTCATCAAAAAATCTCAAAATACTTTTTTTTTTTAATTTGGATGTAATACCTCATTTATTTCCATGAAAGTACTTATATTTGAAAGTATGGTTTTTACTCGATATCTCGAATCTGATACTTTTTAGTTTTTTTTAAATTTTTTTCCCAAAATTTTTTTCACGAAAAAATACAAAAAACACCAATTTTTTTTTTCTTTTTGGACGTAGTACCTAATTTATTTCTACGAGGGTACTAGTTTTAGAAAGATAGTATATAGTAATTTTTTGGATCTGATACCGAATTTTTTCAAAATTTTTTTCTAAAAATTAAAAAAACAAAAAAAAAAACTGCAATATTTTTTTTGTGTTTAATACTTCATTTAATTCCATGAAAGTACTATCTTGAATAATTATTATCCAATGAATTACGTTAGATTTTATTTTGAAAAAAATAGATTTAGTTTAATTCAATACATAAATTTTCTTTTAACTTTTAAAAGTTAATAGAAATGAAAGTATGATTGCATGGTTGTAATCGGTGATATCTGTGGCATATTGAAGTATTAAGCTCATTGTTTGAGGAACCTTAGTGCCAGCTAGTTGGCAGGGTATTTTTTATTTTTTGATAAAAAATTATGCAAATTAACGGCTCATTTATTGAAAAACTATTATAATCTGCCTTAATTATCGAATAATTATCGAATATTAACCTCTTAATTATCGAATTTATTACTTTTGAGTGAAGCTCTACCTTACAGCGAAAGCATTTCCAGTTATCGTGGACACGATTTGAAAGAATCAAACTTTAAAAGTACTTTTAAATTTTAAACTTTAGCTTCTGCCATCGGGTTTAGATGAACTGTATAAGTTGTGATTAAAATAAAATATTCACGAAGTCATGCTTATAGTACCATCAGATGATTTGCTTCGCTTCAAGCATTATTAACGCCAGCTAATAAAAAGAAAAATTAAAAACATTTTTTTTGAAATAAAATTCGATCAGAAATATTTCATCTTTGAAAGTTGAAACGGAAATAATTCTGTAAAAGTAAAATTTTTAAAAATACTTAAAATTTTTAAGTTAAAGAAATAAGAAAAAAAACGTGTTTAATTTGACTTTTTTTAATACAAATCTAAAAAAAAAGTCATCAATCATCAAGTCATAGTAAAAACGTGATTAAATAACAAATACAAAAAAAATAAAGCAGTACTTAAATAAAATTTAAAAGTATAATATAAAAATCTTGACATAATATAAAAATCAGTAAGAGAAAAAAGGTTAACAAATTCAGGGACATAAAAATTTTTTTTTTTTTTGATTTATTATTATTTTTATTATATTTAAGAAAAAAAAATTTTATTTTGAAGTGTAATTGATCGTATGTACCCTTGAGTATTTAAGGATTTCAAAAGAAGCAGTTACATGTACGAAATAAATGTGTGTTTGTGTGTACACACGTAAGTGAAAACTTGGCTAACATGAACATCCATGCGAAAAATTGTTAAAAAAAGTCTTTAACGTGTATTTTTTACAAAGTAAAACCGCAAAACATTTTTTTTTTACAACTTCCCGCTTTTTTATATGTTATCAGTTAAGTGTAGCTTAAAATTTGAGGAAAGTTTCTCAGTTAGATTTTCACACTTTTATAAAACTTGGAATTTTTTTTCTATATGTATGGGTGTATAAATATTGCACTTTTTTAAGTGATAAAATCTAGCAAGTTTCAATGAAAACAGATAAATACGTTAGGAAAGTCTCAATGACTATAACGGAGATCGCTTTGAATTTATAAATAAAATTCTAATATTTTATAAAATCTGATCTTTGTTTTTTTAAGCAAAATTTTCTCAAAGTTTTCCTAGTAACATATTAATTACTTTGACTTATAAAAAAGAGAATGCGCTGGAAAAACTAAAAACATAAAAAGTTATTTATGTTAATTTTTTTCACCGACTTTGACATCTTTTATTGTTTTTGTGAACCAGTTTAAAAAAAAAAACTAAAATTTACAAGAATGTTACTGAATTTTAAAAATTCTAAAATTTATTCTAAAACTAAGTTTAAAAATACTAATTAAAATTTATTAAATCTTTTCATGTATTAAAACTCATCTATATCACAAACTCACACAAATAAACAACGAAAATAGAAAAGGAAGTTGTTATATTTATATTATTAATTTTCTATTATTAAATTTCAATTATAGATTTTGATGCTGGCACTACTTATGGATGTAAGATATAAAAAAAAAATATTATCAAAAGATATTTTTTATGATCATTTGTTCTTCCATAATCTGCAATATTGAAAATTTGCTTATTAGATGTACTTTTAGGGCCATATCATCCATTAGGAAACCTTATAAACCCACACAAATACACAATGAAAATAGCGAAGGAAGTTCATTGAAAGAAAAAAAAAGTTTTCCAGCTATTTTTTTTTTTCTGTATTTTTTTTGTACTGTGTCCTAAATGAAAAACAGTAAAAACGTGTAACTCGAATACGTGAACTAAACACCAAGTATGTTTGTAATTAATTTTTGTTTTTATTGGGTACCTTCTTTTTGTAATTAAAGCTGACAATGAATTGTACGACAAAAAATGTTCTATATATATTTTTTTTTTACTCTTATATTCGCAATATTCGCATTGAATAAAAAAATCATATAACCTTATGTATTTATTGTCTGTGTATTTATTTATGTGTGTGTGAATGTAAAATACATTAACTTTTTGTTAACCTAAAAACTTTTTTTTATAATTTAATGAAAGAAAAATGTTTTGTATTTTTGTGTATGTACTTATTGCAAATAGATTTTCGTCGAACAATAATTTTTATTTTTAATATTTTTGATATCCAGAGCACCACTTGTAAATGAAAAAATTATCATTAAATATTTTTTTCTGCTAATTAAAAAATTTTGGATTCCTAGGCATCAAAATCTCTTTTATGACATTGTATAGAGATTCAAAATGGTGACAAAATCTTAAGATTTACGTGTCAGGTCTCAGCCCCAAAAACTTAGCCCTAATATCAAAAAACTGTATTTTGATCTCGACACTTGGTGTGGTAATATTTTCAAATTTTATAAGAAACTTTTCTAAATCTCCATAAAATAACAAATAATTTGTTTTTAAGATCGCTAAATAAGAAAAACTGTCTCCTAATTCGTTTTTCTACGTATTAGGGTAAATTCACCAGTGAATGACCGGTAACAATCTAGTAAATGACCACTCGTTTTCCATAAGAAATATGGTATTGGTCATTCACTGGCGCCGGTCATTCACTGGTGCATCTACCCTAATGCGTTTTTCTACGTATTTCTTAAGATAATTCATCAAATCTCATAAATATGAATCTGGGTTTTTAAGGTCTCTGACTCCAAATTTTTAGGTCCAAGATAGATATTAGGGTCAAACAGTACCCAAAAACTTACCCAGCATGTAAATCACGCACGTCTTGTACGAAGTTTAGAAAAAAAGTGCACACATCTATCGCATACGGTTTCAAATTTTGGAAAATAAATAAAATAAATAAATAAATTCGGTTTCAAATGCAAAAAAAAATTTTTTTTTCAAATATCAAAAAAAACAAATATTAATCCATATATAAACTATTTTATAAATATAATTTAAAATAAAAAAGTTATACTTTTATGGACGAAATATGTATTTCTTATCAATATTTAGGTACATTACACACAAGTACTAAAATCAAGTTGTAAAGAGAAGAAGAAAAACATACCATTATAAAGTAATAGTGCCGAAAGTTATAAAAAAAGAAAAAAGTTTTATAACGCTCTTTTTGTGTATTACTTATATATAAGAAATGCATTATGTCAATATTATACAAGTTTTAAAAAAATATAATAAGAAAAACCCACTTTTTAATAAAAGTTTTTTCTCGAATAACTCGTCTTATACGTACATAAGTGCTTATAAATTTTAATATAAAGTATAAAAGATAAGAAATTAATTTTTATTTAAGTACATTTATTAACTTTTTTTTTAGTATTGTAGTCAATAAATGAGTTAAGAATAATATAAAAGTAAATTTAAAAATATTTATCTGTATAATAATATTTAAGTAGTATAAACCAATATTTGTTGAAAAGTATTTAAAATATTATAATTTACATAATCCTTAAGATAAAAAAAATAGTTTAATCGTTTATATTATTTAAATACTATTTAATTAAAAAGTTTTTTTTTAATACACTGCTGATACAATATAATCTATAATTGGATGGCTATAAAGTACAATTAAAGTAGTATAAATCAATATTATCTCAGACATTTTATTTAAAGATGTTAAATTACTAAAATAAATTTAAAAAAATATATAAAACTATTCAAAAATATATTTATTTTGTATTTATAAATTATATATAATTTAAATATAATATAATTTTCTTGTAGGGGAAAACAAGATAAAATGGAGTAAGTAAGAATCTAAAGGATCTTAATTTAATTTTTATATTTCAGATTGCAAAGTTATTTTTCAGCAACTTATTTTATTGTATTTCCATAATTTCAAATTATTAAAACAAAAATAATAAGAAAATAAAATTTAATAAATAAATGAATATAAATTTGAATAAAAATAAAGTAGTTTTATAAGTTAGTTATTAATACTTTAAAAAGTACTTTTAAAATTTATATGCTAATTAAATAAAGATTGAAAATATATTATTTTAAGTAGATAAAATTAAATAATAACTGAACTACAAATATATAATATAAATAAACTTTATACAATAACCAGGTGGCTCTGTCTACTGCGCGCTCAGCGCATCAACCCCCGCGGAGTGTAAAGAGTGTTAAATTTTTAATTCTTATTATTTATTTGAAATCAATTATTAACACTCATACTTTTACTTATTTACAAATCATTTATGTAAATATCTTATACTGTCCCAAAAGTCTAAGTCTCTTCCAAAATTTTTAACCCCGTCAGTGGCGGCGGCGATTATAATTTTATAATTTTAATTTTATAAAATATAGATTGATCATAAAAGTTTTCTATTGACTATAACTATGGGTGTTTGGTTACCCAAAAGTCGGGTTGGGTACCCGAAATTTTGTGTTTTTTGCTTAAAGTTGGGTCAAATTTGGGGCACCCAAGGAAGCTTATGATTGAATATTGAATCTGCAGACTTTTTCGGGAAGTTTTAAACTTCACACGAAATCTAACCTGCAAAAATCTGACAAGAAAGACCGAAATTTCTTGTACCCAACCCGACTTTGAGGTAACCGTAAACCTGTAACCATACCGGTAAGAGAATATTACTTGTAAAAAAAAACTTATAAATTTGTGTTTTCAAACAACCAACGATCATGGAACATGTTCACTTACATAACTGTTTTAACTTAAATTTCTTAATTATTATAAGTCCTAGAACCGAAATTATAATGAATTCCGAAATATAATTTATCCTTAGTCCATAAACCTAAAGTATTCTAAGTTCTTGTTTTTATCAGGGCCTGATCAGGGACCCCCCCCCCCCAGCTGAACCTTTTTAGATACCTCTCCCAATGAACATATTTCACGTTGAAATTACAGTTAATAGCACCTACACCAAAAAACTTATGACCGGTTTGTGTAACTACACAACCAACAAGCATGGAACATGTTCACTAATAACACTGATAATAAAGTATCTATTCTGTTCATAATATCAATATTTATATCCAAGTATTTCTGCACTAAAGTTCTTTAGAGACTTCTGCACCAATGGTCCCTAGGTACTTCTGCACCAAAGGTCTTTAGGGACTTCTGCACCAAAGATCTTTAGGGACTTCTGCACCAAAGGTCTTTAGAGACTTCTGCACCCTAGGTACTTCTGTACCAAAGGTCTTTAGGGACTTCTGCACCATAGGTCCCTAGGTACTTCTGCACCAATGCTCCCTAGGTACTTCTGCACCAAAGGTCTTTAGAGACTTCTGCACCCTAGGTACTTCTGCACCAAAGGTCTTTAGGGACTTCTGCACCATAGGTCCCTAGGTACTTCCACACCAATGCTTCCTAAGTACTTCTGCACCAAAGGTCTTTAGAGACTTCTGCACCATAGGTCCCTAGGTACTTCTGCACCAAAGGTCTTTAGGGACTTCTGCACCGTAGATCCCTAGGTACTTCTGCACCAATAGTCCCTAGGTACTTCTGCACCAATAGTCCCTAGGTACTTCTGCACCAAAGGTCTTTAGGGACTCCTGCACCATAGGTCCCTAAGTACATCTGCACCAAAGGTCTTTAGAGACTTCTGCACCCTAGGTACTTCTGCACCAAAGGTCTTTAGGGATTTCTGCACCAATGCTCCCTAAGTATTTCTGCACCAAAGGTCCCTAAATCGAAAATATTCTAAGTCCCATTTGACCCCCCCCCTTAAAAAGGACAAATTTGACCCCCCCCCCTTAAAAAGGACATATTTGACCACCCCCCTTAATTTTCCAGTTCTGAAGTACCCCCTCCCTATAAACATTTTCCATGTTAAAAATGAGATTAACCAGTGTCTTTATGAAATTGCGAGATTACTGTGTTCTAGTAAAAATGACCAAAAAACTAGGCCCAGAAGACCCAACTGGCATTAACAGAGTATATCTGGTATGTTTTTTCAACATAATAAACTGATTTATAACCATTTGGTACTTTATTATATTATTTGGTGTTCCAAATGTATTGAAATTTCCTTATCAGTATTCAGGTTCATCGAGAAATTTTAATTAAAATCTACTTTTCCAAAGAATTTTATATATTTCTAAAACGCTCTACAAAAACAAAAGATAAAAAAAATAATGAAATTTTATAAAATTAAATACATAAATATAAAAAATAATCCAAATCCCATGGTATTTTTATATAAATGCTACTTTTATTAGGGTTTCAGTACCTAAAATTTTTATAAAAAAAAAAACTTTAGCATTATTTTCCCATTCTTTGTAATTAAAATGAACTTAAAATAACATGCTTTAAAATACTAAATCAGACACTGTTTAGCCCAGTAATACAAAAGAAGCACAGTATAATCTAGTTTAATAAAAAAAAATATCTCTTGATAATAAATTTTTATATTAATTATTATTGTCATAGATAAAAAATAAGTTTAGTATGTCATTTACAAAGGTTTTCCTTTCTTCAAACAAGAACTTAACGTATTTGTATTAAAAAAAAAATAAATAACGTAATATCTTGAAATGCATTAGCTTATTAAATGATATTAGTAACATGCAATGTTCTTACTTTAATAAGATACTAATATTATATATTTTCAAAAGAAAGTAAATAATTATTTAGAATTACAAAAAAAATAATAATTTTTTTTTTTTAGATAAATAAAATACCAATATGAAATTATATTTGTATTATTATTATTATCATTATTATCTGAATCAATCAATCTATCATGAAAAACAATGGATAGATTATTTTATATGTATTTTTTTTCTTTTTGTACAAAAAAAATTTACGTATGTGCATAGATATTAAGATATTTAAATTGATTGTTCAATCAGATCACTGGCATACTTCACATATTCTATTTAGGGTCTATATCAACATGACAAATTTTCACTTGCTTTTTTTTTTATTGCATTTTTTATATAATTAAATTATCTTTATTTATTCAAAATTTTAATTATTATTTTTTTTGGTAAAATTATAATTTTTATTGTATAATTTTTACTACTGTGAAAAGCGAATTTTCTAACTCAAAAAAAATATTTTTTGAAACAATATTTTTAGCAAAAAATTTTTTGAAACGATTTATTCTACACAAAAATTAAATCTTTTATGCAAATTGTGTAAAAAAAATTAAATTTCAGTTTTTTAAGTTGGATAAAACGTGTCGAAAAATTTTGTGTTAAATTCAAATTGTGTGCAATAATTAGTGTTAAGTGTTGAAAGTTAAGTGTTCTATTTTTTTCGTGTCGATTAAGATTTGAAATTCTCTCTAAATCCTGTCTATAAAAGTAGTACTAAAAAATTCAATGAAAACTAGAGCTTCGCTCTATAATAAAATATTTAGCCCAGTAGGAATTTCTTATGGATAATCAAATACAAAATAGGACTTTTTTATCTCAAGTTAAGGCATTAAAAAACAAGCCCATATCATCTATACATTTTTTACGTATAAGTAAAATTCAATCGTTATTTTTTGCTATAAAAAAAAAGTTAATATTTCATAAATCATGCAAACGAAGTATTAAAACTTTTCTTTCTATACGAAAAAAAAACTTTTTCTTTTTTTCGAACTATGCTTATATGTGTAAGTGTGTAACTTGAATTTTATCTTTTATTTTTTTTTACTTTCTCGTATAATAATTTATCGATAATTTGATTTTAAAATATAATATATTCTTTTATAAGTATAATTTAAAATGACTAAAAAAAAAAATAAATTTAAATTTGGTTTATTTAACGTAAATATAAAAAGATTTATTTTTGTTTGTGATCCTTTTTGTATTTGTTATTATTATTAAAAAATAATCATTTTTGTATTAAAAAAATACAATAACAAATACATAAAAGTAAAAACAAAGGGCATCTTATTGGAAAAATCTTTTTTAGTAAAAGTTCAAAAGAATTTCAAACTACTTATCTATTGTATAAAATGTTTATAAGAAAAAATTCCGGTGATAGGGTATGGCTTAGTATTTTAGGTTACTAAAGACTACAATAGGTTTTTACATATTAAAAAAAGTTTCTTGACTGTATACTGTTTTTTATATATATTATGTGATTTCAATCAAAATTAAAATAAGACATCATATTTTTTGGTTACTTACTTTTTATAATAGTTTATGTTAGCAAAAAAAATTTTTCTTTTTTAATTTTTTTATAATTCTTAAAAACAACGTGTTTAAATTATAATTATCTAATTTTTACAGGTTTTCTTGAAAATGAAAGATTAGGCCTTTCAAAACGTTAAAATAAATTATTTCTAAAATTGTTCCATTTTTGATCTTTTTTATTTTTGTTTACCTAATAATAATAAAATATAAAATTTTCAAAATTTTATATTGGCACAAGTATATTTGGCCAAATCATGGATTTCTCTACTTCACTATGACACTATGTCATATATATGCTTGCTTCTCTAAATATTTAAACTATTAAAAATTTTTATTGTCATTTAAATGTATTATAAATAATTTTAATTTTCTGTTGCCATTTTTTAAACTATAAAATTAGTATTATTATCAGTTCAACAAAAGTTTTCAGATCTCGTCGTTGAATTTAGTTAAAAACATTTTTATGTTGATCACCTATTCAAAATGGACCATTTTCCCTTAGTTTTAGTCATTAATATTCTAAACTAAGCCTAGATCGAATTTTTTGGGAAAAAAAGCTGCTTCAGCTTTTAAAAAAAGCTCTGCAAAATTTCAGCTCTGATATTAGTTTTTCAAAATTAGAAAAGCCGGAAAATCCATAAGATTACTTGGTAACTTACGAACGCTATAGAAAAAAAAAGTATGTTAGCATTTTTTTAACCTCTCAGGTAAAAAATTATTTTTATATATATTTTCAGATGCCACATCAAGCTAGATGCGATCGAAATTCCTAAACCCCGAATAACTCAAAAAGACAAAAAAGATTCCTAAATTTTTCTCGTTTTTTTTTTAATTTCCACGCTCTATTTAGGTTCCCAGGCAAATTTTACTTAAGTTGTATATTTTAAAAATATTTTGAACTTAATTTACGGACTTGTGAACAATACGAATATTTAACGTTTTTTATCAGCAACTAAAAAATAATCACTCTAATTAGCAAGTGACTAAAAAAAATAAATTTTTAACTTATTACTACTAAAATTACATAAATTGCATTGTATTTTGGTGAATGTAAAATAACTTTGTAAAATTGATAAATAATACCTTTTAAAAAGAAGAGTTAAATGCGATTTGGCTGTCTTTATAACCATACTGCCGTCAACTGCTATGTTAATTTTTTATGTATACCCTAATACTTTGTCATAAAATATTATCCAAAAATAATTTGTAGTCAAGAAATAAGATAGGCCAAGTTTTTTAGAAGAATTAACAGAATTCGCAAAATACTTATTTGTATTTTAATTTATCTGATTTTGAACATTGAAGAAGTTGAATTTTAAAAAATTCTTTTTTTGAGCTTTTTATGGATACCCAAGGAAAAAGTAGCCTTTGATAAAAAAAAAGAAAATATCAAGAATATTCTTTTATAAAATATTTTCTTTTTATGAAATTTTTTAAATTTTTCAAATAAAAGATTAATGTCTTTAAGAACCAATTATTAAATTAATTTATAATTTTAATTTTATTTTAGTCTACGTACTTTCAGTAAATACTGTTATTTATATTAAATTTTTAAAAGTTAAGATCTTAAATTATTTATAAATATATACTTAAAAAAGTACACATTAGCCTTGCAGTTAAAAAAAAATTCTTTGATTTTCAATTGTCAACGAAAATTATTAGTCATTCACAAAAAAAAAGTTATTGGTACTACGATTCCACATGTAATGACAAAATAATTATATTGATTGGAAATACATTTTATTTGAATACAGCAATATAAAAAATTTGAAAAATGACAATTTTGTTTAACAACAAATTTAATAACAAACAACTTTGGTAGATATTTTGATTGTTTTACGGCCGCCGTAATACTAACGTCAAGTACAGGTGATATTCGCAATACTGCAGTTTGTCACGGCCAATCTACAGACTTACACGTATACACTAGAGTGGTCCTTATTTTGGACTTACTGAAAAAACTTTGTTCTCCGTAAATTTTTGAGAACTTTTAGTCATAAAAAGTCCCAATTTCCCACTGCAAATAAAAAATCCTAGGAGATGGAGACTTTTTATGACCTAAAGTTCTCTATACATACACATGCTAAACTATAAAAACTTTTTTTTTAACCGGGTTATAGTAACCGTTGGTCTCAAAATCTGCTTCAAATAGAAAAATCTAAATTTTGCCTATCACAATGGTTCCTCCTGTAAGAAACCAAAATTAGATTCCTAGAATTTGAATTAAAATTATATAAGAAAACTATCAGTCAGATCACTTTTATGTTTTGGACTTCGGGTTTTTCTTCTGTGTAGTTTGATAACCAAGTAACAAACGTGTTTTAGATTATGGTTTGAATGCTCCTAAACTCCTGTAAATTAACAAAAAAAAGTAGTTTGTTTAAGAAAAATTATTAAAATTTTGAAAAAAATCGTAATTTTACTAAATTTTCGTAAATAAACTAGTTTTTTTGTTCATTAACTGGAGTTAATTCTACGAGTTTGCAGGCATTATGTAAATATTGATTTTCATTGAGAAAAAAAAATTATTGGCTGATGGTAGAAAACAAATTATTGTTCAAGCATAGTCTTTGAATAAGTTTATTCTAAACCTTTGCCTAAACAAACAATTTTAGAGCCCATTAAAAGTACATTATTCCTTTATTATCTGCATGAGTATATTTTTGATGACTATTTTGAATACCTTATTGGAAATAGAAAAAGTCATCGGTTACCTAGTCAAAAACCAAAAAAAATAAGGCTGATTTTAGCGAGGAAAGGGACTATTAAATGGAGCTTACTTTTACTAAATTTCTAGGAGCACTAAAATTAAAATATTGCCAGGATTCGGCAAATACTAGCAGAATCTACAAAGGAGCGATGTCCTGGAGCAGGTTTTGGTTTGATTACTGGCGATAGTTCAATCGCTTTAGCTTTAGTGTCCCTAGAAACCTAGTAAAAAGTAAAAATTTTAAAATAACTAGCAAACTAATGGGTCAATATTTGTGAAGTGTATACAGTTTGGATTTTCGAGTCTCAGAATGTACTCCAAAGTATGTTTGGTCGAAAGTATATATAAAAAAAATAATTTTCCCCAATTTTTAGCTTTTTAGATCCAATCCTCTATTTTTTACAGCGATTTTTGTTTTAATCAATTTTTTGAAATTTTTAATTTTTGAGAAATTTATGTTCATTAATTTTTCTCGCAAACGCGCACTTTACAATAAAATTTTTTTTTCCTTATAGTACGCCATAGGAAATTTCCCGTAGAATTCGATTCTGGGGTCTAAATTTTGTTTTGAACTGCGCATGCGCGAGAAAATTAATTTTCTTGCTTTGCCTTTTCTAGCTTATATGCCTCAGCTGCAGACAGCTCAATTTTCATCCTGTTGGTCTCAAATTGTAGGTTTTTTCATATACTTTTAGCATATGAAATCATTTTTTTGGGTGAATTTATTTTAAAAGCAGTAAAATTGAAAAATAGCGATTTTTAAAAAATCATTTTTCACAAATTTTGAATTTTCCGCCAAGTCACGTGACCAAATGAAAATCTGATTGAAAATTCGGATTTAGCGGAAAATTTTACATAAGGATACCAATTTTCGTCTTATTTCATTAAATAGTTTCTAAGATATCCCATTTTAAAGATAAAGATTACAATTGACTTTTTTTAAAAAACCCTAAAAATGGGACTCTGACTTTAATTATCATATCGGTTAAACAAATAATTATAAAAAGACGAGTAAAAATTTTTTGGAAACTAAGGGCTTATAAAAAATTTTTGAGGCCTATAGAACTCGTTTCTTTTAAAAATTAGAATTTTGGCAGCAATTTCAAAATTGGTCAATTTTGGGTAAGAATAGGGATTTGGTTTATTAACTATCGCCATGAGAGAATTAACAACAAATAAATGTGGTGTACGGTAAATAAATGTTGATACGTATACCGAAAAAATGAGACCAATCGGAAGTATTTTGGTTAGCTGGCGAGGTTGCAGCTTTGTATTAAAGATTATGAAAAAAATCCTATTTTATAACATTGTTGTATTTTGTAGCTATTCTATCTTATTTTCAATTTTCCGAATTTTCTAGTTACCTAATGAAAATTTTGACGAAATTTTCGGATTCCTCGAGAAATTTTACAAAAGACCCCCTTTTTGGAAAAGTTTTGGATGTTTCCGTAACGCTATAGAAATAAAAGAAATAGCAAAATACTAAATAACTACAAAATACCACAATGTTATCAAATAGACTTTTTTTGTAATCTTTAATACAAAGCTGCAAACTTGCCAGTTAACCAAAATACTTCCAATTGGTCTCATTTTTTTGGTATAAGTGTCACTATTCAGTTGCCGTACACTGTAATTTTTTGTCGCTAAATCTCTCATGCCGATAGTCAATAAACCAAATCCCTATTCTTACCCAAAAATGACCAATTTTGAAATTGCTGCCAAAATTCTAATTTTTAAAAGAAACGAGTTCTATAGGCCTCAAAAATTTTTTACAAGCCCTTAGTTTCCAAAAAATTTATACTCGTCTTTTTATAATTATTTGTTTAACACATTCGCTGCGGCAGGTCACGTGACTGCATTTAAAATACATGGGATCATGGGCGCATTTCGCCCATACCGCAGCGAATGTGTTAACATATATGATAATTAAAGTCAGAGTCCCATTTTTAGGGTTTTTTAAAAAAAGTCAATTTTAATCTTTATCTTTAAAATGGGATATCTTAGAAACTATTTAATGAAACAAGACGAAAATTCGTATCCTTATGTAAAATTTTCCGCTGAATCCGAATTTTCAATCAGATTTTCATTTGGTCACGTGACTTGGCGGAAAATTCAAAATTTGTGAAAAATGATTTTTTAAAAATCGCTATTTTTCAATTTTACTGCTTTTAAAATAAATTTACCCAAAAAAATGATTTCATATGCTAAAAGTATATGAAAAAACCTACAATTTGAGACCAACAGGATGAAAATTGAGCTGTCTGCAGCTGAGGCATATAAGCTAGAAAAGGTAAAGCAAGAAAGTTAATTTTCTCGCGCATGCGCAGTCCAAAAAAAAATTTGGACCCCAGAATCGAATTCTACGGGAAATTTCCTATGGGGTACTATAAGGAAAAAAAATTTTATTGTAAAGTGCACGTTTGCGAGAAAAATTAATGAACATAAATTTCTCAAAAATTAAAAATTTCAAAAAATTGAAAAAAACAAAAATCGCTGTAAAAAATAGAGGATTGGATCTAAAAAGCTAAAAATTGGGGAAAATTATTTTTTTTATATATACTTTCGACCAAACATGCTTTGGAGTACATTTCAAGACCCACCCATGCAAAGTCATATACAGTTCACAAATATTGACCCTAATATAAGTATTTTTTTTGTAATAAATGTAATGTAAGTAATCTTAATTAAATGAAAAGTTTTAAAAATCTTATTTATTTTTCTTTGCTTTATATAATACAATACATAACAAAAATGTTTTAAAAATAAAAACTAAAAGTCAATACAAATAAAAAAAACTTTTCTATTAAAAATTTTTCTTTACTTAATATTTTTGTTTGTTTAAAAATAAAAATTTATTTCATTTAATATCATTTATCTTTTATATAAATACATTACAACTTTAAATTATTTCTGTCTTGTATATTTTAAAGATAAAACAGATATTAATAAAAAAAAAAAGTCATGTAAAAGAGAAAATACTTTTTCAAGTACATTTTTTTGTATTCAAAAAAGATGAAAGATTTAAAATTAAAAAAAAAAAGTAATGATAGGAATAATAATAATAACAATCAGGATATATTCTTCGACATTAACAATGGACTATTATTATTATTATTTTCTTTTTATATTTTTAAACTTTACTACAAATTACTTTGGACCTAGATAACTAAGATTCAGAAGAAGATAGTAAAATAAATGAATTTTTTTTATTTTAAATAAACTACCTCATCAATTCTCTAAATTTCGACGTTACCTAATCTACCACCAATTATACAACTTTTTTTTTATAGGTATTTATATTATACTTTAAATCTTTTGCCTTATAAAATCCTAATCAAGAGAATAGTTTATTTTAACCAAGCTAAATAAAATACTGATTTTAATTTATTTAACTAAAAAAGAAGGTAATATAATTTTTTTTTTTTTTTTTTTGAGGCAGGATGTATAAAAAAGTAATAAAATTTTCCTGTTTATTTAAATATCCTTTTCTGATAATATATTTATCCTGTTTAAAAGTATTTTTATATTTGAATTTTATTCTTAAACACGTCTTTAAATTTGAGTAGCCATTGAAAATGTCCTTTTTTTTTACTTTAAAAAGAAACTTTTTATATGATATTGCCAAAAAAAAAATAGAAGAAGAAAAACTATTTTAGTATAATATCAAATATCTTTTGTTAAGCTTTAGAGTATAATGCTATCCCAATACATCTTTTTTATTGTATTTGAATTTTATTATACTCTTTTTGTAAGAAAGCTAAAACCAAATTATTTTTATTTTTCAAAATTTATTTATTTGGTATAGTTATTTTATTTAAAAATAATTTTTTTAAATATATTTAAATTTTTTAATTTATTCTCGCAAGTGAAATGACTTTTCAATGTTATTTAAGCAGTTCTAATATCTAGTATTATTATAAGAATTTAAATATTGTTAATATATTATATGATGATTATTGTTTGTTATAAAATTGTTAAACTCGTAATTTTGCTTGGATTTATTGTAATATTAAGATCCTTCTTTGCATTTTCTGTTTATGTTAATTAGCAGTTAAAGAAATCTCTTTACAAGCTAATATTTTGAATAAACTTTGTTATATATTTAATGATTATGTTTTTGATTTGAATATAAAATTTTGCTAAACGTTAAACTCATAATCCTTACAGAATGTGCTTTCTGATCTTATGATACTGTAGGTTCTTCTGTAAGAGGTTCCTTTGAACCCCGCACAAAAAAATAGGAAATGGTTATTCGGTCAAATTGGCTGATTATTTGGTATGTTGTAGAGTTTACCATTTTTATCAAAAATCTCCATAGGCATAAAGTTCCAAAGTCTCAATTTTGGCTGCTACGGAGCTTGAAGGCTCCAAAGCTCCGTTACAGCAAGATTGCTTAAAAAACTTTTTTCTTTTATTTTTTAAATAATTCTTTTATGTTTTTGAAGTCGCTGATTTTGAATTTGATGTCAGATTGACAAGCTGTAATTTAACTGTCAAAATTCTACAATTTGTAGCTGAAGACAGACAAGATTGTTGATTGACAGCTGTTAATTAGTTTTAACAATTCTAAAAACTTAAAAATTAAGCAGATTTATTTATTTATTTATTTTTTTCATACATTCACAGCCTTTATAGGCCAATACATAAATATAAAGATAAATTCTTTTAGAATATAAAAATACATTATTTTAATAATTAATTAAATTATTTTGACTAGATAATAATTAAAAAAATTTCCAATTACAATGGATGATAAATAAGTTTGCGAAATGAGAGTAATTAAGTTAACTAACTATAATATTTTAGAAATAAAGATTTGATTTTAAGTTTAAAAGTATAAGGATTAGTAATTGATTGGATATTGAAGGGAATAGTATCCCAAAGTCTTTTACAACGGTTAATAAAAGAGAAGTAAATATAGTCATTGCGAGAAAGGTGTTCAACCAAGCGTCTAGATTCGCGAAATAAATAGGGAATACTTCGAAAGCTGAATTTGCCTCTAAGTAGTGGACATTTGACTAAACCATGTAATATCTTGTTAGTAAACACCATATCTGGAACCCTATGATGCGATTCAATAGTATGAATATAAAAACGCACCGAGTACGTTTTTCATGTCGTTGATTTCAAAATTGACGTCAGATTGACAATTGTCAATTAGCTGTGAAAATTCTAAAATATCATAGAAAACTTTAAAGTTTAGCTGGCATTCACGTTTTTGAGGTCGCTAATTTTAAATCTGATATCAGATTAAATATGAATAAATATATATACTTTTCTGATTATGAATTGGGCTGTAACCTTAACTTAGCAAGGTTGTTCTAAATCCTTAGTTTTAAGAATTCTGAGAAATGTCCTATTCCTTCAAAAAGTTTTTTTTTTTTGATAAAAGTCAAGATTCAATCTCAATTTTTATATCAGATGATAAATCAGTGACTTCAATGACTTAATCTTCTGTTAAACTTAAATGTTTTAAACAATTATTTTAGTTTATTGACTTCCAATTGACAGTTTCCAATTTATAATATCGTCAAACTGACATTAGATTAGGAATCACTGACCTCTAAAAAGTAAATAACTGCTAAACTTAAAAAATTTTTGCGATATTTTCTATTTATGTAAGCTGATTGATAGCTTTCCATGGATAATTTTGTCAATTTGACATCAGCTTTGAAATCAGCTACAAAAAATATGTAAAACTCAGCTAAGATTTAAAGTTTTAAATTAAGTTAATTGACAGCTGTCAATTGTTAATTTGACATTAAATTCGAAACCAGTGCCTCAAAAACATAAAAATATACTTTAAAAATAAAAGAAAAAAGGTTTTTAAGCAACCTTGCTATAAAGGAGCTTAGGGGCTTTCAGTTCAGACTTTGGAGCTGTATGCCCATAGAGACTTTTGTTCAGAATGATAAAATCTTTAAGATATCAAAAAAACAGCCAAATTGACCGAACAGCCATTTCCTATAACCTATCCTTTTGTGCGGGATCCAAAGGACCCTCTTACAACCATCAGGAAGGGAGAAGATCGACGCAGATGAAAACTTATTGCCAAATAAGATCGGAGAGTACATTATGTAATCAATCAAAAACATAATCATTAATATAAAACAAGTTTATTCCAAATTTGAGGAACGAGTTTTACTAAACTGCTAATTATATAAACAGAAAATGCAAAGAAATTCAATATTATAATAATTCCAAGCAAAATGACGAGATTAAAAACATTATAAAAAAAAATAATAATCATATAATATATTAAAAATATAAGTTTAATAAAATTAAATTCTTATAATATAACGCTAGATATTAGAACTGCTTAAATAACATTGAAAAGTCATTTCACTTGCGAGAATAAATTTAAAAATTTAAATATATTTAAAAAAATTATTTTTAAATAAAATAAGTACCAAATAAATAAATTTTAAAAAATAAAAATAATTTGGCCTTAGCTTTCTTAAAAAAAAGAGTAAAAACAACGGCTATTTCCTATTTACCTACGCGCAAAAAAAAAGAATAGTAAAATTAACTTCAAAGAATTTAGTAAAGACAAATTCAGAAATATTGGTAATTTCAACCAAAAATTTAGTAAATTTTACTAAAAAATTGAGCTTTTAGTTTTATTAACAAAGGGTCGATTTCATGGAGCATATTCTTACCAGATTCTGGAAACACTAGAGTTGAAACAATTGAACACTAGTAATTATCACTACGAATTTATTAAAATTTTTTTCTCAGGCAATTTTACGGATCCTGCTCGAGCAGAAATTTAATAGGTTTTGAGTCATAATTAATTATTTCTACTTTAGTGCCCTTATAGAATTTATAGTAAGTAAGAATACGCTCCATGAAATTGACGCTTATTTAGTAAACAAAACCATAATTTTGGTTATATTTACTAATTTTTTTTATGCGTGTACTCTATTACAAAATGGGTTAATATAATCTCTTTGATTATCTTTACATGGACAGAGGTTTAATAAGTTAGTTTCAGAAAACTGACGTTTCGACTGATCAATTTCGTTTGAAAGTTAATCACGGAGATTTTTTTCTAACAAACCAGGGATCCAAGGTGATAGTAGGTGGCTTATTTGAAAGCTGAAAATTGGCACGCATGATTATAAGATTTTTCTAAAATTTTTACTAAAAAATAGATCAATATTGTTAAAACTATTTTTTTGGTTACAAAACAAAAACAATTGATTTTCAAACACAATCAAAAATATTTTGTAAAAAAAATTATTTCAACCTAATAATTTGGGAAATATTTATAATCATGCAATTCTTTGTAATTCTTCGGATTCTTAACTTTAAAATAAGGTCACCTACAAAAACCTTGGATGCCTAGTTTATAAAAATTAATTTTTAAAAAAATTCTATGATTTCCTATATTCAACACATAACCTTTGGCCCCTTAATAAATAAATTTGCCTAGAAAATGTTGCTCATACGTTTTGTCATATGAGCCATCCAAATTAAAAAAAGTTTATTTGAAACATCTGTGTAGGACTGGAGTATCTCAATTTTGGTTTTTATTAAACTAGAAATGTACTTCTTTGTAATATATTTAATTTACATATTTTCTTTAATTCAACAACACATGTTTAATTAAAAAATGTATTTTTTTTACATGAAAATTTAATTATATTCATATAATGCGCAGTAATATTTACATATTTAAATGCATGAATATATACAGAGAAGTCTTTTTTTGTGCTTGGCATGTATAAATGCATAAATGTATGCATTACACAATAACACATTAAATTTTGTATAAACACGTGAGTTCATACAATATAAATGATTAAAATAATAAAATTAATTTGAATTTAATTAAAAAAATATGTTTTATATATATTTTTGAATTTATTGCAAAGTATATTTATTATTTATTTAACGTCTGAAATAATATCTAAATAAAAAAAAAATAATTTATTAACTATTATTATGAAATATATTAAAAAAATTATCATAGAACCGTGAAACCAGGGATGTTTTTACTCCTAGTAAAAAAATCCCAGATACTTGTACTGTTTATTCCAATCGTCCTAACGCTCTAAGGTATCACAAGTAACAAACTTTAGGCACTGAACTTTCTTGTAAATTAGGATGCATTTGGTAATAAGAGAGATGATTCTTTTGAAAGGATGCAATTGGATTTTTAGTTATCATTTTATGATAGTTTAAAATAAGAAAATCATTCTGTGAATTTGAAACATTTAAGAAGTAGCAACCTAGATAGGTATAGGAGAAAATTTCCTATCAGAAACTTTAAAAAAAATTAAAGTGATCCGGGAATACAACAAAAGTATACTCTAAAATAAATTCGGTTACAACAATTTTGGTGGCAAAAATTGCAAAAGTTTTCTCTGTTTAAATTATTGCAAAAAAAAATTTTCTTTGAACCTCATAGTGTTTCCAGTTATGAGCTCTAATTTTGTTTTCAAAAAGACAGGATATTTTATTTTACATTAGTTCAAATTTTTTTAAATTCAGCATACAAATAAATAAAAAAAATTTAATACAAAACATTAAAAAAAGATTTTAAGCTACTTAAAATTACACAAAGGTATAATTACGTTATTTAAAGAAACAATTTTTAGAACAATTTAGTTTAATTACTACAATCATCTCTGGGAAATGAGAAAACTTTCTTAACTTCAATAGTACAATTAAATACGATTGCTTAACGATGTGAAAGTGATATAGAAAATTAAATTTCTTTTATTTTAAATTCTCACACTTAATTATATTTATATTACAGTAAGTTAATTGAAAAATAAAATAAAAAATTTTTTTTTGTTCTAAATTAATTAACTATTTCATTACGTAAGATTTCTGTAATTACGTTAATGAACGTGTAAATAAAATAGAAAAATAGTCATTTAGTTTGAAATGTCTTTTAAATAGCTTAACTACTATTTGAGCTTTTTATATCTAATCTAAGGCAATATTAAAGTGCTGCACTCATGAAACCCTATAGACTGTAATAAGGAACCAAGAAATAACGTGAATCGTATATATAAGTTTCATTTTAGTCTAGCTTGCATATCTCTTATTTTATCAGCCTTTTTTCCAAAAACCTCTTTATTTTCTATTGGACTTAGTTTTATCTATGTTTATGTGTACGCCCTCAGCATTCTTATTTTAAAGTATGTCTGCTTTTATTTCTCTCACTTTCTTTCATTATTTTCTGTAAACCTAGCTATATGGGTGATATAAATTATACTATGGGTATATGCACATCTTACACATAAATAAACACAGTTATATATGTATTTTATATATATTACATCTTATAACAGTGATGCTGGTTCCACTTTCAACAACTCTAATCACGCTAATCCTATAAGAGAAATTGTATAACGGATCAATGTGAGACATGATGGATTTTATAAGGTGCTTTATAAATTGAGAAATGTTGCATAAATATTATTTAAGTCGTACGGATTAAATTATTTAATTTACTTTCTCAAAAGGAATAATTAATTATTTTTACGTTATTTGACTAAGGCTAAAATAATAGTTTATCTTTCTTATAATTAGGCCTAATAAAAAAGCTACTAATATGCATATTAGTCTGTCAGTTATTTTAAAAAAGTTAATTGGATTTTCAATAAATGAATGATATTAGTTGCCAAGACTTTTATGAAGTGAATTTCTGTTCCCATAAGGAATTATGTTATTTTAATGCGTATCGGTGGCAATATTTGCGAGTGGGTAAATGAGTTATAATTTTTGGAATCTTATTTTCTCGACAAATCGCAAATAATTTCATACGGTCATAAAAGATCATAACAAACATTCCCAGACTAATTATAAAATGATGCTCAAAATAAAAATTTTTTAAAAGGGGCCTTTTAAATTACATTTGAAATACCAAATTAAACTAAATCTTAATTTTTATCACTAATTCTGTCACCGTACTTTTTATTAAACTAAATGAGAATTTTTAGCCCAAAATGATCTTTTTTTAGATAAATTGGTTTTATAGCTCTAAACATTTTTGCAGAAGCTCCCAATTATCAAAAAACTTTTCTGTGTTTCCTATTTACTTTAGTCGATTCCAATATATATGGCCCTACAATGAGAGTGATAAGAATCGAACTTTTTTTAAAATCCTTAAACTGGAAATCTGGTTTTCAATTATCATATCTAGCTAATAAACAATAGTTCAATTAAACAAAATTACCTAGAGCTTGCATCAACCCTCAAACAAGTATAAACTCTAAATAAATTTGCTACATGAGTTTCATACATTAGAAAGTGCTTATAAATGAATTTTTTTATTGTCAAAACGGTTCTAATTCAATAATGAAAAAATTGTCTTGAAGCATCAGCATGCAAACCAGTGCATTGAAGAGTTTGATTTTGTATACTTTACCAATTATCTCCTTTGTAAAAGTTTTAATTTTTCAAGCATTTAATGATAAAAAGTTTTTTTTATGTAAAGCTTTAATATTTACAAAATAAAGTTTATTATTGTATTTACATTTTATTATATATTTATAATATAAACATTTTATTGCACAAAAAATTAAAATGATAAAATATTCCTAAAATCCTTTATATTCCTTTTACTTACAATTTTTATTATTAATAATTTAAAAACTTTTTATATTTAATTATAAAATTTTTTTTATTTCTTTTTTAAATCTTTTGTTTTTTCATAAAAAAAAAAGTTTTTAGAACTTACTACTACTAAAATAATAATAAAAATAAAAAACTAATTTATAAAAAAATGAACAAAATAATAGTTAAATTTATTAGTTTATATAGAATTTTGTATTTTAAAAAAGTTTTTAAATTATATTACCATAGATTTGTGAAAATATGAGTTTAACTTTTAAAATCAATTGAAAGTTTTGGTTTATCCTTAATGCATTTTATGGTTTTTCATTACATTGTTGTAAATCAATGACAGAAGCAGCTTCTCTACAAATTCTAGAAATTTCACCGATTTTAGCAATCATATGATGTTTCTGTCGAGGTTTCTGTACTAGAATTTCGGAATAGAACTTGTGTGTGTGCGTGTGTATGTATATATGAATGTATGTATGTATGTAGCACCATAATAAAGGTTCAAAATTATAAAGTAAAAATAATATTTTATTGACCAGAATTGGAGCTGAACTTAATTTTTTATTGTTTCAAATTATTTAAGACCTAATTTTTTTTTCAAAAATTTATTTATACAAAAAAATACAAAAACAATTTTTTTTTCTTTTTGGACGTAGTAACTAATTTTTTCTGTGGGAGTACTAGTTTTAGAAATATCCTTTATACTCAATTTTTCGAAAAATTTTTTTTTTTAAATATTTTTACGTAAAAAAAAAGCAATATATTTTTTCTTTTTGGACGTAATACCTCATTTTTTCCAATGAAAGTACTAATATCTAGAATTATCGTTTTTACTAGGTAAAATAGACCATTAAGAATATTTTGTTATTGTTACTGAGGAACCGTAGTGCCATTACTTGGCAGCGTTTTTTAATATCTACCTCCTATGAGTTTTTAGAACAGATTTAAGCATAATAATAAAATAAATTTTTTTATTTACCTAATTATAAATATTTCACATATGTTTAAAAAGTTAGTTAATTATAAAATAACAATGCTAAAGAGTTTACAAACCATTATAATTAAAAAACTGCCTTTTGTTAAAATATAAAATTTAACGAAAACCTTAATTAAATTTTAATGAAGAATTAAAAAATATTTTTATTATGAAGTGCATGAGAATTTAATTAATGCGGAAAAAAAATAAATAAATTAAAAAAAAAAATATGTAATATAATAAAAAAATACTATAAATATTATTTTTCGATTAAAAAAAAAATATTCGCATTCTTTTATTAATTAAATGTACAAGAAATTGCTAATTAAAATGTGGCTTAAAACAAAAAAAATGTGAGTAAATTTTAGTATGAAAATCTGACATATTTCGTATTATATTGAATTTTTATAAAGCCAAATTATGTTTTTTTTTATAGATAGATTGAAAATTCATGCGAAAAAAAAGGATCATTAGGTAGAAAAATATCCTCGCTTGTGTTTGGATTAAAGTATTATACGAATACCACAAAATACTGCATACTTTAATCGCCTAAAAAAATAGCATGCGATAAATATATTGAAAACTTTTAATAATCAATTACCAGTCGTGCGGTATTAGTTTTTTCATGCAGTTTGAAAACAATTATCAATATTTTTTTTTTGTTTTTTTGTAACAAGCTTAAAATTTATGCAGAATAATCAATTTCGTAAGTTTATATAATTTCTAAATAATAAACTAAATTTTAAATTTCAAAAAAAACTGTTCGAATTAGTTTTGTTATTGAAAACGAATTTTACTTTTAAAAATTTGTTTTTATCTATGTTTTTCCATTTTTTTTTTTTTTAAATCCATTTTTATCTATTAAAATCAACTTTTAAGAAAAAAAAATAATAAAAAAGTGATTTTTTGGTTTACCTGTAAAATTCAATTTATTCAAATAAAACAAAAAAAATTGTCCCAAGTAATTCATTAAATTACCCTGGTAGTTATTTTAATAAGCTGCGCGTATTCTCGATTACCAAGCAAAATTAGGTACCAATTAGCAAAAAAATAAGATAGTTCATTTAATCACTTGGTATTATCAGCAAAATACATGGGCTGTTAACAATGTTTTCTTCATGTGCTATTCATGATTTAAAAGTGTTTTAATATGAGTTATAATTTTAAACTTTTTAATTTTATGCTAAACAGTACATAATACCAAGTATTTTTTAAAATTAACTTCCAGGCTAATAAATACACATAATTGTGAAGCATAAAAAAATAATTCTAATGAATATTATAACAGCTTTTTGCAAATTTTTTTTACATTTAAAATACACATGTCTAAATGTTACTGAAGAAAACATACAACAACAAAAAATATAAAAAAATAATGAATTAAAAAAATATAATATATATATATTTGCATATATATATAAAAAATAAATAGCACAATAAAGGTTTGCATTGTACATAAATTTTTTAGAAATTAAGCCATCTAGAAAATACTTCAGAATTTCTATGAAAAATTTGTTTACACGCAGTTTTCAACGATCATTCATAAAAAAGTGCATCCATGTATTATACAGTTATAGATTTTTGAATACTATATATAATTATATTTGTAATAGTAAAAATAAAAAATAAAGGAAGATCAAGAATGAAATTTATTTTCTTTGTTGTTATGATTTTTTTTAAATTTTTTTGAATTTTCTATTAAATTTGTTTTAATCATGCGTTATTGAATGCGTGTTTGAAGAAGGTTATCAAATACAGATATTAACCTGCCTCTGGTTTTCTTTTTTTCAAATATGGAGCATGTTTACAGAAAAGGAGTACCCTGGAAATCTGAAGATCAAGAAATGAAGGGGAATGTGTCCGATTTAAGGGGAGCGGGGTCAAATGTACCCGATTTAAGAGTGGGGAGGTGGTTAAATAGGGCTTAGAATAATTTCGATTTAGGGACTTACAATTAGAATGATGGGAATTTAGTAATTCAAAATAATTTGGGTTTAGAATCTTAACATCTAGTAAGATGATAATTACAAATTATAAAAACAGCAAATTATATTGTAATGTTCCATAAAATTTATGAATTATACCTAGTCCTCAGCTGTAAGTAAACATGTCCCATGTTAAGGCTCTGTTTACACAAAACGGTTAAAATTTATATACAGAGAATGTTTTAAAGTGTATGCTCGCTAATTCGGCATATTTGGGAGAAACACTGTTTTGGATTAGTGTGAATTCAGATTATTTAACGTAATATATATGAATCAGAGAGTGGTTAATCTTGAGTGCAATAAATTTGCACCCACTTAGAGCCAAGCAAGTGCCATATTATAAGATTTTCACTAAACAATCCACCGAGGGGCTATCGTCTTGGAAATCACAAATTTGATTAAAAAAATTTTTTTTTTAATTTTTTTTAATTTTTTTCTGATTTTGGCTTGTTTTTACCTCAATCATGAATCTTTACTAGTTGAGATGGTTTATTTACGTCTTGTAATGATTTTTTGCGATGTATATTAATAGCGAAAAATAAAAACAACTTTGAGGCACAAAAAAGTCATTTTTAAAATACACGATGAAAAATTAAACAATTATAAAAATAACTTCCAAGCTAATATATTTAAAAATCCATAACATTTATATACAATATAATACAGAACAAAACTGAACTTTTGCATAATGCATTAAGCTATATCTAGGACAGCCAAAATAATTAGAACAGCCCTTTACTCTCTGCCAAAAGGTAATTTAATTTTTCTTTTCTTTTTTAATCCATAACGAATAAGCTCAGATTTTTTACCAGAACCTATTATAAACAGCAACTTAATTAAAAGGATTCTCTATAGTTTTAATGATTCTTTTTTTTATACATTGGATCAAATGCAAAAATTTTATCTCATTATGTGAAAAAAGATTTTTTTTATTTTTTAATAATAATTATAATAAAAAATTGACCTTATATAAAATTATATGGATATTAATTATTATTAAAAAAAAGATTTTTTGTGAAAAGAAAATTTTATTTAAATTATATGTAAGCTTTATAGAGTTTGAAAGAGCTTAAAATCAATCTTGTAAGTTGAATGATTTTATTGAAAACTTTTTGAAAAGAAAATCTTAATTTTTAAGATATATGTTATCAGTGTATATTTCAAAGTAACTTAAAACTTATTAAAGTACATTGAAAAGTGATTAATCGTCTTAGTATATAATTGATAATTTAAATGTAAAAGTATTTAATATTTATTATTTCTTTTAATCAATCTTTACACAGTAAAAATGAAACTTGAAATGCTTTTAATATTACTTATAGATTACTAATTTTAAATAGAGTTACGAACTTGTAGCAATATTGAGTGCACTTAATTACATTAAAAAATTAAATAAATTAATTAATTCAGGTGGCGCACGGTATTAGGTCCGTATATTTTAGGGTGACAACAGAGGAGGGCATAACTAATTGATTATATTTTATTATTTATTTTGTAAATATGTGAATATTTAGAAGTTATTATTAATAATAATGCATTTTCTTATATAATAGGTGTGGTGTAAACAAAAGTTTTAAAATACAAAACAGCCCGCGACTAAAATTCTGTGTTTATAATTTGATCGGCAACTATTGTATTTTTTTCTTGGAAAAGTTTCTATTTTTGTTAAATAACACGTGTGTGCAATTTTATCCAAAAAGATTCGTTATTGGCTTAGTACGAAGTAAAACAATATCAACTCCCATAAGAACGCGGTGTTAACCTTGAAAATTTTCAGTTACTTATTTCTTTCTTAATTGATCGACAACCTGAATATTTTTTGGGATCAATGGATTTGTTTTTTAATTATCTATACATCTCCAGTAAATTTTACTTCATATTATTCGTTTTTCATAAACTCCGTGAGTCACCTTAAGTAAGTATTTAAATTTGGAAGGAGCTTAAAAAAATAAATTTTTAATAATTTAAAAAAAAAGTGATTTTAATGTTTATAGTATATCACCCTGTTGCACCAAATATTTTTGGGCGTTGATGATCGCAAATGGGAGTTTGTACTTTTAGCAATAAATTAAGGTCTTATATAGGGCTTTTATCTTGATTTTTTGCAGCTGGTAAAAGTTAAAATTATTTTTTTTTTTAATTTTTTGGCGCGCTAAACAAAACTATGAATCAAAAATTTATCATAAGTACTTTGATTGTAAATTATATCATGTGACGATTAAAATGAGAGGTTTTACAAACAGGAGTATCCGGAAGTTAATGTGATTTGTTAAAAAATTAAATTTTTTTTTTCTTTGTTAGGCCACCAATCAGAGTAGAAGGCACCTGGGCTCTATAAATCTCAGGATCAAAATTTTTGTAGATGTAATTTAAACTAATACAACTTGTTTCCAAGTATCTTTTGGGGCTGATTTACTGTATAAATCTGGGCATATCCTTTTTTCATTTAATGCTACTAATTCCAATCTAACTCTAAAGCATATTATACAACCTTTGAACCATTATTTGTTATTTTTTTCCATCTTTAATCACACAGGAAGATATTTGTAACCAATGGTGTTCCATAAATTTTAAAACTATATGGGTCAATATTTGTGAACTGTATATGACTTTGCATGGGTGGGTCTCGAAATGTACTCCAAAGTATGTTTGATCGAAAGTATATATAAAAAAAATAATTTTCCCCAATTTTTAGCTTTTTAGATCCAATCCTCTATTTTTTACAGCGATTTTTGTTTTTTTCAATTTTTTTCAATTTTTAATTTTTGAGAAATTTATGTTCCTTAATTTTTCTCGCAAACGCGCACTTTCCAATAAAATTTTTTTTCCTTATAACACCCCATAGGAAATTTCCCGTAGAATTCGATTCTGGGGTCCAAATTTTTTTTTGAACTGCGCATGCGCGAGAAAATCAACTTTCTTGCTTTGCCTTTTCTAGCTTATATGCCACAGCTGCAGACAGCTCAATTTTCATCCTGTTGGTCTCAAATTGTAGGTTTTTTTATATACTTTCAGCATATGAAATCATTTTTTTGGGTAAATTTATTTTAAAAGCACTAAAATTGAAAAATAGCGATTTTAAAAAAATCATTTTTCACAAATTTTGAATTTTCCGCCAAGTCACGTGACCAAATGAAAATCTGACTAAAAATTCGGATTCAGCGAAAAATTCTACATAAGGATACCAATTTTCGTCTTATTTCATTAAATAGTTTCTAAGATATCCCATTTTAAAAATAAAGATTAAAATTGACTTTTTTTAAAAAACCCTAAAAATGGGACTCTGACTTTAATTATCATATCTGCTAAACAAATAATTATAAAAAGACGAGTAAAAATTTTTTGGAAACTAAGGGCTTGTAAAAAATTTTTGAGGCCTATAGAACTCGTTTCTTTTAAAAATTAGAATTTTGGCAGCAATTTCAAAATTGGTCATTTTTGGGTAAGAATAGGGATTTGGTTTATTGACTATCGCCATGAGAGAATTAACAACAAATAAATGTGGTGTACGGTAAATAAATGTTGATACGTATACCGAAAAAATGAGACCAATGGGAAGTATTTTGGTTAGCTGGCGAGGTTGCAGCTTTCTATTAAAGATTATGAAAAAAATCCTATTTTATAACATTGTCGTATTTTGTAACTATTCTATCTTATTTTCAATATTCCGAATTTTCTAGTTACATAATGAAAATTTTGACGAAATTTTCGGATTCCTCGAGAAATTTTACAAAAGACCCCCTTTTTGGAAAAGTTTTGGATGTTTCCGTAACGCTATAGAAATAAAAGAAATAGCAAAATACTAAATAACTACAAAATACCACAATGTTATCAAATAGGATTTTTTTCATAATCTTTAATAGAAAGCTGCAACCTCGCCAGCTAACCAAAATACTTCCCATTGGTCTCATTTTTTTGGTATACGTATCAACATTTATTTACCGTACACCACATTTATTTGTTGTTAATTCTCTCATGGCGATAGTCAATAAACCAAATCCCTATTCTTACCCAAAAATGACCAATTTTGAAATTGCTGCCAAAATTCTAATTTTTAAAAGAAACGAGTTCTATAAGCCTCAAAAATTTTTTACAAGCACTAAGTTTCCAAAAAATTTTTACTCGTCTTTTTATAATTATTTGTTTAGCAGATATGATAATTAAAGTCAGAGTCCCATTTTTAGGGTTTTTTAAAAAAAGTCAATTTTAATCTTTATTTTTAAAATGGGATATCTTAGAAACTATTTAATGAAATAAGACGAAAATTGGTATCCTTATGTAGAATTTTCCGCTGAATCCGAATTTTCAGTCAGATTTTCATTTGGTCACGTGACTTGGCGGAAAATTCAAAATTTGTGAAAAATGATTTTTTAAAAATCGCTATTTTTCAATTTTAGTGCTTTTAAAATAAATTTACCCAAAAAAATGATTTCATATGCTGAAAGTATATAAAAAAACCTACAATTTGAGACCAACAGGATGAAAATTGAGCTGTCTGCAGCTGTGGCATATAAGCTAGAAAAGGCAAAGCAAGAAAGTTGATTTTCTCGCGCATGCGCAGTTCAAAAAAAAATTTGGACCCCAGAATCGAATTCTACGGGAAATTTCCTATGGGGTGCTATAAGGAAAAAAAATTTTATTGTAAAGTGTGCGTTTGCGAGAAAAATTAAGGAACATAAATTTCTCAAAAATTAAAAATTGAAAAAAATTGAAAAAAACAAAAATCGCTGTAAAAAATAGAGGATTGGATCTAAAAAGCTAAAAATTGGGGAAAATTATTTTTTTTATATATGCTTTCGAGCAAACATACTTTGGAGTACATTCTGAGACTCGAAAATCCAAACTATATACACTTCACAAATATTGACCCATATGCAATTTCAATCATTAATTTGCCTCATATTGAACAGTGTATTGAAATGTTACTTTCAACGCCAGGTGAATGTACTATAATTTATAAAATCAAAAACTTTTAATTACTACCTATTTACGGTTAGGTTTCTTTGAGTGAAGAAGAAATTTTTTGAGTTATATTGGCTATTAATGAGTTATTCAAGCCAAATATGGATTAAAAATTTTTTTTTGAATGATAAGTATTTTAAGTCATTTATTGATAAAAATCAGAAGCATATACTTTCAAAATTAAATACTCTGCATGAAAAACCAAGAAATTCAAGCAAGCAGCGTAGATTACCAGAATAGGTGAGTACATTAGTTATTATCCTTACATTAGATGTATTATCCATTTGCAGTTATACTTGGTAACCGAAAAGTTCATCTCAATTTGTTTATAGATTTTTCCACTGATAAGCACATTCCTTGTTAATATTTAAAACTAATTTCAAACTAATTGCAAGTATGTTTTATTTAAAATGGTAAATAAAAATTAAGCAATTAATAAAAAAAAAGGTTAATTTTTTAATTTTTTTCATAAAATTTAATATATTAAAAACAATATTTAATATATTCGATGAGCTTAAAATGTACATGGTAATTATATGAATGTAAATAATTTTAACTTAACGAACGAATATTTCTGTTAGTTTATAATTATAAAAGCTCTATATGCATATTAAAACTGATAACTAAAATCTTGATACGAGGTATATCTTGTACACACATACACACGCACACACAGCTAGGAGAAAATCCTGTATATTGAAAGAGTAAAATTAAAACTAAAGCTCCGATGTTAACCTTTCAAAAGTTTAAATTTTGAAACACCATATGGATTAAAATATTTTTACAGAAAAAAACTCTTATAAAGTCAATTAAATTAATAAATGGCCCTTAAATAAGTAAAAAGTAAAATAGTGCACAAAAGACATTTTTTAAATAAACTGAGAATAATCAAAAAATTATTTGGCTTTTGCCGGCTGCTAAAAAAATTATGTGCAAAAATTTTTTAAACAATCTAATATTATTTATGGTGGGCAACTTAACCAATTTAGGTGAAAGCAGATTTCATATATGTATTTGTTTTTAGCAACACAAAAACAGTCTATGAAAAAATAAAGAAAAGAACAAAACCAATTTTTGAAAACATTTTTATCATATTTTTTTTTCATAATTTTAATTATAATTTACATAATAATAGCATAATTTAAATATAAATTTTAAAAATTCTAATTACGTATAATCGTAATCATAAAATAAATATTACCTAATAATTAAAATTTTAACGTTAAATATATTTTTTAGATCAAATCTTTAGTAATATTTAAAAAAAATTAATTAGCTAATCATTTTTTATTATAATTAGTATTTTTCTTTTAAACAAAATTAACTAACTATATTCTATTATAATGATGAATAAATATTTTTAAATATAGGCAGTGATAATATTGAAATGATATAATAAAAATTCATGAATTGGTTTATATATTTGAATTTCGATATAAAAATTTTAGACCATAGAGAGATTTATAAAACCGATTCAATAAATAAATTGAATGGAAAAATTTATTAGTAATAGCAGCTTTTATTTTATTTTTTTATAGGTAATATTGAAGACAGGATATATTGCCAAGTTTTTGGTATAAAAAGTATATAAATTTGAAATGAAAAATTTTTTTGCAAAAGTATATTTTCAATGATTTAACATTATTGACTTCTTTTATTATCAAAATAAAAATCATGGACGCTAGATGAAAGGACCCCAAGTACCGTGTTAATTAAGTGAGGCTAAATCTAATTCTTATACATGTAAAATAGGGTCTGAAAAATTAACTAGCGTCCATGATAAAAATCATTATAAACTGCATTTTAAATTTAAGCTTTAAGTACATGGAAAGAAAAATCTGATTGATATGTCACTTCCATTTCACGCAAAGCAGTGCTGGATTAAGGACTGTGGTAACCCGAGGCACTTAAATTTGTGGGGGCCCACTAGTAACGATGAAAGTAAAAGAAATACATATATTTTTTAAGCCTGCTGGAGTAAAAAGTTTAATCATTCATGATTGTTTCGGTGAATGCAAATTTATTGAAGATTCTAAATAATTTATTTACAAATATAAAACATTTAAAATCTTTACACGTGTTCAGTATAGGTATATGATAAGAAGAGGATATTTGAAAGTAAAAATAGATTGTATATTTAATATTTAGAATGAAGGTCCTTATATAAGTTTCAAAACTCATTTCGTGTACGAGAAATAAATTATATTATGACAACCCCATTGATCCTTTATAAACGGCGCTAATTTTGTTTGTTTTATGTTATCGATAATTATAAACTTACATGAAGAAAAATATTTATTTTATTAAAAAATTATTTAAATAAATTCTTCATGATTTAATTAAAACGTTTATTTAATATTTTATTTGTTAATTACTTTTTTCCAAAATATTTTCTTATTTATATTGTTTATAAAATTTTGTTTTTACTTGAAAAATGAAATTGGTTGTAAGAAACAAACGCATATTGCAAATTATTTTTAATCTAATTCCCAAAACTTTGAAATATCCTGATGTTCTAATTAACGGACAGAACTTTTCAAAATGATTAAAGTTATTTATATGGTTTTAAAAGTTAACCGGATAAAATTGCTTGCGTCATGATCCGAAATTCATAAACTTTAATATTAACAAAATTACTTAAAAATGCATAACAGTTTATAATAAAATATTAATAAGCACCGCAACTTATTACAAAGCTTATAAAGTAGAGTTATGTAATATCAAATTCATGAAACTAAATTATTTATCAAAATTAAACTTAAAGCAGCACTATACGAGTTTTAATAATTAAAGAGAGGAAAATTTATCCTGTATCAAAGAAATTAATGTCAACAAACTTTTTTTGGAGCTTCTATAATAAGAATGTATAATAAGTTTTGCAAGATTATCTCCATTTTTCATATTCTTGCTGACCATCAGACTCTTATACAGCTTACTCTCCTACCTAGATACAAGTTTTATTTTTTAACTTTGTTAATGAGTTAATTATTTAGGACGCATTTTGCAAAGTTTTTTGTGAAGTTTATCATACATTACACTTAAAAAATCATGTTAAATATAGACCATAATTTTTAGAATGGTATTATGGGTTAAGGTTCTTGGAAAATGATAAATGTAAATAATAAACGCCCCTTTAGAGAAAGCTAAAATTCTTCTTTGAAACGTTAAAAATACAAACATATAAAAGTTTTTTAGTTGCTTGTTTTGTACTCAAAAATGTGTTTTCTGGTCAGCGGACAAAAGGCACGGAAAAAAGACATGTTTTCTGGACTCTGACGCAAAAAATTTTATAAGGCCCTCGTCCATAAATAAAGAATGCCCCAAACCGCAGTTTACCTTCTTCGGCTTCTTCTTGCAATATAATTTACGTGCGATTTGGCCATTCTTTGCTTTTCTGAATACAAGCCGTAAATATACTATTGCGTTCCAAGACTTTGTTACAAAATTACAAAATGTTTGCAAACTATATACTTACATTTTTTCTAAACCTTTTTTATTTAAAAGCTTTTTGGAAACCGTTCAATAGCTGAAAACAAGTCCTATTTTAAAATTTTATTTCTAAAAACGAAGTTATATTCTTAACCAGACAACTAACTTATTTTTTTCAGAAATTCGAAAATTTCAACCTTAATGATTCATATAAGCCTTTATTTTCTTTTAATTTTTTTAAGGGCAGTTTTTAAATTTAAAAGAAATTAAAGAAAAATTTTTTTTCTTTGAAAGTTTTCTTATTTTTAATGTATTAATTTATTTAATATGATGCCCCGTTCCGCAGAACCGGCCGTTACCTCGTTTCGGGCGTAACATATATATAGTTTTTACACAATAATAAACATCATCTAAATAGTCCTGTCGCCAGCAATGCTATTTAATGCCATAAAATCCTAAAATAGCATAAAAGTTCCATGGAAAAAAATGGGTGTTATTTATGTATTTTGACCCACTGAACACGAATCCGGGGTCCGTTTTGCGAATTTCGTGGTCAATTTTTTTTTATTAACAAATTATTGGCCAATTTTGCAATAATTTCTTGATAACAAAAAATTGACCACGAAATTCGCAAAACGGACGCCGGATTCGTGTTCAGCGGGTCAAAATACATAAATACCACCTATTTTTTTCCATGGAACTTTTATGCTATTTTATGGCATTAAATAGCATTGCTGGCGACAGGACTAAAAGTTTAAAAGAATCGAGTAGAAAATAAAGATGCTTATAAAGATTAAGTTCCTGGGTGTTTAACCACTGCGAATTTTTGGCGAAATTTTACGAAGGAAATTAAAATTAAAATTTAAACCTTTTAAAAATAGTTTGAATAAAAATAAAATTCCGACATTTCTAAATTTTAATTAAAAAAATAATTGAATATATATACCAAATTTTGATTTAAAGTTTTAAAAATTTTTGCAAACTTTAGCAATTTTTTTAAGACTTTGAAAATTCTTTAACTATTTTAATATAAAAATTCTTAAATTAATTAAGTTTATAATAAAAAATCACATAAAATAATTTTTTATCAGAATATAATTGCAATATATCATAATAAATTAAGTTTAAAATTTAAATAATAAATCAAAATAAAATAAAGTGTGAAAAACTAATTTAATTTAAAAAAAAAAAACACATTTTAGCAATTTTTTTTTTATCTTTTCTTCTAAAAAATCTGTTTAAGAATGCGCAAAAATCAGTCATATTTAAGAAAAGCTTGTCGTATTATATAAAAGCTTATGACTGCATAATTCATAAATCATTTATACTTTTTTTCTTATCATTTTTAAAAAATTGTCTCTTAAAAAAATTATTTCTATTTGGTTTGAGTTATTATAAAATTAAATTTTTATGTCTTTTTTTTATTGAATATAAAATAAAAAATTTCTAATTAATTTTACAAAAAATTTTTTACATTTTTTCTTTTCTTTCTTATAAAAATTCTTTCAAAAAGTTTTTCACATAAAAAAAAAATTTTTTTTAAGCATAAAACACAGTTAAGAAAAATCCACTTGCTATAATTTATGTAAAACTATTTTAAACTGGTTTGACGTAAATTGACTTTCTATATTGAATATAATAGTCTTGAATGTAGGATGAAATAGACTTCTTTTTCTTCTTTAAATTAATGTTTTAGTCCAAAGATATTCGCCCAGGCATTAGGAAATTTATTAGCATCACCCAAGAGGAAGAAAAGTAACTTTTATTTTTAAAACAAGGAGCCAAAACTTAATAAGAATTTTTTAAAACCATTTTTAGTATTATTAGATAAAATAAAAAACTCATTTGCTGCAATTTAATTTTTCCCTCAGTGTATACATGAAAATTTTTATATAACAATATTTTATACGTGAATTCTAAATTATGCCTCTAGAGTTTAAGATAATCACGCAAGAACCAATAGCATTACTGTACCTAAGTATATATTTTTTTAAGTAAAAATTATAGAACATTTTCATAATACAACCTCGATAAATAAATTTTCTTAATGATCGTGTTATTTGAAATAAATTTAATAAACTTATATATCTGGATCGTGTAAATAGAATAAACTATAAGCACATAAAACTAAATCAAGTACTTTAAAACAGTTTCGCCAGTAATATTCGGATATAACAAAATATTCTATAAATTATCAATATTATTTTTATAGAAATAAAATAAATTGAAAATGTTAATAACGATGTTAATTTGTAGAATATCGAGATATTGTTATAAATACAATTTCTAAAGTGTTTACAATATCAATAATATAATCGGATTGTTAACCTTTTTTAATGTTTAAAGTCTATATAAAAATTAATGATCTCTTGTTAAAATATTTATACACAGTGGTTTCGATTATTATTTTTTTATACATTTTTTTTTTTACTACTTTTTTTTTTTTTTATTATTTACAGTTGGAAAAATTGTAGCTAAAAATTATTTGGATTTTTGGGAATTTTCACTAAAAGGATGGAAATATTTTTGAAATTATTTGAAACTTTATGCATTGTTTTCAGAACTGTGTTTAAATAGTAAGTACTCAGCAAGATTCTCTTAGGGAGGCAATAATACTTTGGTATAGGGAATTAGAAAAAAAATCATTTAATATTCATTTATTTCATATAGTTATTTATAATATTATTGGAAAAAAATATGAAATAGATTTAACCCCCCGAGAATACACTTTTTTCGATCGAAGAAAAAACTGTACATAATCTGACCCAAATCGTTATTTTTTCATCTAAAATTCTTCCTATAAATAAAAATAGGGGCTCGAGTCGGAATTTCAATGATTTTTTTTATAATTTACAACTAGATAAAAAATTATTAGACATGTATTTTTTAAAAAAATGAAAATTTAAAAAGTGCAGATAATGTCTCACGCATACATATAAGTTGTGACGTCACACGTCTGATTCTTTTTAGGTTACTTTTTCGTTAATTTTTGTAATTAAATAAAATGAAAAAATAGGTGTTTGTGTAATTTCAGATAATGCACAAAAATTATCGAAATTTTGACCCATGTTAGTCCCCTTTTGTTTTGTGTTATGCTCGGACCCAATATAAATTTTTAATATTTTATTTAATAGTTTTTTATGTATTTCATGATTTTTAGGACAACAATATTTAATGGTTGGCAAAATTTGCAAAAAAAATTTTTTTAGGTAAAATTACTCTGTCACATACACCGAGGGCTAAAAAAAATTGCCTCGTTAACCCAAAAAAATCTCGATATATTCTCTATTTATAAATAACGTTACGCTATTGTTATTTTGCTCATTGAAAATACTTAGTAAAAAAGGGAGATTGCTGCCTTTAGAAAACAAAATTATAATCTATAGTTATGGTTATGAATAAGTTAAATACAAATCTAAGTGCCTCATAAAAATCAATTTGTATTTTGAAAAAAAACGCCTTAAAAACATAATATTTCGTATTTGCGACGTTAAATCGTAATAAAACGTAAAGAAAAGTTTATTTTTGGTAAAAAATTTTCTTAAGTGGTGTTTGTATTTTATATGGGTAAAAATCATTATTTTTTTAATTCATTTACGTTTCAAATCATTTTCAATCATTTGAACGAAAACTCAATTCCAGCATCCACAATTTCTAAAATTCTTTTTTATTATAAAATAAAAAACCTTTTACTTTTATAAATTTTCGAATTTTCTGTTTATTCTAAACCATACTATTTTTATTTAAAAATACTTTTAAAACAAACATAATAATTACATTAAAAAAAAAGAAAAAAACAATAAAACAAATAAGCAGATTGTATTATAAAGTGAAAAATGATGTAATTCAAATTTATTATATTTTCCATACAGCAGAATAAAAATTTCTGTACAAAAAAAGCCAAAAAAATGAAATGAAATATCATAAAGTATAATATATGGTGAGAAAAAAAACTTACCAAAAAATGCTAAAAGCATAAGAAAAAAGATCGAAATAGCTAGTCTCGTAAATGTAAAAATGCCTAAAGCCATATTTTTATTTTTCTTTTATTAATATTTCACTGCTACTTTTTTTTTCAAAACTTTTATTTTATTATTTAAATAAATTAAGTTATTTTGTTTATTTTTTATTAATCACTGTACATAATAATACCAACTTTTTTCAAGTTACTTTTTTTTATGCCACTTCACAATTATTTAAGTAAAACAGAAGATAGAGAAGAAATCACTGAAATAAAAATTTATCTGCAAATATTATAATGAAAAAATAAAAACTCTTATCTTTCACTATTTAATTTTTTTTTTCTTGGATATTATCCTGCAAAAAACGCTTTTTTTATTATGAAAATAAAATAAAAAATTTTTTTTAAGTTTAAAAAAGCACTAATTTTATTTTTTTTAATTCACTTTATGGATAAAATCCTTTTAAATTTCTTTTATTATTATTTTTTTTCCTGCTGTATTTTTTTTTGTTCTTTTAAATATTTAAATAATTTACAAACATTAAATAATATCATAAAAAAGCAGAATATTTTTCTTTTTATACTTTTTTATTATGCTCGTAAGCTTACGTAGACTAGATCTTGGTTTATTTTAAGTTTTGTTGAATTTAAAGATACAGGATTCGAATTCATGAATAATTTTTAGAATCTTAGATCCGGAAAATAAAATAAGCTGTTTTTAGCTGTTCAGCTTGTAGCCAGATATGTTAATGCAGTTCTTGGACGTTTTTAAAAAAAAGCTTTTTGCTTCATTGCAAAAGATTAGGTTTCAAATAAATTAGGCAAAACAGAATTATAGGAATATTTTAGTTGTTCATGAATAGAGGATTCAAATGCAAAGAAATTCATTCAAAGATTTATTTATTTAAATAATAAATCAGGCCCCAATAAAGAAAATAAAATAAAAGTAACAATATTTTTGAGATCTTATTGAAGACTTCTTTTTCAATAGATAATAGCAAAAAAGTTAAGGCATTCAACTATTTTTTCTCTTCATCTTTTTTTTTATCAAGGTTTCTAATTTTGAAAATTTTCGAAATTTATTGAATAATTTGAAAAAAAAGATTAAAATTTAAAGTAATACAAAATATAAATCAACATTTTTCTTCGGTAACAAAAAAAAAGCTGATCCCAAAAATTTTGTTGCTTTAATTGAATTTTTTTAGTAAGAAGTAAAATATAAATTATTTTAAAATAAAAATGAGATCTAAGAAAAACGTTTTTGAATAATCAAATTCATAAAAAATTTGAAAATATTAAAATATTTTCTAAAAATTAAAAATTTTTTCCGCGGAAATTGTTTTTTCTTGCGGGAAACGATAATATTAATTGATGCTTGAAGAGGTACAAGGGTTGAAAACTAGAACATATTTAAAAATAAATCTTAAAATTTTGGAAGGAATTTCAAACTAAGCATGATATAAATTCATTCACTGCGACGAGTCTGGGTCAATATTACTCAGCAGCGAATGTCTTGAATATTTAAAAATCAAATGTCAATGAATTTGTACAAGGATTTGCACTAGTATTTGACATGACTAAAAATATCTTAGTTCCGTTTTAAGTTAGCCACAAACAAAGGTCAAAAAACTTCAACCACAGATTCCTCAAGTCTTTTAAAACCATCGAAGATTACCTAATCATCTACATTGCAAAATACAAATTTTTTAGATAGCGTTCAAGTCAAATAAAAAATTTCGATCAATTTTAAAAAATTAAAAATTTTTAATTAAAACTTTTTTAATTTGTTGCGATTGCATTCGTTTATCTTTAAAAAACTAAGAAAAATTTGAGTTAAAAAAATTTTTATGTAATTCCATTCCTAAAGTCGGTTACCAGCAAAGAATATAAAAATGAGCTTTTTTTTCTTTCAGCATAAAGAAAAACAGTCCAAAAATTTTCTTTTTGTTAACCCACTGGCAAAATTAAAATTCAACAAGAGCCAAATTAAGAAGAAGTCTAATATTTTAGTATAAAATTAAATCGTTTGTAAAAAAAAAAATTTAATCTTTCTTCCTTAATCTTTTCTTTCTCTAAATTATATACAAAAGTTTTATGTGTACATATTTTTTTTTCTCTTAAAATGGTAGTTAAAAAATTTTATTCTTTATTTAGTTAATTTTCAGCAACATTTAATACAAAAATTTATGATAAAAAATTCAAATAAAACTAAAAATTAAGTAAATTATAAAAAAAAGGTAAAAAAATAATTAATTTAGAAAATTTTTTTTAAAGCTAATTAATGACACTTAAAAATGTTAACCGATTTATTCACATAAAGTTAATTATTTTATAAAATATTTAACGCGTTCTCCAATGAATTAATTGAGATTAGGTCAAACGATATTACAAAGCAATTATACACGCAAAATCCTGTCAATCACTAATTTAATTAATTATACAAATTTATATATATACCGATTAATAAAAATGTATATACATATATATATGTATATATAACTATATATAATATATATGTATTACGTCTGATCCGGCGTTGTCGTTAGACTGACTGACCCACTGGAAAAGCATGCAAGTTAAACTCGCGCCTCTCTGTGCTTTTGATATGATATAGATATATATATTTATATATATGTATATATATTGCCTTAAAACTTGCGCCAGCGCAAGTACCACACGCCGTACCACTACATTTTTTTTTCTTTTTCATTAAATCATTTTTTTTTGTGATTTCGTTGTATTCAAGCCCTCCTTTGTATTCGGCACCTTTACTTTGCTTGATTGACTTAAATGCTTTTTTTTTATTTTTACTGTTTTTTTAAGTATAATTTATAGCTTAGAGACTGTGTATCTTAGAAAAAAATATCATTTCATTAATTTCTGTTTTTTTTTTTTTGAAATTTCGAATTTCAATTTAAATTTATATGAGGCATTATTTTTTTATTACTACTTAACTTAGCTCTGAAAACAAAAAAATTGATGGCAAATTGGTAAGACCCATATTTCCTGATAGTTTGAAGTTTCAGGAAACCGAAAAAAATCGTTAACAAGAAACCGGTGATAGGTGCGATTATTAGCGTTTTTTTATTTTATAATGAAATTCTTTAGTAATTTATAGACAAAAGCAGTAAAAATAGATTTTGGACATAATCCATAGTCAAATTTATAACTGAATTAGAATTTGACATTAATTTTTAAAAATTTTGCTCCTAGATGGCTGTATTCCTTATTTTTGGCCAAAGTCGCAATAACTAAATTGCATAATTTGGATATAAATTAGCAGCTTTGCACCTAGAGGGCTGAAAAATTAGGAAAGTTCATATTTCGTGTGTATAAAAAAGAGTTCCCAAAATGAATCAAATCTGGGGACTCAATCTGCCACTTTTTATTATAAATTTTTAGCTACCCTCTCAGCCATCCACAACTTACCAAAATCAAATTATACACATATATGCTCGAGAGTGAATAATTTAACTTCAGTGATATAGTTTATAAGATACGGAACGATTTTGAACTTTATTTGCTATGAAAAAAATTTAAAAGTAGAGCAAAATAAAAAGAAACCTCAAATATACGGTTTTTTACCTGAAAAAAAACGACTATGGGCGTTTTTTTAATTTTTACGGCAATTAACTTCAAAAATATTTCAAATCGATCCCATTTTTAACATTTTCATTAATTCGCACTTTGATTTAAAATCGTTTCAAGCCCACTTTTGCACCTAGAGCGCTAAAAAGTTGGGAGGAATCATGTTCAATTTATAAAAAAAACATGTAAAATTTTTGAAAGCTATTGGTGAAGGCCATTTTGCGAGCATTGTACCATTAAGATTACTAACCATGTATACTAAGTCCAAAATTGTATATTGCATTATATGAAAAAATTGGTAATTATTTGCAAACAAACGTGTAAAAAGAAATTATATTAGGTCAACACAATTAATAATAGATTTTTATTTGCTTGGGAAAATATATTTAATGGGATAAAAAAAAATTCAGACACTTTTTAACATAAAAAAAATATAATTTCTTCTTTATAACTAAAATCAATAAATTGGGATCCATATAGTTCCCTGATTTAATCACATTAAAATAATTATTTTCGAACATCTTTATCGTATATTACAATCATTTTTGGCTAAAAATTATCAAATATTTATCATCATAACTTGTGCACAGATTAAAAACAGCCTAAGATGCATGTTATTAACAATGCAAGAAAAAGTATTATAATAAATTTTGGAATAAAAAAACAAGAAAAAAATAGGTTTTTTATTGTATTTTCAAAAATCGGGTAGCTAGTTACGAAAAAAGGCAGTTTTCGACACAAGATTGGAAAAATTTTTTTGGCTTCCATCGCTGTTTTCTAATTCACGATGTTTTTCGCTTTCCTAAAGGTTCAAATTACCCAAAAACACGGGTCTTACCGATGTGCCTTTTTTCAGGGCCAACTAAACACGTTGGCTGCGATCGTCCTACGCCCACGTTTTTCAGATTCTGTGTGCGTTTTGATTTTTTCCATTATTTTTGTTCCATTCAAAAAAAAATTTTTTTTGATTTGGACCAGTTCTCTAGTTAAATTTTTGGCTAAATAGGATATGCTTCTAGGCGCACTCCACTCATTATCAGCCCGAAAATAAATTTGACATCCATAATTAACTTTATTTTTGTGACGTTGAAAATTTTAATTCAGAAAAAACCATGGGTTTATTACTCCCATGACGCCCCATGATAGCAACCACGAAAATATCAAAACTCAACCAACGTGTTAAGTAGTAACAAAAAAATAATGCCTCATATAACTTTTTATATTTGATTGAAAGTTATGGTTTGTGGACATAAAAGAATGAAAAAACAAGCTTTTGAAAATACTTAATTGCTAGAGTTTATTTCATCTAAAGAAGTTTTAATTATGCAAGAAAATTAAATTACTTTATTTCAATGATACATAAGAAATTGCTTACGTGTAAAAATATATACATAGAAGAAATATACATACATATTAGGATGGTTATTAAATTTTTACAAAATATTTAAAAATTTTTTTCTAATTAAAAAATAAGTACACTGAAAAGAAAATCCGCTTGCAGCAAGTAGTTTAAATAGTTAATAGTTAATTGTTAATAGTTCAAATAGTTCCGTTTGCCGCTAGTGGAATTTTTATCTCGTCAAATCATTGCAAATGACTTGAAACGTAAAGAAAATTAAAAAAAAAAAATTTTCCCGCTTACTTGGGAGATCCGTATATCGCTATGATGAGATTTGAGATATTTTTTGAAAAAGAAAAGAAAAAATGTTTTTAAAAATTTTTTTACTTTTCAAGTCATTTGCAATTGTTTGCGAAGAAAAAAATTCCGCTAGCCACAAGCGGAATTCTTTTTCAGTATATAACTTCATAAAACTTTTATTAAAATTTGTTTATTTTTAAAAATGCCAAAATTATCTACTGATTTATACGATTAAATTTTTTATTTGATAACAGGATAAAAATACTTTAATAAATTTTTTTGAGGTACTTTTTGATTTGATTTGAATAGTTAAGTAAGCTTTTCAATTTTCGTGATTCTTCAGAGATCTTTCTGAAATAATGTTTACTTCATGTTATTTGAGGGGTTCCAACCTAACTGGTCCCAAATTTAACTGAAGGGTTCGAAATTACAACTAAAAATAAATACCTTTAGCCAATTTTAACGTACCAGGTCATATCCTTGATTTTTGGCTGCCATTTTTGTCATATTCAAAAATTTGAAAAAACAGTAATTTAAAAAATATCATTTTTTAATCTGGAGCTTTCAAAATAGTGTACCCCACAAATTCTTTTTTGGAGGATGAAAATAGATTATAAAACAATAAATTAAAGTTTGTGTAAGAAAATCGCTTTTATTTACTCAAGCTGAAAAGAGTAGCGATGAAAAATGCGCAGTCCAAATTAAAATTTGTTCCCTGAAATTCTGCAGGAAATTCTCTGTAAGGAACCAAGAGGAAAATATTTTTTAACCGTAAAATTAATATTTGGCATAAGAATATTTTGAGTCAATTTACCAAAATAGGCAAAAAACACAAAAATGCCTGCCAAAAATTAGGAATGCTACCCTCAACCAACTAAAAACTTCACATGGAGTTGCAGTATGATTTGCACGGAGATGCAATGGAGCTACAATAGAGTTCGAAAGACAACTCCAAGTAGAGTTTTTAGTTAGCTGCATGGATGTTACCCAGAAAGCTAAAACTGTCAGAAAGTACTTATTTTTGGTTCACTGAAAAAAATTCCTAATGATAAATTCCTAATAGATTCTATTTGACTCAAATAGAAAATCTTCTTGATTTTGAACTCAAATATAGATTTCTATTTGAGTCAAAAAGAAAATCTTTTTGAATCAAATTCTATTTAAGGTAAACTGATTTCTATTTATTACAAGAAGAAACGTGTTTCTCGCGCAAAAAAACCATGACGGTTTACCATCTGGTTAACCACAAGGTATTTTATGGAAATAAAAAGGTTAATAAAAAGGAAAATGACCCTTCCAGTTAGAAGCGGATACCCTGGGGGTATAATTTTCAATTTTTAACCCAACATATTTTCCGATTTTCCAAGATGGCGGACTGAAAAAATTTTAAAAAATGAACTTTTAACTTTACAAGAGGGTTTTTTAGGACAAATATAAATTTTCAGTGAAAAATATTCAATTCTTAAACCCAAAATATTTTCAGATTTTCCAAGATGGCAGACTTAAAAAATTTTTTAAAATGAACTTTTAACTTTATAAGAGGGTTTTTTAGGGCAAATATGAATTTTCAGTGAAAAATATTCCATTTTTAAACCCAAAGTATTTTTCGATTTTCCATGATGGCGGACCGAGAAAATAAAAAAAATGAAATTTAAACTTTACAAGAGCGTTTTTTAGGGCAAGAAAAATAAATTTTCGGTGGAAAACAATAAATTTTTCAACCCAAAATATTTTCCGATTTTCCAAGATGGCGAACCGAGAAACTTAAAAAAATGAAATTTTACCATCTTGGAAAATCGGAAAATATTTTGGGTTGAAAAATTTACTATTTTCCACCGAAAATTTATTTATCTAGCACTAAAAAACCCCCTTGTAAAGTTAAAAGTTCATTTATTTAAGTTTCTCGGTCCAACATCTTGGAAAAATTTTCTTTTAACACATAAAGCAGTTTCAAGTACTTTTACTCTGATTTTTCCGTCTGGTAACCCAGAACAGTATTTTATATGAAAAATTTTGAATTTCTGTCAAGAAGATTTTCATTTATCTCAAAAAGAATGCGTTATTTGAAACAAATAGAATATATTTAGGTTAAATAGATTTCTATTTGATTCAAATAGAAATCCGTCAAGCAGATCTTTTTTCTCAGTGTTGTACTTTCCAAAAAAATAGTTTGAGCCAGTTTCTGTAACCTATCAGTTTAACTTGAGTCCAGTTGATGTAGAATTTTTCATTTATAAATAAGTCTTTAAAGTTTTAAAAATCGTTCCACATTTAAATTTTTGTGTATGATCTAATAGTATATTTATTCATTATCTTTCTACTGGTATCAACGACGCAAAATTTTGACATTACCGGAGTCACTGGAGGTAACAATATTTTTTACTTACCTGGACCTACCAATTAGTGCAGAAAGTTTAGTATAAAATAGAGCAATAATATACCTAATAATTACATAATTTTAGTAATTTTTAATAATTATCACCGGGAAAATCATGAGACATGATTTCATCTATACAGTTATATATAGCTATATAGAGGGTGGTGAGAGGAGAAATAGGCGGTGTTCGAGGCGGTGTTATTAGTTTTAAAAAGATAAATAAATAAATAAATCATATTTACTAAAATTTTAAAAGATTAAATAGAAAAATTATAAACGTGATTATAGGACAATACTTTTCTTTTAAAAATTAGTATTATAAGGCCCACCTACAAAAAGAAAACAATAATAATCTACTTAGTGTGCATTTATTTCTTAGTATATAATCCCTCGCTATTAATATCCTTTCATTCTAAATACTATTCAAAAATAAAAACTTTAGATTATAAAAAAAAATTTTTCTTGCCAAATTGCTTCAAAAACTTCGAATTATCAAAGAGTTTGTTCGAATTAAAAACGAATTTTTACATGCGTAACCATACAAAATTCATGCGGCAAAGGCAAAACTTCGAATTACCGATAATTTCGAATTATCAAAGTTCGAATTATCAAAGTTCCACTGTGTATTTTTTAAAAACAATAAAATTTTAATAAATAAATCTAAAATACCTTTTTATAATACAGGCGCCAGCCATACTAATCACGCCCAAAAATTAAATTACTTTTTCCGAGGATAAAAATAAGTATAGTATTTATGTTTTTTGACCCGCTGAACATGAATCCGGGGTCGGTTTCGCGAATTTCGTGATCAATTTTTTGTTATTAACTTTTGTTATTAAATTTTGCAATAATTTGTTAATAACGAAAAATTGACCACGAAATTTGCAAAACGAACCCCGGATTCGTGTTCAGCGGGTCGAAAAACATAAATACCACCTATTTTTATCCTCGGAAAAAGAAATTTAATTTTTAAATTTTTGGGCGTGATTAGTTTGGCTGGTGCCTAGACTATTAGATATATTAGATGACTAATTAGCATTAAACTTTTAGTGAAAATACTGATTTTTTAAAAAGTTTCGTAACTCTTACTTGCATGTGTTCAAATCCGGGTAATTTTACTGGAGCAAAATTGTTTTTTTCTTTTATGTTTCTCATTTTCCTATTTTAGGTTTTGGATTTGCATTTTCACAGGAATTTTCGGGGAAAATATTATTCCTTAATTTTGTGCAGCTTGAAAATTAGTTTTGCAACATTTTAATATTTTTAGAGCTCCAGAAAAGCTCAAATATTTTAAAGCCAACACATTTTTGTTAATGCATATGATTGGGAAAAAATCTTAATTTTTGGCAAAAATAATTTTTTTTTTTTTTGAAAACATTTGGTTTTATTTTCAGATTTTTGAATTTTTCAAATTGATCTAAAATCAAAATCGCTATAATTAAATTTGTTCAAATTTTTCTAGAAACTTAGAAACTATGAGTTTAATACAACAAAATTTTTGTCAATACGATGTCACTACTGAATATTCGCCTCCCAACATTAATTTATGCTTTCCCGAAGTTAGCTAAAAAATTCATGAAATATAATTTATTTGCATCATACGATCAACGCAGAACTGTTGAAAATATATTTTTTATTGGTATTAAATTGTGTAAATAGTACCAAAAATCAAATTCTGTCTTATTAGTTACTAGCAAAAAAATAATGTTCATCCTTTTTTAGTAAAAATAAATTACTAAATTATATTAACTTCCATTATCATTTACGTGAATGCTCCAGTGCAATTCTTTTTTTCATCATCGTGACATATCTTAAGTTTCTCATTTTTAAGCATAGTTTCACATTTTCTCATTTTTCCAAAAATGTGCACTTCTCTTTATTTGTAAAAAAGTCAAATATTTTCGATATTTCTTTATTAGTATTAAATACTATGTATTACTATTAAAGTAACAAAAATTATAAAAGAATATAAAAAATAAGAATTTTATACACATTTAGAATTATGAATAAAATTAAAAATGTACAATCCGCGTTTGAATTATCAACATTCACAATTTTTAATACAATTATACTATATTACATATTATATTCAATAATTATTATACTCACACATATATTTTTACTGGCACAAATGAATATTGAAAATTAAGCTAAAAAATTTGGATAATCCAATAATTATCCAATAATTTAATTTATTTTTTATAATAATACCAATAATTTCTAAACCAATCTTCTTTGATTAAGTCAGCTCCTTTTTCGCCAATCATAATTGCTGCAGCATTGGTATTACCACTAATATGTGTAGGCATAATAGATGCATCTATAACTCTTAAATTATTAACTCCATGAACTTTCAATTTCGAACTGACAACGCTTTCTGGATCATTATATGGCCCCATTTTACAAGTACCAATTGGGTGATAAATTGTTGCCGTGTAATGTTTAACAACACATTCCCAATAATCATCAGAGTACATTGGTATATTTCTACAACCAAAATATGGATTTGGATTAAATGTACTTCCAAATCTTCTAAATGCTGAAGTTTGACTCAGTCTAATTACGAATTTAATTGCATCTACCAATGTTTTCACGTCTCTTCGATCAGAAAAATAATTCGGGTAGATCAATGGATGATCAAAAGGATTTCTGCTTTTTAATTTTATATATCCTCTACTCTTTGGTCTTAATAACATTGGTAATACACTATAAGCATCTTTGTTATTAATATTGCCAAAAACTTTGTCATAAAATTTTTTTGTCAAACCATGAGCTTTTCTTATTTGCCTGCCACCGTCTGAATTTGTTGATCCAGATGTAAAATGTAATTCTACATCAGGAAAATCTTTAGTTGGATCAGCGTATTTTGTATTAATAAAACCGACGCCTTCAATACCACCTAAAACTGTCAATGGTCCCGTTCTAAAAAGTGCATATTGCATGAGCGGACCAATACTTGTTAAACGATTTTCAACAATAGAAACTCTTTGGTTTACTAAGAAAGTTAGTCCTCCAACTGCTACGTGATCCTGTAAGTTTCTACCAACTTGTAAATCCTGAATTACTGGTATACCTAAAAAGTCAAAAAAATTTTAAATATTCTTATAGAGCGAAGCTCTGCCTTATAGAATGCAAAAATCGACATCTTGTGGGCACGATATATTATTATTGTATTTTTGTTTCACACAGGTAAAAAAACCTTATACTTGCAAGCCACGCAATGAATTTCATAGTTTTTGTATAAGCTTTTTATCTGTGAAGTATCATAAAAATGCAAAATAACACTAAATATTAATTAATTCGAGAATAGATGTGGTGCTAATTAAATGCTTGCTATTTTGGTCAAAAATTACAATTTCGGCAGTAAATTGAAAATCGTGAGGAAAATTGGTAATTTTGGGCCAAAAATTGGGTTTTGGTTTACTAACTCTAACAAAAAGAATTTATGATAACAAATTAAAAAAATAAAATAACTGGCAAGCAAATAATTACAAGAGAAAAATAATTACAAAAGATTTTTTGGAAATTCGAAGCTTGTAAAAAGTTTGCATTTGGTAAAAAATTGGCATTTGGTTTATTAACTATAATAATGAGAGAATTTGGATAATAAATTGCAGTTTACAGAGCTTGAAAGGTGACTTTAATGCCAAAAAGATGTGACCAACAAGAAGTATATTGTTTAACTTGTGAGTTTACAGCAAAATTATCAAAAAACTCTATTCAAGAGCTTTGTGCCCTGTGTTTCTATTCCTAGAAGGCCCGTTGGAACAAACGGAGGTTATCAGAGTTGTTTTGCCTTGAGTATAATATTAATTTAGTAATGAAGTGGATTGAGGGGTATTATAGTTGAACGAAATTTTTTTTTTTTAATTTCTGGAAGAAGCACGTAATAAAAAATATTCCGCAAAAAAAATATTTGTTGAGATCTGTTCAGAAAACAAAAAACGGGTGGATTTTGGGTGTTTGTCAATCTTTGTGATGTAACTATTCATAACATATTTACACATTAATATTGAACTCAATCAAATTCAAACTTTCAAAACCCCGAAATTAAAAAATTACTGAAACTTTTTTATAACAGGATCAGCTTAGCTCTACCCGTCTTTGAGGGTTTTTCTTATTTCCCAAACTGATTGTAGAGAAAAATACTGGCTCAAATATGATACTTCAGGAATAGTATATTAAGTATCAAGAGCGCAAAAGTTTTGGCACTAGCGTGAGCATTAGCACACAGAAAAAGGTTTGAACCGCTCAAGTCGGTTCTAGTAGGAACCGAATATTACTCTTACCATAAGAACTGAAAATGTTTATGCTAGAACTGAGATTCATGGTTCTAAATAACTAGTTAAAAACCTTCTCTTAAAAAATTATTATTTTTTTCAAAGTCAAAATTAGTTAAAAGAATATTTTTTATATTTCTTTTATGAATCGCGTACATTAAATTAAAAAACATATTTGTAACTAATTTTAATTTTGAAAAAAATAATAATTTTTTAAGAGAAAGTTTTTAACTAGTGTTTAGAACCGTGAATCTCGGTTCTAGGCATAAACATTTCCCGTTCTTATGGTAAGAGTAATATTCAGTAATATTCCTACTATAACCGACTTGAACGGTTCAAACCTCTTTCTGTGCACGAGGGCTCGGCGAAGCGGGTATATGCCGGTGTATGTGATATGTTTTCACGCTAGTGTCTAAAATATTTCGCCCATGGTGCTTACAATATTTTTTGCCTACCTAGGTATAGAACGAGTGCAGGAAATTCTTTACGCACGAGTTTTACGCTCGGGAGGGCGAAAAACTATTATCTAAAAAAAAGTTCACATGCGGCAAATGAAAATCGGTAAAAATTAGGAAAAAGGTTTTAAAATTATTTTAGAAAGCTTTTTAAAAAACCTTGCTAAAAACTTTATACCACTGAAATGTTCTAAAGGCTTGTTAGTTACAAAATATCTAAACAAAACTGCAAAATTGTAACATAAGAGGTTATTCTTAGGTATTTTGAGCATTTATAAAAGCTCTTTTTTATTGCCTAAAATAAGAAATATTCATTTTTACAAGAAATGAATGAATGAAACAATCAAATGGCGATTGGCCTGGATATTTGCTTTTTAGACGACTGTATATTTTCAATTAAGTTGAAATATAATAAAATATGTAATAATTTACAGTTTCTTTAATTTGTTTTGTTACTAACAAGATTTTAGAACATTTTAGTAGTAAAAAGTTTTTGGAAAGGTTTTAATGCTTTCTAAAACGTTTTTAAAACCTTTTGCCTTATTTTTACCGATTTTCATTTATAAATCGGCACACTACAATAAGCCGTATGTGAAAAATTTTTTTTTTAGAAAATAGTTTTATGACCTGAAGTATCATATTTGGGTTGGTATTTTTCTCTACGGTCAATTTGGGAAATAAGAAAAACCCTAATATTTACCCAGTTCTTCTAAATGTTGCTTTGGTCCAACTCCTGATAACATTAAAAGTTGAGGTGAATTTATAGCTCCAGCTGATAGTATCACTTCTTTGTAAGCTCTGACAAAATGCTTATGGCCGTTTCTCCAAAATTCGACACCAAAAGCTGTTTTTGTTTCAGGATCAATAAGAACCTGTAATTGAAAAAAGTATAATAAATAATAAATATAGATGAATTAGCATAGTTGAGAAAATTAATTTTTTCAAATTCAATTTTAAAAAATTTTAATTTATGACGTTTAAAATTTTGACACTTTTACACAAGCATTCAAAATACACTTAAATTGGTATCTCTATCTATGTAACATTTCATGTGGAATCCGAATTTTTATTCAGCTTTTCTTTTGGTCGCATGACTTGGCAGGGAAGCGAGTGACCCCAAAATTTGATGAAACTTTAGCCCTTTTTGCAATCTCTGTAACCTTTGACTAAAAAAATATAACCGAACCTACAAGGTATTATTTTACTTGAATATTTTCGTAAAAATGGATCACTAAACTTCTATGAATTCATTTAATCTATTTTTTAGTAGAATCATCATTGCCAATCTTTTTGCATTTAACATAAGTTTTTATGCCCACAATAGTTCATGTTCAGTATTTTAACTCATACATACGTGGCCCACCGTTTTCTTTGCTTATATAATTCAGTCACTCAGAGGATGAATCTCAATTTTTATAATTTATTATTTTGCAAAGCCAATGGATTTATGTATTAGTTGAATTGCTGAACATGAAGTATTCTGATCATGTAAACTTGTGTAAAAAAAAAAAATAAAAATTTAGGAAATCCTACTGAAAAAATTTATAACCGGTTTGTGTAATTACACAACCAACGAGCATGGGACATGTTCACTTATAACAGTAATAAATCCAAAAACCGAAATTACAATAAATCCCGAAACATAAATTATCCATATACTTTAAGTCCTTAAAGTATTCTAAGTTCTCGTTCTTATCAGGGCCTGATGAGTATATAATCTCCAGGTCGCATATCTAAAAACAAGCCTCTCCATCAATTTCGAGATTTTTAAGGAATGTGGGATCAGAAATATTTAGATTCAGATAATTTTGGCCAAAATAGGGAATGCAGCCATCCAGAGACGAAATTTTGAAAAATTAACGACAAGTTAACGAAAATTTTAACTTACTTTTGTTACATGTGAATTTATAGAAATGTGAAGGTTTGGCCGAGAGCTTGCCGGTCTGAGAAATGCTTTTGAAGTGGAGCATCTTGAACCATCGCGAATTGTTCCTTGTGCAACCATGAATCCCGCCTGCCTTCTGCCATTACAATCTCTATTTTTATATCCCATTTCTTTTCCAGCCCTAACAAAAGCTTCAGCTAACGGAGTATGCCAAGGTGCTTTTTCGACTGTTAAATATCCATTAGTCCCATGATATCCTGCATCCATATCTTCATAATTTTTATTATTTTCAGATTTTTTAAAATATGGAAGAACGTTTTTGTATCCCCATCCTGGATTTCCTTGAGCTTCCCATGAATCATAATCTTTTTTATTGCCTCGAATATAAATCATGTAATTTAAAGTACTTGAACCACCAAGTACTTTACCTCGTGGCCAATTGCACTGACGATTTTCCATGGCTAAAATATTTTATTTTCAATAAGCATCGGTCAAAATTTATGCAATTTAAAATAAAAGATTTTTTTTTGTAAGTTTAAATATGAAAGAAAAATTTCATACTCGACACAAGTATAGAAAAACCATACAAACTTAAAAAAGATTTTCTTGTACGGCATTTTAATCAGATCATACAATTGTTTTAATACTTTAGTAAAATATTAAAGAAAGACGCAAAATATTACTAACTCGGTACGTACGTAATTATAAATACAACTCAAAAAGAATGTCATCTATAGATTCAAGAGAATATTTGGCTAGAATTATATTATTTACTGCATATTAGAATTTTTCACACTCTCATTTTAAAGAATAAAATAATATTGTATAGAATCTAACGATTATGTGAGTGCTGCAGCAAATATCAACATCATGTCGTAAATGCTGAACTTGCACTACAAAATGATAAAATGTGTAATAAAAAAAAAAAAAAAAAATTGTATAAGCCGAATAAGCGAAAAAATTTAGACCGTCATTAGCATGATAAAAGTTTTTCTAGGCACTTTTGCTATAATAACTCTGCTTATACTATTTTTACTTCATATACCCTTGTTCATACCTAAACAATAATTTGTCCCAGGTTGAGTCTTGTACATCCAATCTAATGAAGTCAATTGTAAATGTCCTGCGAGAATAGGTATATCAGAAATTTGACTTTCTTCTCCTCCTGCTTCAAGAAGTAAAACTTTAAAGCTATCTTCTTCACTAAGCCGATTGGCAAGTACAGCTCCTATTAAAATTAATAATTTCAAGTTATTTCAGTTTAACTAGAATTTGAGTTAGAAATCAAAGTCATATCAGGAGACAAGAGTTGAGAAATTTAAAATTTGTGAAAAATAAATTAATAGATATACCTTTATTTTTCGAAAATCTAGGGCTTTGTAAATTAGAAAGCCCAAGAAAATAAAGATTTTAAGACCTACAGAAAAAAAATTTAAAATTTGCTGTTGAAATGTAAATAAAAAAAAAAAAATTTTATTATTTTCGCATGTATAAATTTTTTTTCGCATTTCGTGAGTTCTTACAACAACAAAAACCGCTTAGATCCTGAAGATAATGGGTGAAAACGTTATTATTATAATCTAAATATAATAATATAAAAAAATTGAAAAGGAAGTTTGATTTTGCTGATAACTGTCGTTTTAAATTCTGACGTAAAAATTTAGGTCACACATCCAAAATAAAAAAAAAACTAAAATTGTGAAGAATAAAACTTATAACTTGTTTTTTAGTTAACACAACCAACGAGCATGGAACATGTTCACTTATAACAGTTTTAACATATATTCCCTAATTATTATGTCCTAGAACAGAAATTATAATAAGCCAGGCACGTTGTATAGGAGGGGGATGGGGGGCCTTAGCTTCCCCCGAAATTTTTTTTTAATTGATTTTTTTTTTAAATGGGGGTAAAATGCAGTTAGGAGGGTAAAAATTTACATTAGAGCCCCCCCCCCCCCTGAAGCCATTCCCAAAAAAAACTCTTGTTACGTGCCTGATAAGCTCCTAAAGTGAAATTAAATTATCCAAAGTCCATAAACCTAAAGTATTCTAAATCTATTTGAAACCCTACCCCCTAAATTGGGGGCTTTTTTCAAATATCCCTCCCTATAAACATTTTCCAAGTTATAAAAAAATTCTAAAAATTTAAATTTTAGCCCCGAAAAGTAAATTTATAACGATTATTCCGAAACTAAAACCTTTACGGAAAAAAGTTATGCACTATTATTTCTAAAAAAAAAAATAAAAATGTATTTCTTATAAAACCTAAACCTTTATAAAAAGAAAAATAGGTAGTAAAGGTCTAATAATTTAAAGAAGTGGTATGAAATTTGATTTTACTTAATCTGAGTATGATAAAAAATTAAATCAAAATTCTTTTTTTAATTTTTTCTTTCAGGAAGCAAAAATTGTATAGTTTTAGAAAATAAATGTATTATAAAATATTTATATTAAAAATTTACCAGCAGATCCAGAGCCCACTATAATAAAATCATAATGCGTTGTCATCACAGTTTCAAGTGGAGTATCCAGTGACACAGAAAAAGGATTATTAACTGAACGTAAATTAGCAATCGTTGTTACAAAAAACATTAAAAATCTTGGAAATGCAATATTTTCTGGTATTCTTGGTCTTAATGGATTATCCATTTTATTTGTCGTGTAATATTTTTTCAAAATATATTATAGACGTACAAAAATAAACTTTCACTTGTCAATTTTTTAAAATTAATCTTTCTGACAAGTTTTGACTAACTCCATTAAAATTGATCATTTTATCAATTTCGAATTAGCTAAAAATTAAACACAAACACAAATAAATAAACAATATTTAAACAATTTTTATTATTATTATTTTTTAAATTGATTTTATTTTTTATAAATTTTGAAAGCACGTTAACGAATGTTAATTAAATATTAATTAATAAAAAAAATTTAGTTTTCAAAAATACAATATCATATATTTGAAAATTAAAAAATAAAATTTGTGTGTATAAGTGTGGTGGGGTCATTAATTTAACTTTTGACATATTTGGATAAAAATTGAACGTGCAAATTTAATGAATTCCTATCAATGTAAATCATAAAGAGCACGTTTATTTAATTATATGAAAACGTCAATAAATATTCAAAAAAAAAAAATGTTTTGATTTTTCATATTAAATTTTTTTTTTATTTTTAAATTTATATTTATCTGAATGTTACAATAACTTTTTTTTTTATTTATAATAATTAATTGATAAAAAAAAATTGAAAAATTGGTTTATGATGCTATAAAAATCATGTTTATAATTTTAAGTGAATTAAAATCAAAACAATAATTTTTTTTTTTTTTATTTCTTTTAATATAAAGAAACTTATACTTTTTTTATACGTTAATAATGATAATAATTTACAATGATTAAAATAAGATAATGCTATATAAATTAAAATATAAATAAATGCATAAGACTGCAAAATTTTAATTCAACATTTTATTATTTTAAATTACTCGAGTATTAATTTCATCGAATATCGCGAATATAAAATGTAAAATAAATAATTAATTAAATATCCTTTTTTTGCCTTATGCATATTTAGTACACTGAAAAAAAAATCCGTTTGCTAAAATTATTGAAAATGATTTGAAATGTAAAGAAAAATTAAAAAAATAATTTTCAAAAAGGATATAAACGATAATGGTGAGCCGAAAAATTTTTTTAAATATTAACTTTTTAAACATTTTTTTTTTCAATACAAATATGCAAGAGTTAAATTATTATCTAATAATACGAGAAATAATAATAAAAATTTATGATTTTTGGGTTAAAAAAATCTTATAAGCTAAGATTACAGGCAGAGCAGCCCTATAAGCCCCTTATAACGGCTTATAAGCATCTCGCCCTAGGAAACCTAGCGAAATAATTTTTTTTAACTCAAATAAAAGTGGTTTCATTTTTGACCATGGAAACAGGAGTTTACTCTTTTAGCTTGCTTTGATTAAATTTTGCTTCATTGACTTAAAATTTTTATTTATATTTCAAAAAGTTTTTATTATCTCCGAATTTTCTTGAGCACGTGCAATAAATTGAATAAAAAATTTAAGAAAAACAATCTCAAAGCCTATAAACTCAGCTAGACTTATTTGATTAAATTTTTTTTTTGAATGAAGTGAGATTTCGGTTTTAAAATATTGAGTGCAGATTTAATTGACTTACCTTTACTATATTGTCAAATGACAATCCGTTAATTAAATATTAAAATTTTTTTCACTATTCTCAATAAAAAAATTATTTTTAATAAACAAATGCTTGAATATAAGATTTTTTTTGTAAATTCTAAAAAACCGTTTTTAAAAGGTTGTGTATTCTAATATTCACCAACTAAATTTAAAGAACACGAATTTTTTCTCTTCACCGATACAAATTCAAAGAATCCAAAAAACTAACTGAGATGAAACTTAATATGATGCATTTCTGATGTGTTTTAACAAAAAATATTCTAATATCCCTTTCTTTTAAATTTTAAAAGTATTTTGTTTTTGAAAATCGTGGGAAAAAAAATTAAATTTTTTAAAGACAAAAGATGCTTTTTAAATTTTCATGAATTTTGAAGTTAAATATATAAATAAATAAATATAAGATTACAATATTTTTTATAGTAATTTATGCACTAACTACAAACAGCTTAGATAATAAAAATTTGGATATTCATGTAAATTATATCACGTACGCATTTTAAATCGATTGGAGGTACTTTGGAATAAAAAAATAATAGTAAAAAAAACATAAAAAATTTTTCTAAAAAAAAAAAGAAATCCAAGACAGGTTTTTTCATCGAGATATATTACCACATCTCGATGGGTTTTTTTAAATACCTAATCTTATTACTGTGATTAGAATCTATGATTGCACTTAAATTGTATTTATGACGTAGAAAGAGAGACAATAACAATTATGTGGTAATCTTTAATTATTTACCTTTATAAACTCTGATAATATCTACTTTGTCCTTGTAATCTGAGATTAATCTGGGTTATAAAGTATTTTGAAGCGTGATATGAGGAAAAAAGGAAATATTAATCTTCCACGCTTCTGCTACTGTATTTACATATTGTCTGACTGCTCTGCTTGATATTTATTTATGAAATATAGAAAGTACCAATAATGTATAATTAGAGTAATTTAAAAGTTATTTAATTAAAATTTTTTTATTCAATTCCTGCTCAAAATTACATTGTAAATGAAATACCTCGATAAGTGCATATATTATTATGTGTATACCAGGCTAACAAATTGCCCAAAAGATAAATTTATAATTATACAAAAGTGCATGCGCATTTCTCTAGTTTGAGGAAAATTAAGTATTTTTCAGTATTCTATATTCTGCAGATAAAGTACAAAATAAAATACAAAACTATAAAATAAAAAAATACAAACAAAAAAACTCAAAAATCTGTATTATTTAATAGGAAAAATTAGGTCTTACTACACTGAAAAAAAAATCCGCTTGTGGCTAGAGGAATTTTTTTTTTCTTTGCAAACAGTTGCAAAAGACTTGAAACGTATAGAAAATTAAAAATAAACATTTTTTCTTTTCTTTTTCCAAAATTTTCTCAAATTTCATCATACCAATATAAGCATACCCCAAGTAAGCGGGAAAATTTTTTTTTTTTAATTTTCTTTACGTTTCAAGTCATTTGCAATCGTTTGACGAGAAAAAAATTCCGCTAGCTACAAGCGGAATTCCGCTTGCCGCAACCGGATTTTTTTTCAGTGTAGAGAAACCCATTAGTCTCAATTTCTGGACTGTCCAAAAATTTGAAGGATTAAATACTGATTTAAGTTAAAATTTTCATATAAATTTTGGGCCCCTTAAAAGTTAAATAACGAATTTGTTGATGTTTGCAATTTTAAAAATTTGCTAAAATAAATTTAAAGTGTTTAATAATCACATTAAATTGCATATTTTAAACTATTACTAAGAAATTTAACCCCTTAGTGCGGTATGACGAGTATACTCGTCATAAATATATGGGATTCCTATCTTAATTCTGCATTAAGGGGTTAAAGTAAAAATGATATTAAAAGGATCAAATACGTTAATATCAAACAATCGTTTTAAAAGGGCTTAAAAGCTGTAAAAAATTTAAAAAAAATTGTTTGAATTAAGTTTTGGAAGTATATATATGGCTCATTTACATTTTTTCCCGCAAAAATAGATTTAAAAAAAATAATATAAAAATCTTTTTTTAGTGCTGTAATTTTTAGAAAACATAAAATAAAAGTTTTTTTTTTTAAGGATCATTGCTATTGTCATAAAAACTTGATTGATAAAAATCAATACACTTATTTTGCTTAAAACGCCAAATTTTTGATAGGGTCGATAAAAGCTTTTTGGATAAACGGTAAAGGCTTTTTTGTCACATTTTAGCCACAATTTTTTTTTCAACTTTAAATTTTCTTAATTTTTTTGGTGTATGGTTAACAAATTTTTGAAATACAAACTTTAAGACAAAAAAGTTTATAAATTCTTACTTCAATCAGTATAAACGACCACTGACACTATTTTTGCAAAAAATGAGCGATAAATATATAGTAATATATTTTTGACGAATTTTCACTAATTTTACCCAGGCATATATTTATTTATTTATTATTAAACCATAATATTTTACAGAAAATTTTACATATTATATAAGAACATTCCTGAAAAAAAAACCCTGAGACCAATCAAGTTTGTCTGTGCGGGGAATGGTAAATATCATTACAATAATGAAAATATATGAAAATATATACATATGGGCGATTATTTCTCAACCCGGCCACCCCCCTCTGTCCAAAAATGGTGGCAACTTAAAAAGATTTTGGTTTTTTCAAATTGACTGGAAAAGGGTCTAGTTTTTTATTCTCATTGGCCTTTTCAACTCTGTAAATCTACTGTGCCCATTTTAGGCACTGAGCGGCGGCAGGTCGACATTTTAAAAACAGAAAAATTGAAATAAAAGTAGCTAAACGGTAAGTTTTTTGAAATTTTTTACTCTTAAAAGTTGTTATTTATTAAAACAAAAAAAATGAGACCACTTGCGTGGTAATTGGTTGATTTCTTAAAAAGTTTTGTGGGTGCTATGTAGTTTTTAAAAATGGGTAAAAAACGGCTACTTTGACTGATGATATCTCTGAACCTACATATCCAAAATAAAAAAGTTTTAGTGCAAAATGGTAGTCTTTTGATACATAATAAGTGTGCCAAATATTAAGGGATTTGATTGAGTAGTTTCGGATTTAGAAATTTTCGGGTATTAATTCTCTTAAAAAAATGGGTCATTTGTCTCAGAATTACCCTTAAAATTGCTAAATCCGAAACTACTCAATTAAATCCCTTGATATTTGGCACACTTATTATGTATTAAAATACTACCATTTTGCACTAAAACTTTTTTATTTTGGATATGTAGGTTCAGAGATATCATCAGTCAAAGTAGCCGTTTTTTACCCATTTTTAAAAACTACATAGCACCCACAAAACTTTTTAAGAAATCAACCAATTACCACGCAAGTGGTCTCATTTTCTTTGTTTTAATAAATAACAACTTTTAAGAGCAAAAAATTTCAAAAAACTTACCGTTTAGCTACTTTTATTTCAATTTTTCTGTTTTTAAAATGTCGACCTGCCGCCGCTCAGTGCCTAAAATGGGCACAGTAGATTTACAGAGTTGAAACGGCCAATGAGAATAAAAAACTAGACCCTTTTCCAGTCAATTTGAGAAAACCAAAATCTTTTTAAGTTGCCACCATTTTTGGACAGAAGCGGGTGGCCGGGTTGAGAAATAATCGCCCATATATATATATGTTTTAACAATAATAATTAACAATAAACGTAAAAAACCTTATTTATAAAAATGTTTCCTTTGAAAAAAACAAAAAAATAAGTAAATATCATTTAGAAGAGCAGCTCAAATTTAATCCTATTAAAATTTGAAAATAACAAATTATTTCAAAAAAGCTTTTCAGGTCAGATTTTGGAATTGTTTTATGACTTTTCTCTCGTTTAAGCTCGGTGTGGCCATAATAATGTAGTATACTCAACAGTAAAAAAAATGTAAACAATATTACTACAGTTTAGTAATTTTACTACAATTTAGTAATATTATTAAAAATTTTTCTATTTACTACACTTTTAGTAAATTCCCAGATACCCACGGTCGAGCTTAGGGTGTTTCTTATTTCCCAAACTGCCCGTAGAGAAAAATACTGGCTCGAATATGATACTTCAGGTCATAAAACTATTCTCTAAAAAAAAATTTTTATTAACAACTTGATGTAGAGTGCCGATATACAAATGAAAATCGGTAAAAACCAGGAAAAAGGTTTTAAAAATGTTTTAGAAAGCTTTTGGAAACCTTCCCAAAAACTTTTTACTACTAAAATATTCTGAAAACTTATTAGTAACAAAATATCTCGATTTTATGATATTTGAACTTAATTTACAATTTACAGTCGTCTAAAAAGCAAATATCCACGCCAATTGCAATTTGACTGTTTTATTCATTGATTTTTTGTAAAAATGCATATTTCTTATTTTAGCGAGAAGGCAATAAAAAAAGGCTTTTTTCAATGGTCAAAATCCCTAAAAATAAACTCTTATGTTATAATTTATAGTAAAATTACTACTATAGTAGTAAAATTACTACAATTTGCAGTAAATTTACTATTTTTGTAGTAATATTACTAAATTGTAGAAAATTTCAAATCTGTATAGTAATATCGTGTACAATTTTTTTACTGTGTACTTTATGGCTCGATTCATGGAATTTTACAACAACCGGAATTCCGATACACCGGAATTTTTTTTTAGTGCTTTTATATTTTTTTAATATCATGATTTTTTTAAAAATGGCTTTATTGCCTACAATAGGCAAGTTTAGGTTATTAAGAAAAGAAATAATGGCGTATTTTTTATTTTTGAATGAAAAAAATTCATAATATTAACCCATTACCGCCCAGGCAGCCAAAACGTAAGATTGATTAATTCCGGCTTAGATTTTCATTAAAAATTAAATTTTAAAATTGTTTTAAGACTAGAAACTCATCAGGAATTCAATATTAGCATAATGTTTTACCAACAAACCCTCAGAAAATGTCGACAAAGGGCGAAAATTTAAAAAACAAGCAATTTTAGCCCTGTTTTACGGCCAAAACGTGCCACTTTGATGTAAGTCTTTATTATTCGTAAAATTTTATGTTTTTTTTCTTGTAATTAGCACCTGGGGGTTTTTGAGGTTTCTAATTTCGAATATGAACTCAAAAAAATTATAAAGCTTCATCTAGGGGTGGAAAATTAGGTTGAAAAGGGGAGAAAATCGATTTTTATAAAAAACTTTATTTTTACTTGAAAAACTACATCCGGGGGTTTTCAAGGTTGCTGATTTCAAATATGAACTTCGAAAAATGCTAAATCTTCATTTAGAGGTGGAAAATTGGAGTAAAAAAATGGTGAAAATCAAAAAATAAAAATCAAATCGAAAACCCCACGGTATAGTTTTTCAAGTAAAAATAAAGTCTTTTATAAAAATTGATTTTTCACCCCATTTCACCCTAATTTTCCACTCCTAGATGAAGCTTTATGATTTTTTTTGAGTTCATATTTGAAATTAACAACCTTGAGAACCTCCGGGTGCTAATTACAAAAAAAAAACATAATATTTTACGAATAGTAAAGACTTACGTCAAAGTGGCACGTTTTGGTCGCAAAACAGGGCTAAAATCGCTTATTTTTTAAGTTTCCGCCCCTTTTAGACATTTTCAGAGGGTTTGTTGGTAAAAAATGATTCAAATATTGAATTCCTGATGAGTTTTTAGTCTTAAAACAATTTTAAAATTTAATTTTTAATGTAAATCAATTTATTATAACCTATATTATTCAAAAATTATGCTTTAATTTTCGAGTAATAATTAATTTTATATATAAAATATTAACGATAGATAACCGAGAATCGGGGGGATCCATTTTCAGGTTGCAAAGAAATTTAAAAAAGCAAAAACTAAGCGCCTTTTTTTTGTTGTTATCACGGTAGAAATCATGGTAAATTGCATCTTAGGTTACCCAAACGTTTTCACTTTTTAATCTCTTCATCGTGTTTGTTTCTGATTATTCATAATATTTTCATTTATTGTCATTGCCCGTATTTTTTATACCATTTATAATTATCAACAAATAAAGGATTAGGATTCATTTCCATAATATAATATACTTTTGTTTGAATATTGTATAATTGTATTGTGTATGAAATCTTCCAAAAATGGATAATGAAGTTAAAATAACTGTAAAATGGAATGGAGAAGAGCATTCCATTTCTGAAATTCTGGAAAATGATACTGTTTTAATACTAAAAGAAAAAATACATAAAGTTACTGGAGTTAGACCAGAAAGACAAAAGTTACTGAACTTAAAATTGAAAGGTTATCTAATATTTATTAAACTAAAAATTATTAAAAATGATATTATAAAATCAAATTATTTTAGGAAAACAAGCTCAAGACAATGACATGATTGGACATTTAAGTTTAAAACCAGGGTTTAAATTAATGATGATGGGTTCAAGGGAAGAAGATATTGCTGAAGTAAGTCAAGCTCCAGAAAATATGCCTGAAGTAGTTAATGATTTTGACATCGAAGAAGAAGAAGTAGAAATCGAGAAAGCTGAAGTTTATTTGTCAAAAATCCAAAAGCGAATTGACACATATAAAATAGAAGAATTGAATCCTTTGCGAGAAGGAAAAAATTTACTTGTTCTTGACATTGATTATACCCTTTTTGATCACAGATCAGTAGCTGAAAGTGGTATCGAACTAATGAGACCATATTTACATGAATTTTTAACTAGTGCTTATAAAAATTATGATATAGTTATCTGGTCAGCAACAGGCATGAAGTGGATAAATGAAAAAATGAAATTACTTGGTGTTACAAATCATCCAGACTATAAAATAGCTTTTCATTTAGATTCATCAGCTATGATTTCAGTGCATACTCCAAAATATGGTGTTGTGGATGTTAAACCTTTAGGAGTAATTTGGGGAAAATATAAACAATTTTCAGCTAAGAATACAATAATGTTTGATGATATTAGAAGAAACTTTATAATGAATCCTCAATCTGGCTTAAAAATTAAAGCTTTTAGACAGGCACATTTAAATAGATCTAAAGATAAAGAATTATTAAAACTAGCTAAATATTTAGAATTAATAGCACCTCTTCCTGATTTTCAAGTTCTTAATCACAAAAAATGGGAAGAATATAGATTAAAAAAAGGTAAAAATAGCAAAAGATCCGAAAGCGAAGAAGCAAATAATCAAAATGTATAAAATTTTTTTTTCAGTTAAAGTACAATAAGAATTATAAGTATAATCATAAAATACTTAATAAGAATAAAACCTGATTAAAATTTAATTATAGTTAGTTACTACTTATTATAAATCTTATCTTAACAATAATTTTTTATTTCTTAATACACTTGAAAAAAATCGTAAAGAATTGTATAGACTTATTATTTAAAAATAAATTTCCATATTATTTATGTGAGTATAAGGCAAAAATTTAGTTCAAATTTAGCCATTTATTAAGAATATAAAAAAACTAATTTACATAATATTAAAATATTTTGACATAAGGCAATATTCAACATCATTATTTTTTTTTAAATCTTAGAGTCTCTAAAAAACTGTAAATAAATAATATTTAAATTATAATAAAATTATTTTTATGCATATGTGCTTTTGAATTATTTCACTATTCTATAAATTTAAAATATAATATAAATTTAACAGTCACAAATTCAGAAATATAATAAAAATACCTAATATTGTTACTGAATGTAATAATAATTATAAAAAAATTAGTAAAATAATAATAGAATTTTTATGTTGAAAATTATTAAAAATAAATTTTTTTAAATGAATTATCAATTACCACCATTTATACCTAAACGAACCTTACACTGCTTACATGATCGCGCATATACCTACACTAGCGTCCTCCCTCAATAACATCAGAATCAACAAGAAAAGACAGATCGCCGTGAATAAAAACACAAAAAATGTTTTGATATGAATAATGTAGAGTGATGTTTATTAAGTGTAACAATTTAGCAGTTTAACTGTCCACTAAGTAATCAACGACGGTATGTTAATTTTAATTATTTATATTACATTTAAAGATACAATAAATACATGTAAATAACATACATTTAATTTTTGTATAGGTTATACTGTTGCGGTAACAAGTGCCAGATTTTCTAATAGAACGTTTTCTAGATTAATTTTTTTAACAATTTTATAGACTGAGAAAGATATTTCACGATGTCTGGGTCTATAGAAATTCCTTTGCGAGATACTGATGAAGTCATTGAATTATGTCTTGATCAACTTCCTGAAGGTGATGAAGTCTTGGGAATATTAAGGCAAGAACAAGCACCCCTTAGTCTTTGGGTAAATTTGGCTCTAGAGTATTATAAACAACATAAAATAGATGATTTTATTAAAATATTGGAGTCTTCTCGAAGTGATGCAAACAATGATTATCGAGATTATGAAAAAGACCAAATGCGTGCCTTGGACATGTTGGCTGCCTATTATGTTAAGGAAGCTAATCGTGAAAAAAATAAAGATAAAAAAAGAGACCTTTTTACCAAAGCAACATTGCTTTACACTACGGCAGACAAAATTATTATGTATGATCAAAATCATTTACTTGGCCGGGCATACTTTTGCTTGCTTGAAGGTGATAAAATGGATCAAGCAGATGCTCAATTTAATTTTGTTTTAAATCAGTCACCAAATAACATACCATCTTTGCTTGGTAAAGCTTGTATTGCATTTAATAAAAAAGACTACAGAGGTGCCTTAACATTTTACAAAAAAGCTTTGAGAACTAATCCTGAATGTCCAGCTGCAGTCAGACTTGGTATGGGACATTGTTTTATGAAATTAAATAATCAAGATAAGGCACGCTTAGCTTTTGAACGAGCATTACAATTAGATGGTCAATGTGTTGGGGCTCTAGTTGGTCTTTCTATACTAAAATTAAATCAACAGCAACCAGACAGTATTCGAGCTGGAGTACAGATGTTATCAAAAGCCTATACTATTGATTCAACAAATCCTATGGTTCTTAATCACTTAGCTAATCACTTTTTTTTCAAAAAGGATTATAACAAAGTTCAACATTTAGCTCTTCATGCTTTTCATAACACTGAAAATGAAGCTATGAGAGCTGAAAGTTGTTACCAACTTGCCAGATCTTTTCATGTACAAGGAGATTATGATCAATCTTTTCAATACTACTATCAAGCAACTCAATTTGCCCCAGCTAGTTTTGTTTTACCTCACTTTGGATTAGGTCAAATGTACATATATCGAGGAGATACTGAAAATGCATCACAGTGCTTTGAAAAAGTATTAAAAGCTCAACCAGATAATTATGAAACAATGAAAATTTTAGGTTCGCTTTATGCAAATTCATCATCTCAGTCAAAAAGAGATCTTGCCAAAAATCATTTACGTAAAGTAACAGATCAATTCCCAGATGATATTGAGGCATGGATTGAATTAGCTCAAATTTTAGAACAAAGTGATTTACAAGCATCTTTACAGGCTTATGGTACAGCAACTCGTATTTTAAAAGATAAAGTCCAAGCAGATATCCCTCCCGAAATTTTAAATAATGTTGGATGTCTCCACTATAGGCTTGGAAATTTAGAAGAAGCAAAATTAAATCTTCAAGAATCTTTGGCTCGCTCTAAAGCTGATACGGATCATGATTCCAGTTATTATAATTCTATTGCTGTAACAACAAATTATAATTTAGCAAGATTAAATGAGGCATTGTGCATGTTTGACAAGGCTGAAAAATTGTATAAAGATATTTTAAAAGAGCATCCTAATTATGTCGATTGTTATCTACGCTTAGGTTGTATGGCTAGAGACAAAGGACAAATATATGAAGCTTCCGATTGGTTTAAAGATGCTTTGAGAATAAACAATGAGCATCCTGATGCTTGGTCATTGCTTGGTAATTTACATTTAGCTAAAATGGAATGGGGTCCTGGACAAAAGAAATTTGAAAGAATATTAAAAAACAATAGCAATGACTCATACTCCTTAATTGCTTTAGGAAATATTTGGTTACAAACCTTACATCAAAGTGGAAAAGATAAAGAAAGAGAAAAACGTCATCAAGATAGAGCTTTAGCAATGTATAAACAAGTTCTTAAAAGTGATGTTAGAAACATTTGGGCAACAAATGGAATCGGTGCTGTTTTAGCTCATAAAGGTTATATTAATGAAGCTAGAGATATTTTTGCTACAGTTCGAGAGGCTACTGCTGATTTTTGTGATGTATGGTTAAACATAGCTCATATTTATGTGGAACAAAAACAGTTTGTTAGCGCTATTCAAATGTATGAAAATTGTCTGAGAAAATTTTTTAAATATCATAATGTTGATGTTTTGCAGTATTTAGCTAGAGCATATTTTAAAGCAGGTAAATTAAAAGAAGCAAAAATGACTCTACTAAAGGCCCGACGCGTAGCACCACAAGATAGTATCCTTTTATACAATATTGCAGTTGTACTTCAACGTCTAGCAACTATGATTTTAAAAGATGAAAAATCAACTTTATCTGATGTGCTTCAATCTGTGCATGAATTAGGATTGTCTCAAAAATATTTCAAGTATTTAGCTACCCTTGGTGACCGAATGGACCAATTAGCAGAAGTTGAAGTAAGACGATGTCAAGATTTATTATCTCAAGCACAATATCATGTAGCTAGAGCTCGCAGACTTGATGAAGAAGAAAAATTGTTGCGTAAAAAGCAAGAAGAAGAAAGGCAAGCTTTCAAATTACGTCAGACCGAAGAGCAAAAGAAGGTCGAGGAGCTCAGAAAACAGAAAGAGGAAGAAATGCTTCAAAAACGTCAAGAATATGTTGAGAAAACCAAAAATGCTTTGGTATTTGGTGAAATGCCAATGGAAAAACCTAAAAAAGGTAAAAAAGGTAGAACTGATGAATATATTTCTGATAGTGGAGGTTCTGATGCAGAAAATAGACCAAGAGATGAAAATTCAAAAGATATGAAACGTAAAAGAAAGAGTGATGCAAAAGATAAAAAAATGCGTAGTAAAGGAAAACGAAAAAGAGATGATGATAGTGGTGGTTCAGACACTGATAGACAAAAAAATAAAAAAGGGAAAAAGTCTTTCAAAAAAGACAGCTTTAGTAAATCAAAAATGGAACCTACTGTTGCTAAGTCAAGGATTATTTCTAAGGAAACAATCTCAACCAGTGAATCCGAAAGTGACAATGATCTTCATAGAAGTGAAAATGATAGTGACAAAGAGGGTTCAGCTCCTATGAAACGCAGAATTTCATCAGATTCAGATACTTCTAGAGCATCTAGAGCTAAATCTCGTTCTCGTTCAAAGTCTGGTTCTAGGTCAGGCTCAAATTCTCGTTCAAGATCTCGAAGCAAATCCAAATCTAGATCAAGATCTAGATCCAATTCAGCTGGTTCTGGTTCTGGCTCAAGTTCAAGATCTAAATCTAGATCTGTATCCAGATCTAGATCTCGATCAAGTTCAGCATCAAAATCCCGCAGTAATTCGAAATCTAAATCACCTTCCAGATCAAAATCAAGATCTCCTTCAGTTTCAAGATCCAAATCTCGTTCTGTTTCAAGATCCAAATCTCGTTCTGTTTCGAGATCCAAATCTCGTTCTGTCTCAAGATCTAAGTCTCGTTCTGTTTCAAGATCAAAATCACGATCAGTGTCAAGGTCAAAGTCAAGATCAAGATCTAATTCCGAATCAAAGGACTAACAAATTTTTAATACAGAAATCATAAATATTAATATTATTTAACTTTTAATGAATATAATGAACTTTTTACCTAATTTCAATAGGTATCAATTAATGATCTTTTAAATACTAGTAACAATAATGAATTTTTAAAAAGCTAAACATTTTTTAATATACTTAAAAAAAGAAATTAATTATTTTATCTTGTAAATTTATGTTTAGACTTTATAATTGTTTAAATTAAGAATATATATGTATTTTGTATATAAATAAATTAAAATAAATATTGTATAATTTTATTATAAATTTTTTTTCATCTTAGTTTAATGATTTTTAATTCTAAGTTTATGTATTAATTTTGTTAATATATAAATAAAAATTAAGAGAAATTTTATGCTAAATTTTGTTTAATTCACATCATTCAAAATATTACACCGTGTATATAATAGAAAGTCTTTGTCTAACCTTACCTAGTACCTATACCCTAATTTTTTGTTGACATCCATATTCCATTTATAATATCTTGATCTATCTACTATCTAGTTTATATAAAAAAGAGAAAAGCGCAATACCAGAGATTTTTTTCCTAAAAATGCATAAATATTTTCTCTTTTTTATTTGTTTAGTAATTGTAATAGAATGTCCATAAATAGGCGTTGTTTCACCTTGGACAAAAAAAAATTGACATCATTTCAATATGTACCTATAAAAAATAATTCATGCATAAATAAATAAATATGCATGGGAGAGTGAATCAATATAATTTTAAGTTATTTTAATAATTTATTTTGTTTTGGAGAAAACAAAAAATGGAGCTTTTTAGTAGTGATACTCATTTTATTTTCGTTAAAGAAAGTCATAGTCTTTGGTGGCATAAACAAACAGGAGAATTTTCAGCTAAATCAGGTATTTATAAAAATTTTTTCTTTTGTATTGATTTTTTTTAAACAAAAGTAAAATCATTTATAAAATCAAGATATGGCTGATACTTTTTTAAATTACGAATCCTAGTCATTTTGTATAAAATAAAAATAATACATATTTATGTTAAATCAAATAAATAAAAGTTTTTTTTGAATCTTAGATTGGCAATGGGCAAGTGCAAATGATTTGGAATGTCTTGGCTTTCTTCATGGAATCGTTGGAAAAATTGAACAAAATAATGTTTTGGAAACTCGATTAATGTTAATTAAAGAAATTGCTCCTGCTGGAGAATTACATGGTGGTCATATTGTTTTTAAAATAAAATCAGTTGCTTTTCTGCTTCTTGGTTCTGAAAATTTAGATATTGGCTTAGAACCATGTATAAAACATCAACATGGTATTAAAAAAAAGTCTCCCGGAGGATTATTTGATACTAACTCAAAAATAGGATTCGCAAAAACTTGGGGTACTATTAAAAGTGCTACAAATACTATTAAAAATACAACACAGCAAGCAGCTGCTCTTGCAACATCTCAAGTTAAATCTAGTGTTACAAAAAAAAATAATGTCAGAGATAAAGAAAAATTTGATAAAAGAATTTTAGAAGAACTTAATAAAATTTTTAATGAAACGGATAGTTTTTTTTTTTGTCAAACTAGAGATATTACCAACAGCTTACAAAGACTATGTAATGATAACCCAAAAGATGAAGAAATCTCACCTAAATGGAAAACAATAGATGATCGTTTTTTTTGGAATAAGTTCATGCTACAAGACATTATAAATTTAAATGTAAGAAAATATTATTAAAAAATATATGCCATTATTTTTATTATTATTTATTATATTTACTATTATTATTTTTAATATTTTAGACCCCAGAAGCTGATCATTGGATATTACCCTTAATTCAAGGATATGTGCAAATTGAAAAATGTCCAGTTCAATTTGGATATGATGAAAATTCAGAAAATGAAATTTTTAATTTAGCCATAATATCAAGAAGAAGTCGCTTTAGAGCTGGAACAAGGTATTAGCTAGACTTTAATATTTTTGAATAATTGTATTAAGTACTGATTTACTATTTGATTATGAATTATTTGTGAACTTATTTTGCTATCTGTTTATTAACTTTACCCCAAAATCGATTAATTTTAAGTTGTAATTCTTAATTATTTAAAAAAAAAATAAGGATACACAAAATTTGAAATTTTGTTTGTTTCCAGGTATAAAAGAAGAGGTGTAGACGAAGAAGGAAAATGTGCTAATTATGTTGAAACAGAACAATTGGTCTGGTATCATGATCATCAAGTATCATTTGTTCAAGTTCGTGGAAGCGTTCCAGTTTATTGGTCACAGCCTGGTTATAAATATAAGCCACCACCTCGGATAGATAAAGGTAAGTTATATAAATTTAGAAGCTTCAAAAAGAATTAATTTTAAAAATTTGTATATATATACAGAATTTGCTGAAACTCAAGTTGCTTTTGAAAAGCATTTTTCTGAAGAACTGAGTTGTTATGGCCCTGTTTGTATTATTAATTTAGTTGAACAATCTGGAAAAGAAAAAATTATCTGGGATGCTTATAATAATCATATTTTAAGTTACAATAATCCTGATATTTCTTATGCTACATTTGATTTCCATGAATATTGGTGAGTTTAATGCGTAATTTTTTTCTGATTTAATTTCTCTGAATATTTTCTTTTTTTTTTTTTAAATTTTAGTCGAGGCATGCATTTTGAAAATGTATCTATTTTAATTTCATCCCTTTCATCTATTATTTCTGAAATGGCATATTGTTGGCGAGATAAACAAGGCCCAATTTTGTTACAAAAAGGAGTTTTTCGGATTAATTGTATTGATTGCTTAGATAGAACAAATGTTATACAAACTGCTTTGGGTAAAGCAGTTATGGAAATTCAGTTTTCGAAGCTTGGATTCATGCCTCCCGATGGTACATTACCAACCACTATAAGACAGACATTTCAATCATTATGGGCAAATAATGGTGATATTATTAGTAAACAATATGCAGGAACTAACGCTTTGAAGGTTTGAAAATATGACTCACTTGAAGTAATTTTTTTTATTATCATCCATTTGTATCGCAAATTATAAATAGAGCTTGGTGGAAAATTTTAATGCAGTATTTTTTATGTTATTAGTATAACTTTTTTCTAATTGCTACTGCCCAATACATTCAGCTCTAAGTAAAAATTAAAAAAAAAAGTAAGATAAAATGAGTTTAAAAACATGCTATTTTTTGTAACTGTACTATCAGGGTTGTCACTCGGTCTGAAAAACTGGAATTTTAGAGACTATATTTTACTACTGATCAAAAATTTCGAAAATCTGACCCCAGAAACTGAAAGAACAATTGTTTTTACATGGGAAAATATTCTTGTCTAAAAATAATTTTCATTTTTTACAAGTTTTCTTGACGAAAATCCAATTAACTATTAAGACTTTTTGGGAAAATATTAAGATATTTTTTAATTTTAGGTTTGAAAAGTTAGGGAAAATTAATAATAAAAGTCAGGGAAATTTACTAACTTTTGCGCTGGAAGTATAGGGAAACTCAGAGATTTTGATTTTAGAAAAATAGTGTCAACCCTGTCTATTTTAAATTTAAGTGGAATTAAATTTTCTATAATTTTTAATTCATAAAATATTTATCTTTTTATCTCAAATAAAAATTAAAATAAAATTCTTTTTATTTCAGGGTGATTATACAAGAACAGGAGAACGAAAATTTTCAGGACTAATGAAAGATGGAATGAATTCCGCTAACAGGTAGGATTAATTTTTCTTTTAATACCTAGTTATTAATTTTTTCTTAGTAAAATTGTAAAGGTTTCATTCTTAAGTTGATTTTTAGTCAAGCAGCAATAAAAAAATAAAATTTTTCAAATTTTTATTATTTTAATTTTAAAAAATGCTGATATTAATTATTGAATAAAATTTTCAACAAATACTTGAATATCAATGTAGAAAATTCATTTGATTCATAGATATATTCAACAACATTTTTTGGACGATATTCGTCAAGCGGCAATAAATATCCTGCTAGGGTTTCCTGTTGACTATACTCAGCTGAATGACGATTGGTCACATTACTTAAAAATTATTGATAATTGTTGCCTTGAACTTATTCCCATTAAACCACCAAATATTCGTCTTGAGCTAGCAACACATCCCGAAATAATATTTATTACTTTCATTTATAATTTATCAAGGTTCGTTTAAATATGTTGAACCTTAAAACATTTTTTTTCTATGTACATCACATTTTATTTTATGAATTTTAATCATAACGTTATTAAATACGTTTTAACTAAAAGCAATTGAAAATGAATAATCATTGCGCTAAAGTATTCCAAAAAATAAAAGTTTTCTAATTGTAATTTTACAGATATTATTTAAATCGTTTTAAAGATGTTTACCGACAAGCTACAATTGACATGATGCTAGGAAATCATGTAAATGAAGAAATTTTCCAGGAGCGAACAGATGAAGAAGATCATGCAGCTACTGCAGATCATGTTAAATTACTTATAGAAGATTGTAAAAAATTACTTATTCATGATCCCGATAGTGTTTTAGGTAGCTGGGGGCTGATAGATGCTGATCCTGTGTAAGTAAAGTTTTTTAAGTTTCATAAATTTGTACTAAATTGTTTTTTTTTTCAATGGTTTTTGAATTTAAATTAATAGAACTGGTGATCCAACTGAAACAGAAATGGATAGCATATTGATTCTTACTGGGGATAGTTATTATGTGGCTGATTATGATGAACATATTGATAAAGTAACAAATTACCAAAAAGTATTGCTAACAGATATTATAATGATCGAATGTGGATATCCAGAAAGTTCTGCTTTACTTTTCAAAAATAAAAGTCATTATTGCATTAGAATTAATTATAAAGTTAATAACGAACATGGATATTTTCATATGTTCCGAAGTACTCATTTACGTTTTTTTAATAGTATGGCTGTCGCTATTAAGACAGACGAAGAAATTATAGGTAGTCACTTTTTCTCAAATAGTTTTATTATTATTTACAAAAAATATATTTCATATTTTATATTTTATTTGTATTTATAAATAAACAATTTTTCTAGAATCTTTAAGATCAGTAGCTGAAGCTATAATTGTTGCAATGGAAATTTCTGATATGCAAAAAGTTCCAATAGCAATGAATGTCACACTTGATAAAAGAAAAAGTAAAGTGGTTAATGTTAAAGGTCATACTAGCTTTTTAGATGTAGCACATTTTCCAGTATTATCAAGAAATGTTTCAGAAACTCAGTTAAATGCTCTCAAAAGTGCAGGTTTGTTAAGCCATTATGTTCTTTTGGTCTAATATATAACATTTTAATTAAAATATCTTTCTTATTTGTTCTAGGCACAAAAGCTTTAAGTAACATGTCTGAACAATTTAGTAAGTTAAGTCATAGTTTTACTTCTAAAAAATCACAAAATCCAAAAGATATAGATAAAAGTAAAAAAGAGGATGAGAAACCCAAATTTATGGTAGGAAACAGAGATTTACATGGAAAAAACTTGAAATCAACTGGCAGTAGTAGTGATAGTGATGACAATTTAAATGTAACAAATGAAAACCAATTACCAAAAAAAGATACAAAGACCATTGAAAGTTATACTCCAAATATTGGCATTATTATGGGAGTACAAGATGATTCATTCCTTGTAGATGAAATTGGTGTCGAAGTACAAAGTAATGAGAAATACAGTAACAATAAATTAGAACTCACAGGATTGAATAGTAGTGGTAATAATGTGTTAAGTAATAATTCTGTAGTTAATCCAGTTCTAACACCAGAAATTACAATTCAAAAAGTTGTTGACAACATACCAAGAGATAAAATTGTTCCTCCAACTACTTTAAACCTAACAAGAAAAATAAGTCATTCTTCAAGTGAAATTGACTATCATGATAATTCAAATGCTTCAGAAAAAACACTTCCTACTGATATAAAAAAATCGTCTTCAGAACAAGATTTGATCCTAAGTATAAATACATCAAAAAGTGAGTCAACATTAAAATATGAGAAAAATACTAACAGCATTACATCGAGTCCAGTAACATCAACAACAAAAGAAATTTTATCACCTTTTTCCAAATTTGCCAAAGGTGTACAATCTCTAGGTGCTAATTTAGATCCTCGTAAATTAAAAAGTGGTCAAAGTGGTTTAACAAGAAATTTATCAGAAAATCATTTAGAAGAACGTCAAAAACTTATCGAAAAATGGACCAAGTGCAAATCAAGATTAATAGCTTTATAAACATTTAGTTTTCTCAACTTAATAATTTTTAAAAATCTAGTCCAATATTATTATTCAGTATTTAATTCAAATTTATTTTATTTAGTTTAAAAAAATTTATTATCTTCAAAATTCTAGAGGTGCTGATATATTTTTTTTCTTAGTTAATTCTAATATTTGGATAAAAAAATAGATTCAAAATTTAAAAACATAAAAACTTAATAATTTTAATTTAAAAAACTTGTGTGAAATACTTTTTTGTTTAAACACAAAATAAAAGTAGTACATACTTATAGTGAATGCGCAAATTTAAATAATCAGTGTTTTACACATATTATCTACAAGAATTGATTATATTATTTTTTTCTACAAATTTATTTTTTATTTCTTTTGTTGTATATGTATATATATAATATATATATAAGATAATTTATTGAAAAGGTTTGTGAAAGAGTTTATGCAAAGTAAAGGAAGATTACAGTAGTCAATTATACATATATACATAAGTAAGATATACTTAACTCGATAATAATAATTATACAGCTTTAATATCATTTTCTTTGCTAAAAACGCTTGTTTTTTTTTCTTTTATAAAGTGTTTTAAAAAAATCAATGAGTTTTTTTATTTTATTTTATATTATTTTGCATAAATAGATTTGATATAAAGCATATACATACTACACTTATATACAATTCCATTTTCTGAATATTTACAAATATTTTAGACATATGTTCTTGAAAATTTTATGTTTATTATACAAATAACATAATAATGTCTTAGATATGCCTACTCAACAAATTTTATAAAAATAAAACTTAATTTAATTTAAAAATTTTCATTTAAAATAGTCTGTGATAGAGAAAACTTGAGTATTAAAATAAAGTTAGTTTGAAATTATTAGAAGAAAACTTTAGCAAAAAATGAAAAATGTGTTCATTCTGTATATTACTAGCTCATTCCAAATATTAAAATGCAAATATAATTTTATTTTATAAAAAATTGGTTAATTTAAAAATAAATTTCCATAATGGTACAAATTTTGTTAATTAATTTATGATAAAAAATTACTTAAAAAAAAAAAAATAAAATAAACGAAAGGAGCAGTGCATTAAGTGTTTTTGGTAGCTTATAATTGTAATAGTGCGAATTAGAGATTTGCCTTTTAGAGAAGTAAAGGATAAATAATTGTTAATATGTATATTTACATGTATAGAAAAAACGAATTTCAATAAAATATAAGTTATTTAATATCGTATTTTTTTATTAAAAATACCTTTCCTAAAGAAATGCAGGAAAAAATTAAAAAATTTGCAATGTAAAAAAATATAAAAAATTAAATTCTCGCACTCAGTCAACGAGGGAGCTTGTGTTGAAAGTAGCGTAGCGTGCGCGCGTGCTTCATTTTTTACAAAGTATATAGTGCAGAGTGCATCGTGAATTGTACCGCCACTGTGGTAATGTATTCTTTTATAGTGACCCTAAAAAATAAAAAAATAATTAAACAATAACAATTATTTGATCATTTCATCACAACTGGGTAGTGTGATGATCATAAAGAAATTTAAAAAGATGGATTTTTAAGTGAAAATAAAAATAATTCAAGGCAGAAAGTGTACCTGAGAGGTTATAAAAGGCCTGGGTTACCAAAAAGGAAGACAATCCTTAAAATCATTTCTTTTGAACTATCTTCACTGTAAAAAATACTTCTTTAAAATGGGTAAGTACCAATAAATAAATTGCTAACTTTTTTTACAAAAAACTACTTTCATTTTTGTTAAAAATAATCATTTTTTTCAACATCAATTTGTCTAAAGTTTTTAGCATATTCAGTCGACCAGGTGTTATTGTAAATGTAGTTTTTTGTTTTTATAAAAATGTGAATGCATATCTTTTACTTATGCAAATGCATCAAGACATTGTGAATGATAATTTATTCAAATTTAATTTGCCGGTCAGTGTTTTAGAATATTCATATTCAAAAGAAATTGAACTACGCCCTTTTATATACTTCGAAACATCAACAGGGGAGAGAAAATAAGTTTCGAGCTCTAGAAAATTTTGTCAAACCGGCGACTCAAGTTTTTGTTTTTTATTTGTGAACCACGTTACTTTTAACTTTTCTCTCCCTCCTATCATTCTTTTTTTAATGCTTTTAATACCTATTATTTATATTCTTTTTTTTTTATTATTTTGTTTTTTAAGGGCCTTTAAATTCATTAAAAGTATTTTTGTTATTTCACCGCTAGTGCGCTTCAATTGTCTACATTTAATATACGAATGGCGAGAATTTTATTTATAGTACGATTTGTAATTTGATGTATATTTTAATGTTTTGGAGTTCTCTAGGCGATGTTTTCACGATGTTGGGCTTGGAGGCGTATGCGATCCCCCTGGCTATAATTAGGTGGATATTGCCATGACTTTATAAATTACTACTGTCGTGATTATTATTTTTTTTTTTTACATTCTAACTCGCATTCTAATATGTATTACATTAATTATTCTTCTCACTATGTTTTATTACGGAGTGTAAAAATTATTTTTTGCAATAAATTTTAGAATTTTTTTCGAATTTATATTTTATGTTATTCTACCAGTCGTCTACCAGATATATACTTACTTATTTTGATTTTAGAACTTTTAAGAAATAAAATTTTTTTTATTTTTCAAAATTTAGCAAAATCTAGTACTTGCTCTTATAATCGAGTTTGTAAATTAATAAAAGTTTTAAGATATTAAATCTGATTTTATTTGTGAATATATACGTTTCTGATAAATCCTAAAGTTTTGTTTTGAAAAGTAATAGAAAAAAAAGGCGAATTTCGTAAGGAATTTTGCTAAGTTATCTTGTAAATCTTAATAAAACACCAAGGATAAAACTTGGATAAAACCCTATAATTATGATTAAAAGAAAAAATTTAATCAACAAATTATTAGTACATTCTTAACCGGTGCATAGAAATCTTTATTTTGCCAAATGCGAAGGTTTGCACTCGGGTTTATAGGTCTGAGGTGCGTAGCGCATTTGGTAAAAATGAATATTTCTAGAAAAAGTTCAGAATGCATTTTATCTACTTCCAGGCAATAATGATGACTTCTTAAAGTTGGAATATATATGTCATTATTACCCGAAAGTATATACAAAATTAATTATAAGGGTAGGTAAATTAAATAAAAATAAATGAATAATAAATTCGAAAAAAATTTTTTTTTTAAATTATTGAACGTATTTGTAACCAAAGTAAAATATTTATTTCCTGAATTTTTAAAAATATATTTTTTCAAATAATACGCCTACCATTTATTTTTCTTGTCCAACGATTTCACAATTTCACCTTCCGCCTTCTTCCTTTTTCTTTTTTTTTTTTATATGAAGAAATAAAAATTTTATCTTTTTATGTATCCATTATTACTTTTACTTAATACTTCTGCTTTATTTTCAATTTATCGGATGTTTTGCAAATTTTTTTGAGTTGTTGTATCGAGTACTTTTGAATGTAAGGCGTGTAGGACTTATATCTTAAAAAATCCACAGATCCTATATTTATTGTTGACTCTGTGTATGAGCTAAAAAATTAATTTTTTCAAGTACGGATTTTAAATGTTTTCTTTTTTTCAAACGCGAATTAACTAGAACTTTGTACATTTCTCGAGTACTAATTAGTGATCAAAGAAATCTGAAAAGCAAAACACTTAAAAAATATGCCACGAAGATCAGTTGCATCAAAACTATATCTTCTACGTGTTCTGCTCGTTCTAACCTTGCAGAAAAATAACAACGGTCATGGAACATGTTCACTCATAAAAGTAATAAATCCAAAAACCGAAATTGCAATAAATCCCGAAATATAAATTATCCTAAGTCCATAAACCTAAATTATTCTAAGTTCTTGTTTTAATCAGGGCCTGATCAGGCCCGGACTCCCACTTCAAATTATTTCAAGTCCCTAAATCGAAAATATTCTGAGTCTATTTAACCCCCCCACCTGCCGTGCTGGACTTTTTCAAATAATCCATCCAAAGAACATGTTCCATGTTAAAATATTTTTTTGTTTTTTTTTAATTTCGATAATCTTGGTATAGTTAAAAAGGATCAAAGGGACCGCAGCTGCATATTTTGTCATATAATTTTAGACCTGATGTAGAGTTCCATTTCGTAGACAAATTTTATTCTTAATAGGTCGATGGTATTTTCAAAAAAGTATTTTTGTTTTTTGGGTCACTAAACACGGATATGATATCGGTTCTTACTGAATATGGTCCAGTTGCCCGCAATAAGAATTTTGAGGTTTCAATATTTTTTTTTGGTTACTTATTTTTTTGAGTCGTTGAACACCAATATGATACCGGCTTTTAGTTCAACTGCAAAAAAGTAGGATTTTTGGTAAAAACCGGTATCATGTTCTTCGTGTTCAGCGACCCAAAAAACATAAGTAACAAATTTCGCTTGCGGGCAACTGAACCACATTCGGTAAAATCCGATACCATATTCGTGATCCATTAGCGATCTAAAAAACATAAATATCCGTTGGAAAATTTCATTGACCAATAATACGGATAAAATTTGTCTATACGAAATGTGACTTCACGTCTGGTTTATTTATTATATTATGCAAAAAATTATTAAAATTTTGGCCTATGGAAGCCTCCTATTACAAAATCTATAGTTGTAATTAAATTTTCCGAGGAATCTGTAAATCTTAATTTTCATTTTCTGACAAGTAAAAACTGCACTGAAAAAAAATCCGGTTAAGGCAGCCGGAATTTGTTTTCTTTTAAATGGTTTGCTAATTACATAAAACATAAAAAGGTTAAAATAACCGAATTTTTTTTTCAGTGTAAAAATAAAAAATAAAAAAATTTTTTCCTGAGGTTTTAAGAACTGAATTGATTGAAATGACCTCACAAAGGCCCAAATACTCGAAATAAATATTTACACTGAAAAACTGACACCTTTGCAATGATGCGCGACATTAAATAGTGGCAATAGAATATTCCGTTGAAGCTATAGAAATTCTATTAATTTAATGCCACCGGCATTAGATAGATTAATAGACATCTATTCATTCAATGGAGGTGACATCAGGGGTGACACTAAATTAAATATCGAGTTAAATATATAGATTTTAATAGGTAGAAAACCTTACACATTTACTATTCAATTTCTTTTACATTATTGTCCTTATTAATTGTGCTAATAAATAACCCTATTACTGAATTTCCATTCAATTATTTAAATATAAGAATTGTTGTAATTTACTAAATGAGTTTAAAAGGTAAAAATTTGTCATTAAAGAATGCTTTCTTCTTTAAAAAGCAGTTGAGAAGAAAAAGAAATAAAAAGCCCTGTTAAAGAATGCTCCAAAAACAAAAGTGCCATTGTGCTTATTTCACTTTAGCCTTTTAATTCTGTCAAGTAAGTACGATTCAAATTAAGAAAAAAGAAAAACTAAAATATTTCATAAAAAAGAAACGGAAAGAAATATGCGCACATATAAATAAATATGAGCAAAAAAAATATAACTGACGTAACTGACTAAGAAGTTAGCTTCAGGGCTGGCTGTGGTAAACAGTCCGTGTGAGCATGACAGCTGAATTTTTTTTCAGAGATAGCCAAGAACAAAACATACTCACTCTCTGTGGAAAGTTTTTTGGCCGCGGGTTCTGGAAAAACTAATAACCTTATAGGTCCACAAAACTGGCCAATTTTTCACAAAAAAAAGTGAAAGTATTACACCCCGGAATAGTCTAGATTATTAGATTAGGCTAAAACATACTGAGTTTACTTTTGACAATTTTCGGTATCTAGGTTATGGATGAGTAGGTCAGGCCGTTAAAGTTCCGCCGTTTACCTACACTTGTAAATTTTTTTATTTTAAATAAATTTTAAAAAGCGCGGGTAAACAGCGGAACTTTAATGACCCGACATACTCATCACAGTCAGGCTGTAGCAAATTGCTTTAATATTCAAGCAATTTGGTTGAATTGCTTGAAATTTCAAGCAAAGCAGCCTGGTCGTGATCTAGAGTCAAAATACCGAAAAATTTAAATATAAATTAAGTATGTTTTAGCCTAAACTAAAAATCTAGACTATTCCAGGGTATCATAAATTGGCCAACTTTTTGGACCTATAACTTTCTCCAGAATCTGCGACCAAAAAAACTTTCCACAGAGAGTGAGTATGTTTTGGTCTTGGCTATGTCTGAAAAAAAATTCAGCTGTCATACTCACACGCACTGCTTACCATAGCCAGTCCCGAAGATAAGTCAGAAATGAATACGGTGTAAAGAAAAAATAAGAAGTCTGAAAGAGATTTTGTCTTGTCTTTTTTTATGTTTATTTTTTATATCATTATTTTTTTTTCTGACTATTTGAGCGTGACCCGCATTTTGCACGCGAACGAAAAATTAAAAGTCAGTGGGTGCTATTGGTTATACGAGAGAAATCATCCAACGTGCAAGCGGCACTTGTGTAATCTTTTATTTTTTAGACTTTAAATATTTAATGGAGAAATGGAGAAGGTATTTTATAACGAGAAAAAGTAAGAAAGATAAAGAGATTTTTGGTCCAGAATAAATTTTTAATAAACATAAGTGCATAAATTTTTTTTTTATTTTCTTTGTTTTTATGCAAAATTTTTTTGAATATCAAGCTAAGAATTTATTTATTTTTCTCAGTTTAATGTGAAAATTTATCAAGACTTAAAAATCTTTATGTCTTTGTAGTGCAGTATAAAGCCAAAAAAATAAAACAAAATATTTTTATTCCTTCTCTTGCTTAAAATAGTTTTTCTTCAAAAGATAGTATACAAAACTATTTATTTTCAAAAAATTTAATCCAACTTTTAAAAAAAAATTCCAATCTATAAAACTTATTTTGTTGGTATCTGATTTTTTTTTTCATCTGTACCTATTTACCTTTATTTATTATTTTGAAAATAAAGATATATTGGTAGCAAAAATTTTTTTTTTTTATAAAATATAATGTAAGTTACGAATGTTGTTACACATAAAACAATGGAATCGGGTCAAGATGACTATACTACAATGGACACAATGAATCTTTGCGGTTTTTACCCTTGTTATCTGAGAATGTAAAGAATCAAATGACATTTATGTTTTACAACAATGAAATATGCATTTTATAATAAATATTATCATTTTTACTTAAAATTGCTTTAAAAAACGTATTTTTTGTTTTCTTTCATTATTTTCACTTTTTTTTTACATGAGATTCAGACACCTAAATTGAGATAACGATTAAAGTGGAAAAAATTTCCTAAAAATTAATAATTCATAGATAAAATATGTAGAAAACATACCAACATGCATCAGCGTTGACGATTATAGTTTTGATCTTGATAACCTCGTACTTTACTGATTTATGATACCGATAAGTAATCGCATTAGATGACTGCGGAATAAAATTCTTATGGCGACAGATTTTTTCTCCGATACTCTATATAATTTAAGCCAAAAGGGAGGTAAGACTTTTAAATTTTTACGAGAATTTTTAATACTTGAATTCTTCTAAAATTATTGTTCAGTCAACTTTTTTTTATGTTTCAAGTGATTCGCAATTTCTTGAACAAGAAAATAAATTCACTTGCGGTAAGTCAACGGTAAATAGAAAAATTTCTTTGAGGGGACACAAAACCAAATAAAATTTTAAATCAGTTTTTTTGATATTTAACAAAATTTATTGATTTAATTTTTAAAAAATGAGTCTAATGCCCTTCGCAATATTTTAAAAAACCAGTCTAAAAAAAAAATTTTAATATTAGCATCCCATCGAGAGTTTTTGGAAATTCGAACAAAATTCTAGATTTCCGAATTTCCAAAAATTCTTGAAGCGATCGATGATAATATTCAATAATTTTTTTTAAAGTCATGGAATTCAGTTCTTATGAAATTTTGCAAAAAACTTGAAAAAGTACTTCAACTTTTAAGAAATTAGCCTGAAAACTCAAAGAATTTAAAAATTTTTGGTGAAGTTAAGAATTAGTTAATTAGATTTTATCAAATTTTTATAACACTTGGTAAAAGGATGAAAACTTGAAATTCGTACAAAAAAAAGTAAAAAAAAAACATGTGTTTTATATCAGTTTTATATAAAATGTAGTTAATGAAAGTGGTATTAATTTAAAAGTGGCTGCTAATAAAAGTATTCTATGAAATAAAGATAAAATTTTGTGGTGTGATAGGCTTGCCGCGTGATATCAGATGCTATATTATGGTCGCGTCAACCAACTGATATCCTGACAGATATAATATATAAAAATCGGCGCCATAATTTCTTATAATAATGTATATCTCATTTACTCTGTTCGCGATCTAAGTAATGCACTTTTACTCGTTCTTTTAAAAAAATGGTTATTTTTTCGTAAGCTAAGTTTAAGATTACTAATAAATATTTTAATAAACCTTTGAGAGCTTCATGACCCAGAGTAATATAATTTACCTTAATAAATATTGTAATTTGTCTATGTAAGAGCTATGTGGAAAATATATAAGCATGATGAAAACGATTAATGTGCATGTGGATGTGTGTACATACTGAGATATTCACTTTATGAATGACTTTCAAAACGGAAATAGCCGACGAGAGAGTAAGGAATGAAAAATAAAAAGGTGGGTTCTGAGTAAAGAGTTGGTTGACCTCATCAGTGAAAAAAGGGTAAATCAAGCTTTAAAAACTTTTCAAATACTTGAGTAAAAAATCACAATCTTTTTAAATTTCTTTTAAATGAATGTGGGTTAAATCCTTTCAATTTTTTGCTTAGTTATATGTTTGAGGAATGGAAAATTCATGAATGGCGTACCGTACACATTGTAATAACAAAAATAGTAATTGTGTATATTTACATAATAAAATGACTAATTTAATGTTAGAAAACAATTATTTTTGATTCAGTTTTTTAGTCAATCTATTTGCCACCGAGAAATAGAAAATATTGTTAATGCCAAATTAATGAGTATTGCCTGTTATTGCGGCACTTGTATCAATTGATGGCAAGGCACGAGAAAAAAAATTTGATAGTTTTGTTTGTAAATCACTTTGAAAAATATTGTAGAGATATTGTAGAGAGCTAAAAAGTTGCTAAAAAGTATAAAAAGATATGACTCAAGTTATACACCCAGATAAAAGGTTTTGATAAAAAGATAAATATACTAAACAAAAGTTGTTAATTTTGTATGCTATTTAAGTTAGTAAATTATTTAAAATTTTGTTTATTTTCCTTTGTTCTGATTTTATTTTTATCATACACGTTTTTATTACTCAACTTGAATTTAAATTTTAGTCTTGATTTTCGTTTCATAAAAAGTAAATCTAACGATATACCCGAAATAACTTTTTAAAATTAAATATCACTAACTAAAGAATTCAACTTTATGAAAGGCTCGATAAAAGGTTTATACTTGTAAAATAAAAAGTAGTGTATGATTTTTATCTGAGTAATAATAAAGTAAAATAATTATACCTATCAAATTGATTAGACTCATTAAAATAATTAAGGTTAAATTAGTTTTTTAAAAAAGATATTTTGAAAATTTAAAAATGTTATTATAAAGATAGATGTTGGATAGATGAGAGTTTTCAAATTTTCTTGTTTATAATGTACTTTTACTATAACACTAATAGCTTCAGTTATTTATTTCATTATTCGTTGCGTGTCCATTACTCTAACAAGGGATCTACTTTTAGCTTATTTCTACTGCTAGCTCATCTTTTTCTTTATTTGCAAAAAAAATAATATTAAGTATTAATAGGTCGTGCAAGTTTAAAAAACTGATTATCTTTGCTAGATGTTTTCAAGTATTTGCATAAGTTTGAGTTTATTTTAATTTCTGATCTTAAATAAAATACATAAACAGTGTAAGAAAATGATGATGACATGGTATGCATGTCTTTTTTATTAACTTATTATAGAGGTATATTTTTAATAATAAGTTGCATATATTATAAGAATCTAAGATTATTATTCTTTCGTTCACTGAACTTTTCGCTCTATAAAGGATGGAAAGTAGTTATAATAATCGATTATTTTCATTTTTTTTTTTTTTTTAATTTTTTTTTTTCTGATATAATTATAATTATATTGGAAACAAATAGAGTTTATTAATGAATTTTTTGAAATGAAATAGCAGGCACATATTCAGAGAGAGGGGACAAGAGAGCCATGCCCCCCCCCCCCCCGAAATAAACTTTTTTATTACAATTAGCAATATATTTTTTGCCGAGTTTTTTGCCATATAATCTAGAAAATTTTTAATTGATTATTAACAAATCGAGTAACAAATATTACTTTTAAAAAATTCAAAATAGGAAAAAATAGAGTTTTATGATTGTTACTCGCGGAGCTATTACAGAAAAGATATTGAAAAAATACGATTCCAGACAACAAAGATATTACTCCGGAGGTCATCAATGAGATTTTGGCAGGCTGTGACTGGGATCTTATCAAAAGTATCTGAAAAACTAGCTTTTGATCAAATAACTGCCTTTCTTGATAGTAAAAAAATAATTGATTTACTGCAAACTGGATTAAGACGCTTCAGTAGTGCTGAAACTACTTTGCAAAAACTTACTGACGATATTAATCGAAGAGTAAGTAATATTGAGTAATATACTCATCACTCTATTGCTTCAGTTTAATTTTAGCAAGGAATTTGACATTATTCGAGGGGTTGACAACTCAGAAGTTCACCGCACTTCTAAGACTTCTATGCACTTCTACCGAAATCTTTAAAAATAAAAAAAAAAAGGTTTTAAACATATATCTAGGGGTTTTTGGGTGTACTGAGTCCGAATCTGGCAACCAAATTGCAAAATTCGAAATGGCGGCCTCACAATTGGCCAATTTTCGAAAAAAAAACATCGAAATTTAAAATAAAAAAAAAAAGATTTTTAATGCATATCTGGGAGTTTTTGGGTGCGCTGAATCCGAATTTGACAACCAAATTTCCAAATTCGAAATAGCGGCCTAACAATTGGCCAATTTTGAAAAAAAAATACCAAATTTTAAAATTAAAAAAAAAAGATTTTAAATGTATATCTGGGGGGTTTTGAGTGCGCTGAGTCCGAATCTGACAACCAAATTTCAAAATTCGAAATGGTGCCCTCGAAATTGGCCAATTTTGAAAAAAAATACCAAATTTTAAAATAAAAAAAAAAGATTTTAAATGTATTTCTGGGGCTTTTTGGGTGTGCTGTTTTTTTTTCAAAATTGGCCAATTTCGAGGCCACCAATTCGAATTTTTAAATTTGGTTGTCAGATTCGGACTTAACGCACCCGAAAACCCCCAGATATACATTTAAAATCTTCTTTTTTTTAAATTAAAATTGGATGTTTTTTTTTCAAAATTGGCCAATTGTGAGGCTGCTATTTCGAATTTGGAAATTTGGTTGTCAAATTCGGACTCAGCGCACCAAAAAACCCCCAGATATACATTTAAAATCTTTTTTTTTTATTTTAAAATTTGGTATTTTTTTTCAAAATTGGCTAATTTCGAGGCCACCATTTCGAATTTTGAAATTTGGTTGTCAAATTCGGACTCAGCGCACCCAAAAACCCCCAGATATGCATTGAAAATCTTTATTTTTTTATTTTCAATTTCGATGTTTTTTTTTCGAAAATTGGCCAATTGTTAGGCCGCTATTTCGAATTTGGAAATTTGGTTGTCAAATTCGGACTCAGCGCACCCAAAAACCCCCAGATATGCATTAAAAATCTTTTTTTTTTTATTTTAAATTTCGATGTTTTTTTTCGAAAATTGGCCAATTGTGAGGCCGCCATTTCGAATTTTGGAATTTGGTTGCCAGATTCGGACTCAGTACACCCAAAAACCCCTAGATATATGTTTAAAACCTTTTTTTTTTTATTTTTAAAGATTTCGGTAGAAGTGCATAGAAGTCTTAGAAGTGCGGTGAACTTCTGAGTTGTCAACCCCATGACATTATTTCACCTACTAAATTATTTAGAAAGTTATTAATTTTGGTTTCTCTAAGATGGCTTTACTATGGATTAAATCCTATCTTCAGGATAGACAGCTACAGGTAACATCTAAATCATCTGCCTCTGAGCAACTAGACATAAATCTTGATGCCCCTTAGGAATCGGTATTTAGGCCACTGTTATTCTATTTATATACATCAATGACATTTAATCCTATCTACCTCCTGGTGTACTACATTTACTTTATGTTGATGATCTGCAGACTTATATCCAGACCCCACCTGAAGAAATGTCAACTTCTATTGACACAATGTCACTTATGTCACTTGTAGCTCGTATAAATATTTCTGATTGCTCGTATAAATTTTTCTGATTGCGATAACAGTGTCTTCCTCCGCTTGAATCTCGGCTTGAATCAAGACAAAACTAAGGCCTTCTTCTTTTGGCTCCAGTACGCTTGTAAATCGTATCAAAAATCAAAATTAACCTAGCATTGATCTAGGTGGGGGAATTTTAACTCCTTTTGTAAATGAGGTTAAGAACTTAGGTGTGATTTTGGGTTCGAAATTATTATTTTTTTTTAATCGAAAATAAAACATTGAAAAATCAAAAAAAAAAGTTGATTGTAGTCAATAGTGCAAGAATTATAATTAATGTACATTTTACTTATTGCATATAGATAATAGAATCTCTTAGGTAAGTTCGTTAAATTCTATAGCAATTCAATATGAATTTAAAATTCATAATTAAGATTAGGCAAAGTATTAAAAAAAAAAAAAATATTACCGTATAAAAATTAATAATTAATTATACTAGAGCTATACTATTAAGCTAGAGCTTACCCATTCCTATTTATAATAAATCCGAAATAAATCCAACGACAAGCGAATGGTTTATTAACAATCTTTAAATCTTCAAACAACTAAGAAGACTGTTGAAGACCTTCAAAGTGCTCTCTTTATTTATTTTGTATCCGGGATGCTTTAAAAGGATTTTGATTTTATCTATAAATCAGTAATTTTATTGCAATTTATCTGATTGAAAAACTTCAGAAAATTGTTTAAGTTGCATTAAATGTCTTCAAATTATTTTCAATTTTGAAGTTCAAAAAATTGCATAAATTGAAAAAGTGAATAAAATGTCAAGATATTTTCCAAAATGATTTTTGGATTGGCAGCAATCTATTTACTTTTTTACATTTTGGAGTTCAAGGTACAAATTTCAGTCAACATTGAAAAATTATTATCAGCTTTAAAAATGTGACATACATGTGACAACTTCGTGCTTCATAGTTTCATAGTTTTAGTTAATAAATCCCTGATTTTATTATATTCACCAACCATTATTTTTTAACTAAAGAAGAAAAAATGATAATAAAGTTTTTTTGGCATCAAGATCATTAATTTTTTAAGTTAATTTGAAGACATTTATCTAGTATCTATAGGTAATACCAACCAAATACAAAAACCTATTATTTTATCGTTGCCAATTATTAATTCTTTTATAAAAAAAAATGTAAACAATTATTAATTGCTAGCGGTTTTTTATACTGTTTTAATATTTTCTTCACATAATAAATACAAGTTTTCAATAGATAAACAGCTTTTTACTCCGAGGTACAATTATAAAAATTATTCTTCTTTTAGCATGATATAATACCAAGGATAATACAACAAGCAGCATTTTTAAAACTCGTACTTGAAATAATTATTACATAATTAGTAACGGAAGAAAGTGATCGAACGCTTTATGCACTACCCACATAAATCCTTGACACCTTATAAATGCATTTAAAAAAATGTAAAAAATGTAAATGTAACTTTATGCATCAGTTAATCGTAATATTTAATAATAATAAATATCAATCGTTACGTGTATTTCAAACGCTATAAGTGTGAATAAATAATAATAATAATAATAATGTTCATTTATTTTTTAATTTAGTAATAAATCATCAAAACCATGAACAATCTTTGTATTAATAAATACTTGAATATTATTCAATTATGTAAATCGAAAACAAATCATTAAATCGTGCAAAGAACCAAGAAGAAGGTCAATGGCGAAATGTTTTTCCTGATTCATATTGCATTACAGTATATAGCTATTTCTGCTCACATATAGGTAGTAAAAAAAATAAAAAAAATTATACATTACAAGGACGCATTATTATAAGCTATATATTTTCTCGTGTTTTGTCGCTGCTGCTGATGACACCAACTTATTCCAATAGTCTTATCTTATTCCAGAAATCTTATTTACTTGTTTTTCTTATATACACAGACTAGAGTACGTTTGATACATACATGATTGATTTTCAACTTTGGTATAAATAAAAACATATGTGATAAACATTTTTTTTTTTTTTGGATTCCGTAATTGGCAACAACGGTGATAATAAGCTGAGTTATCTCTTTTCAATAGTGGGATTAACATACATTTATAATATATAGGTTATAAAAGATTTTTTTGTACACCGAGTTTTACACATTTTATTGTATATATATTTTATCTTTTTAAATTTTTTGACATTTTCCTTCAACAGTTTTTTTTATTTATACCAAATCGGATAAGCAATGATTTATTTAGGAAAATTTAAGATTCTTTTCTTTATTTAATTGGTTGATGAAATAAAAATTTTTCAGTTAATTTCTATCATTAAGCATATAATTTTATATTATTTAAACTATAAGTTATTCAAGAATTTTGATGAATCATAATTAAAAAATGCAGCAAGTTATCAATACTGAACTCTTAAACATTCTAAAGAAATTAACAAAAATGCAATTATGTATAGTTGAAAAATGCGGAATTTCTATCACAAAATGTATACTTCAAAAATTTTGACTACTACCTTTTTACAGTTTTGTTTGAAATGTAAATTTTTACATATTACTCTACAAAGCCTTTTGCGAGCTTTTTGATCAAGTACCCACAGTTTGACCTATTTTCCATTGTCCTGAGGCCTCCTGGGATACAGCTTCCACGAAATTTAACTCACCCAGGTGACCTAAATGAAACCAGGCCAAATTTTACACACGTTTTGTATTTGCCATAACAAACATACATTTCTTATATAACATATGCCTACTTGTCCTTGAAAATAAAACGTCTGTAAAAGTTGGCCTGGCTTCATTTGGGTCTCCTGGGTAACTTAAAATTTTGAAGGCTGTATCCCCCCAAAGGGCCTCAGGACAATGGGCCAAAGCAAACTGTGGTTACTTTATCAAAAAACTTTGTAGAGTAATGTGTAAAAGTTTAGCTTAGTTTGAAGAGTGTCGTCTAGGTGACTTAAAATACGGCCAAATTAGAAGCTCAGGACGTATACGACATGCACCAATTATGCAAATGGTATCTGGGTTGCATTCTGTGCACAGGTTTGCCAATCGGTCTGGAAAACTGGAAAGTCACGAGGATTTTGATAAGAATATGTAGAAAATTTTTAAAAAAGTTTGATATAAATATTCAAAATAGTTTCAGCTTCAAAATAGTTAGTTGTAAGACAAATGTGAGTCTAAGCAGACATAATTTTAATTTTAAAAAATATATTCAAATGTTTTAAATAAATTTAATTTAAGTATAATACAGACCTGATGATAAGAATTTATTCCTGAAACTAGTCGTTTAATTATTATATTAAAAATAAAGTTGTAAAAAGGGTCAATAAATAAATTAAAATAAAAGTTGTTTTAATTTAATTAATTAAAAATATTGTATAAATAAGGATTGATTAGACCACCTCTGGATAAGAAATTTAATAGGCGTCGAAAATTTAGAAGAATTTAAGGTGATATTAGATTTTTTAATATCATTATTATATTGTCTCATGGAAATGCAAATATTGAACAAGGTTTTTCTATTAACAAGGAATGTTTGATTCAAAACCTTTAAGAAGAATCATTGATAGCCCAAAGATTAACATATGATGCAGTTTATAGTAAATGGTAAATGCGAAATAAGTAAACTTGAAATTTCTAAGCAATTGATTTTATCTTGCCTAATCTCATGTTAGATATTACAATGCCTGAAAAACTCGTCAAAAGCAACGCGATTTAAATAACAATAATGAATCTGAATCAAAATGAATATAATGTATTTTATAAATAACATTTCTTGTTTTCCAAACAATAGTACATAAACAGGTATTTCACTCCGATAAAGATGTTTTTGATTTCTTATATATTCTTTGAAACACATTTTGCTTGCGAGAATATATTTTGTTAGAAATCATTAAATAACGTGAACCACATATGTGGTATCAGATGTTATAGCTGAATATAAGTATATTACATATTACGGTTTTAATATGAATGTAATAAAATTAATCAAATATTAAAAGATTAAAACTCAAGGAATTAGAAAATCGAAAAAAGTTAATCGAGGAAAATGCTGGTGCCGCTGCATCTAAAATAGATGCTGAAATAGAAAATGTTCTTAAATCTACTTAAAGGAATGATAATTTTTAATTATAAGTTTATCCTATAAAATATTATTTTCAATATTATTCACTAAAGCTTTAATTTTTTCAAATAGCTTATTGTAAATAATATTTATTCTTACTGATTTTTGGGCTGAAAAGTCAGGGAAAGTCAAGGATTTTAACTTTAGAAAAATAGTGACAGCCCTTATGGTGATAATAATATGATCTATAGCAGGTGTACGCAAATTAAATCAGGTCCTATAAATGCTTGTTCAACTATCTATATTGGAAAATATAGATCATATTGGTAGTATATTTATACAAAATTCAACACAGATACCATATTGGATCTTTACCGTATACGCGTTTTTTATTTTTCGTATAGAGATTGCATAGGTTAAGTTTATTTGACATTAATAATTTTATACAAATTAAGGAGGTATAAGTGCTGAGCAATTACAGAACAGATTAGGTTTAAATTACACAGACTTAATGTTTTTAATGTATTAATAACAGTGTTAAAATTTTATAACATTTCATACCTTTTACGATGAGAAATTAATAAAAACATTTAACATGGAAATCAAATGGCGGAAGCCAAAAAAACGTACATATTTTAAGATTTATCGTAAATTACAGAAGAGAATTTCAAGAAACTCATTGGAGTAAGAAACAAATTAATTAGGAATATTTTAAAAAAAAGTTTATGATGTTTTAAACCTTTTAAGAATATTAATTAATAAAATAAATATAGAAAATAACAATCTCGACATATATCTAGTAACCTTTGCAGTGCACATGCTTGGAGCGCATTTAAATAATATAAAAATGGAGCATTCAATATAAAGAAATGTAAATATAAAGAAAACTATTTTAATATTTATTAAAATTAAATTATTTGTTCTATTATTATGTTAAATGATAATTTTTTAATACATGAAAATTGATATTAAATTACGTATAGGGATCTTTAAAATAACTAAATTTAGTGAATTTACTACGCGTTCCAATTGACGAAATACTTGACTAGGCTAGTAACACTTAAACCCCGTTAAGTATTATGTTACACGTTTAAGCTGTAGCTTATACAATCCCTTTAGCATCCAGCCCCAGAGTGGTTTCAAAAAAGTCATCCAAATTCTGATGGGCTTCCTGTCTATTAAGACAAAAGTTAATATCTGTAAGACAACCTAAGCACAATTACAAGAAAAACTACTAATCCACTCTATCGGTTTTAGTTTTGACATTTTAAACTTTTTTCTTGTAAATGTTCTTCAATTTCATTATCAACAATTGTATAGATCCCCCATGGCGGTTTATTAATTAATAATTTTCAATTTCTTCAAAAGCTTTCAATAATATGTCCTTTGATTTGAGTTTTTAGCATAAATTTTTTTTCTAATCTTTGCCTCTATAAGCTAAAGTCCTAAAAAAGAAAAAAAAATTAATTAGCAGAAATGAGACAAAATAAGCACTAGAATAGGCCTCCATTTCTGTTTAGTTGGCGCTTCTTTTTTCTTAAGGTGTTTTGATAGTAATACGCCATTTTGTTGGTATTTTTTTTCGATTTCTGAATTATCGACGCTACATACATATGTATAATACTAGGTTATTTACATACTTTTTATTTAATTATTTAATAATTATGCAATGAAACAAGTAAAACAAATTGGAAATATAATCTTTGAGCTTTTATTTACCATATATTTAAGTTCCATTAATCTGTGTTATCGCAATCATACTTTTCACAAGCTCCAAAGATGATTTTCCATAAGAGCAATGTCAAACTACCTACACTTTTTTCTTGATTAAATAATAATTAGGCAACCAAAGTTGTCAAAGAAAGTTTATTTCATTTTTTAAAGACTTTATCTTTATATTTTATAAGTTTCATTCATTTCTGTTATCATAAATTTTTACTATCAAAACACCTTAATAAGTACATAACATTTCTCAGCGATTATTTAAGAATCTAGGTCTCTGGTTGAGTAGCCCTCAATAGGAAACTTTGAATTATTTTAAATGATTTTTTTTTAGATTGCCTTCAAAACAAACTTATATTTACCTAAGACTGATTTAAGTAATAGTTACCAACTATGGATCTTTTTCGATTCCCTGTATACTTTTACTTCATATTTTTCCATATTTTTCTCTAGTAAATTGTATACTGTGCATAGCATTTCAATCTAATTCATAATGTAAATCAAACATAAAATTGACCTAAAATTACTTTTAAAAGATAAGTATCGGGAATTAATATTCATATGGTTTCTAGGTCGTGATTTAATTCTTTTCTAAAAAATCTAATTATTTTATTTTATTTTAATTATTAAATTAAACTCACGATTATTTAATAAAATATATTCAAATATAATTAATGTGTGTATAATTAAATCAGTAATAAAATTATATATTTTTAATACTGTTAGAAAACATTAATAAATTAATGGTTATTTATATACCCAACACGCTTTTACATGAGTATTTTAAAAAGTTGCTTTAATTTTCTTTGTTGCATATGTAAATTATCTGCCAGTTATATATTTTCGAACTCTTCTCCTGAGATTTTCCTAAATATTGCAACAAAGTTTCATATCACTGTTTAGTAAGTTTAGTTTATTAATTGTATAGGAATTATCAGTTGCCTTACCAGAGTTTATGACGTCATTTTAATGTTATCTTAAATATTTTTCTTAAGATTGTTATTATTTATAATTAGTTCTTATTCTGTTATTAAACCTATCGTGTATGCAGAATCGTGAAATTGGCAAAACCTTCTTACGCAATTTTTTCTGTTTAATTTTTCACCGCCTTGATATTTCTTATAAATTTAATCAGCAATATATTGGCATGTAAATTGGCACGTAAAAATTACATTGCATTTTTATATTTTTTCAATATGATCACTGTAATTTATCCGGCTTGAATTTTGCTAAAACAAATACCTGTAACTTTCAAGCTAATTACATAAAAACTGCATAGAAGTAAAATTCGTCTATGAAAAACTGATGTAAAAATTTCTACTTGATTTTCGCTTAAATATTGAAGTACTAAGACAGTGCTCTCTAAATCGAAAAGTGTAAATTTTCCTTGAAATTTACACCTTAAAACCTTATAAGTAGTAAATTTTAAATATACACTCTAAAAGTAGTAAATTTTTATGTTTACACCTTTCGCGTATGGTGTAATTTTAAATTTACACTTTACTCGATGTTTTTTAAAGTCTAACCCCAAAATTTTAAAATGCACTATACTGACTTTGTAGGTGACAATAACATTTAAATATTATTTTTGAAGCCAATTTATTTATTTAAAAAATTTTATTATCGTTAATTTATAAAACGACTGGAATGTCTTATAATACATAAAAACCATAGTTTCAACTATACTTCTATGATAAAAACGGGTACCGCGCAAGCATAAACACATATCATATATTATGTTCTCGCGCCTTATTGCCGAAAATAATATTGAAAAAGGAGTCTTGCTTAAGTCGTTGCTTAATATTTTTTCTATTTCTTGATGAAAAGCTTAATAAGTTTTTAAATATTATAATTAGACAGTGTTGATTTTATTAGTTTTATTAAAAATTTACTACTTTTAGAGTGTATATTTAAAATTTACTACTTATAAGGTGTTAAGGTGTAAATTTCAAGGAAAATTTACACTTTTCGATTTAGAGAGTGCTTTCAAATTTCAGTTGGATTTCAGCAAACACTTAAAAATTTAAGCAAAATTCGAGCAAAGTAATTCAACAGCGATCGCAAAAATTTGCAGTCTATAAAAGAATTTTTTTTTAAATAACATCCCGAATGCATGCCTGTAGTAAATTAAACTAAACCGGATGATCAAGAAGTCTTATTGAAAGAAAAACACACACTACCAAGTATCAGCAGATACTAATTACTTTGACCATATTATAAAAATACAAAAAAACAATTTATATATAAATAATACTACCGGTATATTACATTATTTATAAATATACACCGGTCTCACTTTGTCAAGTTGTAATGTGTAAGAAATCTATAATGACGTCATTTTATTTATTTTTATTTAAAAAAAAAACTAAATGTATAGTAAAAAGAGTAACAAGAGGGGGATTTTTATATTTATACGGTCTTGAGTGTATATACGGATTCTCCAGTAAACTCAGTCACTCACTTCATTCGGAACTATAAATACGTTCTGTGTTAGCTTTTAATTATTCAAATATCTAGCGAATTCATTCATTATTTTTTTAAAAATTTCAAGGATACGTCATAATTTTGTTGTTTTACTATCGTTTTTTGCAAAATTTTTTATTTCCTTATTTTACTAATAAATATCGGGTGTGTTTGTTTTGTTAAAAAATAACTACATATCGAGATTAAAAAAAAAAGCTTGCGCAATCGATACATAATACCGGTCAGTATACAGTGCGTTTATTTAACATATTATTCTAAAAGCCGGGAGTGTCCATCGAGAGAGTTGTGTTGTATTATAAAGAATTGATTAAACCTTTTTTTTTTTAATTCATTTGTGCTTTATCATACTTTTGTATGAAATAAATTAAAAGTTTTTAATAATAATGAAGTCAAAGAAGAGCGAGAATCTTATTGCCAGTGAAAGAAATGGTTTAAAAACCGAACCTAAAGAGAAGGTTGTTAAAAAGGGTGAGAATCAATTTTTTTTTTCATCGTTTGTATGTCCTTGAAATTTTTTATAATATGTGTTAATTTTTTTTTTTTTTAACTCTGCTTGATTTTTTCTATGAATATTATATCATTTTTTAAAGACACTTGTTTGCTTAATACCAGAAGTGTGAATATAAGAAATATTTTTTATTAATATTATATTAAAAAATTACGCAATTTAGGTTATTAATATCTATAAGATTAATGCAATAGTTATATTTTTACGTAATTTTTTTTAAAAATTGTTTTATTGTAGAAATAAAATAATAAGCTTAATGCATCATCGACTGAAATAGAAAATTTCTTAACATTTGTTATTAATTATTGTATTTTTAGTTTTTAGAAATTTAAGTTTTTTATAAATTTCGATTTCTAAAGAGTTTTTTGGTGGTGAAATATCATTTTTTAATATTTTAGCTAATAAATTGAATTTTTAATTTACTGGAGGCATTCCTTATTTATAAAATAGGCTATTTTTTGACATTTTAAATGCAAATTAAGTAACTCTGTTAAAAATTAAGACCTAAAATTTTGAAGCTGTGATTGGTTGCACTGAAATATTACAGATATTTAGTATAAACAAGGAGTAAACAAAATTTAGCTACTACACAAAATTAACAAGTGTTAGTAATCTGTAAAATGAATTGTAAAAACTTAAATTAATTTTTTTGAAAAATGTGAAAATTAAAATTTAATTTTGTACCAAAAAAAAAGTCACTAAAAATTGCATATTAATTCTCTCATTTACAATTATTTTCATAAAAAAATGATTGATTAAAAAACACATAAAAATTCTTATAACTTTGCTAAAAATTGATAAAATTTAATCAATTAAAAAAAGTATAAAAATACAATTTTATTATCTGAAATATTTAAAATATTTTAAATTCAAACAAATGGATAAATAAAAATTTTTTTTTTGCAAGTCACAATAATAATAATTCTTTTGTTTTTTAATAAATTACAGTAGTGTATGTAAAAAAAAATTTTTCTTACATAAATGTGTACTTAATACTTATCTTTGACTTTAAAATGAAGCTTCTGTATTTTTTTAATACGAAGAAAAATACTAAGTAAACACCCTTGAATTTTTTAAAAACAAGAAGGGAGTCTTTTTTATAATAAATTTTTTAGTGTACGTATACGTTTTATAGAAAGTTATGTTTTTTTTTAATTAAAAAAAAAAATTTTTATTTATATTATTGCAATAAATTATAAAAATATGGCTAATGAACGATAAAAATATTTAGTAAAAATCTAGGTTTTTCTTGCTATAGCATAAAGAGATTACAAATAATTTACAAACGTGTAAATATTGATAAAATTTATTTTAAAATAATACATCTTGATAAAAAAAAAATAAAATAAATGAAAAAAAAAGTGCAGACTTTACTTTAGACGTGACTTCAATACAAATAAGTAATTTCTTTGTGATTTTTAAATTGCAATAAGAAATCACAGAAAATTAAAAAAATTTGACATCTATTTGAAAAAAATATGACTATTTTACCACAAGTTAAATTTTTTCCCTTGTAAATAAAATGTGTGTTCATGAACTAAATATTGTTTGTATAATAGATTGTTTGATTTATTAAGTCCCCTTAACCACAAAAAAAATGTTTCGATTACTTAGCGACGCGAATTTTTGAGGTTTCGAATGTTAGAAGAGTTTATGTTCTATATGGACGGTTCTTTATGAAATTGGCTTAATATCTAATTCATCAAGGAAGTCATTGCATTTTTTATTTTAATTTATCGACAATTTATTTAATTTAACTAGAAATATTTTTTCTTGTTATTTGGTTCCTTTGTATTTCAGTTCCTTGATTTACATTCCTTTTACACTGAAAAAAAATCCGCTTCCGACAAGCTTTACGTGAAAACCTAAAAAAAGTTCTGGAAATTAGGGAATTTCAAAATTTTAGGTCTATGACCAACCTGATATTGCATCGTTCATATACCAGAAAATTTAATAGATCCAAAGTAGATCCAATTTAAAAAGAATGTCCCATATATTTAAATGTTTACATTTTTAAAGCAAATTAAAAAGTCAAATGAAAACTATATTTTTTAATTATTACTCTGAATAAAATAAATAATAAAAGTTTAATTCAACATTAGGTATTTTCTATAAATTCTTTTATAAATATATTTAAAAACATTAAATTTATCATTTAAGCTAACTAATCTCTGGTTAAACGTAATAAAATCGCCCTGAATTTAAAATATTCAATAATTTAAGAGAAAGTTTTGTTTTATTTAAATTAGAATTTTCTTTTTATTAGAAATTAAATTTAAAAATATAATAACGAATTTGTTAATTTTATGTAAAATAATAAATTAATGGTAATTAAACAGAAATTAAGGAAATTTATATTTCAAACTGTATTAATGAGAGTTAAAATAAAACTTTTGTAAAAATGCTTTTTAAGCAAATATTTGTTAATCAGGAGAGAAAATATATAGGTCTTGATTTACAATTCAGCTGCAGGCAGCATAGAAAATTTGAAATATTTTTTTAAAATTACTAATAATAACTGCAGTATAAAACTTCCAAAAATTAATCAGTACAAGTAAACTTGTAAAAATTATCTTAATTGTATACTTTGGGATAATCCCGGATAATTTTATAAAAGGCGAATCCAGGCAAATCAGAAAAATGACGCTACCAAGCCTCATTCATGTCAAGTTGAATAAAAAAAATTGTATATTTAATAATAAAATCTTGAAACATGATACAAATATAATCTTGTGAAAAATATTAAAGTTTATTAACTACACTGAAAAAAAAATCCGCTTGCGGCAAGCGGAATTCCGCTTGCCGCAAGCGGAATAATTCCGTTTGCCGCAAGCGGATTTCCGCTTACCGCAAGCGGAATTCCGCTTGTAGCAAGCGGAATTTTTTTTCTCGTCAAACGATTGCAAATGACTTGAAACGTAAAGAAAATTAAAAAAAAAAATTTTTCCCGCTTACTTGGGATATGCGTATTTTGGTATGACGAGATTTGAGAAAATTTTGGAAAAAGAAAAGAAAAAATGTTTTTTTTAAATTTTCTTTACGTTTCAAGTCATTTGCAATTGTTTGCAAAGAAAAAAAAATTCCGCTAGCCACAAGCGGAATTCCGCTAGCCGCAAGCGGAATTCCGCTTGCCGTAAGCGGATTGTCCGCTTGCCGCAAGCGGAATTATTCCGCTTGCGGCAAGCGGATTTTTTTTTCAGTGTACAATAAAACATTTGATAGTCTAACCTCAAACGTATGCAACATTGTAAAAGATTACAGTAGTTACAAAATCTCAGTTGAAAAAAAAAACATTAGAAAGTAATATTCAAAAAAATTTATTTATTATACAGAAGAAATGATGCAACCATCATTTTTATAAAAACTTGTTTTTTAATTAAACATGTTTAGAGCTAGAAAAAGAAATAATAGAAATTCTTTAAAATTTTATGTGTTTTTAAAAACAATTAGGTACAGAATTTTTATTTATGTTTTTTTCAGATATTTTTTGATGTCTTAATTAATATTTTGTATATGAGTGTGTATAAAAAAAAATTATATACCTTTTTAATGCCCTAAAGGTATATAACGTGAACCTGTCTGTTTAAAAATACAAATTTGACAGTGAAAACTTAATTCTTAGTAGATATTACACACAAAAAAGGCTTATCTTGAATCAAAAATTTTTTTGTGTTTACAAAAACCGTTATTATCATTTTATTCGAACAAACAAAAAAAATGAAAGAAAAGGCTAAAAAAACTCACGCAAGCCAAAATTACATTAAATAATAGACACGAATACAGTAGTATTGGTATAAAAATATGTTCTGGCACGTGTCTTTGTATGTATTGGATATATAGAATAAATAGACAGATACATCAAAATAATTAGCATTCTTTGAGCCAAGTAGAGCCTAAAACCTGTTGTGTCCACATAATGCATAAATCGAAAGTAACAATTACGTAGACATAAAAAACAATACTTCTACGAATTAATTACGATGAGTGACGATGATAAAATAGTTAGTAAAATAGACAGCAAACAACTGCTGCAACTCGCTGTATATCTCTCACTTTCATAGAATTTTAATACAAGATGATCATTTTCTTTCATTGTATTTAAATAATGTACTTAGGCATGTGATTAGCTCTTTTATAACTACTAAGAATTATATATTTTATAGAGAGTGCTATTACCGTAACAATTGAGAGGCGTAAATACATGACATATTACAATATAGGGATGCGAAAATTCAAACTTGATTATTCTAAGATTATACTTCTGGGAAGAAATTTCAATGCACTCTGTATATGCGTATGAGAAAATTCTCAAGAATAATCAAAGCTTATAAATAGATCTTGTTTTATTATACACATTATGCATAAATGTATGTTAATATTTTTATGCGTGTTATTTCTTGAATTTTGAAGTTTACCAAACCTTGACATCTTATTTTATAAGTTATTCCTAAAAACATTTGCGATTCTTTTTAATAACATTAAACCATCTGTATAAATATTATCAAGTTCGAATTTTTCAATAAAAAAATTTTATGATTAAATAATGTTGATTTATACATTTTTGATACATAATTGGGTCATTAATTATGCAAAACTACACGTGGAAACGATCAAATTCCAAAATACTTTTCTACTACAATGCGCGTGCGCATGAAAATTTAATATTTTTTCAATATTTTTTCTTCAATTTTCACATTCTTGCACAATTTTGAAACAAAATTTCCAACTCAAATTTTGAATCTTGGAATTGAATTCGGTGGGATATATTTTTAATAACATATTTAGTATTTGACAGTAAAAATAAGAGTATTTTGAGTCGACGTACCAAAGATACTCCAATCAATATAGTGGTGGGGGGGTTGTTTCCGCCCACTACTAGATTCGGTCTACTAAGACTATAGGTATTTTGGCTCGATGATCAAGAATTTTGATGAAAAGTTAATATTTATTCATGAAAAGGTTAACACTTATTCATAAAAAATTAATATTTTACCTCTAAATTAATGTTTTTCACGTTTTTGCGAATTTAAGGGTAATGTGTGAATTTTTAGTACACAGGACCCTGAAATTCGTGATCAGCGAACCAAAAAACTTAAGTGGACCAAATCTGGCCACTCAAAATTCGAATACATCAAAAATACCCCCTTTCAGAGGTCTTTTTTGCAACTTAAAGAGTGTTCCCCCAATTTGTCATAGAAAAGACCCTAAAAATTCGTTGATTAGAATAAGAGGCTAAAAACGCGAAAATAGCTGCCAAAAATCAAGGATTTGACCTGGCAAGCTAGAATTGTCTGAGATTACTTATTAAAAAAATAGTTTACTTATCGAATAGTTGCCGATTTCTGTGAGCCTTCAGTTTAACTTGGGCCCAGTTGGGATGTAATCATGTACCCTAAAATATTTGGGTGATAATAACATAAAGAAAAATTTAGCAATTTCTTTTCTTAAAAAAATATTTTTAACCATTTAATATAGTAATAATAATAATAATAATCAGTATTAGAAATATTTCATTCAAATAAATTAAAAGTTACATCGAAATTGATAAATCGTTTTTTTTTTACACAAAATAATTATCAGTGATGATAAGAAACTTTTAAAAAATTAAAAGCATTTCATTAAAATCTTCATATTAAACTAAAATTATACCTTTCGTGAATGTATAAAAAAATATGTGTAAATAGAGATATTATCTAATTTTTAAACTTGAATTTAAAATAAAATTAATTTATTATTTATCTTTCGATTATTATTATTATTAATATATATTGTAAGTTCGATAAATTGTTTTACAAGGAAAAACTTTATAGATAAGCAAGTTTGTAGTAGTTAAAAATTTTTTAATTGTTTAGCAAAAAAAATACTAACTACAATTTTTTAACCTCGATTATTATTGTTATTACTATTAATATTTTTAGTACTGCAAAGAATAAAAAAAAAACTATGGATATATTAGTCCGGTATTAAAAGTTGTTTTAATCAGTGAGTATAAAAGCGCTGTTTATCAAATTAAGTTAAGTTTAAATTAATGCTAAAATTTTTCTGAACGATTATATGAAAAATATTTTGTCCTTCATTAGACAATATTTTTAAATTACTAAGGGACAATTGGAGCTCGATCTTATTAGATTCTGGGAACATTACACTGTGAATAAATGAAGAGTAGAAATCACGCTTAAGAGTCGATTTCATGAATATAATTACTAGATTCTGGGGATTCTAGAGTTGAATAGATTGAACTCTAGTAATTATCACTAAATTAGTTAAAATTTTGCTAAGAGGCAATTTTATGGATCCTGTTCGAGGAGAATTTTAATAAATTTTGAGTCATAACTATAATTATTTTTACTCTAGGGCCCCTAAAATCTAGTAAGAAAACGCTCCATGAAATCAACCCTTTAATGTTAGTAAAAATTTTTTCGCTAATTTATACTATTCTTTGGAGCAATTTTTACTCGCGCTAGGTGGTATTTCTTGATATACGCAATTAGACTCTCATTAGACTAGATTATAGGGTTCGATAATTAATCAGGGCCTAGATTCTGCATTTATATCATCTTTAACATATCACGTGAAAAACAAAAAAAAGTACTAAATTTTAATAAAATATTGATTTTTATAACCAAACTGCATCGCAAAAAGTACTACCATTTCTAAAAACATTTCTTTGCGCATGCGCAGTACCACATATTGTGTATGGTACGGCTGTTTATCACTGTAATATGAATGCTGAATCAGGTCCCAGTGCGTCTCATATACCCAAAAAATTTAAATTTTTAAGAAAAAAAAATTAAAATTAAATATAATTGCCATGATTTCATAATATCTTCAGGAGGATCATATGTATAATTGCCCCAATGATATTCATATAATTGTCACATTTATAGAATATTATAGTCTTGACAGAGTCTTGATGATATTATATTTATTATAATATCATCAGGATGATTATATGTATAATCTTACAAATATGATTATATAATATCATTGTGCGAATTATATAATTTTCTCAGTGTACCGCTTTTAATTTAAACTTGTAACAAATCCAGTCGTTTGCTGAAATTTAATTTGGTTGTCAACGTATTAGTTGAAAGTTTAAGAGTCGGTTTAATTTTTTTTAAACTTTTTCTCGTACGTTTATTGCGTTACCCTGCATTTGAAAGTATCATAAATCCAAGTATGGATTAACAGATACCAGAAATTTTTTCGGCTGGCGAGCAGAACCTATTAATAATAAAGATTCCCATACTTTAAAGCCAGGTTTAAAGCATTGGTAACGTCACATACGAAATAATTAATAATAAATATGATTTAAATTTCTTTATTAATAGCAATAATTTAAGTGTTTCTAAATTAATAGTTTTTGAGAATTAGGCAAATAATACTGCCATTTTTAACTAAAAATTTCATTTCCGGGGCATAGCCCCTTGCTCCCCTCTATATCAATGCCTCGATTAATTTTATTTGCATACTAACAGAAATTTGGGTAATAAATTGCACTGTTTTACTGCTTAATTAAAAAAAAATTAAAATAATTATTTCTAACCTAATATATGCAGACGTATGCAGACAAACAAAAAATATATATATATATTTATTTTTAATAGTTTGTAAAAAAAATTGTCTAGCATGCATAACAAAAAAATAAAACTGAACAACGTGATAAAGACTAGTTTTGAAAAGAAAATTTTTGCATATGTGACTTTTGCATACATAAAAAAATGTGTTTATGTATATGTTTATATACTTAAAAAAATTTATATCATAAAGAACAATTAAAATGTCTTAAATACATATAGGTATATATAAAATTTGCACGAGATGGTTTAAATATTAAAAAAAAAGTAATACATAATTGAGGTCACGTCCTCATATATAGAATGATGAGTCATATTTTAAAAAATAATAAAAATCTTGTTTGAAAAAAAAATTTAATTATTATTATTAAAGATGATATGCGTGACAGAGTGTTATCTTCCAATAATATGTTTCAAAAAAAATTTTTATTTTTTTTTTTTGATTGAGCAAATATTTAAGTTTTAGCGAGAGTTTTAGGTAAACATTTTTGAACATGCAATTTTTTCAAAATTTTTTCTTTTATTATTCAAATTTATATTTTGTTTGATTTTCTGTTTAGGGGTTACATGTTATTTTCAATTTATTGAATTTATCAAAAATCGAGTCAAAAATTTATATTTTTGTATTACTGGTTATATGTATCGGTCTAGCAGTTATTTTTTTGATTTTCTATAACTTTGATTTTTAGCCATTTACCAAAAAAATAAGACTTCTAAAGTGATTACTCATATTTTAATAACACCTTAGTATTGCTACCAATTACATAGGCTCTTACGGAGCGAATTTTCTGTTATTCCTGTGTTCGGTAGTAATGCTTTGAAGTAATCAAAATGGGCTATAACTTTTGAAATTTTATTTTAGCTTATCTTAGCGAACAAGTTTTTAAAAATAACTGCCAGTCTAATATGTAGTATGACTGATAAGACTATCATTTAAATGTAAATTAATTAACACCTTACTTGTTTAAATTAAATAATATTCTTCAAGATTATTTATACACCTGTATGAATAAATTATATTTAAAATTTCATTCATGAAAAAAAGTAGACATCATTTAAAAAATAAAATAAAATACATCAATCAATAAAAAATTAGATTCAAATAGAGTCAATTTAAGTGACATAATTTTATTCATTCAAGTATTGTAACTTGATATAAATTTTCATCGTTACATCTTCTAATAAAAGCTTCTTATTAATCGATTTTCAATTTATAAATCATTTATAAATAATATAAAAATTAAATATTTATGAGACTAAAAAAAAAATATTTATTGTAAAAAGATTACGTTAGTTTTGTTTAAAGTGACACAATGTTGTACTTTATTACATGAAATGATTATCATTTTTATTATTTTATAAATATTTATGAAAAAGGGGTTTTTTTAAGATTCTTTTGAATTTATCTTTTATATTTGTTAATCTTATTAAAATACTGTGTATCTCCTGATGTTTTTTTGAATATTAAAAAAATTTAATTATCATGCATGTCTTTTTTAACAAGACTTTCGATGATCCATTGACAACTTAATTTTGTATTTTTTAAAAAGAGAAATTATAAGATTTTTTTCAATATTTTTTATTTTAAAATACATTATTATAGGTCTTTACATTTGTTAATGTGCGTGTGCGTGTCCGTGTTCGTGCACGAGTGATTATTAAATTAGTTTTTTGTAAACAGGGGTAACGATGTATTTTTTGCTAAGTGAATTAAATAATACAGTAAATATATTTTCATGCAGTCAACAAATTTTCATCTTGGTTTTAATCCAGGTAGATTACACAGCTGCACAAAAAAAAAAAAAAAAAAAAATTCTTATCCTGCAACTAATCCTACCTGCAGGTAAGTTTTTTGTTGTTTTAAAAACGAATTTGAAGTCAGAATTTACCTATCACCCTTAGTTTTTGACCCAGCTACACCAATAACCCTCTAAACTGCCCCAGAGGGTGAACATTTTATTTTTTACAAAAGCTAAAAATAAAAGTTCCTGAATTACGTATTTTGATGTTCTAAAAGTTATTTTTAACTTTTGAACATAGTAAAATATTTACTTTTTGGGTCGTTTTAGAGGGTGGCTGGGATAGCTGGGGTAAAATCTGAGTGCGTAGAGAAAATTCTGACCTCGGATTCGTTTTCAGGGTATCGAAAAATTTACATGCAGGTAGGTTTAATTACAGGATCAGAACTTTTTTTTGTGCAGCTGTGTTATTAATCTCTGAAAATTTAGGTCAAGCAGGCTCATGTCAACAATCTAAGTGAGCATGTCTCTTAAAATTTCGTAGGTTTCACTTCTAAGTTCATTATGTATGAATACAATTTGCTATTTTTATAATTTGTATTTATCACATATATTAGATGTTAAGATTCTAAACCCAAACTATTCTGATTCACTATACCCGTATTATTTTAAGTCCCTGAACCAGAATTATTCGAATTCCCTAAATCGAAATTATTCTAAGTACTATTTGACCCCCCCCCTTAATTTTCAGATTTCCAAAGTACCCCCTCCCTACAAACATGTTCCATGTTAAAATTCAATATAATTTCCATGATTATATAATATAATCAGGGGGAATATATGTATATAATTGCCCCAATTAAATGCATATAATTGTCACGATTATAGAATATTATTTTCTCAGTGCCCAATTATTGGATTACGAGATTATGAAATTTTCACATTCCTGCGCCATGCAATAGAATCAGTATAATTATTTAGTATCAAGATGCAAAGTTTTTGACAACAGAGGGATCACTGTCAGGAAGACCTGGCAAATCCGAGTCAAATGTAATATTGTTTAGCAAAATTTTAAGCTAGGGCAGGCAAAAAAATGTCTACTTTGTAGTATTTTAATTTGGTAATATTTGTATAATCCGCCATAGTAACAGTTCAAATGCATATTGTTTAATAGCTGGGTTTTGATCCAGCATATTTTTTATTATTTAAACTACCAGGCTAATACATACTGTCTTTTATTTAATTGAAAATTAACTAATTCTTTACTATTTATACATCCGCATTCTCGATGTTAATTATTTTATCCTATAAGAATTTATTAAAATATCCATCTAACTTATTTATGCTACAAGAAAATAAATTACAATAATTTAAAAAATAAAAATTTTTTGTTTTGTCTTTTGTTTTAAATTAAAATAATCAATTTTATCACTGTGACTTATTTATTATTAAATTTTTTATTCAATAAATGTTTATAATCAATTAAGATATTTTATAAATGAATCAAAAGAATAATATTTATTCTGTAATTTTTAATTTAATTATTGAAGGTTATTTAAAGAAAAAAAATAGTTTATAAAACAAGTGATATAAAGCTGTATTACATTGAATTTGAAGTTTTAAAGGCCCAAGGCGCGAATATAACGAATTTCAAAAATAATTTTAAGTCCCGTCAGTGCCCAAAGTTCGATTTAACGCACAAAGTAAATTAAATAAAAAAAAGTTTAAATATTTTTTTCTTAAAATTTTAACATACAATCGTAAATAAAAGTTTATTTATATAAGCATTATCTCGCTTATTATAAGACCAATGATGTCATATAGCTTTTTATTAATCAATTCGAAATATATGAATTTTAACGTTTTTTCTCTTCATCTTGTATATGTTACCGTTAATGTACACCTAACCGATAAAGTTAACTTTAACCAATCCTTGTTAGTTAAAGTAAATGAAAGCGGTGTCGTATAGGTGTTTGTTTCAGGGTTTGTTTATATACATATGACTCTCGCTGCAAGGCACCCCAGGGGCTTAGGTTAAGTTATTTTTTTTAAAAAAAAGGTATTTTCATAGTAAGGCATTCCCTAAAATTAGGGCAAGGGGGCTGAAGGTCCCATGCGCAAATTTGTAAATAAATGCTGCACCATAATGTGACAATGCCTTTTTAAAAAAAAAATAGCCTAATCTAACCCTAGGGGTGTCTTATAGTTAGGATTGGTTACTGGTACCAAGAAATGCATATTTAAAAGCGTAGCCTGACCAAAGCCCTTGGGGTTTCTTATAGCAAGTCGTATATATAATAATATATAATCTAAATTTTTTTTAGTATGCGAAATCGTTTTCATGAACTTTAACGAAAACGCTTCGCTAAAGTTAACTTTAACCAGTTAGAACTAACTTTATCGAGAGAGCGGACTTTAACATAATATTATTATGTTAATTATGTTTTTGTTGTTTCTTATTCTCATAAATGCAAGTATTTTATGAATGATATCTCTTTTATTTTTTTATTACTTGAATTTGCCTGAAGTAATAAAAATTTTTTAATTTTTTTTTTTAATCACAAAATTTAATTACTTGACAATAGGAAAAATCAAAGTGTTTTGAATTTTTTTCTTTATAATTTGTGTCTAGCAAGGTCATTTTAAATTAAATTTACTTTTTTATTGTCGTACATATAGAAAAAGAAAATAAAATTTTTTTTGTATGCATTTTTTCCTTTATTTTAACGAGGTAATATAAATTGACATCTTGTAATTTTTGTATTCTGAAAAAAAATTTTTCTGCTAATAAATCAAGTAAAATTTAAAAAATAATGTTTTTGAAAATAATTTTTTCACTTAAAACACAACAAAATAAAAAAAACTCCTACTCAAATTCAATTACACGTCTGACTGCTTTTTTTATTTTTAAAACTTGACTATAAGATTTTTTATTTTTTATAAATATAGAGTCCTCAACGCATAACTTATGTTTAACAAGCGTTAATAATAAACTACGACCAAAAAAAAAAATTTATTTTTCTTATATATATAGTTTAAAAAGAAAATTATTAGCATATTAGCATACTTGTTAAAAATAATAAAAATTACACTTGACAAAATAGGAGATCAGAAATTCTTTAAAAATTAAAACTTGTACAAAATGATGCAAAAAGTTGTTTAAAGAAATGTTTTTTTTTTCTTTTTTAAGGAAATAAACAACTTTTTCATGTACTCAGACCATAATATTAGTTTTTGTGTTTTAAGAAAAAGTCGTATAGAGTATTGATGCAAAAACTTGGTGATTTATTTGTTTAAAGCCTTATTGCTGAACAATTATAACTGTTATTGTTTTGGAAATTATTATTGTAGATTATAATTAAATACTATATTTTTTGAATATTTTGTAAATTGAAATTATGAAATAATGAAAATAATTGATACCCGAGTAATTATTATACTCTATATAATTTTTAGAAAGTTTTAAAGTCAACAAAACAATTTTAATTGGTAATAATAAAAATTAACAAATAACTATATTTCAAAGAAATTTATTACTTTATTTTACGTCCTACGTTAGAAGCATTTTTTTTTTTTTTTTTTTTTTTTTTTTTGATGATTTTTTTGATGATTTCTATGAGTTTATTATAGAAACAGAATATTTACTAAAAATTGCAAAAAAATTAAATTTGATTAAAATCAAAAATATTACTGTACATTTACGATCTTTATTGACTAATACAAAAAAAATAGTTGTAAATTCAGCTTTTGAAATGATAATATTTACAATCGATTGCTTCAAGAATCGTCAATCTAGGTTTAGGGTCTATAGTTACTGGCCATCATGAACTTTGGTGTAACTATAGGTTCTTTGGGTCAATGATCATGAATTTGGGGGTTTTTTTAATGAGCGATTGGGGAACACCCTTAAATTTGCAAAAACTACCCCTAAAAAAGTTTTTTTTCGTACATTCGAATTTTGAGCGGCCAGATTTGGTCCACGTGGTTTTTTTGGGTCGCTAATCAAGAATTTTGGGAACTTTTTTATGAAAATTTAATATTTCACCCTCAAATTATCAAAAAATTCCCCTAAAAAAGAGATTTTTTTGCCATTTTCGCTCTTACAGTTTTCAGTTTCGGTACATACGGGTTTTTTGTCGCTGAATAAGAATTTTAGAGAATTTTTTATTAAAAATTAATTCCTCGCCCTTAAATTATCAAAACCTACCTATAAAAGGGGTGTTTTCGCTATTTTCGGATTTTTTCCTAATTTAGGGATAAAATATTAACTTTTTAGAAAAAAATTCCCTGAAATTCTTGATCAGCGACCCAAAAAATCCATGATGACCAAATCTGACTACTAAAAATTTAAATATACATCAAAAATACCACTTTCTTGGGGTAATTTTTGCAAATTTAATAGTGTTTCCCAAATTTCTTATAAAAAACACGTCAAAAATGATTTTTACCTTAAAAAGCAATTAAAATAATATCGATTTAATTTTCTGTAATCCAATACTTTTTTAACGAATCAAAATCATTTTTGGCAAGTATTCTCCTTATTGTAATATTCACTTGTTGATAATTAAAAAGAGGAAACGGATACGGAAATAAGTTTAAAATAAACATTTTAAAATTTAGTATAGGAAAAGGATTACGTATTAACCAATTGCGGTTATATCAATAAATGATTCGATTATCTGATAAATTTATAACACACATAATACTTTTAGATTACTTTAATGGAAATTATGAATGTGCTTATTATTTTAGAAATCTTTTTTTAATTATCTTGATTTATACGATCTGATAGTAATAATTTAAATAGCTAAGCGACCGGAAACCGACATAGAAAATATGCTATTTTAAACTTTAATTATGCTAGAGTACCAAAAAATTATATTTTATCAAATCAAAACTTCAAAAGATTTATTTAATTTTCTTTGAACAATAAATATTTTTAATAAATAATTAGGTAATTAACATTTTTTTTTACAAACCCTTTTTCTGGAACAAGTTCTAATTATAACTATATGTTGCTAACAAACGAGGTAAACGAGTTTATAATACGTTAAATAAATATTTTTTTATTTTATAATTATATTTATTTATAGTGTAAATATGATGAAACAATTAATTAGTTTTAAAATATAACAAAGCTTTTGTATCGGATAAATATTTGTTACTTATTAATGTATTGAAATTAAAATTATAATTAGTTTGATAATTTGGTAAATTTTAACAACAAATAAAGGACCTTGATAAAACTAATTTTTTGAAGAGTGCAGCTTATTTATTGTTTTAATTTGTGGATGACTGTTTAGACTGAATTAAACTGCTAATTATGTTACCTAATTTAATAAATTATACCTGTATTGATATCTTATGACTTAATAATTAAGTTTTATGCTAATAGAACTTGAAAATTTATCATGTACACTGTAAAAACTAAACATTACAAAAAAAAACTTTTTAAATCAAATTATTTAGTACGTGCTTTTTTGTTTATCGAAAATTCGCATGATTTTTGATTTATGTCTCATTTTCTACATTTTTTACTAATAAATTTTCAAAGTAATAAATATTTATTTTAATGTTCATTTTAATTGATTCTTAACACGTTATTAAAACTCTGTAAATGTGTATTTTTACTAAAAAATTTAATTAAAAATGATTGTGAAAATTTTTTTTTTCTTATTTACATAATCATTAATTTTTTTTATTGTTTCAGAATTAATGATAATTGTAATAATAATTATTATACTGACATAAAGGAAAACGATAATTTTCTTGGTTAAAAAATTATTTTTTTTTTATTTAACTGTAAATTACTGTATTATTATTTGCGATTGTTATTATTTGTATTATTTTAATTGGGTAATGAAATTTTTTTTTTTTAAATATAAATTAATGTTAGATACTAATAGACTAAAATCTGAAAATCTGTTCTATATTTTTTTTGTACCTATTTTTATGCAAGTATTTTCATCATAGTAGTTAGAATTTATTGGTTGATTTATTGTAAAGACATACCAGTAAAATCGCGGCTTAGGGTGTTTAATTACTGACCGTCATGAGATTTGGTTTACAATAAGTTTTTTGGGTTGCTGATTACGAAAATTGGGATCTTTTTCAGGAGATATTTGCGAAACACACTGAAGCTTGTAAAAACTATCTCTAAAAATTAATATCAAATATCAATATCAAAATTTTTTAATGGCAATTCATATTAATACGAGTATTATAAATTTGAAGAATTTTATAATTAAGAAGTAGGTACTAGTTGAGCCTTGAATTGGGCTATCAACCAAAGTTCAAAATAAAAGTTATATTTATTATCTTTTGCATGAGCATTTTAAAACCAAACGTTACCAAACCTATTGGTAGATTTTTAAATTGCTTTCAAAGTATTTTTTCCAAAATGTAACCTAAAGTAACTGTTAATTTAACTTTTTTCGAATTTTTTCTATATTTAAAAATCCAATTTTCAATTTTCGTTGATAAAAGCCTTTTTATTTCTATAAATGGAATAACAATACAAAGCCAAGTACATGAAAAAATAAAGAAAAAAAAATTTTTTTTAATTACTAATAAACATAAATTATAATAAATAATTTTTAAACTTTTCTGACACATATTATATTATTAATATTAAACAAAAAGTTTTATAAACATTATAATAAGATAACGATCGTGCGTTTGTATATAGAAAATGAGGACAAAGCAAGAAACCTCATTATTTTATGAAGAATCGATTTTAGAAAAAATAAATATATATATATATAATAATAATAATAATAATAACACACCTCTGATGATATTTTGATCTCATTATAAATGTAATTCTTTTTTTATTTTATTGATATCAAATTATTATATTTATTTTTAATCATCAAAGATCTATAATTTATTATTAGTTAGTTACTTATTTTTTTATATTGAATAAAATATTATTTTTTTTTTCAAGTCGCTTTTAATTTTTACAAAGAAGAAAAGTTTAAAAACTAAATGCATAACCTAAAAACATAACAAATCAATATGCAAATTTTATTATTACTGTATGACTTTAAAAGACTTTAGTACTGCAATATTTTATTACTTACTTTTTATATGCTTTTATATAGCTCAATAAAAATATAAAAAATTTCCAAGTTATGCTTGAAATAAGTATTTTGTTTTTGCAATATTGAGCATAAAATTCAAAGGACTGAGTAAGTTGAGTCTACGTGGTTTAATTTAAAATTTCAAAGAAAATATACTTTTCTTGTTAGTGTCCAGAAAGTGCGTGTTTTCTGGCCGCTGCGCTATTCGAAAAAACGCATTTTCTCGACAGTGAGCAAGAAAAATTATGTTTTGTTCTTGGCCACAAAAAAAGGATGCCCCAAATCGCAGTTTACGTGCGATTTGGGCCATTCTTTACTTTTGTGGCCATGGGTAAAAATATACTATTTCATTATACGATGTTATAATACAGGGATTTCGCTTTCAATATTCTAATTCTCGCTCACTGTGTTTACTCCGTATACAGAACAACACTGAAAAAAATATTCCGGAATTCCGGTTATGTTAGCAGAAATTTTTTTTTTAAATTATTGTGGAAATTAGTGCAAATATCTTAAAACGCAAAGGAAATTAAAAAAAAATGATTTTCATTCATTTAAAATGAAAACATTGCAGAAAAAAATTTTATAAAAAAAAAATTTGTTTCTAACTTTTCTTTACGTTTTCATTTGCAATCATTTAAAAAAAATTTTAAGTGCTCAAATTCGGTCCATATAGGTTTTTTGGGTCCTTCATCACGAATTCCAGAATTGTGTCTGCAAAAAATTGTCACTTCACCATTAAATTTGCAAATAATACCTCTAAAATAGATACTCTAAATTTGAATACATGAAAAATACCCCTAATTTTTTCAAATTTAAGGTTAAAGTACTGATTTCTCGTACACAAGACTCCAAAATTCGTGATTAGTAAGCCAAAAAATCTCTATAGACTGTATAAGTACATTCTATGCTTGAATACATAAAAATATACCCTTTTAGGGGTACTTTTGCGATTTTAAGGGTGAAGCGCCAATTTTTTGTAGGGAGGATCCCAAAATTTGCGATGAGCGCTCTAAAAAACTTAAACAGTTCGAACCTGGAGACTCCGTTAGCGAATATATCAAAAATAACTCCTTTTAGGGGTAGTTTTTGCAAATGTAAGGGTTTTCCGATACATTTTTCATAGAAAACACCCCGAAATTCATGTTCAGTGACCCCAAAAAACCTATTATAAAACCTTGATTTGACACTGCAGTAAAATTTTGTTATTATTGTTATTTTAATTTTAAAATTTTGACTTGTTGCATAAGTATAATTCATACTTATTTAAATATTCGTTGATCCTTGTATTGACCCTAAAATCTATAACATTCATGTTGATTTGGCTAAATATGGTGTCTAACGAATAACTAAAATGCAACTGAGATAGAATCTAGAAAAATAAAAATAGACTATCATCTTGTATAGTTCAGTCTACCATTTTTTCTAATTTTCAATTTAATACCTGAATCTTTTTAAAAAAAATTTACGAAACATATATGCAAAAAAAGGTCATAACTATTTAACTCGTTATATATAAAAAAATTATAATTATAATTAATAAACTCTTAAAATTAATTAAAGTATATTCTAAACCAGTTTTTTTTACCAATAAAAGTATCAATACTTTTAATACTATAAAAGCCGTATTAATTTTTCCTTTAAAATAATATACAATGTGTATACCTTTAGAATTTAAGATAAAAAGATACTTGAAAAAAACTTTTTTTTATTTAAAAAGTGCTATTATTAATCATCTCTTGTTTTAATTTTTTTTTTTAGGAAAAACCTTTTGTCAAGCATGCAAAAAGAAATGCAGTGGAGAAGTATTGCGAGTACAGGACAAGTACTTTCACATTGGATGCTTCAAATGCGCCCAATGCAATTCAAGTTTAGCACAAGGGGGATTTTTTGCTCGAGAAGGCTCCTATTACTGTACAAAAGTAAGTGCACAGTAAATATCTTCTATAAATTATTTACTTACTTAAAATTAAACTTGATCTCAAAAAAATTAATTTTAAGTTTGATTAGGATTATTTTACAAGATTATTTTATTTTTCTGTTCTATATTACTATATACCTATTTAATTTTTTTTCTACAAATAAAAAAATTTTTATATGTACCTAAAATATAATTTTATAGTCACGCGATAAAACCGCACGATTTTTGAATCGTGATTTGTAACGTTAGACATTAATTATATTACCTAGACATTGAAATAAAAAAATATATAAAACATAAGTGTAATTTGTCATAAAGTTAGTGTGAGAATTTGCGTGTTTTAATATGCGTATTTTTTTTTTCTATTATTATGAGGGAAACAGGGAAAATTGCAATTGTTTTTTGAATGCCATACCTAAAAAAAAAAATAACATGCACGTGTAATTATAACTTTTTTTTCCTATCATATGGTGTAAATTAAAAAAACGTGTGTTAAAGTTCGTCTAAACAAACTAAAATGAAAAAGTGACCGTGAATATATACATAACGATTGGTGTAGATTAAAAAAAATTGATATAACAATTTTGTTATGTGAATACAAAAAAATTACAATTTAACGAACATTTTTCTCGAGATTTTCATTACCAGTATGTTATAAAAACATTGTAGAATGTAAAAAATTTTTATAGTTTTCTCTATACTTTTTAGGGTTGTTTATAACTCGTTTATAACTGAAATAAGGAGGTTCTTTCGTCAGTGGGTTACATATTTTGAAACTAAGAGTTGATATTTTAATTATTATTATCTATACTTAAAATAATAATAATTTCTCAATTCTGAAATTGATAAACAAATAGCTATAAATTATTACTTAAAAGGTTTAGATAAAAATTTTTCTAACCCTAAAGTGATATTAACTTAATTGTTAATAAATTTAATGATAGAATTAATAATATTGTTTATAAATATGTTCCTATTTCTAGAAATTGTGACTCTACTCCAAAATGGTTCTCTCTAAGATTAAGAAAGAATCTTAAATTAAAAATCACATTTCATAAATTGTATAAATAAATATATATCCAATAACACTTCTAATAAAATTAATTGCTTCCCTAATACTATGCATCAGGCTATGCATCTAGATGGGAATACTGGATCCTGTAATCAAGATATTGCTAATCTATTTGCATTGAAGTTTAGTTCTGTATATATACTCCATTCAAAATACGGAGGGGTGGACTTACGGTTGCGAATACGAGATTTGCTCTAGTATAGGGTTTTTGGGTCGCTGAACACGAAAATCGGAGTCATTTGGCTAAGAAAATGTGGCTTCGCCCTTAAATTTGCAAAAACTACCACCAAAAGGGGTTATTTTTTATGTATTCGCGTTTTAGAGAGTAGTTTTAGCTAATATATGGGTGAAATATTAATTTTTGATAAAAAAATCCATGAAATTCGTTTTCAGCGATCCAAAAAACCCTTGTAGACCTAATCTTGACGCACAAAGTGCGGAAACAGCAAAAACACACCTTTTGGTGGTAGTTTTCGATAATTTAGGGGTGATATATTAATTATTCATAAAAAAATCCATGTAAATCGTTTTCAGCAACCCAAAAAACCTTTGTAAACGAAATCTGGCCACAAAAAATGTAAAAATAGCGAAAACACTCCTTTTGGGAGGTATTTTTAGCTAATTTAAGGGTGAAATATTAATTTTACCTTCAAAAATCATTGAGATTCTTAATTAGCGACCTAAAAAACTCTTTAAAACCAATTCTTGGACAAATCTATCGACTTAGAACGTGAATACATCAAAAATACCCCCTTCTTGGGGTAGTTTTTGCAAAGTTAAGGGCGAAGCCCCATTTTTTTAGCCAAATGACCCCGATTTTCGTGTTCAGCGACCCAAGAAACCTTTACTAGAGAAAATCTGGTATTCGCAACCGTAAGTCCACCCAACCCGTAATTTGACTGGAGTAATAAAAGTAAAAATGATATTAATTTAGATTTAAGTCATATATCAATTGAAAATTTTTTAAAATCAGTAACTTTGGTGGAAAAGGATTTGTTATCAGCATTCAGAGAATTAAATGCTAATAGTAGTCCTGGATTGATAAAGTTCATCCTAAATTTGAAAAAAATAGCTATAAATTGGTTTATCCACTATTAAAAATTTATAATTTGTCTTTAAGTATGGGTATTTTTCCTAACTTATGTAAGATTTCATTGGTTTCTCTTATATTCAAGAATGGTGATAAATCAAGTATTCATAACTATAGGCCAGTAGCCATTCAATCTGTCTTTTGCAAAATTTTTCAGAGTATTGTCTGTAAATATTTAACAGAAAATTTATCTAAGTTTATTATTGCTGAGCAGCATGGATTTCTTTTCAAAAGATCAACAATTACCTCGACAATTACTAATTTATTTATTTACATAGAATCTATATCTAAATCTCTTATCAATAATCATATGGTTGATAGTGTTTATACTGATTTTTCAAAGGCGATTGATAAAAAATTTTGGTTTAACCAAAATTAAGCTTAATCCTTTTACGTGGGTTAATTTGTATGCAGTTTTCTTGTGGCGGAGATTACTGGTATTCATATTATTGGTATGAAAATCAATAACAAAAATATTCGTGTGAAAGTTATTTTTGGTCAAAATATTTTGTGTCAAACCTTGATTATAATTTTTATATTTCGTGTCAAAGCAAAACTTTGTGGCGAAACCATGTATCAAAAGTTAAAGACGTATGTCAGTGACGTTAAAAGTCAAGTTATTTTAGATAGCCACGCGCTTGATTCTGCAGTAATATTACTATATTCTAGTGACTTTACTCCCCTTTCAATATATTACAAAAAAGTATATTATTAATAATAATATAGTATAATAATAATAATAATACAAATATAAAACAATAATTTTTTATAAATAATTAAAAAATTACAAAACTATTATTTTAATTTAATAAAATAATATTTCATCGATACAATATTTGAAACACCGCGCGAGAGTAACTCGCACATAATGTTGAAAAGTTACTAAGACTGCATGATAAACAATGTCTTCTTATATTTATTAATTAATTTCTTTATATTAGAAACACCTACAGTACTTTTAATTAATATCAAAAAGTTTATAGATACTTTATCTCCATTGTTATGCAATTTCATTTAAATCTGTTCTGTAAATTTTAAAAAATCTTGAAATTAGTACGCATTTTTGGAGTTCTCCATTTACTTACACGTTAAATATATTTATTAATTTCTCTTAAACCAAACATCTAGCAATCTCTAAATTTTTTCAGCAATTTTAATTAATAAAAAACTTTCATTTTATGAAGTTTGGTCAAAATCTGTTCTGTAAATTTTTCACGGACATACTACCTCAAATGGTTAATTTTAAAATGGAGTAATTTTCCGGTGGGGTATACTATATCTTCCGAAAAACTACAGTTTCATACAATAGAGCTATAGATCTGATCATCACAGTCTTTTGGAATCATTACACAAAATCAAAGTTGTTGACTTCTCTAATTGTAGCTGTGATAACACAACCCCTCAAGACTTAAACCACGTAAAATGGCAATGTTCTATCCTTAACGAACCCCGCAAAAAATTTATAAAAAAACTAGCCAAAATAAAAGTATATCTCCCCATGGAAATTCTTATCCTTTTAGAAAAGTCAAACTCTACTGCAATTAAAAATATTTTTGATTTCTTATTTGAAAATAATGTAATTGTATAATCTGAGAATTTAAACCTGAAAAAATTTTTTGGAATAATCTATTATACTATATAATAATTTGTAAAATTTATATCAGCTTCATAACATAGCTCAGATTATAAAGCTCTATTGTTGTTGTTTTATTATTAAATTAAAAAAATTCTCTTTCAATGGTTTGAAATCATGTAAATATCATTACACCATTGAATAAAGGCTAAATTAAGGGCAAACTTGGACAAAAATCCTCCAGAAATGAAAAGTTGTTGAATGTGTTGGTTTTGGGCTAATTTGAAAGGGGAAACAAAATCGGTCATTCCAACCCAGTGCTGAGCCCTCCTCAGGGTGGAAAAGCTGGGGCAAAACGGTTTTTTGCAAATAACTCAAAAAGTAAGCAAAATATAAAAAAAAGTTTGAAATAAAAATTGTAGTTGAAAAAATTTTCAACGAAAATGGTCCTTAGAAATTTTTCTGTCGGACGCACTGGGACCGAGCTATAAGCGGTCAAAGTTTAGACCTTTTTTACTAAATTTTCAAAAATCTCACGAAAGAAAAAAAAAACGCGTTTTTGATGAGTTTTTTTTATTTTTTGGTAGTCAAAAGTGTTAGATATGGGTATGTAAGGTTTTTTACATATAATAGTATGTTTCTGGATGTAAAATTTTGCATGTATATGTTTCTGCACCTCCACACATAGACGTTGCAACCCCTAGAACGTGCATTTTTTTAGTGTCCATTTTTTTATGCTTTCAGCTAAAAAATCTTATTGGGGCACAGCACTGGGTTGGAATGTCCGATTTTATTTCCCCTTTCAAATTAGCCCAAAACCAACACATTCCACAACTTTTCATTTCTGGAGGATTTTTGTCCAAGTCGAGATCTTTATTCAATGGCCTACTAAATAAATAAAAATATTCATGATTGGTAAAAACAGCAGCATTCGGCAATTAGTTCTTTTAATTACTGACTAATTAAAACAACTTTTTATATTTTTTTGTAAACCTTGAAATTTTAATGAAAGAAATAAAATTCATCAATTATTTTTTAATTAATGTTCACATGAAACTTGAAATATTTTTTTATCTATATTTTTTTCAAATATATAATATTTTTTATTACATGATCTCGTACATGATTTTTGCTACTTGTAATTACTTATACTCTTTTATTCTGACTTGTACAAACTTAACATATTAGAGCTTGTCATCAATTGTACACAATAAATGATGTTGATAACTAATTAAAATCAATTGCTATTAAAATATATTGTACAAGATAAATAATGGATTTTTATTATTTAAACAAATTACTTCCTTTTATTTCAAGTATTAAACAAAAAAATTCATCTTTTGTTATTTTCTTTTTGGAATTTACACAAATAATATTAGTAATTTTTTGTATAAAAAATTTGGAATTATGGAACTGTTTAGATCTGATTTTTTGTACTTTTTCGACAATATGTTTTAAAAATAAAGCATTAATAGGTATCATTTATCCGAGCAGTCAACTATTTATTAAAAAAGTTTAAATTAAATTATTCATCGATGTAAATATGTGGCTAATTTTATGATAGTAACAATGTGAATTAGCATACTGAAAAAAAATTTTGGTTACCAAAAAAATTTGCCACAAATCTTATTAAAAACTAGAGTTTTTTTTTCGTTTTAAAGTTTTCTCTTCTACCGTCCCTGATCAAGTCCTCTAAATAAATTTCCTTGTAAATTTCCAATAAAAAATGCTAAATTAATTATTATAAATACAAAACTGGAGATATTCTACTATAAAATAAAAACAGCTGTAAATTAAGCCCTTGAAATATTAAAAATGATAAAAATTTAGTAGCAAAAAATGAGTATTTAAATTTACATAATCAAGTAAATGATCCCTCTTTTATGTAAGTTAATAATATAATATTTGATTTAATACATTTTGAACTAGAAAACATAAAAAATATTATATCAAATGTCTTTTTTTATTATTTTAAATAATAATAATAATAATCTATTATTATAAATGTCTAGTGTGTATTTTATAAAATGAGCAGCATTTGAATTAAACATATTTCCTGTACAGACAACAACTTAAACATTTATTTTTGTTAAATTAGCACATATATAAGAAAATTGTCATCGATTATAGCATTATGTATTCTCAAAACAATAATTTTTTTATACCCATTTTCTAAATACAAGGGCAGTAATAAAAAATAATAATCATTTGTTGTTATCACTTTGTAGAATTGTCATTTTTTTTAAATTAATTATGTCTTGTAAAATAATCTTTAACTTAAAAATTAAATATAAGGTAGTGTAAAGTACGTGTTTCTAAATTATAAATAATAAATTAAACTTTTTTTTTTGTAAATTAGGATTATCGTGAGCAATGGGGAACAAAATGTGCCGGATGTGGTGAATACGTTGAAGGAGATGTTGTTACCGCTGGTGAAAAGCATGCTTTTCATCCAAATTGTTTTCACTGCCAAAGATGCAGACAGCCATTACTTGGACAGGGCACTAAAGTTACTTTAGTTCAAGGTAATTCAATTTTTATAAATTTTAAATAATCCATAAATCATTTATTATGATTAATGGACTTTATGAATATAAATTAAAATCAATTTTATCAATGTTCTTTTAAAAAAGTTGATCTTTAATATTTTTTTAATATGATAAATGAATTAGAATACGTAAACGAATTGAATTATTTATTACATTTTAGTTAATGAAATTAAAATTGATTAAAAAAAGTTTTATTTACGCATTTGTTTATAATATGTTCAATATACTCATAAACAAATGTCGTATTGATTATATCTCATATTTTTTTATAGCCTGCGTGTTAATTAAAGATAATAATAAACTTACGTAATAAATCTATAAACATAATTTTTTTGTTAATAAAAAAAAAATTAGGACAAGCATTATGTCATCGATGTGTTAGTATACCAGTTAAAGAAGCATCAACGCCTGTCAGTAATAATCATTTAAATCATCAAGGTTCAACAGATCCAGGTGCTTGTGCTGGTTGCAAGCAACAACTCAGGGAAGGACAAGCTTTAGTTGCTTTAGATAGACAATGGCATGTTTGGTGTTTTAAATGTCAAACTTGCGATACTGTTTTACATGGTGAATATATGGGAAAGTGAGTATTTGTATTTCATTTTTTACCTTGAATTTTTTACTATTTACATTTATTTTTTTTCAGAGATGGGGTGCCTTACTGTGAAAAAGACTATCAAAAGCAGTACGGCGTTAAATGCGCATATTGCAATCGTTATATAAGTGGAAAAGTATTGCAAGCAGGTGAAAATCATCATTTTCATCCAACTTGTGCAAGATGTACCAAATGTGGAGATCCTTTTGGGGATGGCGAAGAAATGTTTCTTCAAGGAGCTGCTATCTGGCATCCTAGATGCGGTCCTGGTCCTACAACTCCTAACGGAATAGTTAATGGACACAGTGGACACAATGAAGTTCATACACCTCAACATAGAGAACAAGAACGAATTTCTAGTAGTGCTTCAGAAATTCAAGTAAGTCATTAAAATATTTTTATTCTTCTTCAGTATTGTCATTTGACTATATAAAAATTGATATTTAAAATGAATCTGTTGTTTAGTTGATTTTTCTGACAATGCATTTTTTTTATTGTACGTAAGATGATAAAAAAAGTTGTCATTTTGAAAAATGGGTTAAATTTCGTTAAAAATTTTATTTTGAAACATTTTTGGAAGCAATCAAATAATTTGTAGATTGTAATTTTGAAGTTACGAAAATGAGAAATCAATTTTTAAACTTATTTATGCTTAAAAAGATATTGGCGTATATTTTCATATAATTGTGCAGCCCAGCTAATTTTTAATATTTAGCACTTATTTAAATCTCTGTAAATGTTCTTTTTTTGCGTCAACAAGTTTTAAATAAATAAATTTTGGGCAAATAAAAAAATGAATCATTTTATTAAATCGATTGAATAAAAAAAAAACTACACACCAAATCTCAAAGTACCTTTTTTAACTACGAAAAGGTTTAATTGTAAATTGTAAATTAAACCTTTTCGTAGTTAAAATAGGTAATTTAAGATTTGGTGTGTAGATATTTTGATTTGATTCATTGTGCTACATTTTTTATGTGAAAATGTATTATTTGAAATCTTTGTTCTATTATTTTCTCTTAAGTACTTGTCAGGGCATAAATGAAGTTTCGGAAAGTTAAGGATCCAGGTTAGATGCCGGCCGAAAGTTTTTGGAGTCGGGCTGCAACCTATCTGGAGCTTTCCACATTTTCATTTCTGCTCGCGTAGTAAAATTTTAGCAAGAAAATAAATTTTATTTAAACAAATTTAAGTAATTTTTTTTTACGGGTAGCAAAACATGCATGTAAATTAAAATGTGTGTTAATCTTATTTAAGTATTGTGAACTTTCGTAGGTAGTAAAATTAAAAATTTTGTAAAATTTCATATTAATTTGCGCTAAATGTGAATCTTGTTTTAAGAATTAAAAAGCAAAATAACTATATAATTTAATTATTTATAAAGCATTGTACGCAGTAAATATTAATTATTATTTGCTATAAAACATGAAAAATATTAAAAATCTTATAAAGTGCCAAACTATTTAATATGCTCGCCTCAATTAAAAAAAAAAAAATTTTCATTTGCATTCTATACTTTTTTATATTTTATTTACATTTAAGTTTATTTTTTAAAATTATAAACAATGTCATTATTAATATTTCACTATTTTTCACCAATAAATTTTATTTAAATTAATTTGCTTTATTACACACAGAAAAATAAGATGCACGCTTTTATCTATGCAGGAGCATATTTATTTTCAGATTATTTTATTCATTAAATTATTATCACAAGCAAAAATTTAATTTTTATTTTATAATTTTTTTTTCTTAGTATTATTATTATTATTATTATTGCTTCTTTGATTATTTTTTAATTTTTTTTATTTTGCACGATCTCATTTGTAATAGTATTCATTGAGGTCTCGCACGCCAAGCCTGAATGGATCTCTATGCAGTCCTTACAACAGTTTAAGTCGCAAGGTATGCCTCATACTATGAGCTTTTTATTTTATTATTTCTAATTTTATGCTATTTTTTATTATATTTTTAAAAACTGTAGAAATATATGTTAATAAATAGAAATACGTGTTTATTGTAATTTTAAAAATGTAATTCTGCCTGATGGAAAAATAAGTAAAAGTATAAGAATATAATAGAATTTTAAGAATATTTTTGGACTAAAATTTTGGAATTAATTTTTATTAGTACTATCCAGCAAGAACAGGAAGTCCGGGATTGGTGCTAAGAGAGTACGGTCGAGGAGGGCCTGAAAATGTTTCTCGAATTTATACGTACTCTTATTTAACTGAAACCCCGGCTCAAGGATATTTAAGGCGTCCAATTCAACCATATGATAAACCTCCTACAAGTCCACACTTTCACAGACCTAGCTGTAAGTTAGATAATAATTGTCCTTTTAAAATAAAATGTACAGTTTAAATTTTTAAACTAATAAATAAAAATTTACCAAAAGCGTCGCGTTCAGTAAGAAGTAGTGGAGGACGTAGCAGTCGTTCAGGTATGAGGGCGTTAGTTGATGCTCTTGCTGAATCGAGACCAAAATCTCCAGCTGGAAGTCTGGCAGATAATGAAGAACCAATAGAATTAGCTCACTATCCAGATGCAATGAAACCGCCACCTGGTTCAAAACCACCAATAGAAAGGGATGATTTTCCTGCACCTCCGTATCCTTACACAGATCCTGAAAGGCGCAAAAGGTGGTCTGATACCTATAAGGTAGATACAAAAAATTTACAAGAACTTTAGTTAAATTTTAATAAATATGGTGTGATAAAACAAAAGTAATTATTTCAGGGAGTTCCTGAATCAGATGATGAAGATGAAGTTGATAAATCTGTAATCAAAGAAGCAGATCAAAAGTTAAAAAAAGAACAGGTAGAATTAAGTAAAATAGATACTGGTATTGCAAAAGTATTCCTTCAAGATCGTGAAAAAGATAGAGAAACTTTGAGGCATAGAGCAGCAAATATTGATCCTAGAAATGCTTCAAGAACTCCATCAGCAAATAGAGAACCGGCTTACAGATTACGTTACGAAAGTCCTGTCGGTGCTTGTAAGTAATTTTTACAGAGTATTTTCTGTTAATACTCTACTTAAATCACGGGTTTTCCCTTGTTTATGGCAACCAAGATGAAAAAAGGCACTGTGGGTGTTTTGGTCCCGTGATTCCGAAAATCAAAATTTTTCTAGTGCGAAATTTGTCTAATACTCTTAAATTCTTTCCTAAATTAGGAAAAAAGCACCCTTGTATAAGATAAAGCCCATTTTATAGATTCTTGAAGCTGCTAATTATGATTTTAAAGTCTCGGACATAGAAATGATTATTCGCAAATCAAAATTTTTCTTTAAGTCCGTTTTTTGGGTCACTAATCTTGAATTTTGTGATCCTCTAATTTTCAAAACTTGCAAATATTGAAAAATTACTCCTAAAAATCGGTGAAAGGATCTTTTGTCAATTTAATTATTGTAAAGCAAATTTTGCACAAACGGAATCGCGATTTTGGGAATCCAGTTACAACCCAGTTAGGCTAATATATATAACTAACCTTTTTTATCTTAGTTGACAAAAACACTTGATTTCCCTCATCCCCCGTGATTTGACTAAAGTATAAATAGCAATTTTTACTCTGTTTGATAATATTGAAAAATAATTTTTTTTAAATAGAAGGAATTTTTTTTTTTAATTTTTTATCAATCTGTGTAAAAAATCTGACTGCTTAGATTTTCATTAAAATTTTGCATAAAACACTAATTATTTTTAGCACCATCAAGAAATATTGATCATGCTAGACCTTGGGAAGATGATGATGGTATCAGTTACAGATCTAGTGTAGCACCAAATTACAATGGTAAATTTGAAATCATTAAAAATAAACATTATTATATTCTTTCATAATTATATATAAGCGTTATCATCTCTCGTACATGTCCACACGTTCGCACATAACACTTACATTAATTTATCTATCTACTATAATATAAAATAACACTTTGATTTCGGTTGCATACTTTTAATTTTCTTATTAAAAAAATAATTCAAAATCAAAGCTTTGTTATTATTTTAATTTATACATATATTTTTAATAATTAAAGGAAGCAAAACAATTAAGCAATAAATTATTCATTTAAACTGAATGATTCACTCTAATAAATATTTTTAAGTTGCTTTTATATTTAATTTAATTTGCATTTTTTACTAATAATATAAAAAAAGTCTGTTTATGGATCACGTTATTTTAAACAGGTGATGTATACATGAATTTACTATCAGTAATTTAAATACACATTTGTAATTAAAATGCAGAATATTATCTATGAATCAAAGCCAAATTAACCAATTATTAAAACTTGCGGGAAATTGAATTTAACCCAAGATATATTCCTTTAATATAAAAAGAATCTTTTTTAAGGATTTGAGGGTCAAATTTTTCAGAATTGTGAATAATTTTGGAAATTTGACCTCAGAATTTCAGAGCCCGTCTTTTTACGTTTACGAAAATATCTTGGACCTCAAAAAAAGTTACAATTTTTCATAAGTTTTTTAGTAAAAATTTAAATTACTTATTTTAAGAGTTTCATGGCTTAAAAAGTAAAAATTTAAAAGTATAAATTTTATAACAAATATGTATTTTTGTAAAAGTTTGAATAATTTTAGAAAAGATAAGGCACGTTTTTTAAATAGCATGTAAATATCATGTAATAACACTACTAAAATAATCTAACATTAACTAATTAACAAATAAACATTTAATAACAAATTCAGATATATCTCTTTGCCATTATTGTATCATAAATTTTAGTTTTTGCAGTTAATTTTGATGAATTAGTATAAGCTAATTAGACAAGAATGTTTAAAAAATCTTCAACAATTATTTGTATTTCAATGTAAAATATTTAAATCAGTAAATTTGCGTATCATAATTTAAACTTTTTTTATTTGTTATTAGATTTTAGTTATTAAGTAAAATAAAATTAACATTAAAATCTTGTAGTTTACAAGGGAAGTTCCAACAATTTTTTTTTATCTGGACAAAAGTTCTGAACTTTAATAATAAGAACATTAGTTCTGATACAGTATTTTTTAGATTTTAAAAATATGTTTTTACCCTCATCTTCTTGGCCAAAGAGTAAATATTTATATGACTGTATGATACAATTGTTAAATAAATAACATTTTTTTTATAAACAAATCACCCTAGTCTAAAATAAATTGAATAATTAAATTAATTATATTCTACGAAATTTTTTTAATAATTTTTTTATCCAAAACTGTACTCATAAAATACTAAAATTTTTTATTATAAACTGTCATCCCATAAGAATCGCGTGTATAAGATTCTCAAAAAATCAAAATTATTTTTAATTTTTTAACAATGAAGGAGTCACCCTAGGATCTGCCAATTTTAAATATATATTTTTTAAAAGAAAAAAAATATTTAACATCCTTTTAAGCAAAAAAATTAATGAAAAAAATTCGGAATATTTATTTATTTATTTATTTATTTTTTTTTTTAATTTATTTATTTATTTATTTATTATTAACCAGAGATAATACAAAATATATATGTATCTCAATAGAGACTATAGAAGTCTGTGTTTGGGTACTGGTACAATATATTTTGAAAAAAATAAACTATCCTGAAATTTCCAGATCTCCTAATTAATTACCAATTTTAAGTGATACATCTGGTAAAAATCATATAAAATACTAGTGGAGATTAGCATTACATGTATAGTATACTATAATATATAACTCATTAAATTTTACAAAAATAATTAATATAATTTAGTAAATAAAATAACAAATTAACAATGCTGTATATATACAATCATTACACAATATTCATCTCACATCATTTACTTACAATTAGTTAGTTTTTGCATTTAAATAACTATTTGCATCACTTGTGTTATTTTTTTTTGTGTTTGTATTGTGTGGAAATTTGACAGTCGGAAGGTCATCAACTCGTTCTCCAGCCCCAAGGAATTATCCACCTATTGATCCTCACCGTGCCTTCACACTACCAAATACTATTAGGCGTTATTATTCGGTGAGTTTAAGCACTTTTCCCAATAACAATTTATTTCATAGTAAAATTTTAATTTAAGATATCAATTATTAGGTACATAAACCTATATTTTATTTTAAAAATTTACATTTTTTTGAGTACTGATATCTTAGAATTTTTTACTATGAAATTTATTGCATAAAATTCAGAGTTACATTTGTATTAATCCTTATTTTTTAGTTTAATTTGTATATGTTTTATATTTATTGTTTGTCCTCTTATATTTGTATTGGAATGTTGAATGTTGAGTACTATATTAATATTTATCATCGACTTATTACGACACATTTATACAGATTTTGAATCCTTCAAAATTTAACAAGTTAATAGAACTGTCAGTTCTAGCTATAAAGTTTAGTTATAAATGTGTCAAATTATTAAAAAAAAAAAATTTAAGTATAAATTAAAATTATAATAAATTTAAATTAAAAAAAAAAAACAAAGAAATGTATTAGCGAACGTTGGATTTAATGTGTGAGATAAAAAAATGAAAACGCGTAAAATAAATAATTTGAAAGAGTGTAAATATTTTTAAAAAAAGTAATAATGTCGATTGCAATTTATAAAATATTAGTTGTGAGTTCCCTTCGGCACATCCCTAAGCCAGGATATGGACTGGCACCTCGATGTCACACCTTCTCCTCTACTGGTGGTTCAGTGTCTGCTCTCCCTGTAAGTTTTGCACCGCGCCTCATTTTATTTTTTATTTTATATTAATTTTATTTTTTATTTAGCATATTTTAAACATAATATGCACAAATTATATTCTAATTTAATAAAATTTTTAATTTATGGATTTAATTTTGAATAATTTATTTATTTAATTATTTTAGGGAGATTACTCGTTCAGCGGGATGGGCGACAAGACGCATAGTACTGATTTTTCATCTGGAAAGTCTGATAGTAAGTAATTTTGTTAATTAATTAAATGTTAATATGGCAACTTATTGTTTTTCTTTATTTTTTTATACTCTGCGATTTTTTCTTTTATTTTACTAAAATTCTGTTCTTAAAATTATAAAAAATTATTAATACAAAATTTGCTGAATTATAATATTTTTTGCTGTATATTTTTTGTAAACTGAAAAATTCTCATAATCAAAATAACATAAAAATTAAACATCTCTAAAAATATTTTGTACAAAAAGAATTCTAAATTATAAATTTAAATGAAAATATTAGGCAATAATAATGTTTTTTTAATTTAAATACATAAGTTGCTTTAACAAATCTCTGCCATTTAAAAGTACATAACTAATTATTATCATTATTTTAGAAAAGTAGTTTTTTGAATTTTATAAGTATTTTATAGATTTTTTGGTTGTTTTATGATTTTATTAACATACTTATAATAAATGTATTGTAATAACAGGATATTTGGAAATTTAGATTTTGAGTTTACTTTTAGGTGGCAGTTGTATAACACAAGTACATAAAACAAACTCAAGAAAGGTATGATCGATAAATTAAAGATTTGTAACAAATCTTTAACTTTGCTGAAAATTAATTAATTAAAGTTTTTATTAAAGTACAAAGTTATATTACCCAGCCAAACATTTTTTGTAAAAAAAATACCCCAAAAAAGGTTGTCACACAAAAAATACTTCAATAGTTTAATATCAAATATTATTTCATATTTTTTGTGCAAAAATCTTTGTACTCTTATTGTTAGTAATTTTTTTTAACATATATTTTCCTCAAGTATTTATAAAAAAATTATAATCTTATAATAAAAAATGAAAATAATTTATTCCTTAGTTTATTGAAATAACTTTGATTTAAAAACAATTATAAACTTTCAAAAAACTGATAAAAACTTGTGTGAAATAAATTTTCTTTATGCTGGCCAAAATACATTTTACCCCCAATGATTAAAAAATGTCATACATTCATTTTGGGCTTTTAAAAAGACATTTTTACCTAATCATGCAGTACTCCAAAATTTTCTATTGAATTTAAGATCTAAAGTGATCAATTTACACACAAAAAAATAGGTTGTTTGCAAAAAATTAGTAAGATTTGTGAAAAATAGTTTTGAATTTCAAGGAAGAGTAATTTTACAATGTTCATTAATTACTAATTTTTCGCAAATAAACTAATTTTTTTGTAAATTTACAGGGATTTAACTATGGAGTTTCTAGATACATATTCTTTGCTACTTGTAGGTAGCAAATATTTTTTTATTGATTCGCAGCAATTAAAAAACTTTATTAATAAAATAAATTCAAAATATTTTTTTTGATCTCGAATTTTTTTAGAAAAATGCAAGTTAATGCTAATATTCTTTTAGAAAATTTTTAGAAGAAAAAATTTATTTTTTTTACAAAGGTCGCGACATACCAATTAAGAATTACTTACTAAAAATTAGTTTTGAAATAATTTTAAAAAAATTTATTTATTTATCAATACATTTCTTGATTTGTTTAAAAAACAAAATGGTTTTCTTTTATGCGGTTTTTTCACTTACCTATTTTTCCCAAAAATTTAGTATCAACAGGCAGCATTACAGATGTGGATCGCAGGGCACTGGTATGTACTACAACCCCATACTACTCCCAGCAACTTAGCATGGTTCGTAGCATGGCACATTTTATTTTATTTCATCACTGCTTATTTTTTTTAAATTAATTAAATATTAAATATTTTTTTATTTATTTGCTTTTATTATTGAATTATGTTTATTATATTTTATAAAAATATTTTTTGTACAAATACACATTTTTTTTATTTCATTTTTAATATTTTGCACGATTCACATGCTTGTATAAATATCAATGACATAATCTTAGGGGAAATTAATTTCTCGAATGATATCGAGGCATTTTTATATGATTTGGCACTATTGTTTAATAAAAGCCTAAATAATAATTCTAATTTCATTGACAATTATGTGTTACTTTTTTGTTGAAAGTATATAATTTCTAAAAAATAATTTTGAATATTTAAAAATGCATTGCTTTTATTTTATATTAATATTTGAAAATTTTGACGAAAAACTTGATAAACATAGTGAATTTTGCAATTTATGAAATACTATGAGTGGCTATTTGTAAGCTAAAAAGAAAATTTTTTTTCAATTATAATGCGTTATTTATACTTTTAGTAATGCATATTGCTAAGTTTTTTAATTTAATAAATAAATAAGCCTGTAAAATTTGATTTTAATTTGCAAAATGAAGTTTTAAAGACATTTTTTATTTATTTTATTAAATATTTTAACCAAAAAATTTGTTCAGAATGACGCAGGGATCACATCAACAGCAACATACACAGGCGGCTTGGGGTCATCAGTGATCGGACACGGGCATCACGTGAGGCGTTCTTTACCCGACATGGGTGCAGCTCCATCGGAACCACCAAAATTATACCCGTATCATCTACTTATGATCACTAATTACAGACTCCCGGCTGACGTAGATCGTTGCAATCTTGAGGTATTTTTTAAAATAAAATTAAATTTTTAAGCACCTCAGAATAAGCGAAAATTTCTGAAATCTAAAGTTATTATTCGGGAGATTCAAGGACCAGCTTTCTCTATCTCTCTCCAGGTTTCTCGGAAAATTCAATAAATTTCATGAAATTAAAAACATCATTAAAAAAAACTGAATCATTAAATTTTTATATTTCAAATACTTTTTTTCCACGGTGTATTTAAAATATTTAAAATTTTCCGGAAAAAGGGACTTTGGCATGATTTTTCGAGAGCCCAGATCCCTGAAATCCTGTTGCTTTTCTGTTTTTTTTTTTCGTTACACTGAAAAAAAATCTGTTTACAACAAGTGGAAATATTCCGGCTAGTGGAATTCCTCTTGTGGCTACTGGATTTTTTTATTTTGCTAAAATCAGAATCTCGCTAATCACAATGCGGTATCGGAAAAATGGATAATTATGCAAGCTGATTTTTTTTTCATAAAAAATTTTTAAATAAAAAAAATAATTTTCTAAAATTATAAATTTTTCTATTTACAGCGTCATTTGTCAGACGCAGAATTTGAAGCAATTCTTCAGTGTTCTCGAGCAGAATTTTATCGGTTACCACAATGGCGAAGAAATGAAATGAAAAGGCGAGCTCGACTTTTTTAAATATTTTAATTAGATTTAATATAATAAAGCATAATTATTATAAGCATAATTTGTATATGAAAAGCAAAAATTTTTCATAATAGATTTCTTTTTAATTTTTAAATAATTCTATATATAACATGCTTTTCTCGCTTAAACGAGATTAAATTTTTTTTCTGTTTTAAATATTGCTAAAATTAACTAGCAAAACACTTTTATAAAATTTTTTAATTTTTAATAATTTATATTAATACAGTCAAAGACAACGCAATTAGATTTTTGAAAAAAATTTCTATGTTAATATTTTATTTTACATTTTTGACATTTTGAATAAATTTTTAATGCATTTTCAAATTTTTAAAACCAGCACAATTTTTTAGCACAAATTATTTAAGATTAAAAGAATGTATGCAAAAATATACATTATTTAAAAAAATATTTTATAAATACAAAATATTGTATATAAAATATATATGTAGTTAAAAAAAAAATAAAAAAAAAAATATACCATATTGAAAGGTCAAAAAAAAAAACAAAAAAATATGAGGCAACTAAATAACATAATTAATAAATTATATTAGAAATGATGTGATTTTATTGAAAAATTGTATGAATGAATTTATATTTAATTATAAAATATTGATTGAGAAATATTGTATAATTTAGATAGACAAGCTTATATACTTTTTATTAATTAAAATACGCAATATGCTGTTATGTGCTACGATATAAAAAATGTGTAAAAGTTAAAATTTAAGAATTTTTACTATTATTACTACTATTATTATTACTAAAATTTTTAAATTTAAAAGAAAAAAACTAGTTTTTTTAATAATTCTAGTTTTCATTTTTTTTGGTCTCTTGTAATCATATTTATCTAGTTTTTATTTTTAAAAAATAACTTAAACTTTTAAAATATATTGTAAGAAATTTAAAATTTTCAAAATTAAAAAAATAAAAAAGTACAATAAATTATTGATAAATAAAAATTTTAAAATAAGAGGGATATAAAATCATATTGACTATGAAATAAATCCTTTTATGACTTTCAGTTTAACAAAAAAAAATATAAATATATATATTAATTAGAAATATATAATAAGGGCATACAAGCAAATTAAATTAAAAATAATATATGTGCCTATTTATAGAATACAGAAAATTTGTTAAAAAAACTTTTTCTCAGCTTGTAATAATGCACAAAATGCTCCTAAATAAGATTTTACGTTGTATACAAAGCACTTTGCTTCAGCTAGTCCAATTGATATTAAAAACTAAAAATAAAACAAAAAAAAAAAAGGAAAATTGAAATATTACATAGAAAAAAAAAACTGAGTGAAATTGATTTACGATGATACTAGTATGTTTTTATTTTATTTTATTGTATCTTGTTAAAAGCTTTCTTTTTTTGATTACTTATAATATGTAATAATATAATATAATTATTTTAAGAAGCTTGAATAATTTTTTCACGTAAAATAACAAAACCTTCCATTGGAGTTGACAAAGGTTCAAATTCATCGTTATTAACCAATTCTGCTCTTTCACCGTAAGACATAAGTACTGGTGAGGTATTGACATGACCACCAGTTATTGATTTTGGATCACCTGCTTTTCCAATTATATCTACTGCTTGACCAACTCTAACTGATATTGGAAGAATCTAAAAAAATAAATGTTACAAAAATTTTAGTCATTTTTTATATATTTATAAAATAATATTTGTAAAATCGTATTGTTAAAATCAAAATTAAAAAAAAATATTTTACCTCAAGATTTTCATCAAGAGTTACTAACCATCTAGGTTCCATTGCAAGTGATAAAAAGTACATTAAATAATGATACTTTCCTAGGATTAAGTTTTTACAATCTAAAAATGTAATAAGCACTGTAAGCAATCCAGCAAGAGCTGCTTTGTCCAATACTTTGGATTCATATTTTAAAGGTTGTAATGTCATTGTTCCCTTAAAAAAAAATAGTAAATTTATGTTAACTGAAAGTGCATATAAAATCCAAAGAAATTAAAACATTTGTTTTTATTTTTTTTACCTTTCCCATATGAATTAAACCTTGAGCAATCCTAATTAAAAATAAGTGTGATGGGTTTCTAGCATGATATTCGGCTAATTGTCTTAACATTGTTCCTAATCTAGCATTATTTGTACCAGCTCCTACTAATCCTAAAGCGAAAATTGCATTTATAGCCACGTCAGTATCGTTATCATGGCTATATTTGTTTAATATATTAATAACAGCTGGATCAGGATTTGATATGTACGTAAGAGCTAATGCTAATGGAACACTCTTTCTTGCTGGCGGAGTTCCATACCTACCAATCTAAATTAAAAAGTAATTAATTAAAAAGTAATTAAAACTTAACTATTTTATAAAACTTACCTGTCCGAAAATTCTCGAATTTTCTTTTCCTTCACTTAAACCTACAATAGCTACACCCAAAGCTGCTATTGGCTGTGTCAAAGCAATTTCTCTGAAATAAATACAAAAAAGTAATTGTAAAATTTAATCCAAATAATTAAAAAAAAAACTATTACGCCGACGTTTCCTTTTCACTTGATTCAGTTTTTGAAGATTGGCTTGAATTATTTGATTTAATAGAATGAGATTTTTTTGAATTTTCGTCTTCTGCAGGTTCTGAACAGATACGAAGAAGTTCTTGAACAATAAGTACGTCTCCAGTCGCAGCATATGCACATACCTTTAAGAAAGAGTTTTTCGAGATAAGATAGGCAAAATGCCCTAAGAGTCAGATTTTGAAATAAAACTGGATAGTGGTGTCAGTTTGACCAAAAAATTCGGATCTCCACGATCCAAATATTTTTTTGAATCATCTCCCCCCCCCCCTCGTGGAAGCCAAAAAACGTATTTTTAAAGATTTTTTACCCTTTATTTACTTTGTCGGCCCTTCCACCAACAAAAAAAGTCTTTGCTGTTTGGTGGAAAGCAGTATTATAAATTATATTTCAGGGGAAAATATTTTAAAGCTTTTTAAGTTCTTTAATCTCTTATAGATCAGATCTAATAAATATGGGAAATTACTCATTTTTTTTCACGGAGTGACAGAAAACAGAGTGAAAAAAAACGCTGCCAAATTATTGGCACTACGGTTTCTCAAGCAATGACAAATATTCATATGAGTTGACAATTTTTACCATTTTATGTATCATATCTAAGAAATAAAGTGACACTAAATGTATTAAAGCTAGAACTCCCGTGCATAAAATTAGGTATTATGTAAATAAAAATGAAGTTTTTTTATTTTCAGGCGAAAAAAATTTAAGTACAAAAAATACGAGACGTTGAGAAAAAATGAATTTCTTAAAACTAGAATTCCCTTAGTATGGGAAAAAATTAGGTATTGCATCCAAAGTGAAAAAAATTATCTTTTTTTTTTGTATATTTGATACAAAAAATTTTGGGAAAAATATTCAAAAAATTTGGTATCAAATCCGAGAAATCGAGTAAAAACAATGTTTCTAAAATTAATACTTTCAAAGAAAAAAATTAGGTACTACGTCCAAAAAGAAAAAAAAAATTGGTATTTTTTGTATTTTTTAGAAGTAAAAATTTTTTAACACTTTTCCAAAAGCAAATATCAGATTTGACATACCGAAAAAAAACGATACTTCTAGATATTGGTACTTTAATATAAAAAATGGGTATTTGGGTATTCCATCCAAACTAAAAAAAAAAAGTACCTCGAGATTTTTTGGGGAAAAAAATTTTGAAAAAAAATTAGGTCTTAGCTAAATACAACAATGCTTCAGAAATATCACCGTTTATATACATACATATATACTACATATATATGTAAACACAAACATACACACACACACACACACATACAGACTTTTTTAAAAACTGGTTTTTAAGCTTCCTCGGGTCTCAAAACGTGTTCTTATATGCAAAAAATAAAAATTTCACCTATCATAATGGTCTATGAGGAACCAATTTTTTTTTCGGTGATGGCAAGGTTAAAAAAAGAAGATTTTTCCTAAAAAATGCTTGAAATGGTTGGTTCTACATGGTGTAAGCGGCAATGTGTCGGTTGGGCGTTAGTGAGATTAGTGGGCATGAAAGATTGAACATGTAAGATTTAGTGTACACTGAAAATGGCTATACTCAAATATTTCATTTCGGGCTGATTAGAGCAATTTTTTTTTTAATTGAGTTTCAAGCAATTTGCAACCATTTGCAACCATTTGACATTTGTTTCAGTATGAATATATTGAAGATGCATAAATTTTTACTTGTATCATAGTTTGGGCTGGTAATTTGTAAGGTTTTGGTAAAACTTCTAAAGCTTCTGATACAGCTTCTATATTATCTCTCCGACCCATATGAATTAAACCTAAGCCCAACAAAGTAAACCTTCATAAAAAAAGGAGAAAAAAATGATATAATATTGCGAATAAATTACAAATTAAAATAATTTACATCTTTAAATAAAATTTTACCTGCAAAATGTTGAAGAAAGTTGAAATTTATTAAGCTCCAACAATTTTTGAAGAATGGATGAAGAAATTTCTCCGTTTCCGGTGCCAACGTTAACTAATCCTAAAGCTAATGCAGAAAATGCTACGACGATATCTGAACCTTTGTGATTTATAAATATTTTTGTTAGTAAATACAAGTGCTGCAATAATACAAACTTTAAAAAAAAAATAAATTTTTTGATCCTACTATTTTCATTTAATAATGCCGAGGTTATTAATTCATTTACATCGCTTCTATACGATGCTGTATAAGCAATTCCAAGCCCTAAAATTGCTCCTATTTGAAGGGTTTCATTTTTTGTACCTACATGATCACATAGCAAAGCCAAAGCAGGATCACACTCATTCCGTACTCCACAGTTCACTATTCCAATTGCTAACAGCGCGCCAGATTTAATGTAATCACTTGTTGAATATAAAAATCTGAAAAAAATGTTAAAATTGTTTTTTAAAAAATTTAATCAAATTATATACAATTTTACGTTCATATTTTCGAAAAATTATGATTTATGATAGTTTAAAAATTAAAGAAATGCATTATTCTTGCTTTGTGTATAGAATTAAGGAATGTGGAATTACCCACTTCAAATCGATGATCCTATACAAGATTTTGAAAGAATATATTGTAATGTAAACTTGTGAATTTTTCAAATGTAACGCGTAATTATTCGCAAACGTTATTCGCAATACTTGCGATTTCCGCGACTATAGTGCGCATTTTTAATTGCTCTTGTATCGGTCTAAAGAGTCTTTGAGAACTTAATAAACGTATATTTGAAATTAATAATTATTTACTTATCAATATCAACAAGCCCACTATCGACATCCCACATATAAATGAGTCCAAGTGCAGCAGTTGCCGATAACATTCCATGATCCTAAAAATGCAAATTTTATATTTTTATTGAAAATTAAAAAAAAATTAGAAATAGAATTAAGAATAAATTACTTTATTTTTAAAAACCCAAGGTTTTTCTTTATTGGTTATAATTTTATCAACACAAAAACCAGCATGAACAAAAGCAGAAGCGAAACTTGCAGCTAAATTTCCTTTCGCTGAATCATAAGCAAATGCTCTTTCACGGCCACTTTCATACCAAGTTTTATAAATTTCATCAGGTGATTTTGGTTCTAAAATATCTAACTCTCGTCCAAGTATTTGAAAAATATTATTCATGTGAACATTATTGAGAATATTTTCTATTTCTTCTGTATCTGTTCCTTTGTAATTAGTTTTTAAATGTTGATCCTTTAATATTTAAGAATCCATTACAATATTTAATTAAAATTTTTATAACATTAAAAGCTTACTCTAATTCGCGATAAAATAAAAGCAAGTTGTTTTCTTTCGCTCGAATTGTCACATTTAATAAAACAATTAAAAACTAAATTTGAATCTGATAATTGTAATGCAGTAATGAGGGCTTTACTGTATTCTTTAAAACTTAAATAATAATTTGTTACTGTTTCCAATATCTCTTTTCTTTCAATTTCTTCTCTAAAAATGTATTTTTATAATATTAAATGTATTTTTGAAATAAACCTAAAAAATTAATATTTTTTTTATTTTTACGTGTAACCAGCACAACTGACTAGATAATTGCAAATTTTTGAGTAATTATTTTTTGATAAACAATCTTTCAATAATTTTAATTGATCGATTTCTAAACACAGGTCACAAGCTTGGACTTCAGCATTAGATTTCGCATTAAAATTAATAATATTTTTGACTAATGGTATCAATTTTTTTCTAAAAATACAAATTATAAAGAAACAAAGTATGGAATATTTAAATTTAACAGAATTGCGTTTACTTAATTTCAAATTCTTGAGATAATGGTACAGTTGACCACTCATCGATAATTTCCATTTCTAGTTGTCGGACATAGTCGTGGCCCCAATTACCTGGATTACCCAAAGTACCTTCCAGACAAAATTTTAAACATTCTCGTGATTTATTTTCACTTGATAATGACAAAACACTTAAAATATCAGCAAATTTTAATTTCTCAGGACCAGATTTTAATTCTTCGTATGCTTTTTTTAATTTATCGTATGAATTTTTTAAGTACTTTAATGGTTTTGGAACTGACGTCATTGATGTTGTTGAAATACGCATTAAAGTTTTTAACGTTTTTAACGATTTGGTAGTATTTTTACCTTCCTTAGATTTTTAAATAGAAAATATAAAATACAGCTTAAATTTTTAGTTACTATAAATATAATGAGTTTTTAAATAATTAAAATAGGTTACCACCAAATCGTCCACCAACTGCATAAGTTCATCATAAAGTTTTTTATCTTCATCGCTCTGTTTTTCGGAAATTAAAAAAATTTATTAAAATTTTTTATAGTAAAAAATAGTATATTCGGAAAAATTGTTTTATTTACCAGTTCTGAATCTTTTTTTAAAGCAGAAAACTTTCTTTTTGGCATTTTCGGGTCGATAAATTATTAAAAACTAACCTTCAAGTTTGTGTTATAATTTTTAATGATAAAAAAAATGAGAATCAATAAATACAAACTTTTTAATGATTTTGTTTTAAAATTGTAATTGTTATTTTTTAAGAATGTAAAATAATTTTAAAATATTTGAAAAAAAAAAAGATTTTCAATTTAAAAAAAATTAATAAAATCTTTTATCCAAGGGACTATAAGTGATTTTGGTGAGGTATGCATTTGTATCATAAATTATTTTATTTAAAATGTGCAAAAAAGTATTTCCATCAGTGTATAAAGTCCGAATTTACGAACGTAGTTGAATAAAATTATTTCTGACATACTCCAGTCAAAATACGGGGGGGGGTTGTATTTTCACTGGCGAACACGAGATTTGCTCTACTATAGGTTTTTTGGGTCGCTGAACACGAAAATCGGGGTCATTTGAGTGAGAAATTGGGGCTTCACCCTTAAATTTGCAAAAACTACCCCCAAAAAGGGGTTTTTTTTACATATTTGCAATTTGAGCGCTCAGATTGGCACCATACGGATTTTTTGGGTCGCTGATCAAGAATTTCGACTCCTTTTTCACAAATAATCAATATTTCACCCCTAAATTGGCTAAAAGTCCCCCCCAAAGGGGTGTTTTGCTATTTTACCACTTTGAGCATCCAGGATATATCCATATCGGTTTTTTGGGTCGCTAATCAAGAATTTCGACTCCTTTTTCATAAATAATCAATATTTCACCCTTAAATTGGCTACAACTCCCTCCCCCCCCAAGGGGGTGTTTTGCTATTTTAGCACTTTGAGCATCCAGGATATGTTCATATAGGTTTTTTGGGTCGCTAATCAAGAATTTCGACTCCTTTTTCACAAATAATCAATATTTCACCCCTAAATTGGCAAAAATCCCCCCCCAAGGGGGTGTTTTGCTATTTTACCACTTTGAGCATCCAGGATATATCCATATAGGTTTTTTGGGTCGCTAATCAAGAATTTCGACTCCTTTTTCACAAATAAGCAATATTTCACCCTTAAAATAGCTACGAATACCCCTAAAAGTAAAAAATAAACTTACCTGAAAAATAAATTATTATAACGCAGGAAAAAATGAATAAATGAAACTTAAAATTTTCTTTTTTTTTTATATAATGCATACTCAATAAAATCATTTATTAATGTAAAATATTGTGCAAACAGTGCTTTACAATGATAAGAAATACAGGAAATTAAACACGTATAATTCTAATTAAAAACATATAACTAAACAAATTTATTTTGTGAAGAACATATAAAACAAATAATTAATCGTGTTCCATGTCTATTATCGACATTTCCGACTCTGCATAAGAAGTTTCTGCATCATCATTGTAATTTAACATAGTAATATCTGGAGTGTTATCAATGGTAATAATTGGCTCCAAAATGGAACTGTCTAATTCTTCTGTGTTCTCAAAATTATTTTCGTCATTTTGATTAAAATCGTCAATATCAGTACAATTTTCACATGTTTGCCCTTTACAAGATTTACAAAAGATGCTACATTTTAGGCCGAGCTTTCTGCAGCCACATTTTTTCATGCAGCCTTTTTTACAACCACAGGAGAATTTTTTTTAAAATGTTTCCGGAATCAGGGGGAGCGATGTAAATGTAGGCTCAAGAATATTATACTTTCCAACTTTCCATCCCCAATCTAATGGGTTTAAGTTATTATTCATAGACCATAGTTGGCACTGAAGATATACGCGTTTTGCATGTTCAAGAACGGATAGATCGTTTGGAGGAAGTTTCCGAATATCATATTCACCAGATAAATTTTTAAAATGGTCTAACCTCATCATGTTATAATTCTCTTGAGTAGTGATTTCATGTCCATATAATTTAGTAACTATATCCAACGCGACTTTCCAAAGCTTTTCTACATTTACTTCAGGATTAAAAAATTCTTCAGCGACCCAAAAAACCCATATGGATATATCCTGGATGCTCAAAGTGTTAAAATATCAAAACACCCCCTTGGGGGGGGGGGGAGTTTTAGCCAATTTAGGGGTGAAATATTGATTATTTGTGAAAAATGAGTCGAGATTCTTGATTAGCGACCCAAAAAACCTATATGAACATATCCTGGATGCTCAAAGTGGTAAAATAGCAAAACACCCCCTTGGGGGGGGGGGGAGTTTTAGAAAATTTAGGGGTGAAATATTGATTATTTGTGAAAAAGGAGTCGAAATTCTTGATTAGCGACCCAAAAAACCTATATGAACATATCCTGGATGCTCAAAGTGGTAAAATAGCAAAACACCCCCTTGGGGGGGGGAGTTTTAGCCAATTTAGGGGTGAAATATTGATTATTTATGAAAAAGAAGTCGAAATTCTTGATTACCGACCCAAAAAACCTATATGAATATATCCTGGATGCTCAAAGTGGTAAAATAGCAAAACACCCCCTTGGGGGGGGGGATTTTTAGCCAATTTAGGGGTGAAATATTGATTATTTATGAAAAAGAAGTCGAAATTCTTGATCAGCGACCCAAAAAACCCGTATGGTGCCAATCTGAGCGCTCAAATTGCAAATATGTAAAAAAAACCCTTTTTGGGGGTAGTTTTTGCAAATTTAAGGGTGAAGCCCCAATTTCTCACTCAAATGACCCCGATTTTCGTGTTCAGCGACCCAAAAAACCTATAGTAGAGCAAATCTCGTGTTCGCCAGTGAAAATACAACCAAACCCGTATTTTGACTGGAGTAACAGTGTACCGCAAAATTTAAAAACTGCGTATTTTGTTGAAAATTCAATAAATCTTGAAAAACTTGAAGTTTTGGTGAGGAATTAATAAAAATAATAAATTAAATAAAAAAGAAATCATAAAGACTTTCATTCAATAAATGTAAATTTCGTTAGTGCGATGATTATTTAAATTGTGAGGATAATATTGATAAAGATGAAGATAAAAATATTTATCTACCATTAATAAAAGTGACTCTTATAATTATCAAATTAAAATTCTTGTATCAATGTTGATATTTATAAAAAATGTATTTCAATATTCTAATTTCTAATTTACATTATAAAAATAGTTTTTGCTATAAATAAATAAATACAGTATTTTGATTTACATCATAAAAATTTCTGCACTATCTTGTGGTGTTGTAATACCATTTAATTTATCTTGTATTTCTTTTAAACTTTTTCCTTTAGTTTCTGGTAAAATAAATATATTAAATAATAAACTTATTATTGAACATATTGAAAATAACCAAAATGCTGTATGTGAACCATATGCTGTTACAACATTGCTGAAATATTTCGAGAATACAAATACTAAACCCCAAACAATACAAACAGTGATACTTGCTGCTTTTGCTTTAACTTCCGCTGAAAACATTTCACCCATTAATGTCCATGGTATTGGCCCCCATCCAAAATTATAGAAACTTATAAATATCATAAGTGATACTATAGGTAGGCAATTTATTTCTGTTACGTCGTAATGTACTGATTCTTTTAAGTAAAAGTATAAACCTAATACTCCCTGTAATAAAAAAATAGATTTATTATTAATTTTTTGAGAGTGAGCTCTAAATTATTTTCTCAGTTCTAATTATAGAAAGATTTTATCAAATTGCAATATATCGAGCGATTTTAACTGTTTATGCATTGGTTTTTTTGCATATTGACATAATACGTCTTTACTATTTAAACAATTTTAAATTTTCGCAAAAACTGATAGTCAATGTTCCAGCAATGTTAAATGCAACCAAAAATTTTAAGTTAAGCAGTATGGATCCAACCATGTAATTCTACTGTATTTTTGGTCGCTAAAGGCGATTTTGAAGGTTTCATAAATTTTCCTATTGCCAGTTTTGCGTAATTCCCAAAAAATATGCCAAAATTTGGCAAACTTATAAAATACTGGCACCTTGTATGATAGAAAGGTAAAAATAATAATTAAACTTATTATTGACTGGCTAGAGAAATTTGAGTCAAAAAATTAGTATACCTAAAAGTATCTTAAAGTATTCTAGATCTTAAGAAATTATAATCTAAAAATATTATAAGATTTCAAATCTATTGTAAGATTTCACGCAAACTAAATCCTAGTTGGTCTGAAGGATAAGCGGGTCATGTAAATTGGTTTTTCCTGAAAGTACAACTAAAAATAAGTCATTCCACGAATTTTTAGATTTCAAGTTGTGTGTGTGTGTGTGTGTTATGTGGGTGTAACATCAAACAATGCATTATATTCTCAGCGTTAGAAAAAATGTACCGATAAAAACAAGTATGGGAACCTCGAAATCTTTCTTTTTGAGTAATTTAGAATAAAAAATGAAGAGTAAATTTTTTTGGTTAGTCGTGCTTTCGAAGGGGCGCAGGGGGGGCAAATTTACTTTAAATTTTTTATTCTAAATTACTTAAAATGCAAGATTTTGAAGTTCCCATACTTGTTCTTATCGATAAATTTTTTCGTACGCTGAACCCCAGATCTACATGAGCTTTTAAAGATACCTACAGTAAATATAATATGAAAACGAAAATTATATTTTTATTTAGTTTTTTTTTGAAAATAATTTCTTTCATTATAGTATAATAAATCGTGTCAAAGTACCAAAAATTTAAAAATTAGAAAATTATTTTTTCGTAAATTAAAAATAGAAAACTTTACCGTAGAAACTATAGTGCCAATTCCAGATGTAATTAAAAGTGAACGTCTACCTAATCTATCAACAACTATTGGAGTCATACATGATGCAATTAATTGAACAATTCCAATTACAATTGTACAAATTGCAGGATCAATTGCTGTACTAGTTTTAAATATACCTTCTGTGTAAAAAAGTACTGCAGAAATACCTGTAAATTGTTGAAATGTTAAAACTGTGCAAGTGTATAACAAAGCCTTGTAATTGGCCTTCACAGTAAATAGATCTGAAAATTTTGTTGTATTTCTAAAAGCCTTATCTATTGAAACCTACAAAATAATAATTTTTTTTTTTAATTACATAATATATTTTAAAAAATATAAAAATCAAAAGCGATTTTTTTATGTTACAATTTATGTACTCATTAAAGGTACTCTAAAATTTCCGTTATACGCAAATTTTAAAATAATTAATTAAATAGTATATTTTTATCCTAGGCCGCAAAAATAAAGAACGGCCCAGATGGCACGTAAATTGCAATCTGAGACGAAGCCGAGGATGGCAAACTGCGATCTGGGACATTCTTTTTTTACGGCCGAGGCCAAAACATAATTTTTCTTCGTCAGTGACTAGAAAACACGTATTTTCGAATCGCGCTGCGACCAAGAAATACGTGCTTTCTGGCCACTGACAAGAAAAACAGTTTTTGTTAATTTTTTAAGTGTAAGAAAATAATTTTTTTTTTTATTTCCTTTTTCAAACCATTTACAATCGTTAAAAAAAAAATCGCTCAAGAGAAATTCCGCTTGTGGCTAGCAGATTTTTTTTGAGTAAAGTAAATTTACTACAGTCTACATCATGATATAGTAAATGATTGATAGAAATTTTTACAGCGAATTAATTTATTTCATATTTTATATAATTTTTATGAATGTATTTCAAAATAAATAAGCAGTGGCAGATCCAGAAATTTTCTCAGTTAAAATTTGCCATTTTTTATAAAACTTTTAAAAATTATGCAAAATTTTATTTACAATTTTTGGTTCTCAGGAAGGGGGTAATATCGCCATCCGCTGGATCCACCGTTGTAAATAAATCACGCATGATCAATTTCACAAATCTTGTAATAAAAATATTTATCTAAGGTTTTATTTCTAAAAAAGTTTTTTTTTTTTAATTTTCTGGTAGAAAAATATTTAACTTTAAGGGGAGAATTCCATTTTGAACAAAATTTTTTTTGATTTTTTTTTGTTTTCATAAATGGTTCTAATTTATCTTTAAGAATATATATACTTAAATATTCGAATTTTTACCTCAAAACTTTCTTTTTTGAGCAATTTTAGCCTGAAATTTTAAACATTAAAAAAAATTTTTTTTTTACTTTGGTAACATATTTTTCTAATTCAAAATTTGAATATCCAACTACGGGTTTCCCACGAGCTAGGTATCAAAATTAACCCTATTTTTTTTTTTTTTTTAAGATGACCCAAAATGGATGATTGACTATTTCATTCTTTATCTAGTCAGAATTATAATTGTTCTTTTTTTGTATTTTTAAAGCAAAGGCTTGGAAAAATTTTGAGATATTGAAGTTAATGTTATATTGTACCTTTGTAGTTATAGTATTTATCAGCATTTTTCTCCAGTCAAATCACAGTTTTGGTTGTATACGAAAAGGGAATTTTTTATTTATTGCTTTTTAGGGGTTGTTTTTGAAAATTTAAGGGTGAAACGCTCATTTCTCAAATAAATAATCCAGAAATTCATGATCAGCGACCCAAAAAACTTATACTATAGACCAATTCTGATTGTAACCCACGGTTGACTAGATAAAATTTTAAATAAAATTTTAAGGTATCTCCGAAATTCTAATAAATTTCGGCAGTAGGGTGCCTAGAGGTCCTAAAAAAAAAAAACAGAAAAAAATCCGTTCCACGCTTTTTTTGCCTAAAATAGTGATATCTCGTTAAATGGATTCAGATCCATGTTAAAATACCAGACAAAAATTTTTTTAATTTAAAACGGATGCACTTTTTATATACACATAAATATGATTGGATAAAAGTTTTTTTTTCACTTGGACTATACAAAAAAAATTTTTTTCTTTTTGGGTCACTTCCAGTTTCATTTTTAGTGGATTTAATTTGTCTAATTGACCGGCAATCATGTATACCATGATGAAATTTGATCCAGTTTTTTCAGAATGTTGGTCTATGTGTCGGTTTAACCCAAAAAAATTTTTGAGATGTGACATTCAAATGAGCACATTCAAATTATTTTAGTCTGTCAAAATTAGTCAAAGTTAGCTAAAACAGGGGACAGTAAAAATTTTGTTTCTATACTTATTAGCGCTTCCGTGAACATTAGTTTTTGGTATTTTTTGGGAAATTTTACTAAAAAAAAGTTACATTGATTTCGCTTGATAGAGAGAAAAAAAATATTTCCGTTCTTTTTTTAGCTAAAAACCGACACACAGACCAACATTCTGAGAAAATTGGAGCAAATTTAACCATGGCAAACATGGTTGTCAGTCAATTTGAAAAATTGAATCCACTAAAAATAAAACCGGAAATGTCCAAAAAAGAAAAAAATTTTTTTTTTATAGTCCAGGTAAAAAGAAAACTTTTTCCAAATCATATAAGCTATGTAAATATAAAAAATGCATCGTTTTTGAGATGATTAAGTCTTTATAAAGCCCTAAAATTTAAAAATCTCAACAACAAAAAAAACAATTTTCGAGCATCAGAAATTTTTTGCCAAAATTAATATTTTTCAAACATTTCGCGAAAACGTCAATCCAAGAACTGAAATCGGTTCCAGTTCTAACTCAAAAACTTATTAAGCTATTGACCTAAATCTTGGTTTATTTTAATTTTAATTGTAGTACATAGTGGAACTAGAAGATCAAAAAGGAGTGGATTAGAAAATTTTTTATTGATCATAATAGGTGTCATTTTGTACTTAAAAATCTACATTTTTCGTTTTTGGCGCACCAAATGGTCAATTTCTTTGAGAAGTGTATAGGGAATAAAATGATCTTTTATTTTTTTGTTTCAGATGTCCACAATAGGCGCTACAGCTGGAACCGTTTTTTACTTTTTTTTTCAGCCTCTACTTTGGCGTCCTCTATAAAATTTAAATAATTTTTAAAATAAAAATAAAATTTTTTTTTGTATTCTTTGACAGTTTTGTAACAATTTAAAAAGAATTTGAAGTTCTTGTATCATAAAATAAAACTAAAAAAACATGTTTAAAATTCATGAAAATTGCACAAAAAAATGAAAAGGGGCCCTTAAAGAGAACAGTTATATTAATTAATTTTTCAGTTGATGCAAAAAAAAAAAATTATTAAAATTCAAATATTCAATCAATTCTGTTTAAAAGAATTTTAGGCAACTCGCTTTACGTTTATGACTATATTATTGTAATACTATTTTGATTGTTGGCCAGAAAAATAATGTTAATACAAGACATAATTAACTTCCTTGTTTGCAGTAATCTTTCAACTTATAACTTTGGACTTGACTATAATTTATAAATTTTTATGTTATTAACAGGGATTTGGAAAAAAATTAAACCTTTAAAAGTTTTTTTTACTTATGCCATTAAACTTTATTAATTGAAAATAATTAGGTAAACAAAATAAATTTTATTTTAATTGGATTAATAATAAAATTGATCATAGAATACATAATTTTACAAAGCTAAATTAGCAACCAGAAAAATGACTAATACATGTTAATGAAAACTAATTTGTAAAAAATATGCAGATTATTGAGCTATTTTTTTAAAACTCAACCTCACTAAAAAATTCTTCACTACTACTTTCATCACTACTAGTTTCATCGCTACTGCCAGTATCATCAGAACAATAATCATCTCCCAAATCGTATTTGTTATAAAAATCAACAAATTCATACGAAATAATTACTAATTCCAATTCTCCTGATTCTATTGATTTTGAGAGATAATAAGATTCTTCTTCTTTAATAGTGATTATAATATTTAAAATATTTGCATCCCCTCGCTGAAGCTTTATATTACTCGCCATTTTAAGTAATTCATAATCTAAATCTTCAAAAACTTGAAATGAAATTTTATCCAAATATTTCATATTAACTATTATATCCAGAAACTCTTTTTTTGTAATTCTTGATAAAGATGAAATATTTAAAAATTTTAAATTTAGTAGGTTTCTAATAATACTCTGTAAGCCTTTATCACAAGTAAATTTACAGTCCCTAATGTCTACGTATGTAATATTATGGCATTGAGAAATGGAAATCATTATATCATCTATATTTTTGCTATCACTGTTATACATAAATGTTTTCAAATTTTCGAACCTAGAGAAATAGGTTACACCTTCTGATGTTAATTTATTATGCTTCAAAGTTAAATCAATCACTTCCAAATCTAAACATTTTGCTAAATTTTTTAAAAATTCATCAGTTAAATTAATAAGTAAGCATTTAAACTTTTTTAAATTTTTAATTGGATACAGAATACGTGGATTATTACAATTAATCACTAATTCTTCAAGTGAATCTGATGTTAAGGCTTTTAATGAATTTTCATTTAACAAACAATTTGCAGCTATAAATCTTGATAATTTTTTTTGTCTCAAAATCAATTCTTTTAAATCATTGGTATACATTTTATGGAGCATTCGTGTACTTGAATCCACAAAAAAATTATTTATATTTTCGCATTTGCTCTCATTCAAAGAATTAATTAATTTATTTGATAAATCAGCTTTTGAAGTATATATATAAATTTTATTTAAATTATTTAATTTTAAAAAAAGATCCTCTAAATAATTTTCAAACTTAAAAGAACACCTTTTTATTGTTAATTCTGTAATAGACTCTGCACAAAGGCTTGCTAAACATGTTCCATTTAAACTTAAATTTTCCAAATGAATGCTAGTTAGTTTTTTATTTTTCTTAAATATTAGTGCAAGAACTGATTCTTCGCAAAATTCTTTTTTGCTTGGCTTGCAGTATAAAATCAGTTTGGTTATATTATGACAATAATTTGAAATCTCGTTAATTAGCAGAGAGTAATTTAAATCCCAATCATTTTTTATTACCAGATCAGTTAAATAAGAACAGTTCCTTTCAATAACTTTTAAAATGAAATTTTTTTTTTCTTTTGCATTCAAAGCCAATTTATTTTTTAATTCCATCTCTTCAAACGTTTTATCACTTATTTTAAAAGTATTACTGTTGCTCCATGAGAGTTTCCCAAGAACACACCATCTTTTACAAACTAATTCAATCATTAATTTGTCCTTGATTGATAAATTCTTAAAAATTTGTATTATGCAGTCATCATTAAGTAAATTGTTAATGCATACTTTGTTATGAATTCGCGTTGGTGGAGTCAACTTTCGTTTAACAATACCTAAAAACAAAAGATCGTAAAAAATACTAAATAATAATAGCTATTTTTTAAACAAGGGACAAAATATTGGTTTTGACTTTGCATGCAAAAGTCGAACCCCATATTTTATCCGGTGATTTAAAACATAGATATACATTTAACGGACAAAAAAGCCGTCTCTTTGGGGTAGAAAATAAACTTTTTTGCCCTAGATATGTAAAATGGCTTTCCAGGGAGAAGTAACCAATTACATAAAGTCTGTTATTATTATTATTTATTACAGAAACTTTGTTACAGTTGCAGCGTTAAGGCTCGATTTCATGGAACTTATTATTACTAGATTCTATAGGATCACTAGAGTCAAAATAATTAAATATGACTCAAAATCTATTAAAATTCTGCTTGAGCAGGGTCCAGGAAACTATCTTCAAGCAGAATTTTAATCCTTAGTGACCTTTACTCTTAAAATGTGTTTATAAAAAATTATTAAAAATGTTTTAACAAAAAGGAAGTGAAAAATTAAATAAATAAATACTTAGTGCTTTTATTGAAAAATAAATTGTTATCATAAAGCTTTTTCAATATGATGAAAATTAATAAAATCAGGAAAGTGTGATAGGTTATACTTTTTAAAATTAGTATTAAACTTAAAAATTATGAATTCCAAAGAAAATCAAAAATTTAAAACAGTTCATTAGAGAATATTCAATGATTCAAGTATCGCTAGTGTCATATTTTATAAAATGATATAACAGATTAGCCAAGTAATGTGGTAAAGGCTCCAAAAAAATTTGATCCTGAAAGAAGAATTTGCTAGTTATTTAATTTTTAGCACATTTAATACAAAGATAAAACATTTTTTAACCATCAAAAACTTTATTTTTGTATTGTGACAATTTTTATGTAGCTCAAAACGCTAAATTAAAAAATTAAAGATTATATGATTATATCGTCTAGTAAAACTTCATATCTTATTGAAGGTAAGCACAAAGTTTTTAACGTTTAGGTATTTATTTAAATAAAAAAGCTCTATAAATTTTATTTTTCACTTCAAATAAATCATTTACATCTTTGATAGGGTATTCTAGTCTTGAGATCTATTTTTTAATGTATTTTTATGTCTAACTTGAAGTAGCTTAAAGATCTGAAAAAAATTATTTTCCAATGAGAAATTATTATTGAATGCCTGACAAAGATGTAGATGATTTATTTAAAGTAAAAAATAAAATTTATAGAGCTTTTTTATTTAAATAAATACCTCAAAGTCAAAACCTTTGGGCTTATTACCTGCAATAAGAAATAAAGTTTTACTTGACGGTACATCTCTAATTTTTTAATTTAGCTTTTTGAGCTAAATAAAATTTTTCACAATACAAAAATAAAGTTTTTAATGATTAGAAAACTTTTTTTCTTTGCATCTGTTATAGTGAAAATTAAATAACTAGCAAATTTTTATGGGAATCTGGATTAAATTCATGCTTACATTTTTATCCCCTCCACACGTAGGTGTGTATAAAACATGGCTACTCTTTTTCCATGAATAACATAGGAAAAGTAACAAATAGATCATTATTAGTTATAATAAAGATATTAAATTGAAAAAAACACATAAATTTATTAACACAATACTATTTCTAATATACACTGTTTTATTTTTGTAAAAATTTTAAACCTTTAATTCATTTTATTAAAAATATTAATTTTTGGTCTATATGCACAATGTTAATTCATACCTTAGGGTAGCCATCTTACTTACACCGACGCGCGTGCATGTGTTTAATCATGATTCCCAATAGCTTTCAGGATCCAATATTTTTTGTCGTTATCTAAAATTTATTGGTTGAGAAGCAAACCAAGCAAACTGAAGTGTATAAAATAAAAAATGAACAAAGTAGCGTGTTATTTTGTCGAAATTTCCGAAAACCGGCCTCTTTACAATATCAAAAATGATCTATCAGGGATAGTAAAAAAATTAAAATACAATTTTTTACCAAATGTTTAAATTACTGCTAAAATTAGAATTTTTCGCATATACCCAGAAAAGTAAAGAATGACCCAAATTTTGTGAGATTTCGCGATTAAAGCTTAGAATCCCAATTGAAATATTTTATAAAATATCAAAAATCACTATCTTTAAAAAGTTATAACTTGAATCTTGAAAATAGTTAAGATATGTAGTTCTGTTATATGAAATCCATTTTAATCGAAAATGGTCCAGTTAGCACAATGAGAAGTTTTAGGTTATTTTTTGTGGTTATTAAACATTTTTATTAATTACTTACGTTTTGCGGGTCGTTGAACGCAAGTATGATATCAGTTTTTACCTAAGATGACCAAGTTGCCCATAATAAGCAACATTAGGTTATCTTTTGCGTTTTCTTAGATGTTTATTTTTGTGATCAGAAAAATAAGACTCAGGAAGTTATTTGGTGGAAAAGTAAAGTTACAGCAAAATTTAAAATATTTGTCTAAGAATCCCCTTCTCATGTAAAGTTGGGGCACTTGGCTCGAGATTCAGTAGGTTCTTTCAAGAAAACTGAAGGTATATAATTATGATAAATTATTTGTCTATTAAATGAAAAAGGATTCTTCAATTCTGAATAATATCTCCAAATAGTTGAAATGATTTAAATCTTTGAAATTTCTTCAATTTCTCCATAAGCAATTTATGATTTTATTGGAATAGAGTGCTTTTTGAGCTACAAAATATACAAGTTTTATTAATCATATTAATAGTAATTCACTTTTTAAAAATCTTTTGTCAGAAACCTAAGTTCAGCTTCAATTTTCGTAATAATTATAGAAAAAAATAATATTTTTACAGATTTTCATTTGATTAAAAGGCAAATTTTGATGGTTTAGCTATGTATAAATGCAGCTTGAATTTTTTTTTACATGTATTATGAATAATGTAGGCTTGTTGGAGCTATTTATAAGCATTTTTAGCATAATAAGCTTCAATCATTTGAAATAATTAAAAACAAGTTTAGAGATCTCCAGAGATCTCCCCAATTTAGAGATCTCTAGAGATCTCAGGACAATTCGTCGGGTAGAATATTGAAATACACATTTTTTATAAATATCAACATTGATACAAGAATTTTAATTTGATAATTATACGAGTAACTTTTATTAATGGTAGAATATTGTTATCTTCATCTTCATTAAATGACTGTCTTTACGATTTCTTTTTATTTGATTTATTACTTTTATTCATTGCCAAAACTTCAATGAATCTGGAAAAAGTTTTTCAAGATTCATTGAATTTTCAACAAAATACGCAATTTTTAAATTTTGTGGTACACTGTCAGAAACTATTTTTTTCAACTCCGTTCGTGATTTTGGGCTTTATACACTGACGGAAATACTTTTTTGCACATTTTAAATAAAATAATTTATGATGCAAATGCATACCTCACCAAAATCACTTACAGTCCCTTGGATAAAAAATTTTATTAATTTTTTATTAATTGAAAATCTTTTTTTTTTTCAAATATTTTAAAATTATTTTGAATTCTTAAAAAATAACAATCAAAATTTTAAAACAAAATCATCAAAAATTAAAAAGTTTGTATTTATTGATTCTCATTTTTTTATCATTAAAAATTATAACAAAAACATAAAGGTTAGTTTTTAATAATTTATTGACCCGAAAATGCCAAAAAGAAAGTTTTCTGCTTTAAAAAAAGATTCAGAACTGGTAAATAAAACAATTTTTCTGAATATACTATTTTTTATCATAAAAAATTTTAATTAATATTTTTAATTGCCGAAAAACAGAGCGATGAAGATAAAAAACTTTATGATGAACTTATGCAGTTGGTGGACGATTTGGTGGTAACCTATTTTAATTATTTAAAAACTCATTATATTTGTAACTAAAAATTTAAGTTTTATTTTATATTTAATTGTTTTTTTAATTGTTATTTAATAATGTATTAAATTCAGTACGAAAACTAATAAATATTTTACGATTTATTTTTTTTTTAAATTTTTATAATTATACTATGTATAATATTTCATAAGGTATCAACTGGTGTATATTTGCAATATGATTTTATTATTTCCTATAAAAACATCTTATTTAATGAATCATCTATAAAAAAATTTGAAATATGAGAAATATTTTTTGATAAAAATAAATAAATAAAATTTTTTAAAACTGATTCTTATATGTAAGATTCAAAAATACCCATGCCTTCCCCCATCGTAAGAAATCGTAAGAAATTGATTGACCCCCCGTTCCCTAATTTGTCTTACGTAATTTATGAACGACCCCTACTCACTTTTTACCTACCTTTTAATTAATTTAAAAAAAAAAATAACCTATTTCTTCTGCATCTTTAGCTAAATATAAAAAGAATGTTTATTTCTTATGAAATAAAAAAATTAAAAAAATTAAAAAAAAAAATTTATTATAACACGGGATTTGATCCCAAAAAAATTCAGTGTGGTTAAACCTGTACGCTAACCACTCAGCTAACCAACTTTTCGCTATTATCGACTGATTTAAAATAGTTGACAAGTTTTAATTCAAAGCTTTACCGGGTGATGGCCAAAAGACACACTGTGTCAGAGCCAGTAAAGAAGAAGAAGAAGAAGAAGAAGCGGATAGTAAAGAGACACAGTATAAAAGACCACGTGACGAATCCAGAGAGAAACATAAAGATTTCTATTGCGTTGGCGATCTCGTATACCAGTCGCACATGAGAAAATTTCTATTATTTTCTTTAAATTTATAACAAAAGTTTTCAAACTTACTTGAATTCATAATTGAATTTTCTTTCCTGATTGAAACAAACACTACTTGAATGATCTGAGAAAATTAATTTTGATTATTTTGTTATAAATTTAAAGAAAATAATAGAAATTTTCTCATGTGCGACTGGTATACGAGATCGCCAACGCAATAGAAATCTTTATGTTTCTCTCTGGATTCGTCACGTGGTCTTTTATACTGTGTCTCTTTACTATCCGCTTCTTCTTCTTCTTCTTCTTCTTTACTGGCTCTGACACAGTGTGTCTTTTGGCCATCACCCGGTAAAGCTTTGAATTAAAACTTGTCAACTATTTTAAATCAGTCGATAATAGCGAAAAGTTGGTTAGCTGAGTGGTTAGCGTACAGGTTTAACCACACTGAATTTTTTTGGGATCAAATCCCGTGTTATAATAAATTTTTTTTTTTAATTTTTTTAATTTTTTTATTTCATAAGAAATAAACATTCTTTTTATATTTAGCTAAAGATGCAGAAGAAATAGGTTATTTTTTTTTTTAAATTAATTAAAAGGTAGGTAAAAAGTGAGTAGGGGTCGTTCATAAATTACGTAAGACAAATTAGGGAACGGGGGGTCAATCAATTTCTTACGATTTCTTACGATGGGGGAAGGCATGGGTATTTTTGAATCTTACATATAAGAATCAGTTTTAAAAAATTTTATTTATTTATTTTTATCAAAAAATATTTCTCATATTTCAAATTTTTTTATAGATGATTCATTAAATAAGATGTTTTTATAGGAAATAATAAAATCATATTGCAAATATACACCAGTTGATACCTTATGAAATATTATACATAGTATAATTATAAAAATTTAAAAAAAAAATAAATCGTAAAATATTTATTAGTTTTCGTACTGAATTTAATACATTATTAAATAACAATTAAAAAAACAATTAAATATAAAATAAAACTTAAATTTTTAGTTACAAATATAATGAGTTTTTAAATAATTAAAATAGGTTACCACCAAATCGTCCACCAACTGCATAAGTTCATCATAAAGTTTTTTATCTTCATCGCTCTGTTTTTCGGCAATTAAAAATATTAATTAAAATTTTTTATGATAAAAAATAGTATATTCAGAAAAATTGTTTTATTTACCAGTTCTGAATCTTTTTTTAAAGCAGAAAACTTTCTTTTTGGCATTTTCGGGTCAATAAATTATTAAAAACTAACCTTTATGTTTTTGTTATAATTTTTAATGATAAAAAAATGAGAATCAATAAATACAAACTTTTTAATTTTTGATGATTTTGTTTTAAAATTTTGATTGTTATTTTTTAAGAATTCAAAATAATTTTAAAATATTTGAAAAAAAAAAAGATTTTCAATTAATAAAAAATTAATAAAATTTTTTATCCAAGGGACTGTAAGTGATTTTGGTGAGGTATGCATTTGCATCATAAATTATTTTATTTAAAATGTGCAAAAAAGTATTTCCGTCAGTGTATAAAGCCCAAAATCACGAACGGAGTTGAAAAAAATAGTTTCTGACAGTGTACCACAAAATTTAAAAATTGCGTATTTTGTTGAAAATTCAATGAATCTTGAAAAACTTTTTCCAGATTCATTGAAGTTTTGGCAATGAATAAAAGTAATAAATCAAATAAAAAGAAATCGTAAAGACAGTCATTTAATGAAGATGAAGATAACAATATTCTACCATTAATAAAAGTTACTCGTATAATTATCAAATTAAAATTCTTGTATCAATGTTGATATTTATAAAAAATGTGTATTTCAATATTCTACCCGACGAATTGTCCTGAGATCTCTAGAGATCTCTAAATTGGGGAGATCTCTGGAGATCTCTAAACTTGTTTTTAATTATTTCAAATGATTGAAGCTTATTATGCTAAAAATGCTTATAAATAGCTCCAACAAGCCTACATTATTCATAATACATGTAAAAAAAAATTCAAGCTGCATTTATACATAGCTAAACCATCAAAATTTGCCTTTTAATCAAATGAAAATCTGTAAAAATATTATTTTTTTCTATAATTATTACGAAAATTGAAGCTGAACTTAGGTTTCTGACAAAAGATTTTTAAAAAGTGAATTACTATTAATATGATTAATAAAACTTGTATATTTTGTAGCTCAAAAAGCACTCTATTCCAATAAAATCATAAATTGCTTATGGAGAAATTGAAGAAATTTCAAAGATTTAAATCATTTCAACTATTTGGAGATATTATTCAGAATTGAAGAATCCTTTTTCATTTAATAGACAAATAATTTATCATAATTATATACCTTCAGTTTTCTTGAAAGAACCTACTGAATCTCGAGCCAAGTGCCCCAACTTTACATGAGAAGGGGATTCTTAGACAAATATTTTAAATTTTGCTGTAACTTTACTTTTCCACCAAATAACTTCCTGAGTCTTATTTTTCTGATCACAAAAATAAACATCTAAGAAAACGCAAAAGATAACCTAATGTTGCTTATTATGGGCAACTTGGTCATCTTAGGTAAAAACTGATATCATACTTGCGTTCAACGACCCGCAAAACGTAAGTAATTAATAAAAATGTTTAATAACCACAAAAAATAACCTAAAACTTCTCATTGTGCTAACTGGACCATTTTCGATTAAAATGGATTTCATATAACAGAACTACATATCTTAACTATTTTCAAGATTCAAGTTATAACTTTTTAAAGATAGTGATTTTTGATATTTTATAAAATATTTCAATTGGGATTCTAAGCTTTAATCGCGAAATCTCACAAAATTTGGGTCATTCTTTACTTTTCTGGGTATATGCGAAAAATTCTAATTTTAGCAGTAATTTAAACATTTGGTAAAAAATTGTATTTTAATTTTTTTACTATCCCTGATAGATCATTTTTGATATTGTAAAGAGGCCGGTTTTCGGAAATTTCGACAAAATAACACGCTACTTTGTTCATTTTTTATTTTATAGTAATTTAAGTTAGAAAGACAGTTATGATAAAAGTTAGCATTAATAAAAATAACAAATTTTGTTTATATATGATATTAAACGCTTTAAATGTTTATTCGCAATATTTCATTAACTCGTTTGTGATCAGAAAAATAAGACTCAGGAAGTTATTTGGTGGAAAAGTAAAGTTACAGCAAAATTTAAAATATTTGTCTAAGAATCCCCTTCTCATGTAAAGTTGGGGCACTTGGCTCGAGATTCAGTAGGTTCTTTCAAGAAAACTGAAGGTATATAATTATGATAAATTATTTGTCTATTAAATGAAAAAGGATTCTTCAATTCTGAATAATATCTCCAAACAGTTAAAATGATTTAAATCTTTGAAATTTCTTCAATTTCTCCATAAGCAATTTATGATTTTATTGACATAGAGTGCTTTTTGAGCTACAAAATATACAAGTTTTATTAATCATATTAATAGTAATTCACTTTTTAAAAATCTTTTGTCAGAAACCTAAGTTTAGCTTCAATTTTCGTAATAATTATAGAAAAAAATATAAATTTAAAAAATCTCTGAATGTAATTTTATAAAATTAATAGAATAAAAATGCCAGCTGTATTTAAATTAGAGAGAGAAAACAAAACTTCTTCTTTCTAACGGTATACAAAAGCAAGCATTTTTAGTCGTTTTAGGAACATGTGCAAGGCAAGTACTTACACAAATTTCAAAAAAAAATAATTTTATATTTTTAATATTTTTTGTTTTTTAAATAATTAAACGGTGTCTAGATAAGGTGTATTAGGAGTCTACTGACGAGCCAACCTAATACACTATGGCGAAACACTGTTACGTGACTATTAGTTGAAAATTAACCAATTTATTGGTTAAATTAATAAAAATATTACAAAAAAATAATATTTTTACAGATTTTCATTTGATTAAAAGGCAAATTTTGATGGTTTAGCTATGTATAAATACAGCTTGAATTTTTTTTTACATGTATTATGAATAATGTAGGCTTGTTGGAGCAATTTATAAGCATTTTTAGCATAATAAGCTTCAATCATTTGAAATAATTAAAAACAAGTTTAGAGATCTCCAGAGATCTCCCCAATTTAGAGATCTCTAGAGATCTCTGGAGATCTCCGGAGATCTCTGGAGATCTCTAGAGATCTCAGGACAATTCGTCGGGTATTTTCTAATTTACACTATAAAAATAGTTTTTGCTATAAATAAATAAATACAGTATTTTGATTTACATCATAAAAATTTCTGCACTATCTTGTGGCGTTGTAATACCATTTAATTTATCTTGTATTTCTTTTAAACTTTTTCCTTTAGTTTCTGGTAAAATAAATATATTAAATAATAAACTTATTATTGAACATATTGAAAATAACCAAAATGCTGTATGTGAACCATATGCTATTACAACATTGCTGAAATATTTTGAGAATACAAATACTAAACCCCAAACAATACAAACAGTGATACTTGCTGCTTTTGCTTTAACTTCGGCTGAAAACATTTCACCCATTAATGTCCATGGTATTGGCCCCCATCCAAAATTATAGAAACTTATAAATATCATAAGTGATACTATAGGTAACCAACTTATTTCTCTTACGTCGTAATGCACTGATTCTTTTAAGTAAAAGTATAAACCTAATACACCCTGTAATAAAAAAATAGTTTTATTATTCATTTTTTGAGAGTGAGCTCTAAATTATTTTCTAAGTTCTAATTATAGAAAGATTTAATCAGATTGCAATATCACGAGTGACTTTAACTAATTATGTTTTGGCTTCTTTTGAATATTGATAATACGTCTTCACTTTTTAATGAATTTTCAATTTTCGCAAAAAACTGATAATTAAGGCGCCAGCAATGTTAAATGCATCCAAAAATTTTAAGTGCTGCAGTACGGATACAACCATGAAATTGTTATTATTTTTGGTTGCTACAGGCGATTTTGAAGGTTTCATAAATTTTTCGAGGGCGAGTTTTGCGTAATTGCCGAAAATAGGCCTAAATTTGGCAAACTTATAAAATATTGCTTATTAATCCAAATTTCGGTACACATTTAAGATTTCCCCACCACTTGAGAGGTACGGTAGCAGTGAGACAACAGCCCGCTGTTTAGTAAAATAAGTTCTTTAATTGGTGAAAGCTCAGGTTTGAAGGGTGTATAAGTACAAATACCCTAATTTTTATGTTTTTTGACCCCCTGCGCCCATTTGAAAGCTCCAATACCCGAATAAAATTTACTTTAAATTTTTTATTCTAAATTACTTAAAATGCAAGATTTTGAAGTTCCCATACTTGTTCTTATCGATAAATTTTTTCGTACGCTGAACCCCAGATCTACATGAGCTTTTAAAGATACCTACAGTAAATATAATATGAAAACGAAAATTATATTTTTATTTAGTTTTTTGTTGAAAATAATTTCTTTCATTATAGTATAATAAATCGTGTCAAAGCATGAAAAATTTTAAAATTAGAAAATTATTTTTTTGATTAAATTAAAAATAGAAAACTTTACCGTAGAAACTATAGTGCCAATTCCAGATGTAATTAAAAGTGAACGTCTACCTAATCTATCAACAACTATTGGAGTCATACATGATGCAATTAATTGAACAATTCCAATTATAATTGTACAAATTGCAGGATCAATTGTTGTACCACTACTTTTAAATATACCTTCTGTGTAAAAAAGTACTGCAGAAATACCTGTAAATTGTTGAAATGTTAAAACTGTGCAAGTGTATAACAAAGCCTTGTAATTGGCCTTCACAGTAAATAGATCTGAAAATTTTGTTGTATTTCTAAAAGCCTTATCTATTGAAACCTACAAAATAATAATATTTTTTTTTCAAATTACATAATATATTTTAAAAATATAAAAATCAAAAGCGATTTTTTTATGTTACAATTTATGTACTCATTAAAGGTACTCTAAATTTACTATTATACACAAATTTTAAAATAATTAATAAAAAACAGTTTTTTTGTCTAAGTCAAAAATCGCTTTTCATAAACCTAAAATGAAAACAAAAATGATTACTTCCAATTCTTCTAATTCTCTTTGCACAGATACATCAGATTTCCCCCTAAATTTAATTAAAGCTTCCAGAGCTTCAATTTTATTACCTTTGGAAAGTAAATAATGAGGAGATTCAGGCATAAATATAAAGCAAATAAAGAAAATTATTGGTAAACAAGTACAAAGCATCCAAAATAGTGTATAAGATACAAATGGACCAATACAATAAGAATACAATACTCCTAGATTAAAAAATAGTTGCAAAAATGATCCTAAAACACCTCTAATTTCAGTCTGTAAAATAAATTGAATTTTTTTATAATATCTTATCATTAATATTTCATGTTTCATTTAAATTAAAATCTTATCGTCAAATTCGCATGCATTATAAATCAAGAAAACGTATAGATAGTTTTAAAAATAATAACTTTTTCATAATTAAAGGAAATGAAAAATTTGATTAATATCATTATAAATAAGGTGAGATTTAAATTAACTTTACTTATTAAAAGTTAGCTTATTTAGGGAACCAAATTACACTAAATAGCTATGAAGGAGTTTTTTATGTTTATAAAAATTTCTAAGTATTTTCTGTTTTTGCTGAGTTTTCATAGCTTAAAACCACTAGTTGATATATTAAATAATTGTGTGATTATCAAGCAAATATAACGCTGTCACCTTGCAATTTTGTCGTAAACTTTCCATTTTGTCCTTTTTTAAACATGTAACATGTTCATAGGAAGAGGTACCCGGAAAAGTCTCTTGTAGTGTGAAGGGTGAAAAATTGAAATTTTTAGCAGGGAGGTGGAGGTAAAATGGGTTTAGAATATTTTTGTTTCAGGGACTTAGAATATTTAAAAATTATAGATTTAGCATAATTTCAGTTTAGGGACTTGGGAAAAACTTTTGCTATCTTATAAGTGAATAAATCAAACACCCATTTTAGGCCTGAAAAGGACCAATTTTTAAATCGCTGATGGCTGATTCCATGTGAAACGTACGTTGACCTCCAGATGGGGTCTTCCGATTGGGCTGTAACTTTGCACAAGTGATTATATATATAAAATGTCCTCACTCCCCAAATTTTACATCGTAAAATCGTTTCTAGCCACCTCAGTGAATTTTTGAAAATTGGGACCCAAAGCTCTCAGCCACCAACTTTTGCTTCATTATATAAAAGCATGAAGAAATGTTAAAAATATTATTAGAGAAACGGTTTCGATCGAAAATTTCCCTGGCTATCCGAATTTTTAAACCGTTTTTTAAAATTTTCACGTGGAAACCCGGAAAATTGGAAAATGTGAGCCGTACCGGATGTAGCTCATAACTCAAAACCCGTCACTTCAAATAACTTCAAACTGGGAGTGGAGACTGAGTATTCCATATACTTTCACCTGATATTAATATGGGTATGGGTATTTTCACATACGGAAAATTTGTAACGATAATTAGTGAAATTTTCCGATTTTGAAAATGCAAATTTAGCGAAAAAAGCTATATTTATATGCAAATTTAGGCAGAACCGATTTCATATGTAAAATGTATCATAAAATAAATTATTTTTTAATGCCTTTAAACCTTTTCTATTGATAAATATAGTCAATTCTATAGTCGGGGCTGAGGAGTAAAAAAAAAGGCCAAACCTCTAAAAAGCACGACGATGATTGAATTCAGATTTTACCTATGGGAATCTCTTAAGACGATAATAAAGAACAAAGGCTACAACGAATAATTTTGCGGAAATGAAAATTGGGTGAAAACACCCCCAATTTCCCCCCCCCCCCTTAAGCCCTAAAATTTAAATTGATCTTTTTTGCAATTTTAATGACCCCTAGTAGGTATTTTTGGTCGCTGAAGCTGAAAATGAAGTCCAAAATTGTTTTTAAGGGGTGTGCACCCTTATTTTAACCCTTTTCTACCCTTAAAATAAGCAATTTTTTATAAAACGTTTTTTTTTTTATTTTTACGACCCCTAGTAGGTATTTTTGGTCGCTGAAGCTGAAAATGAAGTCCAAAATTGTTTTTAAGGGGTGTGCACCCTTATTTAAACCCTTTTCTACCCTTAAAATAAGCAATTTTTTATAAAACGTTTTTTTTTTTATTTTTACGACCCCTAGTAGGTATTTTTGGTCGCTGAAGCTGAAAATGAAGTCCAAAATTGTTTTTAAGGGGTGTGCACCCTTATTTTAACCCTTTTCTACCCTTAAAATAAGCAATTTTTTATAAAATGTTTTTTTTTTTATTTTTACGACCCCTAGTAGGTATTTTTGGTCGCTGAAGCTGAAAATGAAGTCCAAAATTGTTTTGAAGGGGTGTGCACCCTTATTTTAACCCTTTTCTACCCTTAAAATAAGCAATTTTTTATAAAACGTTTTTATTTTATTTTTACGGCCCCTAGTAGGTATTTTTGGTCGCTGATTCTGAAAATGAAGTCCAAAATTGTTTTTAAGGGGTGTGCACCCTTATTTTAACCTTTTTCTACCCTTAAAGTAAGCAATTTTTTATAAAACGTTTTTATTTTATTTTGATGGCCTCTTTTTGGCCGCTAAAGCTAAATAGGATGTTAAATAAAATATTTTATTTTTAAAAAGCGAAGTTCCCTATTTTCTCCCTTCAACAATTTAAAAAAAAAAAAGTAACAAATAAAAACTCATATTTACAACTTTTTTTCAATCAATTTTTTTTAACAGCCTGTATTGATGAACACTCCCCTAAAAATAGTATAATGCTTTTGTATGAGATGCGCAGCAGATCCAATGCGCAAGTTTTAGACAGAGGCATGAGATGAAGGATGAAAATAATAGCAACAATTTTGGACTTCATTTTCAGCTTCAGCGACCAAAAATACCTACTAGGGGTCGTAAAAATAAAAAAAAAAACGTTTTATAAAAAATTGCTTATTTTAAGGGTAGAAAAGGGTTTAAATAAGGGTGCACACCCCTTAAAAACAATTTTGGACTTCATTTTCAGCTTCAGCGACCAAAAATACCTACTAGGGGTCGTAAAAATAAAAAAAAAAACGTTTTATAAAAAATTGCTTATTTTAAGGGTAGAAAAGGGTTAAAATAAGGGTGCACACCCCTTAAAAACAATTTTGGACTTCATTTTCAGCTTCAGCGACCAAAAATACCTACTAGGGGTCATTAAAATTGCAAAAAAGATCAATTTAAATTTTAGGGCTTAAGGGGGGGGGGGGGGGAAATTGGGGGTGTTTTCACCCAATTTTCATTTCCGCAAAATTATTCGTTGTAGCCTTTGTTCTTTATTATCGTCTTAAGAGATTCCCATAGGTAAAATCTGAATTCAATCATCGTCGTGGTTTTTATTTTTGAATTACGGATTAGACCCGACTACTACGAAATTAGACTTTTTATAAGAAGCTATTCAAGTAATTCTTAGTAAAAATGACCTAATACGAAAACAAATGTCAGGAATTTTGAAAAATCAAATTCGGGTGGATTTAGTATGTTAAAATATGACGCATTTCCAATTTTTATGGTTCTGGATTAAAAAATTTTTCAAAAACCAGCTGTTTTTTGAATTAAAAATATTTTCAAATTTTTAAAGAAAATCTGAGTAAATTTTCTATTTTAATTTGTTTACACTCTGAACAGAGCTCAAAATATTTACTGTGAATTCATTTTTATTGTGAATTCACAACTATTTTTCAGAAATTTACAACTATTTTTTGTAAATTATCAATTTTTCTTGCGAATTCACAAAAAAAAATCGAGAATTCTCGAATTTTTCGATAATATACTAAATTTAGTAAATTTACGATTTTTTTCGAATATTTACAAATTTTTTTGAAAATTTACTAATTTTTAGAAAATGTTCTAATTTTTTTGTTAATATAAGAAAGTTACTTTTTACAGTATACTTTTGTCAAAAATTATAATTTTTGCAGTGATTTGAAAATTGGTTATTTTGGGCTAAAAAAGGGCATTTCTTATATCACTGAGACAAAATGATTAAAAAATAATTACACAAAAAAATATTAGAAAGCGCAGCCTGATTGTTTTAAGCCCAGAGAGCCCATTACCCGAAAAGGAAGGAATTTTCACAATAAACCAATCCATAACTATTTAAGTTAAGTGTAATTTGGTTTTTCAATTTTTAACTTTTTAACTTAAGATTATACACTGAAAATCTTTTTAGCTTTCTGACAAATTGTATTAAGTCGTTACTTTACTGATTATTTGTTGATTTTAAAGCCGAATTTTGGGGAGCATTGGCCCAAAATAAATGTCTATTTGCCTTAAATAATCATTTGCTTTTGTTTTTACTTTTTTTATAACCTAAAATTCAAAAAAATTTTCAAAATAAATATAAACAATTAATCGTGAACCTAATTTCGTGTTATAGAGTTCTCAAATTTGGGGGTATACGCCCCGAAAAATTTGTAGAGAAGTAAACTAAGGATTTGGAGCTTTGACGCACTATCCAAGTGATCAGAAAGCCAAAAAGAATTTCAGTGTAGTATATTTGCATGAATATTTTTAACACCTTCTGTTGTTACCTGCGCTATTTCTCCGCAATACATTGGCACAATTGTAAAAGTAATAGCTGTAGGAATACCAAAAAGAAATCTAGCTATGTAAAGTAACTCAATTCTATTAGCTCTTGCAATTAAAGACCAACCAATGAGATATGGAATTAAAGTTAGTAACAGTGTTTTTTTTCTACCAAACCTGTAATTATTTTGAAAGTAGTCAATATAATATTAAATTTATGCAAGGGTTATTCACTTTTCTCCAAGATATCCTGAAAATACGCTTCCACATATTGCGCCTATAGCAACGAGAGACCCAACCCACGAACCTTCTTCATCACTAATTGGTCGACCTAATGGGTTATCAGCTGAAACTGGATCCTGCTTTAGTTTTACAATAGACGAACTGCTCCATCCTATTATTGCTCCACTCGCAACAGCACATATGTTAACTAAAATAATTTTATTTAATTTGTTCTCCTATTACTGACAAAAACTGATTAGCTATTAATAAATTTATTAAAAAGAATTTCACCTGTGATTGCAGCTAAATACTGTAATGTTTTGGAGCCTTCTTTCATTTTTAAAATTAATTTTTTTTTTACTACTATATCTATTACTGCACATGAATTTTTTATAATTAAATGCTATCTTCGAGAATTAATATTTGAATGACATCTGACATGCAATATTTCTAAAGATAAAATTTTACGTACGAAGAAACTGAAAAATTAAATTTGTTATTAAAATCTGAAATTAAAAAAAAAATACAAAATTTTTTCCAACTGTACACTGTAAAAATTCTTGCTTCCGAGAAACTAACTGACATGATACACTGAAAAAGAATCCGCTTGCCACAAGCGGATTTCCGTTTGCGGCAAGCGGGATTTCGCTTGTTGCTACTAGATTTTTTTTTCATGTTCAAAGGATTGTTAATGGCTTGAAACGCAAAGAAAATTATTAAATTATTTTTGTCAGAAAAAGATAATTTTATTTTTCACTTTTAAGTAACTTTCAAGTGATTTGCAATCGTTTGAAAGATTAAAAAAATCACTTGCCGCTAGTAAAATTTTTTTAAAAGAAATTTATATAAGCATATACGTATATTAGAGTGGACCTAAAATTTGAGTTTTATGAAAAACTTTGCTCCCTGGGTTTTTTCGTGAACTTTTGTTCATAAAAAGTCCCCAGCTCCAAGGATTTCGCTTTTGCTGTTCAAAAATGCGTGCATGTAAGTACCTCAATTTTCCCATTTAAATAACATGTTTCAAAAATTGTTTTTTTTTTAATTTCTTCTATACTTATTCTGAAGTTTTTCAATACTTCAAATATTTTTTCAGTTTTTTTAAATATTTTCTGATCTTAGTTCTCTAAATAACATGTTTACGTCAAAAAAAGTAAAATTAATATTCTCTTAAAAATTAAATTATTTAAAAAAAAAAGAGTTTGAAAATTGGGGCTTGATTTTCTACAACCCTTCGTTACAAAAATATCAGAAACCTTATTTTTTTTAAGACTTATTTTTGCTTCTTTACTTATTTTTTTAAATACTTGTACAATTCTTTAATTAATTAAGTTTTAATAAAGTGAAAAACTTACCATTTTTCAATATAAATCATATTTTATATTTCCTCACAGAGCACTGAACTATTTCTTCAAAAATTTTATCAGAAGATGTTACATGATATAGCAATAATAAGCCATCTGATATGGTCTTAAAAATTGATAATCTGCCTATTGAAAATGAAAAAACTAATTATTTGATTTTTAATGTTTTCTTTTGAAAATATATGATTCAAATGTATACTTTAATACTCAGCAAAATTATATTTTATGCGTTTAAAAACAAGATTATTTTCTAAGTTTCAAAATATTTTCATGAAAAACTTTTGCTTGATCTCATTTGTACATGAACTTGACCTCGGCTTGCAGTAACGTTTATTTACATATATAAAATAAAATGTTGCTTATCAACGTATTCTATAATATAAAACAGGAAAAATTATACAATGTTTTATCTATTATTTAGAAATGTGAATGAAATATAAAAATACAGAATTATACAATATTTGATCTATTATTTGATAATATGATTGAAATGAAAATTTATTAAAATTTATAATATTTATATTAAAAATCCTTTGATTACTTAAATTACTTTGTATGTTAAATAAGCTAATTGTTACTTATATCATTTAATGATAAATATCGAATGTTAGTTTAATGATAAATATCCAATGAAAGCTGAAATCAATCAAACTTATAGCATGATGTTAAAATCAATTTTTAGCAAACAATCTTATCTTTGAATAGTTCTTAATTGTTGAGCGGAACATTTTCATAAAGAAAGATTAAAAAATGTGTACCTATATGTAAAACTTTTGCCTATATCCAAAAACGCGTGCCTGTAAGCACCTCAATTTTCCCATTTAAATAACATGGGAATTTTGAATTTTCAGCTTTCTAATTTTTTACAAAGCTTGCAGAATGTTTTGAAAGGTTTCTAATCGATGGAAAGTACTATTTTAATGTATAAAAAACGATACCCAACCTCAAGTAGCCCAAAAAAATATTTTTAAAACGATTTTTTCGGTAATAAACGTAAAAAAATGCTCCATTTGAATTACATGAAGCCATCTTATAAAATACTAGTTAATTTGAAAAGAAGAGCTTATATTGTTCTAAACTTCTAACCTCTACTACTTCAGTCAAACCGCGGTTTAGGGTGTATTTTCACTAGCCATCATGAGGTTATATAGCATATAGTAGACCTATAGTAGGTCTACTATATGTTTTTTGGGTCGATAATTCCGAAAATCGGAGTCTTATAGCTGAGATTACGCCCTTAAATTTTAAAAACTACCCTTGAAACGGTATATTTTTGGTTCTGATGATCTAGATTTAGCCAAGAATTGGTCCTTATGAGTTTTTGGGTCACTGATCAAGAATTCGGGGGACTTTTTTATGAAAAATGAATATTTCACCCTTTAATTAGCAAAAATTACCCCTAAATGAGGGTGTTTTTACTATTACCTCGCTTTGAGCGACCAGGTTAGGTCAGTACGTGTTTCTTGGATCGCTGATAAAAAATTTGGGCGATTATTTTGTGAATAATTAATATATCATCCTTAAATTAGCAAAAACAATCTCCAAAAGGGGTTAAAATAGCTAACTTTGAATGCCTCAATTTGGATCATATGGGTTTTTTGGGTCGCTGATCAAAAAACCCGTATGCACCTAATCTAGTCGCTCAAACCCCAAAAATTGGACACCCCTTTTAGGGCGGGTTATATTTATATAGTATCTAATTTTTTTTTATGGGCGTACTAGTTTTAGAAATATCGTTTATAGTCAAATTTTGGTTTTGATACTTAAATTCAAAATTTTTCACATAAAAAAATTAAAAAAACACCATCATTTTTTTCCTTTTTGGACGTAGTATTTAATTTTTTTCTATAAAAGTACTAATATCTAGAATTATCGTTTATACCTGATATCTTCGATTTTTCTCAGATCAAGCACTTAGAAGTTTTTCATCCCAAGGAATTTATCGGTATATGGGTCTCAATTTCGTGAATATTCGTTTCTGCGAGTTTTCTAAATTAAGCTATCTCATACATGGTAGTTGGTCGAGTTTTCGTTAATTTTCTATGTATTTGTATAAGACATATGTTTTTTTCTTTTTTACTATCCCACTTGAAAAGAGTTTTTTTGTTATATGCTATTAATACCTTTTTTTATTGCTTTAATAGTTTTATTATAATTTTTTTTAAATGTGTGTTTCTGTTTAATTTATATAGTACCTATAGTAAAAATTTAAGTGAATAAAAAAAACGCAGTTAATTAATTAAAATTTAAAAAGTACTTATAAAAATGCATTCGCGTTTATTATTGATAAATTTTTAATGCTAACGAGGAAAACAAAACTTTATTTTTAAAAATCAGCCAAATTTTTGCATAATAAAAAAATATTTTAAACTTAATAAAAAATAAATTTATTTTATAAATTTATTTTAAAAATAGAATTCGTTTTGCAATTATAATAAAAAAAGGAAATTCAAATACTGGTGTACCAAAAATTAAAAAAACATAACCCGAGCGTAGTCTGGTCTACTGGTATTGTATTTAAACTTATTTGAAGCAAATAAATGTGACTTAACCCAATCGTAGATATATTACCCGAGCGGAGCTTTATCTTCCTAGTACTGAGTAGCAAACTGAGTAGTTAAAAAATACAACAAAGCTTTCAAATGCATAAATATAGAGTGCGCATCCATAAAAGGTTGGAAGCTTAAAAAAAGCTGAAATAGAGGGACAGACTTATATGTGAAAATAAGCTGAGAGGACTGCGTGAAAATTTATTTTGAGGAAAAAAATATATTTTTGAGACCTAAATAAGTCATATTTCTTAGATTCACAAAAAAAATAGAATATTTTCGAAAAATTAGTCAATATTTGAAAAAAGTCGTAAATTTACTAAATTTATTATATTAGCTAAAAATTTGAGTATTTCCGATATTTTTTTTGTAAATTCACGAGAAAAATTGATAATTTACAATTTTTTTTCGAAAATTTACAAGAAAAATTCGTGAATTATCAAATTTATTGTTAGTATACTAAATTTAGTAAATTTACGAATATTTTTGAAAATTCACTAATTTTTTGAAAATATTCTATTTTTTTTGTGAATCTAAGAAAGTTACTTTTTACAGTGTATGCATTCTAGAGTAAAATTTAAATTCAAATTTTAAGCAAAATATTAACACTTAGTATTAAGCTTACCCAAAATTAAGCTTAATCTTTTAGGAGAAAGAGTTAAATTTGAATAAAAACTTAAACAATATTAATGTAAGTGTCAATAATTATACGCTTACAAGTTGGGAAAATTTTGTTGATATATAAAAAAAAAAACAAAAAAAATTGAAAAAACATTATTATATAGTTAAAGAACTATATAAGAACGCGTAGCGGCCAGGAAATCGTTCTTTCGTGGCTACTGTACAGAAATAGTATATTTTTACCCATGGCCACAAAAGTAAAGAATGGCCCAAATTGCACGTAAATTACCGTCCGAGGCGAAGCCGAGGATGGTAAACTGCGATTTTTTTATATATCACCAAGGACAAAACATAATTTTTCTTGCTCAGTGTCGGGAAAATGCGTTTTTTCGAATAGCGCAGCGGCCAGAAAACACGCACTTTCTGGACACTAACAAGAAAAAAATTTTTTTGCCAGAAAAAGATAATTTTATTTTTCATTAATAATTAATTTTCATTAAATTTCAAAATTAATGTTTCTGTTGACTTCTTTTAGAACTTTCATATAAGTAAGGAACAATTTTCCATCTGCTCCGGGAAAAATCCTCTTTTCCTTTCGGCAAGCGGATTTCTCTAAAGAAAATTTTAACCCAAGGGTAATTCCACAGCTAAATCCCTGTTTGGGCGGGACCAAGTCTTGAAAATTATTTTTTTTATCTCTCACTCGAAAATATGTCCCAAAATTAGACGTCAGCTCAAATTTCAGCTATTTTAAATGATTTTTAAAGATTTTTCCTGAGTGGGGCATTTTAAATGTAAATTATAGTACTTAGCCATCTTTTTTTAAAAGTATCGTAAATTTCACAAAAAAACTCTAAAGCTTGGCCCTCTAAACAACCATAATGATGGGTGAGGTGATGAATAAGGTCACTTGGGTGGTCTTAGTTAAAAACATTTTTTATATTAATCTTTGGTTTCACCGTCCCAAAAAATATAAGAATACACTTTGACTTTTAATTTTCCTAAGAAAAATATTTTTAACCCGTTTGGGGAGATTTGAATGGGGTCACTGGGACTATCTAAATGGCCAAACGTTGTTTGAAAACATTTTTTATATCCATCTTTGGTATCAGCATCCCAAAAAACATGAGTATATAGTTCAATTTTCATTTTTCGAAAAGAAAAAATGTTTCTCACCTTTAGGGGGCATATGGGGGCGCTGGGGGAGGATTGGGTAGTTTTATTTCATTTCTATTCATCCCCTCGCCCATCATTAGGGTTGTTTAGAGGGCCAAGCATTAGTTAAAAACATTTTTTATATTCATGTTTGTTTTTAGCGTCTCAAAAAACATAAGAATACACATTGAGTTTTAATTTTTCTGATAAAAATATTTTTAACCCATTTGCGGGTTTTTATGGGGGTACTGGGGTGGTCTAGAGGTCCAAGCATTGGTTAAACGCATCTTTTATATTCATTTTTGATTTCATCGTCCCAAAAAATATAAGAATTCACTTTGACTAATAATTGAATTTGAATAATAATTTGAATAATAATTTTCCTATAAGAAAAATATTTTTAACCCGTTTGGAAAAAATTTTTCACACCTTTGGGGGGATATGAATGGGGGCACTGGGGCTATCTAAAGGGCCAAACGTTGGTTGAAAACATTTTTTATATCCATCTTTCGTATCAGCATCCCAAAAAATATGAGTATATAGTTCAATTTTCATTTTTCGAAAACAGGCAGTCTACCCTCTGTTACATGACTTTTTTTTGTGTACCTGTGTTATCAAATTTACGCATTTTCAAAATTTATGAATTTGAAAGAAATACAATTTAAATTAAAATTTGGAAAAACACATCTGGGAGAATTCACCACATGAAAGTTCTCATTTTTTTTGACACTTTAAAAAAAAAAAAATTTTTTCATCCCATTATGAGCTGAGAAATCGCTGTTGAATAAAAAAACAAATTCGAAATTTGCCCCGAATCGATACAGAATGGATAAAATTCGACTCAAAATTCGGATTCCCCGAAAAATTTCCGATCGAAAACCTACTTTTTTTTTTAGAGTTTTTTTGTGAAATTTACGGTACTTTTAAAAAAAGATGGCTGAGTACTATAATTTACATTTAAAATGCCCCACTCAGGAAAAGTCTTTAACCCTCGTAGGTCAGTGTGGGTCAAAATGACCCCAGACTTTTTTTTACGTAGGTTATATAAAAAAGGAATATTTAAAATAAAAAAGGTTTCCAAAATACCAGAATTGATCTAGAAAGCCCAAAGATTATTCTAAAAAAAAAAATAATTAAAAAAAACTGATGGGGTCAAAAAAACCTCATGTGTCTAAAAAATGACCTAAACCATGTGTGACCTTTAAGGGTTAAAAACCATTGAAAATAGCTGAAATTTGAGCTGACGTCTAATTTTGGGACATATTTTCGAGTGAGACATAAAAAAAATAATTTTCAAGGCTTGGCCCCGCCCAACTTGGGATTTAGCTGTGGAATTACACAAATACCAGTTTTAGAAAATTAGGTAAGTTTAAAATAATTTTTTTTAATAAAAAAATAATCTTTAATTATTAGTTTCCTAATTAAAAAAAATATACTAGTGTATTGGTAGATAGACAAAAAAATCTGATTGCCGATACCGGAAGTCCGGTTGTGGAGGCCGAAATTTTTTTGTCTATTAAATGATTGCCAATGATATAAGACGTATTAAAAGTTAAAAAAGGAATAGGTACTTTCTTTTTTTGGTCAAATACTTTTTTTTATAGCCCCATCATACCGCAGGGCTGGTATTTTAAATAAGTAAAAATCTTCTTTATTTTAATTTAACTGTACAGGTGTGCTACTAGGGTAATTCCTTGGATAAATAACAATAAAAACAATTTTTTTTTTAATGGCACAAATTAAGTTTTGAAAAAAATTAAATTCATAAATTTAGGTATCAGATTTAAAAATTAAAATGAATTTGATGAGTTTTGAGAAATTAAAAAAAATAATTTATTTGAAAAAATAGTATTTTATGAAACAATTAATAAAGTTCGGACTGTAATCGCATGCGGTAATTTTGGTGAAATATACATATGCATTTATATCATGAATTTAATTTAAATCAAATAATTTTAATTGAAAAGTGCCATAAAGTCCAATCAGTGCGTAAAGTTCGACTTTACTAACGAAGTTAAATAAAAAGTATTTATTCAGAGAAACATATACTTGAAGACAAAAATCAGATTTTTAGTATTTGCGAATCATTAAATCTGCTTGCAAACTAAAAAATAGAAAATTTTGTCTGTAACAAAGGTTGATCGTTTTTGAAGAATCTATAAGTCTGTAGAAGTCATATAATTGAGCATTTACCTGTTTTAGTTTTTTGAGAAATCCAAATTTTACCTGTTCTGATTTTATAAAATTTTGGATATAATTCAAATAGGTAATAATTTTATTCAGACACAACTATAATGGATAAATGAATTATTAAAGAATAATTTACAATCTCAAAGCACATTATCAAAAAAATTTTCTTTTAAATTTGTATTTTGTAAATTACCGCCAAATTTTCTCAGTCATAAAATTATATGAGAGTGACAATTGGTATGATTTAAAGCAATTCATTTCAATAATTACCTATATAATTGAATAATAATTATTATTGAAATGAATTTTCGTACATAAAAAATTTTTTCTGACCCTAAAAAATGTTTGATTATGTTGCCACTTGGCGCGTATAAAAACAAAAAACGGTGGGAACTTTTTAGATTTCACAGGTGGTATAATTGTTAAACCCTTTATGTTTAGTAGATAGCCTATCTAGGTTAAAAAACTCTTTCCTTGCACTGCAAGGCTAAAATAAAATGTTCTTATAATATAAATATAAGTGAGAGAGAGCAGTGACATTTTATTTTGAGATAAATTTTTTTTTTTTGTGAAATGTGTGATGTAACAAATCAAAATAAATGTCTTATTCATCACGAAAATCTAAATTTTTGAAAATTATTAAATAATTTGCCAAATAACCAAGCTTTTCAACATTACACTATAATGCTATGTTGCTAAGGACTGTTAATAGAATCTGTGTTTTTTAGTTTGATAATATAAAACACTTGTTTGAGTGATCATCTCAAAGTCTTCTTCATCGTAAAGAAACAAAAAAAAAAAAAAAAAAAAAAATGCGCATTTTTAATCATTTTAAGTAATCAATCACCTGTTGTATTTTTTAAAAAATAAGATATAGAAAAAAAGTTCATAATGTTTTCAAATATTTTAAATACAAAATATACTACTTTCCGGTTTTTGGATAACAAATGCTACAAAATGCCATCTGAACAGATATTGCCTTATTATCCATTATCATATCCATAATGTTATGTTAAGGTATTTTGAATATGATTTTTATTTTATTGCTTAAATGTAATGAACAAATTTAAATTATAATTTTGTAAATTTCGACAGAATAAATTTTTAAGTTTTAAAAGAAGACTGCTAATTAAAGACTGATTCACTGATGTACGCAAAAGTAGATTTCATTTATAAACAGCATCAATGGGAAAGTGTTTTTCATGTTTTAAGGTGACTCTTCCAGCACCTGAAGTTAATCAAACAGCTGCTTCAGATCATAAAGATGGTAATCATTCAGAAGTATTTTTAAATTATTTCGAATATATACTTGCAAAAAGAAATTATCATAGTATTTTTTTAACAGATAAGATGGAGTTTCATACATTATTTTCACAAAATTCTCAGGGTATTTCTCTAGCTGGAATAGAATCTCACTTTAACGGAAATAGGAAATCATACGTAACAATGACTACTTTTAATGGTGGAGCTTCAGATAAGTGTAACGCCTTAACTAAAGTTTCAAATAGTTCACATTCAAACCAAGGAATTGGTTCTCGAGTGCCTCCTCCAGGAAAAGGCGGAACATATCTGGGATTAAGTGCTTCAACTGATTATAAATCTTCAAAAGAAGTATCCGACATGAAAATTAATTCTTTGTTTGACCAATATAAGGTATACAAATTTTTTTTATGAGATAAAAATTTTAATTTATTAAAAAACTAGTAAAAAAATTAACTTTACTCTAGGATCAGCATGAAGACATCATCCTTGCAGATGGAATAGAAAGGTTGTGTGAAGATCTCCAGTTAAGTCCGGATGATTTCCAAGTGCTAATTTTAGCTTGGAAATTAAGCGCCGAACAAATGTGTCAATTTAATAGAATAGAATTTTTATCAGGATTAAAAAATATGAAAGTAGACAGTATACGTGGCATTCAATTAAAATTACCAGAAATAGTTCAAGAACTTGAAAAAAATGGAGATTTATTTAAAGATTTATATCGATTTACATTTCGTTTTGGATTAGATGTAAATTCTGGCGAAAGGATATTACCAGCTGATATGGCAATTGTACTTTGGAAATTAGTATTCACCATTAGAGAACCTCCACTTCTTGGAAGGTGGCTTAAATTTCTTGAATGTTATCATGTGAGAGGGATTCCAAGAGATACATGGAATATGTTCCTAAATTTTGCTGAAAGTATTGGTAATGATCTTACAGCTTACGATGACACAGAAGCTTGGCCAAGTTTATTTGATGACTTTGTAGAATATGAAAATGATCAAATGAACCAAAATATTAAAAAAGATGATTACATTAAAGATACTTAAATTTAATAACTTTTTATTTTACTAACGTACATCTGTTAACATAACTCTATTATAAACTTTTTGGTAAATATTTCAATATTATTTTTTTAAATATTATATTAATACTCAAATATTAACGTATTTATATCAACCTAAAAAATTTTAATGATATATAGTTAATGACTTAACGTCAATAAAATATTAAATACAGGGTTCACTGCCAACACTTCCTATTTACCCCGATAAAACAGTATTGAATACACTTAAGTAATTATAATTTAAAAAAATTAATATTGTCTTATAAAAAGACCAAAAAGATTTGAAATTTTTTATTATTGTTGTCATTTTTAAAGTTTTTTTAAAAAATTCAATAATTTTATGAAAATATATTTTGAATTGTAAATTTGTATATATAAATATGTATAAAACTAATTTTTGATCAATGAATTATTATCCTATTTTACATTGTCATCATTTAAAATCAAGACAAATATAGAAATAGAGAACGAGGTAAGTTTAATAAATTTAGAAAAGTTTAGCCCAAATAAGTTTTCATATAAAAAGAGAAATAATTTAGGCTGATAATATTAAGTTAATATTAAAATTTAGGGCCAAAATATATTGCTTACTAAATTGAGTGATAATCATGTTTTTTGGATATTCGTTCTTTTTGTTTCGTGGATATTGGTTGTATTTATTTCTAGTATTAAATTCTTGGACTTATATGATGAACATATAATGTTTAAAATATTCAGGAAACTTGTTTATTATTCAATATATTATACTAGCATTGACCAGAAAATTTCTCATAAATGGGACATTTTTTCCTGGCCATGGGTTCTATACAATTTTTCTTTGTCAGAGGTCAAAAAATATATACATGGTTTCTGACCTCTGACAAGAGAAATTTTATTTTTTATCAACATTTAAAAAAAAATTCCATTTCATTAAATAGTTGATAAGCTTGAAGCTGCTTTTAATTATTTAATATAATTTAGTTAATATTTATAAAATTTATAATATACGGTAAAAAGTAATTGATAATAACAATTTCGAACAAATAAGTATTTGCCTTATATCATACTTTTACGTAAGTTTTAGCTTTCAAATAAAATTTGTTATTTTAAATTAAATTTTTCTGTACAAAAATGCAAATATAATTAAATGCTTAAAATTTATTAATAATTGTGAATGTCAAGTATAAAAAGAAATAAAATTTCTATATGTATTTATACTGTACTAAAAGATTTCACAAAAAAAAGTATTTAAAAGAAATTATTTTCATAATATATACATGCAAAAATTAAAATGCAAAAATTCATAGATTTACTTAGTCCATTAAAATTAAGGCGATAGGTAAATAGGACTATTAAATTTTCTATTTAAAGTAGTTCCAATTAATATAATTCTTAGTCTTAAAAAAGAAGACAAAATCAGTAACTTATTTAATAATTATAAAAATTAATTTAAAATTTTTTGAAATAATGATTTAAAGGATTTTTTTAGAAAGGGTGCTACCAAATACTGGCCTTAAATTTTGGATTTAAATATCATTCTCACTAATAAATGTAATACATTGTTAAAGAATGTAAAATTTAAATAACAATTTTAAGCCATCCGAATATTATGATGATAAATTCATTCTGTAAAAGCCAATTTTATCATATAAGTATAAAAATTTTTAATCTATTGTAACTAATTTTATATTTGATCTCACAAACAAAAACAAACACAAACAACTTGTAAATATTTATTTTCAGCGCTAACTTAAGGTTTTTGTTGATTAGATAATGTGAAAAAAAAAAACAATTAATATTATAATATTCATAAGTTGTGCAGGCACATAAGTTTATACTTGTAAAAAAGTAGTGTATTGATAAGATATTTTATTTTACTCAGTTTTCTTTCATTCTTACACATTTAAGAAACATTTTTTTTCCAATTTTAACTAATGTATTTGTAATTTTAAATTTTTTTAAATTTTCAAAATATAAAATCTAATTATAAATACTGATATTTTAATTAAATGCACTGATTTTATAACTTAGGCATAGAAAGTTACAATATTAAATATTTTTTGACCATTATGAATTTAAATAATTGTTACACACAGTGGGTTTAAACACTTGATAAACACTTCAAAACCTGAAGTTCTTTCTTGAAGACCTTTCTTGGAATGGTATTTACTATGAATTTAAAAATTGGTCATTTTGGGCCTTTTTAAGCTCTTCTAAAAATAGTTAATAGGATCCTGAACGATTTTAAAAACGATAATGGGGTTCCTGGATTATAGTAAATACCATTCCAAGAAAGAAACATGAAGTGTTAGAACTTTCAAGTTATCAAGCGTTCAAACCCACCGTGTACACAGTAAACTTGCTCTATTGGAATTTTGATAGTATTTCGAAGCATTGGCTTAAATTTTCAAACAGATGCTTAAATATAAAGCAAATCGTTTAAATCAAGTAAAGCAACCTATCATTGAAGACAAAAGTTAAAAAAATTTTAAGTTAGAAAAGACATATTTTACTAGAATTTTTAACAAGCATCGACACCGCTCTTAAACAACGCAACGTTTTAGTGGCGTCGATATTAAACTATAAAAGTGAAAAAAGTCCATGTTGCAAAAAAATATCTTTAGAATTTGCGAATGTAAAGTCCCAAATACAATTATATTGAGGTAAAAAAATTCTTAAAAGAAATTTATATACAAAAAAAGGATATTAAATACTTTCAAGCTTATTTTTTCATTTAATTAAAAAATAAGTTATAAATTAAAAAAGATAAATTTTAAGAATATATGACAAATTAATTTTTTTTATTTGATCATTGCAGTCCATGAAATATTAAAAATATTTTTGTAAAAACACGTTAGATTCCTCTTTTTCCGGGTCTTTTTTATAGTTATATCTCATATTTTAGAGGTGTTCTAATGTCAAAAACTAATTTGTTCTTAAGTAAGAAAGTATTATTTTCTGACCTGTACGGGCCATTTTTTTCATTTTTATATGTGAGAAAATCAACCCTCAAATCAGCCGAAATAAAATAAAAAAACAAAATTCTTTTTATGATGTAAATTCTAAAAGATTTTATTGAGTCCTATAATTTGAGAGGTTTGAAATCCCATAAATTTGTCAATTTTAGGAGCTGTATTCTATATCTATTTTAGAAACAAAAAACGCCTCTAAAATAAGAGCCAGATTTATAGAGAATATATAGGCCTGATAAATCCTGAAATAAATGGAAAATTTTAATTCTTTTGTCTCATGTTTGATAGAAATTTATTTTTTTTTGCTAATATCTTTATTTTATGTTCATAAAACATGATTTTAAAAACTTCTTATTATTTTTAATATTATTATTGATAAGTAATAAAAAAAAAAAATATATGTGATAAAAAATAATTTATTGTACAAAAATTAATGTATCTACAATGTAAGTTATATAGTTTTTTATAAATAAATTAATATAAATAAATCTAAATAAATTTAAGACTAGCCAAGCAAAAAGAAATTTAAAAAAATAATAATATTTATAAAAGAAATTTATAGAAACTATATAGGAAATTAATGCTAATTTTGTGCTAACTTGACCCAAGTTGGCCTTTATGGTTGATTTGCCATGGTTTTATTCAAAAGAAAATAAAGTTTGTCCAAGGGTTGAAAATAGATAATTGTTTAAATGTATGGTGTAAAATATTTTTTTCCAAAAGTGCAACTAAAAATTAGTACGCCCTTTAATCAATTTTTTGAGAGATTTCGAATGAGAATTTCTCAAAAATCTGGTTTTTTTTTCTTGTGATTCGTCTTAAAAGTTACGTGTTACCGTGTTTTTTTTGTTGATAAACATTTTTTTCAGGGGTATTTGCATTTTAAGTACTTAAAAATATAAAAAACGAATTTTCATTTAATTTTACGAAATTTCTGTCAATGAATGAAAAATTTGATTTGATTTTCGGATTCCTGAAGAAGTCTAAATAAAGACCCTCTTTTTGGAAAAATTTTGAGCATTTAAAATTATTTAATATCCTTAACTAATATTCTGCTCTCGATTCTGCTTTACTAATATTTTTTTACTCATTTAGGTTACAAAATCTAATTGTTTATGCCCAGCATTCCGCAATTTTTGTTTACAAATTTTTAAAAAAAATCCCGCTTTTTCAGAAATTCTCATTTGAAATTTCTCATTAGTTTTACAATTTTCCCGATTTCCTAGAGGTTTTTCTAAAAAACTGATGACAAGATCGTCATCAGCGGGTAATTCAACTAACCGTCATTTTAACTGACATAAATTTTTAGCTTTATTTAGAGCGTAGAAAAATTGTAGTCGAAAAGTTTTTTTAAATTTCAGTCTTGAAATTGAGAATTTTTAAAAATCGAAAAATACCTGCCATTTCGAAACCTTGGAACCAAAAAACTGAAAATGTGGTATGATATCATAATTTTACATGCTGAACCCAGTTTAATCATCTTTTTTGAAATTCTAGACTTTCACTCATCCCGTAAAGTTCAGTTTCATTATTATATTACAATACCCCATACGAGGCGAAATAAAATACGGTAAATTGGGACCTAGGGCTTTCTTTTATTATGGCCCTATAAGGTTTTTTATTGTCTGTGGTAAAAAAAATTGGATAGATAAAAATTGGCTGAAAGCACGTATATTTTTAGTTTTGCAGTTGTGAAAAAAAATATTCTTTACATAATTTAACAAACTTAAACCCAGCTAGGCCCAGCATGTGATTTCTAAAAGTGCAAAATTTATGTCAAATATATGATAATAAAAATATATTGGTGTAAATAATTTAAAATTTTAAATGTTTAAAAAAAAAATCTTTTTGTAAAAAGTAATGTAAAATTTGTTTTTTTGTAATTTAAATATTATTTAAATAATTTAAAAACATCTGTAAACCGCTTTGTATATAAACTATTATTTTTGTAGCTTTTTTAATATTTTTTATTAAGTATACCATATTATGAACCATAATTATTTGTAAATAAAAATTTTTTTAATAATTTATATATATATTTGTAAATTAAAATTCATCTATATCTGTAAAACAAAATGAAATAAATGGATTGGGAACAAACTAACTCTTGACGTTATTGATTTTTTAAGGTAATTTATAGGTTTAAAATGAATAAATTTTATAAGAAAATTATTTTTAACACAAACAATAACATTTATTAAGACAGGTTTCTTTTTTTTATTTGACAAATTAAGGTGTATATAATACACATTAATTGTCACAAAAATATTTTCACAAAAAGATGAAAAAAAAAATGAAATTTCTGTTTTTCTTGAAAACTATATCAACACATAATGGAATCATGTACCTCACCTAATAAGATTTACAATTTTTTATAACTGAACTTAATACATTTGTTATATTATTATTATTATTATTACTTATAGAGTTTTGTTTATATTATTTACATTATTTATTGTACACTATAAATAAGATGCTTTAATTAACTTTAAGGACTTAAAAATAATTCATAAAAAATATACATTTTAAAATAAAAAAAAAAAAATTAATATTTTAAAAATTAATTTTTAAATTAATCTTATACAGAAATCTAAAAAGTTTTTTATTTTCAGCAGTGTTTCTTTTTTTTACATACCTAATTATTATTAGAGTTTTATGATCTATCAGTTTTATTTTATCTCCTGCGATAACTATATAAGTTTATTTTATACATTCTATCCAAATTTAAAATTCATCAAATATAATTTTTAGTTATCAATTATTGTTTTTTTATTTTGTTATTATTTTTTTCAGGCACCCATAGATTTTTATTTAATTTTTTATGGAATATAAAAAAATTAATAACTAAATTTTTAAAAAAATTAATTTTTATCAATTCAGTATTACAATAAAAAACTAATATTTTGGTTTTTAAATTATAAAATTATAATTTTGTGCTAATTACATAATCTCTGGTATATAAAGTAAAGAACAAAAATATATAAAAAATATGTATTTTACAATGAATAAATAAATTAAATTTTATTTTCTTTATCAAGGATATGTGCAGCTTAAAAGCAGACTTTTTCAAATTTTTATTGTTAGTTTGCCTAATTTTCTTGGCTTTTTCATTATATTTTTATGTAATTATAATATATAGAAATGTGTACTGTTTTTTGTTGGTAATATTTGAACATTTACAACATTAAAATATAATTATAGTATTTGTTATGACACTATTAAATAAAATTTTATATTCTAGTATTTTTTTTAAAATTAATAATTCAAAAAATGGTCATGTATCTTTTTAGTTATAGGATTTATAGAATTGTACTTGGTTTCAATCTTATTTCTGCCTTTTTTAAGTACAAGTTTTTGTTAGTAACTCTGATATTAAGTTACTCAAATTTACTTTACAAATATATTTAGCTAAATGCTCGAGTTAGTTACCTTTTTTATAATATTAATCTGCCATAGATAAAACAAATGCTTTTTTCAATATGTATAATACAAACTATAACATATTTTCATTTAAGGCCATTTTAAAATTCATTTCTAAAACTAACTTTAATGCAAAAATTTATTTTAAATGCTGAACAATGCAGTAAATTTATATTTAAAATTAAAACTTCTAAGTTAGGAATTCTTGAACATTTTTTGTAGTTAATTATGTTTTTTCAAATACTTTTAAAAATTAATTCTATAATTGAAACAAAGTATCCTCAGCATCAGGTAAATATAATATTGGAATTTTCAATATACATATATTTTTTTAAAAATAAATGTCTTTAATAAGTTGGTGCTTGGAAATCTCCCATACCTCTTTGTTGTTGTTGATTAAATGGTGGATCTTGATAAGCAGCATCATTATCATCTGGATAACTTGTGTAACCTCCTCCTCCAGAAGGATCAGCTTCGAAGGTTGATGCGAATGCAGCATCTGCACCCTGCTTAAATCTTTGGAAAGCTAGCCACGCACTTCCAGCCTGAAAAATATAATTAGTGGATTTATTAAAAAGTTAATAAACAATTATGAGAAGGCTTACCCATGAAAATAGAGATAAAAATATGAATACAATAGATGCCTTAACACTACTAACTCCTTCACCATTTTTAGGTGTTTCTGTGTTACTCCAAGAATTAGTGAGGTAAAAAAATCCAACAAAATACAGAAATGCCCAAAATGCAGAAAATCTATGAAATTTTATATCAAGTATATATTACTTATTAATATTTCATAAAATGTTAAATCTATAGGTATATATATATATGTACCTATATATATATATATATACCTATTTTATTTCTTATATATAAGAAAAGTTAAATTTACCCAAGGTCAATTAAAACATAATGTTTTCTAGTCTTAACTGATGACATTTGCTCAAATAAATATTCTCCAACTAAAAAGCCTATGCCTCCTAAGAATCCAAAAATACTAATTGTTGATCCATAACCACAAGCACCACCATCATTGTTAAATAAACAACTTTCTTTTCCATCTTTATCTTCTATTTTTGCACCACCCACACACCAATAAACTAATAGAGAAAATATCTGAAATTAAAAAAAATTATTTAGAATAATATTTAAAACATGCGTGGTCATTAAATGAAAATTCTCTTTTTTAAATATATCATAGGTAAGATGCTATATTTATTAGCTAAATTACTATCAGAATTTAAATTTTTATTATATATAATGTTTTATTATAATATATATTGTTCTTGTGTAATAGTAAAATTTTAATGATTTTTTGTTTCCTACATTTTATTTACAATCGAACTATCAGGTTTTAATTCATCAAATAGGTATTTTGTTTTTAGAATAAATATTTGAATTTAAAACAATTAGTTAAATAAAATAGAAAATTAGTAAAATAAACAATAAATTTAAAGTAAAAAAAAATATTCATTAATATAATTTAACTGCGCGTGCTTACATAAATTGTAAAAGTGGCGAAAGTGAGAATACTATGTATTATAATAAGGGAAACTGAATTCGCGCTATCTCTCAAGGACCCACCCCCATTACCCTTGAAACAACATCCGAGTTTACCTATAATATAATATATCAACTGAAGCCTTTCTACGAAAAATAAATGATTAATTAAAATTTTAACAATATTTTTTATAATTTATATGACTGTTAAAAATGACAATTTAGAAAAAGATAAAATTTTAGAAAAATCAATAATATACAACAATGAGAACTATAAAGTATAAATAACATGCGACATGAGCGAGGGGTTGTATTTCATTTTGGTTTTTATCAAAATCGATTCTGTATGGGTGTTTTTCTTCTTTAATTTTCTCTTTTTCTGCTGATAGTATATTTTTTTTTATTTTAGCCACGCGCAATTATTTTGCGATGTTAATTGTTTTTATATCAATCGATATTAAATTTCTCTTTAAAAATGCTAAATTAGCAAACTAAATTTCCAAATTACTTACAAGACATACTGCTTTCACGATAACATTAGGCTTTTGAACAAATGTTACTGGGTCGAATGGGGCACCCGCCTTTCCACCACCGTACGCACCACCAACATCCATCTTAGCACTAACAATACTGAATTAATTTTTAAATCTATTCACGAGAAGAGCTTTTACTAGAAAACTAGACTATAGAGTCACCCTTTTAGGGACGAGCGTGCGCATTTAAGTTAACATATTGACTAGCATTTTTTAGATTAGGCATTATTTATATATAAATTTTTTTATATTTTTCTTTTTTTATTATATATTTTATTATTTTTTTATTGCTTAAGTATAATATTACGACTTGCAAACTAATTAAAACTAAAAGTTTAGAAATTTTTTCCCAGCTTTTTAGCGAATTATTTTTATTCAATTTGAGCAATTGATGAATATTTGCAAATCACAGTATATATATATAGTCCTGTAATTTTATTGGGTCGGATCATTTTATATCCTTGGATATTATTTACGTATTTATTTGTATAAAAGTAGAGTAGTATTTATGAATTGAAATTGAAATTAAATTAAAAATACATAATTTTTACAAAATAAAATCTAAAAAAATTAAAATACTTTTTGGAAATAAATTTTAAAAAAATCTTATCTTATAAATTTTATTGCCTACGTTTTAAATAAAAGTATAAATTTAATAAATAGAATTCAATTAAAGAATTTTTAAATAATAATTTTAAAATATTAAGCTTGAATTAATTTTTTTAAATTTATTAGTTTTTAAATACTGTCAACAATTAAATTTAAAATTCCCTAGATTTTTTTCGCAGCTCCATCTATTGTTACTAGTTACAAATAAGAATAATAATAATTTATGTTTTATTTTGATTCCGTGATTTTGATATTTGATATAAAACAGATAAATAATTTGAGAAGTTTTAAAGGTCAAGGGTCAATAAAAATTATCAAAAAGTTTTGATTACCACCTCCAAATTATTACGATTCTTGTAAATCATATTTTTTGTTGAATTTAAAGAATTAATAATTTTGATTATAAGTAACTTTTTATTATATTCTCAAGTTTGATTTATTTATTGAGAATAATATATGTTTGGAATGCATTAAAATATTCCATGTGAGTTGTATAATAAGTTTATTAAAGGTTTTCAATAATTTAAAAAAACCATGCTATTTAATTATCTTATCTACTGTGAAATTTTTGAAGAAGATATAAGTTATTGTGATAATTTTTTTATTTGTAATCATAAGAAGTGAATTGAAGAAAAGATTTAAAAAATTTTAAATAATGTTTTACTCTAAATTAATTCAAGAATTAAACAAAAAATGGTTCAAGGCCAGAAAAAAGACAATACACGGTGTCCAATCCACAAAAGATGCTATATTTCATACTGGTATCCTAATAATAAGTGGTATTTTGATTGTTTGGATATCAATATTCCTTTATACTGCTTTCTATTATGCGTATATGCCTAGTATGACTCACGTAAGACCTGTACATCTGCAGTTTAAGTAAGTTAAATTTTTCTAAATAATTAATTGTTAAAATTTTCTTCATTTTGCTTGTAATCTTAGATCTTGTGAAAACCAAGGAAAAGGAGTTTGCAGTTTTCCTGCGGCTTATATTCAATTAACAAAAAAGCAACAATTGTTAATGGTAGGCCAGCCATACAAAATAAGTTTGAATCTTGAAATGCCTGAGTCCAGGACTAACAAAGAACTTGGTACTTACTTTAAAAATTTAATGAAAATATTAGATACTAATAAGTTTTATTTGTAGGTATGTTTATGGTTTGCGCACAATTGAAGAGCCGAGATGGTATTTTGATTGAGCATTCTTGTCGGTCAGCAATGTTACATTATCGTAGTTCCTTGTTGCACATACTGAAAACTCTTACATTTTCTCCTATGATGATTTTTGGAACAACTGAAGAGAAACAAAATATTATTTTGGAATTATTTTCAAATTTCGAAGAAGACCAGGTACAGTAATACTTAGCAAAAATGATTGAAAAAGAAATTTATTAAAATTATAAAATTTCTTTAAAATTTATTACAGAGTCATCCCTTAACTATGATTTATGTTGAAATACAATCTCGTAATATAGAATTTTACTCAGCATCTTTGTCAATCAATGCTCATTTATCTGGTTTAAGATACTTGATGTTTCATTGGCCAGTTTTATCTTCCATCATTGGAATAGGAACAAATTTATTTTTTATAGTCCTCATTTGTGTTTTATCCTATGTACATTTTGCAAATATTGAAAATGATTCAGAAGATTCTTTTAGTTTTCTGAAAGGAGAAGTTAGTGAAGAAACTGAATTTAAATTAACAAATGATGGTAAAATACTAAATACTAACTTATTTTTTTAGAATTTAATTTTTAATTAAATTTTTTTTGAATTTTATTATTAGGTTCCGAGTCATCATCATTAGAATATTTACCTATGATAGAAGATGTTCCAAAACCTGATGAAAAAAGTATATTAAATCCAGAAGTTGATACTTATAAATTAAATAAATTAAGGGGTATTGAAGATATCCCAAGTGAAATTTCAAGTATCACTAAAAATAAGTCTGAATAAATAATTTGTTAAAAGCTTTTTTCTAATATATAAATTTTACATATGTTACAAATTTTATAAGAATTTTATAAGAATTTTATAAATAAATTTTATGTTTTTAACTACTAAAAAAATTTTTATTTTTTATTTTGTAAAATATACTTGTAAAAAAAAATAAAATTAAGGGTAAAAATGTTTTTACAAATAAAAACTTGTTTCTTTGTTAAAAAGTTAAAAAATTTTTTCAAATATTGTTTTTTTGGTTTAAATATAATTATTTTTTACATTGATATTTTGTGTTTAAACTTAATGATTTAAAAAAAACGCTTTCTGTTAGCTATAAAACCAATAAAGCGATCGTCACTGACGTTTTTAGCCATAAGCAAAGAATGATTCAAATCATAATTTAGGTAGGAGTCATTTTTTGTTTTTTCGGTCATGGATGCAATGTATTTTTTTTATTTTTTTTTCGTAAAAACTCATTGCTTATTTTGTATTGCTGATTAAAAAAAGTAACCGGAAAAATTTCCCCTTTTCTTGCAACCTCGTTAACTTTTTGCAGCAACGACAAGCATCATAACAAGTCCCAAAAATCCCTAAACTACCCTATTTCCAAGCAATTTCCTTTTTTCCCTCTATTTACGTATTTTGAATACGAAAAGAATGAGTGAAATGACCTAAATCACAGTTTACCAACCTTGGCTACGTCTCGCATGGTAATATACGCGCGATTTGGGCCATTTTTTACTTTTCTGCACACGGGCTCGTAATATGCTATTCTTATCAGTTATCATTAAACCGATTCCTAAAAAATTTTCCACTCCTTGTGTAAAAAACTGCAGAATTGCCATTTTGAAACCTCAATACGATGGAAAATACAGACCAAAAACATCAATATCTGTATATATATGTATTGTTTTTTTCTTTAAAATCCTTTGTCAGTACATGCATACATGCCATTTCTCAGGTATTGACGAAGCAGCGCGCGATATGCATAACAAAAACCTTAATATCAACAAAAACATGCATGTATGCAATTTTCTCCTGCATTCTTTTTTTTATTCATATAAAGTTTTCAATACCTAGGACCTTACAGGTGTGCCATCGAATTTTGCAAATGATAAAACATATTATCCATCGTTAGAAACGTTGCTTATGAAATAAGTCAAAATAACCTTTAACATTGGCTAAAAGATACGGTTTTTCGGTATTAGGGCTAATTTTTCAAGGTTCGGACCTAAAAATTTGTAATCAGCGACCCCAGAAAAATGAGCCCAGTCATTTGTATGCGTATTAGATGAATATAGTATGTAATTCATAGAGAAAAAAACATAAATCGATCCGATAGATGCCCTTAAATGGCTTTCGGATAAAGTTTTCGGGGTCGGGACCCAAAAATTATTATTCAATGATCTCGAAAACTTATTATTTGTCATTTTAAGGACAATTAGAAATGTTTCTTATGAAATATGTCAAAATAACCTTCAAAATTGACCGAAAAATACATTTTTTCGGTATTAGGGCTGTTTTCTCGGGGTTGAGACCTGAAAATTTGAAATCAGCGTATTGAAAAACTTACCTATCAATATGAGTATGTAGTCTTGCATAAAACTTAGAAAAAAAAGCATGCATCCAAAATATGACGCATTATTTTTTTTTTACTACTTAACTTGGACAAAAATATGGAAAAAAAAAATTTGAAGGGACATCGATATGACCCGTGTTTTTGGGTAGTTTGAACCTTCAGAAAACCGAAAAAAATCGTGAACAAGAAATCGGTGATAGGTGCCAAAAAGATTTTTTCACTTTTATGTAAGAAACCGTGTTTTTCGTATCTGAGCTACCCCAAATTTTCAAAATAACTTTTTACTTAAATAAAATTTTAAAAGATAGATAAAAAAATCTGATTGCCAGGGAAAAACCACTCCAGAAGAAAAAAAAACTTTAAACATAAAATTAAAAATAATCCATTTTAGGGGTAGTTATTGCTAATTTAAGGGTTAAGCCCCAATATCTTTACCAAATAAATCCGAAATTTATGACCAGTCCAGTGACCCAAAAATCTTATACTAGACTAAATTTGGTGGTTGCCAGTAATTATACAAAAAAACTCGTATGATGACTGGAGTATAACGCAAAAAAGTTTTAGATAAGTTTTCACAAGTTTAGTCATCAGATCCTAAAATTTGTATAAGAAGAAAAAAAATACTGGTGTCCATTTTATTTTTTGGTAACAAAAATTTTGAGACAAAAATTTTCCCAAATTTAGGTAATCTGAGAAATTGAAAACAATAAATTTCTGGAAACTAGTACTTCCATTTAAAAAAATAAATTAGGTATCACGTTCAAAAGAAAATAAAAAAAATGGCTCTATTTTTAATTTTTAACGCACAAAATTTTGAGACGTAAATTTTCACTTTATGTATCAGGCACTAAAAACCGAGTCTTAACGATTTAAGAAAAACTAATATATCTATTAATAAAAAAGGAGTATTACATCCAAATTGGCAACAACTACTACTATCGCAGGGAGGGGCAAAAAAATTTCGGAGGCGGCCAGAAACTAATAATATTAAAATTGATTACTTAAAATTTATTAAATATCAATCATATTTATTTTAAATTGTTTACAAGCAATAAGTGTTAATGAAAAGTGTAAACGTTTTGAAATTAAGACAAAAAATGTTGCTATTTTTTCAAAAATTTTTCATTTGGGGGGGGGGGCATGGCCCTCTTGGACTCTCCTCTGGATACGTGCCTGTATCGTAAATTTTATCATCTCTTAGAATTTATGTTTTATGAATAAACCAGATTTGTAAATTAAAATTTGTCAATATAATAATAACGAGTAATCTCGCGAGTAATATAATATATCAAGTAGTTTAGATAGTTAGGTTCAAATTTTATAGTCTAATTTACTACTCTCTGATCATTAACAGTAAGCCACAGATTACTTTTTCTGTACATGTATTACTTTTCTCCTGTTCCTTTAATTTGTACTAAGTAGAAAATCCTAGAGGAGTTATAATCAATAACGATAATAACGATAATGTTTTTTTGTATACTGAGAAAAAATGAATTTTTAATCTACTTTTTCACGATTTTGTCTTTTAACCAAATGCCTTATATTTTAAGTTTTATTTTTTCGTATAAAAGTCAGATTTTAAGCCTTGAAAAATAGCAAAAAGGTACATTTAATACAAACAAAATTTATCGTAAAAAAGTTTTCAGTCGTATACCTTTTGAATTTGTCAAATTTAAGTTACATAAATTAGTATTCTGAAAAGAAATTTTTTTAAAGTAAGTATTGTTCTACTCTGAATTTTAAATTGTACCAAAAGGAAATAAAGTTGCAAAAACAATAGTTACAAGCGCTTTACTTTAGAATTAATGAGCAGTTAAAATTTAAGTAGATAAAGGTCGCATATGGTAAGACAAGGTTTAGTACAGAAAAGTCCCTAAGTAGATACAATTTATTTGTATGAATGATCTGTTTGCATATTATATATATATTCATGCAAAAATAATTTTTTTTAATTAGAAAGTTTTTTTTTTTTTTAAATTTACAGGCACAAGAAATTTTTAATTTAGGCGTATTTATTGAGTTATTTTTAATATTGTACCGATAGTGTACGCAGTTATACACACACTAAAATTTGCATGAATTTTAAATTAAAATAAAAAAAATTGATAGATGAAACTTTAATTTTTGATTTTTTTTAACATGGAACATGTTTATAGGGAGGGGGTACTTCAAAACTTGAATATTAAGGGGGGGTCAAATTTGTCCCATTTAAGGGGGGGAGTCAAATTTGTCCCATTTAAGGGGGGGGGTCAAATATGTCCTATTTAAGGGGGGTAGTCAAATATGTCCTATTTAAGGGGGGTGGTCAAATTTGTCCTATATATGGGGGGGGGGGGGTCAAATGAAACTTAGAATTATTAGGAGACTTTGAAAAATCTTAAGGACTTAATTTAGGGACTTAGGGACTTGGAATAATATTGTTTAAGGGACTTAATAATTCAGGTTTAGGGAATCAAAATAGTTTAGAATCTTAGCAGCGAGTAAGGTGATAATTACAAATTATAAAATTAGAAAATTGTATTGTAATGTTGAGTAACATTTGTATTATACCTAGTCCTCATCTGGAAGTAAACATGTTCCATGCATTTAGGTTGTGTTTTAGGTTGTGATTTTTTTTTAATATAAGCACGTTTTGAGACCCCAGGAAGCTAAAAAGTCTCTTGTCACCAAAATATACAAAATACATTAATTTTTTTTAACATGGAACATGTTCATTGGATGGGGTATTTGAAAAATTTTGGCTCGGCAGGGGGGGGTGAAAAATTGACGCTTTTAGGGGGGGGGGGTCAAAAATTGACGTTTTTAGGGGGGGGGGGTCAAAAATTGATGCTTTTAGGGGGGGGGGGGGTCAAAAATTGATGTTTTTAGGAGGGGGGTGAAAAATTGACGCTTTTAGGGGGGGGGGTGCAAAGTGACGCTTTTAGGGGGGGGGGGGGTGAAAAATAATTTGAAGTGGGAGTCAGGCCTTGATAACAACAAAAACTTAGAATACTTTAAGTTTATGGACTTAGCATAATTTATATTTCAGGATTTATTGTAATTTCGGTTTTTAGATTTATATTACTGTTATGAGTGAACATGTTCCATGCTCGTTGGTTGTGTAGTTACACAAACCGGTTATAAATTTTTTTCTTTTTGAATGTAGTACCAAATTTTTTCTATGAAAGTACTAAAATCTAGTAATATCGTTTTTACTCGATATCTTGACTTTGATAATTAATTTTTCGAAAATTTTTGTCTCTAAATGGTTGCCACCAAAAAATACAAAAAAAGCCAAATTTTTTTTTGTTTTGGACGTAGTACTTAATTTTTTTCTATGAAAGTATTAATTTTAGAAACATAGTTTTTACTCGATGTCTTTGATCTGATACCAAATTAAAAAAGTTACAACCGGTTTGTGTAAGCACAACCTAAATGCATAGAACATGTTTACTTCCAGCTGAGGGCTAGGTATAATGCAAATTTTACGCAACGTTACAAATGTTACGTTACAATACAATTATTTATTTTTATAATTTGTAATTATCACCATACTAGATGTTAAGATTCTAAACCCAAACGATTCTGATTCACTAAACCCGAATTATTCCAAGTCCCTAAATCAAAATTATTACAAGTCCCTAAACCCAGATTATTTTAAATTCCTAAATCCAAATTATTCTTAGTCCCTAAATCTGGATAATTTAAAGTCCCTAAATTGAAATTATTCTAAATCTCATTTGACCCCCCTCCTTGAACCGGACAAATTTGACCCCCCCCCCCCCCCTTAATTTTCAAGTTCTGAGGCATCACTCCCTATAAACATGTTCCATGTTTAAAATAAATTTTTTCTCAAAATTTTTTGCGCTATGAAATAAACAAATTATCAAAAATTTTATTCTTTTTAGACGTAACAAGAAATTTGTTATTACTAGATTTTTTATATTTATACCTATAATAATATCAAAATTTGTTGTATCAATAAATAAAAAAAAAACAAGATTATTTTTTTTCTTTTGGAAACAATACCTGATTTTTTCCCACGGGAGTTCTAGTTTTAAGAAATCTATTTTTTTTCAATATCTCGCTTTTTTTGTATTTCAATTTTCCGTCAAAAAATAAAATAATTTCTTTAACCCGTTTAATGAAATTGTCCAAAATGATTTTTTTTTTTTATAATTACATTAACTTTATTAGGAATAAAAAAAAAATTTAGAAACTATTTTCATTATTAAAATTTTGCTGTTTATTTTTCCTGCGAGTCGTAAAAAATGAAAGCAAAGAAATGTTTTTTATAGTTGAGAATAGTTTAAAATTGTTTGAAACATGATTTCAAGCGTTTCAGTGAACGAGTTAAAGCATTTGTTGTCACTTTATTTGTCAGATATACATAAAATGGTAAAAATTTTTAATTCATATGAATATTTGTCATTGCTTGAGGAAACGTAGTGTCAATAATTTGGCAGCGTTTTTTTTAGCTTTTCCGAAAGCTTATAAATTTTTATTGAAACACTCTCGGAAATATATTTTTCAATATTCATTGGGAACATTTAATTTAGGGAAAAGTTTTTAAATCTTGATATGTCAATCACAGATTTATATTACTAAATTTTTTTTTGGGATTTTAGCACTAAAAAATCGCCTATAATTAAAGAGCTGTATTTTAACCCTTAAAATTTAATTTGACTTCGTAGATCCAATATGATCCTAAAAATACAACATTTAAATGAATAAAAGTATGATATATTGCTTCAATTTACTTCTAATTTCGATGCAGATAATTAAAAAAAATCATTGATTATTAGCATAAAATAAAATCAATTTCTATCTTTTTCTATAGTTAAAAAAGAATATATAATTTAAATTTATTGTTATAAAATAAATAAAAAAAACATTTTTTTATATAATATAAAATGTTAGGTGCTGTAGCAAATGAATTCTCACGCACACTCTGATTATTATTATATAGCATATTTTTTTTCTGCGAATGAGTCTGACAGGCAAGTTCAGTAGATTGCCCCTTTAAAGTTTGTACTCAACAAAGAATATAACGCATGCACTAAGAAACCTTATTTATATTTATCCTTGTAAAATCGGTGTATTAAAAAAAAAATAAACCGGTTCATCTCTTCTACTATATATGCCATTTTTTTTTAAATCAATATTTTTTATAATTTTACTATCTATTTAATGCAAATTTTATTTTTCATATAAATCTCTTAAAAAAAAAATTTTTTATCGAGTAAATAAAAAAAAAATTTATTTTATTTCTTTTAATTGCTTAATTTTTTTAATAATTTTTCGTTTTTACAGTCGTAAATTTTTGTAAAGTTAATTAGCTTTTGATGAGGTCTCATTACGAAAATTTAAAAAAAAAAGGTTGTTCTTTTTTGTTCAAAGTATTCATTATTATTTTATTTTTAAGAATTTTACTTTTACATTGTAAAATTGGGATGATTATAAATTTGAATGTATAGCTTTGATAAAATAATTACAAATAAATATATACCTTTTATCTTTCAACTTTATAATTATTAAATTTTGTTTAATTATTTAAGATTTTTTAGGTACAAAAATTTTGTGTATTGCGAAAATTGGCAATTTTTTGGTTTTCATTGAAATTAGTTAGATATGTAAGGGTTTATAAGTCGTTAATTTGTTAAAAATTTTAAGTTACAAAATAGACTATAAGAAATTTTTCAATTTCCTCAAGTATTTCAAATTCTTTCAAGAATAAAAAAACTTTCAAGTACTATTGTAAGATCTAGAATTTCCCTAGCTATTCATATAATTATGTTGATTATTTTTTCAAAAAATTTGTTTTCTTGAAATAAGTAAAAATTGAAAATTTTTTATTCTTCCAAAATTATGTATTTATCACGTAGTTTTTAGCTCTGGATAAGGATTTTCAGTGAGCAGGTTAATACAAATTCTTAGCTGATTATGAAATTTCCAGGATTCACGTTTAAAGTCTTTTAATGTACCGCATCTATTTTTTTAGATACGTATTTATTAACTATACTTTTAAAAAATATTTTGATACTTGTAGATTCAGCACTGCTTTAGCAAATTTGGATAAATTAGAGTTCCTAAAACAAAAGTTAACAGTGACACTTTTCGAATAAACCAAGAAAATATAGTACACTGAACAAAAAATTTATTTGCCACAAGCGAAAATATTTTTAGAAAATAAATATTGTATATTTTATAAAGAACTAATCTGATAATTGGATGCATCCTGATTTGAAAAATAATCCTGCTCGAATAAATAGACCGCAAATATAAAAAAAATTAAATCTTACCCCAAGGGTGTATTTTGACATCTGCTTTAAAATTGTAGCAACTGCTATAATTTTGAGAAAAAATTTTTGCGCAAAAGATGATAAAAAAAATTCAGAAATGTTCTGTAATCTAATTTTTTTAAATATTTTTGTTTCCTATACAGTTGTGCAATTAAAAAAATAAAAATAATTCTTAAATCATTGATTTTTCAATCAACCATTGAAACTTCTTAATTGTATAAAATTACTTTTCGAGAGAAATGTCCTTCTTAATTAAAAAAAAAAAAAAAATTGTAATAAATAAAGTCGTATAATTTAAAATTTGGTTTTATATTATAAACTTGTAAAAAATAAGAAATTATAAAGAGATGAAACCTCAAAGAAAGATTCAAGGAGTATAAATTCATGAGGTTTTACTTCTTCTTCTTCTTTATATTTATTTTTTTTTAGGCTCGTTATTTGAGATTCAGACAGGTGTTCGACTCCTTGTAAAACTTCTTATATATACATTCTTTTATATATACTTTCTTTTATATTAAGAAGCAAACGGCAAATATCCCTTTATTTTTTTATTATTATTATAATATACATAACATTTATTATTATAACTGATACTGATGATGGGAGAGCTCCCACTGATTTTCTCTTATTTTTTTTAAGGGCTCATGTTAATTTTTTTTTTTATTTATACTTTTGTAGTAAACAATAAGATCTGTTATACATATTTTATTTAGATAAAAATAATTTATACTTTATTTTATTTATTTATGTATGATTTTTAAATTTTTGAATATTATTTAGATAAAAATACATACAAAATTTATATGAAGTGCAATTGATTTTTTCTTTTGAAAAATTTTTCTTTTTTTTATGTTCAATTTCTCATCACAAGATGGAGTTACGTGTGCGATTTATATCTGAAAATATTTTTTTTACGTTTCAAGAGCACCTGTTTAAAAAAAAAAAAAAGAAATTATATGGACCATACTTTTAACTCATTTTCTGTAATTACAACAATCTGGTACATTAAAAAAATTATATATTATGTAGTACTCTTATGTGTATGTATGTACATTTTTTTTTCTTTCTCTTATAGGTGTACCGTCTGTAATAAATCAATCTGAGAAAAAATTTTTTTTTTAATTCTTAAAAAAATAATGAACCGTAGAAAATTTTATTTTTTGAAAATTTATGTGAAACTATAAATAATAAAAAAAAATTTAAATAAGTAGGTGTATTCAGTTGAAAATAATTGTTAAAGAGAAATATTTTTTGGCTGATTGCATTTGATGATCTAAAAAATACTTTTTTTCATTCATGTACTTTGAACTTGAGTGAATTTTATTGCAGGTATGAGTAGGCAAAATACTTATAAAAACATGTTATGAAACATTTTTCTCAAAGTTCTCTGTTAGTTCTAAGTTCCTAGTTCTAAGTACTCAGGGCGACTCAGGGTGTTTGCACTCCAAAACTGGTTAAAGTCAAAAATTTTCAACCGGAGTTCGAGTCCTACAAAATTTCCGTTTTTTCGCATTTTAAAATCAGAGCATTTGACTATGTGTTAACTCTTTAATTAATATCGTTAAGACGAATTTTTTTTTGTACGTCAAATTAACATTAAAAAAAAAAAAAAAATAATTTTTATTTATTAAATAAAAGAGCACTTGTTTAACGTTTAGAAAAAGTGTTTTAGTAAATTTTTTATTTCAATTTTAGGACAACTAAGTGGTGTTCAAAGAAAACGTAACGCCCTTATTTTGAAATTTTGGGTACCCCAGTACCCAGCGTAACGCTTATTTATAAAATTTTCCGAAGGGTAACATTTAAAAGACTCACCCATCTATCCTTTCAGAGTTACGTAATTTTTGAACCACCTCTAAAATTTATACAGAAAATACTGAAAAAAAAAATAAAATAAAATCTTTTTAAACCGTTGATTAAATTACTTTTTAATTTAATGTGAGATATTTTTTTTTTTCAATTTATTTATAAGTTTAAGTAAAAATAAAATGTAAAATCTTTTATCTGAATAAGCTTTTTACAAATTTATCTTAGATTTTTCAAGAATAAATTTCTTAAAATGTCTCTTAGGAAAAAAGCATTTGTTTGATTTTTCTTAGATGAAATTCTATTTGTCTAAATATTGTCAGCGTTTCTCAGTAAAAAAAAGAAGAAAAATTACAATTCTGTTTAAAAACTCCTAGAAATCTAAAAATCTAAGAAAAAGTCTTTTTTTAATTGACATATATATAGAGCTCTATAATTTCATTTTTTCATGCATGAATGAAACCTTGTAGAAAAAAAAATATATTGAAAAACATCAAATTAATAAAAAATATTATAAAAAAAAAATAATTAATTAAAAAAAAATTTCTCCTCTAAAAATGTTGATAAAAAATAATCAATAGATAATTAAATTATATTTTATTTGAAATTTAAGTATAAACAATCTGGATTTTTTTTTGTAAACACTTCTCTGTTACTTAATCCCTAAAAAAATACGGTTCATTGGAATAAAAAATAAAAGGAGTAAAAAAAATTCTTATATAAATTCTTGTTCGTCAATATATACACACTAACATAAACATAAAATTAACTAACATAGTATATTGATACTTTTTAGTACATATAATATTATAAGAGAGAGTACCGCGTGAAATCACGAGTCATCGACGTTATATGGAAATTTGATGTTATCGGATCTTAATTTGAGCCTCTTATACAAGTCTGAAATCACGTCGATCGAAATAACTTGTATAGCTTCCTTCCATCATATACGTTTTTTTTTTACCTTTTCATGTATGCATTACTTTATTTTAGCAATTATTATTTACCTGTTCACCGTTAAAAAAAATGAAGTAAAAAAAAATTTATTTATACAGAATCATATATGATGTATAATATATTGTATACACATATTAATTTATATAATATTGCAAGGAAAAAAAAAATTTGGTAAAAAAAAAGTGATGACCCAAAAGCGTAATATCAGATTTCTTGACTGTTGAAGAGAAACGTGTTATTTATTTTTTTAACCCCTTTTTTTCTAATATAATTTATTTAAAAAAAAAATACTTTTAAAATAATATCCTTTTATTATTAAATTTAAAGTAAACTTTGTATATTTTTAATATACATATTGGGCGTATAGGTTCTGCTGTTTTTGGCAGTCTAAAAAAAAAATGCAACCCTGATAAGGTGGGTGGGTGTTGCGAAAGAAAAATACTACTTAGCCTGAATATTTAACATAAAGTGTTAGATAACAAAAATAAATAAAAATAAGTATCTTATTTTACTGAACTTATAACTTTTTAATTTTTATTTTGTTTAATATTTACCCAGCAGTGAAAAGAAATCCTGAATATTTTTATCCTAGTTCGTAAAAGTAAATAATGCCCAGATCTTACGGTATACTTTTGGCTTAAAAATATTCGATTTCATTTAAATTGAAACTTACTCCAGTCGATTTACGAGATTTGCTCTAGTATAGGTTTTTTTGGTTGCTGAACAAGAAAATCGGGGTCATTTGATAAAGTAACTGGAGCTTCACCCCTAAATTTGCAAAAAACTACCCCCAAAATGGAGTATATTTGATGTCATTGAGTTCTGAGGCAAGAGATTTATCCAAAATTTAGTTTCCAAGGGTTTCTTGGGTCGCTAATTAAGAATCTTGATGATTTTTAAAGGTAACATTAATATTTAACGCCTAAATTAGCTAATACTACCTCCGAAAAGGGTTGTTTTCGCTATTTTCGCACTTTATGCGTTCAGACTAGGTCCAAAGGTGTTTTTGAGTTGGTAATCAATAATTTTTGTGATTTTTTAATGAAAAATTAATATTTCACCCTCAAATTAGCTAAAACTACCCCAAAAAAGGGTATCTTTGCGGTTATTGAACTATCTGCGTTCTGATTAGGTTCATAGGGTTTTTTGAGTCACAGGTAACGAATTTCAAGGATTTTTTAATGAAAAATAAATATTGCACCCTTATGTTAGCCAAAACCTACCCCTAAAAAGGGTGTATTTGCGGCTTAACTTTCTGCGTTAAGATGCAGTCCATACGATTTTTTGGATCGCCCCTTTTGTGGGTAGTTTTAGCTAACTTAAGGGTGAAATATTAATTTTTCTGTTAAAAAATTACAAAAGTTATTGATTACCAACCCAAAAAACCCTTTGGATCTATTCTAAACGCGGAAAGTTTGAATGTAGCAAAAACGCCCCTTTTGGGGATAGTTTTACGTAATGAAGGGGTGATATACACGGTGATTCCGAGCGGGACGTATTGTTTGCTTTATCGACGGCCAATAGCAGGCACAGATCCAAGCGTCGACAAATAACGTCGCCGCTTTGAAAAACAACAACACGTCCCGCTCGGAATCACCGAGTATTAAATATTCATAAAAAAAATCCATGAAAATCGTTGTCAGTGACCCAAAAAATCCTTGTGGACTTAATCTGGCCGCAAAAAGTGCGAAAACACCCCTTTCCGGGGGTAGTTTTAGCTAATTTTAGGGGTTAAATATTAATGTTACCTTAAAAAATCGAAAAGATTCTTAATTGACGACCAAAAAAACCCTTGCATACCAATTCTTGGACAAACCTATACACTCAAAACGCGAATAAATAAAAACCCTTTTGGGGGTAATTTTTGCAAATTTAAGGGTGAAGCCCCAGTTTCTTTACCAAATGACGCCGATTTTCGTGTTCAGCGACCCAAAAAACCTAAACTAGAGCAAATCTCGTATTCGCAACTGTGTAGGCAAACCCGTATTTTGACTGGAGTAACTATAATACAGTAATTTTTAAATAAACAATCGTGCGTTTGACTCTTGGATATGCAAAATCTAGTGTTTCAGAGTGCCCTAGTACTTCATTCATGATAATCATGATAAAAGAATTTGTAAAAAAATTAATTTATGATTCAACAATTATATTTTTGTGCGTGTTATTGTTTTTTGATTTCTAAATAATCTAGAAACTTTCTTGAATTTTTCTTCTGGTTTGTTATTAGTAAATTGCCGAAAAATTTTTTCTGACTCCAAAAAAATTTTACAAAATGTCCGTTTTGATTTAAAATTTAACTGAGTGTATATAAATTAGTCTAAATAAATTTTCAAATATATATAGTTGGAAGATAAAATATGTATAATTTAGAATTTTTAATAAAAGAAGAAATGTAAAACAAGATAATCAGAAATAATATTTTATGCACTTGTTGAAACTAGCACTAAATCAATAAAAAACAATTTAATATTTATTAATTTACATATGGAACATTTCATCTAAATTAAGTAATAAATTGATTCTTATTAGTAAAATAAGATTGTAACCAAAACAAATTTTCATATTAAGTTAGGAAAATTAAAAATTCATCAGATGAAACATAAAAAAACATTAATTTTTCTATTCCACGCAGAAATATAATAATAGCTGTTTATAGTACCAAAAAATTTTCTCGAAATAGCTCATATATATTAATAATAATAATTTACCTTTTAAATTTATTCTAATTTAATACCAAAGAAACATGATATATATAAAATATGAATCTCATTAAATCTTATCAAATTTATAATTCGACAATATAATAAAAATCTTGTATAATTGAAAAAAAAAAAAAAAATTTAAGCATGTAGTAGAATTAAATTTGATACGAGTAAAATGTATAATTAATTGTTTTTTGATGCTAATAAAATATTTTATTATATCTCATAAATTAACTATTCTTTCATTATCTATACTTGTTATATTTGGGATAGGAGAATTTAAAGAGAGTTGAACCGTTAGTTATTTCTTTTAATGATCTGTTGAAATAATGTTGATCTTCTATTTTATTATTCTTTATAGCTCGCTAGCACCTCGCTAGTATGTAGTATGTATATTTATTGAGTCTATTTAGTGCTATATAAACTTAAATACACACACACACACACACACACACACATGTATTATAAATACCTAAACTTCAAGTTTGAGGACTTAATTTTGCGCACACAAGATTATATACAAACGATTCTCTAAAAAACTTTACTCTTTTCGAAAGACATATCGTAAAGGTTAACAACCATCGCGAGTGCTTTTTGAGAGACCGAAAGACATTAATTTCTCTTCTATTATACCAAATTATACCGACTTTTGCTGCTTCTCTCTTTATTATTTTAACTTTTAATGCTCTTTATTTCTTCGACTCTTAAAAAAAAATAAGGTAATATAAATTATTTATAAAAAAAATATATCGTTTCTTTATTTTTTTTTTCTAAAAAAAAGTGGTTAATGAGCTATGTTTTAATGATGATAAATATGGTATATATAACTATTTAGTTTCTTATTTTTATAGACTCGATATTTTTTCGTTAAAAAGATATTATAATATTATTGCTTAAATAATAATTTATTTTGTTACGCATTTTAATATGAAATTTAATATTCAAATTATTAAGTATATTTATGTATATCTTTAATAAGTCGTAAGAATGAAAGGTAATTTAATCTATATGTTTTTTTTGACGATGCATGAATAGAAAAATATAAAATTTTATTATATTATTGTTTATAATTATGTAAATTTAAATTTAATATACCTTTTATTATAATAGAAATTTAAGTGGAAGTTATTTTTTTTGCTTTTTTTTGTGTTTGAGAATCAAGTGGCGCTTAAATTTAAGAGAGTATCAAATATTAAGCTTTTTTTTTTTTAAATTTGCGGCATTTAATGCAATTTTATTAAAATAATTTAATATTTCAGTTTCTGTGGATTTTTTTTAAGTTGGGAATCATTTTTTAAGTTATTGCATTGAAATAGGTTAAAAACTTATTCATTGAATTATTTACAATAATCTACGCATTATTTAGTAAGCTTTCGAAAAATATAAAAAAGCACATTTTGGAGCTTTTCATTTAGTGAAGAGGCAGATTCTCAGCAGAGAATCTTAAAAATCTCCCGAGGATCTTAAAAATCAAGTCTAGAATTATCCGAAATTTTCAATCGATCACAGTAAAGTTGGTTTCCAGAAGGCGAAAATTCTGCTGCTTTTTTATTATTTATTTTTACCACAGAATGACTACAATATATTCAAGTAATTGATTACTTTTATAATAAAAGTAAAATTTTTTATTAGAGTAACATATATTTTGCTTGTAACAAAAATAAAAATTGATGTTTTAAAGTTTAGATTGTTCTTTAGTGACATTGTCACTTTAGATCATACACTGTCCGGTTGCTGAGCTTGAATTTTGCTTGAATAGCTGGAGAATTCAAGGGTTTGATAAAGCAAAAAAGGATCCTGCACAAAAGGATAGAAAATGGAGTTTTGTTCAAATTGACTGAATTTTTGATATGCTGTAGCTTTCATCATTTTGAAAAAATACCTCCATGGGCACAAAGCTCAAAATTCTTAACTCTGATGTCTTTCATAATAACCCTGTGATAGCAAATGCCCTTCTTACACGTATATGGTTGGCCATATGACCAAAAGGTTACCATTCTTTTTCCAATTGATTGTGGATTTGTTATCGCAACTTATATTTATGGCTTTACGTGGTTTCTAAGCTCAGTTGCTAAATTCTTGAGGTAGATGGACTCTTGGATACCTGAGGTGAGAGCATAGAGGTCCGCCTCTGCGCTAGATAGTGCAATAATAGGGCGAAGTTTACTATACCATGATATAGCTGCCTTACCTAGCTTGAATACGTATCCACAAACAGATCTTGAGTCGTAAAGATCACTGGTAAGGCTAGCATCTGTGTAACCATCTATAGGTAGTCTGGATTTGAAGTAAGTTAGCTTGTAGTCTTTCGTGGCTTTCAAATACCTTAAGATTCTTTTGATCATGGACCAGTGGCTTGAATCGTACTTGGTGTTAAATTTGCTGATGAAGCTGATTAAATATGCCAAGTCATGATTGTGCACTGAAATAAAAACAAAATCGCTCCAACTGCATTTTGATATGGTATGTTGGGGTCATTAAAAGAAGGATTATTTTTATCTGCAGGCTTTAACATAGAGCCAGGCTACATCGGAGTGCTAACTGAATTACACTATGACATATTCAATGTTTTGAGGATTAAGTCCATTTACTCACCCCGATGTAGTTGAATTATACCATTGTCTCTGCATCGTATAACATCTATCCCAAAACACCTCTTAACCGGTCTAAGGTCCTTCATGGAGAAGGTGGAGAATAACTGCCTTTTGACGAAATTGATGTACATCTTAGGCTAATTAGAGTATACTTTGATGTCATCGACAAAGACAGCTAAGATAAGATACTTGTTTGCTCTGATGTAACGAATCTTGATCTTCTGAGCCTAATGGATCTAAGTTTTAAATCTAATCTGTTGTTTCAGACATTGCTCCCTTGTTTGAGCCCATACATAGCCTTGTTGAGCTTACATAATTTATGCTCTTCATCTGGTTTTATATAACCTAGAGGTTGCTTGATATAGATCACTTTGGAGGAATGCTGAGTCGACGTCCCAATGGACTATATCTAAGTTCCTTTCAGCAGCAAAGGCAAAAAACATCCTTATGGTGCTTAGCCTGACAACAGTTGAAAAAGTGTCATGATAATCTATATCCTTAATCTGAGTAAAACCTTGAGAGCAAAATCTTGCCTTGAAATCGCAATTGCTTTTTTTCTTAAAATGCCATTTGCTGCTTACTACTTTTCTGCCTGGAGGTAAATCACATATTTGATAAGCGTTGTTGTTGATTAAGGATTTATATTCCTTATCCATTGCCTCGATATGATGTCGAGCATTCGGACCATTAATAGCTTGATGATAATTGCTTAGATCTTCAGCCCCCGTAACTAAAGAATAAGTGAAAACATAATCTGATTTAAGTCTTTCAGGTAAGGGCTTCTTTCTGGTTGACCTTATAAGTTGATCAGATTTTTCAGATTGAATTGTACAGCTGGGGTCTGATAATTCTTGATGACCTTTTTTGAGGTTATTGAAGCCTTTTTGGTCTTCCCCATCATCTACAGCATCTAGATTGTCTATGTCAGATAAGTTTAACTTCTTTAAATTATCACCAAAAATATTATCAATTGAGTTGCTACCCAAATCTTCATCAATTTTATCGTTGCTTGTTGCTATGTAATATATAATATGTAATTGTAAATAATTTTTTTTTAAATTGTGTAAAATATTATAAATTTTTAGCCTTGATAATGAAGACTGAAAGTCTTCGAAGCGTGGAAAATTTATTGCAAAAATAAAGAAAAAATTGTTAGCTCAAAAATCAAGTATTTTTATTTAATATTAAAAATTTAGCCAATTTGACCAAAATACCATTTCCTATCTTTTTGTGCGGGGTTCTTTTCAAGCAATTCAAGTAAAATTCCAGCACAGCAACCTGGTAACAGTATGTTAACATTTAACGTTAATTTTTTGTATAGAACTTTTTTTGACATATAAAGTGAATTTTAAAATGATAAAAAAATTTAATTGTTTTATTTAGTACTAATTTTTTTAAAATAAAATATTGAATAAAAAAAAATATCTTTAAATGCAATAAAATCATACGATTGAAATGAGTTTACATTCTTTTTCATAAATGAAAAAAAAACTTTTTATTAAGTTATACGTCATTTTATAAAGTACGTTTACTTCTTTTTTTTCTTTTGGCTTTTTATCAATACTTTATATATATAAATATCAAAACACTTCAGCTGTTTTAATAATAAATGTATAAAAACTATCGGACGTATTTTTTTTTTTATAATATAAAAACTTTTATAATTATTAGAATTTTTTGACCTTTAAGGGTAATAAATTGTAAAAACTGATTATTGGTTTCGTTGTGAGCTTTTGTTGGTATACTTACTACCAACCTCTTTAGACTAAAAATTATATTGAAAAAAAAATTGTACAAAAAAAAAATTTTTTTTTGAAGCTAACGCTCTTATTTATGTATCTAAATAATATAATGATGAATCTAAGCATTAATATATATTCTTAAAATTACGTTGAAATATTTGAGAAACAGATTTTATGTTTCTTTGCTGAATACATTTGATATACTAAAAATGAAATTACAATTTTGTATAGAAAAAGTTTTCTTTTATTTGACTCAATGAGAAAAAATCTCAATAATCTTTTCAAATAACTAGCTTTTATTATATATTTATATAGAAATTTCTATTAAATGAATAATGTTTTTGTGTTTAAGTAAATAAAAATAAAATTTTATCTATTTACAATTTACATTAAGTTAATGAATAACTAACTAGATATCGTCAAAGCCGAGTAGAGCGAAGCTGACCCTGTTAGATAAAAGTTTCAGTAATTTTTTAATTTTGGGGTTTTGAAACTTTTAATTGGATTCAGCTAAAATTTAATGATTAAATAAGTTGAAAAATGTGTTAAGAATAGTTAAAACACAAAGATTGGCCGAAAAATGACCAAAATCCACCCCTTTTTCGTAACCACGTAATTTGTTTGCTGAGCAGATCTCAACCAATATATTTTTTTTTTGCAGAATCTTGGTTATTAAGTGCTTTTTCCAGAATTTAAAAAAAAAATTTGCTCAACTCTAATTCCCCTCAATTCACTTAATTACTAAATTAATGTTATACTCAAGTCAAAATAACCCTGATAATCTCCATTCGTTCCAACAGACCTTCTAGGCATAGAAACACAGGGCACAAAGCTCTTTAATAGAGTTTTTTGATAATTTTGCTGTAACCAAAGTTAAACAAAAGATTTCTTGTTGGCCACAATTTTTTGCTCAAAATAATCAATTTTTGCAGAAAATGGTCTCAAAAATTATCTACAAGCATCAAATTTCCGAAAATTCTTTATTTGACATCAGATTCTAAAATTTGAGTGTTCATTATATATAAGAATTTGATTATTTTACATGGTTACTAATGTACAGGCTGGTAAAAATGAAAGAGCCCCCATTCCTCTTACCTCTATTCACACCATATCAATCAGAGAAGTCCACTCGTGGTCCTAGAATAGATTTAGATCCCATAACTGTAACCACAGATTGGAGGCTCCATTCATTCCAAGTTAAATATGCAAAGTATTGGAATGAAATTCCTCCCTGTATACTGGATTTACCTTCATATTTATGATTTAAGAAGGCAAGAAGACAATACATCTAGAGACTAGACATAAAAGACCAATAGTTGAAAGAACAAAATCAACTGAATTGACTGAATGTAAATAATTGACTCTCATGTATACACTGACAAATTTACTATTGACTTCATTATTAACTAACCAAATTGAAATTGAATGCAAAGCTTATGCAAAACAATGCAAAACCTATGAAATTTATTGCGTGGCTCACATTTATAAAGTTTTTCACCTGTGCGAAACAAAAATACAATAACGAAAATGCCTTTAGAAATACCGAATAGGGTCCAAAACAAGGTCCAAAATCTATTCAGATCATAAAAACTTAGTTTTAAAATATGAAAGGAGTCTGATTGTTTATTTTTGAAATATCATGTCCACAAGGTGTCAATTTTTACATCCTATAATAGCTTCGCTCTATAATTAAGAATTTACTTTTTATGTACTTTGATTATATATTTAAGGCGATTACTTTAAAATTAAAATTTTGTTATTATAACAGTTCATACAAAATAGTTGAGGAAATGAAGTTTAGAAACAGCTTATATAGTTAAGTCTTTATCAATATTTCCTTGTAAAGTTTAGTTGTAATATTTTGTAAAGAGCATCAGATAATACACGTACAAAAATTTTGCAAGGTTGGGGTTTTTTTTATTCTAATATTTTATATCAGTTCAGAAGAGCTTATACGTTGTGGATTCAAAGGAAAGAGATCATTGTAATTTAATTTTTTTGGTGCATTGAATCCGAATTTTTTAGTCCATTTTACAGTCCGTTTGTCTGCCATATAGCCGCGTTTAGGGCGGTAAAAAATATTGATGTCTGAAGAAGGACTTATTTGTAAAAAGAACCAAATGCAATGATATCTTCCTAAGTCCACCCACGTATGCAAGCTTTATTAGGTATATATTTAATATTAATGTATTTTTCTTGTTAGTATGGCTAAAAAGACAATATTTTCAATAATTCACCCTTAAAAGAAAATATTTACTTTCTCCCCTAGGAAATAAAATAAAATGCTGCACATTTAAAGTTTCATCGTTGAAATTAGAAAAGAAATGGTGCCAAAATTCAAGAGAAAGAGTGTTAAATTATTTAAAAAATTTTTTTAATTCCTATTTGTTTTCTGAAAGCTAATTGTTTGGGAGAAGCGTAAAATACTCGATTTGTTCGAAATAAGATAAGAGATAAGTACGTAAATAAATATTAAATAATAGAAGCAAATTAAAATGTTTATATATCGACAAATTTTTTTTCAAATTAAAAAAAAAGTTAAAGAATTCCTGTATATAAACTTATAAAGTAATTTAAATCAATTGTGGTTCCCATCAAATGTCGATTCTTTTAATACATTTTTTTTTGTGCGAAAAAAAAAATAATGACTCAAAAAAAAAAAGAATTTTTAAATTGTTAAACTTAAAAAAGGTAATTTTTATTTTAAAAACCAAAATTTATGTAATGCATTGTCCGAAGAAAAAATTTTTTTTTTATAAAAATTGGTTCCTAAAATTAAAGTGTTTATTCTGTTAAAGACCACCCCGGATGGTATCGCCCATTATCTGTAAAATAACTTTATATATATTTATAATATTCAAATTTATATAAATATAATATTTTTTTATGCATTAATTAGTTATTGAAAAATCGAATTAGTTATTAAAATATAAATTTTTTTTTTATAATACATAAATAAATATATAATCTATATAAAAAAACGTGATCTGAAAATTAAGTCCCATCTATATGTTAAGTTTTTTATACTCTAAAACTATTTTTATTCTTTTTACAAAAAAAAAAAGAGAGAAGCAAAAGTGGATCTCTAATCTAATAAAGCCCAAGTAAAACTCATTATGTACTTGCAGTTTCGTATAGAATAAAAAATTTTATATCTTTCTATATATATAAATAAAAGTTTATGTATGTTTCAGTATCATCTTGTTGCGTTCTTTAACCATAATATTATATAGGCTATTTACTTGAGCTGCATTTATATATTCTTTGATCCACTATCTCTTTGAATTTAAACTTAAAATGCGACGTAACATTAAGTATTTTTTTGGGGGAGAAAAGATTTTATTATATTAACTTTATATAAAACTTTATTTTATAATATTGTAAATGTTATGTAAGCGAAAGAATTGAAAATAAAAATTATAATTGAAATATTTGAAATTCAAATAAGATTTTTTTAATTTATTTCATAACTGTACCAATTGTTTTTTGAAGTTTATGCATTTCGTGTAATTTAAATAAAATCTTGGTAAGAATTTTTTGTTCTAACTTTGTTTATTAAGAAAAATTTTTCTTTTTGCTTTTGGTTCGGACTGTTGTAGTATTATTTTCAAACAGAGCTTTTTTCGAAAATTTTGATTGAAAATTAGCATAATTTAATAAAATATATATATAGAAATTTATATCAAGTTGTTCTGATTTTTCTATGCACATTATCATTATGCATGTTACATACATAATAGTACGGTGGTTAATATCTAATTTTATTATTAGTAGCATTATTAACTTAATTAACTATATAGTTTGAAATGCTGCGCATGAATATCCAAAACTCATCTTATGTATGCACAATATTTGTGTTTGCGTCTTCAGCAAGGGCAAAGGGGACCCTAGACTGCCAAACTTTTGGCGTCCTCTAGGATTACTGGACACAGCCGGCAAAAACTACGAGAAGATGCTACAGCCAAGGATACTGAGAGCCGTAGAAACTGCAGAGAATCTCTCTCCGACAATACGGGTTTCGCCGAGGGAAGTCAACAATCGATGCCATAAGCAGTATCGTCCGGGTCATCGAGAATGCATAGACAGAAAATCACTACTCGAGAAAAATCACTCTATTAGTGATCGTCGATTTGAAAAATGCTTTTAACTCAGCAAGATGGAGCGATTTCATGAAGGGGCTAAGGAACTTCCATGTGCCAAAAATACCTGCAAAGAGCCATCAGCAGCTACCTGACCGATCGAGAAATAATCTTTGAGGCTGCGTAAGGAACCAGATTGAGAAGAGTAACTGCAGGAGCAGTTCAAGGATCGGTCAGGTAGCTCAGACCGAATCTATGGAACATCATGTACGATAGGGTACTTAGGCTTCCAATGTCGGAGGATACTTTTACTGTCGGATACGCGGACAATCTGGTCCTAGTCATCACGGCAAAAGATGTAAAAATTTCTGAGGAAACTGAACCAGGCAATGTATGAAGTCAACTACTTGATGGAAGACCATGGCCTAAAGCTTGCGACGGTGAAAACTGAGATTGTTCTATTCCCCCGTAAACATATTGAGACCAAAGGATAACTGAAAGTACTTGGGAGTGCTGTTAGACACGAATCTGATCTTTATGGCATAGATTTTGAGAAGCACGGAGAAGGCTGCCAGGCTTACTATTGCGTTAAGCAGGCTGATGAGGAACACTTGTGGTCCTAAGACTAGAAACCGCAGGCTTCTTATGTTGGTTACCCACTCCATACTCCTGTATGGTGCAGAAGTATGGGCCGCCAGCATAAGGAAGGTCACTTATGCGTCTAAGCTGACGAGAGTCCAGAGGCAAGGAGAACGGCGAATCTCCTGTGCCTAACGTACAGTGTCGTTGGAGGCAGCTCTAGTCATCGCCGGGGTAATCCCGATGGATCTGCTGGCTCTTGAGAGACAGTATATCTATCTGAACAAAGAGAGGGAGGTCATTGACCTTTTTTGGATCCAGAAGATGAACAGCGGTGAAAGTATATACTGCCCTGGCAAAAAAGTAACGCCGGAACACACAGCCTTTGAATGCGACAGATGCGCCGCTAAAAAGTTTCAACTAGAAAATAATATAGGCCAAATCACACCTGAAAATGTGGTTAGTCTGATGCTACTAAAACTTTATGTTTTATAGATTTTTCAAAAAGATGATTAATAAATTCAAAAAAAAAAAATTCTTTATTTAAACTGTGAATTTCACGTCCTTATAGGGGTATTTTATTGATTTTATAAATTTACGATAAATTTTAAAAAAGTAATAAAAAAATTTTTAAATTACCTATTCTTCTGCTAAAAAATGTGCATTTTGTAAGAAAATACTACGTTTCCTTTTTTATTTCTTCTTAAAAATAGAGTAAAAAAAATTGATCCTGACAGATACATATTGTACTTTAGATAGCTCTTAAGTTGCCATGCTTGTATGTCCATTGGGTAAATTTGTCTTTAAACTAGGATTATAACGCCCTTTTGTTAAACAACTTAATCGCTAAGGTAGAGTAAAACACTTAAGTTAAATTCAACAGGTGAAAAAAAGTTAACAATTTAATATAACGTATTTAAGGATTTAAAAAATTTTTATATAAAATATTTAATTAAATAAATCATATTTTTGAATTTAATAAATTTTTTACATTTTCTTCTTTTCCTTTTTTTACATACAGCAAAAAGTAATAAATCATATATTTTAATTTTTGAATTGATATAAATTAATTATAACGCAAATAATTTTTCAAATTTTTTAAAATATTTATTATTTATAGATGTTTAGAGATGTCAATTTTTTATGTAAATAATAAAAATTAATCATTTAAAAAACTTTATTTTCGCAGTTATTATTTATTAATAAAATATTATCTGCTCAGAGAAAGAAAAAAAAACTTATACAAATTATTATGTTTGAAATCGCTTAGAATTTTAAGTGTAATTTATATTTCTTTACTGCGTTTATTTTTTAAGAAATTATGATTAAAACTTCAAATGTAAAGAAAACAAAAATAGAAAAAATAAATCTTTTATTACGCTTCAGCCAAATAAATTGTTATTAATGAAAATTTACCATATTAGATTTTCTCTTTTACAGGTTTTATGGTCGCTATTTTGTAAAATATAATCGCCCTTAAATTGTCTGTTTTTGGAATATTTACAAAAAATATCAAGTTTTATGTTAATATAGGTTTTTGTGGTAGATAAATACTAGTTTCTGAATTACCGGTGCCAAAAAAGAGTATAACGCCATTAAATCAGCATAAAGTAAATTTGTATTGTAAAAAGTTGTAAAATTATTAAAATTTTAATAGACGAAAAAAAAAAATGTTATAAATAAAATTTCATTTTTCTTTGTTTTATTCATTCCCTTCAAATACGATAGGCCAAGAATAGTTTTAATTTGTAAGTATTATGAAAATGCCGCTTTTTGTGGTCTTTATGCAAATTTAAGGATGCTGCATTTTTTTTAACCCACAAGACTCTCCACGGTGGGTTTAGGCTCTTTCTAGTTAAATTTTGGTACTATAGATTCGCGTAATTGAGAATGATTTTACTGGAACCCAAAATAAATACTAATCGTAAGTGCTCTAATTGATTAATTTAGAAAAATAAAATTTTCATATGGCGAATAATATGAACACCGAACTCACGTAGCCAGAAAGATAAGAAATGGAGCAAATTGCACGTAACATGTCGAATATAAAAGTATGCGACTTGAGGAACTCTTTTTTAACATTGAACATGTTTATAGGGAGGGGTACCCTGAAAATCTGAAAATCAAGGGGGGGGGTTTAAATATGTCCTAATTAAAGGGGGTGGTCAAATTTGTCCGATTTAAGGGGAGGTGGGATGGTCAAAAGGGACTTAAAATAATTTCGATTTAGGAACTTAGAATTATCCAGATTTAGGGACTAAGAATAATTTGGATTTACGGATTTAAAATAATATGGGTTTAGGGACTTGCAATAACTCTTATTAATAATTTGTTTTGTCTAGCTGGGCAGGGGGATTGGATGAATAATTGACGTTTTGATAAAAATTAGAGAATATACGTTAAAACTGTTATAAGTGAACATGTTTCATGATCATTGATTGTGTGAAAACACAAACCAGTTATAAGTTCTTTTATACAGCCCCTGTAATTTTATAAAATTAATAATATAAATTAATATTTTTAGTAATTACTTTTCAGAATATTTATCACTTAGTTTATCAAATTATGTTTTTTTTTATGTAATACTTTTAAGTATACAGTAGTCCCTCCGTATTCGCGGGGGTTGGGTTCCAGCAGAGTACCGCGTATACAGAAACCGCGTATACGGAAGCATTAGTCTTATGGGAAAATGGGGGTTAGGGGAAGACAAAAATGCAAAAGACCAAAAATGACTCAAACTTACACTTTTTTTATCAATAATCAATTTATTTACAAAAAGAAATCAGTAATTTGCGTTTGTTTTATTTTTCTGCGATACTCTTTAAATAAATCTTCATAAATTTGCACTGCGATATTACAATTATGTTGGAAATATAGGCTTCGCGTCATCACGGGATCGAAACGAATTGCTTCTTCAATAGCATCTTGGAAGGAGTCCATAATTTTTTTAAGAGAAACTGAATGAAAATGTTTGCTTAATTCGTCATTATCATCACCTTCATCATCTGAACTCGAAGTTTTTTCTTCAATCACCATCTCGGCAACTTCTGCCACAAATTTCAACAAAAAACAAATTTCAACATCTGGATGTGCTAACATAACCTCATCGCCATGACTCGCACAGTAATCAAGAAGAAGGAGAATTTTGAAGGCCAGATTTTCTTTTGCCAAATATAATTGAACTTCTGGAACAAAAGATTTCAAATTTTTTTTCTTGGGGATTTTTTTCTTCCAAAAATTGATAAAATTCCAACGCTTGATCTCGGATGGCTCGAGAAACCACTGAAATTTTTTTACGCACAAGATCTTGGATCCATATCATTAACATGTCTTCCATTTTTTCGACGTTACAATTTCTTTTAATTTTAACCAATTTAGCATGAGGGCCTAAATGTGAAGCACTAGCTCTAATGTTATCTTCATTTTTCCTTATTGTTCGAACAGAAGATTCATTAATACCAAATTTTCGCGCAACATCAGCAATTTTTTCGCCATTTTTCAAAAGATCCAAAATTTTTAATTTTTCTGCTACATTTAAAACTTTTCTTTTCTTTTCAGTTTTAGATAAATTTTTTGTAGTTGGTGCCATGATAAATTTTCAAAAATAATTGTAAATAAAACTCAACAATTTAACTCAATAAAACACAACTAATAACAATTTATGGTTATGGCAGGATCGAATAAAAATAAAAATAAAAACAAAAAATATCAAAACCGTGTATAAGCGAGGGAAAAGACCGCGTAAATCGAGGGATGTCTACAATTAATGAACCGCGTATAAGCGAATCCACGTATACCGAGGGACTACTGTACCTAGTTTTTTTCGTTAACTTATCATATAATTTTCTGCTTGATAAACTACAAAAAATAAAAATTATTATTTATTTTTAGATTTTAGACCATGCTATAGCGGTAACGATATACAGCTTACAATTTCAGAATATTTAATGAAGAAGTAAAAATCTAACAGGATATTATTCTAGATAATTTTTTGTCTGTAATAATTATCTTCATTAAATGATATAGCGAAAAAATATTTTTATCTTGTTTATAGTAAGAAGATGTGCAAATGTACATCTTTTTAATTACTCAAATTAAAAGACCGATAAACTTCTTCATCCCCTTACATGGACATAGAGCAACTTGTTGAACTTGAATAGAAATAAAATAAAATAGTAAATTTTTTACTGCGTACTCTTAAAAACTAGTTCTCTTCGATTATAAATTTTCTTATTAATAAGTTGTTTTTTTATTTTCAAATTAACATAAAAACGTAAAATTAAAATTTTTTATCAATAAATATCTTTTAAGCATATTAAAATATAACAGAAGAAAATAAGTAGAATAGGAAAATATGCAATAAATATTTTCTTTTTTTATAGTTCCTGTCATGTTTAGTGTTCGACTTGTATTACGCATTTTAAGCCAGGTAGTAAATATAGTATCGCAAAGTGAAATTTTTCTTTTTTTTTCTTTTGCAATGATTTTGCAGTTGTGTATAATAAACTATAAATATATAGTATATCTTTAGTGGTTATCGAATGCACTTTAAAAGATGACAATGTTTACAAGACAAGTATCAAAAGAACTTAATGATGAAAAATAATAATAATAATATTAAAAAAGTACCGCAGTTGATAACCACTGGTTTATAAGCGTGGCTTCAGATTCTTTTTTAACCGGTTTCTCCACCTTGATAAAATAAATGTGAGAGTATTCTGATAGTATAGGATGCATATAACTTTGAATTTATCATCTTTTTTGCTCTGCTTGATTTTGTTTATCGGTTTAAGCCTTTTCATCCTTCTTATATCGCATGAAGTTAAAAGTTAAACTTGGGAGTGTGCTAAATTGCATTTTATATCCTTTTCAAATATTATACAGAGAGTATGTTTATAAAGAATCTTTTCTTCTCTTTTATGCTATACGAAAAGCCACACGTCAGGTGCCAGTGGCGTACGCACACATAATATAATGACTGATGATATATGTTTATATATTAGGTTGGTAGTTATTATAAAAAATTTTTTAGATTTTCGATTATCTGGTGAAAAAAGTTGCAAATTAACAATAAGTAAGTTTCCCAAAATTATAGCTTATTTAATAACTTCTAAGTGTTGCCATCAAATGTATAGGATCTTTTGAAGAAAATTTTTGGTCCCATAAGAGCCCACGTATTTTATGGCAACAGTTACGAGTAATTTAATGAGCTATATTTTTGGGAATCTTATTTTATCGATAATTGACTACTTTTTACAACCAGTAATAGAAAATCCGAGCAAATTTTAAAAATAACTACCAGGCTAATATATATATTATAAAAAAATTTGTTTTTGCAAAAATTTTTTATATTTTTTTATCTTAACATCTATTATTGTTTATTTTTATACTCCTTTTTTTATAAAATAAATTATTTTCCAAGAAATAATTACAAAAATATTTTTTAATGTAGTATGTTTAATGAAAATGTAAAATATGAAATTATTATTAATATAGACAAGTAAGAAAATAATATTTAAATCGGTGTTTTTATTATTTAACTATTATTTTTCCTAACCACGTTAAAGGAGATAGAACCAGCTTCAAAAAAATAACTAAACGTAACTGGTCCCCTAAGGGCATACTTCTCTTATCAAATTTTTGAAAACAAATGTCCAAAATTGACGAAAAACGTCCCTTTACGCTTGTAGACCAAAGTAAGATTTGTATGAGCCTTGGTTATTGCAGAATGAAGCTCCAGATGTTTTAAATAAAATTGCTTGATTATGGTCATATTGCAGGAAAATGCAAGGATTAAACTATAATTTTATGTAGGTCCATTTTAAATCTAGGCTTTCAATAAATGCATAGTTCTCCCTCTGCAAAACTGCAAAATTGGAAGGGAAAGAACCAAATAACTTTGCGGGCTCCAGTAAGTTAGAAGTTTTTATAACTGCAACCACAAGATATTTAAGGTGGTACAAGAAAATGTGCACAGAAGTTGGATAGAAAATCAACGAATGTACTGAATCCAACGTAAGGAAACAGCTGACTATTGGTTTATAAGCAAGCAATATAGGACTGAAGATCCAAATTCTTGGTTCTTGGTTAAACTTGGAACAGCAGGGATATAGGTTTTTAATCCTGTAACAATGTCATTAGAGACATTTAGGAAAGGAAGAGACTTTTTATGGGTAAGGTGTAGGTTTCTGAAGCTTTATGAGTTAGAAAACTTTTCCAGGAAAAACTAGAAACGACTTAATCGTATTTTGAGACTTCAATGCTAAGGGTTGACTAGGGCATGTCCCATACTGACTTGAGAAGAAAGGCAATTCTGTAAGTGGCATTCAGGTTGGATCTGGCACTACTAATCTTGGATAACACCTCAACAAGTAAGGATCAAGGACTTTACAATAATTTTTATTTTATATATATTTTTTGCCATTCATTAATTTTTAAGCACAAATCTTTTAAAGCACAGTGCTAATTTGTTTAAGAGTCTAGAAAAACTTTTTTTTAGTGACTAAAGTCATAAAACTACAAGAGTATTAATTAACTTGTGAAATATGTTTCAGATTTTTTGGGGTTTGAAAACAAAAGTTTTTAAACAAAAAGATTTTGAAATCTGAAAACTGATTTTGATCAGGATATTGGAATGTAAATTAGTAATCAGCCAAATATTACTATTATTCTTAAACTTTTCAGCTGTGAATAATAATGAGCATTATTTTAAAAAATATTATTAAAATATAATCACGAATTTTCCTAAGGGTAACAAAAAAAGCTGGGTTTACTTTATTCTACAATGAATTAAGGTTCAAAATTTGTAAATATATATTCAATCAATAAAATATGAAATTAAATTTTTTGAATAATAATTAAAACAATAAGAAAGTAATATAAAATAAGAAATTGAAAAAAAGCAAAAGAATCATAAGCTTTTTTGTAATACGTCAAAAAATTTATGAAGTAAAAAAAAAGGGTTTTTATTTTTTAGATGCATCGCTGATCACAAAAGAAAAGAAGATGCATTATTGGCTGTGGTTCAATGCATATCTCATATCTGACTACATCTTGATCTTTCAAAACGGATTCGTTTTTCTTTCACACTCCTTTTTATATTTTTATATTACTTATATGCATATAATAATATATCCTATAGAAAAAATGCGTATTCCGATTTTCTTATTCTTGTCTTATAGATTCCATTTTTGTGTGTACCCTCATATATACCTATATATATCTAAAAGACAGATCTAAAGCTTATAAAAATAAACGAGTATAAGAAAGAAAATGTATTTGGATTTGGTATATAAAGTATGAGAGTGTCGTTCGATTTAAAAAAGAAAAAAGGAAACATGAATATATGGAAGTTGAAAAATCCAAGTCTATTCGATGAGAATATAGAAGTCAAATATTTATAGATATATAAGTTAAGGCATTCATATATGATTTTTTTTCTATAGATGCATAAAAATATATAAATAAAGAAAATCTTTTCCGACAGTTAGAATTTCACGTTATTTTGCGTGTCAATTGCTTGATGACATTTTATATATATTTTCTTTTATTTATTTTTTTTTTCATCATACTTTATTACTATTATCATTTTGTTTTTTATTACTCGAAAATATATATTTTTTATTATTATACGCTATTTATATGTAAAAGATTTTTTTAATAATATAATAAAATAGTTAAGGTATGTATAAAGTTAAATTTTTCTTATATAACTTTTTTGGCTTCAAAAAAGATAGCTATGTTGCAGATGCCTTTTTTTTGGAGAGTTTACTTTGAGAGCCAAAAAGTAAGTCGTTGTTTTTTTTTTTATGTTTTTATTATTATTTTAACTTTGTTTATTTTATACTTTTCAAGTAATAATTTTTAGGATTTATGAAAAAAGTTTTAAATTTTATTTTTTTTCGCTCCACATATTCATTTTATAAAAAAAGTATATTGACTTTTGCATTCAATTTATATATATTTTTAAATATATAAAATATAAATTAACAACTTTTTTTACCCGACTGACTACTTTATTTACATGGAATTTATTAGAAAAATTTAGAAGAAATAATCTATAAAAAAATTAATAAATTTGCAAGCCTGATGATTTTTTTTTGGAGCTAAAATATATACTTCTGGTTCTTGAAACTCGTAAGCAAATGTGCTATAATCCCAAATTTGTTGGCAGTGTGTATTACCAATCCAGTACTGAGATTTTCAGAAATTAGAAAACTGCTTATGGTACGTAAAGTGGAAAAAAATTTCTGTGTTAACATTTTCATGAGCTTCGTTAAAGTAACGAATCCAAGAATCAAATCTCTGCGCTATACTACTATGGTCTGATACTACTATCGCATATCGGTTTGAAAAATTTATGAACTGACGGTGAATCTTACTGATAAATGATAAAAGCACACCTTCAAGGCAGTTCACATCAATTTCGAACCGATGATTAATACCTTTAAAAGCTCTATAACATTTATTTGGAGAGCAGATTAACCACGTAGTTTTTTAGTCTACAAATAAAAATTTTTGCACTTCTTACAAAAAAAAGTTTTTTTGGCTTTTAGGCAACTATTTTAGTCACAGTCTCTCCTGATTTATAAAACAAAAATAAAGTACCTGTAAAATTTGTTTTCCTAAAACACCTTCCCAAATGATCGCAGGGTACCTGGATTAACCTACATCAATTAACAAACATATTTTTGTTCTTTTTAATCTAGAAAGGGATGTATGATGTCTTGTATTTACACTTCTATTGTAAATAAAGAATTTCTATATCTTTTGCATAAAAACAATTTGGAAAACGATTCTCTCAAACAGAACTATAAATCATATCAAAAAATACTAAATAATGTAATTAAAGCAGCTAAAAGAATTTTTGAAAATGAATTGTCAAAAAAATCGAGCACCAATTCAAAAAATATGTGGGAATTTATTAATAAAATAACTGGTAAACATAAAAGTAACAAGCCAAAAAATGACATTGACTTCATTAAAGTAGATGTAGTATAGGCCTGGAGCATGGTTTTATTTGCGATGTTTTTTTGGAAGAATGTCCATAGAATTTTTCGACGGTAATTTTAGTTTTTGGGGTCGCTGATTCCAAATCCGAAGTCCGTTTTGACCTAACGTGGTCCAATTTTGCGTATTTGCCCATTTTATGTCATTTTTAACGTTTTTTTGCCATTTTTTAAAAAATTTTTAATATATTACCATTTTTCTCACACTAAACTAATGTTTTTCGGGTCTGTATACCTAATTATCATATCTACTCATACAAAAAAAACATGGTAGCCCATAATAGGGATTCTTAGGCTATTTTTTACGCTTTTTGGGCTAATTTTAGCTATTTTTATGAAATAACACCAATTTTTATTTACAGCTTCTTGTTTTTAAGTATTTTAAGGTAGTTAAATACGAATATTGTTTTTAATTTATCTAAAAACGGTGCAGTAGCCCTTAATAGGCACTTATAGGCTGTTTTTAACGTTTTTGGGACAATTTAAGCTATTTTTATGAACTAATACCAATTTTTTTCTACAGCTTGTATCTTTCGGGTCACTAAACGCAAATAACACATCTTTTTTTAACAAATAATGTCCAGTGGCCCATAATAGGCGATTCAGAACCAGAAGCTGTAGATAAAAATTGGTATTATTTCATAAAAATAGCTAAAATTAGCCCAAAAAGCGTGAAAAATAGCCTAAGAATCCCTATCATGGGCCACTATTTTTTTTTGTATGAGTAGATGTGATAATTAGGTATAGAGACCCAAAAAAACATTAGTGTAGCGTGAGAAAAATGGTAATATATTAAAAATTTTAACAAAAAATGGCAAAAAAACGTTAAAAATGACCTAAAATGGGCAATTACGCTAAATTGGACCACGCTAGGTCAAAACGGACTTCGGTTTTCTAATCGGCGAGCCCAAAAACTAAAATTACCGTCGAAAAATTCTATGGACATGCTTTAAAAAAAATCGCAAATAAAACCATGCTCCAGGCCTATACTAATGGTAAAAAAATCACAAATGGACTTGAAATTGCAGACGTTTTCAACAACCTCTTTACTAACATAGGCTCTGACTTAGAAAAAAACATTGACAGCAATAACACGGTTAATGACAGGCTTAATGAATTGCAACTTCCTGACTTTAATACTGAAATCTTGTTTATGTTCCCTACTAATAAGGATGAAATTGAAAAAACTATTATGGAACTCTCGAATAAAATGGGTGGTATAAACAGAATAAGCTCAAAAGTTTTAAAAATATTAAATAACTGTATTTCTGAACCATTAGCATATATTTTCAATCTATGTATTGCTGAAAGTCAATGGCCAGATTACCTTAAACAATCTGAAATCATTTCAATTTTCAAGTCAGGTGAAAAATATAATATCACTAACTACAGGCCAATTTCATTAATTTCAAATCTGTCAAAATTATTTGAGAAAATAGTGCACCATAGACTGACAACTTTTTTGAAAAGAGTAATATTATCTCAGATAGGCAATTTGGTTTTGTAAAAGGAAGAGGAACAAAAGAGGCTCTTGCAGAACTTACCAACATTCACTACGAGAGAATCAATAATAATAAATCGGCTATAGTGATATTTAGAAATCTGTCAAAAGCTTTTGATGCAGTGAATCACGAACTTCTTATAAAAACTTATAACCGGTTTAAACACAACCTAAATGCATGGAACATGTTTACTTCCAGCTGAGTACTAGGTTTAATACAAATGTTACTCAACATTACAATACAATTTTCTAATTTTATAATTTCTAATTATCACTTTACTAGCTGTTAAGATTCTAAACTCAAACTATTTTGCTTCCCTAAACCTGAATTATTCCAAGTCACTTAATCGATATTATTCCAAGACCCTAAACCGGAATTATTCCAAGTCCCTAAATCGATATTATTCTAAGTCTATAAATCTGTATTATCCTAAGTCCTTAAGCCCAGATTTTTCAAAGTCTCCTAATTATTCTAAGTCTCATTTGACCCCGCACCCTTTAATTTTCAAGTTTTGAAGTACCCCCTCCTTATAAACATGTTCCATGTTAAAAAAAATTATATCGATATGATATTAGAGGAATTCCATTAAATCTCTTATGTAGTTACCTTGAAAATAGAGTACAAAAAGTTAAAATCTAAGGTCTATTAAGTGCTCCTAGTGTAATAACCACTATAGTACCTCATGTTACAATATTAGGTCTGCTTTTATTTATAATATACGTAAATGACCTTATAAAAATAGCAGCACTTATCTTATATAGATGACACAGCAGTTATGCTTATATAAGCATTAAAAATTCATGGACTACAGCAAAAGAAATGAATTCTAAGCTATCAATTATCAACCAATAGTTCAAGAACAACAAATTAACTGTCAATATTAACAAAACTGTATATATGACCTATGGCTACTATGCAAATAGTGTTCCTGATTATTACAGTATAAATATAAATATAGATAATACAACTATAAAAAGAGTGGAATCATATCAAGTTAAATACACTTTTTTCTGAGATTACTCAAAGAATTCATCTAAGTCAGAAAATTCGTAAAATATGAACAAATTAACAACCAATTAATTATTAATATTTCACTTATCTTTTATTTAGCTTCTCTGGTTTTGGTGAAAAATGATTTATCGGTAGTTCTTAGCTATTTTTACCCATGTCTGAGGTCGATGTCTTGGATTTAAAAAATACCAATTGTACTGTGTTTGGTATCTAAAAATATGGTTACTGGCCAATTTTTAAGGCTCTAGGTGGCTTGGTTGCGATTTGGCAGCTGTTTTTCCAATTTTGATTTTTTTCGAATTCTCAGCCACCCGTTTGCTTATTATTTTCTGGACGCCCTAAATAAGCCTAAAAAATATTTTCGATATAAAGGTAGTTAGTAAATATTCCCGCCCAATCCGAATCTGACCATATTTTTTCGGAAAAACCTCAGGAAAAGCCGGAAAATTGGAAAAACGAAAGGAAACTGGAAAATACAAATTGCTCAAAAAGCGTCACTTTTTTTTTTTTTTTTTTAATTTTTTTTACATATTTTTTCCCATACTTTTCATGCTGGTAAACTTTTTTTTTGACACATTTGCCTTTTAAGCACTTAAAAATCAATTTTAGGCTCAAAAAAATGATTTTGAAAATTGTTCATTTTCTGAATTTTCCAATTTTCTCGCTTTTCCTGATAGAAAATGAAAAATCTGACTTGATTTTCGGATTCCTCGGGAAATTTTACATTGAAAACCCTCCTGGGTAAAATTTTAGAGGCCTATTTGACGCTGTAAAAAAAAGAAAAACAAAGTAACCTGCTAAAATCAAAAAAATAAACAAAATAAAAAAATAACAAAATTTAATTATCTTTAATTATGTTTGATTTTAGCAGGTTACTTTGTTTTTCTTTTTTTTACAGCGTCAAATAGGCCTCTAAAATTTTACCCAGGAGGGTTTTCAATGTAAAATTTCCCGAGGAATCCGAAAATCAAGTCAGATTTTTCATTTTCTATCAGGAAAAGCAAGAAAATTGGAAAATTCAGAAAATGAACAATTTTCAAAATCATTTTTTTGAGCCTACAATTGATTTTTAAGTGCTTAAAAGGCAAATGGGACAAAAAAGGAGGTTACCAGCATGAAAAGTATGGGAAAACACATGTAAAAAAAATTAAAAAAAAAAAAAAAAAGTGACGCTTTTTGAGAAATTTGTATTTTCAAGTTTCTTTTAGTTTTTCCGATTTTCCGGCTTTTCCTGAGGTTTTCCCGAAAAAATATGGTCAGATTCGGATTGGGCGGGAATTTTTACTACCCAGCTTCATATGGAAAATATTTTTTAGGCTTATTTAGAGCGTCCAGAAAATAAAAAGCAAACGGGTGGCTGAGAATTCGAAAAAAATCAAAATTGGAAAAACAGCTGCCATATCGCAACCAAGCCCCCTAGAGCCTTAAAAATTGGCCAGTAATCATATTTTTACATACCAAACACAGTACAATTGGTATTTTTTAAATCCAAGACATCGACCTCAGACTTGGGTAAAAATAGCTAAGAACTACCGTTATACAACTTAGAAAACTCAGAAAATCCTGTTAAATTTTTTGAAGTTAAATATATGTTCAGAAATAATCAATTTTTTAAGGTGACATTAAAAAAAATATACTCATAGTCTTATAAAATAATTAAATAATTTTTCATACACAATATAATAAACATGATATGATAAAAAAATTAAAAATTTACCGTTACATCGTAAACAAGCTTTTAAAAACTTGGAAATAAGAGAATATCCTGATTATATTAGCTCTATATTCCATATGGATATAAAATTTTGCATTTGTTCTTACATATATAATATCTTTTCATATACGAATATATAAAGTACATAATAGGCTATATTTTAGTATTTTTCCACTAAGATAAATCTAAGCTGGATTACCAATATAAGAATATGTATATAATATTCAGGTATACTCTATATATATATGTATATGTGTAAATCTTCCTCATACCTTTTTATATCCATATCAGTGACATTTCAAATATACTTATAACTATCATAATATGAGATAAACATATATTCTTATTTATATATACCATAAAGACATAGTATCAGACTTAAAATATAGCTACTTATTTTTATTTTTTAAGATATTTATTACAGCATATATGGTGCTTTCATTTTGAAATTAGTCTATTATGAGCTAAATAAAAGTGTTTTTTTCTTGGCAATTTTTTAGAATTATCAAACTTTATCATATATATATTTCAAAATTAAGCTTTTGTTTGGATCTTATTTTTTCCATAAAAGTAGGTTTAGAACTTTTTTGTCTCTGCTGATATCATATAATGTTTAGTAATATTTTATATGACAATTAAGGTCATTATGGCCATATACACGTTTATCCATACAATTTAGTCATCACTTATTAAGCAAGAACTGCAGTTTTTGTTATTAGTGACTACCTTCGGTATTTTTCTTTTTTTTTCAATTGACAAATAAATAATTGAAATTTCATCTGTAATCAAATAACAAGAAGTAAATTTTAAGGCTTTGGTTGGTGGTTTTGGTTTTATTATTGCATGTTCTACTAAGATTACTTGGTTTAAATGGTTATCATGGTCTATTTTTTTTGAACTTTCCAATAAAACTAGGATTAAAATGTGAAAGCTCAGCAACCAAGTGTTAAAATTTCTATCAGCCTGATTTCTAACTTTAATAATATTGGAATTTGAATAAATGCTTTAACGTGTATTTCAACCAATGGAAATAAATAAACAATTAGGATAATATTAGTTTTAAACAAAAAATTAGACCACATTTTTTTCAGCTCATGCTTTATTGAACACAAAAAATTAAGCACAAATAAAGTCGAACACAGTATTTTTAACACATGGAACTAAATACATAAAACTAAATCAACAAAAAGTTTTGTCTATGAAAATTATTTTGCTGAATTTATGTGTTAAATTTCATGTATTAGTTGAAAATACTGCGTAAAATTTTTTGTATTCAATAAAACGTATGATTAAAATAGTATATTAAGTATAAAGGGCGCAAAAGTTTTGGCACTATCGTGAGCACTAGCACGAGTGCTCGGCGAAGCTTGGCAAGAGTTATATGTGTTCACGCTAGTGTCTAAAGTATTTCGCCCATGGTGCTTACAATATTTTTCACTTACCTAGGCATAGAACGAGTGCAGAAAATTCTTTACGTACGAGTTTTACGCCCAGGAGGGCAAAAAAATATATTATAATATTTATGTTCAATTTCGCTGTGTTCAAAAAATGTTGTGCTCAAAACTAATATCAAAATTATAGCTTGATGTAAAATCCAAATTTATTATTAGATACAATTTGAATTAAAAAAAAAAAAAATAGAAAACAAATTTCCAGTGGACCAATTTTGAATAGCGATTGAACAAATAAAATTAATGAAGATAACAAATTAAAAAAGAGCAATCACAAAGTCAATTATTGAAGTTAAAAGTAAAAATAAAATATTCAAAATATTTAAAAAAAATTTCTTTTTTATCGTGCAAATAGTTTAAAATTTTAAATTATCGCTAAAATACTTCTCTGAAATTCATTTAATCACAAATACTTATAAAATACAAACGGACTACTTTTTTTAATTTCAAATACCAATAGCAATAAATACTGCGCAGATGCGAAATACTGGTATAATAATTTATATTTTTAACATAAATAAAAAACAAAACAAAGCAATCTCCTAAGGAAAAAAAAATAAAAAAAAAAATAGATTTTTTTTATTCCATTTATAAAGTACCTTCGCAAAGGTTCGCATATTTTCGCTTTCCATCGGGCACGCGAGAACCACGCGCATCAAGGTCGGGGCCATCCGCAATTGCAAATATTACATGTATACCAAGAGGAATAAGATCACGTTTTTTCACATATACATGCAAACATGCTACTAAAAATATTGGACGTGCGTACGTATGTATCCTCCTTCCTCAGCATCCTTTTTCAAATATTCTCATGAGACCAAATGCAATAAGAACACACATATATATATATCTTGTACCATATATTACAACATGAACATACAAATACTAAAAGGAGGATGTTCGTATTTAACATTAAAAAAGCACAAATACATAATTCAAGCACGAAAGCACGCTTGGGTTACATACTTACTATCATAATTATGATAAGATACAATACAACAACAAAAATTTTATTCCCTCGGGGCAAGACAGAGAAGAACTTATTTGTATGTAGTGGATATACAATACTACTTAGTTACTTCTTTTTCTCATCATCATCTCTTCTTTTTGCAAAAAAAAAAAAAATTAAAAAGAAAAAAGAAATAAAAGAAGATTAAAAGAAATCGCTGGAGAACAAGAAGCGAAGAAGATTCAAAAGATATACATAAGATATATAATATACCATAAAGATTACAAAGCTGAGTCCAGAACTAATCGTCGAAAAAAAAAATGTTGCTGAATTATTCTCAATATTATATATAAAGCACCTGCTCAATTCTATGTATGTGTACTAACACAATAATAAATTAATACACATTTAACTTTTAAAACTGATTTCTATCCAAATTTTCACACACTTACTTTTTAAACAATCTCACGAATGCAAGTCTCACAGCTTATGTTTGTTGTAGTATTTTTTGATCATTAAGGGTTCTGAATGGTCAAGTAAGTTTTTTTTTTTTTTTTTTTGCTTAATAATCTCGTATTTTTTATCAAAATCCCACGGCTTAATATATATATGCACGTTTATAAATCAAAATTTTTTAAATTATCATATTTATAAATTAACGTTGTATTAAAATAATAGCTAATATACAACCCCTAAAGGTTTCAAATATATAATTTTCTTATTTAGATAAAATCTTTTGATAACAAGCACTGTATATAATAGTATGTATTAATTATTAAATTAAATTTTATTTTATTATAAAAATATAGCTTTAAAAAATGTCTTGATTTATATATTTTTTTTTTTATAAAAGCCTTTAAAGCCTTAGGAAAGGCTTATTTCGGCTATACTTAGCTATATATACATTTAATACATATTGTTTTAATGTTGTTTTACATTTGGGTTTGATAGTTTTATACTGGTGTTTGTTTAAAATATGACTATTATTTTTTTGTAAATAATTTATTAGTAAATTTAGCAAGTAAATTTAGCTTTTAAAAAAGAAAATTGCTATTTTGATTCAATTATTTTTATTAACTTAGATTATCACTATTGAATATAAATAATGATTTTTCACTTGATGATTTTTCAATAAATTTTAGCTTTTTTCAATGATTTTTAAACTTTGGATTCAAAAAACTTTAAGACTTTCTTAAATAAAAGTTTTGATTTAGCATTTAAAATAACTGGTAGGACTCCCAAGAGAGGGAAAAAATCCTTCTCTTATAACCCTCCATGGGGATGTCTTTAGTAAGCAAGGGGATGAGTTTTACAAATAAATGGAATATTGTATATTTTGGGCTACAAATATCACCTTGTAGGTACTTTGTAGGTACTTTGGTACGCTTTTACTTACAATCTCTACGAAACGAGATAACCCCTAATGTGGAGTAAATTTTCAGATATATCTTAAAGAAATATAAGACGTTCCTAAACGCTAAAAAGCTCTTCGTTGAAATTGAGAATAATTATAAGGACTCTCAAAAGAGGAAAAAATCAAATATGCATGAAGTTGCCCTGATAACTCTCCCTGGGGGTGTCTGTAGTAAGGAAGGGGGTCAATTTTACAACTAAATGAAAGATTCAATATTTAGGGCTGAATAAATCACCTGGTAAGTAATTTGAACTCTTTTTATTTCCAGGGTCCGTTTTTAAATACAAATCCCACGAATTGAAATATCATGCCCTTTTAGGGGGTTAAAATTTGACCAAGTGAATCAACTTTAAGTATCAAAGAAAAACTGAGTACGTTGGGCTAAAAATCTATCACTTTTTTCATTTTCATAGTCAATTTTTATCTAAAACCCTTAGAAATAGGAATATTAACCCTTCAATAAGGGTAAATTTTATAAAAAATGAATTGAATGAATCGAAATTCATAAAGTTGAGATTTTTAGTCCATAATTTAAAGTTTGAAAATTTAACCCACTTTAGGGGTTGATATCTCATTTTGAAGGGGTTGTAGATAAGAGCCGACTCCGGTAATGAAAAAAGTGACCTAAATTACCTACTAGAAAAAAATCAAGTATCCCATGAACTGTTGGTTAAGTGTTCATAGGTTAATTCAATGGTTTCTCCTCAGGTTTTTTACATAAGATGATTTTTCACTCAATGATCTGATATAAGTGTTTTATTATAATATATTATATCAATGTTTTATTCCGAGCCGGCAAGAGTTGTCGATAGTCGACCGTAGAACACAATGGTTCAAACCAAACTCTTAATTCATATCGCAGAATAATATTTTATCATATTTAAAATTTTTATTAAATATTCAGTAAAGAATGTTCTGTTAAACTAATTGTATAAGGATTAATTTAATTTAGAATTTTACAATTCTAATAATACGTTTTGCTTTAGAGGAGCAAGGTATCAAACTCCTTAAATCTGTCACAAACCTTGGTATATTCTTTAATTCGGATATGAAATTGAATATCCACATTAACCACGTTGTTAAAACTGTAAACTATTCCGAATACAGGTTAAGATATTTCAAAAATTTATCTTCAAAAACCTACGCAGGTAATCGGTTTCTGCTCTAATTTTTCTGTTACTGGATCATTGCATGATATTTTCTATTGGTAATCTCCCTGCATATTGTGATATTTGATCATGCATGTAATTCAACAAAAAAAAAGCTTAAAATTTAATGCATGACCTGACGTTGTATTTCTCAATTTTTAGAGCATCATTTTTAAAAAAGAGCATTATTTTTTAACTAACATTTAAAATTTACTTTAACTAACTTTAAAATAAGGATTTAAATTTATAAATGTGAAAGAATTTTTGGAAACTAAGGTTTAATTATTATTTTTTTTAATATTAGAATAAATTAATTCAATAAAAAAGCTCATTCAATAAATAATATTAATGGATTTTGTTCACGAGCTATGCTTTGAATGGCTGTTCTTAAGTTAATTATCGATAACACATAAATAAGGAGGTGGGAGGTTATTGTCACACTCGTTAATAAAAAAATGAATTATATTAGTGAATCGACACTTACTGGGCAAAATCTGACTAAAAATTCGAATTTCTCCTCATATTTTACATCGAAAAGCTCTTATTTTTTTTTTTTAATTTTTGCGAGGTCTTTTTTACTTTCAAAAATGGTGGCTGAGGAGAGCCACTTTACCAAAAAACTTTAAAACAGCATAACACCCTTAAAAATTTATAGAAAACCTTCAACATTGCGGAATCATCTATTATTAAGCTGTTTTATCGAGAAAAAAATAAAATTTTTTGTATTTGAGACCTCGCGTATTGCCCTTTCTGAACTCTAAAAAATTGCATGTCTTTTGTTAATTTTTCTGTTTATTTAACAATTTTCATGAGAAAATATACAAACTTTTGCTTTAGCGCCTCCCTGAGATACTTTTCCAAATCCATCACTGCTCTTGCAAGTGTTAAAATCAGCTGCTCTTGGCAAATATTCTGGCTCAAAATGAAGGATATTTGCGTCTGAGGCAGTAGTTAGGTTCATAGCCTAACCTAAGGTATGAAATTAAACAAAGCACAATTTAAGGTCAGTTACACTTTGAGAACAGTGCACAAAGTTAAGTATTAAATAATGTACATGGTCTCGTGAATTTGCAAAGGCGAGATTTGGCGTCGGAATGCTTAGGCAGCTAAATTAAAAAATAAGCATAAATTTATATAATATAAATTTTATATTTATCAGTGTACTAGGTCAATAACCTATTTTAATAATATCAAGTAAACATTGTTATGCGCTACATAATTTTATATTTTTATATTTACATTATAAAGTAAAAAAAAAAATTCTATTTTTCTCCTACATTATTTATTTTTAATTTATTTTTTTTTTTCTATACTTAGTATAAAGTTTTTATAAAATAATATTGACCAAAAATTGTTGAACCATATAATTTATTTGATCTTGATTTCGTGCGAAAAAAAAGGGATGAACTATAAGATTCCAAAATAAGAAAGAAAAAAAAAATCTTAACTTAAATTTAGCCATGATTCCTCTCAATTATTGACATTTTTTTCTTCTTCGCCTTTATTTTTTATTCTTTCTTTACTTTATTTTAAATTACTAAATTTTTTTATATTTGAAACAGTTATTATCTTTTTTTTTTAATTTAATTATTTGAGAAAAAATTAAAAATAAATATGTATCTTATTTTTTTTGTGTTTTTAATTTTAAATAAGTATTTATGATTTTATTTAACTACGGATTAAATTCTTGATATTTCTGTAAATTATCCTGAACAGAAATCAAAACGAGTTCATAATGCGGTGCTTCTTAGGACCAGTCAAAGGCAAGACTCGAGATCAGTCTGGGTCAAGGGAGTCTCGTGTGGCGGCCCAGTTTACTGATGGTCTCTTTTGTACTAAACGTAGGTTTAAAAATTTTCATTTTGTTTGTTTAATAGAATAAGAATATTTCGTAATTTTAAAATTTATATCATCAATATACGCATATTTATTATTTTAAATTAGTTTACAATATGGAAAATCTTGCCAGAAAACTGTACAAATAAAATGAATATTGCATGCCAGATCCACTGAGTGTTTTTATTTTTTTGCCCAAATAGATTTTTTATATCAAAATTTCTTTTTCTAAATTAAAGAGTTCTCATTTTGAGAGTTATTTTTGACACTGAGTATTTATATACCCTAATGTTCATATTTTTATTGTCTGTCAATTACATTCATTTTAATGGAATATTCTGTTCAAAGTTTAATTTAAGTTTTTCTAATAAATAAAAATTTTGCTTTATTATTAAAATTAACATTTAAAATAATAGTATATTGAGTACCAAGGTATTTGGACATACTTTTTGGCAAAAACAATTTAAACTGATTTCAATCCTTTTTCAAAGACAATATCATAAATAATAAAACTAAAACAAATACAAAAAATAATTTTTTTTTATAATGATTGATGTAAAAGTAAAAAAATCAATGATGCATGAATACATTTTTTTCCTTCATATTTTTATTTATACCTATATATATTTTTGTGGTCTTTGAGAGAAGAAGATATGAGCAAAATTATTTTTCAAAGACGAATGCACAGTATTCGACAGTTTCATTTGAAAGATCGAGTTTCTTCTTCTTTTTCTTTTTTCTTTTCAGACTTTGCGTTTATTTATGTTTTTTTTTTCTTTCTACTTTTATTTAAGGTAACCAAGCTGAGGGTAGTGAATCGAAAAACGTAATTGCTATTTGTTTTTTTTATGTATCTTTTGGAATGAGGTTTCAAAAAAAAAAAAAAATTAAATATTGTATATATATTTTTTTTTTTAATGATTTTTGAAAATACGGATGTACTTATAATTTTTTTTCTTTTGAATTTATATATATTTTTGAACAAAAAAAATAATTGCACGTTTTTAAATCAGTTAATAACGTTTATTCAGTTCTGTAATTATAAAAGTATTACTTTTAATTTTTAAAATATCTTTCTTTAAGTTACAAGCCATTAGTTTATGAGGTTTAATTTATGTTGCTGCTGATTTTACTCAGATGAACCAAAAAAAGACAGGTGCTAATTTTTGGCTATTTATTAATATTTTTTGAGCTATTAGTAAAAAAAAGTAATACTGAGATCTTTCTTATGGTTTTAAATGTTTTAGGAGTAATTTTTCAGCTTAAAAAATGTTGCAAGCTTGTAACTTGTTAAAATACATTCATATTAACGATTAAAGAAAACGAAATTGTTTATTATCTTGAAAAATTGGAAGCTTAAATTAACTTTTTTCCAGAAAGATTTTTTTACTTCAAAAGCCTACTTCTTCTGAAATAATTAAGAATCCTGAAGAGGTTAAGCTAGGTCGACGAAACGTTGATTAAAAAATGATTTATTCAATATTCTATAACTGGACTTTATACTTGAAATTTTTAAAAAATTTTTATCATTATTACAATGCCCAAATTAAATTCGTATCTTCATAGATCCAATGTAAATGTACAAATTTCAAAAAAAGATAATGTATACGAATAAGTGAACAAAAAATTTGATATCTTACTTTTCGTCTAAAATCTTTTTTTCAGTTTTAAAAATCAAAGAAATCAAAAGAATCAGCAATTAAAATTGAAATTAAAAAAAAAAAAGTAAAAGAAAATGAATTTAAAAATAATTAAGTTCAATTAAAATAAAAATAAATAAAGTAAAATAAATCTTGTACAAATTAAGTAGAATAAAAAAGGCATATATAAGCGCATTAATTTCAATGTCACATAATAATGATGATCAATTTATAAATACATAAATTAATACTTAAAAAAAAATAAAATGATGTTTAAGTGTAGTAGAGTGCATACGCAAAAAAAACATTTATAAAATACCTTATATTCTTTTTGAATGATGCTACCGCACAGGAAAAGAGAAAAATTTTTTATTTTTTGCCCTAAGGCAGAACAGGTTATAGGGCGTTTACACTTACTTTATTTTTTTTTACTCAATATACCCTTCTATGACTTCTCTCATTTTATATATTTTTATTGATATTGCGAATATATGTACACATAAAAATGATTTCTTTTATTTTTTTTATGTATGTACATGTAATTTTAAATAAAACTTGTCTTTTTTTTTTTAATATTAAAATTGTTTTTATACATTTGATGTTTTTTTTCTGATATATGTAAACATAAATATGATATTTATGAAAGAATCTCTTTCCTTCTTCCCGACTTTAAGCCCTATTTTACTGAAAAACCATAATGGAGACCTCATAAAGATCAAGTTTTTCCTACAGTATCAGCTGATTATCTTACCAGGTCAAGTTTGCTAATCTTTGGAATTTCACCCCCTCCCCCTTCATGTATACGTTACCTTCCAGAATTTTTCCAATTCAAAAATAGTATTAAAAACTACTTTTCAGATTTAGATTGTCAATAATTATTTCAAATATGGTGAAGCTGTATTCATTACTATCGCATATCAGTATTGATTTATATTTATATTTTACTTTATTCAATTATCAATATTATATCTCAATTCATTTATATTTAATCTATTAATTACTAATTTAATTATTTAAGTTTATATTGTTTAAACAGTATTATTATCACTAAATTTATATATGTTACGAGTACAGTCCGATCACTGGATACCTAGGTCTATCCAGGTAAATCTCTGTATTGGATAAAGTTATATTCTTGATAATTTTTATCGTTATTGTTCTAAGTTTGTTTAATAAAAAATGTGAACAAGCAAACAAAAATCATTTTACCATATTATTTTATTATGTTATCAATCATAATTTTATAATCAAATAAGTTTTCTGATATAATATAATTAAAAAAAATACAAATTTATACTAAATTTTAGCTAACAATATTTATGGATTTATTCTTATTTATTTAGACAAGGAAAACTACTATGACATTTTAAGTTGGATTTAAGACCACTTGTCTTGTACTTGCATTTATTAGTTTTGCAACCTTGTTTGCTATAATACTAAATATTTTGAATAGAAATATTTTCTGAATTATATAAACAAATAATTCATAGTATGTATTATATAAATTATATATAAATATACATATATAATATAATGTATGTATATTTATATGTATTTATATTTGTTCATAGTATAAATTTATTTATAAAGGTATTCCCATTGTTTACTAATACTCCAGTTAATTCGCAGGAGGGTGGTTAATTACTGGCTGTTATGAGCTTTGGTCTACTATAGATTTTTGGGTTATTGAATATGAATTTCGGAATCTTTTGTTGGAGAAATGGGCAGAAAACCCTTGAAGTTGCAAAAACTACTCCTAAAAAAGGGTATTGTATGTTTTCGCACATCAAGTGTCTAGATTTGGTATATATTAATGGGTCTTTTGAGTCGTTAATCAATAATTTCGGAGTTTTTTTTTAATAAAATAATTAATATTTGCTATTTTCACACTTTCAGTATCCAGATTTGGTCCAAATGGGTTTTTGATGGCTGATCATGAATTTTAAGGTCCTATCTACTAAAAATTAACACTTCACCCTAAAATTTTCAAAAACATAAAACACATCGAAAATAGCCCTTTTAGAGGTAGTTTTTGCTAGTTTTAGGGAAAAGTATCAATTTATAGTAAACAAGACCCCAAAATTTGTGATCAGCGATCCAAAAAATCCACATGTGCCAAATTTGGACATTAAATTTCGAATGCATACATAAAAAATACCTCTTTTTGGGCGTTATTGCAAATTTAAGGGTGTTCCAACTATTTCTCGCGGTAAGAAAAACCCTGATATCATCATCAGCACCCAAAAAACCTATGGTAGACCAAATCTCTCAGGTTATGAAGCTTGTTTTCACTTTATACCAATATTACCAATTTTTATACTACTAATTTTTGATTTCTTCATATCGATTAGCAATAAGAATTTATAAAATTACAAAAAATTTTCTTTTCCATAAAATTTTATTTGTAATCCTGACTTAAATTAAAATTTTGATTATAGTTAAATTGTTTGACAAGAAACCAAAAAATGTATATAACATTGCCAACTAATTACATTTTCTCTATCTCTTTTTGCCATATTTTAATCTATATAATCCTTACATTCAGAAATTTTTTAATGCATTCTACAAAAAAAAAAAAAAATTTAATATCTTAAATTATTAACATCTTTTAGATTAGCTCAAATATAATTATAATTCCGCATATAAAATATAAATAATAAAATTTCATTAAAACTTTTTTGTACGAATTTCATATATATATATATATATATATATGTATATATGTATTAAGGTATTAGTTTTTAGTATAATATAATTATACTTATTTCATACATCAAAATTATCTTAATGAGTTAAAAGTTTCTATATATTATAGTTACTATATTCGTGTTAAAAAAAAAACTTATATAATAAATCATAAAAATTTTTCTAATTGAAAACTATATTAATTATAAAAATATTTTTTTTTTTTTAATTTAAGCGAGAAAGTAAATATGAATTATATAAAATATTCTAAATTTTTTTAGATTACTTATGAGGATATTTTGCTACTTTTTAATATAGAAAATGCAATAAAAAAGAAGTGAACCGAGAAAAAAAAACGAATTACTTGCGGTTTCAAAGTAGCATTATTGAAATTCTTAAAGAATAAATTCATTTTCATACCTTTAAGATTCTTCTTTAAATCTTTTATTATTAAAAGGGTGATAGCTATTGTAATTTCTATTTCATTTAATTAAATATAAATATAAATTATTTGTAAAAATATGACCAAAGAAATGTAAGGTAACTCTTTTTTGTAATTAAGAAACATAATAAGGTTAAGGTTCTAATCTTAAATTATTTACGAAAAATAAGTTTTTGGTTAAATTTATGCTTTTTAAATACCAAAATTACATTGGTATTCATCAAATCTTGGAACTAATGATGGGCTTATTCCTTAAATTGTAATTAGATACTTCCTGCGTAGCTGAAAAATTTTATACGATCTTTGATAAAATAATATACACTAAATCCCTCAGCTTCATCTTGGATGGTGACTTATTTGTTAGGAGCAAAATATTGTTACTTTTTCTTTACACAGATTGTAGTATGTTACACATGGTTTAAAATAAAAATTATAAATAAATATTTACTATTACTATTGTTGTAATCACCCAAAATTTACTATTTATGTATGAATAAAATATTATTTATTTGTTAGTGACCAGTACTGGGAAATAAATAGCCCAACGGCATCTTACTGCAGATATTCTAGAGTTGCAGAGTTTTTTTAAAAATAATTCAGCTATTTCCATTTCGTCGCCTCATACTAGTCATTATAGCCTATATCTGTAGTATTTTCACCAGAAGCAAAAGACTAGATAAAATTTTTTCTTTATTGAATTTTTTTCTGCAATATGCAGGAAAAACAAAAAACCAGGGAAATATCAAAAGAAAATTTCTAGATTTTATTATCATAAACTTATTTTTTAAGAAATGTTAGCACAAGGACAAATATATGATCCTAGAAACATGACAAAAAATATTCATTGTAAATAGTAGTAGATTTTGCACTTCCGGGAGACAATTTGATGATTCCATGATAAATTTAGTTTTGATAACTTAGTAGATGAGCATGATTGTTTTAAGCAATACTGAGAAAATAACAGGGTGAGACTATATATTTCTACATTATAATTATAACGATTTTTTGCTACCGTGTCTTACCAGGTGACCATGTGCCCTAATGACAATTTGTAATTTGATTTATATTAAAATTAACAGATCCAATAAAAATAGAACTCTAACAAATTTTATTTTTATTCATAGTTATAAAAGTTATAAATAACTAAAGGAAAATTTCAAATTTAAAATAAAAGAAAAATTAACTATTCAATATTATTACTGATTTTATTTTCCATTTTAATTAACTTAACTATACCATATTAAATATTCTATAAATACCTTACACTCAACTTTACATTTATTTTTAAAAAGTTCACTTTTGTCTTGTCGTTATAAAACATTTATTATAAAAGTATTATATAAAATATAATAAATTATAATATGGATTGTTCTATAGATAGATTTAACAAAGTAAAATTAATTTATGTTTTTTTTTAAATTTTTAAAAATGTTTTTACATTTAATAATCATGAAACATTTTGAACTGACGTAAAAATTTTTTTATTTGAATCAAATGGTTTTTATTTGGGTAAAATAGGAATCTATTTGATATTAATATAATCTATTTGACTCAAATAGAAACTATTTAATTCGAATAAAAACTTTTTTGAAAACTGCTATGATGCTGACTTTAGTTTAAAAAAAAAATTGATGTGCTATCGCCTATGCAGGATAATCAAGGTAAAAATACCTGATTTTTAACATAATAATTAGAATGCACGCTTTGATACTAAGTCTAAATTTGTGGCCCACAAAATTTTTAACATGGAATATATTTATAGACAGGGAAGGCGTGTACTCCAAACATATAATTTAGGGGGGGGCGTCAAATGGACTTAGAATAATTTCGATTTAGGGACTTAAAATAATCTGGTTTTAGGGACTTAAAATAATTTTGGTTTAGGGACTTTCGATTTTTTGTTCTTTTTTTCGGCATGGCTTTGTTACATGCTTTTTCCAGCAGTGTCATGATTTGCTTAACTAATATCTCTGCATCGTCGATATTTCCTTGCCTTATTGCTTTCCCAATGATAGCAGTCTCTCCTCTTTCAAGCATTTTCACCATTATTTCGCGGTTTATCCGCTTGATGTTCCATCCACAACATTTTTGTGCTTCGTCTTTTCGTGTCTGTCGCCACAAGTCATGCACCTAAAAAGAGATATATAAGTGGTCATTCACTGAGAAGTCCTCCAGAACTTACCAATCTAAAATCCTAGCAGCTAAATCTTCTGTTGCAATGGATATATCCGGGCTGGTCTATCCGTAGCCAAGTCTTCGGAAAGTTGTAGTGTTACCTTCATTTAGCATCGCTAAGTTGAGCCTGGCAGACCGATGATCAGATCGATGTTTATCCTCTCTCTTGCATCCGTTTCGGGCATACCCCACTCTGGAGCACTTGCGTTGAAATCGCCTTCTATGACAATTTCGCCAGTTATGTACCTTACTGCATCTTCCAGACTGTTAAGTTTGGTCAGACTGTCCTATCTGGACTCTTTTGTTGTTAAGTATACGCTTATGTATGTAATACCTTGCGTCTTAATCCAGACAAAGCCTCTCCCGGAGCCATTCTCTTGTACAAGTCTCTTCCTTGGATTCACTATCCAAATAGCCGCTTTCCAGAGCTCATTCGAAAACCAGTTCTGGGAGCGTGATCCAGCCTACTGTTCACTTTTAAGGAGAAGGTCCGCTGACTATTCTCTAGCAAGTTAGAACATCATATTTCCTGCTAAGGGGCTTATGTGCACATTACCTTGAAGCACCTTTAACATTCTTTGACTTGCTAGGATCTATGCCGTTTCTTAATTTATCAAGAGCCTTCCGTAGCGCTTCACAATTTCTTTTTACTAAATTATGTTTCAGTTCCTTGCTTTTTTGCTCGAGATTGGCACATATCATGCACCTTGGATTAGCTGTGCAGTCAGTTGCTATGTGTCCTTCTCCTCCGCACTTATAACAGTTTTTTCTCCTGTCTGGTCCATTGCAATTATTGGCTATGTGCCCGTAACTTAAGCAGTTAAAACAGCGCGTTAGTGAGGTCCACAATTCATCTACCTTACAATTTATCTACCCAATTTTAATACGTCCAGTGAGAGCTAGTTTATAGGCGGTTTTTTCATCAATATCAACATAGGCAGTCCTCTGCTCTCTTGAGTTGCTATTAGAGATAGTTATCTTAGCTATCTCTGCGTCTTTTCCTTTGCCTTTGATGGTATTGATGACATCCACCGATTTAGTGAGATATCAAATTTAAGAATTTAAATGACTCGTTTAGGAGTAAGATCTCTAACTTTGACTTGGTCACCCAGGACTTTTCTTGCTTCTTGTGAAAAGGAACCTACTTTGTCACTAAGTTCCTGCAATTTAACCAAGATATCGCCTGTTCTTATTTTCCGGACGCTTCTTATTTTAGCTCCTAGTTCTGCTATTTGCACCTGGGTCCTTATAGCTCCAAGGGCACCAGAGTAGGTTCTACCTCTAGGCAGCTTAATGGCCACAGCTTGATCCCGTTTTTTAGAAACGGTCTTTTTCATCAAGACTGCTGGTCGCATATTATTCTCTGTCCTGTCAGTGGCTTCCTTCTTTTTTCCCCCTTTCCTTCCCTTTATTGATAACTGTTTTTAAGGCTTTGTTGTTGGGAGCTAAATATTGGGTTGTAGTATTGGTCATCTGCTTGGCCAGAGCATCAGGTCGTGCCTGAGTACTTGACTCGGTCTGACTACTAATATTAACCAGATGCATCATAGGGTTCGAATCTGTCATCAACTCTAAGTTATCAGTCATCTTTTCAGGAGAACTTACAGCAGTCTTTTTATCCTGCTCGTTATTGTTCTCCAGATATTGATCTTCTGATGCTTCGAGTTCTCTATAGGATTTTTTTCGTTCACATCTTGTGAACGAAATATGTTCGTTCACATCTTGATCTCTTACTGATTTGAGAGCAGTGACCTTATTCTTCATTTCGTATATCCCGTTTTTAACAACCGAGGCTATGCTTGCTTTGTTGTAACGTGATTTATCAGCTCAGCTAACTTTCTTTCCATAGTATCTAGGATGTTTTTGACAGCTTCATGATTAGCATCCATTTTTTTTAAACGCCTAGCCAGTTTAGTGCCGATTTAGGGATTTAGAATAATTTCAATTTAGGGACTTAAAATAATTTTGATTTAGTTTCGATTATAGAATTATAAGGAATTTAGGAGCTAAAAATTATTTTTTTTTGGCTTAAAATTATAAAGGCTTCAAGTTTCAAAATATAAATTTAACATGTTCCATATTCGTTGGTTGAAAGTTCATAAACCGGTTTAAAGGGTTTTTTTTGTTGACTGTAGTTTTTGACTTAAGAATTTCATATTTATGGACAAAAGTGATTTTAATGTTCCTTTAAAATTTACGTTAGGATCAGAAAGTTTGCTCAGACATTAGGATAAAGCTAAGATTTTTTTTTCTTCAACAAATTCTAACAAAAAAAAAGTTTTTTGCAGAATTTTTTAGAGCAACCTCTCTGGAGTAACTCATGTATAATATTTACACATATTGTAGACATAAACGTAGTTTATACTACTTGACATAAAAAATGTGCGATATTTTAACAAGTTATAGATCTCATCTTGACTTCTTTTAACATTTATACAAAATTGTATATCATTTAATATTACAAAACATGGTTGGTTGAACTTTCTAAAAAAATTATTATATACATATATTTAAATTTGTTATCGCAATAATTTATACGTAAGAACCCTCCGGAAATAGCTCAAATTTCATCTTTTGTGGTCTCGTATATCTTACATTTGACTTTTACATAAAATTTTTTTTTTTCATAAATATACGTATTCAATTCATATAATAGTATATTTTAATACTTATTTGAAAAAAGTAAAATTTGAGAAGGAAAATGTACAAAGTAACGAGAATGTATTATTATATTAAACTATCAAATCAGCTATATATGACATAATCGATCTTGTACATAGTACATAAATATTATATATATTTTCATATATACTGCAGACTCGAGCTTTCAAATTATGTTCATATACATTCAAACTTATGTATATATTTTATAAATGTATATATAATATATGCCTAAGGGTTTCTTTACTGTTATGAGGAAACAAGCCTTGTATTATTAAGAAGTCACATCAACCTTTTAGTCTTTCTCTAACTTCCGGTAAACAAAGTGTTAATTTACTGGTAAATCTAATTATTGAAGGATTTCGTTTAACTTTGTGTTATATATTTCTTTTTTATTTTAATATATAACATTTATTATTAACTCCATGAAATAAATTTATTATAGGGGAAACTAGGAAATGATGTAAAGTATTTTAAATTTTTTAAATTTTCAACAAAAAAAAAATTATTTCTGGACAGTGGCCTTGAAAGTAAGTTTCTCGCTTCTGACGTAGAAAACTCGTGTATACGACCCTTGGCAATAAAAAAGCTGTTTACCATCATCGGCTTCGCCTGGGAAGGTAATTTGCGTACGATTTGAACCATTCTTTATTTTTCTGGCCATGGGTGGTAATATTCGATTAAGGATTGCTAAAAATTAAGACCTTTAAATTTTATTTGTTGTTAGGTTAATTTATTCTAGTTTCAGGTCTTGACATAATTTTTGAATAGGTAAATAAAAAAAATTTCGGCTAAAAAGTATGCCTAAAATAACTACAGCTAAGTTAAAAAGCACCGGAGATTGATTATTTTAGTTACATATTTTTAAAATAGATATGAGTAGTTTTGTGAAACTTTACTAAAGTAAAGGAAAAAGTTTGAGATTTTAAAAAAATCGATTTGACTATGTTTATGTATCTGATAGCGCTTTTAAGGTTTTGAAATTCTAAGCTAACTTGCGCTCTAAATGATGCTTAAAAATAATTTTTCAGAAAAGAAGGGATGTAAAATTTAACCCTGTAAAAAATCCTGCAATTAATTTTTTGGAAAAATCTTGCGGGCAAATTTTAAATGCGAATTTATGGAAAACGGTGCTTTTTTTTCTTCTAATTGGCCATAAAATTTTTGATTTTCCATAAATTTCTAGTTGGAAAAACATTTTGAAAGTTCATTGCCTTTTCTCAAAAAACTAATTTTCCATTTTTGGGCATTTTTCGTGACCAATTATGATTCAATTTTTGGATTAATCTGGAAATTTTACTTTTTCGTACCTTGTTGAGAGATTTTGAACATTTCATCAGGAACTGTAATACTTAAAAAATTCAGCCGTCAACTATGATTTATTTATTAATAAAACAGTAAATTATGTTCGATTAAAACAGTAGTATAATAGTAATTATTTAGTCATCTAAGATTTTATCAAAGGATAATTCAGGTTTCTGAAAGTTTTATAATAATCACGAAAGTACCAATTTATACTGTGATCTCCCCTATCTTACACATCTCTAATAAAGTCATTAAAATTTTTTATGATTATGTCAATTTTAATTAATAATTTTATTAATTATAATTTTTTTCTATATAATAATCGTGTTGATATTTAATTTTTTTTGAAAGCTTTTATTGTATACGAGCTTTATCCGAAACTAAAGTTTAATAACTTGATTTTACTTTTTTATATATAACTTATTATATTTTCTATATATAACTTTCAAAAAGTATATTATTGAAGTATTCTCATGAGATATATGTTATATATTTATTTATTTATAAACTAAAAGTTAATTAGACATTAAATTTATTTTGTATAATATAAAAGGAGTTTGTGTTCATAGAACATTATGAAAATTAATATACTGCGACGTTATAGTATTTTAGATATGCTAACATCTATGTAATTAATAAGGTTAAACTTTATTTTCATTATCACATATGAAATTTGAATATTATTAATTATTTAATCGGTATGCATACCCTACCATAGTATTTTATCATTAATATTAAACTTTTTTTTAATATAAAAAGTTATTTGATTCGAGTAAAAAAATAAATGGTCACTTCATACCCTTAAATTATCTTCAAGACCATTATTAAATATAAAGCATAATAAATTCGTTTTTATTAACTGATATTATTTTTTTATTTAAATAAAATATTGACTAAAATTTTATTAGAGAAGTAAGTGTTATAGCGAATTTTTTAATTAAAAAATTTTTTTTCCCATATAAAAATATATATCATCGTAAATGTGAATATATTGAGTAATAAAGGCAACAAAATTTTTTTATACGTATATGTGTGTGTGTACGCAGAGCGAGACATACAAGTAAATGTTGATTTAAAAGATATGATCAGCTGTACCTTTTTTTTCAGTCTCAAGTTTTTTTTTTTTATATAAAAAATTAAACTTTGTATGTGTAATTGCAAAAAGAGAAAAAAAAAATTAATTTTTAAAAGAAAGACTGAAACTGGTACATGATAATTTTTTAAGCTTTATCTTTTCTTCCCTCTTCCTCTTACTTATTTTCTTTTATATATATAATACAAAATGAAATCTGGGCCAGTAAGTGTTTACTCACGGGAAATGATCAGAGATTGCATTTATATTTCAAGGGAAAGTAACTACAGTTACTTGGAATGCATTAATTTAGTACATAATAAAAAAGAAACTTGTATTATACCCTTTTCGTGCTGAATTCTTTTTTTTTTTTATCTATACACTTAAAACTTTTATAATAATTTCAAGGTTTTTTTATTATTTAAAACTTTTTTTATTCAATGAAAATGTCATTTTAATGCCATATTATGTTTATTTTATATATTTAAATTTTAATATTTATTAAAATTACTATTTTTATTTAATAATATCGTTAATTTATGATAAAGTTTAAAAGAAAAAAAAAAGTCTCTTTGAATTGAGAAGGCAAGTAAAATTCATTAGTCTTTTTAGTATTTGACATTTTAACACCAAGTTGAGAAAAGCAAGTAAGAAAACCATTAATTTAATTATAATTAATAGTTATTTTACAATTAAATTACGTCGTCGTCATGACTTTTCAGATCTCCTTTTATATACGTCATCATTTTTGATAGATCATTCATTTTATTTTTTTCAAGTGTTCAAATAAATTATTTCAATTATTAATTCATTTTTTTTAATTTTCATTAAAATTTCATAATTAATAGTAGTTAGTAGTTTGTGAAAAAATTTTAATTGATTTCGTACTTATTTTTTATTAAAAAAAAAAATTTTACGAAATTTTACAATAGTTTTCATTTGAGGGTACATAAATTTTCGATGTTGCTACGGTTAGCTGACCTTTTACCAACGGCTTTTCAGATTTCTTATTAATAAAAATTTATAACCGGTTTGTGTAACTACACAACCAACGATCATGGAACATGTTTACTCATAACAGTAATAAATCCAAAAACCGAAATTACAATAAATCCTGAAATATAAACTATCCTAAGTCCATAACTTGAAGTATTCTAAGTTGTTGTTATTATCAGGGCCTGGTCAGGCCCTGACTCCCACTTCAAATTATTCGAAGTCCCTAAATCGAAAATATTCTAAGTCCATTTCACGCCCCCCCTAAAAACGTCAATATTTCACCCCCCCCCCCCTCTAAAAGCGTCAATTCTCCCCCCCTGCCGAGCCAAACTTTTTCAAATACCCCATCCAATGAACATGTTCCATGTTAAAACTTATGTTTTGAAGCTGTTTTTTTAAATTAAAATTTTTATAAAAACTTGCAAATTCTTAATGAAGATTGTATGACGAAAAGTCCAAACCAAAAAAGTCCTAACCGAAAAGTCCAAAAATTAGGGTCCAAAACTAAAAAAGTACAAAAATTTATGTCCAAAGAAAAAAAAGTCCAAAAATTAATATCTTTAAGGATGATAAATACCAAGCTGGGGATAATAGACATAAGAAACTATTTTACTCTCTCTTTCTATCATATTACTATACAAGTCTTGTATACAATAAGGATGCCGATTATTAACAAAATAATCGAATCGATGATAATCGATTGTTAAAATTTACTAATTGTTGTTAATCGATTAATCGCGAAAAAAAATAATCGATTTTTTGATAATCGAATAATAATCGAAATTAAAAAAAAAAAAAAATTCTATTTATTTTACGAGCTTTTAAGAGATTGAAAAAAAAATAATTGATTTTTCGTAGTCATTTTGATTAAAAATATAATTTAAAAGTTATATAAAAAATAATTTATTAGTTAAAATTATCAATTAATATATACGGATATACCTAAATCTTCCTCTACACGCAGAAATGAGAAGGGTAATAATGTAATATCGTTTTCTTTTAGGCTAGGGACAGAAACTTCGTTGCAGCGTTGTTTCGTTGCTGTTCTTAGAAAAATTTGAAAAAGTGGGGAGCAGGGGAGGGCAACCATACCGCATGAACCATCCAACTTCCCCTCCAAGTTCCTAGCGTTACTTCTCTCCCACTCTTGACTTTTTTTCCACGAACAGCAACGAAACAACGCTGCAACGAAGTTTCTGTCCCTAGCCTTAAAGTAGAAACTCATTACAAATTTTTTCTTTTTTTTCGGAGGAGAATAGGGGAAAACACGGAGAGTAGGGGTATGCTGTCTGCATTTTTCATGGACGCTGACATATTGCTTTTCTGTTAAAAGCTAGCTTTCAACCAATCTCCATGCGTTTACCGACGATTTTGAGCGCAAAAGTTAAATTTTTTTAACTTTCCGCGTCGGTGTGTTCTCCCCTCTCTCTGCCATTTCTCCTCTTCTCATTCGAAAAAAACACAAAAATCGTGTAATGAGTTTCTACCTTTAGATATTATTATAATACAAAAAATAAATTCAGTTAAGAAGAACTTGAAGCACTGTAAAATATAAAATATTTTATAAAAAATCTATTTTTTTTAATTTAAATAGATTACTAGAATAGCCGCGCGCCCAGCGCGCGCAGAATAATTATTCTTTTAAATTATTTCTTTATAAAATTAATTTATTTCAAATAAAATTTTAAATACCCGAATCTGTTATAAAATATTTTATTCTGGAGATGTATTCCTATGCTGATAAAAAATTCTAATATTTTTATTACTTTCAGGCAAAAGACTTTACAATACAATAATTATCCATTTTATTCCTGTTTACGTTATTTTTTCATGCCTGCATAAAAAATTTATTTTTCTGGTTTGCGGCTCGAAAACACGTATTTCACATACGCTGAGCGTCCGGCAAAGACGTGTTTTCTTGCCACAGCCGCTGAAAAATTTTATACGACCCTCGGCCTTAAACAAAGATTGACCCAAATAGCAGTTTACCATCCTCGGAACGTAATTTATATGTCATTTGGGCCATCCTTTCTTTTTCTGGTCTAGGATCGTAATATACTATTGGGTCTTATTATCAAAAGACGGTTTTCATTGTTCATTTTTTTTTCTCCATTGAAAAATAAATTTTAAAGATTAATTTTTGCTCAGCTATTCCAATTTTTATTCAAAAGACCTGCTTTAATGAAACTTCATCTCGAAAATCGAATCTATGACTCCTACATTTTCAAAAAACTAATTTAAGAAACTTCAAAATTTACTTATCTTTTTTAAATCCCATGATTTGATTTTACCCTAAATATAAGTAATTTTAAATTATTATATAATTTCTCCCATAAATCCAATATTATTCTGAAACGAGTTTTAAAAATTATATTACCTTTAATTAATATTATTCCCAGTAATTAAGCCCAAATTAGTCTAAGTCCCTAAGTTGAAATTATTTTATTTCCCTGAACTCAAATTATTTTGTTCCTAAATTAAACTCTTTTTAAGTAACTAAACCCCTTATTATTCTTTTTTCCGAATCAAATTACTTTAATTTCCTAAAATCAAGTTAACCTAATTTATTCCCTGTGTCTGAATTATTTTAAGAGCCTAAATCAAAATTCAGTCCATTTAACCCTTCCTCCTTTAATAGGGCATATTTAACCCGTTCTTCCTCCTTCAATACACGCAGTTTCACCAAGTGTCTCTCACAATAAAAACACGTCTCGTGTTCTTAAAGTTAAATTCTATCTTAAGGTTTAAAGGGTTCGCAAGAAAATAAACAGAAAAAATTTTTTTTCTCTTTAGTGGCGAGAAAGCACTTATACCCCGGACGCTACGCGTCCGGCAAAATCTTTTTTGCCGTTACTGATGGAAAAAAATAATATACGACCCTTGGCAATAAAAAAAAATGCCCCGAAATGTAGTTTACCATCCTGGACTTTTCTATAGGTAAAAATAATTTCAGATTTGATTATTAATTAATTTAATTAAACAACTATCCATTAATTGTTTGAAAATTTTTTCATTTAATTTTTTTTTCATAATAGCAAATTTTTTGGCTTTTTAAAAACAATTTTTTTTTTCTTCGTTTTACCTATAAGCCGCATTTTTAATCTTCTTCCGAAAATAAATATGCGAAAATTTAGTATTTTTATGAATTTTATATAAATAAAACACATTTAAATTTTAACCTCTTTTTCTCTTGGTACCCTTCCTGTGTATATTTTAATTTATAAACAAATAAATAACATATAACCTTTAATTTCATTTATTTACAATAATTTTTAATTACCATAGGGTTATAATAGTCTTTAAATTTTAAAAATCAAATTAAATTATTATATTTTTTATACTAAAAATTATAATAAATTTTTTTTATATATAAAATTAATAATAAATTATAATTTTTTAAAACTAATTTAAATATAATCGAATATAATCGATTTTAACCCAGCCAATCAGAAGGCGAATAAAATCTGTGAATAGAACAACTTCACATCATCCATCTATTTTCAATAAAGGGATTAAAAAAAATAATCGATTATTTAAAAAAATAATCGTTATTCGATTAATCGTTCAAAAAAAATAATCGGCCAAATAATCGATTATCAAAGAAAAAAAAAATCGATTACCAAATAATCGAGTAGTAATCGGCATCCTTAGTATACAAGTGAAAACCTTGCGCGCGCACAACTATACGATAGCATTGTTAAATAAATAAAATTTTCGTTATAAACAAACCACCCTAGTCTAAAATAAATTGAATAATTATATTCTACGATATGTTTTTTATATATTATAATTTTTTTATCAAAAACTGTACTCAAAAAATACTTTAATTTTTTATTGTAAAATGTCGTCCCTTAAGAATCACGTGTATAAGATGCTCGGAGAAGCAAAATTATTTTTTCTTCCTAGCGGGCCGAAAACACTTTTTTCACCCCGCAACGAAATCGAAAAAAACGCGTTTTCACCCCACTGAGAAAGAAAAATTTCGTTTTGTCCATGGGAACAAAAAAAAAATAACCCAAATCGCAGTTTACCATCCTCGGCTTCGCCTCGGATGTTAATTAACGTGCGATCTGGGCCATTCTTTTTTTTTGCTCCCTTGGTTAAAAATGTACTATTAATTATTTAATAATGAAGGAGTCACCCTAGGCTCTTCTAATTTTAAATATGTATTTTTTAATATGATTTCTTGTTATATACCAACTTTTATTAAAATCTGTACTCAAACAAAAAAGGTGAGCAACATCCTTAAATTAACTAACTCCAAATAATTTTATTAGAAGCAAAATTGAAAAAAATATAATTATATTTAATGAAACTCAATAATTTTACAAATGCAAATTATAACCAATAATTTTAATATATTCTAATTCATTTTCTTCATCTACGTATGTTCGGCAGTTACTGGCTGACTATAGTAAATATTCGTCCTTCAATTTTCTGCTATAATATAATTATAAGAAATATGTAGAAAAAAATGTAAATTAGAAAGAAATAAAACAAATAATTTTAATTTTCACAGGTTAGTTTAAGAAAAAGCAATTAATAAACAAAAAATGAACAGCTAATTTTAATTCGTACAAGTTAATTAAAAAAAAAAAAATTAATAAACAAAATAAGAATATAGAATTAAATTAGAATTAAATTCAAAAAAAATGTAAATATTTAATTTTTTTTTTTTTTTTGGACCACATAGACAGTGGACTTTTTAGTTTGGTCTTTTTGTCGGTAAACCCTTACTGAACCACCCCTCTTGAGAAAATTTCTGGATCCGTTAATGCCTTGTCTTTCCAGAATTTAATTTTTTTGATTTTGGCCATGAAGCTTTTTTCCAGAATTTTTGGAATTGTATATTAGAGATCAGATTAATAAAAAACTTGACCTTTAAATGTTTGGAAAAGAAACGTATTTCAGCAAGATACTAAACAAGATTTTTTTGATGTAGCTTATAATATTATGGCAATGAATAAATAATAAATTTAAGAAAATTCGATTAAAATTAGTCCTATTAATTACTGTAAAGTTTATTAATTTATAAAATGTAAGTATTTTCCAATTTTCTTAGATTTCTTAATGAAAATATTTCCATTAAAATAGTAATCTAATTGGAATGTAATTACTAACATGACAAAATTCCATTAACAATAAATTTCAATAAATATCTCAATATCATCAATTTCTACCATAAATTTATAATAGAATAAACTATTACTTACAACTAAATGTATCGTGTTCTATTCAATCGATTTACATTCCAAACATTATTTTACAAAACTATTTTAATAAAGGAATTTTAAATGTTTACAATAGGCAGAGAGACAGTTAATTATTTTCATATTTTACTAATTTGTCAATTTGGTATTTATAATATCATGTAAATTAAAAATTATTAACTATTTTTCTCAACGTGTTCTATTAATTTAAGTCAGAAAAAAAATATATTTTTGATTTTCAAATAGAAATTCATACAGGAGCGTCAATATACGTATAAATTTAAATTTAATAAAATAAAAATTAGTACATAAAAAACTAAAATAATTAAAAAAAAAAAATCTATATCCTACACCATAGAAAATTGAGTAATAAAGTCTAAACGTATTTCAACGCAATTTAACTTGGTTAATCACAAGAATAAAACAAAAAAACTATATATATATAAAATAGAAAATGTTTTTCCGGTATAGTGTTATAGATTTTTATTATCAGTGGATAGTATAAAATAAAAAAAAATTGTCAGAGGCTATACAAGCGCATATATCTGTAATTATACGAACTATTCAGTGTGTTTGGTACGTATAGAAAAAAAAAAATCGAGATTGAAGCGCAATGCCTCGTGCAAGCGAGTGCATTCACGTGAACATATTTCAAAATGAATCAGGACTTGTATCACACATTTGTATACACTGATATAGGTGCACTCATATATTTCTGAATTTCAATACATCTATAGCCAGTTATTATATATGGATTATTCCAAAAAAAATACTAACAGTTAATTATTTAATTCAGTTTTTTTTTTATCAATGAGTAATTGGTGTAGAAATCGTTTGTATGTATCAATTTTTAAAATTGCTTAAAAGAGTAAATAATTCTCAATTTAACTGGGTATCCTAAATTTTAAAAATAGAAAAAAAGAATTGTGTTTTTTTACTACCTAAATTAAATAAATGAATTATTTCTTGTACGTAAGTTTACTAGAAAATCATAAAGTATGCAAAGTAACGTTAAATATTGATTTTTGATATTTCATTAGATTAACGTAGATTTATCAGTATAGAAATATAAATTCATAGTAAACATATATATTTTGATCAAAACAGAAAACAGGAAATTATATATACAACCAATAAGCATATCGTAGAACTAAATTTGTTCGATATTAAACCAAAATATACTTATGACATTGACTGCAGAAACATTGCCACAAGCTATATATATATATATATATCATAGATTTCTATTTTATTGACATGCTATATAATATAGATATACCAATATCAGATATAAAAATAGGATCTGTATAAGTATAAAAAATATTATTTTGTTTTAACTTTCAACACTTATTATTTTATTGTACATACATACGAATAAATTTAAATTCAATCATATATCTAAATATACATACATACGATATAATATTGGAGTCACAGTATAAATAGTTCATTGATAAATAATAAAAATTTGATGTATATGTAACATTTATATCGTGTGCCAACCCATGTAAAGTGAAAAAAGTGATGTAAAGTTGTTACTTATGATTCGTGTCATAAAGGTTTATTGGTTTTGTTTTTTTATTTACATATTTAACAATTTGTTTTTTACAAATCAATATCGATATTGTTATTGTTATATATTGTTTCTATGGCATTTGACATATGAATTATTATTGTTAATTAAAAATGTATTTTTATCAGCGTATAGTATTTTTTTCGAATACTAGTTGCTGTAGTATTTAGAATTTCAAAATAGCTATTTGTTAAACAAGGGATGAAAAGTAGATTTATGCTTTCCATGCAGTTGTATACACGAGTGAGCGTAGCGAACGAGTGCAAACAGCATGGAAAGTAAAAAATCTATTTTTTATCCCGTGATCTAACACACAGTTTTTCATTAAAAGCGTAAGAAAGAACGGTTTTCGTGCAGAAAAACGATTCTTTCTAACGCGTGTAATGAAAAGATTATTATTTATGCAATTACAAACCTATATTTTTTGTTAGATACGTCGACGACATATTAACATGCAAACCTACTGACAAAATTTATCATTCTCTTGAAATTTTCAACTCATACCACAATAAAATTGACTAGAGTGAATAATAAACTAATACTTGAACTTTAATTCATATACAAGGGCATATCTCACCAAGTGGTTATATTGCATATTTGAGGGTTTTAATGAAAATCCAGCTTTCTGTTTAAAAAAAAAATTATTGAAATTTATTTAAATATATTTCTTCTCAAGCCTCAAGAAATTTATTTGCCTATTTTCTTTAATTATTATGAAATAACAGCCTTGGAATGATACGAAACCCTAATATTTTGTTGGTAACCTTGTTAAGTTTTTTACATTCTTAACATTACAGAGGGAATGCCGTAAAACTATTTGCCTTTTTATAAATAGATTTTGATAAATTAATAATACATTTAATTTCTTCACATAATTAAAACAGTGTGCTCCTTTTCTAAAAAAAATTCTGCCAGCTGAAATATTGGTAACCACATTTTCCAATAAATACAACCGAAGAAAGTTTTTTAAGCCACAAATGAATGCCGTGAACAATTTTTACTTCTAACTATTGTGAAAATTCTCTACAATGTTTCACAATTTGAAAGTGATTTGAGAAAAACTGGTGCCTCCAATAATTTAGTAGATATCGACATCAAAAGACTTTGTTGTCGATGCGTAATTTTGATACTAAAATCACATTTTTTAATGGCACCCGTTCAATTTTTAAAAAATCTTCGCAAAATCTTTTGTGATTTATGTAAAATGTTTTAAGATTTCAGTTTAAAAAAACGGCATAGCTTGATTCAATGCGTTGTATGTAACAACCTCAGTTTTATATAAACTACGAGGGTATTTTACGGGATTTGATGGATTTGATGGATTTGCAAATCCATCAAATCCATTCAAATTCATTCAAATCCATTCAAATCCACTCAAATCCATAAAAAACTATAAAAAACATTAAAATTCTTTCATACTTCTAAAAATACTTTCAAATCTGATTTAAAATCCGTTTTATAGGCGTTTATGTAAAAGTTCTTACACTTGTACTCAATGTTCTTATCAAATAATTTAATTTAAAAAGGCGTATGATTACAAGCAGTAATTTCTCTTGTTCTCGCGCTCGATCAATCTTACCCAAACCTCGCATCGCCTCGTTCTCAGTAACGATCTGGGTCTCACATATATACACTGAAAAAAATTTACCGATGGAGCCTCTGGGTTCTCTATAAGGTCGCGCGCTCTTGAATCATTTGCCATGTCACGTCTAGAAAATGTAGACTTTTCGTCAGTATTATAAGTTAGAGTTCTCGTCTTTTTGAAAGGAGAGGAATCGTCCGGCTTGAACACGGACGCGGACAAAGATGCGTAATCAAAGTTGCGCAAAATGTCGAACTAGAATTGTCAATTAGCTGTCAAATCACTTAACTTTGTTATGAAACTTAAATTTATCCTCATTGGTTATGTTTTTTGGGTCGCTTATTTCAAATTTGATGACAGATTTTCGGCATTGATAGCTAATTGACAGCTGTCAATTAGCTGTCAAATCACTTTAATTTGTAAAAAATATTAAATTTATCCTCATTTGTTATGTTTTTTGGGTCGATTATTTCAAATTTTGAGTATGATTTTCGGAATTGACAGCTGACAGCTGTCGATTAGCTGTCAAATCACTTTAATATGTTACAAAACCTTAAATTTATCAACATTATTTATGTTTTTAGGGTCACTGATTTCAAATTTGGACTCAGATTTACGGTACTGACAATTAGCTGTCATATTACTACTAGTTGTTGAAATGCTCAATTTAATCTTTTAATTTTATATTTTATGTTTAATTAACCTATTATTGACAAAACGACCATTCTTGAACACTTGAGGAGTACAAGGGGAGTTCAATACATTTGGAACACCAAATTACACCAAATGGTTATGGATGAGTTTGTTATGTTGAAAAAACATGCCGAATGCCTTCCGTTCCTTCCAGTGGGCCTTCTGGGCCTAGAAACGCAGGGCTCAATGTTATAAAATATTTTGGTAATTTTCAATTTGGATATTTTGGTAATTTAATATAATTTGTAAAATATTTTGGTAATTTTCAATGAAACGCCAAAGCCTCACAAGTTAACCAAAACTCGTGGTAGGGTTATTTACTCAAGAGTGGCATCCCACTTTTTCGAAACTTCTGTGACACTTCTGTGAAGTCACGGGCCGCACGTAACAGACACTTCTCTACACTTCTACGCACTTTTTCCCGGCTGAGAAGAGGGGCGCGGACAGTGGTTCTCAGAGTTTTTTAATAATATTTTTAAAAAAACTAATAATTATTTATTAAAAGTAGATAATTTTTTTAAAATAATTATTAAATAAATATAATGAAAAAATTTATAAAAATAATTTTTTTTTTTTTTTTTTTTTTTTTTTTTTTTTAAACATAAAATCGTATTTTTTAAAAATTATTTAGATGAATTCTCGAACAAATTAAAATATTCAGAATTATATTTATATTAAATATATATAATTTAAAAATAATTTTTAAAAAACAATTAAACTGAATAAATTATTATTTTTTAATTCTGAGGAATGCAATAGGCTTTTTGGGTCTTAGAATTCAAATATGATGTCAGAAATGCTATTCGATGCCTTTTCGGGGGTGATTTTGGCCTTTTTTAACCCCTTTTACCCTAAATAATATATTTCATTAAATGCACTGTTCTTTCCAAATTTAAAATATCTTCAAGGGTTTTTTGGACCACTAAATTCAATAATGATGCCAGAAATGCTATTTGATACCTTTCCGGGGGTGATTTTTGCCTTTTTTCACCCCTTTTACCCAAGGGATCAGCAACGCTATGCAAAATTTAATACTACGCCTCAATAAATAAAAATTATATATTTTATTAATAATAAATTCGACCTCAAATTTCGAAATTCAAAATAGCGCAATAATTTACCAAAACCTAACGAACTAGTCTATCTCTATAGGAAAAAAACTACACGTCAAGCATTACACTAGCGTAACTTAAAGTAGCCTATAATGAAAAAACCACACGTCAAGCCCTACACTAGCGTAACCTAAGGATGTAGGCTGTAATAAAATAACGACACGTCAAGCCTTACAGTAGCGTAACCTAAGGAAGTAGGCTATAATAAAAAACGACACGTCAAGGCTTACAGTAATGTAACCTAAGGAAAAGGCTATAATAAAAAACGACACGACAAGTTTTACACTAACATAACCTAAGGAAAAAGACTATAATAAAAAAGCGACAAGTCAAGCCTACTAATTACATCGAGATCGGTTACTTATATTTTTTGGGTCACTAAATACGAATATGATGTTTGTTTTTACTTAAAATGCACCAGTTTTCCACATTTAATATCTTTAGGTAATTGCTACGCATGCATCTTCTATTGTGGGGAATAAGAACAATTTAGGTAAAAACGAATGTCGTATTCTTGTTCAGTAGAGCGTGTTTTAATTTTTTGTTTTCGAGATTTTTTTGTTCTCCACACATTTGAATATTTTGGACATAAAAACCCCCTCTCTTCAAGGATTCTGCCTGTACCACCGACGAGCACTTAAAGTTTCCCATTTCCCAATTTTGACTTTTCAGTTTTCTAATTTTTTAACATGCTTTAAGATTTTTTTTTGTACTGCGGCCCGAAAGTACGTATTTCCCAAAGACGTCTTTTCTCGCCACAGTCGCAAAAACATTTTGTACAATCCTCGGTCATAAACAAAGAACGACCCAAATCGCAGTTTACCATCCTCGGCTTCGCCTCGGAAGGTAATTTACGTGTGATTTGGGCTATTCTTTATTTTTTTGGCCTAGGACCATAATATACTATTTTAAACACTAGCCAGCAGATAGAAAATGATGTTTAGACATATAATATTAAAAAATGATCATTTTATTTTTTTTTTTTTTAAATACTTTTATCCCTTCCTTTTTAAATCAATTTAATAATAAAAATATATAATACAGAAAATATAGTAAATTTAATAACTAAAGTGCAGATTTAGTTGGGTATTTAAATTTAATATTAAATTTTGAAAAAGAAAATGTCGGAAATTAAAATTTACTAAAATTTGTTCATAGGAAACTCTGGAAATTCAGGGAATTTGGTTGAAACACTAAAAAAGTACTGGAAAATTTTAAAAAATAGTCTGGAAAGTCAGGAAATTTTAAAAACTTCAGTTCCGTGGCCACCCTGACTATACCATTGCATGAGGTTATGTTGGTGTAACTCTTGTGTATGTGTGTGCGAAATTTTTGTATCAATTAAATGCTTTCAAAAATTATAAAAAATACCTAAATTTTTATTATTTTTGGACGTAATACCTAATACTTTTCAATGAAAGTAATAATTTTAAAAAACTCGGTTTTAATAGATTTATTGGATCTGATAATTAATGATTTGAAAAATTTTTTATTAAAGTTTTTGTCTCCAAAAAAAAACTTGAAAAAAACTGACCTGATACTTAATTATTTGATAAGTTTTGTCTCCAAATTTTACGTTGTGTTGGTATAAGGCGTGACTTGTCGCTTTTTTATTATAGTCTTTTTCCTTAGGTTATGTTAGTGTACGACTTGTCGTGTCGTTTTTTATTATAGCCTTTTCCTTAGGTTACGCTACTGTAAGGATTGACGTGTCGTTTTTATTACAGCCTACTTCCTTAGGTTACGCTAGTGTAAGGCTTGACGTGTTGTTATTTTATTATAGCCTACTTCCTTAGGTTACGCTACTGTAAGGCTTGACGTGTTGTTATTTTATTATAGCCTACTTCCTTAGGTTACGCTACTGTAAGGCTTGACGTGTCGTTATTTTATTATAGCCTACTTCCTTAGGTTACGCTACTGTAAGGCTTGACGTGTTGTTTTTTTATTATAGCCTACTTCCTTAGGTTACGCTAGTGTAAGGCTTGACGTGTCGATATTTTATTCTAGCTTACTTCCTTAGGTTATACGCTACTGTAAGGCTTGACGTGTTGTTTTTTTATTATAGCCTACTTCCTTAGGTTACGCTACTGTAAGGCTTGACGTGTCGTTTTTTTTATTATAGCCTACTTGCTTAGGTTATACTAGTGTAAGGCTTGACGTGTCGTTTTTTTATTATAGCCTACTTCCTTAGGTTACGTTACTGTAAGGCTTGAGGTGTCGTTTTTTATTATAGCCTACTTCCTTAGGTTACGCTACTGTAAGGCTTGACGTGTCGTTAGTTTTTTTTATTGTAGACCACTTCCTTAGGTTAGGTGGAAGTAAGGCTATATGTCATTTTTTAAACTATAGACTGCTTCTTAGGTTATGTGGGTGTATAAGGCTTGACAATCCGTTTTTTTCAAGGTTTTTTATTTAAGACCGTCCTCTTAAGTTTTTTGGGTTTAAAGCCTGACGTTTCATTTTTATTATAGACCACTTCCTTAAGTTATGTGGATTTGAAGCTTGACGTGTCCTTGTTCTTATTATTGACCACTTTATTAGGTTTTGATGGTGTAAGGCTTGTGGTGTAGTTCTTTTATTCTTCTTCCTTGTGTTATGTAAAATTAAGGCTTGACGTATAGTTTTTTTTCGAGTTTTTTATACGACCTTCTTAGGTCATGTGTAGGTTTTAATTTTAACAATTTAAAAAATAGGGCTTTTGAATTAATATTTTAGTTTTATCGAAGTTTTATTTAATTTTTTTTAAATTAAGAGGAAGTTTTTAACATTTTAGGGTGGAGGGAGTGAAGTAATTTTTTATACTAAAGAAATTTAAGAAAAAAATTTACTAAAGAAGAAACGCTATTAATTGTTTGCTCGTAATATGAAAAATTAAAAAAACAAAATTTGTAACGTTAAAAATTTTTTTTTTTATGTAGGGGCCGAGTAGGGGCAGTTTTACCCATTTTATTCCCTAGGAGGATTAATAAATAATATATCGGAACAAATATAATTAAGTATTAAAATGCTTAATTAAAATAATAGTACAAAAGAATAATAATAATAAACTTGACCAGATATTTTGGTTCATCGTTTTTTATTTTGAGGGTAGTTTTAACCCCTTAAAATTAGCCTTGTCTCACAATGCCGGTCATTAATAAAAGAATCCCAATATTTATTCATATATCATTTTTAAATAATGGCTTTTACTAATGGATTATTGCTTTACATTCAAAATATTGCAAAACTCCCTTGAATAGGGAGTTTTAATCATTTTAAGAAATTTCATGAGGTTTTAAACAATTTTATTTTTAATTTAATTAATATAGTTTTGAGTAACGGCATGAATTTTCAAATCTGAGTCCAAATTTGAAATCAGTGACCAAAAAAACATAAATAATGATGATAAATTTAAGGTTTTGTAACAAATTAAAGTGATTTGACAGCTAATCGACAGCCGTCAGCTGTCAATTCCGAAAATCACACTCAAAATTTGAAATAATCGACCCAAAAAACATAACAAATGAGGATAAATTTAATATTTTTTACAAATTAAAGTGATTTGACAGCTAATTGACAGCTGTCAATTAGCTATCAATGCCGAAAATCTGTCATCAAATTTGAAATAAGCGACCCAAAAAACATAACCAATGAGGATAAATTTAAGTTTCATAACAAAGTTAAGTGATTTGACAGCTAATTGACAGCTGTCAACTGTCAATATCGAAAATCTGATTTCATATTTGAACTTAGTGACCAAAAAAAAGTATACGTACGAACTTTTAGAATAAAATATTAATTAAAAAAGTGGATACTTCAAAAAGTTATCCGATTTACTAAAAAAAAAAAGAGGGGGAAGGATTCAGAGGGATTCAGAGGGATTCAGACCTCTAAACATGTTTTTCTGTTCATTTTAAGTCATTCCAAGCGTTTTCCCGAGAAAAAAAATTTTGAATCCGGATTCAGGATTCACAAGGGACTCCGAATCCCTGAATCCCGTGATTAGCCCCCTGGTTAAGGCAGATAACAGTACTGTAGAATTTTAAGATCCTGATTTTTGTAATCAGCAACCCAAAACACATATATAATGTAAGTTTTAAGAGTCATTTAAGGTTTGTATTTAGATTGTCGCGAATAAGTCCTAGCCCTAACATGGGTAGGTTTTATCCCAGTATGAGCAGATAACAAACTTAGGACTTCGACACCCACATAAGCAACCCAAAAAACATATGTTGGTAATTTGAACCGTTTTGAACGATTATTCAAAGTTTACACTTAGACTATCGCGCAAAAGCCCTAAAAAGGGGGAACTTTTGCCCATTATGAGCATATTACACAGCGATAGGATTTCAGTACCCCGATTTTCGAAATTAGCGACCCAAAAAACATGTAAGACCGTACTTTGAGCGTTTATTCAAATTTTTTTATAATTAGTTTATCATGAAAGTTCTAAAATAGGCAGCTTTTGCCTATTATGGGCATACAATTCAACCTTAGGATTACGGGACCCTGATTTTCGTAATCAGCAGTCAAAAAGTATACAAGACAGTATTTAGAAAGGTTATTAGAAGGTTATTTAAAGATTTTACTTAGATTTTCGCAAAAAGGCCCTAAAATGGGCAGCTTCTGCCCATTATGGGCATTCCACATAACCTGAGGATTTTGTAACTCTAATTTTCGTAATCAGCTACCAAAAAATATCAACAATGGTATTTTGAACTGTTATTTTATATTCATGCTCAGATTAATTATCGCACAAAAGCCCTAGCATGGTCAGTTTTTTGACTATTATGGTCGGACAACACAACTTTGGGGCTTTGCAATGCCCGGACTCATGATCAAAAACATAAAACACATACAAAGAATGTAATCTTCATTTATGGAGTGTAAAAAACATATTGCGTTGGACGCTTACTATAATATAATGCGTAATTACAATTTCAAGGTTTTTCCTTGGATTTGAGTGGATTTGCAAATCCCAAATGCATTCAAATGAATTAAAAACCATTAAAATCCATTCAAATCCATTCAAATCCCATTCAAATCCCATCAAATCCCATCAAATCCCTTCAAATCCCTTCAAATCCAAGTGGGATTTGCAAATCCACAAATCCTCAAATCCCGTAAAATACCCCCCGATAAACTAATCGTACAATTTGGAAGCGTTGTTTACCAATAACCTAAAAAACAAACGTGTAAGAATTACGTATATTTCATTCTTAGTTCAAAAAAGATGTTTTTGATTTGAATTTAGTGCTTTAAAAAAATAAATAAAATTATGTAGTTGTAGGTCATACTTAGTGGATCATTAAAATCTATATTTCAAGAAATATACATTTTGAAAAAAATCAAAAAATCTAAAAAAATGTTTCAAAAATCATAGAAGGCACAACTAAATGATTTAATAAATTATAATAATATAATGCGATCAAATCTTAACCAGTGGTGGATTCAGAAAAGGGCCTAAGTGGGTGGGGCGCTTAAGCGAAATTTTGTATATTTTCTTATGAAATTTGTATAAAAAAACAAAATTATGATCAAAAAACATGCATTTTTTGGAGCTCAGGGGAGGCAATCACACTTACCACCCCCCTTTTGATTCGCCCATGATTTTAGCAGTAGTCAAATAAAAATTAGGTATAATGATAAAGAATTTTTAAAACAATTTTTTAGTAATAGGAAGTTTAAAGACAAATAATTTGAATGCTTTGAGTGATTTTTTGAAACAATCAGGAACTTTTCTTACAAATTAGAATTTTATGAAACTGCAAAAATAAAAATTTGTTTAAAATAATTTTTTAATAACTAATATTTGAACTATATTTTAGGCTTTCACGTTAACTATATTTTAGGCTTTACGTGAGCAATGAGTTAAAGATTCAGGGGGCTTAGCCTAGCTATACCTATAGCGCAGTCTATAGAAAATTTAATTTTTTGTTTATAAAAAGCTTGAAAATTTATCTTCTTATTATTGGTTTTTGGACAGAAATAAAATTTATTGTTATATACCTCTATATTTTCCAGTATTTTTGAGAACTAATTTCATCATTTAGTAATTATAACCTTAAATATATTTTTTAATTTAAGAAGTTCATTTATCAAACGCCGTAGCTTAAAATTAAGTTACGCAAAGAAAATCTTAATTTTTATTGTTTTATTAAACTTCTGTCCAAATGTCATTATTGTGTTCTCAAAAATAAAATTTAATTTATAAAATTAGAAATCTAACCACTTGGTGAGATATGCCCACAAACAAAACATCAAAAAATTGGGATGATATATACCTTAGTGAATAAAGTAACATTTCTATCAGTCAAAATTTTCATAAAGAGAACCTTGCAATAGTTAAAAAGTAACTATAAAACAATTTCATAGAGAATGGAGAACAAGTACCTTTAAATACAGAACTGATAATAATAATATTGATAATATGTGAATAAAATGTATTTTATAAATAACATTTCTTGTATTCCAACAATAATACGTTAATGGTATAATGTTATTAAGAAACTCAATGTATCTTTCTTATATATCAAAATCAGCCAAGGGTGTTTTTGATTTCTTATATATTCTTGCAAACACATTTTGCTTGCGAGAATCTATTTTGTCAGAAGTCATTGAATAACATGAACCATTCATATTGAATTAAGTACATAGATCAAAACTGTAATATATATTTTATATTTGATTTTTTTATATAGATATCCAATTACTTCAAACGGATTTTGAGAAATATATTCTCTTATGGAATGCTGAATTCCATTTTAGACAAGAATTGATGTGATCAAAACATTTTTTGTGTATATAATGTTCATAATAAGTTTTCAATTTGTGCGCAACTATTTCTTAACACTTTTCAAGGTTATTTATACATGAGATAATATGTACTTTTTTTAACCTAGTCCGAGACCTAGTCTATAGAAGCTCTTGGAGAATATGAAAAATTAAATATCTGATAGCTTGATATCTGAGACATTGGTATAACTATAATTTCTGCTACTCATTGTTTACATTTTTCTCTTATACTAATCAATACACCGCTTATAAAAATGAACTATCTAGAAATACTATATATAGTAGGTATTGTGCTATTGTGATTTGCTGATGTTATTAAATTATTGTTCATTACATAAATCCTATCAAATTATGTAAAAGAAAATTGATTAATTAAATTTTTTTTAAATCCAGTCATATATGCATGCAGCATAAATATCAATAAATATAAATATTTAAAATAAGCAATATTATTCTAACACGATAGTGAAAAATTACTATTAAATATATATCTGCAGAAATATAACTGGTAAAACTCGAATACTGGAATCTTGTACATATGCTTTATCTCCGTCATTTATATATATATGAAAGATATGTTCAAATAAAGGGCAAAAATAAATATAGAAAAAAGTTTATAAAATTTCTGTATGTATAATATTTACTCTGGAATGTAAAAAAGGGTTTCTACTATACTTTACTCAAAAGACTTGATATTCTTGATTGGAATATCTCTTTTGTGTCATTTTATGTTATGAAATGTAATAAAGTCTCTCTTTCATTTTTTCTTCCTTTTTCTGCATATTATATACAAGATTCCTTAAATCAATCAGTATGTTGTAGTAAGAACGTTGAGGAAAGGTTAAATTATTTGCAATTATGAAGTTATTATGTAAAACATACATCTTAAAAAATTCTTTTCTAACTACTGAATTAAATATTATATGCGTATATTTATACTTTCTTTTTTTATTCTCATTAACATTAATTATTTATAAGCTATTTAAATTCTGAAAATAAAAAAAAATAAAAATTTTTTTTCTATTATTTTAATATCATTATAAAATAAGCAAAAATAAAAGTTAAAATATATAACATTAATTTATTATACCATTTAGTAAATATTATATTTCATTTTCAACGAATGTTTAAATTATATTTTTATACTATATTTTATACGTTTATATTATTATTCTTCTGTCGTAGTAATAATATTTTAATGAATATTTAAAATTACTTAAATTTCATTTGTATGCATAATTAAATGAATTCATATACGTTTGGTGAATTTAGTGTCTCTATAATAAGTGCGTTTACATTGATGTAAATTGAGGTACAAAGGTCCACATATTTACAACAAAAAGCTTCTTTACATAAATTCACCATGTTCACGAAAACCTTTAGAAGGACACACAAAAAATGCATACTTTTTCTTTTTGTTTACATTTTCTTTTGGTCACGTTTTTTGGCCAAAATTTGAAACTTGTAAAAACTGTTCTTTAAAGGCAAGCTGGTGCTTTTGGTGCTTTATAAATGAATTTTCCCAAAAAATAGATTTAATTGTTGGAAACATATAACCAGAAAAGTAATTTGAGAAAAAAAAGATGAAAATTAAAGTGTCTGCAGATAAGATATTAAAGCATAAAATAAAGCCAACTCAATACATATGCAATTGTCACTCTAGCCTGAACGGAAATTTCGAGGCTTATCCTGCTTATGTTAGCTGCCGCCTGCAACTTTAAGAACCCCCTTCTCTGATAATCCACACATATTTCCTTTAATTACTTATCTTCAGTTAATTTATTCTTTTTGATAACCTGATATTATCTACGTCCTTCTTATCTAGCAGCTGCGATATACAATTATTATCATATTAATATCATATCAATATTATAAACAATTTGCCAGTCTTATTTATTGCAAATATCTCAGCCAGAAATTTCCAGCTTGTAAAAAAATTTTGAGATCTATAAAACCTATTTTAGTCAAAAATTACAAATTTGGCAAAAATTTAAAAATTGATCATTTTTGGCCAAATATGGCCATTTGGTTTACTGACTATAATGGTAAGAGAATTACTGATGAAAAAATACGGTCTACGGGGATTTAAAGGCGACATTAAGACACAAAAAAACGCTGCCAAATTATTGGCTCTATATGGTTTTTCAAGCAATGACAAATATTCATATGAGTTGAAAATTTCATGTATCATATGTGAAAAATAAAATTACACCAAATAAGGCATAAAATCAACAAAAAAAAATAAAAAAAAAAAAGGAGTTTTGTTACTTTTTGGTAATTCAAAAAATACAAGATATTAAGAAATAATGAATTTCTAAAATTATTTTTTTTTTTTTTGGGAGAAAAGTTTTAAAAAAATTAGGTATCAAATCCGAAAAACCGAATAAAAACGACGTTTCTAAAATGAGTACTTCTAATAAAAAAATTTGCTGCTACGTCCAAATAGAAAAAAAGTTTGGTGACTTGTTAATTTTTTAGTGGAAAAATCTTTAAAAAAAAAAATCAGTTTAAAAAAAATAGAATAAAAACTATTTAAAACTAGTACTTCCATATAGAAAAATACGCTGCCAACTACCATGCAATCATACATAAATTTTTTCCTTAATTCCATATTAGTTGTAAAATATCACCGGTTACAATATTTTCAAATATTAGTACAGATATTAGGAATTAAATGAGGGTATTACAAAAAAACAATTATTACAGTTTTTTTAATTTTGTGAAAAAAATTTTCAATAAATTAATTATCAGATTCGAGATATTGAGTAAGAATCATAATATCAAATATAAGTACTTTCATGAAAATAAATGAGGCATTACATCCAAATTAAAAAAAAAAAGTAGTTTGAGATTTTTTTATGAAAAATACACATATTTTTTTTGTATTTTTTAGTGGCAAAAATGTCCAAAAAGTTAATAATAAGATTTGAGATATCAACTAAAAAAGATGTTTCCAGATATTAGTGCTTCCACAAATAGTACCCCTAATACGTACCCCTTCCTACATGACATGCCTTAAGTTAAAAAATTATTTTTGTTGCTTAAGAATAATTTCGTCAGCAGGGAGAAAAATATTGAATTTATTATATTTATCAAACGATCATAAGCTTAATAACTAGCTAAAATTGAAATCATGGATATTCTGGTTTTTTGTGTGAGTAAATACAATATTCTAATAAGTATTCCTTTAGCATCCACTAACATCTTAAAGTTAAACAGGAACAATATCCAACGTATATACTGGTCATTGCAAATAATTTACATACTTAACCATGTATATATAATAGCTAGATATAACTTCATTTTATCTGCATAATCAACTGATCAATATTAAATATATGGTTAATTAAATTAAAATATATAGTTTTCTTTTAATTATGTAGTGTTACTCTTTAAAATATTCATCTAAAGTGTAAAGCAGTATACATATCTTAGGAGTTATTATCCTTACTCTGCCAATCACGTAACTTTAATAAACACCTCGGTTTGTAAAAAAATAAACTGTAATGTATTCAATATGCAATTTTCTTTTAAAATAAAGGTTATAAATAAGGCGTTGGTTGTAAAAACTTTGAAACAAAAAGGAAAACACTAATAATCAATGGGTACTTGCTAATATTTTTCATAGAATGAAAAGCTTTTTACATGATTGGATTTTTGTTTTCCACTAATACTCGTTGATTGAAAAATCAGACTTCGAGTATCAGAAAATAAAATAAAAAAAGGAAAATTTCTAAAAAACCTGCTTGTAACAAAAAATTTCACTACTTTTTGGGAATTTCGGTAACAATCATTTGATTAACCTTCTACTCGTGCAGTTTCACAACTAGGTAGCAGTTATTCAAATAAAAATGATTTTAAGGAGAGTATAGTTTAATATATCTTGGTTTATTTATTATTGTAAACATTTCTACTTGCCTCCAATTTTAAATTATTTTTAATTAAGGAAAAAGCGAAATATGCTTTAATGTGCATCTACCTATGAGGCAATAAAAACCGAAATAAAAGAAAATAATTTGGTTTCAGAGCTGCACTTAAAAAGTGACCAATAATTTGAAAAAAATTCGAAACGAGAAACTGTAGGTGTTTTTACAAGTTTGTATACAAAGCATATTGGGTGATGACCTGCAAAAACTGGTGTTGGAGAAAGTGTTCAATCTAGTATATGAGAAAGAGTTTTAGTCAGTACAATGTCAATTTTTGATTTGCTTTTATTAACAGAATGTGTATATTCCGTTTGACAGATTAATAAGCCAAGATCTTGCCAGAATTCTATGAGCGTAAGGCCCTTTTGATCGTCCGAAATGTCATAATTAAAGTCACCCATGATGAGAATGTGAGTGTATTCTTTAATAGACAAAAAGTCTCCAATGTCCCCCCCAAAATCATCAAGGGTATTTCCACCTGCTGGCGGTAGACAATTGAAAGCAACAAAACTGATGTATTAACATAAATTTTCGCTATTATAAAATATGGCTTATTAATATTATCAGTTTGTGATATGTACAGAATTTTAAAATTAAGAGAATTATGGAAATAAGCATCAACTCCATCACCACCAGTAAGATCACCCTCTAAATTTTTCTCAACAACCCTATCAGCTCTAATTTACGCTTAATCTTTTATGGAAAAAAGCTCTCGAACCGTGATATGGTTTAATCCACGTTTCAGTTAGTAAGATTATAAATGGTGAAAATTTTGAGATTTCAGTATTCAATAGAGCAAAATTATCAGCACATTTTAAAGAATTTACATTTGTAAAAAATATTTTTAGTAAAAAGTCTGAGGCCACCATACTATTATTTGGTAAGGATGTAGATTTATTGGTTAAGTTAATATTAAACTATAATGTATTTAATAAATTTAAATCAAAATCATTTGGTATATGAATTGCGGGTTCGCGCTTTCTACGAAAAAATATTTACCCTTCATTACAAAATATGAAAACTTCTCTAGTATCTTTAAAAAAATTAACAATACGAGTATAACGACTATACAATTCAGCTGGCAGAAGATCATTGAAGTATAGTATTTTCGTAGCATCAGGTGGAACAATGTTTGGTGGAAGAAGATCTTGAAAAATAACCTTACCTCGCCGACGTTTAGAGATCATTATATCTTTACGTACTTGAAAAGAAGAGAACTTAATTACCAACTTGAAGTACTGTTGATCATCTTGATTTTGATTCTTGGTCTTTAACTCTCTAACATCTGTTATATGTAATGCAAGATGTTGAGCATTGATGGCCACTAAATATCTGTAAGCAAGTTCCCTATTTTCAAGCTGGAAGAGTAATGGTATCAGTGTATGGTTACACATAGGTTAATAATGAATTATTATGAAATATTTGCTTCATAAATATCCTCAGTTTATTTATGCTTGCAGTTAGCAGTAGTACTATGATTATATGAAAGAGTATCCCTCTAAATTCATAGTATTAAAATTATTAATCATAGTATTAAAACCAGTTCCTATATAGAGATTTTCATGATTTTACTAATATTTTCAGGGTCTTACTTTTTGAAGATAAGTTTTTACGACATGTCATTTTTAATTTAATTTTTATACTAAAATTACTTATATTACGAGAACTGGTAAATAAAAAAATTAAACGAAATAATTCTAAAGCATCTTATAAATAAATAATTTTAAATAAAAAATAACAATAAAACTTTTATAATAAAATTTCTATATAATAAATTTATTTATCTTTTAATTTTCTTTATATATATATATATACTATAAGAGTCCATTTTTTTTATGTTCGCATTAACTTTATTACGTTATTGTTTAATATTTTTTACCTAAAATACCGTAAACCTAGCAATAAAAAGCTTTATTTTAATTGTTATAAATAAAAATATCATAAAGTAATTTTTATATTAAGCTAAATAAGAAATATTTGAGTTAATGGAATAAGATATACTTAAATTTTATGGCGTGTCTGCCATCATCAGAGACTGAGGAATAAAATCTAGAACAAAAGAAAAAAAAATTAATAGCAGAAATTTTTTAAAATTCTTTAGTCAATCTGGTTGCGGTTATTACTTAAGGCGAAAACTTATCACTTCGCATTTTTCTTATAATTTTCTAAATAAAAAAAAGTATACATTAACTGGATAGATGCTGCCTTATACACTATTTGCTATAAATTTCTCTAGTTTTTCTTTTTTTTTGAGTATTTTTTAAATAGAGTATCAGAAATATTATTTATATCACAAAAAAAACAAATATTTTAAATTACATAAAATTATAATTCCAGCTAAAAATACAAGATTTTTAAAGATAAATAGAGGGTGCTCATAAAGCCAATTGTAACGAAATTATTGGGCAATCATTTCGACTACTATATATTATTTATATAAAAAATTATGTAAACATATATAAATATAAACGTAACTGTGCATGTAAAGTAAAATTTAATTAAAAATAAATTTTTTTTTATAAGACTTTTTTTATGTACATTTCATACCTGCATAAGTGTATCATTGATATATTATATGAAGGTATACTTGTTTTTATAAATTTATATTCATTTGTGTAATTCCAGTACTCAATGATGCTAAAAAAAAACAATATTAAATAAAAAAATAAATATAAAAAATGATATTAATATATATATATATATATATATATATATGTAGAATATTTTTCTTTTATTATTTTGTGGTAGGTATATGCAACATATAGTATCAATGAAATTCGAGTCATATTCATCGCGTTATTTTACAGGGTAAAATGAACTGGTCGGATTAATGTGGTAAGCCTTATTCATATCCTATATACACCATGAATATTCTTTATTTGTATCATAAAATACAAGAAGTAACAGATTAACTCGTATTTATGCAATAGTTAATGGTACAGAAAGTCTTCTGAGTATTTAAATCAAATATCTATATGTTTTTAATATTTCTGTACTGGTTTACTTTTTTTTGGGTTTTAGAAAATTTGAATATTTTTTTTTTTGAAGAAATTAATTAAAAATTATTTAAAAATAAGATATATTTTGAGGTTAATTCTTTTAAAAATAATTATTTTTGTTTTAATTTTATTCTAAAAAGGAGTTGTTGCTATGTAAATTTTTGTACATTACTAATACCGACTCATAAAAATCGTTGTGTATTTATGTATGATTATTCATAGTATTAGTAATGTTTATTTATTGCAGAAAAATATATGCATAAGCTAAATTTAAATTATATTTTTTATTGATAAAATTAAAATACATGTTTTGTTGATTAGCCGAAAATTGATTGATCCATTCCTCATCGCAACGGTGGATAAGTGTAATAGTTATAGAGTAATTCTGATTGGTTCTCACAATAATGTAAACGCAAAATCTAATGGCACGAAAAAATCTTCCCCCGCCACTTTTGTACTTTTTTCTTTTAAAATATTTGTCAATTAATTATTATTCAGTAGTCGGAAATAGCTTAATATTCCTTCTGAAAGTCATTACGGACGTCAGTTTGTGGAAAAACATCAAATCCGAAGTTAAATTTAAAAAAAATTTTTTTTTTTGGGTACGTAACAGAAATTATAAAGTCAAAAAATAAGAAAAAAATTTTCCAGTGTTTGAAAAACCCGCATTAAAAAAAAATAATTTGCATTAGTTTTTTTAGTTAATTAATATCGACTTTCCTCGATGTTTTTCCACAAACTGGCGGCTGAAATGACTTTCAGTAGGCAGCTATTTCTTAGGGTTAAAAATAATTTTTAAGCTTTATTCAAAGAGTAAGAAAATTAAACTATAAAATTTATCTAGATTTTCCTTAAAAATTTGAAAATATTTTAAATTAAAAAACAATTGCTGTTTCAAAAATTTTTAATTTAGAACCAATATGGAATACTTTGACTTAAACCCCCAGTATGATCCATGAACAGAAGAATAAAGAATGGCTCAAATCGTACGTAAATTAACTTCCGAGACGAAGCCGAGGATAGTAAACTGCGATTTGTTACATTTTTTTATGGACAAGGGTCTTATACGATTTTTCGACGTCAGTGTCGAGAATTTGTGATTTCCTTGGCCGTAGAGTAGCTAAATCGTACTTTAGTGGCTACTGTCCAGATAAAGTATTTATGCATTCAAAGAAATGCATTTTTGCGTGGAAAAAAAGAAAGTTTTCATATATTTTTCTAAAATCTAGAATTGGGAAAGCTAAAAATTAAAAAATTATCGGACATTATTTAAAAAAGGATAACTTTTATGATATAGAATAAAATAAAACGATTTTCAGAGAAACAAGTTAAAATTTATTTATTTTTGTAAAATTTAATATAAAAAAACATAAGTTGGATATAATTTAAGATGAAATTAGATTAGAAAAAGTTACAATGCTCATAAATGTGAAACTTTTGGGAGAAAGCTATTAGGAGAAATATAGAAGATGATTCCGAAATTCATAAGATGCGTTAAGGCATGTATAGAATATAAGAAAAGAGTAAGAGATTAATCAAAAGGATAGGTCAAATGGGTGTAAAATGATTTTTAAGTTAGATAATAAATTTAAGGGGGATCATTGGGTAATTTTTTTTCCGTAATCGAAATTTTTTTTATTCTTTTAATGTATTCATATATGTTTCAAGAATATGGAAAAAAATTTTTGTTTTGAAATTCGCTTTATTTTTGATTCTATGAGGCATAATAGCGCGCGCCGCAGACGTATATTTTTAAAATTTGAACGCAGCTGCTGCTTGAATACCGTTAATAGGTCTAAAATTTAATTATTTTTGTTATATTATCATATTATATTGATATTATACATATATACAAACACATATACTGTGTATTAGTGTTAAAAATATTCAAAATAAAGCATCAGACAGCATTTTAAGTACCGAGTTAGCTAAAAACCGGAAAATGGAATTAAGAGAAGAAAATGCTGCTCAAGAGATGGAATTTGACGAAGTTGAAGGATTGCTGTATGGTCCCGGAATCGCAGAAGATTGGTCAGTTAAGTATTTAAGTAATTTTCAACTCATATTTTTGTTTTTTTCTCATTTTTGAAAATTTTTGCTCATTTTTTAAAAACGCGTTTTTTAATCTTTTGAATGAGATAACTCCACAACTATTGAACCGATTTTCAATTTTCGTATTTTATTCTCTTCCTAATAACTTATACAAACAGAAAAAAAATAAAAATAAAAAAAAAATTAATTTTATGTATGGAAAAACTTGTTTTCAAACTTTAAACGCGTTTTTCTCGAAACCTGTTTTTTCAAATCGCCGTACACGATAACGGAAAAACTACTCAACCGATTAATTTGCCCTTTTCACAAGTCACTTTTCACAGTATTTGCCAGGAAACAACGTATCGTTTTTTTTTATAATTGCCCCAGAAAATTTTTAGGACCGATTACAAAAAAAAAAACAGGGCACTTTTTTGACTTTTTTTTTTTTTCCGCCACAGCGTGAAAAATGAAAATTTTTGAAAAAACTTTACGTTGTTCCCTGGCTTTAAGCTTTAAGAAAAATAATATATATTTTTTTTTTTTTTCAGATGATCCTAAATTGGGTTATGCTGCACGGCGCAAGTCACCTTTTTTTTTAGTGCCTCTCAATAATATATCATACACTGGCATGACGTCATAGAAACAAAAAAAAAAAATTATTTTTGTATTCTTAAAGACATTATTAGTTAATAAAAAAAATTTCATTAAATTACCTCTAACCGTTCTTTTTTTATATCCACTAAAAAATCACTCGAAATTCGAGCGCCGTACCCAATGATCCCCCTTAAAAAATAATAATAATTATGAATAGAGATGCAGTTTTTTATTTTTTATTTTTATAATAATTTCATATTATGTTGAGTTGAGTACTTAAACAAATTAATTTGGTGACTTTAAAAATTGAGCGGTGGTCAAAAATGTTTGAATCAAGGGGAAGGGTTAGATAGGTTTTAAAATAATTTCGATTTTGGGACTTAAAATAATCTGGTTTAAGAGTAATATAGTTCTAATAATAATTTGGGTTTTGAGACTTAACACCTACACTATGCATAAAAATGTCAAATTATAAAATTAGCAATTTGTTTTGTTGCAGCATATAAGCTCTATGTATTTCGATTGTGTTTATCCGTAAAAATTACAATCTTTTTTGTAATTAATCATTTCTTCTAAGAAAAGTAAACGTAAACCCTTATTCATAAAAATATCGAATGAAAAGAATATCTGTAAAGGAAATCATTTTTCATGATGTATATTCGACTATGTAAATTCCTAATCAATATAAATTGCAGTCACAATAGTTAATTCGTAATTTCGATCAAAATAAATATTATTTCTTACTGAACAGAAGCTTTATACAGAAAATGTAGTCTCTGCGCGAAGCGCAGTAGAATCTAGTGATTTTAAAAAAGAAAACATATCTAGCTTTCTAAATTAACTACACAATTTTTATTTGTTTACTATTTTTAGAAAGTTTTCCTATTTTTTAAACGAAAAAAATTTTTTTTCCGCATAAGAATGTTAAATTAATTAAATTAATTAATTAAACCATTAAATTTTTCTTGAACTATGATGCTCAAATGATTTGATTTGGTTTACGCATGCGCGATAAATCTTAAAATATTTCGATTTCAAATTTTCTGATAATTTATTATTCTAATAAACTGTACTTTTTAAATTTTATTAAACTGCAATAATAAAAACTTATAAAAATATAAAAATTGCATAATAAAAGAATAATGAAAACAAGTTATAGTATTTTTTAATTATTAATCGGTTAAACATATTACAATTTTTGCCTTCCTTATCAATAAATAATATTTTTCGTTTAACTTACAAAAATACAATTTAATTTTTCCAATAAGGATAAACTGAATATAAGGAAAATTGAAATTAAAAAGATAAACAATAACACGTTATTTATCACTTTTCGTATTAATAATTTTTAAATTGTACTCTCTGATAGAAACCCTAATCTATTTTTAATGATTATTTTTATGCATAAATAAAATGTAAAATCGTGCTAAAAAATTACTTTTTACTGAATTTTCTTCGTTTAAAGTACAAATTAGAAATTAATAAAAAAATGTATAAAATTAAAATTTTGTTTTTATTAATGTGTGTAATAATGGTTTTTTCTGATGATGGTAAGTACCTGCAGTAAAGAATTTAGTTAAAATTTGTATATAGAATGCTCAAATTTTTAAACGACTTTTTGAATAAAATCTTAAATTTTCAAAATAATTTTTTCATTAGATCAATGCAGCTTAGCACCTCAAAGAGGAGTATGTAGAGCATATTTTGTACGTTATTATTATGATAAAAATGAAGGAGTTTGTAAAAGTTTTGGTTATGGCGGATGCGAGGGAAATGACAATTATTTCAAAAACAAAGAAGCATGTGAAAAGAAATGTGTAACTTAAAAATTTTATTGTATATTAATAAATGTATCATATTTATTTAATAAAACATAAAATTTAAAACAAGAAATTATTAATTTTTGGGCAACCCAATATACAAATATATGGGCCGTATACAGGTCAAAAAAATATTGATTTATAATCCCGGGATCATAATTATAGAGTTTCATAGACGCTAAAAGAAATAAATCATAATTTGTTGGATTTTCACATGAGTCTATACTTTTGAAAATTAATTTCTAAAAATGGGCAACAAAAATTGTTTCCTTTTTCATAGTTGGAAATATTGCCTCTTTTAAATCATACTAAAATAGTGCAAATTTTATTTTTCAAAGACTAATTATAATAATTGTACACTTTTATTAATTAGTTACTATATATATATATGTCATAATATAATTATAGAGCGAGGAAGCTCTACCTTAATGGATGCAAAAATCGACACCTTGTGGGCACGATACAGCAAAAACGAATCGGATTGCTTTCATTTTTTAAAACTGGGTTTCTTTTATCGAGTTGATGGAACCTATAGTTTTTGGGCCTAACCCAGTATTTTTAAAAGCATGTTTATTCTTGTATTTTTGCTTCACACAGGTGAAAAACCTTATAAATGTCAACTGTGCAATAAATTTCATAGCTTTTTTATAAACTTTGCATCCATGAAATGTCATAGAAATGCAAAATAACACAAGATCCTTATATTTTTAGGCACGATCACTCTAAGTATGCAATACATAGATGAAATCGAGCCTTATAAGTTTGTCAGGTCAAAAAACGGAAAAGTTTCTAAATTGTCCAATTCGTGGAGAAATTCGGTCCCCAGGTCATTACAATACAATCGCTATTCTTATAATTTGTAATTATCACCTCTACTAGATGTTAAGATTCTAAACTCAAATTATTCTGATTCCGTAAACCTGTATTAATTTGAGTCCTTAAATCGAAAATATCTAAGTCCATTAACTAAAATTATTAGAAGTCTCTAAACCCGGATTATTTTTAGTCCTTAAACATGAATTTTTCTAAGCCTCTAAAACTAAATTATTGTAAGTCCCTTACCCCGGATTATTCTAAGTGCCTAAATCGAAATTTATCCATTGGACCTCCCCCCTTAAATCAGACACATTTGACCCCCACTTGATTTTCAGATTCAAAGGTGATGCTTCCTTATAAACATGTTTAATGTTAAAACTACAATTTTTGCAGCAAATTGAAAATTGATCATTTTGAGCCAAAAATAAACATCAGTTTACTGACTGTAAAGAAGAAAATTTAAAATAAAAAATTAAAAAGATAAATTTTTTGCAAACATAATTCTGAAGGATAAATAAAGAATTTTTAGAAATTTAAAGCTTTTAAAATATTTTTGAGACCTATAAAACCCATTTTTACCTAAAATTGTAATTTTTGAGGTAATTTAAAAATTAATCATTTTGGCCCAAAATGACTATTTGGTTAATTGGCTATAACATTGAGAAAATCAGCGATAACAAATTTCGGTATCCGAGGCTTGACAAACGACTTTAATACGAAAAAATTGTGTCCAATAAGAAGTTTTTTTGTTAACTAACTAATTATAAAAAGCAATATTACCAAAAAACTCTAAAAGCCTTGTGCTCAGTATTTTTATGCCTAGAAGACCCGCTGGAATAAACGGTGTTTATCGGGCATTTTTATAAATATATTAATGAAAGTAATTGGTAGCGGTCTCTTGTTAGCAAAAGCAAAGTAAAAACACCGAAAAATCTGCCCTCTTTTGCAACTTTATTAACTTTTTGCATAAGGGAACTCAAACAAAATTTTTTCTTGCAAAATCTTTGTAATTACATGATTTGTTATTTTCTGGTGCTGGACATGGAATTTTTAAAGTCATATCACATACTTAAATTCATAGGTTGGTATCGATGGGACAAATCCGTAGGTCGCGTTCACTTATACTACGATATAATAAAGCAGGGGCGTAGCCAGAAATTGGTTTTGGAGGGGGCGATTTAAAATTTTTGGTCAGGCGCCCCAAAAATAGGCTTACGGCGCCCTAAAATTTTTTTCAAATTAGCCCAAAACCAACATATTCCACAATTGTTCATTTCTGGAGGATTTTTGTCCAAGTTTGCCCTTAATTTAGCCTTTATTCAATGGCGTATAGTATATGTACATTAGAGTGGACCTAAAATTGCAGTTTTAAGAAAAACTTGGCTTCTCGGGTTTTTTCGTGAACTTTTGGTCATAAAAAGTCCCCAGCTCCAAGGATTTTGCTTTTACTTTTCAAAAAAGCATGCCTGTAAGCATCTCAATTTTCCCATCTAAATAACATGGGAATTTTGACTTTCCAGCTTTCTAATTTTTTACAGCGCTTGCAGAATGTTTTGAAAAACTGGTATTCGATGGAAAGTACTATTTAAACATATAAAAAACGATACCCAACCTCAAGTAGCTAAAAAAAATATTTCTAAAGCGGCTTTACCGGTAATAAACGTAAAAAAATGCTCCATTTAAATTACATGAAGCTATGTTATTTTGATGGGGATTTTTTTTACGTTTATTACCCATAAAATCGATTTAAAAATATTTTTTTGGATACTTAAGGTTGAGTAACGTTTTTTATATATTTAAATACTACCTTCCATCGATTAGCAGCTTTTCAAAACATTTTGCAAGCTTTGTAAAAAATTAGAAAGCTGAAAAGTGAAAATTCCCATATTATTTAAATGGGAAAATTGAGATGCTTACAGCCACACTTTTTTTAAATAAATCCAAATAATATACTTCCAAGATCACGAAAAAAAAATCTAACTTAAAAATCACAGCTGCGTCCTAAACTCATAAATTTTTTTTTTAATGCTAAAAAAAATGTTTATATGATAGATAAAGGAATTAAAATAATACTACTATTAATATAAATGAACCAATGTATATATCCCTTTTCTGGTCGATTTCAACTACAATTTTATTACTTCATAACATATCAAAATCTATTTCTGAGAACAAGCACATATAAATTTCACTATATTTCTTCAAACATCCGCCATAATTATGACAAATATTAAATTTAAAAAAAAAAAATTTTGAAACAATTTCTATTTACTAGACATTAAATTTTTTTTGTGGGATCATAATATACCATCTAAAATATTTTTTTTTTTTTTGTTAATCTTCCTAAATCTTGAATCCTGATTATAAAAAGATATCAAAGTTTTATAAAATTTAAAATATTTTTCATAATAAATTAAACGCAAGTATCGCAAATACGAATTTTGCGCCCTTATATATTTGGCGCCTTTTTGTCTCTTTTTGTCTTTTAACTTTAAAAATAACACGTCCAGAACCCAAAGACCGTGTATCGCCTTTTTCAGGATTCAAAAAAAAATTTTACCTACTCCTATATTATTCCTCCGTTTTTTTAATTATTAAATAAATATGTTAATAAAAGCCATTTATCATTCCGCAGAAATTATGAAAAGTCTGAAAAATAAAATGTAATACATTTTTAACATGGTACATGTTCATTGAACGTGTTATTGATAAAGTCCGGCCGACAGTGGGTGGGTAAAAAAGTAACCTTTTTAGGGCGAGGAAGAGGGTTAAAATACAGGGCGATCCAGAGCGGATGCATTATTAGTTTGCTTATTAGTTAACGAATCGCAGCTAAGATTACAAGCATCAATATATAGCGATGCACCTAATAAAATAAAATTCACTTCCCACTCGGGATCACCGTGTATTGACGTTTTAAGCGGGGGAGGGGGGGGGGCAGAAATATTGACAACGTTCTTAGGGGTGGGGGCGTGTGAAATGGACTTAGAATATTTCCTATTTAGGGACTAAAGGGAAAAAATAGAAGCAAATTCGGAATCAGCGGGTCGAAAAACTAAAATCTGCTTGGTGACTTCCAATTTAAAACTCAATTGGATTTTTTGCATACGGAATGGTACGCTAGCTTCTCGTCTAAATAATTTGAAGTAGGAGTTAGGGCCTGATCAGGCCCTGATAAGAATAAGAACTTATAATTCTTTAGCTTTATGGACTTAGGATTATACGTTATTGGGAATATATACGTTAAAACTGTTATAAGTAAACATGTTCCATGACCATTGGTTGTGTGAAGACAAACCATTTAAAAGTTTTTTTCATTTTCTGCTAAATTCAGGGGTAGTTTTAAGTTTTAGTTTTTAAATTTTGGAAATTTTTGTTAGTCAGTAAATTAAATAAAAGTTAAAATAAGATAAAACGGTTTCTATCATCGATTTTCCCAAACTACTACTTTAAATGCAGCTGCTAATCAAATTACATAAATATCGTATTTTAGTTTCCATGCATTTTCAGACCCATGGCAGGGTATTACCCCGAATTTTTTTCTATGATTTTAATCTAATTATGTGCCAAGACGCCCAAAAAATTTTTGAGCCCATATTAAGGGGGTTAAGTTGGTCAAACTAAATCGATTAAAGATTGGTCATTTTGGGAAAAACAGCTTTTTTAGAATTTCATGGGATCTGACCCGAACTATTGTTGTCTTATTTTAATTAAAATATATTTCTCAATACTCAAAAAAATTTTAGACATATTTCTAGGTGGTAAACTACCTTAAATGCGGCTGCAAATCCAATTACATAAATATCGTATTTTAGTTTCCAGGGATTTTCAAAACCTTGACAAAGTATTACCCTGGATTCGTTTTTACAATATTAATCTAATTTTGTGCCAAGGCTCCCAAAAAATTTTTGAGCCAATTTTAAGGGGGTTAAGTTAGTCAAATTAAATCCATTAAAGATTGGTCATTTTGGGAATAAGAGCTTCTTTAGATTTTCAAGTGATCAGACCCCAACTATAGTTTTCTATGTTAATTAAAATATGTTTCTCAACACTCAAAAAAAATTTGGGAAGATTCCTAGGTGGTAAACTACCTCAAATATGGCTGTGAATTAAATTACAGAAATATCGTATTTTAGTTTTCAAGGATTTTCAGAACCTTGGCAGGATATTACCCCGAATTTGCTTCTACGATATTAATTTAATCATGTGCCATGACTCCCAAAAAATTTTTGAGCTTATTTCAAGGGGGTTAAGTTGGTCAAATTAAATTGGTTAAAGATTGGTCATTTTGGGAAAAACAGCTTTTTTAGATTTTCAAGGGATCTGACCCCAACTGTTGTTTTCTTATGTTAATTAAAAAACGTATCTCAATACTAAAAAAAGTTTTGAACTGATTTCTGAGTGGTTAACTACTTTAAATGCAGCTGCGAATCAAATTACATAAATATCGTATTTTAGTTTCCAAGCATTTTCAGACCCATGGCAGGGTATTACCCCGAATTATTTTCCACGATATTAATCTAATTATGTGCCAAGAAGCCCAAAAAATTTTTGAGCCCATTTTAAGGGGGTCAAGTTGGTAAAATTAAATCGATTAAAAATTGGTCATTTTGGGAAAAACAGCTTTTTTGGAATTTCATGGGATCCGACCCCAACTATTGTTGTCTTATGTTAATTAAAATATATTTCTCAATACTCAAAATAATTTTGGACATATTTCTAGGTGGTAAACTACCTTAAATGCGGCTGCAAAACAAAGTACATAAATAACATATTTTAGTTTCCAAGGATTTTCAAAACCTTGGCAAAGTATTACCCGAATTCGTTTTTAAGATATTAATTTAATCATGAGCCAAAACTCCCAAAAAATTTTTGAGTCCATTTCAAGGGGGTTAAGTTGGTCAAATTAAATTGATTAAAGATTGGTCATTTTGGGAAAAACAGCTTTTTTAGATTTTCAAGGGATCTGACTCCAACTATTGTCTTCTTATGTTAATTAAAAAATGTTTCTCAATACTCAAAAAAGTTTTGAACTGATTCCTGGGTGGTTAACTACTTTAAATACAGCTGCGAATCAAATTACATAAATATCGTATTTTAGTTTCCAAGCATTTTCAGACCCATGGCAGGGTATTACCCCGAATTATTTTCCACGATATTAATCTAATTATGTGCCAAGAAGCCCAAAAAATTTTTGAGCCCATTTTAAGGGGGTCAAGTTGGTAAAATTAAATCGATTAAAAATTGGTCATTTTGGGAAAAACAGCTTTTTTGGAATTTCATGGGATCCGACCCCAACTATTGTTGTCTTATGTTAATTAAAATATATTTCTCAATACTCAAAATAATTTTGGACATATTTCTAGGTGGTAAACTACCTTAAATGCGGCTGCAAAACAAAGTACATAAATAACATATTTTAGTTTCCAAGGATTTTCAAAACCTTGGCAAAGTATTACCCGAATTCGTTTTTAAGATATTAATTTAATCATGTGCCAAAACTCCCAAAAAATTTTTGAGTCCATTTCAAGGGGGTTAAGTTGGTCAAATTAAATTGATTAAAGATTTGTCATTTTGGGAAAAACAGCTTTTTTAGATTTTCAAGGGATCTGACTCCAACTATTTTCTTCTTATGTTAATTAAAAAATGTTTCTCAATACTCAAAAAAGTTTTGAACTGATTCCTGGGTGGTTAACTACTTTAAATACAGCTGCGAATCAAATTACATAAATATCGTATTTTAGTTTCCAAGCATTTTCAGACCCATGGCAGGGTATTACCCCGAATTTGTTTCCACGATATTAATCTAATTATGTGCCAAGAAGCCCAAAAAATTTTTGAGCCCATTTTAAGGGGGTCAAGTTGGTAAAATTAAATCGATTAAAAATTGGTCATTTTGGGAAAAACAGCTTTTTTGGAATTTCATGGGATCCGACCCCAACTATTGTTGTCTTATGTTAATTAAAATATATTTCTCAATACTCAAAATAATTTTGGACATATTCCTAGGTGGTAAACTACCTTAAATGCGGCTGCAAAACAAATTACATAAATATCGTATTTTAGTTTCCAAGGATTTTCGAAACCTTGGCAAAGTATTACCCCGAATTCGTTACGATATTCATCTAATCATGTGCCAAGACTCCCAAAAAATTTTTGAGTCCATTTCAAGGGGGTTAAGTTGGTCAAATTAAATTGATTATAGATTGGTCATTTTGGGAAAAACAGCTTTTTTAGATTTTCAAGGGATCTGACTCCAACTATTGTCTTCTTATGTTAATTAAAAAATGTTTCTCAATACTCAAAAAAGTTTTGAACTGATTCCTGGGTGGTTAACTACTGTAAATACAGCTGCGAATCAAATTACATAAATATCGTATTTTAGTTTCCAAGCATTTTCAGACCCATGGCAGGGTATTACCCCGAATTTGTTTCCACGATATTAATCTAATTATGTGCCAAGAAGCCCAAAAAATTTTTGAGCCCATTTTAAGGGGGCCAAGTTGGTAAAATTAAATCGATTAAAAATTGGTCATTTTGGGAAAAACAGCTTTTTTGGAATTTCATGGGATCCGACCCCAACTATTGTTATCCTATGTTAATTAAAATATATTTCTCAATACTCAAAATAATTTTGGACATATTCCTAGGTGGTAAACTACCTTAAATGCGGCTGCAAAACAAATTACATAAATATCGTATTTTAGTTTCCAAGGATTTTCGAAACCTTGGCAAAGTATTACCCCGAATTCGTTACGATATTCATCTAATCATGTGCCAAGACTCCCAAAAAATTTTTGAGTCCATTTCAAGGGGGTTAAGTTGGTCAAATTAAATTGATTATAGATTGGTCATTTTGGGAAAAACAGCTTTTTTAGATTTTCAAGGGATCTGACTCCAACTATTGTCTTCTTATGTTAATTAAAAAATGTTTCTCAATACTCAAAAAAGTTTTGAACTGATTCCTGGGTGGTTAACTACTGTAAATACAGCTGCGAATCAAATTACATAAATATCGTATTTTAGTTTCCAAGCATTTTCAGACCCATGGCAGGGTATTACCCCGAATTTGTTTCCACGATATTAATCTAATTATGTGCCAAGAAGCCCAAAAAATTTTTGAGCCCATTTTAAGGGGGTCAAGTTGGTAAAATTAAATCGATTAAAAATTGGTCATTTTGGGAAAAACAGCTTTTTTGGAATTTCATGGGATCCGACCCCAACTATTGTTATCCTATGTTAATTAAAATATATTTCTCAATACTCAAAATAATTTTGGACATATTCCTAGGTGGTAAACTACCTTAAATGCGGCTGCAAAACAAAGTACATAAATAACATATTTTAGTTTCCAAGGATTTTCAAAACCTTGGCAAAGTATTACCCGAATTCGTTTTTAAGATATTAATTTAATCATGTGCCAAAACTCCCAAAAAATTTTTGAGTCCATTTCAAGGGGGTTAAGTTGGTCAAATTAAATTGATTATAGATTGGTTATTTTGGGAAAAACAGCTTTTTTAGATTTTCAAGGGCTCTGACCCCAACTATTGTTTTCTTATGTTAATTAAAAAATGTTTCTAAACACTCAAAAAAAATTTGGACAGATTCCTGGGTGGTAAACTAACTCAAATGCGGCTCTGAATTAAATTACATAAATATCGTATTTTAGTTTTCAAGGATTTTCAGAACCCTGGCAGGATATTACCCCGAATTTGTTTCTACGATATTAATCTAATAAATATAATTAACGATATTAATCTAATCATGTGCCAAGACTCCCAAAAAATTTTTGAGCCCATTTTAAGGGGGTTAAGTTGGTCAAATTAAACTGATTAAAGATTGGTCATTTTGGGAAAAACAGCTTTTTTAGATTTTCAAGTGATCTGACTCCAACTATTGTTTTCTTATGTTAATTAAAAAATGTTTCTCAATACTCAAAAAAGTTTTGAACTGATTCCTGGGTGGTTAACTACTTTAAATACAGCTGCGAATCAAATTACATAAATAGTTGGTCAAATTAAATCGATTAAAAATTGGTCATTTTGGGAAATACAGCTTTTTTGGAATTTCATGGGATCTGACCCCAACTATTGTTGTCTTATGTTAATTAAAATATATTTCTCAATACTCAAAATAATTTTGGACATATTCCTGGTAAACTACCTTAAATGCGGCTGCAAAACAAATTACATAAATATCGTATTTTAGTTTCCAAGGATTTTCGAAACCTTGGCAAAGTATTACCCAGAATTCGTTACGATATTCATCTAATCATGTGCCAAGACTCCCAAAAAATTTTCGAGTCCATTTCAAGGGGGTTAAGTTGGTCAAATTAAATTGATTAAAGATTTGTCATTTTGGGAAAAACAGCTTTTTTAGATTTTCAAGGGCTCTGACCCCAACTATTGTTTTCTTATGTTAATTAAATAATCTTTCTAAACACTCAAAAAAAATTTGGGAAGATTCCTGGGTGGTAAACTACCTCAAATGCGGCTGTGAATTAAATTACATAAATATCGTATTTTAGTTTTCAAGGCTTTTCAGGACCTTGGCAGGATATTACCCCGAATTTGTTTTTACGATATTAATCTAATCATGTGCAAAAACTCCCAAAAAATTTTTGAGCCCATTTTATGGGGGTTATGTTGGTCAAATTAAATGGTTTAAAGATTGGTCATTTTGGGAAAAACAGCTGTTTTAGTATGTCGAGGGATCTGACCCCAACTATTATTTTCTTATGTTGATTGAAATATGTTTCTCGATACTCAAAAAAATTGTGGACATATTCCTGGGTGGTAAACTACCCCAAATGCGGCTGCGAATCAAATTACATAAATATCGTATTTTAGTTTCCAAGCATTTTCAGAACCTTGGCCGGGTACTACTATCAGTGGAATCTGTCCATCAATTATCTGAGTATTAAAAAATATATTTTAATCAACAAAATAATAGAATAGTTGGGGTCAGATCCCATGAAATTCTATAAAAGCCGTTTTTCCGAAAATGAACAATCTTTAATCGATTTATTTTGACCAAGTTAACCCCCTTTAAATGGGCCCAAAAATTTTTTGGGAGTCTTGACACATGAGAAGATTAATATCATAAAAAAAAATCCGGGGTAAAACTCTGCTATAGTTCTAAAAAAGCTATATTTATTTATTATATATACTTTTTAGCTGATTTGAGCTAAAAAAAAAATTTCATTCATCGAACGGTCAAAACTTCAGCTACAAGAAAAAGCACGTAATAACAAAGTTCCGCAAACAAAAGTTTTGTTGAAATCTTTTCATCAAACAAATAACAAGGTTAAAAAATAAGGGGCAGATTTTTGGTGTCTTTTTTGGTCAATTAACATATGTTTACGTCTTATTTAAACATTATTATTGAACTCAATCCAATCAAAACTTTTAAAATCCCAAAATTAAATAATTACTGAAACTCTTTTTTTGCTTTTGTTTAACATGATCAGCTTCGCTCTACCCGTCTTTGACGGTATCTAGTAGAAAAGTAAGATTATATTAAGAAAAAAATCATTTTTAGTGACCAAATTTCAATTTTTAGGTTAAAAGCCTTTGAAAACTGTAAGTAGCAAAATTTATTACTTTACGATGAATATCAAGCGAGTAATGCAAGTTTAAAGTTCAGAAACAGGCATTTTTCAATATAGAACTTCAATCTTTTTTAAGACGAATTTGAGCAAAATCTAAATTTGACGATAGCTTGGCAAAATTTCATCGTAAAAAGATAAGTTTTGTTTTCTTCTGGTAAGGTTTTTTCCTGGCAATCAGATTTTCTTATCTATTTTAAAAAATTTTATTTATCTAAAAAGTTATTTTGAAAATTTGGGGTAGCTCAGATACGAAAAACACGGTTTTTGACATAAAAGTGAAAAAATCTTTTTAGCACCTATTGCCGATTTCTTGTTCACGACTTTTCGGTTTTCTGAAGGTTCAAACTACCTGAAAACACGGGTCATATCGAGGTGCCCTCAAAAAAAAAAAAAAATTACGATTCCAGGCTCAAATTAAGTAGCACTTTTAAAATATATGCTCATATACAACCAAAACCGTGATTTTACTGAAGTATAAGGCCGTTTCTACATCAACAAATAATCATATTTTATTATAGTCATATTTGCTAGACATTTTTTAATGCAGCCAGCGTAATTGTAACTTAAATGACAGAACTACCCCACAGGAGTGCCAAAAAATGTCTATCAGACATGATTATTAAAAAAGATAATTATTCGATGGTGATGTAAGGGTCTATGTTACTGTTATAACAGTCCTGCTGTTTCATACCTAAGATGCTATTAATTTGGCTTGCAATTTCTATAAATTCTTTGAAAATTGAAATAATTTTTTTTATTAAAAACCTGACTAACAAGAGGAGTTCAATACATTTGGAACACAAAATTATACCAAATGGTTATGGATGAGTTTGTTATGTTGAAAAAACATTCCGACTACCCTCCGTTCATTCCAATGGGCCTTCTGGGCCTAGAAACGCAGGGCTCAATATTATAAAATAGGATTTCTTGGTAATTTTCAATGAAACGCCAGAACCTTGCAAGTTAACCAAAACTCTTCTGGTTGGTCTCATTTTTTTGGTTTAAGTATCATCTTTTTATTATCATTGTATAATGCTATAGCATTAAAATTACTTGAAGTGACAGCCATGAGAAATTTTAAGAATTTTTACACTTTTAAAGGTAATTTTTATAACTAGAACAAAATATTATACAGTTGGTATAATATTGGTAATTTTGAATATTTTTGCTACCTTCAAGGGTAATTTCTACTTTACATTTATTTACTGCGTATTTCATGCATTAAGTAAATAAAATTAGAAAATATAAAAATTTGATTATTTATTTTAACTTTTGTTGATAATATAATTTTATGCTTACGTTACTTGTATTATAGTATACACTCAGTTAAAAAATAAAGTAAAAAATAAAATAACATTAGACATGCATATATTTTAAAATCCAATTATCAACGTAAAATAAATAGAAATCAGAAAACCTATACGTGTAAAATTCATGTTAGTTAACTTGTTTATAAGCATCAATGTATGTGTGAATAAAACTTATTATACTTGTATTTTTTTTTTTGCAGTTTTTTTTATGTAGGTTCGTACTAGGTATAGGACTAAAAAAATTATCGATTAAATAAGAAGTTTACTGATGCACTAAAAATACTAAAATAAAAGTTTATATATGTATATAAATGTGGACACTGTAATGCGAGTCAAAAGATGTTTCTGCTATATATATTTTTTAAAAAAAATTTTTTTGTGAGCTTTTGATCCTAACATCTGCTACTACCGTGTGAACTAAAATCGTTTAAAAAAAAAGGTAAAAGAATATATAAATAAGGTGCTAAAAAACAAAACTTTTATTTAGTTTTAAAAAAAAGATATACATTTTAGAAATATAAATATAAATTAGTTTAAATTTTCTAACCTTCAGTATTAAATTACTTATTTCTTATTAACAAAAAAAAATATTAATATTTCAATTTTTTTCTGCTAATATTTATTTTAAAAAAATGTAAATATCAATCTAGTATTTATAAGAAAAGTAAAAAATTGTATAAAATAAATTTCTATTTGATTTATTATACATTATCTTAATTTTATAAGGAATTAGTAGAGAAAAAAAGAATTTGAATTTCTAATTATAGAGCGAAGCTAAAATCGACACCTCGTGGGCACGATATCTCAAAAATGAACAATTGCTTTCATTTTTTAAACCCAAGTTTTTTTATCTTGTTGATAATCTTCAGAGATTTTGCACCCTAATCAGTATTTCTAAAGGCATAATTATTATTGTATTTTTTTTCACATAGGCAAAACATTATAAATGTAAGCCACGCAATAAACAATTTCGATAACAATTGAAAATTGCGAGAAAAATTGGTCATTTAGGCAAAAAATGAGCGTTCGATTTACTGACTCCAACGAAGAGCATTTAAGATAAAAAATTAAAAAGATAATATAATTGGAAAACAAATAATTAGAAAGAGCAATTAAAGAATTTTTGGAAATTTGAAGCTTATAGAAAACTTTTGAGAACTGTATAAAACCCATTTTCTACAAATATTGGTCATTTTGAGCGAAAAATTGCCATTCGGCTTATTAGCTATAATAATGACAGAATCAGCGATAAAAAATTGTGGTTTACAGAACTTGAAAGGTGACTTTAATACCAAAAAAATGTTACCAACAAGAAGAGTTTTTTTTTAACTTTTGAGCTAACAGCAAAATTACCAAAAAACTCCAGTCCAGAGCTTTGTGCCCTGTGTTTCTGTGCCTAAAATGCCCGTTGGAACGGTTATTATGGTTATCAGGTTTCTTTTTACTTTAATAAAATATTAATTTAGTATAATGAATTAGATTGAATTAGAGTTGAGAAAAAATTTTTTTTTCAAGTTCTGGAAAAAGCACGTAATAACAAAGATTCTGTAAAAAAAAATATTGGTTGAGATCTGTTTAGCAAACAAATAACGTGGTCGCAAAAAAAGGGGAGGATTTTTGGTCTTTTTTCTGTCAATCTTTGTTTGTAACTATTTTTAACATATTTTTTCAACTCATTTACTCATTAACATTGATCTCAATCCAATAAAACTTTGAAAACTCCAAAATTAAAATGTTACTGAAACTTTTTTCTAACAAGATCAGCTTCGCTTTACCCGTCTTTGACGGTATATAGTAAATTTTTCATTTACTATAAACATAAAAGCTATATAAATGCTCATTGGTTTTCAAAGCATAATTTAAATCTTAAAATAAAATAAAATGTTTAATCGTACCTAAAATAATGCATAATTTTTTATGTTTATTAAGTTTTATTGCTTATTTCCCGTAGTTACCTGTATTATTGAATTTTAATGCATTTCCTGAATAAAACCTGATGATATTTTTTTAGAAAAATTTATTTCAAATTATATGCATCATTTTCTTAATTTTTTTTAAATCATACAACATTTTTTATTTATAAATCTTCTTTGACCTTCTATATTTTTTCCATATTTTATACTTTTATTAATAAATGAAAATATTTATTAAATATCTCTTTTTTTTTTTAATAAATAAAAAATTAATAACATTTTTTTACAAAGAAAAATTGCAATAAATATAAAAGATAAACAAAATCAAAAGAGCTTAGAAATTTAATAATGCAGGACTATCCAATAAATTAAGTCCCTCTGATCTTTTTGATTTTTGTTTTGTTTTTGAGATTGATACGGTTTGAGCTCACGTTAGCGAAACTATAGTTTTAGGTATATTAATACGCCCAAGGCGGTATACTTTCAAGCATGTAGATATTGCATATGCATATTAGCATTGAAGTTGTATGTTAATAATTTTTTGTATATTTTAATGACCTAAATACCAAAAATATTTTAATTTTACAGATTATTGGGACTTTTTCAATGGCATTCATTGAAAAAATTAAAAATTCTTTCAAAGTTAGAAGTAATTTATGAAAAGATTATTTTTTAAAATATTTTTAAACTAAGCCTTTATTTGAAATAATGGCTGGGCTAGTATATAAGAAAATGTTACAATATAGGAAATTTTAAATTAAATTTATCTATTTTTTCACAAATTTTTCATTCCAGGTTTTTTTTTTTTAAATCCTATGCTTTTTAACACAAGCAAAAATTTAATTAAGATATTTATACATGAAATCAAAAAATTTTGATATTTCAATATGCAACGAATTAATTTGCCTGTTTTTTTGTCATTGCTACAGTTTTTTACACAGAAAAATGGACTTTATAAATGCTTTAGGACAACAGCTTCCGTTACTGCTCTTTAAGGGGAGTATAACAAGGATAAAAAAACTTATAACCAGTGTAAACCCAACCAAAATGCATGGAACATGTTTACCCAAGTGTTTACCACATTTAAGGACTGGGTGTAATACATAAATGTTACGTAATTATACAATACCATTTGCTATTCTTATAATTATCACCTTTACTAGATGTTAAGACCCTAAGTCCAAATTATTCCAATTTATTATCCATATTCTTCTAGGTCCCCAATCCCAAATTATTTTAAGTCTCTAAGCCCGGATTATTCTCCAAGACCCTTAAACTGAACTATTTTAAGTTCCGTTTGACCTCTCTCTTTGATTTTCGGATTCCCCAGGTACCCCGACCTATCCCCGACATATCCTAGGAAATAATTATTCACCGACCATTTACGAAAAAAATACAATTTACCCCCGAAAAGACCCCAACATCCATCGGAATTAACATTTTACCAAAAGCTTCAATAGTATTTAAATGGCAGAGGAATCTCAACTAGGGGATATTAGTTATTACGAAGCTGATGTGAAAATTGGAAAAATCTAGCTGGGATCTTCAATATGACAGTTTTTTTGCTTTCGTCGAAAAAGAAAATTATAACTCAGTTTATCAACCTTCTTTTCCTACCCAAAACTTATTGCTAACGTCATTTTAAGTGTTTTTTAGTAATTTTCAGCAAAAATTTTAGCGATTTGGTGGGGGAGGGGCGAAAAAGATCCGTACGTTTTAACTTTCTTAAATTATTGAGTCTTTTTGAAAATTATACAATCAAATCTATAAATTTGCAATAAAAACTTGAGATATCTTATATTTGCCTATTTCTTGAAATAGGAAAAATAGAAAAAGCAACAGAATAATAAATGGGTTTAAATTTAAATATTTATAAAGAATAGATTAGGTTAAAAAGTACATAATATAATCAAAAAGTAAAACAAAAATTAGTTTAGACAAGATTCTATGTAATAGTCTATTTTATCTACGGAAAAAAGAATTTCAAAAAAAAAAAAAAAATTAAGTAGTACTTAATATGTATTATACTTAAAAATTAAAAAAAAAAAAAAAAACTTGGTTTCTGTGTACTTTTTATACACATTTACATTTTGATTTTTTGTTTTTACCTTATTGTGTTGTTCTCTTTCGTGCAAAATCTTTTTCGTTAAAGAATGCAGCATACCGTGTCAGTTTTTAAACAACATGCGATACTCACTTTTTAAAAACAATTTTTTTTTTCTTTTCTTTGTTATAAATATAATATATACGTGTAAATATATTCATAAATGATATAAATTTTGTTTTTATAAATTTTTAGCTCATATTTTTATTTTATAATTTATACAAATTTTAAAGTATTATTATACCTTAAGAAATACGAAAAAGAAAACGAATTTTTAAAAATTTCTTTAAATAACCGAAATAAAAGAAACTTTTAAAATTTGTACGAAAGAAAACGAAACTTTATTGATATACCGCAGTAATTTTGAGGGTGTAGTTTTTACCATTAAAATTAATATATACCTGCAATTATATTATTTCTTATGCATAAAAAGAAATTTATAACCGGTTTGCGTTAACTTTTACCAAAATGCATGTTTACTTACAGCTGAGGGCTCGGTGTAATGCATACTTGTTACGACATTAGAAAACAATTGGCTATTTTTATAATTTGTAATCATCACTTTTACTAAAAGGTTAAGATTCCAAACCCAAATTATTCTGACTCCCTAAACCCGTATTATTTTTCCCTTAAACTAAGTCCCTTAAATTGACCTATTTTAAAATATTCTAAGCTGGTAAACCTGAATTATTCTAAGAATCTAAATCGAAATTATTATAAGTGCCATTTGACCCCATGATACCCACTTTTTTTGAGTAAGTTTGAAAATATTTTTTTTCCATATTTTTTGCATGCATTTTATGTATTTTCAAAAAAAATGTTTTTTCACTAGGGCTCGTTTGCAAACGACGTAAAACTCAGATTAAGTGGGTTTTAAAAAAAGTATCACTAAATGGAGAGTATGTACATATTTAAAATAAACTGTTACCTAACAAAAAATAAATATCGTAATTTTTAAAGTGTATGAAAAAAAAATCTTATTTTCATGAACTAATAAGATATATTATGACTAAGATATACTAAGACTAACTTTTTCAGTTTGTGTATGATACAAGATGTTTACTTATAGCTGACCTTATTTTATTTGGTTTATTTAACGATGAAAACTTTACAAAAGGTATATAATTTAAGGTTTTGCAATTAAAATAAACATACGTGCTGTAATTTCCTTAAAAACATTATTTTTGTAAAAAGAAGACGTTGATATTTAATAGGTGAAAAAAAATGACAGTTTAACCACACAAAGTTTGTTTAAAAAAAAAATAAAAAATGTAACATTCAAAAATAATAACTATTTTTACTTAGCAATTAATACTTTTTAAATGTAATAAATTCTGAAATAAATTATAATTTCTATAGATATGGATAAAAGATGCGTGATCCATATGCCTTTAATTTTCATTTATTTTTATGTTAAATTACAATTATTTATTTATTCATAATAACATAATTACATAGTTTTTAAAAATTTATTAAAAAATTCACTTTTTTATTAAAATATAATTTATATAATTAAAAATTCATGTTGTATAAAGAAATCAATAGCTTTAAAATATTTTATTATCGTGATGGAAAGTTAAAATGTAGGAAATTATGGGGTGATTTGAGCATGAAGAATAATTAAATTTATTCACAAAATTGTTTTGCATTTAAAAGGTTAACCTCTTAACACTGGAACATATAAACAGTGTGGGAAAACTTTAATTTTTTTTCTTTTTTTTTTTAATTCAAAATTATTTTACACTCGATTAATAAAAAATTGTTATTAGATTACCTGTCCACTTTCCAAAATGATTTGTTTCTGGAAAAAAAATTAACACTATTTCCCTGGGGTATTTTGAATACATGTAATTGAATTTGTCTTTATTTTGTTATTTCCTGGAAAAAAGCATTGACATTAAAGCTTAAAATGCCATATCTAGTACATGAATGAAAATATTGCAATCAAATTATTAAAATAATCACGGAAAATCTAAACTGGTGGATTTTCTCGATAAATATAAACAATGAATTCCCTATATGAATGATTCCCTGTAGTTGTAAATATTATAGTTTATATATAATTATAATTATTCTTTACTTTTCTGGACACGGGCTCGTAATATGCATTTGCAAGTATTTGTAGATATTATTTATCGTTTTTTCACCTTTACCACCAAAGTTTAGCTTTTAAGGGTAGGTGCGAGTACAGCATTTGTTGGAGGGTTGGTTATAGTTTTGAAGCAGGCAATTATCATTTGAATTTTCTTCAAACGTTTATATCATGATAATTTAAAATATATATACGCGTTATTTAAAATATTTAAATAATATTTCCACGAATACATTAAAATTTTAATGTGTTTTTCATATTTAAAAATCTTTTTTTTTTTCAATAATTTAGTCGTTTAGAATGATTTCCCGATGAAAAAATGCCAAACTACTTTTAATATTTTCTTTTGAACAATTTTTTAATCCCTTTAATTAAACGCTACAATTTTCATTCTGGATATTTTATTATAAAAAATTTTTTTTTCTTGATATCCTATGTAAATATTAATAAAATTAAAAATTTTAAAATAACAAATTATGTCTGTAAAAGTATAATTTTTATTTACTTTTTTTCTTTTTAAAACAGAATGACTTTTTGTTTAAATAAAATGTTTTTACTCTGACTATTCAAAAACAGATAGCATATTCTAGAGAAATGATTTTGAATCACTAATCTACCAAAAATTATAAATATAAAAAAAATTAAATAATAAAAAATTTTTAGAAATTGAAATAAGTCGAATTATTATCTTTTCAAAACTTTCAATACAGCCTGAAGGTTCAAAATTTTTTAAATGACTTTAAAGCTTGTCGAAACCAAACATTAATTTCTTAAATGACATAATTATATAAAATTAAGATGATTTTTTTAAGGAAAAAAAATAAAAAATTGCAAGCCTATTACCTATATTGTTAAAAAATCAAGACAGGTATTTTGAAATTTCATTTTTATTTATTAAACTATAGAAAAAAATAAAAAATTGAAAGTTTTAAATAGATTAGTTGCATTATTGTATTTTTTTCCTTGGTAATAGTATATCCGTTTAATACCTTTTCAAAATTTTATTATCAGTTCAAATGAATTTTAATTATTTTTCATTTTAATGTTGGAAATAATAATCTGCTTGCTTTCCTGTCCAATATAACTTCACTGCAACTAATGTTGCAATTCTATGTGGAGTTTTCAGTTGGTTTTTGTTTGGGTTTTTGACAGTGGAAAAAGTGGAAAAAACTTTTCAGCACCTATCACCAATTTGTTGTTTACGATTTTTTTTTGGTTTTCTGAAGATTCAAACTACCTAAAAACACAGTTTGAACCAACATGCCTTCAAATTTTTTTATTTCGAAACCAGGTCCAAGTTAAGTGGTAATATAAAAAAAACGTCTTATATATGTAAAGCATTTATAAATTTCTTGCGTTTTTTTTGTACAAAAAAAAGAAAATATTAATAATTGCAGTTATACATAAAGTCTGTTTGTCCTTCGTCGAGAAAAAAACTTTTCACAAAACTGGTAACGATATAATGGTTCATAATGAGTATATGGCACGCGATTTATGTACATATTTTTTATGTTTATAAAATATAACTCGATGTAACATAATATACAACGCTTTTTTATTTATACATAATTTTTCAGGTATAGTACATCACAGCTTGTACATCCTTTTTTTTTGTTAAAACTATGGCGATGCATTATATTTTTAACTATATGCATTGTATAATAACAAGTGTTTATAAGTAATAAGATCAAAATCATTTTCATATTTGTAATTTTTTCTAGTTTTTTTTTTACAAGTTTTGTTTTTTGCTTTTAATATTCAATTAGTTTTTAAATACTTTTCGCTAATTATACTTTGTTAGAAACAATGATAGTAAGAAACTTTTTTATAATGTGTGACATATTTCTGATTTTTTTTTCCTTGGATATTCAAAAATTTTATTTATCCATTTTTCAAATTGCAAAATTTTTCAATATTAGAGGAAAAAAAGAAATTAAATTTTTGGAACATTGGACCTCCTTTTTCACCGAAAATTCACCACTCATTAGAAATCTAGCCTCCTGGAAATTTTGCCTAACAATAAGAGAATTCATTTACTTGTTGAAGAATAATTGTGTCTTGCAACTACTAAAATTATTTGCATATTATTTATAAGCAGAGCTGGGCAACGGCTGCACGCTAAAATCCTTATATACGGTATACGGCATACGGTTCAATGATATTTTATCCTTATATAAGGTAAAATTCATACGGCATCCGTATGAAATTAACCGTATGTAAGGCAAAAGTCATAAGGCATCCGTATGGAAATGTCATTACGTACGGTAAAATTCATACGGCATCCGTATGAAAATATCCTTATATAAGGATATTTTCATACGGATGCCGTATGAATTTTACCGTATGCACGGGTAATTTCATACGGATGCCTTATGAGTTTTACCTTATATAAGGATAAAATATCATTGAACCGTATGCCGTATACCGTATATAAGGATTTTAGCGTGCAGCCGTTGCCCAGCTCTGCTTATAAATAATATGCAAATAATTTTAGTAGTTGCAAGACACAATTATTCTTCAACAAGTAAATGAATTCTCTTATTGTTAGGCAAAATTTCCAGGAGGCTAGATTTCTAATGAGTGGTGAATTTTCGGTTGCCTTATGAATTTTACCTTATATAAGGGTAAAATATTATTGAACCGTATGCCTCCTTAGCCGTATGATTTTTTATACGGCAAAATTTCGTACGGTATCCGTATGAATTTACCCGTGTGTACGGCAAAACTCATAAGGCATCCGTATGAAATTACCCGTATGTACGGCAAAACTCATAAGGCATCCGTATGAAATTACCCGTATGTACGGCAAAACTCATAAGGCATCCGTATGAATTTACCCGTACATACGGTAACATTCATACGGCATCCGTATGAATTTTACCGTACATAATGACATTTCCATACGGATGCCTTATGACTTTTGCCTTACATACGGTTAATTTCATACGGATGCCTTATGAAATTTTGTCGTACATACGGGTAAATTAATACGGATGCCTTATGAATTTTCGCCGTAGATACGGGCTAATTTCATACAGATACCTTATAAATTATAACTGTTTATGGCATTAATTTATTTGTTGGCACACCATAATCAGAATTGATGTTTAGGAAAATAAGTGAAAAAAAATGTTCTAATTTACTTTTGTTATATTTATTTATCATGAAATTTATTTTTAAGTATTTACAATAAGAAAATATATTCTTTTTCTATAACGTAAGGCATAAAATTTAGAGAATGATTTAAGAATTTTAAATATCGAAAGGATTTTTTCTTTAACTAATTACATCTTAAATAACAAAAGATCATCATTGACTGATTCATTGTTTGAAAAGCTAATTTTCCTTAAAGAAAATAAAAAATATATTTAATATTAATTTTGGAGAAAAATGTATGCAATAAAAATTGTTCTTTACTCATTCAATTGAATTCTAAAATGAAAATTTAAAATTTTTGATTGTATTTTTCCTGTTATAAATAATAATTTTATTTTTAATGCTTTCTATAAACAGTTGTTTAACTTTTTTTGAATATCTTCTTGATTTTAAAACATATTTATATTTAGAAAATAGAAGCAAAAGAATTTTTTATTATTGGGTAAGTCTTATAATACCTATTTTTAGAATTTCTTTATAAAAGCCAAATATTTACTTAGGTAATGTACTTATAAAAGCTTATAATTGTTTCATATGGATCCTTATGCAGAGAAATGTATATATTTTAATAATATACTCTCCTTTATGACGTTAAACAGTATACGGGCCCATATACTCTCGAACCGTACGTACGGTTAAACAGGATACGGGCCCGTATAATCTCAAACCGTACATACGGTCAAACAGCATACGGGCCCTTATACTCTCTAACCGTACATACGGCTCAACAGCATACGGAACCGTATAATCTCTAACCGTACATACGGTTAAACAGCATACGGGCCCTTATACTCTCTAACCGTACATACGGTTCAACAGCATACGGGCCCGTATACTCTCAAACAGTACATACGGTTAAACACCATACGGGTCCGTATGCTCTCAAACCGTACATACGGTTAAACAGCATACGGACCCGTATGCCGTTTTTGATTAAGCCTAAGCAAACGGTATACGGGTCCATATGCTATTAAACATTATATACGGTTCAAGTGTATACGGGTCCGTATGCTGCTGAACCGTATGTACGGTTCAAGTATCTACGGGTCCGTATGCTCTTAAATCGTATGTACGGTTAGAGAGTATACGGGCCCTTATGACATTAAACATTATATACGGCTGAGATGCATAAGGCTCCCGTATAGTGTTAACCGTATATACTGCTAGGGTGCATACGGTCCCGTATGCTGGTTATCGTATATACGGTTCAAGTAACATACGGGTCCTTATGCACAAAAACCGTCTATACGGCATACGGTTACAGCGTGCCAAAATTGCCGTATATGCCCAGCTCTGTTTATAAGACACATAATAATACCATAAATATAATTAAACTTATATCAAAAATCTAGGATATACGGGATAAGATAATAAATTTATATTATCAGTTATAATTATATAAATTTTTTTATAAAAGCAAAGATAATCTTTAATAAGATATCTTCTTGGTTTTCAATCTTTCTTATTGGATTAACAATTTGTAATTTTGATGGAATCACGTGTATGCATCGTATATGTATACCATTTTATATAAAAAAAAGTATTATATGCATTGATACATTTGCCCAAGGGAATGAACATACGACTGATGAAGAAGTTTTTTAAAAGAAGATGTCGAAAGAAGAGATAGACAGGTATCAGCACCCCTCCTCTATTTTTTATTTTTTTGAATCGGCACGATGTTCTTATAGTTGTTTGTTGTTCGCAGTGTTGGTTCGAAAAGATTCCATTCCAAGAATTATGTTAATTCAGTAGTAAAAAGGTGGGGAAAGAGAGTACGGAGGCCAAGCATGCTCGAAAAAAAATAAATACAAATATTGTAGGTGTGCATAACATTAGGGGACAAAAAAATTTTTAATTTAAAAAAAATATATAAAGTTTTATTGTCTTAATATGAAAAGATTATTTATTAATATCAATATATTTTATTTAATGAGAATAAAATTAATGGATAAAATTTATGGCTAACTTATACCTATTTTTTTTTTATTAATAATTGTTTACACATAATATCTGGAAAATGCATTTTTTGCATGATTCCGATAAAAGTTAAAGTTAAAGTTACTTATTAAAGTTACTTATGGAATTATTTTTTTTCTGAAAAATATTTCCAACTAAAAATTTGGGATAATTTTTTGCAATTTTGTAATCATTGGTTTGCATTATAGGATAATTAATTAATTTCTTAAATACGCATAATTATTTTCAAATTTTAGACTAACACTTAAAAGTAATCCTTTCAAAGAGATGAAATTGAAATTTTGAAAATAATGAATTATTAATCTTTTTTTTTTCTGAAAAGGATATATACTTGAAATTTGGAATGTTAAGGGGTGCATAAAGAGTGAACAATTGTTACTTTCCTAGAAATTGTTGAGTAATTAAATAGAATATAATAGAATAGAACTTTATTTGTGTGATTAGTAGAAATTCTGAAATTAAAAATTGAGAAAATTGAATTACTGATATACATTTTTTTCTAAAATTTGAGTATACTTAGTAGAAATTCTAAAAAATTTTTCTTTCGAATGAAAGCGATGAATTTAAAAAACGAAAATATTCAGTTTATAACAATAAATTGTTGCTTTCCTAGCTATTGTTGTTTAAAATTTGAGTACTTACAAGGGAAGCCCGGAACATTTGGATCATCAAATTACAATCTATAGTTATCGATGACTTTAATATGTTAAAAAATACTCAAGATACCATCTGTTTATTCCAAGGCGTCTTCTGGGCCTAGAAACGCGGAGTTCAATCATTCGACAATGTTCCAAAATTGGGTTTTTAGAACATTTTACTATTTTCCAAATAACACTGTCATATTGCATTTCATCTCGCATTTCACCTAAGACTACCGATTGGTCTCATTTTTTTGGCATAAGGGCTGCCTTTCAATCCCCGTAAGCCGTGATTTTCCATCGCTAATTCTCTCATCGCTGTAGTCAATTTTGGCCAAAGTAAACAATTTTTAAATTGCTGCTAAAATTGTAATTTTTGACTAAAATGGGTTTTATCGGTCTCAAAAATTTTGTAGAAGCTCCTAGTTTAAAAAAAATTTTTATTCGTCTATTTACGATCATTTGTTTGCAACATATGAAAATTTAAATCGAAATTCAGAGTCTCAATTTAAGTGGTTTTTAAAAAAAGACAATTTTTATCACTACCTTTGTAGAACCATATCTCGGAAAGATTCAAAGATAAAAGGGCGAGTAAGGATTTTTTTGCAAATTTTTGGGATTCGATCTATAAAATTTACTTTTATCAAAACTTACAATTTTAGTAGCAATTTAAAAATTGGTCATTTGGGACAAAAGCAGTTTTTTGGTTTAGATACATATATATTATATATCTTTAAAATATATATTAAGGGTGTCTGTCTATACCAAAATTTGTTCCACATTTATAAGGACTGCTAGGACATTTATTTGCCAAAAATAAGGACCAATAAAATCCATTTATTAGCTTCAAACAAAATAATCAACACGTATATCACGGGTGTCTTTAAATGGTCGTGAATCTTTTGATCATGCATGTACAAAAAATAAATTAGGGTTTTAAGTTCACTTTTACTGAGTTTTTAAGCCAAAAAATTTTTACATCGGTTGGGCACTATTTGCGCAAAAGCGAATAGAATTTTTCTCACGTCATTTTTGAGTTCTTCCGAGGTTCTTCTTTTAAAATATTTCAAAAATCAACATATTTAAAAAGACTTTTAAGTACAGAATTATGTACTGACGCTTTCAGTTTTGCGCAAAAAGTTCCCAACGAATGTAAATAAAAATTTTTTGATTAAAAAAACTACCTTAATTTATTTTTTTTATATGCGAGATCAAAAGATTCATGGTCATTTAAAAACTCCCGAATGCAATCTGTTTTTTTAGTAATATATATATTTTTATTTATGATAAAATTAAAAAAATTTTTTATATCAAAAGACAAAGCACGTTCTTTCTATAACGACAATTTAGCTCGCAATTTAGCAAATAAGTTTAAAATAGGGGCCTTTTAAAACACATTGGCTGTGGTATGGGCGAAATAGGCCCATGGTACCATGTATTTTAAATGGAGTCACGTGAACTGCCCCAGCCAACGTCTTAAGGACGACAAAGACTATTTCCTGAAAATAAGGACCTTGTAAGGACTATGTATTTATCTGATAAGTTTAAAAGACTATTAACTGTATCAATGATAATTTTATACCTTGCAATTAGTCTCATTTTTTTCCAGTAAGGGTCTATTTTTAAACTCCGTAAACTGCGCATTATTATATCAATGACTGTTTCTCCATTATTGGCTAAAAATGACTATTTTTTAAATATATGCGAAAATTTCAATTATAAACTGAAATAGGTTTTATAGGTCTCAAACATTTTTCATAAGGTCCAAGTTTCCAAAAATTTATATCTCAATCTATTTGCGAGTTAATATAATTTAAAGTCAGACAACAATTTAAATTTTCCTAAAGAATGGTAAAAAAGTACTTTGAAGACAATTTCTTCGGATCTACATCACCGAAACGATTGAAACAAAAGGGATAAATAAAGAATTTTTGTAAAATTTGGGATGTACAGAATTTTTTAAAACTATAAGACCAACTAGAGCTATTTATAGGAACATGTATAGCTAAGGACCATTAAAATATCGGCAGTATTGGTTGAAAACATTATGTTTTTTTTTAATATAGTTCAGACATATTGTTATTTTAATATGTGAAAGAAACTGGTAATATATTTGTATATATTTTTCAAAATAGTACTATGAACATGTAAATGGAAAATTAATGGAATTTTTCGTTTCAAAATTACTTGATAACAAAATTATTTAAAAACTTTCTCGCTTCAATGATCGTTTAAAAAATTTAATAACCCCGTTTTCGCAAATCATGAAAAGATCTAATTTTCTATTTCTTTAATTATCAAACGTAAAAATATAATCTGCAGACAAAAAAATTTTTAAATTAAAAAACAAGCACACATATACCAAAAAAATGAGACCAATCGGTAGTCTTTGGGTGTGAAATGCGAGATGAAATGCAATATGGTAGCGTTATTTAGAAAATTGCCTAAAAAACCAATTTTGGAATATTGTCGAAAGTTTGAACCCTGCCGTTCTAGGCCTAGAAGGCGCCTTGGAATAAACAGATGGTATCTTGAGTGTTTTTGGTTCCTCAAAGAGGAACCATTGTGTTAGGTCAAAATTTGATTTTCTATTTTTTGGCATATAAGCACGTTTTGGGGCCCCAGGAAGCTAAAAAACCTGTTTTTAAAAAAAGTCTGTGTGTGTGTGTGTGTGTGTGTGTGTGTACGTATGTATGTAATCGGTGATATTTCACAAATATTATGGAATTAAGACCTAATTTTTTTTTCAAAAATTTTTTCACCAAAAAAGCTCGAGGTATTTTTTTTTTTTTTTATTTGGATGTAATACCTCATTTATTTCCATGAAAGTACTTATATTTGAAAGTATGGTTTTTACATGATATCTCGAATCGGATACTTAATTTTATGAAATTTTTTTTTCTAAAATTTTTTTCACAAAAACATACAAAAAATACAAATTTTTTTTTTCTTTTTGGACGTAGTACCTAATTTATTTCCATGGAAGTACTAGTTTTAAGAACCTTGTTTATTGTTATTTTTTGGATCTGATATTTAATTTTTTCAAAATTTTTTTTGTCAAAATTAAAAAAATAGAAAAATAAAAAAAAATGCAATATATTTTTTTTTTTTGGTGTAATACCTCATTTAATTCTATGAAAGTACTAATATCTGAAAATATTGTAACTAGTGATATTTCAAAACCATTATCCAATTAAGACCTAATTTTTTTTTCAAACATTTTTTTATCAAAAAATCTCAAACCCCCCATTTTTTTTTTTAATTTGGATGTAATACCTCATTTATTTCCACGAAAGTACTTATATTTGAAAGTATGGTTTTTACTCTATATCTCGAATCTGATACTTAATTTTTTAAAAATTTTTTTCACGAAAAAATACAAAAAACACCAATTTTTTTTTTCTTTTTGGACGTAATGCCTAATTTATTTCTATGAAAGTACTAGTTTTAGAAAGTTTGTTTATAGTCATTTTTTGGATCTGATACCGAATTTTTTCAAAAATTTTTTCTAAAAATTAAAAAAACAAAAAATTTAAAAAACCTGCAATATTTTTTTTTTTTTTTGTGTAATACCTCATTTAATTCTATGAAAGTACAAAAATCTGAAAATATTGCAACCGGTGATGTTTCACAACCGTTACGAAATTAAGACCTAATTTTTTTTTCAAAAATTTTTTCACCAAAAAAGCTCTAGGTACTTTTTTTTTTTATTTGGATGTAATACCTCATTTATCTCCACGAAAGTACTTATATTTGAAAATGTAGTTTTTACTCGATATCTCGGATCTGATACTTAATTTTTTGAAAATTTTTTTCCCAAAATTTTCGTCACAAAAAAATACAAAAAACACTAAATTTTTTTTCTCTTTGGACGTAGTACCTAATTTATTCTTATGAGAGTACTAGTTTTAGAAATATAGTATATAGTAATTTTTTGGATCTGATACTGAATATTTTCAGTAAAAATTAAACCTTACAATTAAAAATTAAATTTTTTCTCATAATTAAAAAAACAAAAAAATTTTAAAAACTGCAATATTTTTTTTTGTTTCTGGATGTAATACTTCATTCAGTTCCATGAAAGTACTTATATTTGAAAACATGGTTTTTACTCGATATCTCGAATCTGATAATTAATTTTTTGAAAATTTGTTTCAAAATTTTTAATCAATAAAAAAAACTTTTAAAAGTTAATAGAAATGTATGTGTGATTGCATGCTTGTAATCGGTGATACCTGTGGCATATTGAAGTATTAAGCTCATTGTTTGAGGAACCTTAGTACCAGCTAGTTGGCAGGGTATTTAACATATTAAAGTCATCGATAACTATGGATTGTAATTTGGCGACCCAAAGGTTCCGGGCTCTCCTTGTAAGTACTCAAAGAGCATCCAGGAATATTAGGGGAAAATCTGCACCAGAATGATATCTAAAAAAACCTTTGCAGATTGTTTATACATAAAAAAATAATAAGTTCCCCGTTGGAATTTCGCCCCCAGCTGCAATTCATGGGACAAAAGAGAAAGTGACAAAACGCGTTTTTTTGCTCAAAAATTCATATCTTCGGTTCCTTAGTACCAAAATAGGTCTACATGGTCTTAAAAGATTCGTCTTTGACACCTTTTCACATACAAATCTCAAAAAATAATTTTGCCCACTTTAGGACTCTTAAATTCAAAAATACTGAAGACTAACATTAAAAATTTTACTTTAAAATTCAATTATTTTGCTATATCAAAAATCACCTCATTATATGGAAAATTTATATGTTTTTTATCTATCAAAGCCCTTTAAAATGAGCCTGGTTAGATCAAATTTGAACCGCGGAAACCGTCAAAATTTCAAAAAAACCAAAATTTATTATGGGGTTTTTATGAAGATAACAAGGGGGTTGTCAACTGTTCTGGAATACGATTTGCTTCTAACTTTCAAAACAGATTGTGGTAGTTGAGAAAACATCGGTCTCATTTTGAAAGACTTTGATAGATAAAAAACATATAAATTTAGTCTTTAGTATTTTTGAATTTAAAGGTTCCAAAAGTGAGCAAAATTATTTTTTGACTTTTTTATGTGAAAAAGACCATGTAGACCTTCCTTAATACCAATATCAGAGATATAAATTTTTGACAGATTTTTGAAGAAAAAAAGAGGAAAAAACACGTTTTTGCCCGTCCCCATGCCTCATGAATTACAGCTAGGGGCAAAATTCCAACGTGGAACTTATTATTCTTTTATGTATAAACAATCTGTATAAAATAAATTTACGAAAAAAGATCAATTTAAATTTTAGGACTTAAGAGGGGGGCAAATTGGGGGTAATTTCACCCAATTTTCAAAAGCACAAGTTTATTTGAAGTCCATTCTGTTCTTTAGGGCTATCTGAAGAGATTCCCATAGGTTTCATCGTAAATCAGCCAGGGTCGTGGTTTTAATTTTTGAATTACGGAATAGACCCGACTAGTAAAAGGTTTTTTAGATATCATTCTGGTGCAGATTTTCCCCTAATATTCCGGGATGCTCTTTTAAACAATAATAACTAGGAATAAAGTAACAATTGTTCACTCTTTAAGTACCCATTGATTAAAGTTAATATTCCATATTTCACGCATATTTTTCTTAGAAAAAATGTATATCAGTAATTCAATTCTCTCAATTTTTAATTTTAGAATTTCTACTATAATCACATAAATAAAGTTCTATTCTATTCTATTCTATTTAATTACTCAACAATTGCTAGGAAATTAACAATTTTTCACTCTTTACGTACCCATTAATATTATTCCAAAAGTCATGCATATATCTTTTTCAAAAAAAAAATCATCAATATTTTATTATTTTTAAATTTTCAATTACATCTCTTTGAAAGGATTTCTTTTAAGTGTCAATCTAAAATTTTAAAATAATGCGTATTTAAAAAATTAATTAATTATTCTATAATGTAAACCAATGGTAACGAAATTACAATAAATCATGAAATTTTTAGTATGAATATCTGTTTCAGAAAAAAAAAATTTCATAATTTAAATTGGCAAGTAACTTTTATCCGAATCATGCAAAAAATGCATTTTCCGGATCTTTACAATTATATTAATTTAAAAAAAATAGGTATAAGAAGTTAGCCATAAATTTTATCCATTAATTTTATTCTCATTAAATAAAATATATTGATATTAATAAATACTCTTTTCATAATAAGAAAACAAAACTTTATATATTTTTTTTAAATTAAAAATTTTTTTGTCCCCTAATGTTATGCACACCTACAATATTTGTATTTATTTTTTTTCGAGCAGAGGCTTCCATACGCTCTTTCCCCACCTTTTTACATAATTCATGGAATGGAATCTTTTCGAGCCAACACTGGTTGTTCGTTGTGTACATAGGGAACGTTATACTTTATATACAACACAAATATACAACGGACGCGAGCGGCATTCGCAAAGATTCCCAGAAGCCTCTCGCGTATACTTTGGAATGCGATCGAAAGAAGAAGGAAAGTCTATACTTTTTGCAAAATATAAGAGAGAGAATGAGAAAAACTGTATAAGAAGATAAACTTTACCGGACGCTGGTTTTAATATATACTATATATATATATATATATTATATATAAGCAAAATAAATAAATGAAGAAGCTAAAAAGAAGAAGACAATATATATCTTATATTATTATAAAGTCGCAATAATGCCTGAGGTTCTACTGTCCCATTAAACTCGACGTCCGGTTATCGGATCTCAAACATGAACCATAATTGCGCGCGACCGACCTTAACGAACTCACTGCTTTTGAAATGATGGAATTTATAGATTATTAAGCTTAATGATAATTATTTTGTAATATTTATGTGAAAATATTATTTTTACTTAATTTTTTTTTATTTTTTTTATTAATGTCAAAAATATTTTAAAATTGACGCATAAATTAAAATTTTATATTTAAAATTCAGAATTTTCCGTAACAAGGGAAGACCGCTGCCTTTGGAAAACCAAATTAAACTCTATAGTTATTAGGGAATGATTTCGTTAAAAAAATATGTTAGAAAACATCCCTGATACCCACGGTTTATCCAATAGGCCTTCTGGGCTTAGAAACGTAAGACTCAATGTTAATAAATAGGGTTTTTTGGCAATTTTCAATATCGGAAAGTAACAAAAATACGTCTGGTTGAATTCATTATTTTAGAAGAAGTTTTAACTTTCAGGCTCTGTAATCCACAATTTTTTATCTCTAATTCTGTCATCGCTATAACCAATAAACCATATTTTGGCCATTACTAATTTTTAAAATTAATAATTTTTAAATTGCTGCGAAAATTGTAATTTTTGACAAAAATGGGTTATACGAGTCTCCGAAACTTTCTACAAACTTTAATATTTCAAAAATTCTTGCTCATTCTCTTTCAATCATTTACTTGTCAGATATGATAATTATCTTTGAAAAGCGATATCTTAAAAACTATTTAAAGAAAAAAGACTAGTAAAGTATTTTTTATTTAAAGCTTATAAAAAATTTTTGAAGCATATAAAATTTTTTTTCATTAGAAATCAAAATTTTGGCAGCAGTTTAAAAATTGTTTATTTTGGCAAAAAATGGCCCATGGTTAATTGGTTATAGCGATAAGAGAATTTGTGATAAAAAATAAGGCTTATAGGGCTTAAAAAATGAGCAAAAATATGAAACCAACCAGAAGTGTTTTGGTTAACTTGTGAGGTAGCAGCGTTATATTAAAAATTGCCTCATAAAATTGAGCCCTGTATTTCTATGCTGAAGAGGCGCATTTGAATACTGTAGATTGTATTTTGGATTCTCAAAGATAGCGGTCTACCCTTGTGAGTAGAATATTTAGAAAAAGCTTTGGATAAGTTTCTATTCGATTAATTTGTTATCTTTTTTAATATATTCGGTACATGTAGCCAATAAAGAAGTTAAAAAAAAAATTATAACCGGTTAGTCTAAACTCAACCTACATGCATGGAACATATTTACTACAGATGAGGGCTAGGTATAATGCATAAGTGTTACGCAACTTTATAATACAATGTGCTATTCTTATAATTCGTAATTATCACCTTTACTAGATCTTAAGATTCTAAGCCCAAATTATTCTGAATTATTACCTGTCCCTTAAGTCCCTGAACCTAAATTATTCCAAGTCCCTAAATCAAAATTATTCTAAAACTTGAAATTATTTTAAGTCCCATTTGACCCCCCTTAAATCGGACATATTTAATCCCTCCGCCCTTAAATCGGAATCTCCCTATTAATACGTTCCATGTTAACAAACCGTACAGTAACGTATATGAATTATTTCATGCCAACTTATCCCAAGTTAGACTGTAGGGTCACTGAAATTTTTCCAAAATATTTTTTGCAAAAATGCTTGTACAAATAAGCTCCTTCACTATTTATGGCTTCTTAGGTCTAGCTCATGGTTGTTGACATCAATTTTTAGTTTTTTTTTCATTAAACAAAAAAATTTCTTTTTGTAAAATGCTAATGAGAGACACTAAAAATTTTCCTTTTAGGCTTTAAGGTCTTAAGAGCGTTAGGATTTTGCCTATCGGCATCCTTGTCTTACTCATGTAAAAAAATACGGATTGCAACTTTAAATAAATAAAAAAATTTTTTCAATAATACTTAATTATTACTATTCAAAGCTTAAAAATGAATTTTATTAACTAAATTTTGGCATTAACTAAATTATTTATTATTTAAATAATATTATTTAATTATTTATAAAGAAAATAAATAATTAAAAAAATATAATAAATGACTCTACCTCAATAGCAGAATATACTCCAGGCAAATCACGGGGGGGGGGGTCGATTTTTTCCCCACTAATTGTTCCCCTTTAAGTTTTTTGGGTCGCTGAACACGAATTTCGGGGTCCCGGAGACCGTCTAAGGGTGGAACACCCTTAAATTTGCAAATTTACCCTTTAAACGGGTATTTTAACCATATTTTTAACAGGAGTTATAAATAACAATTTAAGCAGATTATAATAGGTTTTTTGGCTCACTAATCACGAATTTGAGGGTCCCAAGTGTGTAAAGTTAATTAAACACCCTTAAATTTGCAAATCAACCCTTATTTTTGCAAACTTTATATTCAAGCCTTTTAAATCGGCAGGATCATGATTTTATAGGTTTTTGGGGTCGTTAATTACGAATTTGTGGGTTTTAACTTAATAAAGTTGGTCAAACACCCTTAAATTTGTAAATCAACCCTTATTTTTGCAAACTTTATATCCGAGCCTTTTCAATCGGCAGGATCATGATTTTATAGGTTTTTGGGGTCGTTAATTACGAATTTGTGGGTTTTAACTTAATAAAGTTGGTTAAACACCCTTAAATTTGCAAATCAACCCTTATTTTTGCAAAATTCATACCCAGGCCCTTTCCAACGACAGGGTCATGATTTATTAGGTTTTTGGAGTTGCTAATTACGAATTTAGAGGTTTAAACTTCATAAAATTGATTAAACACCCTTAAATTTGCAAATCAACCCTTATTTTTGCAAAATTCATATCCAAGCTCTTTCAAACGGCTGGATTATGATTTAATAGGTTTTTGGGGTTTCTAATTATGAATTTAGAGGTTTAAACTTCATAAAATTTATTAAACATCCTTAAATTTGCTAATTGACCCTTAATTTGCAAAATTTAGTATACAAGCCTTTTAAAATGAAAAACAAACTTTCTTTAACAGTCTTTTTATGTTGAAGACTATGAATTTGGGTTATCAAACTAAAAAAAATTAGTGAAAGGTTTAATTAAAAAAATCCCTTTGTTAAATTTAAAAATAATTTTTTTTAATTTGATAACCCAAATTCATAGTTTTCAACATAAAAAGACTGTTAAAGAAAGTTTGTTTTTCATTTTAAAAGGCTTGTATACTAAATTTTGCAAATTAAGGGTCAATTAGCAAATTTAAGGATGTTTAATAAATTTTATGAAGTTTAAACCTCTAAATTCATAATTAGAAACCCTAAAAACCTATTAAATCATAATCCAGCCGTTTGAAAGGGCTTGGATATGAATTTTGCAAAAATAAGGGTTAATTTGCAAATTCAAGGGTGTTTAATCAATTTTATGAAGTCAAAAACCCTAAATTCATAATTACCAACCTCAAAAACCTAATAAATCATGATCCTGCCGATTGAAAAGGCTTGGGTATAAAGTTTGCAAAAATAAGGGTTGATTTGCAAATTTAAGAGTGTTTGACAAACTTTATTAAGTTAAAACCCACAACTTCGTAATTAACGACCCCAAAAACCTATAAAATCATGATCCTGCCGATTGAAAAGGCTTGGATATAAAATTTGCAAAAATAAGGGTTGATTTGCAAATTTAAGGGTGTTTAATCAACTTTACACACTTGGGACCCTCAAATTCGTGATTAGTGAGCCAAAAAACCTATTATAATCTGCTTAAATTGTTATTTATAACTCCTGTTAAAAATATTGTTAAAATACCCCTTAAAAGGGTGAATTTGCAAATTTAAGGGTGTTCCACCCTGAGACGGTCTCCGGGACCTCGAAATTCGTAATCAGCGACCCAAAAAACATAAAGGGGAACAAACCTCATTAGTGGGGAAAAAATCACCCTAAATCCCGTGATTTGCCTGGAGTAAATAAACGTTTATTTTTTATACATTTTTTTAAGTAAAACCATAAAAAATGACGGTCAATTGAGTGGCTTTATGCAAGAATCCCGTACAAAATTTTTAAAGGAAGAATACACTGAACCACACTTCGTTAAGAAATCCGAAGTGAAAATAAGCGCAATAGAAATTTCTATGTTAAAAAATATTTCAATCGGATTTTTCGAACGAAAAAAGTAAAAAGTATGATAAAGCGAGTGAAAAAAAAGTAGCATCGAATTTTTCTATTTTTTTTTTTTATTTTCTATTCTTGATTGCGCATGGGTCAGTTTGCGCCGATTCGACTATAGCACGCGGGTCCTAGTCATTCATACTTTACAATGTATAATTATACAAAGATAATTAGTATGCATGGAAGTTGTCGATGTGATTGCCTCCGTGGTCGAAGTAATAATAAACTATATAGTTGCGCACAATGGCTTACGCGCAATCCAAAACCGAGAGCAAAGAGAAAGGAAAAAATTGAATAAGAAATCCTGATGTAAAAAAAAAAACACTCGAAAAAACCGATGCTTTTTTTTTCACTCGCTTTATCATACTTTTTACGTTTTTCGTTCGAAAAATCCGATTGAAATTTTTTTCACTTCGGATTTCTTAACGAAGTGTAGTTCAGTGTAAGCGTAAAAGAGAATATACAAAAATCTTACAGTTCCGTATTTAAAAACAGGTAACTTCAAGTGCCCTTCTCCGCTTCTACGTTATAATAGAAATAATACATGAACGATACGTACCTGGATCTTCAAATTTCCCTTTCTCTTTCAAAAATTTTATACGGGGTTCTTGCATAAGCCCACTCAATTGTAAATTTTAAGGTCTCTTTTTATTTATTAGGACATTATTTATCAACTCATAAAAAAAAATATCTAAGTTTTGTATTTTAAGCATTAAATGCTTCTTTTTCATTTTTTAAAATTCCCCATAAGAGCCTGTGTTAATTTATTTTTTATTTAATTATTTTTTCAAAAACTATTCGGTCAATTATAAAAAAAAAACATACGTGTAAAATTAAATTATATTTACTTTATTTTCTCCAAGTTTTAGCTTTTTTTTTGCATTTTAATTCTACCGCTCTTAAGATCTTAATAAAAAATTAATTATATTTTTGGAAAACAAATATTTGATTTCAATATCATTTGGACACAGTAGTCATAGAATCTCTGATATACAATTTAAATAAAATTTCACATGATGTGTAATTTAGTCACCTAATATTTTGTTTGAAAAGCTTAAAGAAAATTTTTAATATTTTATCTTAAAATAGATAAAAATGTAAAATGATATTAAATAAACAAATTTTTATCATTAAAAAAATATTCTAAGCAAAAAAAAAATTTTTTTTTTTTTATATTAAAGATTATAATCCCACGTTTATATTTATTACAAAATGATAATAATAATATCTGTTTACCAGTACTTAATTTCTACATAGTCATCATATTATGCTGTGCAGTACAGATTTACCGGATCAAATATAGTTTTTGATCAAATAAATATTTAACAATATTTATTAGTAATACAATTTTTATCATTGTTACATTAAAAGAACGAAAAAAAAGGTTTTCAATATATTCTTTTACATATCTAGGTCAAAAAAGCCTATTTTCTAACCTAGGGAGACGGCTTTTTTGCCCACTATATGTAAAATTATGTTTTCTTCCTACGAGATCGAAAAAAACGCGTTTTCTCCCCACTGAGAAAGAAAAATTTCGTTTTGTCCATGGGAACAAAAAAAGAATAATCCAGATCGCAGTTTACCATCCTCGGCTTCGCCTCGGATTTTAATTAACGTGCGATCTGGGCCATTCTTTTTTTTTTGCTCCCTTGGTTAAAAATGTACTATTTAAATTACGGGAAAAAATATGGGTTTCAACTTTTGCATACAATCTGCACTCGCTCGTGCATACAACTGCATGCAAAGTCAAATGTTTTGTCCCTTGTTTAAAAAATAGCTATTACGTACAACATCCCCACGTAAAAGGATTAAGCTTAATTTTGGGTAAGCTTACTGAAGTAAGCTTACGGACTAACCTAAAAAAGCTTAATTTTAAAAATTAAGTCTTTTTAGATTAGTTTGTAAGCTTAATTTTAAAAATTAAGCCTTTTTAGGTTAGTCCGTAAGCTTACTTCAAAGCTTACCCAAAATTAAGCTTAATCCTTTTACGTGGGTCTACATCACGCTAATAAATTTCCCTTTTTTGAACAAAGAAATTAAGCATTTACTTAAATATAACTTTTTTTCGCATGGTTTTAGAGCTTCTGTTATAGAAAAAAGTTGCGTACTTTTATTTTTTAATAGAACTTTAATTACTCATAATTAGTTACATTGGTTTTCGATATTTATAATAAATAATTTATAATTTGTTGTAATTATATAGCTATTAATATTTTCTCTTATGAAGAGTAGTTAACAAACTAAATTTGTATTGATTATCGATACTGTAAGCTAAACTCTCATTATCTAAATAAATTTTGTAATTTAATTATTCAATATTATAATAAATGATTTTTTTTTAATTTTAATTCATTATGTCTATTAAATTTATAATAAGATGAGTAAACTGACAATTAATCGAATACTGTATCAGATACGGTAGTATAAATATTCATATATAAAATAAAACAGACTGTACATGTATGTAATATAAAAGTTTTTTGTACGTATAAAATTTTAAAAGAGATTATTGAAATAGTTTTAGGAAACAAAAAATGTTCAACTAATTTTTAAATAAATATGTTCGTATATATTATAATTGGATTATTATGGTCATGAAAAAACAGTTTTGAACAACTGAGACTACAAAGAACATATACATATATATATATATATATATATATTGATGAAAAACGAGTAAGCGGGTTATACTTACTTCAACGATCTTGTCCTCAGTAGAAAATTTATTCTAGTCATATAGTTTATCCTCACAAATCCGTTTGTAACATTTGTCTGGTTAAATTTTCACGTACATGTTTTCACATGTAAAATACACGTTTTATATTATATGTATGTATAAAATTGACGTATTTTGTCTCATAATACTTTGATATGCATATGCATTAGACTAGTCATTACTTCTATTCATTTTTTATTGGCATATGAAATTAGAGCCATGTGTAAAAAATTTAGAATTCAGGAATTCTCAATGAGATTAATAAATCACTTCTCGCTGCAGAGACGTCAACCTCAGTTTTTTTTTTTTTTACTGACAAAACGGAACCCGAGGACTCAAAAATAAAAAAATTTTTTTTTATCTCGATAAAACTACTTAAAAATAGATGATTCTCCGATTCTGAAGATTCTCTGTAAATTTTTAAGGGTGTTACGCTGTTTTAAAGTTTTTTAGTAAAACTGCTTTCCTCAGCCACCATTTTTGAAAGTTCCGTATAAAAGCTCTAGAAAACGTTAAAAAAAAGGGTTTTCGATTTAAAATTTAATGAGGAATGTGTAAATTCATGGGAAAATTCAATTTTTTGCCCAACTTTAAGTGAAAGTAGCTGAAAAGTTTCCCATTAAAAAAAAAATTTTTTTTCAAAAATACCAATTTTCGTCAATTTTCCACTTTTTTCAATTTTGACTTGTTAGTTATTTTGCTGATTTACCGCTTAGTTACGTGATCAAATGAAAATCTGAAGGAAAATTTGAAATATGCGGAAAATGTTACAAGGTTATAGTAATTCTGGATGATACATCTCAATTCGACAAACTTAGTCACGTGAATACCTAAGCGGGAAATTACCAAAACAACTAGTAAGTAAAAATTGACGGAAATCAGTATTATGCACTTACAACAAAAATTACCCTAGGGAAATTTTTTTCAGTGAAATATATGCAATTTCGGAAAATTTTGAGAAATAAAATTTCTTTTTTAATAGGAAAATTTTCGGCTAGTTTCACTTAAAGTTGGACACAAATTTTAATTTTCCTTCCAATCAACAAAGAATGAAAAAATCTGACTAAAAATTCAAATTCCTAATCAAATTTTATATCGTAAAGCTATTTATTTTTTTTAAAACTATTTCTAGAGCTTTTTTACGAAATTTTTCAATGGTGGCCAAAGATAGCAGTTTTACTAAAAAACACTAAAACAATATAACTCCCTTAACAATTTAGACAAAACGTTTAGATTCGGGGAATCATCTATTTTTAAGTTGTTTTATTGAGAAAAAAAAACAAATTTTTTATTTTTTAGACCTCGCGTGCCATTTTGTGCTATTTATCTTTTGAATTACCCGAATATTAATATTAATATTAACTTTTATATTTTTTAAAAGCATGCATGGCAAATAAATTTTCTTTTTTTTTTAATTTTTATTTCACGTAATTTTAGATGTCCCAGTTATTTAACTTTACATTAATAATAAAGATTCTTAGATTAAAATATGGCCAAAAATTTTGTTCTTTTTCCCCAAAATCATAAAAAGTCCTTGCTATACCTCAAGAAATATAAGGTCTTAAGCACAATAATAAAAATTTATTATATTTACTAAGTTTTTACGACAATAAAAAGTTGATCCTTTAAGAAAATAACTTTTATTTTAATTTTTCTGAAAATTATAGAACTAAAAGAAGATTTTTTTATTATTTTTTTTTATCTATTTCTGCAACAAAAAAAATAATAAAAATGAGCCATAAATATTTAAACACCATAAATAATTGTTAGAAAGATTAAAATTGTCCACAAAACAGTGTCAAAAAAATGTATAACCGGTTTGTGTAACTACACAACCAACTAGCATGGAACATGTTCATTTATAACATTGATAATAAAGTATTTATTGTGTTCATAATATAAATATTTATATGCAAATATTTATATTTAGATTTTTATTATAGAAATCATGCTGCTTAGACATCAAAATGAACCAAATTAAATAAATTTTCAAATTATTATAGTTTTTTAAATAATATGAATTTATTTTTTATTAATTTTTACAATGAATTCTTAAAAATTCTGCACCAATGGTCCCTAGGTACTTCTGCACCAAAAGTCCCTGAATCGAAAATATTCTAAGTCCATTTCACCCCCCCCCCCCTCTAAAAACGTCAATTTTTGACCCCCCCTAAAAACGTCAATTTTTCACCCCCCCCACTGCCGAGCCGGACTTTTTCAAATACCCCATCCAATGAACATGTTCCATGTTAAAATCTTGAATGAATTTGTTCTTAGAAGTTTTTTAAGAAAACCGCAAAAAAATTAATGCCCTCTAAATAGCTTAATGTATTAAAACTTACTTTTATGCAACATTTATACAATAAAGAAATTAATAAAAAAAAAAAAGAATTTTCAATGACTAACGACACTACGAAGTTTACAACTGAAACTTTATTTTGCAAAAACAGTGGAAATTTATAATTTATTTAAGGACGAAAGACGCACTAAGCAATCTCGCTTAACAGATTTTTTTTAAACAAAATTAATTTTTCTAGAATTTTAATTAAGATTTCTTCATTATATTTTTTTTATAAGAATAAACTTATGCTATAATTGAGAATAAACTTATAATACCAATAGAAATTCGGAATTTTTATCTATTTTTGGTCTAACAGGAATATAATCCCTAATTTCCTATAAGAACAAGGTCTTGATGGACGAAACTCTCGTGTAAAATGAGGGAAGCGTATGCATTCATTAAATTTGAGGTTGTAAAATATTCTTGTAACATAACTGATCCATAGTTCCAAAAAGCATCAACGATAGTCGTCTTCCCTTGTCAGGCTAAAATAATTTGAATTACATTACTTTTTTTTTGACAAATATGCAAAAATATTTTAATTTTATTATTTTATATTTAATTTCAAATCCCGCAAAAGTAAATAAGTAAGTAAATTTTTACTATAAGAATATCATTAAAATCAAAATCATAAAAGTTTTCAAAAAGTAGGTTAAAAAAATCGTTAATTCCACTTCAAAAACTATACTATACTCGAATAATCCATGATAAAAATGTTAGGAAAATCGGAAGCTGTGTTACGGAGAATACTGAGTTGATATCGATACTCGGTTGATATTCAGACTAATAATGTAAAACTCAACTCTATTTTACGATATAATCGAATATTCAATACATTTTTTCATAACAAAAATTTATAACTTTAGATTGTGTGTATAAGTTCATAATATGTCCAGTCATGTCAATTGAAACAGTACAAGTACCTTAAATAAAGCTATAAAAAAATAAATAAAAAAAAATGCGCACATTTCTGTTGGTTAAATCGTAAAACCAAATAACTTTTTTTTTATGACGAAACAATTAATCTCACAATAGGTAAAAACTTTATTGGCATATAAATACATATATACATATATAAAGCTTAAAAAGCTTTTTTGCGATAGTATGGAAAATTTAATTCTTGTTTTTTAACTGACTTAAAATGACCCTATATGCATCTAGTGAGTATATATTAGACAGGACATTACTTTCAAAACATAAAACAAACTTGCACCAATAACACGGTACTTATCGATTCTTCATAGAGGAACCTGTATTAATTTTTTGTAACTTTTTATATCGAGCTTTTTTTTTATTAATTTATAATACCGAAACACCCCAAAAGCGGTATGTGCATGGTAGATTCAAAAGGCCATTTCAAAGTACTACCATTTCAAAGTAAGCTTAAGTTTTTGGTGCGCTGATTATTAATATTTTGGATTTTTTTTCGCTGCAGCTCACTTAAGAACTTTTTGGCCATTCTTTTAGTTTTTAGAGTTCTGGTAACAACATAAAATTATCCCAACCATTGCTAATTCTGTTTTTTGGTATGAAAATTACGAGAATTTTTCTAATTTTTTCAGAAAATGATCCATGAACACAGACTTTATGGACAGCGTGTGAACTGTTAAAAAAAATTTCAAAGCAATGTATATCAATTTAAAGCTTAAATAATGTTAAATGTGAGGAATGAAGCTTTTGACCAAGAGGGCCTTCTTGATGCTAATATTTTCTCTTTTTTTTGAGGTATCTCCATACCATTAATCGGTAGAGTTTTTTTTGATAATGGATTTAGTTTAATTTTGCAGGGGCATATTGAACATTTAAGGAACTTTTTAAAATAGATATCAGGTGAGTACTGGGTATCAATTATTATCAAATTAAAGTTTTCAAAATTTTAATTATTAAGTTATTACTTACTGTAGGCGTTCACCAGATTCGGTCTATATATGGGCGATTCTTTCTCAAGCCGGCCACCCCCTCTGTTCAAAAATGGAGTCAACTTAATAGGATTTTGGTTTTTTCAAATTGACGAGAAAATGGTCTAGTTGAACTCTGTAAATCTACTGTTCTCATTTAAGGTGCTGAGCGATGGCAGTTCGAAATTTAAAAATAAAAGTTTTTATAAAATTGTAAAATATTGTAAATTTTTAGCCTTGATAATGAAGACTGAAGGTCTTCGAAACGTGGGCAATTTATTGAAAAAATAAAGCAAATTGTTAGCTCAGAAATCAAATATTTTTATTTAATATGAAATGAAAGTAGCTTAACGGTCAATTTAAAAAAAAAATTTATTCGAGCAAAGAAAACGAGACCTTTTGCCTGGTGATTCGTCGATTCCTTAAAAAGTTTTATGGATGCTAAGTAGTTTTTAAAATGCATCAACTTTGTTTGTTGATATCTCTGAACCTACATATCCAAAATAAAAAAGTTTTAGTGCAAAATGGTAGGGTTTTGATACATAATAAGTGTGCCAAATGCCAGAGGATTTCATTGAGTAGATTTGGACTTAGCAATTTAAAGACTGATTCTAAAATAAATTTTGAGCCATTTTTTTAAGAACATTAATACCCGAAAATTGCAAAATCCGAAACTATTCGATGAAATCTCCTTTCCATTTGGCACACTTATTATGTATCAAAAGAGGGTGGTCCATTTGAACTAAAATTTTTTTATATATAAATAAGTAGATTTCAAATTACTTGAATAAAATACTTTCAATTCATAATCTTATAAGCATAGAGAAACTTTAGTAATTCAAGGGTAAAAATAACGAATTATAACTTTAGTAGAACTATAGGTACTATAATCTTAAGCAGTAATCATTTTGTATTGTTATTACTTGTTTTGTACTATTTATATGTATTGAGATGTAATGAGTACATCTTATGCTCTTTGTTTGTGTTTACACAGCACGGTTATATGAGTTCTTAAAAATTGATTAATTATACAATGATTTAAACTTGAATTTGATTTTATTATGCAATTATTTTTCAATTAAATTACCACATTTGCAAGAAACTGATTGAATTAATTTATTAACAAATAACATTTTATTTTCAAATAGAAGCAAATATGTCTACTTTTTTATTTTTAGTGACTCCTATTCATTTTTTAGCTTGAATTCTCAAAAATTTGGTTAAGCTTAAAGCTCAAATCCAAAGAAAACAAAAATTTTTTAAAATAACAATTTTCGTTGCAACTTATTGCTTGGAGTTAAAAAAAACATGAAAAGATTTGAATGGTAAATTAATTTCCAAAATTTTTTCAGCTGGAAATTCAAACTTTAATTAATAAAGGAATTTTTTCACTGTTTACCAATTTTAATTTTAAATTTATTTTTTTCATACTTTATAAAAAATCTAAAGCCTTTCAAGCGTTGTAGATAAGATTGGTCTTTTCTTGCAATCTTGATCTTTGGGTAAATAGTAGCTTAAATAGTAAATAAATTAAAAAAATAAGTTGATTTATCTTGAATATTTTGAAAGCTCTTGAGTTGCTCAGTACTTTTGAAAGATACCTCATTATTTGGATTTATAAAGAATCCAATATCTTTTTTCTTGCGTTGAGATAGAATTTTCAAATCAAGAATAAACGAAGTGCTAGCACTTAGTTTTGGTATGCATTATATTCTTAGAGAAAAGACGAGCATGGAAGCAATTTCAAGAGAGACTAAGATTACTACTGAGAATCAGTTTTGAAGAAGTATTAATATAGAGACATCATCGCATTCTTCAAGATTGCAAGCACTGTGCAAGAGGTATTTAAGTTAAAAAGTACATATAAGAAAATATAATTTTTCGGTAAAGTAAGTTCCAGAGAGAACTGTCTCCATGTTCCTTTCTACACCAGGCGATATACCCACGTAAAAGGATTAAGCTTAATTTTGGGTAAGCTTATATAAGTAAGCTTACTGGAGTAAGCTTACTGGATTAAGCTTGCTGAAGTAAGCTTACGGACTAACCTAAAAAAGATTATTTTTAAAAATTAAGTCTTTTTAGGTTAGTCCGTAAGCTTAATTTTAAAAAATAAGCCTTTTTAGGTTAGTCCGTAAGCTTACTTCAGTAAACTTAATCCAGTAAGCTTACTCCAGTAAGCTTACTTCAATAAGCTTACCCAAAATTAAGCTTAATCCTTTTACGTGGGTAATTTTATTTAATGATTAATTTCCCATTTAAAATGTATAGAAATGTAATTTTAAAAAAAGATAATCTTGTCTAGTGTAGAAACGGCCTACATATGAAATATTGTAATTTTAAATATACGGTGATTAAGTTCATATTAAATAAATCTAATGTAAGTATAATACCTTTCTTCAATTTACAGTTTAATTCTAAAAAATAAAAATGATATTGCATTCTTTTACGTTTAATACACCGACGTGTTTCATTATAAAGAAAAGCTTTAGGCAAAATATATTTTTTTTTAGTAATTACATTGTATTTACTTTTCTTTGTCTGTTCAAGCATATTCAAGCTTCGAGATGTACTTTTATTAATAATTGAATGTCAGTTTTAATAAAAAATTTTTGAATAAAGAATTTCAAAACTTTGTAAATCTTTTATGAAAAAAAATTTTTTTAATGCTGTACTTGTACTCTACTTGTACTTTCTTCAAAATATATTTTGGATTTATTTTTTTCAGTGCATTTTATTTAAAAAAATATAATTTGAACTTTTAAATTATTTTTAAAAGAAGTATAATTTTTTTTTCTCCCATTGTTCCAAATTAAATATGTGCTGCAATGTGGTACACTGAGAAAATCCAAGCAGACATTCAAGCAGCTTAACGAAACTTTGTCCTACTGCTGTATGACCCAAAATTAATGAGAATTTTCAAAAAGTATGTTCATTGTTACACGTATGCAAAAAATTAGTAAATATAACCAAAATTATGATTTTGTTTGCTAAATTCAGTATGGTTTAAAGTCAAACAAATTTTTAGTTAAGTTTACTAATTTTTTTTTCTGTACAGTAGCCACGAAAGTACGATTTACCGGCCGCTGCGCGGTCAAGGAAATCGAAATTTCTCGCTACTGTCGCAGAAAAATTTTATACAACCCTTGTCCATGTAAATAAATAATGCCCCAAATCGCAGTTTACGTACGCAATTTAAGTGCGATTTGGGCCATTCTTTACTTTTCTGGACACGAGCCGTAAATATACTATTTTTGCATTTAACAATATTTATTAATTAGTTTTTGCTAATTTTGTTGAGGTTAATTTTACTCTATCTCTTTTTTTTTAGTGTTGTAAAATTTTATTATTTAATCATTCTAGAAAAAAATAATGATTTTTCAACATGTATCGTTGAAAATTTAAGCAATATCTGTGTAAATTACTAAACATTACTGTATACTCCAGTCAAATCACGGGGGGGGGGGAGTGGTATTGTTTGTGGCCGCCACCAGATTTGGTCTACTATAGGTTTTTTGGGTCGCTGAACACGAAAATCGGGGTCTTTTCTATGCGCAATTGGGGCTTGACCCTTAAATCGGGCAAAACTGCCCCTAAAAAGGGCATTTTTGCTGTATTCATTGTAAGCCTTTGAAATTTGGTATACGGGGGTTTTTTGGGTCGCTGATAACGAATATTGCAGTTATAACTATGAAAAATTACCCCTTTACCCTTAAATCGGGCAAAACTGCCCCTAAAAAGGGCATTTTTGCTGTATTCATTGTAAGCCTTTGAAATTTGGTATACGGGGGTTTTTTGGGTTGCTGATAACGAATATTGCAATTATAACTATGAAAAATTACCCCTTCACCCTTAAATTGGGCAAAACTGCCCCTTAAAAGGGAATTTTAGCTGTATTCACTGTAAGCCTTTTATTATGCCTCAAAATAACCCTTCAAGGGCTGTTTATAGTGATCAGTGACCTAAAAAACCCTATTAGACTAAATCTTAGAAGGCTAGAACGAATATAGTGAAAGCGCCCCTTTTAGGAGTAGTTTCGGCTAATATAAGGTTGAAGAGTTACGTTTTAATTGAAATGACATCGATTTTTGTGATCAGTGCCCCAAAAAACCCTATTACACCAAATCTTGAAGGGCTAGATTGAAAGTAGCGAAAACACCCCTTTTAGGGGCAGTTTTGCTCAATTTAAGGGTGAAGGGGTAATTTTTCATAGTTATAACTGCAATATTCGTTATCAGCTACCCAAAAAACCACCGTATACTAAATTTCAAAGGCTTACAGTGAATACAGCTAAAATTCCCTTTTTAGGGGCAGTTTTGCCCAATTTAAGGGTGAAGGGGTAATTTTTCATAGTTATAACTGCAATATTCGTTATCAGCTACCCAAAAAACCACCGTATACTAAATTTCAAAGGCTTACAATGAATACAGCAAGAATGCCCTTTTTAGGGGCAGTTTGGCCCGATTTAAGGGTGAAGGGGTAATTTTTCATAGTTATAACTGCAATATTCGTTATCAGCGACCTAAAAAACTCCCGTATACCAAATTTCAAAGGCTTACAATGAATACAGCAAGAATGCCCTTTTTAGGGGCAGTTTTGCCCGATGTAAGGGTCAAGCCCCAATTGCGCATAGAAAAAACCCCGATTTTCGTGTTCAGCGACCCAAAAAACCTATAGTAGACCAAATCTGGTAGCGGCCACAAACAATACCACCAAAACCGTGATTTTACTGGAGTAGTATCAATTTCTGTAATTTTAAAATTTATTTTGAGAATATCAAATAAATCCAAATTTGGATATTTAGTTTATTTTTGTCATAAATAAAAATTTTTTTTTAATTCATGACAATCTATTTTTTTATTGTTACCTAATCGTTCACGAAAACGAAAAAACTTTTTTAAAGGCACCCTATGACCCTTGTTTTCAGGTCAAGTTTGAATCCTTAGGAATCCAAAAAGATGCGAATAAGAATTTTTGATAGGTGCCAAAAAGATTTTACCACTTTTATGTCGAAAACGGCGTTTTTCATTTCCAAGCTATCGTCAATATCTTGTTCACGTTTTTTTTGGGTTTCTAAGGTTTCAATTTTAAAACTAGGGTCATCGATTTGCTTTAAAATTTTTTTTTTTGATTTCGTAAAAGATTCAGGAATCAATTAAAGACTAAATCGCCATATCTCTTTTAAAAAAAGTGGGTGTAGGAAGAAATAAATAAAAAATAAAAAATTAAATATTATTAAATCAATGAATAAATAAAAAGGATGAAAGATAAAATTATCTTATACTTTTATTGTTACACGTTTGAATGTTTTTATTTTTATAGTATACACGTTTCTGTTCGTAAACTTTATATATATAGTAACGCGTATTGCCTGAGGAATATCAAGGGAATTGTTTTACTTTTGAATAACCTTTAGCTAGAATGCTGATGCTTGGATAATACAACTTGATACAAAATTTAAAATCTATACGGGTTTCTATTATCCCTTATTTAATTTCTATTCAGTATTGTAAGAAAATATTCAACTCGTAAATTGAAAGAATAAATACACTTGTAATTTTTATTATATGCTGATATTTTACTTTAGAAATACAAAATAAAATTAAATTTACATATTGTTTTGAAAATTATATCTGATCTAATAAATTCATTGTAAATTTAAAGAAATTTTTTTTTTTAATTTAAATTATTAATAAAAGGATTGAGTTTTTATTGACCAATACTGGGCATAAATTTTATTTTATGCCCAGTATTGGTCAATAAAAACTCAATCCTTTTATAAATATTTGTAAATCATGGGCGATGACAATATTCAAATTGATATTTTTAAATTATTAACTTAATCTATGATTATGAATTTTATCTATACAGCTTTAGATTTTGCAGTAACTCACGATACACAAATATGATTTTTAGAGTACTTTATTTTGAAATAATAATTCATTTATGTTCTTTTCCTTTGTAAACATAAGTACTGTCACGCACTGATACAAAGAAGCAGACTTATTTTTGTTAGTGAAAAAACAACTGTGTGGACATATTTTGTACATGTGGAAATAAATTTTGGTCTTATTAAATTTGAGCTTTTATAAAAGGAAGGGTATTTATTAATTTTCTTATTTTTCTTGCAAACAAGTTTTTTAGCGGGAAAACATTTTCTTTTTTGTTAAAATGATTATTTTTCATAAAAATGGGCTTTATAGATTTCAAAAATTTTGCAAAAATTCTACATTTCCAAAAATTCTTTACTCTACCTTTTTGATTATTTGGTTCGCCAGATAAAATAATTTAAAGCCAAAGTCCAAAATTTACATTTTCTTTAAAATTGTCAATTTTACGTAATCATTATCCTTGTAAAATCTCAAAAGAAGACTCATGGAAATGAGACGAATTAAAAATTTTTTAGTAATATGGAGCTTGTAAAGTATTTTTGAGACCAATAAAACTCATTTTTTCATAAAAATTACAATTTTTGCTTGAACTTGAAAATTGGTCATTTTTGGTCCATAAATGGGCATTTGATTTTGTGATTATATCAATCTGAGAATTAGTATAGAAAATTACACCTACATTCAAAATTTCTTTGACTACGTGACTTAAGAGGAAATCCATTTTTTTATCGACTAGTTCATTTTAATATAGTGCTTTTAAAATGTAAAAATAAAAAAAAAATCCGACTGCCAGAACTTAAATTTCGAATGGTAAAAGCTGATTCTTTTTAGGATTCTGTTTTTATCATATATTAATATCGCCATTATAGAAATATCATTTAAGTTTTATTATCCAAATAGTAATTTTAACTTATGATACTCTATATTCAGATGGTAAATGTCAATACAGGATTACTGATAGTATAAATATATTGTAAATACACGAAGAGAAAGAAGAAAAAGAGAATTCATTAATTTATAAGCAGATCACGTTTACTCGTGCTATGTGAATTAATTTGAAATAAATATGATTTCTGTATTTACCACGGTTTACTAGCCTTGGTATTTACTATGTGCTTTCTTTCTTTTCTACAAATTAAAAACATTTGATACATTAAATTACAACTTTGACTAATTTGAAGATATGTAATTTATGAATATCTATTTTTTTTTTTTTGTAAAAATAATAATCGATTTTAAAACCAAAATTTATATATATTTCTATTAATGTATTCTTATATGTAAATAACACTCAAATTCTGACACTCAGATTCTGATGTCAAACTTATGATGAAATCAACCTGATATTCAATATTGCGGGTCAAAGTTGGTCTCTAAAAAAAACTTTTCAGGATTGTAAATAACATAAATAAAATGTTTATTCAACAAAAATTATCAAATTTTGATCTCTTGTGTGTTTTAGGACATATTTTTGTGCACACATTTTTTTTTAATTTCAAAATGATAAATGGAAAATTGCAAAAAATTTAAAATAAACAAGTTGCATTAGTTGTGTCGATTATTTTTAACAAAAAAATTTTTTTGATACCTATATAAAACCTATTTTTGTCAAAAATTGGTCATTTTGGGCAAAAAATTGCCATTTGATTTATTGGCTATAAAAATGAGAGAATCCGCGATAAAAAATTGCTGGATTTTAGGTGTTTTTTTTTCACTCTTTGTATTGTAACTATTTTTAAAATTTTAAAATATTTTGTATTTAACAGAATCTAGTAAATATCTATTTTTAATTAAAAAAATTTCAAACAATTTAACGTTATTCTACTTTAATTTTAATTTTTCTAATTTTTAAATTTTGACCTTGCGCTACTCAGTGCCTAAAATGGGTACTTTAGATTACAGAGTTGAAAATGCCAATGTGAAATAAAAACTAGACCCTTATCCAATGGTACAATATATTACAATACTATGCCTTATCCCGTCAATTTGAAAAAAATCAAAATATTTTTAAGTTGTCTCCATTTTTAGACAAAGGGGGGGGGGTGGGTGGCGAGAAAAAATCGTTCATATATATATAATTTAAAGCTAATAATATTAACAAAAAATCAAAATAATGATCTAAATTCTTCTCTTATGATGTGTCCAGCAAGATAATTCAAATTCATAATTAAGTTTTAAGATACCTGGATGTTTGAAAAACAGCATTTTAGACAGTAGTACACTAAGAAATAGAGAGAAATCATAATTGATATATTAAAAAATATGTGGAAAATTTAAGGGTGCTCGGACAAAGTAATTCTAGAATTGCTCCTTCATGTATATTATAAAGATTTTGAGAAACCGACCCTTGATAAGAGACTCAGGAATGTACTTTAAACTTTGTAATAACTATGAACGTCAAAAATATTCATTAATTAGTTCATACTTTAATTGCTAAGTAATTACTTGTATGTAAATTCTGAAGCATATTATGATTTTAATGTATTCTCAGAATTTATATATTTTAACCACATAGTGTTGTTTAAGTTCCTAGTATTTTGATAAGGACTTGTGATGAAAAGGTTGCGTAAATTATAACTCGGTGAAATTTTTTTTTTCTGACTTTCACGCAACAGCAGGTAGATTATTTTATTACATTATCTTTTTCGCTAACGAAATGGTAATGTCATACTCAGGACACATTCACTTAAACATGCACTCACTTTTTTACACGCAAACCACATGCATACAAACAAATGCATATTACATTAAAGAACTACGAGACAATTTTAGCAAAAAAAGTTTATTTTAAAATATTAAAACTGTCGTGAAAATAAGGGTTTTTATGATAACTAAAAAATCTGTTAAGGTACTTTTTGTTAAAGCTCATCTATTAAAATTTGTTTTCCAGAACATTATTCTTGATTAATATTTTACATCATTTAAATTATCTTAAACCATTTCGTTGATATAGAAAAGTAGAAAAACAAAAGATCGTGCGACATTCAGGAATTTTAGTATTACGTAAATACATTCAGCATATAAACTCCCAGAAGGGAATTCACTTAACAAAAGAGGAATCTTTGTTTATAAAAAAAGAGAGTAAAAAAAAAAGGGTGTGTGAATATGCGGATGAAAAGTAGATAAAGTTGGCGTGTCGAGGAATAATTACCCGAACAGTGCATCAGGGTTATACTTCTCTAAGATACTTTCGAAGAAGGTCGTCGACATGTCAGTTTTTCCCTTAAAGTATTTTTTGTTTCTTTTACTTTTATAATATACACGCACATATATATTGTAAAATACTTCAAGTTCGTTTATTTCTATATACTTGATTTCTTTTGCTGCCCTTATGATGTTTCATCGCAAAACATGCGATTCGATGCAAACTACTCTGCATTTACTTTTATTATTATTATTATTATTATTATTTTGTATTAACTGAGACGAATCTGTTACATACATAATACTTATTTTAAGAAATTGTATTTTATTTAATGCATAAATTTTTTTCTCTACTTCATTTAACTGCACTAGATGCTTATTTCGAAATTATATGTGAGAGTATTCTACATATACAATATTGGTATCTCAGTTTTTATTGTTCTTTCTCACAAGTAGATCACGGTCTTGTTATTTACGCACGAAAAAGGTATTTTATTTGCGTGCTTATAAAAATCCAAGCATTGTCGTATATATGCATTTATATTCACATATAATTTTATTTTATAAGTATCATTTTGAATCTCTATGAGAAATTTATTTGTATTAAGTATTTATGCTACCTGTTTTGACTTAATTTTTATGTTGGGTAATACTGTTTTGGTTGAATTTTCAAATTCTTAATCAATATTTTAATTTTCAATCATTTGTTGAATTTAAAGCTTGTGGTTGTAGTAATAGTAATGGTGCATTGGTAGTTAAAAATAATGATACATAAACTGGTTTAACATTTTTTTGCTTATTTTGTTTATCCATTAAATTTACCTAATTTTTAACTTTTTTTTGTATTTAAGAACTTAGTTAAATTTTTAACCTGTTGATTGAAATTTCAGTCAATTTTGTTAAAAATGCATCAATTTGGCTGAAAATTCAAAGTGGAGTTACCGTGTTGGAGTAAAAATTTAATTAAATATTTACTTTCAACTCCTAAATGAACCTATATTTTAAAAATGTTAGGCCAACTCATATTCGGTTAACCGATAAAAATTATAGAAATTTTTATGAAAAAAAATATTTCTGGAAAATTCAATTTCAAAGCTATAGATTTAAATGTTGCCAAATGCTTATTTTAAGATTTAAAATAAATTTACCTTTTAGTTATTGATAGGGATTCGATTCTGTGGTCCAGATATTCAATTTGACAGTGCATGCGTAAGAATTTACGTTTTTCATCACAACGCCTTTCAGATTAGATAAAACAAAACGTGTAGGCTCAATTTTCCTCTAATAAGGTTTAAATTTCTTTTTTTATAAATTATTTTCACCCAAAAAAAATCCGGGGATACACAACAAATCTTACCAATTTTTAGTCCTCTGGGTGCCAATCTGGCCATTTTAGACCCAATTTAAGTTTTTCGCTAATTTTTATTTTATTTTTGTATTTTTTTTTTCTTGTAATTCATTAATTAAAACTGGTTAAATAAACAAAACAAATAGTTTCAAAAGGTATTCCGTAGCAAAATTTATCATTAAAATTCAATCTTAAATGGCTAGGTTTGCACTTATAGAGGACTAAAAATTGGTAAGATTTCATATTTCATACTGTCAAGAAAGTGTGCTTAAAATGAGCTAAAATGGAAGACTCGTTCTACCAACTCTATAGGGTAGAAAGAGAGGTTTTCACCAACCTTAAAAAAATTCGAAATTAAATTATGGATATTTTAAATTTTTTTAAGAAAGGTAATAATTAATTAAAATAACGACCCTGGTAATTTTCAAAACTTCTTTTTTTAAAATTTTACCTTTAAGGCCCAAACCCCTAAAAAACCAGGGTTCTCGCTACCAAGTATATTAGATTCATGGATCAATATTCTTGTGATTAGACGATGTGAGTCATTAAAAGATAGTTTTTTTAGATTTTAAGACAATTTGTACCACATTTTAAAAGGTTCAAGTTAAAATAATGAGAGCGAAAACCTCCTCTTCTGCCCCATAACTTCTTATCTGGATTCACCCACTTTTAACCTTAAAGTTTTACACAGACATATGAAATTTGGTAATTTTTGAAAAAATTGTGTAAAAATGACAACATTTTAAAGTTAAAAATCATAATTTTTTAATGAAAATCCATTTAAATTTTTATCGCAAAAAAAGAAATCAAGGCTTTGACCAAGAAAGCTAAAATTAGCTGAAAGTACTTGTTTTTAAACAATTGAATTTTTGTACTTGTTTTTAGTTTCACTTTCGGTAAAAAGTAGTTTGAACCGATTTCAGTGACCTTTCCGTCCAACTAGGCCCATTTAGGCTAGAATCCGTAATATTAATTCCTTTTAATTAATTTCATTTGAAGTTTGTCTGGGTATAGTACGTTTTTAACCAAGGGAAAAAACGAAATGTTTCTTTTTCAGTGGGAAGAAAATGCGTTTTTTTCGATCTCGTTGCGGGACGAAAAAAGTGTTTTCGATCCGCTAGGACGAAAAATAATTTTACGTCTTTTTGTTTTTTTAATTATAATTAATATTATCATGTAATACTAATTAAAATTTTATTTTTGTACATTTAATTAAACTTTTTTTTCTATAGATAGTATTTTTTTTAAAGAAACAGTAAATATCTATAGCTATATTATATTCTACGTCCTTTAAAACGTCTTTGTAACATAGTGCGCACAAAGTGACTTGATTCTCCCACTTGTTTATCATGTAAAACTTGCAACTATATATACTTTTATAGCTTTTATATCGCGAATATATTGCTCAAAGACTTTACTCTATAGATATCTTAGAAAGATTTTTCTCTTATATCTTTGTTTCTTCTTCATTTTCTTCTTCTTCTTTATAATAAACTTCTTTTTCATTTCTATTTTCTTTTTTTTTTATTATAAAGTAATAGTGCAATTTGTGTAATGATTAAACTCGAATGCATTCGTTAATCTTCGTTTATACTCGGCCACGCGAACAACACGCGATCTGTACTTGGAGAACATACCTGTTGGACCGGTTTAAGACCTTCTACCGGAGTAAAAAGTCTGATTGAATTTGATATAAGAGAATTTTGCTCGTTTTTCTTTTTATTATCTTGTTTTTCTTCTAATTTTTATATACATAAAGATATTTCAGGTTTTGTTTCTTTTGCTAAACCATAAGGATAAACCTGATGCCTCAGTGTAGAAAGGATATACGGAGAGATGGGCGGTACATGTATACTCTATCATGATACACATATATAAGAAAAAAATAATAAATGACTGGAGAATATAATGTTGAAAAAAAAAACGAAAAAAAAAGGATTTAAGACAGGAAGATGAGGAGAGAACGGATGCAAGTAAGTAGGGATGGTGTTCAAGAGGGAAGTGGGAGATTTATAGGGAGTATGGGAGGTAAAGGAGAAGTTACTCCTCTTCAAATGCTTGCCGATTATCATTATTATGATGACTATAATAATAATAATAATAGTAATGGTAACAATAATGATGATGATGATGCTACTTATAGATGTTGATTTGACCCTGCCAAGAATTTAACATTTGCTGTATAGGCTACATCGTTTATTTTTATTCTTCGCGTACTGCTGCTGTTTCTGGCGATTAAAAATTTATTGAATACGCAGTTTAGAAAAATGATTATTCATGTTACATTATACGCACATCTTAATATGAGATATCAAGAGCAAAAGAAAAATATTTTAAACAAAATATTACTTAATGTCATAAATATTTATAAAAATGTTTTTATGCATATATAAATATTATCATGTTATGGAAGAAGACTTTAATGGTAATAATAAGAAGAAAAAAAATTGTTTAATTTGACATGACGTTATTTAAAAATATTATTTTTTGCTTTTTTAAATTAAATGTATAAGAAAAATTATTATTACAAGATCGAATAAATAATTCTGCCAGTTTTCTGAACTTGTTATCATAATTTATTTAATTTTTTTTTTGGATTATAATTTAATTAGACATTATATTTTCTTGACATTTTTTTCAGATCATTTGAGTTATTAAATTTAATTAATATTTAATTATTTATAAATTTTATCGAATAAAAATATTTTAAATTAAAGCTCTAATAAACTTTTGCGATTTAATTTAACGTAATTTTATTTGATAGGTTAATGATTAAATATTATTGATATATTTTCTTTACAATAATGGTAATTAAATACAAAGTTTCCTGGTTTTAAAATTTTGTTCTCAAGCCTTTACCGCCGCACCGCGGTGGTATTTAGGAACTGCTTCTTGATGATGGTACTTGTTTTTGTTTTAGAAGTTTGCTTTGGAACACCATAAAGATTTTATGCTCGAACCAGAAAAGTTTATTAAATTAGTTTTTAGTTTTTTGACATAAATTTTACTAGATCATACTCCTATCATTTTGTTATTTAATATTTTTTGACATTTTTTTTGGCATGATTGGATAGCTACACTTTTTAATTTTTTTTTGCATTTCATGTTATTAGAAATCGTTTGAGAAAGATAAAAATTTCAATAGCCACAAGCGGAATTCCGTAGCCGAGAGCAGAATAAGTCCTCTTCCGGAAAATAATTAAGTAAAAAAAGCTGCCTGAGTCATAATATGGTAAGGGGGCTTGATATTACCCACCATAGAGATTTTCTTTACGATAGGTTTTTTTGTCTCTGATCAAGAATTTTTCGGCGCCGAAGGTTTTATAAGAATGCAACTTCCTTTTTTAGGGGATTCTTTTGCAATATTCATAAAAAATAACGAGTTTTTCAGGATTACTGCTACATATTCGTATTTTAACATAGAACATGTTTATAGTGAGGGGTACCTGATAAATCTGAAAATTGATGAGTGGGGGGTCAAATAAGTTCAGTTTAATATGACAGTTAAATTTTAAAACTATCTGCACATTCCATCACCTGATTTCAAAAAAAAATGGAAAGAAATTAAAGATAAAAAATTTTTTATTTGGTAAACTCAACTGCTCCCCTATGCATTAAAAATATTTATAATAAATTAATTCAAGATGTGGGTAATTGAATGCTTTTTTTGTTGATATGAATTATAAATTAAATATCAAATTATAAATTACGAGATAATTTATAAAAATAATATTTATAAATTGTCCTATAAATGCAGTAAAACGAAAAAAATATATTTAGTTCAGGTTATAAAAAAGTTAAAATATTAGGTAATTTTTATAATAAAACATCACTTTTTTAGCTTTTATTTCATTTTTTTTTTAATGAGAAACTTTCATTTGAAAATTATGAATGACGCAATTTAGCAGTATTAAACAAGGAGTTATAAAAAAAAAGTTCCCATAAAAAAAAAGTGAAATATTTACCAATATACTTAAAAAAAATATATACAGATATTATACCTGTTATATATATAAAAAAGCTACGCTGAACATCTGCTCTCTCTTCAAGGTTTGGAATCTTTGTATATCAGACAGGTTTTTTTCTCATAGCAGTGTTTTTACACATGAATATGTATACCAATTATATTATATTAAAAAAACAAAAAAGCTAAATTTAAAATATGTAATTGCAAATGACTTATTAAGAAATTGTTTTATTTTATTGGATTAAGAAATTTTTCAAATGATTTTTTAAGACTTTTTTGAAATTTGATATAGTAAATGTTGTTTATATTATGCATGAATTATTTATGAGTAAAAAAAAATATGAATAATTATGAGGTTTAAAGTGTTATAAGATTTTTTTTTTCGAAGAATTTCCAAAAAAAAAAAAAAAGATCAAAACAAGTTTTTTTGGGTCAAGTTATCATCATTTACACTACTTATAAATATTTTTAACACATTTTTTACATTGATATTTAAACGAATTTTAGCTATGTGTGTGTAAGCACCAAAGGCTTTAGAAACTATAGCCCAGGTACCAAAATTTCAAACAAAGAAAATATAGGCCAAACTTTTTTTAGTAAAGACAGTATCCAGTATATTTTGATTAAAATTTTAATTTAATAAAAAATTAAAGATACTTAATTATGCATTAAAAAAAAAATCTTGATATTATCTTTTGTAACATCAAACAAAATAATAAAATAATTTTAAAATTTGCATAAATTAAATTTTTTGTAAATTAAAAAATTTATTTAACTTAAAATCTAGAGTCTAAAAAATAGATAAAAATTTAATTATTTTTAATGGATTAAGAAAAAAAATCTCTTTTAATTAATAATCTAATTAATTAAAGTAAAAAATTAAAAAATCATATCTGACTATATTTCTGAGTTAAAAAAGAAGAGAAAAAAATAAAACAAGAGTATTATATTATTAATATTATTTTGCAAAGATTTATTGTACCGTATTTATTTCTATATAGAATATTAACTGAATACTTGTTAAATACTTTGAATACATAAAAGACGTATTTCAGAATTCAAAGTCTGTTCATTATATATAGTTAAATACATTCCTAGCTTATAATCATTCTAATCAGTCTCTTATACTGCAAATTTTACTTATTTACTTTAAATTTACGTTTAATACCTACAAACTTATTTTACACAAGGAAGCTTATATAATTATCTCGTTGTCATTAATTGCAGATAAAACAAATATTTCCTATTTTCTTGAATTTGATTTTTAATTAGTAATAAAATGAATTGGTTGGTTAATTTTAATTTTTAAATATGCTGATAATATTTTGATGACCAATTCTATAAAAAATTGTTATTATTGTTATTATAAATGCATTAGACAAAGTTAAATTATTGAGACACTTAGATGTACAAAACATTCATTGTATTTGAGATAAAATAGATGAAAAGCCATCCTTTCAGCTGCCAACAAGTCTCATTGAAATGAGAAACAAGAAACAAGTATAGTTGCAAATACATATACGCAAAGATTATATTATATATAACTTGTATGGATCCTCTCAATTTTAGAATTATAGAACATCCCAAGAGGTTCTCTACTATCTCTTTTACTTCCTATGTTTACTACTTTAACTATTTCATTTATATGTCATTATTGTAAATAAGGGGGCGTTAATATTATGAGGTATGCAGTCGTATGTGCTCAACTGTAAAATGTATTTCGCGGTTGCTACTAACATATACATAAATCCTAATATATATATGTATGAATAATCCCAGACCAGAGAACTCAAACAATTGAGATGAAAATTATTGTGCTTCGAATATTTCAATATTTCAATTAGAATTTAAGCCTGAAAAAATAAGTCAATGAATGGAAAAAAGTAAACAATTTTTTTTTAAATATTTGTGCTTGCAAGCTCAACTATACAAAATATTTCTATGCATAAAATATATCTCCATCTGCTCTCTGCAATTTAAAAAGCATACTTTTTCTTGAATATTAAGTTTTTTGTTTTACTAGATGATAGTAAATTATTAATACAATTTTAATAGAAAGAAATTTAACAGTTACTGTAAATAAGATAATGATATCTTATATTGAATTATTGATGAATGGATTTACTTGAGTGAACTGTCGATTAGTATAAAACAATACAATTAAGTCGAGACAAAAGTAATTAATTCTTGTCAATTTAAGCTTATATAAAAAACTTTACCTTTTTTTTCTCGATAAATCCGTTGATATAAAATTAATTTACTAGAAATTTTTATTTATTTTACAAAAAATATATATTTTTTTACAATTTTTTAAAAATAAAATAAACAAAAAAATTTTTTGCAAAAGATTTATTAAAAAAATTAAGTCAATAAAAAATACTTTGCTTTTTTGGTTAAAATAAATGTATCTAAAAAATTTACGATCTATATTTTTTTAAATTTGAATTATGAAGACAATAAAAAAAATGGTAGTATATTCTCGAGCAATATTATTTTTTCTTCTCATATTTCCATATTGGTATAAAAATAAAAAGGTTTTATGTTTACAAAATATAAAATAAAAAATATATTATATAAAAAATATTGGTTAACCTTAAAAAAAAAAGTTTTTGTATATTTATATACGCAAATAAAATTCTAATGTGAATAATATACTATATTAATGGCATTAGTATTATTTTTACTTTTATTGGAAAATATATTAGCAAAAATTAACAGAACTCTGCCTTTTCCTTTACAGTTAGGGGCTCCTCCGGGATCACGAATCCGAGGTCTATTTTGCAAAATTCGTGGTCAATTTTTTGTTATCAAGAAATTATTGCAAAATTGGCCAATAATTTGTTAATAAAAAAAAATTGACAAAATAAACACCACCCATTTTTTTCCATGGAACTTTTATGCTATTTTATGGCATTAAATAGCATTGCTGGCGACAGGACTATAAAGAAAATATTTTAAACATGAGATTTTTATTAATTTCTTTATAAATTTAAGTAATATTTACTTTTTTTATGGTACTAAGAATAAGAAGAAAAAAAAGTAAACGCTTACAATCATAAAGAAACTATATTTTCTTTTTAGTGTTTACATATTATTTTTACAAAAAAAAAAACTAATACAACTTTACATGAATTCTTAAAAATTTAATTCATTAAAATTTGTTTAGGTTTTTTAATGTATGTGTAAGTATTTATGTTTGTGTGTACGCACAAAAGTTTTTAAAGTATTTACATGAAATTGTATAAGTGAAGCTTTCATCCTTTTTACTTGAAAAAAAGTCGTACATACAAAAAAAGTTGATTTTTCTCTATGTATTTTTCACCCGGGTTTTTTTTTTTTTAAAGATATGCCAAAAGTATACATACACATAAAAAAAAGAAAAAATAAAGAAAAAAAAGAAGATGAAACTACTTCTGAAGAGCTTTTGTTTGGAGATCTCCATTTTTCTTTCTTTATATATATAAAACAGAGAAGAGGTCACGTCAACATTCAACTTTCTCTCGATGCAGGACATCATCCTTTTTTTTTTTATTTTTCTGTTTTGTAGGTTTCATGCAGTTTCATGTATTTTAGTGGATAGTATTTTCTTTTTTTTTATTTTATTTTTAGGTTATATAATGCAAAAAGGACTGCCTCTTGAAATTCTTAAATAAATGATGTTTTATTTTATCTTTTCTTTAATATTTTTTTTTTTTGAATATGCATTTAAATTTTAAAAAATTTAATGTTTAATTAATTATATTTTCAATATATTTTTAACAAATTTATCGAAGAAGTTACATAATAGCTATTTATTGAACAAGGGATAAAATAGTGGTTTTGGGTTTGCATGCTGTTGTATTTTCAACCAAAACTGGTTTAATTTTCAACCAAAAGCTAAAATACAAAATAAAAACGATGTTTTTATAGTACAGAGTAAAAAATCATCATGGCATCCATTAAAAGTGAATGAATTTTATTATATTATTGTAATTACTATTTTTTTATGTACTACTTCTTTTGGCTTTGAAACTGAGGAATGACTAATTAAATACCCTGCCAAGTAATTGGCACTATGGTTCCTCATTAGCAATAACAAAATGTTGTCAATATTCTATTTTAACTAATAAAAAATTAAAATATTAGAATAATTGTGCCAAATATTCTAAATTTAATAAAGAAAGTGGATAAACTTTCTCCTGATACCCAAAATATTTTCAAACATCAATAAAAAGATATTTTTTTAACTTTTTTCTGTGAAAAATTTTAAAAGAAAATTTTGAAAAAAAATTAGGTATCAGATTGTTTATATCCAGTTAAAAAGATAATTCTACATATTAGTACTTTCATGGAAAAAAATGAGGTACTGCGTCCAAAAAGAAAAAAAAGTATGCTATTTTTTTAATTATTTTATGTAAAAAATTAAAAAAAAAAAAAAATTTCGAAAAATTATGTATCAGATGGAGAAATCCTTTACAAACGATAATTCTAGATATTCGTACTTTCATAGGAAAAAATTAAGTATTACGTCCTAAAATAAAAAAAATTTTGGCGTTTTTGTATTTTTTGGCGACAAAAATTTTGACAAAAAAATTAAAAAACAATTAAGTATTAGGTCCAAAAAATTACAATAAACGATATTTCTAAAACTAGTACTTCCATGGAAATAAATTAGGTACTACGTCCAAAAAGAAAAAAAAAATTGGTATTTTTTATATTTTTTTGTGAAAAAAATTTTAGGAAAAAAATTTTCAGAAAATTAAGTATCCGATTTGAGATATCATGTGAAAACCATACTTTCAAATACAAGTACATTCATGGGAATAAATGAGGTATTACATCCAAATTAAAAAAAAAAAAAGCAGTTTGAGATTTTTTGATAAAAAAATGTTTGGAAAAGAAAATTAGGTCTTAATTCGATAATGGTTTTGAAATATCACGAGTTAAAATATTTTCAGATATTAGTGCTTTCATAGAATTAAATGAGGTATTACACCAAAAAAAAAAAAAATATTGCAGTTATTTTTATTTTTCTTTTTTTTTAATTTTGACAAAAAAAATTTTGAAAAAATTAAGTATCAGATCCAAAAAATTACAATAAACAAGGTCCTTAAAACTAGTACTTCCATGGAAATAAATTAGGTACTACGTCCAAAAAGAAAAAAAAAATTGGTATTTTTTGTATTTTTTTGTGAAAAAAATTTTAGAAAATTAAATATCCGATTCGAGATATCATGTGAAAACCATACTTTCAAATATAAGTACTTTCATGGAAATAAATGAGGTATTATATCCAAATTAAAAAAAAAAAAAAGTACCTCGAGCTTTTTTGGTGAACAAATTTTTGAAAAAAAAATTAGGTCTTAATTCCATAATGTTTGTGAAATATCAGCGATTACATACGTACGTACACACACACATACACACATACAGACTTTTTTTAAAAACCGGTTTTTTAGCTTCCTAAAGTCTCAAAACGTTCTTATATACCAAAAAATCAAAAAAAAAATTTTGACCGATCACAATGGTTCCTCTATGATGTTACGTGCTAAATGCAGTAAAAAGATTGAGTTGATATTTTTTAACCTAGAAGGTTTAACTTCTAATAGTAAGGGCTTAAATTTCCTTAGAAATGATTCCTTTTATTTTGCTGGGTTATAAATACAAAAATTAACTTACCTTTTTAGGTATATAGTTAAAATGAAATCCAAATTCTGCTACGTGAAGATTCAAAGTGGAAATAGCAGCAATATTATTATAAGTGTTCAATTAAGGGTGCTTAACACACACAATAAAGTCACTGATTAATGTTTATTTATAAAATTTGTTTATTTAAAATTTTTGACATTATACACTGGTTTACAAAACTTTAAAATATTATTTTATTTTAGAGTATTGAATTTTCTTTAATTTTTAAATTTATACAAAAATCCTTAGCGACAAAACTTTAATTTTTCTTAACACTTCAAAAATTTACTTGAAAATACATAAAAATTATTTACTTTTATATATATAAGCGAAGTAAAATATAATTCATTTACTTTAAGATTTCAACTGACAAAAACTAAGTCCGAATAAAATTATTTTTAGTTTTCAAAAAAAACTAAGTCCGAATAAAATTATTTTTAGTTTTCAAAAAAAAACTAAGTCCGATAAAATTATTTTTAGTTTTCAAAAAAAAACTAAGTCCGATAAAATTATTTTTATTTTCAAAAATATTCTAAGTTAGAATATATATAAAATGAAGTCAAAAATTGACAAGAAACGACCGGCACAGAGTCCAGGTCGAAAATGAGCAAAAAAGCTTATATACGAAAAAACTAAGTTCAAATATAATAATTTCAACAAAAAAACTAAGTCAAAATAAAAAATATTAGCAAGAAACGACCGGCACGGAATCCAGGTCGAAAATGAGAAAAATCTTCTGTCCCCTGAGGTTTTCAGGGACTATTTAAATGAAATGCCGATATATCCATCCCTTTTCAGAGCATTAAAATCATAGGTAAATGAATTGATATTTTTTTGATAATCCCACGCAAAATCGGGGTTGACTTCTTAAAATTATATGTCAAGCAATAAATTTCTTACTTAATAAAAAGGTTTGATACGGCATCGAGTCTTTTATGTGCAGCTGTTCATATGATTAGAAAAAAAAATGATAATACGTTCAGGCCCATCTATGCATATACAGATAACAAACATATACATATATATATAATATATATATGTATCCACTAAAAGTAGCCGATACAAATAATAAAATCACGAGCATATGCACATTTTATTTTGTATTTTGTTTTATTCTAGGACCCTTTTATTTATGCTAATTTATGAAAAAGAATATTGATGTGAAGTGTAATGTCATCTTAAATATATATAATAAACTAATAAAAGGGTCAACAAAATATTATTTAAGAAAGAATTTTAACGTTTTGTTTTGAAAAAAAAATTCTTTTCTTCTTTATCATTTTTACTAAAAATTCTGTATAATAATGCATGATGCCGTAACAGGAACCAAAAGGTTATCCTACGTAGAATAACAAAATGGCGGCTACCTAAAGAAAGTTAACATGAAATAAAAAGCCTTTAATTTTCGGGCAAAAGCAGCTGTAAAAATTTTTTGAGAACATAAAAATACTAAAACTCGACGACATCCCGAAATCAGTGCATTTATTAAGTTGCTTAGTAAATTTAAAGTAAATTGGTGCAGATTTTATCGCGCAATCGTGTGCATTACTTTTCAAAAACTCTGTTCCGAGTAAAATGGCTTTAAAGTTTTAGATGAATTTTTTCGGTACTTTTAATTATTACTACACTGACAATAGTAGTGGAACGCTTCCGAAAGAATCTTCCCCAAATTTTTAAATAATAGAATTAGTCAGGCGCGCACACACGCTATAGGCTACTTAGGCTGTAGCCTACCCTTTCAAGGCATCTTTATCACAAATATTTTAATTTTTAACATGGAACATGTTTATAGGGAGGGGATACTTCAAAACTGGAAAATTAAGGGGGGGGGGTCAAATTTGTCCTTTTTAAGGGGGGAGGGTCAAATGGGACTTAGAATATTTTCGATTTAGGGACCTTTGGTGCAGAAGTACTTAGGGAGCATTGGTGCAGAAGTACCATGGGACCTTTGGTGCAGAAGTCCCTAAAGACCTTTGGTGCAAAAGTACTTAGGGAGCATTGGTGCAGAAGTCCCTAAAGACCTTTGGTGCAGAAGTACCTAAAGACCTTTGGTGCAGAAGTCCCTAAAGACCTTGGGTGCAGAAGTACTTAGGGAGCATTGGTGCAGAAGTCCCTAAAGGCCTTTGGTGCAGAAGTACCTAGGGTGCAGAAGTCTCTAAAGTAAATTCACAACTATTTTTCGTACATTTAAAACTATTTTTTGAAAATTTTCGAAAAAAAATTGTAAATTATTAATTTTTCTTGCAAAATTCACAAAAAAAATCGAGAATACTCGAATTTTTTGTTAATATACTAAATTTTGTAAATTTACGATTTTTTTCGAACATTTACAAATTTGTTCGTCTATTAACTAATTTTTCGAAAATATTCTAATTTTTTTGTTAATATAAGAAAGTTACTTTTTACAGAGTACTTTATGTTTATGGACTTACGATAATTTATGTTTCAGGATTTATTGTAATTTCGGTTTTTGGATTTATTACTGTTATGAGTGACATGAACATGTTCCATGCTCTTTGGTTGTGTAGTTACACAAACCGGTTATAATTTTTTTTTATTCGTTAGAGAAATTTATAACAGAAAACTCTAGATCAAAAAAATTTAAATCTGTCACGTAGTTTTAGAGAAATCTTTATCAGAAGGTGTAAAAACATAGTTTTCTAAATAAGAATAAAAATTTTTTTTCGTAGAATTTAACAAAATATTTTCTTTTTGTATCATTAATTAAAACTAATAATCACCATGTACCATATTATTTTAATATTAATTTATATACTTGCAATAACATTGATAACCATTATGACTATAAATATACTTATTTTTTTAAGTCTAGCAATTTTAAAGAAATTTTACTATTTAAATACATGTATAAACAGTCCTAACTTAAACTATATAAATAATGTAAATAGAGGAAATCTGATAAAAGTTGATAAAATTTTTGATGGATTTATTAATTACATAAAATTGGCGATTGAAATAAATGTTCCTAAAATTTATACTAATTGTAATACTAATTATTCTGTATGGTTTGATAAAGAGTTAATACAGCTAATTAAGTTAAAAAAAAACCTTTCATGTTGAATGGCAGAAGCATCTTGATGATGAAAATCTTCATGAAGCTTTTAAAAAACATGGTGCTCAATATATTAACTTATATTGGACTTATATGACCAATATTTACTTGATGTGCAAAATAACATTAAAACAAATATCAAATATTATTCAAATTATGTAAACTCCATGAAAAGTGATAAGACTTCTATTTTTCCTAAAAGTATGAATTTTGATAATATAACATCTAGTAATGATTTCAATTCTTCTAATCTTTTTTCTAAATTTTTTTCTGCAGTATACACTGATAATTATGATAAACATACTTTGATTAATGATTTTTTTGATAAGTTAAGGAATGTACCTGATATTAGTAATAATAAGATTGATGAATGTTTAAGTACTCCGGCTGAAATGCTAGATATTATAGAAAAACTTAATGATAATGGTAATAATGTTCCTTATTTTCTTAAATCACTTAAATTAAGTTATATTTTATCTATTTTTAAAAATGATAAACGTGATGATGTAAAAATTACAGACCACTCTCTAAAATAACTCCTATGTCAAAAATATTTGATAATTTTTTCTCTATTAAACTAACAAAATTTGCTGTCAGTAAGATACATAATAGTCAATTTGGCTTTATGCCTAACAGATCTACTTTATCAAGTCTTTTTAAATATAATAATTTTATAAATAATGATTTAAATGATTGTACACAAATTGATTCAATTTTTATTGGTCTTAGGGAAGCATTTGACTCATTGGATTTATCTATAACAGAGCTGGGCAACGGCTGCACGCTAAAATCCTTATATACGGTATACGGCATACGGTTCAATGATATTTTATCCTTATATAAGGTAAAATTCATACGGCATCCGTATGAAATTAACCGTATGTAAGGCAAAAGTCATAAGGCATCCGTATGGAAATGTCATTACGTACGGCATCCGTATGAATTTTACCGTATGCACGGGTAATTTCATACGGATGCCTTATGAGTTTTGCCGTACATACGGGTAATTTCATACGGTTGCCTTATGAATTTTACCTTATATAAGGGTAAAATATTATTGAACCGTATGCCTCCTTAGCCGTATGATTTTTTATACGGCAAAATTTCGTACGGTATCCGTATGAATTTACCCGTATGTACGGCAAAACTCATAAGGCATCCGTATGAATTTACCCGTACATACGGTAACATTCATACGGCATCCGTATGAATTTTACCGTACATAATGACATTTCCATACGGATGCCTTATGAATTTTGCCTTACATACGGTTAATTTCATACGGATGCCTTATGAAATTTTGTCGTACATACGGGTAAATTAATACGGATGCCTTATGAATTTTCGCCGTAGATACGGGTAATTTCATACAGATACCTTATAAATTATAACTGTTTATGGCATTAATTTATTTATTGGCACACCATAATCAGAATTGATGTTTAGGAAAATAAGTGAAAAAAAATGTTCTAATTTACTTTTGTTATATTTATTTATCATGAAATTTATTTTTAAGTATTTACAATAAGAAAATATATTCTTTTTCTATAACGTAAGGCATAAAATTTAGAGAATGATTTAAGAATTTTAAATATCGAAAGGATTTTTTCTTTAACTAATTACATCTTAAATAACAAAAGATCATCATTGACTGATTCATTGTTTGAAAAGCTAATTTTCCTTAAAGAAAATAAAAAATATATTCAATATTAATTTTGGAGAAAAATGTATGCAATAAAAATTGTTCTTTACTCATTCAATTGAAATCTAAAATGAAAATTAAAAATTTTTGATTGTATTTTTCCTGTTATAAATAATAATTTTATTTTTAATGCTTTCTATAAACAGTTGTTTAACTTTTTTTTAATATCTTCTTGATTTTAAAACATATTTATATTTAGAAAATAGAAGCAAAAGAATTTTTTATTATTGGGTAAGTCTTATAATACCTATTTTAAGAATGCAATTTTTTGCATATTTAAACAATATTATCGAACTTTATTCCAATTTCTTTATAAAAGTCAAATATTTACTTAGGTAATGTACTTATAAAAGCTTATAATTGTTTCATATGGATCCTTATGCAGAGAAATGTATATATTTTAATAATATACTCTCCTTTATGACGTTAAACAGTATACGGGCCCATATACTCTCGAACCGTACCTACGGTTAAACAGCATACGGGCCCGAATAATCTCAAACCGTACATACGGTCAAACAGCATACGGGCCCTTATACTCTCTAACCGTACATACGGCTCAACAGCATACGGAACCGTATAATCTCAAACCGTACATACGGTTAAACACCATACGGGTCCGTATGCTCTCAAACCGTACATACGGTTAAACAGCATACGGACCCGTATGCCGTTTTTGATTAAGCCTAAGCAAACGGTATACGGGTCCGTATGCTATTAAACATTATATACGGTTCAAGTGTATACGGGTCCGTATGCTGCTGAACCGTATGTACGGTTCAAGTATCTACGGGTCCGTATGCTCTTAAACAGTATGTACGGTTAGAGAGTATACGGGCCCTTATGACATTAAACATTATATACGGCTGAGATGCATAAGGCTCCCGTATAGTGTTAACCGTATATACTGCTAGGGTGCATACGGTCCCGTATGCTGGTTATCGTATATACGGTTCAAGTAACATACGGGTCCTTATGCACAAAAACCGTCTATACGGCATACGGTTACAGCGTGCCAAAATTGCCGTATATGCCCAGCTCTGATCTATAATGACATGCAAACGTGGAAAACTTGGATTACCAAAAAACATATTAAAATATGTCTTTTTCATTTTACATGAAAGATCGGTTAAAGTCAAAATTAATAACACTCTCTCTTAAAAAGTTTTACTATCTAAAGGTGTTTTACAGGGAAGTCACTCTGGACCTCTTCTTTTCGATATTTTTGTTAATGACTTTTTTGATCTAGAGTTATTCTCTGCGATTGATTTGTTTGCAGATAATATTAGAATCTGTAAGAATATTAATAGTCCCTTTGAACAGTTTAGAATCAGGAATAACTTAAATATAATGTATAATTGGCTAATCACTAATAGCCTCTCTGTAAATATTAGTAAAACTGATTACATTAAATTTACAAAGGGTAGTAAGAGTTATACCTTTGATTATAATATTGATAGTAGTTCTATTAATGAAGTTAGTGTAATTAAACATTTGGGGATTTATTATCCCTGGTGCAAATAGTTACGTTAAACTTAACGTTAAGTTTTAACGTTAAATTTTACATCGATTTGCTATTAAGTTAACGTAAACTTAACATTAAATTTAACGTTAAATTTAGGTAACGCAAACGATAAAAAAAATGAAAAACTTCAAACCTAATCTAATCCTTATAAAAGGAAGTAAATATCATTTTTTACTTTTTTTAATGGCTTTAAATGCACATTTGATAAGATTAGATTAGGTTTGATTAAGTTTTTCATTTTTTTTATCGTTAACGTTAAATTTAACGTTAAATTTAGTGTTAAATTTACGTTAACTCAATGGCAAATCAACGTAGAATTTAATGTTAAAACTTAACGTTAAGTTTAACGTAACTATTTGCACCAGAGATGATTCTAAGTTGTATTTTGGTCATTACATTGAGGTGATTTTGAGGAAGGCTTACAGGACTTTGGGATTTATACATAGAATTACTTATAATTTTAATGATATAAGATGCATTATATATTTGTATCGTAGTTTAGTATTACCAGGCCTACTTTATTGCTCACCTGTGTGGTCTCCATATCTCAACTACCAGTTTAAGTCTATTGAATCTGTTCAAAAAAAGTTTATAAGATTCTTATCTTTTAAGACAAACACCCCAATGTATAGATTTGATCATGATTATCATTTAATGTCCACCAGATTTAATTTACCAACTATACAAAGTATTCATCGTTACAACGATATGATACTAGTCTGGAGGATATTGAATGAAGCGATTGATATAGAAGATCATCAAAATGTTTTTGTTAAAAGATTTAATAAATATAATTTAAGATCATCCAAAACATATTTTAAGATTAATATTAAAAGTAATTTATTAAATAATTTTACTTCTTATCGTCTAATAACAGATTGATATTTTGGATGATGGATTTGCTAATATAACAAAAATTGATGCTGCTAAAAATTCTTTGAAACTATTATTATACAAGTATTATAATGATTAATTTTCATTGCTCTCATCTTGTAGTTATTATTGTTATAATTGTTTTTTAATATTGCTAGATTTATTCTAAATTCACTCTAATTTTTACTTAAAATTTTTCTCTATGTTTCTATATTTATTATTTTTTCATATTATACTTATATTAAAATTATACTGATTGTCAAATTCTAAATTTTTATATACTGATGAATTATTATCTTTAATTTTATCATTAATTTTGAATATTTTATATTCTTTTTCATTAAAAATCAAATTATAATCTTTGTTAAATTGTACTTTTTATTGTAAAAGGGCGTTTTGCCCGTTAAAAAAATTAACAAATAAATAATAAATTATTGTTTTTTATTTAGGTAGCATTACAGAAATATTCAAAATTTTTCAATAAATAGGGTTTACAGTAAAATTCCCCGAGAAATCCGAAAATCGAGTCAGAATTTTGATTAGATTACAGAAAAATTTCTGAAAATGGAAGGTTATTTAAAATATTAGGTGCTTCTAAAATTTTTATTTAGGAACGTTTGGGATTTAACTGACCGTTGGATGTTACTTCTAGTTTTTTGTCATTCATATTTTTGACAAACAAATTTTTTTTATTTGATTTACAAACTTGACCATGCAACTCATATACATTTGAAAAATATTAACCCATATAGTTATGATAAAATATTAAATATTTCAAAAATTTTTAATTTTATCTTTTCATAATCGTACATAAATATTTATTTTATGGATTTTTTAAATATTTACTTGGTATTTTATGTATCATTGAGATTCACATTATAAAAAAAAAAATTGGCAGATTTTTGCATCGATAAGATGCTTATTGAGTCATAAAAATAAAAATCAATATTTTCGATATAGAATATAGTTTAATATTATATTATTACTTAATACATAGTAAAAATTTATAAAGATCTATCATTGTTTAAAAATATTCTTACCTTTGAATAATAATATAGATAAAATTTTGATCACGGTGCTGTAGATATAAGTTCGTATATACAGTATATCTACAATATACCAGGATTATACAATTATAAAAATTATATATTATATATTATACAATTTATAAAATTTAATTTATTTGCCCATGAAATTTAAATTTACTAAATATTTTAAAAATTTTATTATTTTTCATAAATGAAAAGGGATGGTTAACGAATCAAATATTTGGTATTCTAGTTAATCTCTTGTTGCTACTTGATAAACTCTGCGATATTGGATTTTTATTTATTTTAATGCATAATTATCAATTATTACATATATAGTGATTTCATTATCTATAAAATGCTTAGTTAGCAAGGCCATGATATCCTTGTTTATAATGGTTTTCAGTATTCAAAAGGAAAATTGAAAAATGAAGGTCAAACCTGGCAATTTATCAAAAAAAAAAAAACAAATGCCGATCTTGGCTTATCACAGACTATTCTGTCACAAATATTGTGAAAGAATTAAATGAAGATCACAAACATGATTCAGAAGAAAATTTATGCAAACAATATCTTTCTAATTCGGTAAAAAGAAAAGCCGCGGAATATAGTATCTAAGAGGCCAGCCAAATTAGTTCGCCAAGAAATTTAAGATATACCAAAGGGTAAAAGAAAAAGTCTTACAAGAAAAGACATAAAAATGGCCCGTCGATCTTGTAACACCATTAGAAGTTCCATTTTTCCTCCATTGCCAACTAATGCACAAGAGGTTCATGAAGCTAAAATTTTTCATTAATTTTATTTTTGAATTATTATTTAATATAAAATAAAAAAAATTATTTTTCATACACAAAATTTAAAATTTGATTTTAACAAAACCGTAACTACGTAATACATTGAAAAAGAGGGAGGTTTAATCTTTTAAACATTGTCGAGACAGGCTACTATATAAGTGCCGAGTTAGACTTTTAATCCGATATATCAGGGAATTAATCATTGGATGTGCTGAGTATGTATATGCCCGTTTTGAGACCCCAGGAAGCTAAAAAACTGATTTTTTAAAAAAGTTTTCTTTGTTAAGAATGGTTGATACTTACACTGTCAGGTTGCTGAGATTGAATTTTAAATTTCTAAGTATATTCAAGTAAATTGCTTGAATAATCAAAAATTTTTTGGAAATTTGCAATCAAGCTAAATTTAAGCTAAGGGGCCTGACAGTGTATATTTCAATATGTTTTTCTGCAGCATGGGTCCCAAAATTGGTTGCTTGGGGCTTTAAAATCTATCACAGCGAATGTATTAAAATGAATATTTTATATAGACATAAACAATAAAAATATTTACGAGTATTTTATACAAAATAATCATAAAAATTTATGAAATCGTAATCTTCTTTTTTCAGTGATAAAAACCTACATCTCAATAAACTCAATAAAAAAAATTTCATACTCACTAAAGTAGTCGTTGATACACATTTTCATCATATTGACATAAAAAACTTTTACACATACAAGATATTCTAAAATCGGTATAAAATATACATATATATACATATACATATATATACATATACATACATACATATATAATTTTCTACTGGAAAACTAATAAACTTTAACACCTTTTATAAGCCATGAGATTTTATGCTAATATAAGCTTATATTTTACTTTTTTTATGTTTTACATTTATATAACTGATAAATTACAAAAATTATATATAATTTCATGTTTGTTAGTTAAAATGTAAAATTACAGAAGCTTTTTTTAAAAAAGAATTTTTGTAGTGCTTTTTGTTTGTATGTAATTAAATAAAAATGTAAATATGTAAATTATAAATATGTTTTTTTTTTAAAGTGAATTCACATTTAATTTTCTTAATTTGTTTAAATAGATTATATTAATTTAAAATAATATAATTATTTATTTATTTAATTAATACATACATTTTCCCTTTAAAGGGTTTAGTATTATAAATTAGTTCGGGAAAATAAGATGTTGAACGGACTTAAAGCCCTTTACTTGTAATAGATCTGTGTAAAAATAATAATACATTCTAATGTACATTTATAAAGATATCTAATCTAAAATTAATTAAAATCAATAATTTAAAAAGTTTGATTAATTAATCCTATTATCATTGTCACTTAACTAATTCAAATATTAAATACAGCAACTAAATATTTTAATTAAATAGGTACAATTATTTGAAATAAGTAAATTTATATAATTTTAATGATATAAAACTACTACCATACAAACAATTAACGTTTATTTTTATTTTTGTCCTTTTTTCTCTTAGTTGAGCCCTTATTAATAATAATATAGGTATTTAAATTATCATTATTATTATTTTTATTTAAATTGGTATTATTTATGTTACTTTTATCAAAATAAATCTTGTTTTCATTAATCAGGTTATCTTTGTCACTTGTACAGCTTATGGTATTTTTTCTCTTACTCTTAACACTGTTATCAGAATTTGTATTATTTACAGAGTTTTTTATAGATAAAATCCTTAGAGTGCCTTAATTAACTTATTTCAAATTAATATCAATTTTTAGGTTCACTTTTTATTAAATCATCAAGAATCTCATATTTTTTACGTTAAATCAAAGTCCTATCTTGTCTAATCTTGAAAACTTCAGGTAGTTTATCATAATTTTGTATAATTTTATTTATATTATTTTTATTATCAGAAGAAATTTGAATTGGTCGATTCTTGTAACTTTTTACACCAAGCCTTTTAAAAGACAAATTAATTAAAATCTTATTAATCGATCCTTGTGATGGTTAAAGTTATTATCAGGAGTTAGATCTTCTGGTACATCATAAAGCATTAAATTATTTAGCTTACCCAATCTATTCTTAATTTCCAGTATATATTTATCGCTTGATATGAATGTTGATGTTACACAAGATGATTCCAATTCTTTTTAATTCTTATCCATATTACTTTTTCCTCGTGTAATGTAGACACCTGGTTTTTTAACGAATCTTTTTCTTTTTTACTTTTCATTTTCAATTACTATATCACTGAGATGTTTTATTAGGGCGCCAGTCGAAACTCAGAACTGCTGTTTAGCAGAATCAGCACCAGGCAGAATTTTGAAATAAAGAAAGAAGTTTTCAATATAAAATACACCTAATTATTTTTAAAATTAATATTACAATATTCATTTTTTTCTTAATATTCGTTATTCTTTTAAAAAATTGATCTAAAAGGTACAGATAATGCTAAACACCAGTTCTGACTGGTGCTATTTTATTACACTTGACATATCTTTATTTTGAGACGACATAGTAACGATTTGTTTAAAAACATTAATAGTAAACAATTTTGTAAAAATAAATAATTCTGTGGTCACCATATTTGTTTGCGCCTATTTGTTGGAAGTGAGCAAAAATAAATATATTCCCTTATAGATAAGTGGCTAAAAAGTTCATCCTAAAATTTGTTTTTATTATTTTCGCACTTCGAGCGTCCAGGATATGCCCATATTAGGGGTATTTTTAACTATGGTAAGGGTGAAATATTTAATATTTATAAAAAAGTAGTCGAAATTCTTGATTAGCGACCCAAAAAACCTATATGGGCATATCCTGGATGCTAAAAGTACGAAAATAGCAAAACACCCCTTTATCGAAGATAGTCTTAGCCAATTTAGGGGTGAAATTATAATTATTTATGAAAAAGAATTTGAAATTCTTGATCAACGACCCAAAAAACCCGTATGGTGCAAATCTAAGTGTTCGAAGTGCGAATTTGGAAAAAAACCTGTTTTTGGGCTAGTTTTTGCAAATTAAAGGGTGAAGCCCCAATTTTGTCTGCCAAATGACCCCGATTTTCACGTTCAGCAACCCAAAAAACCCCCAGTAGAGTAAATCTTGTGTTCGCCAGTGATAACACAACCAAACCCGTATTTTGACTGGAGTACCACCCCTATTCACCTTTTAAGGGTTGTAAATAAGGCCAAAATGAATGAGACCTTGTATATGAAAGTATATGAAGTTTACTTAAATTTACATAAAGAATATTATTTTCAAACATTTTTCAATAAAATTGAATACATTTTTCATTGATTTTTTCAAACATTTCCTAATAAAGCCTGACCTACCCCTAGGGTATATTTAAGGGTTGTAGGTAAAATCTAATGTCAGATTCTGGGGGATATCTGGGGAACATATTTATTTTTGTTCACTTCTAAAACTCTGCGCCCCGGCGTTAATGAGTTAAATAAAGCACTTAACAATTGAAGATTACTTTCACGATCAGCCATTTTGTTTATATTTATTTAACTTTAATTTTTATAATTTTACACTTATTATTTAAAACCAAAAATATGTTAATTAATTAAGTATTGTTTGGTTGCTAAAATAATATAATAAAAACTTTTTAAACAATTAAATTAATTACATTATAAAAATAAATTATCGGAGCAGTAACAAAACTGCTCCATCGTTTTAGCCTGCAGTTATTCTTTCTATATACTAGATACCGTCAAAGACGGGTAGAGCGAAGCTGATCATGTTAGAAAAAAGCAAGAAAAGAGTTTCAGTAATTTTTTAATTTAGTGATTTTAAAAGCTTTGATTAGATTGAGTTCAATAATAATGTTTAAATAAGACGTAAAAAAATGTTAAGCATAGTTAAAATTTTTAAGTATTGGCCAAAAAGTACACGAAAAATCTGCCCCTTATTTTGAAACCTTATTATTTTTTTGCTGAAAAGATTTCAACCAAACTTTTGTTGGCGGAACTTTGTTATTACGTCCTTTTTCTATAATTCACCAACAACAAAAAAGTTACTCTGAACTCTAATACCCCTCAATTAACATAATTACCAAAATAATATTATACAAAAGTCAGAATGAGGTGTAACGGTTTCCGAATTCGTCAACCAGAGAAAGAAAAAGTCTTCTGTAGGTTTTGTATGTCGCTGAATCCGAATTTGGGGTCCTACTGGGTTAGAAAATAGGAAAATACAGCAGAAACATTCCATCTTATGAGTTTTTTCACAATATTTTGGAACTAATAATCAAATTAATAGTGCCACATTTTAAGAGTAATTAACTAAATATTGAATTTATTCTTTTATTCTGTATCGATAAAGGAATATTAGAGCTAACTATTGGTGTTGAAAAATATCTCCAGGGTAAGATAAAATCGGAAAAATACAATGTGAGTTTTTTTTTCTTTATTTTTTTTTTAATCTTGCATTTGAAAAAGTTTTATCCTATTTTAACTTTTATTTAATTTACTGACTCCTATACGGGGGCAAAAATGGATAAAACTATCCCTAAATTTAACAAAAAATGAAAAAAACTTATAACTGGTTTGTGTTTTCACACAACCAACGATCATCAATCATGTTCACTAATAACGTTTTAACGTATATATTCCCTAATTATTATAAGTCCTAAGATCGAAATTACAATAAATCCCAAAATATAAATTATCCTAAGTCCATAAACCTAAAGTATTCTAAGTTCTTGTGCTTACTCCCACTTTAAATTATTCTAAGTCCCTTAATCGGAAATATTCTAAGTCCATTTCATACCCCTCTCCCCTAAAAACGTCGTTAATATTTCAACCCCTCCCCCCCTAAAACGTCAATACACGGTGATCCCGGGTGGGACGTGAATTTTATTTTATTAGGTGCATCGCTAGTTGTTGATGCTTGTAATCTTAGCTGCGATTGGTTAACTAATAAACAAACAATGCATCCGCTCTGGATCGCCCTGTATTTACCCCCCCCCCCCTAAAACATCACTTTTTTACCCACCCCTGCCCGGCATTAACACACACTAACACTATTATATCGTAGTATAAGTGAACGCAACGTACGGAGGTCCCATTGATACCAACCTATAAATTTAATTTTGTCATATGACTTTAAAAATACCATGTTCAGCACCGGAAGATCATGTAATAACAAAGATTTTGCAAGAAAAAATTTTGCTTAAGTTCCCTTATGCAAAAAGTTAACAAAGATGCAATAAGAGGGCAGATTTTTCGGAGTCTTTACATTGCTTTCGCTAACAAGAGACCGCTAACTTTAGGAAACCAAATTACAAATTACTTTCATTAATAATTGAAAAAAACCTCCGATAACCTCCGCTTATTCCAACGGGCCTTCTAGGCACTAGAATACTGTGCACAAGGCTTTTAAATGTAGTTTTTTGGTAATATTGCTTTTTAGTTAGTTAGTTAACAAAAACACTTCTTGTTGTTCACAATTTTTTATTAAAGTCATTTTTCAAGCCTTGGATACCGCAATTTTTCTTAATGTTATAGCAATTTAACCAAATGGTCATTTTTGTCCCGAAATGATTAATTTTTAAATTATCTCAAAAATTGCAATTTTAGACAAAAATGGGTTTTATAGGTCTCAACAATTTTCTAAAAGCTTTTTTCTAAAAATTCTTTATTTGTCCTTTAGAATTATTTGTTTGCAAAACATTATTACCTTTCTAATTTTTTATATTAAATTCTCTTCTTTACATTCAGTAAATTGAGTGCCCATTTTTGTCCCAAAATGATCAATTTTTCAATTTGCTGCAAAAATCGTAGTTTTAACATTGAACATGTTTCTAAGGGAGGGTAACCTGTGAATCTGAAAATCAAGTGGGGTCCAATGTCAAAAATCATGTGGGGGGTTAGGAACTTAAAATAATTTATATTTAGGGACTTTGAATAATTTACTTTGAGAGGCTTAGAAAAATTCAAGTTTAGGGACTTAAAATATTCCGGGTTTAGAGACTTCTAATAATTTGAGTTGAAGGACTTAGAATATTTTCAATTTAAGGACTTAAAATAATACAGGTTTACAGAATCTAAATAATTTGGGTTTAGAATCTTAACATCTGGTAAAGGTGATAATTACAAATTATAAGAATAGCGATTTTATTGTAATGTTGTTTATCATTTATGTATTATAACTATTCTTTTTTAGAGGTTTAGTTTCCACGTCCTATAATTAGTCTTATAGCCCAATTAGAGCTTGAATCCCAATATTTTCTTACCCTTTCTTCAAAAAAGGCAGTTAATTAGATACTTTTAGCTCTGCTTTCAAAATATTGCAAAAATCTAAAATGGGGTAGTTTTTGCTGATTTCATGTCCTCTTCTTCTCAGCCACTTGTACCCCAGATTGCGTATTTCAGAATCAAAGCATACCTACTTTTGTATTCTAATTTTTTTGGTCGCGTGTTCTAGAAAAAGTTAACCAATTTTTGGAAAAAAAACTGAAATTATGACACCCCGGATTAGACTAGATTTTTATATTAGGCCAAAACATACTGAATTTATATTTTAAATTTTTTGGTATTTTGGCTCTGGAAGGGCATGTCGGGCTATTGAAGACCCGCCGTTTATTCACGCTCTTAGTTTATAGTTTACATGATTTTGAGCTCGGATAAAGGTCTTCAATGGCCCGACATGTCTTTCCAGAATTAATATACCGAAAAATGTCAAATATAAACTTATTATGTTTTGGTCTTAGTTAAAAACCTAGCCTATTCCGGGGTTTCATACTTACTTTTAGTTTTTTTTTTTAAAATTGGCCATTTTTGTGTACTCATAACTTTTTCCAAAACACGTGGCCGAAAAAATTAGAATACGAAAGTGTATGTATTTAGGTCTTGAATATCTCTGTGCCAAAATTTAGCTGTGTAATACTTACACGCACTTATTACCATACCATTATTATTACCAGGTTCCTAATCTCTTTTTTATTTAATAAAATTACGCTATTTTAAAAATTCAGTTTTTAAACAACCGGTTTTATTTCAATGAAGTAACCTTCAGAAGAATTAAAAACTTATTAGTTATTAGTTTCAAATCAATTTTTCAAACTGATCAATGTATAAGAATAAAAAAATTCAATGATAATGGAATTATACATAGAATGCATACGGATGGAGTTGCATATTCTTTGAACTAGGTTTAGTCCAAAAATATATATCTAATATTAATATTTGAAATTTTACGTTAAGATTTCTTTTTGAATACTAAATTAATTTTAAAACCAATATTTATGTAAAATTCTAAAAAATATTCCTAAAAACAAATAATCTAATGCAACTTGTTTTCCGTAATTTTTTCTAATTCTCCATCCGCCACTTTCAAATTAAGAAAAATCATGCAAAAAAAATGTGTCCTAAAACATATACAAAAAATGAAAATTTTATTAATATTTTTCAAAATTATTTAAATTTTGAAAAAATTGCATTTTAAAAAATACAATTCACGTTCCTATAAGTTTTATTAAATAAAATTATTTACATTTTTTAAAAAATAATTCTTAAAAAGAATTATTTTTATTAAAAAATTATGCTTATAACGGAACAAAAAATATATTAATGGTCTATTTCGGCTCTTGCAAAAATTAGTGTGAGCCATCATCAGTGTAATGCACTAATTTTTGCGTATTACAGATAAACCAAAAAAATTGCTGTTAAATGGGTTTATACATACCAAAATGACACGAATTAACATGTGATTTAGATCATTAACCACATTTTGGATGTATTAAATTCAAAACCAATTCATTTTTTACCATTTTTATTATTTTTTAATAATTTTTTTTGATATCTGAAATCAGTTTTTAGGACATTTCTCTGCAAGCATTTGATGAAATCACTTGAAATTGAAAACCCTACAACTAGATCTTATTTCGAAAAATTTGGTTTAAGGGATTTTTGATTCATCGAGTATGTTCTGTGATCTTGAGGATACACTTTCTCGAACATATATCCCTACACACAACAAGGCAATATAAGCATTTAGAGGCATCGGAATGACCTGGGGACCAAATTTCTCCACGAATTGGACTATTTAGACATTTTTCCGTTTTTTGACCTGACAAACTTATAAGGCACGATTTCATCAATGTATTGCATTTATAGGGTGATCGTGCCTAAAAATTTAAGAATCTTGTGTTCTTTTGCATTTTTATGATATTTCACTGATGCAAAGTTTATGCAAAAGCTATGAAATTTATCGCGCGGATAACATTTAGAAGGTTTTTCACCTGTATGAAGCAAAAGTACAAGAATAAACATGCCTTTAGAAATAGCAGATTGGGTCCAAAAACAATAGGTGTCATTAACTCGATAAAATAAACTCAGTTTTAAAAAATGAAAGCATTCCGTTTGATCGTTTTGGCTATATCGTGTCCGAAAGGTGTCGATTTTTGCATCCATTCAGGTAGAGCTTCGCTCTATAATGATATTTCTGGAAAATTAAATTAATTGCTATCGAATAATTTATTATTTATTCTTAATAAATAAAAATTTCCAAGAAAACCTTTTTAATTATATTTTATTAAAATTGTAAATTTTATTTAATTAGTTTATTTTCCGGGAAAAATCAAGCGTATATTTTAAAAATTAAAACTTTTTATATAATCACAAAAAAAGAAAAAGTTTTTTTATTGTACAAAACAAAAAGTAGAAAATAAAAATAAAATTATTGTTTTTACAAGATAAAGGGTAATCGACCTAAAAGCATTTTCAGTAATATTATACTTATATTCTGACATATAGCACCTGTAAGTATAATAAAAAAAAAACATAGAGTATTATATAGCAACCTAAGAATTTGTTCAATTTATATAGAAATTAACAAAGGAAAAATTTTCTTTTTTGTACGAAAGACAAAAGGAAATAAAGAAATATTTTTGTTGTTATAAAAAATAAATCGAACTATTTAAAAATTTCTACTACATCTGTAAATATAAATTGGTAGTTATTATTCTCGCTTATAATATCGTAATTTCTTTCTTTAGTCTTTAAATATTTTTGCTTAATGAATTGGAATTTTTCTTGATGTGACATGAAATATGATATTAGAGATTATTTTTTTTTTAATTGTGTAAAGGCTTAATTTTTGTTATTTTAAAAAAAATTTTAATCCTCTTAATTTTTTAAAAAAGAAATATGTTTTTTAAAATATTTCATTTGACTGATGAATTAAATGAATAAAAGCACAAATTATAATTTGACTTTTGTAAAAAATTTAAGGATTTAAATTTAAATTTTTATAAATCGATATTTAGTAACATTTTTTATTGGCTCTTCATGTTCAGATGAAAATTTTATAAATAATTCAAAATTTTTGATTATTTCTACTTGAAAATAACGATAAAAAGTTAAAATATTCAAATTCGTTCAAACACCTTTGACCAAAAAGTTAAGTCAAGTTCTAAATCGTATACATAATTCAATGAGTTCTTAATCTTGATTTTCTTTTACGACTTACGAGTATATTAAAAAAGAGCATTTTGCAGACGTCTTGAAGTTGAGGGGGGGTTGAAAACTTTTTAAAAAGATTCATAGCTATTGTAGATAAAAACAATTTTTGGAATTGATTCTTGTGAAATAGACTTACAAACAACCATATAAAATTTAACGTAATCACGTTTCAGAAATTCTTTTCTTCCATAGAGTTTACTTACTCAGAGAATTGCTCGATGAATTGCTAAACAGCAAAAGACTGCGGAATAATTGTCAATAGTAAATACAAGATGAGCATCTGGAATATATATCATTCTCGAAGATGCTAGGTTTTGTAACAAAATGCTCTCATACATTTAGCTATACTTAGAAATATTAAATAAAAAATAATTTTATGAAACATGATTTTTATTTATAAATGACCTCAAATTCCATCCTGTTATCTAAAATTTAATCAACCAACTTTTGACTGCTAGGCTATTTAATTTACACACTGTAAACATTTTTGGGGATTGTATATTATAAATTTAACTGAAATAAAATATAAAAAATTGATTCGATACTTTATGAAGTAAAAATGATAAAAATATTTTTAGTCTATTAAATGTATATTTAGATTTAAACGAACGAATCGTATATAAAAAAAATCATAATTCAAGTCGATATAGTATATTTCAATATTTGCATACATAAGTATTGAAATTGGATTTTTAGGGAATATATTTAAAAGGGCTATATTATAGGCCAAAATCTTAATGAGATGCATCAACACGTAGCGACAGGTCTCTGCGGATATTCAGCCACTTGGGAACTTCGTTTACATCACAGAATTTCCGAAATCCCAAAGGATAACTCTAGCAAATGCGCACGTACGTGCAATGAATCACTGTAGTCCGTTTTCTTTTCAAAAAGACTGTTTCAAAAAGAAAATCTTTATCTTTTTTTTATACGAATTATCATTTCTTGGTGCATGAATCCTCTGCACGAAGTAAAATTTTTATCTATATATATATATAGGTATATAGAGTATTATGTCCTTTAGTATACAAACATTTATAATGTACGAAGTTTAATATAAATTTTACAATATATAAACTTTTAGTTAGAGAGACAATGATATCATGAATCAAAGAAAAGCCGCTCAAGCGTTGTTACAGCAATCGTTATCCCGCGATTTACAATACTGGACAATATATATATATATATATATTTGTGAATGCCACGATACACCGGCTGCACATTCTAAGAACTGTCCAAATGCAGAATTCTGACAAACTGTTATTACCTATTTTCCAAAAGTCTACCAACTGCTGCTAAAACTTCTCTTTACAAGTACTATTTTATTGGACATATTATATATCAAAGTCCTTGCACACTTAGATGAACACACAAACATATATTATACGCGTATACTGAAACTTTCATAAAGGTTTCCGAGTTTTCAAATTGAGAAAAGGTCAGAAGTGAAAATTGATCTGAACCAACGATTTTAAAATGGCCTTATGGCATTATCAAAATTATAAAATATATATGGTAACGTCCAGGATAGAATGATTAACTGAAAACAAAAAAAAAATTTTTATTAATTTTTACCTATTTTATACTTCCTGATGCATAATTTTGGGATACAACGGCTCCAAAGTTGGATTTTTTCAATTGGTTCCTGATAGAGGAACCTTTGTGATAGGTGAAATTTTGATTTTCGATATTTTGGCATATAAGCACGTTTTGAGACCTCAGGAAGCTAAAAAACCGGTTTTTAAAAAAAGTCTGTGTGTGTGTATGTATGTATGTATGTATGTATGTATGTATGTATGTATGTCGCACTGTAACCGGTGATATTTCACAGCCAACACGACATTAAGACCTAATTTCTCTCTAGGTACTACTTTTTTTTTTTTTTTAATTTGAATGTAATACCTCATTTATTTCCACAAAAGTACTTATATTTGAAAGTATGGTTTTTACTCTATATCTCGAATCTGATACTTAATTTTTTGAAAATTTTTTTCCCAAAATTTTTTTCACCAAAAAATACAAAAAACACCAATTTTTTTTTCTTTTTGGACGTAATACCTAATTTATTTCTAGGAAAGTTCTAATATCCAGAATCATCGTTTTTAAAGTATTTCTCCATTCGATATGTAATTTTTCGAAATTTTTTTTTTCAAAATTTTTTGTATAAAGAAATTAAAAAAACACAATAATTTTTTTTCTTTTTGGATGTAGTACTTAATTTATTTCTATGAAAGTACTAATATCTATAAGAATTATTGTTTTTAAAGGATTTTTTCCATCTGATACGTAATTTTTCAAATTTTTTTTTTGTATATTTTTCATATAAGCAAATTAAAAAAACATCATTTTTATTAGATAAAATAGACCATTATAAATATTTTGCTATTGTTGATGAGGAACCATAGTGCCAATCACTTGGCAGCGTTTTTTTTTTTATTTCAGCTGCCCAGTTCAACCTGAAATAATTCAAAACCTTGAAACTTTAAATATATTCATATGATTTGGAACAAAGTTTACTTTTTACCTGGACTACCTAAAAAAAAAAATAATATATCCAGCTGGAAGATACCCCTCACGCAGAATGACCTTCGCTGATTGAACTCAAATTTCGCAGATATTTTTATATATATGAACTATGACCTCTCTCAATTTTTTAGCCCTGTAGGTGCCAAAGGGCCCACATTAGGAACATTTGAAATTTTTTGGGAAGTTATAAGGTTGGATAATTTTTTTTAGTAATTAATTTATAAAACCGACAAGTTGTTAAAAAAAATATTTTTAAAAGGTAAACCTATGCTCGATTTCCCGCTGAATCTGATTTTTTGGTCAGTTTTAGCTTACAATGTCTCAGGACGCCAGAACATGAAGATTTCGACCACCGATTCGATCATTTGAATTTCTAAAAAGTCTATTATTCAAAAATCTTCCAACTGGAACCAGAAAATCTTTTTTTCTTCATTTTAACTCTGGTTTTATGTAAATTGGTTCAGCAGATCTTATATAGTTATAAAAGCCCAAAATTTGCACACACAGACACATAAATAAATTTTTAAATATATAAAGTAGTAAGATATCAAAGAGAATAAAATATCATGATATCATTAGACAACCATTTTTTTTAATTGAATTAAATTATTTAAATCTGCTGAAAAGTTACTTACTCAATTTTTTATTCTCTTTTAATATAAAAATATAATCTTTATATTACAAATATTATAGGGAGATTATTGATCATTTTAAATGATATCTTTTAAAAGCATCTGCATATGCTTTTAATTTTATTGATCGCGAAAAAACGCGTATTTTTTTTATTTTTTGATAATTTTTAGATTACTGGGTTCTCGAGCATTTTATTAGCTATAATGCTACAAATAAAGTATAATTAGAATTCCCAAAAAAATCTCACATAGTTACCATCTTTTAAAAATATTTTATTTAATATACCCGGGTCTACAAGAATACAAAAATTGAATTTCCTTTCTCTATTTTTATTGTTTTTACTTTTTTTATCATTACTTTAGATTTTAATGCTAGTATTTCCTAAAATAAGGCCAAATTTGGTTTCCTAAAAAAATTTCACATATTTTTCAGCCTTTGAAGATATTTTTAAGTTCAGAGAAGTGCATCCTAGAAAGAAACGATCAAAATAAAAAGATGAATTAAATTTAAATGAATTAAGTTTAAAATTTTTAATATCAAACATTATTAATAACAGCATTTAAGGAGCAGCATGAAATTACCAAAAAATAAATAAAAATTTTTCTTCTTAAACTAAATCATAATAATATGCAGAGAATAAATTATTACACTCAAGAAAGTATAAGCTTAACTGTTATTATTTTTTTTTTACACATAATCTTTGATCATTTCTTTCCGGGTTGTTCAGATTAGAATTTTTAATTTTATTGTACAACATAGAAAAAAATTAGATATAACTCAAAAAATATAACAACACTCGATATACATCTGAGGCAGCCCGCATTCTAATTAAATTTGATTTTTCTTTTAAACACTGTTTATTAGCAAATTGTTAAAAAGTATAAATCTTTTATTTTAAACGAGTTATCGAAATAATTAGGTACATATTTTATATGAAATTTCGGTAAAGCTTATAAGTACATTATATATGTATGAAAGTTTAATATTACATATTTTTATAAATTATCTACATTTATTAAAACTTTTGTCATTTTATAAACTTTTTATTAGCTATATAATAGTGGTCTAATTCAAATATTATCTTTATATTTTAAAGTTTGATCATTTTAATAATCTTTTTAATTACATTTATGTATGGGGTAATTAATGGATTTTTTTCGTTATGCAAGCATATAAAATGATGTACAAGATATTAGAGAGAGTTGAGTAGGTTATTTTATTCAGGAGACTTTTTGGGAAACTTTAGACTAATAATTTATTGCAATTTTTAATTGATAGTTATTTATTTATTCATTATTAATAAATCAAAAGAAGTAATTCAGTCAAAGCTTCGAACCAGATTTTTTTTTTAGAATACTTTGAGCTACTGAAGTAGATATATTTTCTGTAATAGCAAATTTTTTTTACACTCGTAAAAACTTTCATCTCTATTATTGGATTTGGGAAAAATATGCAGGTATCGATTTCTGTTTGGACTGGCTTTAGAGCTTGTATTACTTTTCTTTTTTATCAAATTAAATTTTGATATTATAAAATAAAAAGTTTTGTAATTGTATTACTTTTTATTTTTGTATAAATTCTATCTTGTATTATAGAAAAAAGTTTTAAGTATACTATGTTATAATAAAAGCGACTTTTATAGTCCTCAGTAGCATGTATGTAAAGATGAGTGAGAAAATCTTCTATAGCAGTAGATTTAACTTAACGGTCACATATAGAAAACTCAGAATCTTATTTTAGAAGAGAAATGCATCTTATTTTAAAACATAAGTATACTATATTCTCACACAAAGTTATATCGTAATATACTATTAAAAACAGCATATAAGAGCAGGTGGTAATAACGATGAAGTTCTATGTATGAGAATAACTTCTTTAACTTTTACTATTAAGATCTATTAATGAAACTTACAGTCTTTCTTGAGAAATCTTTTTGAGAAATCTAGTTAAAAATATGATGTTTTATAATTTTTAGGATATTTTAATTTATGTACATTAGGCTGATCATTATTTTAGAATGTTTTTTAAATTTTACGAAAAATGCTTTTAAAAAGTTTATTTTCTTTTTATATTTTTATGTAATCAGAGTTGTCAAATGATATATTATTTGATTATATTAATAGATTTTTCAAGTATTCATTTGTCATATTCAACTAGTTAACTTGTTTGTTGATGACTTGCAAATTTTCATCCAGTGTAAGGCTTCTTCTTTCAATACTTCCATAATTGATATACAAAATTACGTCAATTCGATTGTTGCACAACAACAGAAAATAACCTTAAATTGAATCCTAATAAAATAAAGGTATATTAATTTTGGAATTGTTTTTCAATTAAATCATTTAAATAAATTGTATGACACATGTATTCCTTCAGTAACTGTTCCAAATGTAACTTTACCGTATTCTTCATCTGTTATAAATTTAGGTGTGATTTTAAATTCCACATTAAATTGGTCATTACACATAATGAAACTTTTAAAGAATGTACACTTTATAATCTTCGTACTTTATTAGTTTCATCCTTAATTATCCCGTTTTTTTATTATCGCTTTCTAGTCTATGATGCTCTTGAAGTCACTTTTACGGATAAAGTGGAAAGGATCTTCAATCTTGCTGTAAGATTTATCTTTGGCGTTGGAAGATATGAACGTGTCTCAATAACCTCACTGAGAAATGAATTAAACTGGTTAGCAGCAAATTAACGTAGGAAATATTTTAAGCTGGTATTAGTACACAGCTTAGTATCTATTAGCAGACCGCTATATCTTTCATCACAATTTAAACCTACTGATAAGGCATCTCAACGCAAACTTCCAGATACCTTCTTATCAGACTTCCTACGGCTATCTTATATATTCCCAACTTCTTACAGAACTGAGTTCTATAAGAATTCATTTTTTATATCTGCTATAACTGAGTGGAACAATCTTCCCTTTACCTTAAAAAGCTATACCTGAATAGATACATTCACAATACTTATAATGAAATACTTATTGCATCTACAAAAAAACACCTGTATTTTCTATACATTTCTTTTTCTTTTTGTTAAAACTATGTTTAAAACTATGTTTAATATCATTTCAGTTTATTATATAAATGTCGTAGGGAAGTAGAGAAATCCGTGATTTGGCCAAATCCCTAGTGATTCGGCCAAATTGTGCATAGTAGACTAATGGAAGTTTCGATCGCCTACTTCCCTAAAATTTTTAGTGAAGTAGACGAAAATTATAGCTGTTGTCTACTACACCGATAGCCTTTAGGGAAGTAGACGAATCGTCTACTTCACTGATATAAACTCAGTGGAGTAAACTAATTTATTTTATTTGTCTACTTCACGGATGGCTCTTAGGGAAGTAAAAAGCAAAGAGAATTTGGTGTTTATGCTTTATAAATTTTATTGTATAATAAAAAATTATTGCCAAAAAGAGAGTAACAATTTTTAATTAATATAAAAAATTCCTTTTCAAACGTCATTTACATTTTTTTTTTAATTTTATTTATTGTTAAAACATGAAAGTCCTGTATGACATCGAGAATCGCACGGAATTCCTGACTTAAAACATTTGCAACTATTCGTGCCGCATAATTTTTTGGCCGATTTACAGTTGCATTTGCGGAAGCCTTGTCCAGCAGTCATAGATTGTTGAGTAGTAGCTTCACGCAAAGGAATTAAATATTTCATATAAATCTTTTAATTTTTTTTCAAAATCTTCTCGATCTACCAAAATCTCTTGTATTGGTACCTTTCTATTCATTTAAAAAAAAAAAGTAATCAAATATTTACCGTCAAACACCTTTGCTAAACCGATACACACTGAAACTCATTGGCAGTAAACTCTATAAGAGTTTTATTTATGTTATATTATCTATTGTATAAAATAAATAAACAAACCTTGAATATTTTAAATTTCTTTTGGTACTAAATAATAATAAATAAAATTTGAAAAAAAAAAATGTAAATGTGAATGTTTAATAAGAAATGTATAATATATAAAACATAATATCATAAAACATAAATTCTCTTTGTTTTTTACTTCCCTAAGAGCCATCCGTGAAGTAGACAAATAAAATAAATTAGTTTACTCCACTGAGTTTATATCAGTGAAGTAGACGATTCGTCTACTTCCCTAAAGGCTATCGGTGTAGTAGACAACAGCTATAATTTTCGTCTACTTCACTAAAAATTTTAGGGAAGTAGGCGATCGAAACTTCCATTAGTCTACTATGCACAATTTGGCCGAATCACTAGGGATTTGGCCAAATCACGGATTTTTTCTACTTCCCTACGACATAAATACATGTTATAATTAATATGTTAAATTGAATTTTTACTTTTTATGCTTTATTTAAATATTATAATTTTGATTTTATTTTATTTTTTTTCTTTTTATTTTTAAATATTTATGTATGTACTATGTACTTATTTTATTTTATATTATACAAATTAGTAATATATTGCGCATCGGCCATGCCTGCGCTAAATTTTTCTAAATAAATAAATAAATAAATACTCTCACACTCTTTTTAGCCATCACATGTCCAAAAATTAACCATTATTAAGAAATAGTACCATCCCTTTTTGAGTCATTTATCGCACTAACCCTTTTTTCGGGTGATTTTATAATTTTTTTATTTTTTTTTGTAGGTTATAATTTAAATTAATTGTAATTACAGTAAAACAACCGTATCCGTGGTTAAGCCGTTCTCAAAAAAGTCGCGAATATTGAGTCCGCGAATACTGAAGCATGGTTTCTTATGTAAAATTAGGTTCTGTGATTTGAAAAAAATTGAAATTTTTTTAAAAATATTAAGATTTTTATTAACTTTCAATGATAATATAGGCAAAATTGTATTATTTTAAACCACATTTTACGCAATGTAACTTATTCATTTGTTTTATAAAAGTAATGCATAATATTTCTTGCTTTCTACGTCTTGACATATCTTGATAGAGATTTTCAATTTTTTCTAAGTTTTTTATTATAAAAATAATTTACTTAAAATCATTTAAATATACAACAGATTAAATTAAAAAATTACCATCTCCATAATAATTTTACAAAATTTAGCATTTGGACCCAACTTTGATGCACTTTATTTAATTTTTTCTTTAATACTTCGAATGGAACGAATGGTAGACTCGTTAACCACGAATCTTCTAGCTATTGTGGCAATTTTTTAATTTTTTTCTAATAGTTGAATTACCTTCATTTTTTGTGCTAAATTCATCACATTTTTTGTTCGTTCGGCTTTTTTCAAAGGTGATTTATTTTTTGGAGCCATAATTTTAATGATTTTGAACAAAATAAAATTAAAAATTAAAAATAAACAAAAAACTATATGCTGAAAAATTTTAAAATTCAAATTAATATTCATAAATTTAAATAAAAATATAGCTGTAAACCGCTATTTTGCGAGGCATGTACCACGAATATTGAAAGATGGTATTATTACAAAAACCGCGAATTTGCGAATGCGCGAATACGAAAGCCCGCGAATACCAGGGTTTTCTGTATTTATCTTTAATATTTCTTTGATTATTTCATGGGGAATTTATAATGCGTGCAAACATCGCGATCCCGATATATTTTATTAAATTTATGAAAATGGATTAAATTAACTTCATTAGAGTTTAACAATAAAAAGTTAAATTTTATACAAAAATTATTTTGGAAAACATATTTAAAATTTAAAACATTTACAGCAACTTTTATTAATAGAAGTAAATGTAAGCATATTTTATAAATTCAAAGCATATAAATAAGCTTTTTAAAACTTTTACACAGTTTAAATAAAGCAAATAAATTACAATTATAAAATACAAAATTTATTTTTGAGTATTTTTAAAATTTTTAAAATAATGCAAAAATATGAAAAACATTATGATAAAATATTTCTTGTTGTAAGAAATTCTGGATGCATAATTTAATTTATTTAACGTACTTATAAATATATAGTGTTGCGTTAACTCAAAAAAAAAATATATTTTCTAATAATCTAATAAAGTTATGAATAAAGCTGCGAATATAAAGTAAATATTTATGCATTTTGCATATGACATGTGAAGAAAATTGAGGATAATTTTATGAAAAATAAATAAACCTTAAACATAATAATTTATCTTAGTCTAACTTTAATCGTATTTTCTAGCATGTTATAAAACTTCATTATAATTATGCGACAATATACTAATGCAACACCCGCTACTTATAAAAAAAAAGAAAAAATTTTTATATATTTGTCAGCGTCCAATTCCCATGAAAGTGTCGTGGATCAACGCGTCAGGTTGCGATGACATTAATGTTTTCTAGAGATGATGAAATTGTTAAGCGAAAAAATGTGCAGATTTTTTTGAATTTTTTTAAAAACATTCTACAAGTATGTACTTTTCAATTGAAAAATTCTTAATTTTTTTTTTAATATCAATAATAATATTTCACTTTTTATTACATTTACGTGCATAAATATTTCACAAAAAACCTAAAATATTTATTAATTTATATACAATTTATATATATTTATTTTGTATTGTTAAAAATAACTCTTGTAAATCTGCAAAAAAAGTTGTTAATCGCTACTTTTGGGAAACCAAATTACACCAATTGGTTATGGATGATATTAATATGTTCAAAAACATCCCCGTTATCCTCCGCTTAATCAAATGGACCTTCTAGCCTTAGAAATACAGGGCTTAATGTTATTAATTTTTTTGGTAATTTCCAATTTAATTCTGATTGGTCTATTTTTTGGTGAGTCTGCCATTTTTCAAGCTTCGCATACCGCAATTATTTATTACTCGTTTTTTCATCGCTATAGCCAATTAGCTAAATAGCTATTTTTGTCCAAAATGGCCAATTCTTAAATTATTGCCAAAATTGAAATTGTTGATGAAAAAAAGTTTATATGTACATGTTTCCGAAAATTCTTTACTCTTCTCTTTTTTTTAAATAGTTTCCAAGATATCACTTTTCAAAGATAGATTTTTTTTTTAATCCTTAAAATAGGACTCTGAAGAGTGCTGATGTAATATCAGTAGGCGCAGCATTTTTTTGTGTAAAGACCGGTAAGCAAGTCACGTTGAGCCTAAACAAACATGCATCGATATTTAGAGCAGAGTTTGCTGCTATAAACGAAGTTCTAAATATTGCGTTGAACAACAAGGATAAAAAAATATAATCATCATATCAGATTCTTTTAGCGCAATTGAAACTCTTAATCACCCAAGTTTTAATGCGCAAACTAACTCACTTATTTTCGATATTAGGAAGAAAATTCAGGAATTTAACAATAGCGGTATTTAATAAATACTATTTATATAAAATTTCTATGGGTTGCTTCACACCAAGGGTTAACTGGAAATGAAAACGTTAACGAGCTATCCAAATCAACCACATTAATAGATCCCACTATTATACCCCATTTAACCTCTTAAGAAATAATATTGTCCGCAAAGAAAAGTTAGCTTCAAAAAATCACAGAAGAGTTTGGTTTGATTAAGGGTATTAGTTGTTTTGAGTATTTTCATAATTCCTAAGTAAACCATGGTATTACAAAAAAAATCTGATCGCGATTTAATTACAACTATCAACAGAAGTTGATCAGGGCACTAAAACTTAAATGAATCGTTGCATAAAATTAAAGTAGTCGCTGATCCTTCGTGTTCATGTGGTTATCCAGTAGAAAATCTGAACCGTGTTATTTGGCAATGCCCAAGCTTTAACCAAGAAAAACCAAGAAAGAAAATCTCTTGTTTATAAACTAAATCAAAACAGATATTTCCCACAGAATTCTTATCAAAACCGAACTTAAAACTTGAAATAAAGTAAATCAAATATAGCTGCATAGCCTCAAAGAAGGCTCGAAGCTTCATATAAAAAAAAACTCATTTTCGTCAAAAATTACAATTTTTGCAACAGTTTAAAAATTGGTCATTTACTCATCTTGGGTCAAAATTGGCCATTCGGTTATTAAGCTGTACTTAATATTTGATGCTTTGACCTGAAAAACTTAATTGACTATTTGGAATCCAGCTAATTATGAATCATGAACGGATTTTTGTAAAAATAACATTCTTAATTTCTTTATTTTTTAAATATAATAAAATCTTGTTTTGTATGCATATATTTTATATTAAATAATCAAAAAATTTATTCAAGTAAAAAAATTATTTGGAAAATCTTAGAAATTTGAAATTACTAGAAATCGAACAACTCATAATTCAATAAATTTAAAAATTATTTAAATTATATTCTATACAATACAATAAAAAGAAAAAAATATAATATTTTAAACTAAAAATAGGTAAAACATTATTTAAAAAAAAAACTTCTTTCTTTTTTTTTATTTTTAAAACATAAATCTATTATATTTTTATGAAATTAATTGACATTGACGTTGATTGATTATGAATTAGATTTTTTTTTTTTTTTAAAGTATTAAATGAATTACATTAATAAAAATAATAAATCTTGAAAAAATAGAAAAAAAAAAGAAAGAAAAAGAAGAAGAAGAATTAACTTGTTATTTTTCATTATATATGTTGATATATAAATTTATTCGTATTATATAAAACTATAAAATACATATATAACCATCTTAAGTTTCGTCGAAACTTTTGATAGATCTGTTTTTCTTTAGTTCCCAGGTGAATCAGCCCATTTGTGATAAATCGTTCAATGTCTTGAATCTCAATACTTTATTTTTTTTTTGTAACTTAGCTTTCATACTTTTTTTTTATAAAAAAATAATATAAATCTAGAACTTCCATTAATAATTTTAAGTTTCATACTATTTAAAAAGTATGTTTAAATCAAAATATAGATGACATTATCGGCTTAAAAACGATTGTAATTCCATCTAAGGTATATAGAACTTCGTTTAAAGTATTTGTTATTACTGTAATACGTAAATAGTCTACATTTCACCACGTTTAAATCTTTTTTTTTAATTGATGTCTTTAACTTTCTTGTATACATAGAAAATTCTTTTCAGCTTCATTTTTGTAACGACAAACTGTTAACATTTTCTAAGAAATGATACTTATTGATTTTCTATTATTATAAAAGAACTTGTAATTTCCAAGAAACTTTATACTAGATACCGTCAAAGACGGGTAGAGCGAAGCTGATCATGTTAGAAAAAAGCAAGAAAAGAGTTTCAGTAATTTTTTAATTTAGTGATTTTAAAAGCTTTAATTAGATTGAGTTCAATAATAATGTTTAAATAAGACGTAAAAAAATGTTAAGCATAGTTAAAATTTTTAAGTATTGGCCAAAAAGTACACGAAAAATCCGCCCCTTATTTTGAAACCTTATTATTTGTTTGCTGAAAAGATTTCAACCAAACTTTTGTTGGCGGAACTTTATTATTACGTCCTTTTTCTATAATTCACCAACAACAAAAAAGTTACTCTGAACTCTAATACCCCTCAATTAACATAATTACCAAAATAATATTATACGCAAGTCAGAATGTGGTGTAACGGTTTCCGAATTCGTCAACCAGAGAAAGAAAAAGTCTTCTGTAGGTTTTGTATGTCGCTGAATCCGAATTTGGGGTCCTACTGGGTTAGAAAATAGGAAAATACAGCAGAAACATTCCATCTTATGAGTCTTTTCACAATATTTTGGAACTAATGATCAAATTAATAGTGCCACATTTTAAGAGTAATTAACTAAATATTGAATTTATTCTTTTATTCTGTATCGATAAAGGAATATTAGAGGTAACTATTGGTGTTGAAAAATATCTCCAGGGTAAGATAAAATCGGAAAAATACAATGTGAGTTTTTTTCTTTATTTTTCTTTTAATCTTGCATTTGAAAAAGTTTTATCCTATTTTAACTTTTATTTAATTTACTGACTCCTATACGGGGGCAAAAATGGATAAAACTACCCCTGAATTTAACAAAAAATGAAAAAAACTTATAACTGGTTTGTGTTTTCACACAACCAACGATCATGAATCATGTTCACTTATAACGTTTTAACGTATATTCCCTAATTATTATAAGTCCTAAGATCGAAATTACAATAAATCCCAAAATATAAATTATCCTAAGTCCATAAACCTAAAGTATTCTAAGTTCTTGTGCTTACTCCCACTTTAAATTATTCTAAGTCCCTTAATCGGAAATATTCTAAGTCCATTTCATACCCCTCTCCCCTAAAAACGTCGTTAATATTTCAACCCCTCCCCCCCCTAAAACGTCAATACACGGTGATCCCGGGTGGGACGTGAATTTTATTTTATTAGGTGCATCGCTAGTTGTTGATGCTTGTAATCTTAGCTGCGATTGGTTAACTAATAAACAAACAATGCATCCGCTCTGGATCGCCCTGTATTTACCCCCCCCCCCCCTAAAACATCACTTTTTTACCCACCCCTGCCCGGCATTAACACACACTAACACTATTATATCGTAGTATAAGTGAACGCAACGTACGGAGGTCCCATTGATACCAACCTATAAATTTAATTTTGTCATATGACTTTAAAAATACCATGTTCAGCACCGGAAGATCATGTAATCACAAAGATTTTGCAAGAAAAAATTTTGCTTAAGTTCCCTTATGCAAAAAGTTAACAAAGATGCAATAAGAGGGCAGATTTTTCGGAGTCTTTACTTTGCTTTCGCTAACAAGAGACCGCTAACTTTAGGAAACCAAATTACAAATTACTTTCATTAATAATTGAAAAAAACCTCCGATAACCTCCGTTTATTCCAACGGGCCTTCTAGGCACTAGAATACTGTGCACAAGGCTTTTAAATGTAGTTTTTTGGTAATATTGCTTTTTAGTTAGTTAGTTAACAAAAACACTTCTTGTTGTTCACAATATTTTATTAAAGTCATTTTTCAAGCCTTGGATACCGCAATTTTTCTTAATGTTATAGCAATTTAACCAAATGGTCATTTTTGTCCCGAAATGATTAATTTTTAAATTATCTCAAAAATTGCAATTTTAGACAAAAATGGGTTTTATAGGTCTCAACAATTTTCTAAAAGCTTTTTGCTAAAAATTCTTTATTTGTCCTTTAGAATTATTAGTTTGCAAAACATTATAACCTTTCTAATTTTTTATATTAAATTCTCTTCTTTACAGTCAGTAAATTGAATGCCCATTTTTGTCCCAAAATGATCAATTTTTCAATTTGCTGCAAAAATCGTAGTTTTAACATTGAACATGTTTCTAAGGGAGGGTAACCTGTGAATCTGAAAATCAAGTGGGGTCCAATGTCAAAAATCATGTGGGGTTAGGAACTTAAAATAATTTATATTTAGGGACTTTGAATAATTTACTTTGAGAGGCTTAGAAAAATTCAAGTTTAGGGACTTAAAATATTCCGGGTTTAGAGACTTCTAATAATTTGAGTTGAAGGACTTAGAATATTTTCAATTTAAGGACTTAAAATAATACAGGTTTACAGAATCTAAATAATTTGGGTTTAGAATCTTAACATCTGGTAAAGGTGATAATTACAAATTATAAGAATAGCGATTTTATTGTAATGTTGTTTATCATTTATGTATTATAACTATTCTTTTTTAGAGGTTTAGTTTCCACGTCCTATAATTAGTCTTATAGCCCAATTAGAGCTTGAATCCCAATATTTTCTTACCCTTTCTTCAAAAAAGGCAGTTAATTAGATACTTTTAGCTCTGCTTTCAAAATATTGCAAAAATCTAAAATGGGGTAGTTTTTGCTGATTTCATGTCCTCTTCTTCTCAGCCACTTGTACCCCAGATTGCGTATTTCAGAATCAAAGCATACCTACTTTTGTATTCTAATTTTTTTGGTCGCGTGTTCTAGAAAAAGTTAACCAATTTTTGGAAAAAAAACTGAAATTATGACACCCTGGATTAGACTAGATTTTTATATTAGGCCAAAACATACTGAATTTATATTTTAAATTTTTTGGTATTTTGGCTCTGGAAGGGCATGTCGGGCTATTGAAGACCCGCCGTTTATTCACGCTCTTAGTTTATAGTTTACATGATTTTGAGCTCGGATAAAGGTCTTCAATGGCCCGACATGTCTTTCCAGAATTAATATACCGAAAAATGTCAAATATAAACTTATTATGTTTTGGTCTTAGTTAAAAACCTAGCCTATTCCGGGGTTTCATACTTACTTTTAGTTTTTTTTTTAAAATTGGCCATTTTTGTGTACTCATAACTTTTTCCAAAACACGTGGCCGAAAAAATTAGAATACGAAAGTGTATGTATTTAGGTCTTGAATATCTCTGTGCCAAAATTTAGCTGTGTAATACTTACACGCACTTATTACCATACCATTATTATTACCAGGTTCCTAATCTCTTTTTTATTTAATAAAATTACGCTATTTTAAAAATTCAGTTTTTAAACAACCGGTTTTATTTCAATGAAGTAACCTTCAGAAGAATTAAAAACTTATTAGTTATTAGTTTCAAATCAATTTTTCAAACTGATCAATGTATAAGAATAAAAAAATTCAATGATAATGGAATTATACATAGAATGCATACGGATGGAGTTGCATATTCTTTGAACTAGGTTTAGTCCAAAAATATATATCTAATATTAATATTTGAAATTTTACGTTTAGATTTCTTTTTGAATACTAAATTAATTTTAAAACCAATATTTATGTAAAATTCCAAAAAATATTCCTAAAAACAAATAATCTAATGCAACTTGTTTTCCGTAATTTTTTCTAATTCTCCATTCGCCATTTTCAAATTAAGAAAAATCATGCAAAAAAAATGTGTCCTAAAACATATACAAAAAATGAAAATTTTATTTATATTTTTCAAAATTATTTAAATTTTGAAAAAATTGTATTTTAAAAAATACAATTCACGTTCCTATAAGTTTTATTAAATAAAATTATTTACATTTTTTAAAAAATAATTCTTAAAAAGAATTATTTTTATTAAAAAATTATGCTTATAACGGAACAAAAAATATATTAATGGTCTATTTCGGCTCTTGCAAAAATTAGTGTGAGCCATCATCAGTGTAATGCACTAATTTTTGCGTATTACAGATAAACCAAAAAAATTGCTGTTAAATGGGTTTATACATACCAAAACGACACGAATTAACATGTGATTTAGATCATTAACCACATTTTGGATGTATTAAATTCAAAACCAATTCATTTTTTACCATTTTTATTATTTTTTAATAATTTTTTTTGATATCTGAAATCAGTTTTTAGGACATTTCTCTGCAAGCACTTGATGAAATAACTTGAAATTGAAAACCCTACAACTAGATCTTATTTCAAAAAATTTGGTTTAAGGAATTTTTGATTCATCGAGTAGGTTCTGTGATCTTGAGGATACACTTTCTCGAACATACATCCCTACACACAACAAGGCAATATAAGCATTTAGAGGCATCGGAATGACCTGGGGACCAAAATATCTCCACGAATTGGACTATTTAGAAATTTTTCCGTTTTTTGACCTGACAAACTTATAAGGCACGATTTCATCTATGTATTGCATACATAGGGTGATCGTGCCTAAAAATATAAGAATCTTGTGTTCTTTTGCATTTTTATGATATTTCACTGATGCAAAGCTTATGCAAAAGCTATGAAATTTATCGCGCGGATAACATTTAGAAGGTTTTTCACCTGTATGAAGCAAAAGTACAAGAATAAACATGCCTTTAGAAATAGCAGATTGGGCCCAAAAACAATAGGTGTCATTAACTCGATAAAATAAACTCAGTTTTAAAAAATGAAAGCATTCCGTTTGATCGTTTTGGCTATATCGTGTCCGAAAGGTGTCGATTTTTGCATCCATTAAGGTAGAGCTTCGCTCTATAATAAATATAAAAAGCAAAAAAAGATAAGTTTTATTTGATAAAAATTTTTCCTGTTTATGAAAAGCAGAGTTAATATTTAAAAAATGTGTGTAGAAAGTTTTTGGTATTTTATTAATATATTATTTATATAAGCCTTTAGGCTATTAGCTTCTTGATATAGGCTATCTATTTCACTATGTAGTATATAAGTTTATATTTCTAAAACCACTATAGAGTAACTTCTAATTTATACTCTCTACATATCCCAAAGGTCCATTCTAATATTATCTACTAAGTTTAGTTTTCGAGAATATATAAAGTTAATGTTTCTTATTCGTCTTATTTGCTTATTTATCAATTTAAACATCAAGTTTACATGTTTGATTTATGTTTAATTTATAACTAAATTACTTATTAAACTAACTTAATATTTGTATCCAATAATAATTATCGTTACGATTTTTTTGAACAAACTTAAATCTTATATTTCAAAGATACTTTAATGACAATTTCATGCCATTAATTTTTATTTCAAATTTTTTACAATTTTAAATAACTTTAAACAATTTTTTAAGTTAAATTAATTAATAATTTTCTAGATACCATTTAGTCGAGGGTTCAAGCCCTTTTTGAGGCAAAATGATAGACACTTTTTTTCATTCAAAACCACTTAATAATTTTTTAAGTTAAATTATTAATTAATTTAACTTAAAAAATTATTTACTATCAACTAAAAAATTTTTTAAATTTATTTAAATTTGTAAAAAGTTTTAAATAAAAATTAATGGCATTGCCTTTAAAGTATCTTTGAAACATAAGATTTATGTTTGTTCGAAAAAATCGTAATGATAATTGTTATTTGAAAAAATATGGCAAACGTTAAATTTAATTAATATTAATATTTGTATATTAAAAATTATTTACTTATTTTGGACTTTAATAAATGTCTGCAGAAAATTTTTATTAATTTTATGAAAAAATTTTAACAAAAAATTCTAATACCAGAAGATATCTTTGAATAAAATATGACTTAATGTATTGCAGATAAGGTTGAAGTACAAGTCTAAAGAGTAATGATAATAAAACAAAATAGGTTTATAATTGACAGGATTAAAGAATTTTTGTAAAATTTAATTTTACAAATACCATTTGGATATTTGAGGTCATAGAATACGCACACATGTATAAAATAATTTTTCATATTTATATTTAATGCGTATTATACCATATTCACAGTAAAAAAGGAATTATAATAGTATTTCAGAGAAAACATAAATTTAATTAATATAAATGAGAAAAGTTAGTTTAATGAAATAAATTGGATATGATAAAAGGAATCCAAGCAATGATAAAATAAATACTATGATAAAGTTTTTAATTTTATCAAAATTTTTAAAACGAGAACCCTTGGACAACGCAAAATTAAGAACAAAATTAAAGATTCTTTTTTTGAGAAAATTAAAGAATTAAAAAGTAGATTTTTTACATTGTAATTACTATTTTTGCACAAATATAAATTAATAAATTCCAATTTTCTAGTATGCAATATTTAAAAAAAATTTTTTAATCGTTAAACAATTATTTTTTTTGTAGAAGCTGGGGTCAAGTGATATATGATTAACTTAGTGCCTAAAACTTAGGTCTACGATGGTCACGATATTTTTTATCTAATTATACAGTAAGTGCAGAAAACTCTGCCCTTTAAAGATTAAAATATTTTTAAAAAAAATGGTTCAGTGACTTCTCAAACTACCTTGTGCATAAAATAAATATAATACATGTACTCTTGACAATAGGATAATTCTATTTATTTTTTTTAAAGAAGAATCCCTACCTACTGTTTTAACATTGGACAATTTTATGAAATATTGTCTTTATGAAAAAAAAACAGTAAAACAAAATTCATTTATTTTAAAATTAGTCTAAATAATAAAGCAATAAATCTAAAAAAAAAGTAGATAAATAAAAAACAAGTTTGTTAAAATATAAAACAAAGAGCTTTAATTCTAACAAGCTATACATTTCTTTCTAACGGAAATATAATAACATAAATTATGCAGTATGCATACAGTAGCAAAATATTATTTATGCAAATAAAAAGTCATTTCGCAAAAGTTAATTACTTCGTTTTTTTGCAGATAATACATAATGCAACTATCCAAAAACTGAAAATTTATCATTTGAGTTGTAATAATAAGATACTGTAAATTGGAATAAAGTTGCGAATACCTTTAAAGGGTTGCAATAAAAAATGCAATTCTTTGCACTCTTAGTACATTTTAAAAATTGCGAGAAAAATATTTTCACAAATTTTGGTATTAGATCCGAGAAATCTAGTAATAACGATTTTTAAAAAAATTTTGTATTACGACCAAAATAAAAAAAAATAATGAAGTTCCTTAATTTTTTAGATGCCGGCAAAAATTTCGAAACGAAAATTTTTACAAAGAAGGTTGTGTAAAATATGCCGATTTTTTCTCGAAAGCGACACATTTTATTTGTGTATAAAATAACTAACAAGGGGGAACATTTGAGATGCCAAATTATAAACTAAAATTATAGATGACATTAATATGTTGAAAAAACACCCCCGATATCTTCCGTTTATCCCAACGCGCCTTCTGGGTAAAATCCCTACCCCTTATATCACAAAAAAGCGATAAAATATATTTTAAATATAAATTATTATAGAGCGAAGCTCTACCTTAATGGATGCAAAAATCGACGCCTTGTGGGCACGATATCTCAACAACGATCCATCGGATTACTTTGATTTTTTAAAAATGGGCTTCTTTTATCGAGTTGATGGAACCTATAGTTTTTGGGCCCAATCCAGTATTTTTAAAAGTATGTTTATTCTTGTATTTTCGCTTCACAGAGGTGAATAACCTTATAAATTTCAACTGCGCAATAAATTTCATAGCTTTTGTATAAACTTTGCATCGATGAAATATCATAGAAATGCAAAATAACAGAAGATACTTATATTTTTAGGCACGATCACCCTATGGATGCAATACATAGATGAAATCGTGCCTTATAAGTTTGTCAGGTCAAAAAACAGTAAAGTTTCTAAATTGTCCAATTCGTGTAGAAATTTGATCCTCAGGTCATTCTGAAGCCTGTACATGCTTTTATTGCCTTGATGTGTGTAGGGATATGAGCAATTATTTTAAAAGTGATACTTAATTTGAGCCTGGAATCGTAAATTTTTTTTTTGAGGGCACATCGATATGACCCGTGTTTTCAGATAGTTTGAACCTTCAGAAAACCAAAAAAAATCGTGAACAAGAAATCGGCGATAGGTGCCAAAAAGATTTTTTCACTTTTATGTCAAAAAACGTGTTTTTCGTATCTGAGCTACGCTAAATTTTTAAAATAACTTTTTAAGTAAAAAAAACTTTTTTAAAATAGATAAAAAAATCTGATTGCCAGGCAAAAACCACTCCAGAAGAAAAAAAAACTTATCTTTTTACGATGAAATTTAGCCAAGTTATCGTCAATTTAAGATTTTGCTCAAATTCGTCTTAAAAAAGATTGAAATTTTATTGAAAAAAGCCTGTTTCTGAACCTTAAACATGCATTACTCGCTTGATTTTCATCGTAAAATAATAATTTTTTTTTTTAAATCGATTAATTTTTTCCTGGCAATTCATTTCTCTAAGAAAAAAATTATTTTTATTGACAAAATTTTAATTTTTAGATCAAAAACTGTGTTAAGTAAATCTTGCTACTTACAGTTTTCAAAGGCTTTTGACCTAAAAATTGAAATTTGGTCAATAAAAATGATTTTTTTCTTAAAGAAATGAATTGTCAGGAAAAAATTAATCAATTTTAAAAAAAAATTATTATTTTACGATGAAAATCAAGCGAGTAATGCATGTTTAAAGTTCAGAAACAGGCTTTTTTCAATAAAATCTCAATATTTTTTAAGACGAATTTGAGCAAAATCTTAAATTGACGATAACTTGGCTAAATTTCATCGTAAAAAGATAAGTTTTTTTTTCTTCTGGAGTGGTTTTTCCCTGGCAATCAGATTTTTTTATCTATTTTAAAAAAGTTTTTTTACCTAAAAAGTTATTTTAAAAATTTAGCGTAGCTCAGATACGAAAAACACGTTTTTTGACATAAAAGTGAAAAAATCTTTTTGGCACCTATCGCCGATTTCTTGTTTTTCGGTTTTCTGAAGGTTCAAACTATCTGAAAACACGGGTCATATCGATGTGCCCTCAAAAAAAAAATTTACGATTCCAGGCTCAAATTAAGTATCACTTTTAAAATAATTGCTCATATATGTTCAAGAAAAGAATCCTTAATTTCTCAGAACCTACTCGAAAAATCAAAAATCCCTTAGACCAAATTTTTTGAAATCAGATCTAGTAACAGAGTTTTAAAATTCAAGTGATTTCTTCAACTCCTTGCAGAGAAATGTCCTAAAAACTGATTTCAGGTATCAAAAAAAAATTATGAAAAAATGATAAAAATGGTGAAAAGTGAATTGATTTTGAATTTAATACATCCAAAATATGGTTAATAACCTACAATAACTAAATTCATTAAAATTTATTTTTTAGGCACGATTACCCTATGTATGCAATACATAGATGATTAGGCACTATAACCTTATGTATGCAATACATAAATGAAATCGTGCCTTAAAAGTTCATTAGGTTAAAAAACAAAAAAGTTTTTATAGTGGAGAAGCCAGCGTATCATTCCGTATGCACGAAATCCGAAACACGATCACATGTTTATTGAGTATTTTCTCTTTATTAACGTTGATGGAATCCACACTCTCATAAATTGAATATTCTCACACACCAAGGCAATATAAGCATTTAGAGGCATCGGAATGACCTGGAGACCAAATTCCTTCATAAATTAGACAATTTAATAGTCGAGAAGCCAGCGTATCATTCCGTATGCACGAAATCCGATCGCGTGTTGAAGTGATAGACACCAAGTAGATTATAGTTTTTTGACCCGCTAATTCCGAATCTGCAGTTATTTTTTGTCTAAAACTGGTGCGTTTGCCGCTAGAGGGCGTTTAGGAAGGGGGGGGGTAAAAACGCTATTTTTCGCAAATATCTCGGAAGCTACGTGTCCTAAGATACTTAAACCCAAGAAACATATAATTTTTTGACCCGCTGATTCCGAATCTTCAGTTATTTTTTGTCTAAAACTGGTGCGTTTGCCGCTAGAGGGCGTTTAGGAAGGGGGGGGGTAAAAACGCTATTTTTCGCAAATATTTTGGAAGCTATGCGTCCTAAGATACTTAATCCCAAGAAATATATAGTTTTTTGACCCGCTGATTCAGAATCTGCAGTTATTTTTTCTCTTAAACTGGTGCGTTTGCCGCTAGAGGGCGTTTTTTTTATAGGGGTAAGGAATTTCAATTACAATTTATTTTAATAATTATGAAAAAAAATCTTTTTTACGGAATCTTTAAACAGTCTATATTTAATTTAAATTGCTTCAAAATTTTAATTTATAAATTTAAAAACAAACTTTAGAAATTTATACCATTTACTTTTATCAAATAATTTTTTAATGAATTTTATTAAAGTACATTAATACTTAATTAGTATTTTTACAAGTTTTTTCTTTTTTACATTGGCAAAATAATATACATGATATGCTATATGATCTGCAAAGGCAATTTTTGGTAGCACATTTCTTGCATGTGCAATTAGGAACTAAATCATTTATAGAAGGGAAAATGAAATCATTTTTTTTTGGTACAAATTGATCGTCTATCTGAACGTAACCAAACCAAAGTGGATCAAGTGACAAAGCATTCTGCTTAATATATCTATTTTATTTCAAATCAGCGGTTCTAAAAACTATAAATTACTTGGTTTTAAAGTATCAAAAGTAAATAGCTTCCAAAATATTTGCGAAAATAGCGTTTTTACCCCCCTAAACGCCCTCTAGCGGCAAACGCACCAGTTTTAGATAAAAAATAACTGCAGATTCTGAATCAGCGGGTCAAAAAATTATATGTTTCTTGGGTTTAAGTATCTTAGGATACGTAGCTTCCGAGATATTTGCGAAAAATAGCGTTTTTACCCTACTAAACGCCCTCTAGTGGCAAACGCACCAGTTTTAGATAAAAAATAACTGCAGATTCTGAATCAGCGGGTCAAAAAACTATATGTTTCTTGGGTTTAAGTATCTTAGGACGCGTAGCTTCCGAGATATTGTCTAATAAATTGTCTAATTTATGAAGGAATTTGGTCTCCAGGTCATTCCGATGCCTCTAAATGCTTATATTGCCTTGGTGTGTGAGAATATTCAATTTATGAGAGTGTGGATTCCATCAACGTTAATAAAGAGAAAATACTCAATAAACATGTGATCGTGCCTAAAATAAAAAAGCCTTAGCTTTTTTATAATTCTTTGCGATTTTGAATTTTATTGAATTAAACATTTAACGCCCTGGAGCCTATCTACGAGTTCTAAATTAATTTTAAAACCAAAATTTATTTTTCTAAAAATTTATCCATATGTTAAAAAGTCTCTATTATCAGAATTTTAATTCAAACTTACTATAAAATTAATCGACACGTAAAATTTTAAATATTAATATTAGATATATTTTTTTGGACTAAACCTAGTTCTTAAATAGCGTAATTTTATTAAATAAAAAAGAGTTTAGGAACCTGGTAATGATAATGGTATGGTATAAGTGAGCGTGAGTATGACAGCTGAATTTTGGTACAGAGATATTCAAGACCTAAATACATACACTTTCGTATCCTATTTTTTTCGGCCGCGTCTTCTGGAACAAGTTATGGGTCCACTGTATTTTCCTATTTTCTAACCCTAAATTCGGATTAAGCGACATACAAAACCCACAGAAGACTTTTTTTAATTCTGGTTGCCGAATTCGGAAACCGTTACACCGCATTCTGACCTGAGTATAATATTAATTTGGTAATTAAGTGAATTGAGGGGTATTAGAGTTCAGAGAAATTTTTTTTTTTTTAATAATTTAAAAAGCACGTAATAACAAAATTCCGCAAACAAAAGTTTGGTTGAAATCTTTTCAGGAAACAAATAACAAGGTTAAAAAATAAGGGGCGGATTTTTGGTGTCCTTTTTGGCCAATACTTAAAAATTCTAACTATGCTTAACATTTTTTTACGTCTTATTTAAACATTAATATTGAACTCAATCAAACCAAAACTTTTGAAATTTTAAAATTAAAAAATTACTGACTCTTTTCTTGCTTTTTTTTAACATGATCAGCTTCGCTCTACCCGTCATTGACGGTATCTAGTATAAATATATGCGTATTGAGTATGTCTTATTTTTTTATTTTCGAGATTTTTTCGCTTCTCCCATTTTTTCGGATATTTTGGTCCTAAAAACCTCCCAGCTTTAAATATTTTGGTTTTCGATTTTTAAAATCTGTGCGACCGAGTACTTGAAAAAATGGGGGGAGCCAAAAAAATTTCGAAAACAAAAAAATAAGACACTCTCTAATGCATATGTACCGATGAGAATATACCCATCCCTGGGTAGTATTTGTTTTTATTTATTTTTTTTATTTTATTAAAATAGTTTTTTAAAAAACTTTTTATTTCTTGTAAGTTTTTATATTCTTTTTGTGTATACTTTTTATCATTCAATATCATATTTATATACTATACTTTATAGCATAAAAGCATATAAACATTATAAAATATGAATTCATTTATCTATACTAAAAAGCTTTTGTCACACACACACATACGCACACACACAAATAAATGTTCGTGTTGTGCATAATTTTTCTTTTTTTTTGTATTATTTGTGTATCAAAGAGTCCTAAAAAAAAGTATGCAAGCTTAACAACAATAATATCAAAAAAAAAAGGCAAAGAAAAAAAAAATAAAGGAAATTATTTTCATATTTCCTGTTAACGGATATTCGTGTCATTTTTGTATATTATATATAGATTTCACTATGATTTCTTTCGATTAATCATTTATGCATGTTATACTATATTTATAAATACATACACGTATACTTATACATGTTAAAAAAATGAATACATGGATAAATATAAAAAAAAAAATTTATTTTTAAATTAAATTTCTAAGGAAATGCATGATTATAACTTGGTAATAGATAAAATCTAACGAGAAATTACTGATTATTAAAACTGACATTATTTAATGAAATATATAATATAATAGTATATAAAAATAAAAACAAGTTTTAAAACTATTATTAAAATTTTCTCTTATACTTTTTACTGGTACTACATTAATAAGACTAAAAGAATTACCGTTTTATACATATAATATTATTACTAGATCAATTACAAATTAAATATGTGCATATAGAAAAAATTTAATATATTTACGTTTTTGTATACAATACGTAAACTGTACCTATAGTCCTGTTAAAATTAAAATATAGTATGACTTTTATACAATCACAGGGATTGTGCAAAGTCATGAATAAAAAGCTTTTTTTTTCTATATATATATATATTAAGATAAGGTGGTATACAATGTCCGGCACTTAAAGGAAATGGCCACAAAAAAGAACCTTATTTTTTTATGTATAGAAATTTTTTTTTTATATATTATTTTCCATTATAATATTTTAGTGACCAAGCAATTCTATTGGCTTATAAAATTTCAATATTCATAAAGGTTTATTTTTACCTATATACTTATATATACAATAGCCTCTTCTTAAGAGCTTACGTGTATATGACAAGAGCATAACAAAATTTATTACAACGATGGTAATTATACTGATCCCCTATTAGAATATTGGCACAACTTATTCTATGTATGCAGCTTATTTACATGTTTATGTAAGTCCTCTTAAAGTTACCGTATCGAAATTAGAAAATCATCTGACTTTGTTTACTTTATGTACCATTTATAGTTGATATAAAACTCTTTCGATTTGCAGTATACTGTAATATTTTTAACATTATTGCATACTATGTTTATCAAAAAGTTTTCTTCGTCAAAAGGGCAATAATACTAACCTTAAATTTTAGATGATTATCATATTGCTTTCGTTGCAAAGAAAATAATTGCGAGTTGGGTCATTTTTTGCTTTCATTTTTTAAAACTAAGCTTTTTTCATCATGCTCCTTATAATTTTTCAGCCCAAACAGATTATTTTATTTCATATAAAAACTAAAACACTAATCTATGGACACAAAATTACTTTTTACCCTTTACGAGGGTTGGTACGCGAAACGCGCAGGGGGCGAAGCACCCTACTATTGTATATACTATATAGGTAAGTAAGTTTGATAAGTTCTAAGAAATCTAATTCGGTGCCATTATTTTTATAATTGATGTACTCATTAGCAATATTTTCAATTCTATTTTGATACATTAACCACTTTTTTTGGTGCTGCTTTAACCGATTTACCTAAACATAACTATGTCATTGCTATTTCTGTGACACCTTGTTCCTTTTGCAGCTGTAGTAAAAATGAATGCATATCAGGTTGGTTTTTTACTACAAGAAGGCGGAAGCGAAAGTGCCATCCCTCACTTACGTTGTTTGTCTTATGCTGACCCGTTAGGGTTGCTTCTTGCTGTTTCTATTGTTCTGGTGGTTATATTGGATTTACAGCGCGCCTTTTCCTTGAGTAGGTATGTCTATGTATACTTTTTCAAAATACTGCAAGACAGGTGCAAGCAGTGGATCTGCAGATTGAATAAGCTTTTTGAATATAGCAGAGGCATAATTTATGGTAACTAAAGCCAATGATAATAACATATGTATTTGAGTTCTTATAACATCATTGTGAACATTTTGATACTGCTCTTGCGAACCCTTTGATTGAATCTTTCTATAATTAGATTGTCCTAAATGAAAGAAACAGCAATTAAAGTCACAATTAAGAACTTCAGCGCTAGTTGTAATTGTGCCTTGCTCAAAATCAGAAATGATTCTTTCTGGTTCACAATTAGGAATATTATAATTATCTGATGCTCCTGTTATTTCATGGAGTTTTGTGGTGAATTGGTAACATTCCTTGGAACTAAGAAGGCCATACGTAAATGGCAAAGCTACTAACTTATTATGCCTTGTGACCAATCCAATAACTGTAAATAATTGAGTAAACAATGTCATGTTTACCTGTAGTCAACAATTTGAGTTAATTATTTTACAATGCGTGATTAAAAATAGAATACATACCTTAAATGTACCATCCAGGAACCATAATTTACATTCTTTCAACATTTCTAAATTATGTTTTCACATTCGGGTAACCGTGCTAAAACTGCGATAAGCCTTGCATCTCATCTCTCCTCTCATCTCATCCCATCTCATCTCTTACGATTCCAGATGGTGGACGTTCAGGATGAACTTCAGCTTCATGTTTTAAATTAAATAGAATAACTTCTGTAGCACACTCATCTGGATCTGGTGCGTGTAAGTGCTCAGGCTAATGTTGAGGGCCCTAAAATTCAAATTCATAATTTATAATTTCTAATTAAATCATAAAAAATTTTATAAAAGCAATTTAGTTACCTTTAAAAAATTGCGGCGTTCCTCCTTCTGTTGTTAAAGAAGTAATGGCACGAGCTGGACATATTCCTTCGCGCAATTTTGTACAGTCCCAGTATGATCGGCCAGATATTATCTCTCCAATGATAATATAAATAATCTTTGATAATTAATTTACTACCAATTAATTTTACGTTTTTACTCATTTTTTAGTTTTATTAAATTTATAAAATTGTATATTAATATTTAAATAATGTAAATTTATTTACTTAATTTTTTTTAATAATTTAAGTGCTAAAAATTTTTAAAACTAATTTTGAATTTTGAATTTTGCAAATAATTATTTTATTTTTAAAATAAAAATAAGGTTATTGCCAATAAAAAAAAAACAGCTAATAAAAAAAAACAATCGAAGGTTATATATTTATTTTTTTCAAATTCAAATCTCGATAATCGATCGATAATTTATTTTATAAATATTATTCGTGAAAATTGTCATTCGGGAAATTCAATTCGGGAAAATAATGTTCGGGAAATCAATTTTCGTCAAAAATGCATTCGTGAAATGAGTTGTTCGGGAAAAATGTTGTTCGTGAAATTTGATTCGGAAAAAAGAACGGTAATCTCAAAATATTAGGTACTATGAGTCCAAAATTTACAAATTAGGTATTTATATATATCCAAATATAAAAGAGTATTTTTAGTTTTTATAATGACAAAACTAAAAAAAAAAAAAAAAGAAAGCTCTTATTATACCGCAAACATTACTGGACACATTTAATAGATATTGCATTACGAAATAAAGAAAAGAATTCTGAAAGTTGTTATAATTTTATATCCCCAAATATAGAAAAGTATTTTAGGTTATAAAAGATATATTGAAATATTTATCTGAGAGATATATAATAAATTTTTTAAAAAAAGTAGATAAGTAGGTATTTTAATTCACATAACTTAGACGAGATAATTACTAAGAAACTCAGTGTATCTTTAAGTAGCTTTTATTTTATTTCTTGTATAACTTACTGCAAACCAGGTGCAAATACATTTCACACGAGCGTTCATAGTTAATTATTACATTCATAATTTGGTGCTTTTAATGCAATATATTTTATTCAGTTATAACATCTGAGATGAGAAATTTTATTGCAAAATCTCTTTTAAAAATTAAATCACATTTGATTTTAGTATCTATGGACCATATTGCTATGGACCTTAATGAATCAATAGTGAAAAAAATTTTATTTATTAAAAAAATGTACAAAAATAAGTACTATAATATTTTTTAATAAAAGCCCTAGTATCTAAACTGAAGCTATTTTTCTAATATAAATTGTTTTTTATAAAATATAGAAAAGTGTTTCTAGATTATAATATAATTAAAAATTGAAATTTATTTTAAATAATTTTTTTTTCCTTTTTATAAAAGTGAAAATGTTTATCTTATATACCCTTAAGGATTCTTTGCAAAGAAAGATATAAGTATAATAATAATAGTAAAGAATCTCTCCTCTTAGCTACCAAGGATTTTAAAAAGATCCATAGGGCTTTGCATAAGGAACTCTAAAGGCAATCATCGACACAAAGGAATTCGTTTACTGCAGATTTTTTCTATTGTAATTGCAAAGTATCTTTGATCTTTTGTTATTTTTTTTTTAAACATATAATAGTTTATTTATTTATGATTTTTAAACTTCCAAATAAATTAAAAACTCATTCATCTACAAAGATTTTTCAATTTACTTAATTTACATTAGAAGTATATACTTTTAAAGTGAAATATGACACTTCTTAGTTTGCATATTATGAGTGCATAATTTTTTTTTGATACTTATTCCAAACGGTTATTAGTCTGAGTGAAGCGTGTATTAGCATGCTTTACTCAAGCTATATACTCGTAGGATAATGACATCAGGGTGAGTTCTTTTGCGCGATACTGGCTGTATAAATGTATATAAAGTGTGTAAAGTTACATTCAAAATTTTATCAGGATATTCACTATTATTTTTTTTTTTCACAAAATGACTCGTCAAAATTTCAGTGATTTTAGTGTAACGCGTTGAATATTTGATCTATTTTACATTTTACATAATATACGGTTTTGCACATTCTCGTAATTAATGTTTATAAATAGTAAAATTTATTTTATATTTATTATGTATATTAAAATTTGAAAGAATTTAAGTATTAATTTTGACTAATTAGTCTGAATGCAGCCTGCATTAGCATACTTTACTCAAATTCTATGCCCGTTAAATAATTATATGTCAAACTAGTTCTCAGTTCGTTTTGTTATTTATTTTGAGAAGGCAGGGGCTTATTTATTTAGGTAAGATAATAGTATTTTAGAAAAAGATATTTTCTTTATATTTCCTTGTTATAAGATATTCCTTTATGATATTAGGTTATTGAAAAAAGAAAAGTATTGAAACACCATAATTCAATTTAGCTGTAATTGACCCCAAGCCTTAGGTAATAATTCTAATAGAAATTTTCTACTCTTTTTAATATTTTGCCGAAAAATCATTTATTCAAAGTATTTATAAAATTTGTGCCATTTAAATTTAAAAAAAAAAAATGATAGAAAAGTTTTTAATATTGACAGGAGTCGAGTATACCTAAGAGGGTAAGATTTTATTCTAAAATATACATTTTCTGTAACTGGAATCCAATCTTTCTTATAAAGAGCTCCAAGAAATAGGATTAGATTATTTAAAAAAAAAAAAAGCATTCAGAAACTAATTTAATCTTTGCAATAAGAAACCTTTAAGATTAGTGTTAGGTTTTTTTTTAAAGAAGATAACTTGAGACTAATATGCAACATAGTTATAAATTACCTCTATTCCTAAGGTATGGTTCTAATTGTCATTAAAAATTTTTATTTCTATGGGATTATCAAAAAATTGCGAGAAAAAGGAAATTTTTCCATTTAATTCACTAAAATTTTCAAAAGCTTTTGACAGAAAATGAAAAAAATTTTTAAGTATTGAAAAATCTTACGGTGAAAATTGACTTACTAGTTTAATTTAATTTTATAAACTAATCTTTAAGCAATAAAAAATCACAATAAAATATCAATTTATTTCAAAATTAAGTTAAATAAAAATATTTATACATATATTTTTCCATTTTTTAAAAGGTTAAGCAAATATATTTTATTGGAATAAATCTGACATTTTTTAATATTTAGGTCAAATTCACCTTTTTAGTTATTTTATTTGACATATTATCGATTTATTAAAAAATAAATGAAATAATTTTAAAACTAACTTTTTTTTAAATATTTTATCATGAATTTAATAAATCAGAAATCATTGTAAATTTTTGTTTTAACTTTTCTTTTTTAGTTCATTAACTTAAATAAAAGAACAAGAAAATAAGATAATTATTTGAAATTATTGATAATTATTGAACGCAATTGGAACTAAAAATTATTTTACTGGTTTAAAATTAATTAATTAAAATGAAAATGAAAAAAAAAATAGTTTGTTATATATGTTTCACAAAAAATTATTTTTTAAACTATTTATACTATAAATTTATAAAATATTTTAAAAAAATATAATAATAAATGTATATGGGCATATCCATTACTTTTCATACAAAAGTGTGCGCACCCATGACTCCGATCGGGCTCAAATTTTCAGGGCTGATTTGAAGTAACAAAAAACTCAGCCAACCAAAATTTCAACCATTTTGCAGGACGGGTTGCCGACATACAAGCTCTAAAAAGTCCAAAAATAGCTGTTTTTATCCAACTTTCAAAAATTTACTGGGCTTCAAGGATTAGTCCAAAAAACATCCGGCTAGTCTCATTTTTTTCCTTGAACTTTCAACTTTTGCCAAAACAATTTTCAAAAAGTTTCAAGGAGTTGATTTTTACTGGCATTGATTAACGTAAGATTCATTTTATCGAAAAATGCTGTTTCTTGAACTTAAATTGTGACTCAGCATCATTAGCTTAAGTTGGTTTCATTAAAAGCGTATAGTAAAGACCTTTCAAATGAGACCTTTAACGTTAAAAAAGCTCATTAGGGACCGGAGATATAAGCAATTGAAAGTTTGCTGTTTCCGAAAATATCGATTTTTTAACAACTTTAATCGTCTGCAAAGTTTTTCCCTGAGCACTTTAAGGGCTGAAAATTTCAGGAAAGCTTCTTTTGATATTAAAAAAAATTCCCTAAAAATTTGGGCGATGGTATTGGCTTCTGTTCGTAGATATAAGACTCTGAAAATGTGTAATAATTGGACCAATATTGGCCAATAAGTGGTTAAGGGGTCAGCCAAAAAATTTTTTTTCTTCAATATTCGAATAGCCAGGGAAAAATGAGCTCATTTAAAAAAAAAATTTTTATTTTTGACCGACAAATAAAGTTATCATTTTAAGATTTTTTAAAAAATTTTCCAAAAATCCCAGTTTTAGGGTTATTATACAGTATTCTAATTTTAAATAACAATAACTCGCTTATTTTTTGGTCAAAAATAAAAATTTTTTTTTTTAAATCGTCGAATTTTTTCCTGGCTATTTGAATATTTACAGCAAAGAAACTTTTTATAAGCAGAAATTATTTTTTTTTGGCAAATTACTTTAGAACTTAATTTATTTTGTCAATGTATTAGGGTAGTTTTTGGCTCAAAAAAATAATTATGGGTGCGCATACTTTTGTATGAAAAGTAATGGATATGCCCATATACTTAAAAATAAACTATTCATAAAATTATATTAAAATGAATATCGTTTGAATTTTACGATATTATCCAAGCAAATATTTTTTATAAATTTAAATAATATTTTTAATAACGTTGAAATATGCTACCAGCGGCGGATCCAGAAATTTTCTGAGGGAGGGGCGATATCAGTAAAAATTTGCGAGTTTTTATTAATTTGTTTTAAAATTATACTAAGTTTAATTTAAAAAAAACATTAAAAAATTATTCCCGTAAACTCTATTTTAATTACAAATCATTGTTCAAGTTTTAATATTTATCTGGTACGTTAAAATTTTGTTTTCTAGTCATTTGTTTTCTTGGATTTTGTATTTAGGTCAAAAATAATTTTAGAAAACACAGAAGGTATCATTTACAGTAACAAGTTATTAGAGAATGAATCTAATACTTTTTACTCTATTTGTAACTCAAATCTTTCGTAAGAACTTTATATCCAGTAAAATTAGATCCAAGAATAAAAATTTTTTCAAATCTTGTCAGATTTTATCTGCCTTGAATTACTTTTAAATTTATTTAAAATTATTTTTGATACGTTGCTTTTTCTATTATTTTAAAATCATTTTTAGGGTACAGATACGTCAAGACTTGATCAATATTCAAGATATAATCTTTTCCAGAAACTTACGGAAGAAAATTTATAAGCGGTTTGTGTAACTACACAACTAACGAGCATGATACATGTTCACTTATAACATTGATAATAAAGTATCTATTGCATTCATAATATCAATATTTATATCCAAATATTTGTATTTAAATTTTTATTTTAGAAATCATGTTGCTTACATATCAAAGTAAACAAAATTAACTAAATTTTCTAATTATTATTGTTTTTTCAATAATATTAATTTATTTTTTATTCATTTTTACAATAAATTCTTTAAAAATTCTGCACCAATGGTCCCTAGGAACTTCTGCACCAAAGGTCCTTAGGTACTTCTGCAACAAAAGTCCTTAAATCGAAAATAATCTTAGTTAATTTTTAACCCCCCCCCCCCCTTCCGAGCCAGACTTTTTCAGATACCCCATCGAATGAACATGTTCTATGTTAAGAATATGTTAAGAACCAATATTGTTTAGTTAAATAAAAAATAACAAGGGTTTCAGAATAGAATCATTGTAGAACACTTTTCCTGATGAATTCAGCAGAAGAAATTTGGCCTCTCTTAGTGACAGATTGTTTTCTCTCGGTTAATTAGTTTGAAAATCAGTTAACTGCGTCTTTAGAGACATTCAAAATGGTTGGGGTACAGTTTTCCAAATTCATTTTTCCGATGAAATTTTTTTCCAATGCCTAAATAATTTTTTACCAAAAGTTCTTTTATCCCAAAAATAATAGTTTTTAAAAATTCTTATTATTCAGGTTGTGTCAATTTTCTCATTTATGATGCTTCTGATGACGAGAAAGATCATTTTTGCAATAGCGGAAAATTTTTAGAAGCCGTCATTGGTTTGTGGACAAACAAAATTTTATGACAGTGCTAGTAATTTTTAATCAAGTATTTGGAATTATTGGAGCAATTTTGGAAACATAATTTTTGATCTTTGTGCATTGTGTTGCGGCTGTGCTTGCAGTTGCAACTCCCTTTTACGGCGTTTGTAGATCGAGCCTAAGTACCTATGGTTATCGTAAGCATATAAGCAGAGGAGCTTACGCCTGTTTCTGTGGTACAGGTAGCTAAGATGCTTAGCTTTTTTTTTAGGTTCATTGGTTAATCACGGTTTGTTATTAATGGGATAATTTTTGACAGCTGTAATTGCGCCAAGTATTAAGGTGATGTTGCTTGTAGATCTGATCAATATCTCTTATTTTAAAGTCAAATTACTATTTAAATTTTGGAAAAGTCCTTAATTGTATTGATTCTTCAGGGTTTATATTATCGATGTTTCAAAAAGAAATTTTTACCTTAAAAAGTTTTTAGGATGAAGATATCTAACGTAGCAAAATTAAAGGAAAGGCTGTTGATGAAAAGTTTTTCCAAAGGAAAGAATTTGGTAGTTTTTGAGAATAAGTAAGACTAGTAAGAGATTGACAGAGGGTCTGTGTGAGATTTATCATAGAGTTCTAGGTAGAATCTACTGCCAAAGTTGAAATCATATGAATCTGCAATTTTTGAAAAAAATATATTCAAGAAAAAATTGTAATAATTTTATTTATTTAATTACCCGCAACCATATTTTTAAAAATTATTAATTTTTCCGTATGCTTTAAAATTTTTAAATTGATTTAAGACCAAATTCCCTTCAGGCTTTGTAATACAAATCAGCTTTTTACATGAATAAATCTACGCGGTTAGTAGAATCGAATGCCTCGAAGGTTTCTTACAGAACGCGATAAAAATTTTTAGTCTTAATTAAAAAACCTAAATTAATATTCTCAACTTTGCTTTTAAGTATTACCGAACATCGTTAGACCGGTTTTAGTAAAGGATAAACGGCATTTAATTACATGTGCAAATCTTTTATTTTATTATTCTTTTTGATTTGCTTATAAATTAAGATTTATTACATTTAAAAAAAGAATTTAATTTTGTAAATATAATTTAAAAAAAAAAATTATTTCAGAATATTTTTTTAAAAACTTCCTTATACGTTTTATTGCGTTATAAAATTTGTATAATTTCTTATAAACTCAATATGAAAAAATAAAATACATCATAAAAATACTTATATGCATGAATAAGTAAAATAGCCAATATATAAGTAGTATACAGGAGTTTATCGAGTAATCATGACTATAATTTACATTCTTCACTATCCAGTTCTTCAAGTTCTGTTTTTCCAGTAAAATGCTATATAGTTTGAGTAAGGGTGTTGATCGCTATCAATTGCACACGCCGCGAACTGTCAAGTTTACTGCACTTATATATTATATTCTAGAAAACCTTTAGGAATAAGCATTTAAACTTACACAAATGCAAATACACCCATACACTCACACTAATATGAAAACCGGACTGCCGTCGTGTGCCAGCCTCCACCTTTCTATATTTAAAGATACGAATAATATAAAAAGGATGTAAAGGAGTATTTGTGCTCGTGAGAAACCCGCTTTTCGCTTGGATTACGCACTTAAACATTTCTGCATGTATGTGTGCATTGCATGTAAAGACAAAGATTCAGGTGTAATACACAAGTGGACGTTGAGCACCTGCTCGCCTCGAGGTTAACGCATACATAAACAAATACACACACTAAATATATTAAGCTCATATATATTCTCGTATTCATCTTTTCTTTGTCGTGATCTGATTACCTCCAAAGAGTTTCATGTACATAGTTGCCGGATATTATAAAACCTTTTGAGTGTAGTGCATATTTTGATTACTTTTTGCGCACAGATATATATGCATTAGCCTGTCAGTTATTTTAAAAAGATGTTTAAATTTTGTACCATCAGGTGAAATTAGGTGCCATTTACCAAAAAAGTAAGATTTCAAAACTATTGCTCATTTAATGACTATAAAGTTATGTCAGCAAATGCATGAAAATAACATTGTAACATATGAAACGGAAAATTCACATAAGAGTCAATTTGTTTGGAAAGGTTAAATGAACTGTAATTCTGGAAATCTTATTTGATTCGTAAATAGTTACCTATTTTTTTCATTAACCAAAACTACACAAATTTTTAAATTATCTGCCAGGCTAATATATATACATAACATGAATATGAGTTTAAAAATTGTACAAGAGGTTTATGGATTTACTTGCACCATAATAAAGAATAGCCCCTGGATAATTTCAGGATATTGAAATGTCCGGTATACTTCATCGGCTTTATAACGTTATATTCTTGTATTCTATAAAGATTTATATAAATGCATATCAAAATAAGAGAATAACTATACATGTTATTATAACTTTAATTATACTTGAAATTTATTATTCTTAAGACTAAATTTTATTTTTAAACTAAACATTAAAAAATTAATTATATAAGTTTTATAATATCAATAATTTTTAAAAATAATTAATTTTTAGACAAATTTTTTTTTAAACAAAATTTTTAAGTGATGATAAATTTTAAATTAATCTCATCCAAATAAGTACAAAAAATACGTGGGTCTAGCTTAAATAAAGTGTGTGTAATATAAATAAATTTTGTAGTACAATTGAAAAAAAAAAAATTTTGAAACTGATCATCAATCATACGGTTAAAATGACGCAAATTATTAATTAATCAATTAATATGCCCGTACCCACAGGGAGCGGGACCAAGGGGTCCATTCCACACCCAACCTAAATGAAAATTTTTAGTAAAAGTGCAATCTTCTTTGCCATAATCTTAAAAATTTTAAATTGTTTATTAATAGTACATTTTTAACCAAGGGAGCAAAAAAAAAGAATGGTCCAGATCGCACTTTAATTAGCATCCGAGGCGAAGCCAAGGATGGTAAACTGCGATCTGGGGTATTCTTTTTTTGCTCCCATGGACAAAACGAAATTTTTATTCTATATTATAATAAATAATATTTTATTATAAATTGAAAAAAATTAGCTTATTGATTAATAAAAGAACTGAAACTTTGAATTTATATTTAATTAATACAGACACGTATCCAGAAATGTTTTCCGGGAGGCAGGGGATCAGAACTAAATTATAATATTAATTATGGTTTTAATTTCTTATTTTAAATTGTTTAAAAGCAATATTTATTTCTTACCAATACACTCGAAATAAAAGTCATTTTTTACATTCCTTACATTAATAAATTAATTAAATTTTTATAAATAATCAAATTAATAATTTAAAACTGTCTTTTTTATTAAAATTTTAGTTTAAAAACAAGTTAAATTAATTATGAATTGTGTGAAACAATGTCACTAAAACCATTTAATGTAGAAAACTTTTAATAAGTATAATTATAAATGAAAGACACTTAACTGTTGTTATTAGGAAAATCAAAATTTTATTGTTACACGCAAAACCAAAAAACGTTTCGTATATTTAAATGCATGAAATAGAGAAAGAGAGCTAAAATGCACGTTTATTATAAAATATATAACACGCCTAGGGTAATTCTGTGTATATGGACGGCTATTATGAATCGCTTTACTTTTAGTATAAAGCTTTTGAATTAAATGGCGATTGAGGTATGCTCCCTACGAGTATTATATATTGTGATGGGTGTTTTCATGGATAAATGAGAAGTTAAATAAATTTTACGCAATCTTTTATACGAAATTAACTTCTTTTTTTTTTCTTCAACTTATTCTTTGGTATTTTTTTCAAAGTTTACTTATATATGCCTCTGTTATTATAATTTTATAGCAGTTGTAATTTAAATAATAATGGTAACTACAAGATTACTTATAAATATGCCTTACTCTTTTTTTTTTAAGTAATCATACTATATCAATATTACATTAAAATAATAATTTTAAAATGGATTTTAAAAAAATATGACATATTTAATCATAAAATTATATAAGCTTGAAATTTTATGTATTACTACAAAGAGAAAAAAAAATTATAATAATTTTTTACGGCATTGAAAATTTTAACTTAATACAGTATGAATTAAATTTAGCTAAAGGGTTTTTTTTAATGAATATAATGTATGTATTATATTTTTTGTTTAAAAAAATGTATGCCAGAAAAAAAATTTCTTAATCCATTTTATATTCGATTATAATTTTATGCAATGTTTAATATATTTTGAATTATAAATTTTATGCACAAAAAAATTGTTTTTATAAGTAATTTTAATCAACCTTGAATTTGAAAATGAATGGTAAAAAGAAAATTTAAGTACTCAAGACCTTACAAAATAATGCAACCCTAAAATTTAAAATCGGCGGATTTAAACTGGAGATATTTTGATTTTAGTGGTGGCTGTTTTTGAAAAATGCGTTTTTTTGACATTTTCCAGCTTTTGTCGTGTTTTTGAATAGCGTAATTTTGAAAATGGGCCAAATCAGGCTTTTATTGGACCTTTAAACGGCCATATTTCGGCCTCATGAGGTGCTAGAGGGCTAAAATTTTGGTTGAGTGACTTTTTAATTACCCTAAACTATACCCTAAAATTTGAGCTCAATCGGTGACATGAGTGCGCCCTAATGTGTACGAAAAGTATTGGAACTACCCATAAATAAATAAGTAATTTAATAAAAAATTAAATAAATACAAATAAATTAGCCTACCAGCTACAGTTGATTAATGGGTCGCGTGTAAGGACAGGGCTGATTGTTTATTATCTCACCCTTGCCCATATACGGATTACCGCAACACGTCTTAATATTAGCCTATACTTTGGACACCAGGTTTTTTACTGCGGAGTACCTACTCTACGTACTGGCTAATTTAGAACCATATGTCTTCATTTTTGAGCATTAGACCAATCACATTATCAGCTGTGAATAGTCCGATATTTGTTTCGAGTTCAAACTTTTTAACGGTCCATATGTCGCATTCGAAGAATGTCTGTTCCCCCGTATCCTCTTTGCCAGGGCAGTATACACATCCTGTGCTGTCCATTTTCTTGATTAGAAAGAGATAAGAGCAAAAAAGCCCATTTCCGTTTAAGAATTGGGTAAAATAATAATTTATATCCCTATTCTATCTAGTTAACCAGGGTAATATCTCTACCTATCAACCTCTTGGTAGTTGGTTCAGCAGTCCTGTCATTGGTTTAGGATGCTCTGGCGCAAGAAAGCCTTCACGCGATTAATTCCTTCCCTCTATTTGTTCATATAGATACACTGTCTTTCAAGAGCCAAGCTTTCGAGATCTATCGGAATCACCCCGGTGATGACTAGGGCTGCCTCAAACGACACTGTGCGATAGGCACAGGAGATTCGCAGGGCTCCTTGCCTCAACTTTCATGCGTAGATGACTTTCCTTATATAATCGGCCCACACTTCAACGTCATAGAGAAGTATAGAGTAAATGATCAACATAAGAAGCCTGCGCTTACTAATATTAGGTCCGCTAAAGTTTCTCATCAACCTGCTTAACGCAGCAGTTAGCCTGGCCTTTAGCCTTTTCAGTGCGTGTTTAAAATGAGCTTCATGAAAGTGAGCTTCGTATCCAACTGCACGTCCAAGTACTTTAGGCGATCCTTCGTTTCTACCCAATTCTCCATAATGCATATTGGGATGAAGGTCTCAATATGTTTATGGGTAAACAGGTTGATCTCTGTTTTTGCCGCCGCTAGCTTTAAGCTATGATCCTCCATCTAATATGATTCTTGTAATTGATTCGTTGGTTCCTTGCATTTTTTGATTCAGTTTTTCCTCGACAATTTTACTCCCCTCAACCTTGTTTCTTGCGCAGTTTCATGAATGATTATCCGATCGCTCAGGTACCTAGTAATGATTTTTTGCAAGTATTTTAGCAACAGGAAATTCCTTAGCCCCTCTACGAAACGCTCGTTGCACAAAGCGATCTCGCATGCATTCTTGGTCCTTCTAACAGCAAGTTCCAGATTTTTCTTTGCCTGTTTATCTTTAAAGATGAGCTCAGCAGCGTCCATTCTGTTATTTGCTCCTTTTCATTAGGAGTTAAGTTCGCTAATAAACTATTCCATAACTATTTGGTGTCCCAAAGAATAAGATCTCACTTTGTAATTTAATATACAAAATAGTTTTTGTGATTTTTTTAATATTAAATATGCATAGAAAAGTAACTAGAAACACTATTCTTAATTTTACAAGTACTTTTTTTTGAAAATTTATTATAGATATTTATTTTTACATTATTTGCTAAAAGAGTAGTTTTTTATCTAATTAATTTTGAATAATTTAAATACTTATATTATATTATATAACTAGTAAAATAAAAATAAACTTTTAATTATAGATCTTTTTTTTCTGGATGTTCAAGTCTGCAGTTTTATTTAAAAAGTCTACCCAGTTTTAAAAATAACAGAATTAATATACTTTTGATATTTTTAATTAATTAAATTAAAACAATTTTTATTTTAATTTTTTTATTGATCCTTCTTTTTACAACTTTATTTTTAATATAATATTATAATTAGACGACTAGTTTCAGAAATTCCTGTCATCAGGTCTGTATTATTTAAAACATTTGAATATATTTTTTAACTTTAAAATTATGTCCAATTAGACTTACATTTGTCTTACAATTAACTGAAGCTATTTTGAATATTTATATTTTGTCTATGAAGATTTTTATTATTTCTATGTTAAGTATTTGAAATCACATCTGTTATACATAAACATGTAATTACATGGTAGGAGGAAGTTTATTAATTCATAAATATGTTTTTTACTGCCTAGAATTTAATTTTTATATCATTTTTTTTTTTTAATCATTTTTATTTTCTATTATTATTATTATTATTATTATTATTATTATTATTATTTTTTTTTTGTCAAGGGAATCTTGTGAATCTTGCATCAGCCATGGAGTGTTTGCGGGCCTTAAAGACCCGCAAATTTCCATGACCGCCCAGTTGCACAAAGTGTACAACTGGGAGACCACTGGCAAACGCGGTCACCAGCTACGCCCCAGATTCTTACTAGATAAACACACTATAAACCCCCCTGCGCTTGTTTGCCCCAAACCGGAACTCCCTTTTCAGGTATAACTTCAGTTTGGGACGCGCAGCCTAGGCAACTGGCAGCTGCCTTCCCCAAGCCTAGTGACAGGAGAGCGATCTACGATAGAAAGCACTCCTCCTTTTTTTCAACAAGGTGGCCCTTACGTACTCTGCTACTTTGTTCCAATTTTCGGGACTCTGTAGCATTTCCGGGACCACCGTCTCCGGCCTCCAAATCGGGAAGGGCGGGCATCCTTCCATGTAGCGCTCACATTCGAAGAATGTGTGCTCCACTGTATCCTTCTCGCCTGGGCAGTGCAAGCACTCCTCTGTTGCCACCTTATGCCAATGTTTCAACATTGCACGGAAGTACCTGTGTCCAGTTAAAAATTGGGTGAGGTAAAAATCCACCTCCCCATGTTATCGTCCAGTCCATGCCTGCAGATCTGAAATCAGTGTGCGCGTCCATCGGGCATTTTCCTCTTCGTCTTTTTCCCATCGTTTCTACCATTCTTCCATAGAGCTGGAGCGGGCGCGAGTGGATGCCACTTCATTATTATTAGTATTATTATTATTATTATTATTTGGACCAGGCGCCTCATAAAAGAAGTCGTGCCATGGCTTGATAGAGAACACGGGGAAGTGAATTAATTCCTGACCCAGTTTCTCAGTGGACACGGGCTTTTCCAGTTCTACCTCTTTAGGATGGGTAAGACTGGAAGCCCAAAATGTGTGTTCTGTCCCGGCGAACGCGATAATGCGTATCATACATTTTTCAAATGCGATCGCTGGGTGACCAAAAAGTTGGCGCTTGAAACAATAATAGGCGAAGTCACGCCTGACAATATTGTTGGAAAAATGATTGAAAGCGAGGATTTGTGGACCACTACGACGAAGTATGTGGAAGAAATTCTGCGAGAAAAAAAGCTACTGACGAAACCCTAACTAGGAGCTGGGTGTAGGAGCAGCCGTCTATAGGTGGCTTCTGCACGCGGCATCAAAGGGGGTACAATGGAAGACGCACAAGGATATTTATTTATTTATTTATTTATTTATTCATAGATTATAGATTATTTATCTATTTATTTATTTATTTATTTATATAGATTAGTATATTTATCTAGTTAATGACACGGTGAGCTGACAAGAAGGAGAAAGCAGGGATCTCCAGGATGTAAGGATTATAAAAGAAAGGATCTTCAACCAAAGAAGATACATGGCCTCAAATCAACCCGATGTAATGTGATAAACGGTTCCGTGCTGACTTGTATAAGGTATGATGAGGGGTGAGTTTAGTCGATAAACATGGGGCAAGGCATTCTTTGTAGAGTGTCTTGCCACCATGGAGTCCGACACTGTTCAGAACACGGGTTCTGTTCGTGCGTAACGCATTGCCGTATGCAAAAAAAAAAAGATTATTATTATTATTATTATGTATTTATTTATTTTTTTATTTTTTATTATATAATATGCTGTTTTAAAATTTCCTCGAATAGTATGTTGTCTTTATATAGTAATTTATCATTTGCTGCATAATTTGACTGCATCTATTTTTGTGTGAATTCTTCCAGTGTGTCTAAAAATTTTCCTTTATTGCAAAAATATATTGGTTTTAAATTTTTATTTATATTATTTATTTTATTGTCCGTGTAGTCATGATTATTATTGAATAGGTGTATTCCGTATTTAGTATTTGTTTTTTCTAATTGTTCTTGCGAATGTATACTTTATATGGGAAATTAGTACATAACTTATTCAAAAGAAAAAACAGTGTAAATAAAATATCAAAATCTTTAATAATATAAATATTAATTTTCATTCCCTATTTAAAAAAAATAATTGGCAATACGTGAATATTTTTCTCTTCATGCATAGCCGCCGCATAGCTCCTTATACATACCCATTCCTTTTTCACCATCGCGTTTGAATTTCAAGCTCCACGTTAATATTGGATCTTCAGACAATGCCTCATCAATGGTATTTTGGAGCTTATTTAAAATTTTCACAAATTATTTTTTTGTTAAAATATGTTTTGCAGGCTCATCGCTTGGAGTTTGGGTAACTTGATTTTCGGAGTCTTCAAAGAATCTCTTCAATTTTTGTAGCACTTAATGTTTAAGTTTCGAAAGCAATGATTTCCCTTAGCTTGGATTCTTGCATATCACAAAATCCTTCGACACCAATATCATGTGTACTTGATGAAGCATCTTCTAGAATTGTTTGAACCCAATCACTTGATTTTTAATTTGCATTATTTTTAACCATGATTTTTTAGTTTTTTAATTAAAAACTCCTAATAAGCGGTAACAGTTGCCGCGTATACAAGGGGGTGTCCACTAAAACCATTACGCGAATAACGGGGGCTGACTGTATTTTTTTTATATTGAATTTATTTTATGCAATTTATTGTTTTTCAAATGCACTTTTTTTAAAGACAATTGCTCTTTTATTAATTGCGATTTACTGATGTAATAAACTCTTGCCTTTAAATCATATTCATTTGAATTTTGATTTAAACCATTAAATAAAAATATTTCTTACTATTAACATTATATTTAATTAATTTTTTTGTTGTTGCAATAATAATGTTTATAAAAACAGAATAAAAAAAAGTGTTGAAAATTATATTATTTATTATGTTGAACAATATAATGTAATGTTATAATATATGTACGTGCGGTCATTCAATAAGAAAAACATTAAGGCACTTTATTCTCGTAAAAGTCAATTTCTTACCCTATAATATTTATATATAACCCATTGAAAATTTACTTATTGAAAAAGTGCTCTGCTTACGTCTAAAGTATCAATATCAATATATGCATTCACTTTCTTGAATATATAATACATACGTATAATAACCATATTCAACTTGGCATTCGTATATATACATATACATATTCACTTATATCTACATTAACATATTATATGGAGCATTTTATGTAATTTTAGTTTCCTTAAAATTCAGATTATCTTATAAAATTTTTAATACTGATGAATTGTAAAGTAAAATATCATTTTCTGTGGGGTGTTTTGGTTGATAAAGTTCTAAAAATTTATAATTTAGGACATTTCTGATAAAAATTTTTACTGATAATTTTTAAGTTTTTTGCAAAATTATAAACAAAGTATTAGGGTAAGCTAAGTTAAATTAGGGAAATTTAGATTTTCTTAGTGGTGTCAACTTTTTTTTAAATGGTCAGATTGACATAAAATACTTCATATATATCTGATATATGTGTGTACCATTTTTTTCCGACAAGTAAATGTAATAAATTATATATAGAGCTACTTTATTCTTTGCAAACGACATTGCTTATTGTTGATTAGACTTTTGAATACATATACCTGCATTTTATCAGGATAAGGTGTTTATTAAAAAAAACTGTAAATGCAATAAAAACTCGTTACTAAAACATATTTTATTATTTATACATAGTTAAGTTTTTATTTGATAAAGCATACATGTAATCATGATTATAAAAAAAAATTTTCCATAAAATGATTATTATTATTATGGTTATAATTATATAGTTTCATTGATTTTAATATGTAAAAAGAAAATTTACTGCTATTAATGTATTTATTGTTATATTTTTTAATTATATTTCTTTTGTTTATACATAAATATATACTTTAAAGCATATATAATTTTCAATACATATTATTATTTAAATTAAAAAAAAAAATATTTTACGTATAAAATATATATTTATGTAAAAATAAAAATATGTATATGTTCAGGTCCAGATTGATTAAACCAGGCCAACATTTTTTTTTCAAAATTTTTGGCTTAATGTATTAATTTAGTTCTTGGGTTAACCTTTTCACCGGGATTTTTAAAAAATATTAATTTCGGCCAAAAATTCATTATTTCCAAATTTGTTTTTTTTGAGATTTTTAAGTTTTTGGGTGTTAAAAGGGCTTAATTATCTCATTTTAATAGTTTAATTTTTAAGGGTTTGAATTTTTCAAATTTACCGGAAATTAAGTTTGACATCGTAAAATTTACTCAAATTTTACCAGAATTTTGATTTATGAGTTAGTTTTTGAAGTTAATCAAGCCTTTTTAAAACCCTAAAAAACAAAGCTCTCTCAAAAAAAAAAAAAAAAAAAAAACAATTTTTTAGCATGAAAAATTTTTTGTCGAAATAAATTTTTTTCAAAAATTGGGTGAAAATTCAATATCTAAAATAATAAATTAAGACAAAAATTTTGAAAAAAAAATTTTCTCTGGTGTTTTAACCTGGAGATGGACATATATTTTTTGAATGTTCATTTAATAAAACATACCTAAACTAAAATAACTCAACAAGAATATAAAAATGATATTGATTGGCAAGTATAGAAGTTCCGCGAGTTATATTATTTACTAAAGTTTTATATACTACTGCTAAAAGATTTTTCATTTAACGGATCTTTTCTTTTTTTTCTTTTTATATATTTTTTTTATTATATTACTTTATATAGAACGAGTTTAATATAGATTTTTTTTTAGATCATAAATCTATTGGATCCTTTATTAGTATACTATATAGGCATATAATAAATATGAACCTTGTTTTATAAACTTATATTATTTCGTATGTACTTAATCAGTGCATTATATATAGTTTCTGATTATTATTTCTATTTATTAACTATGTACTTGTAATTATATATGTTTACGTTCATTGAATAATATAAAATTAGCTCTTCAAAGACTAAGATTTAAACTAAGTTTTATTTCACTAAAAACTCTTATACATCTTCTAATTTTTAAAATTAATTATGCAATCCGACATGGTAATTGACTCTGGCGCCACCCACTGATTTTAAACAAAAGCTTTTACAGTATGTTGACTCCATTCTTTAAAATTATTATTGTTGTTTTTTTTTAATAGTGTAAATTAATAATTAAAAATAAAAATAATGTTATCCAAAAATATTAGAAAGTGTTGTGTTCTGAATTGTAAAATCACATCTTTGAATTTTGAATAAAGAAATAATTTTTTATCGATTACCTAAATATCCAGAAGAAATTCGCAATAAGAATGGATTAGACGCCTGGGTATATCTAAAGTAACATCATGCACGTTTGTTTGTAGCCTACAATTTCAAAGAAGATGATTATTTTCCATGTAAAAATTTATTATACTTAATTTATAAATAAATAAATAAATCATATAAAATATTATTATTACGTATACGTATACGTAACCTCAAAGACGGTATTGTTCTGAATTTAAATTTTTTGGAAACTGCAATAAAAATACATATAAATAATATTTTATATGATTTATTTATTATTTTTAAATTAATTATAATAAATTTTTATATGGAAAATAATCATCTTCTTTGAAATGTAGGCTACAAACAAACGTGCATGATGTTACTTTAGATATACCCAGGTCCCAGACGTCTAATCCATTCTTTGCGAATTTGTGATTTTACAATTCTGAACACAACACTTTCTAATATTTTTGGATAAAATTATTTTCATTTTTAATTATTAATTTACACTATTAAAAAAAACAACAATAATAATTTTAAAGAATGGAGTCAACATACTGTAAAAGCTTTTGTTTAAAATCAGTAGGTGGCGCCAGAGTCAATTACCATGTCGGATTAATTTCATTTTAACAGAATATAAATAATCATTAAGAAATAAAAATTTTTTATTTCCTAGATAGTACATAAATGGTATTTCACTCGAATATATAGAGCGAGATCATCAGTAAGAAACTCAATGTATTTTTCTTATATACCAAATCTCAGCTTAAGTTGTCTTTGATTTGTTATATACTCTCCCAAATTCATTTCCCTTGCGAGAAAGTATATATATTTTGTTTTATTTTAATTCGATTTTAATTTGCTTTACGGGCATTTTTGATTAGTTATTACATTCATATTCACATCTAATGCCATGAATTTGGTGCTTTGAATGAATACTTTTTACTCAGCTATAACATTTGTTGCCATACAGTGGTCCATGTTATAAATTGATTTCAAGTATACTTTCTCGCAAGGGAAATGAATTTGGGAGAGTATATAAGAAATCAAAGACAACTCAAGCTGAGATTTGGTATATAAGAAAAATACATTGAGTTTCTTACTGATGATCCGCTCAATGTATTAGAGTGAAATACCATTTATGTACTATGAAATAAGAAATTTTTATTTCTAAATGATTATTTATATTCTTATGAATTTAGTACATGGAATCAAAATCGAATATAATTTTCTATATATTTTGTTTTATTTTCATTTTAAGGTCTTACGTACGTCCGAGGTAAAATGCAAAAAAAAGCTAAAACTTGGAGAAAGTATAGTAAATATAATTTAATTTTACACGTATTTTTTTTTTTTATAATTGACCGAATAGTTTTTGAGAAAATAAATAAATAAAAAATAAATTAACACAGGCTCTTATGGGGAATTTTAAAAAATGAAAAAAAAGCATTTAAAATACAAAACTTAGATATTTTTTTTAATGAGTTGATAAATAATGTCCTAATAAATAAAAAGAGACCTTAAAATTTACAATCGACCGTCATTTTTTATGGTTTTACTTTAAAAAATGCATAAAAAATTAACGTTTATTCTGCTATTGAGGTAGAGTCATTTATTACATTTTTTTATTTATTTATTTTTTTTTTTTTTTTTTTTCCTGGATGGGGGGAGACAAGCTCCAGAGCACCCGACTTAATTTAAAAGCCCCTAGCGCTCCACCTGTTAAAGTCCCCGTTGGTCCATCCTGGTCCCTTTAAGTATGAGCCCTGGATGTCCCGGTATTGTATTGTGTTTGTTTCCTTTAGATGGTGCTCGCGGTTAGTGTCCCAAAAGTGACAACCTGCAGATATCTTGCCTCTATAGGGAAGTCCAGACCTGGTTCCATGCAAGCATGGTCCCAGAATCACCCTTCCTTTGAGGGTTCGAATAACTGCTTAATTGCTCCCTTGTGTGTTAGTGTCACAGAAGTGACAACCTGCAGAGATCTTGCCTCTGTTGGGAAGTCCAGACCTGGTTCCATGCAAGCATGATCCCAGAGTCACCCTTCCTTCGAGGGTCCAAATAACTGCATGGTTGCTACCTTGTGTGTTAGTGTTCCGAAGATGAAAACCAGAGGTCAGAATAACCCCCTTCAGGTTCTTCCGGCGATGACCGAACTCCAGGTTCCCCAGTTAGGGGCATCGATCAGGGCGCGCACAGACCTTTAGGCATAGCCCATAGACATATGTTACCGAGATCTTACCACAGTTCGGGTATACCTGTTGCAGGTTCACCTTAGGCTTCCCCCTCAGGTGGTCTCCGCCCTCCTATGAAGTTCTCGAGGCCTAGTGACCTTATGAAGTTCACTAGGCTCTGAGGCTTCAATGGTCCAACATCTTCTGTGTTCGTTAGTGAAAATTCGAGGTACCGTCTACGACGTTCCTCTAGCGCTGGGCAAGCCCAGATCAGATGTTCGGTGGTTTCTGTCGATTCATCGCAGAATCTGCAGTTCCGAATATCGTTTATGTTCCCCCATCTGTGATGGTTCAATACGGAGTGTCCCGTTATCCAGCCCACCACAACACGAGTATAGATTCTATTCATATTCAGTAGTTCATCACGCCACTCGTAGATCGGAGAGGTACCCAGGGCCCTTTTGGACTGCCTGGCTCCCCTTGATTCCGTCCACTCCGTTGCGGTTTCCCTACCCATTAAGTCAGAGATAGCTGACACAACCTCGCACCAAGGGGTTCCGATGACGGCAGTTGGGACTATCTTAGTTCCTTTCTTGGCTAAAGAGTCAGCTTTCTCGTTGCCTGGTATGCCCACGTGAACGGGTACCCAGTAAAGCGTGATTTTGTTCCGACTACCAAGAGTGTTTAGAGAAGTTTTGCAATCGCGTACCAACTTTGAGAAAGCCGTTACCGAGTCCAGAGCGTTGAGAGCAGCCACACTGTCTGAGCATATGCTAATTCTCATTCCTCTGTCCCCTGACGAAGCATCTTCTCCGCACACATCTTTATAGCCAGTATTTCCGATTGAAACACCGAGGCTAGGGGTCCTGCAGAGCCGATGAGGGCTCTTTCTTTAGGGCCCCATGCTGCCGAACCAGTATTTCCATCCTGTTTCGACCCATCCGTATACCAGACTCTTGTATGAGCCAGATCCGGATGAGTGCCGTCTGCCCATTCATCCCTGCTGGTTATCCTAATGGAGAACCTCTTTTCAAAGGTAATCTCCCCAGTAGTTCTGTCTAGGCCATTGTTCAGTAGTTCCATACAGGGCAGTTCCGCTATCGCAACGTGCTTGCCTCTACCAGGAACCCATTCGCCCAGGGCCCGTAGTCTAGCTGCGGTTCTGGCTGCCGATTCTTTGATAACAATGTGGAACGGAGGAACACCGACAAGCACACGGAGTGCCGTCATTGACGTGTTCTTTGGCGCTCCAACCATGCTTCTAAGCATCATTGCTTGTAGGCGGTCCAGGTTTTTCCCCTCAGTGATGAGGTTAGACCTGTGCCACCATACTACCGATCCGTATGTGAGCCTAGGGATCATAACCGCGTCGTAAATACATTTTACCAATTTCGGTCTTAGACCCCATGTTACTCCCACCATACGTCTGCATAGCCAGTATCCATTAAGGAATTTGGCCGTTACATGCTCCATGTGAGCCCTCCAGTTCAGCTTATCGTCCAGCACCACGCCGAGGTACTTTACTTCCTTGGAGAAGTCAAGCGTTTTGCCGTAAAAGATAGGCCCCCTGGAGGTATCCAGGCTGCGCTTTCTCGTAAAGAGTATGCATTGGGTCTTATCAGGGTTAGCCGATAGGCTTCCAACGCCGGTACACCATTCTTCAAAGAGCTGCAAGGCCCGCTGCATTTCGTCCATAAGGACTTCCATGCATGACCCCTGAGTCAGAATTATGATGTCATCCGAATAACCAAACACCTTGATACCTGCTCTTTCGAGTGTGGTAAGGAGTTTGTTGACCGCCAGGCACCACAGTTTCGGAGATAACACTCCACCCTGCGGGCAGCCACGCGTTACTTTTCCCGACAACTTCGAGAAACCGTGCTCCGAAGCAATGTACCTGTGTTTAAGGTATTCACCCAGCCACAGTCTTATTGTTCCGTTAATTCCATGATCCCTTGCGCCGCAATCAATGGCGTCATGAGGAGTATTGCTAAATGCCCCTACAATATCAATGAGAGTGGCCATTACCGCCCCGTATGTTTCCATACCAGCTTCAATGTAGCTGACCACTCCATGTAGAGCCATTTCGGTAGATTTCCCCCTTCGATAAGCTTGTTGGCTTACTGCGAGGGGAAACGCTACCAGTTTCTCGTCCATTTTCCTGTTAACTACTTTTTCAAGTGCTTTGAGGAGAAATGACATGAGTGTGATCGGTCTATAATCCTTCGCTACAGAGTGTCCTACTTTTCCGCCTTTCGGAATGAAGGCTACTCTGGACGTTCTCCAGCTAATCGGCACGTAACCGATTGCCAGGCATGCCCTGAATAGCTTCGTAAGTGGACCCACTAAGTGATGGAGACCCTTTTGCAGCAGCACGGGATAGATGCCATCAAGTCCAGGGGACTTGTAGGGTGCAAAAGATTTTATCGCCCAGGCAACCTTATCCGCGCTGATTGTTTCGTGGGCTGTTTTCCAGTCCGCTCTGTTTTTCCTCCTTCTGCTCTCGGGAGCTTCAGGAGTTCGTTCTTGAACAAAGTCGGGAAAGTGCGTTGTCATCATGAGCCTGAGATTCTCCATGGAGTTATCGGGGAATTTTCCATCCGGCCCCTTTATCCAGCCTGAAGCCCAGGTCCCGCCATTGGACAGTACCCTGAGTAGCCTGGCGGTTCCGGGGAAGCCCTCGACTCCTCCACAGAAGTCCCTCCAACTCGACAATCTAGCTTTCCTAATTTTGTTCTTAAATGATGTTAGGCTTTTAAGATACTCCTCCCTTAAGGAGGGGTTTCTTCGCTTTTTCCACTTAAGAGTCCTAACCCTCTTTTTCTGAGCGTCAAGGTCCTTATTGAACCAGACGTCGCCTCTTTTCTGACATTTAAGCTTCAAGGGGCAGTTGGCCTCATATGAATCCATGACTGCCCTCTCGACAGCATCCAATGCGAGTTCAATTTCCTCGGGAGTCCCATACCTCCTTGGAAATTGTTTAATCGATTCCCCCAGGGAGTTCATGTACCCGTCCCAATCAGTATTTCTAGGATTCCTAGAATACTCTGGTCCGTGTCCACTACCCTCCAAAGAAAAGTGAATGTATTTGTGATCCGAGAGAGATTCCTCGTCTGAAACCCGCCAATTTTGAATGCGGTCATTCAGGTTTGGCGTACAAACTGTTATATCAATAAGGGTCTCGCCCCTACTGTTTGAAAAGGTAGGTACGGTCCCCCTATTCAAAACATCTAATCTACTATTTGCTAAGAATTCCAGAAGGTCATGGCCTCTACTGTCGCTAGTCCGACTCCCCCACAAAGCGTGGTGCGAATTGGAGTCGCATCCAATAATCAGCCCCGAGCCTCCTAGATTCTCGTCTTCTGCCAGTGCCTTCAGACTGTCCGAAGGCACCGCTTCCCTGCAGGGAAGATACGAGGAAGCCACTATGACTTCCATATCCGCCCCGTCATCTCCAACTACCTTAACTCTAATAGTAGTTAGATCGTTATTGGTATGTCTAGGCACCAGCTCAGCTTTCAGTCCCCTGACTACAATACAGGTTCTTGACTTAGTGCCGGCCGCCCGGAATACCGTACCAGCCTCATTCAGTCACTTGATTTCATTATGTAGAATCCAAGGTTCCTGAATAAGGGCTATGCCTGTGTGCCACGCTGAAAACAGTCGAGTGAACTGTGCACTTGCTGCTTTACAGTGTTGCAAGTTGATCTGGGTAAAGGGAATCTTTGCGGTAGCCACAGGGCTATGCATGTTGATCCCTCTACCCGTAGTCCCGGTCCCATTATCATTGAGATTCAGGTCCGCCATTTAAACAGCTTTCCCTCCTCCCTCAGTAGGGTCCAGATTAGCATCCCCATTTCCCGGGTTTTCCCCAATAGTGTCGGTGGTCTCCATTGCGGACATCGCCTCCACTATTGTCATCTCATCTGAGGTCAAAGTTGTATCGACGTCAGTCTCCTCTGGCAAGGTCTTCTTTTCCTTATGGAGAATGGCACACCCAGCCCTACCTAAACCAAAGGCAGGTTTGAGGTCCAGTCCCTTAAGGGCTTCGACCTGCTGTTCTGGCATACTGACGACCATCAAATTTGGCCCCGATAGAATTTGCTTTGGCCTGAATTCTATGATGTGCCAGACATCTGTCTTTAATGTCCCGTTTTGTCGGGCCAGAATTTTCAGACTGTCCGGTCCATTCATGTTACCTTTCGCATAGATAGCGACCTTAGCGTGTTTGGGGAGAGTATTTATGTCAGCGACAAATAACTCTGCTCCCTCCCACGGCTTCAAATAAGCTATTCTATCTTCGATCCACTTCTTGTCCTTGTCCGCCTGATATTTTATTTATTTATTTTCTTTATAAATAATTAAATAATATTATTTAAATAATAAATAATTTATTTAATGCCAAAATTAAGTTAATAAAATTCATTTTTAAGCTTTGAATAGTAATAATTAAGTATTATTGAAAAATTTTTTTTATTTATTTAGAGTTGCAATCCGTATTTTTTTACATGAGTAAGACAAGGATGCTGAAAGGCAAAATCCTAACGCTCTTAAGACCTTAACAATCTTATTTTAAAGTATCATGTAGCATATCATGACTTGAAAATATGAAATCTGACGGTCATAAAAGTCAAAGATATAACCGTTCTAAAGCAGGTACATTTTACACTTTGAATTGATATTTTTCCTTATAAAAAGTTTATTAATCCAAATTAGTGAAAATCGAAGAAAAATCGATTTTCTTCAAATAATTAATGGAATACTTTTAAATGCTAATTAATTAATTGACTATAGCATTAATTGCAATGCTTCTAGATTTTTATATAACAGAAATTTAATATTAACTTTTACGCATAAACAAACACAACTCATTTATGTCACTATTTGCACGTATACAATAATGGTACATTCATATTTTATTCAGTTACCTCAAATATCATAAAAGCTTCAACATTTGACATATTATTTTGTTAGACAGTTAATAGCTAAAGGGCATTTTTCTCGTAACTAAGAAGACAATTTGATTTTATAGCTATACATATTATTTATAAAATCATGATTTATGAAGCTATTGAGTTGTAAGCGTGTACTCTGATTTATCGTAATGCAAAATTACTTTTTAAATTTTTATTTCAATTAAAATATTATTTTTGTAAAATTTTTAATTACCAAGTTTTATAGATTAATCTTGGAGTTTTTTTGGATTTTATATTTTATATTTTAAAGCAAACGATGGCACTATAACATGTAAATATTTTATACATTTTCAGAAAAAAATAATTAATTCGTATGCTTAAAAAATGCATTAATACCTAAAGAAATCGGATTACTGTTTGCAAGAAGTGATGCGCATTTTTTCGCTCCTTTAGATAAAATATTTAAAATCTTTTTATTTTAACTTAATTAAATATATGTATCCATTTCCAGAAAATGCATAAATTTTATTAGAAATTAAAATTTTTTAATTTTTACATATACTTGTTTAAAAAAGTTTTAATTTTTAAAATAATGCAACAATAGAAATTTGAGTTTATTATGAAACATAACTTTATTGTAAATAAAATACTATTCAAAATTTTTATATATTTCCATTCAAAAATATGAGGAGATATAATATAATTATTAAAATAATTATTAATAATGTAACATTATTATTTAAACTATAATAACATTGATGTAATGACCTGAGGGGGTAGTAACTATTGAAAAGTAAAAATGGTCGTACTGTAGCGTAAGTAGTACAAGTAGCTACATATCCTATTATTAGTAACCAATATGATGTTTATTTTCAAAGTTGTAAAATTAGATTTTTATGTTTCTTACGTATATTTTAGCCATTCCAGATAAAATTTGTCGCATCTTTATTAATATTCGGGGATAAAATTTGATTTTCAGACGTTGGAACATTGTTTTAGCTTTTTTTTAAAACGTTACTATTGTGACCATTATATGTTCAAATTTTGTACAGGATTACAGTACCGATAATTGATAACAATGGCGTGCGATTTTATAATTATTAACAATTAAAAAATATTTTAGCACCTAATTTTTTTCAGATTTATATTCGCTCACGCATAAAATTTGTTCACATAAAATTATTTAATGTTTCAGATACCACAAATAAAAAATCCTTTTACGACGAGCTTCTTATTCAATTAATGCTTCAAACTCAGTTGTATGCCAATTAATACTAAAAATCATATATGAACCAGAACTACGAAAGGTAAGCAAATGTTTAGATTATCTCGTAGATCTGGAGGTCAGCGTACGAAAAAATGTACCGATAAGAACAAATATGGGAACTTTGAAATCTTGCCATTTGAGTAATTTAGAATAAAAAATATGGAGTAAATTTTTTTCGGTTAGTGGACTACTATCGCCATACCTCTCAAGCGGTGTGGAATAACCACCATACTGGCTCAAAGTCGTAAAAAATTTTCCGGAAAATGTACCAATAGATACAGGTCTGAAATTTTATTTCAAGCTTTACTGTAGTCCCAAACATTACGTGTAATACTTTCACCATACCTCTCAATTGGTATACGAAAGGGTTGCCATACCTTCTCGAAAATTTCAAAATTTCTTATCGACGAAATTTTAGGAGAGTATGATAACCCTTTAGCACCAACTGAGAGGTATGGCGAATGCATTACATAACATTTGGGACTACAGTAAAGCTTGAAATAAAATTTCAGCGTATCTATTAGTGCTTTTTCTAGAAAATTTGTTATAAATTTGAGCATTTTTCGCACCGCTTGAGAAGTATGGCTATACTGTCGTCCAAATTAAAAACACCATTATCTAGAGGATTATCCGAAATTGACTTTTTATATATTTGCTATATTTATAACATGAAAAACATGATAAAAAAATTTTTTTTTGCAAAATATCGTTTATTTGCGATTTTATGAATTTTAAAAACACCGTAAGTGATACTGAATTTTGAGAATAAATCAGTAAACCGGGTAAGTATATAAAACAAATTAAGAAACATCGTATCTTCTATTACAGGTTTTGATATCTAGAATTAATAGTTAATTGAGATAACGTTAGTTTTAATTTGGACGGCAGTATAGCAATCTGTTGTTTAAAAAAATAAGTTCTTTCAGTGTGTAAAATTTTAGTTTTGTATCTGTAAGTACAAATGTACTATTTTTGACCCCTGCGGCCCATCAAAATCAGTAAGCACCACTAATCAAAAAAAATTTGCTAAATATTTTTTTTTCTAAATTACTCAAAAAGCAAAATTTCGAGATTCCCATACTTGTTCTTATCGGTACATTTTTTTGTACGCTGAGCTCCAGATCTTTCACAAGCAGTAACTGAACAGGTTGATAAAATTTAAAAAATAAAAGTCAACTGAAAAATTATTAGGCTGAAATGAACATAAAATCTAGAAATTTTGTGTCACCAATGTGTTACAAATTTAGATTGGGAAAAATAATTGCAGACTTTCATAAACTATGCTTAATATTTGTGCCAATTTTCACAATAACAGTATAAAAAATTATAACTTTTACAGTAAATGTTATAATAATATGCTGTCAATAAAAATTTATAAATAAAAATTTAGTTGTTTTCTTTTTTAAAGATTAATAAAAAAAATAAAATTATAATTATATAGGTGTAGCATAAATACATTACCCACATATAAACTATAATATAGTTTATAAAATAGCCTACTTGTTGATAATAATTATTTTTGGCGTAAGAGCGGATAAATTGTCGTTTCCGCATGCGTTCTATGGGGTATATAATTTCATTATTTCAATAACGTATATCGCGTTACAGTTACTCGTAAGTAAATATATTATATGCATATAATAGATGAAATATATATATATATAGAGAGAAATCTGGTTTAAAAATATGCGTAACGTATAATAAATAAATAAATAATAATCTTTATTTCATAAAATTAATGGTACATACGAAAAAGTGTTTACGTTATTACACAGCTTCATACTTGGATACACCTGGTTGAATCATAACAATAATAATAATAATATATATGTTGATCATTTATTGATTAACGACATGTATAATATATATTGTCATGTTCTTTCCAATCAATTTTGTATGTGGTTTGTTTAATGATGTATTGTTTATAATAAATATACATATATTACTAATTTTATTAATCATTAAACGTATAAAATTTATATATATTTCAATATTCTATTATGCATAAATTTATATTACTTTAAATAATTAAAATCACAATTTCATAATTATGTATAAATTTTATTTATTCAAAGATACCTACTAGTTTATGTATAATTTTTGTTGATTAGGGTTTATTTTTGATCTTGTTATTGATTTCAAAATGTATGCTCAGAATTTACAATTTATACAAATTATTAAGATGTAATTTTTTTTTTATAATTGCGTCTTTTTGTGTCGTTGTATCCATCATTAAAATTGTACTTCATCAAACCTAGGAGAAGAGTTAATTTCATTTGGCCGCTACTAAGCGAAAAAAATGCCAATGTAAGTATATGAGATGACATAGTTTCCACCAGTAGCGTCGATTTAGGGTTGAATTCTGACTGCTTAATTCACGTTTGGCTAATTTTTGCATAAAAATATTTCGTGAATTGTAGATACGATGTAGTAAAACATAAAAAAATTAGTTCTAATTTGTATTTATTTTTATGAAATAGCACTTTATTTTAACGTAACTATTTTTTTGAGCATTTTTGAGTTATTTATCCTTGAGTTTTACTACTTTTTATCAATGATTTTTTACATTTTTTAAAATTAAAATTAGTGAGTCGTGAATCGCGAGTGATTGGGATTCTACCCCTATTATTTTTTATCTGGAGAAATTTTTTCTTTTAATGAAAAATTTAAAATCGATCAATTAATGTAATAAATTGTCTATTGATAATATTGAAATTACAAGAATTTTTGTTTAAACATTACTTTAGGTACCTGAAAATATTTTATTAATTTATAAGAAGGAAGCAGACTTATTTTAAAATTAAATTCTAAAAATGCTATTCTAAATCATTCTAATTTCCAGGAATAAAAAAAAAACCATAAATAATAGAGCAATTAATATAAATAATAAAATTTTATTATCCTAAAATTCTATTATTATTAAATATATTAATTTTCTACAAAGGGTTTGTTATAATATATTATGTGGTATAGGGTATATCGCTTACTGAATAAAATATTATCTTTAAGATATTGTAATAAGAGATTATTCATAGAATATTCTGTATCATAAACTGCATATAATAATGCTACGGTATACCTCATAATATAAACTTATCTTATACATAAGAAAATAATTTTTTCTCCTTTTTGGTTTTTTCTTAGCTATTAAATTTTTATTTTAGAGATTTTCTTATTAAAAACATCAGTGCAAGATTGGTTGTGAATTGATTCCATAATTTTGGCAAGAGTTTTAATATGAAAATTGTCTTTGAATTTTCAACCAATTGGTTGAATATTGACCAAAGTATTACTACTGGTCTATACCGTGCAATATAAATATTTAAAGAGAGTTAGTGACCCAAAAAAACTATACTGAATTGAATCTGGAAACTCAAAGTGCGATTACACCAAAAAGTACATGTTTGTGGGGGTAAATTTTGCTAATTTAATAGGAAGCCCGAATTTTTTTTTAAATCAACCCCAAAATTCGTAGTCAACGACCCGAAAAATCTATACCATACCAAATCTGGTGGTTACAAGTAACAATACAACTGGGGGTGTGAGGTTACCTGAATTTTCGGGTACCTGTCCGAAAGTTCGGTCTTTTTTTTCGGGTCGGGTCATGTAGTCTTCGGTTATACCCAAAAGCTTCAGTGGTCTTAGGGTATAGTTATCTTGGTATCTTTTATCTTCAGGGTATAGTTTTTAGGTGGGAAATTTCCCTGGCATTACGATCCTATGATTCTTTTTGTGAAAAATTTCCATTCACTTTAAAAAATAAGAGTAAAAGGGTAAAAAAATGACTTACTAAAAAAAAAAAGGTAATTTTTATTGACTATGTAATCTATTTTTGTAAGTATATTAATAAAATATACAAATAAAATATACTTACAAAAATAGATTTTCAAGATGTCTTAATACGAATTGTTTTATTTTTTATTATTTAATTTCTGCATTAATTTGGGAATAGGTTTTATAATTTTTGAACATTAAAAAAAATAGTTTACTAAGTATTAATGTTAAAAAAATGCAAATTTATTTATTTATTTATTTATTTAATTTACATAAAAAAATAAATAATAAATTATATTTAATAAAAATTATCCTTTTTTTAGCAAGTCATTTTTTTACCCTTTTACTCCCATTTTTAAGAGTAAATGGAAATTCTTCACAAAAAGGATCATAGGATCGTAATGCCAGGGAAATTTCCCACCTAAAAACTATACCTTCAGACCTGAAGCTTTTCGGGTATAACCGAAGGCCGACCCGACCCGACCAAATCGAAGACCGCCTGAAGCTTCGGGTCAGGTAACCGCACACCCCTAAATACCAAAATTGGATTGGAATAACGTTCAAAAAGTAAGTTTTGTACATTATTTTTTTTAGCAATTCATTTTTTTAAAAATAAATTTGCTCTAAAAACTATTTAAATTATGAGTTTATATAATTCAATTTTTTTGCCTTACATTATATTATTTTATTTACATTATATTATTTAATCTAATCAATAAAGCAGACAATAAATAATTTTTTTATCTATACTTGTTTTTCAACAAAAAAAAAACAATGAAAATAATAATTCAATCATCAATGAATTATTTTATTTTTTTATATGCATATATAAATTGGTTCAAATAAAATATGTGAACTATAAAAAAACCAAAAAAAAAAAAAGAAAAAACTTTCGAATTGAAATATGTTTGCATATGTAGAATATGAAAAATCATAAAACTTTTTCATGTTTATTGTTATATTTACTCTATTTTTTTGTACACTTTTTTAGAATATCATGAAGTTGTATATTCATATATATATTAACCTGGCAATTATTATAAAAATTTGATTGTATTTTTGTTCACTGGGTAAAATTAGATGGAATTTACCAGAAAAATAAGATTCCCTCAATTACAGTTAATTTTTTCACCTCTAAGTTTTGCCACCGAATACATGGACTCTTAAATAAAGCTGCAGGAACAGTATTGTTCACTTGATTTTTGGCAAAGCTCTATAGTGATTAAATTATTTTTTGTGTAAATTGCTACTAATTTCAGCTAGTAATCAAAAATTGAGGCATATAACATATTTTTAAAATAATTGTCAGGCTAATATATATTTATATGTATATAAATTTTGGTATTTTTGATATATATTGTACATATATTATATGGTCATGTTAATATAAAATCTTGGGCTCATATAAATTAATTTTCTAACTATATTAATTTTAATTTACTCTTAATGAAATCAAAACCTCTTTTTTTATCTTAATATTACTTTATTTTTATTTACAGTAACATTTATTATAAAAATTTCAACTAGGTTTTAGTTTTCATTAAAATTCAAGTAAAAAAGACAAAATTGAGCCATATACAATAACTCTGATTAAATTATTCTTGCATCAGTTAAAAATTAACAATTTTGTTTGAAAATTCAATCCTGCGTACTTTCATTAAGCATTTTTTAACATTTTAAAATTTAAGCAAAATTCAATGAAAGAACAATTTGTCAGTTTTGTATAAAATTCATAATAATTATTTAACCCAGGAATGTATTAAAAAAATCTTATATTATAATAAAAATTTTCACATTAGAGTCTCAGTATTTCAAAGACAAGATAAACTATAACCCAGATTTCTTAATAAAACGAAAATTGTTTCTCGAAAATTAAAATCTGAAAATTTCCATATATCAGTATGTAACAATAGTGAAATCTATATGATTTCTTATATATTCACACAAGCAATAGTAACGAAAATAGAAGAATGAGAAACCTTAACAATTTTGTTGTATAAAAATGCAATGTATGATAAAAAAAAAAGGCGTTAAAAAATATAACACACTTACATGTGTTCATTTATTTTAACATGTAAGTGAAATTTGAAAACCTTTCAAGGTGCAGTATATAGAAAAGTTTTGATCGTATAAGAAATTGTAGTTTTCCCTTAAAAGAAAAACTTAACAAATTTTACCGCATTTACAAATTATGTCTTCTGTCACAAAATTCTCATTTTTTTTTTACTTTTTTTTCATGCACACTACTACATGTTTCTTTTTTTTAATAAAAGTTAGTAAACTACATACTGCTAAAATTATATATAATTTAAAATTTACAAAAATATTATATAAAAACAAGGTTATTGCATATATGAAAGCCAATAAAGTTACTTTATCCCTAATACATCAGAAAAACTTTTTCGTTTTTTTTTTTATTTTTATATTTTTATATTTTTACTATTGAAAAAAATAAAAAAATTTTATTTTACAAAATATAATAAAAATAAATATAAATTTAATTAACGTATTGAAATATAGAAATCAATCAAATAATTTTCACAGAAATAATTAATTTATCAAAAATTTTTCATTACAAAATAATAAAAATTTACAATGTAAAATAATTCATGTTTAATTAACTTGTCATTGTGGTAAAGTTATCAAATTGTAAAAAAAAAAAAAAATTACATTTTATTTGGTTATTTATTGAGTCAATATTAATGTAAAGGAAATTTTACTACTGATATAGTCCGGTCACGTCTTGACCACACCTATATTTTATTCCAATTTTTTATAGATTCTCATTGTCAGTTATTTTTGACAGGTTTATCATCCGTGTATTTATAAATACGGGATATCATGTTACATCGGATGAGCATATCACTAGAATTTTTTTTTATTTATTGATTTTCTTTTTATAAAAACTAATAAAATATTATAAAAATTCAGTTTTTTTACTAGTTTAGAGCTTATTTGTGTTTATTTACCAAAAAATTTTCAAATTAGCAACATTAGTTAATTAAATTGCTTTTTAGAAAAATTATGAATGTATTGAACCTCAGCTGTCAATTCTAAAATTGGTGAAACTTTTTTTTTGTTTTAAAGTATTTTATCAATCCAATTATTTTAAAAGTATCTGGGGCCTAATAGCAAGGACTGCAAAATTCGTTTTAATAATTGAGTTTTCAAAAAATTTTAATTTTTGAAAGTTCTCAATTTATTTTAAGTACGTGAACAAAATAAAACCAACTAGAAACTATTATTATTTATTAAAGTTTTAACGACAAATTATGGCTTACTTTCTAAATTAAAAAAAATATTTATTTATTATTAAATAAAAATACTTGGTTCGTTTTTATAGTAATTAGAAAAACTATTTTTTATTATAAAATATCTTAAGAAGTACTTCTTTTATGGAGATATTGGCAGAATAAAAGCAACAAAGTAATAGATAAAAAATTAATTTAACCATAATATTGATTTTATTGTATAGAATACAATACATACAATACATGCAATACTTGATTTACTTCAATTAATAAAAGATCTTCATTTATTTTTCAAGTTTACAATTTTTTTATTTTTTATTTATTCAATTGTTACATTTTTTTTTTAACTCAATGATAAAACTTGCTAATAATACGATGACTTTCTATTAAAATGTCGATACAAGTCTTGTTATGTGGAAAATGTGTAATGAACTGAATAAAAAAATATGAAAAGAACATTAAAAAAAAAAAAGTAAAAAAAATATCATGGTTATAGAATTGCTTGATTACTTCTATTTGAAATAGATGAATCAGAAATAAAAACTTCGTTTTTTTTTTTATATTATCAGTAATAATTACAACTTGATTTTGGATTATTATTTTTCTTTTTTCTTTTACTATTACTTTAATAAATACAATATTAAAAATGAATAATTGTACTTTATTTAAATTTAAAATTTTTCTCTTTGTGTAACAAAAATTTTTTATTCAAAGAATAATAAATTTTATATTAAATGCGATTTTTACATTAAAAAAAAATTAATTTAAATATATATAATATTACCACAATTTATAAATGGAATGTATTTTAATAAATTGAAACTAAGATGAAAACTAAAATTTTTAAATATTTCTGTTGCATCAAGTATTTCAAGCTAAGTAAGTTCACGTTGAAAAGAGGGTCATCGAATCAAGTGCCAACTATTTTTTGAAAAATCTAACTAAAAAAATAAATATATTCAATTTTTAATATTCCTCCAAATACTCCGTACCGTAGTTTACTATCCTCACCTCTGAAGATAATTTACATGCAATTTGGACTATTCTTGTTTCTTAACTTTTTTGAACGTGGAATCGTAATGTATTATTTCGTGCCACCTGAAAAGCATAGAATTTCTAAATGACTGAAGATTAAATTGTCGACATTGCTTCAACAAAAGTTTTACCTTGGAACGCGATTGGGCAATTGGTCTTCCCAATATTTAAATATATATTTATTTATATGAGAGCTTCACCAATCCTTTAGTTGGAAAAATCGGTATATACTTCAATTTATAGATTTAGAGCTAAGGTTGAAGAAATGTTTAAAACAAATACTGTTATTTTGATTTATTTTTGATTTAGAAATTGTATTGAAATAAAGTGTGGTTACTGTCAGACAAAACTAAATTCAAGTTAAATCTTATCAAAACAAGGTTGTATGAATATAAATTTATTTTATCCTCAAAATATTACTGGTAAATTCTTTAAAATTTCCACCTCGAGAATTACACTTATATATTCTGTAAAAAAACTTTTGTAATTAACATACTCATATAATTGAGGATTCTGAATTAATTTAATATTCACTTTATCGTCTTAAATATAGAACTTATTTTTGAAATATAAGATAGTATTAAGCTTCATCGATTATTCTCTTTTATTTTGACTCTGAGGTATAGATATATAACAGAGACCTAAAAATGTAAGCGATATTATATATACCAAATCGCAATAGGAAGAAAATTTAAATGTTCATATGGATTTTATCTATGCTGAGATGATATTTTTTTTTTAATAAAAAGAATTTCTTAAATTTCATAAGTTTCTTAATGCATTTTCATTGATCATTTCTTGCTTTTACCAAGGCCCTTATAAAATTTGCAATTTATAAATGATTTTTCTTTTTTTTTTCTTTTATTAAGGTGTTACATTAGTGAAAATTTATGATAACAGAAATGAATGAAACTTATAAAATATAAAGATAAAGTCTTTAAAAAATGAAATAAACTTTCTTTGACAACTTTGGTTGCCTAATTATTATTTAATCAAGAAAAAGGTGTAGGTAGTTTAACATTGCTCTTATGGAAAATCATCTTTGGAGCTTGTGAAAAGTATGATTGCGATTACACAGATTAATGAAACTTAAATAATATGGTAAATAAAAGCTCAAAGATTATATTTCCAATTTGTTTTACTTGTTTCATAAAATAATTATTAAATAATTTAAATAATTAAATAAAAATCATGTAAATAACCTGATATTATACTAATACATATACGATTTTACATATGTATGTAGCGTCGATAATTCAGAAATCGAAAAAAATACAAACAAAATGGCGGCTTTAGTATTGTACCACCTTAAGAAAATTATTGTACTGAAGATTATTGTATTGAAAATTTTCGATATGTAAATGTAAATATTCTTTATTTTGCAATTGAACAAAAAAAATACAGTAATTGAATAAAATATACATCATAGTAAATAATTGATAATTAACATTGATAAATTATAATAAGTTTAAAATATATAAGTGATAATATTATTAAATTTTTATAGTAAAATGAAATAAAATAGTAAATAAATACTTATAGTCTAAATAGTTTAAAGAGCATCCCGGAATATTAGGGGAAAATCTGCACCGGAATGAAATCTAAAAAATCTTTTGCAGGTTGTTTATACATAAAAAAAAATAACTTCCGCGTTGGAATTTTTCCCCCAGCTGCCCTTCATGGGGCAGGGGGGGCAAAAACGTGCTTTTTTTCTCATTATTTTTCAAAAATCGTTCAAAAATTCTTATCTCTGGTTCCTTAATATCAAAATAGGTCTAAATTGTCTTAAAAAATTCGTCTTTTATACCGCTTTCACGTAAAAAAGTCAAAAAATAATTTTGCCCACTTTAGGAACCCTTGAATTCAAAAATACTGAAGACCAACGTTAAAAATTTTACTTTAAAATTCAATTATTTTGCTATATCAAAAATAACCTCTCTGGAAAATTTATATGTTTTTTTTTCTATCAAATAGCTCTAAAATGAGACCGGTTAGAGCAAATTACTGATAAAAAAATGCGGTTTACGGGGGTCAAAAGGTGATAAATTCTCCAAAAAAATGAGAATTGTTTAACTTAGTCACTAATACTCAAGTATGAGGAAAACAAATTGATTAAATAAGTTTAAAAAAAATGATATTATAAATAATGACATATTTTAATATTAACAAAAGTCAGAGCAAAAAATTTTTTTTAAATTAATTTTTTACAATACACACTAAATCATTGCAAGTACATAATACATTTGGTTTTCTATTATGTTTACACAATATTCTCTTTCCTGCATCAATTTTATAATAAAAGAAAACACAATAATAGTGAATATAATATTTAATAATATGTTTTTAAAATATATATGAAATATTATAATTTTGCACTAGTACTAGTTTTTGAAAATAAATTTGCACTTTATACATCTGTACAACATTTTATAATATATTATACATATATATATATATACTAGGGGGCTCCGCCCCCTGCGCGCTACGCGCGCCAACCCCCGCAGAGTGATTGAAGTATTGCGATAGTATATTTTTATAATCACTTGTAAGGCGTACCACAGTGTAGTAAAAAAAAAAAGTGGCCAAAAATCGGCTTCAAAAATCGGTATTAAAGTATGCACATAAATGATAAATAAACCTAAAAAAAGTGTATTAGTATAATTTTAGATGGTTGTATGTAGTATAAAGAGGTGTTAGTCAACCTTTTCAATTTAGTCAAAAAATGAAAAATTTGATTTTTCTATTTTTACTTATATTTTAAACTTAAACAAAGTATAAAAAATATAGATTATACAAAAATATAAAAAAAAACAACTTTATAATAATTGATAATTTATTTGAATAATTATTCAAATTTTATTTATCGCTCGATATTAAGGAGTGAAGTTTAAATTAATAATTTAGAACGTGACTTTTACGAGCATAATTTGTTGTTTATTAATTTTTAAAAAAACATTAATCCAACGTTTCGATTACAATGTAATCTTTTTCAAGGAAGATGGAATAGTTATTGACAAAACTGTTTTAAAAAAAAAATATCATAAAACGTTGTGGTATGCATAATAACTATGTGTGACATAATTGAAACAATAAGTATAGTTAAATGTAAAAATGTGAATATTGCACAAACAATGAATAGTACATATTGATAATATGGGAATTACTAATTTAAAAAATGTAATATAAATAACATTAAATTATTAAAACTCTATTGAAAAACAATACGTTATTATGCTTTTAAATAACTAAGATAATAACTTTTAAATAACTTAATAACTTTTAAATAACTAAATAACTAATAACTAGTTATTTAAAAGCATAATAACGTATTGTTTTTCAATAGAGTTTTAATAATTTAATGTTATTTATATTACATTTTTTAAATTAGTAATTCCCATATTATCAATATGTACTATTCATTGTTTGTGCAATATTCACATTTTTACATTTAACTATACTTATTGTTTCAATTATGTCACACATAGTTATTATGCATACCACAACGTTTTATGATATTTTTTTTAAAACAGTTTTGTCAATAACTATTCCATCTTCCTTGAAAAAGATTACATTGTAATCGAAACGTTGGATTAATGTTTTTTAAAAATTAATAAACAACAAATTATGCTCGTAAAAGTCACGTTCTAAATTATTAATTTATAATAATTGGTTAAATATAGAAAAAACCGCATTGGCCCAAAAGGACCACATTGGCCCAAAAGGACCACTTTGGCCCAATAGGTTCACTTTGGCCCAAAAGGACCACTGTGGCCCAAAAGGACCAGATTGGCCCAAAAGGACCACATTGGCCGAAAAGGTCCATTGGCACAAAAGGTCCATTTTGGCACAAAAGGTCCATTGGCACAAAAGGTCCATTTTGGCACAAAAGGTCCATTGGCACAAAAGGTCCGTTTTGGAACAAAAGGTCCATTGGCACAAAAGGTCCATTGGCACAAAAGGTCCATTTTGGCACAAAAGGTCCATTGGCACAAAAGGTCCATTTTGGCACAAAAGGTCCATTGGCACAAAAGGTCCATTGGCACAAAAGGTCCATTTTGGCACAAAAGGTCCATTGGCACAAAAGGTCCGTTTTGGCACAAAAGGTCCATTGGCACAAAAGGTCCATTGGCACAAAAGGTCCATTTTGGCACAAAAGGTCCATTGGCACAAAAGGTCCATTTTGGCACAAAAGGTCCATTGGCACAAAAGGTCCATTGGCACAAAAGGTCCATTTTGGCACAAAAGGTCCATTGGCACAAAAGGTCCATTGGCACAAAAGGTCCATTGGCACAAAAGGTCCATTTTGGCACAAAAGGTCCATTGGCACAAAAGGTCCATTTTGGCACAAAAGGTCCATTGGCACAAAAGGTCCATTTTGGCACAAAAGGTCCATTGGCACAAAAGGTCCATTGGCACAAAAGGTCCATTTTGGCACAAAAGGTCCATTGGCACAAAGGGCTCATGCGACAGCGGCGGCAGCGGCGGCAGCGGCGGCGGCGGTTATAACTTTATAATATATAGAGATATATAGAAAGAGACCTATCTAAATAGAAGTAGAATGGGTACATGAAAGAGCAATTTCCTTTTCCGTCGCATGAGCTGTCAGGACCATATGGTAAAGTCTAATGGGTTACTTAAAAAAAAAAAAATTTTACTTTACAAGCATTATCAGAAATTCTAAATTAAAAACATTTCATATTATAACTCAAGTTTTTTAGCATTTTTGATTTTGTTATCATTATTATTTTAATATAAATTTAAATATATGGATAAATTTTTTTTCTTTTTTACCATTATTATATTGAAGTAAATTAAATTCGTTTGATCATAATGTATACAGTCAAATAAAAGAAATAGTAGATGAAAAATTTTATATTTCAGTATAATATAGATATTTAAAATCAATTTCATTTTAGCAATTTTAACATAATTATAGAAAAAGAGCTTATAGTTTGTGGCTGAATTACTTGATGCAATAACGAAATATTCATTAAAATAAATATTGAAATTTCGTAATTTTTAATTAAAAGATTTTTTCTGCAAAAATAAAATGAAGCTGCTGTAATATTACAAACGATAGATTGTAAAGTTATAAAAAGCCTTTAAAAGATTAAACAGAGACATAATAATACCTAATAATAACTGCTATAATAATTTTTTGTTTAATCATACTTTATTTATTTATAATTTGAACATATTAATACATGTGTAAAATGTTTTTATGTTTAATCCGCGTTCAATTGCTGGAAAATCCTACACAAGTCAGGGGCTGGGTAATATTTGTAACACAAACGATTTTATGTTAAAATAATTATTTAATTACCGTATAGGAGCTGGTTTTCGATCAGAAGTAACTTTCTTATACCTAGCTGTATCTTTATTTATTGAAAAATATTTTTAAAAATTAATGGTTGGTGTTAAATATTGGTGCATTTGTTTAGGGAAACCCTATATTTTATTTTGCTAATTAAAAAAATATCAAGTATATTGATGGATAATTAATAATTTACATTTATTACAAGTGTGCATGGTAAGGTAATTTAGATAATGCAAATTCTATTTTTGATAATAGTATCATTTTGATCGAATTAATTTTCGATAATTTAAAAATCGCTAAAACTAAGTTAAAATCGTGCGCGTTTTAATAGAATTCTTATAGGTATAACTATACCTATTTCTTAACTCCCTCTTCACTTCTTTTTTCTTGTCTTTTTAATTTTAATATAAAATACCTATAAAAGGAATAAAATATAGTAAACAGCAGATGAACTACACACTTGTATAATCATGTATTTTAAACATTTATTTATTAAAATTTGCTTTTTAATTTTAATTAACGAAAGATAATAGTTGATATAATGATTTTAAAACTTAAGGAAACAAAATAGACGCGCCGTATGTAAGTAACCCGTCGTGTCAATAACCAATTTCAGTTTGCGCGCGGCTTTATTATAAACACACGCATTTATTTACCTCTCTTTATTTATTTGTGATTTAAAAGTAAAAAAGACATTAATTTTATGAAATAAATGTTAGAATATAATTTTTGTAAATCTGAATAATTTTATTCGATAAATTGAGCTAACAATTGTTTGGATATTTCGCCTCTGGCTAAATAGTGTGAGGCTCGTCAGTACGTACACTATTTAGCCTTTTCGTAGATACCCATTAATAATAATTTTTGTATAAAACAAAAATCAAAAAATTTTTTTTTTTTTTTTTTTTTAAAATAATAAAATATATAAAAATGTAAGAACTTACTTCGATGAAATCACGCGTTAGACTACATACTTGGTGTTCCAGTCCAATGTGAAAAAAACTGTATATAATTCTTAGAAAGCGAGTCTTTCGTTTATATAATTTTGGTTTAATTGGTACTAGGTTCATATAAAAAGTGTGTTTAAATTCATCTAATTCAACTAAGATGTTTTTTTTAAAAATAGAAATTTTATAAAATATATATATTTTTCAAGGTTTAAAATGATAGTACAATAAGCAGATGTAACAAAAATTTTTTTAGTAGTGGGGGTTTTTAGATTTCCTTTCGTTTATAGTAGTCTAACGCGTGATTTCATCGAAGTAAGTTCTTACATTTTTATATATTTTATTATTTTAAAAAAAAAAAAAAAAAAAAAAAAAATTTTTTGATTTTTGTTTTATACAAAAATTATTATTAATGGGTATCTACGAAAAGGCTAAATAGTGTACGTACTGACGAGCCTCACACTATTTAGCCAGAGGCGAAATATCCAAACAATTGTTAGCTCAATTTATCGAATAAAATTATTCAGATTTAATATACAAATGAGCGAAAAAATACAATTATTATTAATGGCATTTGATTGAAATATGCTGTAAATATTCATACTTGGTGTTCCAGTCCAATGTGAAAAAAACTGTATATAATTCTTAGAAAGCGAGTCTTTCGTTTATATAATTTTGGTTTAATTGGTACTAGGTTCATATAAAAAGTGTGTTTAAATTCATCTAATTCAACTAAGATGTTTTTTTTAAAAATAGAAATTTTATAAAATATATATATTTTTCAAGGTTTAAAATGATAGTACAATAAGCAGATGTAACAAAAATTTTTTTAGTAGTGGGGGTTTTTAGATTTCCTTTCGTTTATAGTAGTCTAACGCGTGATTTCATCGAAGTAAGTTCTTACATTTTTATATATTTTATTATTTTAAAAAAAAAAAAAAAAATTTTTTGATTTTTGTTTTATACAAAAATTATTATTAATGGGTATCTACGAAAAGGCTAAATAGTGTACGTACTGACGAGCCTCACACTATTTAGCCAGAGGCGAAATATCCAAACAATTGTTAGCTCAATTTATCGAATAAAATTATTCAGATTTAATATACAAATGAGCGAAAAAATACAATTATTATTAATGGCATTTGATTGAAATATGCTGTAAATATTCATACTTGGTGTTCCAGTCCAATGTGAAAAAAACTGTATATAATTCTTAGAAAGCGAGTCTTTCGTTTATATAATTTTGGTTTAATTGGTACTAGGTTCATATAAAAAGTGTGTTTAAATTCATCTAATTCAACTAAGATGTTTTTTTTAAAAATAGAAATTTTATAAAATATATATATTTTTCAAGGTTTAAAATGATAGTACAATAAGCAGATGTAACAAAAATTTTTTTAGTAGTGGGGGTTTTTAGATTTCCTTTCGTTTATAGTAGTCTAACGCGTGATTTCATCGAAGTAAGTTCTTACATTTTTATATATTTTATTATTTTAAAAAAAAAAAAAAAAATTTTTTGATTTTTGTTTTATACAAAAATTATTATTAATGGGTATCTACGAAAAGGCTAAATAGTGTACGTACTGACGAGCCTCACACTATTTAGCCAGAGGCGAAATATCCAAACAATTGTTAGCTCAATTTATCGAATAAAATTATTCAGATTTAATATACAAATGAGCGAAAAAATACAATTATTATTAATGGCATTTGATTGAAATATGCTGTAAATATTCATACTTGGTGTTCCAGTCCAATGTGAAAAAAACTGTATATAATTCTTAGAAAGCGAGTCTTTCGTTTATATAATTTTGGTTTAATTGGTACTAGGTTCATATAAAAAGTGTGTTTAAATTCATCTAATTCAACTAAGATGTTTTTTTTTAAAAATAGAAATTTTATAAAATATATATATTTTTCAAGGTTTAAAATGATAGTACAATAAGCAGATGTAACAAAAATTTTTTTAGTAGTGGGGGTTTTTAGATTTCCTTTCGTTTATAGTAGTCTAACGCGTGATTTCATCGAAGTAAGTTCTTACATTTTTATATATTTTATTATTTTAAAAAAAAAAAAAAAAAAAAAAAAAAAAAAAAAAATTTTTTGATTTTTGTTTTATACAAAAATTATTATTAATGGGTATCTACGAAAAGGCTAAATAGTGTACGTACTGACGAGCCTCACACTATTTAGCCAGAGGCGAAATATCCAAACAATTGTTAGCTCAATTTATCGAATAAAATTATTCAGATTTAATATACAAATGAGCGAAAAAATACAATTATTATTAATGGCATTTGATTGAAATATGCTGTAAATATTCATACTTGGTGTTCCAGTCCAATGTGAAAAAAACTGTATATAATTCTTAGAAAGCGAGTCTTTCGTTTATATAATTTTGGTTTAATTGGTACTAGGTTCATATAAAAAGTGTGTTTAAATTCATCTAATTCAACTAAGATGTTTTTTTTAAAAATAGAAATTTTATAAAATATATATACTTTTCAAGGTTTAAAATGATAGTACAATAAGCAGATGTAACAAAAATTTTTTTAGTAGTGGGGGTTTTTAGATTTCCTTTCGTTTATAGTAGTCTAACGCGTGATTTCATCGAAGTAAGTTCTTACATTTTTATATATTTTATTATTTTAAAAAAAAAAAAAAAAAAAAAAATTTTTTGATTTTTGTTTTATACAAAAATTATTATTAATGGGTATCTACGAAAAGGCTAAATAGTGTACGTACTGACGAGCCTCACACTATTTAGCCAGAGGCGAAATATCCAAACAATTGTTAGCTCAATTTATCGAATAAAATTATTCAGATTTAATATACAAATGAGCGAAAAAATACAATTATTATTAATGGCATTTGATTGAAATATGCTGTAAATATTCATACTTGGTGTTCCAGTCCAATGTGAAAAAAACTGTATATAATTCTTAGAAAGCGAGTCTTTCGTTTATATAATTTTGGTTTAATTGGTACTAGGTTCATATAAAAAGTGTGTTTAAATTCATCTAATTCAACTAAGATGTTTTTTTTTAAAAATAGAAATTTTATAAAATATATATATTTTTCAAGGTTTAAAATGATAGTACAATAAGCAGATGTAACAAAAATTTTTTTAGTAGTGGGGGTTTTTAGATTTCCTTTCGTTTATAGTAGTCTAACGCGTGATTTCATCGAAGTAAGTTCTTACATTTTTATATATTTTATTATTTTAAAAAAAAAAAAAAAAAAAAAAAAAAAAAAAAAATTTTTCGATTTTTGTTTTATACAAAAATTATTATTAATGGGTATCTACGAAAAGGCTAAATAGTGTACGTACTGACGAGCCTCACACTATTTAGCCAGAGGCGAAATATCCAAACAATTGTTAGCTCAATTTATCGAATAAAATTATTCAGATTTAATATACAAATGAGCGAAAAAATACAATTATTATAATTTTTGTAAATTCTTAATATTTAAATCAAGATTTTTTTCTAATTTTGAAGTGTTTCTACGCATTTTTTATAAAAATCAAAGCGTTTGTTGCAAGTTTATGGTGTTGTAATCAAACTGATACATAAGTATATAAATACTTAAAATTGTGTTTTTATGTCAAATTTAGTAAATATTTTGTCAATTGTTGTGAAGTATAGTATAAACAATGTAGTTATAATAAGTGTAATGTATTATAATTAAAAAAATATCGTTTAAATAAAAAAAATGTGTAATATTATTGAAAATATCAAAAACCAAATTGTGTAAAAAATGTTAGCATTTAATTATCGATATACCAATTTAAAATAAATTTGCAATAAATAAGTGAATATAACCCTTTCCCATAATTTATTAAAGCATCACAATGTAATTAAAAGCATTTTTAGTATTCGGCATAGAGTAGTTATCCCTAAAACTCGATTTTAACAACACACGAGATTTGGTGAAAACAATGAGAAAAATCTCTTAAAGTTGTACAAGAGAACATTTTTATTATTTTTTTTAATTAATTTAAATTGTTTTTTAACATCGGTAAGGTAGAAATAAGTTCTTTAGGGTTTATAGTTTCATAAGAAAATTCGGTTTTAGATAAATGATGCATGCTTTTTAATATAAGCGCTAATTTGTGTATATTTGATTGAAAGCCAATACGTTCGAAAACTGGCTCCTATACGGTATTAAATATTTATTTATTTATTTATTTATTATAATTTAACGGGCGAAATGCCCTTTTATATATAAAAATACAATTCAATAATCAATATATTTTATGAAAAGAAAATTATATAATTAAAAATATAATTAAAAATAATTAAAACAAGAGCAACATTTATTCATTAGATACTTAGGAAAAACAAATTATTTTATTCATAATAATTTATAAGTATAATAATGCATCAGTGTAATTTAACGTATACACTATTGAATCTCATAATAGAGCTAATGATATCATGTTTATCCAAAAAATATTGTATGGTATATTAAATTGATCTCTGGGCAAGGTTAAATTCGCCTTTCACAATTTACATTATCCTTTACGGACTTTCGCCGCCTAATAAAATATCAATCTCAAAAAAATTTTAATTTTTACTTCCTCATTAATCGATGTAAAAGACTCTGAAATACCATCCCTTCAAATATTCAAACCTTTAGTAATCCTGATACCTTTGAGATGAAAATCTCTATACCTAAAGTACTATTAACCGTATTATAAAAACTTTTTTCTTAGCTGAGCTTATTTTTTTATAAATGAAATTACAAATTATATTGTTTTCTCTGTATTCAAATAATTTTCAAATTCTTAATGAAATTTTTATTTATGTAATTAAATATTAAATAAAATTTTATTTATTATATTTTTATTTCATTTTTATCTTACAAATATACTACAAAGTTAACTTTTTAAATTTAAAAATTGAAACCATAATCACCCTAACAATTTTTATAATAAGTTTTTCTTTTCTTATTAGGATCAGTGTCAATAAGATTATCTGAATCATAATCATAAATATCCGCCTCTAATCCGGTCACTGAATCTTACATACTGTAATTAAAAATACCTGAATCAGAATCACTTATACCTGTATTTGCTTCACTTTGGAAATTGTCAGTACTACTGTAAGCTTCATCTTCATAAATATTACTTTCAACTTTCATATCTTCTTGTTCCTCATTGATATCATTTGCGATATTTTCTGTATCGTCTTCTATTACGTCTGTAGGAATATTTGAACAATTTTTGCCGTTGCAATAGCGACACATAGGGCTGCAATATTTTCCGTTTGACCTGCATGAACATATATATTCGTAGTACAACCTTTTCTACATGTACAAGAAATTTTTTCCTTTAAATCATCCGGCAAAAGTGATTCAGTAGTAAAGTAATTGGTATTAAGCCACTTTCTAAAACTTGCAAGCCATAATCTAATAGATTTAAGTCATTTCTGCCAAACCAAGTTTAAAATTGACAAAACACTCTTAAAGAATGCTGATATAGAGCACCACTTGTTGGTGGAAGTAAAGACAATATACATGGTTCTTTTCTGTTCTTTTTATGTAGTATTAATTGGAAAACGGTTAATCTCATTATGTTTAAAGGAATTTGCTTCAATGGTTTAAAGCTATAAAGAGGCCTGCAGCATAAGAATTTTAATCAAAACGTACAACACTTTTGTCAAATAAATAGCACAAAATTTAATTTCAATGACAAAAAATGATGATGAAAACTGATGAGAAATGGCCAAAAAAATTAATAATAATAATTATATTTTGTTTCATTTTTCCTAAAATGGGCACCATAAATTTAATACAAACTCTTTATGTATACAAGGATTAAATGCATAAAAAAATTTTAGACTAAAAAAAATATTCATTCTAGAACTTTCGTGCATTAAATGGAACCAATTGACATTTTTTTGCCATTTTTTTTTTGAATATGCCAATTATGATCGGACAAATCTTACACTTTGCTTTTTAATTCAACAATATATTTACTATGTAAAATACCCATTTCCACCAATTTTCATGAAAATCGTATTATTTTTTCATGATCTATTCCAATTTTGTTAAAAAAAAAAATATTGCTGGAGGTTAGGATGTATTTTTAACGGAGCTCTACCGTAAAAATTCTATTGTACTCTCAATAACGAAAATTTTTCATTTTTTTTTTTGCATACGATCATTTAAGCCAGAGATATTCTAAAAATACTCCAGCAATTCATTAAAAGTTCATCAAAAAACACTTTTTGGCCATTTTTTTGGTGAAGAGATTGGAAAAAAGTTCTTACTTAACTTTCTGCATTGTAACAAAAAAAAAAAAAAAAAAATATAAGATCTCATTAAATTACTTTTCATCGTCTTTTTAGTCTTATTTGAATCCATTAAATAAGACGATTGGGACTGCAAAATGATAGCTATTGATAAAAATCAGTTTCATAACTATGCTTTTATATTTTTACAGAATAATAAACTATTTAATATTATTAATAAACATTTCTTACAATGTATTTATACTTTTAAATTATCTATTCAAGTCCTCATCAGTTATAATTAAAAATTTATATTTTATTAAATTAAAAGCTAAATTATTTATATAAATTATAATAATAATAATGGTATATAAAGTATTAAATATATTATGATTCATTGTAATATATTATTTCCGAGATTATTTCAAGTAAGGTGAAAAGAAAGGTTTTAATAATTTATGCATTATATTATTCTGATTCTGAGTACAAGTAATGAAATATAGATTTTAATTCTCATAAATATAGCATTTAAACATATTCCTTGATAATAACTAAATTATATTTGTATTATAGTTATAAATAATTAATTAAAATTTTATTTATATTTACCTTTTGAAAGAATAAAGCTTAAGAATTTAGGATTCTTAAAGGCTAAAGGGCTTATAAAAAGTTAACCCTCACTAAAAAACATGCGTCACATACTAATGAACAACATGAGTTATTCTACCTCGTATATTTTACTTTGGTAAAACTTGAAGAAACTGAAAAAAAGTGAAGAAAAATTTTCTCAAAACTTTTATTTTTTTTTTCTTCTTGATCCTTATACACATAAAAAACCGATAAGTTCTTTCTCATTGATCTTATAAGTATTATATATATATATAAGTCTTGAGTACCCTCATCAAGAATAAAATTAGAAAAAAAAATATATAAATAAAAGAAGAAATCAAAAACTTTTAGCTTACTTTGTAAAGACATGACTGATCAATTTTACTTTGTTTATTTTTTCTTTTTTTTTTACTTAAATTCATTTAATAAAATTGTTTCATTAAAAAATAAAGCGGATATTATTAACAATAAAGACAATAGAGTTATTTTTTTCTCTCTTTTTTTTTAAGCTATATTGTGAAAATTTTAAATTAAATAGATTTAGCAATACAAGTAAAAAAAAAAGTTCATTTTATTTCATTACTTAATGATTATTTCAATCTAAAGTTATCAAGATTTAAATAATATCATGTTTTCTGCATTTTTTTTAATAAATAAAATAATTAAATTTATAAATAAAAATATATTTAATTATCATTAAAAAAAAAAAACAGGTAAAAAAAGAAGGAAAAAAAACGGTAGATATAAAAGCGTGAAATTTCATCGTGAGAAATATATCGAGAGCAGAGCGCGACGTTAAAAAACTTTATTTTTTTTTCTTTTTCTCCTATCCTAATATATATAAATTTTTTTTTATTTCTTGTTATGTTTTTCTTCATCTCTAATCGTTTTTTACACCATTTCCTTTTCCGCGCGTTCTTAGCAATTAATTCTACTGGAGTATTTACTTTTAAGAGAAAAACTGAATGAGCAAGATAGGTCGATATTAAATATATATATATAATATATTTAGAACCACATCTCTCTTTTTGGTTTATATATGAAATAACGGAAGATAAAACCGTAATTACTAAAAAAGATCTTTATACATGCAACGATAAAGCTATATCATCGTTCGATAAAAATTTTCTTTAAATTTAATAAGAAATAAATGACATTTTCAAAATTGTATTATTTAATTTAAAGAAGTTTAATTTTACCTTTTGAAAATACATAATACATACCAAAATTCTTTGTATATTATAAAATGGAAATTATTTTAAAACCACGTTATTACACAATTAACAAGTAAAATTAATAAACTTTTGTTATATTATAAATCTAATGGTGCAATTTTCTCTTTACACATTTAATTTTAATTATATATATATATGTATAATGTATATATATATACTCATATATACATAATATATACTCTAAAATTTTATGTATTATAATTAATTAATTAATTAATATTGAAAGAGTTTATTTTTTTTGCTTTTGATTTTTTTTTTTTACAAAGTCAGAAAGGAAAGAAAAATTAATTAATAACAAGTCCTTTGAAAAAGAAAAGTTAAAATTAGAGTCAATTAATAACTATATATATTTCTATATATATGATGAAGAAAAAAGTTTTATAAAAGGACGAAGAAACAAAAAATTTTTTATTTCTTTTAAACATATAGTGATATTTTATTTCTTCGTTATTTAGCCCACAAGAGTTGACCAATGTAAAAGAGAATTTTAAGGTAATAAATTTAGTTTATACAGTAAATTATTCGTAATTATAACAAGGTTCATTTGAAACTACTATATAACATTTATACTTCATAAACTAAGTTTTAATACATTGCTTTATAAATATGTATTATAATATAAATTTAATTTTAGTTAATGATGTTCATAATTTAAGAAAATTGATTATTTTAGTTATTAATAGACAAAAATAGCCTTTTAATTATATTTTACTTTGAATTTATCAAAAATAAGTATTTTCAGTAAATTTATTTTACATTTGCAATCAACAATTCCAATAATTTACATGGAAATGTGAAAAGAAAACGAGCATTATCTATATTAACAGTTCTGATAATCTTATTTTTAAATGATTTTAAAATTCTTGCAACATTATCATAAGGTCAACCCCTTACTGGAATTGCATAATTCGTTACTCCAAGAAATAGCGAATAATAAATAATATTGAAAATAAGTTTATTTATATATTTTGGTTCATAGAAAATGAAAAAGAGGTATTTAACTTTTTTTATAATTTAGTTTTATACTTGAATATTCCAGTGCAGTTATTGACCAAAGTAAATTCCCAAATACTTGCAAGACAAAATTCTCTAATGTGGGTATTTCTGGCTTCTTAGAAATAACTAAATTATAAAGTGATAATTAAAAACGTGGAAGATACTACATAGTCAAAATCAAAGTCTCGCGGTCATATAAAATATAAGTATAAACAAATAACTTACCTTCGCCATATACCTATGAGAGAAACAGATAAAAAAATCTAAGAATCAGGTTTGATGAATATTATACAGAAAAAAGGACAGAGATGTTATGTGATTTAAGTGCAAGGGGAAATGCAGGAGATTTTTATTTAAATTAACACAAAATCAAAATTATCACCTTATTCAATTACTTATTATAAAATTTACTTATTTCCTAATAACAATAGATTTCACTGTCTCTGTAAATGAAATTTCACTATCTTTAGCACGATCATAAATTCACTGTTTTAATTATCATTCTAAATTTGCCGTCATTATTTTTATATTTTTATAAACTTTTACCACCGCAATACATATATAATTCTTTCCCACCTCTTCTTCTTATTTATTTCTTCACGGCTTTTATTTATTAGTTTTATGTATTAGTTTTTAAAATCAATTCTAGCTAGAATTTCAATCACATCTACATTATTATTTAAAATATACAAAAATTTAATTTCACTAATACTTCTAGCTGATACTAATGTTATCATACCGCTTGATTTTGCTAGTTCATGATAGTTGTGTTCTCTATAATCAAATGGAATTTTCTTGATTGACGCATGGATACGAAAATATTGATGCTGTACTATTTCATTGTCATATATCAAATTCATGACTGTAGTTTATCAGATAACTGAATCATACATAAGGATAGATTTTATATGTGCAATGTACATCAGATTTAACGATTCAGTCCTCCTAAGTTCATGTTTTCTTGAAAAAATACTCCTAAATCTTTTAATATTGATACTCTTTCCACCACTTCACCTTCTAATACATAATGCATATCAATATTTAAGGAGGAATACTTTTCTTTGAAAATCGTAATCTTGCACTTACTTATATTAAATTGTTATCATTATTCCAATTAATTAGATTTTGTATATCTTCCTTAAATAAGTGTACATCATCAAGGTTATCTATGCTTTTATATAATTTCATATCATCAATATACAAAAGGAATTCTGAGTTTCTTATACAGTTTAAAACATTATTTATAAAAATTATATACAATAAGGGAGCTAAATTTGATCCTTGAGGTTTTTAAAAAATCACAGTACTAACTTTCTGTTCACAAACCTAACTGACGATATTTGTAAAGGTTTCCATCTAGATCGTATTACTATACTACTTTTATTCGATTTATCTAAAGCTTTTGACAGAGTTTCTCATCCAGTTCTTTTGGATAAACTCTCTGCTATTGATTTTACTCCTCAAGCTGTAGAGTTGTTCTCTGAGTACCTACTAAACCACAACCAGTTATTTATTTTAGATAATGTGTCTTTCTCAACACTCAACATAGTCATCGGAGTCCCTCAAGGGTCGGTTCTGGGACTTCTACTATTTCTTATCTACATAAATGATTTTTGCTTAAAAATAACCCACTCCAAGCGCCTTATATTGGCTGATGATCTTCAAATTTATATTCGAGTGCCGTGTAAAGGCTTAAACTTAGGAGTGTTCCTCCTTCAAATTGATCTTCATGAAATAGAAAATTGGTAATCTGCCAACAACTTTAAATATAATATTGATAACTCAATCTATATGATTTTCGGCAAAAAATCCTCAAATTTTTCTGATACAAATACCTCTTTTTCTTTTAGTGGTACTAGAATTCAGCTTTCAAAAACAGTTAAAAACCTTGGTCTCTTCATTGACCAAGATATGAAATGGAGATCTCATACCACATTATTAAATCGGATAACCATGTCCTATATAGACTTAGACATTTCAAGCAGCTTATCACTGCTCTTGTTTTTTCCATCCTTGACTCTGGTGTTTTTCCAATGGGAAACTTACCCGATCAGGAATAAAAATGCTCAACAAAGCTATTAAATGTATCTGTTAGGTACGTCTTCAATATTAGATATCCATCTCATACTTCCCCTGATAGAATAAGGCTTGGTTGGTTGAATGTCAAACTAAGAGCAAAATACCTTAGTATAGTCCACATCTATAAAATACTAAACAACGGCAAGCCAACCTATCTAAAAGAGAAAATAAAAGTTTACATTTCCTCTAAAAAACTCACGTCCCAAAAATCACCCTCACCTAGTTGTAGATACATCCACAAATCCTACCTACAATAATACCTCCATGATTTTTATGATTTTATTCTGGAAGTCCCTCCCTGAAGAAATCTGTCTGTTAAGCTTAGTGGAAGTTTTTAATTCTAGTCTTCAACAACATCTCCTAGAGATTGACAGAGGTGAATTAAATCTCCACTAAATTCAAACCCATTTCCCATTCTTCTTCACTGTCCACTAAATTCCTATTATACTTAAACTTAAATTATATTGTATAAACTAACTTGTTATATTATTTCAAATTTTAATTAATGTGTTGAAACATAAAAACTTTTTTCTTTAATATACTACAGATCTTTTGTACAACCTTGTATGATAATCTTATCAATAAAAAAAAACGTATTTTTAGCGTTAGTAGCAACGTTACAACTCTTGTTAAATTATGATTAGCGATTTCAATAGATAAGTTATGATCAGGCAAACTATTGTTGTAAATACCAAAAGTGATAAATATAGATTGGTTAATATTTAAGTATCAATTTATTCTTAACTAACCATAGGTATAATTAAATTTTTTTTTAAATATTCATATTACCATAATCTACTTACAAAAGGTTGTTTTTAAAAGAATAACATTTTTACGCAATATAAATTTATTTTCATGAAAGTGGTAGTATTTAAAAGCTTATTATTTTATAATTTAAGCTTAAAAGGTATAATTAATTATATATAAACTCTATATTGCATAACATTAATTTTATTCAATTTTTATTTTTTAACAAAATAAAAATATATGCAAAGAAAACTCAATTTAATGATTACACGTGTTTTGCATTTGACATTATGACTATATGTATATATATATATTTAGTATGTATGCTGTCATTATCCTAATGGATTTACTTTTTACCACAACACTTTATTATATATATATGATATATAGTTAAATTCAAAATTTTATTTTAATTTATTTTTTTTAGAGATCACTGTAATAATATTAGTTAAAAGGTTTGAATTTTCGTTACGGATTAAATTTTTATAAATTAAATTTAATCTATAAAAAAGAAATAAAACCTTTGAAAAATTTATTCTATAAGCAAATTAAAATATTTTGAAATATTTAAAATATTTAAAATATTTTAATTATTTAAATATTTAAAATATTTTAATTATTAAAAAATTGATGCCTTTATTTATCGTCAAAACAAAATTGTACCTAATAATTAGTCCAGATCAAAAAATGAAAAATTAATCTTTTAAAAAAATTCTACAAATATTTTTTGGTGTAAAAATGCAAAAATTTGTGGATTTTGGCTAAGAAATTTGTTCAATTGTCCATTATAGTAGTATTTATAACTTATAACATACCCGTTATCAATTTAATTAAACCTAATTCACCTTAGTATACACTATGCCTGTGATCTTTACTTAAGATCAACTATGTAAACTGGGGCCTGCTAGTGAGGAATAAAATTGTGATGGGTAATTATTGGACTAAAAAAAGGATTATAATTTCATATCCAGGCGATACAGTAGATGCAGAAACGACTAAAGATATAGAGGGTACCCTATTACCTTACTAACATTTTTTGTGGAACGATGGGATCGAAATCTGCAGTCTAGTTAAAGATCATACCTGTGGAAAGCTTTTGTAATAGGTATAATGATACCTTACTTCACATAGGTATCTCACGGAAGGTGCCCTGATTGGATAGAATGATAATTTTCTAATAAACTGATTTAAAAAAATAAGAAAGTTTGATTTTTTTAGGTCTTTTATCGAGGAAAATTGTAATTTGCTGAAAAAAAAATTTCCGAAATTTTTGTCATGATTCTTTAGCCTTTTTTAATTATATTTTGTGCCCTCATATTTCGGATATTTGAAAAGATAAAAGGTTTTAATTGGACTCAGTTGATTTTTGATGAAATTTCCAAGACAAGACAAGACTTATCTATTACCATTTGTTATGTGAAATCATGGTGCCTTAGGTTAGCCAAATTTGGTTCACAATGAAACGGAGCCTTAGTTACTTAATCAAGGTTTAAATCTTAAGGAAGCTGACTACGACTTCGATTTAGGTCAAATTGGGGGTATCCAAGGAATATCCAATTTTTTAACATGGAACATGTTTATAGGGAGGGGGTACTTCAGAACTGGAAAATTAAGGGGGGGGGGTCAAATATGTCCTTTTTAAGGGGGGGGTCAAATTTGTCCTTTTTAAGGGGGGGGGGGGTCAAATGGGACTTAGAATATTTTCGATTTAGGGACCTTTGGTGCAGAAGTACTTAGGGAGCATTGGTGCAGAAATACCTAGGGAGCATTGGTGCAGAAGTACCTAGGGACCTATGGTGCAGAAGCCCCTAAAGACCTTTGGTACAGAAGTACCTAGGGACCTACGGTGCAGAAGTCTCTAAAGACCTTTGGTGCAGAAGTACTTAGGGAGCATTGGTGCAGAAGTCCCTAAAGACCTTTGGTGCAGAAGTACCTAGGGACCTATGGTGCAGGAGTACTTAGGAAGCATTGGTGTAGAAGTACCTAGGGACCTATGGTGCAGAAGTCCCTAAAGACCTTTGGTGCAAAAGTACCTAGCGACCATTGGTACAGAAGTCTCTAAAGACCTTTGGTGCAGAAGTACTTAGGGAGCATTGGTGCAGAAGTACCTAGGGACCTATGTTGCAGAAGTCCCTAAAGACCTTTGGTGCAGAAGTACCTAGGGACCTATGGTGCAGAAGTACTTAGGAAGCATTGGTGTAGAAGTACCTAGGGACCTATGGTGCAGAAGTCCCTAAAGACCTTTGGTGCAGAAGTACCTAGGGACCATTGGTGCAGAAGTCTCTAAAGACCTTTGGTGCAGAAGTACTTAGGGTGCATTGGTGCAGAAGTACCATGGGACCTTTGGTGCAGAAGTCTCTAAAGACCTTTGGTGCAGAAGTACTCAAGGAGCATTGGTGCAGAAGTCTCTAAAGACCTTTGGTGCAGAAGTACTTAGGGTGCATTGGTGCAGAAGTACCATGGGACCTTTGGTGCAGAAGTCTCTAAAGACCTTTGGTGCAGAAGTACTTAGGGAGCATTGGTGCAGAAATACCTAGGGAGCATTGGTGCAGAAGTACCTAGGGACCTATGGTGCAGAAGCCCCTAAAGACCTTTGGTACAGAAGTACCTAGGGACCTACGGTGCAGAAGTCTCTAAAGACCTTTGGTGCAGAAGTACTTAGGGAGCATTGGTGCAGAAGTCCCTAAAGACCTTTGGTGCAGAAGTACCTAGGGACCTATGGTGCAGAAGTACTTAGGAAGCATTGGTGTAGAAGTACCTAGGGACCTATGGTGCAGAAGTCCCTAAAGACCTTTGGTGCAAAAGTACCTAGGGACCATTGGTGCAGAAGTCTCTAAAGACCTTTGGTGCAGAAGTACTTAGGGAGCATTGGTGCATAAGTATCTAGGGACCTATGGTGCAGAAGTCCCTAAAGACCTTTGGTGCAGAAGTACCTAGGGACCTATGGTGCAGAAGTACTTAGGAAGCATTGGTGTAGAAGTACCTAGGGACCTATGGTGCAGAAGTCCCTAAAGACCTTTGGTGCAGAAGTACCTAGGGACCATTGGTGCAGAAGTCTCTAAAGACCTTTGGTGCAGAAGTACTTAGGGTGCATTGGTGCAGAAGTACCTTGGGACCTTTGGTGCAGAAGTCTCTAAAGACCTTTGGTGCAGAAGTACTTAGGGAGCATTGGTGCAGAAGTACCTAGGGACCTATGGTGCAGAAGTCCCTAAACACCTTTGGTGCAGAAGTACCTAGGGACCATTGGTGCAGAAGTCTCTAAAGAACTTTAGTGCAGAAATACTTGGATATAAATATTGATATTATGAACAGAATAGATACTTTATTGTCAGTGTTAGTTATTAGTGAACATGTTCCATGCTCGTTGGTTGTGTAGTTACACAAACCGGTCATAAGTTTTACAAAAATTGTACTAAAATAATACTATAATTTTATATTATAAAATATCGTCCCATAAAAAACCCGCACGGCCAGGCTGCTTTGCTTGAAAATTCAAGCAGTTTGAATCCAAGCAATTTGCTTTAATTTTCAAGCATTTGCTTGAATATTCAAACAAACACTTGAAAATTCAAGCAAAAAATAAACCTGCTTGAAATTTCAAGCAAGCTGCTTGAAAATTCAAGCAAATGCTTGAAAATTCAAGCAAATACTTGAAAATTCAAGCAATTTGCTTGAATATTCAAACAATCAATTAAATCAGATAAAAAATACCGTAGGAAGCTTACATTTTATTCCCCCCCTTTTTTTAAGAGTTATTTGAGAAAAAAATTTTGGATTACCTGCTGTTATACCTAATTGCCTATTTCTTTTATTTTTGAGTTATGTAAATTTCTGTTTTGTTACTGCTTTTATGTTATCCTAAGGGAATGGTGGGGGGGGGGGGGGGGGTAGGTATATTAATATGAAACAGAGATGTTAAAAAAAAATTCAATATTGATTTATAAAATTACAAATTTATACGCACACTATGAAAAATAATACATTTTTACGAAGTCAATATTGAGTTGACGTTCCTTAGATCCCGTAAAGAGAATAATTTTTTTGATTCAAGGAAACGAACTTAAATCAACGTATCGAATCCTTGAGTCAGCTAACCTGCTTTCTTTGCACGGGTTTTTACTTACACTTCCGTCAGCTCAAAATAAGGTTGAAGAAAGTCGGTAAGAAAGTTGTCTTCCTTATTGAAACCATATGCTTTTTACCCAAGCCAAAATTTAATATACTTATAATAAGTAATAAAGTATACATAAACTTTTAATTTTTAAAAATTTGGGCTGATTATTATAAAACTATTATTAAAAATTAAATTAATTAATTGATAAGTCAGAAAAAAAATTCTAAAAATTTTCCATAACTACAACTCACAATAAATTGCTGTTATTCGTGAATAAAATAAAAATTAATTATTAATTTAAATAATTAAAATTAACCATATATACACATTTACTAGAACAATATAAAAACGTATATCAACATGTATACATATATTAACCTCAAGTCAATAATTAGCTGGCTTAAATCTAACCTTAACTGCGACGACCGAGTACCCGTCAAGTCAAAAATAGGGCTGACGGAAGAAAGCATTAGCTTCGCCGCATTTAAGGTGTTTATTGATGTGCGTCAAGCCATATTGACTTGGCATCAGCGTATATTTTTTATAGTGCATTTAATGAAACAGAAATTATTTTTAAAAAATAAGAAATTTCTTTAACATACTTTTTTGACAATTAATTTATTCTATATTTGCTTTGAAAATTTAGTTTTTATCTAAACATCAATATTGAATTTATTTTTAAACATGCGACTCTGTTTCTACCAATCATGACATTCATGCCATTTGAATATTTTTTCATGAAAAAATCAACATTTTGGGCTAAAAATGTCACCTAGTAGGTAATTAGGGCTCTTTTTTTTATTTCTGAAGTCTATTTTTACGTAAAACCCCTAGAAAATGTGCTATCATCCCCTAAATATTGGGTAAATTTTAAACATTTTTTAGTCGTTATATAAATTGATACTATGCACACAAAAAAGATCTCCAGGCTTTAAAAACACTAAGTAGGACTATTAGAAATAGAAAAAAATAAATTTATATCGATTTAGCATATTTAATCCCTTCAATGGGGTAGGGGATAGATTTTTAGCACAATATAGAAAACGAATATTTTGGGCTAAAATTATCATCTAGTAGGTATTTTTGCCCACTTTTTTCATTTCTGAGGTCTGTTTTTACGTACCACCCCTAAAAAATAAGATATCATCCCCTAAACATGGGGTAAATTTTAAATTATTTTTGATTGGGCGTTAATGGGTTAATTTACCTACCCCGCATTCCCTTTGGATAACATAAAAGCAATAACAAAGCAGATATAACTAAAAAATAAAAGAAATAGGCAATTAGGTATAAGCTTTTCTACGGTATTTTTTATCTGATTTAATTGATTGCTGGTTTATTCGTTGCTTGAATATTCAAGCAAATGCTTGAAATTTAAAGCAATTCAAGCAAACTGCTTGAATTTTCAAGCAATGCCTGGATGTGCGTGCATAAGATGCTCAACAGTCAATTTTATCTTTTTTAGCTAATTTTACGTTACATAATTAACGAGAAGTACCAGTTTGACCCCCCCAAAAAAATTTTAAGGACATTTTCTTAGCAAATTTTTTGTAATTTGATTCCAAACGACCTCCCCAAAAATTTTCTTGATTCGCCACTGCTCGAAAAAGCAAATTTATTTTTAATTACTTAATAATGAAGTTAGTATCATCAAATTTTTAATATATATTTAAAAACATGGGAGGAGAGGTATTTAAAGCAGTTTAATTTGGGAGGGGTTCAAATGGACTTAGAATAACTTTTATTCAGGGACTTAAAATAATTTCGATAAAGGTGCATAGAATAATAAGGATTTTAGGAGCTTAAAATTATTTTATTTTTGCTTAAGGACTTAAAATTATAAAGGCTTCAAGATTAAAAATATAAATTTAAATATGTTCCATGTTCGTTGGTTGTGAGTTTTTTATATGACTTTTTTTTATATTACCATTTTTTATTAAAATCTGTACTCAAACAAAAATGATAGTCAAAATCCTTTAATAATAAAAAATTGTGAAATGCTTTATCGACAAACTTTGTTAAAAGGCATTTTCAAATAATTTTTGTTTAATTTCACGTCAAAAAAAATATGCACAATATTCATTGAATTAATTTAATTTAGCAATTTAAAATTTTATTATTAATGATATTTTTTTTATCTTAAAAAAAACTAGAAAATAATAAACTTACAGCTTCTGATTTATAGTTTATTTTTAATAAATTTAAGTCATCATTCAATATCAGCGAAAAGTGGTCATTTGTAAGTGTCACTATTTTAGGTTCATTTTTTTTAGCCTTAGAATTAAAATTATAAAGCGTATGGGCTGGCCAACAGTGTCAATTTCGGTATATCAATTGACAAGTTCATTGATCACACACAAATTAAATAGAGAAATAAACATCAATCTCAGTTTGAAATATACATAATACTCCGCCTTGAAGGCAAAAAGCCTGTGGGCAAAATATTTTAAATCGAAAAAGGGAGTTTGATATTAAACGGCTTAAAGATAACAGTTAAGATATCTCAAATTATTATCTTCTTGTCGTAAACCGCTTCCTCGTTTTTTGCTTATACCTTAATCAAACACAAAGTCGATAATAAAAAAAAAAAAAACTAATCATCAATACTTGATAATAAAAATATATTGAAAATTTTTTCATTTTATATCAAAAATTATTCGCAATAAAAAACTAATTTACAAGGCATAAAAGTTTTTAATTTGTCGAAAAAAAATTGTATTTTCATAAATATTGGTAATATTAGCGCTTACTAATATTATGCATTATACAGAATAGACAAGTGAACAGAATGAATGTGTCAAATCAAGTTGAAGTAAATCGCGATCCATTCTATAGATAAGATATATATTATACAGTTGGCAATAGTATACATAGGAAAATATACCCAGTAGGCGTTTATATATACCGGTAGTAAAGCATTTTGATATCTATACAGCTTCATAGAGACATTATCATAAAATAATCATTTTATAATATGGTCTAAAATTTATGATTAAATATTTTTTTTTATAAATTTTAATATTGATTAGAGATTTTTTTATAGGCAGAAAATTCAATCTAAACCATAATTTTTGTTTTAATTATAAGTATCAATTTTTATTATTCAAGCTAATTATTAAGATAATTCTTGCGTTTGAAATTTGACTAATTTTTTTTTTCATTAAAATTCCAAGAACTTCTTTCAATCATCAAAAGATTTATAATGTGACAAAATAACATTCTTCAAGTGTTTATATTATTAATATTTATGAAACATTTCTTTTAATCTTTTAACAAAAAATAATAATAATAATTTTATATTTCGTAATTTTTAATGTATCAATATAAAATATTATAGAATTTACATTAATTAAGTTATTATGTACAGCTGGTTTTGTGGTTTTGGATTTAATGAATATTTTAATATTTTATTACCTGTTTCTTTGATTAAATTAATGATTTTTTTTTTCTTCTAATACATCATTCTAATTAATTTTAAATCGAATATTTAGGTTTATAATTATTATTATTATATTGCTCATTTTCATTTTTTTTGCAAAAATAGTGTCAAGTGGTTGTTCCTACCGATTGAAGTAAGAATTTACAAACTTTTATTGACCATACACTATAAAAATTAACAAAATTTAAAGTTAAAAAAATTTGTGGCTAAAGTGAAACTTGGCGTTTTAATTTATTTTTTTTTTTTTTTTTTTTTTTTTTATAGTTTTTAGGATTTTAATTTTCTTTTTTTGAGTACCTATGTATTTCACTTAATCTTAGATGTATTAAGCCTTAAATTAATTTTAGTTTAAAATATGGTGAAAATTTTCTTATTTATTCACAAAATCATAAAAATTCTTTGCTGTACCTCAAGAAATATGCGCTTTTTAAGCACAATAATAAAAAATTTTAAATTTACTAAGTTTTTATTACAATAACAAATTGATCCTTTAATAAAAAAACTTTTATTTTATATTTTTTAAAAATTACAGCACTAAAACAAGATTTTTATATTATTTTTTTTAAATCTATTTTTGCTAAAAAAAATGAAAATGAGCCATATATAAAGATAATGTTTATTATAATATCGTTACTTATAAACATGCTTATAAAATGATGAAAAGTTAAATTTGTGAGAATATTGATATTCTCTGAAATGCCGCGCTTAAATTCACAAATAAATATCATGATCAGAATCTTAATAACATCGAATTCTAAGAAATTTATTATTATTGCTATTATTATTATATACAAATTTTTCGTATAAAGTCTTAATTATGGATTCATAATAATATTTATAGAAAAATATATTATGTATATATTTTTTCTATCTTCTTATATTAATCTTAGTTTACCTTTTTATACATAATTTTAATTAAGCAAGTAAACTAGATTTAATGTTTTTATTTTCATTTCCTTTTTTTTGTTATAACTGTTAATATAAACTAGTTTGAAAAAAAATTTATATGGAAGGAAGAGTAAACACCACGTAAATACATATTTTTAAATTTACTAAATAATTTATAGAGTTGACTGCAATTTATAATTAAAAATTATTGATGTAAACAAGCTTTATTATTTAATTAAACTTATTACCTGTTTTTATTGAAAAATAAATAATTTAAATGATTGTTCTGTACACTGTAAAAAGTAACTTTCTTATATTAACAAAAAAATTAGAACATTTTCGAATAATTAGTAAATTTTCAAAAAAATTTGTAAATATTCGAAAAAAATCGTATATTTACTAAATTTAGTATATTAACAAATAATTCGAGTATTCTCGATAATTTACAATTTTTTTTTCGAAAATTTACAAAAAATAGTTGTAAATTTACGAAAATGGTTGTGAATTTGCAACTTTTTTCATAAAATCACTAAAAAAAATCGAGAATTCTCGAATTTTTCGATAATATACTAAATTTAGTAAATTTACGATTTTTATCGAATAGTTACAAAAGTTTTTGAAAATTCACTAATTTTTCGAAAAAATTCTATTTTTTTTGGAAATCTAAGAAAGTTACTTTTTACAGTGTAGGGTTCGTTGAAAAAGAGGAATTTACGCCTTTCCTTATAGTCGTTTCCCCCCAGCAACAACCTAAGGCATTTTCAGATATGTTTGGGTGGTGGCTCCATATGACGACTACACTCTATCGACTTCTTATAACATGGAACATTTTTATAGGGAGGGGGTACCTCAGAACATGAAAATTAAGGGGGGGGAGTCAAGTTCGTCCGGTTTAAAGGGGAGGTAAAATTTATTCGAATTAAGGAGGAGGATCAATTTTGTCCGATTTAAGGGGAGGATCAAATAAGACTTTGAATAATTTGAATTTCGGGATTTTAAAATATCTGGGCTTAGGGACTTGATTTATAGGGATTTAGAATAATTCAGGTTAAGGGGTTTACAAATTATAAAAATTGCAAATGGTATTGTAATTTTGCGTATATTATAACCAGCACTTAGGTACAAGTAAACATGTTCCATCCATTTAGGTTCTGTTTAGACAAAACGGTCATAAGTTTTTTTGTCAGCCTTAAATTATTCGCTTGATTGTATAGATATAACAAATACCTTTTTTTAAAGGTATTTCTACTAGATTGTAAAATAATTAATAGTATAAATTTTATTTTGTAAAGGTCTACAGAAAAAAGGTAAGAAAGGTGAAAATATTTTTTTAAATTATATCACGATTTTTCTCTTTAAAAATAAAATTTACATATATATAATTAAATATTTGAAGGTACGTATGATAATTAAATCATATCAATCAAAATTTAATTTAAACTGTTAAAAATAATTTAAAAAAAGTGTATATATAGATTAAAATCATAATGATATACTAATGATAAGAATTTATGTAAATGATGTATAATTTACAATGAATATTAACTTAATGTATTCTCATATCAAATTACGCATTCATTTATTATTATTATTATTATTTCGTATTTCAAACTTTAATTCTCTAGTATAGTAAAAAAAAAATTTTTTTATGTTCTACCCATTATATAGTATATTTTAATCCTACGCTCCTTTACACTTTCAAAATCGATTGATCAATGAACTGACGTGACATTTTTTTCTCGTTCACGTATCCGCCTACTCTTAAATATACGCTCTTTTGTTTTTATTTTTTTATTCTGATTTCGTCACACCGAGATTGAACTCGTTGAATTACACATCCCCATATTATAAAGTTATGCATTGAAGTTAGGGTAACTCGTTACTTTATTCGTATATAATAATTATGAGGTTCAATTAAACTATATACATATTTAAGTTTTACTAGAGTATATACAGTAGCTGTTTTAATTGCAACTTCAATTATACAGCACGTGCCCGATCAAGTACACTTTACCTATGGTTGTCAGTATACACATATATTTATATATTTATTATAGAGCTAAAGGATTTTGTTATATATTCTTAGAAATCTAAAGAGGTTAGAAAAAGATGGATAGGAAATGCGTGTTTAATTATCAATTTCTTACTACAATCAGAAAATCTTGCAACTCTAGTGAATATGCATATTTTTGAACTGTGGAGGGTAAGCCGAGGGAGGAAGGGGTAGCGAGGTGGAATTTAATTATTTTCAATTATTTCAATCTTTAGCTCCTTTATTATTTAGATGATTAGAAAATTTATTATATTATGTAATACATATCGATTTCATGTACTATTGTATCTTTTAAGATAATGAAATTCTAAATGAGAGTTGAAATATAAGATAATTAGAAAAAAATTTAAAATCGAGTAGTATTAGAAATAATGAGAACTAATTATTGTTAAATTATAATTTAGTCTGATTTCATTCTGAGTATTTCTCTAAACTAAAATATTAACGTAAATTAGAAAATTAAAATTATCAATACCTTTAATATTGAAAATATTTGTATTACAATATATACACTGTAAAAAGTAACTTTCTTATATTAACAAAAAAATTAGAACATTTTCGAAAAAATTTGTAAATATTCGAAAAAAATCGTATAATTACTAAATTTAGTATACTAAAATAAATTCGAGTATACAAAAAAAAATTCGAGTATTCTTGATTTTTTTTTGTGAATTCGCAAGAAAAAATGATAATTTACAATTTTTTTTCGAAAATTTTCAAAAAATAGTTGTAAATTTGTGAAAAATAGTTGTGAATTTACAACTTTTTTCGTAAATTCACAAAAAAAATCGAGAATTCTCGAATTTTTCGATAATATACTAAATTTAGTAAATTTACGATTTTTATTTACAAAAATTTTTGAAAATTCACTAATTTTTCGAAAAAATTCTATTTTTTTTTGTAAATCTAAGAAAGTTACTTTTTACAGTGTATATATATGAGCAATTATTTTAAAAGTGCTACTTAATTTGAGCCTGGAATCGTAATTTTTTTTTTTCAGGGCACATTGATATGACCCGTGTTTTTAGATAGTTTGAACCTTCAGAAAACCGAAAAAAATCGTGAACAAGAAATCGGTGATAGGTGCCAAAAAGATTTTTTCACTTTTATGTCAAAAACCGTGTTTTTCGTATCTGAGCTACCCCAAATTTTTAAAATAACTTTTTCGGTAAATAAAATTTTAAAAAATAGATAAAAAAATCTGATTGCCAGGGAAAACCACTCCAGAAGAAAAAAAAACTTTTCTTTTTACGATGAAATTTAGCCAAGTTATCGTCAATTTAAGATTTTGCTCAAATTCGTCTTAAAAAATATTGAGATTTTATTGAAAAAAGCCTGTTTCTTAACCTTAAACATGCATTATTCGCTTGATTTTCATCGTAAAATAATAATTTTTTTTTTAAAATCGATTAATTTTTTCCTGGCAATTCATTTCTTTAAGAAAAAAATTATTTTTATTGACAAAATTTCAATTTTTAGGTCAAAAGCCTTTGAAAACTGTAAGTAGCAAGATTTACTTAACACAGTTTTTGATCTAAAAATTAAAATTTCGTCAATAAAAATGATTTTTTTTCTTAAAGAAATGAATTGTCAGGAAAAAATTAATCGATTTTAAAAAAAAAATTATTATTTTATGATGAAAATCAAGCGAATAATGCATGTTTAAGGTTCAGAAACAGGCTTTTTTCAATAAAATTTCAATCTTTTTGAAGACGAATTTGAGCAAAATCTTAAATTGACGATAACTTGGCTAAATTTCATCGTAAAAAGATAAGTTTTTTTTTCTTCTGGAGTGGTTTTTCCCTGGCAATAAGATTTTCTTATTTATTTTAAAAAAGTTTTTTTACCTAAAAAGTTATTTTAAAAATTTAGGGTAGCTCAGATACGAAAAACACGGTTTCTGACATAAAAGTGAAAAAATCTTTTTGGCACCTATCACCGATTTCTTGTTCACGATTTTTTTCGGTTTTCTGAAGGTTCAAACTATCTGAAAACACGGGTCATATCAATGTGCCCTCAAAAAAAAAAATTACGATTCCAGGCTCAAATTAAGTAGCACTTTTAAAATAATTGCTCATATATATATATATATATATACTGAAAAATTAATTACATTATAAAAAAAATTAAAACTTACCTATACTTTATTTAATGTAAATTATGTAAATTATAAAATAAAATTGTATTTTACATTGTACATTTTTTTTTCTTTTTCTTTTATAATCAACTCATTAAGTTTGAAAAAAGGAAGCGTCAAATATTATAGATTACGTAGTAAAGAAAATTGATAATTCAATTTTCATCGTTGAACATTATAATCAACCTTTGCACTTGGATGGAAATTCAGTCGGTACGATAAGGTTTCCTTTCATATAAATTTAATTGTATATATATTATTCATAAAAACTTATTGTGAAAATGTCATTGATGATAAACTTATTTTATTTAAAATATGTCAAGTAAATATATGGCTATATTATGATATAATCAATCTTTTTTAAAACTATACTTTTAATTCTTACATAACATCTTTTATAATAGATTAAAATTCATCATTTTCAAAAGATTTTATATATGTATACATATATATATATATATTTTTTTTTAAGTTTAGAGAATTTTTTTGTTGTGTATCAAAATCCTTCCTTTTCAATTTTATTTTGAAACTCTTACAATAAAATGTTGTTATAAGAATTATCAAGTTTTGAAATACAAGGTTGCATCCAAATTTTTTTTTTTGAATTTAAATTTAAAAAGATAGTGGAAAATTTTTAACATATTACATTAGAAATAATTTCATCTACAGAGAAATGGTTCGTAATTCACGGTTAAGTTGCTTTGCTTAAAATTTCAAGCAAAGTGACCTAACTATGAGTGTGCTTATAAAGTTAACATGCATAGTTGTTGTTTCATTTACGTCTGCTTTTTAAATTTATTTAATAGAAGAATATATGAAAAATTGACTTTTGATTTATTCAACTATTAACATAGTTGTTTTAAAAAAATTTTTAGTTATTTTTCTTTTGTTATTTTTTAAATTTAAATTTAAAAAAATTGTTCTAAGAATTTTTTTGACTTTTTTTTAAAAGTTTAAAAGTCTTTTTTTGATTTTATCCACTTATATTAAAAAAATATTTAAAAAAAATATGAGCTTCAAAAAAGTTAAAAAAAGAACATAAACTCTATAGTTTCTTATGTACATGCATATATTGCATGCTTATAATCATATGCATATTGCATAATATATACTAATATGTATATGTCGATTTCTCAAAAAATAAAACCCTTAGAGCAGGTCAACTTTTGGTAAAATTTAAAACTGTAGACATACCTAAATCGCATGGATTTTTTAAATACTTTTTTAAATGAAATTTTGCTAGTGAAAATGGAATTTTTTAAGTGGCATAAAATTGGCAGCTATTTTTCGGTAAATAACCAAATTTTTTTTCAAATTTGGCAAAACTTTAAGTTGCTTTTTACCAGATAAATCTTATGGGAAAGGTTAAATTAGAAAAATTTTGACAAAAATATATTAATGTATCTACTTCAAAACTTTAAATTTTTAGACAATCCATTTAATATTAACGTATTTGACTGTTTCAAGCTAAGAGTCTGAGCTTAGCATTATACGTTAAGAAATATATTTCAGTATGATTATTAAACATTTTAAGCTAATCTTAGTTAATTTATCACCTTGAAAATATCAGAAATTTCGTAGTTTAACTTTTAAGGGTCACTAAATTTTAGTTTTAAATTTTACCAACAATTGGCTCTTTCTAAGTACTTTATTTTTTGAGAAATCGACGTATATAATAATATACAAGAATAATCACTTAAATAATATAAGTTCAAGATCACGTTATGAGACTAAAAACAAAGTTTTCTTATACAAGCAAAAGCTTGCATCGTGGCTTGGCGCATGGCGTTTTGACGTTGACAAATGACTAAGTTTCGCCTGTATAGAGAATCTAAGCGGCCCTGGCAATAGAGCTTTTCATTTTAAATATATGCTTGTATTGGTGTAATCTGCTACTCTTATACTATGAAGAACAGTCACAAAATCTGAACAAACTTTTGTCATAAATAAACGGAAACAACGAACAATTGCGTATAATGCATATACATTTATAAATACTAAGTAAATACGTAAATTTTTGTTTACATACGTGAATATTGTATATAAATAATCTTAAAAGGAGAAAACCTGACGCGTTTTAATCCTCAGGCTCAGCTTATGTAACCTTAAAATTTTGTTTACTTTTACATTTAGTTAAAACATTAAAATCTAAGCGCGTCATCTATGATGGATTCAGTTTTCAAGCTTTTTTGTCCTGCATTATATTAGTTTTTACTGTACTCATATATTAGCCAGGACAATATTTAGGCTTTTAAACTATTTAAAAAAAAAATCAAGAATCTAAAAAATATCCTAGAATCTGATAGCCGAAAAACAGATTTTATCTGCTACTAACATGATTGTTCTGTCATAAACTTTCAAAGTTAGCGTTAAAGTCTTTGATTTTTGTTTTTTTAACTTTCAAGCTAATGTATATTTTTATGAAACTCATTTAAAAAATAGCTGTATAAACATCTTTTGAAAAAAATTAGAATATAAGGATTTCTGAAAAATGACAAATCCATTAGCTAAATATTCTTTAAAAAAATTCTAAAAAAAAATTCTTCTATTAAAGTATATGAGCTTACCCACATACATATAAATGTACTTGTATGTAATCCTTAGATTTTATGTAATCTAGTTTTCGTGTGACTTGGGGCATTTTCAACCAGCTGAAAATATGTCGAAAGTACGTCTTTTTGTAGGAAAATTTCATTTGATGAAAATTTTAAAATATAATATAAAGCCATACAAGAGTTGAAAACGACATACTATTATATATATATATATATATAACACAACTGCAAAAAAAAGTTGGTTTATATAAAAGCTGTAATATAAGATAACGTTATTCTTTGCACATGAGAATAACAAAATAAAATGAAGCTTTTAGAGCCATTTCGTATTATATTTTTATTATTATTAAAAAATGTAAATGTGTTGATATTTTTGAAATGTGTATGACTTGTATAGTCTTCTAATGAGGCCTGAAATATTTTCTAGTGGACGTATGTCCAAAAAAATATTTTTCCCAATTTCAAGCCTCATGGAACTCATAATTCTGTTTTCGCAGCTAGTTTATAGTTTTTTTTGTATTTTGATTTTTGTACTCTCTGCATAGTATACGCGTCCCCTAGTGTGTCCCAATAATTTTCTACGGTGATTTATACCCGCATATTCCTTTGGGGCTGGGTGCTAAAGTGGTTTTATGGTCGATAACGGGAGTATGCAAATTAAATAAGGCCCTATACACATTTATTCAACTAACAATATAGGGAAATATAGATTATATTGGTGTTAATTTAGTAGCATATAGTACATTTATGCTGCTGCCTTTACACAGCCGATAAATTGTTAATGTTTGGAGAGTTTAGTGACTATTGAATTTAAAAAAAATCACTTCTTGAATAAAAATATACGTATCTGTCTCCTTGTATTAATTAACTCATTTATTAGTATCAATTTTTGCAATGTGGATTATATTATTACATAACTTAATAGTACAGCACTTTAATTAATAGTATATGCACACAAAATGCAACACATATACTATTTACATTGGCGTATGTCGTATTTTTTATTTTTTGTATAGAAATAACATTTCTATACAAATTAACATTTGTATTTTATTTAAAATTATGGACTTGTTAAAAAAAGATATAAAAACTTTAGAATGAGCCGGTAGACAAAGTGTGAGAACTTTGAGGGATATTTCATCTAGATCAACAGATTTTGTGCTGAATTGCTTAAATGACGAATGAAGGTCATCATTTGTGATATTTTTAAATTTGAAAGGCGTCCTAGGTACTAACTGGAGAGTGAATGCTGGGGAGTGAATAATGCGATATTTGAATATGACGTATTTTGTGTGAAAATAAAGTAAGTGTTAATTGCATCAGGTGAAAGGAAGTTTTTATGATTTGGGGGAAATTTTGTGAGGCCCAGGTGCTCAAGATCTATCCAGATGGTTGCAGGTGAGTTTTTGGTTGATAGTTTGTTAGAGTAGAAGTTCATTTTAGCTGCCAAGGTTTCTTCAAGTAACTTGTCTTTAAAGTCCCTATGTGTATTTAAGGTTCGGGAGTTTCTCTTGTTTTTATAACACGTTTATAGAGCTTATCGAGTTTGTCAGTTTCAGATTTTAATTCAGGGGTTAACCAAGGAGATGACTTTTTGTCAATAGTGAACTCTTTTAGAGGTGGAAGAGAATCCAGAACGTTCAGCGGCGGATCCAGAAATTTTCTCAGGGAGGGGCAATATCAGTAAAAATTTGCAAGTTTTTATTAATTTTTTTAAAATTACACGGCCAGGCTGCTTTGCTTGAAAATTCAAGCAACAAAAAAATTTCAAGCAAAGCAGCCTGGCCGTGTATATAAAATTTTATTAAAAAACATGTACATTTTAGTGCCCTGGAGGGGGCGAATGCCCCCTTCACCCCCCGCTGGATCCGCCGCTGAGAACGTAAGTTATATGAGATGCGGTAGTATTCCAAATGTAGTCCAAATCTGAACTGGTGAACGCAAAGGACCATTTATACTCGAGTAGCCTTAAAGTGAATTCGTTTTGGTTTATGTTATCTATATTTCTCTAGGAGATTTTAGTTTGAGAAAGTATACGATCTTTTTCATCAATAATTCAGAGATCAATGGCCGAGTCATTTGAGAGGCCTATGTGAGTATCACCATGAGATACTAGGTATAATTTATTTTAAATATGAAGTCGAAGATCGAATTTGATTTCTGATTAAAATAGCACATGTTAGCATGTAAGTCACCAAGGATTATTTTGTTGCTATAGTTTGCGTCAGCTTTTGCAAAGACATCCAAAAATTTTATGCCTCTATGAAAAGGGGAGTCGAGAGGACTGTAGGCAGCAGCAACTATTATGAGTGAACTTGCAAAAGAGATATAACATATTAGAAATTCAGGGTATTTCATAGGACCTGTATCCTGACTCATTTCAATTATTCTATATTGTATGTTCTCTCGAATGTATAGAGCGATACTAACTGAACTATGATCTTGTCTATCATTTCGAATTAAGGTATATCCTGGAATTTGTGCCATTTTATCAGTAAAGATAGGGTTTAGCCCATAGATATAAAAGGTACCTTTTAAATCTATGGTTTAGCCAGGTTTCAGTTACAGCTATTAAATGAATGCTTAAGGGAGAAGAAATAAGCTCATTAGGTTTACATAATATTATAATTTTATGCTGAGAAAATTGAAATTTGAATAATTGCTCTTGTCCTGAATTGATATCCTGAATTGATATATTTAAATAATCTTTAACTTAAATAAAAATTTTAATATTTGTTTCATCCAATTTTAAAAATTTATTATAAAACTTTTGTTTGTTACGACCTTGCTGGGACAATAATAAATCTTTTCAATTTACAACTATAAACTCACTTTTTTATACGTGGATATAATCTATATCTCTTTGAATTAACATACCCAGTAGTTTGAAATTTATCAAAACGAATTTTTTATTGAAGCTTTGATTTAAAAATTACAAAAAATGAAAAATATAAAAATTTAAGAAATAAAAAAATTAAAAATGAAATATTAAAAACTAGGAAAATTTATGCAAAAAAGAGGTTATTTCAGCTGTTTTTTTGTAATTTTTAAATCAAAGTTTCAATAAAAATTCGTTTTGATGAATATCAAACTACTGGGAACGTTAATTCAAAGAGATATAGATTATATCGACATATCAAAAAGCGAGTTTATAGTTTTAAATCAAAAATATTTATTATTTTTCCAACAATACCGTAACAAACAGAAATTTTTTAAATAAAAATGTAAAAAGTATGATAAGTGTTTTTCTTTTTAACGCAATTCGTAGCAATATTTAAATTTTAAAATGTGAAAAAAGCATATATATTTGTAAATAATTAAATAAAAGATTAAAATATTTAAAATATTAAAAGTAAATGTAGAAAAACATAACCTAAAAAATATACACACTTACATAATATATTTTATATTCTCTGTATATTTACTTTTTTAAAAAGTCCAGAGTAAGTTTTCGGTTTATATATATATATATATATATTCATATATATGTACCTTAAAGTTCGGTATATTATATTTGCTCTCTTAAAATGAATATGCAATGCACGTACAAGTAATTACAAATGTATATGTACTTTTATTATGCATGCATTACTTAGTCTACCTCCTGCTATATTATATACCTTATATTATGTACGTTATTTCTCTTGACTTATACATATAATTACAACTTTGTATTTTCACACCTTTTTTTTATTTTACTACATTTTCTTATCATTTGAAAAAGATTATTATTTTTATTTTTAATATTATTGGAAAATCTAATAATTTTAAAAAATTATGTATATTTTTAATTTGAATTAATTAAAAGAGAAAAGCTTTGTTAATAAACTTAGTTCTGATAAACTTAAAATTATTTATTTAGGTATCCAATAGTATTAATTTTTTTAAATGTAATAGTCCCCTCGAAAATATAGCCACAAGAAGGGACTTCTACAATATTAAATGTTCGGTGCTTGCGAGTTCCATACAATCCCAAATCTGGTACATTGTTTAATTATATTTTAAAATAAAAATTTCATATTTTATTGATAAGCGTATATATTTCTAAAATTTATGTATCAAATTCATAAATAAATTATAACTATTACACAAAAATATTACTAAAATATGCTATATATGTATTTCAATATCTGTGATCATCTAACATGTCTCTAAAAGCTAAAATATAACACATCACTTTAGCCCGTTCTCGATTATATGGAATATAGTAATAGTAATAATAACTATGAATTGAAACGCAGATCCTTACCAGTTACGTGACTGGCCTGTTTCTTATCTTCTTGAACGACTTTAAGTGAATATATACATGTATGAATATAGGTACACACTTGAATTCAATATTTTACAATAACGAATTCTTATCTTTTTTATTCAATTTATTCAATTGTGGTGAAATTGAACGACCCTATTACATTAACAAATGTATATTTTATATCAAACTGAAATGATCATTTTTTATTAATATTAAAAAATTTTATTAATACTAAGTTTACATGAAACACATCTCTGGTTATTCAATTTTTTAACTTTTTTATTATGGAAATCGAGAAAACCTTTGATCCGTTGTTTCTCAACACACCTGAATAGACTGGACTTCAATGACGACAATGATATACTTGGCATCTAGGAATTTGCGTTGGAAAAGGTTCTGAATGCGTGGACTTTCTTTAAAATCTGTGAGTCTCTAGACTTGAATATTAATTAAAATAATGAAGATTGCAATATCCTTAACTCATTTATATGCTTGTACAATATATGAATCGAAGCATGCATGGTCAGAAGATTTTCAAAGATGGTCAACCTGGTGCTTTTTAGCAAGAAAAAAGGTGAACTCAGACTGCCATCGATTTGGTTATCTTCAGGGCTATTAGACACTGAAAAAAGATATTTAAAAAGATGCTCAAACCAAGGCTACTTGTACTAATATTTATAGAAAATGCCATTAATACTAAGATACTGGAAACAAAAAAGCAAAAACCTAACTAGGAGTTGTGTTTAAAAGCATTTTACGCTAACTAAGGACCATTGTACAAGGTATTTGGGTGCTGAAAATCATAGGTTGGCATTAGTATACAGTAACAGCTAACATTTCTTTTTTTATCATAGTATGAGGGAAGGCAAGATACGGAAAAGCACAGTTAATACTAATCAGTCATTTTTTTTTGTTATATTACCTTGAGAATACCTATGACAAGATTATTCTCTGGCTGGTGGACGGGGCAGTACTTTCACATGGCACCAAAAGGGAATTAGTGGGGGTGGTTATAGACATAGTTAAAAAATGTATGACTTTAAATTATTGAAACATTAAATATTAAGAGCTTTTAGACACAAATTTTTTTTGAATACCAAAATTAAAAATAAATATTGATTTAAAAAACCTATTTTTAAATTGCTGTTAAAATTGTAATTTTTTATGAAAATGAGTTTTACAGGTCTTAAAAATTTTGTTCAATTTGCAGGATCCCAAAAATTTTTGACTCTTCCTTTCCGAGGAATGGCTCCATAAAGTTAGTCATATAATAGAATTTTTTTTTAAACCTTAAATTGAGACGCTGCCTTTAAATTATTTTGTCAACTAAACGAATAATTGAAAAGAAACAAGTAAAAACTGTTTGGAAACTTAGAATCCATACATAATTAGTGAGACCTATAAGATCTATTTTTATTAAAAATTGCAATTTTTGCAGCAATTCAAAAATTGGTCATTTTGGGCAAAAATGGGTATTTTAGTTTATTGACTATAGTGATGAGAGAATTGTCGTGAGTTACGGGGATTAAAAGGTAGAACTTATACAAAAAAAAATGAGACCAGCCGGAAGGCATATTAATTCGCAAGGTTACAACGTTTTATGGAAGATTTCGAAAAAATCCTATTTTATAAGATTTTTATAATATGGAACCCTCAAAGGCATAGAAGCGCGTTGAAATAAACGGAGGGTATCTTGAGAGTTTTAGCAACATATTAAGGTCATCCATAACTATAGATTGTGATTTGGTCTCCCAAATGTTCTGGTCTCCCCTTGTAATTATTATTTATGTATTTACTTTTATCTATTCTTTTAATATTTTTAGGCAAATTTATGGTGGAGATAATATAAGGTCTAATAACCTATAAAATTCAGGAGAATCCGCATCTACTAAATGTATACAAATCGTGCTTATCGTACAAGAGCTTTCTGAAAAATGTGTTTTTTTTTAAATCTTATTTTAGCTCCTTATTATTGTCTATGTAAAATAAATAATATAAAAATTCTTTAAAGTTTTTTTTAAAGTTATTCTATTGATTATTTAATTTAATAAAAATTACTTTCATAAAATATACGTAGTATTAAATAAAAATTTTATTTCAAGCATATTTTTAGCAAGAAAAATTCTTTTATACATTAAAATTTATATTATACGTAATACATTTAAAAATATAAAATATTGATTTGCTAACATTTTATTTTTATAAAATGTACCATTGAACTGAAAAAATATAATAGTTTTTGTTGTTATTATTATTAAATTTAATTTCAAGTTAAAAAAAGAAATATATGAATGTATACAATGACTTGTAATTTTTACAGATTTAGCTCATGTTTAATCGTGATTTATATATAAAAATTAACAATGTATACATGCATGCATATTAAAAAAAAAAACGAATTATAAATAAAAAAAAAAAATATTCAAGTCATGGGTCATTACTTTTGCATCAAGTGTGAAAAACTTTTTTTTTTCTATATAATAAGTAAAAATAAATAATATTGGCAGCCCGAATAACCTAAAAACCTCAAGAATTCGCTAAGATTCTTGATTTAAATATAATCTTACTTGAATTTTCTCCTAAAATCAAATTTGTTTCACTCAAGTGTAATAACCATAACTACCTCGAAGAATATATACATATATATTAAAGAAACCTTCTGACCTAAAGTAAAAGACCCTTTTGTTTCGATGAAGGATGTTGAGGTTTTATGTAAGCTATGACTAAATACAGCTAGCACACATATAATAACATTTTATATTTTGAAGTTTCAGAATGTTATATATAGATGGTCTGCGAAAGAAATGTGTTAGTATCTGTATATAGTATATATAGGTTAAACATTGCAACGGATGAAAAATGAGGCTTCCGCTAGCCAAAACCTAGCACATCATTCACACGAACTGTGATGGGGGCTTTTGCGCACCGACGACTCCTTTACTTCCTTCCTTCTTCCTATGTATGTGCTTCTCTCGGATATACTTTGTCGTGTATGTAGGATCATTTGACTTTAGCTTCGTTCCTCTTACTACTTGAGACGATTTCCTCTCGCCTGTATATGCATGCAGGCATCATATTTTTTTTTTTTTTTTTGCATTTTTTTTATATCGTCAATCTTATTTTAGTTGTTATATTATAAATATAGATATATAGCAATCCAGTTGGGATTAATTTTTGTTCGTTGCTTATGCTACAGAATTTAATATATAACGAGATTTAAATGCAGTATAGTAGTATCACGTGTAGAAACCTTAAGTGGTTTTGTTGAAATTGATCAGGATTATAGCAATTTCAAACTGTGAAGATTTTCTTATATAAGTGAGAATTACAAATATATATAATATTGAATATGTATAATATATATAAATATATATATTTTTTTCTTATATGTATAAGTATGTGTTGAGTATTGAACGATTACATGGTGATGACTTGAACGTATTTTCAGGATAGTTTGTGGTACTCGTTAATATTCTTGAGATGCACGACTAAGCTTGGGCAACTTATCTGCAGACGATTGAAATTTATCATTCGGTTATTTCAAAAGCGTCGGAAAACATTCGATTGATTTTCTATTCACAAATCAAAGTTAAAACTTTTTTGAATTATAGGGAATTTCAAAAATACTGTAATTTATGCACATATTATAATAATATATAATAATATTCAATCGAAATTTATGGTTGCTTAATGAAGGTTACAATTTTGAAGAAATTATATTTTATAAAATTACTATTTTAATATATATTGCAATAATTTTTATTTATTAATTTCTATCTATATAATATTATTATTATTATTATTTTACAAAATAAATAACTGCGGGCTATTGAAAAAGGTATTGCATTTAACTTACTTTACTTTATAGAGTTTATTTTCACTTTACTTAAAGATTTATTTTTTATTTTATAAAACTTTCTCAATATCAAATACAAGCTTTTAATTATTTATCAAAATTTTATCCAATTTTGTAGTTTTTAGTTTTTTCTTGATTATTTAATAACGTCAATATCAGAATAAACAGCTTGTTTAGCTTTCTGTGGGACCTTACCTCCTACTAATCTGGGGATTAAAAAAATTATTAAAATCAATATCACATAACAATTTAAGAGGGAAGCTGCCGCAATAATTTGTAAAATTTTTTTAAGTCTGAAAAAGTGCTAGAACTAGATTTTATACATCTATGAGTCAAACGCACGATTGTTTATTTAAAAATGACTGTATTATTATTAATTTATATTGTTTATGCTACAAACTATTAGGACTATAATGACTAATGAGGTCCCTCTGAAAATTATTTGATATGAGGTCTCAAATTCTAGATTAAAAAATATCAAAAAATTGCATATAGTTAATAAATCGAAGTCACTATGCGAATAAGATAATCCATAATAGGTCTTGAATCCTCTCAGTACTAAAATAGTATACAAAATACCAACAATAAAAATTCTAGATTCTGTTCGTGCGGGAAACACACGTCAACTTCATAATAAATAAATTATCTTCGGGATTGGACAAAGCCTCTCCAATACCTTTTTAAATATGTTTCTGTAATTAATAAATATAAATTCACTGGGGACAGAACAGGGCTCCTCTGAAAACTCTGAATATGTTAAACACATTGTGTTTGCATAATTATAAATTTGCAGTGAAACATGATTTTTATAAGCAACACAACCCCCTTCAACTTTTGTTGCTTTATTTATATATTTTATTACAATATTAATATGATGATAAAGCTTTTGATAAAATTTACTTATTCGTAAAAGCTGTTTTTTATATAATTATTTAGTTTCTTATTTAATTTGTTTAATACTCTGTATAATGCAAAACAGCGCATCTTATTTATATGCATATTTATATATATTATATTTCAAAATATATGTATTTTACACTTGTTTAAACTTGTATACATATTACATAAACACATAAATACGCATAAATAATGCAAATGTTTGTAAGAGGAATATGTGAAACTCATAAATATTTCAGAAAATACCTTTATCAACAAACTTGTCTACTTATTTCGTATTAACATTTGTAATTTTATGATTTTTTTTTATTTTCTTTGAACAAAGTTTTTTAACATATGAAACCAAGTATGAAATCTTATACCAAATAACATTTTCGAATAATTAAGGGAAAATTTGTTCATTTCTTAGCTTTTTCTATTTAATAAACTTGCTGTGAATTTTTCAAAAAAGATTTTCAGTACCAAATAAAATAGCTCTACAATTGATAAATTTAAACATGAACATTTATGACCCATAATTCATGCAGGATCCTTCAATAATATGTTCCCTTATAAAACCCATGACCCGAATTTTCCAAATTGAGTGCATAGAGAAATGCTTAAAAATGATACTTCAGGACATAAAGCTATTCTCTAAAAAATATTTTTCACATGCAGTTGAATTTACCTTTCTGTTTTTTCGTGGTTGGGACCTAAAAATTTGAAATCAGTATATCGAAAAACTTACTTATCGCAAATAAGTAGCCTTAAACTTTAAAAAAAAAGTGCAAGGTAGTACTGAAGCGAATTTCACAAAGATTGAGGTCACTTTAAGGTGTTAGTGGAAAACCGCTAAGTATCTCATTTTGATGTAATGATTTTCTCTATTAAAAGCTGTTAATTACTTATACACGCTAATATCGTTTTTTTGTTTTATTAATTAATTTATTATAAAAATGAATATTTCTTAATTGTTTTAGTGACGAGGTAATCAAAGAATAATGTTTGTAACTAGCCCTAATACCAAAAAATAACCTCTTTTGTTATACTTGCAGTTTTTTTAAATATTATGTTATTCATTGACAAGCTTTTTAAGCATTTTAATAGTAAAAAGTTTTTAGAAATATATCCAAAGGGTTTCTAAAACTATTACATTTTACATTTTTATGAGTTATCGAATTTCTTGTCTCAAGACTTTGTTTATTATTTTTGGTTATAAATTATAATTAGTGATAACAATCAGCAGGAACGTATCTAAAAACTTTTTTCGGGGAGGGGGGTGATGACAGAACCTAATAATGATAATAACTATGGTGTAATTTTCTTTAGTATAAGAATCAAAATTTGATCTGTTCTTATTTAAATTGTTTAGAAGTATTGTTTATTAATAAAAAATTAAAAATTTTTTACAATTATTGCAAAAAACTTATAACCGGTTTGTGTAAACACAACCAAAATGCATGGAACATGTTTACTTACATCTGAGGGCTAGGTTTAATGCATAAATGTTACGCAGCGTTACAATAAAATTTGCTATTTTTATAATTTTTAATGATCATTTTTATTAGATGTTACATGTTTCATAATAAATTATAAAGATATTAAGATTCTAAACCCAAACTATTTTGATTCCCTAAACGCATATTATTCTAGGTCCCTAAATCAAAATTATTCTAAATCCCAAATAATTCAAAGTCCTTAAATCAAAATTATTCCAAGTCCCTAAACCTGAATTATTCCAAGTCCCTAAATAAAAATTATTCCAAGTCCCTAAGCCCAGATTTTTCAAAGTTCCTAAATTGAAATTATTCTAAGTCTCATTTGACTCCTCTCTTCCTTAAATTGGACAGATTTTACCCCCCCTCTTAATTTTCAAATAGATACGTTCCAGGAACATAATACCTGTATAATTACATAAAAATTAATTTGTATTACTTTTCTTGAAACTAATTAATATTACCTAATCAATATTTTTGTATACCAAAAATGTAAACAGAGTGAGCTTGTTGATGAGAAATTTGATTTTCATACAAATTGACTACATAAAAAGGTTCATTGTTATAAACCAAAATCAACACTTGTATAAACCAACTATGAATATCAAAATTTTTAAAATTACATATTTTAGTTTACATTATCACATGTCAAGTAATAAATACAAAGAAAAACCACTAATTAATTTAAGCATATTTTATAACAGATGAAAAACATTGAATAAACATTTAATGTAATAAATTAAATGTAATTTATATTGATAGACAATTATACCTTATATACTCATCGTTTTAGAAAAAATTATGTTACACAAGAAAAATTTTAATAATTTCTTTATAAACATGAACCTTTTTAATATATTTTTTTACTTTTTTTTATAAAAACTGGATGTTTTAACATTATTTTACTCCTCATTATGAAGAAAAAAAATGTAAGTAAATAAATATAATAATAATAATATCTAAAAAGTGAGAAAAAAAATATATATAAAATGAAAATCACGTCAAGTAAACGTTATATATTTTCTATGAAAAAAAAAGCTTTATAATTTAAAAATATTTAAATACGAAAGACAGCTTGCTACGTCAGTTTAACTTTTTCCTTGTCTCATTTCTAATACCCAACATTATAAAGCGTCAACATTATTATTTTTTAAAAATACTTTTTTAGATATTTTTTTAAAATATTTTTATAAATTATTTTTATAAAAATCAGTTATATAATAATTTTCATGTATTTTAAAATTATATAAGGCAAAGAAAAATCAAGAAAAATCTTTATTGGAAATGGAAAACTTTTAAATAGGAAATGAAAAACTTTTAAAATCTATTTTTTTTTTTTAAACAAGTAATTTAGTGAAGAAAATACTTTTGGGACACTTATATTTTTGAGATACTCAAACTTTTGCGACAAGTTTACTTTTAAAAAAACATTTGAATAAATCTGTAATTTAAATTATAAATTAAATAGGCATATTGAAGCACCTGTTTAGCTTTTCCACTCTTTTTATGTCATTTCGCTTATTTCATCAAAAATAGGTTACATAAATAAACAGATAATTAAATAACTAAATAAATATAGATAAATTTTCTAGCTATAGTTAATTAGTGTGTCACAGATAAAGGCCAAGCCAATTACTTTTAAGTACCACTGCAATGTTGCCTCCCGGGGCATCATAATACGTCTAAACATTATCCAAGACCTTGTCCATTACCTTAGAAATCAGGTTTTTTGCTGAAAAGTATATGTACCTACTCAAAGAAGTTACTAATTTCGAACCATACATCTTCATTTTTAAGATCAGGCTAATGTTACGTATGATGGCTCATAATTCGAGCTATCATATCCGCATTCTTTTATTATATATATAATTTATAATTTAATATATTTCGGATCCTGTCTTATATTTCACCTATACATTTCCGGATTCCCACAATTGACGTAAAACAAAGGTCAGAAATGAGGTATGTCCAAAATATCTTATCGATCGAAAGTTGCATAAATTCTTTCTTGCGATTCCCCAAAATAATTAGGGATGCCTTCGCTTATTCGACGTAACTAGATCGACACTTTCGCGTATTGGGCGATCCCACCTAAATTAAAGTTTATGGGCAGTTACAAATTAGTTTTTATAATATACCCGCAACTGCCTCAAATGCCAGTCTTTTCTGCATTAGTCTCCCTTGATAAACGACCTATTAACATCAGGTCCGGTTTAGGAGAATCATTAGATCACTATCACTTACTAGAACATCTTCTTTGACTAGAGTACAATAAATAAAGATATTAAGATTCTAAACCCAAACTATTTTGATTCCCTAAACGCATATTATTCTAGGTCGCTAAATCAAAATTATTCTAAATCCTTAATTATTCAAAGACCTTAATTCAAAAATATTCCAAGTCCCTAAACCCGAATTATTCCAAGTCCCTAAGCCCAGATTTTTCAAAGTCCCTAAATTGAAATTATTCTAAGTCTCTAAGTCTTCTTTGAATAGAGTACAGTTATTCAGTTATTTAACTTATTCTAAAAGTAAACTTATAATAAATCAAAATAGTAATAATTATTTCATAAAAGTGACAAATCCTTCTATAATCGCGAATTTAAGCTCGGGTTGAGTTCACCAGCTAAATCGAAAACGAACTCTACTAGAACATCATACATCGGTATAAGTATAAAATACCTGGGGCACTAATATTCCCAGGATAATTATATTTCATTTATTTATATTTACGTATTAAAGGATACGTAATATAAATTGGCTCCCCAAAGAGGAAAGCTGATTTGAAGGATTTCCAAAATCAGAAAGACATCATCAATTCAATTTTTTGTCTCACAAGTCAGTATTTTTCTATATTTTCTACCAAGTTACATGACAAAGAAAGGATTTCGTTTTTGCCAAAAATATAAAAAAAGAAACAAAAATAGAAAATTTTAAAATTTCTAAATACGAAATTTCATCAATAAACAAAATTAATAACAAAGTAATAGTCCCGACGAATTTTGTGGGTAAATATTATTACAGACTTTTTCAGGGAGCAAACAGTCCTCACTTTTAATATAAACAAAATCAGTTGGATCTAATTTTTGCATTGTACTATCTAACGAATGTATTTGATTGTAAGTTGCATAAAATGCTCGCAAAATATGCAACCTGATAGATTCACTGGTTGGCGGTAGCTCAAAAATGGTATCATATTTTCCTGAACAATATAATGAGTATCTTAAATTATCAAATTTGACTGAATTATATTTTTTTGAAAGAACTTTAACTAAGTAAGTTTCAGCATTAGTAATATTATTTTCTAAATTATTCGTATCTAAAAAATAAATTATTTTTTTAACCATTTTTTTTACTACCATTTTTTTTGTATGAGTAGATATGATAATTAGGTATTGAGTCCGACCCTTCCCCACTCTAAAAAAAAATTGTCGCTGTTAAACGGATATTTTTATAACTTTAGGTCCGGCTTGAATATAGAAAACAAAAAACCGCGTAAAAATAGTAAATAAAACCTCAAAAATTTGCATTAAAAAATATAGATTGAGATAGTCAGTGAAAATCTGATTAAAATTAAAAAAAGTAAATACGATATAAATTATATGCAATCTAAGTACAACAAGTAGAAATATATAAAAAAAGTTTTTAAAACTGCAGGAAATAAAAAGTAAGAATATTTAAATTCTTTTTGAATAATACAATTAAGCCAACTGATTTACTTTTATTTATTAATTATTCAATTTACTTCTAGAAAAGAAAATGAATAAAGGAAGATTGCATTGTTGGGTCAGTGGATGTATAAATAATAATAATAATAATAATCATGAAACCGGTATCAAATTGTATTCCTTTCCAACCTCAAATATTTTACATCCGCATTAGCTTCAACAATAACTTTACGTTTTCTCAAACCTTCTTTACTAAAATTAATGTTGTGCTTTATTCTTTCAAAACCTACTGTGATTATTATGTCTATTTTTTTATAATGAAAATGAATATTTTAACACACCCTTATTTAAATCAGATTTTCACTGACTATCTCAATGTTTATTTTTTAATGCAAATTTTTGAGGTTTTATTTACTATTTTTACGCGGTTTTTTGTTTTCTATATTCAAGCCCGACCTAAAGTTATAAAAATATCCGTTTAACAGCGACAATTTTTTTTTAGAGTGGGGAAGGGTCGGACTCAATAGAGACCCAAAAAACATTAGTGTAGTGTCAGAAAAATGGTAATATATTAAAAATTTTAACAAAAAATAGCAAAAAAACGTTAAAAATGACCTAAAATGGGCAATTACGCAAAATTGGACCACATTAGGTCAAAACGGACTTCGGATTTGGAATCAGCGACCCCAAAAACTATATATACCGTCGAAAAATTCCAAGAACATACTTTTAAAAAAAATCGCAAATAAAACCATGCCCAGGCCTATAATATTAGGATCCTTGTGGCAATTATATTTTTATATTTTTAATATAAGTACCTTAAAATTTTCTTATATATATATGGGCACGTCCAGGGAAGCACGACCAGCTGAATAATAAAAAAAATAAAAAATATTTTTTTTGGGTCATTTTTTACCTCAGATTTGTGAAATTACTCTTACTTTACACTTCTTGATGCATAATTTTAAGATACGGCTGCTCCAAAGTTGAATTTTTCAATTTTTTTGATTTCAGCTGTCCAGTTCAACCTGAAATAACTCAGAACCATTCAACTTTTTATATATACATATGATCGGGAAAAACTTTTATTTTTACCTGAACTACTAAAAAAAAAATAAATTTTCCATTTTGACTTATTCCACTTTTTTTTCTCCTCGACGGTAGCTTTCAAACATCCAGAAAATTTGTTTCGCCATGATTTTTTTCAACTTTTTTTTTCTCAAAATTCACTTCAAAGGGTCTAATTGACATCCTGAAAGTCCTGAGATGTGATAGGCAATGATCGGTCCACAATCTTAAAACTTGGTTCTTCCGTTTCCCTAAAAATCCATAAAAATGTTAAATATTAAAGCGTAAAATTATTAAAATACTAAATTTAACCTTATCAAATGATTTCTTCTGTTAAATCTTCACTCTCAGGACCACATAAACATGTTGTAACATATCAATAAGATCATCTAACATTTCTGATGCTAAAACACCCAAGATCAGCCTCGCATCAGCATCCAAAAATAGAAAAAAACTGAAAAAAATGATTCAGGTTAAAAATAACTACAAAAATAATTGTAAAAAATAATTGAAATTATAGCAGAAGACAAAATATTGCAAAGTTTCCTCCTCATGCAGGAATGCATAAAAAAAATATGTAACCAACAAATGATAAAGTAGTTTCTTTTTGGTTTCTTTCAATTCCCATGAGGAAGAGACTTTGATTGCAATATTTTGTCTTCTGCTATAATTTCAATTTTATAAAAAACTGGTATAATGTACACATATTGTTGTTAATTATTTTTTTTAGGTACTAATTTATATCAAGAAGATGAAGTTGCACCAGGAAAATAGAGATCAGATAAGTATAAAATTTTTTTATGAAACTTTTTTTAAAAATTTAAGAATTAAGCTCTTTGTTTAACTTTTTTTCCAGGTTCCAGATTTTGTCAGCATGGAGTTATAATGTTCTAATTTGCTTATAAACATATTTGGTAAGTTATATTTAGTATTTTTCAGTCTTTTTTAATAGTTTACAATTATTTTTGTAGTTATTTTTAACCTGAATCATTTTTTTTCAGTTTTTTTCTATTTTTGGATGCTGATGCGAGGCTGATCTTGGGTGTTTTAGCATCAGAAATGTTAGATGATCTTATTGATATGTTAGAACATGTTTATGTGGTCCTGAGAGTGAAGATTTAACAGAAGAAATCATTTGGTAAGGTTAAATTTAGTATTTTAATAATTTTACGCTTTAATATTTAACATTTTTATAGATTTTTAGGGAAACGGAAGAACCAAGTTTTAAGATTGTGGACCGATCATTGCCTATCACATCTCAGGACTTTCAGGATGTCAATTAGACCCTTTGAAGTGAATTTTGAGAAAAAAAAAGTTGAAAAAAATCATGGCGAAACAAATTTTCTGGATGTTTGAAAGCTACCGTCGAGGAGAAAAAAAAGTGGAATAAGTCAAAATGGAAAATTTATTTTTTTTTTTAATAGTTCAGGTAAAAATAAAAGTTTTTCCTGATCATATGTATATATAAAAAGTTGAATGGTTCTGAGTTATTTCAGGTTGAACTGGACAGCTGAAATCAAAAAAATTGAAAAATTCAACTTTGGAGCAGCCGTATCTCAAAATTATGCATCAAGAAGTGTAAAGTAAGAGTAATTTCACAAATCTGAGGTAAAAAATGACCCAAAAAAAATATTTTTTATTTTTTTTATTTTTCAGCTGGTCGTGCTTCCCTGGACGTGCCTATATATATATTGTCTTCGAGACAATTCTAATTTTTCCAAAAAAAAAAAAAAAATTTAACATCTTTTTTTTTCTCCAAAATATTATGCCGCGATATACATTTTCCGACAATGAAACAAATAGAACTGTATAAACTCAAACCATGGACGTCCCCAATAATCTAATGAACCCAACTAACTCTCTTGATTTAAAAAATTTAAATCTTACACAAGGCCATTTTGAAACCATTACTGATTTTTCATTACGGGTACACTATCACTGGGATCAATTATTAAAATAGCCAAGCTCTCCATGAAATCCTGATTACTGGAAGCAGTTAACGGAGCCCCGTATTGCTGAAATTTTTTTAAATGGGCTTCAAAAATCAGAAAAGGACTTTATATAATCATATTCTCAAGTGTGATTTGTCCGACTTTTATTTCCAGCTCAAACTTTTAAAAGCCCATCTGTAACATTCAATTAATGAATTTTTTTTTAAACCAGCATAGTTGTTCACCTGAAGAGTTTTCTGAAATTTTGCTGTTGGTTTCAATCAGATAGGACTAATATAAGGCGGTATGTTACCGACTTTGAAAATAAACCTATAGCTGCCAGTTGCATAATAAGAAAACAGGTAGCCGACACAGGATTAAAAATTAACAATTACATAGTTATAATTGATGGGCTTTATGGAGGCCATCATCTTGTTGACAGTATAAAAAGAATCAAATTGCTTGTTTTAGAATTTGAATTTTTCTATTTTCTTTATAGGTTATAACCTATATTTCTTGGAAATATTTTTAATAAAACTAAGGGGTAACTATGATGCGGGCTCGCTATAGTCTAATTATCTTAAATAATAAGGTTTTATTGTAATTAAATTAACTTTTATATAAATATATAAGTAATAATCTACAAACAATTTAATAAAAGAAAGGTATTTATGGGAAATGAATCATTCTTAAAATAACGAGATATTTATTTACACGAAATAAAAATTTTACAATAAAATAATAACAATCTAATAAAAGAAAGGTATTTATAGAATATCAATTATTCTTTAAATAACGAGATATTTATTTTATATTAAATTTTCCTATTTGATAAATTAAGTTATATTATAATTACTTAATTGAAGTGGTATTTTTATCAGTTAATATTAAACATAAAATATTTATTATTTAGTTATTTAGTTACATTTTAACCGAATCGATAAAGCTTTAATTAATCTTTCCTGGAAATGTTTAGGTAATAGATTATTAATTCAATCGTTATTTTATATTAAATCACTATTAAACTTTATTAAATATTAATAAAATAAAAAGCGCTTTAATATAAACATATATAAAATTAAATTAATATATATATATCCCTTTATTGAAAATAGATGGATGATGTGAAGTTGTTCTATTCACAGATTTTATTCGCCTTCTGATTGGCTGGATTAAAATCGATTATATTCGATTATATTTAAATTAGTTTTAAAAAATTATAATTTATTATTAATTTAATATATAAAAAAAATTTATTATAATTTTTAGTATAAAAAATATAATAATTTAATTTGATTTTTAAAATTTAATGACTATTATAACCCTATGGTTATTAAAAATTATTGTAAATAAATGAAATTAAAGATTAATTATATGTTATTTATTTGTTTATAAATTAAAATATACACAGGAAGGGTACCAAGAGAAAAAGAGGTTAAAATTTAAATATGTTTTATTTATATAAAATTCATAAAAATACTAAATGTTCGCATATTTATTTTCGAAAGAAAATTAAAAACGCGGCTTATAGGTAGAACGAAGAAAAAAAAAATTGTTTTTAAAAAGCCAAAAAATGTGCTATTATGAAAAAAAAATTAAATGAAAAAATTTTCAAACAATTAATGGATAGTTGTTAATTAAATTAATTAATAATTAAATCTGAAATTATTTTTACCTATAGAAAAGTCCAGGATGGTAAACTACATTTCGCGGCATTTTTTTTTATTGCCAAGGGTCGTATATTATTTTTTTTCCATCAGTAACGGCAAAAAAAGATTTTGCCGGACGCGTAGCGTCCGGGGTATAAGTGCTTTCTCGCCACTAAAGAGAAAAAAAATTTTCTGGTCAGCGGCCAGAAAGCACGTATTTCCCGGCCGCTGCGCGTCCGGCAAAGACGTGTTTTCTCGCCACTGATGCAGAAAAATCGTATACGACCCTGGGCCATAAAAAAAGAATGCCCCAAATCGCAGTTTACCATCCTCGGCTTCGCCTCGGAAGGTAATTTACGTGCGATTTGGGCCATTCTTTATTTTTCTGGCCATGGATCGTAATATACTATTTTTCTGTTTATTTTCTTGCGAACCCTTTAAACCTTAAGATAGAATTTAACTTTAAGAACATGAGACGTGTTTTTATTGTGAGAGACACTTGGTGAAACTGCGTGTATTGACGGAGGAAGAACGGGTTAAATATGCCCTATTAAAGGAGGAAGGGTTAAATGGACTCAGAAGAATTTTTTTCTGAATTTTGATTTAGGCTCTTAAAATAATCCAGACAAAGGGAATAAATTAGGTTAACTTGATTTTAGGAAATTAAGGTAATTTGATTCGGAAAAAAGAATAATAAATAAGGGGTTTAGTTACTTAAAAAGAGTTTAATTTAGGAACAAAATAATTTGAGTTCAGGGAAATAAAATAATTTCAACTTAGGGACTTAGACTAATTTGGGCTTAATTACTGGGAATAATATTAATTAAAGGTAATATAATTTTCAAAACTCGTTTCAGAATAATATTGGATTTATGGGAGAAATTATATAATAATTTAAAATGAGTTATATTTAGGGTAAAATCAAATCATGGGATTTAAAAAAGATAAGTAAATTTTGAAGTTTATTAAATTAGTTTTTTGAAAATGTAGGAGTCATAGATTCGATTTTCGAGATGAAGTTTCATTAAAGCAGGTCTTTTGAATAAAAATTGGAATAGCTGAGCAAAAATTAATCTTTAAAATCTATTTTTCAATGTAGAAAAAAAAAATGAACAATGAAAACCGTCTTTTGATAATAAGACCAATAGTATATTACGATCCTAGACCAGAAAAAGAAAGGATGGCCCAAATTGCACATAAATTACGTTCCGAGGCGAAGCTGAGGATGGTAAACTGCTATTTGGGTCAATTTTTGTTTACGGCCGAGGGTCGTATATAATTTTTCAGCGGGTGTGGCAAGAAAACACGTTTTTGCCGGACGCTCAGCGTATGTGAAATACGCATGGATTCACTACTTATATGGATGTCACATTCAAAAAAAAATGTGGCTAATTTTAGAAAGAGACAAAATGATTTTTTTCCGCCTTTTTATCTTCTTCTAATAGTATCTCATAGTAGTAGTAAGAAAGAGAAAGTATCAAAAGACAAAAAGCAGATGTTTTTTACATGTAATTAAAAGAGATAAAATAAGTTAAGATTTCTATGAGATAGTAAAAGACGGCGAGCCGGATCAAAATTTCTAGCAGTAGTAATTTTTCACTTATAGGTTCTTATAGAGGACGTTATATCCATATAAGTTGTGTATCCATGGAAATACGTGTTTTCGAACCGCAAACCAGAAAAATAAATTTTTTATGCATGCAGGCATGAAAAAATAACGTAAACAGGAATAAAATGGCCTAATGTGCCTATAGGATAGTTCGGCCCTGATAAAATGGATAATTATTGTATTGTAAAGTCTTTTGCCTGAAAGTAATAAAAATATTAGAATTTTTTATCAGCATAGGAATACATCTCCAGAATAAAATATTTTATAACAGATTCGGGTATTTAAAATTTTATTTGAAATAAATTAATTTTATAAAGAAATAATTTAAAAGAATAATTATTCTGCGCGCGCTGAGCGCGCGGCTATTCTAGTAATTTATATAATATATATATTAATAGAAAAAATTATATATATAATAAATGTAACGTATAAAAAAATTAAAACTTCCTTTTTCAAAAAAGTTTTAAAGCTAAATATAATTTGTTGGGCTTCGTGGGCGGAAACACGCTAAAAAAAAATTCTTTGGTCAATCAATGATTCGACAAAAATTTTAAAAGAATAATTTTTTTCTTCTTATACACAAAATACACAAATGGTTTATATAAACTTACATTTATACTTAAATTTGTTTTATAAATCAAAAGTTAAAATAAACATTGATTTTCTCCGAAATTTTAAAGCGTGCAATGATAATTTAGTTTTATAAATTGATATTCTCAGATCGAACTTTTTTATTTATGGCTGAGAAAAGACTTATTTCTTTTTTATCTTTCTGTTTATAAAAACCGTTCACAAAAAAAGCTGCCAAATTATATTGACACTGCGATTATTTAAACAAAGATAAAATAAATATTAAAATTATCAACGCTGGACATATTTTTAATTTAATGAATAAATTATGCGATGATTTCCAGCTATTATTATCTTTATTTTTAAGCAAAAATAAATTGTCTATATTTCGGAGATATTCAATCCTTCATCAAGACTAATAATAAATAAATTATTTTATTTATTAAAAAAATATAAAAACATAATTAATTAATAATCAAACCTCCTTCTGACGATGAGTACCAAATTCATGGTTAATATCGTTTAATATATTTATAATAACTGTATGATCAGGTTTGCTGATCGAGGCATTAATTATGTGAAAATTGTTATTATATATAAATTAGGTAAGATTTATGTAAAAAATGTTTTTATATTAATAATATAAAAAATAATTTATTTATTTTTAGCCCTGATGAAGGAGTGGAGTGTCTCCGAAATATATCTTGCTACGCTCGTCCGTGCGTACAATTACATGCAAAGTCAAAAGCAATATTTTGTCCCTTCTTTAAAAAATAGCTAGTATTATGTACTTCATAAGCTTAAAATTTAGAGTCAGTTTTCTCTTTAATTTGCTCTTACATTTCAATTTTAGTACACAATCAAATGATATTATTACTTGAAAAAGGGGATTCGTTTAATAATTTTTGCAGTGCTTTCAAAGCATTGCAAAATAACCTCTAAAAAGTTGTAGTTTTTAATAATTTAAGAATGTTCTTTTTATTTCTAGTGACTTTGGACTTCGGATTTGGAACGACTCAGAAAACCTATATAAGACCTGTTCTCGGGTATATGCGTTTCCTTATATTAGACCAATAACCGCGTTCATACTGGAGTACAAAATGTTCAAACGATTCCAAATGACTTAAAACGTAAAGAAAGTTTCAAAAAAATGATTTTAATTCGTTTAAGGGTCGTTTTACCTAAACTTTTTTTTGATAATCGAATTTTTTTTTTCTGTTAATTACTTTATATATGTCTCAAGAGTATGTAAAAAAAATTTATTTTTAAATCCTCCCCCCTAAGTATATTTTTTGGCCTGTTTTGCGCGCACCATCAAACGTACTTTTGATAAAATTTAACGGTATGGCTCTATTATTATCTTACATATCTTCTAACTATTGTTAAATAGTTAGAAATTATGTCGGAACCGGTCACTGATAGAAATTATGAGCAAATTTAGCTGATATTCGCGATTGTTTATGACGCCAAATTTAGCCGTGCGAAAATGGTAAAAAATAGCAAATCGGCCTAGCAGTAGGGGTAAAATCAGCTACAGGTTCAGTATGAAAACCGGAAGGATAACTTTATGGCTCCAAAATCACTAATAACTTATAAGTATACTTAAATATACACAAAAAAAATGTTTTGTTAAATTTCTACGAAAAAAAAAAATTTATTCTTATTTAGAAAACTATGTTTTTACACCTTCTAATTAAGATTTCTCTAAAACTACTCAACTGATTTTAATTTTTTTGGTCTAATATATTTTTTGTAAGTTCCTTTACGTAATAAAAAAAAAAAAAATTAATAATTTAATAACTAAAAGTACCGAAAAAATTATTCCAAAACTTCAAAGTCGTTTTACTCGAAACAACGTCTTTGAAAACCATGTACACGATTACGCGATAACTTCTGCACCGATTTGCTTTAAATTTACTAAGCAACTTAATAAATGCACTAATTTCGGTATGACATCGAGTTTTTTTTTTATGTTCTCAAAAATTTTTACAGCTGCTTTTGCCGAAAAATTATAGGCTTTTTTTTTCATTTTAATTTTCAAGGGGAGTTCAATACATTTGGAACACCGAATTACACCAAATGGTTATGGATGAGTTTGTTATGTTGAAAAAACATGCCGACTACCCTCCGTTCCTTCCAATGGGCCTTCTGAGCCTAGAAATGCAGGGCTCAATGTTATAAAATAGGATTTTTTGGTAATTTTCAAAGAAACGCCAAAACCTAGCAAATTAACCAAAACTCTTCTGGATGGTCTCATTTTTTTGGTTTAAGTATCACCTTTCATACGCCGTAAACCACAATTTATTATCACTAATTCTCTCATCACTATAGCCAATTAACCAAACGGTCATTTTTAGCTAAAAATGACCAATTTTTAAAATGCTGCCAAATTTGTAATTTCTGACGAAAATGGGTTTTATAGGTCTGAAAAAATTTGTACAAGCTTCAAGTTTCCAAAACTTCTTGACTTTACCTTTTGCAATTATTTAATAACCAGATATGATAATTTGAAGTCACAGTCCCAATTTTACAATTTTTTAAAAAATCTCATTTTTAATGCTAACTTTGAAGAACCATTTCTTAAAAACGAATCAAGGAAATGAGACGAGCAAAAAATTTTTGGAAATTTGAAGCTTGTACAAATTTTTTCAGACCTATAAAACCCGTTTTCGTCAGAAATTACAATTTTGGCAGCATTTTAAAAATTGGTCATTTTTAGCTAAAAATGACCGTTTGGTTAATTGGCTATAGTGATAAGAGAATTAGTGATAATAAATTGTGGTTTACGGCGTATGAAAGGTGATACTTAAACCAAAAAAATGAGACCAACTAGAAGAGTTTTGGTTAACTTGCGAGGTTTTGGCGTTTCTTTGAAAATTACCAAAAAATCCTATTTTATAACATTGAGCCCTGCATTTCTAGGCTCAGAAGGCCCATTGGAAGGAACGGAGGGTAGTCGGCATGTTTTTTCAACATAACAAACTCATCCATAACCATTTGGTGTAATTCGGTGTTCCAAATGTATTGAACTCCCCTTGTTTGTGTAGCCGCCATTTTGTTCCTAATTAATTTTTTTGAAAAAACTCGACGTCATCCCGAAATTACGGGTTTTAAGTCTTACCAATTTTTTTTTTGTCTGTACATAACTTTGGATTATTTTTTTTCAGAGACGCAAATACACCTCTCTTACGCAAAAATGACGTCACAAAAAACAAACAAAAATTTTTTTTTTAATTATTAAAATATTTCTAAACAATAAAAAAAATTTGACTCAAATATCTCTATCCGTTGTTTCACTATCCTACCTTGAAAATCAGCTAAAATATCGACATATTTAGGTAAAACGACCCTTAAAATGCGAGCACCGAGGCATGCGGTGGGACTTAAAAATTTTTTGGAACAAACTGACAAAAACTTTTTTTCAGCTTTAGTCATTTGCAACCATTTTAAAGAAAACCAAAATTCCAGTTGCCCAATCGGATTTTTTTTAGCTGTTTTAAAATTTTTTATTTAAATGAATCAATAAATATCAGCAAGTTTAAAAAGAGAAAAAAAACAAAAAATTTTAATTTAACATAAATAATATAATTGAATTTTTAACTTCTAAATATGCATAATACGAGTAAAATATGAGATTAAAATTTGATATAAAGTAAAAATAGCCTGTCTCTATATTAAATTTAAATAATATTTTGTAAATGCATAAGTAAAATATGACCATAAATTTTGAATATTGCATATATTCAGAGAACAGTGAACGATTAGTTGTATTCATGGACATTTGGCACGAGATACATATGTTTCTGGTTATGAACGTCATTTCCATTCAATTCAGATACTATTTCCCATTGATTCATATTATATGTTATATAGGATGCTTTTCAAATGAATAGTGAATCTCATAGCAAGTATCCTTTTGCACAATAAAATATCTATGCTGTGACATCAATATAATGTTTATTTTAAAATACGATTTATACCAAAGAAAATTAAAAGTTTTAATATTTTTTTAAAATAAAACTTTCAACTTAAAGTTAATCTGATTAAAGTAAAGTTGATAATGTGTTTATAAAATTAACTTTACTTTAATTGTAAAACAGATAATCTAGATTTTCTACTTTATTTTCCTGACAACTTCGATTTCAAATTCAATAAAAAAAAAAGAAAATAATGGAAAAGCGTATTTTATTGGTTTATTTATTTTAAGTCTTTACATTATCTGTATTTCTTCATTTTTTACTTTTCGTTACTTTATTATTATTATTATTTTATCGTTTATTTTTCCTATAAATATAGTTTATAAAAATGTAAATTAGGATAATTTTTTATTAAACTTGAATATAATTTACGATTTGACATGATAGTTTCAAGTTAAGTATTAGTAATTAAATAATAGTATATTAACGACTCGTGCCCTGAAAAGTCAAAAATGGCCTTAATTGCATGTAAAACAAGCTTTCTGGCCGCTGACTGTAGAAAAGAGATTTAATCTACACTTGAATCAGTAGTTCAAACTAAAAAATATAATATTAGGTCAAAAGCTTATTATTCAGTATCGTAAACTCGCTAATAGAGGCAAATTAATCCCAAGTTTGATGTGTAAGCTTTTTGGTTTCAAAGGGAAATACAAAAAAGTTTTTTCCTATTGTTTTCAATTTCGAATTTTCGGTATCAACTAATTACATAAATTTTGTATATACTACTGTTGTAACTTTGTTTTATACATTACCTATGATAAATTAACCTATAATTCATTAAATTTATTTTAAATTAAAAAAGTTTTAATAATATTGTAAATGATGTAAATTTTATTTATTTTTACAAAAGGTTAGTACTGGAAAATTAGAATTCGTACGATTTATTCCTCTGACTTAGAAAAAAAATGTAAAAAGTGATGTAATTTTCGTTTTTCAAATATTTATTGTATCCATTCTATATTTTAAATGAAAATTCAAGAATAAAAATTTTTTTTAATAACTAAATTAATTATACTAAAAAAAAAGGAAGATAAATTACATAGAAGAAAAGAAAAATTTTTATGTATTTTTTTTCCTAAGTAATTACATACAAGATATTTATTTATCCCAAGAGTGTCATAGAAAAGATTCTAAGAAAATGCATCTTCTTATTTTCTTATGCATTAAAAGACAAAATAATACGTATAAGTAAGTACACCTGATGCTATAAATATACAAGTAAACTTTTGTGTTAATACACTAAAATCTTACTACTCATACGCGATTTTGAGATAATACACAGAGAGTATCTTTGAAAATTTAATACAAGTAAATATCAGGTATACATATGATGAATATATAATGTAATGAAAGCTATTGTTATTTTCGTTATAACATTATGACATTATTTGTCTCTCAACTTTCTTTATCAACTATTTGAAATTTCATTTAAATACTCTGCTATTATACGTAAAAAATAGCTGGCTTATTTTTTTTCTTAAAAATTAATTTTTTTAGTCACATTTTTTTAATTTTTCAGTATTAAAACTTTCACTAGGGTATATCCTGGAATTTTGTATAAATTGCAGGATAATGCTTTTTGACCCTTCTTCATTCGGCAAAAATATATGTACAATAACTAATATCATTCATATTTATCTACAATTTTCCGCACATGGACGATATAAAAATTTTTTCTGAAAAAAGTCTCAACTATTTACAGGGTGAGTCATTTTAATCAATGCACTTAAATATTTCGAAAACAAAGCAAAATAACGAAAAATGTTTGAAGTTAAAGTTGTTAGGTTTGGAGGGGGACATCTGATGATGGGCATAAAATTTGGGTCTTAGGGCCTCATCGGGCTCGGCAGAACACAACTTTAAAATTTTAAATGGAAAGTATATTTTTTTATTTAAAATTCTGGTTTTGCAGTAAATTTTAGGTCCAGATATGATTTTCGATAAAATAAAAATACAAGGCCCATTTTTAAGACCCAAAAACCCTTTTAACGGATAAAAAAGCTATTTTTCGTAGTTAAAGTAAAACTGTATGTTTGTGGTCGAGAAAGACTTTTGGTTATTATTTGAAAATTTGGGCCTTACCGATTTTAAAGATCCCATTTCAGCTTTTTTAAGTTTAAAATGAACAAAAGAGATGCTTTGAAAGTTAGATTTTAATTTTATGTTTTTTGCGGTCATTGGACTTTGTGATCATTTGAGATTTTGGGCCTTATTAACCTTAAAAGGGCCCAATTTTGCTTTTTTAAAAGCTCAATACGAACAAAATGATAACTTAATAAATTTTTCCTAATATTTTTGTTTTAAGTTTATTATAGGGGAAGACTTTTGATGATTATTTGAGATTTTGGGCTCTACCAACCTTAATGTATCTAATTTGGCTTTAATGAAAGCTCAAAATGAACACAAAAAATATTTTTTGTAGGTATTACCATTTTTATTTTAAGTTTGTAATACTGGAAAACTGATAATGATAATTTGATTTTTTGGGTTTAACAGGCCTTAAAGGGCCCTACCCTAAGGTCATTAGGGCCTAAAACCTCAAATAACCATCAAAAGTTTTCCTCCACAATAAACTTAAAATAAAAATGATGACAAACATTTAAGTCATTATTTTTTTCGTATTTAGCTTTTAAAAAAGCAATATTGGGCCCCTTAAAGGTCAATAGGGCCCAAAATCTCAAATGATCACCAAGTCCAATGACCGCAAAAAACATAAAATTAAAATGGCACCTAACTTTAAAAAAATTTCTTTTGTTTATTTTAAGCTTAAAAAAGCTGAAATGAGACCGTTAAAATCGGTAAGGCCCAAAATTTCAAATAATCACCAAAAGTCTTTCTCGACCAGAAATATACAATGAAATTTGCACTAACTACGAAAAATAGCTTTATTTCGTTTATATACGTTTAAAGGGTTTTTTGGGTCTTAAAAATGGGTCTTGTATTTTTTATTTTATCCAAAATCATATCAGGACCTAAAATTTACTGCAGAATCAGAATTTTAAATAAAAAAATATACTTTCCATTTAAAATTTGAAAGTTGGGTCCTGCCAAGCCCGATGGGGCCCTAAGACCCAAATTTTATGCCCATCATCAGATGCCCCCCTCCAAATCTAGCAACTTTTACTTTAAATATTTTTCGTTATTTTGCTTTGTTTTCAAAATATTTGAGTGCATCGATTAAAAAAACTCACCCTCTATATTTAAAAGACTTTACATAAACGTAAACTGAAAAAAATCCGCTAGCCACAAGCGAACTTCCACTTACCTCAAGTGGAATTTTACCATTTGCCGCAAGCAAATTTTTTTTTTTTTCAAATGATTGCAAATGGCTTGAAATGTAAAGGAAATTATTTTAATAATTTTATTATAACAATTGTTATTATTTTCATCGCCCATAATTTTCTAAATATATATGTCGCAGGCGTTTTGTTGTTTTCCGTCACTTTGTAAATAGCCTAGGCTATTTATGAAGTGACGAGGCCGGATTAGGCACTTTGCATTTTGGATAAAAATTACCATAAAAATAACGAAAGTACTAGTTATTTTGCAGCGAGTGAAAAAGATTATTTTAAGAGGATTAAAAAAATATAAAAGTACTAGGCGTTTTAGAGTTTTGAAAATTTATCATTTTCTGCCTTTATCAATCTCATATTTGTTTATTTACGTTCATTGAAAATTTAAAATAGCCTTGTCACTTTCTAATTTCTTCGGGAAACGGTTTTGGTAGGTGTACCTGAGGTTGACCGCGAACCATTAGATGCCCATAATATTCTAGGCAAAGTGGTAGATTTTCGGAATAAACTTTATCAAATTTCAACGACCGTTGGTACCATAAATAATTGGTTCCTGCGGAATGAATTACAGCCAACAGAAATCGAAATAACAAAAATCGAAATAAATGAGCCTCTTCAAAAAGAAGGCATTTCTTTGCAAGAAGCAGCTGCTAAAATTTCTATTTTTGGTGACCAAATAATTTTTTAATATTATTTATATTTATATTATGAGATTGAATGATGCATAAAATAATAAATTTTTCAAAATTCTAAAACGCCTAGTACTTTTATAATTTTTTAATCCTCTTAAAATAATCTTTTTCACTCGCTACAAAATGACTAGTACTTTTGTTATTTTTATGGTAATTTTTATCTAAAATATAAAGTGCCTAATCCGGCCTCGTCACTTCATAAATAGCCTAGGCTATTTACAAAGTGACGGAAAACAACGAAACGCCTGCGACATATATATCGAATTATTATTTATAATAATTCGATATAGTGCTAGTGCTCACGCTAGTACCAAAACTTTTTCTTCCTTGATACTTAATATACTATTGCGTTTCTAGCCATTTACAAACTTTTAAACATGAACAAAAATCTAGGAGCAAATAGCGGAATTTCGCTAACAGCAAGCGGATTTTAACATAGAGCATGTTTATAGGATGGGTCATTTGAAAAAGTCCGGCTTGGCAGGGAGGTTATGTAAAAAAGTGACCTTTTTAGGGGGGGGGGTTGAAATGATAAGAACAAGAACTTATAATACTTTAGACCTAAAGTATTGTGGACTTAGGATAATTTATATTTCGGGATTTATTGTAACTTCGGTTTTTGGATTTATTTCTGTTATGAGTGAATATGCTCCATGATCGTTGCTGGTATGAAAACATGAATATTTGTAAATATTGTAAAAAAAAATTATCCTTAATCATAATTTGTAATCGGTAAATGTTAAAATTATTCATTTACCAGAAAATGAAAATAAATATACTTTTAATAATGAAACTGTAGGAAACATAATTAAGTTAGAACTGTGCAGGAAGCAGAAGAAAGCGGAGTCTTTAATTAAAATGGGTATCTGATTGATAAGAGTTGAATTTCTTAATAATTTAAAACTTTTTTTTCACAAGTAAAATTCAATCTGAAATAATTTTACAAAAAAATTCGAATTTTATTAAAGAAATAACAGTAAGAAAAAACAATTTTGTAGATTAATATTTATAGATAGACATAATGTGGGACCCTGTTTCGTAGACTTTTTACACTTACAAGTCGATGGAATTTTGGACCGGAATTATTATATGTTTTCGGGTCGCTGAACACGAATATGACATTGGTTTTTACTTCATATAGGTACTTCAGATTACTAGAAAAGAAAATTACAAAAAAACCAAGCATTATAACTTCAAATTGCTTATTGTGGGCAAGTAAGTAGTTTTTGATGAAACTGTTATCAAATTCCATCGATTTATTCAGGGATAAACGTGTCTACGAAACAAAGATCCGCGTCAGGTCTAAGACTAAAATACCACTAGAATATAAATTTACATGAAAAACTTTGATTAATTCAATTTGAAGAAAAAAAAATCAATGGTAAATTTTTTAAGATTCTCTAACACAATTTAAGACATATAATTCTTGATTGCATTAAATATGCACGAATTATAAAAGTTATTTGAATTTTTTATTTATTTAATCAATAGTATTGCTATAAAATAAATTATCGTATTTAAATCAAAAGATAGATAGATTTCGCATAATTATTAATTGAATAAAAAATACTGAAGTTAAAAAAAAAATTTATCAAAGTTAAAAAAAAAAATCCTGATTTAAAGGAACAATATATTTATTTTTATGATTTTCGTACTTAATTAAACACTCATATTGCTCAAAATTAAACTTTTTTTTTTAATATAAAATTTAATGTTGTTTAATTTTTTTTTTTAATCAACAACATTTACCATAATAATTGAAAGAGTATTGATTAAATTATTCAAGTATATATTAAAAACATGAATATGCAATTAAAATCTGTTCTAGAAAATTTTATCGCAAAAGTACGGGTAATATATAATCATATTATCCTGAAACTATTGTATATGAGTATATGTGTGTATGTGTGTATGAGTATTTGTATATGTGTATATGCGCGGATAATTCTGTTTTGTTTTATTACAATTTTAGTATAAATTTACTTGTTGATTCATGCAGCGGACACAATTTCTAGTTCGGAGGAAGAGGAAATGCTAATGTCAAGATCGTTTGCAATTAAGTTTAATTCCAGGTAAACGAAGAGATATAGGTATATGCATAAAGAAAGACGATCGCGCATAAAAACCGTTTTCTATCATTAATTAATTTACAGATAACAGTTTTCTCAAGAAAATTAAATTTTTAATTATTATACTTTTATGTATATCACTCTAAAGAAATACTAAATTAAATTCTTTTTTATTTACACATGCAAAAAATTTTCACGTTATAATGAAATTAAAAAAAAAATAAATTCTTACTGTTATAATTAATGAATATTTCAGACTTTATTTATTTAGAAAAAAGCCCTAAATTTTTTTTTTTTTTTTAGTTTTAACTTATATTCTTGTATTTTTTGAATGTTTTTTACAATTTCAACTATTTTTAATTGTAATATGGCTTTATGGCTTGGATTAAATCCACAAACGTTCCGTTTACGATAACCAAAATTTTTACGTTTAGCACATCCGAATTTTTTTCAGTGAACTTGCAACTGGGTTAGTATTCTAATCAAAATACGGGTTTGGTTGTATTGTTACTGGCAACCATCAGATTTGATCTAGTATAGATTTTATTTGTAAACATATTTGACATCATTACATAATATTATCAAGAAGATTATACATATAAACGTACAAATATGGTTATATATTATCATTGTGACAATTATAATTTTCTTAGAGCAAAATTATATTGTTTGAAATTTTAATCAGCTACTAAAAACTTGGCTCAGCTGTTGCGACTAAAAATTAACATAAGTTAAACAAATAATCGTATTCGACACAATAAACGTTAGCAACTTTAGAACAATATTTATACAACTTGAGCCAAAAAGATGTTTCACCCAGGTTATAAGAAGTCTTTTTTTATGGGTATTAAAATAAGATACGTAAACACAATTCATTTCCAATGATTTTACTTCTGAATAACATGCTCAGTTGCGCATAATAAGATGTTGACAAAGGTAATACCTATAATCATAAAAAGGACCTTCATTTAAAATTTTCTACAAATTTTAATTTCGCAAATTTCACTTTGATTTTGTAGCTTGTTTCGAGCATATTTCCATAGCTAAAATTTTTCTGTGTATATTTTTTATTTGGCAGTAAACAACTCTATTCAAGCAAATATTGAATCTTAAAATATTGAAAATTTTATATTTTTTTTGTTGAAATAACTACTTTGAGATTATAAGTTTAACAAATATATATAAAAATATTTAAATCGGCATTTAAGCTAATATAAATATGCTTTTGTATTCAACTTGCACATCATCAATAAAATAGAATTCTTTAATATTAAATATTTGAAATAAACGATAAAGAAGCATAAAAATACTCTTATAATTTATGATCCTATAAAGTGCTTAATAAGTTCTAATAAAAACGTATACGCTTAAAAAAATTATTATTTTTTTTTCTTTTAATGTATAATATTTTAAGGTATTAATGCAAAAATTTTTCATTCCTACAAAAGGAAGGTACATAAGCTTATTGTGTATTCTATATATTATGTGTATAAAACTTAGTGTTATATATAGCATTTAGTATGAAACTTGAGTTTTCTCTCTGTAGTATGTACTCAGAGAAGATATTTTCCGCTCTCTTGCAGTTTCTCAGTCAAACCCTTTTCTTAGTTATATATATATATATAACACCTGCATCCTTTATACAGGCGACAATTGTCGCAAACAATATTATACTTAAACTCTAAAGTATAAAATTTTCTATAAAAGCTAGTGAAAATTGTGAGAAAATAATAATAATGATAATAATACACGTGTGTGTAAAGATTACATACTGTCCAAGAGACAAAACGTTAAAAAGAGGGATTTTATAAGCTTTATATTATTTATAAACATAGTCTTTTACCCTGTAAATCTAAAGCACCACACGTATATTACGATGCAATTCTTTTGAGTATCGACGCGTTTTATATCCAGGTATTTATATTATCCAACGTTTATTATAATATGCATATATGCTAAGCGTCAGGCATGAAGCGCAAATCATATACACTTCTTTCAAACTTTTATGCACCTATTCTTTATTTTTTTTTAATAGCTCGTCTGTTTTATTATTTTTCTTTTTTTTTTTTCTTACATTTTCTCACTTTTTTTATGGTATAATTTTTGTATACCATTAGAAAAACAGTAGCATTCCTTTTTTCTTCTTCGCTCTTTTATACTAAAAAATATTATTATATAAGGAAGTATTATAATGCTTTCTAAACAAATGGAATTTGAAAATATAAAAAAATATAAAAAAAAGTCTTTTTATATTTTTCTTGAATATATTACTTTAATGTTATTTTTAAATAATAAGAAAATTTAATTGATTATTTACAATTTTAAATTATTTTAAAATTTATGTTAATCAGAGTTTTATTACTTGGAAAATATTATTTTTTTCTATTTTTAACATCGAATGGATTTATTTATTTATTGTATTTTTAAAAATAGAGTTTATTTATTTTTATTAACTTTAGTCTTTTTCTTAATATTTACCAATATTTTCTCGAGCCTGTATTCTTTTACCTCTTCATGTATAAATTTCAATATAGATATTTTTGACATCTTATATTTGATGTAGAATCTTGAAGACATTTAATCAACCTACAAATACGTGAATCTGCAGTACTTCTTTTCATACAAAAATTACTTAAAATTAACTTACTGCGCTTCAAATTTGAGGCAAAACGCAAAATTTTTAAATCCTTAACACACGCACAATTAATTCTGATTTTTTTCAAATTATTTACTTTAACACTTTATCAGTAACCTGTTAAAAATGTTTACCATATTATGGCCATAATTTGTGGTGGTGGGACATAAACATCTAATTAATATAAATAATAAGTAAATAAAAAAAACATTTCAAACCAAAATGAGATCGAAGAAAATTTTAACTAGCCTTCTGTCAAAAATTTAAGACTATTCTAATGAATTATAAAACTTGGTGAATTTTATTTTTTTTTTAAATCTGCAAAATAATCCACTAAAAATTAATATATCTTTACTTTTTCTAGCAAATTTTATGCATAAAAAAACTTTAGTTTCTGTAAAATGTAGCAGTATCAATTAATTGCTCTATTTATACTTGCAAAAACTAAAAGTCTATAATCTGATATTCAAATGTAGAAGCTCGAGCAGTTATTGGAAAAAGATTGAAATAAATTAAGATTATTCTTTGTATTCTAATATTAATGGATCGATAATAACAATAATAAAAATCTATTTGCATAAAATAACAAAGTTAACAGTGCAGGAAGGTATTAAAAAAATTCGTAAATTTTTTCAATGAGATTGCTTATTTAAAAGTTTTTTTTCCTCGAAAATGTCATAATCTACAGGGGCGGTCGCCCCGGGACGCAAGTGCCCGCGTGACCCTAGATATACGCCGATTTTCCTCTATCTCTCTCTAATATTATAATATACATCGAAAGTCGAAATCGAATTTTTTATAGTTCGATTTTTTTATCGAATTTTTTGACGTTCGATAGTTCGATATTATTTAATAAAATTGTTTCGTTTTAGTTATTATTATATAGTTATATAATAAATATGTTTTCCTTTTTCTTTATTATACAAAATATTTTTTCCTTTTTATTATCGTATTTTAATTTAATTAAACTAAACTCCGAAATGGAAATTCATTCGTCCAGTCAAGGGCCGTCACGGTGTATTATATTAAGATAGAAAACTAACCTAATGAAACCCCAGTGCTTATTGTTTATATGATTCATAAAAATAAAAAAATGTTTGATTTAATTTTTTTATAATGGATTATTTAGTGTAAATTAAATTTATTAATATTTTGATATTTCCTAATTAAAAAAAAAGTTATGTAAAAATATATTGTTTAAATATATATAGTGAAGTGACTAAAAGTTGTATCTAATTATGCATCTGATGTGTGTATTCTATGATTTTCAAAATTTGGAAATATTTATTATTTTTTAAAATGTATTTATAAATTTGTTTTATTTGCTACACTTTACCGAAAAAATTAAATATTTTAAGAAAAATGACAAAAGTAAAAAAATATTGAATTTTAATTTAAAAAAATGTTTTTAAACATATATAAAAAGTGTATATAACATTAATAACCAAATTAGACAAAAGCTTGAAACATTCACAAAAGATAGTCCTCCTTTTCTATCTACTCCATTTTAAAATTTTTGCCAGAAAATAATGACATAAAAATATTTTTATCTACCGATATAGAGAAAGCGAAGAAAATTAAATCTCAAATATTTTAATAACCAAATGAGATAAAAGCTTGAAATTTTTACAAAAGATTCTAATGATGAGTTCGAGGATGAGTTACTAGAAATTAAACTAGTCCTTAGTTTTTATTTTCTACAGTTTATTACTTTAGTAGAAAAAAATTTTGTTTCAAAAACACTACTGATATTATAAGACTGAAGAAAATGAATACTGTATAATATTTTAAGAACCAAATCAAAAAAAAAGCTTTCAATTTTCTCAAATGATTATTATAATGGCTATGAAGAAGAAAAAGTAGTCCTTGTTTTTCTACCCGCTACAGTTAAATACTTCTAAAATTTTCAAGCTTTTATCTCATTAAGTTATTATAATTATTACATTTCATTTTTTTCACTTTCTCTGTATCGTTAGGTAAGAATGTTTTTAAAATAGAATTTTTTTCTTGTGAATTTATAAATTGGAGCAGACAAAATATTAGGACTAGATTTACTTGTTGCAAGTCATCATTAGAATCTTTTGAGAAAATTTCAAGCTTTTATCTCATTTGGTTATTAAAATATTAGAGATTTCATTTTCTTCGCTTTCTCTATATCGGTAGGTAAAAAATTCTTTTAAAACAGAACTTTTTTCTGTTGAAATTATAAACTGAATCAGATAAAATATGAGGACTAGATTTACTTCTTGCAAGTCATCATTAGAATCTTTTGAGAAAATTTCAAGCTTTTATCTCATTTGGTTATTAAAATATTAGAGATTTCATTTTCTTCGCTTTCTCTATATCGGTAGGTAAAAAATTCTTTTAAAACAGAACTTTTTTCTGTTGAAATTATAAACTGAATCAGATAAAATATGAGGACTAGATTTACTTCTTGCAAGTCATCATTAGAATCTTTTGAGAAAATTTCAAGCTTTTATCTCATTTGGTTATTAAAATATTAGAGATTTCATTTTCTCTATATCGGTAGATAACAAATGTTTTTATATCATTATTATTTGCTGGCAAAAATTTTTAAATGGAGTAGATAAAAAATGTGGACTAGTTTTACTTCTTGTAAGCCATCATTAGAACCTTTGGTTATTAATATTGGAGATTCCAAGAATTTTCCTTTGTTATAAACTTTTTATACCGGTACAAGAGATGTAATAATTTAAGTATATTGAAATTTAAACAATAATTCAAATAAAAACTTTTAAGACAAAAAGAAGAGGGTAATATTTTACAAGGCTTAAAATAGAAAATAAATAATACATTTTATGGTTAAAAATATTTTATTCAATTAAATTTCATTATTTTTTGATAATGAAATTTTTTCACATGATTCAATGTATATTTACTTCTCAGGCTGTTTTACTATATTTTAGAGATAAAATATTTGTTTGTTTTGGTAAAGTATAGCAAATAAAAAATTTTTTAAATAGTTTTTAACAATAAATTTTTTCAATATTAAAATATCAACAAAAAGGCATAGTTGTTAGAAGACACACATCAGATGCAATTTTTAGTCACTTCTCTATTTTTTAAATAAAATATCTGAAAATATTAATAAATTGAATTTAAATTAAATAATTTAATGTGTTCATCAAAATTAAAATTAAAAATGAAAAAAAATCCGTGAAAGGGGAAGCTACGATTTTAAAATTTATTTATTTATTTATTGAGAGTCAATTAAAATTAACAATTTAGGTATGTTTAAGCGAAATAATTAAGATCTTAAAAAATTTTTTTTGCTAAAAACTTTTCAAAAATTATAATAAAATTTTTTTTATTTTATTGAAATATATACTTATGTGAAATGAATGAGATCTCCCAAAAAAACATTTACATGTAAAGTTACGCAAGTGCCTTTAAGTGTTGTCACTGTTTATTTATTTTATCTAGTATTTTATTAGGTAAACATTCTATTATCACTATTATTAAACACTGCGAAAGTTTTGAGATCTAAAACAAAACTTTACGCAAGTTATGTGGGCTGATTAATAAAGAAAAAAAATAATATTACTTATTAAGTAATTGATTTATTGTAGATATATATGGAATTTAAAGTACCGGATTAAACATTCTATTATCACCAATTTTTAACACTACGAAAGTTTTGAGATCTAAAACAAAACTTCACGCAAGTTATGGAGGCTGATTAATAAAAAACAAAAAATATTAATTATAAAATTTTAAAATCTCATAAAAAAAAAAAAAAAATTTCACTTGCCAGGTATAATTGGAAGCGGCTATTTATGTAGACCTGGCAAGTGAAATTTTTTTTTTTTTTTATGAGATTTTAAAATTTTATAATTAATATTTTTTGTTTTTTATTAATCAGCCTCCATAACTTGCGTGAAGTTTTGTTTTAGATCTCAAAACTTTCGTAGTGTTAAAAATTGGTGATAATAGAATGTTTAATCCGGTACTTTAAATTCCATATATATCTACAATAAATCAATTACTTAATAAGTAATATTATTTTTTTTCTTTATTAATCAGCCCACATAACTTGCGTAAAGTTTTGTTTTAGATCTCAAAACTTTCGCAGTGTTTAATAATAGTGATAATAGAATGTTTACCTAATAAAATACTAGATAAAATAAATAAACAGTGACAACACTTAAAGGCACTTGCGTAACTTTACATGTAAATGTTTTTTTGGGAGTTAACTTTTACTGTTATTTTGTTTTAATAATTATCTCCTGAATAAAAATATTTAATATTGTTTTTATTATTAATACATTTTCACTCTAAATAATGATGTTTCCCAATATTATATGGGGTATTGCTCATTTATTATTTTTTTTATTTATTTCTCCGTATTGTCATTATAAAAGCGAAAATTTTTCACCTCTTTTCTAAAAATATATTACTCATTTAAAATAATTCATAAACTAAAAAAAAAATTTGGTTGCGGCTGACAGATTTTTTTTTTTTTAATGATTGCAAACGTCTTGAAATGTGAAGAAAATGTTACGAAAATGAGTTTTATTCATTTAAAATTAAATGCAAGCACCGTGATATAATGTGACCAAGTGGACCGCCCCTTGGATGTGACTTAGAAAAAAACTTTTTCAACTAAACAAAATTTTTTTTAAAGACTTTTTTTAAGGTTTTATTTCATTTGCCACCATTTAAAAGAAAAAAAGAGTTCTGACTACCACAACCGAAATTCCGGTAGCGGGAATTGGATTCTTTTTCAGTTTATCAGTAAAAATATCAACACCAAAATTTCAACTTATAATTTTCTATTTTGATAAAATGACAAATTTACAGTTGATCAAACTATATTATTTTTTAAATATACAATTCAAGATAACCTAGTACATTTAAAGCCATCTTAAGATTCTATAAGCTTTTCTGTTCCAATAATATTAGAAAATAATAAATTTTTTTTATTTGGCCTACATAAACTCAGTTTGCGTAGGCCATCTTAAAATGATTTGGATTTACAATTGTCTCGAGAAAAATTTATTGTACGTGACGAGTTGACATTCTAAAAACAATCGAATTTATTATTCTATATATCGACATATTATAGACATTTTTTTAAAAAAGTACCAAAAAATAATCGTATCTTTTTAAAAATAAAAATTCTTTTTAGTATAAGAGACATTTTGAAATATTTAAAATATAAAATAGATAATTTATCAATGTAATCAAACTCTTTTGAGTTTCATATTATCAGTATATGGTCAATATAAAATGACTCGTAGTTTGCTTGGTTAAGTATTCTCTATATATAAACGAGATTTTTCAAGTTAAGTACCGTATCGTACAATTAATACTTTAATGGATGAACATTTGAGAAACCCATTGAACAAGTATCTGCTGTATTCTGATATCGTATTTTTTAATTTTCTAATAAAAAAAATAATTAAAACAATAAAAATTTAACGAAAATTAAAATATTTTTTAATTATTAAAAAAAAAAGAAAAATATTTTATACCAAATAAATTCTAAATAAGTTTTAAAATAAATCATTCGTTGTTAAAATAATTTTCAAATAAAAAAAGTATTTAATAAAATAAAAGTTTATAAGTTTTTAACGCTTTTAAAAGAATTCAAATTCAAACTGCGCTATACCAATTTCATTATATTATGATTTGATTTTCATCCTTATATATAATAACTATTATATAATCTTTAGAAATCATTTTATTGTGAATAATTATTCAAAAATCTGTCGTAAAAAGACATTATTATTTTTTATAGCTGAATACGAATATGAAATCTGTTTTTATCAAAAATGGTCCAGTTGCCCACTAAAGAAATTTTTAGACTATGTTTTGCGGGTTTTTTAATATTTTAATCGGTTACTTATGTTTTTTGGGTCGCTGTACACGAATATGATATCAGTTTTTATCTAAATTAACCATATTGCCTATATATAGAAAATAATATCCATGAAACCAAAAAAAATAACCTGAAATGACTTACTGTGAGCAACTCGGTTAATTCAGGTTAAAACTGATATCATACTGATATAGAGAGGGATATTTGAAAAAGTCCTTAAATTAAGGAGGGCGGGGGTAAAAAAGTTCTATGAAGGAAGTGAAAAAGCGACGTTTTCATGGAGACTGAAAAAATAACGTTTTAAGGGTGGGGCAGTTGATCAAAACATACTTCTACTTTGTAAAGGTCAACAGTATTTTTTTACTGTACTTGTTTATACCACGTGATAATTTAAAAATACAATTTATTATTTCCTACCATAACTACCAACTTAATTTTAACTATTTTAAGCAAATTTTAGTTTTAGAATAAAGTCAAAATTAGCCAAGTTGATTTTGGAAAATCAACATGAAAGTTTCATAAACTAATATAAGTGTAAATTATTTCTTATAAATAATTTTCTCTTATTTCTATAGATATTTTGAAAAGTAGGTATAATAATTTATTTACACAAATAAATACTGTTAGGTATATACTTAATGGTAACTATATAAACGCTATTCAAAAGTTTCTACGAACTAATAATAATTTTTTTCTCTTACTTATTTAAAATAATATCTTTGTTGCACTATATAGTTGTAAAAATATCTAGTTTAAAAGTACTTTATATACCTATATAAGATTTTTTATTAAGTCTTATCAGCTTAGCAGCGTATGCCGGTAAGTACTTCCTGCCACAGCACCAATGGATAAATAACGAAAGAAGCACTCAGCTGGATACTTCTTCCGGATTTGACGAAGACCGAAATATACAATTTATTATTATTTATAATTTTATTTATTTATGCTACTAAATTTTAATTTAATAATATTTATTGAAAATTTATTTAAATATTATAATTGTATTGCTATTTTTTTATATTTTATTATTAGTTATTGATTTACTGTTATAATACATTTAAATTAAAATTTTTAAATCATTTTCTAATAATTAAATTTTTATCAATAATTAAAATACGAGCTGAAAATTTCAATATTAAACAATTGTTTTTATAATACACGGTAACTCTGCTTTGGTATCTTTTTAAAGAATAACAAATTTAAGAAAATACTTGTATTAGAAATTTTTCAATGCAAATTTAGGATTTTTTTATCTTATCCAAGTTAAATTAATCAAATTATAAAATATTTTTAATAAGAGAATTTTTTGATCTAAAATTTATAAGCTCTTGAAAACTGCACATCTACAGAAATTCTTATCCTTAGATATGTGTTCCTTTTTGGCAGTTGTTCAGGTTTACTTTAATTATTTTAATAAACATAAAAAAGTTAATGTTTAAAGTTAAAATATTTATAAACATAATAAAATAAATAAGCATTATAAGATACGAGTATAGTTTATGTTATCCAATTATATTTTTAGTTTAACACTTAAAAAAATAATATATATATATATATATATATTCATATTTACAAATATACATAACTGCAGTTAAAATATTAAATAAAGTTGTATTCTAGAATAAAATATACTTTTACAAGATCGTTGTCTGAAAAGTTTAGCAATATCTTTTAAAGCTTCTCTCTATATATACATTTGAAAATGTCATCTAGTTTAATAAGGTGTTAGAAAAAGTTTTATATGCTATATAATATTTTTTAAATGAATGCCTATAATATGGATTACATAACTTTAAGTACTTTTTGAAAATTCGAAATATATATTTAAAAAAAAAAGCATGATTTTATGTCTATTATAAAATATAACAAGTATCAGCGTTATAATATTATACTTTGATTTTAGAATTTGACACACCCTTTAACAAAAAGTTGACGACTATTCAACTGTACGAACACGTGACTTCGTCTAGTTTACAACCAAATTCAGTACTTGATATTTTTCTTTGGTGTCAAGATGAAGTCTTTCATTTTCCCTTTTAAAACTTACATCAGCAGGTTTCTTCTTGACTAGTTGTCCTTGTTATAAATCCCCTTTTCATTTCCACTATATTTTATATACACAAGGATATTAAGTACAATGTCTTTATAAACGACTCTGCATAGGGTCAAACCTTTAAGCTCTAAGATTTGTTTTAATATACAAAGGAGAGCTTGCTACCTACCAACTATGCAACTTTAACCAACTATACGTCTTCTCGAGTAAAATACTATATAGACATAAAAGACTGTTTAATTTCTTTTTTAGTCTTCTGATTCGCAAAAAAAGATGTTTTACCTATTTAAACTCATTATTTTCTTTTTTTAATAAACTTTTTGTGGTAAATCGAGTTGATATTTTAAACCTTACACTTTTGCGATAGGCTTATCTACAAATAAATAAATCTCTTTCAGACCCTATCAGCATTTTATTTAATCCGAATTATTAAAGACAACTAAATATAGATATGACAATTAAAAAACTATACATTTTTGTGTTAAACCTTTCAGCTTTTTATAAAATTTTACAAATTCATTAAAATTCATCAAATTTTTTAATTTTTAATTACTACTAAAAAAGTTTTGCATTTTAAAAATTTTTAATTTTCTAGAATTCTTAAATATTTTAGAAATTTTTATAATTTTTAGCTTAATGGCATATCATTTGTTATTTTTAGGCATTAAAAATAAATATCCGTGATAAAACGAAGTCTTTGTTTGGCACTTTTCCGCGGGCCTCTGGCCTGCCTGTGTTTTTTGACAGCCTTGCCACGGGCTTTGCCACGCGCAGTCTTGCTTTACGAGACTTATTCTTAACTTTTGAATATTGCTCCTTTACCACGTCGAGTACTTATATTTTTCGTTTAAGGAACGTGGCCCTGAAAAGGGCCGATTGGTAAATCCTCCCTTGCCACGTCTTATAATTTTACATAGTAAACTTTGTTACGTATTTGTCGCGCGCGCTCCAATCAGTGAACGAGCTTGAAGTCAGCGAAGGCCTATAAATATAACCGCGAATCTAGCCAAAGCAGCATTTGCTGTCCTGACTTCAGCCTTCACGCACGCGGCTACCTTGACACCTTCGCTATGCTGTGGATGAGATTGTTTGCTGGTTTGATTGTTGCTGATGTGCTTGGTGCACTTGGAGGAGTCCATGGCTTTCGGACGTTAAATCCTCATTGAAGCAGCTCGTAAGCTGTGATTGATTGAATCGCTTGGTGCAATTTTCCGAGCTCGTAGGCTTGAAGAGGTGGACATTGATATTCCTGGCCAGGAGAAGTCACCTGAGCACTAGGTGCTCGCATGTTTGTAAGTTTTTGATTTCTTTTTTGTATGTTTGTGTATGTATGTATATTTGTGACCTTGGTGATTTAATTTGTTGTATGCTTGTGAATTTATTGATTTTGGAAGGTGTGGTTGAAGCCACGCATCAAATGCAAAAAAAACCACCGGACCTTTTTAGGGCCACCTAATACGTAAAACATATGAACAAATAATTCAGAAAGCTTCTACTGAAATTAACATCATTTATTATAGAATTTATTTTTTTGAGTGAATAGATTTTTACACTTGGACTTATATAGATAAAACTATAAAATTAAATGCTGCATGAAATTTTGTCATCACAATGTATATATGATCGGTTCCAGATGCAAATGATTTAATCTTAAATTTTGAAAAACTCAATATTTTATTAAATATACTTAATTTTTAACAAAATATCGCCCACGCATGGGCTTAAGCCCAAGAGACTTACTTTTTCCCAATATGTATACAGAATACAGTCGATTCATGATATTAAAAAAAATTTTTCTTAAATTTCAGAAGTACAGTTTAAATATAAAAAAACAGTTAATAACTGAGGATTCAATTATAAATTTTTTTCAATTTTATTATTTTTTTTTTTTTTCGAATTCCATATACATTTAATGAGAAAAAAACTGAAAAATTTATAACTTGGATAGGATGAACACAAAAAATTGTCAATCTACTGAAAAAATAACTCTTTTATTTGAGGATTTTAAGTTTTTAATAGTTTTTGACCGCTTTAATATCTATCAAAAAAATATTAGGAGCATTTGATTTAAGTGAAATAAATAATAAAAAAAAAATAATTAGCGTTGTCGTGAGTGTTAAAAAATAAAATACAAAATAGATTCATTTTTTAAAAAAATGTTGAAACTTGAAAATAGAAGTAAATTTAGAACTTTAAAAATTGGTAACACTTAGGTATAAAACCGTTTTTAAAAAATTCTTGGACTTATGTCTAATTTTTAGGCAGTATTATTTGGGATCGTCCATATATCAATATGTACCCTCACGATTTATTCATTACAAAAAGAGCTTTGCCGCCAACATTTCCGGTCTTCTATTTGAATACGAATCGTTCCGGCACGCTTTACTATATTTGTATGCGTATAAGTGATAGGGACTTTAATAAATGAACCAAGTTTCTATAGAAAACGAACAATGCATGAACCATACACCCAAAGGATTATTTTTTACTTTTTAACATATACTTATGCATTTGAAATAATTTGTGTTGGGTATATACGTGTCTTTATTTATGTATTAATTCATGTGTGTTTTTTTAAAAAAAGGGTTTTAAACTATGCGAATATTTAACTTTTTAAGAATGATTTTACTGTCAAATATATAAATAGAAGACTGGGGTTAAATATAAAAAAAAATATTTAAATTTCAAATGTTTTAATTTATTTTTCTCATTAAAAGATAAATTTTTTAATTTTAATATTTGTTACTTCCAATTTTAAAAATTTTTAATAAAACTTGTTTGTTACGATCTAGTTGGACCAATAATATATCTTTTCGATTTATAGCTCACTTTTGGTACGATGATACAATCTGAATCTCTTATTATGCATCCACTAGTTTGTTTCTCAATCAAAGCGAATTGTTTCTTGAAAATTCAAATTATGAAAAATAAAAAAAAATTTTTTAAATTAAAATAATTGAAATTTGAAAAAATTCTTCAAAAAAGGGTTATTTCAGCTTTTTTAAGTGTGACCAAGCTTCATCATTTAGAAAATCATACTAAATATTTGTATATAACCCATGTAATTAAACCAAATGTATTTTTTTTTAAATATAGTGAAGTTGTAATCCTTTAATCTATAAAAATCAAAATCTTTTTTAACCAAACATTTTTTTGCAGAATTTGATTTCACTTTTAAAATCCGTAAAGTGTTAAATACTTGATTAAACAATATGCTATTGAATAATAATTAAATACTTTATGTTAAATTGTTTAACTATTATCTAGTATCTAATAAACGAGTTTAGCATCCTAGAATAATTTTTAATTTTTTTTTATTATTATTGTCAATCATTTATACAATTAAATATACAGTATAATAAATAAAATCAATAGATATAAATATAATTTACAGAAATATAATTTGTATAAATAAAATGTTAAATAATTTATTGTTAAATAAATCTTAAATAAAGAAAATATTCTATGATCGTTAAAATCAGTAAAATGACATAAAATATTAATCCAGACTAAAAATTAAAAAAAAAACATTTTTATGATTCAGTGATATCATGCCCTCAAATATAAAAGTTTAAAAAATTATAATGTTACATTTGAAACCCTTTAAGTATGACCCTTGTCTCCCCCTATAGATAAAATATGTATTCATATAATATTTTTTTTCCTTGAATATCTGCATAAAAGTGTTCATTGCTTATTTTAACGAGAACTTGATTTCAAGAATATATACATATATATATATATATATATATTTTGCAATATAAAGCAAGTACTTTAGTTGAGTAGCATGTTTTTTTTCAAAAAAAGGGTGAGTTATTCAAGATAAAATCTGCCTAAATTTGAATGTCAATAATATATGCTAACTGCTTATTACTTTTAATTACTAAGCAAAAATAATATTATTAACTAAAAATTTACTTTACGTATTCTTTAAAATTATGAAAATTTGTTATAAATGTCATGAAGGGCTTTCAATTTTCTTTATTAATTACGATATCTACATAAATATTTTCTTTGATAAGTTGAATTATTAATTAAAAAAATATTTTATTTTAATTTTTAAAATGTTCTTTTAATTTATTTTTATAAATAGGATTTTATAATGAATGCTATTTAACTTTGTGAATTAAGGTCGCTCTCTCCGCCATTAGGTGTTGTAGCGCATTTTAAAATTAAGATTTTCTAACCATATATTTTTTTTTTATTTCGGAGGGAGTGAATAATGCATTATATGCTTATACATATATCCTTTGGAATCGGACCAAAGGATTATGTGGAGACTCTACCTTGCATTATCGGTAATGAAATCATCGATCTAAACTATGATCCACGATTGCACGACCAAATGTTCTAAGGTCCTACCCACTAAGTTCCCCTCCCTGTTACCTTAGACACATATTTTAATGGATCGGGAATTCTTGTAGAGGTGTAACTTCCACCAAAGCCCAGGACGTGCCACCCGCTTAGCTGTTTTTCCTTCCTGACATCGGTCGTGTCGTAAAGCAGGTTCCGGTCCCGTAGATAGTCCCTGAGCACTTTGCTCAGGTAACGTGGAATCCAGAAATCCTGCTCGAGGGAGGACAGCATGTCGTTCTATCGGGCCGAATTGAATGCATTTTTAACATCCAAAGTTACAAGCAAGACGTTCTACAGGATCGCATGCCGATCGTGGAATGCCCTTCGCAAAATCCATGCTGTTGGTCAGATTGACCCCCATTGTCTGAAACTGCTCTCCTAAATCTAGAGCAAAGCATGCTCTATCACATTGCCTATGGTGTTTAGCATACACAATGGTCTGTAAGATGACGGAGAGTCTGGTTTGCCCTTTCTTTTGCTGATAAGCACAAACCGCACGATCTTCCACTTCTTCGGGAAGGTCCCCGAGGCCAGACACGTGGATACCAGGGATTATCTTTACTGCACGCTGCTGCCTCCACTGGTATTCCGTTTGCTCCCGGAGCCTTCTTATTTTTCATTTATTCAATGGCCTCGAGCATCTCTACCTCGCTGAACAGTGGAATCTCGCCCCTGAGAACTTCCTGTTCCGGGTGTTCAATGATCGAATGATCAGGGAACAAAGAATTCGCTATTCTTTTGGTCGCGTCCACGTTCATTACGCTCTCGGGTCTCGGGTTAAGTTTTCCCATGACAACTTTGTGCCCAAAACCCCAGGAGTCATTGTTGAATTCCTCGTGCAATAAACGCAAGTATCGCGCCTTGTTGAGGTGGATAGCTCTTGCGAGCTCGTGCTTAGCGTCCTTGAACGCCATGGAGAGTGCCGTGGCCTCCGGCCGATTTGGTACTTTCAACGCTATCCTTCTTGCTCGATTACTATCTTGTCGTAGGTCTGCAATTTCCTCCATCCACCAGTGGACTGGCGTTCTTCCTTTACATGTTTTCTTCCGAGACATGGAGGCGTCACAGGCACCTTTTATAAGGGTCGTAACATTCTTCACGAACACCTTGGCGTCGTGAGTACGAATGATTTTACGTAGAGTTCCACGATATTTCGATATTTTATAATATTGAAATACGATACGATATCGATACGATATTGATGTCCTATTTTTGATACGATATCGATATCAAAGGGCTCGATATGTCGATAATATCGATATCGGTCTTCAAAAAATTTTTTTTGTCTAATAAAAAATTTAATAAATTTGTATAATAATAATAATTTTTACTAAGAAATATATAAAACAAATTTCGCATATAAATTCGCATAATTTAGATCTTGCCCAAGAATTAATACACATTATGGATTTTAATGATTCGTTTTTCAACCTTGTTCGTTTGGCTGTCATTGCTAAGGAGCCTACGGGAAAAAACCGTTCTATTGGGACTAAGGTGGCTAATATGTTGGGTATATGGTTTCGCGTTTTCACCACCATTCTAGAATATTTGAATTTGTTGGTGCTCTTAGAGTTTTTATATATTCATCTAGCTCTTTACTTGCGTCCGTTTCTAGCATTATTATAAGGTTACAGCTTTATTGATAAACAAAAAAAATCAATAAAACAAAAAATAATTTAAAAATTTTAGAACTCGATATTTCGATATCGATACGATATTAAGGCTGGCGATATCGATAAGATATTGACTAAAGCGATATTTTTTGATATCGATACGATATTACTTAAAATATCGTATCGTATCGATATCGTGGAACTCTAATTTTTCGCCTTCCATGCCAGGCCAAGACAGCGGAGGATTCTTCTCGAAGGTATGCTTCGAAGAGTTCCTCATACATCTTTGCCACATTCCATCCCAGGGGGTTTTCTGTACGAAGCCCGGTATTGTTGTCGATCCCGTACCTGGAAAGTGATGTGTCTGTGATCACTTCCATTAAAACCGTCCATCACCTTACAATTGACGACTTTTCCTGATATTGTCTCGCTAATCAGGGTTATGTCGAGGATTGATGTGCCCCAACGAGGCTTTTCGTAGGTAGCCCTGTTCTCGCTGTTCTGGGCAACTAGGTTTAACCTAGATGCCATTTCAAGAATTCTCCGTCCCCTGGGATTTGTCGTCGGCATGCCCCAGTCTATGGCTCTAGCGTTGAAATCTCCGGCCACGATAATGTTACGTTATTGGCGGTGAATACCTCCACTGTATCATTAGGTGAGAGGTAACAACTAATGAAAGTTGTGTCACCGTAAGTTGCCCATACGTGGCAGTTCCCTTTTCCATGACGAGTCAAGGAATTTTGGGCACTGCCGCGTATATATAAAGGCCTTTGTGTCGGAAATTCACGATGAATCGTTACTGTTATTGAGTTGTTCGCTCAGTATAAGGATACCTGCATCCTCTTCCCGAACTATTTGTTTCAATTGAGATACCATCGTGGTCCGATTCATGTTCCATTGAACAACACGGACCATTTCCGATGACACCTTTACCTCATTGTCAGTAGGGCCTCCCGATAACACCTACATTTACCGCTGCCTTCCACATGGTCAGTTGGACATTTGACGGGTCTGCCAGCACTGAGAAAACATTTCACATCCTGTGCGGTACAATTGGTCCACTAATGTCCATCCTGCCCGCATTTTAAACTTTTTTTTACAAACAATTAACTGTAACTCATTCCTGAAAAGGTTTGGTGAAAAATTTCCCGCTATAATTCCCTCTTAAATTAAATGATCTTCAATATAAACCAAGCAGAATTTCTATCCAAGTTGCCCAGACCTAAAAACTTGGGCTTTTATGATCCAAAAATGTCAAAAATTTAACATGACGTATTTTTTTAAACAAATAAACATTATCAATTTTTTTTTATTCTCTGATAACAATACCGAAAAACATTGTATAATTATATCTTATCCAATCTTGCTACTATATATATTTGAAAATTTATTTCTGTGCTAAGTGTGTCTGTGTTTATGTGTGGATTTGATCATCTGATCAAACCAATGAATGAATTAACATAAAACCAGAGTCAAAACAAAAGATAAAAAGTCTACGGGTGACATAAAGGCTATAGTTTTGCGATTTAGCTATCGTACTTTTGAAGATTTTTACTATTTGTGGGAAAAATAAATTTTTAAAATTTTGTTAAAAGGTAAAATATCTTATAATTTATCAAATATGATAAAATTTTACTATCGCAATTGTTATTACTTGCTCGGCACTGATTTATACTTACTCAGTAGAACTTTTATTAAATACGGACATTTCTTTAAAAATTTGTAAAATTTTTTTGGGGTCAGAAAAATTTTTCGGCAATTTGTGGTAAAAATAAGAAACCTGGAGAAAAATTTAAGAAAGCCTCTAGATTCTTTAGTATTCAGAAAACATAGAAGTGCACGAAAACATGATTGGCGTATCTTAAATAAATTTTTTAACAAATTAGTTTATCAAGTTTATCATGAATAAAAAATTAGAGTCCTCTGAAACACTAGATTTTGCATTTCTAGGAGTCAAACACACAATTGTTTATTTTAAAATTACTGTAGTATTTTTTAATTTATATTGTTTCCGGTATAAACTATTAGGACTATGATGAGGCCCCTCTGGAAATTATTCGATAATTTTTTATTATGAGTCTTAAATTCTCTAGATTAAAAAATACCAACAAAATTTCGTATAATAAAACGATGTTTAAATTATGAAATCACTAGCCGAATAACTTTATTCATAATAACTCTTGAAGTTTCTTCAGTACTAAAATAGTACACAAAATACTAATACTAAATTCCAGATTCTGGGGATAGAACTAGGCTCCTCTGAAAACTCTGAATGTGTTTGTATAATTATAAATTTGCCTATAATTAATTTTTTAAGCAACAGAAATAAAAGCAAATGTCAACAGGAAGGTGGAGCTTCCTCCAACTATTGATAGTAAATCAATATATCGCTTAATCTAAAATAATGTTAAAACACCCAGTGTCGGGGAGAGCGTCCCTAAATAACTTATAAAATTACAAAGTTTTTACTTCTAAAAGCCTAAAAAGACTTTATTTTACTTGAACAAGTACCAGAATCTACCAACTTTTATTTGATTATTAACTTTGTACTTGCAATTTTAATTTAATCGAGTTGTTGAATGAAAATATGTTGAAATTCTATAATTAGTTAATTTCGCTGCTTTTATGAAAATATAGATTAAATACTTTTTTACTATTATTATGTATATCTTAAACAATTTTATTGATTAAAAAATTTAAGTGATGAATCAAATAAACTGCGCTTGATATCACGGTAAAAATTACGGTTACCACATCAGCGGCGGATCCTTACTCAGGAGAGGGCAATTCATAAATTATATACAAAATATGTACATTTTTGGTTTTAGGAGGAGTTTCCATCTCTCAAAAACCTAGAAAATTTTCTCCAACCCTTGAGCGAATTTTTCCGAGACTTTTTTATAATTATTTTCTTGTTTTTGGAAAATAGACACTTGATCAAACTATTAGAGAAATAATAGTACGATAAGTGAGCAAATAACACCAGCGGTGGATCCAGAACTTTTCTCAGGAGGGGGCAATTAAGAAATTATACAAAATTTTATTAAAAAATGTAATTCTGATCTCAGAAGGGGTGATTTTCTCCTTCACCCACCACTGGATCTACCAGTGTACCTCTCCTTATCAATATTATTATTCTCTCATTTTTAATTTTTATCAGAAATACAAAATGACGTAACAATATTTTTGTATACATATTTAGTATATCGGAAAATCTCATTATTAGTACTATTTCACAACCACTTTTATTTAATATATTTTAAAAAGTTTTATAATATATATTTCTTCATATAAAAAAGGATATATGTGCTTTCAAAAAATTAGTAATCATAACCAATATTATAGTTTTGTTATGTATTCGAAATTTGATTAATGCTGTTATTTTTTTAATGTTATTAACATTACTCTATATTGTCTGTGAATATTACTAATAAAATTTCTTTTTATAACTAAAACTAGAGTAGGTAGAATACCGTTGCTCTTAACTAACTGATATATTTCCTGTAAATAATATTCTTAATTTTATTCCGGTGATTGACCTTTATTCATTAAAATTTGAAACATCTATAACGATGCGTCATTGTTTTATTTGAAGAAAAATTTAGCCCGTATAATATATCAGCTTATATATACTAGATACCGTCAACGACGGGTAGAGCGAAGCTGATCATATTTAAAATAGTTTAAATAATTTTTAAATTTTTGGGTTTTACAAGCTTTGCTCAGATTGAGCTTAAATATCAATATTTAACGTGTAAATCAGACGTAAAATTCATTAATAATAATTATTATAACTCGTTTTATAATGCACTTCACTGAAAAAATAAAGTTTTTGATATTTTCTGAGTTTTATAATTAAAAAAGGATGTTCAATACATTCGTAACACCAAATAACTCAAAATTCTAATGCATCAGTTTATTATATTGAAAAGTATTTATTCCAGCAGGCCTTCTGGGCCTAGAAACGAAGGATTTAATGTTATTAAATAGGGTTTTTTGATAAATTTCACAGGAATTCTGCAACCTTTCTAATTAACCAAAACACTTCTGGTTGGCACCATTTTTTTGTGTAAGCGTCACTTTTTATGCCCCAAAAACTGCAATTTTTTATCACAAATTCTCATACCTTTATAGTCCATTAAATCCCATAATGATCAAATTTTTCAATTGCTCCCAAAAATGCAATTTTTGAAAACAAAGGCTTTTAGATCTCAACATTTTTGGTTCCTCAATGAGGAACCATTTTGATGCGTCAAATTTTGATTTTTGATTTTTTGGCATAGAAGCACGTTTTGGGACCTCAGGAAGCTAAAAAAACGGTTTTTAAAAAAAGTTTGTTTTCAAAAATATAAATTTTTCAAAAATAAGAATTTTCAAAAATTTTTTCATTAATTGAAAAAATCTCAAACAACTTTTTTTTTTTTTTAATTTGGATGTAATACCTCATTTATTTCCATGAAAGTACTTATATTTGAAATGACTATTTTTACTCGATATCTCGAATCTGATAAGGAATTTTTTGAAAATTTTTTTCCCAACATTTTCGTTACAAAAAAATACAAAAAACACCAAATTTTTTTTTCTTTTTGGACGTAGTACCTAATTTATTTCTATGAGAGTACTAGTTTTAGAAAGTTCGTTTATAGTAATTTTTTGTATCTAATACCGATTTTTTTCAAAATTTTTTTCTCAAAATTAAAAAAACAAAAAAATTAAAAAAACTGCAATATTTTTTTTTTTTTTTGGGTGTAATACTTCATTTAGTTCCATAAAAGTACTTATATTTGAAAATATGGTTTTTATTCGATATCTCGAATCTGATAATTAATTTTTTTTTTAATTTATTCCAAAATTTTTGATCAATAAAAAAAACTTTTTATAGTTAATAGAAATGTATGTATGATTGCATGCTTGTAATCGGTGATATCTATGGCAGAGGAACCTTAGTGCCAGCTAGTTGGCAGGGTATTGTTTGATTTGCTTGAGTTGTTTTTGAGTTCTGGTTTTACAAAGATAGAGACCAAAATAGACACTTTTTGAAAAATCAAATTTGGGAGTTTATAAATTATTATGTCTCGCTACTAAATAATTGAGGAGAGGTAGGAAAGAAATTTTTGTAAACCTGGAGCCAATACAAATTTTTTGAGACCTAAACCCTTTTCTCTATAGAAAATTGCAATTTTGGCATCAAATAATTGGTCATTTTTGGCAGAAAATGGGTATTTGGGCTGTTGATAATAACAGTAAGAGAATTATATAAAAAAATAGGCACAACCAGAAGTGTTTGATTTCTTAATAAGGTTGCAGCGTTCTATTAAAAATTACCAAAGAACCCTATTTAAAAATGTCAAACTCTGTGTTTCTATAGTCCAAGAAGGCTTAATGGCATGAACGGAAGGTGGTTGTCATGTTTTTTCAACAAAATATATTATCTATAACCATTTTGTATTATTTGGAGTTCCAAAATTATTAAACTCCTCTCCTAAATAAAAATTTTGTTCTTTAAAAGTATTTTTAAATTTATTTAATCTAAGTCTTTCATGGCCAAAATACGGTTAAGTAGTTACCAAAATTTTATTTAAAAAAGAAGCAAATAAAAATAATCTTTTATCATGTAAAAGTTTTTTTTTTCAGTTTCGGAGATAGTATAAACTTTTTGTACTTAGCCCTCATAGTCCAATTACGATTTTTGACGTTTAAGTCTTAATAGTTTCTTAATTTTTCTTTAAAAAATGTAATTAGTTAGTTATTTTTGACCCTTCTTCTGAAACATTGCAAAAATGAACCCTTAAAATCGGGTAGTTTTTGTTGTTTTCAGGGTGTTGTCATAATAATAGCCTAGTTTCTTATCCTATCAAATTTTTGTTGGTTTTAGTTTTTAGTGCAAGTTTTCATTCAAAGTCCGTCAGTTGTAAATTTTTCATGACCAATTTTAAAAGAAATCTCTCACCGATAGAATCTAAAAATCAAGTACCTTAAGTTGCTGCGAAAATTGCAATTATATTAATTTTATATTTTATTTATTTAATAAAACTAGCCTTTAGCACTTTTATACAAAAGTTTAAACTAATTAAAAAAATCCGTTGTCAATCAGCTACTTTAGAAGCGTTAAAAACATCAGTTTGTAATCAATTCTCATATAAATTCAACGATAATGGAATTCCGCATAGAATGCATGTGGATAAAATTACATTTTCTTTGAACCAGGTTTAGTCCAATACAATATAATCTTAAGATTAAAAATATTTTATTTGCATAAGATACTTAACGCCATCATATCATAAGCTCCAATTTTATTATTTTTAACTGTCTTTGAATACTTAATTAATTTTACAATACTGATAAGCAACTTTTTGATTTTTTTTAGTGGCCAACTTTGACCCGAAATATTGAGTTTGCAGTTTATTTGATCGCAAATTTGACATCAGATTCTGAAAGTTGAGACTTTATTACATGGGGATATACATTTTGAAATACATAAATTTTGGTTTTGAAATTAATTTAGTATGCAAAAACAAAACTACACGTAGGAAGATAAGCTCTTGGGCGTCAAACGTGTAATTAAATAAAATGTCGATTAATTAATAATTAATAATATTATATCTAGCGTTCTTTTGCATTTTTATGATATTTCACTGATGCAAAGTTTATGCAAAAGCTATGAAATTAATCGCGTGGATAACATTTAGAAGGTTTTTCACCTGTATGAAGCAAAAGTACAAGAATAAACGTACCTTTAGAAATACCGGATTGGGCCCAAAAACTATAGGGTTCATTAACTCGATAATATAAACTCAGTTTTAAAAAATGAAAGCAATCCGATTGATCGTTTTGGCTATATCGTGTCCGAAAGGTGTCGATTTTTGCATCCATTAAGGTAGAGCTTCGCTCTATAATAAAAATATATTAAACAATTGTAATATGTCGAGATGAAAATGTTCATAATTTGTATTCTAGAATCGCATCTTATTCAAGAAATTCACATGACGTTTGTATATTATTCTTTAGAAAAAGCTTTTGTATCATTCATTGATTTACACTAGTCACGTTTTACAAAAGCCTAAGCAGTGTCACGCTATAGCTTTACTTGTATAATATTCTCTTATAAAATTTTTTATATTATATTTTTTTTTTTTCAAATATTTTCTTAAATCTTATAAAGCTATTTTTGCTGAATTAATAAAAAAAATATTTTATCTTTTTGAAAAAGAAATAAAACTTTTCTATTTTTTGTAATTTACTTATATAATATTTATTATTTAATTAATTTACTAACAAATTTTATGACATTTTCTGAATTGTTTTTTTTTTTGTTTATTAAATTAAAAAAAAAAGGTATAAGGACATAATAAATGTGACTTCTATCAGCAACTTATACTTCTATTTTATAGCCAATTATTTGCAGTGAATTATTTTATAAAATAGCTCTAAAAGTCATAAAAAAAAACTTTTCTTTTATTTTATGTTTTTCAGGAGCTTATTAAAGATAATAAAAGAGTTACTTAAAAAAAAAGGTGAATTCCCTTGAAGAAAATAAATTTTTTTTTATGTATAAATTTTAAATAAATAAAAAGTTAATACAATTTTTATACTTACCAACGTAACATTGCGTCCAAGACGGTAGTTCAGATTTTGCAAAATAATGCATCATGCTTATACTTGGGAGGATGACATTGTCTGAATTTTGCCGATTTCCTTTTTTTTTCTTCTTTTAAAGATTGTCCCCAATGTTATAAAGGTAAAATATGGAAATATGGGTGCTTTCTAAGATACTTCGATGTTAGAAATTTGCCCAAAGAAACGCTGATTCGATATAATCTAACTGACTTTATCTGAATAAGTTTTTCTGCAGTGTCCTTAGTTTATAGGCATAAACATTGGACTTCACCAAAAAAATATAAATAAATCTGGACGATTCTGAGTACTTTTATAACTAATGCGGGCTGCAACCGAATAGCAGACCACAAACTCTACAATTTAAGCTTTTATTTAGAGATACAAAGAAAGTTCAAGGTCTGTATTCGAAGGACTGTAGCACCTGTTGTCTAAAATACTTTGGTAAGGATAACGGGTAATGTGCATAATAGGTCAGAAAATTCTAAATAAATAATTTGGTCTGTTTAAAGTACTTTTTATTTTTATGAAAAGTAATTTGTTACTAAGCTAGTTCTTAATAAATCATTTTTTAGAATCATAAAATGGGCAAAATAAAATTTTTTTAAAACTAAAACTTTAATGAAACACTGAAAATTGATATTATTTTAGGGTTTAATTTTGTTTAGTAGTTAAATAATGTGATTTTTTATCCAAAATTCTGCTTAATGATATTAGTATTTCCTTATTTATTTTTTTTTAAGAATGAATCCAGACACTATATATATGATTTTACATTTAACTTGCTATTTTTGAAGCTTAAAAATATTTATTAGGGTGGCACATAAGAGTTCCCCGGCGACAAATTTAGAATAAACATTTTGTCCTCAAAATGCCACATGTTTTTTATGCATTTTTTTTGGTTTTTAAAAAGTGTTTTAAAATTACTAATTACTTAACTACGTGTAATATTATATTGATTAACTCTTGAATATAACTTATTTTTTATAAATAGTTCAAAAAAGGTTATAATATTCATAAAAACTGACATTAAATGGAATTTCTTACTTACTTTTTTCTGCTTATGAGCGTTGGATTTTTTGTTTTTTTATTTTAATCGATTACTAATGGCTTGAAATGTAAAGAAAACTTAAAAAAATCAGTTTTCCTTATTTTGAAATATCAAAAAATTTATAGATATTTTATCTCCATTGTTATGCAAATTCATTTAAATCTGTTCTGTAAATTTTGATAAATCTTTAAATTAGTACGCATTTTTGGAGTTTTCCATTTACCTACACGTTAAATATATTTATTAATTTCTCTGAAACCAAATACCTAGCAATCTCAAAATTTTTTCAGCAATTTTAATTAATAAAAAACTTTCATTTTATGAAGTTTGGTCGAAATCTGTTCTGTAAATTTTTCACGGACATACTACCTTAAATGTATATAACGTCCAATTGTAATTCTCAAATAACCTGATTATTACGCCCTTGTTGGAAAAATGAGCGAAATAATTTAAAAACCTTTAATAATTTTATTTTGTTACATAAAAAAATGAACCTATAGTTGATTTAGATTCCTAAAAATAATAAAGTCGTTTTAATTGATTATTTTTGTAATATAGAAAAACAAAGTATTTATACTAATAAAAAAAATATTTTGAATAATTTTAAATAGATTAAAGCTACAACGTACACATAAATAATTTTGAAACAAAAATAATGTATTTTTGCATACATTATTGAATAAAGTAACATTAATAAAATATTTTATCATACGAATTGTAAATTACTAAGCTTTTGAAATCATGTCGCAGTAATTTTACAAAATTAATTGTCAAACTCAATATCTGAAATAGTTTTTGTTTAAACTTCTCTCATACGTTTAATAGTACCCACTCTTTTTGTGCTTTATTATTCCGCTTATAAATTTAATACTTTGTAGATGTTACTTTAGGTTTTATACAAATAAAATATTCAAAATTTTATTCTATTCTGCAACAAATGTTAGTCAAAAGATTGTTTTCATTCGAATTACTCAAACTTAGTTATTATTTCATTAAAAATCGCTTTAATTTTCTTTGTTTGCAATATATCATTAATTTAAATCGTATATATGAAAAAACAATCTTTATTTTTTACAAAAAAATGCAGAAATTTTAAAATTTTGGAAGGATAAGAAGGTGAAATTTCGTCAGTGAAAATTTTTCATAAAAAAAATCACATTTTTTCTGAACTTAGTTTATCCACTTAGAAAATGTACTCTTGCGAAGTACCTATACATTTTTTGTATGTAACGGGCTTAAAAATAAATTGGTTTCATATTAGGCAGGTTCTACAATAGCCACATACACCAATATATGTGTATATATGGATAGACATATTTGTGTATGGCCAACCTTCAGATAACTGCGCCCTCTATTTTTCTACATTAATTTTTGTAGACTTTTTACCTGCTGGTAAAACAGATTTATAAATTAGGTTGGCCATACACAAATATGTCTATCCATACCTATACATATATTGGTGTATGTGGCTATTGTAGAACCTGCCTTAATATTTTATTTAGGACACGCATATAAAGTATAGTGCACGGTAAAAATATAAAGCGCGCGCTCTCAGTTTGGTTCTGTTTCAATTGCCAGCGTCGTTAAAAAAATTAAAACCAAGTCTTTTTACAAATCTCATCGAATAGCTTTGTTTACGTTATTATACTAAAATTTTAAATTATTTCCTTTATTCAACAGCCTAAAATATTGACTGATTTGAATTCCATATCTATAGTATATGAAATCATTAACCTCTCTTGTACACCTGGACTACCGTTTTGAAATTGCAAAACTCTATATTTTGATGAGAAACCTTAGATTTTTTTGAATTAAAACTTTGAAATTTTCAAAATAACCTACAGTCTAATATACAAATACTTTTTTCCATCAATTTAAAATAAAATTTCTACATATATATATATATATATTTTTATATCATATTTTATAAAATAATAAAAAATATTAGCTTTAAAAAAAATTTTTTTTTATATAAAAAATCTTAAGAATAGAAAAGTACTGTCCTTAGGGCAAAACATATATTCTAAGAGAATATTCATAGCTGTCTAACTGTTTAACTATATCTATATAATACGTGTATAAATAAACTATGTATGTATGTATTCACTATGAAGTAGATTGGAATTCTAAAACAAGATAGGAAATGGATTTTTTTACGATTGTTACTATATATATATGGGTTTTCATTGTATTATGTATATACGGTATTCACGAAGTTGAGTACTTTTTTTTTTTTTTTAGCAGATGGATATTGTCGTAAGTAGTAAAGAGTCATAAAAAAAAGTACTTCGTCCTGTTACCATTTCGTCAAAAGTATTTTACGCACATATAAAACAGAAAAAAGGACCTTTAGGTGCAATAATAAGAAATTGATAGTAAAAAAAAGAAAAAAAATAGAATAAAGGGAGAGAGTTGAGTTTTTCGTATATAATTCTCAGCACCACTTACTCCATGAATTTTTCATGAATTCCAAAGTTGTATGTATGCAAATCAGGCTATTTTCACGGTTCAAAATGCTTTAAACGCCTTAAATATACGACGACACAGTGGAAGCACTGCTTTAGTATTACATAGTTTTTCTCTAGCGACCATTAGTTTTTCACTTTACCTACTCTATGAGATTCTACAGTCTTGATCAAATTATTATTACGATTATATTAAAGATTTTTTCATGCACTTTATTAATTTTTTTGAATACGTATTCTATTTTATTTTTATTTACATGCGATTCATATTTTTTAATTAACGTTAAAAATTTATTTACATATTTCATGTAAATTTTTATCAATGTATCAAGTTTATTTAAGTCTTTATAATAATATTAAAAAAAATAAACTAATAAATTCATATTTAAAATATTATTTTTTTAAAAAATCCTATTTTGTTCTATGTGGATAGATTTAAATGGAGTGTTAATGAAATTTATAGTCGGATCTTTAAAACTACCCCAAAGTATTTTTTTTTTTTGAAAGTACTACCAAAAATAAGTCACTAACCCAATTTTTAACCTCCCAGAGCGAAATCTCAATTTTTGGCAGCTATTTTTGTTTTGTACTTTTATAAATAAAGTAAGAAAAATTAGAGATAATTTTTCTTATTTTTTCTATTAAAAACTCTCATTAACATGAAACATTTTTTCCTTTTAGTTCCAGATAGGAAATTTCCCTGTCTATCCGATTCCAGGGTCAAAAAATTTTTTTCAGCAGCGCATGCACGAGAAATTGTTTAGATAGGCTGTTTTTTTCAAAAGTCGGTTTCTCAAATGCCTATTAGTGAAAAATCTTCTAACCAGGCTTAAATTTTTTCTTGAACTTTATAATTTTGTTGTCAAAAAAAAAAATTGATGGGACATTGCTTTTTCAGAGCTCTAGATCAAAAAATAGCAGCTTCCAAAAGCTTATTTTTTACAAATTTCGAATTTTCCGCCAAATCACGCGACCATTTAAAAATTTGACCAAAAATTTGAGTTCCGTGGGAAATTTTACATACACTGAAAAAAAAATCCGCTTGCGGCAAGCGGAATTTTTTTTCAGTGTAAGAATATATCTTTTCGTGTTTTTAAGAGTTGATTTTTTATGTTAAAGCAGTATTATTTTTATATTTTTTGTTATACGTTATACGTGGCTCTAAAAAGGGCCGATTGACGATCATGAAGAAATTTGTGGCATGGCCTCAGCTATTTGCTTTAAATATAATAAAATCACACGCATGCATCTAATTTAATACACAAAATACAAATACAATTTCATACACAGCGAGCACCTGGTGCTCAGATGATGTCTCCTTGCCAGGAACCTCAATATACACCTTTTTAAGCCTCAGAGCTCTGAAATTGAGCCAAGTGAAACTACAATCGCAGCAGGAAGCAGTCACCAGCGAACAAACAATTCCATGCAATCTCACTATTGGTTGAGTGTTAATCCAATTTGGTTTAGTTTTATAACTTTATGATTAGTTAAATTTTTAACAAATTAGTTGAAAATTGATATAATTCGAAAACTGCACAGTTAGGTTGCTTGGCTTTGATTTTCAAACACTCATATTTCAAGATTACTCAGAAAGAATTATGGTCGACTAAGCTTTAAAATTTGCATTTCATTTTTTAGATATAAATATTAAATTTTTTAAGGAAAATCAAAAATTTAGGAAGGATTTGACTTTATTTACAAAACCCAGAAGACTTTTTATTTATTGATTAATATTAATTAGTTAGAAAAAATACAATAACTTTTAGCTTAATTTTATTTTTTACGTTTTACAAATTAAATGTGATATTCGCTCTGATTAACATTCTGGGTTTGTCCATAGCTAGTCTCAAGGGTCTCCACTTGGCGCACAATTCAATGTGCACCACTGTGCGCCAAAAAGTGCGCCAGTAAGAATTCTTTTAAACAGTCCATATTCTAAGTGTAAAAGTGTGTGCCCCATCATAAGTTTGAAAGTCTATAATCAGAGCACACTTTATTATACTTTCAATGTGGATTGTATGGAATTATCACTGGCGCACTTTTTGGCGCACATTGAATTGTACGCCAAGTGGACCGCCCCTTGGCTAGTCTGATTCATCTACTTAATTCGTCGGGATGAAGGATGTTTTTCCAATTGATCTGAACTATACTGAAAATTTAAAGTAAGCCGGGTGGTGACAATTTTACATTTCCTTTTTAAATTAATAAAAAATTATATAATTAGTGTTTTTGGTTTTTCGTAGCACTTGCTTATATTTTGGAAATGGGCACCGTTGCTTAGAATAGACAAAAACAAAATCTTTTCTTTAAAAACACAATTTATATATGAGTTACACATATATCTATTTATAATTACCTTTCATATTTACGATAAATCTGTATTAGTTGTGTTATTTTGCGCTCTGTTATAGTAAATGAGACTTTAATTGCTTTTCCTCCATATACACACTATAAGCGTCTTGACTCTAATGAAATTCATCAGAGTGAAAGACGCTATCGCATGTATACCACGAAGTTCGTCTTAAAAGATATATATATTCTATACATATACGTTTATATACGTTAACTCGTTGCAGCATCATTTGGCGACCCTTTTCCATCTGATGATGCCGCTAGATGAAATCGCGTATGAAACTTTTTGGTACATGCTTTATATTTAGAAGTATTTGTTAACATGCATGAATATGTGTGCGCATTTGTAATATGCATTACGCATCCACATACTACTGTAGACTAACGAGAAAAATAAGTTTTTAATTAGAAAACTTAGACTAAAAAGAAACTTGTTATTCAAACGAAGCAAAAAAAAAATTATAAAATAAAAGTTTTTATACATTTTTCAAAGAAACTTTTTCAATTTTTATGCAATATTCAAAAGTACTTTACTTATCTCATGATATAAATTTAAAAATACATTTAAATGAAAATTACATATTAAATAACACTCGTTCTTGATACATAGATTTATAATGTCCTTGTAAAACTATATTTTTTTAAATCTGGTTGATTTTCGTATATCAAAAAAAGAAATTAATATTAACTCATTTAATCATGTTAATTGAATAAATTAAAAAAATTTTTTTTTTAAATTATTTTATTAATTCAACTAGAAAAGGTCTTAAAATAATTTGAGTGTAAGGGCTTGCAAGGGGAGTGTCAATTGTTTGAGAAACCAATTTGTTCTAATTTTCAGGACATGCTGTGGCAGTTGAAAAATCTTATAATCGATTTATGTAATTTAATCTAAATGCATGGAACGTGTTTACTACAGTTGAGGGCTGGATATAATGCGTAATTGTTACGCAACATTAGAATACAATTTGCTATTTTTATATTTTGTAATTATTACCTTTACTAAAAAGTAAGATTCTATTTTATATTTTTCTAAGTCGCTAAATTGAAATTATTATAAGTCCCTTTGAAGCCCCCCCTTGATTTTCAGATTTCCAGGGTACCCTCTCCCTATAAACATGTTCTATGTAAACATCCCCCGTATCTTCAATTTACCTGAATAGGCCTTCTGGACCTAGAAATTAGACCCCCTAGCAGATTTATGTACTATAGGATAGGGTTTTTTAGTCTATCATCTAAATGACGTCGATACCTTGTAAGTCAACCAAATACCTTGATCAGTTGATTCCTTTTTTTTTTAATTTTAATCAGCGTATATCGTATTTTAACATAAAACATGTTCATATGATAGGATACCCAAAAAAAAACTCTTGCAGTGGGATGAAAACGTGACATTTTTAGAGGGGGCAAAAATAGAATATTTTTGATTTAGGGACTTAAAATAATTTGAATTTGGGGACTTAAAATACCTTAGGTTTTAAGACTTAGGATAATTTAATTTTAGGGACGTATTATAATTTCGGTTCTAGAACTTATAATAATTAGGGAGTATATGTTAAAACTGTTATAAGAGAACATGTTCCATGCTTGTTGATTGTGTTATCACACAAACCAGTTATAAGTTTTTAACATGGAACATGTTTAATGTTTATAGGGAGAGGGTACCCTGGAAATCCGAAAATCAAGGGGGAGGTCACATATGTCCAATTTAAGAGGGGGAGTCAAATGGGACAAAAAGAATAATTTGGGACTTAGAATAATCCGGGTTTAGGGACTTAGAATAATTTCGATTTAGAAACCTATAATACTTCAGATTTAAGGACTTGCAACCTGTAGCAAAAATTTTATTAAATTTTATTTCAAGTCTCGTAAAAATTTATCTGAATTCATAATAGTTTTTTTCGTTAAACATGGTAGAAATTTCATTTTTGTCTGTCTCGCCTTTTGATATCAATATCATAAAAAGTAATCTAAGGAATATTAAAATTTAAGGTAATTAATTTCTCCTTGAGTAGCATCATTTAGAATATAGCCAAAAAACCCTATCTTATAGCATAGAACCCTACGAGAGCGTCTAATTTCTAAATTCAGGAGGCCCATTATGGCGAACTGAGGGTATGAGTGATGTTTTTTCAACTACCACAAACTATCCTGAAAATTGAAAGCAAATTGGCTTTCTAAATAGTTGATTAGTTTCTGAATAGTTGATTCCCCTTATTAGAATAATTTCAATATGAGGACTAATAATAATTCATCTGTATGGACTTAAAATAATTTTATATAAGTTAAAATTGTTATAGATTAACATGCCCCATGCTTGTTGGTTGTGCTGGACATCTTTAAATTATTTAAATAAATAATAATTAATTTTTAAATGTATTTAAGGAACAATAGATCGCAAAAATAATGCAAATAATATTATATTTTTGAACATTTCCCTGACGTTAATTTGTCAGGTATGATATCTAACACAATCTGACTTTGACGTTAAACGAATATTACTTTGGTGTGTATTCAACCGTTGTTATAGTTCGGGGTGCTTTTTAAGACATTGCGTTGCCATGTAAATGTTAGCAGTAATTATTTTAACGTTAGAAATTCATGTTTCTTAAAGCTAGACAGTTTACCAAGTAATACCTCTACGGATCTGATTTAACATAAAAAATAGATCAAACTCCACAAGCATTTCTAAGAAAGTTTTTCATGTAGCTCATACTAATTAATTATTGCTCTCAGCACATATTATTTGATAATTATAAATTTTGTATTGTGTCAGATTTTCTCATTAGTAATGATCTGTTATCTCTTAAAATTAACTTTTTAAAATTCATTTTAAATATTAACAAATTTTATTTAGCTGGATATTTATTTTAATTTTATTTTTTAAAACTAAAGTTTAAAAAAAAAAGTTACTTGTTACATATAAAGCAAGCATAAATTTTAATATATAATATTTGATGAGCATATTTAGTCGTGCATCTCTACACATAGAATGTAAGTTATGTACGTTAAATCCATATAGAAGTTAAAACAATGTAGAAAAGTGTTCTTTGAACGTAAGTTCAAAACTTTTGTTCTTTTCAAGGTTTCACTTTAGCTCTTCTTAGCTAGAAAATTTTGTCTATTTAGTAAAATGTTAGACTGATGAAAATTAATTTCATCAGATTATTATAATACTTTTTGTTACTTAGACTTATCTTCATAATGCTTGAATAGTCGTATTATAAAGACAATTTATGCTTAGAAAATATAATAATTAAAAAATGATATATTATGTAGGTTAATCCATCTAATTTAAAGATTTTAAAATAGTAAATTTTTAGCTCGTTGATGACTTAAGACAAAAACTAAGTATTTTATTTAAGGTAACGGCAATGGAGAGTAGAGTGAAGCTGACAATGTTCGAAAAGAGTTTGAGTAACTTTTTAATTGGGGTTTTGAAAGATTTGATTAGTTTGAGTTCAATATCAATTTGTGAATAAGATTTTAATATCTTATAATACCTGAAATACGCGTATGTTCAATGATATACACGAATACAACAGAAGTTGATTACTTTTTGGGTAAAAATAGCCATAAATGTGATACATCTTGCACAGAATAATAATAATGAGACCTTTTTCTTATAAGATTGCTAAATTAAATTCGTATTGGAAAGTTACGATTATTTTTATGTCTGGCCATGCAAAATATGTACTACGGATATTTTAAGCAAAATACACGACTGCTTGAAATTTAAAGTAAAGTAACCTAACCTTGACCTATACTCCAGTCAAAATATAGGGGGGGGGGGGTTGTATTGTTACTGACAACCACCAAATTGGGTTCGGTTTGGGGTCATTTTCTAAAGAATTGTGCGGAACACCCTTAAATTGGTTAAACCCTTATATTCGCACTTTGAATGCCCGATTTGGCAAATAGAGGTTTTTTGGGTTGTTGATTAAGAATTTTTGTGATTTTTTCAGTTAATATTATTATTTAACCCTTAAATTAGCTAAAAGTACTTCCAAGGAGTGGTATTTTTTTATTTTAACACTTTGAGCGTCCAGATTTGGTCCACATTGGTATTTTGGGTCGCTGATCAAGAATTTCGAAGATGTTTTTATTTAAAACTAATATTTTATCCTTAAATTAGCTTAAAGTGCGAAAATAGCAAAAATACCTCTTTTAGGGTAGTTGTTGCTAATTTAAGGGGCCCACACAATTTTTTACAAAATGAACCCGAAATTTGTGATTAGTAGACTGGTTTTTTTTTTCGAAGTATCCGGGATTCCTAACGCGCCGACAGAACTCGAAAATATAAGTAAAAAAAATAAGTTTCTCGTTGGATTTAGATCAAAACATTGATTTTTGAGCCCACGATAGCTCTCTAAAGTTTTTTTTTTGGCCTCCTTAAAATTGGGATTATCTTAAAACTTTCAGTTTTTCTAGTGGATTCAAATCGCATTTAAGATTATGTTCCAATTAACATTCCTTAGTATTTTTTCCCCAGGAATCCGATGAAACCATTTATTTTAGTTTTTGACCACGTTTTATAGGAGAAAAATCGATTTTCGTTGCCTTTTAGGGTCCGAATTTCAAGGGAGCCAATTTTAAAAGTTTTGTAGTTTTCTGAATAAATTCATCTGTATATTATTTACAAGAGAAACTTGTCTATTTTTTCCCTAAGAATTCGATGAAACCATTTATTTTAGCTTTTGACCACGTTATTTAGGAGAAAAATTGATTTTATTGGTTTTTAGGGTCCCAATTTTAAGGAAATCTATTATAAAAGGTTAGCAGTTTTCAAAAAAAGTTTTTCTGAATATTATTTACAAGAGGGTATTGTATATTTTTTCCCCAAGAATCCGATAAAACCATTTATTTTAGTTTTTGACTACGTCTTATATGAGAAAAATCGATTTTTGTCCTGTTTCAGGGTCCCAACTTTAAGGGAATCAATCATTAAAGTTTAATAGCTTACAAAATAAATTTTTATGAATATTATTTACTAGAGGGACTTATGTATTTTTCCTCAGAAATCCGATGAAACAATTTATTTTTGCTTTTGACCTCGTCTTATACGAGAAAATCGATTTGTCGTTTTTTAAGGTCCCTATTTTAAGGGAATCAATCATTAAAGTTTAATAGCTTATAAATCAAATTATTCTGAATATTATTTACTAATGATATTTGTGTATTTTTTCCTGAGGAATTCGATGGAACAATTTAATTTTTTATCTGGGCATTTCTTTTGCGAGAAAATCTATTTTTCTAAAATTTACTGATTTTCCCATATTTTATTTGCATTATGCTTTTTGAATTACTAATGAATTACAGATAAAAAAACAAAAAGTTTTTTGAACTACAGATAAAAAATTAAATTATTCCATAGAATATCTCAGGAAAAAATACACAAGTATCATTTGTAAATAATATTCAGAAAAATATATTCTGAAAAGTAAAAAACTCTTATAATTGATTTCCTTAAAATTATGACCCTGAAAAACGACAAAAATCGATTTTTCTCGTATAACACGAGGTCAAAAGCAAAAATACATGGTTTCATCGGATTTCTGAGGAAAAAATACATAAGTCCCTTTAGTAAATAATATTCAGAAAAATTTGTTTTGTAAATTATTAAACTTTAATGATTAATTCCCTTAAAATTGGGACTCTGAAACACGACAAAAATCGATTTTTCTCATATAAGACGTAGTCAAAAGCTAAAATAAATGGTTTTATCGGATTCTTGGGGAAAAAATATACAAGACCCTCTTGTAAATAATATTCAGAAAAACTTTTTTTGATTTTACCAGGCTGAATCCAAACAGGACCCGCTACACGAGCGATAATGCAAAATATGTGCGGTTAAGTATAGCAACTATAATGTTATTTTTTCGTCTGCTATGCTAAACGCGCGCGTAACGTGGCTCACGCATGACCCTGGGTTTTCTTAACTTAAGTATCATAATCCCTATGCCTTTCATACCCCCTCGCATGGTATGGATGGCCTTTAAATTTCTTTCGCTCGTATTGCTTTTTATTATTTAGTATTTTTATTTTGTAATCTAACAGGCCCTCTCTACATCGACACGTAATCATGTTTTATGATAATCATGTTTGTTGGATTTTTTTTACCTATGCTACACTGTACTAAAAACATAACTTTTATAATAAATTACTTAATCTATAATTAAAATACCATTTAATTACATTTTATTGTTTTATTTTCATTAAAAATATTTACTAATACTACCTATTATTTAAATCTATTTCTTGACTTTGTAATTACTTAGTTGTACCTTCCACACTGCTAAGAAGATCTTTCCGAAAATGCAAAAATATTCCTGTTTCTAATTTACAAATTGTTTTAAATAATCGTTTTGCTTCATCATTCGTTGATGTTAAATCACTAAGGACTGTTTTATAGTGAGTGTATTCTTTAAATACTGATTTACCTGCTTTTTTGAAAGACGACCATCGAGTAGAGCCTACTCGTTGTGGAACAAGTATGCGTTCACGAATTGAAGTTAAAGCAGCGATCATTTTTTGTGTCAGTTTAGAAAATCTATCTGATGAAAATGTAAAAAATGTTTAATATTTTCCAGAAAACAAAAAAATTTTTTACTTTCTAAACAACAGTTCATAGCTTGTTCATAGCATTAGTACCTACAAGACTGAGTGAATGCGCCATGCACGGTACCCATATGGCTAAATTATTTTGATTTTTTATCATATTTTGAAGACCACTGTACTGACCACTTATAACCTACGCATTGTCAAATGAATGACCACGATATTTGCTCATATCAATTTTACATTCTTCTAAAAATTTTGAAGTAGCTGAAAAAATGTTTATAGCTTTATGACCTGTATTTGGAATAAAAGTAATTAATCTTTCAACAGGTTCTCGTAATCGCCTCTAAAAGACAAGCCTCTTTCAGCTAAAAAAACTAATATGCTAATTAATCTTTTGAATAATTTTTTCCAATACATTTTACTAACTAGTAGTTGCGCTAATTTGTAATAAATACAGCTACACCACAAAATATCTAACAAACACGATTATTAGAATTATGATGAATTTGCAACATACGTCAGGTCTGTAATCGAATCACTCAACATTTATTGAATCTCTTAATAAATTTTACTCAAATAAGCTTTTCCGCTTACATTTATGATCATTTACCTGAAAAGTACCTTATTCGGTTCTTGAAAGGTACTCTGCCACAAAATCGAGTAAAATGCGCAGATTAATTCATTAGATGCGAGGTTGCGCATTCTTTAATTTATGGTTATGTAGATTCAGCCTTAAAATTGTAAGCTAACGGTCGGATAAAAAATATTTATTCATATAATAATATAAAATGAAGTTTAAGAGCATGCGCTATTACTGTAGAAGGGGAATAAAAAATTACGAGTCATACTTTCTATTACTTTTAAAGAAGGCTAAATTACAAAATTCATTAAGCAAATTAACAGGAGATTTATGTAAGTTTTTAATAAATATTTTTATTTATTTAATATTAATTCATTATTTAAAAAATAAAGTTTTTAATTATTTATTAATGCTAGTTTTTTAAAATAAACTTTCTGATTCAGCTATAATAAGTTCATAATAAATATCTATCGTTTTAGATAGGTATAATATAAATTATTGATCATGTGTTAGGTTGTTAGGTATATCACAAATTTTTAGCTTTGTTTTGTCAAATAAAATAACACTCATTTAATTCTTTTAATTTGCTGTTTTAAGGTTTTACGCCTGATCTTCTTGGTAAACACTTTAATTAAAAACGACCCTGTCCAGAAAAGTATAAATTTTTATTTATTTATAATTTTCGAATATTTCGAGTATTAAAAAATACTCCTCTTCAGGGAAACTGTAAACACATAATTTTACTGTTTGTTATTATAAATGATACATAAATGGTAATAAATAAACTTAAAGAAATATCAGAACGTTTTAAATACCTTATTTTATATAATATATATTACAAATTTATTTGATTATTAATAACAATTAAGTGTAATAAAATATAAAAATCGTAAACAATTAAATATAATAAACATTTTGTAAGTAATAAATAGAGAAAAAACCAATTTAAAAAATCAACAAAAATCGGCAAAAATCTACGATTGCACATGCAGAAAAATTAGGCGCTACAAAACTATATGATATAAATAATAATGCGCATGCTTAACCACAGTGCACTTTGTCAAATGTATGTGTATAACCCATCGAGATATAGTATTGTATACAAGCACTGTATAGTCATTTTAATAAATCTGTAACCTAAAAACCATTTGCAGTTTAATATTTTTTTCTATTATGGAACGTTTGCACAAAGCTTTATAACTTGTACGTAAAAATTATTACAGATCTTAACATTTTGGTAAGAATACCAATCAGTTAGTTTTCATAAATTAGGAAGTTAAGCTCTCTAGCCAATGTGCCTATAAATTTTGGTTGAAACAGTCGGCTCTTAATATTTATATGTGGTCTAAATTTTGTATGTCCCTTAAATTAAATTTTTATTCTTTGTATTTTTTTATTATAGTTGTTTTGGATTTATTTAATTTTTATTGGGATAGCGGGAAATAGTGTTCAAGGAAAATTTTGTTTAGGTATCTGCAATTATCAGACATTTTCTTGCTGATGCATGTGATATGCATTTATGCAAGTTCTATATAAAAAAAGAAAGTTTGCTAACTCAAAAATTCAAGAATTTTTATTTAATCTTTTGTGGAATTGATATTTCAGATTAAATCAACAGTTTTTGACACTAATTCATTTCTTCAATTTAAATAAATATTGTCAAAAATTTGTTTTATCAATGATTAAAAAATCATATATTAATTTTATATAATAAGCAATTTTATATGTCAATAAATAAATGCATATTTTTTTATTTCAATTATTTCACATTTTTTATATCGCTTAAACAAAAATATTTTTTGAATTTGTACACAAAAGATAAGATAAAGAAAAAACCACAGTGATATATATGTATTTTTTTAATATATTCTTGATAAATTTAAAAATATATCTTTTAATTTGCTTTTATTGTAAAATAAATTTATAAAAGTGTTTTAGTTTGAAAATGGATCGTTGGGTCGGAAAAGTAGCTGTTGTTACTGGAGCCTCGGCTGGAATTGGGTTAGCAACAGCTAAAGCTTTTGTTCAAAATGGATTACAAGTTGTAGGTTTGGCCAGAAGACAGGAAAAGATGGAGGTTTGTTTTAAGTTTTTTAATAAATTGCTGTTATATTCAGGGTATTTTAATTTTTTTAATGATAAAATAGAAAGAAATGAGCACCATAACAGGACCAGGTAGATTCTATGCTAGGAAATGTGATATTACTAAAGAAACAGAAGTAGTTGAAGCATTTGAATGGATTAAAAATACTTTTGGAACTGTCCATATTCTGATAAATAATGCTGGAAAATTTACTGTTGGTTCTATTATAGGTAAATAAAAATAATTGTATTTCTCTTGGACTTTAATTTAATGTAATTTCAATTTCTAGATGTAGAAACTGCTGATTTGGAAAGTGTCCTAAACCTAAATGTTATGGGGCTTTTACATTGCACAAGACATGCAGTTAGATTAATGAAAAAAAATGAACACGAAGCTCATATTGTTAACATAAACAGGTAAGATTTGATAATATTTAATTAAAAAAATTAATTTTTACAACTAGGTATTTAAATATTTCCTTTCAGTGTCGCAAGTCAGAAAGTTCCAGATAATCCAGTCTTGAACATTTATGGCCCTTCTAAATTTGCAGTGAAAGCTATTTCTGAAGTTTGCTCTAATGAATTAAGAGAAACGAAGATCAGAGTTTCGGTAAGATGAAAATAATTATTATAGATTTGTTTTATTATATTTAAGCAAACAATTTTATTTTTAAAAACTAGGATATAAGCCCTGGACTTGTCAAAACAGATATTTTTGAAGCTAACAACATGGATAAAGAAAGACTAAAAGATATACCAGCGTTGGAACCTGAGGATATTGCGAATTCTATAATGCATGTCGTTGGAGCACCTCAACATGTTCATATATCACAACTAATAATTAAACCTCTTGGTGCCAAGTAATATTTTAGTTTGCAATCAATCTTTATTTAACGATTTTCTGTATTTTCTAAAACTAAAATAAAGCGATTTTCAATAATTTATTTAAATTATTAAACATTTAAATTGAATTTATTTTTTTGCTATTTTATATCATAAAGTTTTCCAACCAGTTTGAGCCTGCGTTGCAGCAGTTATAAAAAGTTTTTTTACGTGAAACAAAAATTATCAATAATTCTCTTTAAAGCATTTTCATACTCAGGGAATTATTTATGAGAACTCTGATTGGTCTGATATGTACTAGACATTATTGAGTTAAAAATTTTTTCGTTGTTGACCTCCAGTCTAATAGGAACTAATATTTTAAGAACTGCATACTTTGGAGATGACTAGTCAATAATTTAAAAAATTTTTTAAATAAAGATAGCTAAAATCTAGCTAATAAAGTAAAATTTTTTTTAATTACTTTAAAAGTCTTTGAAAATAAGGAATCAAATTTTATGCCCTGGAAATTTGGTTTAATGACTACAGCAATGAGAGACTCAGTGGTAAAAAATCGCGGTTTACAAAGAATGAAAGATAGCATTTATAAAAAAAAATGTGACCAAACGAAAGTATTTTGGTTGAAATGCAATATGAAAGCGTTATTTGGAAAATTACCTATAATAACCCTATTTTATAACATTATGTAATATTGAGCCCTGTGTTTCTAGGCCCAGAAGGCGCGTTGGAATAAACGCAGGGTACCTTTGGGTGTTTTTTAAGGAAAATGGCATCCATAACTATAGATTGCAATTTGGCGATCCAAATGTTTCGGTCTGCCCTTGTCAGTGGAGTTAGAGCTTTACCTACTAAGGTAGCTTTTAAAATTTTATTATAGCTTCCAATCAGAAATTCAATTAAAGTTTTTAAGTTTGATGTAATATTAGCAAATTTTTACTTACAATCATTTAAGAAATTATCTAATACTTATAAGATATTTCCATATGAAATTTTTTTTGAAAATTTTAAAAATATTATTTGGTTTGAAATATATTCAAGAAATTCATACATGGTAATATGACAATATCTTATATATATGTAATTTCATTCTTAAAAATAATTTTATCGAATGGTCGTAAAATAATTTCATATTAAAAATCAAATAAAAACTTTTAAAAATTATGCAAAAATGATAAAGCTTCAAATACATAAAATTATTTTCACGCCACGAACCAAGGTATTATTTTTACAAACTTTCTAACAAGTTACGTGTAGAAGATAAATGCAACAGATAAACAAATTTATAATTAATATTTATTTTAGCTAGCTAATTAGATAAATTTTCAATATTTATTTACCAAAACTTCATAATCTCTTTTTTTTAAAAAAAAGTATTTTATCAGTAAGTAACTTTTGTAATTACAAAAAATTTAAGCATGAAAATTTTGCTTACTGTACATTAAATTATCGGTAATTAAAATCAAATTATATATAAATAATAATAATAATAATAAAATTTAAAATTAAATTTTGAAATGTATTTATTATATTTAATAACGAAAATTCACGTTAAATTTATTTTAGAGGCTTGTATTTTATAAAACATACATAAAGAAGCTTAATGAATCTATAATTTGATATTCAAAATAAGTTGACATTTATTTTATATATTTTATTACATTCACATATATATAGTTATATGCATAAATATATTTATGCATCTGCACGAACATAACACTCAATGCGTGTCCAGTTAAGACACGTATAGAATACCTTTTTCCAACCTCGAGGCTTTGACAAGCTATGTATGATATAAAGCCCTAGCTTGAATTTATATACAACAGTTAGTTTACCATAATTAGTTTCACTTGAGCATGATTGTTTTAGGAAAGTTTCTCTGGAGTTATTTCAGTTGCTTCAAGGCTTAAATCTACGTGTGTCGAATATACGTGGTACACTTGCATTCAGAAATTTTTCTACTTTTATTCTATTTTCTCACTCACTTTCGCATATTTATTTTATTTTCTTTCTTCTTCTTTTTATTGCTTTTACTCATTGTTATCTGTTTTTTATTATTTAATTATTTTATTTTATATTCGCAAGCTTTTATTCTTATTAAGATGAAAATTATTTAATAATTTAAACTGTTTCTTCACAGTATTGATTTACTTTTAGGAACAAGGCTATTTTGGAAACTCCATATATTTGTCTTAAAAATAACGCATTTTTGAAATTTATAATGCAATTGCCTTGGAATTGACGCATCTAGTAGGTTTCTGCTCCTGAGAACTTTTTTTCAACCTGACTTAAACTTTTTTCAAAATTTCAGAGAATTTAGCTGGCATCCGATTTCTTTAAGATAATAGAGGGTTTATTTCCCGTAGATTTCGATACCATGGTACAAAAGTGACAAAATTTTCAAATATCAGAATCAATTTTAATAGGGCTTAAATATCTTGTTTTGTAAACTATTTAAAAAATCTATGGGATAATCTAATCTAAAAACTCCAGGTCAAATATGTATATTTTTTAAATTTTGAATCTTTTGCTAAAATTGACGTAATCAAATGAAAATTCGACCAAAAATTAAGATTTCTAAAAAATTCGACATTAGAATATAAATTTGGGCAACCTTTGAAGAGAGTGTACAATGGCAACGTTCTAATATACATGCTACCAAGCCCGAATAAAAAGGAATAGAGTATTTTATGAAATAAGTGATATATAAAATCGTATTACACCGTATGCGAAGGTTTGCAGTTACAAGGAGCGTAAAAAATCGCTTTTGGTGAAATAAACATTATATCAAAAATTTCATTAATAATTTTATTAAAAAATTCAATAAACTTGTCCCGTAAAATTCGATTTTACGCATGAAGTTGAATAAAAGTAATTTTTTATTTAGAAAGTAAAAAAAAATTCTTTTGCAGCATTTTTATCATTGGCATTTAAAAATATTATTTTAATAAGTATTTCCTTTTATTAAAAAAATTTAGAACAATATTAAATAAAATTTACCCGTGTACCTATTCATTTTTTAAATTAAATATTAAATTTTTCTTTTTTTGTGTAAAATTATTTATATAATATTTCAGATAGTCCAGAAGCCGCATGTGGCAGATGTAAGCACTTTTTTTCAAAATTTTTTGCAAAGTTACCAATATGATATTAGGTAGTTTTTCTATACGCTGATTTCAAAATAACTGTATTGAAAAACTGACACCGAAAAACTGTATTTTTCGAGTGATTTTGAAGGTTATTTTGATATATTTCATAAGAAATAAAATAATTGACTTTCAAATAATAGGAAATAATATGTTTATGAATTTGCTGAATAAGAATATTTAGGTCTTGACCTAAAAAACACATTAATTATCATTTCGAGTATAATTAGGAATGTTCCTTATGAAAGATGTCAAATTACCTTGACCAAAAGATACGGTTCTTCGGTATCCGGGATAATTTTTCGTGATCAAAGCCTGGAAAATTTGAATCAGCAAGTCTAAAAACTTTGAATCAGTCATTTTTTATTAGAATTAGATAAGTATGTTACCTGATATGTAGAGAAACGCAAAAACGGGCCGACAGATGACCATAAATGGCTTAAGAAAAAAGTTTTTGGAGTCGTGGCTGAAAAATTCTTAATTAAAATGTAAAATATTCGTCATTTTGAGGAAAATTAAAAAAGATAAATCAACCCTCAAAAGTGACCGAAAAATACAGTTTTTTGTTATTAAGGTTAATTATTTGAGGTCAGGACCAAAAAATTTGAAATTAGCGTATCGAAAAATAAACTTATCACATATAAGTGATTTTGCACAAACTTCAGGAAAAAAGTGCTTCAATCTAACATATACAGCTTCTGGATTAATATTACCTTATAAGAAAAAAAAGGTGAATAGTAACCATAGTAACGTAGTAAAAATTTTGTCTTTAAAATCTTCGATGTCAACTATACTATTTTTCAGCTTTTTTTATTTTAATATTTTATGTATACTATTTTAATGCAGACCAAAGTTTTCGTTTCTTTTTCTATTATTTATAATATAGTACGAATATATACCTTTCTTTTTAAGTACATAAAAAATATAGTAAATGAAAAAAAGTACTATTTACTTCAAAAGTTCAAAACATTCAAAATATAAAAAATCATAAAATATAAAAAAAAGGTTCTAAGAATACTTATCAAAAATATAAACAAATAAATAAATATGTCAATTTAGAAAAAAAAAATTCTATACGGATGTCATTTGGTAGAAAAAATTGGAAAAAAATCAGAAATGTTTAGTAGAGTACTTAGTCTGAGTGAAGCATGCATTAGCTTTACTTAAGGACTATTCCCTAAGGATTATTTCGTTAAATTGAGTTAATTTTCACGGTATACTGGCTGTATAGAATAATTGAAAATTTTTAAACAGTAATATCCCAAATTTATTCAAAACATTTAATATTATTTTTATTTTTTCAAAATGACTAGTAGACTTTATTTTAATGAAATGCTTCGCATCCCATACTATTCGCTCTGCAGTATACAGTTTTTGGCCAAATAAAAAAACTGTATACCATAAAAAAATATTTGTGTCAAGAAATATTTTAATCAGCACTTGATGAATGCGCCCCCAAAGCAGTGACAATTTTAGCGGTAGAAATAAATTTTACGATTTTCAGACGTATTTTTTGTGAATTCGCCCCCTCGAGGAATTTTATAAATCCGCTACTTTCCTGAGGTGTAAAATAAATTCAAAGTCATCGTACTTTACTCAAAGGGGTGAAATTGCCCCTATGGAACAAAGTAGGCAAAAAATGAATCCTTGATGCAAAAGATGATCTGCGATGGTAAAAATGGATTCCGGTGGTAGTACCATTTGGTACAGATTGCCCTTTAATTACAAAAAGGATCCCTAGTAACTGAAAATTTCCAGATTTTCAGATTTACTAAGTACCTCTTCCTATAAAATTAAATATTTTAATTTGCTTTTCTGTTGTGTTTCTTGTTAAATTATAGTTTTATTATCTAGAAAATAAAAAGGATATTTTTTTAGAAATGTTAAAACTATAAGTTACAGCTAACGTATAAAAAATTTTAAATTAATTAAAAATAAAGAGAGAATTCTATTAAAAAAATTAAATAATCTTAATATAAGTTAAACAAGTTATTTTAGTAAATTAAATTTTCAATACAGCTTTAAAATTACTAACCTTAAAAATTCATTATACTTGTAGAACAAAAACAGTAAACATTAGAAGTAGATAAAACAAAATATTTAAACAATGTTAAGAAAATATAATGAAAAAACGTGTTTTTGTTAATTCAAACTTAAAGTTACATAAATACAGAGTTTATTATTTTGATAAAACAAAGAAAAAGAAAATTACTTTTTTTTTCATTTAAATTAAATAAATCAATGGAAAATAAAATTTTATTTATTAGACAAATTTCAACGCTTTATTTATTCATTTTAAATACACAAAAGATTTGTATGACTCAAAATAAAAAAAAATATAAATAAATAAATAATAAAATTTGATCATTCAAGTTTAACGAGTATTATAACGAGATGATCCAAAGAATAAGAGAAAATAAATTGGTTAACTTTTTAAAGTGATAAATTGATACAATCGTAATGATCTTTACAATTCCAATGTTACACAATGCAATCTCTTCATCTTTAATTAAATGGGATATATATATATATGGATCTTATTATCTTTTTTAACAAAACTTTTATTTTATCCAAAAAACTTCTTTTTTTGTCATTACTTTAATGAAGAATTTGTAAAAGAAACATAAAAGTTTAAAAAAAAAAAAAATGATTTATAAAATCGATATAAATTGTTTTCATGCTTATTTATACACAGTTTTATGTTATTTAAAAAAAAAAAAAGATTATAAAGCTTTAAATATATCTAAAGATTTAACCATGATGAACGTACATTCGAATGTACTTGTCAAGACAGAGAAGCATATCGCAATGCAATAAATTTTAGTAGAAAGAGAGTATTATACGTTTAAAAAAGAAAAAGAGCTTTTCGCTTGTCGTGATTACAGAATGATTTAGAAAAGCGAGAAACAAAACCTTTGTCGTCGTTCCAATGTATTTCATTCTCGATGGAAAAATAATAATGTGACAAACATACAATATGTATATTTTAATTATATTTATTGTTCATTTATTTATAAATGTTACATTTATTCAATATTAAACGTATTGTATAGTTTATTTTCTGGTCGTATTTGATAATGTTTAAATGTTAATTTCACTGTTTCGTTCTAGAAAATTCTGCTTATCTTAAGCATTGAAATAACAATGTAAATTTTAACTTAACTTATTTATCTTGTTTTATAAAATTCTTCGAAACTTACTTTGCACAAATGTTCATTTATACTTACAAAATTAAAAAAAAATAACCTAAACTCAAAAAAAGTAGTAAAGTCATTTCGTTGATAGAAACTTATTCTAACGACATTCTAATTGGTCGAGTATTTATTTTTATTTTTATTTCGTCGTGTATTTATGATTATTAAAATTTTACTTGACTGCCAATTGTTAAATCCTTAATTAAGGTGTATAGAGGGTATTATAAAAATATAGCTCTTTGTTAACAAAAATATAGAATAGAATAGAGTAAAATAGAACTTTAGTTGCATAAACAAAGTAGTAAAAATACATTTATAGATCATAACAGCCTTTACAAAAATAAATAATATAATGTTATGAATGTTTAAAATAACAATAGTAAATAACTTAAAATATATAAAAATTAAATAAATTTTGTATAAAATGTATATGTATGTATATTGTATATATACTAATAATTGTACATTAAGTATGGTATTGATAAAATTTTATCCCCGGTTTTATGATTAATGTATTGTAGTTGATCTATCAGACTAGAAAGCAGTTTAACTTAGCTACTAATTTATTTCATTATATCATATTAAGGATCCAGCGTAAGTAAATAATTATATTGAGCAGTTTTGAAACTGTTTAAGGAAGATTTGAATCGGATGCTGGAGGGTAGAGAGTTCCAGAATTTTGTACCTTGAAGTTGAAAAGAGTGAGATCCGCAAATTTTTGAACCAGGAAGGTCAAGTTCTTTTGTTCGATCTTGGCCCCTGGCATAATGCCCTCTCTAGGCACATGTCTCACAAAAAAGTCAATTAGATAGGAAGGTTCACGTAGACGTAGTATATTGTAAATTATAATGCCTGTGAAGTAAAGTCTATGATCTACTGTGTCAGGGGGACAATGTGTTGCCCCATGTTGTACTACTTGTAAAGTAAGTTCATCAATAAGTCGATTTATAAAGCGACTGTCACTACGGTTTACGAGCAAGTCAGCATTTAGGTCGCCCATTATGATCTTATGACTATAGGAGGAGCAGAAATCGCGAAGATTGTTTAAAAATTCAGGATTCACTTTAAAAGATATTTTTGGAGGCCTGTAGATGAGCACAGGAGGAGTAACTTCACTCCATACTTTGCACATAAAATACTCAGGTTGTAGAGGCTTGCCCAAACCTTCTGTATCAGAGTGTGCTAGTAATTGGGCTCTAAGAGTATTGCATACGCACAGGATAATTCCCCCACCCTCAATGTTACGATCTTGGCTTAATGTGCTGTAACCTTGCACATCTACAATATAGTCATTTATAATATGACTTAACCGAGATTCTGCTACCCCCATTATGTTATAATTGGGGTCATCAAGAAAAATTTGCCTAAATTGATTAATATGTTAATATAGATTGACAGTTGTCATGAACATGCAATTTTTATTGAACTAGGGGCGATAAAAACAATTGCTCCAATATTAAAGAGTAATAAGACTGCAATTAAGACTAGCAAGCAATGGGTAGCCCAACTTTCTTAATATACAGCTGAAAACTATGTAAAAACTTTATGTACTTTGACACTTTTGGATCAGTTGGTATTGCTATAGAGCGAAGCTCTACCTTATAGGATGCAAAAATCGACACCTTGTGGATACGATATCTCAAAAATGAACAATCATATTGCTTTTGTTTTTTAAACCTGAGTTTTTTACATCTTGTTGATGATCTATTTAGTTTTAGGACCCTATCCGATATTTTTAAATGTTTATTCTAATATTTTCGCTTCACACAGATTAAAAACCTTATAAATTTCAACTGTGCAATAATTTTCATAGCTTTTGTATAAATTTGGTATAGATGAAATATCATAAAAATGCAAAATAACACAAAAAATAATTTTATTCATTATTAATTAATTCTCATTTTATTGAATTAATGTTTAATAAATTTTTAACGCCCAAGAGTTTATCGACTTGTAATTACACAGTAAATTAATTTTTAATCGAAATTCTATTAATATATTCTTAACACTCAAATTTCAGAATCTGATGGCAAGCTTATGATAAAATCAACCTGAAAGTATATAAACCACATTAAAAAAGAAAAATTGTGTAAACTATACATAAATTTTTTTTTACATATTCCATTTGGTCAATAAATTCAAAATATTAAACAAGTTAATAAAATTGAAAAATAGAAGCAGTGATAATATTCAAAATAATAAAAAATCATTAAATTTTCATCTGTTGTGTGTTTTAGGATTTTATTATATATTTTTTTGTGTACATATTTTTTTAATTTCAAAATTTTGGGCGAAAAATTGCAAAAAAATTAAAAATAACAAGTTCCATTAGATTAGTCGTTTTTAGTAATTTTTTAGCGATTTTTCGTCTGCTATTTTGAAATTAAAAAAAATAAAATTATGCAAGCAAAAAAGTATGTCCTAAAACTCACACGATATGAAAATTTATTGATTTTTCATTAAATATATCTTTTTTATGTTATTAGCATGTAACATGTTTATAGGGAGGGGGTCCCCTGGAAATTTGAACATCAAGGGGGGTAGGGTCGAATTGGACTTAGAATAATTTCAATTTAGGGACTTAGAAAAATTCAGGTTTATAGACTTAAAATAAAAAGCTTAAAAAACCCTAAAATTAAAAAATTACTGAAACTTTTTTCTAACAGGATCAGCTTCGCTCTACCAATCTTTGATGGTATGTAGTAAGTAAACAATTAAACATATTGAATGACAATTGGTTGTGTTAAACTATTTGTTTTATAGTTTTAGTTAGCTCTTATATTAATTGGATTAACCTTTAAGTTCTAATGTCGTCCTACAGGAAACTATCTCTACCAAGATGAGCTCTAAGAAATTTAATAAACAATGTCCAATACTCAGAATAAAATTTGATACTTAAAATTCAAATTTTTTTATTTATAATCATAAAAAGTTAAAATGAATAAATTTATATTACTTAAAAGTTTCCGTGAAAAAAAATAAAAACTTTTTATCAAGTAATAATTTTTATAATAATAATAATAATAATTAAGACAAAAATTTAATTTAACTTAAAATGTAAAATAAAATAAAATAAAAAAATAACGTAGTACATATTAAATACAAATATAAGAAATTAAAATATTATTTTCTTTCATATTCAATAAAATTATGAGAAAGTAGTTATAAAGAGCAACAAAAAATAAATTATGTAAGAGTTAAAAGATGAGATCTTTTGAGTAAAAAAATTAGAGAACCTTGATTAATTAATATAATTACCTTACTTTTATTATTTCTCTTTACAAAATTTTTCGTTCTGTTTTGTTTTGCGTAAGAAGGAAAATGCATTACGCAAATGTGTCCGATTTAAGAGGGGGTAGTCAAATGGAACTTTTGATTGGTTGATTGATTGATGTTTTTATTTATACAGAATTGTACAAAATTAAAGATACAGAGTTAAATGTAAATAGATAATATTGTGCGATAACTTAGCAAAATTTCGAATAAGGGATTATAGAATAATCTTGGTTTTTAAGAATTATTTTTTTTTATTTTTGCGAATAACTTTGGTTAACGTTTTATACTTAAAATCTAAAATTGGTAATAGTTACGTATTGTGAAACCAGAATATTGTAATCTTATCATGATCTATATAAAGTTGTTTCATGCATTAAGGTTGCGTTTACGCATAAACTTTTCTTGATTTCTTTAGTTTGTTCAAAATCTTAGAATTTTTCTAAGCTAAAATATTCAAATGTGCTATAGTTTTTGGCGCATAGTGGACAAATAGCCTACGCCTATGGACCACACTTTTAGTGAGATGTCTTTTGAGTACATGTCTATAGCTTCAGGGTAAAGTAAACTTCTTAAAGTTAAATTTTTTAGATACGAATGTATTAAAATGAAAAAAAATTCGTATGTGGTAACTGGGATTTCACTTGTGGCAAAAGATTTTTTTTTATTAAACGATTACAAATGATAAGTACTTTTTTGCTCACTTGAGACCCAAGCACAATGGATTTATGGGACAATATTTTATAACAGAAAAAAAACATTTCTTTAAGGGCTTGTTTTAATTTATTTGTTCATGTTTATTAAGTATTTTTAAAGTTAGTTCAACTGCTATAAGATTAAATTTAAAAAAAAAATTTTTATTCTAAATTATAACAAAAAAATGGTAGTTAAAAAAATAACATATAAAACGGTTGCCAGCATAGGGCCTATTCTAGACACTTATGACAAAAATACCAAATGGCATTTAAATCTTTTAAGCATTCTCCCTTAAGTGAATCAGCCACAAGAAAAAATTCCAAAATTTGTGTGCTTGAAACAAAAAAGGGTACATTTCTGTGTCAAAAATAAGCCATAATTAATTTTTGAGATAGGGTAAATTTCCCAGCTGCTACTGTGATGCCCTCTGCAAAAGAGACAAAATGGGAAAAAAAAATTTGTTTTTATTTTTGTAAAAATCATAAAATTAAAATAAAAATAGGTCTTTAAAAATAAAAACTTTGTATTTCGTTATGAGCTAATATTTTTTTTTCAGTGTATTATAAAAGATTTTGGGGTGAAAATTAACATACAAAAGTAATGGGCTGTAAAAAGTCATCCTAAAAAAGGGAAACTTAAAATATAGAGACATTTAATTTAAACTCTCTAAATTAGATTAAAATTCTGAAGGCATCACAGGATTCAAGACAAAGACTATTAATTTAAGTATTATAAGAAGATTATTCATAGACTTTTGTATCGTGCTTATCGAATCTATAATTTTTGGGCTTAATTTAACCATTTTAATCAAAATACTGATAGTATTTTTGCCAAGTACAAAACTTTTTTTTAATCTTATGAATTAAATTTATTAAAAGTATCAAAAAATATAGATAAACTACTTGAATTTATTAAAGTTTTATGTACAAACAAACTTTTGAAATAAGACAATACACAAAATATTGATTTATTATAAAACATAAAAGTAAACTCTGAGTCATATATGTATAGTACTTATAATTTTCATGACATAAGCTGCGTATAAAGTATAATAATATAGCAGGGGTAGGTCCAAATATATATATACGTATACATACAACTGGACTTACCCCAATATTATAAGTAGCTTGAAAATGACTCAGTCTTTAATAAATATGATGAATAAGCGCGTGTTTATTTTATTCATGATTTTAATACATATTATAATCTATAACACACACAACTTGTAAAAAATTATACTTATTATTATGTATAATACAAAATTAAAGGGCTCTTTTTTTTTTGTCTAATTCATTACTGGAAGTTGTAAAATTTATTTTAAGACTTTAGAAGTAAAAATTTCTACATATAAAATACATTTAATGGAACATTCTCCGGGATTTTAAATGTCTCGACGTCTTATATCTCTTTTTCAGTCTATATATTCATTAAAAATAACATTTTCTAATTTTAAACTTTACCCACTCTTTTTTTTTCTATTGTATTTTACACTAAAGTTTATTTAAATTAAGAAAATACATCTTATGTTCTTCGAAGTTCAAGGGTACAGACGTTTATTATCTTAGAGTATATTAACTTGAATGTTGTTTTAAAAAACTTATCTTCTTTTACTTTTTAAACTTACATGGAGATTTATCAAAATAATTTTTCGTCTCTTATATTTTCTTTGTAATTAGTACTATTTAAGTATTTGCCAAGTAAAATTTTGAAAATATTATTTTTTAGCATAGATTTTTTTCTAAATAATTGCCTGGCTAATATTTATATCTTACTTACTGACTGATGAACTTTTAATTTATTTCTTTTTTTTTTAACTCTATTTAATTTGCCTTTTTTTAAAAAAAAATAATCTTTTTTTTTTACTTCCATTTAAATCAAAACAAATAATACTAAAATTTTATTTAGCACATTTTTACATTATTATTATAACATATTATTTTAAACTTTATGAAAAAAAAATTAATTACTTAGCTTTACATAATTTAAAAAGTAAACAGAGTTTAACTATCAAAGAGATTAAAGTAAATAATTTTTTTATGTAAGTAAATATTTTTATAAATTTTCTTTTACATGTAATATTATATTACTTTGTAAATTTTTCACCTTTAATGTTTGAGCTTTTTTGAATTATTATTTACAGAAATTTTTTTTAAAATAACGTGGGTAAATTTAAATCAAACGAGTTACAACCTAATGGTTGCGTCTTCAAACCAATTCCTGAATATTTTTTACCGAAAATACTACTAAAAACAAGCTTTTATGTAAATTTTAGATTTTAGACAGCCTCTTTCGTTTTTCAATTATTTTTTTAAAAAGCAGCTAATATTTTATATTTTTTCTTCAAAACGCGCATTTTTCATCAAAAATTATTTTCTCTTACTCAGTGAAAAATTTTTAACTTAAAATGTGTTGGAAAAACGCCGAAAACGGGTAAAAATGGCCGAATATGGTATACGTGATAACTTTTTCGGGTCACTAACCTTGAAATTTATAATTAGCGACCACAAAAACATATAACCTGATATTTTAAAGTCCATCTGGAAAGTTTTTATATGATGTATATAAAAAAACACTCAAATTTTCCGAAAACTACGGTAAATCGATATTAGGGCTACGTTTTCGGGATCGGGACCTGAAAATTCGGAATCAGCGTACCAAAAAATTTAAGAATCACGTATAAGTAGCATTACATAAGGCTTAGGAAAAAAATCATACATTTAACACAGGTGGCTTCTAGACTATTAGTTCTAAACCTCGTTTTCGAATTTTTCTGATATTTATGAAAAAGGCGTGGCTTTTTTGCACTTGCTTCGGACCTTGGAAGGGTATAAATGATATATTTTATATACAATAAAAACAAAAACAAATTTTTTTTTAATTTGTCAACCTGATGGCCATAATGTGGCCATAAGCCTTACCATAACCATGAATTATGATTGTATTTTGGTAAAAATTTTTTACAGGATAGGTTCCTTAATTTTCCGTAAAATATAATTTTTAGATCTAAAAATATTTTTAAGACCTCAAAAATTTTAAACAAATCACTTTTTAATTCAAGTTTCCAAATAAAAATCTGACCGAAGACAGGATTCATGATAATTTTTTTTATGTTACATATATTTACCGAAATTAGGGACTTGAACAGTTTCAGAAAATTCATAACTTTAAAAATGGTTAAAAATAAAAATAGTACTTTTTAGCTTAAATAAACATAATTGATGAGAAATAAACAGTTATTAATGATTTACCATAAATATTTTAAAAAATTGAGTTTCAATACAAAAACCCTAAAAAACCAGGATCTTTAACACTAAGTACTTGGTTATGGGCATAAGAAGTAATGTATTTAGTTTTCTAAAAAATGGATTAGTTTTATTTTAATTTAAACTGGATACCGTATGAAGAATAATTTCAAGAAACCTTAATTATCTTTATGCATGTTTCTCCACATCGATGTTCTCCACCCCATCCTCGACCCTTATATTTAAATTCTTAGGAATTTTCAGGTCGAGGGTCTGAAAAAAGTAAACTGTTAAATATTTTAAATCTGTTATATCTCTTAATTCAAGATTAAGACAAATATATTCAAGTTGTATATCACTTTTGGCATTAAATTAATTATTGATGTATCCATGCTTTTAATTTAAAATTGTTAAAACAAGAAACTTCTGATTTAAGTAATTAAAATTAAAATGATTGGTTGTTTTGTTTATTCAAGTCCTTTACCCTTTAATTTTAGTATATTTGACTCTGACTTTTGAGATAAATGAATAACTACTATAAATTAAATTTGATAATAAAATAAATAAGAGATTCTAGTTGGTAACTATAATATAATGATTACTTTATCTTTAGTGATTATGTCAATTGAAGGTTTCTAGCTATTTATAACGATTAAGTTTAGTATATTATTTGTAGCCTTTATATCTATAAACTATGTATTTTTAGATTAAAAGTTTAAAAAAATTTTAGGGAGATATGTTTAATAGTATTTATAGAGGCTGACCGGACCATAATATTAACAAATTACGATCAATAGGATAAAAGTTTCGGGTTTTTGCTGATTCATAAAAAGATAAAATTTATCAGTTGAAGCCTCATTAAAATTCACGATCAGGGACCCTGAAAAAATGATATAGTCTGAATTGTAAGTCAACGATTCTCTAAGTTATGTAAACCATATTTAATTTGTGTTAATTATATTTATTGTGAATAATAAAAAGTTCTTTTTTTTTTATTCAATCAGCTTGCGTATAATAATTAGCCCAGACGATAAAAGTATTTGACTAATAACAAGTTTCATAAAATTTGAAATACCATAGAAAAAAATTAGGTTTTAAGTCCAATTAAGGATTTTTTTAACTTTCGAAAATATAATTTCTTAGACACTAATATTTTGAATCAATCAAAGTCAAATTGATCACACAAGTCCGAAAAATCAATATTTACCCATGCACGAAAAAATCAGTGTTTCATCTTTTCAAAACGTGCTTATATGCAAAAAAATTAAATTTTTGTCATTTAGACGACTAAAAATAATTTTTATTCGTTTATTCGTATATTTAAGTAGGTCAATTATTATATTATGTAGCAAAAAGTCAAGAGTTTCTTTCCTTTAATTCTAAACTATTGGACAGTACTAGAATATCTGGTTCCTATAATATCTAAACTAAAACTATTTATAAATTTATTTTTGTTTTTTTTTTATATCAGTAAGGGAGTTACTCATAATTGAAGATAATGGGAAACGCCTTTATTTACAAATTTTAAAAAATGAATTTAACAGTCGTGTTTATTTGTATATAATATTTTAAAAAATGAATTAATTTTCAATATTTATTGTAACAATTCCAAAAATTATGCTTTTATTAATTAAAACTATTAATTTTTTATAGGTAATTTTCTATCTTGAGTAATTAATATTGATAATAGAATATTAGCCTGACTGTTGTTTTTAAAACTTGCTTGAATTTTTGGTTACCAATTAGTTGGTATTTATCAATCCAAAACAGATCATTCATTTAAATACCTCTATAATACTGCTACCTCATGAAAATAACATTTTTTCTTATCTGACTTAAAATTCCATTCTAAAAAGCCCTTGGTAAATGGTGCTTAATTTCACCTAATATGATCAAAAATCATGGCAACTTTTTAAATAAATTGCCAGGCTAATATAAATATACAAATAATACATTATTTAATTATTTATTAAATATTTTATATGAGATTTATATTTATTTAAAAATACATGTATAAAATATATATATATATATATATATAATAACATTTTAATTAGAATTAATGCTTTTATTGTTTATACTAAATTTTGCTATTTATTTAAAAGCTATTATAAAATGAAATATTAAATAATAAACAAAATAATTAAATATTTTGAATTCATAAAAATAAAATGGAATATTTTTTGTATAAATTTGATTTATTCAACATATTCTGTCAAAATATATATACTGTAATAAATTGTAACTTATTTATCTGGAAAATTACATTATAGATAATAACCAAATTATTCTATTAATCATATATCAAAAATAAATCTTTTTTTTTCTTGTCTTCTCAAGATATGTTCTAAAAATATCAAACCTTTTATCTCAATTACATTTTTTTTTTTTTGCTAAGATAAAAGAATAACAAAAGTATTCACATTTATAAAAATCCGTAGATCCCGACATATATATATATAATAATAATATTGATTCTCTTGTCTCTCATCACCCTTCTAAAGATATTTTTTTTCCTCGTCTTTTCAGACTCATTTTGTCGCATTGTAACTAATATACATTTCTAAAAATAGTATATTTATGCACATTTGGGATTTACCCTGACAATTTTGTAAAATAGTAAGAAAAAAAAATTTTTAACATTGGAACTACAAGACATTAAATATTTAAGTAAGTATATTAGGCTAGAGTTTGTCGTAAAAATTTCTTTATTTCTGGTCAAGTCTAAGAAGATAAAATGATGAAATATAATGAGACTTCAGCTAATAAAGCTGGTACTAAAATAAAAATTATAGAGCGATGCTCTACCTCACAGAATGAAAAAATCTACTCCTTCTGGTAATGAAACGCGTTTAATCAGATTGATTTCACTTTTTAAATTTAAGTTTAATTTCAAAAAATTAGGTATAAAATCCGAGAAATCGAATTAATATATGAGTAATTCTTAGTGTATCGAACATAAAAGGTACCTTGAAGTCTTAGTACTTAAAAAAAACAATTGAACTGGATTGGTAAAAATATGCTACCATGCCAATTTTTAAGGTTCTAGGTTCAGTAATTTCGAAAAACTACTCATAAAAAGGATCTGTATCAAAATTTCCCGAGGAATCCAAAAATTGAGTCAAAATTTTTATTAGATGACAGGAAAACCTGGAAAATGGAAAATTTCGGAAAATGTAAGGTTATGAGAATTTGTTTTTTGAGTTTTTAAATACTTATTTAAAGGCCAATATCCCTCAAAAACTATTTACCAACTATAAATACATGCACGTATATAAAAAATTAGTAAATATAACCAAAATAACGATTTTGTTTACTAAGCTTAGCGTGCATGGTTAAAAGTTACAATAAATTTTTAGTAAAATTTACTAATAAAATTTGTTTATAAAACTAAAACCTCAATTTTTTTAGTAAAATTTACTAATTTTTTGGTTATATTTACCAATATTTATTAATCTGTGTTTACTTAGTTCGTTGAGGTTAATTTTACTATTCATTTTTTGCATGTGGGAAAACAAAAATTTTAAAGTAAATCAGAAGAAATATAATCCCGCTTTTTAACACGTTGGCTGCGTTTTGATTTTTTCGTTGTTGCTATCCTGGTGCGTCATGGGCGTAATACGCCCATGATTTTTTTCTGAATTAAAATTTTCAGCGTTTTCAAAAAAAATTAATTATGGAAATCAAAGGTATTTTCGGGCTGATAATGAGCGGAGTACGCCTATGCTCTTTTTCAGCCAAAAATATAACTAGATAACTGAACCAATTCCTAGAAAAACATTTTTTTCTTATTGGAATAAAAATAACGAAAAAAATCAAAACGCACACAGGACTCGAAAAACATGGGCGTATTACGCCCATGACGCAGCCAACGTGTTAAGAAATTCATATTTGAAAGTTCCTTTTAATTTTTCGATTTTCAGACTATTATTGAGGTTTTTCCGAAAAACTGTTGTCAGATTCGGATTTAGCAGGAAATTTTACATACCTCTTATGGCTAAAATGATTTTTTAGCTGTATGTAGAGCGGTGAAAAATTGAAATCGGAAAATTTTTCAGCAAATTTGAATTAAACAAAATCAAAAAACAGCTGCTATTTCGAAACTATTGAACCTAAAATTGGCATGGTATATTTTTACATACTGAATTCGAGACTTCACGGTACCTTTTATGTTGGATACACTAAGAATTACTCATATACGATATTTCTAAAACTATGACTTCTAAATAAAAAAATTTGGTACTACGTCCAAAAAGAAAATTTTTTTTTTTTTTTTTTAAATGTTTAATACAAAAAATGTGAAGAAAAAAATTTTCAAAAAATTAGATATCAGATCAAAAGAATCGAGTAAAAATAGGATAATACTTAAATTTAAAATAATAAGATACTATACGTCCAAAATACAAAAACTTAACACAATGGTTTTTTTATTTTTGATGGCAAAAATGTGAAATATCACTGGTTATACACATACATACATGCATAAATACAAAGTACATACATAAAATAAAAATTTCACCTTTAACAGTAGTTCCTCTATATGAGAAACCAAAATCTTTACGTCTTATTTACTCATTGATATTTAACTTAATTAATTTAAATATTTCAAAACCCCAAAATTAAAAAATTACGTAAACTTTTTTCTAATATGGTCAGCTTTACTCAACCTGTCATTGGCGGTGTCTAGTACTAATTGTAAGTAGATGAAGCTATGCATCTGAATACTTTGTAGTCTTTCGTTCTATGTACCTTTTAATGACTATCGATCAAAAAAATAAAATCTTTTTAAAAGATTTCCAGGCTAATATATGTTTGCTCACAATCTGAACGACTATTACTCGAAATTTCTTTACTCATGGGTGGAAGATATATAACAGTATTTATATTTGAGTTTCGTTACTTTTATTTAAAAATTTAAATGACCTTTAGTCGGGGAATTCGTTTGTGTGTATATAAAAATACATATAAAAGGATTAAAGAAAAAGAAAAAAAAAATTGAAAATGGAAGACAGTTTAATTTACAAATACTTATATATAAATACCGGATGCAGTCAAAAGAAGTATTTTCACACAGTAGAATATATGTCTCGTCCGGAACAAGCAGAATGACAAACTACTGTAGTAAAAAAAAGGGAGCATGATTTTTTTTTAAAGTTCTTTTTCTTTTCTTTTTCACTAAATCTAAATTTCATTGCGTTTTACTTACTTTCTTTTACTTAAAATCTAAAATTACTTTTAACTTAAATCTATCGATCTTGAATTCAAAGCTATCACGTTAAAAATTTGCATAAAAAGTTAACCACAACTACATTTAAATTTATATACATAAACATATTTAGTAAAAAAAAAAAGTATATATTTAAAAAGATACTTGTGAATATTTGATGTTAAAAGGAGCAAGCATGTATACGCACAAAAATAAGCTTAGCAAATATAAAAAAAAAATAAGTTCAGTTATAATATTAGATGGATCCAGACTATCCTTGACAGCTGCGATACGAGCAAAAACGGAAGATCGCTTTACTCTGGCAACCAAACGATAATCTTGTCTCTTCCTTTCCAATACTACTCTATTACCCCTCTTTCACACATACTCATTTTCGTATATATATACACATATCTTAGACTTAAAAGTCAGCAGATTTCTCATACACTATTTTTCACGATAATATGACGCAAGCTTCTTTTACTTCTGAATATTTTTTTTATGTGTACGTGTATATTTTCTTCTTTTTTATGAATTTTAATGATTTAATTTTTACTGAGCGTTAAATGATAAAATAATTTTTGTTTCCTCATAGAAGAATCATTGGGATAGGTAAAATTTTAATTAATTTTTTTTTTACACATATTTTGAGACCCTCAGCTGCTTAAAAAACCGATTTTAACTAAAAATCTGCAGTGGGTGTGTGGGTATGTGTGTGTATAAAGGTAATTATTACAATAATAACATTAAATTTTTAATCAAAATTTATATAATCAAAGAATCTCAAACTAATTTTTTCCTGTTTGCACGCAAAACCTAATTTATTTCCATTTTTTTCGACATTTCGGAACTGATTCTTAAATTAGTAAATTAGTTTTCTTCAAAATTTCTGTTATATCGTTCAGACTTAATTTTTTTCATGGAAGTACTAATTTTAGAAAATTCGTTTTTACTCCATTTTTAGTATATCTGATTTTTAAATTTCTAAAGCTTTTTTTACAAATTATTTGTCTTAAAAAAAAAATGCCCAGTTAAGAATCTACTGTTTCACAAATAAACTGGCGATTCTTATTACATTTATTTAAAAATACTTTAATTAAAATTTCTTATTCAAGCATAAATCCTTTTTTGCAATAAATCTTTTTTTTTCTAGACATTCTTTGCGAGTGCCTTTTTGTTAAATTGTACTTAAACTTTAAAAGTCTTTTAAAAAAAAAGTAATATCAATAAAATTTAAAATGTAACAAACAATATTTTTATGTATAAATAAATTAACGTTCCAAATTTTTATGCTAGTAGTTTATGTGACTCACACATCTTGAGTGTTTTAAGAAAATAAAAAAAAATAAAATAATGAAAATACATATTGAGAACAAAGAAATTTTTTAAAGATATAGATGAATCATGCAAAAAACATTGAGAATTTTCACTTGCTGCAAACCCATATTTTTTTTTAGTTTAAAATTAAAATGAAATTAAGATCAACCACTGTCTGCTAGATTCAACAGTAAATTTTTTGATCAGCAACTATTATATTTTTTATTAGCATCATAAGTGTGCAGTTTTTTTTCTTCAAATCATTCGATATTTCATAAAATAAATATTATTATTATTATTATATTTTTTTTTGTCAAGGGAATCTTGTAAATTCTGCATTAGCTATAGAGTGTTTGCGGGCCTCAAAGACCCGCAAATTTCCATGACCTTCCAGTTGTACAAAGGTACAACCGGAAGACTGCCGGTGAACGCAGTCGCTGGTTTTGCCCCAGATTCTAACTGGATAAACACACTATAAACCCCCCCCGCGCTTGTTTACCCCAAACCGGAACTCCCTTTTCAGGTATAATTTCAGTTTCAAATGCGCAGCCTAGGCAATTGGCCGCTGCCTTCCCCCAGACTAGTTACAGGAGAGATTTCTATGATAGAAAGCCCTCCTCCTTTTTTTGGGTATCCGAAAATTCTGCTCGAGGGACCGGATCATGTCATCCCACCTGGCAGAGTTGAACGCGTTTTTGACTCCAGCGTTACCAGGAGGACGTTCTTTCGGATCGCATGATTCCTTTGTAGACATACTGATTATGTCCATAGCCCAGACATCTAAAACAGCGCCTTGCATTCACTCGAAGGCGCACTCTGTTAGAAGCCCAGCCAATTTGGATTTTTCCCTTCTTGGCCAGGCGTAGAGCATCAACCTCGAGTAGTTTTACCACTACCATTTGGCTCGTAGTGCCTTTAGTTTTGAAAATGGAAACTGGGGGTAATAGATCTCCACGTTACATTCCTATTTCTTTGGCAACGGCTTCCCTGATCTTCCGTTCGTTCGTGACTCCATCCAGATCTCGGATTTCGAGTTTCAGCATGGGGATCATGCCCCGGACTTTCGAATCAGGGCCCAATACCACTTGAACCGCTTCCTGCAGTTTCCCGGAATCCTCTATTGATTCCAGCTCGGTCAGGACGCTGCCGCCTTAGGTCTTACGGATTCGGTGAACTTTAGCCCCCGAATCTTTGAGCATGACGTTCTTCTTGATGTTGAGAAGAGTCTCCTCATACGTATGGTCTGCTGCTGGTTTTATAAGTAGGGCCTCCATCCTCTTTTTGTATCTACGCCTACTTTGGCTTGGTACTGCCCATTTCAACAGGCCTTTTTGGCTGCTGAATATTCTTTGTCCTAGCTTTCTGCTTCTTTTAAAATTTTTCTCAGGTATCCACTTTATTGGGTATTATCTTTACCTGGGCCTGTTTTTTCAACTGGCCCCGAATTTCAGGTACCTGGTTTTTCTTTTGAAGCTGCAGCTTTTTTTGTTTTTTCAACTTTTTTCTCTCGGTTTTGCTCTTCCTTTTGGCACCATTTTCATTATTTTGGCCATCTTTTGAAACTTTTGTTTCCATAAGGGACTACCGTTGCGTTAAGTAAACATGTTATATGCATTTCGGTTGTGTTTATACATACTGGTTATAAGTTTTTTTTTTTTTAATATCCAAAAAATATGAGCCTTCCAACTAAAAAAAAAACTCTTGGATGATATTTTTTATGGAAGGTCAGTAGGCTGCGGTCCATCTATGTTGATAGTGACATTTTTTAATAAATGATGGTAAGATGCATCTGCATTATCTGTTTTTGAAGAAAGTTCACCCATAATTACTTTATTAAACATGTGATAACTTCGTGATTACATAATAAGCAACAAAGAAGCAAAGTATTATTAATAGGTATTTTATATATATATTTATATATGTAACGAATATATATATAACGAATTTCTTATTTTCAAACATGGTAAACATGTGGTAAGCAACTTAGGTTGTACATACAAGTTATATGTAAATAACATATACCATCATGATCAAAATATAATTCTTGCACATGCTCAACACGTCTGATAGATTCTATATACATACTAGATACCGTCAACGACGGGTAGAGCGAAGCTGATCATATTTAAAATAGTTTAAATAATTTTTAAATTTTTGGGTTTTACAAGCTTTGCTCAGATTGAGCTTAAATATCAATATTTAACGTGTAAATCAGACGTAAAATTCATTAATTATAGAGCGAAGCTCTACCTTAATGGATGCAAAAATCGACACCTTTCGGACACGATATAGCCAAAACGATCAAACGGAATGCTTTCATTTTTTAAAACTGAGTTTATTTTATCGAGTTAATGACACCTATTGTTTTTGGGCCCAATCTGGTATTTCTAAAGGCATGTTTATTCTTGTACTTTTGCTTCATACAGGTGAAAAACCTTCTAAATGTTATCCGCGCGATAAATTTCATAGCTTTTGCATAAGCTTTGCATCAGTGAAATATCATAAAAATGCAAAAGAACACAAGATTCTTATATTTTTAGGCACGATCACCCTATGTATACAATAATCGTGCCTTATAAGTTTGTCAGGTCAAAAAACGGAAAAATTTCTAAATAGTCCAATTCGTGGAGAAATTTGGTCCCCAGGTCATTCCGATGCCTCTAAATGCTTATATTGCCTTGTTGTGTGTAGGGATATATGTTCGAGAAAGTGTATCCTCAAGATCACAGAACATACTCGATGAATCAAAAATCCCTTAAACCAAATTTTTCGAAATAAGATCTAGTTGTAGGGTTTTCAATTTCAAGTGATTTCATCAAATGCTTGCAGAGAAATGTCCTAAAAACTGATTTCAGATATCAAAAAAAATTATTAAAAAATAATAAAAATGGTAAAAAATGAATTGGTTTTGAATTTAATACATCCAAAATGTGGTTAATTATCTAAATCACATGTTAATTCGTGTCGTTTTGGTATGTATAAACCCATTTAACAGCAATTTTTTTGGTTTATCTGTAATACGCAAAAATTAGTGCATTACACTGATGATGGCTCACACTAATTTTTGCAAGAGCCGAAATAGACCATTAATATATTTTTTGTTCCGTTATAAGCATAATTTTTTAATAAAAATAATTCTTTTTAAGAATTATTTTTTAAAAAATGTAAATAATTTTATTTAATAAAACTTATAGGAACGTGAATTGTATTTTTTAAAATACAATTTTTTCAAAATTTAAATAATTTTGAAAAATATTAATAAAATTTTCATTTTTTGTATATGTTTTAGGACACATTTTTTTTGCATGATTTTTCTTAATTTGAAAATGGCGAATGGAGAATTAGAAAAAATTACGGAAAACAAGTTGCATTAGATTATTTGTTTTTAGGAATATTTTTTGGAATTTTACATAAATATTGGTTTTAAAATTAATTTAGTATTCAAAAAGAAATCTAAACGTAAAATTTCAAATATTAATATTAGATATATATTTTTGGACTAAACCTAGTTCAAAGAATATGCAACTCCATCCGTATGCATTCTATGTATAATTCCATTATCATTGAATTTTTTTATTCTTATACATTGATCAGTTTGAAAAATTGATTTGAAACTAATAACTAATAAGTTTTTAATTCTTCTGAAGGTTACTTCATTGAAATAAAACCGGTTGTTTAAAAACTGAATTTTTAAAATAGCGTAATTTTATTAAATAAAAAAGAGATTAGGAACCTGGTAATAATAATGGTATGGTAATAAGTGCGTGTAAGTATTACACAGCTAAATTTTGGCACAGAGATATTCAAGACCTAAATACATACACTTTCGTATTCTAATTTTTTCGGCCACGTGTTTTGGAAAAAGTTATGAGTACACAAAAATGGCCAATTTTAAAAAAAAAACTAAAAGTAAGTATGAAACCCCGGAATAGGCTAGGTTTTTAACTAAGACCAAAACATAATAAGTATATATTTGACATTTTTCGGTATATTAATTCTGGAAAGACATGTCGGGCCATTGAAGACCTTTATCCGAGCTCAAAATCATGTAAACTATAAACTAAGAGCGTGAATAAACGGCGGGTCTTCAATAGCCCGATATGCCCTTCCAGAGCCAAAATACCAAAAAATTTAAAATATAAATTCATTATGTTTTGGCCTAATATAAAAATCTAGTCTAATCCGGGGTGTCATAATTTCAGTTTTTTTTCCAAAAATTGGTTAACTTTTTCTAGAACACGCGACCAAAAAAATTAGAATACAAAAGTAGGTATGCTTTGATTCTGAAATACGCAATCTGGGGTACAAGTGGCTGAGAAGAAGAGGACATGAAATCAGCAAAAACTACCCCATTTTAGATTTTTGCAATATTTTGAAAGCAGAGCTAAAAGTATCTAATTAACTGCCTTTTTTGAAGAAAGGGTAAGAAAATATTGGGATTCAAGCTCTAATTGGGCTATAAGACTAATTATAGGACGTGGAAACTAAACCTCTAAAGAAGAATAGTTATAACACATAAATGATAAACAACATTACAATAAAATCGCTATTCTTATAATTTGTAATTATCACCTTTACCAGATGTTAAGATTCTAAACCCAAATTATTTAGATTCTGTAAACCTGTATTATTTTAAGTCCTTAAATTGAAAATATTCTAAGTCCTTCAACTCAAATTATTAGAAGTCTCTAAACCCGGAATATTTTAAGTCCCTAAACTTGAATTTTTCTAAGCCTCTCAAAGTAAATTATTCAAAGTCCCTAAATATAAATTATTTTAAGTTCCTAACCCCACATGATTTTTGACATTGGACCCCACTTGATTTTCAGATTCACAGGTTACCCTCCCTTAGAAACATGTTCAATGTTAAAACTACGATTTTTGCAGCAAATTGAAAAATTGATCATTTTGGGACAAAAATGGGCATTCAATTTACTGACTGTAAAGAAGAGAATTTAATATAAAAAATTAGAAACGTAATAATGTTTTGCAAACAAATAATTCTAAAGGACAAATAAAGAATTTTTAGAAAAAAGCTTTTAGAAAATTGTTGAGACCTATAAAACCCATTTTTGTCTAAAATTGTAATTTTTGAGATAATTTAAAAATTAATCATTTCGGGACAAAAATGGCCATTTGGTTAAATTGCTATAACATTAAGAAAAATTGCGGTATCCAAGGCTTGAAAAATGACTTTAATAAAAAATTGTGAACAACAAGAAGTGTTTTTGTTAACTAACTAACTAAAATGCAATATTACCAAAAAAACTACATTTAAAACCCTTGTGCACAGTATTCTAGTGCCTAGAAGGCCCGTTGGAATAAACGGAGGTTATCAGAGGTTTTTTTCAATTATTAATGAAAGTAATTTGTAATTTGGTTTCCTAAAGTTAGCGGTCTCTTGTTAGCGAAAGCAAAGTAAAGACTCCGAAAAATCTGCCCTCTTATTGCATCTTTGTTAACTTTTTGCATAAGGGAACTTAAGCAAAATTTTTTCTTGCAAAATCTTTGTTATTACATGATCTTCCGGTGCTGGACATGGTATTTTTAAAGTCATATGACAAAATTAAATTCATAGGTTGGTATCAATGGGACCTCCGTACGTTGCGTTCACTTATACTACGATATAATAGTGTTAGTGTGTGTTAATGCCGGGCAGGGGTGGGTAAAAAAGTGATGTTTTAGGGGGGGGGGGTAAATACAGAGCGATCCAGAGCGGATGCATTGTTTGTTTATTAGTTAACCAATCGCAGCTAAGATTACAAGCATCAACAACTAGCGATGCACCTAATAAAATAAAATTCACGTCCCACCCGGGATCACCGTGTATTGACGTTTTAGGGGGGGGGGGGTTGAAATATTAACGACGTTTTTAGGGGAGACGGGTATGAAATGGACTTAGAATATTTCCTATTAAGGGACTTAGAATAATTTAAAGTATGAGTAAGCACAAGAACTTAGAATACTTTAGGTTTATAGACTTAGGATAATTTATATTTTGGGATTTATTGTAATTTCGATCTTAGGACTTATAATAATTAGGGAATATACGTTAAAACGTTATAAGTGAACATGATTCATGATCGTTGGTTGTGTGAAAACACAAACCAGTTATAAGTTTTTTTCATTTTTTGTTAAATTCAGGGGTAGTTTTATCCATTTTTGCCCCCGTATAGGAGTCAGTAAATTAAATAAAAGTTAAAATAGGATAAAACTTTTTCAAATGCAAGATTAAAAGAAAAATAAAGAAAAAAACTCACATTGTATTTTTCCGATTTTATCTTACCCTGGAGATATTTTTCAACACCAATAGTTATAGCTCTAATATTCCTTTATCGATGCAGAATAAAAGAATAAATTCAATATTTAGTTAATTACTCTTAAAATGTGGCACTATTAATTTGATCATTAGTTCCAAAATATTGTGAAAAAACTCATAAGATGGAATGTTTCTGCTGTATTTTCCTATTTTCTAACCCAGTAGGACCCCAAATTCGGATTCAGCGACATACAAAACCTACAGAAGACTTTTTCTTTCTCTGGTTGACGAATTCGGAAACCGTTACACCACATTCTGACTTGTGTATAATATTATTTTGGTAATTATGTTAATTGAGGGGTATTAGAGTTCAGAGTAACTTTTTTGTTGTTGGTGAATTATAGAAAAAGGACGTAATAATAAAGTTCCGCCAACAAAAGTTTGGTTGAAATCTTTTCAGCAAACAAATAATAAGGTTTCAAAATAAGGGGCGGATTTTTCGTGTACTTTTTGGCCAATACTTAAAAATTTTAACTATGCTTAACATTTTTTTACGTCTTATTTAAAAATTATTATTGAACTCAATCTAATCAAAGCTTTTAAAATCACTAAATTAAAAAATTACTGAAACTCTTTTCTTGCTTTTTTCTAACATGATCAGCTTCGCTCTACCCGTCTTTGACGGTATCTAGTAATAATTATTATAACTCGTTTTATAATGCACTTCACTGCAAAAATAAAGTTTTTGATATTTTCTGAGTTTTATAATTAAAAAAGGATGTTCGATACATTCGTAACACCAAATAACTCAAAATTCTAATGCATCAGTTTATTATGTTGAAAAAACAGGCCGAAACGCCTGTTTTTATTCCAGCAGGCCTTCTGGGCCTAGAAACGAAGGATTTAATGTTATTAAATAGGATTTTTTGATAAATTTCACAGGAATTCTGCAACCTTTCTAATTAACCAAAATACTTCTGGTTGGCACCATTTTTTTGTGTAAGCGTCACTTTTTATGCCCCAAAAACTGCAATTTTTTATCACAAATTCTCATACCTTTATAGTCCATTAAATCCCATAATGACCAATTTTTCAATTGCTCCCAAAAATGCAATTTTTGAAAACAAAGGCTTTTAGATCTCAACATTTTTGGTTCCTCAATGAGGAACCATTGAAATGCGTCAAATTTCGATTTTTGATTTTTTGGCATATAAGCACGTTTTGGACCTCAGGAAGCTAAAAAACCGGTTTTTAAAAAAAGTATGTGTGTGTGTGTGTGTGTGTGTGTGTAACCGATGAAATTTGAATCAAGAATTAAGAATTAAGAATTAAGAATTTTCAAAAATTTTTTCATTTTTTCATTATAATTTCTTTAATACCTCATTTATTTCCATGAAAGTACTTATATTTGGAAGTATGATTTTTACTCGAAAAATTTTCGCCACAAAAAAATACAAAAAATACCAAATTTTTTTTCTCTTTCGACGTAGCACCTAATTTATTTCTATGAGAGTAATAGTTTTAGAAAGTTCGTTTATAGTAACTTTTTGGATCTGATACCGAATTTTTTCAAAATTTTTTTCTGAAATTCAAAAAAACATAACAATTAAAAAAACTGCAATATTTTTTTTTTTTTTTGGGTGTAATACTTCATTTAGTTCCATGAAAGTACTAATATTTGAAAATATGGTTTTTATTCGATATCTCGAATCTGATAATTAATTTTTTTTTTAATTTGTTCCAAAATTTTTGATCAATAAAAAAAACTTTTTAAAGTTAATAGAAATGTATGTATGATTGCATGCTTGTAATCGGTGATATCTGTGGCAGAGGAACCTTAGTGCCAGCTAGTTGGCAGGGTATTTTATATTCTCTTGTTTGATTTGCTTGAGTTGTTTTTGAGTTATGGTTTTACAAAGATAGAGATCAAAATAGACACTTTTTGAAAAATCAAATTTGGGAGTTTATAAATTATTATATCTCGCTAATAAATAATTGAAGAGAGGTAGGAAAGAAATTTTGGTAAACCTGGAGCCAATACAAATTTTTTGAGACCTAAACCCTTTTCTCTATAGAAAATTGCAATTTTGGCATCAAATAATTGGTCATTTTTGGCAGAAAATGGGTATTTGGGCTGTTGATAATAACAGTAAGAGAATTATATAAAAAAATAGGCACAACCAGAAGTGTTTGATTTCTTAATGAGGTTGCAGCGTTCTATTAAAAATTACCAAAGAACCCTATTTAAAAATGTCAAACTCTGTGTTTCTATAGTCCAAGAAGGCTTAATGGCATGAACGGAAGGTGGTTGTCATGTTTTTTCAACAAAATAAATTATCTATAACAATTTTGTATTATTTGGAGTTCCAAAATTATTAAACTCCCCTCCTAAATACAAATTTTGTTCTTTAAAAGTATTTTTAAATTCATTTAATCTAAGTCTTTCATGGCCAAAATACGGTTAAGTAGTTACCAAAATTTTATTTAAAAAAGAAGCAAATAAAAATAATCTTTTATCATGTAAAAGTTTTTTTTTCAGTTTCGGAGATAGTATAAACTTTTTGTACTTAGCCCTCATAGTCCAATTACGATTTTTGACGTTTAAGTCTTAATAGTTTCTTAATTTTTCTTTAAAAAATGTAATTAGTTAGTTATTTTTGACCCTTCTTCTGAAACATTGCAAAAATGAACCCTTAAAATCGGGTAGTTTTTGTTGTTTTCAGGGTGTTGTCATAATAATAGACCTTCACCGAGGTAATGAGGTGGCCTCACTTTGAGCAAGGCGAGGCGAGGCGAGATCGAGGCGAGATCGGAAAATTGAAATTCTCGTTATACCGAGGCGAGGCCGAGACTGTCTTTTTGTAAACCTCGGACTCGCCTCAACTCGCCTCGCCTCGCCTCGTTCTGCCTCGCAAAAAATTTAAAATATTTCGCTAATCTTATTTATACTAGCAGAAAAAGAATTTCATGCGTTGATTGTGTAAACCGTTAAAAATTATTTATATTAATTAAAAGTTATTTATTAGTTATTTTTTAATGACTCTATTGTTCATAATTTTTAAGAATGTTATTTTAATGTCGATAAAGTCATTAAAATAACATTATTTATTAGTTATTAAAAACTACAAGATGGAATAGCAGTCTTCAAATGTTGGAAGTTTTGGAGAATTTAAAAGCTCCCATAAAATCGTTATGTGATAATAACCTACAAATGAGAGAGCTTAGACTACTTGACATTGAATGGGATGCTTAGATATCATTATATAATAATTACAAATTTTTAAAGATGTATCAGATCTTTTATCAGCTGAAAAGTACCCCACGCTTCCCACTGCAGTTTTAGCATTCAACATTTTACTTGATAAAGTCTAAAAGATTACGTCTGTTAAAAAAAAAAAAAAATGATCGATCGCGATTAGATGGAATTTTAATAGAAGATTTTCAGAAAGGTCAATCTAAACTTTTAAAGCACTTTAGACAATGTAATTGGTTCTACAGTGCTTCCCTTATTTTAGACCCAAGACATAAAAAGAAATTTGCAAAAACTTCTTGGGGACAAGAATTAGAGAAAGAAAGTTTCAAATGTTTTAAAAAAATATACAAATATTATACGTTTAAAAAATGCAAAGATGTGAAAAATGAACCCCCAAAAAAGAAGGTTAATAATAATAAGTTGCTAGATTTTTCAGTTATTTTTGATGAAGATGAGGAACAAAACTGGGAAGAAGAGTTAAACAACTATTTAGATGCACCATGTGCTCCTGAATATACAAATATATTAGATTGGTGGAGAGAGCACGAGGATTTTTATCCAATTTTATCAAAAATAGCCAGAGACAAGCTGTCGATCATGGCCACGTCAGTTCCCGTAGAACGCTCGTTTTCAGATGCTTCTTTGATTGATCAGCCTAAGAGACGATCATTGAAAAATGATGCTCTAACGGCTTTACTACGTATAAGTGCTTGGGTGAAATCGGATTTAGTATCTGAAATATGTGGCTTCGATAACAATTATTTACTGCAATCTGTATAAAATATATTTTTTTTTAAATAAACATGAATTTAGATTTTAATTAGTATTTTAATTGTTTTTTGTTTTATCAAACCTCGGGCGAGGATCTCGGCCGAGACCGAGGCGAGGCCGAGGCGAGACCGAGGTAATGATTTTTTGACCTCGGCCGAGTCAGAGGCGAGGCAAGATCCATCTTTCGCCTCGCCTCGGTCTCGGTCATTTATATCAAACCTTGCCTCACCTCGGCCTCGGTGAAGGTCTACATAATAATAGCCTAGTTTCTTATACTATCAAATTTTCGTTGGTTTTAGTTTTTAGTGCAAGTTTTCATTCAAAGTCCGTCAGTTGTAAATTTTTCATGACCAATTTTAAAAGAAATCTCTCACCGATGGAATCTAAAAATCAAGTACCTTAAGTTGCTGCGAAAATTGCAATTATATTAATTTTATATTTTATTTATTTAATAAAACTAGCCTTTAGCACTTTTATACAAAAGTTTAAACTAATTAAAAAAATCCGTTGTCAACCAGCTACTTCAGAAGCATTAAGAACATCAGTTTGTAATCAATTCTCATATATATTCAACGATAATGGAATTCCGCATAGAATGCATGTGGATAAAACTACATTTTCTTTGAACCAGGTTTAGTCCAATACAATATAATCTTAAGATTTAAAATATTTTATTTGCATAAGATACTTAACGCCATCATATCATAAGCTCCAATTTTATTATTTTTAACTGTCTTTGAATACTTAATTAATTTTACAATACTGATAAGCAACTTGTCGATTTTTTTTAGTGGCCAACTTTGACCCAAAATATTGAGTTTGCAGTTGTTTTGATCGCAAATTTGACATAAGATTCTGAAAGTTGAGACTTTATTACATGGGGATATACATTTTGGAATACATAAATTTTGGTTTTGAAATTAATTTAGTGTACAAAAACAAAACTACACGTAGGTAGATAAGCTCTTGGGCGTCAAACGTGTAATTAAATAAAATGTCGATTAATGAATAATTAATAAAACTATATCTAGTGTTCTTTTGCATTTTTATGATATTTCACTGATGCAAAGCTTATGCAAAAGCTATGAAATTTATCGCGCGGATAACATTTAGAAGGTTTTTCACCTGTATGAAGCAAAAGTACAAGAATAAACATGCCTTTAGAAATAGCAGATTGGGCCCAAAAACAATAGGGGTCATTAACTCGATAAAATAAACTCAGTTTTAAAAAATGAAAGCATTCCGTTTGATCGTTTTGGCTATATCGTGTCCGAAAGGTGTCGATTTTTGCATCCATTAAGGTAGAGCTTCGCTCTATAATTATTTAAATAAAATAATTTTTAAAGAAAATAATTTTTTATTATACACTGCAAAAAAGATCTTCTTTCTTACTTTCAGGCAATCTGTTTTTCGCCTTTAATGAAAACTATGTTTTGAATACGAGGAAAAATATAGGAAATTTTACTTTCAATGCTGTCTGCACTCGTTCGCTACGCAACTGCATTGAAAACCAAATCCTATTTTTTTCCTTGTTGAACAAATAGATATATTTATATTGAAATGATTAGAGTAATTTAATTAATTATGTTTGAAATGCATTAAATTTAGTAAATTAAATTAAAATTGATTTAATTTTAAAATGAAGTTATTGTTCTGATATATAAATGTTAATTTAGTATAAATATTATATAATTTATATGGATCCTTGTCAATTTTAGTTTAAATTTTCAATGTATAACTTGAAATAATATAGCAAATGAAACTTAAAAGCTCATACTTTAATGTTATAAAAGGTATAGCTCTTAAAACATTGTTTCCGTTTATAAATTTATTTATGTAATATAACTGTATATATAAAATAAACTACATTATTTTAAGTGTAGCAAGTTTTAATGTATCATAAAGTTGTAAAATATTATTTCTCTATATATATTTTAAACTATATTGCAATAATTTTATGTTTAAACTTAATTAACGAATTAAAAATTTTAAACCAAAATATGTTACCGCAAACGGACATTTTTTTCAGTGTAGATTAATTTTAAATTTTATTAACTTTAAACAAAGTATTTATTTAATTAAATAAAAACACATGGCATATTATAGAGAACAAAAATGTAATACATTCACTTTTAATATTATCTCGTGTATAAATTCTAATCATTCATATCATTTATGTGTACCTTTCTAATCTCTACTTTAAAAAAGGCCTTGCTGTACAAAGTAACTATTTTTTTTTATTAATAAACAATCACACATATGCGTTTATATATGTAATATTATGTATTTGCGATCAGCATCCGGTAAAAATTATCTTTAATGGTTTTATATATAGAAGGCATTTTGCCTGCATTTATAACGGTTTATTTAAAATAAACTGTAATAAGTCCGCGTAAAAAATAATATTTTTTTTCTTTTTAATCTTTGAAGACAGGATTCTCTATTTTAAATGTTTATTACTTTAATATTTAATATTATTTATAAACTTTGATTATACTTTATGATTAGGATTTTATTTTACATTCGTTTTAAAATGCAGAATGAACTTGATTTTTAACAATTAGATTGATTTCAAATTCTTAATTTTTTTTAAATAATTTAGTTCTATTTGTCAATTTTTGGGGATTCAAAAAAAATTTGATATTTTTAAATAAGATTTTTTTATGGAAAGGCTAAAATCAAGGCTAAAATCTTATCTACTCAACAACTGCAATTTAAAAAAGTTTCCTTTAAAAACAGTGCGTATGTTGTTTTCTTTGATTTTTATGGAAATTTTTACACGTCATTACAGCAATTTAAAAAAAACAGCTATTGTAATAAATTTTTTTTTCATTTTATGTTTACCATAGTTACATGCATAAATACACATTTTATTATTATTGTTATTTAAATTCTTAAACATAGTATACAGTGGTAAAGAATGTAAATACACTAATTTTTTAAAATATAAACTTTAGGACTAAGAAATAACTTTTAATATGCATTTTATCGTTATAATAAATGATGCATGCTGAATCTTAAAAAAAAAAAATTGAGCGTTAAATAAAAAATGCAATAACGTGTAACAAATTTATAATTATATATTTAAAAAATATATATATATTTATTTTTTTAACAAACGTTATCAAGAAAATGGATGAATTTTTATATTTTAAAAATATATATAGAAAAAATAAAGTATAAGGGTAATGGAGGGCTTCAAGCAACTGAGATTGAAATTGAAATTTCCCCTGTTGTATTCTTATCAGGTTTGTGGTTACTCACTCGAATCCGGATGCACTTTACGCCAACGGAATACAAGTTTTATATATACATACAATATAAGCTATATATGTATATATATTTATATGTAAAATATGTATGTATTTACATTAAAAATATTATAGGAAAAAAAAAAATTCGTCTTAGAAAACTAAAAAGATTTTTGATGGAGGTTTTAACGATTACTACGCGTTTTTTCCATTTCAAAAAATTTACAATTGCGTACTATTACTTTTAGACATTTTTACTTTTTTTATACTCAAACTTTTTTTCTTTATTCAAAGATGTGATTTACTGATAGAAAATTACCTATTTGAAAAATTTTTTATAATTTTTTTTTTATGCGGGAGAATACAATTTTAAAATACAAGTCAGCTTTTTTAAAAATTTTTTTAGAAAAGACAAGATTCGTTCCTTTTCCATTATTTTATTACAATCATAATTTCAAACTTGTATCATGAAAACGACTAAAGCAAAAAAGGTACGGTAAAGGATTATGGAATCTTGGAGCGCTTTTTTAAAACTTTCCGGGTTGATCACGTGACAGTGCTTTAGGTATAAAGTACTCGTGAACAGACCCCATCTAATACATGTTATTTATTCCTCTTACGTGACCAGTCCGAAAAACTTTATAAAACTTTTGAGGCCTATAAAATTTATTAAAAATTAAAAATTCAAATTAAAAACTGGTAATTTTTAGCAAAAAAAAATATATTTGGGTTATTGAATACTATTGGGCTCCGCCCCCTGCGTGCTTCACATTTCAACCCCTGTGGAGTTCAAAGTCTAAAAATATCCCAAAAGTCTAAAACTGAGCCATGAATCTGAAACTGCCCTGAAAATTTTACACCTCTCGGCGGCGTAAATTTAATAATATAGAGATAATTAACAGAGAGACAATAAACGATAAAAATACGCAGCTTATGGGATTCAAAAGTAGACCCTTATTTAAATTAATTAAAAGGTAGCAATGTTTTTTTAGAAATCAGCCTAAAAAATCCTATCTCTTAGTACGAATGATATTTTCCCATCATGGTGGAAATTTTTACGTACATAAGTCCTTACAAAAGTATTAACAGCTTCATTTTCATCAGATTCTGATCCACTTCATACTTTATTTTCTATCGAAGGTATTTGAGAAATTAGCTCAGGACCAAATTGTCAAAGTTTTAATATTCTTTAACATTATCATGTATCCTTTACATAAAGAATTCAGAAAGAATCATAATAACCAAAATGAACTATTGAAATTAACTGATGATGTTAGATTATATGTATAAATAAAATATTTTAGATCAAATTTTTCTATCTAGATTTTAAAGGCTCTGGCCATACTTTAGTGGTCGCTCGCAATGTCATACTCTCTTGAATTTTGATCTAAAATTATTATCTTACTGTTAATAACATTATCAGGCTTTTTTTAGATATCTATATAGGTTCCAGCAGATGATATAACATGTATCAATTACTGACGTATGTCATGATTCATAATGCCTACAATTAATAGCATATTTTTACGATACTTTCGTTTTGATTAAAAAAAAAAAAATAATTGAAGGCGATAATTCTTGAATCTCATTTAGAAATACTTAAATGCACTAGTTTTTAAATATTCAGTATTATTTGAATACTTATTTTATTGATTGTAAATATAAAAAAGTTTTTTAATTAATTTTATAAATAAATTTTTTATAGGTTTTTTTTCCTCGTAAAAATATTATTACTAGTAATAAAATATTGCTTTTTTTTCAATATTAAAAAAAGAAAAACATTTGATTATGCACAACCGATTATTGAACTCTTGAACGATCATTTTAATTTTAATAATTCAGATATAATACATTATATATAAGTTCTATAACGATAAATTTATGAAATTTAATCTCAAAGTAAAATACAAAAGTTTTAAAAGAAAAAAGAATTTATATTCAACAAGGAGAAGAAAAAATAAAGAAAATATTTTTAAAAAAAATCCAATAGATAAGAATTTAGGTTTATAAAAAATAAAAAGATAAAAAGAAAAATAAAAGAAAATTATAAATTTATTTTTCTGATGAGAACTGCTGATGCTCGATCAAGAGAGTGTAATACGAGCTTTATCTCACAAATGCAGTCAATGACTTTTCTTTCGACCACAGTCTGTTATATATATAATAGTATAGTTACAAGTGCTGAAAAATGTCAAGAAAGCGAAACTTTTATAAGTAACAACTTACGAATGTTATACGCGTTGTACCCGCATCAATTTTTTTTTTTATTTTCTTTTTTCTTTTATCTATATATAATTCTCTTATTTCAAGAATCTGAAATATAGTATGCAAAAAAAAGATACATTTTAAATATCTATTCCCTTGAGGTTCATTGGGTATAAGAAACTACGTCGTCAATTTTTGTGGTTCGACTTGTATCTTATTTTATTTTCATTTTTTTAATTTATTTTCTGTATTGCTCCATTTGCGGTAGACACGAGTATATATATATATATATATTTTAAATCCATGAGATTATATTTTCTTTTTTAAAAACTTTGCCACAATATACCAAGATATTTATAATGTAAATGTAGCATTAAATATCATTTTTTTTACTTGAAATTAAATTATCTTGTATTGTTTATGTGTAATAAGGTCTTTTCTAAAAAAATAAAATAAAATTTGAATAATAATAATGTATAAAAGATTTGATAAATGTTTCTACGTATATGTAGTAAGTACACTTACTTTTATTAAATGTGCAGTTTTTAGGTTTCTTTGAAGAACAGAATTTTGATTAAAAAACTTTTTTTTCAAATACTATATATACCATACAAGGAATGAATATAGAAAAAAAAGAATATATATAGATATAGAAAACGATCTTTTTTTGGTTGAGAAATTCACTAGTTTCAGGAAGTTTTAGGTTATTTTAACTCTGTTATATCCGCCGCACAAGAATATAATGAAATTCGATTTTCAATATTATTATTGTATATATATATATATATGAACTAAAAGTAAAAAAAAAATTTAATAAGATAACGATTTATTGAGAATTTACAGTCGATTAAAAGTATATAAATTTATACCAAACATGGTTAAAAAGTTTCTTCCCAATATTTATACATTATATATATATATTATATATATATATATATATATATATATTATATATATATATATATTATGAGATAATCTGGGGCAAGACGAAATTTGTTTCTCGTGAAAAAGAAATTATTTATTTGAAAAAAAAACTTTATGAAAGTTTGAAAAGTAGAAGCTTATGCAATCAAAAATTTAATACCATAAAATGCACACAAAAAAATGCACATTCTATTCAGTAAAAAATGTTGCCCAAATATAATAATTTTAACATTACAAGGAAAGACCACTTCCTCTGAAAAAATTACAATCTGCAGTTACGGGTGACTTTAAGATGTATAAAAATCATCCCAGATATTCTCCATTTATTCCAGTGGGCGTTCCGGACTTAGAAACATAGAGGTTTTTTGGTAATTTTACTCTGCAACCTCTTAAGTTATTCAAAGCACATTTGATTAGTCTCATTTTTTTAGTTAATGTCTCACTTTTCAATCGCCATGAACCACATTTTTTTATAAGTAATTCTGTTACTAGTATAATCAATAAACCAAATACACATTTTCGATCCAAAATGACCAATTTTTAAACTGCTGCTAAAATTACAGTTTTTGAAAAAACAGATATTATAGGTTTCAAAAACATTATACAAGCTTCAAGTTTTCAAATATTCTTTGCTCGTCCCTTTTCCATTATTTGTTTACCAGATACGATTATTTAAAGTTAGAGTCCCAATTTCAGGATTTTTAAAAAAAGTAAATTTTTATCATTATCTTTGAAATGCAATATCTTAGAAACTATTTAAAGAAATTTGAAGCTTATACAAAGATTTTTAGACCTATAATATCTTCTTTATTTTTAAATTGCAATTTTGGCAGCAGTTTCAAAATTGGTCATTTTGGGCCAAAAATGTATATTTGGCTTATTGTTTATACTGCAAAGAGAATGAATTATAAAACAATGCGGTTGACTGGGCTTGATAAGTGAGCTTTTTACTAAAAGAGTGAGTCTAAACAGAAGTGCTTTGGTCAATTTTAAAGGTTGCAGTGTTATATTGAAAACAGAGCTGGGCAGAAGTGGACCGCACGTGATACATTGTAAATACTCATACTCTGGTCCGAAAGTAGAGTATTTGCCCAACTCTGATTGAAAATGACCAAAAAACCCTATTTAATAACATTGAACCCTGTGTTTCTAAGCCCAGAAGCCTCATTGGAATAAATGGAGAATATCGGGAATATTTTTTCAACGCCTTTAAGTCATCCATAACTGTAGACTGTAATTTGGCGGTTTTCCCTTGTTAATATCCATCGTTATTAATTTGAATGAGATATTTTACAGTTTACCGGGAAAGGTTCGATTAAAAAATTTATTAGATTTCATACTTATTTTGCATTGCAAAATAACTTTTAAAGTAACCGATCATATAATTTAAATTTGGAGTGTGTGGTTACCTGACATTCCGGGTTGGTATTCGGGTATACTTGAAAAGCTTTAGAGGTCCGCTGTTATGGTTTTAATTTAAATCGTAAATTTCCCTGGGTTTACGATTCTATTAAGATGTTTTTTTAATTTTTCGTTAATTATTAATAAATTGTTATTTATTTTAACTCTAGTTAATTTTTTACCATGTCTTCAATTGTTAAAGTGTAAACGACAGTATATTTTTATCCTTGGCTGTAAAAAAAAAGAATGGCCCAGACCGCACGTAAATTGCAATCCCAGGCGAAGCCGAAGATGGAAAACTGCGATCTGGGACATTCTTTTTTTACGGCCTAGACCAAAACATTATTTTTCTTCTTTAGTGACAAGAAGAAATTTTTTTCTAGTTTACCCGAAAAAAGGACCGAAAATTTTGATAACCAGACACTTCAAATTTAAATAGTTATATTATTTAATAAATTTTAATAATTTAAGAAAATTTTAAAAATTTGGGTAAAATTTATGCGTAAAATAATAAACGATATTTTTTGAATTTTACGGGGAATTTTTATAATATCTTAAATGAATTGCATATATAAATTCTCAATATAAAACTCATGTCCAGAAATATATACGAGAAGTTATATGGAGCATGTTGTTGAATAAAAAGTAGGTTTTAAATAAATACTTATGAATTTCAGATGCAAATCACAAATGATTGAATACTTTCGCATATATGCTTAAACTTTTGATAACACTTAAATTTCAAATTTTATTGTAAAAACGTAAATCTAAAGCAATAAATAAAAAAATAAAATTATAAAATTAAATAATTTGTTATGGATCGATATGATATATAAAAAAGGAATTAGGTATTCAGTGAGCATGTAGTTACTTTAAAGTCTCAATAATATAAGAATTCATTTATTATAATAAAAAAAGCCGCAAAAGTTAATCGACTTTTAAATGAATAAAAAGAAATTTTTTTTATAAGCATTATTTTGATTTTCTAGTAAATTAAAAAAAAAATTAAAGCCACATACAAAAAAAAATTGTATTTACAAATGTATATGAGTAATTCTTTGTGAATCTAACACAATGGAAAGGTAAAAGTCTAGAATTTAAAAAAAACCAATTGGACTGGGTTTAATATGTAAAAATATGATACCATTCTAATTTTTTAAGATTTTGGGTTTAATGGTTTCGAAATGGTAGCTTTTTTACAATTTGTAAATTAATTCAAATTCGCTGCGAAAATCTGAGCTAATTTTAGAATTTTATTTTTTCTGTGCTCTACAACTATGGTGGGTATGTAAAATTTACCACTGAATTCGAATCTGACACCAGTTTTTTGGAAAAATCTCAAGAGAAGCCGTATATAGAGAACAGAACAAATAAAATCGAAAAATTAGCTCAGATTTTCGCAGCAAAGAACAAATTTTAAAATTGTAAAACAGATGCCATTTCGAGACCATTTAACCCAGAACCCAGTCTAATCAGATTTTTTAGATTATGTTAGTTTCACTAAGAATTACTCATATCTAAATTCCACAAAATCATGAACAGATACGAGATTTACAGTGTGACTTAAAATCTGATACATAAAAAAAGGCAACTAACTATACAATTTATATGTCATTCGATAAAATAAACGCAATCTAAAAAAACTAGAATACATTTATACAAATAAATAGAAGTACAAGTTTGGGATTTTCTATATATTATATATATGTATTATATATATTAGAGAAAATCGAGACCGCGAATGTGCATGCACTGTCGAATCCATGCTGTCAATTCGTTTGTCACTTGTCCCAAGAGTTCTCATGCGGTATCCACTCTCAATGGCATACCGTGGAAACGTTTGTTGGAAATTTCTAAAGATATTTATTCGTATTTCTCTGTAGCAGATGTAAATTTACTTGCTGTCAATATATATATTAAATTTTTCAAAATAACTTTTTTTTTTAATTGCTTTTTTTTTTCATTTTTGGTAAAAAAAAATATTCAAAAGTAAAATAAAAGCATACATACGTATTATTTGTTTTTTGTATTATAAAAATAAAAAGTAAATGTATACGAATATATTCATTCAATTTTTTGTTGTACGTATATTTATATAAAACACAAATGTGTCTCTATTTGCAGGTAAGCATCTGTTCTGAGTGCTGAGCAAGTAAAATGACAGCTCTTGAGATCTGAAATTACGAAAACACTTCATTTATAAAAGTGAATATATACATGTACGTTTTAAGTTAAAAATACTCTTTTGCATATTCACATAAAATTAATGGACACATGATCATCTTTTTATGCATTTTATAAAACCAACGATTAAACTAAAAGAAATTTCGAAAAAAAGACTTTTTTATTTATTGTAAAAGCTCAAATACTATGTATTTTTCTTTTCTATTTATTCAAAAATTAAATTTTATTTTTTTATTTTACAAAAAAGTTCTCACAAGTTTTTATACACATTTCATTTTAGACAATAATAACAATTTACTTTTTACTGCTTTATATAATTTATTTACTTATTTCAGCAAAAATTGAATTTTTATAGTTTTTTTATTAAGTTCACTCCATTTGCATGTAATTGAGGTACACAATTCAATGAACTTCTTTTATATAGTATATGAAAGCTTTTTTTCTTGCAGGAAAAGTAACACGCCATCTATGTGATGTAGTTAACCTAAGTCATATTAAGAGCATTTATATTATTAAGTAACTTGGGTAAAATATTAACAAATAATTGTTACAGATTTCATAAAATTTTTTATTAAGCCAATTTGGCAAATTTTTTGGACTAACTTACAAAAGAATAGGTCATTTTATAGATTGAATAATAATTATTAGAGTTCCGCGATACGATACGATATTTTCATAGATATCGATATCGCGGTATCGAAAATATCGCTTTTTCTAATATCGTATCGATATCGACAGCGTTAATATCGTATCGATATCGAAAATATCGAAATATCGAAAACAAATAATTATTCAATTAAAAATTTTCTAAAATTTAATTCAAAATTAAAATTATGATATTATTGGGTTAGAAGTTGCTGATATTCTTTTTTCGGTTCCTCAATGAGGAACAATTGTGATGAATCAAATTTTGATTTTTGATTTTTTGGCATATAAGCACGTTTTGGGACCTTAGGAAGCTAAAAACCGGTTTTTAAAAAAAGTATGTGTGTGTGTGTGTGTATGTGTGTGTAAGTGGTGAAATTTCACAACCATTATGGAATTAAGACCTAATTTTTTTTTCAAATATTTTTTCATTAAAAAATCTTAAACTACTTTTTTTTCTTAGTTTTGATGTAATACCTCATTTATTTCCATGAAAGTACTTATATTTCAAAGTACGATTTATACAAGTAATGTCCTGATGGATCTTCTGAAGGCACTGATGTGCATAAGCGCTTGGTCCAAATCAAAATTGAAAGATAAAATTTATAAAATTTAAGTCATATTTTCGTTTATTTTTTGATAAAACTAGTTAAACAAAATAAAATTTTTTATAAAAATTGCATATTATTTTTCATTTTTATTATTCTTATCGATATCGATATTTGTCGATATATCGGACCTTTGATATCGAAATCGTATCGAAATGAAAACGTTAATATCGTATCGATATTGAAGCGATATCGATACGATATCGATAAAATATCGAAATCTCGTGGAACCCTAATAATTATATTTTAAAAATTAATAATTTTTTCTTATATCATTCAACTATTTAGTCGATAATAAATTATTAGTATTTTTCTATTACTAGGAAACTTTATTCTGAAATGCAGTTTAATTTAGCTTATAACTAGGAAGGAAAATATTTACTGCTTATTATAAAAGATATTATATGTTATTTTGAATTAAAAAAAATAAATATATTGTACCAACATAAAAAGAAAATAGTATTTTTTTTCTATATTTAACAGAAAAATACTTATGCATAAAAGTTAAAACGTCAAGAAAGAAATTTATCAGCAATGTTTTCATTTCCTTTACTGCAAATAGCAGGATATTCTGAATACAAACACACATAGAAAAAAAGAGGAAATGTATCTGTTTTTATATTTATATGTATAAAAACAATTTTGAAAGAAACTTGGAAAAAAAAAATGTAATACAGAGGCTAGTTATTTTTATGTTATAAAATTTTCTGTTAAACCCTCGCGATCTTATATAGTCTAAGTTATAAAATATGTTATATTGGTATGCGTATAATACACCTGACGTAATTTCCTGTCTTTTTCCTGTAAGTCATTCGAAGAAAAGCAATTGCAACTAGTCACAAAACGGCGATCAAGAATATATACAATATATACATATATAAGTATATATATATATTTCGTAGCCAATTATTAACACTGGTTATGCTTCTTGGTACATAAAACTTCGTGAAAAGAGAGTTACCGCCTTTTTTCTTTTTTCGTTCTACTTTGCCCGCGAGAAGTTATATACTTGTGCAATATAAGATATCGATTGACCGGCGTTATATGAAAATGCATGATTACAGCTTCTTAGTATATGTAAAAATTATTTATTTTTTCTCTTTATATGCGTACGTGAATATAACGCCGCCCATCCTCTATTTTAAAAGCTGCACAGATAGGTACATATAACATTAAATTACATGTGCGTGTAAGTAATTTTTTTTTTATCTCTCTATATAACTTCTTTTATTCTCAAGAACGAGTTTTATTACCTATACGTATATTATATTTATATTTATCGAATTCTATATCGTTTCTCTAAGGCTATATTACCGATATATATATAACATACATATATGCTGTACACTTTGAAACAAAATAATGACGTTTATGCCATAACTCGATCTACTTGGATTCCATTTGTGGTCGTTCGTTCATTCTGTCATTGTCATCCGGTTTGGTCTTTTCGACGTATATCGCGTCCTGAATTATCTTGTTTCAATAATTGACAGAATTCTCTATTTAGAAAAGAAATGTTAATATCCTGTTACTAATAATAGTGAATATAATACAAAATATTGTTGGCTCAAAATCAAAAAAATAAGAGAGAGGAAAATTTAAATGTCAGAGTAACCTGCTAAATGCATTTCTGTTAATGCTATTTAGTAATTAAAGAGATAAATATTTCTATGGGATATTTCGTATTAATTCAATAATACATACGTTATTTCATTTTATATTGAAAAATAATAATTTATTTATGAATAATGTTATTTTTTAATGGGCAGGTGTGAAAAAAAAACAATTAATTTTTTATCATGAATTAGATGTTTTTATTAGACGTTTCGCCTTTTTTATATAGGCCTTATCAATAATGACTATGATGATATAATTGATGATATAATGTATACCAGAAAATAAAATCGTTTACACTTTGGATACTTTCAATGCATATCATCCCAATCTAAAATTCACCATAGAATTGGAGTAGAAGAACAGTCTAATTTCCAGGACATAACTTTGATAAAAATGGCAATAACATCATAATAACTAATTGGTATCACAAAAGCTCCTTTTCTGGTAGAATCTTACATTTTGATTCCAACCACTTACTGCACCAAAAAATTACCATTTTATACAAACTTTTCGATCGCAGTTTAATTTGGTCTGATAAAATATATCACAAAAATAATATCAAAATTGTGAAGAACATCTTAATTGCTAATAAATATTCTATGCACTTTATTAGCAAATATATTAATAAGAGGTGGAACTTATTAAACAAGTGTAATTATAACATCACTAGGAAGAAAATAATAATTACAGGAATAAAATATTCATCAAAGTCCAATGTTAATACTTTTCAAGTAATTCCACAATTAAACAAGGATATGATAAAAATCATTAGAAAGGGCAAAATTGGTAGAATACAAAAGAAAACCGGCCCTGTTTACAAGTTAACTTGTAATGATTGCAAAAACATGTATTTAGATGATTCTAAAAGATCTCTTTATATGCGAAATGAAGAACGGAAAAAAGACAAAACTTCTGTAATCATAACTCATTGCAACCTTAATGGATACTTTTAATTTCTAAAGTACAAGTGATTGATGAAGAAGCCTGGGGTGAATGAAATTTTTAGGAAGCCTGCACATTCAACTCAATCATCCTAAAATAAATAGAAAATAAGATACAGATAATTTAAATCATCAGACATACATACAATTTACTCCCTTAACTCTTTCCTGAGGAATCTCCCTAAATCGTTCTCTGTGTGACTTACATATTAGTATGCTTGTATGGAATAGTACTACAGCTATGTTGTAACTTTTAAAATTATTTTTATTCATTAAATATAAAAATATTTGTTATTTACAAATGATTTATCAAGTATTTTATTTTCAATAAATTAATATATTAAATGAATAAAGTAAAATAAACTGCGTAAAGCGTATATCACGTGACTTGTGGTGGGGGCAATTCCTCAGGAAAGAGTTAAACATAAACTTCCTCTACAATAGTCTTAATATAGTAACATACAAAAACTCTAATTGGGCAGTCATCATCGACAGTGATAATATTGTACTTTTTTTCTTACTTGTATAATACCTCGTATAATACTAAGTTTAGTGTTCTACAGTTTATTTAATATTTTTATATTTTACTTAAGGATTTGTTTGAAATATCCTCTATGAGTAATCATTTAATCCCACTCTCCACCTCTTTAAGAAAAATTACAAGGCACTATGATCTCTTTTTTTTCGTGACCGGATATTTCAACGCTAGAACTATAGACTGGGGCATGCCGACAACGAATTCCAAGTTCTTGAAATGGCAGCTAGGTTAAACCTAGTTGTCATGAACACCGGGAACAGGGCTACGTACGAGAGGCCTGGTTGGGGCACATCAATCCCCGATATAACCCTGCCAACGAGGCAATATCAGGAAGGGTCGTCAATTGAAAAATGATGGACGCTTTTAATGGAAGCGATCATAAACACGTCACCTTCCAGGTACGGAATCGGCAACAATACCGGGATCCGTACAGAAAGCGACCCCTGGGATGGAATAAGGCAAAGGTGGATGAGGAACTTTTCGAAGAATACCTTAGAGAGGAATCCTCCTCTATTTTGGTCTGGCATGGAAGGCGCGCTATCACTAGTACTCACGACACCAAAGTTTTCGTGAAGAAAGTGACGGCTCTTATAAAAGGTGCTTGTGACGCCTCCATGCCTCGGAAGAAAACCTGTAAAGGAAGAAAGCCAATCCACTGATGGACGGAAGAAATTGCAGACCTACAGCGAGAGTGGAATTGGACAAGAAGGATAGCGTAGAGAGCACGAAATCGGCCGGAGACCAACGCCATCTCCATGGTGTTTAAGGACGCTAAGCACAAGCTCGAAAGAGCTATCCGCCTCAGAAACACGCGATGCTTGCGTACATTCTGCGAGGAAGTCAACAATGACCCCTGGGGTCTTGGGTACAAAGTTGTCATAGGCAAACTTAACCAGAGACCTGGCAGCAAAATGGACGTCGACGCGACCAAAAGAATAGTGGATTCTTTGTTCCCTGATCATCTGATCATCGAACAGCTGGAACAGGAGGTTCCCAGGGGTGAGATTCTACTGTTCAGCGAGGCAGAGATGCTCGAGGCCATTTGATCAATGAAAAATAAGAAGGCACTGGGATCCGGGCACTCAAGCGTGCAGTAAAGATAATCCCTAGTTTCCTGTTGGGCGTATTTAACGCATTTCTGGCCACAGGGACCTTCCCGAAGAAGTAGAAGGTGGGGTTTTTTAATTTATTACTTTTTAATTTTTTAAATTTTATTTTTTTTTTCAGAATTTGGGGTTAATTTTTTTAATTAAAAAAAAATTTTTTTTTAGGCTCGATGGGCTTTATCTGCGGGCGGGAAGTCCTGAGCTGAAGTTATATCTTAACAGGGAGTCCCAGTCCAGGACAATATGTGTCTAAGGTAATAGGGTGGGGAGTTTAGTAGATATGGATTATAGTTTAGATCGATGATTTCATTGCCGATAATGCAAAGTAGAGTCTCCACATAATCTTTTAGTCCGATGCCAAAGGATATGCGTAAGATGCATTCTTCACTCCCTCGGGGGAAAAAAAATCTTCTTTTTATGGTCAAAAAAAATTAAGCAATCATGATTTAGGTAATGGCAAATTACTGTAAAGTCATTGTATTCAATAAGAAAAATTGTTAGCTCAAAAAATCGTAAATTATTCTAAAGTAACTAGAATCCATAAATTTATTATTATAAAATTGCAAAAATTATATTTAATCATATTAAAAATTTATTAACTAGAAATTAAATAGTCTTGTAAGATAATCCTTATGTATTTTTGGACAGAAATCTTAAAGTATTAAATGTCTAAGAAACATTTAGTACTAATGCTTTCGTGTGGACTATTAGTTTAATTATCAAACTTGCTTACAGCAGTACATAAGTTTCTAAGGGTCATGCTGGACTCTGATCTTAGCTCAGGGATTTAACAAACTAATCGAATATTTGACGTCGAATATTCTATTAATACAGGTAATTAATTACAAGTTATTAAATTTTTAATCGGTAAGTAAATATTTAAATAATTTATTATTTAATACAAAACAAACATAAAGATACAAATTATTTAGCATTCAATCAGAATGAAAATTCTATTTTTATACTTTTTATAGAGATTATTTGCTATAAGTCAATGTTTTTTTTCTACTTAGCAATCATTAATATCGAATAATTTTTTATCCATTTCACATTATTTTCAAGTTAATGGCATTAAAATTGAGTCAAAACTAAACTTTTCTAGTTAATGTTTATTTAAGAGCGTATTTTAAAAATAAAACTTTTAAAAGAGCTTTATTCTTCCTTATTACTATAAAAATTGATATTTATTAATAAATTTAGACATTTGCTTCAAGTATATAATAATTAATAGTAAAATATCTTAATTTAAATATCTTAATGTTGATAATTTAACTTTATGACTATATAGTATATATATATATATATATATATATATATCTAGATTGTCATGTTCTGGGAACTTCGTTTCTGGGAAGTATATTTATACATAATGCCATATTTGGGGAATTCCCCGAAAAAAAATTTTTTTTTCGGGGAAGTCCTAGAAAACGTTTTAAATGGTTTCTGGGATTTCCCAGAAAACATCAAACATAGTTTCTGGTAATTCCCAGAAACATCAAACATTGTTTCTGGTAATTCCCAGAAACATCAAACATAGTTTCTGGGACTTCCCCGAAAGAATCAAACATCCATAATGGGAATTCCCAGAAAATGTAAAAATGGTAGTTTCTGGGAATTGTTAGGAAAATCGATACAAGCGTGTTACTTAGCCATGCGTGATTAATAAGTAAATAAAATTAAATGGTAAGTAAAAATTTTACAATTATAACATACAAATATTGCCTTGGAGTTCAAAATACACAATTTTGTCATTTTACAGATCACAACCTAAAATCAACCCTATTAGCAAAGCATGTAAAATCTACAAATATACTTTCTAAAGAATCATACTTTATTATGATTTGCGGGAACTATTATAATGAGGACTAATTACGAATTAAGTGTATATTGAAAATAACAATATGTAAGAGAGATAGAGATATCTCAAACTTAGTGTGCATTACAAAAATATGCAAACCTGGTTGTCGTGACAGAGTCCAGTAAATAAGGCAGATATGACAGCTTAAAATATTCTCTTGTTATAGGTTTTATAAGATGGTTCATTAAACGCTAAAAAAAGTTTCAAATGATCGGCTTACTGTTAATTAAAAATAAGAAAAATATACAATATATTACGAGACATTTTCGAGGAAATGGTATTTAGCTCAAAATTTCAAATTTATAAAAAATGAATATTCCACTTGATTTTCTGGGAATTTATATACTTTTTTGATGCTTTCTGGGACTGCAAAAAAATTAGCTTAATCAGAGATGTGATCTAAATAAAGAATATTTTTTGACAAGAAGATAAGCTTAAATTTGCTCTACTTATTTACAGAAATTTTATGTTATACCCTAACTAATGTTTTCGAATAAAGAATTTACAAAAAAAAATTGCATAATTGAAAAGATAATTTGAGAATTATACGATAATTTTGATGTTTTGATGAAACTAAAAATTAATAATTAAATTCTAATTTATAATTCAACAGATTACTTTTAAAAATATATAGTGCAGATCTAGAGAAATCTCAAACTTAGTGTGCATTACAAAAATTAGCGAACCTGATTATCGTGACATTGACCAGTTCATAAGGCAGATATGAGAGCTAAAATATTCTCTTTTTATAGTTTTTACAAAATGGTTAATAAAACCCAAAAAAATGATTTCAAATCATCATATTATTATTTGTTAAAAATAAGAAAAATGCAAAATATGTTACGAGACATTTTCGAGGAAATGGTATTTAGCTCAAAATTTCAAATTTATAAAAAATGAATATATCACTTGGATATCTGGAAATTAATTTATCTTTATTCTTCCTTTCTGGAACTGAAAAATAATTCAGCTTAATCTAATATGTGATCTAAATAAAGAATATTTTTTGCCCAGAAGATATGCTTAAATTTGCTCTACTTTTTGTAGATAATTCATTTTATACCGTAACTAATATTTTAGAATAAAGAATTTGCAATAAAAAATTAATTTGAGAATAATAAGATAATTTTAATGTTTTGTTTAAACTATAAATAAATAATTAAATTCTATTTTATAATTCAACAGATAATTTTCAAAAAAATATAGTACTGATTTAGAGATATCTCAAACCTAGTGTGCATTACAAAAATTAGCGAACCTGATTATCGTGAAATTGACCAGTTCATAAGGCAGATATGACGGATTAAAATATTCTCTTGTTATCGTTTTTACAAGATGGTTAATTATACGCTAACAAAAGTTTCCAATGATCATTTTACTATTTATTAAAAATAAGAAACATAAAAATATTTTAGGAGACATTTTCGAGGAAACGGTGTTTGGCCCTAAATTTTAAGAGTATAAAAATTGTATATTCGAATTGAATTTGTTGTAATTTATAAATCATTATTTATCCTTTCTGGAACTGAAAAAAATTCAGCTTAATCTGATATTTAATCTAAATAAGGTATATTTTTTGCCAAGAAGATATGCTTAAATTTGCTCTACTTTTTTCTAGATTTTTTATTTTATACCATAACTAATATTTTCGAATGAAGAATTTGCAATAAAAAGTCGCATATTTAAAAACATATTTTGAGAATAATAGGATAATTATGATGTTTTGCTGAAACTAGAAATTAATAATTAAATTCTACTTTATAATTCAATGAATTGATGCAGATAATTTTAGAATATTATATAGTAATGATCTGGATATATCTCAAACTTAGGGTGCATTTAAAAATATTCAAACCTGGTTATCGTGACAGTGACCAGTAAATAAGGCAAATATGAGAGCTTAAAATATTCTCGTTTTATAGTTTTTTCAAGATGTTTAATAAAACGCAAAAAAATGATTTCAAATCATCATATTATTATTTGTTAAAAATAAGAAAAATGCAAAATATGTTACGAGACATGTTCGAGGAAATGGTATTTAGCTCAAAATTTCAAATTTATAAAAAATGAATATTCCACTTGGTTTTCTGGGAATTTATATACTTTTTTGATGCTTTCTTGGACTGAAAAAAAATTAGCTTAATCTGAGATGTGATCTAAATAAGGAATATTTTTTTACAAGATGATATGCTTAAATTTGCACTACTTTTTTGTAGATTATTTATTTTATACCCAAACTAATATTTTAGAATGAAGAATTTGCATTAAAAAATTACATCATTAAAAAATTAATTTGAGAATTATAAGATAATTTTGATTTTTTGCTGAAACTAAAAATTAATAATTGAATTCTAATTTATAATTCAACAGATTACTTTTAAAAATATGTAGTACAGATCTAGAGATATCTCAAACTAAGTTTTCATTACAAAATTAAATTTTACTTTATAATTCAATGAATTAAAGCAGATAATTTTAGAATATTATATAGTACTGATCCCGATCAGTACTGGTCAATGTCACTTTAATCAGGTTTGAATATTTTTTAATGCACACTAAGTTTGAGATATATCGGGATATATCTCAAACTTAGTATGCCTTAAAAAATATATCGGGATATATCTCAAACTTAGTATGCATTAAAAAAGATTCAAACCTGATTATCGTGACATTGACCAGTTAATAAGGCTGATATGATAGCTTAAAATATTCTCTTGTTATAGATTTTACAAGATGGTTAATACAACGCTGAAAAATGAATTAAAAGCATCATATTATTATTTGTTAAAAATAAGAAACATAGAAAATGTTAGGAGACATTTTCGAAGAAACGGTGTTTGGCTCTAAATTTTAAAAGTATAAAAATTGTATATCCCAATTGGTTTTCTGGGAAATTTATATTTTTATTCATCCTTTCTGGAACTGCAAAAAATTCAGCTTAAACTGAAATGTGATCTAAATAAGGTATATTTGTTGCCAAGAAGATATGCTTAAATTTGCTCTACTTTTTTCTTGATATTTTATTTTATACCATAACTAATATTTTCTAATGAAGAATTTGCAATAAAGAGTCGCATAATTAAAAAGATATTTTGAGAATAATAGGATAATTATAATGTTTTGCTGAAACTTAAAATTAATAATTAAATTTTACTTTATAATTATTATTATTATTATTATTATTATTATTATTCTCTTTATTTGCCTGGCAAAATATGGTACACTCTTTTACATATAAGTAGTAAATCAATTAAAATATAATATATACAATACAAAATAAATAAATAGAAAATATAATTTATAGTTTATAAAAAATAAAGTATTTGGTAAATATATCAATAGCACAAAGCATTAAACTTAATAAGTCAGAATATTCCGTCAATAAAATAATATAAAATTGGATGATTTGTGTTAAATATCATCGGTCTTGTATAAATACTGCCTTATATTTCTCTTAAACCGTGAATATGAATGAATGTCACGTATGCAGGGAGGGATGTTATTCCAGAAGTGGGCATATTTGATTTGGAATGAATTAATACCCCAGTCAGTTATTATGTCAGAGGGGATCTTTAAATCCTTACGAGGACCGCGTTGAGGCTTGTCAGATTTATAGGGCTCAAATAGTGACAAAAGGAATGGCGGCTCCTTCATGCGGACGAGTCTGTACATCATTAAGGATGCAAAATAGTCTGTGCGAGTGTCATAACGCATCCAATTTAATCTTCTTCTGAAAGGCGTGATATGCTCCTTCTTGCGTACATTTGAAAGTCTCTGCAATTGCGCACGTAGACCATTGGAGGCATCTGAATAGACAACGTTGCAATAGTCTAGATGAGGAACCACAAGAGACTCTATTAGGCGCTTACGTAATGATTGTGAGGTACAGGGCTTGATGATTTTAAAACCGTAAAGTATTCTATTTACCCTATTGGTTATTTGATTTATATGAGGAGACCATGAAAGCGTGCTGTCTATAATTCAATGAACTGAAGCAGATAATTTTAGAATATTATATAGTATTGAACTGGATATATCTCAAACATAGTGTGCATTAAAAAATATTAAAACCTGGTTATCGTGACAGTGACCAGTAAATAAGGCAAATATGAGAGCTGAAAATATTCTCTTGTTATAGTTTTTACAAGATGGTAAATACAACGCTAAAAAATGAATTAGAAGCATCATATTATTATTTGTTGAAAATAATAAACATACAAAATGTTAGGAGACATTTTTGAGGACGTTTCCTGTGTTTGGCTCTAAATTTTAAAAGTATAAAAATTGTATATCCCAATTGGTTTTCTTGGAAATTTATATTTTTATTCATCCTTTCTGGAACTGAAAAAAATTCAGCTTAAACTGAAATGTGATCTAAATTTAGAATATTTTTTGCCCAGAAAATATGCTTAAATTTTCTCTACTTTTTGTAGATAATTCATTTTATACCGTAATTAATATTTTAGAATCAAGAATTTGCAATAAAAAATTACATCATTAAAAAATTAATTTGAGAATAATAAGATATTTTCAATGTTTTTTTAAACTATAAAATAATAATTAAATTCTAATTTATAATTCAACAGATAACTTTCAAAAAACTATAGTACTGATTTAGAGATATCTCAAACCTAGTGTGCATTACAAAAATTAGCGAACCTGATTATCGTGACATTGACCAGTTCATAAGGCAGATATGAGAGCTAAAATATTATCTTTTTATAGTTTTTACAAAATTGTTAATAAAACCCAAACAAATGATTTCAAATCATCATATTATTATTTGTTAAAAATAAGAAAAATGCAAAATATGTTACGAGACATTTTCGAGGAAATGGTATTTAGCTCAAAATTTCAAATTTATAAAAAATGAATTTTCCACTTGGTTTTCTGGGAATTTATATACTTTTTTGATGCTTTCTGGGACTGCAAAAAAATTAGCTTAATCTGAGATGTGATCTAAATAAGGAATATTTTTTGACAAGATGATATGCTTAAATTTGCACTACTTTTTTGTAGATTATTTATTTTATACCCTAACTAACATTTTAGATGAAGAATTTGCAATAAACAATTGCATAATTAAAAAGATAATTTGAGAATTATAAGATAATTTTGATTTTTTGCTGAAACTTAAAATTAATAATTAAATTCTAATTTATAATTCAACAGATAATTTTTAAAAATATGTAGTACAGATCTAGAGATATCTCAAACTAAGTTTGCATTACAAAAATTAGCGAACCTGATCATCGTGACATTGACCAGTTAATAAGGCAGTTATCAGTGCTTAAAATATTCTCTTGGTATAGATTATACAAGATGGTTAATACAACGTTAAAAAATGAATTAAAAGCATCATATTATTATTTGTTGAAAATAAGAAACATAAAAAATGTTAGGAGACGTTTTCGAGGAAACGGTCTTTGGCTCTAAATTTTAAAAGTATAAAAATTGTATATCCCAATTGGTTTTCTTGGAAATTTATATTTTTATTCATCCTTTCTGGAACTGAAAAAAATTCAGCTTAAACTGAAATGTGATCTAAATAAGGAATGTTTTTTGCCCAGAAGATATGCTTAAATTTGCTCTACTTTTTGTAGATAACTCATTTTATACCTTAACTAATATTTTAGAATCCAGAATTTGCAATAAAAATTTACATCCTTAAAAAATTAATTTGAGAATAATAAGATAATTTTAATGTTTTGTTTAAACAATAAATTAATAATTAAATTTTAATTTATAATTCAACAGATAAATTTCAAAAAAATATAGTACTGATTTAGAGATATCTCAATCTTAGTGTGCATTACAAAAATATGCAAACCTGGTTATCGTGACAGTGTCCAGTAAATAAGGCAGATATGACAGCTTAAAATATTCTCTTGTTATAGTTTTTATAAGATGGTAAATACAACGCTAAAAAAATTTCAAATGATCATTTTACTGTTTATAAAAAATAAGAAAAATACAAAATATGTTACGAGACATTTTCGAGGAAATGGTATTTAGCTCAAAATTTCAAATTTATATAAAATGAATATTCCACTTGGTTTTCTGGGAATTTATATACTTTTTTGATGCTTTCTGGGACTGAAAAAAAATTAGCTTAATCGGAGATGTGATCTAAATAAAGAATATTTTTTGCCAAGAAAATATGCTTAAATTTGCTCTACTTATTTACAGAAATTTTATGCTATACCCTAACTAATGTTTTCAAATAAAGAATTTACAATAAAAAATTGCATAATTAAAAAGATAATTTGAGAATTAAGCTATAATTTTGATGTTTTGATGAAACTAAAAATTAATAATTAAATTCTAATTTATAATTCAACAGATTACTTTTAAAATGTATAGTACAGATCTAGAGAAATCTCAAACTTAGTGTGCATTAGAAAAATTAGCGAACCTGATTATTGTGACATTGACCAGTTCATAAGGCAGATATGAGAGCTAAAATATTCTCTTGTTATAGTTTTTACAAAATGGTTATTAAAACCCAAACAAATGATTTCAAATCATCATATTATTATTTGTTAAAAATAAGAAAAATGCAAAATATGTTACGAGACATTTGCGAAGAAATGGTATTTAGCTCAAAATTTCAAATTTATAAAAAATGAATTTTCCACTTGGTTTTCTGGGAATTTATATACTTTTTTGATGCTTTCTGGGACTGCAAAAAAATTAGCTTAATCTGAGATGTGATCTAAATAAGGAATATTTTTTGACAAGATGATATGCTTAAATTTGCACTACTTTTTTGTAGATTATTTATTTTATACCCTAACGAATATTTTAGATGAAGAATTTGCAATAAACAATTGCATAATTAAAAAGATAATTTGAGAATTAAACGATAATTTTGATTTTTTGCTGAAACTAAAAATTAATAATTAAATTCTAATTTATAATTCAACAGATTACTTTTAAAAATATGTAGTACAGGTCTAGAGATATCTCAAACTAAGTTTGCATTACAAAATTAAATTTTACTTTATAATTCAATGAATTGAAGCAGATAATTTTAGAATATTATATAGTACTGATCCCGATCAGTACTGGTCAATGTCACGATAATCAGGTTTGAATATTTTTTAATGCACACTAAGTTTGAGATATATCGGGATATATCTCAAACTTAGTTTGCATTAAAAATATTCAAACCTGATTATCGTGACATTGACCAGTTAATAAGGCTGATATGAGAGCTTAAAATATTCTCTTGTTATAGATTTTACAAGATGGTTAATACAACGCTAAAAAATGAATTAAAAGCATCATATTATTATTTGTTAAAAATAAGAAACATAGAAAATGTTAGGAGACATTTTCGAAAAAACGGTGTTTGGCTGTAAATTTTAAAAGTATAAAAATTGTATATCCCAATTGTTTTCTGGGAAATTTATATTTTTATTCATCCTTTCTGGAACTGAAAAAAATTCAGCTTAAACTGAAATGTGATCTAAATAAGGTATATTTTTTGCCAAGAAGATATGCTTAAATTTGCACTACTTTTTTCTAGATATTTTATTTTATACCATAACTAATATTTTCGAATGAAGAATTTGCAATAAAAAGTTGCATATTTAAAAGATACTTTAAGTATAATAGGGTAATTATGACGTTTTGCTGAAACTTGAAATTAATAATTAAATTCTACTTTATAATTCAATGAATTGAAGCAGATAATTTTAGAATATTATATAGTATTGAACTGGATATATCTCAAACATAGTGTGCATTAAAAAATATTAAAACCTGGTTATCGTGACAGTGACCAGTAAATAAGGCAAATATGAGAGCTGAAAATATTCTCTTGTTATAGTTTTTACAAGATGGTAAATACAACGCTAAACAAGAATTAAAAGCATCATATTGTTATTTGTTGAAAATAATAAACATACAAAATTTTAGGAGACATTTTTGAGGACGTTTCCTGTGTTTGGCTCTAAATTTTAAAAGTATAAAAATTGAATATCCCAATTGGTTTTCTTGGAAATTTATATTTTTATTCATCCTTTTGGAACTGAAAAAAATTCAGCTTAAACTGAAATGTGATCTAAATTTAGAATATTTTTTGCCCAGAAAATATGCTTAAATTTTCTCTACTTTTTGTAGATAATTCATTTTATACCGTAATTAATATTTTAGAATCAAGAATTTGCAATAAAAAATTACATCATTAAAAAATTAATTTGAGAATAATAATATAATTTTAATGTTTTGTTTAAACAATAAATTAATAATTAAATTCTAATTTATAATTCAACAGATAACTTTCAAAAAAATATAGTACTGATTTAGAGATATCTCAAACTTAGTGTGCATTACAAAAACATGCAAACCTGGTTATCGTGACAGTGTCCAGTAAATAAGGCAGATATGACAGCTTAAAATATTCTCTTGTTATAGTTTTTATAAGATGGTAAATACAACGCTAAAAAAATTTCAAATGATCATTTTACTGTTTATTAAAAATAACAAGAGAATATTTTAGTTCTCATATCTGCCTTATGAACTGGTCAATGTCACAATAATCAGGTTCGCTAATTTTTGTAATGCACACTAAGTTTGAGATTTCTCTAGATCTGTACTATACATTTTTAAAAGTAATCTGTTGAATTATAAATTAGAATTTAATTATTAATTTTTAGTTTCATCAAAACATCAAAATTATCGTTTAATTCTCAAATTATCTTTTTAATTATGCAATTTTTTATTGTAAATTCTTCATTCGAAAACATTAGTTAGGGTATAGCAAGGTTGATTAATTTTAAAATTTTATTATGTTATCTGAAGAAACTTTGTTAAAAAGATGTGGTTTATGTATTAAGGATGCACCTCTATGTTATTTTAATAAAAATTATGACTAAATACTATGATGAATTGGTATGTAAATAGACTTAGTGATACATTCAACAATACTTGTGTAAATATTTATATTTAATTTTATGTAATTTTTTATAGCTTGAAAAGGACAATAATAAGATTGTCGAAACTGTCGCACACTAGACAAATGTAATAAATTGAACTTTACAAAAAACAACAGATAGTTCCTTATTGACCAAGTAAAAAATACAGATTAGAATTTCAAATTTTAATAGGAACAAAAAATCAATAAGTTTTATAATTCATATTATTATTTGTTAAAAATAAGAAAAATGCAAAATATGTTACGAGACATTTGCGAAGAAATGGTATTTAGCTCAAAATTTCAAATTTATAAAAAATGAATTTTCCACTTGGTTTTCTGGGAATTTATATACTTTTTTGATGCTTTCTGGGACTGCAAAAAAATTAGCTTAATCTGAGATGTGATCTAAATAAGGAATATTTTTTGACAAGATGATATGCTTAAATTTGCACTACTTTTTTGTAGATTATTTATTTTATACCCTAACTAATATTTTAGATGAAGAATTTGCAATAAACAATTGCATAATTAAAAAGATAATTTGAGAATTATAAGATAATTTTGATTTTTTGCTGAAACTTAAAATTAATAATTAAATTCTAATTTATAATTCAACAGATAATTTTTAAAAATATGTAGTACAGATCTAGAGATATCTCAAACTAAGTTTGCATTACAAAAATTAGCGAACCTGATTATCGTGACATTGACCAGTTAATAAGGCAGTTATCAGTGCTTAAAATATTCTCTTGGTATAGATTATACAAGATGGTTAATACAACGCTAAAAAATGAATTAAAAGCATCATATTATTATTTGTTGAAAATAAGAAACATAAAAAATGTTAGGAGACGTTTTCGAGGAAACGGTGTTTGGCTCTAAATTTTAAAAGTATAAAAATTGTATATCCCAATTGGTTTTCTTGGAAATTTATATTTTTATTCATCCTTTCTGGAACTGAAAAAAATTCAGCTTAAACTGAAATGTGATCTAAATAAGGAATGTTTTTTGCCCAGAAGATATGCTTAAATTTGCTCTACTTTTTGTAGATAACTCATTTTATACCTTAACTAATATTTTAGAATCCAGAATTTGCAATAAAAATTTACATCCTTAAAAAATTAATTTGAGAATAATAAGATAATTTTAATGTTTTGTTTAAACAATAAATTAATAATTAAATTTTAATTTATAATTCAACAGATAAATTTCAAAAAAATATAGTACTGATTTAGAGATATCTCAATCTTAGTGTGCATTACAAAAATATGCAAACCTGGTTATCGTGACAGTGTCCAGTAAATAAGGCAGATATGACAGCTTAAAATATTCTCTTGTTATAGTTTTTATAAGATGGTTAATTCAACGTTAAAAAAAGTTTCAAATGATCCTATTAAGGTTTGTTAAAAATAAGAAACATGAAGAATATGTTAAGAGACAATTCCGGGGAAACAGTGTTACGCTCTAATAAATATCAAAAGTATAAAAATTGTATTATCCTATTGGTGTTCTGAGAATTTATATATCTTTTTTAATCCCTTCTGAGACTGAACATAATTCTGCTTAACCTAAGATGTCATCTAAATAAAGAATATTTTTTGCCAAGAAGATATGCTTGAATTTGCTCTACTTATTTACAGAAATTTTATGTTATACCCTTACTAATATTTTCGAATGAAGAATTTGCAATAAAAAATTGCATAATTAAAAAGATACTTTGAGAATAAAAGGATAATTTTGATATTTTTTTGAAACTTGAAATTAATAATTAAATTTTAGTTTATAATTCAATGAATTGAAGCAGATAATTTTAGAATATTATATAATACTGATCTGGATATATCTCAAACTTAGTTTTCATTAAAAAATATTCAATCCTGGTTATCGTGACAGTGACCAGTAAATAAGGCAGATATGAGAGCTTAAAATATTCTCGTTTTATTCTTTTTACAAGATGGTTAATTCAACGCTGGAAAGAGTTTCAAATGATCATATTAATGTTTGTTAAAAATAAGAAACATGAAAAATATGTTATGAGACAAATTCGGGGAAACAGAGTTAGGCTCTAAATATCAAAAGTAAAAAAATGTATTACCCTATTCGTTAACTGGGAATTTATATATCTTTTTTAATCCTTCCTGGGACTGAACAAAATTCAGCTTAATCTAAGATGTGATCTAAATAAAGAATATTTTTTGCCCAGATGATATGCTTAAATTTGCTCTACTTATTTACAGAAATTTTATGTTATACCCTAACTTATGTTTTAGAATAAAGAATTTGCAATAAAACATTGCATCATTAAAAAGATACTTTGAGAATAGTAAATAAATTGTATATTCCAATTGGTTTTCTGGGTATTTATATACCTTTATTCATCATTTCTGGAACTGAAATAAAATTCAGCTTAATCTGATATGTGATCTAAATAAGGAATGTTTTTTGTCCAGAAGATATGCTTAAATTTGCTCTACTTATTGTAGATAATTCATTTTATACTCTAATTAATATTTTAGAATGAAGAATTTGCAAAAATATATTATATAATTAAAAAGATAATGAAGAATTTGCAATAAAAAATTGCATAATTAAAAAGATAATTTGAGAATTATAAGATAATTTTGATTTTTTCTGAAACTAAAAATTAATAATTAAATTCTTATTTTTAATTCAATAGATAATTTTCTAAAATATATATTACTGATTTAGAGATATCTCAAACTTAGTGTGCATTACAAAAATATGTGAACCTGGTTATTTTGACAGTGACCAGTAAATAAGGCAGATAAGAGGGCTTAAAATATTCTTTTGTTATAATTTTTACAAGATGTTTAATGTAACGCTAAAAAACGAATTTAAATGATTATATTAATCTTTGTTAAAAATAAGAGACATAAAAATATTTTTACGAGACATTTTCGTCGAAACGTTGTTTAGTTCTAAATTTTAAAAATATAAAAAATATACATTCTACTTGGTTTTTAGACTAATAAAAAAAATTATATACTGATATAAATAAATTTTTAATCCCCAATAAAATTACATAAGATTATATTTATTATAAATATTATATTTAAAACTATATAAAAGTTCTATAAGCCTATACTAAATTATGTCACGAATCATGGTGTAAAACTTCACATTACCTATATCTCTATACGGGGTTTGGCACGCGAACCACGCAGGGGACGGTGGCTTACTTTTTCATCCAATAATTGTTGTAGATAACATTCGAAAATAATATAGTACTTATCTAGATATATGTAGAACTTATTGAGCATTAGAAGAATATGCGAACCTGGTTATCGTGACAATGAGGAGAAAATAAGTCAGTTATGCTGGATATTAAAATATTTTTTATTAGTCGATAAATGACTTCTTTTCCTGATTATCATCATAAAAAAATGTAATTTACGTCTTGTAATTTACAGCTCTGTAGTTGATTTCTTTAATGATATATCTAATGTTATTTTATATTTAATGAAAAGAAAAAATATTTAAGAATTATTTTGCCACATTTTCGGATAAAGGTATTTTGCTTTAATATTACGCAATATTATATAAAAGTCTTTATTTTACGCAATATTTTATAAAAGTCTATTTCACTATCAAAAAAATTTAATTCAATCTAAAAATTTCTTTAAATTAACAATGCAACTTTTAAAAAATCTAATGATGGACTGCGAGATAATAATAAACCTGAATTTAAAATATTTTTCCAATACGCATTTAGTATTCATATTAATTTATATAATAACTGTTAAAATTATAAGGTTTGAAAATAAAAAACTCTAATTAATGATGTAATTTATTGAAATTTTACACTTCTTTAACTTCAATTCAATATTAGCTTCTACTTGTAAAACATTATCTTAACAATTTGCTTTTAAAATAGGATAATCATACATAATTTTTATGCATTATTTTTTTTTAGTAATCTACATAAATATCACTTGGATTTTAAAAACTATACCTTTGAAAAATAAATAGAAAGCTTATTTTATATACCACGTATGTATCCTTTGTTAAACTTTTTTTTTGAAAGCTGAGAATATGCGACTAAATTTTTTAGCAGAATAAATTTAAGGTCTAAATTTTTTTTTTTTATACTTCTCATATCTCAAATTTTATTATAATTGGCTGAATAAGTAAATGAAAATAATTATTTAGAAAATAAGCTGTTAATAATATTTTAATGTCCAGAATGTCATATATATTGACATAGAAAAGGACCTAAAAATTATGTAAACGTTTGTGGACATTAATAGAAACTCACTTGTATTATTTCAGGGAATACCAGAAACCTATTCCTAATATTTAAGGGAAGTCCCAGATTCATTGCGAATAGTTTTATGGGAAGTACCAGAATCATTGCAAACAGTTTTATGGGAAGTACCAGAATCATTGCGAACAGTTTTATGGGAAGTCCCAGAATCATTGCAAATAGTTTTATGGGAAGTACCAGAATCATTGCGAACAGTTTTATGGGAAGTCCCAGAATCATTGCGAATAGTTTTATGGGAAGTCCCAGAATCATTGCGAATAGTTTTCTGGTAAGTCCCAGAAAATGGCGTTATAGATATACTTTTTCTGGGAAGTACCAGAAACTGGCGCAATTCCCAGAACCAAACATTATAAATATAAAAATTCCCAGAACATGGCATTGTAGATACATATATATATCTAAAATTTCAAGTCGTTTAAAATTGAAGCGTTTATACATATATATAAATGTATTAGTTTATGCACATAATATTTGCGTTTATATCGTAAAGTACTATCTGCTAAAGTAAATTATTCACATGTTGCATCGTCTTATACTGGATAGAGTGAGACTGATATGCGCTTCAAGTCATTTATAATATAAATTTCAAGTTTCAATAGTCGTCTATCTTATTTTTGTTAAGATTTTTAAATCAGATAATTAATATAAATAATAATAATTATTATTATTAATAATTTTAATATTATATGAAAAATAACTGTTTTTTATGAAAAACATGTTAATAATTGCACTTGTAATTTATACTATAAAAAATCATTATTTTTAATAACTTTTTGGATTTTGATATTGTGATAGTTATGCTTATTAGATATATATCCTTTTTTTTTAATATTCACTTCCGTTAGATAAAAAAACGTTATATTTATATGATAACTTATTTTAATGAGATAATTTTGCTTGAACTCTGTTGATGAGAATCACTTCCATTAGTAACATTTTCATCTTACCTTCTTTACGAAAAATTTTTCTACATTTTTTATCCTGACACATTTTATGTACTTTATTTTTAAATTTAAAAGTTACTTTTTTTTTACTTAAAAAAATATTTCTGAGTTTTAGTTGACAAAAATAAGGAAAACAGGTTATAAAGTAGCTTTAACTGTGTACTATAGGTGATAAGATTATAAATAAGGCATTTGTAGGAATTAATTACTAAAACTTTATTTGGAACACAAGCATCCGTAGAAAAAAGTTCGACCTAATTTTAAGACTAAGTTCTGGTTTTAATAGGAGAATTGAAAGTACCGAAAAAAAGGGTTTTGAAATTTTGACCAGGGACTCTATTAAGTTAAAGAATAAAGCTTAAAAATTTCCAAAACTTTTGGTGAAATCTTAGAGGTTTCCGGTATACCAAAAAGAAAATAAAGAATTGTGGGTATAAGGTAGTTCAAGCGTCTAGACCACCGAACTAGACAACCAATTTTTCGCAAGTGATGTGTAAAGTCGTAAATTAAAGTTTACTTTTTTCAACTTAGTTACAAGAATTTTAACCAAAATCTCGCTAACAATTTTTACAAATATAACAAGTTTTTTTAAAAACCACAGTTTAACCATCAAAATAACCCTCCCCCCTCCCCCCTCCAAGCTTCCAAAATAGTAAAGTTACAAAGTTTCAAAAACTTTAAAAGTACTATTTCTTAGCTAAAAAGGGACTTAAGGTAAAATTTTAAGCATCTGATTAAATGTTTAGCATTTTTTTCGAATTTTGATCATAACACGGAATTAAGAGCATTTTCTACGAGATATTAAAACATACTTAAATATTTTATATTGACAACTTTCTCATTTAATATATATTTTTGAAATGTCGACCATTTATTTATCTGTTATTTTATATAAAAAACCGTTTTTCATATCTGCTGAAAAATCGGAAGCCAGTCGAACCTAACCTGGAATGATTGTGATCCAAATAAAAATTGAAAAAAAAATAATCTTTGAATATTATTATAGTTCTTAATATACTAATTCCCGAAATTACCCGACGAACTTTCGATATATCTAAATAGATATTTTTATTTAGATATATCGAAATAGATATATATATATAAATATAAATATAGATATATATATATAAATAGATATATTTCTATTTAGATATATTTAGATATATCGAAAGTTCGTCGGGTATATTGCCTGTACTACCAAGCTTTTCTGGATAGTCACCGCTTTAATGAATAAACTATTAAAGCGTTGTCTTTCATATAACATACCTCATGATTAGTGAATTAATGCAAAGCTTATTAATTCAAAGCAATAGTTATGAATAGTATACTATATTATATAAAGCATGGTACATCCGTATATTATATACTTTTGATTAAAGCAGCAAATTAGGATATAAGGTTATTAATGTATTACTTCAACTAATAAATTCATTTTCAATAAATTAACTCATGCGAAGGTTAAATTTCTAGAAAGCGTAAAATTTTTTAGAAGAAGTTTGAATAATTCAATTATATGGTATATTAGTAATTAGAAATAATTAACTAAATAATATTGTGGTTAGCGGATTTTAAAATGGAACATGTTTATAGACAGGGGGTACATACTTCAAGCATGTAATTTGAAGAGGGGGGGGGGCAACTTAGAATAATTTCGATAAAGGAGTATAGAATAATTCAATAATAAGAATATTAGGACAAAATGTTCCATGTGTGGGATTGGTAGCTTTTATTATTATTATTATTATTTTAATTCATTTACTTATGCTTTTATTCTAATATGGTTTTTTTTCTAAGTTTTTTCGTAAGTAACGGGAGAAAGGCCGAGAGGGCCCGAACGACTTTGGGCGGCTTTTGTTTTAGGAAAGTAGCAGCAGTCTCTTTCTTCTAATTTCAGGGGAGAGGAGATTAACGCGTCAGTCTGCCTTGAGATGAAAGAAGTTAATGATGCATAATATGTATAATGAATTGATTTGTAATGTAGTTTTTGTGTGTTTTATCGATGAATTTTGAAGTATTATATTTTATATTGATTATGATATTTTATATTGACTATGGTGCTGTTTTTTAATAAATGTTTATATAATAATTTTTTAATAATTAAACAAAAGTGTTATTATTTGTGTTTGACCCCCCCCCCAATGTCCTACACATGTTCGTTTGTTGCAAGTTCACAAACTGGTTATAAGTTTGTTTTTCTTGTTCAAGCGATTGTAAATGTCTTAAAACGTAAAAAATTAAAAAATTAAAAAGGATTTACACCAACCATAAGCGGATTTTTTTTGCAGTGTAGGTATTTAGTAGCAAGTACTTGATCTTAGGTACGAGTACTTAGTTCTCCCTAAGTATTCTAAGTTTCTATCAGCAATAATCTCTTCAAACACAAATTTTTCCACATGCTTTTGTTAATTAATCAAAAATGAAAGATTTTTTCCAAAAAGGAACTTTAGTAGACTGGGTAAAAATTGATTCATTTGAGATCATAATATTTTTTTAATGTCTAAATGTAACTAGTCTATAGATATTATATTTTGAACTTCGGGTACATTTAAAAGTTAAAAATAACATACTTTAAAGACCGCCTTGAAAAAATTTCTTTGAAGGTACAAAATCTTGAAGGGTTCACTAAAAAAGTGATGAGTCACTATAAAAATATTAGGGGACATTTTTTAGATACATATAGGCGTTGGAAATAAATAAAACCTCGAAGTTTTGAAGGGGAGCTTATTTGCATGTGACTTTAATAGTCAGTTTTTGCATGAAATATTTTTAAAATTAATTGCTTGCAATAATTAATTTTAGCTATGAAAAAAGATTCTTTAGTCAAAAAACTGTAAGCATCGATTTGATACTCGAAATTAATAACGTATAAAAATGGGTTAATGCGTATAATTTTATCATATTAACATTAAATTTTAAATTCAATGTCACAAAATCATATATATATACTTAAATACGTTTTAAATTTTTATTTCTAAGTATTGAAAATTTTATTGACTCAAAGAAGCATTAAACCATTCAAGTGATTTTTTTATGGTTTTCTAGAAATAATAAAATTTCATATTCTCGAAGAATAAGTAGATCGAATACAGAAGTCTACTTACTTTTATTATTGTGTGACCAGCAAGTATAATTGAAATCAATAGCTTGAAGAGAAATGTCATGATAATAACTTACAAGTTTTTCTTGTAAGTGTTAATAATTTTTGACTTCTTAACGGAATCACGTTTATGATTTTACGTATTTTAACGGGATAATTAAATTATAAGAAAAGTTGTAAAGAGAAAATATTATACATTTTTTCATTTTTATAGCTTTGATAAAACAATGTTTAAATTTTATTCTATACATAATATTTGATCGTACTTCCTAGAAACTTCAATATAAATTTATAAAAACAAAATTATATTTTATAAAAAAGTTATGATTTATTGAATTTTAAAGATTGAAAATAACTAAAGACATTGACAGCATCAAAATTGTGTATGGTTAGTCCAATTGCCGGAAGTAAAAGTTTATAAATGCAAGTCACGATATATGTAATGCGAATTCATAGAGAAATAAACTTTCTCAAATACGAGACTACAAAATGATAATAATTTTCCAACTTTTTCAGAAGTTTTAATTTGTTAAATTTTTTTTTTCCCTTTCATAAATCAGAAAAAGTAAAAAAGTAAATTGGTAAAATAATTTGTAATAATTGACGAAATCATAAATATATATATCTTATCTGTGTGCTGTGTGCCTGTGCGAATGTGTGTTCATTTTTAATTAAGAATCTACCGAATCAATTTAAATAAAACCACTGGCAAAATAAAGAAAAAAAGTCTTCAGGTAAAATAGATCATAGTTTTGTGACTCAGCTATTGTACTTTTGAAGATATTCAATTTTTACAATTTTCGGAAAAAATAAAAAAAAACTTAAAATTACTTGAAAAATTTTTTCATATCAGGATTTCATGAGAAATTTATCGTAGAACCAACGTAGAACCCAATTTTGTCCTCTAAAACTTAATTTGAACTGCGTATAAGCAAAAAATCGTTGTTTCACGAAGATATAATTATTGTCATTCTCATTTCTCAACCTCTTAAAATCCGATTGTGCCTTAACTTTTACCTGGACATTACTTCCAGCTGTCAAATCTATGTACCATCTAAATTTATAATATCACTCATATTACTATCTAGATTACCAGCATTTATAAGATTATTAAAATCTAGAAAAAAAATTAGGTTTATAAAATATTTCTTGGCCATGTACAGCTTCAAAAAATTGACCTATTTTTTCTATAATCTTAAGAATTATAGGAAGCAAAAAAATTATCAAATGCACAAAAGATTTACAATGCCAAAAATAAATCGAAAACTTTTTTGTTTATATATTTTTCTATTGAATTCTTTCTTTTAAATATTTATCAAGCAAAAAAAAAGAAGAAAATCTGAATACTTTTAAACATAAATATATATATATATATATATAAATATATATATAAATTTTTTAATGCTTTTAACGTTTCTTTTCTATTTTTTGTATCAAAAGATTGTATAAAATCTTTAAAAAAATAAAAAATTAAATTTATATTGTTATCATTCCATACAAGAAAGATTTGACAGAAAGACTTTTTTTCAGTAACGCATGCATCACTTAACTCTTTCTACTAATCTTGAAAAGGATTATATCTACTTTTCTTATATATAATCTTAATGTTCTCTCTTTGCAGAATGATTCAACTACTGATTATCTTTAATCCTTAATATGAAAAAAGGAGCTTTTTGCTTTATGGTTTTTTTTAAATTAAAAAAAAAATTGGACAAAAAATAAAATTTAATTTGTAAAAAACATATAGAAAAGGTTTTTTAGGGCAAAAAAAGGAGGAAAATTTGAAAAGAAATTTTTAACAAGTCTATTATAAAAAATAAAAGGATGCTAGTTATATTACAGTTGTGACATAACTGCCGTTAGTAATGCCATTACACTTATCAGTTTCTATCGATAAAAATCGTTTAATAAGAAAATTCCAATTTCTCGATAATAATATCTTGCAGAAAATTTTCTCTTGTAAAAAAGCTTTAAAAGTTTTGTCAAAATGTACGTTTAACTAGAAAATGGAACAATCTGATCCACATTTATTACGAATACAAAAGAGCAATTTTCTAATCCTAAAGTTCTCAAGTCCAAATTCTTTAGTGTCTTTGATAAAAAAGTACAATAAAGTAGTATTAAGATTTAAATTTAATAAAAGGAGAAGTAAATTTAATAAATGTATATTAGCCTTGACGCTTTTTATAAAATATTATTCTCAGGCATTTACAGTTAAAATTAAATTCTAAAATAATTAATAATTAACAACATCCTTTAAATATTTTGCTCGAAAAAGGTGAATTTATTTTTAATTTATCAATACCTCAAAATTCAATTAAATCCAAAAATAGTTACCTAGATTCTTACTGCATTAAATAAACATTTGATATCAAATACTAACATTTATTTTATCTAGAAATTTTAAAAAAATAGTGAAATTATTTGTTGAAAAATATCTAAAATCTTGTGGATGATAGAAAGGCATTAAAGTGTAATGCAAATTAATTCATAATGTAACTAGAACATTTTTCTCTAATCTGTCTGTAATCTTGGGACTATGTATAAATTTATATTATTAAATAATCATCAATTTGTTTATTTATTGATTTTATATAAAAAGTAGCTATTCATTTTTAAAACGTAAATTTTGTAAACATTTTTATAAATTATATAATTTACATATCTTATCTTATCTTATCTTACTACTATATATATTTGAAAATTTATTTGTGTCTGGGTGTGTGTGTGTGTGTGTGTGTGTGTGTGTGTGTGTTCCATCATCAGGGTCAAACCACTGAACAAAATTACATAAAACCGGTGTCAAAATAAAGATAAAAAGTCCGCGGGTGACATAGGCTATAGATTTTCTGCTCAGCTATCGTAGTTTTTGAGATATTTAATTTTTAGTGTTTTTGAAATTGATAAAATTTTGAAAAATTTTGAAAAAAACTAAAATATCTCGAGACTATCGACAAATTTTATTGTCACAAGTTTGTACTATTCGATTTGGCACCAATTTTTACGTATTCTCCTAAATTTTTATTCAAAACGGAGGTATCTTTAAAATTTTATAAAATATTTTTGAAGCTGGTTAAAAATATTTTTTTCATTTTTTTATTTTTTATGGTATTTTTAACAATTTATTTGTGTGCCTGTGTGTCTATGTGTTTCATCATGAGGATCAAAGAAATGAAAGAAATTACATAATACCGGTGCTAAAATAAAGTTTAAAATAAAAAAATGTTTACTATTTTTGGAAAAAATTAAATTTTTTAAAAATTTTGTTAAAAAGTGAAATATCTGAAAAATATGATAAAATTTTAATGTCGCAATTGGTATTACTTGATTCACTCAATTTTAGAACCATCTATATATACATATCTTGATACTATATATAGTATACTATATACTATATATATTTAAAAATTTATTCGTCTGTCTATCTGTCTGTACCCTAATGACTTAAGTACCGCCGAACCAAAACCTATAATTTTTCATTAATGTTTCACCTACGCAGTACGCTGCTCTGAATAGTTTGAATGTATTTGCATAATTATAAATTTGTAGTGAAACAAAATTTTTTTAAGCAACAGAAAAATATTGAAGTAAATGTGAACAGGAGGGACTGAGCCTCATCTGAAAAATCTGAACGTGTTTGCATAATTATAAATTTGCAGTGAAAAATGATTTTTTGAAGCAACACAAATAGAAGTCAATGCGACACAGGGGGGCGGAGCCCCCCCCCCTCCAACTTTTGCTAGTAATAATATATGCAGGCACGTACCCAGAGGGGGCTAAGGGAGCCCCAAAATGAAAATTTTTTTGAAAAAACAGCAACTTTTTTTACCATAATTTCACAATTTTTAAATTTTTAGAAAATAGAAAATGTCATTGATTCAATAAAAATTCTATTCATTTAATGTCGCCGCCATTGAATGAATAGAATCATCTATTAATTCTATTGGCATATGTTAATGTCGCGCGTCATTGACTCAAAGGGGTCAGTTTTTCATTATATATTTGGATATAAACCATTAATTTTGTTAGGTTCTGGCACCCTCCGAAATTTTTTGTTCCCTCCCGAAAAAATTTTCTGGATACGTGCCTGTCAAAATATATAATCAATTTTTATTTCAATTAAATTTTTAATTACATGTATTGAAAATGACAATGTAAAGGTTTGCAAAACCCATTTAGTTTTTCTGTATATGAAAAATATAATAATTAAATAAATAAATAAATTAATGTATAAGCTTTTCCAGCTAGCAACAAAAATAAATTAAAATTAAAATTTTTTAATTAACTTTTTTTTTATTAGGTACATAAAAAAAAGTCAATTAAAATTCAATTAAAAAAAATTTTCATGTAATTATTATTAGCTAAAAGTTACAGAAGTGAAAAACTATAAAAATAAATAAAGTTATATATACCTATAAAAAAGGGACACAAGTTATGATCAAAGGTAAAGTTCAAAAGTTTCTTTTATTGCCCAAGGGAATATTTCTTAGAATTTTGGTCTCATGCTTTAAAGAAATCTCTTTAGCCCTTGTTAAAGCTTACAAGTAACCAAGTAAAGATGATTTTTATTTTATTTTACTTTCTTACTTGCTTTTTTTTATAAAAGATCAATTTAAACATCTTTCAAGTGAAATATATATATATTTTACAGTACGTGTTTGTTATACACTCATTCCAATGGATTCAAGTTGACAATTTTTTTATTAATATCTAGGTTACATTATTAATTTCAGTTTGAAATTGAATTTATTGACCAAATTGAACAGTCATCCTGATTTTTTTTTTTATACAAACTTAAAAATTTTTATTTTTGTCATTTATATATTTATTTAATCTAAAGTATTGTATAAAAAGAGAGAGAGAGAGAGAAAAAAATTGAAAAAAAGAAAAAAGAAAGATAGTACAAAGATGAGTGGTTTATATATAATTTTTTTTAGTCAGTATAGAAAAATAAAGTTTAGGATACGGTGGCAATATGCCAGACGAAGCAGAACGCATGGCTAGTTCAACATTTCTGCAAGGCATGTGAACGTAAATTGAATTGAGCATCGGTCTGGGAAAAAAAATAAAATAAATATAAAAAATCTGTGAGATGTTTACGGGTCATACAAAAAAATAAAAAGTACAACTTCATAATATTCTATATTATCGATCAATAGTTCCAATTTTCTCAAGCTATATATAAACTTCTTTATTTAATACATGCGAAACTTTTTCTTATTTTACGCAAATATTATTACATTTAATAAATTGAAAAAAAATTTTTTCTTAAGAAAATAAGAAAATTTCTTAGCATGATATTAAAAAACAAATAATCATAAATCAATATGTGAAAACTTTTATTTTATTGTTGTAAGAATATAAAGTACTATAAAAAGTTTCTTTTTCAGTGTAATTGATAATTTGGATTTTCTCTTTCTGCTTTTTTTTTTATACTCTTGAAATCAGGGAGTTTTAGTTTCAATTCGGAATACCATAAATTTTCCTAATCTTTGAGACCACACTAACTATTTTCACAGTTACACAATTCGTATATTTTTAGGATAACAAAAAAAAAAATAGAAGAAACTTAAATGTATACAAATAAATTTATATGGATAAATTTATAAATTTATATCTTTCACATTAATTCAGAAAAAATTAGCTCAAAATACTTTTTCTATCGATACTTGGAGTCTCAATTTTAATTTTTGCGGAACTGAATAAAAATATTATCAAAATAAATATCTAAACTAAAATTACAGAAATTTTAACATTCATAAAAATTTTTGTTTTATTTTTAAGTGAGAATCTATTTTAATATTCTAAAGATAAAAAGATATTAGAATCAAAAACGAGGATGCAGGGTGGATGGTCTGATATACTTTGAGAATTTGCTTGTAAACGATTGAAGATAAATATTTAAATTTATTTTTTTTAAATTGATTCAAAAAGTTTCATATACACATTAGATAGATTTCTATAGGTCTCATTTATTTACGAGTTCAAGTGTCTACGTGATTTTAACATATATATATGTTAAAAATATAAAGTACTATATGTTACCGTTAAAGTCCGCTCTCCCGATAAAGTCTTTAACTGATTAAAGTTAACTTGTCAACGAAAACGATTAAAATGAGTAAAAATATAACTTTAACGGCTTTATATAAGATAAAGTTAACTTTAACTAATCCTTGTCAGTTAATGTTCATGAAAGCGGTTTTGTGCTCAAGTTAGTTTTATATATCATATATGACTTTCGCTATAAGACACCCCAAGGGCTTGGGTTAGGCTACTCTTTTAATAGGGCATTTCTTGGCACCAGTAACTAATCCTAGTTATAAGGCACCCCTAGGGTTAGGTTAGACTTTTTTTTTTAAGCATTATCAAAAAAAGCATACCCTAAATTTAGGGCAAGGGGGCTGAACATCCGATATCGCGACAAAGCCTTTTTTTAAACAGCCTAAGCTAATCCTAGGGGTGCCTTTTAACTTGGATTGGTTACTGGTTCCAAGAAATGCCTTTTTAAAAGAGTAGCTTAAGTAGTAACTTAAGCTATTGATGTGACCTATACGAAACCGCTTTCATGAACTTTAACTAACAAGGATTGGTTATTTAGGATTGGCTAAAGTTAACTTTAACTTACACATTTTTACTAGTCTTCGTGGTCTTGAAACAAAACGCTTCGCTGAAGTTAACTTTAGCCAGTTAAAGTTAATTTTATTGGTTGGTGGTACATTAACGGTAACATATATTAAGAAGACAAGCTTAATTAAAAAATTTACATTTTAAATACATTTATTCATTAATTTAAGTGATTTAATGTATACGAGTTTATAAAATAATAAAACATTGATTTTATTTTTTTGTTATTTTCATAAAAAAACATAATTAAATTCTTTTTCAACGTATAAAAATGGACGTCTATACCTATTGATCAATTCATTAAAAAGGAAAAGACAGTTATAATCGAAAATATCGGCTTTTTTTTATCAATTGAAACTTTATAGAATCTTGACAATGAAATTATATGCTGTCTGTACTAAAAAAAAATGATAAAAAAGTTTCTTTGTTGATGCAAACTGTTTTGTTTTTTGCATAAAAACGTTTAATTTCTAAAAAAATTTCTCGCTAGTGAAATGTACTTTTAATGTTATAAGTAATATGTGAAAATATTATTTGGTATCAAATATAATTAATGTAATAAATTTTCTCTCTCTCTCTTAAATTCATAAAGTTGAGCGAACTATTATTAATAGGTCATTAATTTGTTTTTCAATATCTGTCTTCTTACAAAAATAGTTTGTAAATATTAATATCCATGGAGTTTTTTATTCCTTTATCTGTAATATCATTGCTTGTGAGCAAGTATAAAAAAATAATAATGAATATATGTTATACATCCGATGAGTTACTCACATTATTGTTGCTTACAATTTTCTTTAAAAGCCATGAACTTGGAATTCAAAATTTATACGTATCAAATCAAATAAACAAACTAGCCTTTAAACGATAAATTTTTACGTTCTTTGAATTGTATTGCTTCCCTGAATTAATAGTATTTTATTGAAATTTTCGATTTTTACATTTCTCATGTTTTCATTTTCGAAATACATAAATTAAAGAGTTTTATATGAGCTCAAATTCGTGATTTGCATGTATTTTTCCGTAAAGACACCTAAAAATACCTAAAAGGAAAAAAATCCATATATTTTTTGCTAGAGTTTTTAAACTCTAGATTAATTACTTCTTTTTTCGAAAAGCCAAAGATTGTCAATGTAAGTTTTTTTTGTTGAAAAGTCTATTAGCGCATTTTGAATTTTTTTTTGAGCTGTCTTTGGTATTTCAAAAAAATTAATTATAAAGTAAGCTATTGTTACTATTTATATTATTTATTTTTCATTTTTAAATTAAAAATTTATAAAAATAGTTATAAATTATATAAATTTATTTTCAAAAAACTTTTTTTAAATTTAGAAGTTAAATTGAAATGAATATTTATTTACAGCAACAAATAACCTCCTCTTGTCAATTAAGACTAATTTTATTTTTAATATTTATTTATAGCAACGATATTTTTTAAAATAAAAATTTCAAAGTTGTTGCTAAGAGATTTTAATTAAACAATATAAATATAAAAATATTTTAGTTACAATCGGCTATACGAGTTTACCGGTCGTTAGAAGTAAAAAATTGAATTTAAACCGTAGTAAATAAAAAAAAATTGTTTAAAATATTTAAAAACATTATTTGCTTTAGCTAATTAAAAAAAAATGAAAAAATTGGTTCATAAAGTTTACTTTATTACTCGCATTATTACTATTTTTATTAAAAGACGCGAAGTTTAATTTTCTAAAAGAAGAAATTATCAGTTAAAAATTAATTATTACGCTATTGGTGTTTAAGTAATGTAAAAATTTTTAAAAGTAAAAGAAGAAAATTTATCTTTTTCAAATATAAACCAAAAATCTCCGCGCATATAATTTTTCAAGCTGAAAATAAAAATTGAAAATGCGCCAATACAATCTTCCTGAAAAAAATTTTAAAACTCTAGAAAAACAATGTACGATTTTCCCGGTTGGACGCAAATTTTTGGAGTAAATATTCAAATAATTCTTAGAGAAACTTAAGATATTCCCAAAAGCAAAAATATTTTTATTTGACATCGAAAATTGCCAGGGCTCCAAAACGATGGAAAAAAATCAAATCAGCATGTATTTGTCATTAGAACTTCCTGGGAGTGCCTTTAGTAAACCAAGGGGCGAGCTTTATAATTTAATGAAAAATTTAATATTTTAGGCTAGAAATCTCACCTACTATGTAATTTAGGTCTTTATTTTTATTTCAGAAGTCTTTTTTACCTATAACCCCTAAAAAATAAAATTTGAATCCCTTTTGGGAAAAATCATAATTAGTACGTATTTTAGGTCGCTATTTTCATTTTTATAGCATATTTTGATCTAAAATTCCTAGAAATAGGCATATCAACCCCTAAATAAGGGTGAGCTTTTAACAAATTGAAAAAATAAACCAAAATACCTATCTTTGAGATTTTTAGTCGAAAATTTGAAATTTTGAGAATTTATCCCGGTGTTGATATCTTATATTACAGGGGTTGTAGATAAGATTGGAGTCCGGAAATAAAAAAGGCGACCCAATTTACATACTAAGAGAGATATTTTGCCCTAAATATTGAATCTTTCATTTAGTTGTAAAATTCATCTCCTTGCCTACTAAGGACACTCCCAAGGAAGGTTTTACTGACCAATGCATGCGGATTTGATTATTTTCCATCTCTTAGGAGCCCTAGTAATTAGTATAATTGCAAAATAAAAACTTTTTTCCATTCGGAAACGCGTAAATTTTCTTTAAATTCAATTCACCCCACTTTAAGGGTTGATGTTTCATTTCGTAGGGGTTGTAGGTGAAAAGGGAATCCGGAAATGAAAATAGCGATCCCTATTATCTACTAGGTGAGTTTTATAGTCTAAAATATACAGTTTTTATTACCGAGAAATTCAAGAATCCAACAAAGGTCGGTTAGGCATTAATCGATTTTAGTGCCTATACAACAAATCCTTTTTTCCAGATCTATTTTTTAGCATTGCTGCTGCCTAGATTATTATTTTGCTCCTTGCATCTTTTTTTAAAGACCCATAATTAGCTAAAAATTATTAAGGTTGTATATTAAATTAATTGAAATTGATAAGATGATTAAATGATGATAATTTGTTGTTATCAATGAATATATAATTAATTTCAAAAGTAAAGATTAATAAACTTCCTATTAAAAGCATGTTTATCAAACAACAAGAATCTTTTTAGTGCATTAATAATAAAATTCTTTTTAAATAATAAATTGTACACTTAAAAGTTGTAAAATGAATTTTTTATTCATACTTCAATTTTAAGTTAAATATTTAATACAGCTATTTTTATTATTATATGGATTCCTCAAAAAAGTATAATATCGATTTATTTTATATCCATTTACATTAATATTCAAGTGGACAATATCCACATAAAAAAAAAGAAAATGTAATAATAAATTTTTAAATATATTTCTTTTATTAGGTATTACATTTGTATTCTAAAACATTAATTTTATTCTTTTTATATATGTCTATATATATATATATATTAGTCTGGAAATTATTTTAAAAATAGCCTGAATTATTTTTATTCACTAATAAAATAAGGTGCTATTTTTAAAATAAAAATTTTCAATACTTTCAAGCTTCGATTTTATGTGAATTTAGCGGTAGATAACTATTGTAATGAAATCTAATGGAAAAAATTATTGGCTAGGAATATGTTGAATATGAAATGGCTTATTGAACTGAAATCTTACCAAAAACATTAAATATAACGTCAAAACCTTTTCGCGAAAAATCTTTCAAGCTGCTATAACCACAATTTTTTATTGCAAAAATTTTGTTAGCATGACAGTTAATAAACCAAATGCTCTTTTTTTCTTCAAAGGGGCTCCTCGCTCAGGGCACAGTCAAGGGGCACAAAGTATGAACTTACTATGAGCACACTATAATTAATATGCAAGAGAAACCTTCACTATAAATTGAAAGTTTTCGAAAAAAAACAAGTGCTCTGTTATAAATTCAAGTACTCAAGAAAAAAAAAACTTTAGGGATTGCATTTTAACGGCTTGTTCAAAATTTTCCATTTAGCTACTAAATTGTCTTATTGAAATGGTATCGTGCAAATAAATAGTGTTTTTTATTGTAATTATGCAAACTGTGACACTAAGCCTTTTCAATTCAAATTTAGGATACAATTATTCTCGCAAGTAAAATGACTCCTAAAGATTATATAAGGACTCGATGACAATCAGAACTTAGTACGATAAAATACATTCAAGTTACAGATAACGGAGTTCCAGCTGTGTCAAACTGATTTTTTGTTGTTGTAAACGATTGCCAGAATCTTGAAACGTAATAGTATATTAAGATCCCGTGTTCAGAAAAGTAAAGAATGGTCCAAACCGCACGTAAATTACCATCCAAGGCAAAGCCGAGGTTGGTAAACTGCGATTTGGGCCATTCTTTATTTATGGACAAGGGTCGTATACGATTTTTCTTGTTAGTGTCCAGAAAGTGCGTGTTTTCTAGCCGCTGCGCTATTCGAAAAAACGCATTTTCTCGACACTGAGCAAGGATGCCCCAAATCGCACGTAAATTACCGTCCGAGGCGAAGCCGAGTAATTTACGTGCGATTTGGGCCATTCTTTACTTTTGTGGCCATGGGTAAAAATATACTATTTCTTCGTCAGTGGCGAGAAAACGCGTCTTTTTCGGTCGCGCAGTGGCCGGGAAATACGTGCTTTCTGGCCGCTGACAAGAAAAAAAAATACCGTTAGAAATAGAAAAAACCGCGCTGTAAAGTTTTTTATGTTTATATGTATGGATCGCATGTTAATTAATGTAAAAATGCTTTGATAGAAAACATATGTACTTCCGTTTATAATAAGATCATGTTGAGACTAGTTAATCTATAATGTATCGTGGCAGAAGAATTGTCACCAAATTATGTGTATTGACTTTAGTCTTGTCGAAGTTTTCATACACTACGTTTGTAACTTGCTCAACTGTATTAATTATGTAGTTTATATATATTCATTTTATAATAAATAATATTTTACCTTATATAAAATGTTTTATATTAAATAACAATACCAATAAATATCAATTAACGCCTAATCATGACATTCATACCATTCAATATTTTGGGCTAAAAATGCCACTTAGAATGTATTTAGGCCTCTCTTTTCATTATGAAGTCCATTTTGACGTACAACCCCTAGAAAATATGCTGTCATCCCCTAAACATGGGGTAAGTTTTGTACATAAATTGATATTTTGCACAAAAAAAGATCTCATAACATTAAAAACTCTAAATGGGAGTATCAAAAACACAAAAAAATAAACTTATAACAGTTTAACATATTTAACCCTTTCAATTGAGTAAGGGGTGGATTTTTAGAACAATATTAAAAAACGAATATTTTGGGCTAAAATTGTCATCTAGTAGTTATTTTTGACCGCTACTTTCATTTCTGAAATCCGTTTTTACGTACAACCCCTAGATAATAAGATATCATCCCTTAAATTGGATAAATTTTTTATTATGTTAAATATTGGTTGTAAATGAAACCTGATTTTTAATTAATTGGCAATAATCTTAAAAATTTTTTAAATAGCTACCAGGCTAATAAATAATACATAATGTATATCTATACTATTATATACCTAAAATAGTTTCATATCGCATCGACACGAACTAGGATCAAGATAAAGTACCTCGTTCCAAAGGGTAAAAAAAACAAAAAATATAATAACAAACAGTAAAGTATAATGGTTCTATATATAATGTGTGTGAACGAGCAAAAAAAAATAGTAATAATAAAATGACCATAACAACAATTCATCGAGGTACGAAATTGAAAAATACGCCTGACCAAAAACTATTTCAATTTCACAGCAAAAATAATAATCATAATAATAAATAATAAAAAGAAATTAGCTTTATTTATTTATATAAATAGAAATCTCAATTTTTTTATTTCTACAAAATAAATTATGGATTAAAGAAAAACCAATATTTGTGTGTGTGTGTGTGTGTGTGTGTGTGTGTGCCTGTGTGTTTATAAGAAAATTCAAAAAAATCTTGATAATATTAAGCTTTTTTCTTATCATCGCTTATGTGTCAAATGCACGATAACTTTACCAAATAGTATCTAATATACCCTATTATGCCTGTTACACACACAAAGGTACGTATATATAGTATACCCATGATATCTTTCGTAAAAGTTACTATAGTCCATTAGATTAGGTGAATGCGATAATTTCCGCGGTATGTGTGTACCAGACGTCAATGGCCCGAGAAAGAAAGAAAGAAAGAGATAGAACAAAATACAAAAAAAAAAAACAAGTCACGCGTTGCAGGTGCAGTGCTATATAGTATAAAATATAATGGTAGATACAGCAGCAACAACAGCAGCCCAGGGGCCACCAGCCACGACGAAGAGAACGTTGAGACGAACGAACGCGAGCAGAGCGAGAAAGCTTTATATATCTACAACCATATAATATACGTATTTTTCGCGAAAAGGGGTCCATGCCCCCGGCGCTCCGGCTACGGCCTTCGGAAGCGCAATTTACGAACACATACACAAGCTCGCTTTTCTTCTTGATTGCGCGCGCAATGCTTAAAACCCCACTCGAAGTGCACCTGCCACGCGACCCTCCTCCCACTCTACAGAGGTTAGGTGCGTGCCTTTGTAACGGGTGGGGGTCGGGACGCGTGGTGGCTAAGATGCAAAAGGGGGCAGGGAGAGCTTGATCGAGAGCTGGACCTCAACTGGTGGGGGGCCGTGAGGGAGAGCAAATAACGCTAAAGGTAGTTCCGTATGAGCAGCCGGTGGGTAAAGGCTGTCGTTGAACAAAACGAGATCAAATTTTTTATTCTCCGTTTTCTTGTTATTTTTTTTAGTTTTTATTATTATTTTTATTTTTTACATGTAACATTTATCAATTAAGTGTAAAAGTTTTGCAAAAGAAGAAAGTATGCTTTAATTTTGTCTGGCGAATACAGACTCGTTCTACTGAATATTATATATGAGAATTAATAAAAAATTTATATTCGATGCAGCAAGAAGTAAATTTTGAATCATCAATAAAAAATATTTCATGGGTTAATTCAATGGAAATTTATTTGGATAAATGTTCCTGACCCATATTTTATCAAAAGTGTGTTCCATATTGAATAATTAATTTGTTTAAAAAGTGTGTACTTATCGTATGAAAAAAATTTTTTTTTCATTACGTACAAAAATGTTTGAAAAGTGACAAAAATAATTATCAAAAGTGTTGTATTTTATAAAATTTTGTTTTTTAATTTTTTTTTTTCTTTTATTTTTAATTTTTAATATTTTGCATATAATATAAATTGTGCACTTATGTATGATAAAAAAAAGTGTTTTTTATGAAGAGAAAAAAAAAATTGTGTTGAAAGTCGATAAATAATGAATAAATAACGTTTATTATTATAAAGTTTTTTTTTTTTGCTTTACATTTTACTTTTTAATTTTCTCTCAAGTGTAAAAAGTGTGTTTGTAATTATAAAAGTGTTAATTTATGATTTATGAATAGAACAAGTGCATATTAATACTTTAATGATTAATTAATTAAAGAAAAAAAAAGGGATATCAATGTTTTTGATAATAATTAAAAAAATATGATGATTGGTGGTGAAAATAAAAATAATACAATTTTTAATGATAAACTTGCTGCAGTGAAATTATTTGCAGCATTTATTATGATGAAGTGTTGGATTTTTCAAATCCTTTTTATGATAATTGATAGGTTTTTAATTTACAAGGATTTTATTCGAAGGTAATTAACAAAATTTTTTTTAACTTTCACATTTTTTTATCTTTTAAAATGTGAAGATTACATGCGGTTTTATGTGTTACAAAAAAATTTTTTGGAGTAACCGTTATTTTATACTGCTAATTTGAAGTTGATAGTTATCTTAAATTGAGTCTAGCTGTTAATTGAGAATTAACGTACGTTTAAGCTGTTTCTCACGTACACGCTCGGATTCGAAAATTTCTAAGTAAACCTAAAATATTTATAGTTTAAAATACGCTAAAAGTTATTTTCAAAATAAACCACAGAGTTAATTAAGCGATTACTGCCAAAAATATAAAGTTCAACGAATAAAATTTCGCCGGTACTGAGAAAAATTTGACCTAAAAAGATGTGTCCTTGATTTTTTGATAATTAGTTTTTTACTTTAAAATTTTGTCTCAGTAATTACACTGATTAAAAAATACTTGTTGAACTTGCTTTAAAAAAATTTTTTAATACAAGACGCTGGTTTGCACGCACAACTGCTTATTAAAATTGAGATTTTAAAAAAAATTCATATTTTATGCAATTTAAATATTTTTGTTTTATCAACTCAAATAATATTGAAGTCACTGATGAAAAATCAATAAATTTAACAAGCTTTATCAATCCTTCTAAAAAAATTTTCAGTAAAAATTTGGATTTATATTTTATACCTGAATAAATTGATGAATTGAAAAATAAGAAGAAAAAAATAAAATAAAATCTAGTCTCTTGGGTTAAAAAATTTTGTTATTTATTAGTAAACGACAAAAGGAAAGAAAAAATGTATAAATTTTTTTGTTATTTATTCATAGGTTACTATAACGCATGAAGGGTTTTTTTCTTCTATTCTTTATTATATCGATTTCTCACATAAATAAATAAAAAACACGCTAGAAAGATACATGAATTAAAAAAAAAATATGAAAATTGTTTCTTAGAAAGTTTCATAAAAAAGACAGGTATTATATTCAAAGAAACTATAACAGCGTTTGATTTTTTTATCGATTTTTTCTTCTTATTAAAAGATGATTGATTTTATATATTTTTTTTTCTCCATATTACTTGTGTCAATAGATCCAATTATAACTGATCATTAGAAATTTCTAACGGTTTGAAAAAAACTGCTCTATGATCTCGTTTGCTGTTACTATTAATTAAAAATAACAGTTGTAATATTTTTGTTAATTTATTAGTTAATTATTTCAAGAGTTTAAATGTAAAAAAAGGCTTTGAGAATTTCTATTGTTCTTGTATTAGAATATATAAACCGTCGGTGAACAGTTAGTGAAAAAGAAAAAATTCTTTTTTTTTGCAATTGAAACTTCAAAGAACATTAAAATAATGATAAAAGAGCATTTTTAACCAGATCTGACTGCGTATATCGTATTTTTCTTTCGATGCTATAGAAAATATTTTTATCTCTAAAAAATTCATCTACCTGAGGGTAAGCAATGGAATTTTTAGTCAATTAAACATTTTTTTGACTTTCTAAAAGTAAATACAGATAAATAAATAAAAACGAGTTTTAAAAAAAAAAATCAACAAATGAAAATAATTTTAAAGTACAAATAAATTGTAGCTGTTGGAAAAAATAAAATAAGATAAAAAAAAAGAGTGAAAATGTAGATATACGATAATGTAGGATAGAAAGATCCGAATTTATATACCTGCGTAGTTTGCGAAAATTTTCTCTCTTCTTCAAAGCCAAAAAAACGAGAGTTCCCGAACGACAACGATCGATTCGCCAAAAGTAAATAAATTTCATGCTTATTTTTTTCTCTCTCACCTTTTTTATTTTTTTTTTTTATAGAAAAAAATGAATTATATAATTTTTTTTTAATAAATTGAACACGTGCAATGAAAACAATGGAATCAGAGAAATCTTGATACATATTTTTAAATTTTTTACTAATGAGATTTTTTGAAAAAATTTTTTTATTCAATAATTGGTGTTCTGTGGTTTTTTGTAAGGAAGAATAATAAATAAAATTATTTAAATTGATAACGAACCACGTTGCAATAATTTTTTTGTTGCAATATTCTGTTGAAAATATGTTCACCTTTTATTTTTTATATTAAAATGTAAAAGTTTATTAAAATGTTAATTATTTTTTTTTTTGCATTTTAAATAAAAAAACTTTTTTCATCTCTCATAGACTTTTTTTAACAAAAAAAAATGTCATATTCATTATTAAACTAAAAAAACTTAATTTAAACAATATTTCTTTTTTCCTTTGAATATTATTTAAAAAAATTTTTTTCAATTTTACATTGTTAAATTGCTGTTTAAAATTTAATTTCAAAGTGGAAAATAATAATGGGAAAAATTAGTTAGAATTCATTTGGTGTCATTTTTTGTTAAGGTGAAAATTTAAATTACCTTATTTTGCATTTTTTTTAACGAAGCTTTGGGAATTCATTAATTGTAGCTTATTTTTGGGATATTCGAGTATTTAACTCCTCGGAACTACTATTTAAAAATTATTTCACGCGTTATAAAATTAGCGATTGTCATAAGTAATTTTTCAGTTTAAGAAAGAATGAACGTTTATAATGAAAAAAAAAAATATTATTTTTATGGATAAAATGGGTGTTTTAAGATGAAATTTAACTTCCGACGGTTACAACTGTATTTTATGTTATCTTTTGGGTGGAAAAATCATCAAGGAAAATCGATAGGATTTTATTTTTCCTTTGAAATTTCAATTACTAATTTTCCCTCTAAAAATTAATTTCTTGTTAAAAGTTATATTAGACTTATATAGTGTAAGCTTATAAGTTCATGAAACTTTTACATTTACTTTTACATACGAACATAAAATTCGTTTTTACCAAAAACGGCCCCAATAGGATTTTTTAAGATACGTTTTAGAGAGATTTCATGATTTTTACTTGGTTTTTTTTAATTCTAAAATGTTTTTCAAAAAGGCTTCAGTTGCCCGCAAGCAGATTTAGGTTAGGTTTTATCGATATTTTCTGTGAATCTGTAAGTAATTGGGGTATTTTCGAAAAAAGCTTGGAAAAAAGCGAATAGCGTTTATGTTCAGTAATTCAAAAAAAAAAAAAATAATAACTGATGAAAATCTTGAAACTTCAGAAAACATAATCTACAGTTTTCTAACGTGGAAAAAATTTTGGTAAAAACAGATTTGTAGTCGTATTCAATGATTCAAAAAGCAAAAATACTCATTTGAAGATTTTATGGACCTATTAACAAAATAACGTTTTTACCAGATGCAGGTTCCGGGCTTACACTAATCTTATTTATGTCATTTCTTCCTAATGGGTTTATTTTTATTTTTGGTAGAAAAAGGCAAAACGATTTTTATGTAATTTTAAGGATCTGATTCACGTTTCAAGAACGGCAATCCAACAGTGTATTATAACTAAAATTTTTAAAATCCAAGTAACAAAGATTCTCAAATTGAATTATCAATTGAATTGTATCAAAATTAATCATTGATATCTGTAAACGACGTTAAAATCTTTTTGCTTAATTCATCTTTAATTACTTTAATTGTATTTTCTCAAAGACTTATTAATCTTGTCACTTTTTATTACAAATTTCTTAACGAGCACCAATATGATTTAATATTAACTAAAAAGTAAATATGAATGATTTATAAAACTGTTTATTTTTATAGGAAATAATTTATTTCCATAAATATTAAAAAAAAAAATTAATATATATTTTTTATTTATGCATTCACTAATACCAAACTCTAATTCTCGTATATACTGGTGGAAAGAGAAAGAGAGAGAGAGAGAGAGAGGGCTAGAAATCTGAGCAAATGTAGCTTAGCTATAATCATTTATCATATTACACCTGAAGCTGATTTCTTTTTTTTATATTTTATGAAAAGATAAATTTCTTTAAATAGGAGAAAGTTGTATAGTATTGCACTTTTTTGAAATTGTGGCTTAGATAAGACTTGAGATAAGATCGTAATTGAGATTATAATTAAAAAATTGTCATTTTTAGAAAACGTAAAATAATTTTAATTTACTGTTTTGAAATTTGGAGCAAATAGTTAAGCCACCATATTTCTGTTTTTTGACATACTGAAACCGAATTCGGGATTTATTTTCACCTAAAAGTAGCAGATTAGTTATAATAATTAGGGATACCCGATAATTCTTCTAAGGGCGATAGCATATATTTATTTATCACTTTTTTGCGGTAAGTTATAGTAATTCAATCGCATAATGAAAAAATTTTGCGATACCAAGTATCAAATATCAACTATCGCTCTATCCTCATCGATAAATAAAAATTAATTGAAATCTTGAAGCAGTTAACTTCCGCTACAATTTTTCCATCTTATCCTGCTAGATACCTAACAATGATCAACTTTTTAAACAAAAAAAATCACAATACTTTTATTAAAGCGACAAGAGACTTTAAAAAAATTTTTTTTAAATCAAATAAATAGCAAAGAAAAATAAAATAAAAAATATTTCTTTTTTTCTTTTAGTTTTTTATAACTTTTTGTTTAAAAAATTAACCATTGTTAAGTATCTAGCAGGATAAGATGGGAAAATTGTAGCGGAAATCAGCTGCTTCAAGATTTCAATTAATCTTTTATTTATTGGTGGGGATAGTGCGATAATCAATAGTCGGTACTTTTAAATAACAAAAAAAGCGATAAATATAAACGAGTCTATATTCATATCGACTATCCCAGTGACAAGAATATGACGATCCCTGAAATCATCAGATTAATGGCTTAAACAATATTTAGCATATCATTTAAAATATTATCTTCAGATCATCAGTGATCTCATAAACTCTCAAGAACTATTTAAAAGGCATTTTCCTTAATTTTTAAAATTTTCGATACGTTGTATCAGCTTCAAGATCAGCGTCTTAAACTTTTACGCAATAATTTGTTAATAACAAGTAACTAGTAATTATTCAGGCTAAACCAATTCCATATTTCTGTTTTGTAAACTAAAGATAATATCACCAAGAATTTCACAAATTTTTCGCTTGAATAATTTATAAAAAACTAAATAGTGTTGAAACTATTAACTTGTTTATTAAAAACAAAAAATTTGGATTTATAAATTGTTATAGATTTAGCCCTTAAATTATAAACTATTTTGGAATAATTTGTTAACAACAATAGATCTATTACTTTAAAGCTTGGATTCAGTTTTAGGGGAGCATCCAGTTTTATCTACGCAGGTGCACGAGCGGTGCCCCGAGGCGGTTTGATTATAATGAAAAACGGAAATTCAAAAACAACTAAATATTTAAATTAAAAATAAGATTAAAAATTTAAAATCAGCAAATATACAATTTTACACAATTTTCCTCCAAAAAAAAAACCATTTTTTTCTTTTTTTAATAAACACGTACGTATATATCATTAACTAATATTTATTTAAAGAAAAGAGTAAAGTAAAGTAAAGTAAAATAAAAAGAAATAAACTTTGATTTTAATCTAAGAAATTACTTCTTGTGAAAAGTGTAACGTTAAATTCATGTTATCACATACACAATAAGAAACTTTTCATTAAACATGAATAGTAAAGAGTGTAAGAAAGAATTGGCTTAAAAAGGTGAATTGTGTATTTAGAAAAAAAAAATTTTTTTGGGCAAGAAGAAAAAAAAAATTAATTGACTTTGATAGTAATCTTTTAGATTAAAAAATATATTTTATGAATATAAGAAGAAGTTTGCTAGTAAACGGCTATTTATCAAGATGATAGAAAGAGAGATGAGCTTTTTCTAGAAGAAAGTGGCTATAATAAAGAGTGTTAGCCTTATACTTATAAAAAAAACTCTTCACTCTGATCTTTCAAGTACATCTTCATACTGTTATTATTATTATTATTATTTTTATTAAACAAAATTATAATAAAAAAGTCATTTTAATATTTTTTTTCTTTACACTTATTTACAGGTTTAATTTTTAAAAAAAGGATTAAAAAAAATATTCATTTTTTTTTTGTTCCTAGTAAAAAACAATTTTTTTTAATCGTATACCTGTCATTCTAAGCTACCTGTTTTAATATCGTGTGAAACTAAATTATAATTTTTTTTTTTTTAGGTGGGTATAATAAATTGTTTGCATACCTAATTAAATATTTGGATATTGAAAAAAAAAAAAGAATTTAAAATAGTTTTAAGGTTAAAATTCCAGGTAAAATTTATTAAAAGTGATAAATTATTTCGAATATTAAAACGGTTAGAAAAGAATTTGAGTATTAATAAAAATCATGATTTCGTAATAAATAAAAAAAATATTACGTAATTATAAGTCAAAGTCATCCAATTTTCACATTGCTCGTTGTATCTGTATATTTGCCGACAAAGCAATGACCGCGAAGTGATGAGTGAGCAGACTAATAGTAGTAAATTTTCACCAATTTACACATATAAAGAGTTTTAAATATACGTGAAATTTCGAAAAGGTATTTTAAATGACGATGGTTGCTCACGTGTTTTAGAGAGCCACAGAAACATTGCAGAAGCTAATGATAATACGCAGAATGCTAGATCGAATTGACCGCTGTCACTTTGCTTTTTACGTCAAAGGCAAATTATGCGGTCTGATACTAACGCTTCGTTTTATTTTCATTTTTTTAACTTTTTTTTATATTTTTAACACATATTAAGACTTAAATTAAATTTTATGTTTTTCTATATTTAAAACTACTATAAAAATAAACCGATGTCTGGGGCTTTAAAACTTATATATAAGTAGATTGGACTTTAATTCCAATATTTTTTAACTTAATTAATTTATTTTTTTTTGTAATCAAAAATTATTATTCATTGAAACTACTTTTAAAGTAAAACTGGGTCTATTATCGGTTACTTTTAGAAGTGAAACCTTTTTTGATTTAATATTTTATGATGGATAGTCTCTGTTGCTAGTTTAAAAAATTTCGACTTTTAAACTTGAAGTTATTTTTAGAGAATATTTTATTTTAAGTATAATTTGATAAGCTTCTAAATTGAATTTGATTGAATTTTATATTAAAAAAGAAGAAGATGATGTTGAACTCCAATTATATACAAAACTTGTACTTGTGATTTATTTTTATTTTCGAGTCAATAGATTTTTAGGGGGAAATGTCGGTAAAAGAAGAGTCTTTTACAAATATGCACATAAAATAACAAATCGGATTAAAATAAATTTTATTTTTTTAAAATAAATATTATTTTTCAATAAATAATTTTTTTCTTTCCAAAAATTTACCAACGCGAGAATCGCGGTTTAGGGTGTAGTTTCAATGGCCAACATGAGATTTGCTCTACTATATGTTTATTAGGTCGTTGATCACGAAAATCGGGGTCTTTTCCGGAAGATATTTTCGGAACACCCTTAAATTTCCAAAAACTACCCCCAAAGAGGTTTTTTTTTTATATATTAGCAAACTGAGCTTCTAGATTTAGCCAAGAATTAGTTTGAGAGGGTTTTTTGAGTCGCTAATCAATAATTTAAGGTAATTTTTTATGAAGAATTAATATTTCACCCCTAAATTAGCAAAAATTACCCCTAAAAGGGGGTGTTCTTGCTATTTTCGCACTTTGTGAGATCAGATTAGGTCCATACGGGTTTTTTGGGTCGCTAATCAAGAATTCGGGGGAATTTTTTATGACTATTTAATATGTCACCCTTAAATTAGCAAAAACAACCTCTAAAAGGGGTATTTTTGATATTTTTGCTCTTTTAGCTCCCAAATTAAGTCCATACGGGTTTTTTTGGGTCGCTAATCAAGAATTCGGGGGAAATTTTTGTGAATAATTAATATTTCACTCTTCAATTAGCAAAAACAACCTTTAAAAGGGGTGTCTGCTATAAATGTACCCCTATTTAGGGGTAGTTTTTGCAAATTTAATTGATTGTTCCGAAAATATCTCCCGAAAAAGACCCCGATTTTCGTGATCAGCGACCCGAAAAAACCTCGCAAAAAACCTACAGTAGAACAAATCTCATGTTGGCCAGTGAAAATACACCCCTCCCTCCCTCCGCGATTTGATTGGAGTAACAAGTACAATCCTTTTTATACTGCAACTTTTTTGGAATTCTCGAAAAATTATCAAGGGGTAGGCGACGTGATGCGGCGACTTCCGCATCGATGCGCATCATGATGCGTGATGCGAAAATTTTTTTTCTGAAAACTGTTCTAATATGTTCAGAAAGGGTTGTTAGGTAGATATAATACTCTGCATCACTCTGCATCGCAATTAAAAATTTTCCTAAGCTATTGTCTCTATGTACTCTAGTCCATATACGGTCAAAGTTGTCAATTTTCCGTCCACCATCAGGATTGTTCTATCATGGGGTATTTTTGGTCACTGATCATAAATTCCGGGGTCTTTATCTTTGAGAAATGTGCGAAACACCCTTAAATCTGCAAAAACTACCCCTAAAATGTGCATTTTTTATATTTTCTCGCTTTTAGTTTCTAGATTTAGTTCTCAAGGGTTTTTTGGGTCACTGATAGCGAATAAGGATGTTTTTTCTTAAAAAATTAATATTTTACCCTTAACTTAGCCAAAACTAGACCTTAAAAAAAGGTATTTTTGATGTATTCGAACTTTAAGTCTCCAGATTTGGTCCATATGGGTTTTTTGGGTCGCTGATTACGAATTTTAGGGATTTTTAAATAAAAATTACTATTTCACCCTTAAATCAGCAAAAATTGCCCCGAAAAGGTGTATTTTTGTTATTTTTCTGCTTTTAGTGTCCAGATTTAGTTCTCAAGGGTTTTTTGGGTCGCTGATCACGATTTTCGAAGCCCTGTCTACTAAAAATTGGCACTTTATCCTAAACTTTGCAAAAACTTTGAGCATAATTATGTTAGAGTCACAGATATTTACTCATAACCTGCATTTTGTCCGTTACTACAGTCAATATACAGGAGGGGGGGGGTAATTTCTGGTCACCACCAGATTTGGTCTCCTATAGGTTTTTTGATCACGAATTTCACGTTCCTGCGTAATAAGAATTTAATTAGCAAAAATATTTGATGTATTTCAAATTTAAGGGTGAAGTGCCAATTTTTAGAAGCCAAAATTCTGAAATTCATGAAGTACCATAAGCTAAAATAACAATGTTTTTTCCCTGGTTTTTTCATAATTTATAAAATTAAAATAATTTTTTTTGCAATAATATTACATAATAAACACATTTTTTAATGTTTTTACGACTAATTTTATGCAAATTATAAAAATAAAATAGCGTTGATCATGTGGATTTGACTCAAGTTTTCTATTTACAATCATAACTTAAATTAGCAAAAATTATCTTTAAAAGGGGTATTTTTGATGTATTTAATCACTTTTTTGCAAAGTTTAGGATAAAGTGACAATATTTAGTAGACAGGGCTTTGAAATTCGTGATCAGCGACACAAAAAACCCTTGAGAACTAAATCTGAACACTGAAAGCAGAAAAATAGCAAAAATACACCTTTTAGGGGAAATTTTTGCTGATTTAAGAGTGAAATAGTAATTTTTCATATAAAAATCTCTAAAATTCGTAATCAGTGACCCAAAAAACCCACATAGACCCTATCTGGAGACTTAAAGTTCGATTTCATAAAAAATACCCTTTTTTAGGGGTAGTTTTTGCAAATTTAAGGGTGTTTCGCACATTTCTCAAAGAAAAGACCCCGGAAATTATGATCAATGACCAAAAATACCCCATAGTAGAACAATCTTGATGGTGGACGGAAAATTGACAACTTTCATCGTATATTGACTAGAGTATATAGAGACAATAGCTTAGGAAAATTTTTAATTGTGATGCAGAGTGATTCAGAGTATTCTATTTACCTAACAACCCTTTCTGAACATATTAGAACAATTTTCAGAAAAAAAAATTTTTCGCATCACGCATCATGATGCGCATCACCGCATCACGTCGCCTTCCCCTTGAAAATTATACTAAAACCATTTTTTGAGGTAAATTTTAAATATTTTCAAAATATGCTAGACAAAAAATTGCAGCTCAAGTAAAATAGTAATGAAAATTATCTAACTTTCTATCATATCGATGTTTTTAAATTTTAAGCAAAATTTTCCGATTGAATTTTTGAATCCAAAAAATAAGTTTAAGAATTTTTATACTGAAAAAAAAATAGCTAGTCCCAAAACCTCTGACCTCAGTCCAAAAATATAAAAATCCCAAAAACTCTATTATATTTTTTTGACTTTAGAAATTTCTCTCATTAAAATAAAATAAGAAAAATTTAACAATTCAAAACATTATAAATATTTATAAATTCTTAAAACAAAAATAATTATTTTATTTCGTTCCATGTCTACTTCTACAATAAAGCCTCGAATATATAAGATAGTTTTAATTTAAGAAAATTTTGTTTTTCTATTCATAAAACTAATTATACTTAAAAGTTTTACAATTATTTTTCAATGTAACTTAATTATTTATATTACAATAATAATAGTAATTATTTTATTCCTAGCAAAAAAAAAAAAGTAGTTAATTGTCACGAATGTTCATTTTTATATTTACTTTTTTCTTTGATTATAATTTAAAAAAAAAAGTTAAAAATATGGAACTGCGTAATAACAGAGTAAAAAGTTTTTTTTTAGTAAAAAATTAAAAGCTTTAACATGATAGAGTTCATCAGGTAAAATATTCTCTCTTCTATATATATAACAACGTTAATGTGTCTATAGCATGTTATGGTTAAAATCGATTTAAGTACTCTCTTTGCCAAACTCGACTATATAATAGAGAAAGAGAAAATAACTAGTATGTGTGTGTGTGTGTGTGTATACTTGAGAAAAACATGCTTTTTAATGTATAATATGCCAAAGATTATATGAATACAATTACTTTTTTTAAACACGTGTGCTAAACAGATATTGTATTGTAATTTTTTTTCAATTAATTGATCAAATAATATTTACTGTGGAATGTACGAGTTAAGGGAGCTCGCGGGAGCGAAAGTACAATAAAATCATAATTTTATGATTCTGCTCGTATTTATACAGTAAGTCTATAAAAAATAGGTGCAGTTGGTGTATTTTAAATTAATGGTATTTGACATTTGTTGAATAAAGATTAGAATCGATTTAATCCTATTATTCCAAATTATAAGACTGGTTGTACTGTATTGTTTAAATATCAAAAGTAGGCTAAGGCTTGGCTGATAGTCAAAAATCACTTATAAATGACCAAATTACCAAGTTTTCTTTTGTTGCAAAGGGTTTACGTGAAAATAAAGGTAAATTTCTGCTTTCTATTTTTTAGAGATAATAGTTATACTTTTTTTTGAATTTTTTACAAATTGAGCCTACTGAATTATTTGGATGGATAAACTTTAAGCAAAACCTATTTTTTACATAACGAAATTGATCACCAATATGAAACATGTTTATAGGGGGGGGGGTAAATCAAGGGGGGTGGGTCAAAACTGTCTGATTTAAGGGGGAGGGTGTAAAACGGGACTTAGAATAATTTCTATTTAGGGACTTAGAATGGGTTTAGGGAATCAGAATAATTCAAGTTTAGGGACTTGTAATAACTCGTATTAAAGGACTTAGAATATTTTTGATTTGGGAACTCAGAATACTTATTCAGTAAAACATGTAGTTTAAAATTGTGTTCTAATTTTGGTGTTCAATCAAAAAATATCGTAAGTGCCGTGGGTAAAATATTTTAGACACTATTTATTTGAATTATTAAGCAAAAATTTAAAAATTCAACGAGAAATTCAATGACATAATTTTAAAACCCAGTAACCTGTCAGTATGCAAACCTTGATGAATAAAATTTAAAGCATTTATTTTGTATAAACAAATACAAAGAAAAAATCTTAGTTGAATAAAATAAAACCGTATTTTTATGTTTTATCCAAGTTGTATCTTTCGTATTATGCATTAAAATTTCAGTGAAAATCTCTCGAGAGAGGCTTGAAATTTAGTATGTAAAGTTTAAAAGATAAGCATGACAATAAAAAAAAAAGAAAAAATTTAACTTACACTTTTTTGTTCTATTGCATTTTTAATTAAGTTATGTTTTACAACTTTAAGCAAACTTTGAGAACATTCAAGATTACTTATAGTCCTGTCGCCAGCAATGCTATTTAATGCCATAAAATAGCATAAAAGTTCCATGGAAAAAAATGGGTGGTATTTATGTTTTTTGACCCGCTGAACACGAATCCGGGGTCCGTTTTGCGAATTTCGTGGTCAATTTTTTGTTATCAAGAAATTATTGCAAAATTGGCCAATAATTTGTTAATAAAAAAAAATTGACCACGAATTTTGCAAAATAGACCTCAGATTCGTGTTTAGCGGGTCAAAAAACATAAATATCACCCATTATTTTCCATGGAACTTTTATGCTATTTTAGGATTTTATGGCATTAAATAGCATTGCTGGCGACAGGACTATTAAATTAAATAAATATTTTACTAGTAAATACGAGGAAAACTAGCCGCTTATTCAGGCTTCGCCTGGATTTTAATCTGAAATAGTATTTTAGAACTATTATTAAATTTTGGTTTGGTCCGAGTTGTCCCAAAGATAAAATAATAATCGTAATTTTTTTTGACAATAAAATAGATGAGAGAAATAGAAAAGTTTAAATTTGAAAGATGAAATTGAATCTAGCGATCTCCTCCCGGTTCGCATCCCGATTATACGGTTAATTTTATGCGTCAAAAATAAAAAAAAGAAAAGAAAATTTATCTTGAGAAATATTCTTCATCTGACAGAAATTTTCCATGTTTAAAAAAAAATTATACGTTTACTTAATCCCACTTGACTTTTTAATACATTTAAGGCCGACATATACTTGTATGTAACTATGTCTAACCAACGCGCTCGAAAATTTAGATGAAGACTTAAAAAATATTTCTGAATCATGATAAAAACATTTTGTACAATAAAAAATTTCCATACTTTTAAGTTCTTAAAAATTTTTCGTAAATTTCGTTTAATTTCATCAAAAATTAAAAACAAAAATTTTTCTGAAAAATCAGTTTTTTGACGCCGGAAATTTTTATTGCAATCAATGAACCGAATATTGTTCTAACTATCATACGCGATGCAAAGACAGACAAACATTTTTAAATATTTATCTAAGTACTATAAGATATATTATAACTAGTTTTGGCAGAAAATAAAAAATTAATTTTAATTTAAAAAAAAAAAAAAAAAAACTTTAAAACTAAAAAATCATGATTCTTTAAAACAAACTTTTTTAAAAGTGTCGAATCCAAAAGCTTTCCTTAAATACATTAAACCACAACTTTTAAAGTAATAAATTTAATATATAATTCAAAAAAGTAAGAAAATACTGATTAATTACCATAGGAAAAGTTTTAAAGCATAAATTATTCTTAAAAAAAAAGTTATTCCATTGATTAAAAAAAAAATTTTTTTTTCATTATTGAAAAAATATAATTAATTTAATTCATAAATTATTTATTGAAATTTGGCTATTAAAATTTTAATTTTCTATTTTTAGTCCACGAGAAAATTTCTTTTATTTTATTTTCGATTATTTGGATAAAATGATTAATTATTTAAACGATAAATCAAGTAATTGAGAATTTTATTTGAAAATTCAATCGAATAAAATCGAATTCTGTTTTAATTATTTAGTATAGTTTAACTTTAATTCTTATTCATGATTTCATCTGGTATTTCTTTCTTTAGTTAATGGAATGCAACGAAGATATTTGATAGTAGTCATTTATAAAGATAAAGCTTAGGTTTGTATATAAACATAAGATCTTTTTCATTTCCAATGATAGTATCGAGAATGATACTCAATACTCAAAGATTAATAAATGTAAGTTGACCACTAGGAATCTTATGAAATATTAGGTGAAATAATTATAAGGATAAATTAATAAAAGAAAGTATAAATTCTAAATGAAAATAAAAAAAAAAGGAAATGATACAAAAAAGATTGAAATTGCTAATAAAATTATTGACTAAATTTTATCTTTAAAATCCTTGAAATAGCATTGAACTTAGAAAGATGAAATTTTAGTAGGTATGCCCTCGAATATTAATCCATATTTGGTATGTAATCATATTAAAATGCATATTTTTTGTCTGATAAACATGGATTTTTTTGATTCCATATCTTCCTATATATTTTGAAAAAAAATTCCATGCCTGTCATACAACCCCAATTCTGGTTTTCACTCCTGAAAATCTTTCTCGAACACTCTTTAAAAGAGCTCACAGCTTACCACCCCTTAATAATAAAAACAACCAATAATTTATTTGAATACAAAAATGCATAATAATTCATCGATTTTATGAAAAAATTTACATTAAAAGATAATAAAAAAAAAGAAAAGAAAAAAAAAAACTTGGCAGATTTAATTTAAACAGAGTCTGCTTTATGTAATACAATAAAGACTTTAAAAAAAAAAAAAGAAAATCGTATTAAATTTTCTCTCTATAATAATAATATAAAAGTACAAAAAAGCTTATGTAACCTGTACACTACTATAAAAAAAAAGTACAATAAGCTTTTGAACTTTAGATTTGGCTCGAGGTCAAACTTATAGTTTTCTAATAATTTTGAAGTAATATATATGAAAGAGAATATATGACATTTTTTTCTGCTTTTATTGAAACTATAACTTGTATCAGAAATCTATGTAAATAAAAAAAGTAAAATAGAGAATTCTTCTTGCGTAAAATGATATATCTACGCAAACGACTTGAAATAAAATTTTACAATGTACTGCAAGTGTGATTCCTATATATAGCATATCTAAAGTAGCTTTTACGCACGTATGCTCAGTAAAGGAGGGCCAATTTCAAATCTTTCTATTTTTCATTTCTTTTTTTCCTTTTTTTTATGCCCCACTCTATTATTCTTCTCATGTAATATTCTTTCTTTTTTTCTTCTTTAAATATTTTATTGCTCTTTGCGTATTTTATAGAATTTTTACCTTTAGTCGAAAGCACACACAGATACTCGACTGATACTCGAGGCATGCAAAAATTTTTATTATCGCAGTCGTTTTTCTAAATTTTTTATTTTTAAAAGAAGTAATTTTGTGTACACTGAAAAAAATATTCTTAACGAAAATCAAGACTTGGGTATTAAGCGATATTTTTTCTCAAAGCATTAAATTGCTTTGATATTTAAAATTGCTCGTGAGCTTTGAAATACCCTCTCTGTAAATATCCTTTTTTAAATCGTTAACTAGATGGCTGATCCTATAGAATTATATTATTGCGTTAAGTCAAACTTTATGAAACTGTATTGTAGACTTTAAACGATCTGATGAATTCGTGTCTGCAAGGTCTTTTGCCTTAAACCCACAGTTACACGTTAACGAGTAAAATGAAACTTTCGATTCACCATATAAGAACCTCTAATTTTATAATTTTTGTATTCAGAAATTTTTTGGATTGAATTTTTTTCAGTGTGTAATAGTTTCTTGAAAATCATAAAAATAGATTCATTTATTAGTAATATTAATAAAATAAAATTATTGATTTTTTTTTTAAATACAATATAACTAAAATAATTAAATAAAAAACGAGGAGCAAATTAAAAAAAAAAAAAAAAAAAATTAAATTGAATAGAAAATAAAGTAATCTATCAAGAGATTCTATATCAATAAAATAAAATGAATTTCATAATATTCTCGATAATATTAAATTTCATTTTCTGCTGGACTGGATATTTTGAAAATTCATAAAATATGTATGTTTTCTTTCTCTGTTCTGCGCATGCTTTTTCACGAATTATTATTATTATTATGAAATACAAAGATAAATTTATTAACTAGCATATTTCTTAGTTAAATTTATAGTAGTAAAATATATAGTTTTCATTTATAGATACATCCAAGGTATCTGCAGAGAGTATACTTCACGCTACTGTAAGCTCGTTAATCCAGGATCAAGTTAACTGGTTTTATAATATTACTATTATACGTTTATACTGTATAAAAGAGTCACTCTTATGTATGTTATAACATTTATTTTCTTATGTATTTTGATATCGTTGTTTAACATCGTGTTATTAAATTTTAATCATCTGCCCCCATTATGTACCTTCTGCTTTTTTTCTTTAAAATATTTTAATATCGTACATTTTACATGGGTTTTAGAGAAAATGAGTTAAAAACAAGTTTGTTACGAAATTTAATTAATCACTTTTAGTTCTGTTTAATCTGCAAAGTTTATTTTCATGAAAGGATTCAAAATTGTCAATTAAATAACCAGTTTTCCTCTCGCCAGTATAATCGAAAATTTTTGAACTGGAAAAACTGGAGAAAACACTTTTTTGACGCATTCAAAAATACAAATTTTTTTTTTTACTCAAAAATTTAAGTACCTCTATTTATTTCTTGATATTTTTAAAATCTGTTTTAGATGGAAAATAATCATTTTTTAACCAGTAAATAATTTTCTTGCATTCTGAGATTTTTTTTATAAACCCATTTTTATCAATTATTGAGTCCAAAAACCAACTATTTTTTATTAACATACCACTTTCGTCATTTATCATTATTAAAATATCAAACATTTAAAAATGTGAAACTTCAAATAGTTTTTTTACATTCGTATCTTAAGTTTTTTAATCGTAAATCTGTACGAAAAACTTTTATACTTGACTGCATATTGATAAAATATTATACGCTTATTCATTGGGTTCGAAAAACTTTATTTTACCAAATGAAGATCTTCGAATCGAGTTTGGAAAGATAAGGTGAATGATGACCATCGAAAAGTTGATACTATAATATCACATTAATTATGAAAAATATTTTTTTTTTAGTTTTAGATTTTTCACGAGCTTTTTAATTATAATAACTTTGCTAGTTCCAATTTAAAATTTTTTCTTTACGAAATTAATATATTTCAGTCTCCAAAAAGCCACCATTGAATTACAAGTTTTTATATTTTTTGTTTTCAAATTCAAAGCTTTTTTTATTTTTAGAATAAATGATACTAGTAACGCCACCTGCAACTAAAAAAAAAATTACCACATCTTTTGTTCGAATGATTCACGTACAGGCTCACGTACTATATAAAACTCATTAGCTTGATTCCAGGTTTCTTTTGAAGTTGGAACGTGGCTAGAGAATTTTTTGAAATACTATGTCTTTTGATAAAAAGCCCTAAATTCTAGCTAAAAAATAAAGGAACTGCTTCAAGTATAGAATAATTCAAAAATAATTGCTTAAAAAAATCTTTACTTTTTATTTATCAGTAAATATTTTCAATTGATAAATTTTGCAGAAATAATTTATTCAATATAAAAATACTTAAAATAATTTATTCTTTTTATCATATAATTTTTTGAATAAAGTTCTTTAAAAAAAAAAACTTCTTTTTTACTTAGTAATTTAACTTTTTTTTTTACTTTTGAATTGCAGCTTTTTTTTTTCTTTCATTATTTAAACTTTTTAATGTCGTCATTTTATATTTTTTACTTATTTATTATCCATCATGACCTTAATTTGAGAAGAATTTTTCTAAAAAAACTTTGTACAAATTAAGAATTGAAATTATTGAATAAATAAAATAAAATTTTTAAAAATCCACTCTAATTTATCTAAATTTTCCATACAAGAAATGAAAAAAGCCAAGCCATAATTTTAAAACTGTCACATAAATTTTTTTTTATATAAAGAAACATTCCTTTCATTCATTCATTATAATAAAAAGAAATGATGTACAATAACAGAGCCAAGAGAATATTACACTTAAAAAGTTTTATCTGTTTAACCTCATTAATAATAATAAAAAAATTTTTTTTTATTAAATCTTATTTATTTCCTGTTTATACTTTTAATTATTAAAAAATTTCAGTCATAATATTTATATTCGAGTCTTTTTAAAATATAAATATTTATACTAGTGAAAAAATTTTTATAAGGGCATAATAAAATGTGCTTGTAAAATCAAAGATATGGCTAGGTGTGGTATAATTATTTTTAAAAAAGGAAGAGAAAAATAAAAAATGTTAATATTAAATTTTTTTATTCATTAAATATAAAATAATGCTTTAATAATTTAAAAATGGGATAAAAGTAATACAAGGAGAAAATTTATATTTATTTTATTTAAAAATTAAAACCGAATAAAAAATGGCAAATTAATGCGATTTATATATATGAATACATTAGCTTTAAAAAAGTTAATTAAAATTAAATTTTTCTATATCCATAGAGATAAATATGTAAATATTTTCACTAGGGAAAGAGAGAAAAAGTTGCAAATGTTTAACGATTTTTGTTAATTTATACACTTTTATGAGTGTGTGTGTGTGTGTGTTTGTGTGTGTAAAATGTATAATATAAACATAGTAAACAGAATACAATCGCTCTCTCATATATTTTCTGGTATTTTTCACAAACGTGCATTACTTTTGCAAAAAGATATGGATCTAGGTCGTGATGTGCTTTTACGTGCAAAAAGCTAGAAAGAGCGTGAAAGTAAGCTCATAGTAATAGTTATGATGCACAAAACTTAAATATATATATATATATTTACGTATAGAATAAAGAAAGAAAGAAAGAAAAGATGAGGAAAAAAAACGTTGTATATCCTTACGAAAATTACGGGGAAACCTAAGCCACAAAAAATACGAATAAAAAAGAAGGAATGTATAGGCAGAAATCTGATAAAATATAGACTTTAAACTTCTTGCTAATGTTCTCACAAGGTTTAATAAAATGGGGTACTCATTTTGCAAATTTTCCATTTTTAGATGTTTAGAGTGATTTGGCCCTCACAACCATATTTAGTCTTAGTAGTATCATCCAAAAAGTTTTCAAAAATTTAATGATTTCCGAGATGATTCCTGTTGGATTCAGATCACAATGCTCATCCAGTAATCTTAAGAAACTGAAAAAGGCTGTTTATTAAAATTTTACTCATAAAACTGATTTTCAAAAAATTAAAAATTGTATTTTGTGGCATTAAAGGAGTCCTGCAGGTTCCAAAAAATTTTCTTGTCAGTGGCTAGAAGGCTTTGACAAAGAAAAATTATGTTTTGCCCTTGGTCCTAGAAAAAGGATGCCCTCGAGGATGTCCCAGATCATGGTTTGGCAGTTCATGTGTGATCTTGGATATTCTTTAATTTTACGGTCGATAATAAAAATGCACTATTTTTTCATAAAACTCATAAAAACTGATGACATGTTAAGTTTCTCAAATTTTGAAATATTATTTATTCATGAGTTGAGAAAATTAAGTAAAGCGTAAAAAATGTTTTTTTTTTATTTTTAAGGCTCTTGGGATTTTGCAATAGATCTAATTTCGACATAAATCAGTAAATTTTGTGAAAACTTGTTTTTTGGTAAAATTTAGTAGAATTTATATGATTTTAACTAAAATAAATAATTACAAAAAAGAATCTTTTTGCACATTTCTACATATACACGAGCAATTAACTTTTTTATTTATTATGAAAACAGATACTATAATTTCTCATATTTCTTATTTAAAATTATTTTTTTATCTTAAAAAAATGTAACGATTTAAAGAAATTATAAAAACTTTTTTAATTACATAATGAATTTATTAAAAAAGAAACTATTTGTAATAAATTTTGTAAGAAAATCTATAAATTTAAAATTTGTCCAAGCCTTTATAAAATGATTTCCTATATATGTATATATTATAATCGAAAATGTATAATACGTGTTTTAGTATCGTAAATCAAATATTAAATATATTTATTATGTATATATGTCTGACACTATAATTCATACAACTTTTCTCTATGCATATATAGCAGAGTATAAACCAAAATTTATAATACGAATTACAACTTCGTTTTTTTTGTTGTTGTTATTTTTTTTTTTTAAGCTATTTTTATTTGAATATAATACTGAATAGCTTTTTTTATACATGTTTGGGCTATTGTTTTTTAACTGTTGTTATATTACTTGTATAATTATTTTTTTTTTTTTAATTACTCTCGAGTTTTGAGTTACAAAGTAGTAAAAAATGCCTTAACTATCTAGAAAAATAATATTCATTAAAATTTAACCTACTGAACTTTGATTAAATTCAAATAAAGGCTCTTTAGTTAAAAATTTGCCATATGCTACTACTATTCATAGTTTGGAAGTGTACAAGACAATGGATCCTATTGTAGTTTTCAAAATAGTTCTTTTCATTTAAATCAGTATTATTTAACAGCCATATGGTCTTTTAAATGTTAACTAAAAGTTTTTACTCCCCCTTTCGAACTGTTTTTTTTAATTTACTACCTTATCATGAAATCATAAACCTTTTTCGGTCCAATTTTGACCACATTAGAAAAATCTTTTGACTTTTAGATTACACAATTAGGTATTTAATTTTATGTCCTTTTAATCCTGTACCGAAAGGGAACCATGTACCGGCCATAAAAGCAAACGAAAATTTTCCTTAATTTTATTAAGCCCAATTCCAAATGTTTGAATAAAGAAATAAATGTCTGTAATATTCGTAGGTTCTGCATTATTCAAATTATCCGAGGTAAAAAATATGTTAACTGCGGTTTAGACTAATTTTTCAAGCTTTCACTCTTCGCGTTTGTTAAAAATCATGGTTAAATAAATAACTAGATACATTCATCAAAACCTCGTACTGTAAAAAACAATTGCATGTCCGTGAAAATGAACTTGAAAATTTACTGCTAAAATTAAAACTACGTTTAATTAAGTAAGTGTAGAAGCAAATAATAATGAATTATATGATTAATAAATGGAAAATTAACACAATAATTTGGTAAATAAATTCAATTTATTCTATAAGTTAAATAAAATGATAAATAAAATCAGTGATATCATTCAAAATAATTATTTTTAGTTAAATCAGCTGTATAAAACAAATAATCACCCTATTAATTTTATACTTATTCATCAAGATATATTAACTAAAAGTAGAGTATATGACTCGAATTTTCTCAATAATTTAAAAAAAAAAATATTACGTACTACTTTTTTTCCAAGACATTAATTTTTATTATAAAATATAGAAATATACATTTCCTATTTTTTTATATTTAATTTTTTTTCTTTAAAATGCGTATGAGGAAAATTTTTTATTAGTTATTTACTGTATGCATCGAGTATGCATGGATAATAAATTTATAAAAGGAAAAATATATATTTATGTATATTAAATTTTTGATGCAGATATATGAGCATATATTTTAAAATTGATACTTAACTCGAGCCTGGAATCGTAAATTTTTTTTTTGAGGGCACACCGGAACGACCCTTGTTTTCGTGAAGTTTGAACCCTCAGGAAGTCGAAAAAAGTCGTGAACAAGGATTCGGTGATAGGTGGCAAAAAGATGTTTTCACTTTTAACTTAAAAACCACGTGAATATTAAAATTAACCTTACTCATTTCGGAATTATTATTTTCAAGTGGATTCAAACTCTCTACTTCTTTGCTCAAATTAAATGTTGTTTGATTATTTAAAGCATAATGAGTGCATTAATTAAAAGAGTACTCCACTTTTTTTATTCAATATTATATTTAAATTTAATAAAAAGTCTTAAATTTAAAAAAAATTCATTTTTTAAAAAAATCCAAAAATTGAGATTCTTTCTTAAAAATGATGAAATAATTAGCTTCTGGACTGCGCAATCATTGATTAGAGTTTGTATATGTCAAGAACTATTAAATCTTCAACATTTTAATTTATAAAAGAATTAAAAATAGCTTAAAACATCAATAAAAATAATATAAAAAAATTGAAAAATATGCTTAAAAAAAACGAGTTTTTTAGCTTAAAAATGCCAAAATTTTGTAAAAACTAACTTATTAATCCTTTTTTACTACTTCTCTGATCTCTGAAGGCCCCCTGAAATCAAAAAATACCTAGTAATATCGTCGGAAACAAAAAAAAAAAATTTTTTAAATTTTGGGTGGCTTAGATTTGAAAAACGTGGTTTTTAAGTTAAAAGTGAAAAAATCTTTTTGGCACCTATCACCGAATCCTTGTTCACGACTTTTTTCGACTTCCTGAGGGTTCAAACTTCACGAAAACAAGGGTCGTTCCGGTGTGCCCTCAAAAAAAAAATTTACGATTCCAGGCTCGAGTTAAGTATCAATTTTAAAATATATGCTCATATAAACAACATTTATTTACTTTTACTACTGGATTTTCAATATTGAGTATTAGTAAGCATATATATTTCGTATTTAAATTAATATTAACCACTGATGCTATTTCTCAATTTCTTTTGAAGATTTTGATAAATTTTAGATTAATTTACATTATTTACATATGTTCCAACCATTAAAGTATTTTTCTGGTATTAACTTTTCGAATGGTCAGTTTTTTAGTATATTTCTGGGAGATTCCTGTGAAATTCAAAGACATTTTTATACTTACAGAGTACTATCCGAATAGTAAACAGTTTTTTTTCCCTGTAAATAGCAAGCAAGGTGTAAAAGCAGGACGTGTATCCACTAAACAGAACCTCGTAATTAACCCGGATTCTTTGATCTTTTAAAAGTGTTCCATTGAGATCAGATAGATCATTGGGAATCTTCTTTCTTCATTGTGTAGGTTATCAATATCGAAATGTTTCAAGTTTGTTAGACTCGTGACTTAAACCATATCCAATTGGTATGGGTGTTATTTTGTTATTCTTAACAAGAAACTTTTAGATAAGCCTAAACTAAGATCTTCGAGTAACCTTTGACTCCAAATACTTCAATATGAGAGTACAAGAAGATTTCTTCAAGTGGCAATCCTCGTTTCATATTTCTTGTACTTATTTGCCTTATCCTTATGAAGTTTATGTAATGGTTTATAAGAATTAACAACTTGTGCGTCAATAACTCAAACTTGGTTTCCTTTTGATCAGTTTTATAAGATCTTCTGACGTTTTTTGACTATTCTTTTCGTCAAATTTCCAATCAATCGGTATTATTAGCATCTAAGCGCCTTCGTCAAAAAATAATTCAAGTATCTAAAAGTAAGAAATCCTACAATGGTAGCATTAAAACTGGAACTGACATGAACAAAATTGAGTGTCAAAATAGAAAAAAAGTGCTTCATTATTTTTTAAACAAAAGATTTTTGAAACAAGCTTTTATGCAAAAACATAGACAATCAAAATTTTATGTGCAATGGTATATGGTTTTTAGATTAGGCCAAAACATACTCAGTTTATTTATAACATTTTTTCTTGCATTTTTTGATATCTGAGTTTTAGAGGAGTATGGGTCGGGCCATTAAAGTTCCGCCGTTTACCCGCGCTTTTTTATTTATTTTAAAATAAAAAAATTTACAAGGGATCAATTTTACAGTCAGAATCTCTTAATTTTAGCTATTTTTCTACCATGAGATTTTGACTGTAAAATTGATCCCTTGTAAATTTTTTTATTTCAAACTTATTAAAAAAGCGCGGGTAAACGGCGGAACTTTGTTGGCCCCGAATACTTGTCCAGAACCCAGATACCGAAAAAACTCATAGATAAACTAAGTATGTTTTGACCTAATCTAAAAATCTAGGCTATCCCGGGCTGTCATACTTTCACTTTTTATTCCGAAAAATTGGCCAACTTGGTGGACCTGTAAGTTTTTCCATAATCCTCAGCTAAAAAAACTTTCTACAAAAGTATATATTGGTCTTGGCTAGCTATGAAAAGAAATTCAGCTGTCATACTCACACGCGCTGTTTACCATATTCATCCCCGTAACTCTAGAATTTTTTTAACTAGAAGTTTTTATCATTTTTAAAGAACAATTTTACCATATGTAAATTTTAAATGTAGATACTTAAATTTTATAATGTTTAAGCAAGTATTTCAAAGAAAATTTCCAAGGCATACATGTAAGTTCTTATTTTTCAAAAAAATTTTTTAACTTTATAAAGTTATTTTTTGTTTCTTTTATCTCTCTTTTATCGCTAAATGTGTATATCTTACAAAAGAACGATTTGTTCAATTTATTCAAACAAATTTTCAGATTTTTCTATAACATTTATAATCTAAGTAGAATAACAATGGATTTTTTTAGTTTTTTTTTAATAAGGGTTTAATATTACACTTATATATATATATATGTATTTTTTTAAGCGATAATTTTTTTTTTACACAGTTCCCCGTGAGAACAATTCTATCTTGAATACTTAACAAGTATCTTGAGGCATTGAGAAAAGTTTTTGAAAGTTTACGTTTTGAAAATGTCCCAAGGGCTTTGCTTATTTAAGCTGTAAAAAAAAAATCTCATTCTTTTTATATATTCTACATTTTCATTTTATGCTTTATTTAATTTAATAAAATAAAGAAAAAAAAATTATAAATAAATTTAAATTAAGATAATTTTTTTATTAGAAACTTTCAACTTTTTATAATGAAATCTCGTAATTACTTTTTTAATAAAATTATTCTATCAAAATATACTCTTGATTTTGAAAAATAGTTTTCATACTTTTTTAACTGTTTTTATGTACTATTTTTGTAAATTTATTCCCAGAAAATCAATTGCTTTCTTTGCCCGTCGAATTGTCGGCACATCCTTTTATAATTCTATAAATAGTTAATTAGATCCCAGTTTGGCAATAAAAAAATTGTAAAGTATATCACTTTGGATTTTTAACTCGATTTTTAATATTTTTTTTTATTTCAAAAACTTCTTTATTTGGTCCTTTGGCCTCTAAATCCTTTCGGCATTTATCTATAACATTAAAATTTTACTTTTAGTAATATGAAGTTCAATTGTAAAAACAGCGAAACTAAAAGGAAACTAAAAAAAAAAATTAATGTTGAAAATTAAAATTTTCACTTATTCTTGTTAATCCTAGGTAGGTTTTAAGGGTAGAACCACTTTTTATTTAATTTTATTTAATTATATTATATTCATAATAAACGGACATGACTGTCCTCAACAATAATCCCACACAATAAAATTTAATTTATACATAAAAAAAGGGATAAATGTGCGTATATAGATGAGAGCATGAAATTTAAATAATTCAATAACACAAAAGTCTTACAGCAAGTAAACTAATTAAAACAAAGATAGTGAGTTAGATATTTAATTATTATTATATTTTTAAAAGAATCAGAATCAACGTCATTCAAAAGTTAATATAGCATTCGATCTGTACTCAAAATTCTACATAAATTATAATAAGGGGAAAAAAGACAAAATTAGAATTGGTAGATGAGCAACATGCTTCTTTGATTCTACAAGTACATCAAGATACGAGAGCTTTGTTCTTCTCCATATTGAAACGAAATGTACTTGATGTGGAGGTGTAATACGGATTACTCAAATGAACATGACCACATATCTGATAAAATAGGTGTGCTTGACAGTTAGCTGGACATTACACAGTGTTGGTGAAAAACCCCACGTAGGGAAAAAACCATTAAAGATCGTGATATTTGATAAGGATAGGATAATTAAAAGCAAAAATAACTTTATGGAACATAGCTGCAAAAAAGAGGCTGGAAGTAAGATTAAAATTTAGATATTAAGATAATTGTTCTCACTTAGTCGAGTGAATGTGAAATTTAAGCCTATGGACAAGGGTTACTCCCAAGTACTTTACTTGTTAACATGGAACATGTTCATTGGATGGGGTATTTGAAAAAGTCTGGCTCTGCAGTGGGAGGGGTAAAAAGTTAAATTTTTAGGGGGGAGAGGGTGAAATGAACTTACTCGGTGATTCCGAGCGGGACGTGTTATTGTTTTTCAAAGCGGCGACGTTATTTGTCGATGCTTGGATCTGTTCCTGCTATTGGCCGTCGAAAAGCAAACAATACGTCCTGCTCGGAATCACTGTGTAGAATAATTTAAGTGGGAATTAGGGCCCTTATAATTTATAATTCGGGATTTATTGTAATTTCGATTTATGGATTTATTTATCCCGATTATACGGTTTCGTTAAATTTAGTAAATATACGATTTTTTTCGAGTATTTACAAATTTTTTTGAAAATTTACTAATTTTTCGAAGATGTTCTAATTTTTTTTGTTAATATAAGAAAGTTACTTTTTACAGTGAGGCTTTAAAATGAAGTCTGCACAGCGTTGTAAATCTTTTAATTTTATATAATAATCATCGATTCCAGTACACTTTCATATTGAGTGATAAATTTATTTGTATAAAATGTAATCAATTAGATTTGCTGTATACCTTTCAGGAAAAGATTTTTGCTTAACTTGGAATTTAGAAACAGTTAAAATCAATGAGTTCATTTAACAAATAGTAAAAATTATAAAAACCATTTCAAAAATTTTTTCTATTATTTATTTATTTTCTCATAAATATTAGTAACGCGAATAAAAATTGGCAGCCATAAAAAATTATTAAAATCAAGCAAATCTAACAAGGAAAGTGTACGAAATGAATATACCTCAGGTAACAAAAAATTTTTTTTATCCTATAATATGGCCTTGTTTTACGTTTTTAAAAAAATATTCTTTTATAACAGCCCTCTTAATAAACTGTCGAATACCATGATTTAAAAGTTTAGTTTATTTTTTTTCATAATTTTAATTCTAGTATTTTACATATTTTTGACATAAATAAGTTTTACATTAATGTCAAATTATTTTAAATTCTACGTTTCTATAGCGCTTTGACTTCAAGGTTGTTTGTCTACAACTAGAAATTCTAAAAGATATCAGCTAAAATCTGAATTCAGAAAAAACTTAAATACCAAAATTGTACACTAAACTTAATGTAAATAATCAAGTGATACAATATTTTACAATTATGATCTAAGAGACCCTTTTCCAAAAATTACTCATTTTAAAAATATTTTTTCAAAAGAATCCATAAAGAATCTTTAAGAATAGTTCATTGTTATAGCTCAATTGTTGCAAATACTGTTAATACAATACTTTTTTAAAAAACTTATGTCTTCAGAATTCCTATTGAAATAAAATAATACATAAATTTAAAATTTTTAAAAGTGTGTGTAAAATTCAAAAAAAAAAAAAAACTGTCTCGCCTTTTATTTATTCCCTTATTTTTGATATTTTTGATACACTGTGTCAAGGATACATAATAATATTTAAACAAAATATAAATCATTGATTATCTTTTATGTTAGACTGTAGTGTAAATAAATACAAAAGTTCTTTTATTAAGGGACGTTCAAGAGTAAAATTTTCGTAATAACGTAAAAAAGAAAAAAAAAGTTTAACGTTTCTTTTATTCTTCTTCTTTTTTTCAGAATTGCTCTTTTTTATACTTAAATATAATAAAAAACGTTTATTCACTGTCCTCATTTCTAGTTTTATCTTGTTATAAACATTTCCTATACTTAAAGTTTTAAAAAAGGAAGAACTGATTTTCTCAATTTAATACTTATTTTCATCAATACTATATAAATTGACCTACGGTAAAACTAGATTGAACTATTAGGAAAAGTAAGTTGTACAATCAGGAATTTTACTAGTACGACCTTTTTCTTTTTTATTTCTGATCCTAAGCTCAAATAATACTAGTAAACTGAATTTCGATAAGAATCGTAATCCTTTTAAAGTTTTAGTTTCTTCTTACTATGTATACTCAATTTATATATAAAGTCCAGACATATATAAATAATTTCATTTCCTATGTATTTTAGTTGTTGAAACTTTTTTAATTTTTTAGCAAGTAAGTCCTTAAAAAAAATTGCTTAATTTTGTTAGTAAATTAGATTATTCGATAATCGAAAAAAAGTACAAATTCTGTATATAATCATTTCTACACTGTAAAAAGTAACTTCCTTAGATTAACAAAAAAATTAGAATATTTTCGAAAAATTAGTAAATTTTCAAAAAAATTTGTAAATATTCGAAAAAAATCTTATATTTACTAAATTTAGTATATTAACAAAAAATTCGAATATTCTCCATTTTTTTTTGTGAATTCGCAAGAAAAATTGATAATTTACCATTTTTTTTTTTAAATTTACAAAAAATAGTTGTGAATTTACAACTTTTTTCGTAAAATCACTAAAAAAAATCGAGAATTCTCAAATTTTTCGATAATATACTAAATTTAGTAAATTTACGATTTTTAACGAATATTTACAAATTTTTTTGAAAATTTACTAATTTTTCGAAAAAATTCTATTTTTTTTGTTAATCAAACTTACTTTTTATAGTGCAGTAAATAGCTAATATATTATTCATGCAACAAGTTTAGAAAATTTAGATCCTTTGGTGCAAACTTGAAAACATTAATGATCAAAAGGCCTATTAAAACTGAAAGTACTATTTTGACTGTAAAAAGTAAAACTTACTGATTATCTGAATTTCGCTAGGATATGCTGGTTACTCTAACGTAATTATCCTAAAATAAAAAAGTTTTCCAAGTTCCTTTTTCTAATTTCATATCAGAAAATCCAGACAGCCATCTTCATTTAATTAATCTCTCCGCTTCTTACTTTACATTATAACATCTAGATTAAACTTTAAAAGAATCCAATTCTTTCATTTTGTAAAATGATCTATTGCAGTGGTTATCTTATTTCTCTGCAGTTTCAATCCCTGATAAAAAGTAGTATTGCTTTTTTCAAAGAAATACTCCAATTCCTTTGTGCTAGACTAAACACCCATAAATTCTAAAATGTCATAAAAAATAAAATTCTTCAAATTCTATTAAATAAATGATATTAGTAATGATTTGTTGTAATATTATATATCCAGATTGACTGATAGCACATATTATAAAACAAAGTAAATAATTAGTTAATTGCTATTTTTCGCCTTTTACTTTTTTTCAAATTAAATAAAAGCTTTTAATTCATTCATTATATCGTTTATTACAATGTAGACTATCAAGAAACTTTTTTTTTAACTGTCTTTTTGCATAATACAATGATTTAAAGACTGTATAAGACTAATTAGTAAAAGTTGTCTTTGTATTCTTTGAAATATTTAAAAACGATGGTAATACCTAAGGGGCTTATACTCCGTAGTTTTTTTATTGGTTCCTTTATTTTTCTTTTGTAATATCTTTATTGGTATTTTATAGTACCTGAAAACTTAAAAATATGTGAAAATTAAAACTTTTAAAACTTTTTGGTGTAGATTAAAGTATCATGTTTAATATAAACATATTATACGCGTGTTATTAAATTTAACCTTATGAAATGCAACCGTTAAGTATAATAATTTGATTTGATGCTGTAATTAGTATTATTAGTAATTTAATATTACTATATTAATTACAGTTAATACAATTATTCTAGTTTACGGTATTAAAATTGCTTCTATAATATTTACTTTATTTAGCTGTTTATGTCTTTTTACTAAACTATTTTCATTTTGAATTATCACTTTTGTAAATTTAGATATTATTGGTGCTTTTGGATCTTTTAAAAAGTTTTTGGCACACTTTTTTTAAAGTTCGAATTCTACCTTTATAAAAAAGCAAATATAAAATTCATTGTAGAATCAATTTGGTGTCAGAGACACATACACATTTCCCAATACTATGAGAATTCCGTTGTTTTGGTGATCAAAAGTTTCTACATCTTTACCAGTGATTGACTTAATATACATATTTGAACTTTTTTTTAAAAATACTAACCCCCTACTTTCCATTCTTTGTTACTATTTTTGAACTCACGAATGGTGTTAAAATTGATTCTCCTTTTACGTAATAAACATGTTAAACGTTGAAGTATGGATAGGAATTTCCTTTAGTGATTCTAATAATGAGGTAGTAAAAATTCATAATAATTAATCATAAAGAAAGTGCATTTCCTCCATAATATATATATATAAAAGGTAATTAAAAGAGTCCTAATGACCTATATAAGTTAATAAAAGGATGAATAAAGGTATAAAAAGAAATAAATCCATAAAAATGATTAGAGGTGTGAAAAATGTCATGTAAATTGTCGGGGATTTTAAAGGAGTTTATAATATATGATAAACAACTATAAGGCGAGAATACATGTAAGAAGTTGTAGTTTATGGCACATGTTTCCTCGTATTTATATTTTGATCCTCGACATCTCATATGCATGATCCCTTTATATTATATATTTACGGTTGAAAGTTGTACCTAATACCCCTTGGCGTATAATACAAATCGCGTGAGTTGGATATAACCTATGTATATTATTATACCTATATCTGTTTTTCCCTAACGCAATCGATTCGTCATTTACTTTCTTATACTTGTGTTTGTGCCTATATATCTATCTATTGTCTCTCTATATTTATGCTGAAAGTACCTGTATGTATGCATATTCTGATTTATTCACGCTTATATCTGATCAAAATAATCATACATGCACATATATACACACGTACAAGAATGACAAGGACAATAGACTAGGATATCTATTTATTTATTATTTATTATATTTGAAAGTAAATCGAGAATTAAATGCATAAATTAAATTAACGTTATTTATTGCTTAATTTCATTTTTTTTAGTTTTACTATTTTTAAAAGTGAATTATAAAATAATTCTACTCCAAGTTCAACTCTATCTCTCTCTCTCTCTTTCTTTTTTTTTCTTTTTTAATCTAAAAAATGAAGATTTAAAATTAAATTTAAAAAGTTTTTTAACTTTTTTAATGAAAAAATTAATAATTTATTTTTAAAAAAAATAAATAAATGAATAAATAATGAAAGTAACTTTTTTATTCAATAAGATATTACAGACTGTTGTAAAAATAAATTAAAATTTTTCGTTTTAGAATGCAATAATTAATTGATTCCAATCGCTATTTTAAACCTTTTCGGTGAATGTGAATTTTTTAGTTAAATGCACCCCTACCAAATTACAGCCATTAAAACTTTGATTACTTAACCCTGGTCTCAACAGCTGGGTAACCGTGTACCTGTTTTGCCGAAAAAATAAAATTTTTTCTGTTTCTACTAATTTTTTTTTTAATAGCTTCCGTGCCAACTATAAGCAACTAGTAAGTAACAAATTGACGTAATGAAAATATTTAAAAAATTATTTTAAGTATATTTTTAAATCCAATTTCGAAAGGACCTTTTCACTAACAGCTGGGTACCCGTGTACCCACACTATTTAATATTGAAATTTGAAGGTATTTTTACTGAAAATAATTATTATTTTTATTTAAAACTAAAAATTGAAGTAAAAATAGGATTTATTAAGGAGCAATAAGGTAAATAAATAAAAAAAAATTAAAATTTGATATTTATTTTGAAAATTTATTTGCATAAATTACTCATAATTTGAGTTACAGAGTGTTCACTACACACAGCTTGCATATATTTTTCACAATTTTTTCGTGATTTTCTCCTTTTTTTTATTGGCTGTGAATTACAAATATGAAAGCATCCTTGTACTTGCTTACTACCAGTTGAATCTGTTGGCGGACAGTTAACTGCAGCCTCACACGAAATTTTACCGATGATACTTTCTATGGCTAATTTTGTAGAATGAATTCTCATTATATGACTATTCATCGCACGATCTTCAATTACTGGCCTTGCTAAATCGTCACCCAGATCATCTTCACTATCAGATACGATGTCACTGCTAGCATTATTTTCTCCAAGCAATTGATTTAAGTAACGGTATTGATTGTCTCTGTTCAGACTGTAAATAACATTAAATTATAATATTGTGTATAATATTTACGTATAGAAATAACCTTTTTCAGAATAAAAAATATGCAAACTAAATAAAAAGAAACTTACCTATAAAACTGAGATCTCGATAATTCGTCCATTTTGGTGCAATAGCGTCTAAATGAAGAAGATTTTTTAAAACTTCTAAAGAAAAGCACAAACACACACGAAATTTTAAAAATAAATTAAATACATCTTGCTTTATTTGTGTAAACACTTTAAAATAATTTTTAACAGTACTGAAGTGAATTTCACAATTTAGGTCACTTTTAGGAGTTGGTGAGAAACTGTTAATTATCTCATTAAGATGTAATGATTTCCTCTACTAAGAATTTAATTGAGGGTAGTAATTGAAAACTGGTACTAAAGCTATGAGTGTTGAAGTGTAAAATATACCAACATCTTAAAAAGAATATACTTTAAACTTGATACAACTAAGTTTGAAGACGTTTTTTCTCGTTAGTGAAATAAATTTTAAAATCTGTTTAAATAGGCGTAGTTAAATATCCGTCATGGCATGTGACCTGCTCTACCGAATCAGTGCTATTGAGAATATCCAGAGTGAATTGCAAACTTGAACCGAAAAATTAGTAAAATTATGTTTTTAATATTTATAGCAAATTTTTATCTAAAAGTATCAATTAATAATAAAAATATATTTTTTAATAATATATTGTTTCTTTTAATGAAAAATTATTTATAAAGAAAGTACTCTTAGATTAAAATGTACGAATGATGAATATTTAAGGCAGAGTGCTTTCAACGCTCTATCTTATACATACATCGTTGTAAAACCTTGATAAAACAATGTAATGCCAGTTGACGTTATTTAAATAATTCTTATTGAATTATACATGCAGCACCTAGCAATAAGGCATTTGTTGGTCGTAATCCCTGGATTATTTCCAGATTATTTATAATTAACATTTTACATTGATTTTATTTTTTTTACTAGCGTGAACCGAATTGTAAAACTTAATCAAATAATCAGTATTTTTTTAAATTTACATAAACGTAAATCCCTATTGAGTGATAGTTTGATATACCATCGAATAAATTAAAAATGACTATTATAAAAGTTAAGAAAATAATAAATTCAATTTTTATTTTCAGATCTCTAAAAACTGACAACAACTCAAAAAGAAATTCACAAATCAATTATAACACAAAAAAAAGAAAGTAAGTTTGATAAATAGCAATAAACTGATTTTATAAATGAGCTTTTATATATAAGCTTTAAGTAAATATTGAAATCCCTATATTGCGAAAATGGCAAATAGTAAACAACTTAATATAAAAAGGAATAAACTCTTCTTCTTATGTATACAGTAATTGCAAAAGGAAAAATATAAAAATCTTATTGATATATTTTTAAACTGACAGATGTTTATTGTAAATATTCAATAAATACATACAAATATTTATTTAATAATTTCTATTATATTAATACTATGCAGGAAAAGAAATAAAAAAGATCAATCTTTACAACATTATCCTTTTTTTTTTTTGCTTGTTTTCTAGAGCAGTCATTCTTTATTTCATGCTTGTTTTTAACTTTGAAAAAATAAAAAGGAAAAAGCTTTAAATAAAAATATAACATAAAAATATAACATAAAGCTTGGAGTTAGTTTGTGGTCACGAATTATTATTATTTTTTTTTATTCAAAATGAATGTAAGTACTTTATTTTTTTTTGTCTGAAAAAAAAATGTTAAAATAAAAAAGTTATACATATTATGTTAATCTGAATGTGAAGAATGGACTATGGAAATAATTAAGAGACCATAAAAGTCTATTGTATTATTATTTTAATAGGATTTAGTTATGAAAAGGACTTTTTTTTAAACTAACTTTAAGAATGTTTATTTGACTAATTTTTTTTTCTGTCTCTCTCTTTTTTTCATATATTTAATTAAGAATATATTTTTTTTTTATTTAGGGGAAAGAAGGGTAGTTTGAAGTAGTTTTTAGATTTTTTTTTCTTTTGATTAAAGAAATTTTTTAGGGTCTTTGATGATGTAAGCTTTCCATTATCGTGTTTACTGATACTACAATGCAAAAAGGGCAAAAATAACCTAAAGGATAAATTCTTCAAGAGGTTACCAAACTACCCTTAGTTTCCCAAAGTAATTTATTTAGTGTAAAAAAAAATATTTACTTATATTATTTTTCTTTTTTTTTTTTTGCACATTTAAAATTTTTTTAATTAAATATTTTAAGAAAAGCAGATTATTATTATTCTTGTTATACTCAAGCTTAAAGCTCATCATTATTATTATTATTATTATAATAAACAACTATTTGAGAAAATAAAAAAGAAAAATAAAAGTAAACTGATTAAACAAAATTTTTTTTTTTTTTTTGTACGTATAAAAAAAAAGTCTAAGGTAAAAAAATTATATATAAAGAAGAAAAGCACAATAACACACGCACACATACATAGAGAATAATTGAAAAAGAAGAAAATTATTATTCTTATGTATATATTTTTTTTGCTTCTTTGAAAAACTTTTTTTTTAAATCTACGTTGTTTTTATGCCTGTTTCATCATTATAAATAAAGCATTAAATTCTTCTTTTTAGTTATATTCACTTAAAAAAACAGCAACAACAACTTTTCTTTAACTTATTAAAATGAAATGTTTTTTTTTTGCTTTAAAAAATATTAAAATAAACATTTTGATTATTAATTTTTTGTTATTTTTATTGTTTGTTTTTTTATAAAAAATTTTGCTATTTGAAGTAATTTTTTTTGCTTCGGTTTGCATTTATTCGAAATACAAGAAATGATTATAATATTTAAAAAAGCACATCAACAAATATGTCTCTTGACCTATTTATAGTGCACATTGTAAAAATTGCAAAATTTTTTTGGTTTTATATTTCGACGTTTTGACATTTTATTTAAACATAAAAACAATTTTTATACCTGAATACAGAATATATTTTTTTTTATTTAATTATAAATTTATGCAAATTTTGTATTTATGCATAAATAAGTCTTTAATGGTAACTATTGTACTAAACAATTATTTCATACTGTTCGAGTGTAAAAATTTGGCAAAAAATTTATAATTTTCATGCAAATTCTGTAACACTTTCAAAAAACATAATTTTCAAAAATAAATATTTATAATTTCCTTTCTCAAATTAAAATCTTCAAGAGAGTACACATTAAATTATTAAATTAAAACTTTCTCATATTTTTAAGTCTTGGTAGCTCAAAGTTTTTTCTTTATTTTTTTTTCACAACTAACCTACTTTTTTTTTCAAACAGTAAATACTTTTTTTTTTGCCTCAGGTATTTTTTTTAATTCAATTGAAAGTAAGTTATAATTTACACATGCTGGTTAATGAAATTTTGAAGTATCACACTTTAATTTAACTTTTTTTAAAGGTAAACCAAAGTAATTTTTTTTTATAAACTATTTTTTAAAAAAGCATAAATTTTATTAAACCAAGTTAGACCCAATGAAAGAGAAAATTGAAAATTATTTATAAATTGAAAGTTATATTATTTCTGAGCTTGTTATACTTACCAGACAAGCAAAATGCAATAAATTTTAAATAAAATTCCTGAGGTTATATTATATCAGCCAGTAAAATAGCGCTACTTTAGTTATGTAATTGTATGTAATGTTAAAACGATTTTCTCAAAAAATTTTCTGAATTTTACGATTCTCTTGCTCATAAAATAACCTAAAATTATTTTTGAGAACAATTCTAAAAAAAAAACAGTCCTCATAAAAATTAATTAAATAATAAATTGAAATAACCCAAAAAAAAATTTTTGTAAAATGAATAAAGAGGATTATAAAAACAAAACAAAAATCGAATTTAGGTATATGAAAAACAAAAAAAAAAAAATAAATGGCTGTACGTATATTAATATAGATTTGATATATGGAAAAAAGGTAAAATAGAATAAAACTATTTTTCGCCAGAAAATTGTAAACAAATACAATAAAATCCAATGCGCATAACGAATGGTTATAAAATTTTCCATTCTTTGCATATAAAAAGAAAAAAATAAAAAATAATAAGAAAAATAAATATAATTCTTTTCTATGAATAAAGTAAGTTTATGGTATAAAATTAGCGCAAATAATCCACGTGGCGTCGACTTGTCTATTTCAATACAGCAATAAACTCTTATATAATAAGTAGTTTTCTCCTATACGTACATCTTACCAATACAAATGAAAAAGAGCTTGCAAGCTTCTATTTATGTCTCTTTAAATAATAAATTGTATGTCTGTGTATTTGTTGCGCGCGCGCACACTAGTTAAAAAAAAAAGGTATAGGCAGCCGGCCGGCCCAGTATGAGAGCTTTCAGGTGACGCGCGCCGCTCTTTCGGTCACAGAGGAGAAGAGACATAAAAGTGGGGTTACACACCGCTCGATAACACTGCGGCATGGCCAAAGTCGAAGCTCTCTTTATCTTTCTCTCGATACTCGCAAAACTTAAAACTAACTTTCTCTGTATACGCGTTAAATTTATCTTGATCTCTTTTTCGATAGTATGGCTCTCCTGATAAAATAAAAAAAAAGCTTACCATACATTTTATGCAGCTAATAACGTATAAATATTATCTTTTCTTTTTTACATGAATTTTAATTATTTTAATTTTTATCTATGGTTTTTTTTTCGTCAAAAAAAAAAGTTTAATCCGAGAGCTTTATTCCATTTTTTTTTTTTACGAAAACTTTAGGAAAAAAAAATTTGTTATCTTGATTTAAATTTTTAAAAGCTTTTTACATTATACTTTTTAACATCAAAATTGAATATTTTAAACTGATTTTTAATTATATTCGAAAAATATATGTTTGATTTTTAATTTTGATTCAAGCCTCCAGGGCTTATCTGTATGTGTTATTCATTAATATTAATAAAAAAAAAAAATTTTCTTTTAAATATTTATAAAATAATATTTTTCCTGAATATTTAAAAATAGATAAATCAAATGCTAATTCTAATTCTGTTTTTAGCATAAAATAAAAAAATTTTATGCTCTATTTAAAAAAAAAAGTCTCTATTTACGTCTTGTGGATTATTTTTATGCACACATAGAATAAAAATATTTAAAATCAAGATATAAGATAAAAATTTTTTTTTCAAGAAAAGTCTCTTTATTTTAGAAAACGAGTAAGCTCTTATAGTATCACGGGTCAACTAGCTTTTGGCATGTACATTCGAATATTTTATCTTTATTTTTTTTCTAATGCGTTTATTTAAAAAAAGCTTTTTAGAAATTATTTCTATAATTTGAAATGCTCTATTGTCTGTAGTGAATTTAGTTTATTCGTGATAAATTATAAAAGCTTTATGGTGACTATTGATTAATAGTCTATGTGTGTATACCTCAACTTTATTTAGTATTATTATTATTGTTTATATGCATTCTTTTGTACTTTTTTTTAATTAATTTATGCTGTAATTAAGTAAATTTGAAATTTTATTAGTTAATTAAACATGTTTCCTGTCTAATATTTATTCTTAGAAATTTTTTTCTGAATCACGAAACCATTTTTTAGTTTGAATATTTGGAAAACTGTATAATAAGTTTTCTATTCAAACCATCTCACACATGCATATTCCATAATTTAAGACTTTCATTTAAAGTTTTACCAACGCTACTACTCTAAAATTAACGCCCAAGCTAATATACCCAAAACATTAAAAATAAATTATCTTAAAATATATATTATTAAAACTAATAAAGTAGAACAAAGTAAAAAAAAAAAAAAATTATTATTATTCATTGTAATTGTTTTTTATTGTATTTTAAATATCAAGAACAACTTAAAAATAAAAAAGTAAAAATTGTTTCGTTTGCTATACGTGCTTTAGATTTGAAGAAAAGATTTACACGTTTTACTTTGTAATTATCACGTACGTATTCCTTTTTTTTTTCATTCGTCTTTCTCATATGTCGTTTAAATACTACCTGGTTGTTGTTAAAGTACTTGTTCGATTTAAAATAATTTGCTAAATTTACTTTTTTTATTTTAAAATTATTTTATTTGACAAAATATATATTTAGGTTAATGAAAAACTTATATAATTCATTTTTGCGATATCCGTTCATTTAAATTATTTTTACAGATTATCGATGTAATTAATTAAAAATAATTATATTAAATATTATATTTAAACGGGTATTTCTGTACTGTACTATTTTGGTATAATTTTCAAAACGGAGCCAAAATATTTTTCCCGGAAATATTAATATATAAAATAATTTTCCCCATTTTTTAGCCTTCTAGACTACATCTTTTTATTTTTATAGAGGTTTAAATATAAGTTTTATAAATTTTTTTTTTAGTTTACTTTGTTTTCTTATTTTTTTTATTTTAAGTTTTTTATAGTAAAAACTATTTTCTTTCTACGGGTCCTTCCCGTGGAATTCGATTCTGGGGTCAAAACATTTTTTTTTTACTTACGAATGCACTAGAAATTTAACATTTACGGCTTGGCTCTGCTAGTCTAAAATTTCATCTGCAGATACCTGAATTTTCTTCCTGTTGCCCTTAAATTACTCGTTTTCCTTCTTACTTGTATTTTATGAATCCATTTTTTTTTGTTAAATCAATGTTCATAGCGCTAAATGCAAAAATATTGATGCCTAAGAAGTTATATGTTCGCAAATTTTTAAATTCATACTATTCCAAGTTACTAAATGAAAATCTGATCTAAAATTCGGATTCCTCAGGAAATCGTGACACCAATTTAAGCGTCTTTTCAACGGTTTGTATGATACTAGCGAAATTTCGTCCCAAATTGAAAAAACTTTTTTTTACAATTGACATAGTTCAGAAATATTTGCCCGTGTACCTATACCATTTTAAATAATTAAATTTTTAGTAAAATTGACTTTTATTTAACCATTTATCAGGTTTTATTTTTACCATAAAGTGATTTAAAAGCTTATATTTTATCTATTTTTATTTTATTTTCTTGATGTAGACTTTGTATTTAATGTATTCTGCAATATCTTAGGGTTTAATCTCCCTTTTTTTGTATCGACTCAAGTCTTAGAATAAATAGAAAATTTATTTTTTTTTTTCAAGGGGGTTAAAATCTTCTTTTTTTCTTAAAATCAATACAATATCGTTTTAATCTCAGTATCATCAGAACTATTTCAACAAAAAATATCTTATCATGAGAGTATAAAACTATAGTAAATTTACGAGATTAAGAAAAAATCTATTTATAGGATATCTTAGGTACTAGGAGATGTATGAGTTGAACCTGTCATATCTTGCCCCACTTGAGAGAGCTTTTTCTTACATTGAAAAAAGATAAAAAATTTAAGTTTGATCTCATAAGCCTCCTAGGTCTAGAATAGCGAGCCTCAACTTTATAAGGTTCCTAAGTCATTTTCCAAATAAGTGTTGTTTTTCAAGCCTCTTAAACCAAAATTTTTCATCATAAGTTCTCTCTTTCTCTTTCTCTCTCTCTTTCTTGCTCTATCCATTTTGTTCTCTTTAATCAGAAATTCCAAGTTTTTAAATTGCTGCCATAATTACAATTTTGAATAAACATGGGTCTAATGGAGCCCTGAGTCCATTAAGATTTAATAGTCTCTATAATAATTTTAGTCTACAATGTTCTATAATATTCTAGGAACAAATAAAGCATAAGGAGCAAAAAAAGAATTTTTGAAAAATTGATCATTTTTGTCCAAAAATGATAATTTAGTTTGTTGACTATCTATGATAAAAACTCAGTTTACAGAACAAAAAGTAACCCCCACACATATAAAAAATGAGAGATACCAAAAGAGTTTTAACGTATTCAATTCAATCGAGCCTTGTGTCTTTACATTAAAATAAATGAAGGGTATCTGATAAATTTTTTTAACATAATATACTGATTCATAAACATTTGGTCTAATTTAGTGATCCAAATATATTAATCTCCCCTTGTTACTAGAGTATTGAAATTGGGTTATGAAGTTTCGTATTTCCCAGGAAATCCTTTTATCAAATTCTGATAATTTTAAGAATAATTTTAATCCTGTTTTCTATTAAAATATTTATTATTCAGGCCTCCTTTTTCCTTCTTCTCCCCCTTTTTAAAAAATTCACCCTTTTTCTGGAAATCCTCCCCCATATTTAATTCCCCCTTTCATCTTTATTATTAAAAAAGGAGGCTACGATGCCTGTATATTATTCTATTTTAAATTTGTGTAATTATTTAAATAATTAATGTAAACATAAATTGTACTAATTGTTCTTTGAAATTAATTAAAAATATTAAAATAGATAAAAATGACCTACATTTGTTTTATTTAATAATAATAACGATGCTTATTATTTTCCTTAATGATTTCAAACAATGTAAAAATAAAAAAAAAATAAAAAAAAAATTTATTTTAAATAAAAATTTTTATTTAATCCTATTTCTGTAAATAAATCTTTTAACTTTATCTTTTTATTTTTCATTTTCTTGTATCTTGTAAAGTAAAAGCTTTGTACTTGAAAACCTCAGTAATTTTAATAATCTTGTCACTCATATTCTTGTTCTTTTTTTTTATTTCAAAGCAAAAGTTAAAACGGTTATTAAATGCTTTTCAAATTTTATTATTAAAAACTTTTATCTTCTGTAATTTAGTGACCGAAAATTTAAAATTTTAGTAACCTTAAAAAATTTCTCTGCTTGGATTATTGAGTACAGAAATCATAAAATAAAATCGAAACACCAGGCGCTTCGTACTACTTTGGCTAAAAAACAGCAGAGTATGCAGTATTTTAAGTAATCGCATAAAAAGTTAAACATAAATTCAAAGATATTAAAATTTTAATATATTGTAAAAATCAGAGCAATAATTGTAAATTTTTAAAAGCGTTAGTTTTATTATCAGTTAAATATACAATAGTAAAATTATTAATGGGTTTAAACTTTTTTGTTTTATTATATTTTGAAATTCCATTAAAACTCGTCTAAAAAGTATACATAATTTAAATTGACATTGTTGAATTCAATGAACCTGAAATAATCAGTTTTTAAATCCCCTTACATTACTTCAATTTATACTTCAATTTAAATATAATACAAACTTTTACTAAAAAAACTATTAACATTATTTATTTAAGCAACTTAAAAACAAAATTGTTTTTAAATTTACTCGATAATTTAAAATGTTTTAAAAATAATCGCCTTATTTTAAATAAAAGTATTTAATTTTTTGGAATGACCTGATAAATGATTCGTGTATATTGAAATATAAAAAAAAATATAATAGAGCAAAAGTTTTTTTGGCAAATGTTACATTGAAGTTTACTGATATAACAATTTGGCTCTAAATCATAAAAATATTTATAAGAATATTTATATATGGGCAAATCCTATAATAATTTTTTTACTAATTCTTATACTGAGCATTGTTTTGAAAGAGCAAATAAAAATAAGCACTTATATAAATATTATGCTACGAAGTTTTAAAATCTTTAAGCTTTTTCTTAACAACGCTTTAGACTATAACTTTAATTATATACAAGGTTATTAAATATATCGATCAAAAATTAAGCTTCGAAACATTGTATTCTGAAGTACGACTTTTTCTTGGAAGTACGATGTTTCCCCAATCCATTATCTTTAATTTTTGAAATAGCTTTGAAATCAATAAAAAACTATATTTTGCAAATGTAAAAAAATGAATTGGCAATTGCGTATAAATTTCTAAGTTAAAATATTTATAAACACATCCAGGATAGAGGCTTTCTGATTATGCAGAACCTGAAAATAATGAAATGAAACAATACTCCCAAATATTACTGACATTAGCATTTGTTCCAAAAATTATTTTTGAAATTAATGAACGCATTTTAAATATTTTGAAACCAGTCTCCTTTATGGAGCCAATTTCAATTATCAGTCAACGTAGAGCTAATAATTGATTCTACTTGATGGTTATATTTTATTGAATCCTCGAACTAATTTTGATTGATAAACTTTAAATTCTATCCTGCAAGTAATTAATAATACTTTTCTTTAAGATTTGAATTTGCGAGGCTTGGCAATTTAATAAACTTTATATCATAAGTAAATTGAGTTAAAATGCTAATTGTAAAATAAGTATTATTTATAAAATATAAATTAAATTTTATAAACAATAATTTAATAAATTTATTTTCAACCTGAATTTTAATAATTGATTGAACCTACTTACATTAGAAAGATTTCGTAATTAAATAATGTTATATGAATTTAAAGGATGTGATACTCCTTAAGAATCTAGCATTCAGATTTCAATAAAAATAATTTGTGTAATCTCATACCTCGGGGTCAACTTTTCAGCAAATTTAAGTCCTTATGGTGTGGCACTTATTTTATAAATTAATTATTTATTTTTAATTATTTTAACTACATTTATATGACAAATAGTAAAATGGGATCCTTTGACGTCGAGTCCTTTTTTCCGCGCAAGGATTTTCTATAATTTTCTTTTGACTCAGAAAAGATTGATTCAGTAAACGTTGAATTAATGGATCATCAAAACATTATCACTAAACACTAACCTAGTGAACCAATTTTATGTAATTAATTAATTTTTTAACAAAGGAAAATACGATTGCAGAAACTTATTTTTTTTTAGATCAAAATTAAATTGTGAAAATTAATAAAATGTCAGAACTACTTGTGCGAAATTGTAAACTCTGTTGCACCAGAGGTCAGCAACTACATAAATATTACTTTTGAAAAAGTTTATGAATTTCGAAATGTTGCTCATAAGCAAAATGCGAGAACAAATGTTCACCGCCGAAAGAGTGACCCGTAATCAAAGAACAATACAACGTTTAAAATGAAACTTATTTAATTACCTAATTTAATAATATCTTAAAATGAATTTAATAAATTAAATGTTTGAAAATAAAATAAATTACAATCGCAGCGTATAAGTAATTAGTATTTTTTCCCCCTTAATTCGATTATCGAATGCATAAATAAATGAAATCTATTAACATATATTATATAAATGTAAATTATGTATAGACAATTGCAGTTAAGAGAGAAAAGAGATCGTTGTACTTTGTTATATAATATTATGCATTCATTTATAGATGAAACTTTCATACTTGGCTTCCGCTTCGTCGAGACCATATCAACGCTTTCTGCTATTTAATTTCAGTTGGCGGATTAAAGCCACATATAGAGCTTGGAAAATAATTGAGTCTTTTTCAATTTATATTTACGATCGATCATGCGCAAAATAATATTTTTCTTAACAAACAAATTTTTTTTCCATTTTTTTTTTTATAGAATACGTTACCTTAGTAACCGAAACTGACATAAGAGTAACGGAATTTGAATTATATTTTAGAAAATATTTATTAAATTTTCGTTTTTTTTTTATTTTAACATGGAAGGGGTTCTTGAAAAACAACCCAAATTTAGGAGTGGGGGGAGTCAAATTGACTTAGAAAAATTTCGATTTAGGTATTTAGAATAATTTGGGTTTAGGGACTTACTATAATTTTGGTTCTAGGACTTATAATAATCAGATAGTCTATAAGTTAAGTTTTATGCTCGTAGGCTGTCTTAAGACACAAATCAGAAAAAATAAGTTTTTTTTTCCTTTTTTTTAATTTATTTGAAAAGGGGGACTGTAGTAAAATTTCCTGAGAAATCCAAAAATCGAGTTGAAAGTTTTCCCAATTTTTATCTGGAACAACTGAAATATGAGTACCAAAAATTCTGTTATTTTTATGTAATTTATTTTCACTAGGGTATACCCTAGTTAAACATTCAATGTTTCAATTATTTTACTAAATATTTTGGTCGGAGGGTTTACTACCTACATCATATTTATCGATAAAGGTATTCTTCTTCTTTAGCTTTTGTTTTAAGCTTATCTGAATCAGCAAGTCATGCTTTCTTCATTTTTTCAAAGAGCATTAACTTTGGCATATTGTACATGTATAGTTGCAAATATATTCTCTTCACTAATGCTGTTTTATATTCCTTAAAGAAAATTTATGAGAATGCTTTCTTCTGTTTTTAACTTTACTGTTTTGCACTATTTTTTTTTATTTCTCCTGTGGTGAAAAACTTTTTTTTTTCTTTTTTTTAACATGATTTTAAAAGTTTGTCAAGTTATTTAGAAATAAGTTTTTTAAGTATAATTTGGAATTTTAAAAATCACATGCCTTTTATATATTCTCTGAATCAAAAGAACATTGTTTGAAAAAAGTTTTATTTTTTTGGCACAAAAACTAACTCATGCATTTCAAGCCACAATTTATGCCACATTTTTTTACATATAGAATTTTAAATCTTATAAAATAATTTTAAAAAATCTTTTTTAAAAAAAAGGTATCTGCTTCAAATAGGCATAAATTTTTATTAACTAAGAGTGATTTCTAAACTTTTCTTTAATAGTATCAACTTAGAAAAAAGTTATGCTGAAATATATTTTACTTTTCTTAATGGTATTAAGCTTGCCTTTTCTTTTTTCTTTTTAAAATACTTTTAGTTATCGATTCAACAGCTTATAAACACGGTTAATTTTGTCTTTTGTTCTCATGTCAGATATACTAAAAGGTTTTATGATTATGATTAAATATTGTGCAATCATTTTTTCGTTACTTTTTACATTAGTAAAAAAAAAAAAATTTAACAAAAAAAATAATTTTTGTTAAAAATAATAATGATAAATTTAAATTTGTACTTTATAATTATTTTTAGTTACTAAATGATCGAGTAGATGTAAAAATTTATAAAAATTATGACTGATCACATCTGCAAGATAAATGATGTCAGCTACAAAAAAAAGTTCAACGTGTTTTTTTCATTATGGATTATTTTTTTACATGGGTAAAAATCTGATTTTTGAAAACTATTTTGGGGTTTAATTTTTTAATTATAGAGCGAAGCTCTACCTTAATGGATGCAAAAATCGACACCTTTCGGACACGATATAGCCAAAACGATCAAACGGAATGCTTCCATTTTTTAAAACTGAGTTTATTTTATCGAGTTAATGACCCCTATTGTTTTTGGGCCCAATCTGATATTTCTAAAGGCATGTTTATTCTTGTACTTTTGCTTCATACAGGTGAAAAACCTTCTAAATGTTATCCGCGCGATAAATTTCATAGCTTATGAATAAACTTTGCATCAGTGAAATATCATAAAAATGCAAAATAACACAAGATTCTTATATTTTTAGGCACGATCACCCTATGTATGCAATGCATAGATGAAATCGTGCCTTATAAGTTTGTCAGGTCAAAAAACGGAAAAATTTCTAAATAGTCCAATTCGTGGAGAAATTTGGTCCCCAGGTCATTCCGATGCCTCTAAATGCTTATATTGCCTTGTTGTGTGTAGAGATGTATGTTCGAGAAAGTGTATCCTCAAGATCACAGAACCTACTCGATGAATCAAAAATTCCTTAAACCAAATTTTTTGAAATAAGATCTAGTTGTAGGGTTTTCAATTTCAAGTGATTTCATCAAGTGCTTGCAGAGAAATGTCCTAAAAACTGATTTCACATATCAAAAAAAATTATTAAAAAATAATAAAAATGGTAAAAAATGAATTGGTTTTGAATTTAATACATCCAAAATGTGGTTAATGATCTAAAATAACCAGAAAATAACTAAATTAATTGAAATTTATTTTTTAGGCACGATTACCCTGTGTATGCAATACATAGATGAAATCGTGCCTTAAAAGTTCATTAGGTTAAAAAATAAAAAAGTCTTTAAATTGTCCAATTTATGAAGGAATTTGGTCCCCAGGTCATTCCGGTGCCTCTACATGCTTATATTGCCTTGGTGTGTGATAATAAATAATAGTTTTCAATTTATGAGATTGTGGATCCCATCAACGTTATTAAAGAGAAAATACTCAATAAATATGTGATCGTGCCTGAAATAAAAAAGCCTTAGCTTTTTTATAATTCTTTATGATTTTTATTATTTATTAATTAATCCAAATTTTATTGAATTAAACATTTAACGCCCAAGAGCCTATCTACGAGTTCTAAATTAATTTTAAAACCAAAATCTATTTTTCTAAAAATGTATCCATTTGTTAAAAAGTCTCTATTCTCAGAATTTGATTTCAAACTTTCTATAAAATTAACCGGAAACTCATTACATAGGGTAAAAGTTGGATACTAAAAAAAATCGACTCGTTGCTTATCAATATTGTAAATAGCATCAAAAAAAGGTATACTTAATGAAGAATAATAAAATTTTCATTTTTTGTATATGTTTTAGGACACATTTTTATTGCATGATTTTTCTTAATTTGAAAATGGCGGATGCAGAATTAGAAAAAATTACGAAAAACAAGTTGCATTAGATTATTTGTTTTTAGGAATATTTTTTGGAATTTTACATAAATATTGGTTTTAAAATTAATTTAGTATTCAAAAAGAAATCTAAACGTAAAATTTCAAATATTAATATTAGATATATATATTTTTGTACTAAACCTAGTTCAAAGAATATGCAACTCCATCCGTATGCATTCTATGTATAATTCCATTATCATTGAATTTTTTTATTCTTATGCATTGATCAGTTTGAAAAATTGATTTGAAACTAATAACTAATAAGTTTTTAATTCTTCTGAAGGTTACTTCATTGAAATAAAACCGAAATAAAACTTTAGGGACCCATAACTTTTTCTAGAACACGTCACCAAAAAAATTAGAATACAAAAGTAGGTATGCTTTGATTCTGAAATACGAAATCTGGGGTCCAAAGTGGCTGGGCAGTACAGGACATGAGATCAGCAAAAACTACCCCATTTTAGTTTTTTTGCAATATTTTGGAAGCAGAGCTAAAATTATCTAATTAACTGCCTTTTTTGAAGAAAGGGTAAGAAAATATAATTACAAGCTCTAATTGGGCTATAAGACTAATTACACAGGCACACAAAATAAAAAGTCATGTACCAGAGCGTAGACCCCCTGGTACGGGGGTTTTTGGTGGTGCTAAAACCGAATATGGCCATAGAAAAGGAAAAAAACTAGCCAATTTGCTCACAGTGCCCCCATATGACCTCCCAAAAAGTGAAAAATTTTCAATAATTACAAGCTCTAATCTGGGGTACAAGTGGCTGAGAAGAAGAGGACATGAAATCAGCAAAAACTACCCCATTTTAGATTTTTGCAATATTTTGAAAGCAGAGCTAAAAGTATCTAATTAACTGCCTTTTTTGAAGAAAGGGTAAGAAAATATTGGGATTCAAGCTCTAATTGGGCTCTAAGACTAATTATAGGACGTGAAAACTATACTTTTAAAAAGGACTAGTTTTAATATATATAGATGCTAAGCAACATTACAATAAAATCGCTATTCTTATAATTTGTAATTATCACCTTTACTAGATGTTAAGATTCTAAACCCAATTTATTTAGATTCTGTAAACCTGTATTATTTTAAGTCCTTAAATTGAAAATATTCTAAGTCCTTCAACTCAAATTATTAGAAGTCTCTAAACCAGCTCTAAACCCGGAATATTTTAAGTCCCTAAACTTGAATTTTTCTAAGCCTCTCAAAGTAAATTATTCAAAGTCCCTAAATATAAAATATTTTAAGTTCCTAACCCCACATGATTTTTGACATTTGACCCCACTTGATTTTCAGATTCACAGGTTACCCCTCCTTAGAAACATGTTGAATGTTTGAGAAAAATTGCGGTATCCAAGGCTTGAAAAATGACTTTAATACCAAAAAATTGTGACCAACAAGAAGTGTTTTTGTTAACTAACTAACTAAAATGCAATATTACCAAAAAACTACATTTAAAAGCCTTGTGCAAAGTATTCTTGTGCCTAGAAGGCCCGTTGGAATAAACTAAGGTTATCAGGGGTTTTTATCTATATATTAATGAAAGTAATTTGTAATTTGGTTTCCTAAAGTTAGCGGTCTCTTGTTAGCGAAAGCAAAGTAAAGACAACGAAAAACCTGCCCTCTTATTGCATCTTTGTTAACTTTTTGCATAAGGGAACTTAAGCAAAATTTTTTCTTGCAAAATCTTTGTTATTACGGTGCTGGACATGGTATTTTTAAAATCATATGACAAAATTAAATTCATAGGTTGGTATCAATGGTACCTCCGTACGTTGCGTTCACTTATACTACGATATAATAGTGTTAGTGTGTGTTAATGCCGGGCAGGGGTGGGTAAAAAAGTGATGTTTTAGGGGGGGGGGGGTAAATATAGAGCGATCCAGAGCGGATGCATCGTTTGTTTATTAGTTAACCAATCGCAGCTAAGATTACAAGCATCAACAACTAGCGATGCACCTAATAAAATAAAATTCACGTCCCACCCGGGATCACCGTGTATTGACGTTTTAGGGGGGGGGGGGAGGTGTTGAAATATTAACGACGTTTTTAGGGGAGAGGGGTATGAAATGGACTTAGAATATTTCCGAAAATTTTAAAGTGGGAGTAAGCACAAGAACTTAGAATACTTTAGGTTTATGGACTTAGGATAATTTATATTTTGGGATTTATTGTATAATTTCGATCTTAGGACTTATAATACTTAGGGAATATACGTTAAAACGTTATAAGTGAACATGATTCATGATCGTTGGTTGTGTGAAAACACAAACCAGTTATAAGTTTTTTTCATTTTTTGTTAAATTCAGGGGTAGTTTTATCCATTTTTGCCCCCGTATAGAAGTCAGTAAATTAAATAAAAGTTAAAATAGGATAAAACTTTTTCAAATGCAAGATTAAAAGAAAAATAAAGAAAAAAACTCACATTGTATTTTTCCGATTTTATCTTACCCTGGAGATATTTTTCAACACCAATAGTTAGCTCTAATATTCCTTTATCGATACAGAATAAAAGAATAAATTCAATATTTATTTAATTACTCTTAAAATGTGGCACTATTAATTTGATCATTAGTTCCAAAATATTCTGAAAAAACTCATAAGATGGAATGTTTCTGCTGTATTTTCCTATTTTCTAACCCAGTAGGACCCCAAATTCGGATTCAGTGACATACAAAACCTACAGAAGACTTTTTCTTTCTCTGGTTGACGAATTCGGAAACCGTTACACCTCATTCTGACTTGTGTAATATTATTTTGGTAATTATGTTAATTGAGGGGTATTAGAGTTCAGAGTAACTTTTTTGTTGTTGGTGAATTATAGAAAAAGGACGTAATAACAAAGTTCCGCCAACAAAAGTTTGGTTGAAATCTTTTCAGCAAACAAATAATAAGGTTTCAAAATAAGGGGCGGATTTTTCGTGTACTTTTTGGCGAATACTTAAAAATTTTAACTATGCTTGACATTTTTTTACGTCTTATTTAAACATTATTATTGAACTCAATCTAATCAAAGCTTTTAAAATCCCTAAATTAAAAAATTACTGAAACTCTTTTTTTGCATTTTTCTAACATGATCAGCTTCGCTCTACCCGTCTTTGACGGTATCTAGTTTACACGTTGTCTTTGAGAGAAAATAATTTTTATTAAAAAAAAAAAACAATCAAGAGTATTAAAAAATGTCGAACAAATGTTTGATACTGTAAAGAATTAATAACCTTTTACAAATTTAACGATACCTTTTATCCGAATACGATAAAAAAATTGAAATTTCCGCCTGTATAAAAATATGAGTTTTACTAAAAAAGGTTTCTATGTGTTGGTATCTATAAATAAAAAAAAAGATAAAAATCATAAAATTTAAAAACACAAACGTTCTCTCGAGTGTATTATTTTATTTTTAAATAAATAATATTTAATTTCATATAGTGCAGCCCACAAAAAAACTTAGCAATATGTGAAAAGTTTAGAAAAAAGCTTTTAACTTAATTCGTAGTTTTTTAAAAATTTACTTATATATGATATAAAGAAGAAAAATTTATTTTCTCTTTTTTTTGTGCACTATATGATTAAATATGCAAAAGAAAATGTCTCTCTTGAGACTAAATCTTATAAAGTATGTTAATTTTGTTCAAATCTATATTTTTTATACATGTTAGAATATTTTTCAAAGGACGCGCTGGCGCTATAACTGTGTGCCAACAAGGAGGCGGCTGAGAGAATTCATAAAGTTAAATAAGTCTCCCAATCTATAACCTAGTTAAATTGACCAAGGAACAGAGAATATCTACCCAAGAAATGTTAACTTATTATAAACCTATACGAATGTACTGCTACATTATTTAACAAGGAGTCTTCTGTATCTTGGCCTATTTAACTAGGTTATAGGAATAAGGGATGTTTTTTCAACCTAATAAACCATCTTAACTTCCTTGTTTTGCCTTACACCAGTCACACATCTGTATAAAATTTCAACTTTTGAACTTCATAACCCAAAAACAAAGCAGTCAAATCCTTCAGATTTTGCTGGATGATTTTAGATGTTAAATACTTAAATCTGGCCAATTTTCAGACAAATCGTATGTTTTTTTAAATTTATGTAGTCAAACTCCTTATAGGAATGAAAAAGATTACTGTAAGATTACTTTATGTTTAAGATACCATTGTGCCTTTGACATTTTCATTTTCCATTATGAAAAATTTTCATTTACAAAAAAAAGTCTTGAAGGCATTTCATTCTCGAATGATACCAGCGAACTTTAAAATATTTATTTTGAATTTCTGAGTGTTAATACGTATGATAAAAAAAATGTGCCCTTTAAATTTCATAATCAATACCAAAAATCTAAAAATTTACAATGGGTAAAAATGCACACAGTTATTACTTGAATAATTTATAGAGACACAGTGTAAATTAATAAATTATCCAATCTTGCATATTATAAAAAAATAATAAGTCTTGTATTACATCAAATGCGCCTGACTAATACTTGACTTGAACTACTACTAAATGCATAAATCTCTCAGAAACTAAAATATTTAATAAAATCTTGATTCAATTTAATTTTCTTTCTTCATTCCTTTAAAAGGAACCTATAATTATAAAGTAATATTTTACTTTTATACTGATGGGTAACACAAATAAATTAATTAAACGATAAAAAAATGTTATTTAAAAATTTAATAAACATCAGCATATAATACCTCAATTAAGTAAGTTCGGTATCTATTTTAATCAATTTCTAATTAACATATTATATACTAAATCCATATAAACTTTCTCTCTCTCTTTCTCTCTTGAAAATCTTCCAAAACTTTGTGATTAACTGTTGAAATTCTATTGTTATACTTTATGTTTAAGTTTCTATGGCCAATTTTAGTAATCTTTATCTTACTATGTATAGAAAATCAATGAATCTTGATTTAATATTATACACACAAATATTAACTAATTTTATCTCTAAGATCTTTAACTTTTAATGGACAACTAACTAAACTTTAAAATAATTAAATAAACAATGTATCAGGTATTTTATAGCTTATAGTACTTCAAAGTTCCTAGAAATTTTCAAATATATATTGATACACAAAATTCAGATACATTAAAATTAAAAAGCTATTTTATGAAATTTCTTAGTTTTATTCACATTTATTAATTTTACTATTTTTGTTTATTTAATTTATTCACTTTGAATAAAAGTTTGTTTAGTATTTGAAACAAATTAATTATTAATGTAATTAAAATTTACCCAGATAGATTTCTTTGGTTAACAATTCAACCAAATTGACATTTCAGATATATCAAATAAAAATAAATACTGTGTAAATTTAAATCCTGATAGAGTGAAATAAGCAATCAAAATTGAATTTCAAGCGAGCATCTATAAATAATAATAATAATCATGATTTGAATACTGGAATTCTTATTATGGCGGACAAAATTTTTCTAATAATGCTAAAATTGGCAAATATTTCAGAAAATTAAGCCTCTCTAACCCAATGTACATTGTAATGCACATTGGTTGGCAACATATTTTTTAATATTTCTCGGGTTATATTGAGGTTAAAATAACTTTTTAGTACTGTTTTATCATATGAAATTTCCCTGGCACACAATGGTACCTTTTATTATATAAAATTTCTTTTCAATTATTTTTTATTAATGCAAAAAATTTAAAAAAAATTTTTTTAAATTAAATGCATGAAATTGCATATTTTTGCAAAAAAAACAAAAACGAAAGAGTTGAAAAAAAACTTGTAAACGGTTTGTGGGCGTAAACACAACCTAAATCCATGGAAAATGTTTGATTACAGCTAAGGGCTAGATGTAACGTATAAATGTTATTAAACATTTCAATACAATATGCTATTTTTATAATTTGTAAATATCACCTTTACTAGATGTTAAGATTCAAAACCCTAACTATTATGATCCCTTTAACCCAAATTACTACAAGTCCCTAATCACGGATTATTCAAAGTCCTATTCGACCCCCTATCCTTGAATCAGACACATTTGAATCCCCCTTAATTTTCATATTTCCAGGGTACCCCTTCCAATAAACATGTACCATGTTAAAAATGAAAGTAGCTCGGTGCGTGAAAACCTAGTAGATAATATTTTTCTTTTAACTTTTCTTTACATTTTAATAAGACTTTAGCAACAGTTTAAACAAATAAAAAAACCCGTTTTCCACGATTTAAATTTCGGTTCCCATAACCGGGTTTTTTAGTCTAGTTACTTCTGAATTAACAACTGACACTACATATATTTGTTTATTACTTCCTAGTTAAACTTTTTCAATGTTTGATCTAATAATTAATGGCATGCCTTGTTTATCCATTTATTAGTCCATCTAATTCTTTTATTAAAAGTGACCAGACAGTTAAACCATAGATACGAATTAAACTGATCACTGCATAAAATAATAACAATTCATCATAAGAGAGTCACATGCTTAATGCATATAATGAAATGATTACATTTTCTCTGAGTTAATTTTAACAATGAATTGTGTCAAACAGAATGTAATGTCATTATTTCGAATTTTTAATTTGCACAAAATATTTATTATATGCTATAATTTTATTATGGCTAATTAAATAAAATGCGAATAAATTAATAATTCATAAAAGTATATGTTAGTGTTACTTTACATTTGTATGGTCTTTCACCGGTGTGGAGCAAAATACAGTAATAAACATGCCTTTAGAAATTCCGGGTTGAGCCAAAAAACTAATCAGATTATCAACTCGATAAAAAAGTTCAGATTTTAAAAAAAAAGGCAATCTGTTTGATCGTTCTTGAGATGTCGTGTCCGCAAAGTGTCGATTTTTGCATCCTATAAGGTAAAGCTTCGCTCTATTTACGATCTAAATAAACAATTATGTATCAATGAAATCTAATTTTTGAAAATCCAGTTTCATTTTATTTCTCAGGTCTGATACCTAAATTTATGAAAATTTTTGTCTCATAATTTTTTATAATACCTAGCTAAATTTTTTGCATGGACGCTTGAAATGTTGCTTTACCAATCAACAAAAAGATCATTCTCAGTCGGTTTTTTTATTATAACTACCACATATATTTTGTTATCGTTTGAGAAACCGTAGTTCCAATAATTTGACAGTATTTTTTAGAAAGGTTTTCCATTTTAAAACCTTTCCATTTTTGAAAACAAATATCTAAAAGTGACATTTAAGATTAAAATATCAAAAAAACCTTACTACCCAAAACTATTATAATGAAAAATAAAAAAATATTTAAAAAGTTTTAAAATTTTCAATAATTTACAAGATTTATTTATTCTTTTTGAAAAAGAGTTGGTACATTTTTTGCACTTGACAGATAATATATCGATGTATTTTTTTTTTTTTTTGGAATTGTTATCATTTTCTACCATTCAATTCTGTCTCCTTCACATTCACGTACACATAATATTTTCATAATAATAAATAAATATACATAATATATCAAAAAATATTTTTTATTCAACGAAGATGACAATACAAGAAGTTCTGATAAAATATAAATTTATAATTTTTATTCAATTATTTATAATACTTAATTTTAAAAAAAGTTAACAGAAAAAAAAAATAATAATAATAATGTAGAGAGCTAATATTTATGAAAATAAAAATTATACTTAATTCATTGTTACTAACATTAAACTGTTTAAAATTATAGCAATTACGAGCCTTAATTTAACTTAATATCGAGCTAATTATTTTTTTATTTTTTTAACGTTAAAGCAAATAAACATGTGCTTTTTTTATTTACTTTTAATTACTACTAGAGAATTTTCGTACGAGAGTCATTTTAGTACTTTTACGTATTAAAAAATACACAAATACTCACACATATAAAAGCTTATTTACATAAAATTAACTTGAATTAAATTTTTTTTTTTTTTATATTTTTTAAACGTCATTAAGAATAATAGAATTGTTATTATTTTAATTATTATTATTGCTGATAAAATAAAAAATTTATGAAACAAAAATTTATGACGATAAGCAAATCAAAGAAAAACAATAAAATAAAAGGCGCCAGATTGCGCGGTCCTTCTTGTGTCTCAATTTCGTAATCAAATTACAATAATAATTTTTTTTCAAAAACAAATTTTTGTAATTTTATACTTTTTAGTTTAATCGTTAATATTTTTTGATTTTATTATTTTTATTTCTATTAATGAGAATAAAATCAAAGCAGGTATTTTGTTTTATTTGCGATATTTTTTTATATAGAAATATTAAACCTATAATATTAAACGTGCATAAGCGGAATTTTTTTATTCTTTGAATCTACCGTATTGCAAACAGTATTTGATCAAATAAAGCTATTTAGAAATATTCTCCAATTTCCCTGATACAATACTGTCTGTTAAAATATCTAAACTGATCTTACTGTTGGAGCATTTTTAAATTTCACTAAAATGGACGCTCTGAAAGCCCTAAATAGGGTTTTTTTCATACATTTTAAAGTATCTGAGCAAAATACACTTTCTGACACATTTAGGGTTCATTATTGGCAATTTTTACATACGCAAAGCTGTGTTAGTGAATATTATATGAAATTATATCAAAGTCCAGGTTATATTATGAAATCTAAAAAAATAACATCCTGATTTCAATATATACCTCCTAATTATTACTGCTACTACTCATCCTAAGTTTCGTGCTAGGGTCCCTAAAAGTCCCTAAGTTGAAGAAATTCTAAATCCAGTTAACTCCTTCCCCCTAAAAACGTCACTTTTACATCTCCCTCCCTAAAACATCAATTTTTCACCCATCTCCTCTTCTGATAAGGAGTTTTTCGGGTACCCCTCCCTATGAACATGTTTCATGTTAAAATAATGAATTGTTTTAATACGGAATTTTTGAATCAACTATCTATTTAAGACTTTTTTGCTCGTTTCTTATCAAACTTTTTTTGGTCTAAAAAGAGATACAGAAACAAAAAATTTTTTTCCTGAAAGAACCGAGATACGCCGATGAAAATTAGTTATTTTTAAGTAACCTATTGAATCTATTTTTTAAAATATTAAATATAAATCAATAAAATTCAATGAATAAAAAATGAAAGAAATATTTATGTTGCATAAGTGTGCTTAACTTTTTAGATTGACAAAGATAGTCGATTGAGTCTCAGTACGATGAGCTTTTTGGGCTTCCATAATTATAAAATTATTAAAAGCTTATAAAAGTCATAAAATACTCTATGTTATACGGTATAAAATATAACTTTGAGAATAAAATATTCTTTGAAAATTAATTAATTTTCTTTTTTACATTAAAAAGCTTATTTTTTTTAATAAAAATCAAGAAAAATAGAATTATAATTTTAGTCGTCGATTGATTCCTTTTTTTTTTACAAAATCTAGCAAAAAGTATAATGAAAGAATCGTTAATGAATAAAAAAAGAGAGAGAGAGAAAAAAAAAAGAATTTACAAAATTTATAAATGAATCACGAATCTTTTTTTATTCAATATGGTTAGTTAGCATATTACACATTTGTTACAAAACGTATTTAATCGAATATTTCTTTTGTTAGGTAATAAAAATATAAAAAAAGAGTAATGAGAAAAAATTATTACGACTTCAGTTTTTCTCCTATATAACATGTGCAGCTAGTACTTATACCCTTTTCTTTTAATAATAATATGTAAAATATTAAAATACATAAAAAAAAATATTCAATGTTTTTTTTTTTTTTTTTTATACTCAACATTTTTTATTCCAGATATTGAACAAATATTATAATATTGAAATATCAATTTTTCTATTTTAATGTAAAAGATTTTTTTTTATGAGTGTACCTGATAACAACGAAAAAAAAGAGAGAAAAAAATTCATGTGACTATAAAAATTTATGATTTTTTTTTTTTTTTAAGAAAAAATTTATTTCATACATTTTTTTTTTTTTTTTTTTTTTTAATGAAAAAACGTGCGTATACTTAAAATTTCTTTTTAACTATTTTTTATTAAAAATGAAAAAAAAAAAAAGTTTACTTTATTATTATTTGAAAATATTTATATTTTCTAAAAGGGAAATATGTGATTTTGTATAAACTTTTAAACGTATTTTAAATTTACATATACTTAAAATAAAAAAGGAATTTTTAATATTTTTTTTTAAATTGTATATGGGTTAATCCAAGTTATTTTTTTGACTTACCTATTGTAGGGGTCATGTAAAAGAAAAAAGCCTTTCTTTATAGGCGTTTTGCCCACCTCCACCCTAGGGCAGTATCAGATACGTTTAGGTCATGGCTCCATATTCTATCACCCTTTAATTTCATCGTATGCATGAACCGAAGCTATCTTCCTTCACATGCGAGAGACTCTAGCAATCTAACGTCTGAGTAGAATCCAAAAATCCCCACAGTACTTACATCTCACCTACTTAAACTCTATCAATCTTAATTTTCAAAAAAACCTCAAAAAAAATCAAAAATCAAGAAAATAATAAAATTTTATAAATTCCAACTCATGTAAAACTTGCAAACTTAAATTGGATCAAGTCATGTTTATAAGAAAAATCTTATTTTATTAATATATTTTTGCATAAATAGACAATTTTTTTTTATATTATATTTAAACATAACTTTTTATATAGTAGTAGTACTGTATAGCCTTTGCTCTATTTTATAAAAAAAAACTAAAAAAAATTTTTTTTCACAAGTACATTAAAAATTTAATATAAAAGGGTATTATGATAATAAAAATAAAAATTTTTTTTTTATGCTAACACTTTTTTTTTTATTTATGACATTTTTTTAAAAATAAAAAGTCAGTGAAAAAAAAAATATTTATTATTCTTATTATATTGTTATTATTACAGTAAAAATAAATGGTGTATGCTTTTTAATTTTACAAAATTCTCAGAACAAATCAATATTTTTTTTTCTATTTTAATGTTTATTTTAATACTAATAAGTACCTTTTTTTTTTTATTGTTTTTTAAAATATTAATTAAAAAAATTTTTTTTTTTAAATTTTATGCATCGATTGTTTAACGACGTTTTTAAATTTAACGACTTCTAAAAATAGTAGGTCACTAAGATTTTTATTTTTAAATTTGAAGAAAATAAAATTTCTAATTAACAACTTGTGAAATATTTGGAATTGTTTTTTTATTGTTCCTCAAAGTCATTAATTTAACGGAATGGACCTCAAATAAATAAATTACAGTTGATTTAACTTTATTGTGTATACTGTGTATGAATCATTGCTCTTAAGCCTCAGAAAATAAGATGATTTATAGTAAATAATCTGTAAATTGTAAGTACACTGAAAAACAATTTTGCTTGTAGAAAGTGGAAATTGAATTCTACTTGCGGTACAGTGAAACGTTTTTCTTGTTTCTCACGGATTTTATTTTCAAAATTTTATCTCAAAAAATTTGCAAATATTGAAAAATCACCCATGAAAGGGGTGTTTCGTATTAAATTAAGGGTGTTTTGAGCATTTTCGTTAAAATTTGACATCAGCTATATAAAAATATATGGGGGCCAAATCTTCTAATGGTTTTGAATATTGCAAAAATACCCAAAATTAACATTCCAAAAAACGCTCTAATAAGAAATGTATTTTCAGAATTTAAGGATTTTTAACTCATTTATCACGTACGCAACTCTAAAATTCATAATTATAAAAATTATTGTTTTAATCGCCCATAATTTACTATTTATTTATTTATAAAGTTGTTTTTTAATGTCCAATTGGGCATTAATAATTATAAGCTCCAAAAACCTACATAATGGGCTAAATTTGGTCATGTTTATTTGCTTAAGGGTGTTTGAGAAATTTGTTGCGAGCAAATTTTCGATTTTCGGATTCAGTTACCTAAAAAACGGTTATTGAACTCTTTCTTATCTTGATTTCAACAGCAACCTACGTGATTTAACTTGATTAAAAACACTTTTATGAAAAATAAAAATATCCCAAGAAATAAGTCGATAGCAATTTGGTAACTTTGCAATTTTTTTGTTTTTTCACTAAACAAGGTTAAAAAGTACTTATGTTTCGGGTAGTACTAAAGTATTCATCAAGCTATCAATAGTGCATTTTATTATTCGATCTGGATATTTATCCACTTCTATTGTACTTCGAAACTACACAAACTCAGGAGACTCGTTGAAGTTATTCGAAGGTACCAGAAAACTTTTTTATATTATTTTGAATCATCTTCCAACCTCAACTTAAACATTCTGATCACATTTTGTTAATAAAAATAAAAAATATTCTTCCAAAATCCAATACCAAATTTTAAATTAAAAAAAAATACTTATTATTTAAAACGATAAATTTAAGTTAACTTTCTCAACACGTAAATTCATTTAAAATTTATAAAATTTAAAAAATTTACCATTTAATTTAAAAATGGTGTAAATTTCTAATTAAAAATTAAATATAAATTAATTACACTTTAGATGTATAAAGAACAAAAGTTACAAAGACAAAAAAGAGTGACCTTTTTTTGTTGAAAAAAAAAAGGATTTTCTAAAGGGACGTGTTACTCACTGTTTACTCACTGTTTGGTATTTCAAATTTTTTAAAAATTCACTAGTTTTATTCCTGTATCTAAAATAAAAAAAAAACTAACACAATCTTATTTATAAGATATATTTTCACAAGAGAGCAAAAAAAAAAAACAATACTAACCACTACATTTAAAATAACTAAAAAATAGATGAAGCGTAAAAAAATAAAGAAGAAATGAAATAGAAAATGAGAGAAAAGAGATCTGGACATTTTACCCATTGTTATACATACAAAATTCAAACTTGAAATAGAACCTTTTTTTTATATGTTTGACAAAAGAAAAATAAAAAGAAAAAATTTAGTCACGTTCTATATTTTCTATTTCAGTTTATTTTTTTATAAAAAAATTTTAGTATTTTGTAAAAACGTTGAATTATTATACATGTAGAGTTTTTAAAAAAAATAAAATTGTTGGTTATTTGATATATTATATATGCTTTGAATTTATACGATAAATAACAACAATATACGAAACCATTCCAATCTATTGCATGAGCAATATTTTTTTTTAGTCAAAGAGTGAAAAAAAAATTTTTTGCTGTTTCATTCTGTACGCTGCGCATTATAATAAAAAAATATTGACCAATTATAAGATAATTTTGTTTGGTTATATAATATTTTATACGATATATGACCTAATTTTACTTTTTTTATGTTTTTTAATTAAAGCAATATTTTTTAGTAAATAATAATAAAAAAAATTGAAATATATAGGTATGGGTACTGGTATGGTATATTTTAAATAAAAATTTCATTTTTAAAATTTCATAAATATAAAGATTCAGGATAATAAAAAAAAGGATAGCTACATATATTAAATTTTTATTAAATATTTATGCATATAATGTAAATGGGGGAATTTGGGGTAAAAAGGTTTTTAGAGATTTGGGAGGCATAAAGAGTACCATTTAATTAGTGAAATATTGGTTAATTTTTTAGTTAGTAATTTTGATTTTTATGGACTCGATCGACTAAAAAATGTTTGTTTAGGATTGTGTTTTTTACGGTTACTTCAAAAATAGCCATTTATTTTCACGAAATTCGCAAAAATTCCAACTTTACTTTTCAGAACACATTATGCTGATTTAAAAAAATTTTTTTAGCCAAAAAATATGAAACACAGAGTGATTTGCAAACCATAGACAATTAATAAAAACAAGAATTTATTGATCAAATAGAAAAGTTATTAAATAAATTTCTTGTCTAATAATTTTTTAATTATAAGAATTTATTGAGTTTTTAGGAGTATTTTTTTAATTACAGCTTACAAAGCTCTTAAAATATATAAATAAATATATAATGTCCATATCCTATTTTATTTTAAAATTTTTAGAACCAAAATTTCAGTTTAGAACCTCAAAAAATAAAAAAAAAATCCTGAGCTTAATTCATTTCAACTGCATCTGCGTTAAATTACCGTAGCTATATAATTATATTATGAAAAAAAAAGGATTAAAAATCTTGTAAACCCTATTCGCGTTTGTTTAAAGTCTCTAGAGATTTGAAGACCGCACAATAATAATACCACACCTTTTGACACCTTTTATTCTCTATATTTATAAAACTCGTTTTGTTAAAACCTTACACATATACACAACAACGAGCCAACAGAGCGCATCAGTACTTTAATTGGGATTCAAGCTCAAGCATTGTTGTAAATATACGCATATATAACAATGCTTGTTGACTAACTCCAATATTTATTTTTTATTACACGCGTCTATCTTTTTGTTTTTTAATAAGCCACTCTTACTTCTTTTTATTATTTTGTTATTTTATTGTGCTTATATACACATATATATCAAAGAATTTTTTTTTAATTTCGAAACTTTAAGCTTATACTTGAAATATTTTGTTGCGAGCTTTTTTTTTTGTAATATAAAACAATTCTGTAAATATAATAATAAACTTAGTTGGTGTATGAACGAGTACTTCATAATTAATGATTTAGGTGAAAAATATTATTTCATTTTTCGCATCATAAATAGATGTTCATATTTTTATATAAAAATTGTGTCAATATCTACATTGAACATGTATGATAATTATGTAATTGTACAGTTGACACAATTTTTATTTATTTTTTAATTATTATTTTTTAATTAAGAATTATTAGCTATTTTTTCTGAGTTCTATGATTAATTATAACGCTAACGACGTTAAAATAAATGGATATATGTAGTTTAATTATGTATATATTTATAGGGGTAGTTCCAGTACTTTTCGTACAGATTAGGGCGCACTCATGTCACCGATTGAGCTCAAATTTTAGGCTACATTTGGAAATCATAAGAAAGTCCCTCAACCAAAATTTTAGCCCTCTAGCACTTCATGGGACCGAAATATATTTGTTTAAATGTCCAAAAATAGCCCAATTTAGCCCACTTTTTAGAATTACGCCATTTCCTTGAATTTACTCCAAATTTCTTATTGCTTGCATTTTAACCACTAAAGGGTCCAATTTTCCTGAAAAATCAATCCCAAGCCGTCTGTACGCAGTGGCTTAATGCTGTGGCTTAAAATCAACTCCAAACGACTCCTAACTATACTTTAAAATTTGAGCTCAATCGGTATGACATGAGTGCTCCCTTATCTGTACGAAAAGTACTGGAACTACCCATTTATATATTTTACTATTCTCAGAAAATATGCAGTCTAGTCTGTAATTAATTAAAAAACATAAAGCTTGACCTATATAAATTAATCCTATTGTCGAAAGATAAATTAATTTCTACGAAATGAATAATAATGTAAAAATTAATTGGACGTTTTTTAAATTTAATTAAATTTAAAATAATAAAAGAATTCTATTTTTTTGAGCTAAAAAAATTTATTGTCCAGTATAAATATAAAGTGTTAAATGCATTTATTTGTTTATAAGTGATCACGCACGAAAATACATGTAGGACATAGTTGACTGTCTTGTAAAGACACAAAATATTGCCAACGTGATTAGTACCCAACTATATATATATACCACAACAAACGTTACGATTTACCACATAAACTAGTTTATAATGTATATGTGAACCATTTTTAAAATGAAATCGATTTTTCATAATTAATTTTACTCGTGTTTTATTATTATTATTATTATTATTATTTTAAATGCAAAAATTTTCATTCAGCAAAATGTACATTTTATGCAAATATCGAAATATTTAATTAATTGCTAAATTGTATAATTTTACTTCATTTAAAACTGATAGAAATTATATTTTACAAATAAATATTTATTTATTTTCTCTCTTTATATTATTATGCTAATTACTAAATTTCAAATTTCTATATTAAAAATATTCAATGAGGAGGAAAAGGCTTTTCGAAAAACCACGTCTTAAAAGGGGATATTTAAAATAAATTAATAATTCTATATCTTTACATTTTTTCAGAATTTTTGTGTGTAAACGAATATAAATTAAAGCAATTAATTTGAGCATTTAATTTCGTTAAAGACTTTGGTTTAGAACAGAATAATTGTTGGAATAATAACTTTATTGTTGGGTTACTTTACTTAAAATTTTAAGAAAATTACTTTAAAATTTGTATCAAAATTCTAGTAAATGCTTGAAAATTCTTTCAAAATACTTAAATATTTAATCAAATTTCAAGTGATTAATGAGGCAACTTGAAAGTTTGTTACAAAAAATGTACACGATTATTCAAAATTAGTAGCACATTTTTGGAGTGCTAATCCGCCATTGGAATTTTTCGAAAAAACCTTTTAAAGTCACAAATGCGACTCGCTTCTAAGCATCACACTTTCTGCATTAGAAATAAATTTTACTTCACAGTCATTACTTACACAATGTTCAGAATGTTTACTACCTAAGTAATGTAAATTTTACAACAAATCTTATCATTTACTAAAGCATTTTTAGTGGCGTGAAATGAAATTTTCAAGAATTTTTCGGATAGTATTCTGAAACGTGCAGTATTGTAAGTTTTGAAATAAGTCGAAATCTGATAATACAGATTAAATAGGAAATATTTTAATTTGTATTTAATTGAGTTTATTTTTGAAAATAGAACAAAAAATTATTACTTTTTTTAATAATTTGGGGGGAGGAGGGTATTTCCTTTGATCCTCTCTTTAAATACATATACTCTAGTCAAATCGCGGTTTAGGGTGTATTTTTACTGGCCAACATGAGGTTTGCTCTACTATATGTTTTTCGGGTCACTCATCACCAAAATCGGGGTATTTTCCAGGAGATATTTTCGGAAAATCCTTAAATTTGCAAAAACAACCTCTAAAAGGGGCGCTTTTGCAATTTTTGCACTTTGAATGGGTTTGTTTTTGCTAATTTAAGGGTGAAATATTAATTATTCGTGAAAAATTACCTCAAACTCTTGATCAGCAACCTAAAAAACCCTCTTAGATCAACTCTTGGCTAAATCTAGAAACTCAGTTTGCTAATATATAAAAAAAAACCCTTTTTTGGGGCAGTTTTTGCAAATTTAAGAGTGTTCCGAAATATCTCCCGGAAAAGACGCTGATTTTTGTGATCAGCGACCCCAAAAACATACAGCAAATCTCATGTTGACCAGTGAAAATACACCCCCCATCGCGATTTGATTGAAGTAATATCTGTATTATAGATAAATCTAATTACGAACCTAGTTGAATCAAATTTGTTTTTATTAGTTAGTATCATTTTTTTTTATATCTTAAAAATACACACATGCGTATAGATAATATTCGTATATATTTAACTATAAAGGGTTATCATGATATAGACTAGCCTTATAATATTATATGTTTATATGTTTATATACGCGCATGAAAATAGACACTCTCCTTCCGAACTTTCTGCATAAAAGCAGACATGTACTTATAATAACAAACTATAAGCTGCAGAAGCAAACTTTTCCTACCTGACATGCCCGTAAAGCCTTTTCTGACTATCTAAAATACTACCATCTATCTACCTTCCCTTTCCCTCTCTCTCTATCTATCTCTCTCTTTTTATACACATACATAATATGAACTTGTACATATTTCTTGCATCACAATATTTATATGAATAATATCCTGAAAAAAAAATATTATGTCCTTTTTTTCTGTTTTATTCATAAAAAAATTTTATACACTGAAATGTATCTTTGATTTCCGTCATTACTTTTTTTTTTTTGTACTTTGCATAATGCATCAAGTTTTTTACGTACATTTTATGACACAAAAGAAAATTTAATGTTCAGAAAATTACGTTTTTTTTTTCTGAATGAATAAAAAAAAACGCTGCCAAGTGATTGGCACTATGGTTCCTCATTAACAATAGCAAAATATTTATAATGGTCTATTTTATCTAATAAAAATTATAATTTGAGATATCAGTATTTCATAAAAAAAAGTTAAATACCGCATTTTTTAAGAAAAAAAATGTTGCTGTGATTTAATGTTTTTTATTTAACAAATTTTTAGAAAAAAATTTTCAATAAACTAGGTATTACACTTAAAAAAAAAAACAATATTACAGATTTTTTAATTTTTTTTTTTTTATTAATATTGAGAAAAAAATTTTGAACAAATTCGGTATCAGATCCAAAAAATTACTATGAATAAGCTTTCTAAAACTAGTATTCTCATAGAAATTAATTAGGTACTACGTCTGAACAAAAAAAAAATTTGGTATTCTTTGTATTTTTTTGTGAAAAAAATTTTGGGAAAAAAATTTTCAAAAAATTAATTATCAGATTTGAGATATCGAGTAAAAACCATACTTTCAAATATAAGTACGTTTATTGAAATAAATGAGGTATTACACCTAAATTAAAAAAAAAAAAAAAGTATTTTGAAATATCTTGATGAAAAAATTTTTGAAAAAAAAATTAGATCTGAATTCCATAATGGTTGTTAAATACCACCGATTGCAAAATTTTAAAATATTAGTACTTTCATGGAATTAAAGGAAGTATTACACTAAAAAAAAAAAAAAGTTTTTTTAATTTTTTTGATTTTTTAATTTTGAGAAAAAAATTTTGAAAAAATTAAGTTTCAGGTCCAAAAAATTACTATAAACGATATTTCTAAAACTAGTACTCTCATAGAAATCAATTAGGTACTACATCCAAAAATAAAAAAAAAATTAAGTTTTTTTTGTATTTTTTGGCAACAAAAATTTTGAGAAAAAAATTTACAAAAAATTAAGTATCAGGTCCAAAAAAATGCTATAAACGATATTTCTAAAACTAGTACTTCCACAGAAATAAATTAAGTACTGCGTCCGTGAAGAAAAAAAAAATTGGTATTTTTTGTATTTTTTGGTGAAAAAAATTTTGAGAAAAAAATTTTCAAAAAATTAGTTATCAGATTCGAGATATCGAGTAAAAATTGTACTTTCAAATATAAGCACTTTCGTGGAAATAAATGAGGTATTACATCCAAATTAAAAAAAAAAAAAAGTAGTTTGAGATTTTTTGATGAAAAAATTTTTGAAAAAAAAATTAGGTCTTAATTCCATAATGGTTGTGAAATTTCACCGGTTACATACATACACACACACACACACACACACACACACACACACACACACACACACACATACAGACTTTTTTTAAAAACCGGTTTTTCAGCTTCCTGAGGTCCCAAAACGTGCTTATATGCCAAAAAATCAAAAATCAAAATTTCATCTATCACAAAGGTTCCTCTATGAGGAACCAATTGTATTAAAAATATTGATTAACATTATTAATCAATTAATAGCTTTTTTTATTTTCATTTAAAAAAAATAATTTGCAATTAATTTTATGTAATTATGTTTTATTTTTGTTATTTGTGAATCGATAAAAATTTAATTTTCTATAATATATAATTTATTTTTAGCGCACTGTAAAAATAATTTTCAAGCAAACTTTATAATAATATTATAAAACCATTATTTTTTTTATGAAATTTTTAATTCAGGAAATTTTATGTTGATAAGCATGTATTTTTAAAATTTTAACATATTTTTGTGTGTTAGCTAGGGATAGTTTTCATTAGCTGATTTAGTGTCTGCTTGAATTTTTAAATTAAATGTAGCTAATGCTACAGAATAATCGGTATGCAAAATTAATGGTTTCATCGAGTTTATGGGGACAAAATATATAAATTTGTTTCTTTTTTCTTTTGAATCTTTTAAAAGTGGCCCTCTGGAAATCAAGACCCTAAAAAAAATGGATTTCCCCCCTATAAAATGTGATAAAATGTTAAAATAAATGGTTTCATTAGATACCTAGGGAACTTATTATATATATATAGTCATGACAATTTTCAATAGTAGTAAATTCGCAGACTAAGAGTATGAATTAATTAAACAAAATTTTATAAGAAAATTTTTTTTAAATTTGGTAAAAACGCAAAAATATCTTTAAAATTGCAATTGCTCGATAGATTTCCCTAAAATTTGCCGGGTATCTTTTTTCTATAATGAAATCAATCTGCTAAAAAAGCTTTACATTTGTATAGTGTATGTTAATTGATTTCAACCAAAATTGTATTTTTACAATAAACAAAAAAAAATAAATCACTTAGCATTGAATTCGTTCAGTAAAGTGCAAATAAATTAAGTACATATATGTTAAAGTAACTTGATAAACTTGGAATAATTTTGTTGTTTTACATTATTAAGCGGGAAAATTAAGTCAAAACTTTCCACATAATAACAATAACTGCTTTTGACTTAATATTCTTAGCTTTGTATGAGTTGAAATTAAATAAAATTTACCTTTTTAATTAAATTTTCTGTTGTTGCATACGAAATTTAAAAATAAAAAATGTAAAAATAAATTTAAAAAAATTATATAAATCATGAAAATTAAATTTATTGTCACATAAAACGTAATATACTTAAAAAATAAAATAAAAGAAGAAAAAAGAAGCAGTCTTAGAAAAAGAAAATTTATATAATAATATTCAAGAGTTCTTTTCGTGAATAACAAAAGTCACGATTATAATTTTATGTGTATTAAAGTTGAAAAATATTAGAGATGGTCGAGTAAATTTTTAAATTAACATTTTCTATAATAATAATAATAATTATTATTATTATTATTAAAATTATAATAATTATAATGAATATTAATATATTTTATTTGAAAAGATATTGTACATAAAGGTTTCCGTGCCAACTTGATCCAAGTTCGACTGCAGACTTGCAGAAATCTACTCAAACTATTTCTTTTTCTAAAAGTACGACTAAAAAAAGTCCTTTCACCTACTTTCAGCTTACTAGGTCAAATTCTCGAGTTTTAGCAGCTATTTTTGTAGTTAACTTAAAAATTTGTTTTGTTGAAAAATTTACGACGGTGTAAATTCGGTGTTTTTGAAAGAGAAAATGGCTCCATTTCTAATATCATAATTTAAGAAATTTTCGTTTAAAAAAATAATTTTGTACTATGACTTTTAACTTTAAAATTTCAACATTTTCACTAAATTTTATCAAAAGTTACCAAAATTTATATGCCTATGTAAAATCAGATTTTTATATCTAAATTTATATGAAGATTTATTTGCCCCAGTGACTTGGTAGAAAATTCAAAAGTTTGGAAAATTAGTAATTTAAGAATTACTTTTTTCGATCTAGAGTTTTCGAATTAACTTATCCCATGGGTTTGTTTGAGGAATGGTAAGAATTAGAAGAAAATCAAACCTACAAATTTTTAGATATTTAATTTTTGCATCAATTTACAAAAGTAACACAATGAACACCAAATAGCTGTCAAAAATATAAATTTGGATTTAAAAAGCTAAAAATTTAAATTGATTCCCAAGAACCGTCAGTCCAATTCCGGTCCAGTTTTCTTGAAATTACTCATATATATTATTCCAGATTATAAAAGAAAAATTTAATTTTTTGATTATTCTTTTTCAAAGCTTGAATTACTATTTTATCCTTTAATCCAAAATTACAAAAAGGAACTCGTATTTCTCTGAATTTTTAGAATAAATTAAGCATATTTCCTTAAGCTTTTACAAGAAAACTTGCAGAGATATTATTTTCGCTAACCTACATAGACATAAATATGTATGATTATAAAATTTTTAGTAAGAAAATAAAAAAATAAATAAAAATACGCAATGTCTTAATCTTTTTGTTTCTTGGAATCAAGCCCATTTTTACAAAATTTTTCTTAAATTCGAGATAATACTCTTAGGTATGTATGTGTATCATAAATGTGTTTAAAACGAGAAAACTTTCTTCTTCTCCCATGATGAACTTTTGAGATTTACAACTTTGAAGAATTTATAACTACATCTTGGTGGCTTTTAAAGTTGACATTGTTTTACCTACACGAGTGAAAATAAAAAAATTGAGAGCATATTCGGTTATTAATACAAAATATCCTGTATAAACTTGATACTTAAAATTTTAGTACCTATAGGAAGAAGTAGCCGTTAAAATATATTCTATATATTGTATGCAGGTCACGTACATAGAAAATCTATATATATATAAAGAGGGAAGTTATATATAGGGAGAGTTTCGTTTTCTCGAGTTGACGCAGTTGTCGTTTTATATATTTATTAAAAAGGGGGGAATTAGAATCCTGTGTGAGCATAGGATAGAAAGTTCGATATACATATATTTCTCTAACACAAAAAACCACAATGCCCTACTAGAGCTTGTGGTTTATAATCCTTGTAAAAGCAGCTTTTGTCTTTTGATACTAAACTATTAAGGCTTTATATATACAGATATATATTTTGCTCCAATTTGTTTTTAAGACTTATGTAAATATCAAATTTTCTTCAAACCAGTCATTTTCTTATAATAATAAAAATTTCTTTCAACTTTAACTTTTTGTAAAAAAAGGTTAAAAAACTATAAATTACTGACAAAATTTTAAGTATGCTTTGTGCTTTTTTTTCGTAAATACCAACAAGTTTTCTTTTATATGTAGCTTTTTTTTTTCTCTAACCACTTAATACAATATTTATAGTTGTTAAATGTTGACGTATACGTTCGTTTTTTTTTTATTCTAGTAAATTTATTTAACTAAATATGTACACGAAAATTAACTCATTAAATATGCATGTAATTAAATAAATAAATGTCTTAGTTTTAATGAAAAGCAGATAAAATGTCAAGATATATTAAATTTGAAATATTAATTTTTAATTCATGATATTTTTTTTTCATATAAATCTCAATTTAAATTATAAATAAAATTTATCGAGCTCTAACTAGAATAAAATACTGTCAATGATTGAGGACCAACTTCATACTCATTTCATACTTATCATATCTTTCAAACCCAAAAGTAATTTACAGAATTTTTTCGGGCTTGTCATTTTATTTTCAAGTTTGCTCTTTTGCCTTTAGAAATTCTTTTTGAGATTAAAAAAAAATCTCCAGTATGAGTGTAAAAGATTTTAAAAAAATTAAAAATACATAAATATACTTTAAAATAGCTTTTAAAAATAAATTTGTCAATGTCAAAAAACTAGAAAAGTAAATTTCTACACCCACGTAATTAAACATTTTTTTTATAACTAACGAGAATTTAATTTAAACTACAAATAGATAAAGATAAATAGTCATTTTTTTCACTGCTGGTATATTTCAAGTAGTAATATATGATTTTAGTCAGACGCGAAATATTTTTTTATTTTAATTTTAAATTTTTTATGTAAAAAGGCGTACAGTACAAGTTTTATTGATTTTTAATCGGAAATATTGTTCATAATAGTCGATATTTGTTCGCTAAAACTATGTAACCTCAAAAATTACAAAAGATAATACTTGCGTATGTGTGTGAGTGTTTAATATCGATCTAGTGAAGTAGTAGTACATTCAAAGAGAATCCATTAGCTTTAAAGCTTGCTTCATGTATAAAGAGGAAGAGGTCGAGGAGAGGGGGAAAGAGTTAACCTCTAATACCTGGGAAAAGCACTAGAGTTTAGAGACAACAAATGGTATTTTCACGGCTCTGACCGCTCGAATGAACGCGATTCTTGATACTTGAATTACTGCACTTACTGACTTAACGATGTTATTGTCTCGTATCTTCTCTAATATCTTTTTATACTTGAACTCGTCATTGTTTTCATTTTATTTCAAAATAAATAAATTGAATTCCATCTAGTTATTTTACTTTTTTTCATTTTATTGGATTAAATAATTTTTTTTTTATTTTTGTTTTAATTACGTCATTTAAACTTTTCATATATCCAGTAAAAAAATATATTTTATTTATTTAAGGGGATTAAACTTTCAAATGGCAACGAAAATAAAAAAAATATTTCATACATGAAAATTTAAAAAGTTAAAAATAAAAGAAATTAATGAGTCAAAAATTCATACTCCGTGAATTTTTTTTTTTTTTTTTTTGTTCAGTTATTATATTTGATTATATTTTATATTCTATTGAAATAAAAAAAAATTTTTAATAAAGCTTTTTTTTGGCTTTACAGAGATTAATTTAAAGCTATAATTGATTTTTTATTTTTGAAAAAGATTTTTCTTTCAAAAATAAATTTTTTATTTATTTTTTTTTAACGAAAAAATAGGATTTATGTATTTCGGTTTTTTTAAATCGAACGTAAACACATGAATACATTTTGCAGTTATCCCACGTATGCAGAGCTTCAGTTTATGTCAGAGTAAAATCTCCTAAAAATTCCAAACTTCTGGAATCTCATATCTCAGCTATAAGTATGTTTTTTTTTAATAATTCTTGTTTATAAAATATTTACCCTTTTTTGTTACATTATTAGCTAATCTAAATTTTAAAATTTGTAATATGAAGATTTTTGAATTTTTAGAAAGAAATTTCCAATATTTTATATTGAAATTTTGCGACTAGAATACAAAATAACAAAATAATATTTTAAGAATTCGATACCATATTCTTTTACGAAGTAAACATTTATTAGAATATTGCAGGATCGTCAAATATGCGAAAAAAATATTTATTTTTAAATAGATATTTTTATGCAAATATTGATCTGTTAGGTGATAAGTTAGGCGTGTTTCGTACAGTTATTTGGATTTCCCTTCAAGTTCTGTAAATTTTTATCGACCGATTTTTTCATTTTCGGCAAGGCTGTTTCCAACATCGTTTTTGCTTGGATTGCCAAGTGAAATCAGCATACAATATTTTTATTGAAATTTAAAATTTCAACTTCACGTGGTTCGAGAATGGACAGAAACGTTATGTCTATAATCAACCTGAAAACACATAATATAACTGTTAATATTTAGCGACCCAATAATAAAAAATTTGTAGGGAAATTCCTGGGAGCCACACTGGAAAATTGTTTCATTTTCTTCAAGCAGAATTCTACTCGCCTCAAGTAAAATTTTTCTCCTGAAAGTGTAATAAATTTTCAATGTACTAGCAAAAAAAGTATATTTGAAACAGGGTCTTACAATTATTTTAGCGAACTTCTGTCAAAATTTTACACAATTTTTAAATAGAAATTTATTTTTTAAATAGGTTTCGCTTGAGAAAAGTTTTTTATTTGAAAAATTATTTATTTTGAAGCAAATGTGTGCTTAATAATTATAGTTTTGATTTATAAATGTGACGCTTTATGTCAACAAATAAAATTTATTTCATAGTTGGCCCTGACAAAAAATAAAAAGTTATAAATTTTAATTAAAATAAAAATATAAATAAACCTTTTAATCAGTTGATTAATACTTTATTTTAATCCATTAAAATCCAAAGGGACTCTAGCAGGGGGCCAACGACGTGATTCAGTGATTCAGAATCACGTGTGAATCATGAATCATGATTCAAAATTTTTTTTTTCGGGAAACAGCTTAAAATGGCTGAAAATGCAAAGAAAACTATTTATAAAGGTCTGAATCTCTCTGAATCACTCTGAATCACTCTGAATCATAGTCTTTTTTGACTTTTACTAGAAAATTGTTAATTTTGTTTAAAATCTTCTTTAAATCACTCAAAATGGTTGAAAATAGAAAGAAAAATATTTTAATCATTCAGAATTTTTCTGAATCAGTCTGAATCACAGTTTTTATTTTGGAAATCGTTAACTAGATGTTCCAATAATCAGTAAAATCTTTGAATTACCGCTGAAAATGACTTAGAAAGGCTGCTAATGTAAAGAAAAATATTTTCGAATATCTGAATCATTCTGAATCACTCTGAATCACATTTTTTTCTGCGGGAAATCGCTAACTACTCTCTAAATCGTAAAGTGTAAATTCACCTTAACACCTTATAAGTAGTAAATTTTAAATATACACTCTATAAGGAGTAAATTTTTACGTTTACACCCTTCGCGTATAGTGTAGTTTTAAATTTACTACTTATAAGGTGTAAATTTAAAATTTACACTCTAGTCGATGTTTTTTTAATAAAACTAACCCCAAAATTTTAAAATGCGAGATACTGACTTCAGTATTCTTAGGTGAATTGAACATTTAAATATTATTTTTAAAGCCAAATTTATTTATTTTTAATTTTTATTATTGTTTATTTAAAACGTCTTGAATGTTTACTAACACATAAAATGGGTTAACGAAAAAGCGTAAACATATCATGTGTTTTTATTCTCGCGCCTCATTGTCAAAAGTAATGTTGAAAAAGGAGTCGTGGTCTCGTAGCTTAATTTTAGGTGAATTTTCACTTTACGATTTAGAGAGTAGATTTTCTAAAATTTAATAAATCCTTAAATAATCGCTGGAAATCACTTAAAAAGGCTGCTAATGTAAAAAAAAATATATTCGAATATCTGAATCACTCTGAATCACTCTGAATCACATTTTTTTCTGCGGGAAATTGCTAACTAGATTTTCTAATATTTAATAAAATCCTTAAATAATCGCTGGAAATCACTTAAAAAGGCTAAAAATATAAAAAAAAATATTTTTAAATATTTGAATCATAGTTTTATTTTTTTAACTTTTTACTAGAAAATCGTTAAAATTGTATGGGAGTTACGGAAAAGAATCTAAAATAATTAAAAATCAAAAGAAAAATAAGTAAGAAGGTTTGAATCAATAAATCTCTATGAATCATATAGTTTTTTGAAAAAATTTTTACTAGAATAACGTTAATTTTGTATAAAAACTTCTCGAAATCATTTAAAATTGGTGAAAATAATCGTTTAAATTGTATGGGAGTTTCGGAAAATAATCCAAAATAGTTAATAATAATCAGATATATACACAAGAAGGTCTGAATTACTCTGAATCACTCTGAATCATAGTCTTTTTTTATTTTTAGTAGAAAATCGTTAATATTGCATGAAAACTTTTTGATATCTCTTAGAGCGGCTAAAAATATTTAAAAAAATATTTTAAAATATCTGAATCACTTTAAATTAATCTGAACCACAAAAATTTTGTGAAAAACATTCTGGAAGTGTTCCACTTAAAGAAATCGGATTTTTTTCTTTGTGTAGTTCGAGGTGTAGTTAAAGTATAAGCACTGCTAGGCTGCTGCTAGGTCTTTGCGGAATGGATTCATTAATTTTTGCATTAACTGAAATATTCATAACTATTCCAAATGCTTGCGCCCTTTACCCCTTCCTAATCTAGTTATCTGAATACTCGTCTAAATATTACTCGACTATGATTCAAAGTAATTCAGAGTGATTTAAGCCTGCTTAAATACTTTTCTTCGCATTTTTAACCGTTTTGAGCAATTTCCGGAAAAAAAATTTTTTGCTTTATGAATCATGGTTATTGAATCAAGGTTATGTTGGTGTAACGCTTAACGTTACTTTTTTTTTATTATAGACCACTTCCTTAGGTTATGTGGCTGTAAGGATCGACAAAAGAAACTGTGATTCAGATTGATTCAGATATTTGAAAATATTTTTCTATACATTAGCAGCCTTTCTAAGTGATTTCCAGCAATAATTTAAGGATTATATTGAATATTAGAAAATCTATTTAACGATTTCCGGCAGAAAAACTGCGATGCAGACTGATTCAAAGTGATTCAGATATTCAAAAATATTTTTCTTTACATTAGCAGCCTTTCTAAGTGATTTCCAGCGATAATTTAAGGATTATATTGAATATTAGAAAATCTATTTAACGATTTCCGGCAGAAAAACTGCGATGCAGACTGATTCAAAGTGATTCAGATATTCAAAAATATTTTTCTTTACATTAGCAGCCTTTCTCAGTGATTTCAAGCGATTACACAGCTGCACAAAAAAAAAAAGTTCTGATCCTGTAACTAGAGCTACCTACAGACAAGTTTTTCGATGTCCTAAAACCGAATCTGAAGTCAGAATTTAGCCTACACCCTCAGATTTTGCCCCAGCTACCCCCAGCCACTCTCCAAACCGCCCAAAAAGCAAATACTTTACTATGTTCAAAAGTTAAAAATACAAGTACTTTAGTTACGTATTTTGGTGTTCTAAAACCGAATCAGAAGTCAGAATGTAGCCTACACCCTCAGATTTTGCCCCAGCTACCCCCAGCCACCCTCTAAACCACTCCAAAAAGCAAATATTTTACTATGTCCAAAAGTTAAAAATAAAAGTACTTTAGTTACGTATTTTGACGTCCTAAAACCGAATCTGAAGTCAGAATTTAGCCTACACCATCAGATTTTGCCCCAGCTCCCCCAGCTACCCCCAGCCATCTTCTAACAACCCCAAAAATCAAATATTTTACTATGTCTAAAAGTTAAAAATAAAAGTACTTAAGTAATGTATTTTGATGTTCTAAAACCGAATCTGAAGTCAGAATTCAGCCTACAACCTCAGATTTTGCCCCAGCTACCCCAAGCCACCCTCTAAACCGCCCCAAAAAGCAAATATTTTATTATGTCCAAAAGTTAAAAATAATAGTACCTTATTTACGTATTTGGATGTTCTAAAAACGAATTTCAAGTCAGTATCTACCTGTAACCTTTAGTTTTTGTCCCAGCTACCATAGTTACCCTCTAAAACCCGCCAGAGAAAGGTTAAGGAACGAAACATACGTAATCATATATGCTCGTAGGTGCTAACTGTTTCCAACAAAAGTTCCTAGCACCATCCTGATATCACTGTAATATTCTAAAGCAATTAATTAACCTTCCTCTGGTGGACTTTAGAGGGTAACTAGGCTAGCTGAGACAAAAACCATGGATGATGGATAAATTCTGACTTAAAATTCGTTTTTATAACATCAAACAACGTAACTAAGATACTTTAATTTATAACTTTTGCACAAAGTAAAATATTCACCCTCTGGGGCGGCTTTGAGGGTGACTGGGGCTATCTGGGGCAAAATCTGATGGTGTAGGTTAAATTTTGACTTTAGATTCGGTTTTAGGACATCAAAATACGTAATTAAAGTACTTTTATTTTTAACTTTTGGACATAGTAAAATATTTTATTTTTGGGGTTGTCTAGAGGGTGGCTGGGGGTAGCTAGGGCGAAATCTAAGGGTGTAGGCTAAATTCTGACTTCAGATTCGGTTTTGGACATCAAAATACGTAACTAAAGTACTTTTATTTTTAACTTTTGGACATAGTAAAATATTTGCTTTTTGGGGTGGTTTAGAGGGTGGTTGGGGGTAGCTGGGGCAAAATCTGAGGGTGTAGGCTACATTCTGACTTCAGATTCGGTTTTAGGACACCAAAATACGTAACTAAAGTACTTTTATTTTTAACTTTTGGACATAGTAAAATATTTGCTTTTTGGGCGGTTTAAAGGGTGGCTGGGGGTAGCTGGAGCAAAATCTGAGGGTGTAGGCTAAATTATGACTTCAGATTTGTTTTTAGGACATCGAAAAACTTACCTGTAGGTAGGTCTAGTTACAGGATCAGAACTTTTTTTTTTTGTGCAGCTGTGTTATTTAAGGATTTATTAAATTTTAGAAAATCTAGTTAGTGATTCCTGCAGAAAAAATGTGATTCAGAGTGATTCAGAATGATTTAGATATTCGAAAATATTTTTCTTTACATTAGCAGCCTAATTAAGTAATTTCCGGTAATTTCCAACAATTATATAAGGATTTCATTAAATATTAGAAAATTTAGTTAACAATTTCCCGCAGAAAAAATGTGATTCAGAGTGATTCAGAATGATTCAGATATTCGAAAATATTTTTCTTTATATTAGCAGCCTTTTTAAGTGATTTCCAGCGATTATTTAAGGATTTATTAAATTTTAGAAAATCTAGTTAGCAATTTCCCGCAGAAAAAAATGTGATTCAGAGTGATTCAGAATGATTCAGATATTCGAAAATATTTTTCTTTACATTAGCAGCCTTTCTAAGTCATTTTCAGCGGTAATTCAAAGATTTTACTGATTATTGGAACATCTAGTTAACGATTTCCAAAATAAAAACTGTGATTCAGACTGATTCAGAAAAATTCTGAATGATTAAAATATTTTTCTTTCTATTTTCAACCATTTTGAGTGATTTAAAGAAGATTTTAAACAAAATTAACGATTTTCTAGTAAAAGTCAAAAAAGACTACGATTCAGAGTGATTCAGAGTGATTCAGAGTGATTCAGACCTTTATAAATAGTTTTCTTTGCATTTTCAGCCATTTTGAGCTGTTTCCCGAGAAAAAAAAATTTTGAATCATGATTCATGATTCACACGTGATTCTGAATCACTGAATCACGTCGTTGGCCCCCTGGACTCTAGTAACGTTAATTTTTTTAGTCCAAAAGAATTTTTCTGGATAAAAAGAGTTCTTTTATTGAATACTTGTAAATAAATTTTGAGTAAACACTTGAACTTTTCTCCATTTTCTGAGTATTTTAAAGAAAAAATTAAGTCAAAATCGACCTATTTTATGAAAAGTCATTAAAAAATATTTTCAATTTTGCAAAATACGCTTGAAAATTGATAAAAAATTTCTAACACATACAAAGGGTACTTTTTCAAACTCCTCTCCTTATAACGATGTAATATTCTAAATCTAATCGTATTCAAGTACTTTGTAAATCTATTTTAATCTTACTTTTTAGCTTCCAAATGAGAATAATTATATATTTTTAAAACTATAGTACCATTAATTAAAAATCATAAATCCAGCAGAATAATAAAAAAAAAAAATAACACGAATTTTCAATTTTCAACGAAGACTTAATCCCAAATTAAAAAAATATATATCTATACTGTATCCCAGACAAAAAAAAGAAGAATTTTCTGTAACGAATAGCAGCAAAAACATAAATTCTCTCACATTATAAATATTTATATACATTTTTTTACTATAGAAATTATATAAAAAAAATAAATGAAAAATGTTTTCTAAAAAAACTACAAATAATACCCAAACATTAAAAAAACCAAGAAAAAAACCCAAGTAATTAAAAAAAAAAAAAATCAGTATATTTGAATTTAAAAAAAAGTATACATAAATGATGATAATAAAAAAAAATTTTGTTTTATGGATACTTGGTTTTTCATACATGTTTGGTATTATGTATGCACTTAAGTTATAAGTTACACATACAAAGCAAAACGATTGCTTGCTAACGGTTCGTTTGTTTGTTTTTTTTCCTACTTTTCTCCTTTTTTTTCATTGCCGCAACTGGGCTAAGCGAAAATGAAAAAAAATATTTTTCCGCTATACACACTCTCAATTGCTATGAATAAAAAAAAACAGCGAATCGCAAAAGAAATTTACTTCTTTTTATGTCAGTAATATATACAGCACGTGGTAGAAAAAACAAAAAAAATGCATTATGAATAATTTGTTAGCTTTTTTTAAGGGTAAATTGAGTTAAACAAGAGAAATTTCGCATAAAATTAAGACGTAAATTTGTATTAATTTAGGTTATTTAGTATTCCGTCTTGTCGATGACTATAAATTTTCACATCTCTCAACAGACAATAACAACAACAAGAACGTTTCCTTATATATTAGTTAGATCTACTAAAGTACCACTGTGTAAATAATACGGTGTACCTATGCAATTTTGATTACTGTACAATGTTTAATGAATACCTACACTAATATAACGCTTGTAATCATGAATATTCTATATAGTACTAGTATCAATGTCATATAGATCCGCAGGATACAATTTTCTTAATTTCACAAATATCTTACTTAATTAAATATCTCTTCGTGCATTTAATTAACAATTTTTAGTATTTTAATTAAAGATTTATTTTTTTTAAAAAGATGTTTTAAATAAACTTGTAAACATGTTGTCTTTTATCTATTGAGGGGTGATTGGGAAATTCTTTGAGTAAAGATAACTGATTGCAATCAGAAAATTTAAATCAAAAAATTACCAAATAACAATCAACTCAAAATTGTGACTCGAACCTGAATAAATAAAAATTTGGTATTTCGTAACGGATCCAAAGGTTATAATAAATTTTTTTTTACCTCAAAACTATTGGCTTTAAATTTTTTCACATAATGATTATTTTTTTCTTAGAACATTTATTACAAGAATTCAAAAAGTATTTAAAAATTTGTAAAATAAATCTTGATAATTTATTAAGTAAATAATAGTACGAAACCACAAATAGCCTCATTGTGCAAATTAGTTCTTGATTAGACAAATTTCTATATTTGACTTGTTAAGAACGATCATGGGTAATATAGATAGACAATTACACCGATCTTTAAAGAGTTTAAAAAGAAAATAAAAATTAAAAACAAGGCATACAAAATTTTCATTCCAATTACAAAAAATACCTCAAGTAGATAAAATTTGTTTGATAAATTATTAAATAATTATCGATAAATATTAATAAGTAACGTGCAATTTAAAATATTTGCCTCATTAGTAACAAAGTAATTTGTAATCGCATGTATACATATAAATAATTGTAAATTCCATATAGAGTATCGTATTATATATGCTGACTGATGACCGCACAGGAAGATTCATTTGCAAGCTCTATTCATTAAGCAGCTCTTATTCTACATACCTACAAGAATATCACAGTTCTCTTAATCCTATTTCGTTTAAATATGTATGCAATTTCGTTAATACATTAATTAATCACTCTGTACTTTAACAAGAATTTCCACATGGTCATGCTTTAATTTCAGAAATATTTTCGGTTCTAATTAAAACTGCCTTGCTAATAAACGTATATGATTTTACAAATTATTTTTCTTATTTATTATACAACAATTGAAAATCAGTGATAAAGTTACGATTGTTCAAATTCATCATGAATGAATAGAAAACATGAAAGACTAAAATTGTCTAGAAGATTCCACACAAAGTAATTGCTACACAATATAGGATAATGATACTATGTAGCACTTTTCTTTGTTCCTATTTGTATTGAACATTTTTTTTATTTTCTATACGCTTTCCAAAACTGTAATTTGCTCCATTCATTCTTGTTTATTATTTCAAATATTTTTATTATTTTATTTTTATTTATTATTAAAATACCTGTAGTTAGTTATATTTGTTCGTTTATTCACTGTTCGAAATCTTTTTATAACTTGCAAATACAACGAATTTAATTGGGTTTATATTTTTTTTATGAAATTTCAAATTTTTATCTGCTTTTCTGCAAAATTTGTTTATTATTAGAATTTTACGCAAGAGGAAAATAATTTGTTGGGGTGTCTGGTTAAAAGAGAAAACGATGGATCTCATTTGCAACATAATGTCTTTTATTAATGAGAACGATGCTTCTAAAATTAAAATTATTTTAAAAAACGTAAAGCCACATGGTTCCCCTTATATGTTTAAAATTTTCTAATTTCTAGTTTAAGTTAATAAAAAAAACGCTTAAATTTACTGATTTAAGTTGTTTTAATCCTAGCAATTTAATCCAATTAAAATAAAACCCATAGTTAGGAAAATAACAGCAAAATATAAAAAGTCCAATTTCTACGTTCAAATATTTTTGGTAAAATTTTGAAGTACAAAATGTTATGAATATTTCAAATTAAAAGCTTCTTTGTTCTGAGTTTTTTAATTCAATTAAATAGTTATAAGTACTTAAAGTAATATTATATAGTTTAAATATACAAGATAACATTTTGAACCTCAAGCTTGCCAGAACGAAGGATCCAAAATTTAAGTAAATTGTAATGAAAATTTCTTTTAAATAAAGAATTTAGTTAAAATAGGTAATAGATTAAGGGAAAAAACATAATTAGAAAATTTAAATAGAATAATTAGTAAATTAATAAAGAAAGTATCGTTAAAATTACTGAGAACGGGTAAAAATGCAGCTTGGACTTATAACATTTTGAACCAAAGTTGAAAATCATTAATTAAAATAAGTTCTTATGATTTTATCTTTAAATTAAAATTATTCTTATTAACGAAATGACATACGTACGACGTTTTATACCAAACTTGGTACTTATTTACAACAAGAACAGGATCAAAATCTCAAGATCCAGTTAAAAATAGTCCATTCTGTCTTAGTTGCGCACGCCTTATTTACGCTATAAATACCTATTTGTTAAACAAAGGGGAAATAGGATTTGTCTTTCCATGTAGTTGGAAATTTCTGGAGACTGCATAGCATGAAGTGTGAAAGCCCTATATTTTTTCCCAATTTTCAATTTTTACTGATTCTCCGGTTCTTGACGTTGGTATTTCTGAAAATTTACGAGAGCCGTCAAAAATAGGGCATGAACTAGACAATACCACAAAGCAAACTTTAAATACCCTTTCATGCACTTTATTTATAAATTTTATAACAAATTCCTGAATATATAGTCTAATCATTTAACTCTATCACGCAAAAATTCTGGATCTGAGCTTGGTATAGAAGGTCAATACGCCATTTTTACAGACCCTCGCAAGCTTTTAACAAATTGAGAATGTCCACAAAAATATATCAGGTCTTTAAAAGCCCTGGTAATCGCTCGGGTATTCAGATTTTAAGGCGACTGAGACTCGCTTAATATCCAGCAATCTTTTCCTAAAGACCATGAGAGATAACTAGAGCAAAAAAATATATTTTTTGACAGTCCTTTTTTCCGAGTATTTTCCTAATTAAAAAAAAAAGTTGGTCAAACATAAAATTATAAAAGCTCATTTTGCCAAGCTCGAAAATTTGCACAAATCTTTCATGCGGCCTAACAAAGTTTCTAGCGACTATGATTAATGTATACTCAACTACTATATTTATTTTGGAATTTTTTTTTTAAAGAAGAAATAATTTTAACACAGAAAATTTTGGTATTATTTTAATAAAAGCTGTATGGTTATTTAACTTTGAAAAAAATTAAAAAATCGTATCAGATTGTAGCAGATTTTTGAATAAATGTAAATTTAAAAAATAATAATTCAGAAATTACAAAAAAGTTTAAGTCTTTATGATAAATTAAATTCTCACTAAAATACATGTAAATTAAAAAGAAAAGGAAAAAGAAAAAGAAAAAGAAAAATATACATAATAATATAAGATAGAGATTACTTTATAAAAATGAAAAGAACATAATAGAGAAAATGATATAAAATAAAAGGAAAAAGGAAGGAAATAAGTTTTTTTCTTAAACTTCTTTATGTAGACATAGAAAATACAGTAGAGATTGAACGGAAGAGTAAGGAAAGAAGTTACAATTATCGTTATTATACTCGCGTTCTATTCAAATAGCTTTAACGTCGTAACGGGCTCATTATCCTATTAAGCTAATATAAGAACCGACCGCACACGGAATCTTGTCGTATACAACACCTTGTGGCATCCTTAATAATCTATATGTCTTGCTCGTCTGCTTTAATTTATTATTCTCACGATAAATATTAATTTCTGTTTCAGAGGAAAGTTAAAGTATGGATTCGGAAGAAAAATTGGTTACCTTTGGTGTTGTTTAATAATGACGGCCTCGACGAGGGAGGTTAAAGGATCCCCGGATTTGATGATGTTCACGACGCCGAGGCCATTGAATAATAACGAACCAGCTATTCAAAGATTTGCCATAGAACCGATGGATCAAACGGCTGTTATTGGTAGTAAAGTAACCTTACCTTGTAGAGTAGTTAATCAAAAAGGACCAATTCAATGGACTAAAGATGATTTTGGATTGGGTGCTATTCGTAATTTAACTGGATACGAAAGATATTCCATGATTGGAAGTGATGAAGAAGGTTAGTAACTTTATTAGTATCATTTTATACAAGGCTTTTAAAATGATCAATCAAAACGCTGCACTCGATATATTTTTTCATTTTTCTCTTCATTTATTTTCTTCTTTTTAACGTTTATATTCGCCTTTACTACGTCATTTTTTTACTATCAAATTTCATTTATTTGAAAGCTCGAATTAAAAATAAATATACTTATAGTATACTATAATAATAACTAGATTATTAATTATTTTAATTAAATTATTTTTTAAAATAAAAATTTAATTAAAAATTACATCGAGACTGATATAATTATGCATTTGATTTATTATAATTTAAATGACCTAAATATTGGGAATGAAAATATTAATAAAAAAATTTAATTTAATTTTTTAATATTGGTAATAAAATTGAATTTTTTATTCAATTAAATTAAAGATTTTTTAAAATATGACAAAAAATATTTAATGCTAATTAAGAACCAAGATACTTTTTATCGCAAATTAATAATCTTCTTTAGAAACTTTAATAAAATCATCGTGGTTTTTGGTGTCAAATATGGAAAATTCAAAACTATTGAAAATATCAAAAGTTTCGCTATTTCTTGCAGATATTCAGAAATATGTACTTGATAATTTTTAACTTTAATATTTAGTCGTTTTACCTACTTTTCAAAAAGATTCGATGGTTTGATTAAGAAATTTAATTTTACTTGGATATTCTGCAGGTATTTCTAAAGTTGATTTTATCAATAATTTTTATTCGTACTAGTAAAATGGGTTGAAGAAGATTATTAGTTTTTTTGGATTCAATAAAAATAATTGAAGGTTTAATTCGTAAGCTACACTGTAAAAACTAATTTTCTTATATTAACAAAAAAATTAGAATATTTTCAAAAAATTATTCGATAAAAATCGTATATTTACTAAATTTAGTATATTAACAAAAAATTCGAGAATTCTCGATTTTTTTTTTGCGAATTCGTAAGAAAAATTGATAATTTACAATTTTTTTTTCGAAAATTTTCAAAAAATAGTTGTAAATTTACGAAAATGGTTGTGAATTTGCAACTTTTTTCATAAAATCACTAAAAAAAATCGAGGATTCTCGAATTTTTCGATAATATACTAAATTTAGTAAATTTACGATTTTTATCGAATAGTTACAAAAGTTTTTGAAAATTCACTAATTTTTCGAAAAAATTCTATTTTTTTTTTTGAAATCTAAGAAAATTACTTTTTGCAGTGTATGTAACTAGTTTAATAATTGCAATTGACGTATAGTTAGTACAATTTTATAATCTAAAAAAATTACACCTTATTAAGTTCAATGCTTGAAAATAATCTGAAAATTTTAAATAATTTAACTTATGAAATTGGTGTATACATTTAATATCAAAGCGTGTAAAAACCTGAATGTATGTACATTTACAATACAAGTAATTAATAAAATTTACTCTCACATGTGTACACCCATAAATGCTCAAAAAACATAAAATTACATGAAAAGTATATATATATATATAAGTTATTAAAGCAATTTTTAAAATTGTAATTAACTTTTTAAGTTTTTGTTATAATTTTCTTTCGTGAATTACTCAATTGGAAAAGTTATAAAAATTTTTGATGAAATTTTTTCTCTCTCTCTCTCTCTCTCTCTCTCTCTATACATGTTGAAAACGATTAAGTTAGGTTATTAAAAAAAATAAATTAAATCGTAAAAACATTATCGAAAAAGTTTAATTTTTTTAATTCGTTAGAAAATCAAATAAATGTATCTAATTGTATATAACAGCGTTAAAAAAAAATGGATAAAAAAGAAAAAAATTTAATGATTAACTAGAAATCCTTTTTGACCTTTTGATTTTATTTTTATTGGTTGAAATCACCAAAGAGAGAAAAAAAAAATGCAATTTTCGTCTGTAGTTTAAAAAAAAAGAAAAAAAATAAAAATAAATTAGTTTGACTTGATGGCAATCATACGGCAAAACGACTGCACTAATCCAGCAATTACTTTTGAGCTAACTCCTTTTCTCTCATACAGTACTCGGATTGAGTCTGACGACTAAAAGCACGATACGTAGTCGGCACTTTAACGGCCAGTTGTCTTTTCACGTTGAAAGTAATTATCGGAAATATTTCAGTCTACGTATCTTTTCTTATACTCTAAGACGACAGCCATAAAAGTTACCTGACTACTATACCCAAGGGTTTATAATATGACTTATAAGTAACGATTCTCCCCTTAGGAGTTAGATAAAATAAAATCTATATGGATATAAAAAAATAATAAACGAATTACGTAATGCGTTGTCGTATTAGCAAAATTAAAGCACAAAATTTATTAACAAAGAGACCATTGCACTTGTAATTATTTTGCGGATTCAGCGAGTTCATCAGTGGTTTAAACCATGCACAGCGAAGCCAAAAGTAATTTATGCTCTACATGGATAGATAGACATTTTACATTAAAATACACGTGTATTATCATTAAAAGAACGTTATGACTATATAATAGTAGACAGATTGAAATTGTTGAGAGTTGGCATAACTAGCGTTCTTGACTCTCGAATCAAGTATCAAATGTTATATAATACAGGTCACATTTAGGCCCAAAATCTTTGGCTTGCTATTTATATTATAGCATACCAATGTGTAATTTCAACTTGAATTCTTCGTTTCTATCTCTCTCTCTCTCTCTTTCACTTATGTTGGTATTTATAAATGAGGCTTTCTAACTATACGTTATCGACGGCTTCTGATTTACGAAGGCAATAAACGAGACGTTAACTCGGACGTTAATTACAAAGACGTTTCTCTTATGCTCACCAGTGATAATCTATACTTTACTTATAGCCACGCGTTGAGATTTATGGCTTATTAAATTAACGTTTTACGCTACTTTTTTTTCTTTTTTTTATTATTTTTCAAATAAACAGAAACTTAGTAATTTATTTTTTCTAAAATACTATATAAATTTAATTACTTATTGTAATAGTTTTATCAGACTCGAAAATTTAATTTGTGTGAATTTCAACATTATAATTAGCTGATTTCTGATAATAATTATTGTTCTGAGTCTATTAGTTCCATTATTTTAAATTTATTATTTTTCATTATTTCAGAAAGTAGATTCTTTGATATTAATGGTATCGTAAAACCCCGTCGCAGTGAATGTGTTAAAAACATAATAAAGAAATCACTGAAAGGCATAAGTATATAACAAAAATAGTTAGTCCTGGAACCAAACCTAGCCTAAGTAGTAAGATTCAAAAATTTGTCAAAAAAGTTACGGAATCTCGTTAAAATCTGATCTCTATAAGCCATGATAGGTTCCCAAAAAACTAAAAAAAACTCCAAAATCACGGTTTTTTAGACTTAACTTAATTTATCTGACCCATGAACAGATAATACTCTGCACATTGACTAAAAAAACTTTTAATTGGTTTATGTAAACACAACCAAAATACTTGGAACATGCTTACTATACATTACCATAAAATTCGAAGTTTCTGTAATTTGTAATTATCATGATTACTAAATGTTAAGATTCTAAACCCAAACTATTCTGAGTCCCTAAATCGAAATTATTCTAAGTCCCATTTGACTCCCTACCTCTTAAATCGGACAGATTTAACCACCCCCTTGATTTTCAGATTTCTAGATACCTTCTCTCTATAAACATATTCTATACTAAAACTAAAAATATCATATTTACGGTCAGGATACCTTGAAGATCCCGAAATACAATTTTGAATTTATTGAAAATCTTTTTTTTTTAGCATAAAAAATTACACCATCCTTAAATTTTTTTTTAGGCTAAATTTGCTTGTGGGGGCCAAGTCACTATTCTTATCCAACTTTGGGATTCTATAAACATGATCGTTAGACTGAACCACTTGAAGCTTCTAATACCATTTTAACATGGAACATGTTCATTGGATGGGGTATTTGAAAAAGTTTGGTTTGGCAGGGAGGGGGGAAGGGGTGAAATGAAATTAGAATATTTTCGATTTAGGGACTTAGAATAATTTGAAGTGAGAGTCAGGCCCTGATCAGGCCCTGATAACAACAACAACTTAGATTACTTTAAGTTTATGGACTTAGGATAATTTTAATTTCAGGATTTATTGCAATTTCGGTTTTTGAATTTATTACTGTTATGAGTGAACATGTTCCATGCTCGTTGGTTGTGTAGTTACACAAACCGGTTATACATTTTTTTCATCTGATAAATTAAAAAGTTAATCAATGTATTTTCCATACTAACCTAGGAATATAGCTGAACCAATCAAACTTTTCTGAGTGATAACAGAAGTAAAATAAAAATAAAAAAATACCTATTTGATAAAAAAAAAAAGATTATTAATTCAATTAAAGTTAAAAGCTATTATTAAAAAAAAAAAGTTAAAAATTCAACTAATTTTGAGAATATAAAAAAAAAAAAATTGAAGTTTTTTAAATATATAAGTTATTTTAACTTTTACTAGTATAAAGAACGTGTATGTGAAGAAAAGTTAAGATGATTTTGTATATGTAAGCGATTTAAAGTTTTGATGATAATAATAATAATAATATTAATAATAACATAGGAAAATATGTAAAATTTAACATAAAAAAGATACTTTTAGAAATAATTTAATAAAAAACTTTTATCATCATGCTATTTTAAATTAAAGCTGATTTTATCAAAAAATATGATAATTTATTTTACAAATTGATATTTTCATATATTTTAAATAATTAAATTCTATAAATGAAAATTATTTAAATTGTTAATTTTAACTAGCTTGACGTTTGACAAAAATTTAATTTAGAAAATTTAGTCTCTATTGTAGTTTAGAAAATCTATTGTATTATTAAATAATAGAATTTAAGACAATTTTCTAATTGCAAAATTCCATAAAAAATGAAATATTTTTTCCACAGAATTATGTTTCCATAAAAATTTTATATGCGTGTGACTGGTCTTTCTTATTATATTCGTTTCCCTTATACACTAAATTTCCCTTTTTTTTTATATAAACAAGTGCATAAAAAAAAAATTCTTTTAAATTTTATGCATACACTTATGTTTAAAGAATAAAACATCAACACACAAGGCCCTCTGAGAACAAAAGAGAAGTTTTAAGTACACCCGCATGAAACTATTTTCCCTTACAGAAATGTCAGCGTAGATTTAACTTCCGTTCTATGTATCTTGTAAATATACAGAATTTCCTTAAGATTATTTACATCCCTGTTATTTATTTATAAAAATTTTTTTCTTTTTTAAAAAATAAAATATTTCTTGAATGATTAATCAATCAAATAACGAAATGAAAAAATATTACAGATGGAATAAAAAATTTTATGCATTCGTGGTTTCTCTGAATTCTTTTATATAAATTCGTTTCTCATCATCAATACTAATAAAAATTTTTTATTTAGCACATCTGTTAAATTTCATAATTTTTTTTTTTTTATTCAATTCTTTTTTATTTATACAGTAAAAAGTGTATCTGTTTTTTATACATTAACTAAGTATGATCTAATAAAATTTATTGCTGATTGATAAATTTTTTTAACTCAAATAAATAATAAAAATGCTATGAATACATACACACACTTAGACTCCCAGAGGTTTTGTTTTTTCTTTTTGTAAAAAAAATCGTGTTATAATTTTAGGTCGTCTAGACGTATATCAACATTTTTTAAATTTATATACAATTTTTTTATTCGTCAATTGGAATAAATAGCAACATCTGGCAAATTTTTAGTGATGTAATATTTTTTATTATGTTTTTGCTAACGTCAAATTTTTGGTTGACAAAAAAATAGACTCGAAAAATTAATGAAAGATGTGAATAGTTTACATAATAATATCTTAAGTGAGATATATCTCAGGATCAGGCTCGTCAGAATTTAGTCAGAATCAGATTCGTTTTGGGACCAAATTTTTAGCTACAAAAATTAAAATTGAAGTATTGGGCTCCGAATTGATGAAAATTCGTTTTAGTACCGAATTTTTAGCTGTTAAAAACATTAAAATTGTAGGATTGGAATCAGTATGTTATAAATATTAATTAATTATTAATAAAAAAATAAGGCTTCCTCCTCTCATTTTTTGTTTTGCATTATTTTTGTGCATATCGTGGCCTGACTGTCATAACTGTATAATAAAAAGACAAAATTTTGAATAATTATCAGAATAAATAAAATTTCATAATCTTAAACAAATAAATTTGAAGACACAGTCTGTTTTAGTTCCACGTTATTCCAATTTGACCCCAAAAAAAATTATTTTTGAAAAAATTTTTATTTATTATAGAGCGAAGCTCTACCTTAATGGATGCAAAAATCGACACCTTTCGGACACGATATAGCCAAAACGATCAAACGGAATGCTTTAATTTTTTAAAACTGAGTTTATTTTATCGAGTTAATGACACCTATTGTTTTTGGGCCCAATCTGCTATTTCTAAAGGCATGTTTATTCTTGTACTTTTGCTTCATACAGGTGAAAAACCTTCTAAATTTTATCCGCGCGATAAATTTCATAGCTTTTGCATAAACTTTGCATCAGTGAAATATCATAAAAATGCAAAATAACACAAGATTCTTATATTTTTAGGCACGATCACCCTATGTATGCAATACATAGATGAAATCGTGCCTTATAAGTTTGTCAGGTCAAAAAACGGAAAAATTTCTAAATAGTCCAATTCGTGGAGAAATTTGGTCCCCAGGTCATTCCAATGCCTCTAAATGCTTATATTGCCTTGTTGTGTGTAGGGATGTATGTTCGAGAAAGTGTATCCTCAAGATCACAGAACCTACTCGATGAATCAAAAATTCCTTAAACCAAATTTTTTGAAATAAGATCTAGTTGTAGGGTTTTCAATTTCAAGTGATTTCATCAAGTGCTTGCAGAGAAATGTCCTAAAAACTGATTTCAGATATCAAAAAAAAATTATTAAAAAATAATAAAAATGGTAAAAAATGAATTGGTTTTGAATTTAATACATCCAAAATGTGGTTAATGATCTAAAATAACCAGAAAATAACTAAATTAATTGAAATTTATTTTTTAGGCACGATTACCCTGTGTATGCAATACATAGATGAAATCGTGCCTTAAAAGTTCATTAGGTTAAAAAATAAAAAAGTCTTTAAATTGTCCAATTTATGAAGGAATTTGGTCCCCAGGTCATTCCGGTGCCTCTACATGCTTATATTGCCTTGGTGTGTGATAATAAATAATAGTTTTCAATTTATGAGATTGTGGATCCCATCAACGTTATTAAAGAGAAAATACTCAATAAATGTGTGATCGTGCCTGAAATAAAAAAGCCTTAGCTTTTTTATAATTCTTTATGATTTTTATTATTTATTAATTAATCCAAATTTTATTGAATTAAACATTTAACGCTCAAGAGCCTATCTACGAGTTCTAAATTAATTTTAAAACCAAAATCTATTTTTCTAAAAATGAGTCTCTATTCTCAGAACTTGATTTCAAACTTTCCATAAAATTAACCGGAAACTCATTATTTAGGGTAAAAGTTGGATACTAAAAAAAAACGACTAGTTGCTTATCAGTATTGTAAATAGCATCAAAAAAAGGTATACTTAATGAAGAATAATAAAATTTTCATTTTTTGTATATGTTTTAGGACACATTTTTTTTGCATGATTTTTCTTAATTTGAAAATGGCGGATGCAGAATTAGAAAAAATTACGAAAAACAAGTTGCATTAGATTATTTGTTTTTAGGAATATTTTTTGGAATTTTACATAAATATTGGTTTTAAAATTAATTTAATATTCAAAAAGAAATCAAAACGTAAAATTTCAAATATTAATATTACATATATATTTTTGGACTAAACCTAGTTCAAAGAATATGCAACTCCATCCGTATGCATTCTATGTATAATTCCATTCTCATTGAATTTTTTTATTCTTATACATTGATCAGTTTGAAAAATTGATTTGAAACTAATAACTAATAAGTTTTTAATTCTTCTGAAGGTTACTTCAGTGAAATAAAACCGAAATAAAACTTTGGGGACCCATAACTTTTTCTAGAACACGTCACCAAAAAAATTAGAATACAAAAGTAGGTATGCTTTGATTCTGAAATACGAAATCTGGGGTCCAAAGTGGCTGGGCAGTATACAGGATATGAGATCAGCAAAAACTACCCCATTTTAGTTTTTTTGCAATATTTTGGAAGCAGAGCTAAAATTATCTAATTAACTGCCTTTTTTGAAGAAAGGGTAAGAAAATATAATTACAAGCTCTAATTGGGCTATAAGACTAATTACACAGGCACACAAAATAAAAAGTCATGTACCAGAGGGTAGACCCCCTGGTACGCGGGTTTTTGGTGGTGCTAAAACCGAATTTGGCCATAGAAAAGGAAAAAAACTTGCCAATTTGCTCTCAGTGCCCCCATATGACCCCCCAAAAAGTGAAAAATTTTCAATAATTACAAGCTCTAATTGGGCTCTAAGACTAATTATAGGACGTGAAAACTATACTTTTAAAAAGGACTAGTTTTAATATATATAGATGCTAAGCAACATTACAATAAAATCACTATTCTTATAATTTGTAATTATCACCTTTACTAGATGTTAAGATTCTAAACCCAATTTATTTAGATTCTGTAAATCTGTATTATTTTAAGTCCTTAAATTGAAAATATTTAAAGTCCTTCAACTCAAATTATTAGAAGTCTCTAAACCCGGAATATTTTAAGTCCCTAAACTTGAATTTTTCTAAGCCTCTCAAAGTAAATAATTCAAAGTCCCTAAATATAAAATATTTTAAGTTCCTAACCCCACATGATTTTTGACATTTGACCCCACTTGATTTTCAGATTCACAGATTACCCCTCCTTAGAAACATGTTCAATGTTTGAGAAAAATTGCGGTATCCAAGGCTTGAAAAATGACTTTAATACCAAAAAATTGTGACCAACAAGAAGTGTTTTTGTTAACTAACTAACTAAAATGCAATATTACCAAAAAACTACATTTAAAAGCCTTGTGCAAAGTATTCTTGTGCCTAGAAGGCCCGTTGGAATAAACGGAGGTTATCGGAGGTTTTTTTCAATTATTAATGAAAGTAATTTGTAATTTGGTTTCCTAAAGTTAGCGGTCTCTTGTTAAAGAAAGCAAAGTAAAGACTCCGAAAAATCTGCCCTCTTATTGCATCTTTGTTAACTTTTTGCATAAGGGAACTTAAGCAAAATTTTTTCTTGCAAAATCTTTGTGATTACATGATCTTCCGGTGCTGGACATGGTATTTTTAAAGTCATATGACAAAATTAAATTCATAGGTTGGTATCAATGGTACCTCCGTACGTTGCGTTCACTTATACTACGATATAATAGTGTTAGTGTGTGTTAATGCCGGGCAGGGGTGGGTAAAAAAGTGGTGTTTCAGGGGGGGGGGTAAATACAGAGCGATCCAGAGCGGATGCATTGTTTGTTTATTAGTTAACCAATCGCAGCTAAGATTACAACCATCAACAACTAGCGATGCACCTAATAAAATAAAATTCACGTCCCACCCGGGATCACCGTGTATTGACGTTTTAGGGGGGGGGAGGGGTTGAAATATTAACGACGTTTTTAGGGGAGAGGGGTATGAAATGGACTTAGAATATTTCCGATTAAGGGACTTAGAATAATTTAAAGTGGGAGTAAGCACAAGAACTTAGAATACTTTAGGTTTATGGACTTAGGATAATTTATATTTTGGGATTCATTGTAATTTCGATCTAAGGACTTATAATACTTAGGGAATATACGTTAAAACGTTATAAGTGAACAAGATTCATGATCGTTGGTTGTGTGCAAACACAAACCAGTTATAAGTTTTTTTCATTTTTTGTTAAATTCAGGGGTAGTTTTATCCATTTTTGCCCCCGTATAGGAGTCAGTAAATTAAATAAAAGTTAAAATAGGATAAAACTTTTTCAAATGCAAGATTAAAAGAAAAATAAAGAAAAAAACTCACATTGTATTTTTCCGATTTTATCTTACCCTGGAGATATTTTTCAACACCAATAGTTAGCTCTAATATTCCTTTATTGATACAGAATAAAAGAATAAATTCAATATTTAGTTAATTACTCTTAAAATGTGGCACTATTAATTTGATCATTAGTTCCAAAATATTCTGAAAATACCCTGCCAACTAGCTGGCACTAAGGTTCCTCAAACAATGAGAAAAAACTTTTTTAATTTTGAGAAATAAATTTTGGAAAAATTCGGTATCAAATCCAAAAAATTACTATAAATGAACTGTCTAAAATTAGTACTATCATAGAAATAAATTAGGTACTACATACAAAAAGAAAAAAAAATTTGGTGTTTTTTGTATTTTTTTGTGAAAAAAAATTAAGGAAAAAATTTTTTTTTTAATTAAGTATCAGATTCGAGTTAGAGAGTAAAAACTATACTTTCAAATATAAGTACTTTCATGGAAATAAATGAGGTATTACATCCAAATTAAAAAAAAAAAAAAGTACCTAGAGCTTTTTTGGTGAAAAAATTTTTGAAAAAAAAGTTGGGTCTTAATTTCATAACGGTTTTGAAATATCGCCGGTCGCAATATTTTCAGATATTAGTACTTTCATGGAATTAAATGAGGTATTACACCTCAAAAAAAAAAAAATATTGCAGGTTTTTTAATTTTTTTGTTTTTTCAATTTTGAAAAAAAAATTTTTAGAAATTCGGTATCAGATCCAAAAAATGACTATAGACAAACTTTCTAAAACTAGTACTTTCACAGATATAAATTAAGTACTACGTCCAAAAAGAAAAAAAAAATTGTTGTTTTTTGTATTTTTTGGTGAAAAAAATTTTGGGAAAAAAATTTTCAAAAAATTAAGTATCAGATTCGAGATATCGAGTAAAAACCATAATTTCAAATATAAGTACTTTCATGGAAATAAATGAGGTATTACATCCAAATTAAAAAAAAAAAAAAGTACCTAGAGCTTTTTTGGTGAAAAAATTTTTGAAAAAAAAGTTAGGTCTTAATTTCATAACGGTTTTGAAATATCGCCGGTCGCAATATTTTCAGATATTAGTACTTTCATGGAATTAAATGAGGTATTACACCTCAAAAAAAAAAAATATAGCAGGTTTTTTAATTTTTTTGTTTTTTCAATTTTGAAAAAAAATTTTTTAGAAATTCGGTATCAGATCCAAAAAATGACTATAGACAAACTTTCTAAAACTAGTACTTTCACAGATATAAATTAAGTACTACGTCCAAAAAGAAAAAAAAAATTGTTGTTTTTTGTATTTTTTGGTGAAAAAAATTTTGTGAAAAAAATTTTCAAAAAATTAAGTATCAGATTCGAGATATCGAGTAAAAACCATAATTTCAAATATAAGTACTTTTATGGAATTAAATGAGGTATTATACCCAAAAAAAAAAAAATATTGCAGGTTTTTTAATTTTTTTGTTTTTTTAATTTTGAAAAATTTTTTTAAAAAATTCGGTATCAGATCCAAAAAATGACTATAAACAAACTTTCTAAAACTAGTACTTTCATAGAAATAAATTAGGTACTACGTCCAAAAAGAAAAAAAATATTGTCGTTTTTTGTATTTTTTCGTGAAAAAAATTTTGGAAAAAAAATTTTCAAAAAATTAAGTATCAGATTCGAGATATCGAGTAAAAACCATACTTTCAAATATAAGTACTTTCGTGGAAATAAATGAGGTATTACATCCAAACTAAAAAAAAAAAAAAGTACCTCGAGATTTTTTGATAAAAAAATTTTTGAAAGAAAAATTAGGTCTTAATTCCATAATGTTTGTGAAATATCACCGATTACATACATACGTACACACACACACACACACACACACACACACACACACACACACACACATACAGACTTTTTTTAAAAACCGGTTTTTTAGCTTCCTGGGGTCCCAAAACGTGCTTATATGCCAAAAAATAGAAAATCAAATTTTGACCTAACACAATGGTTCCTCTTTGAGGAACCAAAACTCATAAGATGGAAAGTTTCTGCTGTATTTTCCTATTTTCTAACCCAATAGGACCCCAAATTCGGATTCAGTGACATACAAAACCTACAGAAGACTTTTTCTTTCTCTGGTTGACGAATTCGGAAACCGTTACACCTCATTCTGACTTGTGTAATATTATTTTGGTAATTATGTTAATTGAGGGGTATTAGAGTTCAGAGTAACTTTTTTGTTGTTGGTGAATTATAGAAAAAGGACGTAATAACAAAGTTTCGCCAACAAAAGTTTGGTTGAAATCTTTTCAGCAAACAAATAATAAGGTTTCAAAATAAGGGGCGGATTTTTCGTGTACTTTTTGGCTAATACTTAAAAATTTTAACTATGCTTAACATTTTTTTACGTCTTATTTAAACATTATTATTGAACTCAATAAAAGCTTTCAAAATTCAATCAAAGCTTTTAAAATCCCTAAATTAAAAAATTACTGAAACTCTTTTTTTGTTTTTTTCTAACATGATCAGCTTCGCTCTACCCGTCTTTGACGGTATCTAGTATATAAAAGTTATTTATATAAATGGAATACCCACATGATAAATAAAATTTATATTTTAAAAATTGCAAAAAATAAAAGAGTTATTATAATAAATTTTTATCTTTTTGTTATATTTTCTAAGCAATAACAAGAGAATTAACATAAACAAATAAATAAAATAAAATCAGGTCTTTATAAAATAATAAATAGTTTTTCGAATAAAAATATATTTGATCCTTTTGGGATATATTTATATGCTAGTAAAAATATTATTCTGTAATAACAAAGCATGAACTTTCAGTTCAAATCTCAGCTTTTTCTTAAATAAATGAAACTGATTTTTTTATTTATTTATTTATTTGTACAATAAAGAATAATATTGAAAAGCTTTTTTTTTTTTTGTTGATATCTTCATGATTTTATAAAATGAAAAATAAAATAAATAAACAAACAAAATAAATAGAACCAAAAGAATAAAATAAAAAATTGTCTTTGAAAACAAATGTTGCGAAATTCGAAACTTCTTTATTTTTTTTCTTCTCAAAAACGATAAAGGTAGCTTTAAAGAGTATACACAGTTTACTTACGATGTTACGGATCAGTTGATCGTTGGGAAAATCCTTCTTATCCTTTTTTTTTTCTTTCTCTATATTTTCTTGACCACCGTAACGAAATCCACCCTTAATCTTTTATATATTTTTTGTTTTCTTTTTCTTTATTTCTTACCAAGCCTTTGTTAACAATTGCCACAGAAATGCAAATATTTGTAAAAAAATAATAATTTTTGTTTTTTCAGGTGATTTTTCATTACTGATATATCCGGTCGAATTAGAAGATGATGGTGTTTATCAATGTCAAGCATCGCCAACCAACGATGGGCAGCCGGGCTTACGTTCAAGATTTGCTAGGTTAAGTGTACTTGTGCCACCGCAGAAACCAAAAATTACGCAAGGTGATTTTCTCATAACAACGGAAGACAGAAAACTTGTACTCGAGTGTACGAGTATTGCCGGAAAACCACCTGCAGAGGTAAGTTTTTTTCAAAAAATAAATTATATCTTTATACTATTTAAAAAGAAATAACTTTTAACTTCCCACGTTAGCTCGATTAACTTATTCAACTTACGAGAAAAATTTTTTAAAGAAATTCCTATATTTAAAAAACAGTATTGAATTTTTGAGCTAAAACAAAAATTTTTCCATAAAAAATGTCTTTTTTTTTAAATCTAAGTTTTGCTGATTACAAATAATTTCTAGAAATTATTAACAACACGAATGCATGTATACGAGCCGCTTAATTAGAAAATTCAAATTAAACCTATATCGCCAAGAGTTAATTAAACACAAACAAACCTTTAGAACATAATCATATAAATAATGTATTAGTTGTATGAAATTTATATTATTTATCATTAGAAAGTATTTTAACGATATACAAACACAACATTAAAATATCAAAATTCAGCAAAATTTGTATTGTTTATATTCGCTTAACTAGACATATATATATATACTTTAATGTATAGGAGGAAAAGTAATTTAGGATTTAGGTTAATCCCCTTAGTAATCAACGCCTATATATATACCTCCTTTTAATATAACTTATAAATTAAGATATACATAATTAAATTGAGCTTTATAAATATATAGGCTTTATGTATAATTAACATAGAAAAAATTAATATTTTTTTATCATACAAAACTGTTACGAGATTATCATAAACTTTTTGTCTCTATTTTTGACAAATTTTATTTAAGTTTAATAAATTTACCTGTCTAATAAAAAAGTTTAAATTTTCAAAACATTATTTATTTTAATGTCTTTTTTAGAAGATATAATGATTTTATTGTTGGATAAAGTTTTCTTTTTTTTTTTTTTCTATAAATTTATTTGTATTTAAAATATAAAAAACAAACTTTGGAAATAAATTTCTTTGACTTTTTTCTTTTTTTAAATAATATTTTATTACTTTAAAAGTTAAATTTATTACACTTATTGCTTCAACAATTTTAAAACTTTATAGGATACCGAAAACTCCAATTAATTATTATTTAAAAAGTCACATATATTTCTATATATGTTCAGGTCCAGGTTAACTCATAAAACCAAAATTTTTTTCTTAAAGGCTTATTTTAGGACTTAGATTTGCATTTTACCGGAAGTTTTAAAAAATATTTATTTTTACCGAAAATTTCTGCTGCTCAAAATTTGGTTTTTTTTGAGATTTTTAGGGCATTAAAAATATATTGCATAAAATATCAAAATTAATATTTTTCAAAAATTCCGCTGAAAATGCAAATCTAAGACCTAAAATAAGCCTTAAGAAAAAAATTTTGGTCCGGTTATATATAATATTAAAAATAAATATATTTTATTCTTGACTTAACTTTTATTATTCTCTTTAAAATATGTAAAATTTTCTATGTATATCCACTTGCTTTAAAACGAAAAGTCTCTAGTACTGCGTCATTTAAATTTTAGTGTCATTAAGACTTTTGCTATGCTGTACTTTTCTAAACCCTTGAAGCATTCTGAGCTCAATTTCACATGCAGACTAGTTTAAATACAATTAAATCATAATTACTAAGTGGTATATAGTCCAAGTAATAATTAACTACTTACCTTTTTCTTACAAATTTTAATCTTATTCTTATGTTCTTTTGTTTTTTAAACTCTTTTTTTTTTCTTAAATAATTATTATCATTTCTTTTCAAATGACTTTTTTATAAAAATTCTTACATGGCATATATTCTTATCATTAATTTTACATGATGTAACTTGATGAATTACGAATTCAAGAATGTAATCCATACCTTTAATGCACTCGAACAGTTAGCAATGATAAACTTTATCTGCCATGTAAATCAGTGTATAGTTTAAACTAAACTAAAATGATATTGAAATTAACAAACTTCTAATTAGACTTCAAAACCAAAACTTAAATAAAACTTCAAAATTATAAAACCACTTTGATTACTTAATTTACAAACAGATAATATTTAACTTAAGCAATTCATTACGAAGATTTTATCAAATAATTTATTTTTAATTTTCAAACATAAGCATTTAAAATTAAAACTTATTACTTACAAGTATTATTGTTAACTGCTTTTTATAAAATTTTTTTCATAGTTTGAAAGTAAAAAACAAGTCTGTTAGAAATACACTGATGTTAACATTATTTACTTTTAGTCTGAGCGATTATCCATTTTTACCCTGTGATTTATTTCATTACACGATAAGCTTGAAGCCATTTTAAATTAAAGGACGAGTTACTGAAAATGTTGAAAATATGCTCGATTTGAAATATTTTTTGAATCAATTCCCGTAAAAATGAAAAAAATTCCCCTAGCCGTATTTTTGAGGTTTTTCTCATTTTACTTACCACTAAATTTCATCATTTATACTGTTATCAACTTTATGCAATTAAGGATATTAATTATTCGCAAATGTAAATAAATTATTTACTTGTTACAAATGATAGATAATTTACAATATTAATGAAACTAATCTCATTATAAAATAAAATGTATTAATTATGATAGTAGCATTAGTTATATTATTACACTGATAGATTTTAATTTATTAAAGCTTAGACTAATGTAAAATTAATGTAATTTTAAAAAAAGTTTTACGTGAAATAGTTAATTTAAAATAAAATGCTGTAAATACTTTAGTCAAATTGCAAACAAGATGAGAAAAGTCTATTAAGAGGTTTTCGGGTAGTTAATTCCGTGAAACAAAGTTTTACTTGTGCAAAAATTTGTATAACACTCTTAAATTAACAAATAGCACCTTTTTCTATGAGTATTTTTGCAACTTTTAGAAACATTAACAAGATTTAGTGAATTAAATACGGTTTTGGAAATTACGACTTCTGGAGTCCATTTTATTCAAATTTCAATTCTCGAAATCAGTGATCCCAAAAACTCTTAGCAACCTCATAACAGTGATCGGTTCGAAGTAAAACTTGAAATTCAAAAATATTGAATACATTTAAAAAACTGAAAACAATCATTTTTTTTCATTAAAACACGATAAATTCTTTAAAATAATTAAGAAACACAAAATGGGCGATAACTTCAATAATCAAGTTAAAAACATGATAAGTTTAAATAACGAATTTACAAATAAGGAATTAAATACTTTTTTATAAATTGATTTTTTACAATTGAAAGAAGCATAAGTTAATGAGCATAAAATCTCTATATAAAGAAATAAAGTAAAAAAAAAAAACGAGTTAAGTTAAATCCTGTAAGAAATAGCTTTTTTAGCATTAAAACGCACTAAGATATCTTTAGCACTTAATTACGTTGCAATTAAAACCAATGGGTTTCCTTACTTTTAACGTGTTTTATAAAATTAAGTCGTCAAAAGTAATGTTTCTATTCTCTTAATTCTCATATTTCTAATTTAATATATTTTCTTTAAAAGTTTTATTTCATTTTTCAAAGAGACTTTAATTCTTGATAACAACAAACCTGTTTAACGAAAAAAGATTTTAAAAAAAGGGTATAAATAATTGAAGAGTTTTTAAAACTCGATTACAATTAACCAAATAAGGTTTTATTACAGAGAAACTACTGGCAATAATGAAAGAGATAAAGAAATTTAAAATTCACAAGGCTCATTAATTATAAAAATATGCTGTATAAATAAGCTATCAATACTAAATAAATAATAAACTTCTTTTCAGTAGAAAAGAAGAAAAAATAAACGATAAGAAAGGTCAATAAAAAACTTTTATTTTTCTCTTTGGTATATAGATTCCAATTTAAGCTGACCGGATTGGTGAGAAGCTTTAACTTTTTTTCTTCTTCAGTACTCATAAATATAAAAATTTTGTATTTATGAAAAATTTTTTTTTTCTTTTTTAAGTATTCTTTTTTTTACGAATTTTCATGAGGTATTATTGAATGATATGAAGCAAAGAGATTATTTTCATTTTTTATAAATGAAAAATAATTACGAAAATTTTTAACAAGTAGGATTTTCTATGTAATATTTTTACGATTAAAATCCACGTACGAAAATAATTACGTTAAAAATATTTTTTAATTTAGTTTAATCGTTTATTATTTGAGAATTAAAAAAATTTTCATATTTTATTTTTAATTAGTACAGGTATTATTAATAAAATGCATATCTAGAAATGGGATAAAAAATATTTTTTTAAATAATAATCTAAAAAATAAAAGTTTTAATTTTATTTCTCTTGTGCGTTTAATTAAATAGGCAATATAATATTAAACTTTTTCTTTTTTTTTTTTTTTAAGTTAATATTAAACTTTTTTAAATGCTTTTTAACTACTTAAATAAGAATATTTTACGGTATTAATAACGAGAAAAATAATAGTTTTTGTAATTAATTTCAAATATTTTATTGAGAGTATGAGGCTATTATGTAAACAAATTATAAATATTTGGTATTGTTTGATTTACGTTAATGTATCTTTCAAAAGCTTCGGTGAGAATTAAATTTTCTTTTGTTTTAAATTATGTAATATATTGTTTCTTTTTAATTAATTTGAATTTCTATAGTAAATATTTTATTTCAGAGCTTTCAACATTTAATTTTAACTGAGATAATTTTTACTTCAGATAGAAATTTATAAAATTCCAGTTTTTAGAGTTTTAATATATTTAGGAATTTTGAAGAAAAAAAATTTAGGCAAGACCTGATTAAATCCTATAGAACGTGGACGAAAAAACAGAAGCATGAAATCGACGATGAGATACCAAAAAGATTTTTCCATTCTTACCTTAATAACCGCGTTTTTCTTGTCTGAGCAACCCAAAAATTTTAAATTTTCATTTTTTTTAAATAAAATTTTAAAAAGTAAATGGAAATTTCGAAAATTTCCAGGGAAAAAGCACACCCGAAGAAAAAGAAAACTTTTCCTTTTATTAAAAAAATTTGGTTAAAAAAAAAAAAAACGTTTTTGAACTTGAAAAATGCATAATCTGCTCAATTTTCAACCTAAAATAATAATTTTTTTTTTCTTCAATTAGTCAATTTTTCCTAGGCTATTTGTTTCTTTGAGAAAAAAGTTTGCTAAAACTTACTTTTGAAGACCAAAATCATTAGTAACTTTAAATAGCAACATTTATTTCAGACAGTTTTTGACCTAAAAACGAAATTTTAGAAGTATAAACGATTTTTTCTTGAAGAATTGAAAAGTCCGAGGAAAAATAACCAATTAAAAAAAAAAAAATTTCTTGCTTAAACGATTGCTTGACTCGAAACGTAAAGAAAATTTAAAAAAAAAGATTTTTCCGCTAATTTAAAATATGCGCGCAATGGTAAAATGCGAAAAAAAATTAAACAAAATTTTTTTTATGTTTCAAGTCATTTGCAACCATTTTAGCATGAAAAAAAATTCCACTAATTGCAAGTGGAATGATTCCACTTGAGGCAAATAAATTTTTTTTTCAGTGCAATGTTTATTAAATAAAAAATAATAAAAACTGTTCCAATTCTTTATTTACTAACGAACTTTTAACTGAACATTAGTGGACGTTAATTTTAGATGATTAGAATCCAATAACTTAGAAATAATGTGAGGAGTAACAATATAAAAAGGCCTCATTAAGCTTTGTATATCCCAATCGATCTCTAAATTATTTTTAACTTATAGGATTCCATAACTTAATATGATTTAAGTTGTATCAAATTCTACAAGCATCTAAAATTAATATCTACTGTATAATTACTTGTTGACAGTTCGTACGAAGTTGGAATAAAATTAAATTATTTTATTGTAGTTTAGCATAGTTAAATAGTTAGTTTTCTTAAATGAAAGTACAGAATAATAATTAAGTACATTTGCCCGATCGTTAAAGCATTTCTACTTCTTCTAAAATAATATTTAACATTTTTCACATTATAAAAATTGAATCTAAAAAAGAAAAGAAAAAAAAGGTGATAAAAATTTCATGAAAATTGTTCACGCCTGTTAATAGAAAATTACAAAGTACATGATTTTAATAGTCATGCACATACAATAAGCTAAGCTTTATTTGTAAATTAAAATAAACTGCAACTATGTTGATAAGACAATTTGGCTAATGCAAACGAAGGGTTATTCTTATCTTGTCCTTTAAATAAATAGCACACGAGACTAACCCCAACATTTTATGCACGTGTATATACTTGAATAAATAATACAGAACTTTTCTTATCTTTTAGGCGGTAACGGCATTCATTAAATATTTGATGTTGTAATACCAAGAGATATGTTCATAAAATGGTCGAATCGCCAAAAGGCTTTTAAATTTAAATTCATGGAATTCATTTTTCTCATATCCTTTTAGATATTATTTATTAAAATTTTAGCTTTATTTGTTTATCTAAGTAAATTTAATATTGCGATTAATTTTTTTTAAGTTTTCGATTACAAGAAACATGTATTTTTTAACAAAAAAAGAGAAAAATAGTTAAGGGTGGTTTCTACACTGTTAAAAATACCCTATGGTAAATATACGAAATTATCGTAAAATTACAAATTTTTCGTATTTTTACTAAAAAAATCGTAAAACAATGGTTAGTAAATTTACAACAAATTCGTGATTTTACGATTTTTTTTCGTAAATATACGATAAGATCGTAAATTTACGAATTTTGTAGTATATTTACATCTGAAAAATCGTAAATTTACAAAAAAAATTCCTAAATTTACTAAAAAAATTGTAAAATTACGAAAAAATTTTTTTAGTAAGTTTACGAATTTTTCATTAATTTACGAAAATTTTGTATAATTACCACAGGGTATTTTTAACATTGTAAGTTATTTAATGAATGTCTTGAAAATATCATTCGAAAACTCTTCTATTACTACGATGAAATCTCGTTAAAATTTTTAGAAAGGAAAAACATATTTAATTACCTTGTTATACTAATTATGATTGAAAAACTTTTTACAATGTAATATATGAATAATCAAGCTAAAAGTAAACTTGTAAGAAGTGTTTGATTACTTACAAACGCAAATAGTTAATTTTCATTTAATTGTATATAATTAACAAAAAAATTTATTTTATTAGCCTAAAGCAAAAAATTTTCAAAAAAAAAATTAATACTAAAAATTCAGAATTTTTTATTATTAAACGCATAATTAATTACTTAAATATAAGCAAAAATTTTATAATATTAAAAATGCTGTTAAAAAAAAAAAAAATTGATTCCATTCATTTATTGTTGAATAATTGTAATAGTTTACCAACACGTGAGTGAATGTAAATTTGTTGCAATTGAGTTATTACCATTAAAAATAAAATCTATTGGTTTTAGCTTATCGATTATAACTCAATACATACAATATTTGAAGTGGACAAGCGTAGGTTTAAACAGACAAAAAATTTTTTCTGCACAAAAGAAAAAAAAAAATTTATTTACCAATACTTTCAATTAATTAAATAAAATTTTGATTTTCAAAAAAAAAATGTTAAATATTTTATTTTTTAATTAAGCTTCTAAAAATAAGCTTTTTAAAAGCTTTAGATTTTTATTTTAAAACTCTTTGAAAGATCAGTGAACTTAAAAGCACTTGTCCATTAGAGGTCGAATTTCAAAAAATAAGCTATTGCATCGCATTTATATGATTACGATATAACGCCTATTTAAAATTAAATATCATTATCATTATAAATATGTGAATAGATATATCAAAGGATTAATCCATAACTAGCCACAATATATATTTATATATATTAGAGTGGACCTTATTTTGAACTTTGTAGAAAAACTTTGCACCCTGGGTTTTTTTTGTGAATTTTTTGTCAAAACAAGTCCCCAGCTGCAAGGATTTTGCTTTTACTTCGCAAAAACACGTATCTTTAAGCACCTCAATTTTCCCATTTAAATAACATGGGAATTTTGACTTTTCAGCTTTTAACGTGCTGAAAAAATTTTTTTAACCACTAACTAACAGATAGAAAATAATGTTTAGACATATAAAATCTGATCCCCAAAATTGTAGAAGTCCCAGAACACTATCAAAATTAAATTTTTAAAAATCGCAATTTTACCATTTAAAATACATTGTTTTTTATTTATAATGTATTTTAAATGGATAACTTACGATTTTTAAAAATATAATTTTTATAAATTAAAGTTTACTGGAACTTCTACAATTTTGGGGATCAGTTTTTATATGTCCAAATATCATTTTCTATCTGTTAGCTAGTATTTACAAAAATTTTGCAGTACGTTAAAAAATTAGAAAGTTCAAAAGTCAAAATTCCCATGTTATTTAAATGGTGCTTACAGGCACGCGTTTTTGCAAAGCAAAAGCGAAATCCTTGGATCTGGGGACTTTTTATGACCAAATGTTCACAAAAAAACCCGGGGAGCAAAGTTTTTCTACAAAGTTCAAAATTAGGTCCACTCTAATATATATATAAATATAATATATATTTGATGGAAAATATAGTATGGTTATTTTAATAAGCTTAAGCAATAATTATAATAACTAGCGAGACTAATCGTTTAAAAAACGCGTTTAATCCTTGACTATTGATTTAGGAATGATATAACGAATCGTTGTTGAGTTTATGATAAGTATCTTAAAGGATATAGGAATGTAAGAGTATAAGGTTAATTCTTCTTTGGGAAGCGCATGATCGAAAACAATGCAGTTGTCTTATGTCTTAGGTAGAAAAAGATAGAGCCAGGGTATTAAGCTCTGTATAAAGAGACTTTAGTTGATTACACGAATTCTAGTTTATTTAGTCGTACCTTTTGCTAATCGGATTACGAGTATCCTAGGAAAATCTTTGTACCTATACTAGCATGTGTTAGGAAGATATTCGTTAAACATTTCTTGTTTCCATCAAGACTTACATATTTATATGTGTTTACGACAGCAATGTTACTCCTGCTGGACAAGAGTTACTAAATCATCCTTTAGAACTCCTATCCTCTCATCGATTCGAAGCTAATAATTTCCCAAAGGTACACATATATAACAATACAACCAACCTAATGACGCGTTGCAGTCATGGAAAATTAACGTTTCTCTCATCTTCCTTGCTCTATTATTCTATGTTTTCATGTTATCTCTTCTCTGCTCTCTGCATACGTTATTTAAATTATACATTTATTATGTATTTATAATGAATATATGTTTTCATTTTTATATTCAATAAATTTAACAATTTGTTGTTATATTCATTTATTTTTAATTAAAATACCATGTTTATCCTTTTTTTTTTTAATCCACAAATATTCCAACAATTATTTTCCAAGAATTTTCAATTTATTTGTTTGTTATTGAATTCTTCTAATAATTAATTAATTAATTGTTTGTTTGTTGCTATTTTTGATATCTGTTTTTGAATCCTTTCATTTTTATTTCATATTATTCAATTTTAAAGTTTTTTGATTTTTTACTTTCATGCATACACAATAGGAATGTTTGACCCCAGGATAGAATATTTTATTAACTTTCTCAATTTTATTTAATAAAAGCTTGTGTTAGCTGGGTAAAGATCAGTATGTACAGGAACTAAAATTTTTTTGAACTGAAAGTATTGTTCATTAAAATTTTGCGATAAATTATTTTTAGTTATCTGGGCATCATCGTATCATTCAAAAAAAATTGCCCAATAACCTAAACGACTGCATTAGCAATATTAAAATCAATAAATAAATTAAAAAAACTGAGCGAATAAATGTTTTTTATCTTAGCCATAAAATTTTCAATATACTTAGTAATTATTTATATTGAAAACTAAGCTATAATACGAAATATATTAAATTTTTTATTATTTTTATTTAGAAAAATTTAAGTGTAGCATAAAATTGAATTGTTAGCTATTTGTATAGAATAGAGAACCTGTATAGAGTATAGATTACAGCCAGAGGGCAACGTCCATTCAATATAATACCCATTGTATACACTCGGAAATATTTATACTTAAGCTATCGTAAAAGCTTATTTAATCGCACGCACGAATGAAAAATATTCTGAGACGATCTTTTGACTTAGTATATTTATATTTAAGCTTAATAATTTATTAGCAAACAATGCTATTAAGTTATTGACACGTGGAAATAAAATGCATCGGTTTGCAAAAGTTTGTTGATCAACGTAATCTAATATATGAGAGGCGTAACGAGATAAAAGCTTTCTTTATCTCTGTCTCTGTTTATAAATATATATATTTTACAAAAGAGACTTGTATAAGTGGTAATGCGCGTGAATGCACGCAAGTTATGGGATCCTCTCTTTTTGAGGTTTGGCGCATAAAGTCTATTCTCAGGGAGCTTCTCGATTAATCAAGAGAACTGAGATTACATGTTGTTTTCTCTCTTCTTTATATCTTTCTTACTCAAAGATAAAATACCTAAAGCTCTGATTTTACCAGACGTTCCATTATGTATATTTATTACATGTAAGTACATATGGAGCTTTCTTAGACATAACTTTCAATGCCGGAAATTTTAGTAAGGCTTTTTTAGATTTATAATTTTGAGACTTTCGAATTGATCAAAAGGCATGTTGTTGAAAATTCATCAGGAATCGTTAAGCTAAATATATAAAATAACTTTTTTCAGAGCTTTTTGAACTTAAAATACTGTCACTTCGCATACTCACTGTTAAAAGTAGCTTTTTTAATACTCAAAAATTTTCAAAAAATGTTGTAATTTTGCGATTTTTATCGGAATTTTAATAATTTTTCGCAAATTTGTTATAATTTAAAAATATAAAACTTTTAAACATATCACTAAATCATGAAAGCAATATTTCCAGTTTTGGAGTAAAACGATTCTTTGACCATTTTAATTTGACCTAAATTTTATAAATGACTTATTTTGAAAAGAAAATTTGAATTAGAACGCTCCATATACATAAATAAAGAAGCCATATTTTCGAAAAATATTAATAAAGTTAGTAGAGAGTATATTAGTTTTAAAATGATTCATTAATAAAGAAGAAAGAAGATGCATTTGTCGCGCGCCTTGCATATTATTACTTAATTAGGCCGTATAGTTTTACGAGACCTCAAGTATTACCTGGCGCGTTGCAATAATATATTTGAGGAAAAGTTTTGAATAATAATATAATTATTTACTTCTGCTGCATTACTTTAATTATTAATTTCATTTATAAACTTTTTGAACTAATTGAACTTTTCTCTTAATAAATGAAAACTTTTGTTATTTACTCATATTATTAATTTTAAAATTTTTTTAATGTTATAGATCACTTGGATAGACGGTTTGGGTACAGTACTGCACGAAGGTATTAAGACTGAAACAATTCAATACGAGGACGGGCCATTGTATACAGTTAAATCAACGTTAACGGTGACGCCACGCAAGGAGCACGATAACACTACATTTACTTGTCAGAGTCAAAATGCGGCGGATCGTACGCCACAAAGTGCCAAGCTTCGTGTCGAGGTGAATATATATTTTATAAAGCGTGACTGCTTAATGAAACGAGTAATCTTAACTTTTTTTATTCTTATTATTATTATTATTATTATTTGATAGAATAGCTTAAACTTTTTTTGTAATATGTACTTTTATTCGACTTTTTTTAAACTCAATTATGGACAAGTCTATATTCCAAAAGTTAGATAGTTTTCTTTTGTAATTACCGGTTTTAATGTGCTATAAACCAAAATTTGACGTTCATAATACAAAACCTGAAACTATATCCTTTTTTTTGATTAAGCCAGTTTTTTTATTTATTTTTTTCAACAAAATTATGAATATTGCTATAATTAGACTTCTAATATAATATGCAAACTATATTAAAAAGTATTCTACATGTTTTATTTACATGTAATCATAAAGTTATTACTTTTTTTTTTTTAAAGTTATTAACTTTGAAAAATTGAACTTTCCTTTTACATATTGTTCAATTTTATTCTCTCGCAACTGCATTATATTGTGGATGCTTTGTTATGGTTAAAAAGAGGAAATCTAATTATTTATTAATTGAAAATTTTATTAACAATATTTTTTTATTGCTAAATTGACTTGATTTCTATTTATAAAGCAAAGATTATTAACCCTATAGCATCTGAATAATGAAAAAATTATTAAAATGAAGCGTTTTCTAGGCTTTTTGTATATTTTACAAATTATTTTTTACAAAAATCTAACTTACTATAAAAAAAAAAGATCTGCGACTTGATTTTTTCACAAAATGACTTGCCATCTGAACTAAAAAATAAAATGAGATTTTACTTGATTATTAAGCCCTTTCTACGCCCGATTAAAACTCAAGATTAAAACTAGTCTAGCGCTATAAGTTTTACAGTGTAGTTGGGAGTTATTTACAATTAATAGTCAAAAATCGGACGTATAATGCTAGACTATAGATTTAATCTGGTGTAGTAAGGGCTTTACCCTGAACTTAAAAATTTAAAAATAAAATAACGTACATACTATATGGTAATAAAATAAAAATATCTATATATGACAATATAACTAAGAAATAAGTGTAATGAGTACAAAATTTTATACAATTTTTCGAGTAGTATTTATATTTTATTAAGTTATACTATACAGGTTTATGCATTTAGATTATCATATTTAACACAGCATGCATACTTAACTTCACATTTAAGTTTTTACAATATTTTAGGAAGATTATATTCAATTTTTTTTTGAAATTCGATTTTTTTTGCAGAAATGGGTAGATAAGTACATCAAGAATATCAGAAAAAACAAATTTATTTAAATCTTGACTCAAACAGTTTGTAGAGCCATTTTTTTACGGTTATAAAAAGCACGTAAAAACTGTCTTAAGGTGTTTAGTGTGTGTAAACTTTTAATGACAGAAATGAATGAAATTTATAAAATATCAAAGATAAAAAAATAAAAAAAATTTTATGAATTCTTCTTTAAAAAAAAATGTCTTCTTAAAAATCTTCTTGAAAAAAAATTTTTTTAGCAACTTTGCCTACGTAATTTTCTTTTAATTAAGAAAATAAAATAGGCAAGTTAACATTGCTCTTATGGAAGATCATCTTTGTAATTTATAAAAAATATGATAGAGATGACACAAGTTAATTAAATTTGATAATATGATAAATAATATGATAAATAAATACCTAAATTTTAGATTGCAAATTTGTTTTTTTCATTTGTCTACTTCAATAATTAATAATTTAATAAAAACTTGTAAAAGCTGTGAATAACCTGAAATCACAAATTTATCCGATAATATAGGAACTGACTAAACACTTTGAAACTTTAAACTCATTTATGTATCTCGGAATAAATTTTTTAAAATCGGCGTGCAAAATAAAACAAATGGATCAAATGTCATTAAATTTTCAGTGTGTTTCGATTAACATGCTTATTAAGGAATGCCATTACAATTTTTTTTATAATAGGTTCCAAAAATGGGTTACACAGAATCCGTTCACGCTGAAATTTTAAGCTTTTTTGCACCCTTAGCTAATTCTGGCCACTATTTTATTTTAAATCTCAATGTGGTTCCCTAATCCTAAGTGTATAGTTTAATTTAATTTTTTTTTAGACCATCCTAGGTCGAGATATCACACACGCCAATTTGACCATTTTTTTTAAATGCTTTAAAGAGTCTAACGTCACGCACATATGACGTCATAAAAAAAAAATTTTTTTTGGGTATAGAATTAAATATTTTTGCAAAAAAAATAAAAAAATTTTCATTATGATATCTTTAATCGTTATTTAAATTTATACTTTCTCAAAAAACACTAATAATTTAAACAAAATGGGATATAATCTCCCTTAAGATCTTATTTTACATTAGTACACTTTTACATTTATTTAATTATTCTATATATATAACCCTTGTGGCAAAACCAAACATTGTTTCTGGTCGCCAGCCAGATTCTGGCCAGATTTTCTGGCAAAATTATGGGCTACCAGATTATGGACAGATTATGGACATAAATACGCACTTTTTTTGGTCAGCGAAGACACGTCATTTAGTCGTATCATTTTTGCAAATATATCTGATAAACTATAAATTATAATTTATGCTCCTGGTCTGCTTCTCACTTCAAATATATTTAATAAGGAAGAATCTATAGGATTTTTAAATACTGGTTTAAATACTTAGTTTTTAAAAAAATTTGATTTTTATCATTATAAAATATTTCTTCTATTTCAACAATACTTTTATTTTTAATAAGTGCGGTATTATTTGGATGTAAATCACTTAAAATTTAATCTTTGTAATTTAGTTTGTAAATTTTTTTTCTTCTTTGTCTGAATCAATTATATCTAAGTTTTTGCTGATTTCTGCCTTATTCTAGCAATATTTTTCTTTTTCGTAAATTCTACGGCAATATTGAGCAACCGGTCTGTAAGCCGTTCTTAAACATTTTTTCACATCACTCCCAATATACGATTCAAAATCATAAGCACTTAATTCACGTAAACTGCATTTGGTATTATCAATATCGTCACAAACTTGCAAAAGATTGTGAATATTGATTGAAGCGAATTCTTCGCCGTATGATTCAGTAACTGATTGTACGTAAATATCTAAATAGTGTCTTGCATAATCAGTATATTGATATGCGTTCTTATACGAGAACATCCTAGTCGCTACATGCAAATGTAAAAAATGCTTGCATAAATTGTCATTAACAATTTTTTTTAAAACAATAGGTCCGCAAATTTTTTGAAAAAACTCAAATTCAACAGCTTTGAAAAGCTCTAAATCTTTTGTTGGCCTCATTTTCCTAGGGAAATCATCTGGTATATCTTTGCGTATCATTTGACTGATTTTTGACTTACGCAAAGTATTAAAACTCGTTCCAATTACTAATAAAGAATTTTTAAATTCATTAAGCCACGTTATGACTAATGTATATAAATGGAAAAAATAAAAAATTTAATATTTTGACATTAAAATTTAATTATCATGACAATTTTTTGTATATATAAAAAGAATATAAACTGTTGTATTTTACTAGCAATAACAATAACAATAATATCGCAAACATTTCACCTAGAAACTATAACATTTTCTGCCCAGAAATCGGGCAGCAATTAAAACATTTTCTGGACAGAATCTAAACATATTAGATTCTGGTCAACAGAAACTGGCCATACAGTCTAATTACAGCGTTACACTTTCATTCATTTTCTGGCCATATACTCTGGCCATTTTCTGGTCTTGTAACAGAAAATCTTGCTAGTTTCTGCCCACTTTATGTTTTATTTTGCCACAAGGGAATCTTAAGCTAGCATTAGTTTAAACTTTCCCCTCCTTCCCTCATAATTTTTTCATAATCTATTGCATATTTCTTAAGTTGGTTTTTCCATAATTACTTTCCTATAATCAAGTCTTCTACAGTGTAAAACCTAAAATTTTTTCCTAATCTTATTATTAAGACTAAATATGATTAAAGATTTCTTCCTCTATCTAATAAATCCCGCATTTTTCATCAATAAGTCCTTTTATTAGGAGTTGTTTATAAGTAGTTTTGCAAAAAATATTGATAGTACAAAAAACCTTTGTCTGGATTTCCAAAATAACCGAGAGTTTAATATCTGATCGGTAAAAACCTCAAGATAAAATCCAAAATAATTTAATAGTTAGACAGCAACTCAAGTTTTTTTATATATTAATAATTCAATTAACAACATTTAACCTAGTTTATTTAACAGTTATTTAAAAAAAAAAAACTTCTTTGCTAAATTAATATTAATTAAAAATAAAAATTATCTCAAACATATTAAATATTAAAAAAAAAAATAATACCTAAAGATTACTCAATTTATAACCACGACGTATTATAATATTAAATGAAACTAGTAAAAGAGAGAATTTAGAAGATACATAAAACTTTTTAACTGTGAATAGTAAGTAAACAGTAAAGTTTATTATACAAATAAGCATTTAATATATATTTTAGTTTGAAAAGAGTAAAAAAAAAAAATAAATAAATAAACAAAAAAAAATTTTTTTTAAATAGTACAGAATAATTTTCTTAATAGCTATAATTAAGTAGTTAAAATTAAATTTAGTAATTATGTTTTTTTTTTTTATTATTAAAAATAAAAGGCTATGCGAAACAGTTTTGTACATAATATTTTTATTCAAAGGGATTAAAAGCTTTTTTTTACAAATTAAAACATGCATTTACACTTTTGAAAAATTATAAATGTTAATTGTACTGTGTCCAAAATTAAAAAAAATAATTTTAATATATATAAAAAAAACTCATTTAATTGCTGTCAAATGTCTTATCCTAATTTAAAATAATAGATAATTTTTTGTTCTTTGAGTATAATAACATAAAATGAGAAATAAAAGACAAAGAAAGTACATATTATAATTGAAGGAAAACGTCAAGTAAAATATTTTTTTTATTTCTTTCATTTAACCTAATCAGGCCTAATTAAATATTATTTTTTATTATTAAAAGGTACGTTACGCACCAAAAGTTTCATTAAAGATACACCCAGGTATCTCGCATAATGAAAGAGTTAAAGAAGGTTCAGAGCTTCGTTTTAAATGTCGTGCTGAAGCAAATCCACCTGACATGGCATACAAGTAAGTAGACACACGCAATGGGAATAGAAAATCTTTTGTTTTTAATTCTGCCATCATTTAATGCGAAGTCTTATAAAAAAAATTCCATGTTTTATTTAAAATCAATAAAATAATGTCGTGTCTCATCACGCACATGATATTATTTTCGCATTGAATTCGCATATAAAAAAAACAGGATGGTATTTATTTATTTATTTGTTTTCTAGATGGTATATAAATGACAAAACAGTTATCGGTGATTATAACACAGAGATGATTATTCATAACGTAACACGTGAATTACACGATGCGATTGTTAAATGCGAAGTTTATAACGACGTTGGTAAAAGTGAGGAGACTAAAACATTAGATGTTACATGTAAGACTTTTATTATATATATATTTTTTAAAATAAAAAGCACATTTATGTCAAATGGAAAATAAAGTTAAAATAGCTTTATCCATCATTTTAGTTTCTGACATTTTACTGCATTAAGTCAGCATGAAAATGTCATGAATTCCAATGAATATATAATATATGTGCTTATAATACTTGAAATAAAAAAAGCTCTCTTTTTTTTAATGTCTCTTTTAACTGTATATCCTCTATTTATATATATATATAGACGGCCCGCAATTTCGTCATCCACCTGCAAGCGTTGAAACGCATTATGGCGCAACAGAAATACTGCAATGCGACGTTGATGGTAATCCAACACCAGAAATAATTTGGACGTACGATGATTTAGATAGGACGATCGCAACAAGTCCAAACATAAGTGTACTCGTTAGTCGTGAAACTGCAGGACGGTATTATTGCAGAGCACATGTACCTGGTTTCCCAGAACTCGTTGGTGCTGCCAATATTTATATCAGAGCACCCCCGGTTATTATGACTCAAAGGATACAATATGTGCCTGATGAAGGAGATATTAAGGTATGTCATTTTTATTTGTTATTATGATATCAGGTTCTAACTAAAGTTGACTTTGCAGGTTAAGTGTATAGCCAAATCTGTACCAAAAGCAGAATCTGTTAACTGGAGCTACGCTGGTCGTGAGCTAAATTTTTCTACAAGTAACACGAGTTTTTATCTTCAAGAAGAATATACACCAGAAACAGTTATTAGTACGTTAACACTTCGTGATCCTGTTTCTGCACATTTAGGAGACTATAATTGTACTGTTACTAATAGTTTTGGTACTGATTCTGCAGTTATTAAATTAACAACACATGGTAAGTTTAGTTTTCAATTTTTTTTTTTCTTTTATTTTTTCAAAGATTATATCTCTTGTGAAAATTAGACGTTAAAAATCTATATCTATGTAATTTAGAACGTTCAATTTCATTGTTCAAGAATAAAAAAAAAATCTTGAACGTGATCTGATTTATAAAAATAAAATAACGAATTTTCTTTATTTATATAGAAAAAAAAAATCTTATTTTCTTTTATAACTTCAAAAACGTATTTTTTTTTTTTTTTCTTTTTTTTTCAATAATGTCGTTAATTAAAAAATTTGAACTAATTATTATTATTATTATTAAACATTGTATTAATTTTCTTTTAATATATTTTTCTTTGATAATTTATAAAAATATAAAAAGAAAAATCAATCACTTTTTTTTTTCTTTGCAAGTAATTTTAATTGAAATTTTATTTCTTTTACTAAAAACCTTTATTTTTGTTCTTTTTTTTTTACCTATTTAAAATATTATTTTTCTGTGTGTATACAAAATTTATAAAAACTATTATCTTTTCAAATATTTAATTAATTTTTTTTTTAACACACACAAAAATAAATTTAATTTAAAAATATTATTTACTCTTTTGGTAAATAAAATAAATACAAAAGGCTTAAAAACAAATAAATATAGAGTAAATTTTATAATTCGTATTTAATTATATTTTCAATTTATAATTTTTCATGTAAATAATTTAAGTAAATAGAAGATTGTGTGTGTATTTGTTAATTTAATTTTTTTTTTTTTAATTTTAATTTAATTTATTTTTAAATCAAATATAATAGAGTTTTGATTATAGCAATATAAAAGCAGATAAATTAATTTTTAAATTAATGAAATTTACGAACAAAAAATTAAATTTTATGAAAATTTTCTATGGTTTTAAGATATTTTGACAGTTGAAAAAATATTTTTAACCGACTTAAAAATTTTTAACCCATCCATCAGAGAATTTTTATTGGAAATATTTTTTGACATTTACTGCACACGATGGTATTGGGCATTTTTTGTTATCATCTAAAAGTTTCGAGATAAAAAAACTGCAGGTACAGAGTAAACTGAAAATTTCTCTGCCCAAAAGTTCGAAAAACCCACAAAAAACCTAAATTTTTAGGTCAAGTAAAGATTAATATGAATTTTTATAGTTCAAAATCAAAACTTTATTATAATCAAATAAAACTGCTGGTTTCTAAAATAATTGTCAGTTTGCATTCCCGAAAAAAAGGTAGCAATATAAAACAACAGAATTTCTGGAATCTGGGATCTGCAGAAAAATTATATTTACGTACTTTTTTAGGAATATTTCTAAAACGCTGTATAAAAAAAATTGCACAAAATATAAAAATTATAAAGGCTAAATTTTTAAATTTATGGAATTTCATTGATTTTGTTATTTAATTTTTTTTCTGTGGAGCGTTACAGAAATTCAATTGCAATTCAATTCAAAAAACTTACTGGTTGCCGTCGGAATTAGAACGCTAGGTCACAACAAGAGCCTCAAAAATCCCAAAACGAAGCCTAAATAAGGATTTTTTAGGCTTTATTTAATTTCTTCGACACATTAACAGATAATACTTTGTTTCTTGGCTAAAAAACTTTAAATAACATGACTTTTCAAAAAAAAAATTTTCTACCTATCAGGACCTCTTTAAGGCCCCGAAAAACAATTTTTAATTTTTCGTTTAACGATTTTTTGTGCATATATTATCCTTAAAATTTTTTTTCACAGTTCTAGTTGGATAAAAAACAATATTTATATATAATTTAGAAAATTTCCTGGAAGTAGTTTTTTTATTATCCGAAAATCCAGAATTTGAATCTTCTGCCGCCGTTCACCTGGCGATCATGGGTAGGAGAAATTTAATAAAGCCTAAACAAACCGTTTTTTTAGGGTTTTTTTACGTTTTTAGGGACCTGTCTGGCCTAGAGGTATAATTTTAACGGCAATCACTAATTACTATATTTATCCAGTAATAGTCTTATTTGAGGAATTCTAAAATGGAGTCAAAATTTTTATTTGATGACATTAAAAATTGGTCCCAGAATTTACGTAAAATTTCGCAGATTCAAAAATTTTTTTGCTGTTTTATGCTATTTTTTTTTACTTGGTAAATTTATTTAAAAATATAAATTTTTTATTATTTTAAGCACCGCATGAAATATTTTAAAAAAAACTGTAAGCCGATTGCCAATTAAAAGATATAATCGATTATATGAATTTGAAAATGCAAATTCTAGTATGTACATAAAAAAAATTACATTTCATTATACGCTGCAAAAAAGATCTACTTTCTTACTTTCGGGCGATCTTTTTTTCGCTTTTAAAGAAAAACTATGTGTTGAACACGGGAAAAAATGTAGGAAATTTTACTTTCAATGCTGTCTGCACTCGTTCGCTACGCTCACTCGTGTATACAACTGCATTGAAAGCCAAATCCTATTTTTTTCCCTTGTTGAACAAATAGATATTTATTTTTATTTTGAAAATATTTCAAGAGGCAATAGATACTTTATTATATTAATATGTTAAATAAAGTTTGGCTGCATTTTTTTTACACGAACTTCAACAACAGAGTTTTAATTATTAACAGATGAGCTAGCTATTAAAATCGATTAAATAGTTCGTCAAACAACAAATAATTAAATTTTGTAAAATGTAATACTCGATGTTAATTACATTCTCTAACAAAATAATAAAACTCTGTAATTGAATTAAAAAAAAAAAAAATTGGTTTTATTTGGATAAAAGCACATAATTTTTCTCTCTTGCAACAAAAATATTTTATTAAATATGAAATTATATTTAGCATTGATTCCAGTCGATTGGCGTTTAGTCCTTATCGTTGTTGGTTTGATTGTCTGCGTTATACTGATTGGCATCATAGTTATACTAATTTTACATTGTCGTGATGGTATTAAACAGCCACGTCCAAGAACAACGCAAACTCATGAGAATGACATGCGTAAGTACAAACATTTACAAAGATTTAATTAAAATGTATATTGAAAACATACAATTTTTTGATTTTATTTTTTGTTGTTCACCGTATAAAGTTAACACTTTTTTATTATTTTATCAAACGAAGCCCTACAGAAACAAAAAAACATTCACGAGTAGTGTTACATGTACAATATTGAAATCAAACACGAAAAACTGTTACATAATATTTTTTTATGTTTTTTTTTTTAATTACTCAGAAAAAAAATTTTTTTTTTTGTGTTTATCAAAAAGTCTTTAATTATTTATTTCGTTTTAAATATTTAATTTCAAACGTTTATATATCTGATCTGATATTGTGTCAGTATTTCATACAATAAGTTATTAAAAGTTATATTTGATCAAATGTCAAAAAGATAGTTTTTTATAGATAGAAAAAAGTAAATATAAGTTATATGTCATTTTCAATAAAATTTTCTATCTCATTTCTCTTTCTATATATAATATCTAGAAGAGACAGACTCGAATGCAGACCGTTACCGAGAAAGTGACCGAAGTAGTAATCTCTCGGATGTCAAAGCTGACATTAGGGCTGGTTCGAGCGTCAGTAATGCTGAAAGCGTGACTGCTTTGGACAGCGAAGGTGAAGGTAGTACGAGAGGTATTAATGCACTTGCTTTAGCTGGTCCTGTTCCAAATCCAATGGTTGGCTATAGATACAGTGCTGATTATACGGAACCTTCATTCCCGCCTAAAAATACGGTAATTATTTTTTTTATCTGTTGATACTTTTTTTGTTTGTGCAGCAATTATTATATTAAATTTTCAAACTTTTTCAAATTTCATGATTGACAGAATTTTTAAAAATATATCAAATTTTTATTAAAATCAAACTTTATGAACGTATGAAGAAATTTATTGATGAATAATCTCGGAAATACACAAAGTTTATCAAAATTTCTACATAATCACACAATTTATGTTTCACAACATCTTCAAAGTTTTGAATAACTTTATGTTATTATTCGTCAATTATTCCCATTATAGATTTCTATTATTATATTAAGTGTTAATTGAGAAATGTAAATATTTTTTTAATCCTCGATAAATTAAATACTCAGAAAATGAAATATATTTTTAAAAATCATTTAAAACGAATTTTTATACTGTTAATATTTTAGTTATAAAAAATAAAACAAAAATATTAATTTATTTATATTAAATTCGACTAATTAAGTTTAAAACACAGCCAATTACGTTCGTAATAAGTTTAACTATATTGAATCATAAAAAACTCAAGAAAAGACTTCAAAGAATTAATTTTGAGATAGACAATTAAATTAAAATTAAAAACAAAGACTTTTTTTGTTAAATTATTTTTAATAAATAAACTTTTAATTTATAACTCTTTTTAATATTTTATTAAGCTGTGCATAGAACGTATTTAAAGTTTTAGTTTATGTAAAAGCTTCTAAACATTGGTTCGTCTCCCTGAAGGATTTGCTGGTATAGATTTAAAGGGTTTTGAATTTCTGCTGCTAATATATTTATCAAACTTGGTATGGATCACTACCAGGATATATTTCCTCTTATCAATATTCAAAATTATATTCATATTAAAAAAATGTCCAAAAAGTGACCAAATTTTTGACGGAAATATTGAAAAATGATAATAAAGACAAATTGCATAAATAAGTTAGTGAGAACTCCGTCACTAATAAGTTTCTGAAAAATTTTTTTAAAATTAATTACAAGCGGAGTCTAATAATCGAATCACCAATCTAGTAAACTGTAAATCAAATACTGTCACTTATTGGAAAACAATATTACTGAAGGTTAGCAATTTTACTTCGAATCAGTAATATTACAAAAAATTCTATAAAATTTACGAAAATCTACCTGTTCCAATTTATCGCAACCAGTTTTTTTCAGTGTATATTTTAACATTTACATCTGTTATTAGTTCTATTTACTTTATTTTCCATTATCCCTGACACAAATTTGACAATTTCAGATTTTTAACAAAAAAATGCCAACGAAAATTCTGTCAGTATTTTTTTCAACAATTATAAAAATCATTTACGTTGGCTTCAAATTTTTATGATTTTTACTGCAATAAACGAGGTAACAAAAAAAATTTCAAGCACTTTTCTCGCAACACCTATATTACGCCCCTATCTCCCCCAAAAATAAGCACTGATCAATATATTTCTGTTAAAAATATGAATAAATACATTTGTTTTTTACATCATAATTTATGCGCAGTTTTGCATAAAAAAATGAAAACAATATTTTATTGTTTGTATACGAAAACCTAAAAATTTGCATTTGAAGTATTCATAATTGAATGAAAATATAACAAAAAATCAATTTATAACTTTTTTTATTTACGTAAAAATAGGCATATATTTAATAAAAAAAAGTATTTTTCAAAATAATTTAATTTGAAAAATAATATTCAAACACTATTTAAGCGAAAAATGTAACGTTTTATAACAAATATATAACTAGAAGCTAATTTATTCCCACGTAATAAACAATGAAAATTTTTAACAGTATAAAAATTCCATACATAACTTGAAAATTTTAAACTAGTTGCGAATAAATTAATTGAAAGAAACTTGTTTTTACTGTACTTTGTTACCTATTTTATTATATGACCAGGGAACAAAACAAATAAACAACTACATAATTCAATAAATGTATAATAAAATTTCTCATTATTAATTAGCAAATGAATAAAAATTTAATTGTAATAGCTTTTACAGTACTTTAACATACAAGTTTATATTGAATAACAATGAAATAATAAAAAAAAAAAATTTTTTTCGAAACAGGATGGTACTAACAATAACGGTTATGTACCTTACGTTGATTATTCCCGTGATTATATGCCACCTGCTACGCAAGGAATTGCAAATTCGCGAGAATCACTCAGTAGGATTCCATCGCAAAGTATATTAGCATCTAAAAAGATGGCATTGAATTCTGCTAATTTAACGCCAACACAAACAACACCAATTATAGATCCACGTTTTTCTGCTACCTATGGAAACCCATATCTCAGGTTAGTTTTTAATTTATTGAACAAATTACGTCTTCTACATTTTAATGAATTTTTTAATAATCCTCTATACTTTTTTTATTCAATAAATTTAGAATGTCAGCACTAGATCATCTGCGACATGCACCTCATACAGCTATACCTGGTGTTACACCAGCACCACCACCTTACACTCAAGCAATGAGAATGAATAATTTGAATTCTATGAATGGAGCTGGACCACAGGTTTGTGTTATTTGTGTTATATTTTTATTTCTGCATTTATCAAAAAAATTGCAATTTTTTTTTTTTTTAGTTTCTGTATATGAAATTTTTATAATACAAAAACCATCCATCATAAATGTATATATAGATTGTATCAATGTTTTTTCCTCCTCTTAACAAAAGTTCAAAAATTTTTTATTTTTTCACCTATCATTTATACAGTTATACACAAAATCAACAATATAAATCAAAAATACATATAAACGGAAGACACGATAAGGTGACGAATGACTTTATGTTCAGATTTCATTTTAACGAAATAAACTGAATTTTTTTCCTTTTCGTATTTATTTTTTTCTGTCATAAATATAAATTCAACAAAAATACAGTCTAGGTATCGTTATTAATTGTTAAAGAGTCACGTTATCATTTTTTTTTATTTTACAAAAAATTTAATATTATTTTAGAGCTTCTCTTTTTTACTCTAACTTAATTGTCTTCTCGATTTTTATATGTATGAAATATAAAGTATACGTGACTGTAGATAAATTTAAGGTTGACAAAAAAATGAAGTAAAAAAATTTTTTAATACATAAAATATATAGTAATTGAAAATTTTATTTAATAAAGGTAGTTGTACTCTTATATTTCTCCTTTTATTTATTTCAATTGAGTTAAAAGTAAATAAATAGAAATATAAATCTCAATTACACATTTAATTTATAAGAAATGACACATCAAATTACTTTATATATAACACTATACACTTCACGTGCAATATAATAAAGAATCAATTTATATTATATGGAAGAGGATTTCTCAATTTGCAGAATTTAGTTAATAATCTTTTTATTTTATTTTATTTTTTTTTTTTTTATTAAATTTTTAAATTTGAAATTACGATGTTTATTTGGGATTTTATACAAAAATGTTTTTAAATTGGGATAATGATTCGTGAAATACATTTTTATTACAATAGGGCAGCCGTCAATTAAAATTTTTTTCCTCAATTTTCACCATTGTACGTTCAATTTTTGATTTTAATTGTTTTAGTTTCTGGATCGTTTTTTTAAATAATTTTTTTTAATTTTACCCTCAGCAGTAAAAAAAAGTAACATATGAGCTACAGAGCTTCTTAAATCTGGGCAGATTTTGTCCCGAGAACAACTTTTCTAACAATTAAATGAAATAATTCCTAAAATTTGTTTTAAAATTCAAGCAAATATTTTAATTTTAATCTATTACTTAAAAACTTATAATCGGTTAAGTTCCTAAAACCGAATTATTCCAAGTCCTTAAACCTGAATTATTCTAAGTCCAGTATCTAATCCCACATTTTTCAAAGTCCCTAAATTTAAATTATTCTAATTTTCTAAACCTAAATTAATTCTAAGTTCCTAATCCCAGATCTTTCAAAATCCCTAAATTGAAATTATTCTAAGTCTAATTTGACCCTCCCCCCCCCTTAATTTTCAAGTTCTGAGGTACCTCCTCCCTATAAACATGTTCTATGTTAAAAAATAATTACTAAAGCTAAACGTGTCCCCTGGAGAAAATAAAAATAACATAAAAGCAACAGTATTTCTGGGATCTGGGCAGAATTTCTGAGACACACTTTTCTGTCACTGGATGAAATTATACGAAAATTCTTTGAAGACAAATTTGAAAAGTTTCTGAAAAATTAAAAAAAAAATAAATAAAAGAATTCATAAATATATTTAGAAAATGTCATTTTACTTTTTTTTGTACAAGTTTTCAAAAATTTTTCAGTAAAAATTTTCAAGGACCCCGGAAATTGAGTAAGAATTTTCCTGAGATTTCCAACGTATCCTGAAAATTTTGACCTGAACCTGCTAAAATTAGAACAATTGTGATGCTTTTATTTTATTTCTGTTATCACCAGGGCCATTGAGAAATATTTTGCCATATACATAAAAACTGAATTTAACCTTTTATATTATTTTGGAAGACTCATAAAACATATCTTTTAAATAAGTTATGACACTTTGAATAAACAAAAAAGTTTCTCATTTATTTTTGCTGAAAATATAAAAGAAGCACACATAAAAAAGTAAATGATAAAAGGAAAAAAAAAATGTTTTCTTTAAAAAAAATAATACATTTTTTTTTTCATAGAAGAATGAATTTTAATTTGTTAAACGAGCATAAAACAAAAAAACAAAAAAACGAAGTTAATTCATAATTAATTAATGTCTCTTTCATAATATATTCTCTTCCATCATGATAAATAGTTGACTCACTTCCTCATAAACACTTTGACTGCCCCAGAAATTATTATTTTGTTATTTAATTTACTTTATTATTATTTTTAGTATTTGTGTTGTGAAAATAAAATAGACTAATATTATTGGTTTTAACGCCAGTTATTTTATATGCAGGCACCATTTTCAACAGCCCATTACATAACAGGTGGACCCAATGGTGGAGTGGTAACAGCTAAAAGGACAAATGTTATTAGTAGTACATTAGCAACACATGTATGAGAAGAATTTAAAAATCTCCCCAAAAATTAGAATTCGGGCCTTGTAAATTATTATCCTCGTCATCATCATCATCATCAACAGCATCATCATCATCATCATAATCGTTTATATTATCATAAAGAAAAACCATCAAGTAGTTTCCATGAACCACGTTACTTTGTCTTCCAAAAGAATAGCAATAGAAGGAACGATGAAGAAAAAGATATCCATTATCGTTATTATCAAAGTATATTAAAAAGTCATAATTTATCGAATATGAGCAAGAAAAGAAATTTAACAGAAGAAAAAATCAATAATTTACTTAGTCAATTATTACAAGCTACTAAATATCGTAATCGATTATTATTAGAACAACGAAATAAATTCAATAATTTTCGAATGAATGATACTTTTTTATGAAAATTAACAGATATCTTATCTTTTTTTTATCATCGATCAAGATGGAAACTATTATCATTAATTACTCTCTAAGTCTAAGCTTATATTTTAAGGGGAGTTTTTTAAAATTTATGCTTTTTTATTACTACTAATAATGTATGCCAGCCATCGTAAAGACAATCTCAAATAAATATATATGTATTATATATGGGTCATTCCATGTCCATTTCTGTAGTTTTAATAGGAAAAAACTATCGTTCAAGAGGCCAAAATTAACTTATAAATATTTTTTGGCTGCTTCTACCAAAAATCCAATTTAAAACTTATACGTAATTTTTGGCTAATTTTTTTCTCTTATAAACGTGTTTTTGTTTTATAATAAGTATTTAGCAAAAAGCCAAAAATTTTTAAATTGTGAAAATGTTGACCTATTTGAAAAACAAATTTTTCTCAAATAAAACTCATTCAGCATGAAATGACCCATATATAAAAGACAGATTTTCTATATAAATGTAAAAAATGAAAAAATTTTTTTAAGAAAAAGGTAAAAAAGCTTAAAAAAAAAAAAGATGTAATATTTATTAATTTAAATGTAAGTCTGTCTTTTCTATAAATGACGAATTTTTTTTTAGTAAACTATAAGCAAAAAAAACTGTAAATATTATAAATAGTACATAAATTTCTTTATTTTATTTTAAAAGAAGAGAAATAAAAAAGAGAAAAAAAAGTATATTAAATAGTTAGTACAAAAAAGTAAATAAAATTATATTAAAAAATAGTCAAGTAATTTAATGAACGTCCATCAATAAGTTATAATTTGTTATTTTAAATAAATAATTAAAACACACACTTGACTATTAAAACTGCAATTAAAAAAAGTAATATATATAGGTAAATATCAAAGTAGTTTCTCAGACGGCTAATAATTTTATGAGTCGTTTGCAAGTTTCCACTTGGCCTGAAAATTGTATTATTATTATTATTATTATTATTGAAGAGAGCAAAAATTAATATTGTAAATATATATATATTTTTATTTTATTATTATTATTATTTGAAATAAATAAAAAAAAATTTTTCTCGTTTTTGTGGTGAAAAAATGTAAAATAAAATATTTTTCTATGTACAAATAATATAAAACGCAGAAAAGCTGATTTTAGCAATTCATTCTGTCTGTTTACGTTTACTATTGTATAATATTGACATTTTATATAATATATGCGATTGAAAAAATATTCAAATTTTTCTCTGTATGTGTTAAAATTATATCCTTTTTTTTATTAAATTGAAAAATTCAATAGGTTCGAAAATATAATTTTAGAAAATTAAAACTTTAAAAAAACAGGGTAAAATCAATTATTTAGAATACAAATAAAATTCAGCATAATTTTGCATAAATTTAAAAAAAATTTCTGTTAAAAAAACACGAATATCCAAAAAAAAAGATAAACAAAAATTTTTTTTTTTTAACGTCAATATTTATAAAACAAGAGAGCTTAACAAAAAATATATATACTGTGCAATAGATAAAAAAAGTAATGGATTCAAGTAAATATTATTAGCGAAATTTTTTATTTTATACTTGTAAATTGTAAATAATTAATGTAAATACTTTGTAAAAGTAATTAAATTTTTAATTTTTAATTTAAAAATATGAAATCAAAATGAATTTTTTATAGGTCTAATAATATAAATTTAATTTATAGTGACTTGCCAAATCCGGCCTTTAATATTAAATTTAAAAAATGTTGTTATATGATGTCAAATCTTATTTATTTTCAGTGTGTTTATGATAGAAAAAGCTTTTATAAGCTGTTTTTAAATTTAGGAAATGGGTTTTACTTAATTATTCTTATGTGTGTGTGTTATATTGTAATTAGGATTTTTGATTTACATTTATTGCTTTTATTATTACGCACATGGAGTAGGTTAACTGCGAATCCAAAAAATATAATTTTAGGAACAGAAATATCACGAATTTTGAATTATTTGCTCATTTGGTCATGATTAGAACTTTGTGCAATAAAAGCAGTGAAAAAATGCGTCGTGATTGTGCTAGCCAGAATTTTAAGTCAAAATGAGGCTTTGATCCTCAATTTTTTATTGAAATTAGGTTCCATTTAAAATTTTAGATAAGTCAAAATGATAAAAACTTTTTCTTTTGAGCCTAATTTTTCTCTCTACTAGCATCGAGTACTCAATGTAAAATGCACAATAAATTTCGCACTTTGCGCATAAAATATACATAAATCAAATTCCACAACTAAAAATTTTTTTCACAAATACAAAAAACAAAAACGTTAATCTATATGGCTTACATAATAATTTTTTATCAATAAAGTTTTTTCGATAACTAACTTTATTAAAAAAAAAAAATTTAATCTTGAAAAAAAATATTAAAAAATAAAAAAAAATTAATTAAAAAAAAGTATATATATCTTAATACTATATATATTTGAAAATTTATTTGTTTGTTTGTCTGTTTGTTTGTCTGTTTGTACCCTAATGACGCAAGAACCACCAAACCGATTGGCATGAAACCGGCGTCAAAATGAAGAAAAAAAAAATGCGGGTGACATAGGCCCTATATTTTCTGATGAGCTATCGTAGTTTTTGAGTTATTTAATTTTTAGTATTTTTGAACTTGATAACATTTTTTAAAAATTTTATCCAAAATTGAAATATCTCGATACTATCGAAAAATTTTCTTATCGCACTTCATAGTATTCAATTCAGCACTAATTTTTACGTATTCTCTGAAATTTTCATTCAAAACGGAGGTATCTTTAAAATTTTATAAAATATTTTTAAAATTTTTTACTATATATTATATATATTCAACTCAAATTTTAGGGTATAGTATATTATATTATTTGTTTGTTTTTATTATATTATTGTATATTATATATTTTTTTGTTTGTCTGTTTGTCTGTACCCTAATGACTCAAGAACCGATATGAAACCAGTGTCATAATAAAGAATAAAAGTATTCGGATAACATAGGCTACAGTTTTCTGACTCAGCTTTCTTACTTTTGGAGATATTCAATTTTTACTATTTTTAGTATATATAAAATTTTTTGTAAATTTGCTTAAAAAGTGAAATACCTAAAAAATATGATTAAATTTTACTGTCGGAATGGGATTACTTAATTTGGCACTAATTTATGCGTACTAAGTTAAATTTTTTTATTTTCTCTATTATAACTAGAGATCAATCAGAACCTATAATTTTTCATTTATGTTTCACCTACGCTGCTCTGAATAGTTTGAATGTGTTTGCATAATTATAAATTTGTAGAGAAACATGATTTTTTTAAGCAACAGAAAACTATTGAAGTAAATGTGAACAGGAGGGACTGAGTCTCATTCGAAAAATCTGAATGTGTTTGCATAATTATAAATTTGCAATGAAAAATGATTTTTTGAAGCAAAACAAACAGAAGGAAATGTGACACAGGGGGGGGGGGGCGGAGCCCCCCCCTCCAACTTTTGCTAGTATATATATATATATAGGTATGTGTGTATGCATCCTGATATATATAAAAAATATGATATAAACAATCAATGTAAACTTGGTGATCTTATTAAAAAAAAAGTATGAAACATTGTTATTGTGTAAAAAAAAATTTAGAGAAAATTTTATGTCACGTTTGAAATTTATTAAAAATATATAAAAATTTTTTAGCCTAATTACTACTAATTGCCTATAAATAATAATTATGTAATCTGTCAATTATGAAAAAAATAAAAAAAAAGTTTTTTTTTTAGCAGTACGAGAAATTTTTTAATCGATAACAAATATATTATATATATATATAAATAATATATATATATAATCTGTGATAAGAAAATAGTCGATAAATAAACTGAAAATTTTTTTTACCTGGCTATATAAATTATTTTTCTTTTCGTTTCGTACTGCTAAAATATAATTTTTTTTTTTTAATTAATTATACTTGTAAATAAACTACTAATAATAAAAGTAAATAAAAAAGCTCTCACAAAGTGTATCTGTGAATTAAAAAACAAAATTAAAAGCAAAATTTGCTTATATAATAAAGAATAGATTTTCTTAAATAAAAAAAATTTTTCTGCACATATTATAAATAAAATAGGCCTAAAAAAATAAACTATGCACATAAAATAAATATTTTACTATGATTTTTTGTTTGTATATGTAAAGTTAAATGTATATTAAAAAATACAAGATCTTCCTTTTATATGATGATAAAAAAAGATTTTTTATTATTACATAAAAGTGTGCCAATAATTTTTTTGTATTTATAATAAGTCATATCCTCTATTTTTGCTCTCTTAATTATATCTTGTAAGAATAAGAATCTAATAAGTAATCCTTTTTTTATTTTTGTTTTTTTTGTTGCCAAAGAAAGAAAAAAAGAATTTGTTTTACTATATAAAATATATTTTATTAAATAAAATTAAGTAAAACAAATTTCATATATATTTAAGTAAAAAAATAAATAATCAGCACTTATTTGTCATTTATTTAAACAAAATGCACCTGTTATTATATTGTCCAATTATAAAAAAAATCCTGCCATATATAATTTGTTTTAATCAATTTTTATCTAACTCGACTCATTACATAAGCTTTTTTTTATCATTATTATTATATGAATGTTATTTATACCTTTGACTCTGTATGATGTTTTTTATAAATATAATTAAAATATTACATAATTGTATAAATCTGATAACGATACTCCAAATTAATGATAAATTAAAACTTTATATAAATGGTGTATATTAAAAAGTCTGTAAAGTACTGTGCAGAAAAAAAGTCACTTATTATAATTATATCTCTCTATAATTAAAAAAATTTGTTCATATTTAAATCAAATTGTATAATAAGATATTTAAAGGACTGCTTTTAGGAATGAAAAAATGACATACTTTTTTGTAAAAAATCAAGCTGTAATTAATATAATTAACACTTCTTTTTATCAAAACAAAAAAAATATCAAATATTTATAGAGAAAGAATATAATATGAGATTTTTTTTTTAATTTCTTACAAAAAAACAAATTTTTATCCTATATAAATAATATATTGCTCAAAAAAGATTGCTATATATAAATTATATGTAAATATAATGAAATTATATATGTAAAAGAACATAGATTTATTAAACATTCCTTTTTAAGCGAATAAAAATCTATATCATATAAAAACTATTGAAATATACTTTAAAAGAAAAAAGCTATCTGTATATATATAAATTTACTAAATAAAAATATAAAAAATTTTTTATATTTCTTGCGAATGGATATTTTATAGAGAAAAAAACAAATATTCTTTGCAAAAAATTCATATATAAAAAGAAAACTTTGTAGTGACATATATAAATGCTCATTATTGTTGTACATAACTCATAATTTTCAAATTTTTTCAATAAAAAAAAAAATTATTAAAAAAAAAACAATTGTCTTTATTTATTTATAAATAAAAAAAACTAACGATCCTTATTTTTTAAGTTCCTTTTTTATTTCAACATAAATTTACACATTAATTCAACAACATAACAAGTTTTTAAATGTACATTAATTAATTAATCTTTGATTTTTTATTTAAAGGCTTATAGCTAGTTATTACATCCATTAAAATTTTGATATTAACTATAAAAAATATTAAACTAGCTATCCAAATATAATGGAAAGAGGCTATGCCCTTAAATTCTAATAAATATGCTGAATACAACCATAAAGATTGGCTTAATATCCAACAAGTGGTTAGGACAGTGGTTCTTACCAAGCTCATTTTCATGTCAGGTAGACATAATGGTAGTAAGGATAAAAACCAGAAGAAATATTGAGATGTTACAACAGGATTGTAAGTAACCATTACCATTGCTTGGGTAAAAAAAGCAAATGCTAATTTTTCTTTTGACGAGTAACAAACAGCTAATGTTATTAATAATGCTAATTGAGGAAAAAATGTTAAAAATTTTTGAATAACATTGAATTCTTCATTCCCGGTTAAGTAAAGCATATAAAAATATGCTGAAAAATTGTGACGTATGTCTTTTCTCATTAGGTGGTAAATAAAACTTTCGTATAAAAATTCGTATCCATACAATTTATAAAATAGTACAGTCAAATCTAAAAGCACTAAAGCACAGGAAAAAGTTAATCTTAACTGTTTGACAGTTGGTATAATCCAATTTTTTCCTCTTAAAGAAAGATACATAACTAAACTAAAAGCAAGTGGGTATAATCTAAAATGTATCGATAAACCATGAACAAATCCAGCTGTTATGCATTGATCATTTTGTAATAAGTATAAAGTCCACAGAACTAAAAGTACAGCTATTGAATCTGCATTTCCTCTTGTTGAGATGACTACTGTCAATGGGTTGTATAGCCATAGTAAAGCACAAATATTTGACACAGAATTATCATATTTTTGACTTTTAAGAATTTTTTTTATTAATTTTGCTACTAAAATGTCAATAACAGAAAATAAAACTTTGCCAAAATCTTTATGCATGTAAATATTTGGTGTCAAAATTATAGCAAGCAATGGTGTATATCTGTAAGTATGTCTAAGAAATGGAGAATCCCCTTTAGTCACATAACGAGCTGCATCGGTAAATACTTTATAATCTACATCAGTATAAGGTACTGCAAAATTTGTATCGTGATAGTTAGCATAAGTTATTAAAAACATCCGCAGTAAAAAAGCAATCACACAGTGAATTTCAAATGTTATTTTTTCAGTTAATTGTTTGCCCATATTTTTTGTCTTATATTTTTGACCCTTGGAAATTTGATTTTCTTTTTTCATTGTGCCAGCAATATCACAACTAAAGTTTATATTTTCATCTTTCTTTGAGCAGCGGCTTTTATAATACAGTTTTTAAACTGTTCAAATTCTTTTTTGCAGTCATTTTTCTTTATATCAGATTTATTTATAACACAAGCTGCATAAATTGATCCAAGTTCTTGACACTGCAGCACATAAACAGGATAATTTTTAATTCTTGCTTTAGCAGATTTAACTGCTTCCATATTTTGAGAATTAGCTTTTTTTAATTTTTTGGGAAAATAGGATCTACTTGATTTTTTACTTTCATAACTGTTTCTTCACTACAGAAAAAAGAAAATAATACTGGAGATAAGACCAAACCTGAGCCAATAACACCCACAACTGTTGTAAAAAGTGTTGGATAACGATACATAAAAGACTTAGGTACGGTGACTTTTCGTCTCTCAACAACCATGTTTTACTTTGTTGCTTCTTTCTGAAAAAATTATTAAAAATAAATGGGAAATACTAAAATAATTTGTTTTAATATATTGATATCATGGAAATAAAATATTACATTAAATGTTGGTTAGACAGTAATTTAATATATTTTAAATTTTCTGAAATACTTACATAATCTACAGTGTTGTGTTCATAGGGCTTTGAAGTATCAATACCTTCACATACAAGAGAAACTTTTGAATTCTTAATGCAACACTGTCTCAACTCTTCAATGACTCCTTCACAACGTGATGGTTGATAAACGTTATCTATTTGTAAAAAAATTTTTCATTTGTTTAAAAATGCAAATAATTCAATGAGATAACCTAAATACGACTAACCTTTCAAGCACTTTTGTAGTTTACAAGCTAAAAGTTTACACGGATCTGTCTTGGACATTCAAACTAATTTTTTAATAACAATAATATATAAAATTGTATAAATTTATCCTAAATACATGCACTTTATTTCTTATTTTATTATTTTATGAAATAAATTAAAAACCATGCATACCGGGATTAGGTTGAGGAAACCTATCCGGTAAAAAACTAATCAATTTTTTATTTATCTTAAGACGATATACGAGCAAAACGTCGGTAACTTACCACAACATGGTACTCGTACAAACGAGTTAATCTTTTATATTATCCGAAGATAAATAAGTAAATTAAAATTTATCTGTTTTACCATCATTTAAAAGTATAGTATTTTCAAAAAAAAAAACTATATAAATTTAAAAAGTATAAAATCAAGAAAATTATATTACCGAGGTAAAAAGTGAAAAAATTGAATAAATTTTGAAAAAGTGAATAAATTTTGTTTTAGCGAATACCTATCATTATGGAATAATTATTAGCAAATTTAATGATTTTAGCTACGAAAATTTTTTATAAAATACTAAAACTTTGATAGTTTTCAACAATTTTTTATTATTAACTTATTATTATTATTATGGACATCGAAATTAGCATTATTCAGTAAATAAAAAAAAATTATAGTATAAAATATAAATTAATTTAATTTAGGCATATTTTTAGATTTTGGCCAAGCTTTGAAAAGCGATAAAACAATTTTTTTTCTCAATTTTATTTTATAAACTAAAACTATAAAAATTTTATTATGAAAACCGCTCATTATTGACACGGTTATTAAAATTTTTACAGAGCGTTATTTTTGACTTGTAACTAACATAAAAGAATTTGATTATAAATAATTTTAAATTTATTAAGAAGGAAATTTCAAGCCCACTTAATGAATGGAAAATAGTTTATACTTAAACTTTTAGAAGTAACTCCTGCAAATAAAAATACTTTATTTGCCAAAAATGAGTACATATATGAAAAAATAGCAAATCTTCAATTTTTTTAAAACGAATTTGCAATTATTTTTCGTAAACTTTCAAGGACTTTTCGAGAACTTGTTAAAATTGACGGTGAAGTAACAACTTTTTGGCGTATTCTCTAAAATAAAAAAAATGGGTAATTCTCGATTTTTTTAATAAATTTTCGATTTTTATCGAATGCTAACTAATTTTGTGCATATGTTACGCCTAAAACGAGGTAACAGCCGATTCCGCGGAATGGGACAGTCATCGGCAGGTTCAATAAAATATGATATCTTAATAAAATTTTGTTTCTTTACAAATTTTCCTATTTTCAATTTATTAATTTATTTAATTTGATGCCCCATTCTACAAACCATGGTCTGCAGACACCGATTGTTCCATTCTGCGAGGCCGTTACCTCATTTCGGGCGTAATGTATATAAAATATTATTTTAAGATGGAACATGTTTGTAGGAAAGGGTACCCATGGCATCCGAAAATCAAAGGGTGGGGGGGGGGTAAATGTGCCACTTTTAAGGGGGACGGACAAATGTGTCCCACTTAAGGGGGGTGGTCAAATGTGTCCTAATTAAGGGGGTGATCAAATGTGTACAATTTAAGGAGGGTGGGTCAAATGGGACTTAAAACAATTTTCATTTAGGTACTTAGAATAATCCGCGTTTAGGGACTAAGAATACTTTCGATTAGAGGGACTTAAAAAAATTCAGGTTTAGGGACTCAGAATAATTCAAGTTAGATTAATTCAAGTTAAAAGTTACTCCTGTAAAATTTAAAAAAAAAGTAAATTCGCAAAAAATTAGTCTAAAAAATTGTAAATTTTTATTAAAAATCGTAAATTTATGAAAATTAGTAGGTAACTTTAAAATTTTTAGAGAAAATTTACTAGTTATTTGCAAATAAATTATTTTTTTGAAAATTTAAGGGGTTAGTTTTAACAGTTTGAGCATAAGGTGTTTTGTATTTCCTTAGCCGTTTTGAACGACAGGTGTTAATTTACAAAAATTTTTTATCTTAAAAATTGTGCTTTTTCTTTTTATAATAGTTTTATAAATAATTCCTCTAGTAAATTTAACTATCTAAAATTCTTACCTTACTATTAAAAACCTGATATTATATTAAAATTATTATTATATATTTATTATTATAATATAAAGTAAGATATTAGAAAGTTGATTTTATTTTGGTAAATTTTTTGGCCTTTTTTTGGTTTTATTTACCAATATTTATTAATTTGTGTTTAATAAATTCGTTGAGATTAATTTTTCTATTCTTTTTTTTGCGTGTAAGTTTGATATCTGAGGGTCAAATTTTTTTTAAAAAGTTTTTTCTTCAAGTTGAATTTATAAGTTCATTTCATATTTTATTAATTCCATAATAAAGATATAATTCAAATATATTTTCAGCTTAAATCATTTTTTAAATAAAAGAAAAGCCACTAATTTAACAATATTTGTATTTTATTTTTAAATTTAATATCAATAAAATACATCTTGCTCCATGGTTTATGGAAAGCTTTGCAACGAGGATTCATATTAAATATTTTCTATGATAAATCATTGCATTAAGTTTGATGTATTGAAAAAAACTAAAAAAAAAAAACTTTTGAATGCAATTAAATGTCTAAATCCAAATCATGATAAGCTTCACGTAACACATCTTCACCTTTGATTTTGTACGTTCCATATTAATAAATAATCTAGGAATGTTTAGTAGAATTCAGGCTTGAATTTGATTATCGTTAGCAATTTTTTTGTAAATGAGCTTTATCGTCAAATTTATTAATTTTTCTGAATTGATTATAATATCCATGGTGGTGAACTGTAAATTAAAAAAAATTAACTTTTAACAATTTTTATACACAGGTACAGGTACAAAGATTAAGAAAATATTATTATTTATAGATTTTATGTTACAATTAGTTACGTAATAGATACGTAAAATGGGCAAAAAACCCGTCACCCTAAGGTAGAAAATACACTGTAAAAAGTAACTTTCTTATATATTAACAAAAAAATTAGAACATTTTCGAAAAATTAGTAAATTTTCCACAAAATTTGTAAATATTCGAAAAAAATCGTATAATTACTAAAATTAGTATATTAACAAAAAATTCGAGTATTCTCGATTTTTTTTTGTGAATTCGCAAGAAAAATTGACAATTTTCAATTTTTTTTCGAAAATTTTCAAAAAATAGTTGTAAATTTCCGAAAAATAGCTGTGAATTTATAACTTTTTTCGTAAATTTACAAAATAAAATCGAGAATTCTCGAATTTTTCGATAATATACCAAATTTAGTTAATTTACGATTTTTATCGAATATTTACAAAATTTTTTGAAATTTCACTAAATTATTTTTGTAAATCTAAGAAAGTTAAACTATGTTTTAAATTACGGGAAAAAAGTTGAGGTACGACTTTTGCATGCTGCTTGCTACGCTCGCTAGTTCATATAACTGAATGCAAAAATAGCTATTAAAAAAAATTATTTAAAAAATAAATTACAGATAATTTTTTTAAAGTTTAGTGATATTATACAAATCTTCAAAGAAATACTTGAAATTCCAAGCCCAGAAGGCCAGAAACCAAACCGTGTACCTATATTTTTATAGATATAAGTGAAAAATGTTAGGTAATATTTTTTTTAAAACGAAACGAAAAACGAAACTCAATTATGTTAAAAAAAAAAAAAGAAATAAAAAAGTAAGAATGACATTCCTGAAAGTAAAAAAATTAGTATATTTTTTTAAATTTTTTAAAAAAATAATTTTGTCATAGAAATGCAAGAAATCGCATCGAATTTGAATCCCGCAATTCAATATACATATCAAATCGATCTGTATAAATAAAAGATTTTATATAACTTGTATCTTTGGAAAATCTGAAAGAAAATATTTGTCTTCAAGATGAATCAAGATCAAGCATGTCCATCTGTACAGGAATCTTTTCTATATTTACTTTATATTCTATACATTTTAATAATATCTACCAATACTTGGTAAATTCATTCAAAACTATAAGAGTCTTGAAATCCACATAATATAATATGTAGCATAAATCAAGTTTTACCTGTGTGAACTAAAGATATATGAAAATAACATACATAGTGCAGGTACGCGAATTCGTATATGTGTGTTAGTATGAAAGGACAATTATATACATAATATTATATCATCCCTACTTTTGGCCCTTCTGGTTCATGAGGTGGCGCGCCCTGTCGTCAATTCAGGTAGTACCCTTGAATTCTCCCACCATTCGAAATTCTGAACCCTAAGAAGATACACTAGTCGACGCATTCCCGTTGCGCGATCAGTACGACTCGAGCATGCATAGAGAGAAGGTGGTCCATACGTAGCAAAAGAAATTCAGCGCTCGGCGCTGTATTGTATATATACAACATATACATATAGGACCAAGTATAGTAGAGTTTAGTAAAGCTTGAAATTTCGGTTAGTTGAATAATTGAAATAAAAAAAAATATTTCCAAAGTTATGTTATTTAAAGTAAAAAAAGTGAATCGTTTTTAAATGTGTCGGAAATGAAAATATAAAAGTGAAATAAAATTTTAAAATATATATCAAAAGTGCGTGTATTCGCAAGAATAAAACATAGTGTTTGAGAAGAAAATGAGGCAAAAAAAAATGAGCAAAAAATCAAATATGTGATATTGCCAATAATAAGAATCGCGTTTCGCGAAATTTAATTAACAATGGTTAGAAAACGATTACCGGTACTAGTGTACGTTTTATGTGCACTAAGTACCGTTTTAGGAAATTGTCATTGGTCAAGCGACGGCAACGATACTCGTTCGGCAATTTGTACTTTACCAGCTCTTGATCCTGCTGGAGTTGCAGCCTTGGCACCATCCCTCGAAGGTGTTCAAAGGTTAAAAATAAGATGCAGCAGTATACATCATTTCGAGAGTACAATTGCCGGCGAAAGTTGGCAGCGCTTAAGTTCTGGACTTCAAGAACTTCAAATTGAAGGTTGCAAAATATTAAGAATGCCAAGGGCAGCTTTTCAACCTTTGGCAGAACTTAAAAAATTGACAGTCCAAACTTTAAACAGCCAATGGAGTGTCACTAGAAGTCTTGAATTAGATCCAGAAACATTTATTGGATTAAGAGAATTACAAGTTTTAGAAATCATCGATAGTAATTTAAAATCACTGCCAGAGCGAACACTTTGCAGTTTAAGCAATCTTCAGGTTCTTAATTTCACTGGAAACCAATTTTCTAATATAAGTGATATTGGATTTTCTAGTGACAGATCTTCACAAGACTGTCATAGTGATATACGCGCTTTAGATTTATCTAAAAACGATTTTCAAAATCTTCCAGAAGATACCTCCTTATCAAGTTTACGACAACTTCAGGAGTTACTTCTTCAGCATAATTCTATCGAAACTATCGCCAGTGATGCATTAACAGGTCTTACAAGTCTTCGAGTGCTTAACATCAGTTACAATGTTCTCGAAACATTACCAAATGGTTTATTCGCAAATACAAGAGATTTGAGAGAAATACATCTGCAAGGTAATAATCTTCGAGAACTTCCTCGAGGAACTTTTGTTAGAATGGAACAACTACTGGTTTTAAGTCTTGCTGGCAATCGACTTGGAAGTGACACTGTTAATGAAACATCTTTTACTGGATTAATAAGACTCATTGTTTTAGACTTATCTTACAATAGACTCACGCGTATAAGTGAGGCTATGTTCAAAGACTTATACTTTTTACAAAATCTTGATTTAAAAAATAATTCCATTTCAAATATTGAGAGCAATGCATTTAGGCCTCTTTATAATTTACATACTCTTGAATTATCTGAAAATCGAATTCACTCAGTAGGTCCACAACTTTTTAATGGCCTTTTTGTTCTCAATAGGTTAACACTATCAGGTAATATAATATCTAACATTGACCACTTAGCCTTTTTGAATTGTTCAGATCTTAAAGAACTTGATCTTAGTGGCAATGAGTTAACAAGTGTTCCAGAAGCATTACGTAATTTAGCCTTACTAAAAACATTAGATTTAGGCGAAAATCGAATTAGTACTTTTCATAATGGTTCTTTCGCAAATATGAATCAATTGACTGGACTCAGACTTATTGGAAATGAAATTGGAAATTTGACTCGCGGAATGCTTTGGGATTTGCCTAGTCTTCAAATTTTAAATTTGGCTCGCAATAAGGTGCAGTTAGTCGAACGAGATACTTTTGAACGTAATACTCGACTAGAAGCTATTAGATTAGATGGAAATTTTCTATCTGACATCAATGGAGTATTTACAAGTATTGCAAGCCTTTTATTATTGAATCTTTCAGAAAATCATATTGAATGGTTCGATTATGCTTTTATTCCAAGTAATTTAAAATGGTTAGATATTCACGGAAACTTTATCGAAAAACTAGGTAATTATTACAAAATAAGAGATTTAAAAGTTAGAACTCTGGATGCTAGTCACAATCGTATTAGTGAATTATCGCCATTGGCAATACCCGATAGTGTTGAACTTCTTTTCATTAATAATAATTACATCAGTTCAGTACGTGCCAATACTTTTACTGACAAAGTTAATTTAACTCGAGTAGACATGTATGCTAATCTCATCGAAAGTATGGAATTGGCATCGTTACGCTTAACTCACGTACCAGAAAACAAACCTTTGCCGGAATTCTATATTGGAGGAAACCCATTTAATTGCAATTGCTCAATGGATTGGTTACCAGTGATTAATAATATGAGTGCTTTAAGACAGCATCCAAAAGTTATGGATTTGGATAATGCTGTATGTAGAGTAAGTGGACCTAGAGGAGTAGCTTCAGTTCCAGCAAGTTTAGCAAAACCAGAACAATTTCTTTGTAGGTATGAAGCACATTGTTTTGCACTTTGTCACTGCTGTGACTTTGATGCATGTGACTGTGAAATGACATGTCCAGCTGATTGCAAGTGCTATCACGATCAAACTTGGAATAACAACGTAGTCGATTGTTCAGGTTTAGCCAGCAGAGAAATTCCTAGAAGAATACCTATGGATGCGACTGAAGTTTATCTAGATGGCAATGATTTACGCGAGTTACAGAATCATGTTTTTATTGGTAGAAAAAATATGAGAGTTCTTTATGTAAACGCCAGTGCTATTGAATCTATACAGAACAGAACTTTTAATGGGTTAAATAATCTTCAAATTTTACATCTTGAAGATAATAAAATTCGCGAACTCATTGGTTTCGAATTTGAACATCTTCAACACCTTCGAGAACTTTATCTACAAAATAATTTAATTAGCCACATTGGAAATCTTACACTACTTCCTTTACGTTCCTTAGAAGTTTTAAGATTAGATGGAAATCGTTTAGTAACTTTTCCAATTTGGCAAGTATCTTTAAATGCAAGACTGTCGGAACTATCTTTAGGAGGTAATCCATGGTCTTGTAGGTGTAGATTTTTGCAAGAATTGTCAGGTTGGTTATCAGATAACGCACACAAGGTAATAGATCAGACTGATGTATGGTGCTACAACGGTGAAGTTCGCCCAGCCTATCGAAGGCAGCTAAATGTGAATGAAACTGCCTGTTCAGATTTTTATGCTCAAGGTGCTGGTAATGGTGTTATCGAAAGTATAATGGTTTCAGATTACTTACCAATGGTTGCAGCTACACTTTCAGCTGTGTTGTTATTATTGGTTCTGTCAGTATTAGGATTTATATTCAGGGAACCGGTACGTACTTGGGCATATTCAAGATACGGAGTTCGTTTCTGGGCTAAAGCTCAACCTAACGACGATAAAGAACGGCTTTACGATGGTTACGTATGTTATAGTCCCAAAGACGAAGATTTTGTATTGCACAGTTTAGCTGCAGAGCTAGAACATGGACCAGCAGGATTAAGGTTATGTCTACATCATCGTGATCTTCCATGTTTAAGAGCAACAGCACCTGTTGTTTTAGAGGCTGCTGAAGCCTCAAAACGTGTTGTTCTTGTACTTACAAGAAATTTCCTACAAACTGAATGGTGCCGCTTTGAATTTCGGGCGGCCTTACACGAAGCACTGCGCGGCAGGTCCGGGCAGTTAGTGGTTGTACTGGCTGGACCAGTTGGCCGCGAAGCAGAATCAGATCTTGAACTTCGTCCATATTTGAGATCTGCTTCAATACTCAGGTGGGGCGAAAAAAGGTTCTGGGAAAGAGCAAGATATGCCATGCCTCCTGGAGATGCTCTGCGGCGAAAACATTCATCGTTGTATCGACGTAACGTGAATACTTATACTTTAGAAACTAGGCCTGTAGTAGATAAGGGAGCACATCATCATCACCACTTACACCATCACCATCATCACCTTCAACATCAACATCATCCGTTATTCAAAGATCAGCCACCAGCGTACCAAACGACACAGCAGCCACAAGAAAATCAAGAACATCAAGATAACGTAAGCAGTACTCCGACAGCTCCAAGACTCACAATGAATAGAGCATATCAGGAACCTGGGATGGAAAATCAACCAAGAGATCCTAGTCGAAGGCCGCTTTCAGAACACATTTACTCGTCGATCGATTCAGATTATTCAACTCTGGAACGCAATGCCTGGAGACAACATGCAGCACAACAACAGCCACCACAGCCTGGACAAGCTTACCTCGTTTAGTGAAAAGTTCAGTTTTTAATTGTGTATACGAAAAAAACTATTAATTTTAAGAATGCTGTGTTTTGTTTTGCATAATAAACATTATTTTTTTATTTTTTTATTATTTTATATTAGTTCTGTGTTAAAAAGTAAAAAAAAAAAAAAAGTGATTTGTTGCTTGCTATGTCAATTTGATGAAAAATGAAAATGAAATTATATTTATCTGTGGTGCGTGTAAATATTAAAATTTATTTTATTATAAAATATATACATAGATATATAACAGTGACTATTATATTTTTTCATGTATACTTGCAAAAAAAAAAAAAAAAAACTTTTTTAATATATATTTCAATGAGGCCTAAACTCGCCAAGTAAAATAATTATTCCAATATGTTATAAATCTTTATAAATATGTATATTTTACGACTAAAAGCTTAAAGCGAGAATTTTAACTTAAATAATAAAATTATGCATATTTATATCGGTATCAGCGTTAAATGGGCCTCTGACATGCGGTATCAGCGCTAAATGGCTGTATAAAAAATACTTAAAAAATTTAATCCTAATAAACAAAAGGCGTGCGTTCATTTAGCTTTGTATATTAATTATTATTTTTCTGGATAGTTCGAAATATATTTGCAAGATAAAAATGTGATCGAGTGAAAAAAAATAAATAAAAAGTTGTATTATAAGCGTGTATGAATGCGTGCAAAGTTGCAAAATATAATAAATCTATAGAGAAAAAAAACGAGTGCCATTGTGCTTATAAATATATATAAGTGAAAAGGAAACATGTTTTTAAAAATACAATAAGACTTTTATTTTTTTTTTTTGAAGAAAAAATTGTTATTATATATTTTAAGTAAAGTCAGTTTTAAAAAAAAGTGTATAAATGTGCGCTGCTATAAAAAACAACGACAAAATGCTTATTTACCAAACTATAAAAATGAAAAGTTAGTTAGAAAATAAAAATTTTTTATACGATACAAAAATTTTTTATACTAAAAACAAATATATATATATTTAATTTATAAATAAAATGAAAAGAAACTAACGTCGATATTTAAATTATTAATTTTAGTTATTATTAAAAAAGACATTTGTAAAATATGTAAATATGTAAATCTAAAAAATTTTTTTCTTCTTCGTTATTTGAAGAACAAAAAAAAGTATTTTAAAAAAAAATTTTATTTAAAATATATAGTTAGGGGTTTTGAAAACTAATTTTATAAAAAATATTTTAGAGAAACGAGAATAGATAGATTTTTTGACATTTAAAGTATTTCTGTCTCTTTTTAATTTTGATTTAAAAAAATTTCTTTGAAAAAAATAAAAATATATATGAAAAAGTGTAAAAATATTTATTTTTATAAATAAATTAAATAAATAGTACTTTTTTTTTATAAAATTAGTTTTTACGATCGCTAATTAATATTGAAAAAATGTGACACTGTAAATAAGTAAAATTAAAAATGCTGGAAATTGTAATAATATTATTTATAATTATTTATATATATGTGAATAATAAATTTATAATTTACGTTATTGTTTCAAAACATAAAAAATCAGTCTTATTATTTTTTTTCTATTCAAAAACCCCAAAAATCCAAAAATATATATGGGTGATTTTCAAAAAATTCGTATATTCTACACTTGAATATAAAAATAAATTGGTACAAGTGTTTTTTATTAATTAGTTATCGTTTATACAGAAATAATAAATATTTTATCATTCACTTAATAGAAAAGATCTAATTTCCTACAATATTTCCGAGTTGTCATAATAATTTTCTGTTGTAATATTCTCATTTTAAAACAAGTGGTGTTTATTATTTTTAGAAAACAGTTTTGGAGAATTTTAAACAGAAAAATACTCTTCTATTTTAAAAAAAAATTTTATTTTTAAATTTTTTTAATGTCATTGACCTTTTTACTAAAACGTGTTTAATTAAATAAATATAAAACACAAAAATTTAATTTCATTAATTAAAAAAAAAAAATCTACTTTTTTCAATTGCAATTTCAAGTATGTACAAACACAAAGAAATAGTAATTTAATTAAAAAAATAAAGCCCTTGTACTTTTTTTTTTAGCTGAAAAAATATATAAACAATTAAGCTTCTGTGCTTTTTTTAATTTACAAAAAAAAAATTTCTTTTTTATGAATATAATAATTTAATTACGTAATCTATGTTTTTTTTGGGAAAATACAATTTTATGAAACTTTTTCTGTTAGATAAAAAAAAAGGTTAAAAGTTATAAGAGTGCTTGCATATATGCGAGTAAAAAGAAGAAAATATTGCAGCCGGCTACATCGATCGTCGTAGTATTATAGAAATTGCAGGCGCCGACTCACATTGCGCACCTTTATTATTAATATTATCTTTAATACTGATTTCTTAGTTCTCTTTTTTTTTCTATCTTAAATTTAATTATTATTTACAAAAAAAAAATGCTTGCTTCTCTTATACGATATTAAATGTCATGTTGCTATTCTCAAATCCCTGAAAAACTGCTCCAGTTTCCTGATAATATATAAACGTAATCTTGAAGGAAGAAAACGAGGACACGTTTATCTAGAAATGAAGAAATATGGTAAATATCAAGCAGGAAATTTTTTTTCTCTCTCTCAGTATAAAAAATTTCTTTAATAATTTACAAACATAAGAAATTTTTAAGATTCTTAAGTTGCTTTTATTTCTTTATGAAAATAACTATTAAGCCATAAAATATAAAAAAAGTTAAGAATTATTTATCATAAAACAATAAAAATATATAATTTTTAATCTCATTTTAATTGGTGTAATTAGTTGATGTAAAAATAAAATTAAACATTTTTAAATAAATTTTTTTATTGACCTATAAATAAAATAAGTAGCTTAAATAACATTTCTATATTAAGCTGGTTAAATATTTCTAATTTTTTGTGTAATTTTGCTTATCTCTTATTTACACGTTAAAATAAATTTCAACGTTTCCCCTTTAATTTTTAGTCATAAAATGCTGAGTTTTTGCTTTCTGAGTGGATTATTGCAGAAATTTTTTTTTGATTCATTGGGTTAATAATATGTTTTTAATCTAAATTCAATTTTTTTATATCATTTAATCTATAAACGAAAATTACAGTCAGTAAAAAAACTTTTTTAGTTACAGAAAGTTTTCAATAAGTGCAGGTTTTATTAATTGCGAGATTAATTGCAAAACTCTTTAGGCTAAAAAAATGTTCATATTCCATTATTTAAAAATATTTCTCAATGTAAACAAAAACTTTTACTACCAGGTTAATATAGACGTTATTATATTTAGTTGCACAAAAATCATGATAATAAAAGTAATTATAGGAAAAATAAAATCACTTTATTAACTTTTTTCATACAAATATAAACTTTTTTATATATCAGTAATTATTATCAGAAAACTTTACACATAAATATATATGCTAGGTTTTTTAAAATAATTGCTAATAATTCAGAAGCAAAATATTACATATTATTAAAAGTAATTCAGTTACGTAAAAATGACTCAAAAATTAAATATTTCTTTTGTAGGCGAATTAAAAAAAGGAATTCAGTTTACATACACATTCATAAATTTATGTAAATCTATTTTAAAAAAAATATGCGTGTCTTTTAAAGTGTCCACTTATGAATGTATTTTTAACTCATCTTTTCTCACGATATCATAAAGAAAGTTTTTTTTGCTCCAGATGTTGCGTACGTTTTCTTAATAATTCTTACATGCGTCTATACACAAAAAATTATATATTATTCGCGATCGTTACAAAATACGCCGAGTTTTCGTGTATAATTATGTATATTCGTATATGAGCATGTTTTTTAATTTTTGAAGAAAAGTTGGGCTTTTAAGGGATTGCACTTTATGAGTAATTAAAAAATAGAAAATGAAATGAAGAGAAATACACCTTAAAAAGTAACTTTCTTAGATTTACAAAAAAAATAGAATTTTTTCGAAAAAATAGTGAATTTTCAAAAAATTTTATAAATATTCTATAAAAATCGTAAATTTACTAAATTTAGTATATTATCGAAAAATTCGAGAATTCTCGATTTTTTTTGTAAATTTACGAAAAAAGTTGTTCACAACTTTTTTTCGGAAATTTGCAACTATTTTTTAAAAATTTTCAAAAAAAAATCGTAAATTATCAATTTTTCTAGCAAATTCACAAAAAAAAATCGAGAATTCCCGAATTTTTCGATAATATACTAAATTTAGTAAATTTACGATTTTTATCGAATATTTACAAATTTTTTCGAAAATTTACTAATTTTTCGAAAATATTCTAATGTTAATATAAGAAAGTTACTTTTTAGTGTATGGAAGATTTTTTTTATATTTACAAATTTTATAACAGAACTAGGTTTTTAGGTTTTTAATCGCCTTTAAGGCAAAATCCAAAAATGAATAATTATTTTTTTATCCGGTCTATCAAACAAAGCAGTAAAATTACTAAATTCAACCTCATTTCTAAAATTCGAACTTTAATTATAAAACTTGACAAAAAATAAAAAAAAAAGCTCACATAAAATTCATAAGACTCGAATTACGCAAGAAGTATGAAAATTTGCATTAATTAAATTAAATAATAATAAAAAAAATAATATTTAAAGCATAAAATAAAATTATGGTTTGTATGAAAAAGCTATAAAATTACATTGAATATAACTCACATAAGTCATAAAAACACCCGCAAGTACTTTTTTTTTATTATCAATAACTATAAAGAATAAACATTTGTTTCACAAATAATATTAATAGCCTTGTAGTATATTAACAATAATCACTTTTTTCGACTAATTTTATTTTTTATTCAAATGTTAATTAACCATTATTTTTTTAATTATCAAGAATCTTAAAAATAAATCGTGTGTAACCGAATCTCGAGAGGTTTTATTAAGATAAATTAAAAAATTTTTATTGAATTTTATTCTTTTGAAAAAAAAAATGCAGCATACTATAATTTGTAGTCTAGTAACCCCCTGACCGCGTGCATCAACAGAATAATAATAATATTACAAGTTTGACAGTTATAGGGTTCTGAAAGACGCATGCGCTTAATAATTTTCTATATAGGTAAAAGTTAAATAATAATAATGATAATACGCCCCCAAGAATCGTGTAAAAGGAATAAATTGACTTTCCTGAGTCTTATAACAAATATCATTATAATATAAATACGATATAGGAAAAGTTGACCAACCGTTCAACTAAGACCTGGAACTAATTTTGTTAAGTCAATAACTTAAGACGTCAAAATTTAATATGCATAAGGACAATTTTATTATTCTTTGAGGCTATATATTTAATTTATATAATCTAATATCGAACATGGATTTAATAGTACTACTTTTAAACGATTTCTTATCAACTTTTTTCTTTTTTTTTTTTAATCAATTAAATTTTAATATTACAAAGTTTTTTTCGTTACTCTTCTAAAGATTACATTTTTTTTTTACTTTTGATGAAAAAATAAATAATTGGTTTTATATGAGAAAATCTGAAAAAATTTTTAGTAAATCTTGCAACGTTTGCAAATTTTTTGGGATCAAATTGGAAAACTATTCTTTTACTCGTGCCTTTCATTTTTAGGTGCTGTCTAAGTATTTTGCTTAAATTTTCAAGTAAATTTAAGCAATTTAAGCAGTTTAAGCAAAATTCAAAAACAGGTACCTAGCAGTGTTTTCTGCTCGTTTCTATAAAAAATGAATAACACACTGAGAAAACAATCCTTTTAAGGCAAAATGATATAGTTTTAAAATCTGCACCAAAATTATGTTCTATTTGCCGCAAAAGGAATCCTTTTGACGCAAAAGAAAATTTTTATATGATGAAAAAAAAGATTATTTTCCAACCTTTTGGATCAGATAGAAAATCATCTTGGAGATAATTTTAAAATTATTTGTCTCAAAACTCGGCCAAAATTTACATTCTTTTGAAGGCATTATTTCTCGCTCCCAGATACTGAAAAATTAATCAAAATGCATCTCTCGACTCTGGAAATCCTTTACTTATCAGGCCATGGATCATAATCTTTTATCTGCAAAACTTGAACTTGCATATAATCGAGAGATTTCTTCATATGTAATATTACATGCATTTTAAGTATAATAACCTATTTTTAAAAGCTTTTTGAAAAACTTAAGTATATGTTTAAAAAATCAATTTAACTAGAGTAAATTATAAAAATAGAAAATTTGTTTAAAAAGTTTGAAAAATAGTTTTAAAAATATTTTTTCTTAGAAATATATAATAATAATATTTAAAAGTTTGTATTTTATAAACTACTCTAAAATGCTAATTTTCAATAAAATTTTCTAATTAATTTTTTAGATTTCTATATAAGATTATTAACACGTAAACATTGAGTAGAAAGTTAGTCAAATTATAGTAGAATATTTTAAATAAGCTTTCAAGTTAGTTACAACGAGCTTAAATGTTTAGAAGAAATTTCCTTTTTGATTATCTTGATTTTTACTCACAATTTTAAGACATTATCTTGCTTTATTCCTAGCTATAATCTAAATTTTACTCTAATGTTTTTCATTTTAAACAAAAATGTTTTCTTTCTTCTGATGAAGTTATACTATGAAAATTAAATATTTAGCTGTGTATAGAATGAAAAATAGCAGTTTCATATTAAATGCTTTTGTAAGAAATTATAAAACTTTTTAAGAAAGTAAAGTAAAATTCTTCATCACAGAACTTGAAAATGTACCTTAGAGTGTGTCTTATATTTTTTTTTAGAGGTTTTCTTGCTCGACCCTTTTTTGGATATTTTGGTCATAAAAACCCCCCAGCTCCAAGGATTTTGGTTTTTGATTTTAAAAACTCGTGCGACCGAGCAGACATATAAAAATAGACCCCCAAAATTTTAGAGGTCCCTGAACACTTTATTTTGTAAAAATAAAATTTTTTAAAATCGCCACTTTAATAAAATAAAATGTTCTGCGACTTTGGGAATCAATTTTTATATGTCTAAACATCATTTTCTATCTGTTAGCTAGAGTTAACAAAATTTTGAAGCACGTTAAAAAATTAGAAAGCTGAAAAGTCTCGAAAAAGTTAAAATTTTCAATTTATTTAAATGGGAAACTTCAAATGCTTGATCTTATGGGATTTTAAATCGAAAATCAAAATCCTTGGAGCAGGGTGTTTTTATGACCAAAATATCCGAAAAAATGGGGGAAACAAAAATAAGATACACTCTAATGTATCTATATGTTACAATTTAGCTTTCTGTATTATACAATTTCATCATATAGATGGCGAATTTTTTCTCGAAAGAGAAAAGTTACGCTAAGGATATAGAACGCATTAACCTAAAATTTCCAAGTGTATTTTTATACATTTATTGAATTATTTAGATAAACAATTTGTACCTAAAACTAAGGTTATCATGTTCTGCGGTTTTAATCGAGGTTTTAATTTGATAGATCTACTTCTGTTTCCTGAAATTAATCTTTGAATTGTAATTTAATTTATAAATTTCTGTATTTTTGCAGAATGTTGAAAATTCAAGCAAATTTTTATACATAGAATCTAAATGAGAATAAATTTTTCCTAAAAAAACATTCATTTCACTCTCGTATATTTACTTTGGAATATAATAAAAAAATAAATTCAAAATCGTAAAAATATTTTTTACAATAACACAGCAATGCAATGCAAAAAAAAATATAAAATCTAAAAAGAATATTATAATTTTTTAAAACCGTATCTATATTTATTCAAAAGTTAGGAAAATATAATTGAACTATATAATCCAGTTTATTTTATTTAGGATATTGTCAATCAATATTTATCGTTTTTTATTTTATTTTATTTAACTGACTAGCATATCAAATCAAGAAAAATAAAATATTTTTGCAAAAAAAAAAAAGAAATAAAACTCGTTATATATATTGCACACTTTAATATATTTGAATCTCGAGAATTTTTCCGAATCGAGCATTTCATAACATAAAAGCTAATATGAATTTTGCGAGTATAAATCCGGTTTTTTTTTGTAAGATCCATCGCAGTGGGAGTTCATATTTCTCTATGTATATTGGATTGAAAGAAAGATCAAGCGGTTACTTTTTTTTTTAAGCACAATTCAACCACATATATATTTTTTTTTATACATATAAATATAAACAAGGACAAAATATTTTATATATGTCATAAAAATTTTATTTTTTTTTACCACAAATTATTATTATTATTATTTTTATATATAATAATAAAAATTAATTTTATTTTATTTTTTTTTTTGGATTTCTTAGACTGATATACATATTTTATTTAGTATGTTTATGTAAAAAATATTTTTGCGTGTTATTTTTAAATGAAATTTTTTTTAATTTTAACATGTTTTGAGTATTTACCTTAATAAATATTTTGTCAACGTGTGATAAGTAATTTAAAATGATCTTAAATAATTACGTCAAAATATATAAAAACAACATTTTCTTAATCTATATTTATCTTGGTCAGTTTTAAAATATACTTTAAAATCAGTATTTATTTAAGTGCCATTCAGTTGAGAATTTTTAAGTTATGTACTACTTCTTAGTTGGTTCACCTTTTCGTATAAGTGTTACTTGATTAGGTTACCTGACTGTTTTTGGGCATGTTATGTTCCGGATTCAAGTGTTTAATATTTTTATGGGAAAATGGTTGGTTCAAAAATTTTAAACTTTTGTCACTAGACTGTTATACAGGACTCCTGTTTTACAAAAAAAATTAGTTAATTTGCCAAAAATTGTTGTCAATTTACGACAAATAATTATTAATAAAATTGCAATTTTTATCAAAATTACGATTTTTTTTTTAAATTTAGTATAGTTATTTTGCAAATTAACTATTTTCTTTGTAAATTTACTGAAGTTACATTTAACAGTGTTTAGTTACTAAAATCCTTCTATTAAGTTACTCTTATCAGTCAGGTACCACTTGGCACAGTGGTTCTGAACGAAAAATTATCGGGCTTAAAGTGGTGAGAAAAATGAGTCGATTCTTACAAAAACTCGCAATCAGCTTCGCTTTCCAAAAATACCCAAAAATAAGCATTTTAGCATGCTTCCAATATTAAATGTATAGAATTTGTAAGAATACTAAATATTCCTCTTTAAAAATCTGTAAATGTGTTCAAATATTAAATTTTTACTGTTTTTAGTTAAGAAAACTAGATTAAAATATATTTCAATGTCTATATAATAAAGAATAGTTGGAATCTCAATAAATTCATTAATATGTATATCGACTTTTCGATTGATTATAAGCATAATTTTTTTTTTTCAATTAACTGTATTGTAAAATTATTCTTCCGGGTATAAGATGTTCTAGTTTAAAAAATCACTTTTTAATTTCAAGTAATCGAAAACTGTTTATTATAATTAGTTGACCAGTAACCTATTATTTAATCTTCTTATGATATTTTCAATTTATGAGAATGTTTATTTCTTCTCTAAACTTTAAATTTTTGAAAATTTTTTTTTCCTGAAAAAATTTGCTTTTAAACTATGCAAAAATTTTTTTAAAATCTTGAATATGTCCAAAAAAATGATTTTTGACAAAAAATATTTAATACTTAAAATATAGAAAATTTTGAGATAAATAAATTTCTAAATGAAAAATAAATATAAAAAATCCTATAATATATTTATTCAAATGAAAAAACTAAGACTATTATGGATAAAGGTGTTGAATAAAATTTGTTTTGAACTAAATAAATATAAGAATTGTTTTTATTTGGAGTATATAGATGTTTATTTACAGATTTTTAAAAACGAATATTTAATGTACTTACAAGTTTTAGTTCTATATATAACATTGGAAGTGCACGCTAAAGTACTTGTTTTTGGGCTTTCTTGGAATGCAGTTTTCACAGGGATTTTGATCAGCTATAAAATATATAAAATAGGTAGAATTGACTCATTTTTCTCACCATTTCGTCACCATTTTAGGCCCGATAATGTTTCGTTCAGTACCACCGTGTTGATAACTTGAAACTTTTCATGATTTTAGTATAACTAGTAACTGATATGTGTACTTAATAAGTTCTTTATTATGTCTTGCCCTTTATTCAGCTAGCAAAAGCTTTCTCACATTCCGCAATCATAAATTAGTACACTAGGACAGCACTAACGGTAATTATTTTTAGAAATAGCATTAATAATTTTGAGCAAATTTTGGGTATAAAACATATCCTTGGAATTCGAAAAAATTTTTATGACCATACGAGACTCGCTTTCTCCTTTATTACACAGTATTCAATAAAAATTTACAAATGTATCATTAAAACACAATTCTAGCAATAAATCTTAATTTCTCGTTATTTATCTATCAATGCGGTAAAAATATATATATATCTTTGCCCTCATTATTTCTAACAGTGTATATAATATATTTATTGTATAATAAATTTATAACATATTATAGCAGTAATAAAGTAAGTTATTTTATACCTAGATATTAAAAAAAAGAAACGTTTAAAATAAAAAAGTACAATTATTATAGACATTTGGTTTATTTATTATTAAAATTTATTCTTACGTTACGTAACAGCTAATTGTACCAAAAGTAACATTTTTTCTTTCTTTACTGTATTATTACTGTCTTTGTACAATTATTAAACATTAATTTACCTTTTTTTTACTTTTACTATATTAATCGATTTTTTTGATATCTTATTTTTAGCGATGATTGAACAAAATTTTTTTTATAATTTCTGTACAACAATATTAAATTCATTTTTTACGCTATAAAACAAACGCTACAATATAAAAATCTAAAAAAAAAAGTCGCCAGGTCACCATGCACAAAAAAAAACAACCGACTAGAATATCCTTTTTACAAAGTAAGCGATAGTCTCTCATTCTTTTTATATAAAAAAGTATTAATTTCATAAAAAAAAAGCGCAGGTGCTTTAAACTATACATCCTATAATAATATTATTATAACGCACATCGCTACTTTATGCCTCGGCGACGACGACGGCGGCGAAGATGATGATGACGAGGAAAACGACTACGACGAGGAAGATAATATTTATTTTACAAAAAAAAATTATAATGTCTCCAATTTTATCCTGCAGAACCATCATCGTCGGGTACGCATTATTTAATTCCATCGGCACAGGCGCCCGCGACGAATCAACGGTCCCCCCGTTCACACCTTATAATATATACGAGTTTCCTTTATATGTGTGTGACGAATTTTGCCGGCAAGGCCCTTTACTTTTATATATTATACAAATTTTTTTTAGTTATTATTGCAAAAGAAAAAAAAAAAAAGATGAAACCTTCGTCATTATAAAAATTTCTTATTAAGCTGCCGAAAATTTTGTGTCGTTTTTTTTTTAATACGCATAATTTGCCATAAAGTATAAGGTTCTTTTCTTATACGTGATATTTTTTTCAAAAAAAAAGAGTATGTGTATCCGCGATTAGTTACGTGTCGCATTTAAAAAATAAAGGAAAAAAAAAGACAGCTGCCAATAGTTTATAGATTTTTGTATTTGTTATTTTCTAAAGAAAATATTTATGTTTGATAAGGTTTTTAAAAATTATTATTGTAATGACAGCAGATGTATCACATTTTATGTCATTAAGAAAAATATTCTACTTTTTGATACGGTTTGACTAAATGATTTTTCCGGTTTCTTGTTATTAGAAATGAAAAGAAATTTTAGTGATTGATTTTTTTTTTCTTTAAAACTTCATAATGATAATGCTTTTAATAAATTTCGACATTATAAAGGTACGCGTACAGAATGAGCAAAAAAAATTTTCGTTATATAAAAGTATATTAAGGTAATGGGCTGCATCATTGATCATACCGTTACATTATGTGGAGACCGTGAATAATTATTTTTAAAATCGCCCTTGCACATTTTGATATTAAAAAATTTTTTAAACAAAAAAACCTTGCACACATGAACTTATTTTAACACATGCTGAGCTTTATCTAATTTTATTTAGATTATTATTATTATAATTTATTTATTACATTAATTTATGGAAATTTTATTTTATTGTAATTTTATTTAGATTAAGGTTATGCTACATTTAAATTAAATCGTGAAATTCCATATAAAGTAATTTAATATAATAAAAATTTCGAGTCATTTTTAATATTAAGTTTGATTTATTGTTTTTTCAGATATCTTAGAAAATCTTTTTTTTTTTTTTATGAACTAATTAAATGGAAAAGTGCTTCCGGTGTATATAAGAAATTAGATTTATATTATTTTCTATAGAACTTGTGTTATTTTATGATAAAAAAGTTCAATGAGGCAAGAACCAGAGAAATTGAGAAATTTGAACAACTTATTATATCGTGACCTTTTTAAAATTTTTATTTAAGACTTTTATAATATATTTTTAAAAAATTGTTTTTTTTTTTTTTTTTTTTTTTTTTAATATAAATTTTCATTTTACTTAGTTTGACATTTTTTTTTATTATTAAAATTAATTAATTTATCTATAGTTAATTAAAATTTTTTTGAAGTCAGTAGCTCTTATTGAAATTTGGTTCTGTGAATAAAAATTAAGCAATGGATGTCCAATAGATTTTAGGGCACAAATATAATAAATTCTAAAAGTTAAAAAAAATTAATTTAACAACTCTACTAAAAATAGTGTCAGAAAAGTGGCAGAATTTCTGATAAGAAATTAGGGCATGACAGATTTTCGCCAGATTTATTTCAGGAATGCTAAAATTTGATGATTTAATAAAAAAAAATAAAAAAAAAATTATTTTTGATCATAAGGGGTTGTTAATAAAAAATTTATAACTGGTTTGTGTAAAAATAACCTAGTAATCAAACATTTTCCATGCATTTAGGTTTATTTTTTAATGACTCGCATCATTAAACCACAAGAATGAAAAAAGTATTTAATAACTTCTAAACAGTTTAGGTAACTCACAGTCTATTGCGTAAATTATATTGTGTAAACTATTGACCCAATTTTTAGTCTTAATTTGAAATCTGAAAATCAAGGCGAAGGGGTAAAATAGGACTTAAACTAATTTCAATTTTGATACTTAAAATAATCCGGGTTTAGGGACTCAAAATAATTCAAATTCAGAGACTCCTAGAATAATATTCATTTAGGGAATCATAATAGTTTAGGTTTAGAATCTTAACATCTAGTAAAGATGATGGTTACAAATTATAAAAATAGCATTTTGTATTGAAATGTTGTATAACATTTATACGTTACATCTAGCTCTTAGCTGCAGCTAACATTTCAATACAAAATGCTATTTTTATAATTTGTAACCATCATCTTTACTAGATGTTAAGATTCTAAACCTAAACTATTATGATTCCCTAAATGAATATTATTCTAGGGGTCTCTGAATTTGAATTATTTTGAGTCCCTAAACCCGGATTATTTTAAGTATCAAAATTGAAATTAGTTTAAGTCCTATTTTACCCCTTCGCCTTGATTTTCAGATTTCAAATTAAGACTAAAAATTGGGTCAATAGTTTACACAATATAATTTACGCAATAGACTGTGAGTTATACCTAAACTGTTTAGAAGTTATTAAATACTTTTTTCATTCTTGTGGTTGAATGATGCGAGTCATTAAAAAATAGTTTTTTCAGAGTCTTAAAACAATTAGCACCACATTTTAAAATGTTTAAGTTGAAAAAACGAATGTGGCATTGTAGTGGCAAGAACCCTCTCCCTTGTCCTAGAGGTTTTAAGAACAGAATATTGAAATAATATTCGAATTAATGTAAAGATTTTATAAAGTCAAAAAAGGAAAAAAAATTTTTTCAAAATAATTTTAAAATATCTTCGAAATGGTTAGGGAAAAAAGGTTTGTAGGTTCACGATTTCGTAAAATAATGTGTATGTAATTTGAATCTAAAAATAGCATTAGTTTTTAATTTAACTGTATTACATACTTTAAAAAGCAAAAAAAAATTAAAATATTTGTTGCCCCTAAGGGGGTAAAATTAATACCGATGAAAAAATGTTTTTATATTCAATAATTTTTGTAAATAAATTTGTACAATTCTGTTAAACTCTAAAAATTATATAATTTCTGATAAAATCTTGAATCAAAAAAATTGAGTATTAAAAAATTTAAATAATTAAGTGATAAAAATAACAATTAACATAATAATTAAACAGTTAAATAAATATTAAACAGTTAATAACAACTATTGTAATATATTCGTATAAATGTAAATTACCCGTAACAAACTATTAATTTTACATACTAAACCTATAATCAATTACATATTGAAAGAATGAAAGCGTTCAAGCATATTATATAAAAAAAAAGAAAAAGAGTAAGACAGAGAGTATATTATTCGTGACTGTAATTTCAATGAAGGTCTTAAAAAATCATCTTCTTCTTTTTCATTGTACATTTTTTTTTTCGATTCTCATTTTTTTATTTTTAATCTGTCATCCATTGAAAATTTTGAATTTTTTTTTTTTGTAATATTCTCGTGAGTTTGCATTTATTATTAATTAATTTTTTTTTATTGGTATTTTTAAAATAAATATTTGTCAAATAAAGGGTTTCTTTTCTAAATCTAATTTTCGAATATAGAACTCATCATGGCCAACCACCAAGTCATTATAAACTTTCTTCTCTCTGCTCTATTATATCTATACGCTTAAATCGGTTTTATGAAATGAGATTTTGATACGAGCAAGGTGTACTCACACACTGAAGAAAAGGGTAAATACTACTACTATTTACTTTGTCATAATACTCTAACTTCTGTCTATTGTTTTCAGAAATTTATTAATTCGACCGATATTCATCATCAATCGTTGAATGAGTTAAATGAGATTTTATTAAACCGCATCTGCTGTATTTTAATCATTAATAACGCTCATTTATTTAATATCAAAAAGTATATTTTTTTCGGTATTCTGTTAAAGATATTTGATACGCACGTATTTTTTTGAAATTTTACAAGTTTTAAGATGTTTTTTATAAAAGATCGCGTGTCTCTATTCGGTAAAAAATATTAAACGTTAAATATGCAGCTTTTATATTATTTGACAGCGTCACAAAAAGAAATTTAGTATAATATTGAAATAAAACGCGTTCATCCGAGGTGTCTGTAAATGAACATCACTTAAACTTTTAGTTCGCACCATCAACACGCGGAGGAAGAATAAGAAATATATTATTGGCCTCGCGAAATCTACAAAACTCAGGGGTTCCATTCAACCAACTGGAAAATCATTCACGACGGGTGATCTAATGTTACTTTATATAATATACAATCTTATAACTCGCGAAGAAAAGATGGATCTATGCTGCATTAGTAGAGACGAAAAAAAATAAAAAATTGCTCTATTTTTAGAATTTTTATTAATGCCTGTAATTTATAAAAAAATAAATTTTTTATTATTTTCTCACTATATTTTGACTATTTTAGATGACAATCTTTTATGTGAATTTATTTTCTCTCTTTAAAATATTTACATTTTTTTGCAAAAAAATTTTAAATTCGCCTTTTATTTTATTACTAAAAATTTATTATTTTATAGATTTTAAAGATAATGTCAAGACAAAAAAAAGAATTTTACGAATATAAAAAACTGATTCGTTATTCATTATAGACGATTTCTTAAATGATTTATTTTAATATAAATTTTTTTTCTTCTTTTAAATCATTTTTTTTTTCTTTTTTGAAATTTTATATTTTCTAAGAAATATTAAAGATTAATTAATTTTATGATTTTTTTAAGAAATACTATTTTATAGGTTTCTGTATTTTAATGTAAATATTAATTCATTAACTTTTACTGGTTTTTATGACTTTTCTTTAAATCGACCAGACCGTTTTGATGGATTTAACATTTAATTTTTATTTATAAAAGTATGTTACATGGAATGTGTCTGGTTTTTACATAGACGTATGGTTTTTAGAATTGGTCCTTTTTTGGCAGCCAGACATCCGATGAAATTGAATAAAATTATTCTTAGTACAAATAAAAAATTTTATTACGGTTCCATTATTTTTTCAAAAATATCAATTCTTTGTAATTTAAATTCAAATACTTTTACAACCTGAAAAAATTAGTGCTTCTTAAATCGATTAGTGCAGTTAACCATAAAAATTTATGATTTTTAGCAAAATTTTTGGATCCATTCAACAATCTAAAAGCTTCTAGGATAGCTAATTGCGTGTGAGTATGACAGTTGAACTTTTTCAAAGAGGTATCCTTCCGAAGAAAAATTTTTTGTTGCGGGTTCTATAAAAAATTATAGTATACAAAGTTAGTCAGGTTTTAGAAAAAAATAATAGTGAAAGTTTGGTGCTTTGAAATAGTATACATTCTTAGATTATAGGCCAAAATATACGAAAAATAAGGCTATTTTGGATATTTTTCGGTACCTAGGTTTTAGAGGGGTATGTCGTGCCATTAAAATTTCACCGTTTAGCCGCATCTAAAATCATATACCCTAGCCTGTACCATCTTAAAAATAATTTAAAATAAAGACACGGGTATACGTAAAGACTTCAATGGCCTGATAAAACCATCCCAAACAAACCGAATAATATCAAAACTAAATTGAGTTTATTTTGTCTTAATTTAAAAATCTAGCGTATTTTCAGTATTTTTGCGGAAAAGATGCCAACTTTCAGAACACGTGGCTCAAAAAACTAAAAAACGAAAATGAGTATAAAATTCAAAATTTTTTTTATATAAAAAAATTAAATAAAAAAAAATATCACGTTCAAATAGTATTTTTAAGTAAAGGACGGTACATATACCAGTTTTTGCAAGAAATATTATATTTTATAAAAATAAATCATTCTTATTACCAAAAGAAAGAAATTTCAATTCAAAAAAAGTTCAATACTTTCCAAAAACTAACTGTTAATCACTTTAAATTATTGGATCTTTATTTAAAAATCAATATGCAAATTATTATAAATCATTATTATTTTCTTAATTTTTTTATTTAAAATTTTTTTTAAAAAACAAACTATAAATCAGAAAATTCAAAAAAAAATTCTTATTTAATAAGAAATATGATATTTTTATTTATAAAAGTAAATAAATTCAATATAATTTCGGATAGGATAAAAGAAATTTTTTTTTAATTTTTATATTTTAAAATAATTAATATTTCATGCGCCCATCTGCTAAATAAACTGTTACTCAAAACTAATGGTGTTAGTATTTTATAATTTCTAAGCATAAATATTTAGAACAAAGTATATAAAAAATATCAATTTATACAGCAATCAAAGTTAATAAAATCAAAGGCGAATGATCCATCATCGTAATCGTAATTTCTTTTTAAAAATTAAATCTTGTCGCACATGATAGAAACCATATAACGGAATGGTAAGAATGAATGCTTTTTTTATATAACTAACATGCACATTATATAAAAGAGTGTAAATACACGTAGGAGGGTTATAATACTTGAAATTTACACCACCCGTATATATCGGTTCTCTACATAAACGACCTCTTTCCGCTATATCCCCTTCTTATATCAGTATTTAAAAAGAAACTTTTAACTCATTTTTTCCCGCGCCTTGTAAAATTTTGCGAGCAACTATTCTCGTTTCCTACTCCACCTCTTTCTCGAGCGTACTTATAACGACTGGATTTCACACGTCCTTCTCTTCTAAAAACGATGAGCATGTATGTTCTGTACTTTATTTTTAATATTTATAATAACGCATCATAAGGGTATAAGCATATTGAACCATTGCTGTCTTTCAAATCAACAAAACAAATTATTATTCTGCGATTTATAATGGTCTAGTTCATTCGCGCCCACCCTTTCTTTCAACTATCAAAAGTGTCTGTTAAAATACATATACCTGCACGGTTAATACGAGTATGTTTTGATTAAATAAATCCTCTTTTTAATAATAACAGAGAAAATGAATAAATCGAATAAATCGGTATCTGAATCATACTCACGCGAACACAAAGAACAGCCTGCGCTTTTAATTTACACCTTTAAACGAAAATAGTATACCTGCTCAAATACACGTGATAATAATATCTACACGTATAAACTGCAAAAGTATCTTGTGGATTATGCATAATTTAATAATATAAAATAACACGAGTATAAATTGAAAATAACAATTGAATCACACGAACAGTTTTATGACTCACATCGGTCTTTACAAGATCACACTTAATAAATCACATTAAAATTTGATCTGCTTCCATAATATTACGGCTGAATCTATATAAATATAAGCACAGAATTGAGCCATAAACAACTTAGAGTGCAAAACAGAAATCCATTTTAGCTAATTTATCCTTACCAAAGTACTATAAAATGGCCTAAACGGGTTTTAGCATAAAATATGATTTGGCTAAATCAGTTTTTTCTTTGCATTTTTAGTAAACTTGCTGTTTACGGCTAACTTTTACGGTTATGTAGATCCGAACCGATCTTATATTTAATTTAACCGAATTTAAAGGCATAACGACCTAAAAGCTATAAGCTCCGAGGGACAGTAATCGCATTCGACACAATAAGTTTTTGTATAAAGTACATAAATAATGTGTGAACATCATTCGAACAAAAAATGCCAACTTTAAATTATTGTTTTATGAGTCAATAGACAAAATTCACACAAAAAAATAATTAGCTAATGAAAAAATTGTCTTCAAAGATCATAGTTTATTTAAGTTTTTTCGTTAATCAACATTTAATATTAAGTCGTTATATTATATAGCCGACAAAAATCATTTCACTTGCGAGAAACATGCTCTCTAGTAAGAAACATGCGGTTTATTTACTTTTTTAAGTTTACAAAGCAAAGAAATACTTAAGGACAAAATTGTTGATGAAAATCATTTTATTGACTAATATGTTTATTCGGATTTAAAAACTAATCTATTACTTAAAATAATTTTTTTTTGCAGTTTAAAAAGTGCGGGTAAACGGTGAGAAAATAAAAGTTTTTAGGTTTTTAGGAATTAGAACGTTGATCCCCCTCCCAGGGAATATTTGAATATTCTACAAAAATAATATTTCTTCCGCGTTTAGAAAACTGGTTTTGAGAAAGTAAAAAATTGTATTTTGGGGTTTCAAAAGAATCCCGAAGGCTTAAAAAATTTTTTTCCTAAGAGCTGATTAATGTTGAGTTTTTCAGCCAATGTTTAAAATTTGTTTTGTTATTGAGTTGGGGACGCTTAAAGATTTTTTAAGATATCCAGGGGCCTGTTATAGTGATTTAGAGATCTAATTCCAACGTCTTGGAATTAGTATAGGCTATTTTGATAATACCAAAATATTTTTTGATAGTACTACTTATGCAAAATGTACATATAGCATATAAACCATAATGCTATATCTGGTTAAGGGGGCTAAATTACTGTTATTATCCGGCAATAGCCTTTAAAATAAAATTTTTCTCACAATTAAAAGGATTTCTAAAGGTTAAATAAGGAAAATAATCAGAATTTTACATAATATAGAGATAGAAGCGATTTGAAAATTTTTAAGTCTGGAAAAACTGTTACAAATTTTTGAAATCGCAGATCTTGCCTTGCAAAACCCTTCAAAACACTTTTTAAAGGGCTTCAAAAAGGTAGGAGTAACATCACCAGGCAAATATTTATACTTATAGCATTTGCATAAAATATAGTTGTATGTCAAAAACATATAAATTAATTCATACGCATAGATTTTTCGACACCTTTGAGTAAATAACACTCAAATTTATTAAAAATCACTAACTTGTTCATATAACTCTTACTCACACAAATAATCACAAATGCAATAGTAGGTAGAAACATATAAATTACTCGATGCATTAACTGCAGTAGTGAAAACGATACTAGCTTTTTATTGATTATTACAATTTACGAGTACAAAATAAAGCTTCTGATTTTCTATTTTATTAATTATTTTCATTAAATGAAATTTTAAAATTACTTTATAGGTTTAATCAAGCATCTAATTATTTAATTTTTAAATTATGTATAAAGAAAAGTCATAAATATATTTACTAAAACCATAGTAGTTCTTATCAAAAGGATAAAAAATAATTTATTTATCAAATAAATTTTTATTTTTTATAGATTGATAAATTTATTGAATTAAATTTTTCTAAGAAAAATCGGAGCATGATAATAGTAATATTTTCAATATTTATTTCTGTACATTAAAAGCTTTTTTATTTATTTTAAATCAAATTTTTGAGATTACTAAAAAGATGAGAATAAAGAGAGGAAAAATAAAAGCAACATATTAAATTAAAAAATAAATTTATCATTTTTTAGATAAATTTAATACCAGCACATAAGAAGAAAATTATATAGAAACGCAACGAATACAAAAGCGATAAGGTAATCTCTGATAAATATAATAACTAAAAACAAGATAAAGGGCCACAAACTAAAGATAATGAAAACTCCTCCTTTTCAGTCACTCTTACACATACACGTTTTTAAGTCTGTGTGTGTATGCGCCTTCTGATTGATTAAACATCCGTCTGAATAAAGCTTCATTCCATTTCAATGAATTCTTACGCTCAAAATAACAGAGGCTCCTTTTCAAAAAGCTTAAACATTTCTCTTTACTGTAAGATAAGAGAAGTTACCTGTAATTAAAAAGGCGTTAAAGAAATTTTTATAACTTACAGGTTTTTTAAATAAAAAATAAGTGGGCGAATATGAAATATTTTTATGATTATTTTGTACCTGTTTTTTTGAAAAAAATATTTTGATGAAGAAATTCTTTAATACGAATTTTTGTTGTTTTTTTTTCGGGTTTAAAAAAATTGTTGCACTTATAAAAGAAATCGGATATACAGTAATACTTTTTTAGAAGAGCACATGTTTTTATTTATAAAGAAAAGATTCAAAGTAGACATAAAAGGGTAAAAATGTGACAGCTGGAAAGTTTTAAAATTTTTCTATGTAATAGATAAATATGATGCTTTTATTATAATTTAGGACAAATGATGAGTCGAATTAAAAAGATTATATTAAATAAAATGTCGACTTGTATAAAGAAAATTGAATAGACGATTTTTTTTATTACAAAAGGGGTTTACTTTTATTTTTTTATAATAGAATTATTCTTGTATGAAAAATTATTTTATTTAGACTTAAATATCCGAAAGTTAATTTGAAAATTACTTTTTTTAAAAAAAGTATCGATTTTCTTAAAGAAGAAGAAGCAAAAAAAAAATTGTAGCGTAAGTACTTAATTAAAAAAAAATTACATATTTTTTTTTGATAGACGTATCCTGTTAAAAAATGAAAAATTGTGATAATTTTTTGATATTTTTCAAAGATATATATTTTGATAATTATTAAAAAAAAAAAAAATGCTACTGGTATTCCCATATACATAAAAATTAAAAAAAAACGAAGATGATTATTATCTATTATTATTATTATTACGAGACATAAACTCACGCACGCATGAAAAAATAATAAAAATTAAAATTAAAAAAAAAGAGTTAAAGAAGTAAGCATGAACAATAAAATAGTAATTATGACGGTTGTTTAATTGCTTGTATCTTAATTTATTTTTTTTTTTATGTACTTGCTTTATGTACGATTAAATTTTTTTTTAATTGAAATATTTAAGGTTTATTTTTTTTAAATTAATTAATTTATGATATTGGGAGAACAAGATTGTCATTTCTTTAAGGTTGCGATTCTTCCTTTTACTTAGCATACAATACAAATTGAAATTCAATAAAGAGAAAGAGAGAGACAGAAAGGATCTCTAAAATACGGTTGACCGGTCCAGAGTTACGTGCTTGGTAATCTGAGTGGATTCTAATCCGTCAGTGATTAAATTCCAATCTTCTGTATCGTAGACAGACGAATTTTCTCATAGTGAGAAGTGCAAATCTTGTAGTCACCTTGATTTAATAAAAAATACATAAAACGTGTCTCCTTTGCACCTATTTTCTATGTGTAACAAGAGAAAGGTCAAAACTATTATCGATTAAAATCCGGTATTTGGTAATATATTAAACTTTTTGAAAGTTTATTTTTTAACTAACACCTACATTAAAATCTTTAATTGCTTTTAAATTGATCAATATTTTTATATATTTATTAAGGTTCCATTTTTTCATTTAAAAAAAAAAACTAGAAATATTGCAAAATAATCAATATAATAGCTTTTAATGCAAATGTATTTCACGTGTAGTAATTACTTCATGATTAGTAATCTTGATTGATGAAATATATTTATTAATAATGTATATTTTAAAGAAAATATTATTTTAGAATATGCTTATTTCTTAATAAGAAATTAAATTACAATTTATTTTAATTTTTAAAATATACAATAGGGTTCATTCTTCGGTACCCTTTTAAAGGATCGTTTGTACTGTTCCTTGAATTTTAATCTTTCTTAATTATAATGAGAATAAAATAGCTTGATTTTACATTTGACTTTATAAGTAACTGGAAAATACTCGAGAAAATATTTACATTAAAGAGAAAGATTATTATAAAAACTTACTCTACCAATGTAAATTAGTATGTACATATTAGTCCAAGAAAAGTATTATGAGTAATTCTTTGAGAAATTGACCTTAAACGAAAAGATGAAAGTTTAAAATTTTGAAAAAAACAATATATCTAGATTTTTTATATAAAAATATAATACCATACCAATTTTCAAGGTTCTAAATTGCAGCTGTTTTTCGATTCTTTTATCATTTCTCTATTACCAGAATTTTCCATATTTAGGCTTTGATTATCACCAAATAAAAATTATGATTCTATTTTCGGATTTCTTAGGAAATTTTACCTCGGGATTTTTTATTTAATTAAACAATTGTTAATGTTTTAAAATTATTAAAATTACGCAAAAAAATAGCTTGCTAGGTATTGAATAATTATTCGCACGTGATTTTTTGACATTTTTTACAGATTGTCTAGTTATTTTTTCTAAAGAAAAACCATTGTTTCAAGTGTTGAATCGTTTAAAAATTTTTGCGAGCATATTTATAATTTATCCCAATGTAGGGGTTAATATCGCGCTCCCGAGGGATTTGATGTGAAAATGGACTTCAGATTCAAAAAGAGCAGCCAAAGGTACCTAATAGACACCATTTTTAGGCCTAGAAATCATAATTTCGTTTATTTATAAAGTTCACCTTATTTTCACCCCTCTAAGGGGTTGTAATGTGGTATTTAAATATGCACGTGATTTTTTGACATTTTTTACAGTTCGAGTAATTATTTTTTTTAAAAGTATTAAAAGTTTTGAATCGATAAAAAATCTTTAAAAGTATATTTACAATTTACTCCATTTGAGGGGTTGATATTGTAATCCCGAGGGGTGGTACGTGAAAATAGAATTCAGATTCGGAAAGAGCAGCCTAAAATACCTACTAGTTACCATTTTTAGATAAAAATTTAAATTTATTCAAGTACCTAAAAAGTCTATCCCCCACGCCTCCATAATGTGCCCCCCAATGGGGTAAAACAGGTAAAAATATTTTTCTTTTATTTTTTGAGGTTTTTAAAGGTTCTAGCAATAATTTTTTATAATAATCAACTGTTTTTATTGGTTAAATATAACATTATAAAGAAAGTTCAAAAATTCATTTAAAACATACCCCAGTTTGGGGGTTGATATCGCACCCCCGAGGGTTTGTACGTGAAAAGGCACTTCAGATTCGGAAAGGGAAGCCCTAAATACCTACTAGGTACCATTTTTGGCCCAAAATTTAAATTTTTTCACATAAAAATATGCGAGTGTCCAGGGATTGTCGGTTGGGCGTTAATGGGTTCATTCGTTCGTTCTACTCTGATAACAGGGCCTATCAATTTGGAAAAAAAATTATTTCACTCACACACTTAAATCAATTCAACGATTTTTTCAAAATATGCTCCTGAGTAGATTTCACTATATAAATTACAAGTATTAAAAGTCGAGTTAAAAGTGTCATTTGAATTTACTTACAGCTTAATAAGCAGCATGGAATACAGAATAACTCTTCAGCGTTAATATTCTATAAATTATCTATATGTTAATATTCTATAAAAACTTTTACTTGTCTCAACGTAACAGTATAAATTGCAAAAGATTAATAATAATTGTTTTACTTTGGCTCCAATAGTTCATCTAATCTATTTATAACTTTTATAAGTCATTTCACTTGCGAGAAAAATTTTTTTTATATGATTGTTTATTTCAGCTTTATACATTTTTCATATTTCATAATACTTAATAATTATTTATAAATTTATATATTTAAAATTCACATATAACATGTTTTTTGTTTTTTACATGTTTAAAAAAAAATTTTGTAGCTTAAGAATCCAAATTTGAAAATTATTTTTCATGTATACAAGAAATACTTGATGATATGGCTTAAAAGGAGATCAGTCTACTTGTTTCAAACAAAAAATACAATATTATAAAAATACTATATATTTAAAAAATCCACCAACGATATTTTTGGTAGAAATTTTGTACTACAATGTAATATTTTTCTCGATATTTTTACATAAATTATTTATTTAAATTGAGTACTTTGCAGCCGAGTTTGCAGCAATCTCTTCTGTATTACGATTTTTATTTAATGATAGTAAACAAAAGTATTTCATATATGAAATTTAACACAATAAAACAGTCAATTTTAAAAGATTAATTCAATATTTAATGAACTGCAACAGATATAATATAGAGAAATTCAAAAACATCTTAAATTAGCTCAAAAGATTAAATCTGTATTAAGCCTTAAAATTATGTAGCAAATCTAACTACGTATTAGAAAATGATATAATTATTAATAATAGGTTAGGTGAAATCTCCTAAATATGATATAATTGGGTAAAGCATAGTTATTATAGTTAAAAGATTAAGAGATATATCTCTCCAAAGTGGTAAATCAATTCGCAGATTAGCTGTAAAATAAATGTCTAAAAAAAGCACTTAAATTTACTTTCTGCTCTGAATAATATTTATTTGGTTAAAAGATCGTATCGATATAAAAAAATTTTTTTTTTCTTATAAAAAACAGTAATAAGATATCGTAAAATGATAAAATTTAATTACATTCATTATAATAATTAAATATTATTTTTACGAGCCTATTAATTAGTCTTAAGAAGTCGAATAAATTATTTTCCAAGACGTTTATATAAAAAAAAATGCACATTTAATAGTATAAATAACGGACGTTTGCATGCGACCACTGAATAAATGTATCATGGTAGCAAATTCTTAGCTAATTAAGGAAGAGTTTGCTTAAGAAAACAAATACATATACGTTTGAGTTAAATAATTGTTGCACCTTATAAAATAGATTATGCGGTCTACCTTTTAAATAAATTATAAAAAATAAAATTTTGTTCTTTTTATTATTGTTATTATTGTAGAAAGCGAGAAAGATCAATACATACAGTTGAATTTATAGAGAAAATCGAAGGGTATACAGGCGTGACAAGTATTTTAGATGATGCAGAGTCTATTGTATTGAATTTATTGTAAAAACGAACCTGATACTCTGTGAGAAATAACCTACTATTCAATTCAAAAGGATCACATACTATAAAATATAAAAAAAATATTATTCAAGTAAAAATTTTTTAAACCACGATTTTCATGCTGTTTTTTGTAATGAATGAAAAGATGAACTTTTTTTAAGATTATGAGAATTTTCAAGAGCAACTATTTTAAAATAGTAGTTATTTAAAATAAAAAAAGATCTACCAAAAATGAATATCGAGTTTTTATTAGTTTAAAAGTTTGATTGACTGAATTGTCAATATTTAATCATTCTATTGTTCGATGTTATATAAGCTTTTTATGGATTATCAAAATATAATATTGTTCACTTCTCTGTGTTTTATGTATCTATTTGCCATATGTTCATGTTTTAAAAAGTAATATAAATATTTAAAATTTTTATTATTCATAATTATAATTTTTAGGATCTAGATAATAATGTAAAGTTAAACTTTCTGTTGTAGATAAAGGTTAATTTAAAAGTTAGCGGTTATTCAGGGGGCTGATTCTGTACGCTTTTCGTCCGATATGCGTTATACTGATAAATACGATAGACATTTACCGCGCCGATAAACTAAAAAAAGTATTAACTTTTCAGAAAACATGTAATTTTTTCCCAGTGCTGACAACTTACACTAACTAAATAATTCTTTTTTTGATTTTAAAGTTGGTCGTGGGAGTATTTAAGCTGATATACATATTTGAAATTGCTAATAATTGATATTTGTAATTAATATTTTAATTTTTAATTATTTTATTAATTAATATTTAATAAGTTTAAAAATTTTAAATTAATATTAAAAATAGTTAAATATGTGCGTAAAAAAATTTAATAATTATAATATTAAGTATTATTAAATGTATTTATTGAGTAAATAAAAACGATTTTTGTAATAATAATCAAATAGTTAAATGGTTCTACGTCTAATTATATTTACCCACCCGAAGAGAAACAAAACCAATGGTAAATCGCGGCCCAAGTCTGGTGCCGGGATCTAAAGTTCCGGCCAAGACCTGTTACCGCACTGGCGCCGGAATGGAAAAAGTTACGGCGGCAGATCCGTGCCGGGATTATTTTTATTTATTTCGCTGCTTTAAGATCACTCTGAAAATTGAATTTCCCAATTAGGACATATATAGTTTGTTAGAGGAAAGTCTCAGGAATCGAATGGTATGGGCCTTATAGTCGCTAGTCGTGCATAATTTTGAGATATAAAGGTCCAAAGATAAGTAAATATTACATTAGTCTTATGGGGGAAATTCCGGAAGTTAATTATTTTTTCTATCAAATCGCGAATTCCCCAATGCAGATAGCGATAAATTAAAAGTTCGAAGACCAAAGAATTTATTGGTAATTCTCAAATATGAGGTATACGTGGGAAATTTCACGTAATTAAACGAAGAAAATTTTATAACGCAGTTTTAGCGGCAAGGACGCCATATTGTTTGTTTATTATACAAAGCGCGCGCACTAGGGTTATAGTAAATAAAAAGAAAAAATAATATTATTTTTTAATTTGTGATTAATCATTTATAAATTTAGTAATAATTTATTATTTTAAAATAATATTTTTTTCATAAAATAATGTGTAAACTGCATTTAATAAAAAATATTAATATTTATTTGATAAAATATATACACGGAAGCTTGAATTTAAGTTTTGAATTTGTTCTTTATGCAGAAGTATTGCGTGATTAAAAAGTAATAAAACATAAAATGTAAATTAGTAAAATTAAAAGATATTTATCATTAAATTTGTGAAATATATTTAAAAAATTAATTTTTTGAATTTATAGAATACTTTTCTTATCATTTAATTAATTAAATTAATATTATTTATTTTATCACTCAACGACTTGGGACTAATGGCCAGAGCGACATTAACATAAACGCTCTTAAAAATGTGAAAAGATGTATCCTTATGTAAAATTTTCCGCGGAATCCAAATTTTTGGTCGGATTTTTAGTTGATCACGTGACTTGGCGGAAAATTCGAAATTTGTAAAAAATGAACCTTTGAAATCTGCTATTTTTTTATCTAGAGCTCTCTAAAAGCAATTTTCCATCGAAATTTTTTTTCTTAAAAAAATATATAGTTTAAGGAAAAATTTAAGCCTGGTTAGAAGATTTTTAACTAATAGGCATTTGAGAAATCGACTTTTGAAAAAAAATGCCTATTTTAGCAGTTTCTTGCGCATGCACTGCTCAAAAAAAAATTGTTGACTCCAGAATCAGATAGCCAGGGAAATTTCCTATCCGGATGAAACAGGAAAAAATTTTTTATGTTAATGAGAGTTTTTAACAGAAAAAATAAGAAAATTTATCCCTCATTTTGCTTACTTTTTTTATAAGAGTCCAAAACACAAAAATGGCTGCCAAAAATCGAGATTTCGCTCTGGGATGCTAAAAATTGAGATGGTGACTTATTTTTGGTAGTACTTTCAGAAAAAATCAATTTTGGGCAGTTTTGAAGACCCAACTATACATTTCAAACACATTTCATTTAAATCTACCCATGTAATACCTCATTTTTTCTGGTCTCAAATTGTATGTTTTTTCATATACTTTCAGCATCAGGATGAAAATTGAGCTGTTTGCAGCTGAGGCATATTAGCTACAAAAGGCAAAGCAAGAAAGTTGATTTTCTCGCGCATGCGCAGTTCGAAAAAAAATTTGGACCCCAGAATCGAATTCTACGGGAAATTTCCTATGGGCTATTATAAGGAAAAAAAATTTTATTGTAAAGTGCGCGTTTGCGAGAAAAATTAATGAACATAAATTTCTCAAAAATTAAAAATTTCAAAAAATTGAAAAAAACAAAAATCGCTGTAAAAAATAGAGGATTGGATCTAAAATGCTAAAAATTGGGGAAAATTATTATTTTTATATATGCTTTCGACCAAACATACTTTGGAGTACATTCTGAGACCCGACCATGCAAAGTCATATACAGTTCACAAATATTAACCCAAATATTAAAAGTCATGTAAAAACGATGTTTCTGAAATTAATACTTTCATAGATAAAAATTAAATATTATGTCCCAAAAGAGAAAAAATTGAGGTATTTTTTGTATTTTTTGGTAGCAAAAGTTTTAAGAAAAAAATTTCCAAAAATTTTAAAAATGATAAGATTTGAGATATCGAGTAAAAACAATATAGGTATCTAGATATTAGTAATTTTCCAGAAAAAATGAGGTATTACATGGGTAGATTTAAATGAAATGTGTTTGAAATGTATAGTTGGGTCTTCAAAACTGCCCAAAATTGATTTTTTCTGAAAGTACTACCAAAAATAAGTCACCATCTCAATTTTTAGCATCCCAGAGCGAAATCTCGATTTTTGGCAGCCATTTTTGTGTTTTGGACTCTTATAAAAAAAGTAAGCAAAATGAGGGATAAATTTTCTTATTTTTTCTGTTAAAAACTCTCATTAACATAAAAAATTTTTTCCTGTTTCATCCGGATAGGAAATTTCCCTGGCTATCTGATTCTGGAGTCAACAATTTTTTTTTGAGCAGTGCATGCGCAAGAAACTGCTAAAATAGGCATTTTTTTTCAAAAGTCGATTTCTCAAATGCCTATTAGTTAAAAATCTTCTAACCAGGCTTAAATTTTTCCTTAAACTATATATTTTTTTAAGAAAAAAAATTTCGATGGAAAATTGCTTTTAGAGAGCTCTAGATAAAAAAATAGCAGATTTCAAAGGTTCATTTTTTACAAATTTCGAATTTTCCGCCAAGTCACGTGATCAACTAAAAATCCGACCAAAAATTTGGATTCCGCGGAAAATTTTACATAAGGATACATCTTTTCACATTTTTAAGAGCGTTTATGTTAAAGCAGCGAAATAAATTGAAAGATTAAATTAATTTTAATAAAAATAATCCCGGCACGGATCTGCCGCCGTAACTTTTTCCATTCCGGCGCCAGTGCGGCAACAGGTCTTGGCCGGAACTTTAGATCCCGGCACCAGACTTGGGCCGCGATTTACCATTGGTTTTGTTTCTCTTCGGGTGGGTAAATATAATTGGACGTAGAACCATTTAACTATTTGATTATTATTACAAAAATCGTTTTTATTTACTCAATAAATACATTTAATTATTTGTTTAGCAGATATGATAATTAAAGTCAGAGTCCCATTTTTAGGGTTTTTTAAAAAAAGTCAATTTTAATCTTTATCTTTAAAATGGGATATCTTTGAAACCATTTAATGAAATAAGACGAAAATTGATATCCTTATGTAAAATTTTCCGCTGAATCCGAATTTTTAATCAGATTTTCATTTGGTCACATGACTTGGCGGGAAATTCAAAATTTGTGAAAAATGATTTTTTAAAAATCGCTATTTTTCAATTTTAGTGCTTTTAAAATAAATTTACCCAAAAAAATGATTCCATATGCTGAAAGTATATGAAAAAACATACAATTTGAGACCATCAAGATGAAAATTGAGCTGTCTGCAGCTGAGGCATATTAGCTAGAAAAGGCAAAGCATGAAAGTTGATTTTCTCGCGCATGCGCAGTCCGAAAGAAAATTTGGACCCCAGAATCGAATTCTACGGGAAATTTCCTATGGGGTACTATAAGGAAAAAAAATTTTATTGTAAAGTGCGCGTTTGCGAGAAAAATTAATGAACATAAATTTCTCAAAAATTAAAAATTTCAAAAAATTGAAAAAAACAAAAATCGCTGTAAAAAATAGAGGATTGGATCTAAAATGCTAAAAATTGGGGAAAATTATTATTTTTATATATTCTTTCGACCAAACATACTTTGGAGTACATTCTGAGACTTGAAAATCCAAACTGTATACACTTCACAAATATTGACCTATTTAGTACGTATCCGATATTTAATTTTTTAACAATTTTTTTCTCAAAATGTTTTACATAATAGAATGAATAAAAAACACCGTTATCTTTTTGGTTCCTCAATGAGGAACCATTGTGATAGGTCAAATTTCGATTTTTTGGCATATAAGCACGTTTTGAGACCTCAGGAAGCTAAAAAACCGGTTTTTAAAAAAAGTATGTGTGTGTGTGTGTGTGTGTGTGTGTGTGTGTGTGTGTGTGTGTGTGTGTGTATGTATGTAAACGGTGATATTTCACAAACATTATGTAGTTAAGGCCTAATTTTTTTTCAATAATTTTTTCACCAAAAAAGCTCTAGGTACTTTTTTTTTTTTAATTTGGATGTAATACCTCATTTATTTCCATGAAAGTACTTATATTCGAAAGTACGATTTTTACTCGATATATCGAATCTGATAATTAATTTTTTGAAAATTTTTTTCCCAAAATTTTTTTCACGAAAAAATACAAAAAAGAACAAATATTTTTTTCTTTTTGGACGTAGTACCTAATTTATTTCTATGAGAGTACTAGTTTTAGAAAGTTTGTTTATAGTGATTTTTTGGATCTGTTAACGAATTTTTTCAAAATGTTTTTCTCAAAATCAAAAAAACAAAAGATTATAAAAACTGCAATATTTTTTTTTTTAGTGTAATACCTCATATAATTCCATGAAAGTACTAATATCTGAAAACATTGTAACCAGTAATATTTCACAAGCATTATCGAATTAAGACCTAATTTTTTTTTCCAAAAATATTTTTATCAAAAAATCTCAAACTACTTTTTTTTTTTTATTCTGGATTTAATACCTCATTTATTTCCATAAAAGTACTTATATTTGAAAGTATGATTTTTACTCGAAATTTCGAATTTGATCATTAATTTAAAAAAAATTTTTTTTTTTTAATTTTTGTCACAAAAAATACAAAAAATACCAAATATTCTTTTCTTTTTGGACGAAGTACTTAATTTATTTCTATGAGAGTACTAGTTTTAGAAAGTTCGTTTATAGTAATTTTTTGGATTTTATACCGAATTTTTTAAAAATTTTCTTTTCTATATTAAGAAAACTGCAATATTTTTTTTTTTTTTTAGTGTAATACCTCATTTAATTTTATGAAAGTACTAATATCTGAAAATCTGTAACCGCTGATATTTCCCAACTATTATGGATTTAAGAGAGAAATGTATGTATGATTGTATGGTTGTAATCGGTGATATCAGTGGCATATTGATGTCTTAAGCTCATTCTTTGAGGAACCTTAGTGCCAGCTAGTTGGCAGGGTATTTCTTTTTGGACGTAAAACCTCATTTTTTTTATGAAAGTTCTAATATCTAGTTTAGAAATATCATTTTTACTTCATATGTCGAATCTGATAATTAATTTTTTGAAAATTTTTGTTTTGAAAAAATACAAAAAACAGCATTGTTTTTTTTTTAATTTTCGAACTTAAGTAGTATACCTAATTTTTCTGTATGATAATATTAATTTTAGAAATATCGCTTTTATTCGATCCCTCGGATCTGATACCTAATTTTTATATATAAATTTGTATCCAAAATTTTTTTGCATTAAGGTGCCAAAGTTCACACGTTGAATATAGGGAATCATAACCATTTTTCACGCTATTGGTCTAAGGAATCAGAGAATTGCGCGATTACAAATATTTCCCAAATTATTTGCTTGAAATAATTTTTTTTACAAAATATTCTCTGAATTTGTATGATTATGTTGGCAATAAATTTTTTTTTGTTTTGTAACAAAAAATAAACATATTCATAAACGAAAAAATAGTTTTTGCAATATTTGCCTTTTTTAAGTAAAAATTTTAGAAAAATCCTATAATCACCCAATTACAACAATTTTTAGCTTACAAATAGGACTATCCTCTACCACCTTGGTTCTATGGTACCTCAGGACCAATGGAGCGAAAAAATTGCCATGATTCTCTAAATTTAAAACGTGACCCTTGGCCCCTTAAAAAATTAAAAAAAATATCATTATTTTTTTTCTTTTGGGATGTAATACCTCATTTGAAAGTACTATAGTTTTAGAAATATCATTTTTACTCGATTTCTTAGATCTAATCCTTTATTTTTTGAAGACTTTAGTGTCAAAATTTTTTGCATTTAAAAATAGAAAACTAGAAATTTGGCTTCACTTTTATATCTGAATAATTTAAAAAAAATTTCTCATTATTTTTTCCGTCGAAAGTAAATTATTTTTTATTATATTAATTTTTTTTATGGGTGTACTCGTGGGTGTAATATCTAATTTTTTCCATGAGATTTTAAAATGGCAGTATCAAAGGGAATATTTTGTTATTGCTTAAATAACCGTAGTGCCAGTGATATGACAGCTTTTTTTTTATTTTCTGGCGTAGTACCTAATTTTTTTATGGAAGTTTAAAATGACAATATCAAGAAAAAGATAATTTTTAGTTTTTTTTTTATTTTACTTTATTAGATGAAATCGACCATTAAATATATTTTGCTATTGCTTGAGGAAGTGTCAATAATTTTGACAACGTTTTTTCTATAATTATAATTAACAAAATTTAATATTTTATAGTATTTTTTTTTCTTAATAGGTTTTACATATAATTTTTTTTTAAATAATAATTTTTAAATTTCTTCTAAATTTATTATTTAAAAAAGTTAACATAAAATATTCATCATTATTTTTTAATTATTATTATTTATAAAATAGTTATAATTATTAATTTATTAAAATTGTCGCTACTTATTAAATGCACGCGCGTTGTTCGATATGGTTATTTTTCTAGTAGGTGAAAAAAAATCCCAACTACGATAGGGGCTTTATCACGCCATTTCGAAGACTTATCCTACTTTGCTGGCGTATCAACTGATTTTAAGGTTATGGTCATGATTATTTTATCGTAAAACATATTCTCATTCCTAAAAACATCAGTCCGCGCATGCGCTTTGTCACTAAATTTATGATAGAAAGCACCCATATCACGCGATATACATCGAAACGCTTACAGAATCAACCCCCTGATACTCTGTGAGAAATAACCTACTATTCAATTCAAAAGGATCACATACTATAAAATATAAAAAAAATATTATTCAAGTAAAAATTTTTTAAACCACGATTTTCATGCTGTTTTTTGTAATGAATGAAAAGATGAACTTTTTTTAAGATTATGAGAATTTTCAAGAGCAACTATTTTAAAATAGTAGTTATTTAAAATAAAAAAAGATCTACCAAAAATGAATATCGAGTTTTTATTAGTTTAAAAGTTTGATTGACTGAATTGTCAATATTTAATCATTCTATTGTTCGATGTTATATAAGCTTTTTATGGATTATCAAAATATAATATTGTTCACTTCTCTGTGTTTTATGTATCTATTTGCCATATGTTCATGTTTTAAAAAGTAATATAAATATTTAAAATTTTTATTATTCATAATTATAATTTTTAGGATCTAGATAATAATGTAAAGTTAAACTTTCTGTTGTAGATAAAGGTTAATTTAAAAGTTAGCGGTTATTTTATAGGATATTGTTCATCTTTATTTCTTACTTTTTTATTTTTTTAATTAAATTTATTTCAGTTTATTTTTTTTTTTTATTGTTATTAAAAAATTTATAACGTGTAGTTGTATATAATTACTGGTATTGTAATTATAAAATGTAGCCTGCATTTTTGATATTTAAAAAGGAATAAATTTAGTGTAAGACTTTGTATTTTTATTGATGGAAACTTTATTTTAATTTAATAGAATTCGTTATTTTTAGAACGTCTTTTAATTTAAGTATAAATTGATGCACTTGAAATTTTAAGCAAAAGAATCTAAATTTTTTAGGATTTAAAAATGTTATGTTATTGAGCTTATATTATTAGCAAGGCATTAAAGTAAATTTTTGGAAATGGTTAAAATTGATGTGGTTTTAAGTACTACTTACTTTAAAAAAAAAAATTAATTTTTTTGCTATTTAAATGGCTTCAAATATAAACCGCGGCTACATAATCGCGTATGCTTTATTCTTTTTAAAAAGATTATATATACTTTCATTCCAATTATGATGCATAGATGTCGCTTTTTAATCGTAAAAGAAACGGTATTTTAATATTATAAGAGTAACATAAATTTTTAAACAAATTCAAAATTCAAATCCAATTTTAATGATTTACACTTATATTACTTTTTAAAAATTTACTAGTTGACTTTTGAGTATCGTAAAATCATTTTTATTAAATTAGTAATGTGTCTTTTGTACAAGAGACATATCTGATTGATATGCAAAATAAGAGTGGGGCTTATTAAATTCTTCATTAGGTGACATCATTCTTATTAATTCATCAGATATTTGTTCTGTCCATACCCAATCCAAGATGTCACTTTCTGATTTGAAGTTAAGTAAAGATGTAAAAAATCCCAAAGATAGCAAGGCTGCACAATCCCTATATTTCGAGCTTAGGGTACACACTCACATCGGCGCCTTATCGTGACGGGGGAATTTTGAGAAAAACATATCTACCCCAGCAGACATGCATAGGAAGTCACTATCATTATGCCATCCCTGTAAATTTAAATATTATATTTTTTTATTAAATATTAAATTTATTGAATTGAATTTGTTTGCGGTATTTTAATTTAGCGTCCATGGTGGCGATATTGAAATTTTAAATGGCGGACTCAAAATGGCTGATCTAACTAAAAATGGCTTCCTAACCTAAAAATTGATAATTTAAGTGATTTCGTTAGGAATCGGCCACTGTGATTCCGCCATTTTGAATTTTAAAATTCCGGTTTCAGAATTGTCATCAGCGACCATGAAAATCGCATTTATGTGTGCTGAAATTTGGCTTAATATTTTATGAGTTTACAAAATTTTGGGCAGTTAAGCAAAACTGACCATCGGAAAATGAAACAAACCTTGAAAATCGTTTTTAGCAACCAAAAATATATAAGAATTTATTCATGGGATCCATACAACTCCACTTAAAATTTGTGGATATATTTAACAATATCAGCGCATTGACTACAGTTAAAAAACAGTATAGTACTTGAATTTATGCTATTAATGGGTGAAATTTTTAATCCTTCACCCAATAAAAAAAACTAAAGCTAAACTATAAATCATTTAATTACTATTAACATTATCGAGCACATGAAAATAACATTGTTTCTTATCAGACAGAAAATTTGCATCATATAAAGTTTAAATGAACTTTAAATTTGGAATTCCTTATATTTTGATATAGACTTGATGTGAGCCCCTGTTTCGTAGGCACTTTTTATCCTGTATAGGTTTATGGAATTTTCCATCGGGTTTTTACGTTTTTTGGGTCGCTTAATACGAATGTGATATCCGTTTTTATCGTAAATGGTCCAGTTTTCCACAATAAGAATTCTTTACCCGCCTGAGACATTGAAACAGTGTATGACACAGTTATAATTATTATGTGTAACTTATACGTAAACAGTGTTATCACATCAGTTACACATAATTTACACATAATTTAACACTGTTATCCTATATAATACGTACTCTTTTCTTATTCAAATTCAAAATATCTGCTATTATTGATAAATATTGTTTGTGAATCATAAGAAAAAAAAATCAATTAAATGTTTAATGTAAAAGCATCCCAAAATAAATAGGTGTAAATAAAGAAACACTGACCACTTTAATAAAATCTCATAAAAATATGTCTAATCGTGTTAGTATGTTTTTAGCAAGCATAATTTATCGGATATATAATTTATCAGACCTAAATGTAATAAAAATTTTTTTGAATTATTTTGCTAGATAAATTTTAAATTAAATTATTATCTCATAAAAAATTAATATCATCGTATTTAAAAATTTTTTTCAATTGGAATGTCTGTATCATTTATATTTGTTAAAATATTTATATTACTAATTTAAATTATATTTGATTTCTCTTTTTATTATCCCCAGTAAGTAAACACATAAAATAACATTTTCTAATGTACTAATTTTAAAAAGAAGCTCATGTATGGTGAAAATTTGAATCCGTTACAGACGTAAATAAATTTTTCTAGATAATATAGATTTTATTTTTTTTATCTATTTTATGTAGGTAAAAATGTATTACTGTAAAATACTATTTCATATTTTATTTCTTGATTTCCCGTGTGTGATTGCTTGAATTTTCCAGTAAGCTTATATACAGTAGGATAGAACATAGAAAACTCTTTTAAAATTAGAATTCATATGTCAGATATTACGTTTCTTCTTTTGCATATGCGAAAAAGTTCAGTTATCTCATTTTACTTCTGTCTCTGATACCTTCGAAATCTTTTCTAACCTCGTAAATATTTTATATTTTTGCATGTATGTGTTTCTATGGGTGTATAAATGCAAAAATACTTATAAGGTCTTTTTAAGATTGAACCACTAAAGTTTCACATGCACACTGCAATGCTGCAGTGGACTTTTGTCACGCAAACTATCGTATTAAACAATTTTCTATTCTACATAGAAATGTTTTTCTTTTATTTATGTAGTCTACAAATTATACGAATAGTATTTAATGCAAATAATACCATTATTCATTTTTCTTATTACATACGATATTATTCTGAATGACGTTAAAAAATAAACAAATTTTTTATAGAAAAAAAAATAAATTGGTATTATTACTTTCGTCTCAAGGTTTATCTTCATGTTTTTAGAAAATTTTATTGACATTGCTATATCTCGTGACTATGGAATTACTTTATTGACATGCTAGAGACAAAATCGAAATTTTAAAAGACAACCTACAGTTGGATAAGTAAAAATTTTTTACGATAAATTTCAAAATCTAGTTTTATTATCCACGTTGCGATTTAAAATGAGAAAATTTAATATATAAGAAAATTGTATTGGTTATTTTCAATTTTGGTAAAATGCTCGGAATTGACAAAATAAAGTTAACTTTTTCTGCAGTATTTTTTTTTTGGCTTGAAGAAACAGTAATTTTTCGAAATAATCAATACTGAATTTCGACAATTCGTATAACTGCTTTATTTGATAAAAAATTAAAAGTCCAACCCATATACGTATATATAAATAATGTTATTAGAATTTATATCTCTGGAATGTTAATTCTGTAAATGAGATCTTTCTGTGAGTTAATATATTTTATTTTTTACTAAACAGTATTAAGCTTTGATACTTAAAATGGAAAAAAAATAAATGAGATAAAGATATTCAGTTAAATAGAGGAAGTATATGTAATGAAAAAAATAACAAGAAAATAAAATTTGGAAAAAAAAGGGAAGGAAGATACTGTAATAATATTAACTCTTAAAGATAAAAAAATAAAAAAAATAAAATTTTAATAGACACGTATATTCACGCAACTCGTTATTGCATATCCGGTTAAATTATAAATGTACATTGGATTGTCAATTTCTCGCGCGAGTGAATAAAATTGTTTATTGCCAACTGTTAAAAAAAATATTTTATATTGGCTTTCTTGGTAAATAAAAATTTAATGCTAATGGGAAGAATCTCATTAAGTATTCGTAAAATTTTGTTGGAGACTTTTCCTTATAACCTCGCAATAAACACGTTGCATGTAGTTATACATGAATATATAATGCACATGCACTTAGAATAAGGTAGGTATCTCGTTGCATTTTCAAGCTCTTCTACTCGAAAAAAAAATTTAAAAAACGGGCGTAAGAAACAATAATTACCTTTAATGCACCCATGAAGGTTAACCCGAGTAGTTCGCGTGCGAGTTAACCAAGCCGAGATGGTGTTTATATATAACTCGTTCAGGAGTTAGCATATGTATATGATGCACTTTTATATTTATACAATATATAGATTTCTATATGCATATATGGACAAATCCACAACCATAACTGATTTATTGGTTGAGAAAACGCGAAACTTTTTTTCTGCGAGGCACCAGAAATAAGAGAAAAAACATCAGTGGGGAATAATTTTTGGTTGACAGAAAAATCAATTTAGAAGACTAAATGCTTATAGAAATTTTGAATTATCTGCAAAATAGAACAAGCCAAGCCTCGAATTTCTATTCTAAAAAAATTTTTTAATTTCAAAATATAAACATAATAGCTAATGAAAAAATCAAAATGTAACTAATATGCACAGTTTTACACACGGATGTAATACTCATGCGTAAAATTGACACAGAATTTTCTTCACTCGTTCTACGCCTAGATAAGCAAAAAATATCGTATGCACCACGGTACAAAAACTTTAAGCACTAGCGTTGCTCAGCTAACCTCAGCACAAGTAATATGTGTTTAACAGTGCGCTAAACGCACTAGTGCCTAATGTTTTTCGCCCAAGGTACTTTCAATATTTTTTTGTCTATCCAGGCATAGAACGAGTGCAGAAAATTCCGGTCCAAGTTGTATGCCCGGTATGACAAAATATATTATTTCAAATCTGAACTGATGGTTTAATAACTGATAATTGAAGTATTAACTATTCCAGGTTTGTCCATATAAACTTCGTATCTCATATGTTGCACCTTCCTCGATAATTTTCGTTCCTTTTTCTCGATCTGTGACTTCACTTCTCTTATAATATAAAGCATGTTAGTATTGTAAAAATACGATTCTAAAATGCATTTCTTACGTACATGCACACATACATTCAGACCACCAGCTGCCAAAGTGGTTCCCGCTCTCTTTTACTTTATCCTTTACTTCGTCGTTTGTTGTTCTTACTTGGTGCACTCATATATACACGCATTCGTACTTTTCTTTTTGCACTTTATCTATACATAAAATTCAAGTATTCTTCTTTTTTTCTTCATCTCGTTGCTCCGTAACGTGTCGTTTCAAGGCTTTAGATTTTTGCACACGCCTCGTCTCTATGACTCTTTAAAGTATAATATGAGAAAATTTTCTGAGGATTTTTTTGTACAATAAATAGTATTTATTTACAGCATATTTAACTTTTAAGAATTGTTTTTAAGAACAATTTAATTAAAATTTTTAGAATTATTACAAAAATTGCAAAGGCCATTGCCGGATAAGTATAGTGATGCGGCCCCCGAAACCAAACCAATCCTGAGTATTAGCACGTACAAAGTTATCAAAAAACTAACTGATCCGCGTTGGAATTAGACCTCTAAACCATTATACACCCCCAAAAACCTAAAAAAATCCGTTTTTGGGGAGTTTTTAGAGTTTATTTAAGTTCTCCGACCCATAAACACTTAATAATACTCTTCTCAAAGGCAGGAAAACCTAACATTTCACAATTTCCAATTTGATGGAAAATTCTATCAACAGATTAATGGGACGCCCGTTGGTTTTTCTGTATCAACGCTACTTGCAGATTTAGTCATTCAAGATTTGGAAGGAATTTATTTAGCCAGATATACAAAATCAATAAAGTTCTATGGTCGTTATGTGGATGACTCCTTCTTAATTATAGCTAAAAACAAAAGAATTTAGTTAATAATATGCATGAGAGACTAAAATTTACATATGAAATAGACGATAATAATAGATTAAATTTTTTGAGTATAATGGTGATCAGAAATGAAAATACATCAATATCTTTAGATCTTTATAAGAAAAATATAGTTTCAGGTAGATATGTTAATTTTCTCTCATCACATGCAATACAAATCAAAATAGGTATAGTAAAAAGTTTGGCTAATAAAGTTCTCATCTGAACTGAAAAAGAGTTCCATAGTAAGAACCTACATTCAATTTTCAATGAATTAATATTAAACAATTATCCTAGTCTTTTTATTGAAAAACATATAAACAATAAAAAAAGAAAACTTAATACAACAGCAATAAGTTCTACTAACAATAATACTTTTGATTTTAATAAAATTTTTGCTTTACCACATATAAAGCATTTTTCAGATCAGTTATCTAGTACACTATATATAAGAAATTTCAATTAAAACCAATATATAATTATCCTTTAAAACTGAACAGAATAATTAAATTACAAAAAGATCCTTTAAAAACAGATTACATATATATACATATTTTTTGTATTTTCTATCGCTATTTTAGGGCGATACTGATTACGATACTTTTTTTATCGAAAAATTTTTCCGATACGCGATACAAATGTATCGTGTATCGAAAAAATTTCCGATACACGATAGATTTTGATCGGTATCGAAAAATTTTCGATACGATACTTATCGTGTATCGTTTATCGCAGTATCGCGTACTAATTGTATCTGCATTTTAACTAAGTGCTGAATTCTTCATTTTAATTCGAGTTACGGTTTATACAAATTATTTCTTTTAAAATAATTTAATTATTTAAAAAGAGAAGTCTTTATATATTGGGAAGCATTATTAAATGTATATAAGATTTACTGCAGAATCTTAGGTATTTTTAACTTCTCTCATGATTTGCTTATCTGTTGTTAAAAAGGTGATAAATACTACCTATATTAAATATAATAAACATTAAATGATTTTTGAATTTTTTGTCGTTGCTATAAACTATCAGAAAAATGACTATGAATACTTATATGATTATAGCAAAGCTTCGGGTAGGGTCGCATCGGTTTTATTTTCATTTAAATTTTATTTATTACCCATTCCTCCAATAATGTCAAGATTTACGGATATTTCTTAATTATTTCAGCTGCATAATTTTTAGCAAAAAAAATAAAAAATTTTATTATAGAATACTTGGTCTTATATTTTTGAGGTCGTAGGTTTCGAATCCGAAGTCGGATTTTAAAAAAAATTAAGCCCTTGTATGATTTTTGGCCATATTCATCAAAAAAACTGACATTTTTTAGCGCTTTTTTTTTCTTACAACTTAACTCTCCATGGGGTCACTGTTTTTTTACCCCCACGTTTGGGGTCACTGTATCGATATAGCCGGAAGCATTTTTTAACCACTTTAAAAATAATTTTTGACCGAAATTTTTTTTAATAGTTTTAGCCAAACATTTCAATTAAAGAATAAAAAAGGTTTTAGGCCAAATTGTCTTCTCAATTTTCTGGGAAAAATTTCAGAACGGCTGAAAAAGAGCATTTTTTCAATTTTGAGTCCAAAATTTATATCTCCTGCCCTAATTTTTATTAAGGGAAAATATTCTAGGAATTTAATCTTCACATATATATCTTCAAAAAAAAAAACTCCAGATTTAGATCTTTTGCAAAAACCATATTTATTTTGCAACCTGAAAAATGGATTTTTATCGATTTCAAAAATTTCAAAACTTGAAGGTTTTATGGGCGTACACCCCTTTAGGGGCATTAAATGTTGAAACAAATTATTTGTAGATGAACTTTAACTTTTTTATGAACGAAACGATATGGCTTGCTCTCACGTTCCAAAGACTTTTTTAGGTTCCGGATCAATTCTCGAGTAAGATCTAAGCCAAATTGTAATTTCTGGCACTTTTTTTGGGGGCTAAAACACGTGTTTATTATAAAAAATTCATTTGTACATGAAAAAAAGTGAAATAAAATAACAAAATTTTTTACTTACTAGAAGTGGAAAAAAAATCACGTCCTGGGGTCATTATGTCAATGTTGTACACGTTCCAAATTTGCACTGACATTACGGCTAAGCTGCTAAACCGATACGGACTTGGCTTGGCAGGTGTTCATATAAAGGTTACAAATTTTTTTAGGATGGGAAACTAACTGCCGAGTAATTGCCCATGTCTGAGATAGAGCTACGTCGTTAGCTGCTAGGTGACGATATCGATACAGTGACCCCATGGAGGGTTAAAAATCATGCCAAAAATGGCTATCCATCTTCCCAAAAATAAATAAAAGTTGGTCAATGGGACGTAAACAAAAAATCCTTATGGTCAAAAAAATTTTTTTTGATGGCTTTTGACCCGAATCGGCGGCTGATTTTATGATTATCGTAGATAGACCAGACTTGCAGACAGATTTCGTAGCCAAATTTTATACTTAATAGAAAAATGGAATTTTCCAACGGGTTCAAATCAGCTTGAATCAACGTCATTAAAATAATTCCAATAATCCAAGACCATTTATTGGATCTAAATATTGGTAAAACTCTACTGCAGTACTGATCATGGGTGTTGATGCGACCCATGAAATTGTTGTAAACGGGTTGGTACAGTAGAACAGTTACCGACAATAGTTTTTTTGAAATAATTAATTTTGTTGTTAATATAAAAATTTTAATTTTATTTCATCTACTCCATAATTAAATTCTGCGTCGATTAAAAAAAAAAATTTGAAAATTGCTCAAAATTTACTAGGAAAAAAGTTGGATTTTCTAAAATTGCTTATTAAAATCGGGAAATCCAACTTTTTTCCTAGTAAATTTTGAGCAATTTTCAAATTTTTTTTTTTAATCGACGCAGAATTTAATTACGGAGTGGATGAAATAAAATTAAAATTTTTATATTAACAACAAAATTAATTATTTCAAAAAAACTAATGTCGATAACTGTTCTACCTTACCGGCCCCTTAGCATTAGGAAAAGGAATATCGTTTTACGTCTTACTTTCCTTGCCATATTACCTTTTAACAGAACCTAGGGGAGTTACACCAGCTGCAGTAGATATAATCGACACTGATTTTGAATCTTGCTTTGTAATAAAATTCAAACCACTATTACACTCATGTTGCACTGTATATGTTCCTCAAGAAGCTTTCTTGTGAAAATTTTTCTTTTTCTGTTATCCTGCTTTCCCTTACTGGGAAGTAAGTACCTGTACCAGGAAGTCCGTATTTTTTTCAATGAAGTAACAAATTGGGACAACAAAATCAGTTGTCCATGTAAACGTGATTTATAAGTTCGCGATAGACAAAAAACACAAGTAACAGTAAAACTGCGGGCATCTGAATCCTTTTTGGTAAAAACAGCTTCGAAATTCGTGTTCAGTAACCCAAAAAACATGAGTAACAATTGCAAATTTTAAAAAAATTCCAAAAATTACCTTAAGGTTGCCTATTGTAGGCATATGAACCATATCCGGTAAAAACCGATATAATATTCGTGTTCAGCGACCCAAAAACATAAAAACCCGTTGGAAAAATCCATTTTTCTATTAAGGATCTAATTTGGCTACAAAATCTGTCTGCAAGTCTGGACTATCAATGATAATCACAAAATCAGTCGCCCGCCGTTTTGGGTCAAAACGCATCAAAAAAAATTTTTTGACCATAGGGATTTTTTATTTAGGCCCCATTGACCAACTTTTGTTTATTTTTGGGAAGATGGAAAGCCATTTTCGGCATGATTTTTAAATTGTAAGAAAAAAAAGCGCTAAAAAATGTCAGTTTTTTTGATGAATATGGCCAAAAATCATACAAGGGCTTAATTTTTTTTAAAATCCGACTTCGGATTCGAAACCTACGACCTCAAAAATATAAGACCAAGTATTCTATAATAAAATTTTTTATTTTTTTTGCTAAAAATTATGCAGCTGAAATAATTAAAAAATATCCGTAAATCTTGAAATTATTGGAGGAATGGGTAATAAATAAAATTTAAATGAAAATAAAACCGATGCGACCCTACCCGAAGCTTTGCTATAATCATATAAGTATTCATAGTCATTTTTCTGATAGTTTATAGCAACGACAAAAAATTCAAAAATCATTTAATGTTTATTATATTTAATATAGGTAGTATTTATCACCTTTTTAACAACAGATAAGCAAATCATGAGAGAAGTTAAAAATACCTAAGATTCTGCAGTAAATCTTATATACATTTAATAATGCTTCCCAATATATAAAGACTTCTCTTTTTAAATAATTAAATCATTTTAAAAGAAATAATTTGTATAAACCGTAACTCGAATTAAAATGAAGAATTCAGCACTTAGTTAAAATGCAGATACAATTAGTACGCGATACTGCGACAAACGATACACGATAAGTATCGTATCGAAAATTTTTCGATACCGATCAAAATCTATCGTGTATCGGAAATTTTTTCGATACACGATACATTTGTATCGCGTATCGGAAAAATTTTCGATTCGCGATACAAATGTATCGGGTATTGAAAAATTTTTCGATAAAAAAAGTATCGTAATCAGTATTGCCCTAAAATAGCGATAGAATATACAGAAAATATCTTGAATTGTTAAAATGGGGATAAAAGTTATGTAGGCCAGACTCAAAGATTAGTAAAAACAAGGCGTGAAGAACATCGAAAAAACAAAAATTATAAATAAAAATATCATAATGTGATTACGAAACACATCTTAAAAAATCCAGTGATCGCAGAACAACATGATATGGATTGGGACAATATACAAATACTACATAAAGAACATAATTGGAAAAAATGAAATGTAGCCGAAATGGCTTTTATTAAAAAAGAACATAAAGCACTTAATAAAATGCAAGATATAAAAAATCTACCACCATGTTATAATCCAGTGATATAAGAAATTATTGATTAGTTTCATATTAAAAAAATTTTTTACATAAGCAACTTCTATTTTTAAAAATAAATTATTTTATTTATATAATTTATATTTAATAAATTTCAGCTCTTGATAAGGGTGATCGTTTACATTCACCGAAATGCTGAGCAAAATCTTATTCAATTTGATTTATTTTCAAAATACATTAATTTAATTATTTAACTGAATTGTCTGTGAAATCGTTAAAAATTTCCAAAAAGCATTTAATTAAGTACATATACCTACGTACTAAACAATCCAAAAAAATAATCAATTATCAATTATTACAGTAAATTATGATTGAAATCTAGTAATCACGATACTCCTTAAATACCCTTCCTAATTCATTTCATTTGCGAGAATAATATTGACTAAAAATATTAACTTAGAATTATTGATTTTTGTACTAATTTTTTTTATTCGGAAAATTTAATATTATTAAATTTGCATTAACAAAAATAGTATTTTAACAAATTTTAAATTAGTATATTAATTATCAAGAGCGTAGAATTTTTCGAGAATTTTTAACTAGTGTGAGCACTAGCACCAGTGATCGGTGAAGCCGGGCAAGAGTGATATTATGTGTTACGTGTTCATATGTGTTATGTGTTATGTGTTGATATATGTTCACACAATTGTCTAAAGTTTTTCGCCCATTGCCCTTAAGATATTTTTTGCCTACCTAGGCGCAGAAAATTTTGTGACAAGTTTTATTCACAAGTTTCAGGCTCAGAAGGGCAAAAATATTTTATTTGCAATTATTTCAACTCAATTTTAAAATCTGTACAAACATATTTCATGTAACAAAAAGTTGAACTAACTTTAAAAAAGTATTTCATTTGACCTATAAAATTAATAATGGACTTTATTTAACTGAATAAAAGTGCAAATAAAATAAAAAAAAGGAATCATAAAATTGGATTAAAAGATTATTAATTGAATTAATGAACTAAATGCAAATAAAAAAAAAAAATTATAATACTCGTATCTTTAAGTTTGCAGGTTTTGTTAAGACTTTAAAAAAAAATTGTATAAAATAAAAAGATAATACTTCCGAGCTTTTTTATCAATATTTTAACACGGAAGTTTTTTATGCACTGTTAATTACTTTATTTATAAAAGGATTTAATTTATTGTATTAAATGATAATTTTAAAAAATACAATCTTAAAAAAAATATAAAATTTTTTGATTTAAGAGATTTAATACATTGAAAAGAAAAGAACAGGAAGAAATAAATGATAAATGTCGTATGTGTTAAAGTAAAAAATGGGAAATAAAATAAGTGCATTATATTTATCTATAGACAATATCTTACGATAAAGTGTAAAAAGTCTGACAAGTACCTTCTGATTTAACCAAAAAAAAGGAGAAAAAAGAATAAATACATTGACCATTGCATAAAAACAGCTGTGCAAAAATATATATTGTAGACTAGAGTGAGAGAAAAGGATGAGCTGTACTCGATATCTATACTTGATTCTGATTTTTATCTATATCGCGATCAAAAAGACACGTTGTGTATAGAAAAAAAATATGTGCATGTATTTGTGCGCATATTATTTTATGTATGGGGTACTTTTTTTAACTCTTATATCGATAAATTTAATACTGTCGTTTTTCTTGGATTTTGATATTTCCGTTTAGTCTTACTTGTGTAAGAGAGTTGGTTGAAAGTTGGTGAATGTTTTATTCTTTCAGAATTGGATAGAAAAATGCATAAGAATAAATAATTCTCAATGGCCAAGGTATAACCATTTTTATCTGTCAAATGTGATAAAATTTTACATGATATAATAATTTTTGATAATGTGGAGTAATGGTGGCTCCAGAAAAGGGTAGGGGGCTGAGCATCTAACAAAAAAGTTGACGTATTTTTATAAAATATTTTAAAATTGAACAAATTATACACAAATAACATATTAATTTTCTATTCTTAGAGCAGTTGGGAGAAAGAGGGATGTTAATATCCAGATAACCAATTTACTTAATACCTGCTTTAAAATTTCTATCTTTACTGCGAATTTGATTAATACCTAATTCATATTTCAGACACTAATTCGCAAAAGTTCATCAGGGGAAGGGGTAATCCTACACTGAAAAAAAAATCCGCTGGCCGCAAGCGGAATATTTTCGAATATTTCCTTTTGTACCAAGCGGACAATCGGGAAACGGCAAGCGGAATTCCGCTTGTGGTTAGCGGAATTTCTTTTCTTTGCAAATAATTGCAAATGACTTGAAACGTAAAGAAAATTAAAAAAATACATTTTTCTTTTCTTTTTCCAAAATTTTCTCAAATCTCATCATACCGATATACGCATATCCCAAGTAAGCAGGAAAATTTAAGATTTTACGAATCGAGTCATTTGCAATCGTTTGACGAGAAAAAATAATTCCGCTAGCTAAAAGCGGAATTCCACAAGCTATTTTTTTTTCAGTGTACGAAATTTGGCGTATTTAAAAAATTATTTCAAAATTAAACAAAGTTCATATAAAATGCATGTTAAGTTTCTATTATCAGAAGCGGGGGCAAAAATTCCCTCTTGTCCTCCATTGAATAATTCACAGAAATTTAATTCTCCCCATGGGGAGGAATTCATCTTGAAAATGGTTATTAACAAGGTTTTTTTTTAAAGAAGCTTAAACATAAAATAAGGAAAGAAAAACTAATTTTGTAAAATGATGGATTAAAATTTAAAAAACGTATTATAAGATAATTTTTCGAAAGTTAAATAAATGAAAATTTGTCAAAATGAACTATGCAGGGATAAAATTTAATATTCTAGCTGCTTTTATTGAAATTTTAGAATATAATAGGCGAATATGAAGGTAAAGCACTATTATGCACTAAAAAATCGAATTTTTGTCTCTGCGCTGCAACTCGTGTCCTGAATTCAGCCATCACGCACACTGCTACTTGTGGATAAAAGATTGTTTGCTTGCTCGTTGACTTGTTGCTGGGGTGCTTGGTGCACTTGGAGGAGTCCTTGGTATTAGGACATTGGATCCTTGATTGGATTTTCGCAATCACTTGGTGCATTTTTCCGAGCTCTTAAGTTTAAAGTGGTGTATAATGAAATTTCTAGACAGGGGACTCATTTGGTATAATAAATATTTCTAAAACAAGTTTCAGAATATTTTTTTTTCTAAAAAGGAAATATATTTTTAAAATTATTTTGTCTCAATAAATTCACCCTTTTTTGCTACAAGATATTCATTTAAAGATTATAAATTGTTTCACTAACACATTATAAACTTGAATTAATTGTTCATAAATTAAATGAATATCTATAGGTAAGTATATATCATTACGTTAAACAAATTTACTTAAATACTTTGTTTATTCGCTCTACTTTTGTTAACAATTTCACTTGCATAACGTTCTACCGCCAACATTATTATCTTATAGAACCATTTAATATTAATTCAAACAAATTAAAAAACCTTATTCTACAACAAAATAAAGTTTACCTTATTTTTTTAAATTTAGAATAAGTTAAAAAAAAAAAGAAAAAAAGAAGAATTCTAGAATATTTGAAAAGTTTTAAAAGTTTGTAGACTTGATAACAAAGTACAAATTCAATAATTTATGCATATATATTATAAAAACTTACTTTGCAAAACTTAAATATATATATCAGACTATTTAAATAAGGTTTGCAGGTGTTTTTTTTTTATAAAAATAAAATATATGCAGTTGCATGCATTCGAAATAAAAAAAGATAAAAATGAATATTCTTGTTTTCAAGGTTTGTTATTCAGGAAAATATTTTTTTTTTTTTTTACTGTATTTAAATAATTTATCGGAAATGTCAATTTTATGTATATTTTTCTAGTCATTTAATGCCACTTGATTATAGGTTCTATATTTAGCATGTAAAGAAGTTTTAGAGAAAAACTGGTACACAAGAAAGAGAGATACAGAAATAGTTCAAATTCTAACATTTATTGTTCGCTGATTGCATGTTTTCTCAAGCTGACTTTTTCTAGCCATTATTCTCGTTTGAAAATATAAATGTAAAACGATATATTAGAACCAATAACAGCCACCAAAATTACATTAAATTAGCAATTTACATTGAAAAACTCTTTACTTGTAACGTAGCACGCAAAAAGATGCGTGCATATTTCAAAAAGAGATAATTATTGAGAAAAAAAAAGTGAAAATGCTACTGCAGACGTTATAAGGCTTTAATGAGCTTCAATATTATTTAAATTACATGAAAAAGTGTAATTTTAATTTTAAGTATAATTTACATAATTATTGTAAATTAATTATTGGTACTGCACGATCTTGCAAAATTGATTTAAGAATTTTAAAAAATCATTAAATATTTTTTTTTGTTACACATAATTTTCTTCATTTTTTTATATTCGCGTGTAATTTTTTTTTGTTCGACAGAAAATACTGAACGTAATTGCATAAGAATTCATACATGCATATTTTTATCTATTTAACAACAACAGATGCTTTAAAAAAAAAGGGTGTAACATAAAATAAAATTTCATAAAATGTGCATAATATTCTTGTAATCGTTAAAAAAAAAAAAATTTTTAATGTTCAAAGAAGACTTTTTTAAACATTTTGTTTAATTTCTTTAGTTTGAAAATCTTTTTATGCGATAATACTAAAACAGCTGTTCATAATAATATTTTCCATAATATTAAAGTATTTCATTGTAATTTTTTTTTATTAAAAAAGAAATAAAATTCATTGTAATAATTATTTTATCTTTACTGTTCTAGTTAAATTGTTTAATATTTAGTTAAAGGAAAATGTAATTTATCATTTTCTGTATGTAGTATTCCAGGTTAATGTAGTGGGATTTCTTGGATTTAAGAACAGGTACGGCAAATTGAAAATAACCAGCCTCAGTTGTGGTAGCCGGAATTTTTTAAGTAGTTGCAAATTACTTAAAACCTAAGAAAAGTGTAAAAAAAATAATTTTAAACACCCTTGAATTAAAAACCCTCTTTTTACGGAGTATTTGCAATATTCACTAATCGTAACAAGATTCTGCTAATTATATAGGTTTCTGGAAATACTAATCTTTAATTTTAAGGCTTAATGCAGAAAAAGTAATAAAAAATAAGTCAAACTCCCTTAAACTAGAAAAACAATTTTTGCTATGTATTAATTTTTTATATTCGCAAATCCTAACAAATTTTGTCTTCAGCTAGTTTTTTGGCTCACTGATCTTGAGTTTCAGTGTCCTGAACATGAAAAATTTTCAAAACTTGCGAAGAATGAAAAATCACTCTTAAAAAGGGTTGTAAAACAAAACGAACATAACCTCGATTTTAGATATAAACCTAAAAAAGACCTAAAAACCCTTAGAAGACTTTTTCTATTTTTCTCATCTTTGTTGCCATAAGCAACCCTTTCTACTCCGTGATTAGATTGGCTTTTTATGAAAAAGTTTTAAACCTACTTGGTTTCAGAGCTACTTTTCACAAGAATGATCTGCACAGATAAATTTAACCAAAAATAAAAATTTTAATAAATTTACAAATTTAAAATTCAACAAGTTTCAAAAACATCCAAATTCAACCCTCCATCCCCCACAAAAAAGTCTAAAAATATTTTCAGCACATATAATATAAAAAAGTATTTCAAAAGTTAATTTAAAAAAATTATTTTTGTGAAATATCTCAAGTTTTTTTTATACCAATAAATTGAATATTTCAAATAAACTGATCATCAATTTAATTTGACAAGTTGATTCAATATTTATAAACTAAGTTTAATATAATACTTCACGTTTCATTGATCAACTTATTTAAACAGCGTGACAAAAAAAACCTAGTTTCTTTTAATCGATTCTAATTTTCTTTTTTTTATTTATTAAATTCACAATTGAAAAAGCTTTCCATTATTTGTAATATTCGATTATTACTTTTTTTTTTGTTAAAAATAAAATAAATGTTTATATTAAAATGTAGTAATATCTGAATAATAATAATGAAAAAAAAAAAATGTTAAATGTTCCGCATAACTAAACAATCGATCGTTTAATCAATAATAAAAAAAACTTGATATACCGTTCAGTGAAGCAAGACGAGAAATGCAATTTTCCAAAATGCACGCGTAACGGTCACAATTTAATATATACAGATTGTAAAGTAAGTTTTATTTTATAGAAAATAAAAAAAAAAACCGTCGTCTCTCTTGGGCGTATCTCGTCGTCATGGTAAATCTTATATATAGTAAAGTTTTTTTTTATCAGGTGTTGCTACGAGCACTACTTGATTCACTTTATACCGTTCTATATTTTTCCTTTTTTAACTTTTCTTTTAATAATATCTCTTGTGTATAAAAAATAACTGCCGGGTACCACTCCTATATCTCTACCTCACTGTGTGTATAAATAATTGTATTTTAGAGATGAAAAAAAAATAGTGACACAATTTTTTCTCTAATATCTTTTCAATGTTTTTTTACTAAATTCTTGGGTGAAAAATCTTTTTCTATAAATACACACTTGCTTTGTAATCTCGGCTGATTTCGAGTTCGCGGCTATATAATCTTTGTAAAAGAGAGAAAAATAGATTATTTTTTATAAAGGAAGTGTTTTTCAAATATGAGTAATAATATGAGTGAGTGAAAATTATAGCACACAAAACATTTAAAATATTCTCTTTTTTTTGCTCGGGTACAAGATCCTTTTAGCATTAAAAAATCGTAAAAAAAAGTAACGGAATATCTTTCTGATATTTAATTGTCGTTGATAAGAGAAAAATGTTTATTTTTTTTTTTTTTTTATCAAAATTTTATGACGAAATTAACTTATTCGTACTTTAATGAACCAAGACCGTCGTTAAAAATTACTCGTCATTTAAATTCAAACGCATTTAACGTAAATTATTTTTTTTTTTACCGTAATTTATTTTTTGACCAAAATTTTATTCGCAGATCGATTTTATGTGCGTATCTTTTTTTTTAATCAATATAAAAACACTTTGAGAGTAAATGACAAAAAATTATGCATAAAACGATTAAACTTTTTTTTTTTAGATTAAAATTTAAATTTTAGCAATTATTTTTATAAAATTATATATATAAACTTTCATTTCCTTTTTTTAGAATATAAATAAATGACCAAAAATTGTAGCATATTTTTTAATAAACAAAGTATGTACGAACAAAAAAACCACATAAAAATGTATAGATTTTTAATAACAAAAGCAACAAAAAAATATTCTAAATAATTATAAAATTTTTTTAAAAAAAGCATGCAAACTTTGTTGCAAAGAAGAAAAAAAATATATTACAAAGTTTTATTTAAAAAGGAGTATAAAAGCATAGGTTATAAGTTTTAAAACGCTTCCTCTCTATCTAACTTAACAACTTTAATATGTATACTAAAAAAAAATTATTATATTGCGGTCAAACTTAGTTACAAAAAAAAAATGGGTGCACAATAAGAAGGAAGTTTTATACATATGTTTACGTATTGACATTAAAAGAAGATAAACCACATAAAGTTATAATTTTTTTTTGGTTTTTAAAAAAATACATAAAAAATTTACCGGAAAGTACAAAAGCATAATGTCAGTTCCGCTCATAATGTGTAATTTTTTTTTTTTACCTGGAAAAAAGAGTTTATTGTATGAAAAGAATACTTAAATACTGTAATTATAACCAGTTTTTGATAAGAAAATTATTTGAGATTTTTTTATAATCAGATACCGTTATTGATTATAAATTAGAAAATTAAATCTTGCTTTGGTTAATAGAAAAACGTGTCTAAAAATATATTATTGCAATTTTTTAAAGAAAAAACCGGTTTTATTTGACAATAAATGACTCATGTATTCATAGATTTTTCCTTTTTTCTTTTTTTTAGCCTCGAGTATCGATACATTTATATTTAATATAAATTCAACTTTTATTTACATGCACGCAACTACATATATGAATAATAAGTAATTTTTGCTTTTTATTTTTTCATACAAATTTATTCTTTTATCAAAACATTACTTTTTTTTTCATTTAATACAAATCTAATTATATTTATGTATTTTATTATAAAACAGTATTTTTTTTTTTTTAATTAAAAAAAAGGAGCTTTCTTATCTGAATGTACTAAAATTATGTGTAATAAATTATTTGATTATAAATATTTTCTTCCTTGTTTTACATAAAAGGAAATTAACACTTTTATAAGATAATAATAAGCTGATTTTTTTTTAACCGCATGTTAAAATATGTACCTTCTTTACTTACCTTTTGGATTAATTTTATGATACATTATTTTTTATCAACTTTTTTAGCTGAAAATGTATTCTATTCATGTTTATGACGAAAAATTTTTGCCTTTATTGAATTTTATTAATGAAAAACTCATGGTTAATGAAATTTTTTGGCTATATTTAATCTTTGGTTTTCACATTAAGTATATGTTCTAAATGATTTACATTTCCTATTCTGTATTGGAGAACAAGGGCTGATCTAGAAATTTTTTTAGTAAAGGGGGAGGGGTGGGATTATCTGGAATCAATTTACAATAAATTTTGGTAATACATTTTTTATATAATATTTTTTTCAGCAATATATTAAAATACTAATAATTTTATTTCAAAATGAGATATATTGGATTTGACTTGGATGACCGTACTATTGGCGTGGTAGTTACGATAGGCCTTATAACCAAAGCCTTTTAAACTTTTATTTTCAAGATTAGTTTCAGAAACCAGACAAATGTCGATATTATTAGTAGTAATGAAATCTTTACGTTTCGATTGTTTGTTTTGATTTAAACTACGCCCGTTCCAAAAGCATATCAACAATTTATCTGGTTCATTAATTTATATGATTCGTTATTAAGTTTTGACAATTAATTGAATCATGATACTTGACAATTTCATAAAGAGATAATTTTTATTTATTGGTTGATTATTAGTTTTAGCTTAGACTAAATCCGTTACTTGCCTTAAAAGGGATAAGACTACAGTACTAATTTAAGCGCTATTTGGTTTTTCGCGATGAACGCGTATGGGCGACCAGCCGTGTTTGCGTAGTTGCCAGTATTTTATTGAAGGTTTGATTATAATGTGGGGATTTTTTTCTTTTTTTTTTGTATTTCTACTTTTCGGAAATTTTCTGTATTATTTAACATTTAAGAGGGTGTTGTTGTAGTTGAGGTTTAGGAGCTTGAAGGTTTTTGGGGAGAATTGGACTCAATAAGGGTTTGCGATTCCCTAAAATGTTCTTTTGCATAAATATATATTGCTGATTCTTTAACTCGAGACTTATTAACTTAAAACTGACTTAAAACTAAAAGTCATCGGTTTAAGCATGGCTGCCATTCATTGTTCATAAGCGCTGATCGCAATCCGTGCTAATTTTTCAAAATCAGAAATTCCGAAACCCAAGGTTCAATGTTAAGAATTAAGAATTTAAAATACCATTAAAAAATAGCTAAGTCAATAGTCAGAAAGTGCTAAGTAGAATTCTTAAAATATCCGAATAAAAATTATATTCAATTAACCAAATATTATAATTTTAAGAAATTGCAAAGCCCAGAATTGAATTTTTCCGAATTTGAAGTTGTTCGTTTTAATGCAAAACTATGAAATATTATGCTTCATACGAATTCGGAAAAATGACTTAAAAAGAAATAAAATTTTTTATTTAGGACTTAATTCTTTCTGTGAAATGCTCCTCTTAAAATTACATGTTCCAATGTGTACAGATTTCTTAAAAATTTTTTTCTAAAATAAAAAAATTCTGGAACCTATAATAATTGGTTTGAAAAAAACGTTTCTGTTCTTAAAAATTCTGAATTTAGACCCGAATTGCCATCAGCGCTTCTGAACAATAAATGGCCGCCATAAGCATTTCTTTAATTTTATCATAAGTTTCTATACCTTCAAGGACAATATCAAAAAAAGGAATTTTTTAACTCTGGGGGTTCCGTTTTTTTCAACGCCATTTGTTCATTTTTAGGGACTTTCTACAATTGAGCGATTGACGCTTGCGATTGAACCCTACGTTGCGCAGTAAGTTTTTTATATGAGAAATTGACTTCTGCGCAAATTAAAGTTCAATCGCAGGTGGCATTAATCGCTCAATTGTAAAAAGTCTTTTACTATTTGGACTAAACACTTCAAATTTATTTTCGATATTTACCGTGCGGGATGATTTTATATCTTTAATAGAATAAGGGCACGTTCACAGTGAGCTTTGTTTCGAGCTTTGTTTCGAGCTTTGTTTCGAAACAAAATTATACGTCACAACACCGTGCTTCGTAAATAACCCCAAAACTTTTAAAAACTTCTGTTGTTGTTTTCATGAAAATTCTCGAAAAATCGTTTGATCGTTAGCGCCTTAAAAGGACTATGACGCGTTATTCGCGTGTTTTACAAACCAGACGAAAAAATAATAAACATTGCAGTATAATTTTTTTCGAAACACGATGTTTCGATGGAGCTCTAATTATTTAAAAGTTACCTATATATAGGTAAACAAAACAATTTCTGTATATTTTTTTTCTCGCAAGTAAAATGAAGTCTAGAGAATATATAAAGAGTAGTGTAAAGTATAAGTTATTATAATTCATTATTTTTTTTTGATTTATAATATTATACTTTTTAAGGAGCATGGTGTTGCGATAATTTTGTTTCGAAACACGAATTTTTGAAGGAGTTCTTCTTTCGATACACGCTGTTTCGAAACAAAACTCACTGTGAACGAGCCCTAAAATTTGCCTTTCTTTTACCTTTCCTATTTTTAGTCACTTGATTTTGAGGAGTTGATTACTTCTGTTTCCATCAGGATATCCTATGCTTGATTTTCATGATTGCAATGATTAGTTGGGATTTATTTTGCGTATCAATTTATCTTGAAAAAGATAGATTGAATAATTTATTTTTACGTTGACGATTGATGCGCCGAAATCACAGTCATCTAAAAATAGTTCGGTGCAAGTATCAAACGATAGTACTTATATATACTTACAAAATCATTTCATTTGCTAGAAAAATATACCTGAAAAAAATTTTAAAAAACGTTGCCAAATTGGCACTGCTGTTCCTCAAGCAATAACAAAACGGTATCTCAATATTTATCTTTGTAGCTTCTGGGCACAGTTTTGAGTAGCCGCTTGAATTACCAAGTAACAAATATGAAAATTATCATTTTTAAGTATTTGCTAGAATTTTCAAGCAATTCAAACGAAATTCAATTGTAGACTATGAAAAATACGATCTTTGCGGCGGCCATTTATTGTTCAGAGGCACTGATGGCAATCCGGGTCCAAATTCAGAATTTTAAAGTACAGAAAAGTTTTTTTCAAACCAATTATTATATAGGTTCTATAATTTTTAAATGGCTAAATTTAAATGACTTAGCTATTTTTTAATGGTATTTTAAATTCTTAATTCTTAACATTGAACCTTGGGTTTCGGATTTTTTGATTTTGAAAAATTAGCACGGATTGCCATCAGCGGTTATGAACAATGAATGGCCGCCATCTTTGCATAAAAATTACATGTTGCTCAACCTTTTTGCTTAAAAATAATTTTGTTGTAAAAATTTAAAAAATGAAATTTAAATTTAGGCATATTTAAAAAAAAAAAAATTATTATTCTGTTACAATAATTATAAAAGTATAATAAATTTCTTATAAATATAGAATCAATAAATTATTATATGTAAAATATTTTTTTAATAACAAAAGAAATAAAGTCTCATGAAAAATGTAACCTCATTGCTCTTTTTATTATTTTGCTCTTAATTAACATTCGCATCCGCCCTGCAGGAGTTTAATTTTCTGAATAATTATGTTTTAACTTTGATCTTCATACGAATGTTTTATATTATTATGTTTTTGTAATACATTTAATTTAATTAATTGTAATAAAAAAATTTTTATTCAACTAATATTTAAAATTAAATTTTGTAACTTTACACCTGAGAATATTTAAATTTTATCATTATTAAGACACTTTTCGAGTATTAATTTTAAATACACGATAAAAAACTGGAGATTTTGAAGCTTATTAAGTAACCCTTTGGGATTATTTAATCCTAACACACTGAGCACACACACATACATATACTAATAAAAAATAAAATGTTTTTTACTTAAAATTTTAATAAGTTTAATTAATTTACAAGAGTAATATAGTAGTAGGTTGGAAAATAATAATCTCTACATAGCAATTAATGTATTTAATAGTAAGATCCATACTTTGTACATTATTATATATACGCGTCCTATATCTTAAGTTAGTTTCTATGAAGATAAATTTACCTTAACATATAATACTTGAAGCAAGAAATAAATTGCGTAATTGTTCGAATTAAGCACTTCCTCATTCAACTCGATTCATTATTATGTACTAAAATGCAGTAGCGTTTATACCTTGAGGCGACGAATTGTATCAAACTTTTAAACCCAGAATCCTCCTTCCTCAACCCTCCCCCTTGTATTAATACTCTAATTTTCTTGCTTTGCATTTTTAAGGAGTAATTCGAAACTGGAAATATTTTATTTTATGTCTTTCAATTTTATTTAAGATTTCTCGTGTTACATTAGCTTTATGATTGCAATAAAAATTAATTGGATTCTTAAAAAGAAATCTCTTTTCGTTTGTATTTATTCAGGTTGCCAAATGATGACATTACAGAAAAAAAAAAATAATTTCTTATCTTTAAATAAAATGTTTATTATTGAAGGTGATATTATGTGCAATAATTTCACATGAGTTAAATTTTTTCGTTTATTAAAAGAAGGAGGATATGAATAGATAAAATATTTTTTAATGTTTAAACAGAAAAAATGTCAGTTTAAAAAAAAAAAATGTATTTTTAATGCTTATCTTTTAAAAAGATGTAAAAAAGACATATGGTTGATGCAGTTTTATTTGATTCTTTGATCTATAATACAAGTACCATACAGAAAAAATTTTTTTTCAACAAATTTTATACACAACTCTGTACTTTCAATAAAAAAGACCTTAAAAAAAAACATTTTAACAAGTAAGAAAGTTAAATAAAAATTTTTAATCCTTATTCATCTGACTGGACAAGTTCGCGAAGTCTTTTTAGATAAGAAAATGTTTTGTGTGCATTCTCGCGGTCCTTTTTCTTATCTTTATTCTATAGACGTTATACAAGTTTCAAAAAAAAAAAGAGAGAAGACTTTTTTTTATAAGATAAAAGAGCTGCTATTTTTTTTATCGTAAGGTAATTAATGTTGCTTGTCGTTCTTTCTCCCTTTTTTTTAAGGTTATATAATAAACCTTTCTTTTAGTTTAAATGCGTGTAGCTTCATATAAAGTATGAGGGACAGAAAATAACAAATTTAATATAAAGTAGACATGTTTTTTTCTTCAGAACTTAATTTTTTTGAGTTTAACCATAAAGAATCCTGAGAGAGAAATGTTCAATTACATAAAATATACAAATAAATGTACAATAAAAATGGAGTTTTACTTGACAATTTACGAGTGAGATTTTTGGTAATCGAGTCTATAACATGAGATATATAGAAAAAAAAGGGCTATTATAAAGGATATATAATAAAAAAAAAAGCGAGGGATATAACGCCGATTTAGTTGAGAAAAAAAAGCTATTTTCACGCAAAAAAGAAGAAGAGTATTTTACAAGGGACTGTAGATTAAAATGAGAACTTTCAGAAGATAAGACTTTAAAACATACATGTATAAATAATCTCTTCTCTTTTTAATATGTAGCAAACTTTTTTTTTTGGGCGTAAAGAAGTTTAATGATATTTGTTAAAGCATATATTAAGAAGAAATAAAAAAATAATTTAATTTTTGAGATTAAAATTTTTTGGCCTTTTTTAGGTTCATTAACGTTATGAACTGTGACGAAAATTTTTCACATTATAAACAATAGCGTAATTTCTTACTAGATTTTTTTTTTCTATTCATTTTAAAAGGTGCGAAAAGAACGTGAGAAAATTTTATTTATACTTATATAAGTAAGTTTTTTTTTTTGTATTTTATACTTTTTTTTTACATTGTATATTACTAAAATTATTGCCATTCTTATTAAATGTGTAAAAAATTTCTCATATGTATAAGTGCATATATTTTAAATTAATAAAATATGAATATCATACATGTAAAACAGGATGATAATTAAAATTTTATAGAAAAATATTACTTTTTTATTTTTTATTTATTATGAAATTATTCCAGGAAAATATAAATAATAAAATAATATACCTACTTTTCATTTTATATCTTTAGAATTTTTAATTTTTGAAATTTTTATACAAGCTTTAAAAGTACAATTGTTTTTCTTTTTACACAATTTATTGTATTATTTTAATCATTAATTTTTAATATATTGGCTTTTCTTCGATTTTATTATGTAATGTTGTTCGATTACGTCTCATTAAAACTCTTGTGAATTCTATTTTGTGTTTAAAGTTTCAAAACTACCTATAAATCATATAATTTTATAACTACTTGATTTTTTAGCCAATTCGTTAATTGAAAAATGGAATTGTTTATTTTAAGAATCGATCGAAAAATTGATTATTTTGTATTTTAGATTTTAATAGACAACTTGTAGGAAAATTTTTGCACGTTTATAAATTATTTCATATTATTTTTGTTCATTTTTATTTCTTATTTTCGTATATTTAATCATTTAAACTCTGTAAAACCATACATTAGATTTTTTATTAAAGTTTTTTTTCAGACTTCTTGACAGTTATGAAAATAGTAGTTAGCACTAATAGGGTTGTATCATGAAAAAAATTTTGAAATTCTATTTGGTTGGTTTTGTAGTATGTAAAAAAATATTGGATACGTATTTTTTTATTTTTTATTTAAACAAAATTTAACAGGTTAAATAAAGAGTTTAATAAATTACCTGTGACGTCAGAACTCAGATTCCCTATACTTTTAACATTGTGTTTTTGAGTTGTGTCGTCACGCCCCCCCCACTACCAGTATTTTTCTCGGTATTTTCGCTACTTTAATTATTAATTACTCAGTCATTTTTAATTTTTATGAAAAATAAAAAAATACGTATCGAATATTTTTTTATATATTTTCAGAATATCAAAAAACCTCAATAGTCAATAGCGTTGCACATCCCTATTCTCGCAAGAGAAAAGTTCACAGAAGAGTATAAATATAAGTGTAAGTTACACTTAGATTGATTACTTTAAAATTTTTAATTTTTTACATAGTTTAACATTATGATTTAATTTAGCGTAATGAACGATTATTGCATCAAGATAATATATTATGGATATGAAAAATTAGCTCTATATATTATAGGTGATTCCCTAGCAATAGATTCTGTTCTTAGGCTGAGTCCAGACAGAGCGCTGAAAACCGAGCGTTTGGCAAAATCGAGCGATTAAACCTATATGTATAAAACATAAAATGTCAGAGCAGACGAAAAATATTAAATAACGCAAACAAAGATGCGATTAGCAGATTGTTTTTATTATTATTACAGGTGATTATATTATAATTGTTTTTTTTTTTTAATTTTATTAATACATGTTTTTAAACAATAGTGTAAAAAATTATTAAAATAAAATTTATAAATTTACTCACAAAAATTGATTGAATAAGTTGATAATTGAAGGCACTAGAATTTGTTTAAAATATTATAAAAAGATGTAAAAATAACTCTGGTGCCTTCGCTGATCAGCATATTAATTTTTTCTATAAAATAATAACTTTTTTGGCCAATTAAAAAAGGAGACTCCAACAAATCATATGAAACATTAAAAGTGCCTTATCTCGCTTGCTGGTAAAAAATGTTCTTGCATGCTGTGCTAAAGTTTTAAATATTATTCAGAACTCTAATTTGCAGAGAGTGTAAATGAGAAAAAAAAACTTAAAAGCTTACATGTCTTAGTATGATAAAGATTTGTTCAGCTGCAAGCGAGGTTAATATTTTGAGTTTTTGAATTTTGGAGTTATAATAACCAATTGCTATTTTACAGGAAGAAATAAACAGTCTGCTGATTTAATTAAAGGCAATTTAAAACTCAAAAAGTATAAGTCCATCATGATTTGCAGTATTTTAAGATCCAAAATTGACCCGAAAACTAAAGTTCAAAGTATCTATTTCGATTGCAGCTGTAAAAATTTTTTACATGCTATAAATTGTAAGCTTTTAAGTACATTCTTCCTCACCTAGTATTTTTGCAAATTTCAGTTCCTGGTAAGCTTTTAAACTTACCCTCAGTTGAACCTGTACCAGTAACTTGAACAGTACCGTCAGAGATGAGTTTAAAGAGATTGCCAGCCCCGTGTTAAATTTTGTCCCCGTTTTTTCTACATCGCCGAAGCTGTCACGTGGTCGCACTGTCTCGCATCTTTCTTTTATACGTTTATTTTTACAATATATCCTTTCTTTTCTAGAAAAGCGGAGAAATAGAAAAGAAAGGATATATGTACAAATAACCGCATAAAACAAAGATGCGAGAGAGTGACCACGTGACAGCTTCGGCGATGTAAAATAAAACGGAGTCAGCCTCTCCTATCTCTCTGGCGATCTCTCTAAACTAATCTCTGGTACCGTTCACTAAACCTTATCCTGTAGCTAGACCAATACCTGTACCTGAACCAATTGTACCTGCACGTTACTCTGTGACTAAACCAGTACCTGCATCTGAATCTATTACAGTTCCAGTGCACTCTCCTCCTCCTCTTATGCCGTTAGGTTATGGTGGGCTTAGTATTGCTGCAGGCGGTGGTCTTGGAGAAGCAGCACTTGGTGGTACTGATTTAGGAGGTGTCGGAGGAACAGGAGTGGTCATGCAAAGTGTTGCAGGTAAAGGACGCTAAATGAAAGCAGCATCATGACCAAGTCCTCCAAGACTTAAAGCGTGCTGCTACCAATTAACACTACCAACTCCTGCTCCTTCAAGAACTCCTAAAACTGCACTGAAAGCAGCTTTTTTAAAGAAAATTTTTTTCAGGAGATCCCGAAATAAAGCAAAAAGATCATGCAGTGTTCCTGCCGCAATAGTAAGCCCACCATGACCTAACGGCATAAGAGAAGGAGGAGAGTGCACTGGAACTGTAATAGATTCAAATAGTAAAAATAGTAAATAGTAATAGATCGAAATAGATACTTTGAACTTTGTAGTTTTGGGGTCAATTTTGGATCTTAAAATACTACAAATCATGATGGACTTATATTATTTGAGTTTTAAATTGCCTTTAATTAAATTAACAGACTGTTTATTTCTTCCTGTAAAATAGCAATTGGTTATTATAACTACAAAATTCAAAAACTCAAAATATTAACCTTGCTTACAGCTGAACAAATCTTTAAGCTAGTTCCACAAACCTCCGTAAGCGCAAAAATGCAACCGCAACGCAATGCGCACAACACGATTTTCGTTTGTGCACATGCGTGTTGTGTTGTGCGCATTACGTTGCGGCTTCGTTTTTGCGTTTACAGAGGTTTGTGGAACCAGTCTTATCATACTAAAACATGTAAGCTTTTAAGTTTTTTTTTTCTCATTTACACTTTCTGCAAATTAGAGTTCTTAATAATATATTTAAAACTTTAGCACAGCATGCAAGAACATTTTTTACCAGCAAGCGAGATAAGGCACTTTTAATGTTTCATATGATTTGATGGAGTCTCTTTTTTTTAATGAAAAAACTAAATGGCCAATAAAGTTATTATTTTATAGAAAAAATTAATATGCTGATCAGCGAAGGCACCAGAGTTATTTTTACATCTTTTTATAACATTTTTAACAAATTCTAGTGCCTTCAATTATCAGCTTATTCAATCAATGTTAGTGAGTAAACTTATAAATTTTATTTTAATAATTTTTACACTATTTTTAAAAACAATTATAAATAAAATTAAAAAAAAAAACAATTATAATATAATAAACTGTAATAATAATGAAAACAATCTGCTAATCGCATCTTTGTTTGCGTTATTTTTCGTCTGCTCTGACATTTTATGTTTTATACACATAAGTTGGCAACAGTAGTTAACCGCGGGTTTAATCGCACGGTTTTGCCGAACGCGCGGTTTTCAGAGCTCTGTCTGGACTCAGCCTCATGTACCACATATCACGTGATCGTTCGTGAAAAACAAAAAAAGTACTAATTTTTAAGAAAATATTCTCTTTAATGACCAAACTATATCGCTCAAACTATATGAAACCGTTTCATCCACAATATGTGGTATTGCGCATGCGCAAATAAATGTTTTTAGAAAAGGTAGTACTTTTCGCGATATAGTTTGGTCATTAAAGAGAATATTTTTTTTATCACTGTGATATAAATGATGAATCAGGTGACTAAGTTAAGTCCCTAAACTTAGAAGCACTAATATACAGGGAATTGAGGTTTGTTTATAAAGTAAATAACCTCTAATTGATAGAATATATCTGAAAATTTTAGAGTTCGTCTATTAAAGAGGCGACAATATGGTTTCACTCTAGACGCACTCTGGAGAATTTAGCTGGTAGCAAGAAGACGAAATATCTGAGATTTATCATTCATTGCAAAAGTTCATCTCAGCCTTTTTTTACTACTGTAGATGATCTTAAGTCTGTTGAAATTGATCTAGTCTATTGATGACTGAATATTTATTTTAAAAATATTTAAACTCCTTTTGAAATCGGTGCTACTGAAACAAGTTTTCAAATTTTTATTTTTTGAATTTATGCTCAGGCATCAATTTGGTTCCTTATATATCTATAAGTAAATACATGATAAATAAATAAAATTTTCATTTATCAACCTAAACGTGATTAAAAAAATATTTATTAAAAATTTAAAAAAAATATACCTTTGTATATTTTTTCTTATTAATTATATCTTTTCCAAAAATATTTTAACTCACCACTTAATTTGTTTCAGACTAAAAATTATTATATTTTACAATAAATTAAAAATTTTATAATTTAATTAAAAAATAAAAATTAGCTAAAATAACTTATAACTGGTTTATGTAAATAAAATCTTAATGCATGGAACATATTGTTTACTTACAGCTGAGAGCTAGATTTGTCATTAAAGTAATTTTTTTTTAATTCGTTGATAAACAAATCACTAAGCAAATTGTTTAATTTATCACTAAAATTTGTTAAAATAAATTGTCAAACATTTTTAAAAACTTTTTTCAATTTCTGTTAGCTCAAAATTTAAACTAAAATGAAAATAGTGCATACCAGTTTTCCGTAAGAGAAAATAAAAATGACTAATAAAATTCTTTTTATGAGCTCGAATGCACCTCATAAATAACAATAACAATAAAAATAAATAATTTAAGGTTTAAAAATTTTAATAGATGAATAATGTTTAAACATATTTTATAATATAGAGAACTGAAAGTTTATCAATGCTATTATATACTTCCTATGTCTGTTCTCCTTTTCCTGGCAACTTGAATTTTATCACTAAATTTAATACGATAATATCATCATATAAATGATATTTCATAAACCATTATAGTTATTGCGAATATTTAACGTTTACTAGTGCTAGTAGTAGTAGTAGTAGTAGCTGTATTCCTTTTCCGTTTCTCCTTTGCTTTTCTCAAATATCTCTCATAATACACCTATTTATATTGTTTAAATGTGAATCTGTGCATTGGACATAAAAAACTTTTATATTATATCGTCGTAAATAATAATCTTAGATATAATGTACTTAGATATTTTATTAGAAAATTTAAAATCTCATATATATTTATTATTTTCTTTTTTAAGGGTTATTAAATTTCATAGTTTTAAGCTTCATGATTAGCAATAACAAAAAAATTTCATCTGTATTATTCAATAAGCTACAACTTTTTATTGCATTTAAAAAAGTGCATATAAAATAAAATTTTAAGTTTTATGAATTTTTGTTAAAAGAGATCTGGGGGTGGGAGGATGGAATCAACCATATGTTTTGTGATTTTTTCTTTCAATTGATTTTATTATTTTAGATGAAATTCCATTTTCAATTATTAGAATCGCTAAAATAAATTTCATGCAACAGAATTTTGCATTAAGTATCTAAAAATGCGTGCCAAAATACCCTGTTTTCCCCTACAGAAGCAAAAATAAATTATAAAAAAGTTGTTTAATATCTTTTAGGTACCCACTACACTATAAATTTTCTATTATTATAATGAAAAAAAAAAACTTTTTTTTATAGTTATTATAGCCAACTTTTTAATCAACGTTATATTTGTAAGGTTTTAATTTTTCCAGTGTATAACTAAATAAAAGGCTTAAATTAATTCTAAAATAAAAAAAAAGTAAAAATCTTTTGAATAGCAATTATAAACTCGTTATTTTGAAATAATACACGAGAAACATATAGACTTTGACATTTAAAGGGTGAAGTTTTAGCCTCAAACTAACCTCTTTGCGTACATTTGAGGCTTCTTGTCCTTGCACTTTAACACTTTATATAGTTCACCACCTTACATAACGGTTGTGTGTCAGGGCCCTAAAGAACGTTAATCATTCTTGGCTTTAAACATGTTCTTTATCTTTCTCTCTATTTGTATTTTCGAGTTAAAACAAAAGAGGATATTATAGTTTAAAAAGAGAAAGAGAAAGAGAAAGAAGTTTAGAGAAAATCCCCTTTGGCTATAATACTCTCTCTTCGCATCGAATTACTAACCGTAACGCACCCCGGAATAACGAAGGCGAGAAAATGAAAGACAGTATAAAATAAAGGGGGTAAAACTGCCTTGGTTTATACGATTTATTAGGGAACAACTTACTTTTCGCGTGTCGGCCGACCTATTTCAGTTTACCTCAAATGTCAAATATTTCAAAAGATTCGCAAAACTTTTTTATTTTATTACTTTTATTTACGTTTTATTGCCATGAGGGGAGATTAAAAATTTTTTTTCTTCTTTCCATTAATTAATGGTCATATCTAATGATATAAATTTACCAAAGGATTATTCAATTTAAGCTTTTCTAAACTTTTAAAAACTTACTTCTTCTGTATATATAATTAGTTGTCACTTTTTGTAACTCGTTCATTATAAAGAAAAATAATTAAAAATTTCTTTTTAAGAGTATAAGACAAGTATTTTTTTTTTGAAAAAGAGACTAAAAGCAAGGTCCTAGTCAATGGTAAAAAAGTTTTTTTAAATTTTACAAAGCTTTTACTTTTGTTTTTTAATCAAAGTTCTTATTTCTCTTTGGTAGAAGCAAAAGTACATAAAGATTTAGTTGAGTGTGGGTTTTAATTGGAAAATGTAGTTAATTGATAAAATTGAGAGTCGAATCGTAATTATTGAGAATTACAAAACTTTCACTCTGTAGACCCCAGAAAGTTATTTTAATACTTTATCGACATTTTTTAAAAAATTCAAAAATTTTGCCTATCTTTCGGTATTAAATAAAACTGTTTTGTACATGATAAAGAATTTCGCAGTATTATCAATGAGGATTAAGTAATAAGAATTTAGCTAAAAGTTGAAATAATAATTAAGAAAATTCTTACCTGCATTCTAGAAGATAAAAGTTGTCAATATAACTTTGATCCAGTTTAAGTATATCTGTTAAGATAATGACTAATGCTATAAAATAAAATGAGAATGAAGAAGAATTAGAAAAGTTAGAGAGGATTGACACCTATAAAACTTTTATTTAAGAAAAAAAAAGCAAAATTGTAAGAATCAGTAAGAAAAAATTATTTAATAAAAAGTTTTCAACTAGATTTTGTAAGCTTTAAACGTCATATTTTTAGTTTGAAAAAAGTAATTAATCTGACTGAAATTTTAAAAAAACATTTAATGAGTTAGAAAAAATTGGAATTTTTAAATTATTACCTAAAAAACATTGTTAGTTTGACCCTTAAATAATTAAAGACGCATTGCAGTACACATGTGCTCGAGTACATAATGAATAACTTATGACCTAATTATTATTCATTCAAAATCCATTATTGTTATTAAAATCACCTAGAGATTTATGTAAAGATTATGTAAAAAGTAAAATTTTTTAGAAAAAAAAAATAAAATCATACCTATAAATATTAATTAATTTTTTGTTCTACTTAAAAAAAAAATTTCTCATATTATTTCCCATATATCCGAGTACACAAAAGAATGCATTGTTACACTTACATATATTTAAATTTTTTCAAACACACATAACCCTACATTAAAAAATAAATATACATAACAATACGAAAGAAGAGAAGAGCCACATGAATGAGTGATATCAAAGTACAAGGACATATTTATTATAATTCATATTCAATTTTGACACTTCTTTATACGTTGGTACAAAAAAAAAGAAAATTATTATTGCCCAGTTTGTTATTATTAACTTGTGGTTGGACAATCAAAGTTGAAAATATAAAGGAACATAAACGGCACATACGTAGTAGTAGGGTATCTTGATATACAAGATGATTAATTTTCTTCTTTATTTCTTTTCGTTCTTATATTTTATAAATTATATAGCTACCGAGTCAAATCTTAAACAGGAGCATATAATAATATTGCTCTTTCGCACTTTGACCATTTTCTCTTTCTTTATCTGATAGCCTCATTTTTATTACATCTTTTATTATTCTCATATCCTTTACTCGTTAATCTCAAACTGTATTAATGCAGTTTGGAACAACACAGTCAATTAAATGCTTCTGGAAGATGCTTAAATAAAATGCCCAGGGAACATATAAATTTTAAGATTAACGAGTTATTTATATAATATATTCAATTGAATAACTCTATAAATCAGTTATCGTAATAGATATCAACTGTCGACGTCAATTTTTTAATTCATTATTTACATACGTGTTTGACTTGCTCTTAATTTTATAATTTACTTAATTTTATAAGTTATTGTTTTTCTCTTTTTAGACGATGGACATTTTTTGAGCTCAATGCTACATCTAGTTCTTTATGTATCTATGGCTGGAGCTAGCTCAAAGTAGTCCAACAAATGTCGAAAAAAGTTTTTCTATTCAAAAATTTCATGCTATTTCATGCAAGTAAACAAGACGACTTTAAAATAAATGAAACCATTGATCAACCTGGAAAATTCCAGATCGCAAATCAGTACCAAACTTCGAGGGTTGCCCTAAACAGTTCATGGCTTGTTGTTCCTTAAGTTCCTCTCGGATTGAAACAGCGTATTGTCTTGAACTTTATGTTATCATAATTGAAATTAGCAACCTGAAATGTCTTCAGATATAAATGTTGAGCCAAAAATAAAAATAAGTTTTAGAAATATAAGGAAGAGGCGTGTTTTTGTTACGAAAAATGAGTGAAAATATTCAAATAGGCTTGTTTTTGATGATTGTACTTTCTGCAGACATTTTTTGAAAGTTCATAAACCAAATAATTCAAGTTTTAGGTCCAAAATCATTATTACTTTCAATAATAAAAAATAATTTAATTCGAAAAACGTTTTGGTAATCAGTTAAATAAAATACGAAAAATAAATACGATAAATATTAAAAAACAGGATGCAATTCAATCTACTTCTGGTTAAAAAGGGTTAAAATTTATTTTCAATCATTAATCTTTAAGAATCTAAGCAAAACAACAATCAACCGTCTGATTTAGAGACATTTTATGAAACCAATTGATTTTCTGACCACTGGTCCCTGGTTATAAGTTTAAAATATGCAATATTTCATTGAAAACATCTTACTTAAAACTTTAACATTTTTGTTCCAGGTAATTCGACCCAGAAGAGTGCTGCAGAGGCGAGAAATTACATGTCTCACTTCTCAGATTAGAGTAATTTGACAAAAAAAATATTAGTAAAGTATTGTATAGAAAATTCAGATATTTAGAATGAAAAAAATAAAAACTAACAAAATTATTAGTTCAGTTTTATAAAAATAAAAAGTCCTTTATTTTTAAAATCCAGTCTATAAATAAATTTTATTCAATTATTCAATTAAATTTGGTTCTGATTTGGGTTCATGACAAGATTTTACAATATTTGTAACATTATTTATTTACACGTAAACTGTACAATTTTCAGGTATGTAACGTGTCCTTTATTTTTAATGCAAAATAAATAAAAAATCAATATTTTTCCATTCATTCAAATAAAATACTTAAAATTATTCCATTTTTTATTCAAATGAAAATTGACATACGTTTCAACTTAAAATGTTTTTTTAAATATTAATATCAGACGAAAAAATAAGGAATCTATTTTTAAACAAAAAAATTTTTTTCAATATTTTTTAAAATTATCTGATCTGACAAAAAAGAAAAACATAAGTATTTTTATTTGACATTCACAAAAAAGTATATTTTCTAGAAAATATAATAGATTGCTTTTTTTATTAAACAAAAAAAAAATAGTCAATATAAATTTTTTTGCTTTTCTAACAAAAAACTGTCAATGAACTTGCCAAAAACAGGTTAAAAAGTGTAAAGTCAACATTGTCCATAAAGAATGAATCTTATGTTGTTTTTTTTATATTTCAAAAAAATAACGAAAGAAAAATAGATTTTTTGTATTAAAAAATAAGGGGTTGCATAAAAGAGAGCAATGAATCGAACATCACTAAAAAAAACTAGTAAAAAAAAAAATTGTTGTATGAAACACTCACATATTCCCTAGAGAATTTATTTATTTATTATATTTTTTTTTAATGTCAAGAGATGTTCTCGTCAACTGTCCAAGCTAAAAAGGACAAAACTTATATAATACAAAAGATCTTATACTTTTTGAATAGAAGAAGTAGTAGAAAAAAAAGAGTTCTTCCGGCAATAGTCGGTCAACTATAATAATACTTGTTTTTTGTATCGCGCGCCCTCACTTTTTTTTTATAAAAAAATTTTTTTTTTGTACTTCTTATTGAAAAAAAATTATTTTTTTTAATCCCAGTACTGAGAAATATGGGAAGTTAGAGTCCCGGAACCTAAAAACAAAACAAAATCTTTTTTGACATGGAATTAGAAATATTATTTTACCTATTGATAAATTTTTTTTTTATGGAATATAAAAAAAAATATCTTTTGAAAATAAAGTAAAAAAAAATTTTCAATTGAACTTTTATGTTAATGAAATATGAAAGTGTAGTTCTTTTTGTTGTTTAATGTTATAAATTAAAATAAAATAATAATTAAATTATTTGATTTATTAAAAATTTTATTGTATTTTCTATAAATTATTATGTTAAAATAATTTTGAATGAAAGTAATTAATTAACTTGTCTTTTAAGCAAGATTCAAAAATTCTCACGTTAATTTTTTTTATTTAATAAATTCTATAATTGATATATATTTCGAACGAGACATAACAATGTAAGGTATAAATAGTAGTGTAGAGAGAGAGGGAGCTAGTTTAATCTAACAAAACTGTATTATATTAGTTCCGTGACCTACTTATTTTGATTACTTTATAAGTAATATATATTTAAATTATTAGATGTTCCATAAATACTTTAAATATTCAAATATAGCAAAATTTAATCCTGCATTTAATCCTATATTAAATTATTTTATGACTCATATAAAATTCAATAACAAAGGAACCAAATAGTATCCTTTGCTTTAACAAAGCTGCTCAAAGTATCATGATTTATTCTGATTTTCATGACATTTTTCAACGACAAGAAAGGTATTTATTTTATACTGTATTATGAGGAAGTGTTTATTGATTGGTAGTACTCAAAAATATATATCGGCAATTCTTCCTCAGCGTCCTAAATGGAGGCAACATAAAAGGATTTTGGCTTTCTCAAATTGACGGAAAAAAGGGTCTAGTTTTTTATTTTTGTTTAGAATAGAGATTTGGCCCTCAGATCCAAAACTAACCTAAATAGTAGCATTCAAAAAGTTATCAAAAAACTCAGATTCCCGTTGGAATTAGATCTCTAGGTCACGAATGGCCCCATAAAACCTAAAAAAATAATTTCTCCGACACGTAAACAGATAATAGTTTTACAAAAAAACATTTAATTTTTGGTAAATTTTGAAGGATTTGTGTGAAAATGGCGAATTTTTAAACTTAAGAAACGTAATTTAACATTGTTTAATAAATAATTATTTTTAAAATTTTTTTCAAGAAAATGTTATGACTTTTTGATTTAAAAATTTGCTATTTTTGCGATCCTTCAGTCCATCTTGGACTCAATCAGAGTAAAATTTCTCAAATATTTTTTAAATAGCTTTTTGTTTTCTTTTTCTTTGTATAAGATTCTACAAATTATTAAAAATTTACTTGAAAAAAATCCTGGGAATGATTAAATTTGAAAAGAAAAATCTGCAATAAATTAATATACAAAACGAATTAAAATTATTGAAAGTAAACCAAAATTTTCTCACTCAAATTAGGTTTCGTATGTTAATAAGTACATTATAAGACCGGAACTTATATCTCAATTTCTCTTTTATATATCTCATGTGCATTATATTACGTGAGTAAAGATAGTCTCTGCAGGTATATAGCAGGGGTGGATACGTGGGGGTTAACGCAACTCAACCCTCTTCTCTCACCATCTAAAAAAATGAACCTGCTGTATCTGATGCTGGGAACTATTATGCATTTGCGGAAGCATTAAATAATATAATTGTGGGTTTTTTGTTGTAGTGAGAAAAATTTATTATACTTTTTTTATATAGGTTATGTCTAGAATGACAGGAAGCAAAAGTTTTATTTGTCATTCATCAATTATAATTTTGTCAATATTTTTATATTATAAAAAAATTTATATCCAATAAATCAAAAAAGAAAATATATTTTTATGAAAATTTTTAAAATTGCCAACGTTTTAAAAGTTACATGAATTTTATTTTCGTCTGATTTGTGAAGAGTATATTACGTAGGCAGAGAATATGATAAATTGTATACTTAGTCTAAAAACCAATGACTTAATGAAGAAAACTAGACCAAACGGAAGTAATTTAGTGAAAAAACAAGAAGGCAGAGTAATTCAAAACATAGCTTTAAAATTAACTCTGGATTCTGTATGAGAGTGATCTTCGGATGTCTGGAATGAACTATCTTAATTGTTTTTCAAGTACATACATAAAAAAAATTTATATAATAAAACACTGTTTGCGTGATTTTGGTTGAAACAAAAAATTTAATGAAAGATAGGCTTTTACTTAAAACTCTTTGGGTTCTATCAGAGAATTTACAGAACTGTTAATATATCCATTTTCGAAAAAATTAAGTAAGATTTTTAATACCTACACTGTAATAAGTAACTTTCTTATATTAACTAAATAATTAGAACATTTTCGAAAAATTAGTAAATTTTCGAAAAAATTTGTAAATATTCGAAAAAAATCGTATATTTACTAAATTTACACTGTAAAAAGTAATTTTCTTATATTAACAAAAAAATTTGTAAATATTCGAAAAAAATTGTAAATTTACTAAATTTAGTAAATTATCGAAACATTCGAGAACTCTCGATTTTGTTTTGTGAATTCATAAGAAAAATGGATAATTTACAATTTTTTTTCGAAAATTTACAAAAAATAGTCGTAAATTTACGAATTATAATTGTGAATTTGCAACTTTTTTCGTAAATGGAAAAAAAAAATCGATAATTCTCGAATTTTTCGATAATATACTAAATTTAGTAAATTTACGATTTTTTTCGAATGTTTATAAATTTTTTTGAAAATTTACTAATTTTTCGAAAATGTTCTAATTTTTTTGTTAATATAAGAAAGTTACTTTTTACAGTGCAGTATATTAACAAAAAATTCGAGTATTCTCGATTTTTTTTTGTGAATTCGTAAGAAAAATTGATAATTTACAATTTTTTTTTCGAAAATTTGCAAAAAATAGTTGTAAATTTCCGAAAAATGGTTGTGAATTTACAATATTTTTATCAAATATTTTAAAATTTTTTTGACAATTCACTAATTTTTCGAAAAAATTCTATTTTTTTTTTTAATCTAAGAAAGTTACTTTTTACAGTGTATTATTTTTAAAAACGGAAATTTTTTCATCCCAAAATGTTTAGAATTAAAGAATTTTTCCAGAAATTCTTTTAATATTAAAGATTTAGATTAATGCTCGAATGTTTGTAATCATATTGTAATGTAATTTTGAATAACAATTCTTTTAGGCCGTTCTTTAACAATACAGTTTTAACAGTAAATTTATAAAAAATGTCAATTTAGTTGATTAATAATCTGAAAGAGGCTTATTTATAAAAATGTTATTAATAAAGTGTTATAATGATGAATAAGCAATTAAATAAATTTAACCTAATATAAAAAAGGAATATTTAATACAATCAGCAAGTCTCATCTTACTCCTCTGTTTTATTTTTTTTTTTTTATACCAAGTCATTTTAATAAACGAATAAGAATGACTCACATATTATAAAATTCGATCAAATTTTCGAGCATTTCAATTAGTATCAATATAAACACAAATATATTAATATATTTCTTAGGAAGAAATTCTTTAAAGTGTCACTTCTCACACTTAATAAACAAATTTTATTTGCCCTTCTAAAAAATATTATTTATTAAATTTTTTTCTTTCTAATAACTTTCTCTACGTGTGCCTTAAATAAATGTAATGTTTAATGTGTTTCACGTTGATATCATTTGGTATAAATTAAATAAATGTCGGTACCAAAGTCACGCTTTTATTTATATACACGACGCACAGCTGTAATTCTTTATGATAGTCATCTAAACTCAAGTAATGATCTTAATTGTTCTATGTGCAATGGAAAATGACCGCAATGCGCGACACATTATTTTATGCGGTTTTCCTGCGGTGGTCGTCGTTGGTCATTTATAGTTTAAAAAAATGATAAAAATAATAAATTTAAATTAAATGATTCATTAACAAGCCTTATTGAAATAAAACGATGTGTTTTGCTCGGTCAAATATTATTTTTTATTCAAATTTCAAAATTAATAAGGAGTGACAGTCAAGGACGAATGGCATTTTTTGCCTTTATAACTTTTTTAAAATTATGACAGCTGTAACTAGGATTAGTTGGTTTATTTTTATAAGAAATCTTCTTATTATTTTCATAGATTAATTTATGTAAATTAAGAATTTCATAATTTTTTTTTTCCTTTTCAGTAGGTCTGTATTTTATTTTTTGTTCAAAAATGTAGAATTATTTTTAGTTTTAATTTAATAACATGAAATTTCTTACGTAATAATTTAAGAAAGATTGACATTTTTTTAAAACACGTTATAAAAAAAAGTATATTATTAAGTTTGATATAATTTATACTGTTGTCTGTGTAGATTAACCTTAATTTTTTATTTTACGATTATATCAAGTAATTAAGATCTTTAAACTTCAGCCTCAAGGTGTATAATAATAAAATTGTAATTGCGTAAATATTTTAAATAAAAATATTACATACAAACCTAAATTCTTGCAATAAATCTCGGTTCAAGCCTCTTTTTAGATAAATCACAAAAAAGAAATTTTTTGTATTATAAATTGTAAAGAAGATATCAAAAAAAATATATCTAAAAAAAATGCATTGATCTTAGGTCTTTTATACCAAACGTACGATTTGAAAAGGAAAGGCGCGTTTCAATAGAAATGCATGTTGCTTCGAAAAATAAAAAAATTTACCTTTTAAATGTGCAATATAACATCGTTTTTATATACCACAAATACAAACTATTTAGAAAAATTTTTCAAATATATATTTTATCTCCCTTTTTACTTCCAGACGATTTACTTAGATTTGACATATTTTTGAAAGAAAATTTTTTTTTCTAATTTATACAGAATTTTAGCACTACTGGATATTGGATAAATAAAGTCTGATGTGACTTTTTTTATTGTACTGTTTTTGTTATTGAAATTGACATCTTAATAAAAGTAGGCTTTTTTTGCTTTTGTATTATTTATGATTATTGTTATGATTATTACTAAATTTTATATCATATTTTAGACATATCTATAATTTTTGTGCAGCAGAGAGATACAGTTGAATAATTTTTAATACACTTTAAAAAATACACTTTTTTTTTAATTAACCTGGTATCCTGTTTTTAATTTTTAATGTACAATATGTTACATACTGGGTGTGGTTTTTTAATTAGTTATTTCAGTAATTTTTGTTTTTTAAGTTATTGGTCAACAAGTTCTTTGAAAAATTAATATATTTTTTGCATTTTTATAACTGACGTTTAAACTAAAAAAATGTAAAACATTTTTTTAAAGTCAAAATTTTCACTGACCGAGAGAGGACACAATTATTCTGTGACCTTTTATAAGAGTTCAGGGGGCATGCTCGGGGGCATGCAAGTTTTTGCAGTTCAAATTCAGGGAATTAAATAATTGTTCTATGTTATGAGCAATAATCAGGTTGCAAATTTGTAACCCCTTTTTTCAATTTTTTTCAATTTCTTTTTTCAATTCGAATTTTAAAAAATGTTACTCGCCTAAGATTATCCCCCCTAAAGTGGATCTTATTATTTCTTAGTTTTTCTTAAAAGGAAACTCTCTGGAGAAAAAAATTCCTGCTTATTAACATTAAACTTAACCTTGAATCCCGTAATAAAGGAGAAATACTACTTCTCCTACTGCATCATCAAATCTGCGATGAAAACACAATGTGTCAACATAGTTTAAAATTTTTCTCGCTAGTGAAATGATTTCTACAAGCTATATAAGGGTGCAATACCGACTATGAAGTCAAAGAAAAATTTAAAGATTCACTTTTTATCATTTGTTTTGAATAATTTTGTATTAAACATAATATTTCTGTGATTTAATTATATTTGGAGAATTCCAATTAATTCAATTAAGATTTTAATACTTAAGTTATAAATTGCGGTTACATCTTGGTAAATATTCTTTTCAATAGGGTTGTAGCATAAAAAAAATATTACGTCTTATTATATATTTTTGAAAAGTTTATTAAAAAATAAGTTATATCCAACAAAAAAAAAATTTTTTTAATTACATTAATATCATTAAAATTGCAATTAAAAACAGTAAAAATTGAATCTTTTTTTTGGAGTTTTAAAACGTTTTTTATTGGTCGATCGAGCTTTGACGTCACAACTCAGTGTTTATTTACATATAGCATTAAAAATACTTGTAAACTTAGTGAAAATTGATAAATTATTAAACTATTAATAAATTTTTTGTGTCATTATGAATAATTTATTAAAAGAAGGCTTTATAAAAGCGGATTCAACAAATTTACCTGAAATCAATCCATTTATGGTGTGGGAATTTCTCACAACAGACCAAAGATTTAATGCTCCAGAAATCAGAGGTGAAAAGTTAGCATTGTAAGTAATTTTTTGGACATGTATAAAATAAATAAATAATAAAAAAGGTTTCTTTTTAAATTTATTTTTATGTATTACATACTTTACTTATGCATATATAATTAATTTAGATCTTCTCGTGAAAATTATGGTGATTCAGCAATAGGTTATGTCTGCTTGCAAAGAATAAATAATAAATGTTTTGTTGAGGCCAGAGTAACACCAGAACATAGAATAAGGGGAAAATACAACACTACTGTTATAATAAATGAACAAAACCATGTTATCGAGGATGTGTCTTGTTCTGGTTGTGCAGCTTCTGCAGGTGGGTTGATTAAATGCAAAATATTTCCAACAGCCTGCATGTGGCTGTCTAAATAACTTCTAACTTGATTACTTTTTACTTGATTAATCATTTCATATATATTTTAGTATTTAAATAATATTTATTCATGTATTTTAAGGTGGATGCAAACATGCGATAGCATTTCTCATGTGGCTGCATAGAAGAAGCGAAGACTTATCACCAACAGAAACTGAATGCTATTGGAAAAAAGCTACACTATCTTCAGTTGGAACAACATTAAAATATATTAAAATATCTGATATATCAAAAAAAAGTACAGCCTCTAATATTAATATCCATAATGACACAAATTTTTTAAAAAATATAATGAAAATCGCTGAAGATAAATGTTTGGATAGTCAGATTTCTAGATATCATTACAACATTGAAGAAAGAGAAACATATTGTCTTTCATTACATAAACTGATAATAGATTTTTTTGAAGAAAATAAAAATACTCATGACTCTGCATCTTTTTTAAGTTTTATTAAGACAAAAATCTCTTCTAAATTATGCCTTCATGCAGAAACATTAACAAGAAATCAAAGTAACTGTCTTCTTTGGTATGAGTTAAGGTTTGGAAGAATAACAGCATCAAAATTTTATGAAGCAGCTCATTGCAAAACAGAAAATGGTACTTTGGTTCATCAAATATTAGGTATAAGTAAAAAATATGATAATTTGTTGATGAAAAGAGGTAGGGATCTTGAAAAGCAAGTTTTAAAAGTAGTTCAAAAACTCCAAAATAGTGTTGTGAAAAAGTGTGGATTTATAGTTGTTGAAGGTGTTCCATTTCTCGGGGCATCCCCTGATGGAATGATTCAGGATTGCCCTGTTGAAGTGAAATGCCCTAGCAGCTCTAAAACTTATGAAAACTATATTTATAAAGGACAATTAAAAGACAAGTACAGAGCACAGATTATGCTGCAAATGTTTGCCATGAAAAAAAAGAAAGGATTATTTTGTATAGCTGATCCAGAATTTGAAACAAATAAATCTGTGCACATGATTTGGGTTGATTGGGATGATAAATTTTTTTATCCATTATTATTTTCTGCATCATTATTCTGGGAAACATGCATTTTTAAAAATTTATTAAAAATAGCAAATGAAAGCTAATGAAAATAAATTTACTTTTTTATAATTATTTTAAAATTTGTTTGTATGAAAGATTCTTGAGATATCAAGTTTTTTATTAATATATGTAAATTAAAATGTAGTAGTAGTCTAGTTATCTTTTTTTTAATTTCCTTTACAGATCTTATATTTTTTGTTTAAATATAAGCATAAAATACTTTTAATTTTATTTCTAGTACACTGTAAGCATGATGTGTTTGAACTTTAAAATTTTTCTACCTTACTTTATGCAATACATTTAGAGTGCTATTAATATTGTATTATATTTTGTGAGCCAAAAATTATTCAATACAGGCTTAAAATTTTAATCTTTATTAACGTATTTATATTAATATATTAATATAGTAATAAATATTGTTGTTGTAGGATTAAATAAGTGTCATTATTGAATGGAGTGTTTACAATAAAATTGAAAATTCATGAATATAAAATTTTATTTTATTTTATTTTAAATAAAAAAAATTAAACTTAAACGTAAAATAAAATTTTAATATAATTTTTTCCAAATTTTTTTTTTCTTTAAATTTAAATTAAAAATATTTTTCATATTTAAATAAAAAGTAAGCCATATTTTATTTTTACATAAATTAAATTTCTTTTTTATTTTCCTGTACATGTACCAAATTTCTACGTCATAATTACATTTCTCTAAGTTTTTATCAATGGATGCTGAATATTTATGAGTCCAGAAGCTATGTGTATAATATCATCAATAAAAGCAATAGATGAGTGGTGAAGTGTTGAATGGGGAACTAGCATTGAGAATTCTCTGAATCTTCTGACAGACCTTTCGACATGAATACGTACACTGGCAATTCTTTTAGTCAAAAGAACTTCAGTTTTTGATGGTTTAACATCAGATTCAACACTTGGAGGTCTGACAAGAGTAATATTTTTTTTATTTAAAATAGTAGCTATTCCTTTAAAACCACGATCAGCCATTAACCAACAGTCTTGAGGTAACTTTTCCATAATTCCACAGATTTCAAACAAAAGAATATCACTAATCCGACCTCCATAACCCGAAGAAACAAAAATCACTAAGCCATCCGGAGTGATACACAACAAAAATTTAATCGTATTGCAATTTTTATACGATGACCAAGTAAGAGCTTGGTGCAAAGCATTTGAAGGCTTTTCTATTTCAATTTCGAAGCAATCAATAATAGAATAAACTTTGTTAAAATTCATTCTAAATGGTATAGGCAAAAGAATTTTTACTTGTTTTTTAGTTGGAAAGAATATAAATGATTTTAGCAAAGCAGCCAGTTTTGGTACAGTCAGTCTAAATATTCTTGCTATATTGGATGTACTCTGTCCAAACTGATGCCCTAATCTCTTAAATTGATCATCCAATTTAATTTTCATTAAAGTTATTTTTAAATTAACAACTGGTATACCTAACTGTGTACTTATTTCGTCAAGAATCCATAACCAGTCCTTAGAAATTCTTATATAAAAATTACTTTCCTTGTCAATTAAATTATTTATCATGGCTAATGCCAATTTTTTGTTTTCGTACTCATCTTCTATGAATAAATCAACACTTGAAGGTTGATAATCGCTGCTGCTGTTAGTTTTTTTTGTTGTTGAAATAGAACTAATCTCTGTACAACTGCTGCTTTTTTTACTAACAGCATCATTTTCAATAGATGAAGTTTGGGTACAGTTATCAACTAATTTTAATATTGGAGTGTCAAAACCTACTTTAGCATCTTTTGTTTTGGTCTGGCATTGAATATACTTGCTTCTAAAGTGGAGTTTAGGAGTTTGTGTAGCAAAATTACAATAAATTTTTTTTACACTTTCTGAAGAAATTTTTCCAAACTTAACACATCCACTTTCATCTAGTTCATCAGTTAATAAAATTGGTGCAGAATTAAATGTTTCTAGAAATTCACTATGCAAATTATCTCCAGTTTCATTATTGTTATTTGGTTGAAGTAAATTAGAAGAGTTAGTAACGTTTGCAGAGAAACTAGTTAATGGTTTAATATTCTCTTGATCACATTTTTTGGCAATTTTACTTAATCGTTGCTCATTAGCTGTATCCAATAATATTTGCTCCACTTCTCGCTTTCTATTTATTTTCTGAAAAGCTTGTCTTTGCTTTGGAGTGCTGGCATATTTTCTGCCCTGACAATCAAAATAGCGAGGGATGGCAGTTTCTGTGATAAATATTTTGCATTTTGTAATTTTGTGCTCTAAATAATTTTTTATATCATTTTCCACCTAAAAAAAATGCATTTATTGTTTTTTTATGATTGAAAATTAACTGTAAATTATGCAAATAATATTTATAAAAATTTACTTCAGTTACATTCAGATTTATATTATAAATATTTTTATTAAGTTTAAATTACACTTACATCAAAATGATCCTCACAACAATGAATACTTGATTTTAAATTTGGAGCATCAGAATCACTTCGACGAGCTGCTTTAAACCAATCTTTCCGTCTTTTTTCATCGTATGGGACATTTATAAATACTTTATCACGAAATTTTTTTTGTGTATTTTCACATTTAGGCACAAAACAAGTTTTATACAACCCTTTCGATTCCATTTTTTTAATTTTTATAAACTATTAAATTAATATATTTATTTTTCTTATACATATTCTATAGTAAACAAAGAAAAAGTCTGAGTTGTGACGTCATTAGCATTCGGATTCAATCGGGCGTTTTCGGTTGTGTATATGCAACTTGAAAATTCATGTTTTTTAATTACGTTTATTTAATTCAGGAGACAATTTTAGATTAAAAAAAATATTCTACAACATTTTAAATTCAATTAACTTTTATATTCAATAATTACTTTTATCACGTTGCACAACCCTATTTGTACGAATGCGTTCAAAAATCAATAAACAAATAAGTTCTTGGTTTAGAAAATATATATTTTTAGGTTATTTTTTATGATTTCTTAGAATTTCAAATATATAATTTCGCTGCTGGTGTTTTTTAAATACAACCTTTACCCTATAAATGAGTTTTTTGGCCTAAGATTGGCAGGATCCTGATTTTATGGGCAGGTTTGGTATTTAAAAATGATAGATATAAAATAAAAAAAAGTTATTTGATTTAATTAAAATAAAAAAATTTTTTAATTATGACTCACATGTGAAATTTAATCTTTTTAAAAATGAAATATATTCCTAATCGAATAAAAAGATGCATCCCGATAAATTAAAAGTCAAAAATATTATAATGATATAGGTTAAAAGAGAATAAATATTTTTTAATAATTTAAATTCAGGTGTCTATATTATACGTAATGTTTTTTAAAAAAATTTAACTCAAAAAGGCGTTTCCCCCCTTTCTTTTTATTTCTCTTTCATAAATATCTGACATTTAGAGTCATGAATGATGTAGGTTGCTAGATTTCTTTTTTTTTTTGAGGGTTTTTTTGGACTCCTCCCCTATTGATATAAGACTCCAGTGGAGGTCCTATTATAAATTTATTATAAACATCGAATCATGAGAACCAAAATATAAAATCTTAATGAAATATATTCATCATTTTTATAATGATAATTTTCAGCAGTTATTTTTTTTAGTATATAAAAAATTTTTTGTGAAAAAAAAAAAATTTGCAACCAAAAATAAATAATAAATTATTTAATTTAGGTATATTTAAACATTTTTTATATATATTTTAGTTATTGATGTTATGTTGAAAGACGTGATGGAATTTCAAAAATTTATTCAAAAAAAAAAAAAATGTATTATGGTTCCATGAAAATTACTGTTTAAAAAAAATTTTTTTTTAAATGGTCCGGTTTATACTAATTTAAAAATTTAAATATTTTCATGTAAATACCATAAAATTTCTACCTGTAATGATTTCTCTTACTTCTTCAAAAGAGAAAGAGTTGTTTTGAATAAAAAGTTTTATTTCATTCATAATTTTTATGATTCATAAAAACAAGTACAAAGTAACAAGTTTTTTATACATAGTATTAATTAAAGATATAATAAAATGTCAATAATCAAATAGTGTCTAATCTTTTTAAATATGTACCTGCTAAGGCTATATAATTGTTATTATTGTTATAGTTGTTTGCATAATAAAAATAAAAAAATACATAATAACACTATGTACACAGACAATAGAATCAATTGTTTATTATGCATTGGAAGAATTATGTTTTATAAATAAATGTATATGGACGATTTTAGAATAATTGTGCCAAAATTCTTTAATTTATTAAGTTTTGCACTAAACAGTTTTATTCGTAACTTAGTTTCATGAAAGTTAAAAATTTTACATATATTTTGATGTCAATTTTGCAATTTTGCATGTTTTTTACGAACTTGCAGCCAAAAATAAAATTTTTTTCGGAAAGGTGACTTCGAAAAATTTTGGAAGGGGAATTTAGTTGTTGCCTTTCTAAAATTTCAGTAGTATTTAATAAATACAAATTTAATGTTCGAAAAATTTACAAAACTAGTTTATTCCCACGATATTTTACTAACGAAAATGAACCTAATGGAGTTGCTCATATATATTCAATTGCAGTTATATACATATAAGTATCGATATAGAATTAAAAAAAGAAAAAAACAAATAAAAACACAAATACATGCCTTCGTACAGCAAAAGGATCGTAAATAATTTAATCGTTGCAGATAAAAGAAGAAAAAGAAAAACCCTAGAAAATAAAAGTCTTTTTAGCTTCCAGCAAAAGACACAACTCTTCTTTCTTTCCTTCTTTCTCTCTCCTTTTTCGGTGAGATAAACATAGATACAGGTTTGCAACAATCAACCATATACCAATACATATATAATAATATAAGAACAATGACCCAAGTATTAACAATTAAATGGGCGAACGTCAAGGGAGTATCTCTCAATAGCGAAGTTTATTCTCCCTTGAGCAAATATAGATCGCAATCGTTGACCATATATATATCTTTCTCTCTCGAAACAATTACTCAACCAAAGTAAAATTTATCGACTTAGCGGCGCCGATAACTTTTTATTTATATTTAAAATTCCGCTCGGTCCGCGTGTGCCCCTTACTTTGCGTTTTATTACAATATTATGTATGCTGGATTTTTTTTCCTTTCGTAATATCGTTGAAAAATGAGAAGATAAAAAAGGGCTTTTCAATAAATATGCCTCCTTTATTTTGTCATCATATAACGCAATTTTCATATTAAAAAATCTAGAATACAATAATTTATATTCTTTTGTGAAATATAAGTGTATTGATGAAAAAAAAAAAAGTATTATAAAAATAAAAATCAATAAACAACGCAAGGTAATGCCATATGTGCATCAAGAATAGGTCGCGTGAGAGAAGAAGAGTGTTATGTGTATTATACAATATACCTATTTCGTGTTGTAGGCGACACCACAACACGCCATTAGACTCTTCGACAGCTGCAGAATTCTCCCTTGTGATGTTTCACCCTCCGACTCCTCTCTTTTGTCATTTTACCTACATATGCGTATGTGTCTTAGAAATCAATACATAGAAAGATATATATTTTGCAGGTTTTTAGGAAAAGTCGGTATATGTGTGTAAGAAGAGCATTAGTAGCTTTAAGGAATTTCTTGTACGTTCGTGACATATTTCACGCGTGCTACGTCGAATATCTCGTCGAGTTGCAAATATATATTACTATAGCTACTCGTGGTACTATGTAAAATGAGAAATATATATATTTTAGAAGCAGAAAATCCAAGTAAAATTTCTCTTCTATAACCCCTAGTTTTATAAATATATATCATATCAAGCTTTCATGTATATAAGGGCTTTATCTACTTTGTAAAGTGCCATATAACGCGTGAATTCGCACTTTTGATTTTAAGCTTACTGGAAAATCCCTTATTTACTATTGTATCAAATATATATATGTATATACGTTTAAGCTTTACTTTTTTCCAATATTTCCAACTACTAATAAAAACTTATATTTTTTTTCAATTTTAATTCTAATTTTATTTGTTATTCACACCTTGTTTTTTTTACAGTCATCAGTTTTGATGAATATTTTTAAAAATTAATTATTAATATATATACAGCTGTTTGTAAAAAGAATTTTTCTTCTCTTGAGCAATATTTAACGAATATTTAAGATGATTAAATATTATTGTATTTGTATTAACACCTTTAAAGACTTACATGTTTTTTGTTTTTTATAATAAATCTGTAATATAAAATTGTAATTATTTATTACGAATTGCTTTTGAAACGCTATCTTATAATTGTTACTTTTTTTTACTACTGAGAAAAAAAAATTCTCGAAAGTGAATTGATCTTTCAACACTATATATACAAGAAAGTAATTTCTCAAATCTTAACTTTTTAGAAAAAAAATTCTTTACTTATATACTATAATATAGGAAATATTGTCCTTCTTTTTTGAACTCTATACCTTTCAGACTGAATTTGTCTTTGTTGTTATGCATCTAAACTTTGAATTTTTAATTTGAAATCCGATGTGTAAGAAAACTTTTATCCGCCACCTATCGGCAGTGTTGATTGTCGATAAATTTTTAATCGTCAGTCAACATTGTTGGTTGATGACGAAAAAAAAAGCGAAAAAAATGGTTAAAAAATGAAAAAGTGTCTTTAAATAATTATTTTTTTAATAAAAATTAAATTAAAACCGCATAAAGTATTAATAGAGTGACCAAAATAAATTTAATATCATATAAAAATTAATTAAAACCCGCATATATTAATAATAAACGTGTTTATACTATAATATTTAGCAGAAGTAAAATTTAAGTCCAAAGCATGACTATTTTTTAATTTAATTTAAATTATTAATTAAACTATTTAGTTAATATATGTTGCTTATAAAATTTTAATTGTACGACTTTTTTTCATTCAATTTATAATAAAAACCTCGGCGTTTTTATATTTAATTTATGACAATTTTTACAAGTTTGTATATATAGTGTGTACCAAAAATATATCAAAAAGATTAATAATAAACTTATATTATTAAAAATTTTCTATTTATTTACTGCTCGATTTACTGATTAATATCAGAGATTAATAGGTAATAATGTATCCTATTAATCTCTGTTAATATACTCCGGTATCAAAAGTCCCAAAATTATGGTTTTGCTCCAAAGATTGGCAAATTCTGATGATGTTTTTTTAGCTAACGGAGAGAGAGTAAAAAAGAGGTTTTACTTCAGCAAAAATATCCAACATTTGTAAGTTATCACTCTAATTCTGATATGCGATAATCTCTCTCAAGTTTCGATTAAAAATGACCTGAAATTTTTTAAAAAAATAATCAGTTTTTACACACCAACCATTCATATTATGCAATTTTAATAAAAGACTATGCTAAATCCAAGGTAAATATTGTTCTTGTAAGCTCTATCAGTCGCGCAATGAAAAACACCCCTGATCTCCCCCAAAAAAGTTCAAAGCACCTTTTTATTAATTTTTAAGTAACCTACCAGGTATTTTTATGCAAAAATCTTCATCTATTGGATAATTTTATTAGGAACAAAATTGCTTTCCCTAATTTAATATGTATAGTCTTTGAGGCAAATTATATCTGATTTATATCTTAAGGTCTTTAATAGTTACAGCATAACCATTGCTCAAAAGTTAGCAAAACAGGACAATATTAATGTATGTAAAATACAGAAAAATGAAAGTTGGTCCACCATTTTGGTAAATCGTGATTTTTTGTCGTTTTTTTCATTTATGTGATATTTTATTTTTCATTTTGTCAATCCATAAATACTTGGTACATTTCATGTATTAGAATTACAAAATTGTAACCAATTTAGTGAAAATCCATTTGTCTCCATTTCTTCCTAATTTTTTTTTTAAATCAAAAAATCTAGTATACTAGTAAAAGGTTTTTTTCATTTTCTTTAAGATTGTTTTGCACCATTTATTCTTTTTACTATTTTTTCTCGTGTTAGTATTTTTAAGATTTTTATTTTTTAAATTTCTATTGTACATTTAAAAATCTAAAAATAATTTTAAAGAAAGCAAAATTTTTAAAATGAAAATAGTTTTAAAATTAACGCCAAAGCGGTCTTTTCTTAGTTATGCATCATTAACGTAACAACCATAAAATTTACTTGATTTGCTTTGTAAAATAAAATAAACATACCAAATCAAAAGTCTTAGGTAATATCTAGAGTCCAGAGTAAAAAAAATATTTTTCTTTTAGGCAGAATTGAGTATTATTTTTCGGAAAATTGAAAATATCTTCAAGTCAACTGAAATTATTTTTAACTTATTGTTAATAAAAAATTGTAGTAATAAACAAAAAACCTTCATAGAATTAAATAATACGTGATTTAAAAAAAAATCGGTATATTTCGCAAAATATGTATTAACCAATATGTTTAATTTCGATAAAAGAAAAACTCTCTAAAGTTATTATGATTTAAATAATCGTTTGGAAACATTTGGTATGAATTTGGCACGAATATAATAGAAAATATTTTCATGAAATCTATTTTTCTTGTACGCAATTAGACACAGAGAATAAAATCCATAGAAATACACTTATAGCGTACATTAAACCACAAACAAATGTATGGGAATATGTAAAAAAGAATATACGGAAAATATAAAAGGGGGGCAAAAAAACGGGCGGTCTCTTTGTAATGATGCGATAAATCTGTAGAAATCGCGGTAGTGCGAAAAGTCGTAAGTATCGCCCAAAGCATTTTTGATCGATATAGAAACAGTTATCGTCATGGTATATAAAGAATATTTTTTTTATATACACCTATATTTTTTTTTTTTCAGCGAGCACGTAAAAATGGACTTCGATTATTACCAACAACGACTATTGTATTGTGTGGCTGCCAATGCCATTAAATGTCAATAATAACGATGTAGTGTACGTTTTTTTTTTAAAAAAAAAGGGAAAAAAATATTATAAAAAATAATAAAAGAATAAAAGTCCGACTATTGCACTTGAATATTGGTATATTTACGATTTTATTGATAGAATTTTTCGTATATGCTTGCAAAAATAGCTAAAAATATAAAGTGTATTTATATGTAGGTGTTAGTGTAATCGAACAAGCTGAATGTACAAAGTCTTTTTTGTTGTATCTAACATTTTCAATTGTTATAATATATATACAAGTTTCGTTTTAACCGATAAGAATGGTACTTGTAAAAAAAAGTCTTACTTTTCTTTAGTACATAGATTTATATTATACAACTAACATATATAAAAGTGAAAGAAATAAAAAAAAGCCTTCAAGTTTTCGCGCGATCGACGGAAATTTTTTTTTACACTTTAGGATCTTTTGGTTCCTCGAGCGTTTTTAGCTGATGATCAGGAAAAGAAAATATCTTATATACAAGGGCGTACATAGTGAACTCTTGATACTCCCCATATATAAAGATTACTTTTTTTGGTTATATAGAGCTCACCAAAAGCTTCTTATCGCACTTCTTTGTCGATGCGAACTCGCCGCATCGAAAGGACCTTGCTATATCAGAAGAAACTTTATATATGTGGGATAACAAACTTTTCTATATACAGAATACGCGTATATATTAAAAATACACGTGTATGAAAGAGGAAGGAAGGAAAAACTCTTGTGACAAAGTTTATAATACAGAGGTGAAGAATCGCGTATGAGATTCGACTGATATACACGTACAATTTTTGAAAAAAAAACCATGCTAAAATTCAATTGAATATCTATATAATATCGAGAGAGAAAGAGTACAAAGTCTGGCAAAAGTTCTATTACCACATTTCTTGAATACGAATGAGTTTTTTGGATGGATTTAAGAAGAATATAGATTTCAATTTTTTTTTTTTTTGAATAGTTTTCTCTAAAACTAAGATATCCTGATAATCTAGTTTTGGCATTTTATCTACAGAGATTTGCGTCAGGGTTATTCAATTATTCTATTCTATTTTTTTTCTTTCTCTTAAATTTGAAAGTGTAACAGCTGGATAACAATACCTTTTTAGCTTATAACATCTATTTTAAATAAAGAAATTTTGATTATTCTAAGAAAATGACTGGGTACTTGACTCTGTATGTATTTCGAGAGAAGAAAAAAAACTTATTTAAACTTTTTATCCCAGGTAAAATATTTTTTTATAATAATAATAATTTTCATAATACATTCGTATTATTAAGCCAGAATTTTATCAGATTTACTTTAGTACATTTGAATAAAATATAACATAAGCTAAGTGACTTTATTATTCCTATTTTTTTATTTTAGATAAAAAATATAAGAAAAGAATTGTAGATAATACATTTTTTTGTTTCCTCTTATATTTTTTCAATAAAAATAATACTATTGTTTGGTAAACAATGAATTTTTTAAAAAGATTTTGAAAATTCTATTGATTTATTTTTACTAATTTAATTTTTTTCTTTTTTTATTGATATTTTTATGTAAAAGTTGATTGATAAATAAAACATTCTCACATACTTGTACTTTTGATTTTAAGAAATTTGTTTTTTAAATCTACTTTAAATCACGTCATTTTTTTGTTGATTTTTATTATACTTTGCGTAGTAAATAGAAAAATTTTATTGCATGAATGACGAAGCGAAAATAAGAACAATTATTATATTATAATAACATACGCTTTTACTTTTAGTTTCTTATGATTTAAAAATTTAGTTTATGATTAAGAACTTTTCTCGCAAGAGAAACGTCTTTCAAAGACTATATATAAAGTTAAATTAGAAATCATCAAAATTAAATTTTTTTATATCAAAACATTACAAAATATTTAATAAAAATATTGAACATAATATTCTGCTTTATACTATGGTGTAGATGATTTACAAATTAATTTTATTAAAGTAATTAATATTGACGGATATTTCTGTAGTGTATATATTTTTCCCGATATATTTGTTTAAGGTCTTAAGAGCGGTAGAATTAAAATGCAAAAAAAAAGCTAAAATTTGGAGAAAGTAAAGTAAATATAATTTAATTTTACACGTATTTTTTTTTTTTATAATTGACCGAATAGTTTTTGAGAAAATAAATAAATAAAAAATAAATTAACACAGGATTTTATGGGGAATTTTAAAAAATGAAAAAAAAGCATTTAAAATACAAAACTTAGATATTTTTTTTTATGAGTTGATAAATAAAGTCCTAATAAATAAAAAGAGACCTTAAAATTTACAATCGACCGTCATTTTTTATGGTTTTACTTAAAAAAATGTATAAAAAATTAACGTTTATTCTGCTATTGAGGTAGAGTCATTTATTATATTTTTTTATTTATTTATTTTCTTTATAAATAATTAAATAATATTGTTTAAATAATAAATAATTTATATAATGCCAAAATTAAGTTAATAAAATTCATTTTTAAGCTTTGAATAGTAATAATTAAGTATTATTGAAAAAATTTTTTTATTTATTTAAAGTTGCAATCCGTATTTTTTTACATGAGTAAGACAAGGATGCCGATAGGCAAAATCCTAACGCTCTTAAGACCTTAATGAGCCCATATGGTCCCATGTATTTTAAGTGGGGTCACGTGACCTGCCGCAGCTAATGTGTTAAATTGGAAAAATATCTTTTTTTAATATTAAAAAAATACTCAATAGAGCAAATTTTTTTTATTGTTATTATAAGGATGTGATGAACTTGATTAATTTTTGAAATCTATAATTAAAAAGCCATAAAAGGGCGCGGGAATTAAACTTTTTATAGATAAATTATTTAGATTAAAGAATTTTAAAACAAAAACTTAAATTATAATTGTAACTAGATGAACTAGATGATCGGAAACGTTTCTCGCAAGAGAAATATCTTTTATTGGTTATATAAAGCAGAATTAGGAAATAATCAGATATTATAATTTTTTTCTAATAATATTATGAAATAAGAATACTAATTTTAGTGTTTTGTTTTATTCAGACTAAGTTAGGTTGTTAAGTTGAATATCAGTTAATTAATAATGACACAGAATTTTAATTGCCAAATATTATAGCTGTTTCAGCGTGGGTATGATCCCGAAAGTTTTCGGGTCATGAATAAAAAGCAAGTTTTATTTTAAAAATTTAAATTTTCCTTATAGAATACAACCAGCTCAATTTAAATGTCTTATATGATTATCCAGTTTAGTAGTATGTACAGTGGGTCTCATAATTTTGATTAATTTTCGATATTTATTGGAAACCAAGATTAACTACAATATTTATGCTCGCGCGTCGAGTCGGTGAATGTAAGATGGCTACCCTGAATTAACATTGTATTTATAGACAAAAAATTAATATTTTTAATAAAATGAATTAAAGTTTTAAAATTTTTATAAGAATAAAACAGTATACACTAGTTATAAACACCTATTTTAAAAATCACGGTGGAGACGGTAAAAATGTAAGCATGTATTAAGCACTAAGAAAACGCACCAGTTTAAACCCTTAAATCCTCACTTAAACCTTAAAATTTTAAGATTAAATAAATAAGTCGGGACCTGGACCGGGATTTATTTGTATGAGGGCTTTTCTGTGTTATCATGTAGTAAATTGATGTAAAAAAAAATGATCCCCAATAAATATTAATAGCTAAAATATATTATATTTTTATACAATATTATACTCCTAAAAACATTGCATAACGGAAACGCAGTCAGAAATATATTTTCAAATCCTATCGGAATGTCGAGTTAAAAAAAGTACCAAAAAAAAAAATTCAATGTAGGTATAATCAAGCTTCATTGCTATATATATTTTTCCTATACAGAACTCGATCGTACGAGCGGAGACATCGCAGAACGTGCGAATTAATTCGGTCGCGACATGGTCTGATTGATTGCTTTAGCGGATCGATCAACCTTCATACAGTATTATTATATTATATTACCTTTCTAAAAAAAAAAATTATACAATGTTCAAGTTTGACAATGTCGATAGCAATTTTTTATGCAAATTATACAAGATACCGCCAACAGAGTGGAATCATTTTACTGACTCGATCTTTTAGTTTTATGGTTTTGACGTACACTAATTATGCGACACTTACTGAATGAAAAATATAAGTAATCGAGGATAATATTATATTTTTAAAAAAATATTTGAATATTAAATTAAAAATATCTTTAAAAAAAATTGTGATGTACGAAAAAATTAAACAGACTTTGATCTTCCATAAACAAAACAGTCATAATTAATAAAATTGATTGATATGTAAAGAAAGTAAAAAAAATTTCTTTTACATATCTTTCATTAAAGGGATTAATTATTTAGTATTTTGAAAATTGTTAAATTAAAATATAATCATTTATAAAACAAAATTTTTTTAATACACTGTAACATTCATTAATATTTTGATTAATTACTATGAACCATTAAAAAAAATTCTAATCTTTTAAATCAAAAAAAAGCTAACAGTAACCAGTTTTTTTCTTCTTATAACAGAGGATGCTCAAAAAATAAAAGAAAAAATTAATTATTTTATAATAACAGTTTACAATACCGTAGAATTTAGATCATTTGTCATTGTAAATTCATTAAGAAAGACTTTCGTAACGTTTAAATTCTTTTAGTTAAAAAATTGTCTCATCCTTTTGTTGTTAAATTTTAAAAAGAGAAATTATTATTACATAAATCTAGTTTTTTTTATGAGATCACCTAGAAAAAATTTAATAAAAACCTGTACTAAATAATTTAATTATTTTACCGTTAGATTTTTTTATTCAAAAAATATTTTTTCATTCATTTATATATTTTTATAGTATTTATTACAACATCAGGTCAAAATATGAGAATTTTACCTGCCCAGAATATTAAATTTGTTCAATAAATTTTATTTATTTATTTAAACATTATGCAAATAATAATAATAAAAACAATTATTTAAAATTGATATTTTGTAGATTAAAAATAATAGAAGAAAAAAAAAATATTTTATTTTGTATAGCTTGTGCCCTATAGCTATAATAATTTTATATTATAATCTAAAAAATTTAATCTTTTTTATAACATTTATTATTATTATTATTTTAAATGTGACAGTTTTATAGTGTTAAATTTTTATTATTTTTTGATCAACAGATATTTATTTCTCAAAGATTTATTTTTACGTAATTTCATAACAAAAAAAAAAAATTTATTTTATTGATCGGGGTGAAGTACTGTGTAACCTTTTTTTTTCACTTTTTATTATAAGACAAACAATGCAAGCGCCATCCTAAAACGTATAAATATCTGCATGTTAGATTTAAAAGTTCAAGCATTCTGTGTGTGTGTGTGTTTTTTTTGTTCTTATAACATTTGAGAAAAAAGAAGATACTATGCATATATATTTTTCAGGATTTTATTTTCATATAAAAACTAAAAGAATTCTACGAAATTCCAAAGATTTCATCTACTCGTGTTTTTTTGCATTGTTTTACACGAGATACCAGGTTGTATTCTTTTTTATTTACAATAAAAAGAAAATAAAAGTAATTGCTATATTTATTTGGGAAAAGATTTTTTAATATAAGAGTATCAGAAATTTGTTGATTTTGGGCTAGAAAAAGCTTTTTTGATAATTAGAGCAATGAATTTTTAAGGTTTTTTGGTTTATTGTAATATTTGAAAGAAAACTATTTGATAACCTCTTAATTTTAAGCAGAAAATTTTTTGATCACAACGAAATTGAACATCAAAATTAAAATACATTTTTTTAAGCACTTCTAATTTTAGTGCTCATTTTCGTTGTCTTCAAAAAATTGCGTACTTAAAACTAACGTTATCAACTATTTCACATATTACAATTAAAGCAACTTTTTGGGTACTTTCGAATATATCCTTAAAAATGGTCTCTTTTACTATACCTTGAAAGTTCCAGTTCCATGCATCTATTTTCAATAAAAGTAATTAAAGTCAAAATTACAGATACGTGAAACCTGAGTAATTTCAGGTAAGCGCAAGCTCCTGATACAAATACTTTTTGATTCCTCCTAATTTATTTCATATACAAACTTAATTTGCATTCCATGAATTTTCATGTTTTGAAAATTGAAAATTGAAAATTGAAAATTGTTTTCTTGTTATTAATATAAAATTGTTCAAATTATCAACAAGTAAAAATTTAATTTTATTAAAGAATTTTCAGTACTTTGTTACAGAAAATAGGACCTTTTTATACAAAAGCTTTATTCCTTTTTTGCAGTAAGTGAACCATCAGTTTCAATATCAATAGCAACATTAAAGCTTTGTACAATGCAGGATCTATTTAAATAAAATCGTCATATACATATTGGCTTTTGACTTTGTCCTGGAAGTTAGTGGAAGTTCTTTGCTCTTTCTCACGTTCCTTTTTATTTCTCTTTTGTCGTACTTTCTTGTATATATGTTACGCACGGTTACAAAAATGAAGAATTTCAATTTTCAAACCTTTAATTTTGAAGTTTTTATGGTGTTTTTGCAGTAAAGTCTACTACGCGATTTAAAATAACATTTTGCTTATAAATTCTATGTGCTTTATGTGTAGATTGTAAAATTTCTATAAAAGTGATAAAAGATCTATATTTATTATTTAGCACTTGTAAATTATTTGTTATTTTGACTTAGAATTTTTTCAAAATGAAATCAATATTTTTTTAAGAATGTTTTCAGCCCTGAAGTAGATTTTACTCCAGAAATACTATAAAAACTAAAATTAAAAATTCAAAAGTTATCCCATTTCGCGAAATGGCTTATTTCTTCAATGGGGCGTATCATATACGTAAAAAAATATAAGAATGAACTTGAGGTCCTTGTCACACACATGTAAATATGTAAGAATGCGTGTGAGAGACCATCATCAACATCATCAGAAAGAAAGAAGAGGCCGAACTTGAGGAAAAAAAACCTAACGCAACGGTACGCCCCGGTATAATATAAATCACGGTTTAACATATCGGCCTTACGCATCTGTGAATATTAATAAATAATAATTATTACCCATATACATGTATACAAATATTTATATATTAGGCTAGGAATTGTAAGAAATAATTGGTTTGCTTTTTTAACGTCTAGTGATAAAAGGATTTCATTTATTAAAAAAAATTAGGTCTTTAAAATTTTGGGACAGGGTCAGATTTTGAACGACAAAAATAAAGAAATTTCATTTTTCTGGATTGGGACAAATTGGTAAAAAATTTTGAAAATGTAATATTTTGAAAATTGGTTAGATTTTCTTGAAATAGCCAGGCACTTTTCTCCAGGTACCTAAATCCAAAAAATGAGATAATCTTACTTGCTATTCCCAGCCTAATATGTAAACTTATAACTCTCTCTTTCTTCCTTTATATTATTTTTACTTTTATATATATGTGACGGTTTTTGTCATGAGAAGAGAGACTTGGGCGTTCATTTGTATAGAGGTATGTTTTTTAAAATCCACGACAAAAAAAAATTTGTATAATAAGAGTTTCTTGGTACATACATTATAGTAAATTTTAATTTTATTTTTTCGAAAGTTATTCTGAAATCGTTCGATTTATTTATTAACGTAAAGATACATAAAGAATAAGTTTCTTTAATAGGATTTTAATTATTATTGAGAATTTAAAAAAGAATTATTGTTTTGCTTATTATAATAAACACGAATTTTTTATTTTTTATTTTTATTGCTTTTAGTATCCAATATTCAATAAAAAAAACCACCTATATTATCTAATAAATTAGTATTAATTGTATATTTTATTAATAAATATATATAGTAACGTCTTGAGAATTTTGTCTTTTTTATTTTAAATTCATAATTTTTGATTTTTATCATAATAATATGCAAATTTTTAAATTTTAGTAGTATTGAAAAAATCAAACACGGTAGTAATAATAATAATTTAAATTGTATTGATTACCTTTTTTTTTTCAAATTATGCTTAAATTTCTCTGTATATACCTACGTGATTATTTTGTATTTTAACTTTATTTTCAAATAATAATTATTATTTGAATAAATTTTCGTTTAATTGAATATCGATATTTGATTTGTCAAAATAATTTTGTATTCCGTTGTTTTTCATTGATTTTTCATTTATTTTTATTAAGGTTTTAAATTAAATAATAAAAATTTATTATTTATCAACTGGAAATATATATGCAGGGTAACTTTTTATGTATTGCTTAAAGTTATTAAATTTTATGTGATTCAAGTTAATTAATTAAGGTGAAATAGACATAAGGATGCTGCATAAGAGTCTTTAATTAGAAAGAGGAAGAAATAACGTGGTACCCAATTAATTTACAAGAAGAATAGTATAATTTTTAAAAAAATGTTCGATTTCATTAAAATTTTATGACTTTTTTCCTTTCTTCTACATGGATCACAATATTTTAAGTTGGTACGATAGAAAATGACGGTGAATACAGCCGTAATATCTTCTCACAGAGTTGTGAAAAACACGTTCGGCAACTAGGCCCTGTGACGTCAAAACTCAGATTCCCTATACTTTAACTTTGCGTTTCTGAGCTGTGACCTGTTTTTTCGCTACTTTAATTATTAATTACTCCTCGAATTATTCAGTCATTTTTAATTTTAATGAAAAATATAAAAATATTTTTTTTGTAAATTTTCGGAATATCAAATAATCTCAATACCATACTACCTCCCAATTGATAATATAAATACTTACTTTAATTCAGATTGTGTCAGACTTTGCAAAACATTTTCTTCTTTACTGAGCTGCGGGATTAAGTTTTTATAAAAAAAAAAAAGAGTTAAGCTCATGTTGATAAAAAGCAACATATTTTGTCAATATACGCCTGAGTCTCTTGTCCATTAATAATAAAAAATAAAAAATATTTAATATTTTTTTTATAAATTATACTTCAATAACTGTAAAATTTACAAGGGCTACTTATTCTATTAAGCAATAAATCTTTGATGTTTCGATATATAGCCTTAACAATTTTGTTGCGATAAATTTATCAGACAATATCCCCACCTTTTTATTCTCATAAATCTTATTATACTTTTTGCTTTATATATATAATATAAACTAACCAATATTTTTTATATATTTTTTTTTTATTATAAAAAAATATAAATCAAGGTAATCAATAATTTTTATTGCACGATCTTTACTTCATCTAGACCATTTCTTCGTAATTTTTTCTTTCTAATATTAAAATATAGATACAGTTACGCTGTAATGAGTCAAGGTCAATTTTATGCAAAAATTTTAAAATTCAGTCGCTAAATTATTTTTTAAAGGCTCGTTTATTCGGTATTAGGGTTAAATGTTCCGCACGAGCAAGTAGCTTAAAGGCACGTAGATAAGAAAAAAAAATCAACATTTTTAAAAAAAATGTAGGTGGGGTATTTTTTTTATTTTAATTTAAATAAAACGCGCGAATGTAATTTTATGCTCGAATTATTAATATGTGTCAAGATTCATTGCGGCCGAGTGTTGACATCATGCATAGTACGTCGTCGGTCATTAACGTATAAAATATTTTAATAAAAAAAAAGCCTTATTCGTGAGAAATATTTAATTTTTTTATTACTTCTACTTATATAACTTCTTTTATTATTATAATATGATTTACATTTATTTTGCACATATAAAACTTCTTTTTCAATAATTTCTATCAAAGAGAAATATACCGTTTATTTTTGAGAATAATCATAAAAAAGTATTAAAAAAAATATTTTTAATGAAATTTTTTTTACGATTTTTCTTGGTACAATAATAATAGTAATTTTTTTTATATATTATAAAATAAATATTTTTTTTAAAGATTTTAATATGGCGACAAACAGGCGTTAATTTTTTTATAATATCCACGTTTTATGGTAAGTTTTAAATAGTCGATTGCTCGTTTCCTTCTGGCTGAAAAAAATATATTTTTTTAAATACACTATTTATAATTACACTGGGTAATTAATACATTCAACGAATTATATAAAAATGTCGTTAATAATTTTTTAAAATAATTGTACGTTTGTAATTTTGAATAATATTTATATAAAAATATAATTAATTCGGTAGTTTTTTAAGTACGTAATTACGTTCATCTGCATAATTTTTTAATTATAACTGGATAGAAGCAAATTTTCAGGTTAATTATTGTTTTAACCCCAATTATCTAAAATTTATATCAATTAAAGTTTGATTCTATTAAATTTATTTTGAAAGATTCCTATAGGGCCTTTTTCAAATTTTGTAATTAAAATTGATTCTAATTTCTAATTAAATAAAAAATCCTTTAAGCTGTATCTGCAATAAAATTATGTTTACATTCTTCGATTGATCTGTAGACATCGTGTCTTTATTTAATCTACATCTTGTCAATATCTCATTTCCATTTCCTTATCTAATCAAAATCTTTTTTTCAATTAATCTTTATTTCCTACTCATCCTCTAAATCATTCATTTCGATCTCAGTATCTCGTTCTCTATACTTATCTGTTTCTCCACCTACATCGCAATCGGAATCTTCATCTTCATTTTCATTTAAACTCCATTTTTGTTTTCATCTTATCTTAGGCCTCATCTTCATGCTTGTGTCCATCTGTCATTAAAAATTTTGCAACCAGCTAAAATTTCTCTAATTTATTTTTTGCTAAATTATTATTCAATAAATTATACATATTGTAATTCATTGTATAATAGGCGTATACATACATATATTGTAATTTATTAGGGATCCGTTCAACTCGTATAACAGTACGCTGAGAAAAAAATTCGGTTAAAAAGATCAAAATTCCGATTACTGAAAGTAAAATTATTCCAGTTGCTGCGACCGAAAATAAATTATTACCTCTCAAATTACATGAAAAAATTCTTTTCATTAAATTGATACTGTCAACATAATCAAGCCTAATTTTTTTTTTTTTTTCAAAAAAACTCCAAGTTTCTTGTTATTTATAAAATTTATTCCAGTTATATCATACTTTTGAGGTTGTTTTTGGTAATCCAGATGAGAGAAAGTATAAACTAAAGGGTTTTTTGTATCGTTGATTCCTTAAAATTGAGGTTTTGCTTGTTTGAAATTTGTTTAGCCTCCTTTAATTAGAAAAAAATAGTCTTCTTTAAGGGTTTTTATTAAAATCCTCTTATTAAGTGTTATTATTCTATATATGTTACAAATTGTAGTAAATATTTGTCTCAAGTATGTTTTCTACGTTGCTGATCTCGAATTTCGGGATTTTGAAATTCTCAAAACTTGCGAATTTTGAAAAATTACCACAAAAGTAGGATGTTTTTTGCTTATTTAAGGGTGTTTTGAGGATTTTTTGCGTTAGGAACCTTCAAATTCAAGCTCAGCGAGACATAGAACATACTGGAGGCCAAATCTTGTCATGGTTTGCGAATATTGCAAAAACACCCAAAAAATACCTTTGATAAGAGTTAAAGATTTTTTTCCCATATACAGAAATCCTAAATTTCACTATAACTAAATTTGAAATCTTCAAAAAATTTGCGATGTTGGAAGAAAACAATTTTTGAGTATTTTTGAACATACGTAAATTATAAGCAACGTATTTACGAACTATGGTTTTTTATCAGAAATATGAAATTTGTTTCAAAATTTAATAAATTAAGTTATGAAAAAGGAAATTATTCAAGTAAGTAATATTTTAAAGGATTAAAAAAAAAGTATTTAAAAATTAACCAAAAAACAAGTTTTTCATAATTAAAAATCTACTAAATCTGTTATTATTTTAAAATTACGATAAAAATATAATTTATGTATCTCGTTAGCCTAAATAAGAAATTTTAATTTAAATTTAATTATAATTTTCCCAAATGTAAAAAATTATTTAAACATTAAGTATAGGTATACACGAGAATAAAAAATATTTTATTTATTTAAAAAAAAAAAAAAAGTATAAATAATAATAATTTCACAATAATTTTGTTTAAAAAAGAAATTCACATGCTGTATATAATTTATATTATAATTATTATAGGCTAATAAATGTCATTTTTCCACAAGTATAGTTATAATTTAAAAATTTATAATATTTATACTAGAAACAGAAGTATACAGCTACTTAACTTTCACTTTATACTAATAACAATAATGCACATTACACGTGTTTATATTTATCTATAAAACACGTATAATATAAAATATAATTATTTATAATAATATTTTATATCTCAAAACTGTACATAACTTCCTAATAATATCCTGTTAAATCTTTTCTATTTTATCCTTTTTTATCTTAGTCATATAATTTTAATATTTATTATAACAACATTTTTACCTTTTTGATCATTTAAGATTTCTTTTTCGAATAAATTATATAATACGTTTCACAAATTACAAAAAATATAACTGAAAAATATATTATTCTTTAATAGTTTATACTTGCTTATTTTTCAAATTCTAACTTTGAATCGCAAATTTTTAGATGACTCTTAGGAATTGAGACTGTTTGCTAAACATCAAAGAGGACTTTTTTATGGTTGATGTAAAACTGAGCCTGTACTCGACAAGAGCCAGATAAATGCTCTATTAGACTTCTGGTCAGGAGCAATCAAAATTTATTCACAAATGACAGAAGAAGCTGATTCCAAAAAGATTACTTAAATTCTAATATCAATGGCTAATCAATAGAAGACAATTCCGAATTTAGCTCAATTTCATTGATTTATGTGATTTTTAAATCATTTAAAATACTAAGGAAATTAATTAATAAAATATTTAACATAATTTATACTGACAAAAGTTAATAATTGATACAAATATATACGAGAAGAAATATAGAAAGTCTTATATAATAACAAGAAGTCTCTTCACTTTCGAGAAAAATTTATATCAATACATAAAAATTAAACAAAAATAAAAATTTTTAAATACTTCAAAAATAGTAAAAACTTAAAATCTTAAAAACTATGATACTTGTAAAAAAAAAACTACAGCTTATGTCACCAGAAGATTTCTTTCTTCATTTTAACTCGTTAACGCCGGGGCGGAGAGTTTTGGAAAAGAGTAAAAATAAATACATTCCCTTATAAGCCCTTTCTACACCAACTAAATAATGAAAATTAATTCTATATTTTATTAATGTAGTCGGGATTTTTAAGATTTATACTTGTTTTTACAAGATTGAAGTTGGCTATATAGGGCTACCAACTGCAAATAAAAAATATATTTTACAAAAGCACGTGCTATTAAGACGTGATAATAAAGTGAACTTAATTTTATAAATTAATAGAAAAGACAAAATAATTTTTTTCAATTGATCACTATACTTTTATATATATTTTCATGAAAATTTTTCCGGTTTTCCTTTTTTTTTCAATAAATTTAATAATTTTTTAGTATATAAAATACAACAATTACTCCAGTAAAAATACGGGGGGGGGGGGGTTGTATTTTTACTGGCGAATATGAGATTTGCTTTACTATATGTTTTTTGGGTCGCTGAACACGAAAATCGGGGTCATTTCGTAAAGAAATGGGGGCTTCACCCCTAAATTTGCAAAAAACTACCCCAAAAAGGGGTGTTTTTTACATAGTTGCACTTTGTGCGCTCAGATTCGCACCATACGGGTTTTTTGGGTCGCTGATCAAGAATTTCGCCTACTTTTTCTTAAATAATTAGAATTTCACCCCTAAATTGGCTAAAATTACCCCCGAAAAAGGGGGTGTTTTTGCTATTTGGGCACGTTGAGCAACCAGGATATGTCCATATAGGTTTTTCAGGTCGCTAATTAAGAATTTCGACTTATTTTTCATATATATTCAATATTTCACCCTTAAATTAGCTAAAACTACCCCTTAAAAGGGTGTTTCTGTTATTTTCGCACTTTGTGCATCCAGGATATGTATATATAGGTTTTGTGGATCTATAATCAAGAATTTCGACTGCTTTTTCATAAATATTCAATATTTCACCCATAAAACAGCTAAAACTACTCCTAAAAGGTGTGTTTTTGCTATTTTCACACTTTGAGCATCCCGATTATGTCCATTCAGGTCCCTGGACCGCTGATAAATAAAAATTTGTTATTTTTTTATAAAAAATTAATACTTACAATACCTGAAAAATAAATTATTATAGTGAAGGTAAAAATGAATAAAAGAAACTTAATATTTTCTTTTTTTATAATGCATGCTCAAGAAATATTGAATACTTATGAAAAATAAGTCGAAATTCTTGATTAGCGTCGCAAAAAACCTATATGGACATATCCTGGATGCTCAAAGTGAACAAATAGCAAAAACACCCCTTTTAGGCGTAGTTTTAGCTAATTTAAGGGTAAAATATGGAATATTTATGAAAAATAAGTGGAAATTCTTGATTAGCGACCTAAAAAACTTTTATGGACATATCCTGGTTGCTCAAAGTGTGAAAATAACAAAAACACCCTTTTAAGGGGTAGTTTTAGCTAATTTAAGGGTGAAATATTGAATATTTATGAAAAATAAATAGAAATTCTTGATTAGCGACCCAAAAAACCTATATGGACATATCCTGGTTGCTCAAAGTGCCCAAATAGCAAAAACACCCCCTTTTCGGGGGTAATTTTAGCCAATTAGGGGTGAAATTCTAATTATTTAAGAAAAAGTAGTCGAAATTCTTGATCAGTGACCCAAAAAACCCGTATGGTGCGAATCTGAGTGCTCAAAGTGCAACTATGTAAAAAACACCCCATTTTGGGGTAGTTTTTTGCAAATTTAGGGGTGAAGCCCCCATTTCTTTACGAAATGACCCCGATTTTCGTGTTCAGCGACCCAAAAAACATATAGTAAAGCAAATCTCATGTTCGCCAGTAAAAATACAACCAAACCCGTATTTTGACTGGAGTAAATATATATTAACGCCGACTACACCAACACGTTTTAAATTTTAATTTTTTAATCTAATGTAGATGGAGTTATAATTTTTTTAGTTTTCAGTTTTTAAAATCAGATTTAATATCGACTTTTTAGTTGGTGTAGAAAGGGCTATAGATACGTAGCTAAAAAGTTCATCCTAATAGTAAAATTTCACGCTCTTTCAGAATCTGACATTAGTTTTGACCTACAACCCTTAAGGGGGGGTATGGGGGTATGGTCAAAAAATCGAAATTTTTTTTATTATTTCATTCGATTGTATAATATTTCAAGAATGTCCCTACAAAATTTCATATTGATCGGAACAAAATTAACGAAGTTATGGGCATAGACTTTTACAAAAATGTTACAAAACTATTTACAAAAAAAAAAACTTTAAACGCGTTTTCTGAGGAATTTTTTTTTTCAAGTCGGTGAGACAAGTTACTCGAAAACTACTTTATAAATCCTTAAGAAAATTTGCACACTTTTTCTTCAGACAATTTACAAGGTATTGACGTCGAGATATTTTATTTTTTTCAATTTTTTTTTTATTTATAGAATTTTTTAAGATTGAAAACAGGAATTCCAAAAAAAAAAAAATTCATTTTTTCCGTTTTTTTGAGTTTAAACTCGCACCAAAAATTGAATAATTGAAATAAATAAAAAAACTCGACGTCACTACCTCAAGGAAGTTATTAACTAACAAACTATTTTTGGTTTTTTGGTTTTAGATGATGCAGCTATTAGTTACGTGTCTCACCGCAAATTTATTTTTTACAAAAACGTCAACTTTAAATTAACAACCAAATGGCCAATTTCCAATATTTTTAAATAAAAATTTTTTTGTATACTCTTAAATAGTTGTTCTTTAGTATAGGCCTTCACCCGTTTATCTTACTTTTACCAAATCGATAAAAAAAAATCTTAAAAATTAGTCCGAAAAATGCAATTCTGACCATACCCCCCCCTTAAATATACCCTAAAAAGGAGGGTTGAAAGGGGTAGATCAGGTATTATAAGAAACGTTTGGAAAAATCAATGAAAAAAGTATCCAATTTTATTGAAAAATGTTTAAACATAATATTTTTTATGTAAATTTAAGAAAACTTTGTATACATTGTGGTCTCATTCATTTTGATCCTATTTACAACCCTTAAAATGTGCCATGTGAATAAGGGTAGTTACAAAAAAATTAAAATAAAACTTATTTTTTATAATTAAAATTATATTATTAAGTAAAATTCCCCGTTCACCCTTATTTTAGAGGCTGTGTCAACAATTAAAGTTTTTGCACAATGACGTTAAGGGGACGTTAAATTTGAAATTAACAGTCAATTCTACTCAAGAATATAATTTTAATTATAAAAAATAAGTTTTATTTTAATTTTTTTGTAACTACCCTTATCTGCATGTCACATTTTAAGGGTTGTAAATAGGACCAAAATGAAAGAGACCACAATGTATACAAAGTTTACTCAAATTTACATAAACAACCTAAATGCATGGAACATGTTTACTTCCAGCTGAGGACTAGGTATAATACAAATTTTACTCAACATTACAATATAATTTTCTATTGTTGTAATTTGTAATTATCACCTTACTAGTTGTTAAGATTCTAAACCCAAACTATTTTGATTCCCTAAACTTGAATTATTCTAAGTCCCTTAATCAATATTATTCCAAGTCCCGAAATCGATATTATTTTAAGTCTATAAACCTGTATTATCTTAAGTCCTTAAGCTCAGATTTTTCAAAGTCTTCTAATTATTCTAAGTTTCATTTGACCACCCCCCTTAAATAAGACAAATTTGACCCCCCCTCTTAATTTTCAAGTTCTGAAGTACCCCCTCCCTATAAACATGTTCCATGTTAAAAATATTATGTTTTTCAATAAAATTGGATAATTTTTTCATTGATTTTTCCAAATTTTTCTTATAATACCTGATCTATCCCTTTCACCCCTCTTTTTAGGATATATTTAAGGGTTTGTAGATCAAAACTATTGTCAGATTCTGAAAGAGCGAGAAATTTTACTACTGGGATGAACTTTTTAGCCACGTATCGATAAGAGAATGCATTTATTTTTGCTCATTTCCAAAACTCTCCGCCCCGGCTTTAATGAGTTAACACTGGTTTTAATTAAATCAATTGGTTCAACGAATCGTGAGTTATAAAAAAACATGAAAAAGAAAAAAAAATGGACTTACATACTTATTTTCTATAAATAAGATAATAATACAAAAAAATAATTTTCTACATTAGAATTTACATTGAAACGTAAAAATAGTATTTAACACTTTTTTAAACTAAGAAAAATTCTTTTTTTTCTTACAATTTAAGAAAATAAATAGATTAACGTAATAAACATTTGGATCCTAAGCTGAAATAAATTAGCTCTGTAATATAAAGCTAGATTTTCAAAAAAATGAAATTTCGGAACATAAGACTTTTCTTAAACGATATTTTTTAGTAATTACTTCTTCGTTTAAAAAATTGCGAATATAAGCATACGATTCTTACTAAAAACAGATTTTAATAAATAATTTAAATATTTTTGCAACCCATTCGAAAATCTAATTTTGATTCTTACGACTTGTAAGAAAACTGAGTTATTTGAAAGTACTTTCAGAAAAGTCAAACTGGATAATTTTTAGATGAAACTAAAGTAGCAATTTAAAAATAAATTCTCATATATTATACCTTATAATTAAGATATACAGGAATTTAATATTTTCTGTTAAAAAATTTACATTAAAGAAAGTACAAAAATGTATAATATATAAACTTCCTGATATTAAAATATAATTTGAAAATTTTAACATTTATAATAATAATAATAATAATAAAAGTAAATTACTTTTTATAAAAGCTTTTATAGGTAGTATATATACAAAAAAAAATATTATGCAGAAAAAAAACTTATATATACAACAGATTTCAATATTATCCTATTTAACACCCTAAAATTTATATTTAATGACAAAAAAAATTTTTTAAGAAATTTGCAATTTAAATTTTTTTTTTCTTAAATATACTAAAGGCTTAAATTACTTAGGATATAATCTAAAACAAAACAGTTAAAAAAAAAGGTGGTAGGTGTACCTCGAAAGCAGTGATTTCGTAAAAAGTTAACGAGGTAAAATTTTTCATGCTAACCAAAAAATATTGTCAGTTATATATCAAAAATAATCACAGGATTTTATATATAGCGAAAAACGGAAAGTGGTATTAATCGAGGATCGTTTCTTCACGCATATATAAATATTTCCCTTTTATTTTTTCCTATATACCGAGGGGTTATAATGTTCATTCATATATCAGATATTTAGAAAGTTTTATGTACTGTACACCCCATAAAGGTAAATTAGAATATAGAGAGATTTTGCGGAAAAAGAAAATTTTTAGCACCCTTTTTTATTTTGCTCGGTTATGGCCAATTATCTGCTACATTGTGATTCATAGCAGGTGTAAGAAATATATTTTATTAGCTTCGTGTTTAGCTAATTTTGATTAAAAATTTTTTTTAACTTTTTTATAAGTTAATTTAAGCATTGATTTTTTTTCTTGTACTAATTTAAATAAGTTTTTGTAGTAAAATTCTTTTTTAAATTATCGGTCTATTGAAATAAATTTTTTATTGTTATACTTTATGTACAACACAAAAACTTACAAATTATTATTATAACCCATTGAAGAATATGAATAAAAAAAAATGTCTTAAAAAAAATTGGTATAATGAAGAAGCAATTAGAAATTCTTTTCTTTAAGATTTAATTATGTTAAGGAACGATCAATAACAAATATTACAATGAGCGAATAATAAAAAGTAAAAAGAAATTTTTCTATAAGAGTTTTCTATATATTCGAATTTTTTTTCTCTTGGTGAACTTAATAGCAGTTAAAAAAAAAAAAAGAAAAGACGGAACACAAGTTAAACTATAACAGAAAATGAAGTCTGCTAGTATTAAAATATATATAAAAGAAAAAAGAATCGAAAAGGAATTTTTATAGAAGTTTGAGAGAGAGTTTTCATTTCATCGAAAATTTATAAGAAAAAAAAGAAAATCTCCCTTCATCATTTTCAACCTTTTTAAAGTAACAAATAATACTCAGTGCTTTAATAAAAAAAAAAACTGTGTGCATATTTTACTTATATAATATAGGCACATATTTTTTCATCAAATAGTTTAAATAAAAAGTTAAATTAAAAAAAAAAATATTACTTTTTTTAATATTAAATTTAATTTTTAGTTTACAGTTTAATTTTCAAAACTTTATGTTTAAGTAATAATTTTCATTATTCTACTTTAATACATGTTAAGTTTTACAGAAAAGTTTAGTTTAATATGAAATCTTAATCAATATTCAAAATATTTATCTTTTTGCATATTTTCTTTGAGAAAGTTTTTTCAATATATAATATGCTCAAAAAATGCATAGTCTTTAATACAAGTAAATATCCGAGTAAATATTCAGGCACGTAAGGGGTTTTAGCCCTCCACATCCCAAAATTTTTTTTGCAATGTATTTTTTGGGATGACAGTTTCAAGATGGAAGTTTTAGCAAAAAATCGCAAGAACCACTCTGTAAAAAGGGTGTTTTTCGTAAATTTAGGGTTGTATAACATAATTTTGCATATTTTTGAGCGTGGGTAAACGGCAGTTGAAGATTTTGAATTTTCAAATATTAGAAAGTGGTTCTTCTTTAAGGAAATTTTTTAAACAATTAAAAATATGGTTCTCGCTCCATTAAGACTATAAAATAAAAATGAATTTCCGGGTATTTGAAAGTGGTTCTATACCTCTAGGATTTTCTGAAATATTTAAAATTATTATTTTACACTCCACCAAGTCCCTAAACCCAAATAATTTTAAGTCCCTGAATCGAAATTGTTCTAACTCAAGGTACTCCCTCCCTATAAACATGTTCCATATTAAAATTTAAGGAAGGTATATTATTTTATGCTGAAAAACACAATTTTCGGAAATTTTAAATATTAGTATTTAAAGGAGCCCCAACAAAATTTTTTCTTGAAAAGTGATGATATGTTAAGTTTTTCATCCAAAGAGCAGAGTTTTATCTGTTTATGAGCCAGAGTGATTAAAATAATCCTAGAAAATCGTATTTTTGGGATTTTTTTCGGTTTTTGGGCGTTGTTGCCTAAAGGTAGACTGTAAAAAGTAACTTTCTTATATTAACAAAAAAATTAGAACATTTTCGAAAAATTAGTAAATTTTCGAAAAAAATCATAAATTTACTAAATTTAGTATATTATTAAAAAATTCGAATATTCTCGATTTTTTTTTGTGAATTCGCAAGAAAAATTGATAATTTACTATTTTTTTCGAAAATTTTCAAAAAATAGTTGTAAATTTCCAAAAAATAGTTGTGAATTTACAACTTTTTTCGTAAAATCACAAAAAAAATCGAGAATTCTCGAAATTTTCGATAATATACTAAATTTTGTAAATTTACGATTTTTATCGAATATTTACAAAATTTTTTGAAAATTCGCTAATTTTTCGAAAAAATTCTATTTTTTTTTGTAAATCTAAGAAAGTTACTTTTTACAATGTATTATTCTAACGTGATTCCATTAGTTTTTTGATATTTTTTCGGATACTACTACTTAGGTTAGGTAAATCACCTTATTTATCTGGCAATAACCTTTACATTTGAATTAAAATTTATTTTAGTTAAATAATAAACAGAAAAATGATACATGAAGTAAATAAAAAATATTTTTTTTTTAAATAAATAAAAAGTAAAATAAAAGAGATGAGACATTATATTTGTGCATGCAACAATTGCATATATAAAATACTCTCATATTTATCTCTTTCGTGCAGTAGAATTATTAATACACATAAAAGAGAATGAACTTTTCTGCATAAAAAATATCATAGAAATTTCTCAGCTTTTTATCATAAAACATTATATGAAAATAAATAATAAAGGGAAGTAGCTATTTTTTTTTAGAAAAAAAAATCTTTATTTATAACTTTTAAATTAAATAAGATTAGCTCCTATTTTGAAATTTATCTCCGTGGAAAAAAAAATAGTAATTAAAAATTTGAAATAATAAATTCGTGACTATTCTGATATTCTATACCTATATTTATGGATTATTGATTGCGTAACAATATCTAAATGAAATCTATATAGAAATCTAAAGTAAAATGGATTAGTTTTGGAATTTAAAGTTATTTGTTGGACCCTTTTGTACAGATTCAATATTATGTAGCACGTTTCCTTTTATACTATCGCACGTGACATTTACGAATTAAGGTATGTTAACATTATAGAAAACGTGTAGATTTTTCGTTCTCGCTATTAAAAAGAAGAAGAAAAAAAAATTGGATTTTAATTATTTTCCTCTAGTTTAAATAATATATTACAATTCTAGTATATATCTTTATTACAAAAATATATAGAATTTTGTTGATCTTAATCTAAAATTTATTAATAAATTATTGCAAAATTATATTGTGTACGAATATAAATAAATAACCAGAAGCAAAGATGAATCAACAAGATTTTAAACAATATAAACTTAAAATTTTCTACAATTGTTTTCGTATTATCATTTCCATTGATTAAAAATATTATGTATACGCATGAGAATTTTGTATCATTTAACATGATACACGTATTTACATTCAGTTGTATGCAATGTACCTTTGGGTATATATATCCGATTGTCAAAAAATTTAATTTATATGTTTAATAATATAATACAACTTACGTAAGTATTTTTTTCTTTGTTTTTTCATTATGTTGCTTGTGAATTAGATAGAATTGATTTGATTGTAAATTTTAAAGTGTATGTGAATACTAAAGATAATTGTTGGAATTCTGTACATGCATGCATTTCTCTTATTTAAAATTGGCATTTTTTTACTGTCTAATAATGTAAAATATTATTGTTATTAAAATAATATCTTTACACATTTTTTATAAAACTTATAGGTACCTACAAATTTCTTTAAAAAAAAACGTAACTATAAGAATAGATTAGATGATTTTAATGATGACTTTAGTATTTGGAAGGCTAATTGCGATCCAAGGTCCGAATTTCGAGGAACAGATATTTGTCAAAAAAGGCTGTTAAGAAAAATCCTGCACCTATATGTTAAAATTCTTCTACCAAAATTAAAATATCATCCGACTCCAGCAAATATTGATTATTTTTTAAAATGGTTTAAACCAGAACAGGAGTTTATTAAGAACTCTGAAAAATACTTCGTCAATGGAGTCGAAGCCGTAGCATACTACCTGGCACATAAAAAAAAGTTAATGAGGATATGATTTAAAAATTCAACATTATAAAGTTATTCAAATTTTCATTCCTTAAATATTGTTAAGGTATCATTTCATGTACGAGAAAAAAGCGACATCTAATAATAGCTGTATATATTTCATATTAGTTTCACTAGAGTTTATTGAATGAATATAATACACCTATTATATAACTTATAATAAAAAAATGTAGATGTCGCTTTTTTCTCATACATGAAATGATACCTTAACAATATTTAAGGAATGAAAATTTGTAAAACTTTATATTGTTAAATTTAAAAAATTTTAAATCATATCTTCATTAACTTTTTTTTATATAATGATTTTTTTATATAAGTGACATCCAATAATTCTTATACTGCAAACCATATAAGAAATCAATTTATCATATAGTATGGCATTTCAAGCCATATAGGTGCAGGATTTTTCCTAATAGCTAGGGGTGGAATTTTTGTTTTTCACTGCGCATACTATTTAAAAATTAAGTTATTAACAATTAATAAAAATTTTTATTCAAGTATAAATATTTACAAAAAATCACCCAAAAGTCGGACCTTGGATCGCAATTAGCCTTCCAAATACTAAAGTCATCATAAATCATCTAATTTATCTTCTATTCTTATATTTTATAAGATGATTTAAACAGTATAAATACTGTTGTCGTTCCAAATATTAAAAAGATTGTCGATGTAAAAACATTAAAGAAATATCTTGTTCCAAAAAGATCGCATTTATTATTCATAATAAATTCCTACTAAAATCTTTCTATTCTTATAGTTACGCTTTTTACAATGATCAAACTGAAAGAGTATTTTTAAAGAGAGTATAGTTTAATATTCGTAGGTTTGGTCGTTACTTCCAGCTCCATCCTAGAATTATTTCCAATAAAGGAAAATCGTTATATATCGCAATATATATATATCGACTTCGAGGAAATAAAAGGAAAATATGCAGTTTAGCTGCAAACGTACAAAATGTTTAAAATTGGCCACCTTCATAACTTAAAGTTAAAGAGGTTAAAACATAAAGCATACTAATGAATCATCTTCGATTTGGCTTATTTTCAATAATATTGGCATAATGGGTTCTTACTCTTCTCTCTTGCATTCAATTTTAGTTATTAAATTAATAGTAACAATGCTAATTTCTCAAATATGAATTCATCCTCTCATTCCACTTATTATTCTTTCCTTCCTTATGCAGGGTGGTAATTCTCTTGGAAAAAGTTAAATGATTTGAAGTACTTTTTTATATTATTATAAAAAGTCCCAATTAACAAAAATGATATAAATACCAAAAAATCGTTGGAGCTATGACCAAATTCCTTGTAGTTAATAAGCAAAGTAAGAAAAAAAAATGCAAAATTTTCCAAAAAAATGACTCATTATCTGACGTAAAAAGCAATTTACAAATATACCTTGAAGCAGATTTATAAAAATAAAAAAAATTATTTAGTGATACCAAAAGCAGCAATTATTATATCGGATAGCAATCAATTATAAATATATTTTATACATTTAATGTAAAATTATTTAGATAGTAATATAAAACGAATCAGTAAGTATATCTTATTTTCTATAAATATTGTGATAGTAATATCTCGGTCACAAGAATATTAACCGTTAAACGTGACTGCCCACTCAAGTTAAGAAAATTCGATCTTATATTATATATGTATTTTTTCTGTTCGTTGATTATTAGTACAAATGAATGCAATATCTATACGCACACGCAATATATATATGAAATACCCCGAGGGTACATGCAACATGCAATATAGCATTTTATAAGAAAGTCTTATAATGCACTTGTGCACTGATTTTTCGAATATGTATAAGGCTGACATCGCGAGACATAGAATAGATTGGGCGTGGTCATTCGTTTCCCAGTCAAGAGCAATTGCAGTAAATTCAAGTTTTATATCAGTGTTGAGCAGTACATATATATATATATATACTTGATACACATACATAATATGCATAGAGTCAAGCTACTTCTATTATATCTTAAGAAACATTTCTCTTTCTGTCCAATGCAATTCACTTTGTACCTAGTACATGTTTGTCCTTTATCTCATTCTAACTCACAAACACACGTGCATCCGCTTGCATACATTACATTATCTATGTAGTGTAGAAAGGTTTTTCCTTATATCTTTGAGGTCGGATTCAATTTGAAGGAAAAGTATATTATTATTGTTTTGATTATAATATATAAATAAACTTTCAAATATACACGTGTACTTAACGGTATGTATTTTTAGTACTTAAAACGACTCAATCGTGCAAATTTTTTTGGCTATGTATGCAATAAAACGATATAGTATGTTGATAGCGTTATAAAATTTTTATTATGATGTTTGATATATATATTTATATATACAAGAAAAAATAAAAGAGACGAGATTTTGAGAAAATCGTCACGTTTTACGAGCTAACAAGTCAGAAAACCAAATTTCCGGGACACGTTCTTCTGTATGATTTCCTTCAAGTTTCCCGAACCGGTAACTCGAGAAAGATTCGACTTGAATATGTAAGCCTTTCAAAGCTTTTATTCATTTTTATACATGGTTATGGTTATATAAAGCATTTTTTACTATAAAAGGGATTAAAAACTTTTTAAATTTTGATACATGATACATACACTGTGAGATTAATATGGTTGGAATTTCCAGTTAAATAATTTGGGTCACATAACTGACAGAAGTAATAATAAACTTCTTTGAGCTAAAAATTATGTTTTGTACAAAAATTTCTGCACAGAGTACACCTGAAGGTAAAATTTTTAATTGATCTATGTCAACTTATTATTGAATAAATTTAAAAATAAATTCAATTGATCTGCATAAAAATATATATTTCATTTGATACGATGCAATAAAAATAATTAATATTTTATTGAAATAATATTTAAAAAAAAGTTTGATAAGAAAATTAAATAAAATTTCTATAATTGAAGGTATTTTTACAATCATTGATTTAAAATAATCAATAAGTTAATAAATAATTAAATCAGATTTATTAAATATTTATAACTGATATAATGAGGTTAATAGTAAGTTTATATATAAATTACATTGAAGTAATATTGTATATAAATTTAATGAAGATATGAATAAAAATTTTTAAATTTTAAATAGAAAAAAGTTTAAATTGATAAAAAGCATGGAATATTTATTTTTAAACTATCAAGAGGGCAATTACATAAATTGAATGAAAAAGGAAAAATTTCTGGTTATTAAAAATGAATCAAAGTAATTTCAAAGCTATATTTTTATATTTTTACTACTATGTATGCTACTTTTAAAAAGCTTATTTATTTTTTTATTTTATATATGGCAAGTACTTACTTTTTGAAAAAAATAAAATTATTAGTTAATTTTAAAAAAAGCCATAGAAAAATTTTTTTTAATTTAATATTTATTTTAAATTTAACTTCTTTTATATTTATAAAGAAGTATTAAAATATAAATAAGTAGAAAATTTATTTTATAAAATTGAAAATTACTTACAATTTGTGTATATAGGTGTACTTCACTATTTTGAAATTATATGCTGAAGTAATTGAATTTTTTCTAAATTTGGATTTGTTTATATTGGATTTAAATAGAGTTTGAATACCGTTAACATGAATTTTTTAATGACCCCAATTTATTCATCATAGTAAATCTAATTTTAGAAAATTTTAACAGCTATTTGACATTTGACAAAAGCACCATTTAAATTAAATTTTATACAGCTAAGTTTCCAAACATGGATAATTGCTGCTATTTAAAATGTTTTCTTGTTTTCTTTTAATATGGAACATTTTTATAGAGAGGGGTATTTGATAAAGGTCTCAAATTGAGAGGGTACCTTGATTTAGGGACTTAATTGTTTATTTATATTTATAGCTCATAATTATGAATACTTTAGGTTTATGGACTTAGGATATTTTCACTTTAGGGACTTATTATAATTTAGGTTATACACTGTAAAAAGTAACATTCTTAGATTCACAAAAAAAATAGAATATTTTCAAAAAATTAGTAATTTTTCGAAAAAAATCGTAAATTTACTAAATTTAGTGTATTAACTAAAAATTTGAGTATTTCCGATTTTATTTTGTAAATTCACGAGAAAAATTGATTATTTACATTTTTTTTTTCGAAAATTTACAAAAAATATTTGCTAATTTACAAATTTTTTCGTAAATACACAAGAAAAAATCGAGAAATCTCGAATTTGTTGTTAATATACTAAATTTAGTAAATATACGATTATTTACGAAAATTTACTAATTTTTCGAAAATATTCTATTTTTTTTGCGAATCTAAGAAAGTTACTTTTTATAGTGAAGGACTTTAGGGAGTTTGAGTTAAAACTTTTGTAAGTCAGCATGTTCCATGCTCGTTGGTTGTGTTATCATACAAACCAGTTATAAGACAACCAAGTTTTGATTTTATAAATTTGGCTGCTATTTGATTCTAGCATATACTCAACCAGAAGCTTCTAACGATATTCAGCAACTAAACATCCGTTATTAACTTATTTTTAGTTTAAGTCAGCAATTAATACAGAAAGTTTTTTCAGAGAGAATTTTTCAGAGAAAATTCAAAAAATTTTAAAATTCATCAAAATATTGATTTCACAAATAAAATAATTTGCAGAAATTAAAACAATTATTGAAAAAATAAAAGAATTTTAAAATATAGGTATAAATGATTAATATAAAAATATTTAAAAAATGTATCATATCGTCAGAAGCATTAAAAATCAATTTTCTACTTCATTTTCTATATCCGTATCATTCGTATAACTAAGAATTGCAATACGGTTCAATATCAGCGTAAAAAAAATTTCTTCTTTTTTTTATTACTTTACCTTATATATATTTTTTTAATAAAAAAATAAATATATCATTGAAGTATATAGCCACGCGACTTGTAGTAGTTTTTCTTTAAAAAAAAAACAGGTTTGTCATGCAATCTACCGCTATATTTATACATGTGTGTATGTAATCGCACGCATTTACATTTATATATATCTTACGTGGGAAATGTATTTTTTTAAAGAAAAGTATGTTTTAAAAAACTTCATTACAATATTTACATACGTACTCATCTTAATCAGCATTCCGAATAATATGATGCTGGTAATATAATTTTTAAAAGATTATTTAAAAAAAGTTAGAGAGTTAAACTTTTACAGTGATTCCAGTTATATAATACCAGTTAGTTATGTTTTATTTGTCAGATATTATTTTTACAAAAAGATCCTTTCGCCAAATTCCTTGATTAATTAGTCTCGTGTTATATTGTTAGTTAACAAGTATAAAACTTTTACTTTTTAATACTTCTTTCTTTCTCAGTGTATAAAAAATTTGTTATTTATTTATCTAATTAATATTATTATTATTATTTTTAATTCACACTGATAGCTGATAACCTTAAAAAATTTTAATGGTTAAAAACGGTATATATTATAATAAAAGAATAAGAGAAAAACAATAGTCGTTTTGTAACGGTATATATTTTTATCTAGAGTCGATCGTATAAATATACCGTGTTTTTTTTTTCTTTTATGATTATAGAAATGTGTGGTATCGTATGTGTATAACTTGTGAAAAAAAAAAAAAAACATTTGATGAAAATTGGAGAATAGGAAAAATATCTCATTAACGCAATTTCTTAAAAGCATTGTTATTCGACAATGGTAATGGGTTATAATGATCTAAAAAATAAGTGCACATTATGTTTACAGCTTTTTTTTCTTTTTTTATAAAAACGATCTTCTTCGAGAAAATGACCTTTTATATGGATGAATGAATTCTTTTACACTTTGCTGTACGCTCTATGTTTAACAATTTTAAAAGTCGATTTAAATCAGGTTGCTATACATTGCCGCAATAGTGTTTCTCGTTCAAGGCTTTTAGGTTTTATGATACTACATATATAGGGTATAAAGAATGGGCGAGAAAAAAATTTAAGGAAAAAAAAAGCTTAAAATAAATGAAATTTTTAAATTAAACTTGTATATATTAAGCTTTTGCTTATTTTTTAATTTTTGAGATTTTATTTTACTATGGTCAAAAATTGGGGAAGGGAATTGATGTATACGACCTTATGAAGATTTTCTCTTTTATAGGTATTTGGTTGCTTAATCAAAAATTTTTTGGTGCCTAGGGGTTTTCAGAGTGCTACATCTTTAATCTGATAAAAATGCCTTTTTTCAAGTGTTTTCTCAATTATTAATTTTGGATTTATCATTTCGATACTAAAAGCCAATGTTACATCCAAATTTTAAGGGTGGATTTATACAAATTGAGAGTGCGTCCCCTTGATTCATATTAGAAATCAAAAAAAGATACAGTTCTCCAAAAATCGTTATTTTTTATGAAAATAGTGAAAATTATACCTTTAAAAAGAAATGTTTTTACCAAAGAAAAGGTGTTACACTTTCAGGAAATCCTAGGGACTCAAAAAATATTTGATCAAGCAATTGAATAACCTATTGTAGAAAAAATCTCCTTATTTTGGGAAAACTCAATCCAAATTCCGAATTTGATATGAAGTATTTTTTCATCTAAAAAGTTAAGGTTCAAATTACAATGAGTGAAAGTCAATTTTTTGGTAGATTCGAAATTATTTTAGAAATATTAGCTTTCCTGCTAATTAAAAAAGACAAGTAATTTCATAAAATTTTGTATAAAAATTTCAAATTAGTAGTAGGAATTAAAATCCATCTTAAATTTTGACTATTTCATTAAATATAAATTTTAAAACTCAACGAAATAAGCCAATGTCTAATATATTTAAATAAAATTAACTTTGTTTTTCAGCTAACATTTTATTATTTTAATTTACATTAATTTTTGTATTCTTTGAATTTAAATTATTAACATAAAAACTTTTTTGTTAATGTAATACGGATATCATACTGAAAAAAGCTTTAATTATGTTTATATGCTTGTAAAAACCAAGTTTCATAATTATAGAAAAAATTAGTTTTAGTCAAATTACAAATTTTTAAAAAAATTTAAATGAAAAAAAATAGTGAATGTAATTATTACTATGAATCTAATTTTGAAAAAAAGTTTCTTTGAGCATAATGAACGTACTTTTTTTTGAAATTAAAATTTTGAACTATGATAATTATTATTTTTCTGCAGATAATTTTAATATATTTTTATAAAAGTAAAAAATGTTTTTTTTTTTTCAGGTAATTTTATGTTATTTTATATTATAATTCCATAAACTTTGGCCAAAAAGAATTTGGAGACTTTCTGTTTGAGTTAAAAGTTCTGTTTGCAGAATTTTAAAATTTGTCAGAGACTTTCCGAGGGTAAATTCTAAAGTGGCTCCGTGGTAAGATCTCGAGAGTGCTTGTATACACCTAGCTATACTTAATTGGGAAAATTCGTGACTGGATCACTGAAACCTAAGGAATGATCCTCTGCCTTCTGCTGTTTTGCGCTTCTGAAAATCTACAAGAATAAAGTCACTAAGATACAGCCCAATATTCCAGACTCTGGAATAATAAAGAATTATAAGGTCATGTTTTGCAAGAACACCAAGATAAGATTTTCTAAAAGAAGGAAGCTTAGGAAATTTTTTACAAAAGTTTTTGTGACATGACTTGGAACACTCAGAATACCGAGAACATTAGGCGCTGTAATAGGAGTACCTGAAGCGCTAGAGATTTTTAAGTTAATTCGGATCATCCATTCCTCACCATAGTTCTGAATTCTTAATTTTAATAAACTTTTCGCCTACTTTCAAAATTTTTTATAATTAAAAATTAAAAAAAAAATTAATTTATTTTTTTATTTTTCAAATTTTTATTTGCAGATTCTTAATTAAGTTTTAAAACTTACAAAAGCTTACTAATTATTCAAGATTTTATTTAAAATAATATATAGTAATACATATTTGTTTTAAAAAGAAAATAAATGTTATTTAAATAAACTATACCTAGATTGTATATTTCTTTTAGTACTTTGAAACTTCTTTAAATGTTGAGGAATAAATTAATTTCATTAAAATTATTTAATTCGTTTAAAATTCAAAGAAAGGTAAAATTTAAAGTTTTTGTAGAAAATTTTAAAAATGTATGTAAATTGCAAATGATTGCGAATTAATTTTCAGGAAAATTTGATGAGTTTTATTCAAGTAACTTATTAGGCGTATTTTATAAATGGTATTACAGGAACGTATTCAAAAATTTTTTTCAGGGGGGGGCTAACAAATTTTAGGGGAAGGGGGGCAGAACCTAATAATACTAATAATTACGGTTTAAATTTATTTATTAAGAATCAAAATTTAATCCTTTCTTGTTTAAAAGTTGTATTTGTTAATAAACAATTAAAAATTTTTGAAAATAGGGCTAAGAATATTTTTACTACAAATTTTCATTTTGGGGTAGCCCCCTTGCCCCCCTCCCCACCCCTTCTGAATACATGACTGGACTATTATTATTCATAATTTGGTTCACGATTTCAGTCACGAATATTTTAAAAATGAGTATCTATCTTATCCAGACGCATAATGTTAGCTAATAATTTAATAATTTTTTAAAAAGAAAATTGCAAAATTTCTTTCTCAAGTTTTCGCATCATAAAATAATATTTTTTTTCTCCGACGAAAATTCTGTAAAACATCTCATGTGATTTTCTATATAATTCAGTTCAGTAATCAGGACAAAGGGTACATGTACTTCATGATTCATGTTCATATGATAAAAAATTATAAAAAACGGAAAGCAAGATTTCTTAACCCAGCGTGTGCTCTCTTTCATAGATATGTAATACATAATATCGAAAAGCGTGACTTCGCGACTCTCTGTGAAGCAAACTCGTTCAAAACTTAAAAAAAAAAGTAAGATATATCGGGTAAAACTAGCAATCGAAGAAAAGTCCCGCAATTGCAATATTAAACGCCGATAGGTAAATTCCCTATAGGTTAAATAGGCCAGAACTACTATTAAACTTATCCTGTTTTGCACGCACGACCTCGCGGTTGGAGTCCGCGCCCGTTCACTATTATTTTTTTTATATAGACAATAAATGTATCAGTAAAACGTTATAGTACAAATCTAAAGACACGATGAAACAAAAAACTGTATAATTCTTTGTAGGTTAAATACTAATAAAAAAAAATGCCGTTTTAGAATACATAAAATAATTTTGAAAAACTCTCACCACATCTTTGGTTATCTTCTATAATACAGAAACCTATATATATAATAATAATTTGCGGAGATATTGTATTTCCTCACGGTGTCGTGCCGGCTCCCGGCCTCTTCTATATAAATTTTCTGTAATATGTATAAACTATAAATGTAGGCGTAGGTATAAGATAACTGTATTTTTTGCCATCAGCAGAAATAAGAGCGGTGGCGTTAATTTCTTGCGTGTATAATATAATAACTTCTCTCGTCTATAAACATCTTAAGATTTTCTATTGATAATTTAAAGAAGCTTAAGGGAATTTCTTTGACGCATAAAGTATATCATTTTTCTGCGAATCGTACCTTGGATGCACATTTTTCATTGCGATGCATGCGTTTAGCTGTCTTTTATAATTTACTGGACTGATGAAAAATTTATTTACTACTTTGATGACTGCAGGCCGATAAATTAAATTTGGTTAGAAGGTAATAAATTTTTGATACTTTATGGCCAATGTTTATCCAAATTATTTCAAATGTAACATACAATACTGCTGTTCTTAAAATATCAGAGATAGTGTTATCTGAAAAAGGAAATAAGGTGCCGCCAATATCAAATAAACATTAAAATTAAAAAAAAAAATTATGAAATTAAATTTTAATAAATTGAGGTAATAAAACCAAAATTTTTTTCAATATACACACAATAACATGAAAGATAAAATTCACATCATTTTATATATTTTTCAAGTTTTTTCTGTTTCAGAAAAATGTAATTTACGCAAAAAATGTAAAAAAAATCTTTTCAAGGATTAAAATTAAAAAATAATATGTTGGTGTTTGCTAATTCATTATTCCTAAAATCTTTTCTTTTTTTGAATAAAATATTTTACGTTAATTACAATTTCTGTTTAAAAAAAAATTTACTAATAACAATTGCACGTCATTATTTTTTAAAATGCACTGCTTCCTGAAAATGTAGATGTCGCTTTTCTCGTAAAAGAATTAGAATAGTAATGGTATATATAAAATTAATTGACTTCTTATACATTATAACTTTTTAATATTTTGCGGATTTTAAAACCGAATATATAAAATATTAATAAAGAAATAACAAAATTATCTTTTAAATGAATAATCTGTTGAGTTTTTTTTTTCTTTTGTTCCTATTGGGTTGTTCATAATTACAGTATGTTTATTGATTTTTTAGTGTTCACTTTCGAAACCCATTTAGGAATTAAATCTGATGGATCTATTATACTTTTTTGATAGAATATGTTTTTAATTTCGTCTTAAAGACGGTGCTATTAGTAAAAATTATTAAAGATTTTAAAATAGTACAAAAACTACCTATTTTTAAAAATAAAACTAAAATGAGCAAAGGATTCATTGAACCAAAGAAAAAATTAAGTTACTAAAAATTTGAGTGAACTATTGATTCTCGAAATAAAAACACTGCGATCTTATTAATAAATTTCTGTAAATTAAGCAGTAAAATTTTTAAATTTACATGAGATATCTGCAGAAGAGGTGTATAGTTTAAATGTGAATCTTATGGTCTCAGGTCTGTAAATTCCATTCTCATAATATTTATACTGAATAATGGTTGATAGACTTTTTTTTATTTATTAAACCTAAAATAATTTATTCAATAATAAAAATTTAAAATTTGATAAAAAATTTAAAATCATTATTTTTGAAAATATAATTTTGCAATTTTCGATTATACAATTTCCAGTGAAAATTTTAATTATATATTCCAAAAACATGTTTCTCTTTCATAAAATAAAATCTAACAAAATTTCCTTAAATGTCCTGCTTATAAAAAATTATACTAATGATATCTTGTTTATATAAAAATTATTTATTTAAAAATTAAACGCACGCAATGTTTTTGTAACGCTTGACTAAACATTTTTTCCTATCCAAGAAGACACATAGATATTAAAAAAATTTCTAAAATTTTAAATTATTTTATTACTAAGATGAAAGAAAAAAAATTATTAAATACAGAGGAAGAAATAAAATTTTATTTTTTAATTAACTATTTTCTATTCTCGCCTACATTCATTTATGACAGAAGCCTGTAATAAAAAAAATTCCATTTTCAAATTCTTTTTTTAAATGATAGATATTTTTACGAGAGCGAAATATTTAATTTGTTACGGATTTAAATTAAACGACAATTTATTATTACTCTTATAAGAGATAAAAAATAATAATAATAAACAGTTAAAAAAGTTGTTGTACTTTAATATGTATCACTGACACTTTAATTAACATTTAAAAAAAAAATAACTAGATACTTTCTGTAATGTTAATATAAAAAGTTCTAATATTATTTACAAGTATATATGCAAGCATAAATAATTATAATATGTGTGACCAAAAGAGTGATAAAGGTGTGTAGAATAAAACTTTTTTCTATACACATACACATTAATTTATATTTATAATATTGCATGTTCTAAAAGCGTCATTCTCTTTTATTTCGTGTCATTTTATTAGTTTCATTTTATACTTTATAACTTGATTATTTTTTAAAAACCTCTTTTTTTTTATACTACTTAAATGAGTTGATATAAAAATTTATTTATTTATGCATTTTTTATATAAAATCATTTTAGGAATTAAAGTTTTATGGCTTTTTAAGAAAAAAAAATATTTAATTGACGTTTTTTACCTGAAAATATTGAATTTTATGTCTTTTAGTTTGGATTTCAGCTGCGGTCCTAAGAATGCTCATTTATCAAAAGAATAAAATTTAAACGAAAAGTCAATCTTAAATAATAAAATAGCAATAAAATGTGGTTAAATTTGTCCAAGACAGCCTTTGGTCAATGGTAATAAATTTATGTGGATATCTTGAATACTTAATTTAAGAGTTAATGTACCTATTGAATGAGCCTTAGGTTCCTTAAAGAAGGCATTAAAAACATTTACTCGTATTTGGATCTAATATTATTTGTATAAATATTTTAATATTTTTATCAAAACTAGCAGTCTCTTTTAGATAATTAGGCTAATTTAGCTAATTTAAATTATTTCAATTTAGACAAAAAGTCTCAAATTCCTAATCACATCATCCATTTCACGATAAAAGAAAGCAGACAAAGATTCGATTGCTATGCAGCTATTCAAAAAGCGAGTAAAAAAGCGTTATGAAAGCACCTCTGAAATGAACTCAGATTAAGGTAGTTCACCAGTAATTTAGACGACAATAGAAATCCCTAAAATTTTTACAGGGGGTTTATATTATAATAATACACATAAAAATAAAATTTTAAGAAAATTGTGGTTTTCGTCTAGGAGATACAAAGTTCCAAAGTTGAATTCTTATACATTGCAACCATAGGAGCCGAGTAAAAAAACACGGGTTTGAGATTTTTATTTACTGTCAACGCCGAAACTGAACAATAGATTTTTTTTAAAAAAATTGCACCAAGTAAATTAATTGTTGAAGAAACTTCTATTCGATTTTTAAATAAATTGTGGTTTTCGTATAAAAGATATTTTAATTAGAAAAAATAAAAAATCGATGAAAATTTTAAGGTGACAACGTCGACGTTTAAAATGCACGCATAATATTATAATAATAATCATGTAAATAAAATCGCTCGCCTACAAACATTGTGCGACGTTGTCGTACTTTTTTTTTTATTTAAGCTACCACGAAAAATGATCTGTCAAAATACCGTAATTTTAATTGTCTGGTGAAGAACCTTAAGTAGAAACTCTTGGTTTCTAGTCAATATGATTATTATCTAAGCTGAGAAATTTGTATTCCAGAGACTTGCATAAAATCAACGGTTTTCAGTTTTAAAAAAAAGTATGGGCATCAAAACTACTCGTTACTTATTATTCTAAAATTTTTAGTTTGGCATTTGTGCTTCAGGAGTGCGTGAAAATGTCAATTTTTCTCCACCTATCTTTTCGGCGTAATTTTATATGCTAAAACGACTGGACTGAAATTCTGGAGCTTTTTGTTGACATAAATCCTCGTGGTTATTCGCTGATATGAAGATTTTAAATTAGAACATTGTGACCTAAGAGTACATTCAAGTAAATGCTTAAATTTTTAAGCAGAATCAAAAATTTACTTAAAGTTAAAATTTTTTTGAATTAAATTAGTTTTTAATCAGTCAGGCCAAATATGTAAAAAATAAATTTTTTTGAGCGATATTATCTTGTTCACAAGGGTCGATCCAAAAATTTTTTTCGGGGTGAGAGGGGGGGGGCTCCACGTATTTACCTCCATCTGCAGGAAAAATCGTGTAGTCGTGAATCAGCGTCCTTTATTTGGCTATTTTTTTCTATAAAAATGCAATTTTGTAACCTAGACGAGATGCACATTTCCGTTTTATATGTAAGTGTACCCTAAAAATTAAATAATCTGCTTGAAAATTTAAGCAGTTAAATTAAATTTCACGCAGAATAATTTATCCGTGTCACTTCTACGCATTTTTGAGTGTGAAGGAACTTCAACTTCTACGTATAAATATCCACAAGAAGAATACTAAAGCTTCTGGACGAAGACTAAATTAAACTTTATACAGCTGAATAGAACTTATTTTTTGATGCTCTGCAAAGACTTAGGCTGTAAAGCTCTCCAGAGTAACCGAGGGGCTTTCGTCTTGGAAATCACGAATTTGATATAAAAAAATTTTTTTTTGATTTTTTTCTGATTTTGGCTTGTTTCTACCTCAATCATGAATCGCTACTAGTTGAGATGGTTTATTTCCTTCTTTTAATGATTTTTTGCGATTTTTTGCGTTTTTAGCCTTATAACTCACCCTAAACCTCAAAAATCTATTTTACTATTCAATATTGAATTAAAAAACGCATAAAATCGCGAAAAATGACGAAAAATCACAAAAAATTGCAAAAAATCATTAAAAGACGGAAATAAACCATCTCAATTAGTAACGATTCATGATTGAGATACAAACAAACCAAAATTAGAAAAAAATGCAAAAAAATTTTTTTAAAATCAAATGTGTGATTTCCAAGACGATAGCCCCTCGAGAATAACCATATAAAACTTCAATTTAAATATTAGAGTCCATGTTTAAATAATTTTTAATATTGTTTCTAGCAAGCAATAATCTGGAAATTTTAATTTTAATAGGCTGTCATTATAGCCTATTGTACGAAAAGAACATTTTAAATTCACGTATTAGAATTATTTTAAAAAAAAATAAACTTTTTTAAAACCTAGTTAAGAATGTACAATTATCAATTTTTATAATTGAAACTTTTAGAACATCTCTATTCTATAATTAAAATTTTGAAAAAAATAATTCGAGATTTATATTAAATTAATCATAAGTAAAATAATAACATTAGATTAACATAATAATTACATTTCATATAAGCAATTAATAAAAGGTTCTATAATAAATTACAGTAAAATAAACAAGCAATCTAATTTATGTGCAATTTCATACACAAAAAGATCTTATTAAAATCTTCTATAATTATAATTTCATTTAGCAATTAATAATTTAAAATAAAAAAGTTAATAATTAAAATAATTTGACCCAAATAAAACGTATAAAGCAAAATATAATTTCTAACTACAATTATAGATTTTATTCTTATAGTAGTTATAAAATGAATGCACAAAAAGTTTGATAATAATAATAGCTTGCTGTATAATGAAAATTCAGATGATTAATTTTGAAAAATAAGGATGTACTACTACTGCTATAAGAAATTCTCTGATTACAAACTTTATGTGTTCTATATATAATAATAATAAGTAAGCTTGCGAATAAAGTACATAGTAAGTAAAAGATTATATATTTACTAAATTTACAACATATCATATTCCTGATTATATTTGATCTCCTAATCTTTTAGATAAAGTAGTAAACTTATACCGTTTAATCTCTTATATAATTACAGAAATTCATTTTTAATTGATAATTTTATTTACTTTTTTTTTCTTCTCTCTTATTTCTCATTTCTACCTATATGGACATTTTAATTTCATGGATTCGAAATTGATTATTTTTTATATATAAATAAGTATTATTAGTCGCTTGAGGATTCCAGAAATGCCAATCATACTTAATTTTTGAATGTATGTCGTTTGTACCATTTATTTTTTAACATCTATCTTTAATATATAGAAACTTTTAAATAATTTTCTTAATTTTACTGATTCTTACTGAATTTCTAAATTTAACACTTAGACTTCAAATTTTATAACCTTTATGCAATGGTCACTGAGTTTTTTCCAAAAATTAGAATAACCATTAAGGTCGAGTTCAAAGTTAAGATTTTTTAGTTTTAATCCCATGCGTTTAAATATAAAGAATAGTTTTTCTCTACTATCGGGTGATATAAAACTGCATTACCCTTTTGAAAAGCCGTCATTATTGCCTACTAGTAGAGAAGAAATTTTCTGAAACTCGTGATAGAAATATTTATGATACTCTCTAAAATTAAAAGTGTGAATTTAAAAACGCGCTGTACAATCCTGGTGTACTTCCGTACAGATCAAAAACCTTCATATCTACATTTTTAAGAAAAATGAGTTTTTTATATGGGCTTGATCGTCGCGAAATTATCTATCAAATGGTGCAAATAATTTTTTCTTATCACTTTTAATTTGCAAAATCGCATGGCTCATCTACATGGTCTCCTGTATTGATAAAAAATTTTATATGCAGTTCTAAAAATCATAATGAAAAAATGGCTCATCTACAGATTTTTGTTAGATATGGAGGTTTTTCTTCTGTATACTGACGTGCCGCGCTCGTATTATACATGAAAAAATGGCTCATGTACATAGTGAGGTTTTTGATATTTACGATTTATTTTTATTTTTATTTAAATGGCTTATCTACAAAATATTTTGAAGGACTGCAAATTAAAAGTGGACCAGAAATATTTTTTATTAATAATTTCAATAAAATAATTATCGTATAATTAATTATTTTATAATAATTATTACGCGATAAAAATTACTATAGTAGCAGCGTCCAGAAAAGTAAAGAATGGCCAAAATCGCACGCATAGTATCTTCCGAGGTGAAGCCGTGGATGGTAAACTGCGATTTGGGGCATTCTTTATTTATGGACAAAGGCCGTATGTGATTAATAATATAAGCTTATAATAGAATTTTAATATTGCTCCAGTCAAAATACGGGTTGGGGGGGTTGTATTTTCACTGGCGAATACGAGATTTGCTCTACTATAGGTTTTTTGGGTCGCTGAACACGAAAATCGGGATCATTTCGTAAAGAAATGGGGGCTTCACCCTTAAATTTGCAAAAACTACCCCAAAAAAGGTTTTTTTTTTACTTATCCGCACTTTGAGCGCTCATATTGAAATAATTCAGGTTGAGGGATTTGGAATAATATCGATTAAGGGACTTAGAATAATTCAGGTTTAGGGAATCAAAATAGTTTGGGTTTAGAATCTTAACAACTGGTAAGGTGATAAGTACAAATTATAAAATTAGAAAATTGTATTGTAATGTTGAGTAACATTTGTATTATACCTAGTCCTCAGCTGGAAGTAAACATGTTCCATGCATTTAGGTTGTGTTTACACAAACCGTTTATAAGTTTTTTATGAAAAGTAATTCGAAATTCCTTAATAGCGACACCAAAAACCCATATGGGCATATCCAGGATGCTCAAAGTACGAAAATAGCAAAGGCACCCCTTTTAGGGGTAGAGTTAGTTACTTTAAGGGAGTAATATTGATTATTTATGAAAAAGAAGTCGAAATTGTCAAAAAACCCGTATGGTGCAAATCTGAGCGCTCAAATTTCGAATATGTAAAAAACCCCTTTTTTGGGGGTAGTTTTTGCAAATTTAAGGGTGAAGCCCCAATTTCTTTACGAAAAGACCTCGATTTTCGTGTTCAGCGACCCAAAAAACCTGTAGTAGAGCAAATCTCGTGTACGCCAGTGAGAATACAAACAAACCCGTATTTTGACTGGAGTATATTGGTTCAAATAATTAAATTTTCATTAAGGACATATAATTAATAAGCTTAACATTTTTTAATTATTAAATAAATTATAAATATTAATTAAAGTAAAATTTAAAGACTTTTTTATTTAGCTTAAAAAATTGTTTATTGACATTTTTTTAAACAAAATTTATGCAATAAAACTTGACTAAATAGTAAAATTTATATTAATTGCTGCACCAAATAGGTATTTTAGACAATAGAGCTTATGACTTATGATGTTGAATAAAACAAAATTTATCGATAAAAGAATGATAGACTAACATAAGCATTATAATTTTAAAATATAAAAAAAAATGAAAGCATTAAATTTATTTTGTAGATAGTGACGTTTTTGCTATGTATAAAACTCTAGCTCCGGGCTAGAGTCTTCTATCATACAGGAGAAAATGGCTCATGTACATATGGAGGTTCTTCTCATGTATTTTCCGCGCTCAGAGCCTTTTTCGAGGCCTTTTTTTGGCTCAACTGCAGTTTTTCATATAAGGAGTGGAAAATCGCGAAAAATGGCTATTTTATTAATATAATATTAAATATCGTAAAAGTTTTGATGCTCTTCATCATATAACATTTATTGGACTATTTTTCAAAATAATTGTTTATTTTATATGTTGAATTATTTGATTACAGTTTGCGAATACAAATTTCGTAACAACTTACCAGATAACAAAATATAATCATCTTTTTCAAAGTGAAGAGAACATATTTTCATTGATGAATTTAATTTTAATTTTAATGCCTTTTCCGAAGCGTAAAACTTATCTACGGTTTCGTCTATACCAAAACGAGTAGATAGGTAATGTCGATCCTGGCACAGGGGGTGGGGGAAGGTCACATGGGAGGTCGCATGGTGGGGATTGTCGATCCTGGCACAGGTGGTGGGGGTGAGAGTGGAAGCGGACGTCCCAGGGTATCGATTATTTTTTGGCACGTGCAATTGCACGTGATCATATTTGGCGGCCATTTTGCACGCGTGCGTGCGTGAATAAAAAATGGCTGCTGTGCAGTTGCACGAGAGTATTTTTCAAGATGGCGGACATTTATATTTTTTATTTGAAAATGGCCGCCATTTAATTCATTGTATCGCGTGCATGCGTGCGTGAATCAAATATGGCTGCCGTTCAATTGCATTATGTCATATTTGGTAGCCATTTTGCGTGCGTGCGTGGTTAAAATATGGCTGCCATGCATTTGCATGAATCATATTTGGCGGCCATTTTTTTTTTTTGCGTGCGTGCGTGCATGTATAAATTTAATATGACTGCGTGTAGTTGCACAAGCGTATTTTTAAAGATGGCGGCCATTTATATTTTCTATTTCAAAATGGTCGCCATATATTTATATTGTAGTGCGTGCGTGCGTGCGTGCGTGAAATTTTTTATTTTTACAGCTATTGTTTTTTTTATTATATATGAAATTATATTTAGAACAAAAATAATATAACAACGCAATAAAAACCGGTATATGACGTCAATGGGAATCCCAAAAAGATGAATCATCATTTTATTTATTTAATGCGAAGTTCAAACCAGTTTATGACGTCAATGGGAATCCCAAAAAGATGAATCATCATTTTATTTATTTAATGCGTAGTTAAAACCAGTTTATGACGTCAATGTGAATCCCAAAAAGATGAATCATCATTTTATTTATTTAATGCGTAGTTAAAACCGGTTTATGACGTCAATGGGAATCCCAAAAAGATGAATCATCATTTTATTTATTTAATGCGTAGTTAAAACCGGTTTATGACGTCAATGGAAATCCCAAAAAGATGAATCATCATTTTATTTATTTAATGCGTAGTAGAAACTGGTTTATGACGTCAATGGGAATCCCAAAAAGATGAATCATCATTTTATTTACTTAATGCGTAGTAGAAACCGATGTATACCTATTTTTATGAGTGTAATATTATGTACATGATAAGTAACCTGAGCTTGCTTAGGTATCTTAACATGTAGATAATTATAGTATATTAATAATAAAAAATATTTACATGTATAATAATAAAGTAGTAGTATATGAGTGCACGTGTCTATTATTCTTAATTTGTTACTATATATACATATAAACAGATACATGCACTCATATACTATAAATATATGTGATCAATTTTTTCCTTATATATGGAACAAAGGTTAAATTTATCACTTGTGAGAGAAAAAAAAAGACGCCCTCTAGTGTTATATTTCGTAACTTCCATAAAAATTTTATATTTTTATAAATATAACTATAATTTTTTAATATTAGTTATTTGTTTTATATTTTTTTTAATATTTATTGAAATTTTAAGGCTATGTCTTCTTTATAATATATTAATTATTTTCTCTGCACCAAATAATATGTTTTTTTTTTTACTAAACATAACCTTAAAATTCAAGATATATAATATAAAAATATATAAATTCTTTAACATAACCTCAAAATATATAAATTCCTTACATAACCCCTAAAATCTGAATAATTCTTATAATAACCTCAATCATTTAATAGTTTTTAGATCATTAACTTAAATTTTGATAGAAATTGTTAAAGTTTAAACATTTTTGAAGTAGAAATAATTTTTTTTTTTTGCCATAATTACCGAATTAATTAATATTCAATTACTAAAATAAAGTAAACAGTTTTACACGGGAAATTTAATTTTAGTTTGAAATAAAAACAGAAATTTATTAAAAAATTTTTTTTATTCTTCATGATATGTTAATTAATTTTTCTTCTCTCAAATAATGTATATATGTTTACTAAACATAACCTTAAATTTCAAGGTCATTTAACCAGAGTACTTTGAAAATATGTACATGGTTGAATGCAAAAATATAGAAAATTGAAATTTCATCTATCACCAACTTTGCTTTTTACGGTTTAAATTATATCAGCTAAATAATAATAATAATAATAATTTACTATTTTTTAAGAAATTAAAAAACATTTATTGTTGATAAATACATAATTTTTTATTATAAGTCTTATAACATACATTATTTTATACATTATTTTTTATAACATTTTTTACAATAAATTTATAATTTTTTTTTTAATTGTTTAACTTTAGTTTGTCTACATTTGTCAATGATGGATTTAATTTCATTTTCATAATTAGTAATTTCAGCTTCTCTCTTGTCTACTAACGATTTCATGCGGTCATCTAACTTGTTAGAATCATCCCTAACATCTTTTGCTACCTTCTTCTTAAACATATATTGTGACAATCCTTGTCCAGTAGTATTTAAAATTTTGTTTATCCATGCACTTTTTTCCGTTTTATCGTCTCGAAAAGATGCATTTGGCTTATATCTCTTCCTGTAAGCATTAGTTGATTTCAGAATTTTTATATAATTCGCTTGATCCTGATCGGTTACATTTGGGCCTGGTAACTTCTTGAATAAAAGCTCAATCATTCCATCAGTCAAAAAATATTTATCATAATCTAAATTTATGTGATTCTCGTCATCGAAAGAGACATCAGTATTTCCCAAATTTATGTTATTCTTGTTATCGAAATAGACTTCAGTATCTCCCAACATGTATGATCCATTTTGTAAGTACCGTACTCCAGTCTTTGTATCCAAATTTTTGTCTTCATTTTTTAAAAGCATTTGCAAGTATTTATTCACTTTTGATGTTTTTGGTGTGCTAGCTTCTAGGGTTGGATAAATCTTTGATGAATGAGGTGTTTCATCATCCATATCATCATTATTTCTTTCGATAACAGTGTCATCTTCATCATCATAATCTATCGCTGATTTAAAATTATCATTGTACAACGATGAAGTATTATTTTTCATTTTCTTAACTTTTTTAATATCATATTCGTAGGTATCATCCTGAATACGTCTTTTTCCTGAATTATTATCTATTTCTGACCATTTTCCCAAAATTTTTTCTAAAGGTTCTGTTATAGGTTTGAGATTTTCTTTTAATACATCTTCAGCAACCTGTTTACCTAGTTTGTAAGCTAAACTTTTGCGACGTATGGATTTTCTTAACTCAGCAATTTGCTGTAACAATAAAGCCTTTTGTTCCATGTTGAATACTCAACAGTTCAATGCAAACTAAACAATTAGTTTTGAAAACTAACATATTATATGTGAAACTTCAGAAACTATAGTAAATTTGCATAAACTATAGTAAAATTACGAAGTTTGTCGATGATTACCGAAAATTTACGAACTATAGTAAAATTATAATTTTAATGAACGTTGTATCTAATGAGATCGATATTTAACTAAGATAGGTTAAAAAAAACTTGTGGCGACATCTGTAATTTCTATAAAGGAAGAAATTTGATATAAAAAAGTCAGTATGTACTTATTTATTGACATGTTCGTTTCTTGTTAAAAAAAAAGAGAGAATTTTAAGGTTATATTTTCAAGATGTCAATTTACATGTATTATCCACCAGGCACACAAGTTAATGTTGAAATATATGACGACAGCAAGTTCTCCGCAGGAGAAATAAAAACATTTTCTTTTACGCAAAATTCATGTCTTAATCCGTTTGAATGTATGACATATGACTGTGATCGTCTATGGGTTATTATATTTACCTCGAACAGTATGAAAGACGCAGAGAATTTCGATGACATTGATATCGAATTCGTAGATGATGATGCTCATGAAGATGATGACAAAAGATATATTAATCTCACCATCGAAAAAAGGGGAGGAAAAGAAGCAGAAAAAATCATAATAGGTTCAGATTTTTATGGATATACAAAATTAACTTCGGATGAATGTGATTGTAAAACAAAAATATAATTTAATAAATTCAATATTGTATTTCTTTTTGAAAATTAACTGTAAGATCTTAAATATATTCTATATATGTATAATAGATAATTTTTTAAGTGTATTTTAGGTTAGGTTATTTCAGAATCCAATAAAACTCTTGTAAATAATATTTATTTATAAAACATAACCTGAAAATTAAAAAAATCTTTTGCATAACCTCAAAATGTAAACAATCTCCAAAATAACCGCAAATTTTTTATAATCCTATACAAATTCTTAAAATTTAAATAATTCTCTATATAAAATAAGAAATTTAAAAATTTTGGAATAATTTTGCTTATCTTGAAGGAAGTTGAATAAGTATAAAACAGTTTATATAATGAAAATATTTTTCTTTATTGAAATAACATTCTTAAACATTTTAAAAGAAAACATGTGATAAGGTTAATATATAATCTTAGCTGTCCTTAATTCTTCGACTATTAACTTAATTTCATTATCATGTCCAGTAAATCCACGTTTCCTCTCAGCATCTAATACTCTCAGGCGATTAACAAGTTTATTAGGATCATCCCAATTGTCATAATTGATTGGTGTATCGATGATATCCCTACATGTTGGTGTTGAACTGTGAGCGAAAAGATTTAAAAAATTTTGATCTGTAGAACTTTTTGAACTTTGATTTTTATTGAATGATTGGTCAGATTCATCGATATTAAAATTTTCATCAGATGAATAATTTTGACTATTCTTTAGGTATCTTGTTTTTTTAAATTTATTTCTTCTAGGTTTATTGTTAGTAAATGATGACTCGATCGTGTTTACTCCTATACTTCGAACAGATTTTTCTGTATTCGTTGCCTTATCACAAAAAGATACTTTTTGCGTATTTGTTGATTTATCAGAGAAAGATTTTTCATCATCAATATGTTTATCATAAATTATTTTATTATTAGAATCAAATTCTTCTGCCTCTGGTAATTCTTGAAATCTTGTAGCATTTGTTTCATTGCAATTGCTTGCATATTCATTTTTGAGACAAGAATTTTTTACTGTAACATCATCTTCAATCTTTTGCGAATTCTTTTTCGCTGTTTTAGGATGATTGTGTGCAACAACTCCAGGAGCTATATAGTTGTCGGTTATTAAAATTTTTGCCTTGCAAGTTTTTCTCACACACCTCCACGTGACACCCGATCGAATTTTATTATCATAGCGATATATATAATCATTTACTTTTTTGAGAGGGTTACCCCTCTGACTAACAAGATCTTCCGATGCTAACATCTTGAAATAATACTTGATACTAAAATAAATAAGGCTAGTGTATGATACTATATTAGAAAACCAATAACCGTCGGTAAAACTTAGAAATCTTTTTAATCCGCGCAGTTTATATGAAAATCCGCGCAGTTTATGTAAAATCCGCGCAGTTTATATGAAAATCCGCGCAGTTTATGTAAAATCCGCGCAGTTTATATGAAAATCTGCGCAGTTTAAGTAAAAAGTGGCGCAGTTTATATGAAAATCCGCGCAGTTTATGTAAAATCCACGCAGTTTATATGAAAATCTGCGCAGTTTAAGTAAAAAGTGGCGCAGTTTGGCGCAGTTTAAGTAAAAAGTGGCGCTAACTATATAAAATCGGCGCTAACTATGTAAAAAGTGGCGCTAACTATATAAAATCGGCGCTAACTATGTAAAAAGTGGCGCTAACTATATAAAAAGTGGTGCTAACTAAATTGCGCCGAACTGCGCCACTTTTTACTTAAACTGCGCAGATTTTCATATAAACTGCGTGGATTTTACATAAACTGCGCGGATTTTCATATAAACTGCGCCACTTTTTACTTAAACTGCGCAGATTTTCATATAAACTGCGCGGATTTTACATAAACTGCGCGGATTTTCATATAAACTGCGCGGATTTTACATAAACTGCGCGGATTTTCATATAAACTGCGCGGATTAAAAAGATTTCTAAGTTTTACCGACGGTTATTGGTTTTCTAATATAGTATCATACACTAGCCTTATTTATTTTAGTATCAAGTATTATTTCAAGATGTTAGCATCGGAAGATCTTGTTAGTCAGAGGGGTAACCCTCTCAAAAAAGTAAATGATTATATATATCGCTATGATAATAAAATTCGATCGGGTGTCACGTGGAGGTGTGTGAGAAAAACTTGCAAGGCAAAAATTTTAATAACCGACAACTATATAGCTCCTGGAGTTGTTGCACACAATCATCCTAAAACAGCGAAAAAGAATTCGCAAAAGATTGAAGATGATGTTACAGTAAAAAATTCTTGTCTCAAAAATGAATATGCAAGCAATTGCAATGAAACAAATGCTACAAGATTTCAAGAATTACCAGAGGCAGAAGAATTTGATTCTAATAATAAAATAATTTATGATAAACATATTGATGATGAAAAATCTTTCTCTGATAAATCAACAAATACGCAAAAAGTATCTTTTTGTGATAAGGCAACGAATACAGAAAAATCTGTTCGAAGTATAGGAGTAAACACGATCGAGTCATCATTTACTAACAATAAACCTAGAAGAAATAAATTTAAAAAAACAAGATACCTAAAGAATAGTCAAAATTATTCATCTGATGAAAATTTTAATATCGATGAATCTGACCAATCATTCAATAAAAATCAAAGTTCAAAAAGTTCTACAGATCAAAATTTTTTAAATCTTTTCGCTCACAGTTCAACACCAACATGTAGGGATATCATCGATACACCAATCAATTATGACAATTGGGATGATCCTAATAAACTTGTTAATCGCCTGAGAGTATTAGATGCTGAGAGGAAACGTGGATTTACTGGACATGATAATGAAATTAAGTTAATAGTCGAAGAATTAAGGACAGCTAAGATTATATATTAACCTTATCACATGTTTTCTTTTAAAATGTTTAAGAATGTTATTTCAATAAAGAAAAATATTTTCATTATATAAACTGTTTTATACTTATTCAACTTCCTTCAAGATAAGCAAAATTATTCCAAAATTTTTAAATTTCTTATTTTATATAGAGAATTATTTAAATTTTAAGAATTTGTATAGGATTATAAAAAATTTGCGGTTATTTTGGAGATTGTTTACATTTTGAGGTTATGCAAAAGATTTTTTTAATTTTCAGGTTATGTTTTATAAATAAATATTATTTACAAGAGTTTTATTGGATTCTGAAATAACCTAACCTAAAATACACTTAAAAAATTATCTATTATACATATATAGAATATATTTAAGATCTTACAGTTAATTTTCAAAAAGAAATACAATATTGAATTTATTAAATTATATTTTTGTTTTACAATCACATTCATCCGAAGTTAATTTTGTATATCCATAAAAATCTGAACCTATTATGATTTTTTCTGCTTCTTTTCCTCCCCTTTTTTCGATGGTGAGATTAATATATCTTTTGTCATCATCTTCATGAGCATCATCATCTACGAATTCGATATCAATGTCATCGAAATTCTCTGCGTCTTTCATACTGTTCGAGGTAAATATAATAACCCATAGACGATCACAGTCATATGTCATACATTCAAACGGATTAAGACATGAATTTTGCGTAAAAGAAAATGTTTTTATTTCTCCTGCGGAGAACTTGCTGTCGTCATATATTTCAACATTAACTTGTGTGCCTGGTGGATAATACATGTAAATTGACATCTTGAAAATATAACCTTAAAATTCTCTCTTTTTTTTTAACAAGAAACGAACATGTCAATAAATAAGTACATACTGACTTTTTTATATCAAATTTCTTCCTTTATAGAAATTACAGATGTCGCCACAAGTTTTTTTTAACCTATCTTAGTTAAATATCGATCTCATTAGATACAACGTTCATTAAAATTATAATTTTACTATAGTTCGTAAATTTTCGGTAATCATCGACAAACTTCGTAATTTTACTATAGTTTATGCAAATTTACTATAGTTTCTGAAGTTTCACATATAATATGTTAGTTTTCAAAACTAATTGTTTAGTTTGCATTGAACTGTTGAGTATTCAACATGGAACAAAAGGCTTTATTGTTACAGCAAATTGCTGAGTTAAGAAAATCCATACGTCGCAAAAGTTTAGCTTACAAACTAGGTAAACAGGTTGCTGAAGATGTATTAAAAGAAAATCTCAAACCTATAACAGAACCTTTAGAAAAAATTTTGGGAAAATGGTCAGAAATAGATAATAATTCAGGAAAAAGACGTATTCAGGATGATACCTACGAATATGATATTAAAAAAGTTAAGAAAATGAAAAATAATACTTCATCGTTGTACAATGATAATTTTAAATCAGCGATAGATTATGATGATGAAGATGACACTGTTATCGAAAGAAATAATGATGATATGGATGATGAAACACCTCATTCATCAAAGATTTATCCAACCCTAGAAGCTAGCACACCAAAAACATCAAAAGTGAATAAATACTTGCAAATGCTTTTAAAAAATGAAGACAAAAATTTGGATACAAAGACTGGAGTACGGTACTTACAAAATGGATCATACATGTTGGGAGATACTGAAGTCTATTTCGATAACAAGAATAACATAAATTTGGGAAATACTGATGTCTCTTTCGATGACGAGAATCACATAAATTTAGATTATGATAAATATTTTTTGACTGATGGAATGATTGAGCTTTTATTCAAGAAGTTACCAGGCCCAAATGTAACCGATCAGGATCAAGCGAATTATATAAAAATTCTGAAATCAACTAATGCTTACAGGAAGAGATATAAGCCAAATGCATCTTTTCGAGACGATAAAACGGAAAAAAGTGCATGGATAAACAAAATTTTAAATACTACTGGACAAGGATTGTCACAATATATGTTTAAGAAGAAGGTAGCAAAAGATGTTAGGGATGATTCTAACAAGTTAGATGACCGCATGAAATCGTTAGTAGACAAGAGAGAAGCTGAAATTACTAATTATGAAAATGAAATTAAATCCATCATTGACAAATGTAGACAAACTAAAGTTAAACAATTAAAAAAAAAATTATAAATTTATTGTAAAAAATGTTATAAAAAATAATGTATAAAATAATGTATGTTATAAGACTTATAATAAAAAATTATGTATTTATCAACAATAAATGTTTTTTAATTTCTTAAAAAATAGTAAATTATTATTATTATTATTATTTAGCTGATATAATTTAAACCGTAAAAAGCAAAGTTGGTGATAGATGAAATTTCAATTTTCTATATTTTTGCATTCAACCATGTACATATTTTCAAAGTACTCTGGTTAAATGACCTTGAAATTTAAGGTTATGTTTAGTAAACATATATACATTATTTGAGAGAAGAAAAATTAATTAACATATCATGAAGAATAAAAAAAATTTTTTAATAAATTTCTGTTTTTATTTCAAACTAAAATTAAATTTCCCGTGTAAAACTGTTTACTTTATTTTAGTAATTGAATATTAATTAATTCGGTAATTATGGCAAAAAAAAAAAATTATTTCTACTTCAAAAATGTTTAAACTTTAACAATTTCTATCAAAATTTAAGTTAATGATCTAAAAACTATTAAATGATTGAGGTTATTATAAGAATTATTCAGATTTTAGGGGTTATGTAAGGAATTTATATATTTTGAGGTTATGTTAAAGAATTTATATATTTTTATATTATATATCTTGAATTTTAAGGTTATGTTTAGTAAAAAAAAAAACATATTATTTGGTGCAGAGAAAATAATTAATATATTATAAAGAAGACATAGCCTTAAAATTTCAATAAATATTAAAAAAAATATAAAACAAATAACTAATATTAAAAAATTATAGTTATATTTATAAAAATATAAAATTTTTATGGAAGTTACGAAATATAACACTAGAGGGCGTCTTTTTTTTTCTCTCACAAGTGATAAATTTAACCTTTGTTCCATATATAAGGAAAAAATTGATCACATATATTTATAGTATATGAGTGCATGTATCTGTTTATATGTATATATAGTAACAAATTAAGAATAATAGACACGTGCACTCATATACTACTACTTTATTATTATACATGTAAATATTTTTTATTATTAATATACTATAATTATCTACATGTTAAGATACCTAAGCAAGCTCAGGTTACTTATCATGTACATAATATTACACTCATAAAAATAGGTATACATCGGTTTCTACTACGCATTAAGTAAATAAAATGATGATTCATCTTTTTGGGATTCCCATTGACGTCATAAACCAGTTTCTACTACGCATTAAATAAATAAAATGATGATTCATCTTTTTGGGATTTCCATTGACGTCATAAACCGGTTTTAACTACGCATTAAATAAATAAAATGATGATTCATCTTTTTGGGATTCCCATTGACGTCATAAACCGGTTTTAACTACGCATTAAATAAATAAAATGATGATTCATCTTTTTGGGATTCACATTGACGTCATAAACTGGTTTTAACTACGCATTAAATAAATAAAATGATGATTCATCTTTTTGGGATTCCCATTGACGTCATAAACTGGTTTGAACTTCGCATTAAATAAATAAAATGATGATTCATCTTTTTGGGATTCCCATTGACGTCATATACCGGTTTTTATTGCGTTGTTATATTATTTTTGTTCTAAATATAATTTCATATATAATAAAAAAAACAATAGCTGTAAAAATAAAAAATTTCACGCACGCACGCACGCACGCACTACAATATAAATATATGGCGACCATTTTGAAATAGAAAATATAAATGGCCGCCATCTTTAAAAATACGCTTGTGCAACTACACACAGTCATATTAAATTTATACATGCACGCACGCACGCATGTGCGCAAAATGGCCGTCAAATATGACTCATGCAAATGCATGGCAACCATATTTTATTCACGCACACACGCAAAATGGCCACCAAATATGAGATCATGCAATTGCACGGTAGCCATTTAAATTTCACGCACGCACGCACGCGATACAATAAATTAAATAGCGGCCATTTTCAAATAAAAAAATATAAATGTCCGCCATCTTGAAAAATACTCTCGTGCAACTGCACAGCAGCCATTTTTTATTCACGCACGCACGCGTGCAAAATGGCCGCCAAATATGATCACGTGCAATTGCACGTGCCAAAAAATAATCGATACCCTGGGACGTCCGCTTCCACTCTCACCCCCACCACCTGTGCCAGGATCGACAATCCCCACCATGCGACCTCCCATGTGACCTTCCACCACCCCCCTGTCCCGGAATCGACAATCCACACCATGCGACTTCCCATGTGACCTTCCCCCACCACTGTGCCAGGATCGACATTACCTATCTACTAAAACGATTTTTTAATAAACACGCTAGTTTTGCCCGCTATTGGAGCAGAATGCAGTCGAATTGTGCAGTTTTCATTCATACATTTACTTTTACAATTTTTTACACAACATTTTTTGTAATTTTTTTTAGAAAAAAGTAATTTTTTTAAAAAAGTAATTTTTTTCTATTTCATGGTGAAAAATTTAACTCCTTCCATTATTTATCACGAAAAAATAACTAAGATTTCTATGTTATACAATGTTACAGCTGACAACTTGCCGGTCATATTAAATTCACAGGTACGACCGAGAGTGCGAGTGTGTTTATTTTAGAAGCCTAGTATCATATTTATTTGGCAATTTGAGTGCCTTGAAGTATTTATATATATTATATATATCACGCTTCTTCTTTTGTCGTATGCAAATTGCTTATATTGAGAACTTCTTTCTCTTACATAATAAAACAACAAGAGATAAATAATCCATAAAATTTTGATAAATAATTAGTCTACTTTTGTAACTCGAGCAGGAACTAATAAATTTTAATAACACAATTGATATTATGTTTATTATTTATAATAAACTCATCAAATTAAATTATTTTTTTTTATTTTTTTAAAGTTACATTTAAAATGTATTTTCATTTCTTTCAATCGCAGTTTTTTCTCGAAATAGAAAAGACTTTTGAAACATATATATATCATTATATTATACAAAATGATTTGTAGATTTAATTATAATATTAAAAATTTCTGAATTAATAAAAATCAAATTAAATTGTGCTTACTTTTTTAAAAAAGTACTTTAAATTAAATAAAATTTGAAAATTGAAATTAAAAAATGTTTAAATTCCCGAAATATACTTTTTGTTTTCCAACGACTGAGTGTATCAAAAAGATTCTTTTTTCTCAGTTCTTGTGACTCGTTCATATATTGAATGATTTTTTCTTTATATTTTTCGGAGTTGATTGGTACGCCCCTTAAAAATGTAATCTGCAATAACACAATTTATATATATGTAGATGTTCAACATAACTTTAATTGCTTAGGTATAATCGTACTATAAAAAAAAATAAGCTCCGTCATTTCATCATGCTAAACTAAAACTTCAAACGGCTTAAACATGAATTTTAGCTTACTTACAAGCCAATAACTCACATTTATAAAAACAATAAAAATATTGGAGAAGCCAATTGCACTTCACTTCTATGTTCTGTGCCGCCAAAGTAAATTACACCTTATAGTATATTTTTGGACAAGAGTTTTTATACGGCAGCTTTAAAATTCTACCTATATTTTTTTATCAGCAAGAATAATGCATTCAGTGGCCCGACTTAAATTAGTTTTTTTAGATTTTTCTTGGTTTCTAATATAAGAGCCTATATAAAGGTAGGGTAAACATATAGTAGATGTAGTTTATTTTTTAATTTGGAATGGACTTTAAGTAATTTAAAAAAAAAATAATGTTAAATTTCCAAAAATTAGTTTGTTTAAAATCTGCTTGTAAATTAACTAGGTCGATTAGAAGGTATTTAAAATTATTTTAATACAAACAGTATGCTTTATTATATTACAAAGTAGCAAAATTTTTCAGTTGACATTAGCTTAAGTTTTAGTTATTTTTCTTTGGCTATTTTTATCCTTGAAAAAAATAAAGTTCAAAAATAAAATTTTTTTAACCCATTAATACCCAAACGACAGTCCTTGAACACTCTCATATTTGTATATGAAAAAATTGAAATTTTGGGCAAAAAATGGTACCTAGTAGGTATTTTGGGCTGCTCTATCTGGATTTGAAGTTTTGGGCGTTAATAGGCTAAGTATACTAAATTTTTTAAGTAAAAAAGTGCTTGCGATAAATTGATTGAATATTTACCAGAAATGAAATAGAAGCTACCAGCTCTTGTATTTCTGATAAAAGACCTTCAAGACACTCGTTCAAGACACCTCACTTTAAAGCGTTAATCCATTTTTCTTGCCTTTTCTTGCCTCTAATCTTAGATTATTAAAATTTTCAAGTTTCACAGTACTTTTATTAAAAGGATTAAAAGTATTTTGATATTTCCACATTTGCTATTTACAGGAATAGGAAACTTTGAAAATTTTATGTTTTTTTTTTGCATCTTCCATACCTCCATAACTTTTGCATTCAAACACTGCACAACTAAGGGGTATTTTCTATCGTTTACTAAGTGAATAGCTGCCAGATTATCTGATAATTTAATTAATAATATTTAAAAAAGTAAATTTATAAAAAAAACAAGATTTCACTCCAAAAATATGCATAACCTTCAACTTTAACACCTTCTTTATTAATTTTTATAAAGTAAAAACGAAAAAAACAATTAAAAATATTTGTTTTTCTTGTAAAATAACCTTTTATTTATTCATAATTATAATCATTTTTTAATGTCTATCAGTAATATTTTTTAAAAATTAATTTTAAAAACCGCTTCCATAAGAACATGCAAAAAAATGGTTTGTTTTCTTCCGTCACACTATATAACTACTAGTCACGTGACGTATGTTAATAGCCTTATACTTATAGGCAGTTACACGGCTGCGTTTATATGCTATTTAGTGGGAAAAATTTTAAGACAAAAATTAAAAAAAAATTAATTATCAGATTCAAGATATCGAGAAAAACGATGTTTATAAAATTAATACTATAATAGGAAAAAATTAGGAATTATATCCGAAAAGAAAAAACAATTAAGTATTTTTTGTATTTTTTATATCGGATCCGAGAAATCAACTAAAAACGATATTTCTAGATATTAGTACTTTCAAAGAAAAAAAATACAACTGAAAAGAAAAAAATGCTGCCAAGTGATTGGCACTATGGTTCCTCATTAACAATAGCAAAATATTTATAATGGTCTATTTTATCTAATAAAAATTATAATTTGAGATATGAGTATTTCATAAAAAAAAGTTAAATACCGTATTTTAAAAGAAAAAAAATGTTGCTGTGATTTAATGTTTTTTATTTAACAAATTTTTAGAAAAAATACACTTAAAAAAAAAACAATATTACAGATTTTTTAATTTTTTTGTTTTTTTAATTTTGAGAAAAAAATTTTGAAATAATTAAGTTTCAGGTCCAAAAAATTACTATAAACGATATTTCTAAAACTAGTACTCTCATAGAAATCAATTAGGTACTACATCCAAAAATAAGAAAAAATTAAGTTTTTTTTGTATTTTTTTGTGAAAAAAATTTTGGGAAAAAAATTTTCAAAAAATTAGTTATCAGATTCGAGATATCGAGTAAAAATCGTACTTTCAAATATAAGTACTTTCATGGAAATAAATGAGGTATTACATCCAAATTAAAAAAAAAAAAAAGTAGTTTGAGATTTTTTAATGAAAAAATTTTTGAAAAAAAAATTAGATCTTAATTCCATAATGGTTGTTAAATACCACCGATTGCAAAATTTTCAAATATTAGTACTTTCATAGAAAAAAACTAAGTATTACGTCCTAAAATAAAAAAAATTTTGGCATTTTTTGTATTTTTTGGCAACAAAAATTTTGAGAAAAAAATTTTGAAAAAATTAGGTTTCAGGTCCAAAAAAATGCTATAAACCATATTTCTAAAACTAGTACTCTCAAAGAAATAAATTAGGTACTACGTCCAAAAAGAAAAAAAAAATTAGTGTTTTTTGTATTTTTTTGTGAAAAAAATTTTGAGAAAAAAATTTTCAAAAAATTAGTTATCAGATTCGAGATATCGAGTAAAAATCGTACTTTCAAATATAAGTACTTTCATGGAAATAAATGAGGTATTACATCCAAATTAAAAAAAAAAAAAGTAGTTTGAGATTTTTTGATGAAAAAATTTTTGAAAAAAAAATTAGGTCTTAATTCCATAATGGTTGTGAAATTTCACCGGTTACATACACACACACACACACACACACACACAGACTTTTTTTTAAAAACCGGTTTTTTAGCTTCCTGAGGTCCCAAAACGTGCTTATACGCCAAAAAATCAAAAATCAAAATTTCATCTATCACAAAGGTTTCTCTATGAGGAACCAAAATATTAAATTATTAGTTATTTTATTTATCGCCCAAATATTTTCTAATTATTTATTATTATTATTTTTTATTTTATTGACCTGTACTTAATATAGTCTACAATTCGTATATGTTAGATGCTTTCACTTTTTCTCCAAAGTTTGTGCAAAATGATATCTGAGTTTTTCGGCATTCTGATTTTAAATCTTTAAGTCCTAATCCCGAAAACTTAGCCCTAATACTGAAAAACCTTATTTTTTAGTAGATTTTGAGTGCTATTTTAAAATATTTAATAAAAAACTGAAATTGTAATCTAAATGACAGACAGTATAAATAACTTAAAATAAATTAAATATTTTTAATTTATTTTTGTTATCATTGGCCCAACAAGGTCGCAATAATCAAGTTATTTAAGAACTACAATTTCTGGCTGTATATACAATTTCTAAAGATAATATTATATTTTTGAGGTGGCTGAACAAGAATAATTTATTCGTTACAGTTACTTCTAGTACACGGTTAGGTTGCTTTGCTTGAAATTAAAAATTTGTTGAATTATATTGGTTATTAATTCGTTATTCAGGTCAAATATGTAAAAAAAAAATTTTTTTGAGTAATATTATGTAATTTAAAAATTAAATACTCTACTTGAAATTTCAATCGAAGCAACTTAACCGCGTACCGAAAAACCGTTCGTTAAGGTCTTTTAGAACGAAATATTCTTATTCAGTGATCTCGAGAAGGAATCATTTGTTTTCAATTTAGAAGACAATCAGAAAGGTTTTTGAGGTCACATGTCAAAAAAATCTTCAAAATTGTCCAAAAAATCAGGTTTATGCGTGCTGTAATGGGGCTAAGTTTTCGGAGTCATTATTAATTTATGATTATTATCCAAAAAAGTTCGAAATCTATTTTTCAACACAGCAGAACAGTTTGGTACATTTGATAAGGAACTATTCATATAAACAATAAAAAAATGTAATATAAATTTATAATATCTGATTAAACAAGTTTTGTTTTTAACGTCTAATTAAAATCTATATTATATTTCAAAGCGATAAAGATTTTAATTAATTTAAAAAAATATTCTATTAAAACTCACAATCCAGTTTTATATTTTTTATTAATATAAAAGCTACCTGTTTTGTAATTTATACAACATTTTAATATTTTATTATATCAAAAAAGCTGTTTTTTCTTATTTCATTTTTTTTTATCAGTATAATATCAAAACACACATACACATAAAAATAATGCGCATAAAATGCATAGGACGTATAGGAAAAAATAAAAAAAGAACAAGAACATAAATAGAAAGGGCATCCGAGTGCGTTAACTTAGGAAGTAATACCACGAGTCCTTATTCAACTAATAGGTCCCAAGAAAACCAACTTGTTTTATTTCTAAGACTTTTGTCATTATTACTGTTTTTTTTCTCTCATTATATTATAAATTTTCACAGAAATAATTAATTATGATAATAAAAATTGTGTCAAGTAATTAATAATATTTTTATTATAATAAAAAAAAAAATTATCTCAAGGAAACTTACTATAATATTGCTTAAAAACATTAACAGGTTTTAATTTTTTTAGCAATAAAAAGCTTTTTATTTTCTCTCTTGGACTATAAAATTTATTCACCTTACATTATGCAGCTGTATAAGATATTTGAAACATAAGACCAAGAATAATTAAGCTGACGATTCGTTGACATTCTCAGATATTAAAAAAAATTCTCTTATTACAAAAAAGTAAAGGATGTTATTAATAATGAATAATGTTAATAAATAAATGGAGTAAAGTCATTAAAAGTTTAATATTATAATTTTTTAATTAAAAAACAGCAGCATTAAAGATATATTAATAATTAAAAAATTTTTTTACGTATAATATCTTCGATACTATTTTCCCATAAAATATAATCTAGTTTCATAAATATAGATGATTGTTTAAATAAAGAGATAGACAAGCAGGAACTTTTTTTTTTATGCATTATAACGGTTTAAATAATTTTCATAACAACTTGATTCACTTATAAGATATCATTCATTTTATATCCTTTCTGTCTCCAATATATATGATATAAAATGAGATCAAACGGTAAGTATTAATGAACTAGATAAAACTAATTTTTTTTTTTTTTAAATAAAACAAACAACTATTATTATAATGTCATTACTGTGTAACTAAATATTTTGATGTTCTAGATTTATGCACGAGTAAGTATTATATTATCTAGTTTATCGTTATGTTAGTTATCTTTTTTTTTTCCAAAAAAATATAGATTGTTTTATTTTTTTAATTAAAAAACTTGTTGAATTAATAGATAAGTTTTGATTTTTCATATCTTTTTTAATGAATTCATATGTATAAAGGCTTAAAAAGTCATTATGTTAGTATAATTGTTTGTAACGAATAATTTATTTTAGCAAAATCGGATTTTCTTTTAAAATCATGAAAATAATATTTGTAAATTTATTGAAGTGGTACCTGAATGTATGAATATTAAAGGGATTAATGGTAAAAGCTATTTTTACTGAAAATATTATATTATAACGAGAGAAAATTTCTCGAAAACTATAACTATTTTATATTTTGGATTTTGATTTAAATTGGTTAATTGTGAATGTAGGTATAAATAATATGGTCTGATCTATGATTATGTAATTGTATTAATTATTATGATTATGTAATCAATTTTCCAAAAGCGAACCATAAGATCTGTATTATAGGTTCAAAAAGGAGTTCACTTAAGTTTTTTTGTATACTAATTACGATTGTTTTAGTATTTTTTTTCGAAAAATGCCAGTAGCTAGGATAATTTTATTTTTTTACAGAAACTCAATATAATAAAAAATGACCAAATATAACCTAAAAACCTAAATTAGGTTTTAGCGAGAAACGTGACCATTTACTGGAAAAAAAAACAAAAAAATTTGTAATCAGAGTATAATTATTCAAGGAGTTAAACAAAAGTTATAATTTATAATTTATAATTCTCTTTCTTTTGAATCTACGATGCACACAAACCTTATGGGCCGCGTCTCAGCACCACCCAATAATTACTGCTTAGTATTTAAAAAAATTAATTGTTATTATTGATAAATTAATATTATCATAAAATATCAATATCAAAAAATTTTAATTGCAATCTTAAAATAATATGCTGTGAGTGAATTAGCTTCAATTCCAATATCGATTCCTTAAATAAAGATTCAGACTCATTTCTCTTTCGAGAAAAAAAAAAATTTTTATATAACAAATTAATATTACCAAAAAATACTAATTTTATAAATATTCCAAATAATTCGTAAGATATTTTTTAAATAATCCAATAAAACTCAGAATATAAAATAAAATAATTTTTTGAATTCTCATGAAACATTAAAATAATTCAAATAGAATAAATAATTTATCTCATTCTTGACGATTGAAATAAAATAAGATCATTAAAAAAAAAGTACAGTTTGATATTTAATAAATTAACTCTAAATTGATTTCTTATTTATTAATCTCATTAAAATATGCAATAAAATCTCCAAGATTTGAATATTTAATTTTGCAAAGGCTAAATTTTAAGAATCAATTACATAATTCAATTTATTACATATACAGTACTTTTTATTTAAAAAATTTACATCTTTGTCGATATTATTTGGAAATAAATAACTAAACTCGATAAAAATAATGTAGTCTTTATTTTTATAAAGAAAAAAAGAAAATTTCTATAATTTTACATGAATGTTATTTGAAGAAAGTTATAAAATCAATGTTTGTATAATATATAAATGTATAATTTAATGACTTCGTTATAGAAGTTACATGCATACAAACTACCTCTCTATAGTATAAGAAGTTACGTCAAGAAGAGAGAAGTAAAGTAAACTCACATATTATATAGTTAACAAACTAAAATCTATCTACCTATATAGAGTTTAAACTGCGATTGAAAGATTTTTATTTCCTGGCCTGTGTGCTCTATATTACTTTGACGTCCGTTACGGTAGGTTGTCCCTTGAGGCAATGTATACCTACGAACATTTAGAACGTTGTGTTGTCGTGTACATCTAAAACTCTCTGGTTCTCTCGACCTGGATTTTCATCGATGTATATAACCAACGAACAACTTTTCTGTGTACATACACACAAAGTCCAAAAACCGCTTTAATACTGCAGTGCAGCAAGTTCCTGTTAAGGGAAGTTAAACTCTCAAACTGAGCTAGTGCGTGCCAAGGTTTCTCATCCCCTGGAGTACATATAACTACATTCTTGTAATATTATAACAAATAAACTATATCTACTGAGAATTTAACTCTCTTTCTTTGTTTAATGTTATAACGGATTCTCTGATGCCCGGTAAACTTCCCTCAAGTCTTTGGCTTTACTAGGTCAGAAAGGATTTTGCTATGATTTCCTTTACATATAAATTATTAACTTTTATCAAAGTAAAATTTTAAAATTATACATACATTAGACTGGGTCTAACAGTCTCTGGTTTCTCTTTAAAAAGTTCAAGGACGAATTTCCGGTTAAATGTATCTAAATTTTGCAGCTGAAATTTTGGAAATCTGATTTTTTTGTTAAAAATTCGTCAAACAATATTCAACTTAAAGAGCATCCCGGAATAAGAAGTGATTTCGGCCCCGGCATGAAATCAAAAAAACCTTTTTACACTTGAAAGTACTCATAAAAAAAACATTTTTCCCGTTGGAATTTTTACCCCAGCTGCCCTCTGTTGGGATAGGGGGGCAAAAGTGTTTAAAAAAATTTTTTTATTTTCAAAAATTCATATCTCTGGATCCAGAAAACGAAAAGTGGTCTACAAGGTCTCAAAAAATTGGGCTTTCTGTGCACTTTAATTTTATGTATGTAAAAAAATTTTTTGAGACACGTAAGCCACCTTAAAATTAAAAAAACGAAAAACTTTAGTTCAAATTTTATCTTTGAAGTTAATTTTCTCTGCCACAAAGATTTACTCATCCCTAAAAAATTTATATGTTTTTTGTCACACATGAAGTTGCAGAATGAAACCGGTTTTAACGAGATTCCAACGTACAATTTTTTAAAAAAGCCGAAAAACCGATGGTTTTTTCATTTTTTAACTGATTTTCTGGGTTTTTAAGCTCAAATTTTTATTTAACTCTAAACATATACTTTTATATGCAAATTTTATGATTGTAAATAATATAAAAACTTAAAAATTTTCTATTAGCACCGGTTTCAACAGGATCCCAATATATCAGAACTCAAAAATACAGATAAACTATTGATTTTTAGCATTTTTTTGCAGATATCCAGAGTTCCTAAGAAGAAATAACTTTCTTTATATAATGAGGACTTATATGCAAAAATTTTATGCATTAAATTTACATAAAAATCAAAAATCTTTCAATTGAAATCGGTTTTAACAAGTTTTCAGCGTAGAAATCGATAAAAGATATAAAAAGCCGCTAAAATTTTGTTACCTTTTTTTGCTAATATTTTTGAGGTTTCTTAATAAGAATAAGTTTTTATGCAAGCATTTATTCATATTTTTGTGCAGGATTGTGCCTGTGTTTTTATTTGTGAGAAGATGTTCGGCATAATTGGATGTCAGAACTTTTTGATTTGGGCCTTGTATGTGTTTTGTAAATCTTTTGAAAAAAGTGCGCCCTGTTTGTCCTATATATATGCTGTCACAATCGTTGCAGTCTAGTTTGTAAATACCACTTTTAAATTTCAATTTTTCGGGAGTTCTAAATCTTAATATGTTTTTGATGTTGTTATCCGTTTTGAAGGCTACTTTCATGTTTAGCTTTTTGAAAACTTCTACTAAGATTTGATTGTTGATATTTCCTAAAGTAGTTGATAAGTACTTGAGGTTGTCTTTTGGTAAGAGTTGATGCTTTTTTTTTATTTGTTGTTTATAAATAAGTTTATCGATTATTGAACTTTTATATCAATTGGCAACAGCTATTTGTTTTATGATGTTTAACTCTTCTTCGTAATCGGATTGTTCCATTGGAATTGTAAGTAATCTATGCACGAATGAATTATACGCAGCCATTTTTTGTGAAAATCTTTGTAACCATATAATTTGTGTGTTCACTTATCAAGTTACTCCAATTACAAGATGCAAAGTCAAATTTCAATGTTAATACATCTGATTCAAAAGCATTTAGTACAGAATCACATATACCTGATACAAGTGAATCATTTTTTAGTTTAAAAATTGCTGAAATAAGGGAATTCACGCTCCCTGTGCGTAACTTACTCAGAAAAATTTTTTAAATTTTTTTATTAAATTTTAATACAAGATGCAACATTATAATATGTTAAACAAAAATATATACTATTTGATTTAAAAATTATTTGAAAAAACAAAAATGATCATTTAACAGCGTTATTTTATTAAACATTTTCACCTTAGGTTTGAATGGAATCGGTTTGCGTAATATTTTAATAGTTCAACAGATAGGTTAAAGTGTGAAGTATGAGTAAATGCTTGCATAAAAACCCTTATTCTTATTAAGAAACCTCAAAAATATTAGCAAAAAAAGGTAACAAAATTTTAGCGGTTTTTTATATCTTTTATCGATTTCTACGCTGAAAACTTGTTAAAACCGATTTCAATTGAAAGATTTTTGATTTTTATGTAAATTTAATGCATAAAATTTTTGCATATAAGTCCTCATTATATAAAGAAAGTTATTTCTTCTTAGAAACTCTGGATATCTGCAAAAAAATGCTAAAAATCAATAGTTTATCTGAATTTTTGAGTTCTGATATATTGGGATCCTGTTGAAACCGGTGCTAATAGAAAATTTTTAAGTTTTTATATTATTTACAATCAAAAAATTTGCATATAAAAGTATATGTTTAGAGTTAAATAAAAATTTGGGCTTAAAAACCCAGAAAATCAGTTAAAAAATGAAAAAACCATCGGTTTTTTGGCTTTTTTAAAAAATTGTACGTTGGAATCTCGTTAAAACCGATTTCATTCTGCAACATCATGTGTGACAAAAAACATATAAATTTTTTAGGGATGAGTAAATCTTTGTGGCAGAGAAAATTAACTTCAAAGATAAAATTTGAACTAAAGTTTTTCGTTTTTTTAATTTTAAGGTGGCTTACGTGTCTCAAAAAATTTTTTTACATACATTAAATTAAAGTGCACAGAAAACCCAATTTTTTGAGACCTTGTAGACCACTTTTCGTTTTCTGGATCCAGAGATATGAATTTTTGAAAATAAAAAAATTTTTTTAAACACTTTTGCCCCCCTAGCCCAACAGAGGGCAGCTGGGGTAAAAATTCCAACGGGAAAAATGTTTTTTTTATGAGTACTTACAAGTGTAACAAGGTTTTTTTGATTTCATGCCGGGGCCGAAATCGCTTCTTATTCCGGGATGCTCTTTATTCATTTGTACATAATATTTGTGTAATAAAAAAAAAATCTTTTATAAACTTAAATATACGTTTAAAAAAACATTGATTGACACAGATGATTATCATAAACGATAAAATATCTATACAATAAAATCAGAGTACAATCCATGTAATATTCTCAATTTTTTTTAAAAGACTAATAAATTACAAAAGTAAAAAGATACATAAGTATATTACATACATAAATTAATAGTATATTTTTTTAGTTAATAAATTATTATTACATGTTTTAAAATAAAAAAAATAAATAAAAACAAGTGTCATTTAAAAATCTGTTGTATATTATTTTCTATGCAATCTATTGATATCTGTTGCATCTGTTTCATTGTATATTAGTCTTGCAGTTTATTTTAAAAGTTTATTTAATATTTTTTAAATTCAAATCGATATAAATAGCCACTTAAGCTGGTAAAGCTTTAATATAAAGTATCCTTAATATTTTTGTTCTCGTATAACTAATTTTTAATATTTTCACAAATTAAATGGGTTTAAAAAAAATGGGTTCTGAAGCTCTTTCTAGATTAGATTAATTATTTTAAATCCTGTATGCTTTGACTGTAGCAAAGTGCTATAATTAATCTATTGTAGCTTTCTACATTATTTCTAAAGGGCTTAATAAATATATTATGGTTTTTGGATCCTAATACTTTTTAACGCTAACTAAATGAGATGATTTAACCCCTAAACTATAATTTTAATATTTTTTATAGTTATAGCCTTGGGACTTACTATGGTAATAATTGAGTGTGAATATGACAGCTAAATTTTTGCACTGAGATAGTCAATACATTATACTCTAGTTTCGTATCCTACAGTTCTTTTTGCTGCGGGTTTTGGAAAAAGATATGGGTCCTAAAACCCATATGGCCAATTTCCCGAAAAAAAACTGAAAATATTATACCCCGGAATAGACTAAATTTTTGGATTAGGCTAAAACATATACATAGTTTATGTTTGAAATTATTCGGTATTTTGATTTCAGACTATTAAAGGCCCGCCGTTTATCCGCGCTTAAAATCATGTTTACCATTTTTTCCAAAACAAGCGGTCAAAAAAAAATTTCTGATGAAGGTAAGTATGGTTTGATTTTGAATTTTCTCTGAGTATAAATTCAGCTGTCATATTCACATGCACACGCACTTATTACCATAGTAGACCCAGAAGCTTATGTTTATATTTTTTTCAGATTTTTTTCTATTCCATTTTCGTATTCAATATTTTAATACAAAACTTTCATTTTGCATTCCGAATCGCTCTATGCTGTTACCACCATTTATCCGCGTTTTATATATTTTCAAAGGAAAAATATATGTAAAAAGTATAATATTTTGGATTTTCGGGTTATATAGAGTATAGTTTACCTTTCGGGAAATTTTCTAAAAAATTAAAAAAAAATTGTTTTTCACCCTAACAAAATATAACAAAAATTAAAAGCATCATATTTTTTTTGTGTACAAAAAACAGATTTTCAAAATTTCAAAATTTAATTTCGGTCTCTTACCTAAAAACCCAATAAAAAATATCTTCTTAAAAAGTGATGATATTTTAAGTTTTCCAGCCAATGTATTATTTGTTCGAAAAACTTTTTTGGAGGTTATTTTAGGTTTTTAGGGGCGTGTCGTGGCCTAAAGATTTAGTTCTAACCCTCATGTAAAGATACAATAGAATATGATAGAAAAATTAACAATAGGATAGGATAAAATAGAATAGTATAGAAAATTAATTTATGATAAAATAAAATAGAATAAAATTAAACTCGCACAAAAAAAAACATAATAATTTCCGATATGATAAAGCATATGGTTAACCATAAGTTATATTTTTGACCCAAAAATGTTATTTCATTAATTCTACCATAAAATGAAATACTTTTGGTACGAAAATGAAACGACAGAGGTAAAGCTGATATCCTGGAGGTATAATTTTTCATTTTTCACCTCAACGTATTTTCAGATTTTCCAAGATGGCGAACCAAAAGACATTAGAGAACTTTTTAAATTAGTTAGGGGTTTTTGAGGTTAAGAAAAACGTTTTAATTTATAAAAAATTCATATTTTCGGTTTAACATTTTCCAAGATGGCAGACCAAAAAATATGAAAAGGCAATATTCCACATTACCTGGGGGTTTTAAGGTTAAAAAAATGTTATTATAAATGAAAATATTCATTTTTTCACCGCATTCTATTTTCCGAATTTTCAAGATGGCGGACCAAAAATTATTAGAGTACTTTTTACATTAGCTAGGGGTTTTTGCGGTTAAGAAAAACGTTTTCATTTATAAAAAATTAATTTTTTGAATTCCAAATTTTCCAAGATGGCGGACCAAAAAAATATGAAAAGGCAATATTCTACATTACCTGGGGGTTTTTAAGGTTAAAAAACATGTTATTATGAATGAAAATATTCATTTTTTCACCGCATTCTATTTTACGAATTTTCAAGATGGCGGACCAAAAAACATTAGAGTACTTTTTACATTAGCTAGGGGTTTTTGCGGTTAAGAAAAACGTTTTCATTTATAAAAAATTAATTTTTTGAATTCCAAATTTTCCAAGATGGCGGACCAAAAAAATATGAAAAGGCAATATTCTACATTACCTGGGGGTTTTTAAGGTTAAAAAACATGTTATTATGAATGAAAATATTCATTTTTTCACCGCATTCTATTTTACGAATTTTCAAGATGGCGGACTAAAAAACATTAGAGTACTTTTTACATTAGCTAGGGGTTTTTGCGGTTAAGAAAAACGTTTTCATTTATAAAAAATTCATTTTTTGACTTCTAAATTTTCCAAGATGGCGGACCAAAAAATATGGAATATCAACTTTCTACATTACCTAGGGGTATTTAAGCAGAAGAAACATGTTTTTATGAATGAAAATATTCATTATTTCGCCACATTATATTTTCCGCATTTCCAAGATGGCGGACCAAAAAATATTAGAGAACTTTTTACATTAGCTAGGGGTTTTTGAGGTTAAGAAACACGTTTTTATTTATAAAAAATTCATTTTTTCACTTCAACATTTTCCAAGATGGCAGACCAAAAGATTTAAATTAAAGAATAAAGCTTAGTAATTTTAAAAAATGTTTTGGTTTAATTTTAAGGAAAAAGCTTAGTAAACTCAAAACAATTTTTATTCATCTATACATAAAAACTTTATTTCCGCCTTAATAAGAAAATAAAAATGGCAAATAAAAAGGCCATCTTGCTGATTTTATCCTTGCGTTGTGGGATAATTCGAAATAGATGTTGCCATAGCAATTGAACACACAAAAGAATATACTAATTTAAATATCGAAAGTTTTTATATGTATATAGATAAAGAAAAAGAAGTTTTTTTTAGTTTAAAATATTCACAAAAAATAGCTACTTTTGGTTTATTATACGTTTTTTTGACCGTATTTGGAGGTCCAGAATTTTAAAATTTAACACGTTGACTGCGTCATAAGCGTAATACGCCTATGGTTCTCGGATCCTGTGTGCGTTTTTATTTTTGTCGTTATCTTTATTCCATTCAGAAAAAAAATTTTTCTGTGAATTGAATCAGTTATCTAGTCATATTTTTGGCTGAAAAGGTGCATATAGGCGTACTCCACTTATTTCAGCCCGATAATACCTTTGATATCCATAACTAGGCCTGCCCATAATTAATTTTATTTTAAATACGAAAAAATATTAGTTCAAAAAAAGACCATGGGTGTATTTCGTCCATGACGCACCAGTATAGCAACCACGGAAAAATCAAAACGTAGCCAAGTTAATAATTTTGTACTTTTATTTGGTCGGTAATTATAAATTTCGAAAATACGCTTTTTCTTGCCACTGACTAAGAAATAGTATATTTACGGCTCGTGTTCAGAAAAGTAAAGAATGGCCCAAATCGCACGCAAATTCGCTTCCGGGGCGAAGCCGAGAATGGTAAACTTCGATTTGGGGCATTCTTTGTTTATGGACCGTAGACATTTTTTTTTCTGGTCTGCGTCGAGAAAGCACGTATTTCCGTGACGTGTTTTCTCGCCACAGATACAGAAAAATGTTATACGACCCTTTTCTATAAATAAGGAATGATCCAAATCGCAGTTTACCATCCTCGGCTTCGCCTCAGAAGGTACTTACGTGCGATTTGGGCCATTCTTTACTTTTCTGGACTCGAGCCGTAAATATGCTATTGTACTTTCGTGGCTACTGTACAGAAATATTATATGTTGCCCTCTGCCATGAAAAAGAATTTCCCAGATTGCATTTTTTTTTGCAATTTACGTGTGATCTGGACCTTTTTTTATTTTTGCGGCCTAGGATACTCTCTAAAGTGAAAAGTGTGAATTTGTATTTTGCTCTATTAAGGAATAGTATATTTACCGGCTCGTGTCCAGAAAAGTAAAGAATGGCCCAAATCGCACGTAAATTACCTTCCGAGGCGAAGCCGAGGATGGTAAACTGCGATTTGGGGCATCCTTTATTTATGGACAAGGGTCGTATAAAATTTTCTGCGACAGTAGCGAGAAAATGCGATTTCCTTGGCCGCGCAGCGCAGCGGCCAGGAAATCGTACTTTCGTGACTACTGTACAGAAAAATTATTTTATTAATTTTGACTTCGCTATCATGACCAAAATACATTTTTGTATCGATATCCAAAAAAAAAATGGAATTCGGGAATTTTTATTATTGAAATTTTTAATGAAAAAAAATCCGGCAGTCCAATCGTCAATTCATAATCGTATATAGATTGAATAAATAAACTCTATTTTGAAAAATACTAAATCCGATACGTTGTTATACACATATGTAATTTCTAAGAATTTAATAAGTACATAAATAAGTCCTTGAAAAATTAATATACGCCGCCCCAATTGTCTTTATAGTATAATAATAATAATATTCATGGAACTTCATTAATAATATAATATTATACATCGCCTCTTCTCTTTAGGCTGAGTCTATATCATTCCTTATAATAATATTTTTATATACGTATACATACGATTTCACATACTATCATTTAATTAAGGTATATTATTAATTTTTACACCCATGTTATTTAAATGGGAAACTTCAAGTGCTCGGTGGCACGGGTTAAATAAATTGAAAATCAAAATCCTTGGAGCTGGGGGTTTTTTATGACCAAAATACTCGAAAAAAATGGGGGGAGCCAAAAAATATCAAAAAAAAATTCTGTTAATTATTTTGTAGACTTTTTATTTTATAATAAACAGTTTTTAATAGATATAAAATTTATATTTAAAAATGAATGAACGTTGTATTTCATTATTTTAACCTGCTTAAACCCTTTTAAAATTCGAGTAGTAATGTTTTTCTATTAGAACTATTATGAATTTAAAATTTTAAACCTGCCTTTGGCGTAGTTACAAAATCACACTCTTAAAGGTGTGAATTTTTTAAGGTTATATTACCGCAGGGATGCGAGCATAAAATTCACACTTTTAAAAGTGTGAATTTATATTCGCCCGCTCTAAGTGTTTTAAATTCGCTACCTTAAAAGTGTGAATTTAGAAACGCGCTATACAATCCTGGTGTAAACGTTAAATTCGCACCTTTAAAAGTGTGAATTTCGAGCACACTGCTTTGGAAGTGTGAAAAAAAAAATCGCTACTTTAAAAGTGCGATGGTGTGAATTTTAATACAAATTTACACTTTTCACTTTAGAGAGTAAAAATATACTATTTCATTAATGGTAGTAAATTAGACATATTTCTTACATCTTATTTTGATTTTCGCAATTAATTTGCATTTAAATCAATAAGTAAACAATATAGTGGATGTTTTAAAGATCTCCGTATTAGCTTATCGTGTAAAAATTAATAATATACCTTAATTAAATGATAGTATGTGAAATCGTATGTATACGTATATAAAAATATTATTATAAGGAATGATATAGACTCAGCCTAAAGAGAAGAGGCGATGTATAATATTATATTATTAATGAAGTTCCATGAATATTATTATTATTATACTATAAAGACAATTGGGGCGGCGTATATTAATTTTTCAAGGACTTATTTATGTACTTATTAAATTCTTAGAAATTATATATGTGTATAACAACGTATCGGATTTAGTATTTTTCAAAATAGAGTTTATTTATTCAATCTATATACGATTATGAATTGAAGATTGGACTGCCGGATTTTTTTTCATTAAAAATTTCAATAATAAAAATTCCCGAATTCCATTTTTTTTTTGGATATCGATACAAAAATGTATTTTGGTCATGATAGCGAAGTCAAAATTAATAAAATAATTTTTCTGTACAGTAGTCACGAAAGTACGATTTCCTGGCCGCTGCGCTGCGCGGCCAAGGAAATCGCATTTTCTCGCTACTGTCGCAGAAAATTTTATACGACCCTTGTCCATAAATAAAGGATGCCCCAAATCGTAGTTTACCATCCTCGGCTTCACGTCGGAAGGTAATTTACGTGCGATTTGGGCCATTCTTTACTTTTCTGAACACGAGCCGTAAATATACTATTCCTTAATAGAGCCCTTCTATTTTATGTACTTCTGGCGCGCGCGGTTGATAATATGTATTGTTTAGTGATTGTTATTATTCTAATTAAAAAAATTTTGGCTTACAAATAATCTTGAAGTCTTTCTCGATTTTTTGCTCGCTTCAAGTTTTTTCCTACTCAAAATTCCCTCGATACTTTTTTGGATTGAAGTTAAAGTTTTGGTTATAGTTAAAATCGTCGTGAAAAAAATTTGCCTAATTAATATTTCTGTCCCAAAATTTTTTAAATTAATTTTTTTACGCCTATGTTTGAAAATAATGTTTGAAAAAAATTATAGTGAAAAAATTTTTCAAAACAGTTAAAAAGTGATTTAGGTTAGATGAGATAGGGCAAGAAATTTTTTTAATCTCGGAGGTTTTGAAAATCAGAAAAATAATTAGTAATTTGTTAACAATTACTTTTAGGGAAAATTATTTTATTAATTTTGACTTCGCTATCATGACCAAAATACATTTTTGTATCCATATCAAAAAAAAAAAAAATGGAATTCGGGAATTTTTATTATTGAAATTTTTAATGAAAAAAAATCCGGCAGTCCAATCGTCAATTCATAATCGTATATAGATTGAATAAATAAACTCTATTTTGAAAAATACTAAATCCGATACGTTATTATACACATATGTAATTTCTTAGAATTTAATAAGTATATAAATAACTCCTTGAAAAATTAAAATACGCCGCCCCAATTGTCTTTATAGTATAATAATAATAATATTCACGGAACTTCATTAATAATATAATATTATACATCGCCTCTTCTCTTTAGGCTAAGTCTATATCATTCCTTATAATAATATTTTTATATACGTATACATACGATTTCACATACTATCATTTAATTAAGGTATATTATTAATTTTTACACGATATGCTAATACGGAGATCTTTAAAACATCCACCATATTTTTTACTTATTGATTTAAATGCAAATTAATTGCGAAAATCAAAATAACATGTAAGAAATATATCTAATTTACTGCCATTAATGAAATAGTATATTTTTATCCTAGGCCGCAAAAATAAAAAAAGGTCCAGATCACACGTAAATTGCAAAAAAAAATGCAATCTGGGAAATTCTTTTTCATGGCAGAGGGCAACATATAATATTTCTTGTCAGTGGCCAGAAAGCACGTATTTCCCGGCCGTGGCGCGATTCGAAAATACGTGTTTTCTAGCCACTGACGAAGAAAAATTATCTTTTGGCCTCGCCCGTAAAAAAAAAATGTCCCAGATCTGCAGTTTGCCATCCTCGGCTTCGCCTTGGATTAGAGAACCATAGGCGTATTACGCTTATGACGCAGTCAACGTGTTAAATTTTAAAATTCTGGACCTCCAAATACGGTCAAAAAAACGTATAATAAACCAAAAGTAGCTATTTTTTGTGAATATTTTAAGCTAAAAAAAACTTCTTTTTCTTTATCTATATACATAAAAACTTTCAATATTTAAATTAGTATATTCTTTTGTGTGTTCAATTGCTATGACAACATCTATTTCGAATTATCCCACAACGCAAGGATAAAATCAACAAGATATAGCTATGCTTTTTATTTGCCATTTTTATTTTCTTATTAAGACGGAAATAAAGTTTTTATGTATAGATGAATAAAAATTGTTTTGAGTTTACTAAGCTTTTTCCTTAAAATTAAACCAAAACATTTTTTAAAGTTACTAAGCTTTATTCTTTAATTTAAATCTTTTGGTCTGCCATCTTGGAAAATGTTGAAGTGAAAAAATGAATTTTTTATAAATAAAAACGTGCTTCTTAACCTCAAAAACCCCTAGCTAATGTAAAAAGTTCTCTAATATATTTTGGTCCGCCATCTTGGAAATGCGGAAAATATAATGTGGCGAAATAATGAATATTTTCATTCATAAAAACATTTTTCTTCTGCTTAAATACCCCTAGGTAATGTAGAAAGTTGATATTCCATATTTTTTGGTCCGCCATCTTGGAAAATTTAGAAGTCAAAAAATGAATTTTTTATAAATGAAAACGTTTTTCTTAACCGCAAAAACCCCTAGCTAATGTAAAAAGTACTCTAATGTTTTTTGGTCCGCCATCTTGAAAATTCGTTAAATAGAATGCGGTGAAAAAATGAATATTTTCATTCATAATAACATGTTTTTTAACCTTAAAAACCCCCAGGTAATGTAGAATATTGCCTTTTCATATTTTTTGGTCCGCCATCTTGGAAAATTTGGAATTCAAAAAATTAATTTTTTATAAATGAAAACGTTTTTCTTAACCGCAAAAACCCCTAGCTAATGTAAAAAGTACTCTAATGTTTTTTGGTCCGCCATCTTGAAAATTCGGAAAATAGAATGCGGTGAAAAAATGAATATTTTCATTTATAATAACATTTTTTTAACCTTAAAAACCCCCAGGTAATGTGGAATATTGCCTTTTCATATTTTTTGGTCCGCCATCTTGGAAAATGTTAAACCGAAAATATGAATTTTTTATAAATTAAAACGTTTTTCTTAACCTCAAAAACCCCTAACTAATTTAAAAAGTTCTCTAATGTCTTTTGGTTCGCCATCTTGGAAAATCTGAAAATATGTTGAGGTGAAAAATGAAAAATTATACCTCCAGGATATCAGCTTTACCTCTGTCGTTTCATTTTCGTACCAAAAGTATTTCATTTTATGGTAGAATTAATGAAATAACATTTTTGGGTCAAAAATATAACTTATGGTTAACCATATGCTTTATCATTATGGTTAACTATATGGTTTATCATATCGGAAATTATTATGTTTTTTTTTGTGCGAGTTTAATTTTATTCTATTTTATTTTATCATAAATTAATTTTCTATACTATTCTATTTTATCCTATCCTATTGTTAATTTTTCTATCATATTCTATTGTATCTTTACATGAGGGAAGGGGAATAAGTGATTTTTTTGAAGACTTTTCGAATGCTACTACTTAAGCTAGGTTTCATTCTGGGGACAAATATTAATTTTCGTTAATCAACTAATTTAAATTTTGCGATTTTTATCGAATTTCGGCAAATTTTACTATTTTTTCGCCATATTAATTAAATTGTTAAGATACACAACATCCAGGCTAATATACATAAAATATGTTAAAAATTTTGTAAAATAATATGAAAAAAAAACATAAAACATATTATAAATACAATTTATTGCTAAATAAATGTTTTTATTAAATTATTAGGTAACTAAATACAAACAAGACTCGTCTGCATAGTTATTTGAAGAAGAAAAAAAACATCGAAAAAATAAACAAAAAAATAAAAAGAGACATAATATTTCAACATTATTAACTTATAAAAAATATTGTAGATAAATAGAAAATGAATGCATATTTTACAGTAGTAATACCATTGTCGACACGCGTGTTTTTCAATCCAAGTTGATTTTATACATACTAGGTAACATTATTTGCATTATAAGAAAAACTCGTTACTAATTTAATATCCCCCACCAATATTTCTGCATATAATAAGAACAATCTCTTTATATATAAAACTTCACGAGTGATAGTTGTTATAAAGAGAAAATAAAAATACTATTATAGGACAGGCGGGGTTCCTTTTTATCCTTGCATTTTAAACTCCTTCTCTCTGCGAAAAAGGTTAGATTATTGATACATAAGAAGCTTAAAAAAAAATAAAAAACCTTTCTCATCATGAAAATGGGAGATCTACTTTCACCAATATATGCATTCATATTTTTCTTAATACGCGTGTGCTCTAGTTATAACGACAAATACAAAAGATAATAACTGTTATTATCATAATAACAATAATGTACAAGAATTTTGCAAATGGCTTTCACGCGATAATTTCATTTTATATAACAAATCTTATTTCCTTATAATAATAAGCTCATATTGTTACATTTTTTTTTCCTTTTTTTTTCAATTTGCAAAAGATGATCGAGGTGAATTCATACGGGATGACAGCGGGTTATCATAAAAACACGCGAACTTTTATAAATAAAATAATAGAGAGGATTTAAAATTTGTTCTAGTTTTATCTGATGAGGAAGTTTTTGTTGTTGTTATAAAAATCTATTTTTCTTACAAATAAACTAATATTTTCTATCGAATTTATGTCATTTATATAAAAGAAAGTACCTACAACAATTTTTTTAAGATAAATGAGAGCATATAAGGAAGTTTATTTTATTTTTTTTTTTTCTTAATGTGAATTTTATTTATTAAAGTTGAGATTTTTTTTGATTATTACAAGCATGATTTTTTAGTATAAATTAGATGTAATGTACATTATTATAGTAAACATGTTATATTTATGAGCTCTTATGCAATAATGTACTTTTACATTACTGAATTTCATATTAGAACATTAGTTATACTCGTACTCGAACTTGTTAAATTATTTATATTTATAATAACAATTAGTGCTTTTTTTTCTGTGATTTAAGACATAAGATTTTGTAAATTTTTTTATTTTTTTTTCCATTTACAGAGTATATAAATAATAATAATTAGACATAGAAATTTTTTTTAGATTTTCGTATTTGATATATCGCGTATCATGTCTCGTACAAATGAAAAATTTTTTTTTGTGAAATCTTAACTAATGATTTAAGTAGACATATTTTTTTTTCTTGGTATTATTGAACTGGAGATTTATATAAATCTAAAAGTATAATTATAGTTTAGCAAAAAGTAACATGTTGTCAGTTGATAATAAAATAAAAAATATTATTTATAGTAAGATTTTAATGGTTATGGTTACTAGATACCGTCAAAGACGGGTAGAGCGAAGCTGATCATGTTAGAAAAAAGCAAAAAAAGAGTTTCAGTAATTTTTTAATTTAGGGATTTTAAAAGCTTTGATTAGATTGAGTTCAATAATAATGTTTATATAAGATGTAAAAAAATTTTAAGCATAGTTAAAATTTTTAAGTATTGGCCAAAAAGTACACGAAAAATCCGCCCCTTATTTTGAAACCTTATTATTTGTTTGCTGAAAAGATTTCAACCAAACTTTTGTTGGCGAAACTTTGTTATCACGTCCTTTTTCTATAATTCACCAACAACAAAAAAGTTACTCTGAACTCTAATACCCCTCAATTAACATAATTACCAAAATAATATTACACAAGTCAGAATGAGGTGTAACGGTTTCCGAATTCGTCAACCAGAGAAAGAAAAAGTCTTCTGTAGATTTTGTATGTCACTGAATCCCAATTTGGGGTCCTACTGGGTTAGAAAATAGGAAAATACAACAGAAACTTTCCATCTTATGAGTTTTTTCAGAATATTTTGGAACTAATGATCAAATTAATAGTGCCACATTTTAAGAGTAATTAACTAAATATTGAATTTATTCTTTTATTCTGTATCAATAAAGAAATATTAGAGCTATAACTATTGGTGTTGAAAAATATCTCCATGGTAAGATAAAATCGGAAAAATACAATGTGAGTTTTTTTCTTTATTTTTCTTTTAATCTTGCATTTGAAAAAGTTTTATCCTATTTTAACTTTTATTTAATTTACTGACTCCTATACGGGGGCAAAAATGGATAAAACTACCCCTGAATTTAACAAAAAGTGAAAATAACTTATAACTGGTTTGTGTTTTCACACAACCAACGATCATGAATCATGTTCACTTATAACGTTTTAAAGTATATTCCACTTTACCTACTTTTGAAAAAGTATAATATTTTATGGGATTGACACTATATTTTCCTTGCGAATTTTCTGTTATATTTTTTTAAGGATACTTTTTCAAATTAGGCTAAAGAATTTATTGATATCTAGAATTAGCCTGGGATGTCTATTTTTTTTAAATATATTTTTTCAAATAAGTCTAAAGAATTTATTGATATCTTGGATTAGCCTGGGATTCCTAAGATTTTTTTATACATTAGACATCTTAAATTTACATTACACCTTTTGTTGCTTTTTTTCTATCCCTGCCGGATCCGTAAGGCAATAATTAAATTATGCATAATAAATATTATCAAAATGCTGAAACTTTTTATTAAAAATATTGGCTTACAGACCCGGCAGGGATAGAAAAAAAGCAACAAAAGGTGTAATGTAAATTTAAGATGTCTAATGTATAAAAAAATCTTAGGAATCCCAGGCTAATCCAAGATATCAATAAATTCTTTAGACTTATTTGAAAAAATATATTTAAAAAAAATAGACATCCCAGGCTAATTCTAGATATCAATAAATTCTTTAGCCTAATTTGAAAAAGTATCCTTAAAAAAATATAACAGAAAATTCGCAAGGAAAATATAGTGTCAATCCCATAAAATATTATACTTTTTCAAAAGTAGGTAAAGTAAGTAAAGATATCATAACTGTCGCAAGGTTTAAAAAAAAACTATGTGAAGCATTTAATAAAACTATAAATAATGAATAAAAAACGCTGCCAAATTATGGGCACTAAGATTCCTCAAGCAATGACAAATATTCAATATGAGTTGATATGTATATATATATATATGCGAGTGTATACGCGTATCCGGTATCACGGCGAGAATTTTATTTACATAATTATATCTATACTATAAGCAGCTGTGATTTTTTTTTATTTTATACGACTGTACGGGCCCGTTTTTAAATATCTATTTTTATTCATGTTCTCCTGATACATTTGGATATACAAAATTCAAAATATTTTAAGGAATTCATGTACCAATATTATATGTATACTAACTCTTGCGTTATTATTACCTAATAACAGAAAAGAATAAAAATCCCCTTTCCTTATTAAATTTATTTAAAATATTTTTATTCAAAATTATAAGGATACCTCTTCTATACTTATAACTACTGGATCAAAAAACTGAAATAAAAACTTCGATATAAATCGAAAAAATGCGATAAATCGCAAAAATTCGATAAAAAAAACGTAAGTCAAACCAAAATTCGATATCTCAGCCGTCTCCGATCGTGAGTTAAATGTAAAAATATGTCCCTCTCACTTAGAAGCAATGAATTTAGAGTGAGAGAAAATATTCTCATATATATAAGCAAAGCTAGCTTTTGCTTGCGATGGAGGGTCGCGTGACCGCCCCCCCTCAATCCCATAAATCCAAAGCTAACGCTTTGGCTTGATAATTATTAGTCCTAAGATCGAAATTACAATAAATCTCAAAATATAAATTATCCTAAGTCCATAAACCTAAAGTATTCTAAGTTCTTGTGCTTACTCCCACTTTAAATTATTCTAAGTCCCTTAATCGGAAATATTCTAAGTCCATTTCATACCCCTCTCCCCTAAAAACGTCGTTAATATTTCAACCCCCCCCCCTAAAACGTCAATACACGGTGATCCCGGGTGGGACGTGAATTTTATTTTATTAGGTGCATCGCTAGTTGTTGATGCTTGTAATCTTAGTTGCGATTGGTTAACTAAATATAAACTATATATTATTCTAGTTAATATAATTAATATTAATAATAAAATAATTTTAAATCTTCAATTTAAAATAATTTTAAATATTATTAATTCTCTTAATAAATTTTAAATTTTAAATTCTCTCAACAATTTTCTAAAAGCTTTTTTCTGAAAATTCTTTATTTGTCCTTTAGAATTATTTGTTTGCAAAACATTATTAACTTTCTAATTTTTTATATTAAATTCTCTTCTTTACAGTCAGTAAATTGAATGCCCATTTTTGTCCCAAAATGATCAATTTTTCAATTTGCTGCAAAAATCGTAGTTTTAACATTGAACATGTTTCTAAGGAGGGGTAACCTGTGAATCTGAAAATCAAGTGGGGTCAAATGTCACAAATCATGTGGGGTTAGGAACTTAAAATATTTTATATTTAGGGACTTTGAATAATTTACTTTGAGAGGCTTAGAAAAATTCAAGTTTAGGGACTTAAAATAATACAGGTTTACAGAATCTAAATAAATTGGGTTTAGAATCTTAACATCTAGTAAAGCTGATAATTACAAATTATAAGAATAGCGATTTTATTGTAATGTTGCTTAGCATCTATATATATTAAAACTAGTCCTTTTTAAAAGTATAGTTTTCACGTCCTATAATTAGTCTTAGAGCCCAATTAGAGCTTGTAATTATTGAAAATTTTTCACTTTTTGGGGGGTCATATGGAGGCACTGAGAGCAAATTGGCTAGTTTTTTTCCTTTTCTATGGCCATATTCGGTTTTAGCAACACCAAAAACCCCCGTACCAGGGGGTCTACGCTCTGGTACATGACTTTTTATTTTGTGTGCCTGTGTAATTAGTCCACTATAGTCCACTTATAGCCCGATTAGAGCTTGTAATTATATTTTCTTACCCTTTCTTCAAAAAAGGCAGTTAATTAGATAATTTTAGCTCTGCTTCCAAAATATTGCAAAAAAACTAAAATGGGGTAGTTTTTGCTGATCTCATGTCCTGTACTGCCCAGCCACTTTGGACCCCAGATTTCGTATTTCAGATTCAAAGCATACCTACTTTTGTATTCTAATTTTTTTGGTGACGTTTTCTAGAAAAAGTTATGGGTCCCCAAAGTTTTATTTCGGTTTTATTTCGATGAAGTAACCTTCAGAAGAATTAAAAACTTATTAGTTATTAGTTTCAAATCAATTTTTCAAACTGATCAATGTATAAGAATAAAAAAATTCAATGATAATTGAATTATACATAGAATGCATACGGATGGAGTTGCATATTATTTGAACTAGGTTTAGTACAAAAATATATATGTAATATTAATATTTGAAATTTTACGTTTAGATTTCTTTTTGAATACTAAATTAATTTTAAAACCAATATTTATGTAAAATTCCAAAAAATATTCCTAAAAACAAATAATCTAATGCAACTTGTTTTTCGTAATTTTTTCTAATTCTGCATCCGCCATTTTCAAATTAAGAAAAATCATGCAAAAAAAATGTGTCCTAAAACATATACAAAAAATGAAAATTTTATTATTCTTCATTAAGTATACCTTTTTTTGATGCTATTTACAATACTGATCAGCAACGAGTCGATTTTTTTTAGTATCCAACTTTTACCCTAAATAATGAGTTTCCGGTTAATTTTATACAAAATTTGAAATCAAATTCTGAGAATAGAGACTTTTTAACATATGGATACATTTTTAGAAAAATAGATTTTGGTTTTAAAATTAATTTAGAACTCGTAGATAGGCCCTTGGGCGTTAAATGTTTAATTCAATAAAATTTGGATTAATTAATAAATAATAAAAATCGTAAAGAATTATAAAAAAGCTAAGGCTTTTTTATTTCAGACACGATCACATATTTATTGAGTATTTTCTCTTTAATAACGTTGATGGGATCCACAATCTCATAAATTGAAAACTATTATTTATTATCCCACACCAAGGCAATATAACCATGTAGAGGCATCGGAATGACCTGGGGACCAAATTCCTTCATAAATTGGACAATTTAAAGACTTTTTTATTTTTTAACCTAATGAACTTTTAAGGCACGATTTCATCTATGTATTGCATACACAGGGTAATCGTGCCTAAAAAATAAATTTCAATTAATTTAGTTATTTTCTGGTTATTTTAGATCATTAACCACATTTTGGATGTATTAAATTCAAAACCAATTCATTTTTTACCATTTTTATTATTTTTTAATAATTTTTTTTGATATTTGAAATCAGTTTTTAGGACATTTCTCTGCAAGCACTTGATGAAATCACTTGAAATTGAAAACCCTACAACTAGATCTTATTTCAAAAAATTTTGTTTAAGGGATTTTTGATTCATCGAGTAGAACCTACTGAACCTACAGAACCTGTGATCTTGAGGATACACTTTCTCGAACATACATCCCTACACACAACAAGGCAATATAAGCATTTAGAGGCATCGGAATGACCTGGGTACCAAATTTCTCCACGAATTGGACAATTTAGAAATTTTTCCGTTTTTTGACCTGACAAACTTATAAGGCACGATTTCATCTATGTATTGCATACATAGGGTGATCGTGCCTAAAAATATAAGAATCTTGTGTTATTTTGCATTTTTATGATATTTCACTGATGCAAAGTTTATGCAAAAGCTATGAAATTTATCGCGCGGATAACATTTAGAAGGTTTTTCACCTGTATGAAGCAAAAGTACAAGAATAAACATGCCTTTAGAAATAGCAGATTGGGCCCAAAAACAATAGGTGTCATTAACTCGATAAAATAAACTCAGTTTTAAAAAATGAAAGCATTCCGTTTGATCGTTTTGGCTATATCGTGTCCGAAAGGTGTCGATTTTTGCATCCATTAACCTTTAGCCTGCACACCTCTAGAAAATCGCTTAACCTGCACATGGGGTCCGGCGGACCCCAGCTACTAAAATACATTTTATGGTTAAACTGTTCATTATATCTTAGCCAAAATTTTTTTAGGAGTTGTTCATACCTCATAAAAAAAGGACAAATTACTTTTGTTAGGAGTTTTTAAAAGAAAAATACTAAAAACATAATTTGAAGGGAAAAAAACGAGAAAATTGGTATTTTTTGAATAAATTAGCATAAAATCTGCAATTATATATATTTTTTTAAATATCCTATAAATTTCAATAAAGTTATTATAAAACTTAAGGAAAAAAATACTAACTTATAGCTACCTTAAAAAAAAGGTATTTATTTAGGATAAAAACTGCATCATTTTGAGGGTTAAATTTCAAAAATAATTTTTAAAAGTAAAAGTTTTTTTTTTAATTTTTTTTGTAATTTTATTAAAAAAAAAAAGAAAATACATACATATAATTGAAAAATAATTTATTTTAATTAGATGCAGCACATTTTAGACATTGTGATGAACGATGATCGTTACACATCGGACGTAAACAAGAAGAGCAACCTTGTTTGGTTTTCTTATCATGTTTCCTTGGGCAAAGTGCGCACCTTACTTTATTTTCATAAATTTGCAGTTCTTGATACGTATCATCTGAAGATGATAAGTCAAGACCTAAAATAGCTTGAATTCCGTATTTTAGGTCACGTTTTAAAGAAGGTATCTTATAGCGCTCTGCCAAAAAATCTTGAATAAAAACAAAAAAAATATATAAAACCCCTTAAATACATGATAATTTAGATATTTGATATTATACGTACCTTTTAACAATTATTTTTAGTAACTTTTATTAAATAAAAAAATATATCAAAAACAGCGTATCCTGCACACGGGGCCTTATGGACCCCACGCTTTATAATGGTCAAATTCACTTGAGTGCCCGGCTCAAACAATCGAGTTTAAAGTTAAACGAAGTTTTGTATCATAAAAATACATGTTTAAACTCTTGAAAGACGACAGCACAGGTCTCTTATCACGCGCTAAATATTTAAAATATCAATGCGAATATTGCCTGGGGTCCGTTGGACCCCTAGTGCAGGCTAAAGGTTAAGGTAGAGCTTCGCTCTATAATAAATTAAAAATGTCGCAACTACTTACGGTAAGACTGCTTTGGTTGAATTTTCAGAAAAATGTATTTTATAAAAAAAGTCAAAATTTCGTACATATAAAATTTGGGTGAACAAAATAAGCAATTAAAATTTAAGTCGGCCCGTGCATTTTAATTTTTAATTACTTATATGCTACAAACTTTAAATTGTGTGCTTCAATTTGTGATGTGCTTGTAATTTTACGACTACTCTCTCATCGTAGTCACCAAGACTCCTCATTATTAAATCGCGGTGACTCTAATTATAGTCCAAATCACTATTCTTAAGAATCGCACTTACGTATAGGCACACTTCATCGAATATCATAGTCAGGACTTGACTTTTTAAATAATATTGTGAACAACTATAGTGTGAACAACTATATTTTTTCTTTATAAATAAATAATGCCCCAAATCGCAGTTTAACATCCTCGGCTTCGCCTCAGAAGTAATTTACGTGTCCTTTAGGCCATTCTTTACTCGAGGGGCTGACGACGCGATTTAAAAAGCGATTTAAATACTTCAAATACTTTGAATCGCTTTTAAATTATTGCTTTAAATTTAGTTTTTTTTGCATAAAAACTGTTTCTAGGGGTTTTTGGGGTCACGAAAATTGAAATTTTAACCGGATTTAATTTGGCCTATATAGGCATACTACTGAGCGTAGACACACAAATTAGAATACAATTTGCTATTTTTATAATTTGTAATTATCAACTTTACTAAACGCAAACTATTCTGAGTCTCTAAAAGCATATTATTCTAGGTCTCTAAGTCGAAATTGTTTCAAGTCCTTAGACCCAGATTATCCTGAGTCCCTTTTGAAATTATTTTAAGTCCCATTTGACCCCCTCCCCCTTAAATCGGAAAAATTTGACCCCCCCTTAGATCGGAAAAATGTGAATCCCCCTTTGGTTTTCAAATTTTTATGGTATCCCTACCTATAAACAAGTCCCTAAACTCGGATTATTCTAAGTCTTAAAGTTAAAATATTTGTGATCGAATGTGTTAAACAATATCAACTTTTGATTGATCTAATTTCATTTCTCTCCCCGTAAATTCAGATATTTGAACACAAATTCTCTTAACGCGATAGTCAACAAACCAAATGTCTATTTTTGGTCCAAAATGACAATTTCAGAGAAAACATTTTTGAATAATTTTTAATGATTTGATAAGAAAACATTATGTTTATGAATAGTAGCTCTAAAATAATCGTAAACCAAATTTCTCATGATTAATTATTTTCAATCCCAAAATTCTATAAAAGTACCAAATATAGAACCCAAAGAGAATATTAATAAAAAAATCATTCATAAAATATAAATTTTAATTTAGCCAAACGGAAAGCAGCCAACGAAAGTATAGAAATCGCTAGTAGAAATTTATTTATGTAAGCAAATTAAAAAAATTTTTGTATTAAATAATAAATTTTTATTATACGTAAATAAATGACAAATTTCATAAGTGATATTTATAGCAATTAGAAACCTTTTCTCTTTCGAGAAAAAAACGTTTGTATTAACTAAAATAACCCTGAATTCTAAAAAATCTAAAGCTGTTTAGTTGTTTTATCTCAAACACGAACACTTATTTCATTTTTATCTCTTTGATTTTTTTTGTATTTGAAATTATTCTCGACTCGTCTTTACTTTTCTGGACACAGGAACGTAATATACTATTTGTTAAAAAAATTTTAGAAAAAAAAATCTCGAAAAAAATTAGGTCTTAATACCATAATGGTTGAGAAATATCTCCGGTTACACACAACATGTGCAAATACACACACACACACAAACAGACTTTTTTAAAAACCTGTTTTTTAGCTTCCTGAAACAAACTTCTCAAAACATGCTTGTATGCCAAAAAATCGAAAATCCAAATGTCACCTATTACAATGATTTTTCTATGAGAAACCAAAATAGCTGTTTTAACTGTAAAAAAGAAAATTGTTTCAACCCTGTGACTTTTCATCGTTATAATATTTTTTTCGCAAGTGAAATGATTTTTAAAAATTATATGAGGATGAAAATTTGAATTCAATGGACCACAGGGAGACCATGTGTAACTTTTTGAGTAGCTATAATTTATAGTATCCACAGACATTGAAATAATCACTAGTATCAATTCATATTATGCATATATGGTTATCGTGTTACTAAAAGTAAAAACTAGATGTCACTTTTCTCATTTTAGAATTGACAATTCAATATTATATAAGAAAGTAATTCAAGAAACTAAGTTTTAAATTTAATCCTTATTTTTTTCAATGAAATTTTACTTAATTTTGCTGGCTTCATTATTAAATTATTTTTTAAGAATTTAACCATCTCTGTCTGCAGTTTTTCTTGAGTTTTTCTTGTTATCATTAAAGAATCGAATTTCTATTTGAGATACTATTGAGTCTGCGACCAACCGCTTACAGCATCGCGAGTGACAAATTTAATATTAAATGTTTATCTGGAAAAGTTTTAATTTTTTAAAGTATTTTGGATAAAAGTTTAGTATCAAAATGAAAATTATTTTATTTGAATCAAGAATAATATGAAAATAAAATTAAAAAAGGTATAACTGGTTTGTGTTTTCGCACAACCAACGATTATGGAACATGTTCACTTATAACAGTTTTAACGTATATCCCCTATTTATTATAAGTCCTAAAACCAAAATTATAATAAATCCCGAAATATAAAGTATCCAAGTCCATAATCCTTAAGTATTCTAAGTTCTTGTTCTTATCAACTCCCACTTCGAATTATTATAGTGGGCCCTGATTCCTACTTAAAACTATTTTAAGTCTCTGAATCAAAAATTTTCTAAGCCCATTTGAACCCTCAACTAAAACATCACTCCCCCCCTTCCTGCCCAGCTAGACCTTTTCAAATACCCCTCCCAATGAACATGTTCCATGTTAAAAGAAAATTTTAGAGAAAAAAAAGTATTTATTCAACAAACTAGTAATAAAAATACTCGTTTTCTTTTAAATTATTTCTTATCAATCAGTAATAGCGATCTTCTTTTTATGCCACTGCTATTCTGCAAATATCTTAAAATTTTCAGAGTTAATTAATCAAATATGATTATTTATTCTGCTTTATTATTTATTTAACATTTGCTTAAAAACGTCTTTTTAGCATCTCTAAATATAAAAATATTACTAAAATTATTAACTTAAAATTAAAATAAGTTTTAAAAAAACAATTTTTTCATCTACTTTCAAAAAATAATGTAAATAATCGATTATTAAAAAATAAAAACTAAAGTGCTTTATATTATTCATACATATAATATATATATATAATTTAAAAAAATAATGGGTTAAAAAATAAAAAAAACTTTTAGCAATAAAAACAATCTGCACTCAAAAAGTAAAGAAAAGAAAAATACAAAAAAAAAAGATCAAATTATCTTTAAACTTTTATTATTATTATTTTATTTTTCTTTTTTCATTCGCAAAGTAAAAAAAAAATAATAGGTATAGATACCAGTACGTACTATATTTTATATAATAAAAGAAAAAAAAAATTGACTTTTTTATATAAAAATCTGCATATATGGTCATTTTTATCTTTCTTTCTACAGCTTCGAAGAAATATTATTATTTTTTTTTTATTTCACTTACAGTAGTTGTTCGTAGTTTTTAAAATAAAAATTTGCCTCAAGCTTATCCGTGATAATTTTAATATGCTTGGACGTTATATGTTTCCTTTTTTTCTTTAATATCTATATATATGGATAAGAATTACACAAAAGCCAAACCGCGAAACGATGAGAGTAATAATCATCGAGAGAAGAGAGAGATGGGGGGGGGGTATAAAAAAGTATCTGTGCTTTTATTCTCATTTTATTTTTTCCTTATTATTTTATCTATCTCTTTCTCGAACTCTTTTTTTCGGTAGTTGAACCCATTACTACATACTCGTGAATCGTGATGCACGCAAAGAAGAAGACGAAGGTCTCGCCTATATAACGCCTCTGGCGTCTTTCGTCTAATTGGGATCGCCCTTGTTCTTACACTGAGTATATTATAAAAAAAGATAAGACAAATATATAAAGAGACCTTAAAATAAAGAACGTTTCTCCTTTTAAATAACTCTTTGAATATATAACTGGCCAATCTTAAACGTACTAAACTTTTCTCTTTTTTCCTCACTTAACGTCATCTCTGCGTTAACGAGCCTTAAGGGATATTATTTTTTCTACCTTTGTTATTTTATTCCATATGTAAATTATTTAAAATTATATAACCTGAATAAATTTTTTCACTTTTTCTTATTAATATTTTCACTCCATGCATTTAAAAATGTTATTAAAATTTTCTTTTAATTTATTGCAGTTGTTTTTATTTATTTCAAAAATACTGAATTGTAATTTCATTAAATTTCAAACTGATAATTTTTTTTCTCAATCCTAACTCTTTGGCAATTTAAGTTAAGTAACACAAACACTTTTGTTAATTTAAAAAAATATTTTTATATATAAGTAAATTTTTAATATTTAAAAAATCCGCCTACTCATTGACGAAAGTGGTACAGTAATTAGTATCTTACTTGTGAAAAAAAAACTATGAAATTTAAAAAATCTTATATTTGTAATAAAAATAAATGATGATGAGAGCAGACATGACATGACATAATGTGATTATTTATTTATTTATTTAATAATAATAAAATTAAAAAAAGAAAGAAGTTTTTTTAAATATATTACGAAATTAATTTTATTTAATGGATAAATAATGAAATTAAAATATTTTTAAAATATAATTTTTTATAACTTAACACATTTATGTACAATTAATTTTAATTAGAAAATAATTTACGTAATCGTAAATGACAATTTTTACATAATTTTATTATCTTTTTGTCGTTTTAAAATAGGATTATAATAATTATGTAATCTTCGTGAGAATATTTAAAAAAAAATTTTTTTAATTAATGACTTTATATATTTGTGAAAAAATTTTGACAGGGGGTAGTTCTGATTGAGAGTAAGTACTAAACATAGCTTCAAAATTCAGTGATAATAGTCAATGCATGTGTAAGGTAAATTTTTGAAAATTCACTTTTTTTATTTTTTTTCAATATTTTCATACATTGACTTACACTACTTATTTATCAGTTCAATTTCAGTTCTTATCAATCTGTTACTTTATTAAAATAAATAATGAAAAATGACGAAATAGTTTTTTATTACTACTTACTACTTACCTACTACTTACCTCAGACCTGATATTGAAAAAAAAATCGAAAGCTCATCGATTTGACCCATAATTTCAAGTTGTTTGAACGTTGAAATTTTTCTTTACGAAAAATTTGGATTTCCAGAGAAAAATTTGTTACAAGTAGTTTTTTCTTTGGAAAGACCTAATTATTAGTTTTTTAAAAATCTTATGTTAAATATCTAGGTTAAAAGGTCATTTTTTTAGAAATTCTGTTGGATTTATGGGCAATTTGACTAAACATTCACTCGAGATTCCTAAGCAAACTGTGTACTGCTAATTTATTTCTAGCGTGATCCAAGGCTCAAAATTCGTACTGGAGTAAATAATTTTCCATGGAGCTATCAACAGCAGCTTTTTCTTGAGGAAAAGTACACAGGAATCGAGGTTCAGAGAATTCAGTGTAGGTGTCTAGTCTATTTTTTATGATAATTCATAGAGATAAGCATTGCAATCTAAGCCTTTAAAACCTCAATAATTGTATATTTTTTAATCAACAGTGAATGTGTTGAGAACGATACCAATCAGAATTGAAAATAAAATTATTTTGATCAATCATGATCAAGTAGAGGGTGTGGGGTTTTGGACCCACATTTTAATGCTATTTTGTTTTGCAAATTCTTTGAAAATTGAACGAAGATTTTTAGGTAAAAGTTGAAATGAAAAGTATCATCTGACATCATCCCATAAATATTATTTTAAAAAGTCAAAGCAAAACATAGTTTAATTTATCGCACTAAAATCCTCTTCTCTACTGGATCAGAAATATTTTATCAATATTTATATACTTTTTATTGATTTATAAAAATTTAATGTTTGTAAAAAAGAAGTTATTTACTAAAAAAAGGGAAAAAAAATCACCTAATAAATTTTTTATTAAAAAAGATGCTTTTGAGCGAACAATTTTTTATATTAGCTAAGTTTTTAAAAAAAAGGAAAAAAATTGTCAACTTTACTTACTTAATATTTCTGTATACAAGTATAGGTATACACACAAGGATGTCTACTTTACCCTTAATAAGCACAAGTAGTTCCGTAAACTTAAAGTGTATAAAAAAAGAGAAGAAGAAAAAAGTGCAGAGTTATGTGTACATGCCATAGCATCTAAGATATATAGTTTAAGAAAAAGAGAAGAAGAGCGTCATTCCGCGAGACACCATCAGTGATGCTTGAAAATATGCATTTCGTACGTTTTAGACCCTTTGGAAGAATTTTTCGCTTTCATCTTGTCGTCATCTTTAAAGGACTGTCGCCCTATTTCGTGTTAATGCAGACTATACAAGATAGAAATAAAAATATGTATTAAAAAAACAACAAAGTTAACTCGAGGAGATGGCGAATGAGGTGAATATAAAAGGAAAGAGTTTAAAATTTTTTTTATAATACAAACTTTAATTAGCTTATTCTCTCTTTCTCGCTCTAAAGGTCTATGTTTCTTCACACCCCAATTCTCAAAGAAATTCTCTGGAAGTTTATTTTCTTTCAAACTTTTTTCTGTCATAAGTCACCACATCTTTAATACTTTTGATATTAATAGCCCTTTTTTTTAAATATATTATAAAAGCTGAAATGGTGACACGATGTTTACTATAACGTTAACACGTCATCTCTTTATTTTCCATAAAAATTTCATTTTTCTGTTGCATAACCTTATAATACTATTTCATTTATCACGAAATAATAAAGACTCTTTATTTATTCATTCAAATAATATTGCATTCCTGCAAATATACTAAACATAACTTTTTCTTTAGAATTAAATTTTCTTTTATAAATTACATCTCTCTCTCTTGCTTTTTTTATCTCCATAATATCTTTAAAAAAAGTAAACAGGCGTTGATTGATGCTGACGAGATTGAAATATATATATCTCACCCACATTATAATAGCTCTAACAAGTATCATATATTTTTTAACTTTCGGCTAAAATACTTTTTAAAAAAACTTTTTTTTTTACTTCGTTTAACAGGTTTTTTTTAACAGCGCATAAGAATTTATGAAATATGTTTTATATATTATTATGAAACTCACCTGTTAAACTTTAAAAAAAGTTATTCAAGTATTAAATTAAGTATTTATATTTTATGTAAAATAAATCATGTGTGTTAATAATTTAAAAAAAAAAAATAGCGAATTTAATATTTACTTTTTTTTAAATAATATTTAATTTTAATTATTTGTAAATATTATTATTAAAATATCTAACTTAAATTATTAAGATTGCATAAATCTTATTGGTCATTTGCAATACAGAGATGCTATGGTTTATTGATATGTTAAGTATTTTTTAAATTATATGTATATTAAAAACATGCAAAATACTTTTTGAGTAGAATGCACGAACTTTTACTGCGAACGCATGCGAACTATTTGATGTTTTATTATTTTTTGAATTAGTTTCATAATTTAGACTGAAAATTCATTTTTGTACATTTTACATTCAGTTGAGTTTTTATACAAATATTCATTAATATTAATCTTATTTAGAAATTTAATATAGATTTATGAAGTTGAAAAAGGATTTTAGAAAATACATGGGTCAATTACGACTAAAGTGAGTGAAGTGAAGCCTAAAAGGATGATTTGTAATTCATATTTGATTCACGAATGGATCACATAAAATTCGTAGATAACCAAGGTATGTTATATTTATATTTGATATGGGTCAGCCATGAATTAGAAAATTTGAATATTAAGGTGATACATCATAAGCAGATTAGGTATCGTATGAATCCTGTGATATTGAGGCCCTTTTTATTTCAATGAAAAGAAAGCAATATTGAAATTTTTTTTTGATAATTTGCCTTTGAATTCTCTACCTTTTTAAAACTTTTTATAAATTTTATTACTTTGAAGGGCATTTTCACAAAAATTTAACTTTTTTTCTCTCATAAACAGCTGATATGCATTATTTTTCGATCATAAATGTATAAATGACTGATAATAGAATCAGGAATCAATTCAAAACAGTCGCGGATCTAGAAAAGTGTCTCAGAGACGGTGCTTTAAAGTAAAATTTTGTTTGTTTCCTAATCCAGTGGCCGCCCATAAGACTGTGTACATGGTAGATTCGCTCAAAAAATGGCCAAAAGTGCCCTAAAATAAGCTACAGTGAAAAAACTAACAATTTCCTAGGAAGATGACCAAAATTTTCATAATCTACTTACCAGAAAAGATAATTGCTGGTGGTTAGGATATTTTTATTTTGTTTCCAGAGCTCCAAATATTAAAAAAATTGCCAAAAATGCCCTAAAATGGGCTATAACTGAAAAACTAACCGTTTTTCGGAAAAATGACTGAAAAATTAGTAATCTTCGTTTCAAGAAACATGCCATTATGTTTCATTGACATTGCTTATAATAACTTTTTTTATGTTACGAGAGCTTAGAACATTAAAAGAATAACCAAAATGTCCTAAAATCAGTTTTAGCAAATAAACTGAAAATAAATCTTATTCTGAAAAAATTACTAACATTTTCGTAATCTAAGTACAAAAAAAAATAATGTCCAGTGGCTGGGATATCTTTATTGTGCTCCAGGAACTCAAAATATTATTACTAAAATGATCTACTTTGGGCTATAGTGTAAAACGTGAACATTTTCCTGAAAAGGGACCAAAAAATTTGTAATCAGCACACCAAAAAACTTAAGTATCAAAGGTATTTTCCTTTAGAATCCACCATGTATAAGCCTTATGGTTGGCCACTAGATTATCATAAAAATTGTAAAATTACAAAAAAAATATCATTTTTTAAAGCTCTGCCCCACTCCTTTGAATCAGCTCTTTTTTCAAGACTGATCAGATATAGAATAAAAACTAGATCCAAATTTAATCTACAAAAGAGCAATATTTTCATAAACGAAAAATGCATATTTAATCGTCTTTAAATTCATAATTATGATAGTAAATTCAGCAGACCTCTTAAGCACAGAAAATCTACTTCCATAAATTAGAGGACAGTATATTTAAAATAATAATTCAAACTTTAAATAATAGCCAAAAAATTATAATACACGGAGGGATAATGTTGCGATTATAAATTTATTCATTAGGGCATAAAAGTTAAAATAATATGAAAATTGAAAAGATGTTTTTTATTATAATAAAAGAGAAAAATAGTTAATAAAATATGTGTAAGCTTTTATATGTTTAATAAAACGTGATAAGTAATATGCTAACATTGCATTTTCACTAAATTGCCTCTTCTCAAATGGTTTTCATGGTTCCTATTTATGTAGTTAAATTTTACAAGAGTTTGCAGATATAACATTATCTCCCTCTCTCTCTCTTTATAGTATAATATAACGAGCTGGCCACGACACATTCAAGCTTTTAAGTCCAGACATCGTAAAAAGATTCTAGTACACATACTGGACAGAGATTTTAGATTCTCTGTGTATATATAAAAGCGTTTTCCTAAATTTTCATAAAGTGGATTCTCAAACAATCTTTTATGTAATATAAATACATGTGGTGTTTATATATTATTAGCTTGAGAAACTTCGAGTGCATAATTCCATTAAATTTTTTCATTTTAAAAGAAACTAATAAAAATTTTTTATTTATTTAAACATAAAATTTTTATTTTATTGATTTCATATAAGAAAGAATGTTGATCATCATTTTAAAAAACATAAAATATAAAGCTTGTTAATCGAACTAATATATGTGAAATTTTTTATGTGTAATATCGAAAGTGAGAATAACAAGTACAGCAATGTCCCCTCGTAAAAAAAAAATGTTATTAAGATATCAATACATTACAGTTGAAACTATTGAAAATTTCAATATAAAATGAAGAAGAATGTCGAGGACACTTTGATTAAACAATAAACTATTCAACAAAATGAATTCTTTGTCTGTGTCTGACGGTCGTTTATAATACGAGTATTCTCTTTATTCTAGCATAAATAATAAAATATGCATACAAGAAAAATCTAAAAGAGAGCAACGTATATTAATTTTTTTATTTTTTAAGATCAGATCACTATTTAACTCGCTTTACCACATGTCGCGTGCTGCCAAGAATTTATACCATATAAACCATCAAAGAAAAAGCTTCTGCCGCAGATTCCAGTTTCTTCTTCATATTGATATTAAGCATATGGCTCCTGGCTGTTGCTCCTGCTGTGGATGCATATTATTTAATAAAAATATTTTTTTAAATTATATCCTTTGTGTTATATATTTTTTAATTTTTACTTTTTTTTTCGCAATATGCTCACTAGTACTTTTTATTGTTTAACTAATTTTTATTTAATGACATACACACGTCAACAAATCTTTGATTTTTTAAAAAAGAATTGAAGTTTCTGGGTCTCTTCTTCTTTTTTTAGATACACGCACGCAAACACTTTTCGTATTTTACGATAAGGCGCCTATTGGCGTCTTGTATGAGCCTTTGGCAAAACATTTATTTTTTATATAGTCTTAAAAAAAAGGTTAATTTTATTATCGCTTAAATTCTCGCTGCTGTTTCTCTCTTTTTCTTAAAAATAAAAGGCTTTGGGGTCAAAATAAAAAAACATGCTAAAATTATTTTTTTATAGTCACATTATTATCGTTAGTTTTAATCATTTTAAAGAAGAACTTTTAAAATACATTTTATAGCATAAAAGTGTCAGGGTATGTGATAAATATTTTATATTATAAAAAAAAGAGTTCAAAAGACGTGTTAATGCGTTAATTACCTTTATACTTGCTTTTATTATATAAAGAAAAAAAATGACATAATTAACGTTAATTTATCTTAATAAAATTATGAAATTTTTTTTAATTTCTACATTATTTGTAGTTAATTTAATTTATTAAGATAAAAAATTAAAGCTCTGTGGTGTAAAAATTGATTCGAAAAAATTTCTGCACACAGGTTAAGAGCAACGACCGTAATTAAAAAAAAATATTTATATAAAATTTAATATTTAAGTAAAAATTTTGTATATCGAATTTCTTATAAAAAAAATATATAACGTTTAATATTTCATACAAAGTTTATGAATTTTGTAAATATAATATATACCATGTGGTACATATTTAATGTGCGTGGGGTACATCTTGCGTGATAACTTTTGAAGCGAAAAAATTTTTTTTTTTTGCATGGCCAATAAGTACATAAAAAGAAGAGATATAGAAGAAACAACTGTGATCTTTTGGAATTTTTTTGTTAAAAATTTATAATTTCTCCATATGCTAAAAATAATAATAAAAAATACCGTTTTTATGTGTAAAAAGTATATAATTATATTTTTCGGAAAATTATTGGTTTCAATAGTAATTAGATCTGTGTACATGTTATGTGTGTAAAAATATTTTTTTTATTAATGCATCTTCATACATAAAATTTTTTAAGGCATACATAAAAAATTACAGAGGCATTTATTTTTAAAACTGAAATTAGAGCAAAGTGACCTCTTTCGAAAAGAAATTTTTAGTGATTTTATTTTTAATAAAGGTATATATTTAGTGAGATAGGGAAATACTGAAATTACCTTTAATTTTTAACAAGTACTTTAGACTCGAGAACGAAAGAGCTTTAAAAGAACAACACGTGAGTTTTATTGTAGTCAAGCTTATCTAAAGCTTTTATTTTCAACTTTAAGTCAATGACCTCTTAAAAATGATTAGAAGATGATAAAAAATTCAGCTTAAGCATGGTTAAAAACAGCTACTGTATTTTGTAACTTTGTTTTCATGAAAAGCTTGTTATATAAATTATATTGGATAATTTTTTAAATTGGCGTTTTTTTTTAATTTTTTTTTTTTTATTTTGTACAACAATAATTTAAAAAAATAATAATTGAATCATAATATAGTTATTGGAAACCTAGAAACATCCATCGTTGTGATAATTTTTGCAGTATATCAATTTGGAAATACTTTATTATCGTTATATATTTTAAAACCATTTTTTTAAGAAATTATTTTTACAACCACTGCCCTGTTAAAAAAATTATCAACAACAAAATTTCTGAGATCTGTGGCACACAGAATTTCAGAAATCCTCTTTTCTGTCGATAATTTCAGTTTTATCTCAATATTAGATTTCTTGGAAAATTCTACTTAAATTCTCCTTTTCAGATAGGTACTTCTGAAACACTGAAAAAAAACAATAAAAAGAAAATAAATAAAAAGCTATGTAAATTTAAAAAAAATATTTATGAAATTTTACTTATTTTTCTTTTGTAAAAAGGAAAATCTGGTAAGAATTTTTCAAAATTTTCATACAGTGACAAAAAAATGGCTCTCAAAAATGGCTCTCAAAGACCACAGAAATTATGTTCTTTTGATGCTATTTCTTTAACTTGCATCTACTCTTGGAACTGTATCTTGGCCAATATTTTTTAAAAACTGCATGGTACCATTCATTTTTGGGGGACTTTTTTTGTTAAATCACGAATTGAAATAATCCTCGAAACTCCAACCCCCAGTCTTTCTAAAAAACTTGCAAGTAAAAAAGACATAGAATACTTCATATACATAATTGTATTTCTATGATTTTATTGGATGCAAATTTTTATAATTTCTGATAAACAGTAATTATTTATCAATAGTATTGGATCTTTAGTTTATAAAATATGTCACTTTTATCAAAGTGAAAATGTCTTATTAGCACTAAAATAAATTAGATTATTATTGATTATTTTTTAATTAAATCACGATTTGAAATTATCATTATTATTATTATTATTACAACAAAGTCACACCTTTCATCAACTCTATATTATAGTATAGAAAAATTTTTATAAAATACAAATAGATTAATTATGTTCACTTGAGAAACATATATATCATGATTCAATTGATTAAATGTTTTACATTCTCTATAAATTACTTTTTTTTTCTAAATAAAAATATATCATGCAAAAAACTTGATAACAAATGTTCAATTGAACATTTTATAAAAATTATAACATGTATAAAACATAACAAACAATATTCTCAATATGTATAAAGGTGACATGTTATATGTTGAATTTTTCTCTTGTTGCTGTTCTTTTTAATAGTTTTTTTCCTTTTTTTTTTTAAATATGACATACGTGTGAAGTCGAGTATAGTATAAAAGAAAAAGAAAATATAATACAACTCTGACTGATTTATACGCGTGATCAGGTCATGTAAAAAAAGTTTTTTCAATATTTTATTTATGTTTTTTATTTATCATTGTGTAGGTGTGTTTATACAATGCAATATATTTTTTAAGATTTATATTTTTGTTTAATTATTATTTATTGATTTTTAATTATCAGATATAAATTTATCTTTACCTACACTTGGAAGATTTCAATTTCAGATATAATATCCTGTATTATTTTACGAAACTTTCTTTCTAATTGTATTGAAAAATATTAAATTTTTAAATATAGTAGTGTTTTTTAAGAAAAGGAAATTTTTTAATTCCATATAAGAATATTAGATCGAATTATTGATTATAATTTTGTGTTTTCGGAAAAGGCTAATAAAAAAAATTCTAATGCCCATATAAAATAAAAATCTTAAATTATTTATAAAGTTCCTTTATTGATAAATGCAATAAAAATTATAACGGTCTGACAATATTGTAAAATTTTGACAATATATTTTTGTGATTGCAAGGTGACGAAATACTGGTGACTAAATCTTAAAAAATACTTTTTACGATACAATGTTACGCATAAAAAAATAACCACGAGAAACAAATCGATCATTATTTTGATTATATGCTTTTTTATTTTTTATTCACGTCCGGTGAAATTTGAGACAAAATTCAAGGATTGGACTTACTAATCTTAATGATTATTAAAAAAGCAAATTATTATAAATTTAATAAAACTATAATGTTGATACAATAAATTTAAAATTACATAAAAAAAAATGAAAATAACCTTTTATATGTAGGGATAAAAAATTAATATATTAGGCACCAATTTTTCCGTTGCTACAGAACATTTTGCATTTCTTATTTATAATGACGAGTTTAATTTGGAGATGCCTTCTTGCTTTGAATAATTAAATCAAAGTTTCAGAGTATCAATACTTATTTTAATGTCCTCGAGTGTCTTTTAGTTTTGTGAATTATCAATTTATGATCCAAAATAACCATTTCGTTTCTGTAAAATTTGATGATTGACCTATATGAAATAAATTAACATGTATACAATCAAAATTCTTGTTCATACCTGTTTTAAAGTTCGTCTTTTAGAAATTTTATTCATTTGCTAAATGATTCACAAAATTTTAGTGGTATAATTTTTAAAATTTATGTAAAAATATTTTATCCTGATTATAAAACAACCAAACATTATATTAAAGCAGGATTAGAAACCACCAGAAACAGATATTTTAAAGAATTCTGAAATAGTTTAGATATATTATGATGTATTACTCACCTTTAAATGTTAATAAGTTAAATCAGGTTAAATCTAGTTAATTTATTTGAGTGATTTAAAAATATTGGTATCGATAAAATTAATAAATTGTACAATAAAATCTGGCACAATTTATTATTTATATATCCTTAAAAGTTCATTTTGCTTGCGAGAAAAGTTCGTTGAAAGTTTCTTTCTATTTGGGATAGACCACACTTACTATGTCCCATGATTATCCCTGAAGCTATTAATTTTATATAAAAATACGAGTAAACGGAGCAATAAAGTTACTAAGATTTAAAGAATTTATTTAAAAATTTGAAAAATTAGATTTAGCGAGAGATTTAGACCATATGATTTTGAATGATTTAATAAAAAGCACCAAACTACCAAAGATTTCTTATCAATATTATAATTCAGAAATACTTGTTTCCACACTCAAATAAAACAGCTTTCCCTTATTACAAACATAAAATTATTATTTACAAATGAAACAAATTAAATAAACAAATATATGAAAATAATATTTATTGATCAATAAATTCCTTTCCAATTTCAGATTACGAACTTAATAAAGTGAAAGCTTTAAATACACAAAATCATTGAATAAATTTAATTTAAAGTTCTTGGAATGCTTATATTTAATATAAAAAGAGGTGAGGAAAGCGCGAGACTTATGAGCTAACATAAAATTAAAATGAAATTATAACGACGATAGAAATCTCTTAAGAAAAATGCACCTGTTTACATATAAATATATATCATCTTCCGATTATAATAAGGACATACAATTTTTTATTTTAACCAAATTTTAATCAAAAAAAAAAAAAACTAATTACATACTATCATATTTTTTTAAGTATTAAATACATAAATAAAAAGAAAAATTTTTTGTTCATATAATTATTTACAGTTTATGTATATAATACAATTCGAGTAAATTAAATACAATATATTCTTGTGACGTTTTTTTAATTAAAAATATAAAAATAAATTTTTTTAATATAACGAAAAAAATCTTAAGATATTATCGTATAAATAAAAAAGATAATTTGATCAGATATTTTAAAGTAACTTGTATAATATCGAATTACTTTTTTTTAGGAGTATAAAATTAATTTTTTTTTTTTTAAGTTTTAACCAATTATAAAGAAGATTTTATTTACAAATTGAATAATCGTTTTAACCTAATTCGTTTAAGTTTTTTTTAATTTAACTATAATGTAATTTACATTATACCCTTTTTTTGTTAGCTGGTTTTTACGGGTCGAGGAAAACTTTTAATTGTATGGTATTTTATAATTAGTCAAATATATTTTTTTTTTACTTCAAACGGGAGGATTCAGTTTTTTGTGAAAGTAATAAGTTTGTGCCAAAAAAACCATAAATTTTATTGTGCATAGCAAATTTTATCTTTTTTCAAATCGAAGTTTTGCTAAATTTTAGAAAATGGCTTTATGATTAGATTTAGAGCTTTTGGTTACAGGGGTTTTAAAATACATTGCTATACCTGCAAATAACGTGCTAGGAGAAAATACTGTAAATTTACGACAAGAAACAGTAAATTTGTGAAAAACTAAATTTAAAATTCTTAAATACATAGTTGTATATTTACAAAAAATAGTTGTTAATTCGCCAAAAAAATTAAGAATTTTGGATTATTATATTATAATTATCTAGATATTTTTAAATGGTATGGTAAGTGACGTGGTAAGTCACGAAAACTATAATAAAGTAAGAATATACAAGTTGTAAGGTAAAAAATTCCTAAAAATCAATTTATTTAAAATTTAATTTGATATTTATTGAAAAAAAAGAGAGAAATATTATTTTTCCGATACTACAAAATCAATTATGAAAATATCGGAGAAAAAAAAATACAGGAAAATTAATAAAGTTTCGGTTTAAGTTCACGAAGAAGATTATTATTAAAAAATATTTTCTTAAAAAAAAAATATTTTAAATTAAAAAGGTATTTAAATTTTTGAAATAAGAAAAAAGGAGAAAATGCTTTTTATCTTTTCTTTACAGGCATATGAGAAAATTTTAACGTCATTTTTAAACACAAGTAGAAAAAAAATATATTATAGAAGTAAAGAGTTTGTGTGTTGTTACTTTGTGCTTGGGAGACAAACACATATAGCATTGAAGGTAAAAATCCTTTAATATTATAAAGCTTGTCGAAAAACTTAGATTACTTTTAGAGTCCGAAGTAAAGTTTTTTACTTTTTTCTTTAGTTTCATGTCTCATATATGAACTTCATATATAACTTTATAGAAAGAAAAGTATGCATCATGTCTTAGTATTTTTAATTAAATATTTTATGTAAGTGCATTAGGCTGTCTTTTTTTCTTTTTCCAACTATCGAAAATTTTTGTTGCCTATATAGTAAAACTAAGTTTCATTTTCATCAAATAGTATTGGTAATTACGTGGGTACTGGAACTTTTTTTAAAAGCTTTTTTCGTATACAGCAAACATAAATTAATTTTTTATATATACTTTATTTTCTTTCTTTAAAAATAAAATATGAATTTTGGAAAAAAATGCTGATTTTATATTAAAAAATATTTTCCTTTTAGGTATGTATACGAAATTTCTTGCAAAATTCAATTTTGGGGCCTAAAAGTTGATTTGGATTGCGCATGCGCGAGAAAATTATTATTCACGATTTTGTTTTTGAAATCAATTGTCTCAAATTGTTCATGTTTGTTTTATCAGGTTTAAATTTCTTGTTTTATATCCTATTTTAACCTCATAAAAAAATCTGTGAAAGAAAGTATTCTAAAAGCTCCAGGTCAAAAAATGATATTTCTTAAATAACTAGTTTCCCAAATATTAAAATTTTTCGCCAAATCACGAGGCCAAATGAAAACCTGATCAAAAATTTCAAATTCACGTGAAATTTTACTAAAGCGTGTAAATTTTAGTAAAAATGGCGAAATTTTAAAGTTTAGATTTAGAAACCTTAAACAGAGTGGGAGGACTTATTTTTAGTTGCATTTTTGGAAAAAAATAGTTTACTATACGTATATTTCCGTTTTATATAGTTTTCTAATACTTACAATAGTTTTCTAATAAATATCTACGATTATGCAGTTCGAATTAGGCCCAGCTGGAGTGGAATATCTTATATATTAGTCGAAAAAAACCTTTTAAAACATTTAATTTTAAGCATAAATCTTAATCTAGAATTAAAAACTATCATAACAACGTTGAAATCCAAATTAAATTAAAAATATTTTGCTTCATTTCTACAGATTCCTAATTTGTATGTCGATGCTACTAGCGAAAACTTCGTTAACTCAGAGGGGACAGGGGGGGCATGTTAATTTAAATGTGTGTTGGCGTAGTTTTCGGCTCCAAAATGAACTGGTGTTTTTTTCGTTAGTAGCGTCGATTTACATGAGCTAAGACATCTGATGCATATCTTAACAATGCTGCATGGCCAAAATTGTACTTATCTACTTATAAACTAATTTTTAAGAAGTATCACACTTAAATATACGTGTATAATCTAAATTCTAAAAAGGATCTTTATTCTCATCTATTGTTAGAATTCATATTACACTAATAAATTTGATAAAAAGAGGTGTATTTGTAAATGTACGCATTTCTTAGAATTTTAAATTTGCTTAGAAAAAAGCACAAAAAAATTATTAAATTAAAAAAAAAGTTTCTTGTATTTTCTCTTTAACAACATTAAATTCTTAAACGACAAAGTTACTTTTTCCTTTTGTAAAAAAAAGGAAAAGTAATGAATTGCTCGGTACAGTAATCCAGGGTTTATATATATATAGTAGTATATTTACCACAAAACTTGGAAGAAAATATACATTCGAAGAAAAATTGTTAAATTACTTATTTTCTTGGTTAGTACAGTTAAGGGTGGTTATAATATAGTGAATGAAGTGAATTACTCGACAATTATTATTCAGAGTTTTATATATATATGTATAAACGATTGTTGAAACTTTTTCAAGAGTATAATCATTTTTCTGACATTTTTCTAGATGAAATTTTAATTAAATTATTGATAAAATGTGCTATTCTTACTAGCTTTTGACATTTTTATATTTTTTAATAGAATTTCATAACTTTAATTTATATTATATATAGTATTACCATTTTTTATACTATTTAATTGACTGAAATTTTTTAATGATTGTTAAAACTTTTTTTCTTTATTATTATTATTATTATTTCTTTATGCTTTTATACTTTCTAAAAACTTATTATTTTTTTAAATCTCAAGTAGTAATCAAAATTTTTTTGGTTATTTTGGAAAGCAGTTTATCGTTCAATTTAATTAATGCAATAATTTTAATATAAATTAACCGTTTAACGCCGATGAAATAATCTACGTGTCAATTTGTTTTTGCATACCAAATTAATGTTAAAACCTAAATTTACATTTCTAATTTCTATGCAATAATTTTAGTATAAACAATATTGCTAAAGAACTAAAGTAAATAATATATTTTGATAAATTTTTGATCTCATAAACACAATAGGTTACATTATTTGCGAAAATGGTGGTTCAAAGATTTTGACCAACTTTAGTTAAAAATTAGATTGTAACGAGTGAATAAACAATTCAAAAGTTACGTGCTTATGTAAAATTTAATGCAGAATCTAAATTCTATTTGGTCCACTTACTTGGTGGGAAGTTTGAAATTTCTTGAACTTTCAAAAGCTGGTATTCTTTAATCTGAGGCTTTACTTCCGCCTACTGATACTTTTCTTTTAGTAATTTAAGTTCTACTAGAATATTTTTGAATAATACGTTTTTGAAAACTTTAAAATGTCGCCATTTTATACGAATCCTTCAAAGTTTGCTGAAAGTTATATTATGTATAATTTCTCAAGAAGTCCAAATTTTCTGTCAGATTTTTATGTAATCAATTGAGTTGGCTGGCTATCCAAAAACTTATGAAAATAATAGCTTAAAAAATAGGTGGAAAACAAAATAATGGCTGCTAAAATAAAAGATTTTATCTAAAAAGTTGAAATTTACTGAGTAAAATTATTTTTAGTTATGCTTTCGAAAAAAAATATTTTTAGTCGATTTTTACAGTTTAACCTATGCCCAGTTGAAGTGGCACCCCTCACATTGTTAAAACCTAAAAAATGAGATTTTTCATTTATATCCACAAAATGTAACTATATGAGTATCTCCAATATAATTATATCTTGATTATCAGTTTAAAAAAACTCAGTTCTTCTCTTTTTGTAAACAACTAAAAAAGAATTTGCTAATTGCATTTCTGAAAACAAAAATACAATAATGATGATAATTTAGAAACCCTTTTTTGCATATAAAAGGAAATCAATAGCATTAAACTTTAATATTTGCATTTCTTTGATAAATAATCTGCATACATGTTATTTCTATGCATATATATTGAGATACCTATATAATTCAATGTAAGTATATTTTCTTAAACTATTACAGCTTATATACTTAATATACATTTATCTAGTTTTTTTAGGGATGTACAATAACATATAACAACAATTTTAATATTTAACAAAGAAACAATGATTTTACTTCCGTGTTATATATGTTAAAGAATATATTTAACATTTTTTTGTTTTTAGATACATACAACGCATCGTTTTTCTCTGCCTGAGTTCTTATTGTATTGGTAAATAAATGTTATTAAAGAATTCTTGCTCCAAATAAAATATTAGAAGAGCTGTACTTGAAATATTTTTTTGTCTCTTTTGTACTTGTTTTATTATATACTTTTTATAAATATTCTTTTCTTTAATATTTTTATAAATTATTGGTTATTAAGTTAGCCTTTGTTAAGGTAATTTTTATGATTGTTAACTATTTTATAATATTTTTAGTCGAGTTGATTATTACTGATTTTCTAGTTTTAACAATAGGTGATTTAGATTTTGGGTCAAACACTCGTTCATTATTGTATTTAGTTTGAAAAATACACTGAAATATGCACCTGCTCTATAACATAGTAATCATTAATAGATTCCGTTACATCTAAGATTTTTTCATTCATAAAATAATTAAGTCATTTACATTGGAAGGCCAAGGTTTTCATTGATTTAAGTCAATTTAAGCTAAAATATTCCTATTTTATGTAATCCAGGATAATTTGCTTGAATTTATGTTCATTAAATTTTTATTTACATTAAATAAAAATATTTCTGGGGGTTTTGGGACAAAAACTTTCGTGACGATCACTTTGGAGTCAGATATTGGGTATTCGTACTAGGGAGTAGCAAAATATAGTTAAATTTGTTATTAAATAAAAATATTTGATATAAGTGAATTTGTTTCATGATCGTTGGTTGTGTTAACAAATAAACCAGTTATATGCTTTTTTCAAATGGTTGCAAATTTCTTTAACATATATAACGCAAAGAAAATTAAAAAAAAAACTTTTTAAGCGATAATTTTATTTACGTTTCAAACCATTTACAACCATTTAAAAGAAACATTGTTTCTTTAAAAGCAGTTTTTCGCTTGCCAGAAGCGGAATATTGTTCACCAGAAATAGAATTTTTCCCAAATATAATTATATCTTCTTTGTCAATAATTATACTATTCGACAATATATCGAGCAGTCTATACTAGTTCTAAATTTACTCATTTTAAAAATCTCATGGTAAATTTCAGTCTACTTATGGCCCTTCCTAAAGTCAAAAATCTGAAAAACTAAAATTCTTAGTAAAATCTAAAATTTGAATTGAAAAATATCTTCATAGTGTTTATTAATAAGACTTAGCTAATTTAAATATTGCAGTTTTATATTTTTCTTGAAGAATTTGTCAGATTACATTGGATTTAAAATGTAATAATTTAGAATAAAATCAAAATTAAAACAACTTGCTTTATAGAAATTATCAACATATTCATAAATATTTATAGAAAAACTAGGTTAGGTACCCAAGAATATGCATAAATTAAATAACAATTATTAATTCTTAATTGATAATATTCTCATATGTATAATGTAAAATTTATTATTTGTCATTCATAGATTATTACATCTTACGAAATGCAAAAAAAAAGACATAATTATTGTCTTGTCTATTTAATTATCAAGATCGATTATTTAAATTTTGATGAATTTATTGACTATACAACTAAAAATTTTTTTTTAATCAAGTAAATAAATATATTTTAATTTTAATCTCTTCGTACAGTGAAAGTGCATTATGATTGTATATTTAAAAAAATTTAATTACAAATAATTTTAAACTAATTTTTTATTTTCATATAAAAATAAATATCTAATTTTATAATTACTTAAAATTTTAAAAAAATGTACTCTACTAAAATTTAATATAAGCTTTTCATGTACATATAAATTATGCACGAATATTCATTTTTTATTTAAATTAAAAAAAAAAAATCTTAATTATAATAATGTTATGCTAAAAATTTTAATTACAAAAAAAAATATTTTTAGTGTAAAGTAATTGCAGAAAAGTGTAACTTTTTTTTAAAAACATTTTTTAAGAAATGTATATAAAGTCACACGGTATAAAAAGTGGGAAAAAAATCAAATATATAAAAAAGAAATAAAGATGAAATCATAAGATTTTTATATGAAGGATAAAAAAGAAAAAAAAAATGAGCAATCGGTAGTCCCAGCGGCAAATCTCAGAACGCGACACGACGATGACTTGGTTGTGTGCCCCCTGCTTCTTTCATTACTCTCACCGTCGTCGAATGCAGCCTCAAGGGATTTATCCTAGTGTATTTATGAGTTTTTCTCTATATCCTCTCTTGCAGAAAATAATAATGCATCCGGGAGGCCTCGCGCGTCCATCGTCACAGAATATCCCCTTTCTGCATATAATACAAACTCGTTCGCAATATGAGTTTGGCGAGAGGTGCGAGAGTTGCCCTCGGAATTTCAATATTAGAGCAAGATCTAAAGGGAAACCGGTTCGAAGAAAAAGAAGAAGAAACGAAGCAAGGCGAGGCTAGCTTCATACCTTCGGGCCAATTTTGTCTTTCTTCATCTCATTTAAAATAAAAGACTTCTGGCATGCATTTAGCTACACATACTTTCCATCCTCCATACTTGCACGACTTCTTCTTCACACCTTCGACTAATTAAAAGAACCGTCTTCATAATATTATATACGTCGTAATTTCTTTTATTTTTCTCTCCTTCTGTATATTATATACTTAATTGCATTTTTTTACTTTATTTTTTTAAATTAAAATTGTCTTTTCAATATACTTTATCCTGTCACTCTTACTTTTTTTTTTTATAATAATAATTTGATTAGCCTTTGGGTAATAAAAATTCCATCTTGTTTATTATAAATTTTTGTTATATTTTTAGTTAATTTATTTGTCTCGAATCTACTTAACAATTATTTATACATATTTTTATACAGAAACATATGCAAACAATAAATATACAAATTTGTTATATCCTAAAATTTGCATTTTTAGTTCTTATGATGTAAGTAAACATAATTAATCTTTGTACCCTTTACTATATTTTTTTTAAATTCTATTTATGTGTAAGCAATTTAAGAGATTTTAACTGTATTTTTAGCAAAAGCTTTTATAGTTTATATTTTTTTTTTAATGTCATAAATTTTTTACTTAATTACAAAAAAATACATTGATTAATTTTTAAAAACTTTTGAGGCCAAAAATCATTATTGAAGGTGTTTAGGTACAATATCATCTCATAAATTTTTCTATTATTAGTAACTCCATTTAAAGTAAATCAATTTTGACATCCATGATTTTTAAAATTAAAATTAAGATCTAAATTCCTAAAAATCTTGATTTTAAAACGATTGCTGTTGTTGATTTACAAGCACCTTTGTTATAATTTTTTTTTTAATACCTTTTTTTTACAATCCCATTCATTAAAAAGAAAAGAAGATTAGCTTACAAACATTTCTAAGAATTTTTGGTGGATTAAGTTGATTTGAGAAAAAAAAATGTGATTCATGAATTAAAAAATTTATAATTCATTCGTAAATAATTTTATATGATTCACTAAAGTTTTGTTACTCACGTTACATCATTTTAATTAAATTTTGATTTAGTACGGTGAAAAAATTTAATGAATTAAAAATATATCGGATATTATGTGCTTAAGTGGATGCCTGGTTTACAGATTTCCTTCTTAGAAATTATGGTCAGGTATTTGGGGCATCTATTATTTTAAATAGTTGAAAACTAATAAATATTCAAAATAATTTCCAGGTAATAATTAGCTGGAAAACCTTTGCATCATCATATTATCTCATTTAAATTCCAACTCGTAGTTTTTGAATATTTCGAATAAAGAAAAAAAATATAAATATAAGAAGAAAAATGATTGTAATTATAAAACAATGAAATCTATTTAAAATATGCATTTCACTTACTGGTCTTTGTAGCAAGGATTGATAATAAATCAAGGTTGGAACAAAAATATGGACAAACAAAAAAAAAGATGACAATATAAAATTTATTTTGAATATTATATTTTAAGAAAACTATTTTATTACAATTGAGACTATTGTTTCCAGAGGCCCAGGTGGCCCATTCAAATGAATATATCGCCGCGTCCTATTTAAACATCGCTATATTGTTTTTTTTTCTAAGGAAGGCACCGACATAATATACGTTGCATACATAGTAAGATATCGGGGTCTTCGTTTGTGAAAAAAGATACATAGCGACTTTTAACTAGCACCCCTCGATATAGTGACTGCGATAATTTTTTTAACTGACTTAGATGTTTATTCTTTTCGAATCCACTTGAAATATTTTTAAAAAACATTTTTTTTACATTTTCTTTAAAAATTAAAAAAAAAAAAATATACGTTCTTTTCCAATAATGTTTAAAGCTCAATAAAGCTTGCTTTATAAAAACTTGTTATCTTTCTCACAAGACTTTATTTAAAAATTTCTTGAAAAAAAAAGATTTAACAAAAAAAAAAAAAAAGTAAGAAAAACCACTTTACAAAGCATTAAGTTTATTATTATAAGCAAGTACATATTTTATATTACAAGGTGCATAAAAATCAATTTAAACTTTCTGTTTCATCAAGGGTAATAATACAAAACAATTGTTGTTATTAAAAAAAGTGCATGCAATCGAATGTTCATAAGTATAATATGCAAATATTTAATAGTACATAAAACATAATATTTCCAACCCTTTTACTTTCTTTTGTTTATAAAAATACAGCTCCTTATTTAAAATTACGCTTATACATTTATTATACTAATACTTAACTGTCTCAAGTATGCATAATTTTTTGTTTTATTTTTTAACTTGAACTGCAAAAAAGATGGTCAAAAATAAAAAAATACACTTAACTTATTATAATATACTTATAAACAAAAGAATGCAAATTATAAGGTGTTTCACTTTTATAATCAAGCCCTTCTTGTATATGTTAAGTACAAGTTACAGAAGTCGATAAGTCAAGTGCATATATGATTATTTATCTATATGATTCGTCTCTAAAGATAGTATTGGTGTATGATATATATTCATACGTTTATTTTTCATGAGACTTATTTTTATGAGAAGTATTCAAAAGAGTAGATTTAACGATTTGTTAACTATAAATATTTAATTACACTATAATTATTAAAGATATTTCTTAAAGTAACAATCAAGCATTTGTATAATATTTACGTTTAACAAATTTTTTCTGCAAATTTATAGAATAATTTTTTTTATTTTTAATTTTTCGAAATTATATTTTCAAAATTTTTTTCATAAAAAAATTAAAAAAACACTAGTATAATTTTTTTTCTTTTGGAACGTAGTACTTAATTTTTTTTTCTATGAAAGTACTAATATCTAGAATTATCGTTTTTTCTAGGTAGAGGAACCATAGTCAATTACTTGGTAACATTTTTTTTTCTTATAATCAAATTTTGCTATAATAATTCTCATAAAAAATTTTTTTTATGTTTACATATACATATTTTGAATTTACAAACCTGTGAAGGAAAATTTACAAAATATAATTATTTTCCTGGCTACATGATAGTTTCATTTATCAACTTTAATATCTTTGTGTTTACCCTTATAAAATTTAACCCTCCGCGTGTAACTCGTGCATGCACAATGGGCGATGGTTGGTGACCTCTCCTAAAAAAACTTTGACCCATTTTATGAATATCTGCCAAGCCGCGTTAGTTTTGGTTTAGCCGTTTAGTCATACTGTGGGTGCCAAGTTGGACCGTGGACGATATCGACCTAGTGGACACGCGACGTCAGTTTTTTTTCAACTTCTGGTAAGTAAAAAATTTTATCTAATATGCTCCAAATTAATAAATTTTGACACATATATACCTTTTTTTCATAAAAAAATGTATATAATTAATAATATGATTATTAATCTTGTTTGGTATAATATAAAAATAATATTTAGATAAAAAAATGATTTTTACATAAAAAACACGTGTTAAAATGTGCGGCAACTACAGTGTAGCAAGAATTAGCAGTAGGTGGCAAATGCTGATCTTCTACGGAATGCTAGACCAAAGTGGGGTTAACTCCAATAGTATTTAATAATAAAATTATATAATAAAAACAATTAAAAAATAGTAATAAACTGTTTCAAAAAATTTTTTTCCTGAAAAAAAAATCACAAAAAAAATCCATTTTTTTTCTCTTCCAAATTTGATTCTGACCAACCACTTTTATTTTTTTCGACGAAATTTTTTTTATTCACTTATAAAAAGGTTATACTTCATCTCAAAACAACTTTTTTGGTCATTAAATGCCCCTGGGGGCTTTTTATCCAATAAATCCTTCAATTTTCATGAATTTTAAAATTCGAAAAAAGGCCAATTTTCATTTTGCAAAATAATTATGGTTTTTTGAACGGAGCCAAATTTGGGCCGGGTTTTTTGAAAGACATATATACATGGATCTCAAAACCCTAAATTATTTCCCCATAATATCAATTAGGGTCGGAGATATGAATTTTCGCCCAAAATTTGAAAACATGCCCGTTTACGACTGTTCCGGATTTTTTTGCGCAAAACTGAGTGGACATTTTAGCCAAAACACTTTTTTTTCCTAAAGTTGAAATGTTTATCTAAACCTAAAAAAAAAATTTTTGCCAAAAATTAATTTTTAATTACTTTAAAAACGGCCTGGACGATATCGACCTAGTGGACACGGCGCGTAGGTAAAAACAGAGTGGACCCGTGGAGGGTTAATAAATAAACATTTTTTTTGGATTTTTATGGATGAAATTCCTTAGTTTTGCAAAGAAAAACATTTTTAGGAATTCATGTAACCATTCCGGGATAAAAAGTGTTTATTCGATTTCCTCTACAGGCTTATTAACATGTGACCCACTTAATTTAAATTCCAAACTTTTTTTCATTAACTAATTTAAATTTATAAATTTGTTCAATTTTTATAACACGTTAGTTTGCTTCTCTTTACTTGTATTTACCAGCAGCTATTATTTTGTCGTATCTGTTAAAAATTTAAAATATTTAGCTGAGGTTTTCATGATCTGGAAGAAAAATTGTAAATGGTTATTTTAATCAATTAAATCAATAAAATTTTTCAAATTAAGAATTATTTACTTCTGAATAAGTTTCCATGCTTGCGGTAAAAAAAAAAGCTTTTATATTAGGTGGATTATTTGCTTTTATTAACATCATTATTATTAATTTTTGAACTTTAACAGAAGCATCTTCCCAATTGGCATCGTATCTATATTTTAAAATAAACTTTATTAGTCAAAAAAGTTAAGCTTGAATCATTGCTAGCTTCATAGTGTAAAAATATAGTCGTAGCTTCTTTAATGATCGTTTAACCCATATATACTAATATTCTACTTCCAAAATTCAATTTTAATTTAATTATTTTTCACTATGGATTTTCATTATATTTTTTTACTATTTTTTAAACTACAACTATTGTAGTAAATTGATTTTTCCATTTCGAAAGCCAGACTATATACTCAATACATATCGACGCTACTAGCAAAATTTGGCCATCTGAAACGTTTACACATATCATAAGATGGCTGATTATCTGCTAATATCGTCAATATGTTTTTTCCCTTTCATAGGATAACTTACATGCCATCATGAAGTTTTTTATTTACATCAATAATACTTTGTCCATGATAGAAAAGCAAGAGTACATGAATGCTAACGCAAACATAAAATATCGAAAATTTCACTGCTAATTTTAAGTCATTTTTAACAAATATCTAAAAAAAGAACAATTATTTTATTTTTTTGATACATTTGTGTATAATATTTAAAAATTCAAACTTACTGCAACACCACAGAAACTTATTAAAACTAGAGCAATAATCATAATTATTCCAAAAAAGTTCTTGTTAGACTTATTACACTTATTAATGAGTCTAAAAAATGACGTTATGAAAAGTTCTTGTTAGACTTATTAAACTTATTAATCAGTATAAAAAATGCTATTATTTGTTTACTATTAAAAAAATTTAATACTCAACTGGATAATTTTTTGATGGAAAACTATACAATCGCTAATTTTTTCGTATCTTTCTTCTTGTGTATTTGTATTTTCTAAAGCCTTTGATATTCTATGCCTAAAAGTAATTATAAAAGCTAATTTTTATTGATAGAAAGCCGACCTGATACCTAGACATACTAATAAGGAACTAACTACTTTTAGAGTTAAGGTAGTTGTAGAAGACGGGGTGGATAGGGAAGTAATAATGGCGTCCTCGTATCTTCCCTATAAGGATGCGATGCCTTCGGAAAGTCTGAAGGCTCTGGTAAAAGACGAGAACCAAGGAGGATTAATGGATGCGTCTCCAACTCGCACCATGCTCTGTGGGGGAGTAGGACTAGCGACTATAGAGGCCGTGACTTTCTGGAGTTCTTCGTAAATTCTAGATTAGATGTTGTGAATAGGGGGACTGCACTTAGCCTTTCAAACAGTAGGGGCGAGCCCATTATTGACATAACAGTTTGTACGCCAATTCTGAATGATATAATTCAAAATTGACGGGTTTCAGACGAGGAATTTCTCTCGGATCACAAATACATTCACTTTTCTTCCAGGATAGTGGACACGGACCAGAGTACTCTAGGAATTCTAGGAATACTGACTGGGGCGGGTATGTAAACTCCCTGAGGGAATCGATCAAACTATTTCCAAGGAGGTATGAGACTCCTGAGGAAATTGAACTCGCATTGGAAGCTATCGAGAGGGCAGTCATTGATTGATATGAGGCCAACTGTCCCTTGAAGCTAAAATGTCAGAAAAGACGTAACATCTGGTTCAATAAGGACCTTGACGATCAGAAAAAGAAGGTTAGTACTCTTAAGTGGAAGATGTGAAGAAACCCCTCCTTATGGGAGTAGTGTAAGAGTCTAACCTCATTTAAGAACAAAATTAGGAAAGCTAGATTGTCGACTTGGAGGGACTTCTGCGGAGGAGTCGAGGGCTTCCCCGGAACCACCAGGCTACTCAGGGTACAGTTTAATGGCGGATCTGGGCTTCAGGCTGGATAAAGTGGCTGGGTGGAAGCTGGCTCGTGATGACAACGCAATTTCCCGACTTTGTTCAAGTACGAACTCCTGAAGCTCCTGAGAGCAGATGAGAACAAACAGAGCGGACTGGAAAATAGCCCACAAAACAATCAGTGCGGATAATAGTCCTGTCGCCAGCAATGTTATTTAATGCCCTAAAATGCCATAAAAGCTCCATGGAAAAAATGGGTGGTATTTATGTTTTTTGACCCGCTAAACACGAATCCGAGGTCTATTTTGCAAAATTCGTGGTCAATTTTTGGTTATTAACAAATTATTGGTCAATAATTTAATAAAGGCATTTAGCAAAAATCCCCACGACGCCATCGACTGTGGCGCAAGGGAGCATGCAATTAATGGAACAAGACTGTGGTTGGGAGAATATCTTAAACATAGGTAGATTGTTTCGGAACACGGCTTCTCAAAGTTGTCGGGAAAGGTAACGCGAGGCTGCCCGCAGGGTGGACCATTATCTTCGAAACTGTGGTGCCTGGCGGTCAACAAACTCTTCACCACGCTAGGTATCAAGGTGTTAGATTATTTGGGTGACATTATAATTCTGACTCAGGGGTCATGCATTGAAGTCCTTATGAATGAAATGCAGCGGGCCTTTTAGCTCTTTGAAGAATGGTGTATCGGCATTGGAAGCCTATCGGCTAACCCCGACAAAACCCAATGCATACTCTTTACGATAAAACGTAGCCTGGATACCTCCAAGGGGCTTATCTTTTACGGCAAAACCCTCGACTTTTCCAAAGAGGTAAAGTATCTCGGCGTGGTTCTGGACGATAAGCTGAATTGGAGAGCACATATGGAGGTGGCACATATAACGGCCAAATTCCTTAATGGATACTGGTTATGCAGACGTATGGCGGGAGTAACCTGGGGTCTAAGACCGAAATTGGTAAAATGGATTTACGACGCAGTTATGATCCCTAGGCTCACATATGGATCGGTAGTATGGTGGCACAGATCTAACCTCATCACTGAGGGGAACCATCACAGATAGGGGAATATAAACGATATTCGGAACTGCAGATTCTGCTATGAATCGACATAAAACACTGAACATCTGATATGGGTTGCCCAGCGCTGGAGGAACGACGTTTACCTCGAATTTTCACTAACAAACACGGAAGATGTTAGACCATTGAAACCTCGAGGTCTAGTGAACTTCATAAGGTCACTCGGCCTTGAGGATTTCATGGGAAGGCGGAGACCATCTGAGGGAGAAGCATAAGGTGAGTCTGCAACAGGTATACCCGAATTGTGGTAAGATATCGGTAACATATTTCTACGGGCTATGCCTCAAGGTCTATGCTCGATGTTCGATGCCCTTAATTGGGGAACCTGGAGCTGGTTCATTGCCGGAAGAATCTCATGGGGGTCTGCATCTTTGTAACACTAACACATAAGGTAACAATTAAGCAGTTATTCGACTCTCGAAGGAAGGGTGATTCTGGGACCATGCTCGCATGGAACCAGTCTGGACTTCCTAAGAGAGGCAAGATCTCTGCAGGTTGTCACTTTTGGGACACTAAACGCGAGCACCATCTAAGGGAATAAACAAAACACAATATCGGGACATCCAGAGCTCTTACTTAAAGGGACCAGGATGGACCAACGAGGACTCTAACAGGTGGAGCGCTAGGGGCTTTTAAATTAAGTCGGGTGCTCCAGAAAATACATTTAAACATCTGGACATCTCGCATTTCCAAAAAATAAATATTTTGAAGAAGAAAAACATTAAAATTTAATATAACTGCCATGATAACATCATATCATCAGTAGAATTATATACATAATTACCTCAATGATATGCTTATAATTGACACGATTACAGAATATTATTGTCCTGATGATATAATATCATCAGGGTGATTTTATATTTAATCGTACAAACATAATTATATAAAATCATTGTCACAACTATATAATTTCCTCAGTGTACACTATTAAAGAAGACAACAACAGAGTAAAGTGTAGATTATTATTCGTTATTCAAAAATTTTTTTTTTTAAGAATATTTATATACTATTCATTAAATATATATTTTTTTGTATTAAGGTACTATCACTGATTGTACGTTTGAACGGCAAAGCGTCCCAATTTTAGAAATTGCCTTCGACTCTGAAAATAAAAGCTGCAAAACCAATCTATAAGCGCAACCGCGAAGAAATCACTTTTAAAAGGAGTTACTTGCGTCGCGTCGTGAGCACTTGATAAACTTTTGTGAGTCGTTGGGTTTACAGCTTTTATAGATGAAGCCTTGCCTTACTCTACTCCGTTACTCTATTATCATTTTTAGTGAAGTTTCTTTAGCGTGCATTTAGTGACTTTACTTCATAAATTGTATGCAAAATTTCATAAAAAAAAAATTTATCTTTCGTAACAGAAGTATACGATTTTGAACTTTTAATTTATTTATTGAAAAAATAGCAGCTTGAAAAAAAATCTGTTGGAAGAAATGTTTTGGCATAATTGTTAAAAATTGTATTATTTTGTTGCTTTTGATAACCAACCTAAGAATATTTGTCAAGCCAATAATATGCTGAGCTAAAGTTGCAAAGTAACAATCAGTTACAGCTATAATGATAACTCCCACGTATACTACAAGGACTAAGTGAAAATATATTTGGTAGTAATACTTTTGCTCATCAACAAAATGTTCAGACAGAAACAGTGGATCTTTTAATCTTGATTCATTTAGTGATAAAAATATGTCCATACTAGAAATTATCAATGGATTTAATGCGTATAACGTAGCAAGTGTAAAGCTAGCGACTTTGGAAAAAAATTATACGATTATAAATTAGTTTTGTTTAATATTTAAACTATTCATTGACACTTACAAATGTAGAAATATGTCATTATTTTTCCTACATTTGAGTCTTGTATTAAAATTTTAATTTCTTCCTCATCCTCAAAGCTTAGCCAATTAGTACATATTTCATCTAGAATTGATTTAAGCTAGAAAAACAGAACGTTAGAAAAATTAATCGATGTAAATATCAATTACAAAAAAAAATAATGAAAAGTCGTATTCATAATCAGTCAAAAAATTGAACGAATGAAAACTAAAAATTGGGTCGGCAAATTGATCTAGTTTTATCTGAGTCATTACAATGAAGAAGTCATACACGGTTGTCAGATTCAATTCCTGAGTTGGGCTAATTTTGGGGGTAGTTTTTGCAAATTTAAGGGTGAAGCGCAATTTTCTTTACCAAATGACCCGATTTTCGTGTTCAGCGACCCAAAAAACCTATACTAGAGCAAATATCATATTCGCAACCGTAAGTGTAGGCAAACCCGTATTTTGACTGGAGTATAAACTTAATAATTATTTTTAAATTACTACCTGCTTAGGTTTTGTAAGGAAATTTATAAAGCTAGTCCACATAATGAGCATACATGAAATTTCTGTTACTCCTTGAATAACAAGATCTGATTTACTTCGATTCTCGTACAACTTAATTAACTATAAATAAAAATTAATAATATTTTATTCTCATAGTTATATTTAAACAAATTTTTTTTTTTAATGAACATACCGAAATTATAAGTATAGTAGCCATTATGAAATTGTATAAATATCTTAGGTATCTTGAACGTTTGCTTCTTTCATAAGGCCACAATCCACAAATTAAAAATAAAAATCTTGTTTCTTTAAAATACTTGTCAAAAAAGTAAGATCGAGTCATGTTCTAAAATGCCAAAATTTAATAGCTGAGTGACAAATAGTTTATGAAACTAGTGCGTACAAATTAAAAACCTATAGCGAGCAAGGAGTTGTAGTGACCACGATACGGTTTTCAATCGTACGCTAGTGTTACATACATAATTTTTTTATTACCTGGACTTAAAAGTAATTTTCAAATTTTCGTAGCAGTGGGTAAAAATGAGTTTTAAGCACAGTGAATCAAAAAATAAATTATTCGATATATTTTTATATTTTATTGATGTAAAATTTTAATGAAATATTTGAAAAGCTAACATTCTAAATAAATTAAAATTATTTGCACCTGTTTTTCTATTGTTTCTCATCAAATTTTCTTCACACACTAAATAAAAATGCAAAACCTTAGTATTAAAAAAATTAAAGGCCACGTAGCTATGAAAAAAGTATAACGCAAAATATTATTATTGACTATTGATATTCAATTATTCTAACTTTACCTTACATTATATTCCACGTACGTACACAGCAAATTAATACCGCACTAAAATGACGGCTGCCATTTAAAGTTCAGAACCGTCATAGTACATTTATGGCACCTTACAAGATTTCAAGGATTCGAAAAGTAATTTGAATGTTTGGAATGAAAAAATTAAAATACAAGTAATTAAGTATATTATTAAAACTAATAAATGCCAATTCAATAATGTAAAAATATAAAAATAGTTTTTTGGGGATAATACAAAAATTATTAGAATTATCGAAATTAAAATTAACAGAATTTCGGAATATCAACTCTAATTCTCAATTCAACTATAGTAAAAAATTTTTATTTTCTAATTTTAAATTATTTTAGAAAAATTCATTATTAATTAATATTTTTCAGAGGAAAGTCTCAAGTAGAGGAGAACTTTCTTAGGTGACATGAAAGTACATTGACGGTTATGAACTTCAAATGGCAGCCAAAATGACTCTATATTTTTTTTTCGTGAATACAAATCTCTATAATTTTGAGCTTCTTGAAAAAGTGCCCACCTAAAGTTTGAAAAGTATTATTTTAGGTTCCTTATTGGTACAATATTTGATATGTTAAAAATATTTCATTGCAATAAATTTAAGTCCTTTAGTTCAATGAAATATATATATTACCCTTATTTCTTTATTTGATAATGTATTCAAATTTAATATTTTGCATGGCTTTAAATTTAGTAATTGCCTTTAATTATAAAAAAATTAAAAAAATATTTATTTAAATTGAATTAACAGTTACACTAAATATCGAATTGAAATATCTATTAAAACAATTTTTTGTTTATTTACAAATAGTTTACAAAACATTATCGTGTTTAAAAAAAGAGAAGCCAGTAGTTAGTATGGTATATATGTCCTAATTAAAAGCAATAATATAAAACTAACGAAAAAAAAAAATAAATAAGAAAAATATAAGAAACAAAAAAAAATTGCATGGAAACTAGATCGGTTCTTTGGATTAGCATTAAAATAAAAGTATTATTGTAAGTATGTATGTATAAAAATAAAAAATAAACAAAAATTGTCGTGAGCACCAATGTAACAACAACCATGCATGTATAATTACACCATTCTTGGAACCTAACGGCAAAACCGTTATAAATGTTCACAAACTTTTATCTTTTTCTTAACAAACCTTATTTACTTAGATTTACTTTTTGTATCATGCACATAATTTTATGTATATAGAACTACATTAATCATATTATATTATATAAATTACTGTGGATAGAAAAAAAAATTTCTAATTTGTTTATATACTTGATGATTTTATCTAGGTATATAATTTAATGTGAGCATATCTAATTTTCAAGAAAATAAAATTTTATTTCTTGTTATATTATACCTGGGTCAATAATTCTGAGGCGTATATGGCTAACATTTTTGTTTCTATTTTATGCCAACCACATATTTTAGAGGAAAATTTTTCTTCCTATTAGAGGCCCATGAAAAATTTCCTTTATAATCCAATCTGGGGCAAAAATTTTATTTGAACTGTGTATGCGTGAAAAATTAATAATTATATTTGAATCTTCGAGCCTTAAAAACTTTGCAGCAGTAAGTTTAATTAAATTTTTTCTGTGGGTCTGAAATTACTTATTTGAAAATATTATATACTTTCATTACCCAAAAATATATTTTGGGTTTTTTTTTTTTTGAAGTCACTATTTAAAAAAATGACAAGGTTTAAACCATTAGCACCTGAGTGGACAGAATGCGTCAATTTGATAAAAAGATTTAGTAGTTTCAACGTTGCAGGCAGGTGTATACTTGAGGGAAGCGTTTACTATTTTTAAAATGAAAAAATTTTAATTTGAACGTCTTAGCATAAGTTACCACTATTAAAAAAAACTTCTGTAACTTTACACAAAAAAAAATAGTTAATTAATGATTTTATTTTGAAAATTTACTAAATAATTATTTTGCAAATTAACTACTTTTTTGTAAATTTATAGTTACTTTGCCAGTGCACTATTCTAATATCAACAGGGCTATGGTAAGTTGGTATTTTGTTGTTTTAATACATGAATTTGTTACTATTTTTGATGTTTAGTTTATAGATTCATATTGGTGCAGCAGATAATTTAAAGGTAGATTTAGTATGGGTAAAGAGGGAAATTGTTTCCTTGAGAATAAAAAAAACTTGTAACTAGTTTGTATATTAAACAAGTTAATAACACAACCATGGAACATGGAACATGCTGAGTTAACAGATTTAACTTATACTCCTTAATTTTCCCACGTAAAAGGATTAAGCTTAATTTTGGTTAAGCTTAATGAATTAAGCTTACTGGAGTAAGCTTACTGGATTAAGCTTACTGAAGTAAGCTTACGGACTAACCTAAAAAAGCTTAATTTTAAAAATTAAGTCTTTTTAGGTTAGTCCGTAAGCTTAATCCTTTTACGTGGGTTTACAAGTTCCTAAATCAAAATTATTTTATGTCCCTAAATCGAAAATATTCTGATCCATTTGACCCACCTCCATCCCTAAAAACGTCGATCCCTCCCTATTTATTTAAATATTTAAATTAAACATTGATATTTAACATTGATAACATTGATATTTAACTTAATCAAATCAAAGCTTTAAAAACCCAAAAATTCAAAATAACTTAGACTTTTTTCTAATATGAACAGCCTCGCTCTACTCATCGTTGAAAGTATCTAGTACTTTCCCTGTGAACATGTTTTATGTTAATATTACATACTTTATTTATTTTGAAATTTTTTTTTGGCAAATTGTACCTAGATCATCCCTTCTGCTGAAATGACAAAAAATTATCTATTTTTTAAACAAGGAATAAATTATTGGTTTTGACCTTGCAGTTGTAAGGTCGAACACAATATTTAAATATAGGGCAAAAAAGCTTTTCATTTAGGTTTAGGAAATAGTATTATTTGTCCTAGATATGTGAAATCATATAAGTTATTTGTCCATAAAAAGAAGGAATGACCCAAATCGCAGTGTACCATCCTTAGCGCCTCAGATGGTAATTTACGTACGATTTCGGCCATTTTTTACTTTTCTGGACACGAAATCATATATACAATTTTTGTTACCAAAATGTATTTGAATTATTTATTAAAAAATGTATTAAATAAAATAATTTTATATTTCAAAACAATAGTTAATATAAAAATTTCTCATCGATATGATATTGGACATTGGAATGAAAGTGCGAAATGAATACACCAAAAAATATCTAAGGTCACGTCACGTACATACGGCGTTATTATTCGAGAGAAGCAATCGTAGCAAAACTTTATGAGAAAATAACCTCTTTTTTTATTATTTTGCAATCTAACAGTTGCATTCCCAATCGTGCCACCTTATATATATAATTGAAGAATCTTAAATTTAATAAATTTTTTTGTCTTTCTTTCTTTTCATTTCATTCTTTAATTTCTTTAATATAATATTAAAACTTATGATTATATATTTTTTTTATGTCCTCTGGCTTTATACATCAAAAAGTCTCATTGAATCTGACACCACGTGCCACTCACGCAATATACATAATATACAGCAGGTGCTGAAAAATAATATATTATAATATTAACTATGTGCGGGCTCCTCCCGTGCTGCTGCATCATAATATACAAATTTGATCTTGCAGAAAATAAAAAATAAAATAAAAATGCATATAAAGTCTTTTGTTTAGTGGCGAAGGTGCCGCTGCTTATCGCGTTATATCGATAAGCATATATAATATTTAAATACAAAGATTAAATATTTCCTTAGAGCAGCTGGTTTTTGCATGCACGTGCATTTTGATTATCAGAAACGTGTGCCAGTACTTATATAACTGTATTATTGTTCATATTCAGGGGTAGTAGTCGTATTCTAAGGGTGATATACAGCTTACGTTATTATATTCCTAATATTATCGATTTTATTAAAGTTACAGTTTAAAACATATGCTTGTTTAATACTATTTTTTTTTGTTAGAAAATCCTTTTATTATTATGTAAACAATTTGTCATCAAATAAATTACATCTGTCTGTGTGTACTTTACGTCTTTTTAGCTACAATTAAAAACAGGTTATTATGAAAATATATCTGTGATATTTAATACTAACATGAAAGATTTAAGTTTCATAAAAAACCTTATAATATTTATATTGTAAATTGATGCTTTGTTAAAGCTTATATCTATTCAAGAGTCTCATCCTTTTTTTATAAAAGATGTATTTTTGTACTTTTAACCTTTTTTTTTCTCAGATACATGTAAGAAAAGTTTATTTTTTCTTTTCTTGAGGAAACTTTCTTGTAAATATTTGCACTCTTGACAACCAAAATTCTATAGATCTTGAATATAAATTTTAACCAAACTGAATGAGAAAATACTATTTTCTGCAAATAAAAAAGAAAATTTTTTAAAAAAAGAAATCAGATAAATAATTTGGAATATAACTGTTGATAAAAAATACTGTAACATTTTTAATTGTAATTTTTTTTCATATAATTATTATTGTTTAATTATTGTAAAATTAAATAATTAGATAATTTTTAAAAATTTACTGTAAATTCTCATTATTCACAGTATTTCAGAATCGCGTGTTTATAATGTGCAAATCCGCTTACTTAACTTGTTCAAATTAACGATTTGTTTATGTGATTTTTTTTTAATTGCAGAAGAAATTTTTTTATTATATTTTGAAGTAAACAGCGTCTTGTAAAATAGAATTATTAACTTTAAGAATGCGTAAATTTAATATAAATGAGTTAAATATGTATTTAATTTTGTTTAAAAAAACTTAAGACAGATTTGCTTAAATGTACATAAATAAATTGCATGGAACATGTTTACTGACTTATCTAAATTACAAAACATCTTAATTAGTTTTCTAGAGTATTCTTCTAAAAGTGACGCCTAAAAGTGCTAACCGAAGTCCGCAAACCAAGATTATTCCAAGCCCCATTTTATCTCCATCTTACTTGCAACCCCAGTCCTTTTGAGGTACCCCTTTCAAAAAACATGCTCCATGTTAAAAAGTTCTGATAAATTAATTTTTTATTTTTATTTGAAATTTCTAGGAATCATTCAAAAATGTTTATAAAATTTAGTAGATAATTCAATAATTAGCCCAATAATTTTAATAAATTTTTTTAAAAATGAAACATTTTATAAAGCGAAGGAGTATTTATTAAAGATCACTGATGATAAGAAGGAATACAGGGGTTAAAATGGACAGATTAATTTCATTCTGGGTATATTATTTTGCGTACTATAACATAATGGTCAAAACTATTTCAAGTCAACAAATGCCTATTGGTTGTTTTACTAAAACGCAAACTATTTATAACTATTTTTCTCGAATTTTATTATTTTATGCTTCTTTAATTACAGTCTTGCATATGAAGAGAAAAAAGCACAGATTATAATTACGTATTTTTAGATCACAAGATTACATTTAGGAATCAGCGTCAATCAAACCATACCCAAAAAAACTTTTACGACTTTTATTAATTTCAAGTAAAAACGTCTAGCATAATGTTTATGAAGTATAATTACATTAAAAAAACACTGTACAGTAATCAAATATTTATTCAACTAAAGTTAAGTTGCAAAAAAAAAAACAGGAGACAATGAAAAGTTGCATCCGCCTTTAATAGAGTAAAGTATAAAAAAAAATGTATGTATGTATAAATATAAGTTAAGAGTAATGTTGAATTAGACGCATGGTAGAGCATTTAAAACTAGAAGAAGAGAATTGCCACACGTTTCTTCTTTTGGTGCCAGTTGAACGTTTGTGTTAATGTATACTTTTCCGGAACGCATTCATTTTCGTTTCATGAACTATATATTATAATGTATATAAAAAAAATATTCTTCTCAAATTAAGTACCTAACTTATAATACTTTTAATACTTTAGGCTAGTGTACATAAACAAGATTAAAATACACATACGCGCTTATATAAATAAACGAATTAAAATTACTTTTTATCATACTATTACAGTCTACTTTTTTTAATGGCTATGATTATTTATATCAAGATTTTATTTATTTTTCCATTATTTTGATTTTTTTAGAAAATTTATGTGCTCAGAGATATTCTATTTACTTTTTTTTTTAAAAAAATGAGATAAAAATTTATATATTGTAAATTTTTTGAATAACTAAAACAATTTTTTAGAAATTTAATCATAATATTTTTATTTACTTGAGCGTGAAATTTTTATACTTGCAGAAATTTATTTTTATCGTATCAGCCCAAAGGGCTTTATAATTTAGAACAATTTAAAGTTTTCAAATTTAATATATTTAATAAAATTTTATAAAATTTAAGGCATGCAGGTAAAGTTAACAGAGATTATAGAATCGAAATTTACTGTTAGTACGTTATTTTGTTTAACCCATTAACGCCCAACCGACAATTCCTGGACACTCGCATATTTTAATATGAAAAAATTGAAATTTTGGGCCAAAAATGGTACCTAGTAGGTATTTAGGGCTGCTCTTTCCGAATCTGAAGTCCGTTTTCACGTACCATCCCTCGGGGGTGCGATATTAACCCCCAAAGTGGGGTATGTTTTAAATGAATTTTTGAACTTTCTTTATAATGTTATTTAGCTAATAAAAACAGTTGATTATTATAAAAAATTATTGCTAGAACCTTTAAAAACCTCAAAAAATAAAAGAAAAATATTGTTACCTGTTTTACCCCATTGGGGGGCAAATTATGGGGGTGTGGGGGATGGACTTTTTAGGTACTTGAATAAATTGAAATTTTTACCTAAAAATGTTATCTAGTAGGTATTTTAGGCTGCTCTTTCCGAATCTGAAGTCTATTTTCATGTACCACCCCTCGGGATTACGATATCAACCCCTCAAATGGGGTAAATTGTAAATATACTGTTAAATATTTTTTAACTATTCAACACTTGGAAAAGTGGTTGTTCTTTAAAAAAAAATAATTACAAGAACTGTAAAAAATGTCAAAAAATTACGTGCATATCTTAAATACCCCATTTCAACCCCTTAGAGGGGTGGTAATAGGGTGAACTTTATAAATAAACGAAATTATGATTTTTAGGCCTAAAAATGGTGTCTAGTAGGTACTTTTGGCTGCTTTTTCCGAATCTGAAGTCCATTTTCACATAAAATCCCTCGGGGGCGCGATATCAACCCCTAAATTGGGGTAAATTATAAATATGCTCGCAAAAATATTTAAACGATTCAACACTTGAAACAATGGTTTTTCTTTAGAAAAAATAACTAGACAACAATCAGTAAAAAATTTCAAAAAATCACGTGCGTATATAATTATTCAATACCTAGCAAGCTATTTTTTTTGCGTAATTTTAATAATTTTAAAACATTAAACGTAAATTTACAATTTACCCCATTATAGGGGTTGATATCGCACCCTCGAGGGGTTGTTGTATGTAAAAATGGACTTCAGATTTGGAAAAATCAGCCAAAAATACCTACTAGACACCATTTTTAAACCTAAAAATTATAATCTTGTTTATTTATAAAGTTCGCCTCATTACCACCCCTCTAAGGGGTTGAAATGAGGCATTTCGATATGCACGTGATTTTTTGAAATTTTTTACAGTTCGAAATTTTTTAAAGTGGTTACTTTTCCAAGTGTTGAATCGTTAAAAAATCTTTAAAAGTATATTTACAATTTACCCCTATTAGGGGTTGATATCGTAATCCTGAGTGGTGGTACGTGAAAATAGACTTCAGATTCGGAAAGAGCAGCCTAAAATACCTACTAGATAACATTTTTAGGTAAAAATTTCAATTTATTCAAGTACCTAAAAAGTCCATCCCCCACTCCCCCATAATGTGCCCCCCCCACGGGGTAAAACAGTTAACAATATTTTTCTTTTATTTTCTGAGGTTTTTAAAATGTATAGCAATAATTTTTTCTAATAGTCAACTGTTTTTATTGGCTAAATAACATTATAAAGAAAGTTTAAAAATTCATTTAAAACATACCCCACTCTGGGGGTTGATATCGCACCCCCGAGGGGTGGTACGTGAAAACGGACTTCAGATTCGGAAAGAGCAGCCCTAAATACCTACTAGATACCATTTCTAGGTAAAAATTTCAATTTATTCAAGTACCTAAAAAGTCCACCCCCCACACCCCCATAATTTGCCCCCCAATGGGGTAAAACAGGTAAAAATATTTTTCTTTTATTGTTTGAGGTTTTTAAAGGTTCTGGCAATAATTTTTTATAATAATCAACTGTTTTTATTAGCTAAATAACATTATAAAGAAAGTTCAAAAATTCATTTAAAACATACCCCACTTTGGGGGTTAATATCGCACCCCCGAGGGATGGTACGTAAAAACGGACTTCAGATTCGGAAAGAGCAGCCCTAAATACCTACTAGGTACCATTTTTGGCCCAAAATTTCAATTTTTTCATATAAAAATATGCGAGTGTCCAGGAATTGTCGGTTGGGCGTTAATGGGTTAATAAAAACAGATTACTCAAAATATTTCTCCGCAGAGAGATTAGAGCCAAAAATTCAGTTCTCAAAAAATGCTTTCGAAAGAATGAAGCAATGGTTAATAACATCTATAATTATTCGGATTAAGTTTTTGTAATTGTTTTTTGCAATCGAGGCAAGAGACCTGATAAAGGTTTTTTGGGTAAGTGATTCCATAAATAAGCGTTTGAAATTTGCCTAACGCCCTTAAATTAGTTAATTATTAAATTAATTATTAAAAAATAAGTGTTTTTAAGGGTTTCTATATAATATTCATTAACCATGACGAGATTTAATCTAGTAAATTATATACGTTTTTGGGGCTGCTTATTACAAACTTGAAGGTCCATGGAAAATGAGTCAAACACATAAATTGGAAAAAAATCTTAGAGAAACATCCCTTACATTCGCAAAGTATAAAAAAATTTTACCTTAGTTACGTTTTTTTTGGATCGTGGATTTCAAATTTTGGAGTCCTCCATGTAAAAAATTATCGAAACTTAGAAGAGTTGTTTTTACTAATTTAAAGATATTGTAATAATTTTTTGCTTGCAGTACCCCTAAATTTTAGATCAGTGACCCAAAATAGTTATTGGAGGTAAAAAATTGTCCCAGTTTCTTTCACATGCAAAAGAACCTGAAATTCTTAATTAGCAGCTTCAAAAACCTATTATGGCTTGAATTTGTTATGGCTTGTGATTTTTGAAAAATATCGTTTTAAAAAAGTTGTTTTTTACTAATTTTAACGTATTAGGCGAACTTTGTAAAAGTGAAACCTGAATTCTCGAAGTCAGCAGCTCGAAAAAACCCTTAATAGAATTTTTTCATCTACTTTACCAAAAACAAACCCCATCCCTTCCGTAATTTGACTGGAGTAAAAAGAAAGTTGCAAAAATTATTTATTTTGGTCTTAAGGTTTAAAAAAATTATTGCATAATAATTTTTGCGGCTTATATACCCTGAATAGAATGAATGTTTCAATTTTTCCAATCAAAATTTTTTTTGCAATAGAATTTCGTTAAAATAATCATTTCTTATTTTTATTAAATTTTATTTGGTATCCTTAGAAGAATATTTGGCAAGACTTATGTGACTACTAATAATTAGATGAAAACCAATAAAAAGAAATTTTTTTAAAATTTTTTAAACAAAAATAAACCGATATTAGTATGTTAGATACATGCATGTAATAAATGGTTATTTAAATGATTGAAAGTATTCCCTCTGATATTGACAAAAAGATGCATTTTTGCAAAAAGAAAAGAAATTTGTAAGATAAATCATTTTACTCTGTAATTGTGTAATAAAAAAAAGGTATTGCAGATTACAAGTTTAGATTTAAAAAAAAGTATTTTATTCGTAGATACGTATAAAAGAAATAGTAATATTAATCTTATTGTATGTATGAGGTATCGATTGATCTAATTATGTAGGATCTTATGGATAATCTATAAATGCATGCAAATCGGTATTATATAGATTTGTAGCAATCCTAATGGCCATCGATCGATCTTCATCCAAGTCGAGATGAGTAAAACGATATGCAATCGCTTTCGAACAAGGTAAAAAGATCGCCGAAGCAATCCATCAAGCCGCACTCATACTGGACCAAATGCGCGTATATACATATAAATTAATATGGATGTATATGGTTGATATTATATAAACTGCTTCAGGGAGATATCTTTACTTTTATCCTTATTTTTTTTTTTTTCAAACTTTTCTTTGATCACTAGAAGGATATATTTTATATATTTATAAAGAAAAAATGTTTTTCAGACAGATAACGCTTGAGAAAATATATATAAAGCTCAAAAATGATACATGATTCTTAGTAATATAGATTTTTTTCTGTTTTTTTTTTTTTTTTTTTTTTTTAATAAAATGTGAAAAGTGGTATTTTTTAAAGATATATAACATAAAGCATAATGTCAATTGATGTCAAATCAGTCATATAAATAATAAATATTTTTTTGTTTCTATAAAAATAAAATCTTGAGCCAATCAAAAAATTTATATCTCATGACATAAATCAACACTTTTTACTTTATTAAAATTTTTACATATTTATTATTTTTATCAATATTTCTATCATTTTAACTTGAAAAAATTTTATTTTAATACCTATTCGAAGGCATAAAATCTTTAATTTACCTCTTTATTGTTTCTTGGTACTTATATGAAAATTTTTCAAAATTCAATAGGTAAAATACAAAAAAAAAAGTATATTATTTGAACCACAAGCATTCCAGGAAAAAAAAGTTATATAAAAGAGATTTTGGAAGAGCAGTTGAAATTATAAAGAACATATGTTTGTAATTACCTCGTAATTGTAGTTAACTTTTTTGATATACTTTAAAGAGCGTCTAAACTGGTCATTACTGTCATTGACAATCTGTGAAAGTTTCCAAAACCTTAAAAAAAAGTGCAAATTTTTGCTTTCAGAATAATAAAAAAAAGAGAAGTTGAAAGGCAGATCTAACACACATATCCTGAATGAAATTTTACCAAACTGGTAACAAGATTATATAAATTCCACTCATTTTAAATACTTTTCATATGATGAAAACACCTGATTAAAAAAAAAACAAGTTTTAGCTGCTTGCCCATATAAAACCTATAGAATTTTATTGGTCTTGTAGACCTAGAAACGCAGGGCTGAATGTTGTAAAATAGATTTTTTTTTGGTGATTTTCAGTATAACGCTAAAACCGCACAAAATAACCAAAATACTTCTGGTTAGTCTAATTTTTTGGTGAAAAAGTTACCTTTTCAAACGTCGTAAAACGACATTATTTATCACTCATTCCAGTTAAAAATGTTGAACGTCACGTGGTATTTATACCTGGAATTATGGCATAGAATCCACAAAAATCGGAGTATGCGCGGACGCTTTTTCTGGTTTTATTTAATGCCACTATTTCTGTCTTATATTTCTTTGCGTGCAATTAACCCAATGGTAATGTTTGGTCTAAAACGACTTTTCGGCCCCAATACCTCTAATAATTCGCTTTATTAGATCAGACTGGTTTAAAGCTATCCTAACTAGAGAAACTTTTATGATCGCTTCCACATAAAAAGTCAAATTAAGGTAAAAAAAGCCTGAAAGTGTCAGAAATGCCAAAAACAAAAATGGAATTTTTAGATTGAATTACCAAGTTTTTTTGCATAAAAATTTATTTCAATGAATTATAATTGTACTTTTCTGACACCATTATCCACTTTGTTTAAAAATCCATGTCTTAAAACATTTCATCTATCTTATCCCAGGATACCTTTTTCATAATTTTATATTAACCCTAGAGAAGAGAGAATTGGATTAATTTTATGAGTCAAAAAGTAAAATTTAAAAGAAAAATACAAATAAAAAAACTGGTTAATAGAATTATTGATGCTCGCTTCAAATCCATATTTAGGTGAAATCAACCATATAAAGTGCTTAAGTTATTACTATATTATTAAATAATAATTAAAATTGAATTAAATGTTATACGTACTATTTTAAATAGAATTAAAATTATATAGGTTAGAATAATTAGGTCAAAGAATTTATACAAGTAAAACCTTACGTAAATATAACCTTAATAATATTTACCTTATATTAACAAATATATTGTCAGTAAAATGTTATAGATGTTTATGAAGTAGTTAAGTTTAACTTGTTTTTATAATATATATATATATATATATATATATATAGTCCTTTCCTAATTGTATTTTCACACAATTGTTTCAAGTTTATATTATTAAGGAACTCTACTCTTTCACTCGTATTTCTTAAATCCATTATGACTTTATAATATTTACTTTCATCATTACTATGTAAATTGTTATAATTGAATAATTTAAAATTTTAAAACATACATAACTTATTTTATTATATTAACAAATAAAAATTAATTCAACATAATATTATGTAAAGATAAATATGATCATTAAGAGAAAGAGAGTAAAGAACAATAATATATATAGGATAAAGACAAGGTGTTCTTAAGGCAGTAAAAGATAATCACCAAACATGTCTCTGAGCTTTTCATCTGTATAATATGAATGTATATGTGCAAATATACATTGAATTGTATGTCCTATACATAGAATTGAAGTTTGTTTCTGTGGCAATTAACATATCTTAATTACAGGTGTTTAAACCACATGCACTAATTCACTTGTAAAAGCTAAAATGTAAAAATATTTTAAGTCTTGTGGATGTTCTAATCTATCTTTTATTTTCTTATAATATTCGATGTGTTTTTTATTTTTTTAACATTATTTCATGTAACTCTTTTATTTTAGTTACACGAAAGCTAAAGAAATTTGTTTAACTGTAGAGAGGAAATAATTATCATTGTAATTACTTAATTTAACCATTTTTAAATTGTTATTTGGAGAAGAGTCATTCTGACTTAAAAAATATACTTTGAAAGTTTGATGCTTGTATGATACCGCATAGAATTCTCTCTTTTGAGGTAAATTATTATTACATATCGAAATTCAAATTAATAGGTACCATACCTTAGCAAATAAATATATTTAATTATTAAAAGTACAGTAAAGAAAAAACTTACCCTCATTTATTACAATTTCTTCTTTTTATTTTAGACGCAATAATTTGTTAGTAGGCATTCGTCTCTTCCAAAGTTTTCACCATCTTTATCCTTTGTGAGCAGTTCTGTTCCTTGACTCCCGATAAATTGATCATATTTACCGATAAATTGTTTGATTTTGAATGATCCTTAATTTTAGTTAAATTTCATATTCTATGAACTCAAATAGTTATCTGTGGTCTTTACCTTTTTAAAATGTATCAGATTCTTACACAATTAAATTAACTCCTTTCAAATTAAGAAAATAATAGTTAATTTGCGAAAAATTAGTAAATTTTCGAAAAAATGTTTCAATTTATTAAGTTTTCGTAAATTTTCAAAAATTGGAATTGGAAAGATAAGTTTACGTGTTTAAAAATTTTCTGGGCAACACGGGGTATTTAAAATGCCCAATTCTTGAATTCTGCCTAAGGCCGTCTCTACATTAGACAAGATTATTTTTCTTTTAATCAAATTACTATACATTTTAAATTGAAACATAATCACAAAATAAAATTACATTGTTCTGGTGTAGAAGGGACCCAAGATTATCTGGTTTAAAATCAGTAACGCAGTAAAATCATTTTAAATAAATCTTCATGGTCGCATTATGACATACATTAAAATATTTTTTATTGCCTTATTTTAATTAAATTCATAATTAATTATTAATTTATACTAAAAAATATTTCTATAAAAAATTAAAATATAAATCATAAAAGAAAATCCTTTTATTAATAAATATAACATGCGTAGGCACGAAATCAATGTTTTTTTTCATTTCAATCTGGACACATGTTATAAAATATAAATTTAACATTGAAAACGGTAAGTTATAAAGAAAAGCAAAACGTAAGTTTCTCACACCTAATAATATATATGAGAAAATAATATAAAAACATAAAAGAATATTAAAGTATTATATTCTAGTCTAGAATACAAAAAATTAAAAACACCTACGTGAACAAGCTTTAAAGAATAAACTTAACGGAATTTCATAATATTCTTTTGAAATTTGTGCATCACCCATATACGCATGGTAATTAATTTAAAATACATACGTGTGTATTGGTTTTATTAATAATAATTATACTTGATCTATTTACAGTAATGAAAAACTATAATTTATTATATTAATCAATCATAATAATTTTTTATTTATTCGTGTCAAAAGATTAATGTTAATTTTATTACTTTTTATTACGAGGAAAATTCTGATTCCGTTTTGCAAGGATTGTTGTTTTTCATTTTTATAAAAAAATAAACTCTTACGAAATCGAATAATGAAATTCATAAAATGTAAAATGGGACTTGTTAATAAAGAATAGTCTGTCACCTCATTTTAAAAAATCTTTTCCTTTTACTCCTAGTTTAATCCCGATTTTACGGTTGTCTTTAAAAACAAATACAGTTTACTAAAAGTTTTTTGAGATGCTGATTTGATCAAAATTTGATCAAAATTTGATCAACTTTTCACTCGAGAAGGACATTCCACATGTAGTTTTCATATTATACAATATTATGATTGTTTTGAAAATTTTAGGTTTCAAGATTTTTTTATTTACACATCTACTCACGAACCATATACATAATTATAATTTAGACCTAATCTACAGAACTGCGAAAATGCTCCATAAATCGCAAGTGCAAGTGAAATCGCAAAAAAATTTTCAGTTTAGCTAACTCTTTTCTCATACTAACCTTACATGAGTAGTGTTTATTCTGCTCAGAATGAAAATTATGAGAAAGTATGAGAAATTAGTTCACGAAACTGAATTTGTTTGCGATTTTACTTGCGCTTGCGGTTTATGGAGCATTTTTACGGTTATTTAGATTAGGCCTTATGAGTTAGGATAAAATTTGGTTCCTACTGGAATAAAATTTATAGCAGCTCAATTTATAGTACATTATATGAAGAATTCTTAGAACACACTTTAGGAGTGATTTTGCAAAAATTTTTACTTATTTAAGAGTTTTCCGAACTTTTTAAGCGTAAAGCCTCGGAAATGGTAATTATCGACCTAAAAAACTTATAGTAGGTTTAAATTCGTCGTGATGATAAAAATTGAAAAATCTACATTGTGATTTTACTAATTTAAGGGTATCCTAAGAAATTTTCCAAAATTTTTATCCTTGAAATTTTCTGATACTTAGCAATACGATGTTGAGGAAGATAGACGAAGCCTAATAATAACCCTAATACCTTGTTTTGAGATTATTAATTTGGTCTAACAAACCATTTTTGAATTTTGCGAAACATTCAAAATATTCATAAAAAATATATCAAATTTAATTAAACATAAATAAATATAAAAATTTCTTGTTATCAAGTATCTTTTGTAATATTAAAATAATGCTTATTAAATCCATTTATTAAAATAATCTTAAAAAAACTTGTTTACATAATTGGCATTATTATAATAGACATAAAATGTTGAGAAAAAAAAACTATTCATCTTAAATATTATTAATTTTTTATTTTTATTTTTGCATTAATACTGCTATATTCTATGTCAAGTTTAAGATCTGTATAATGTCTATTGGATACAACAGGTTTTTCCGTAATGGAAAGAAACAGAAAATAATAATAAGTAACAATGGCTTGTTCAATTACATTAAGTGATTTTTTTTTCTTTTTTCTTAAGATAAAAAGAATGAATATAAGCTTCAGAATTTTTTTTTTTTTTTTTTAATACTATGAAACCATTTATTTTCGTGTGAATAAGTTTAACAGAGCATGCAAGATATATAAGATTGCATTTTTTATTTTCTTTTAATATTAAAAATAATTTTTAATTAAGTTTATAAATTTTTTTTAATAAAAGCTTGTATTTTTATAAAATTTAATAAAATTTTTGTTATTCTATATCTTATTAAACATAAAATAGGTTTACATCGTAATTATTTTTATATGAATAAAAAAATGTACACTACTAAATTATAACAGTATTATATTTTGCTATGATCATTGATTCTAATGATATTAAATTACAAATAAAGAAACATCGTGGTTTTTAAAGTTGGTCAAACTAAATTAAATTTCAGGATAATAGTAATAAAATAGTAATATAGCAAAGTAACAATATCAATTCTTTTTCTGTTATTTTCAATTGCAATTTTGTGGCAATAAGTCAGTTTTTATAACTATATATTATATTACGAGTAACTCTTAGTTGTAGAGGTTTTATTAAATATTGACCACAGTTCGCACTATTAAAGTTTAATAACATTTTTCCATTTTTGTCTGCTATTTTTTAAGTAGTACATATCTACAGAATTCATTGGCTCTTGAACTAGCTCAACTTTTACGATGGTTTGCTTGGGTTATTAAAAAACTCAAAGAACTAGATAACGTGCTTTCTTCTCACTGAAGAAGGAAAATCATATAAAACTCTTGATATGAAATCGCTGTTTTTCGTAATTTATGAGCGGTTTCAATGATTCCTTAATGTTCTGACATTGGTCATAATGGTGTTGAGTATTTGGCAAAATCAATTTTTGATAAACGTCTATTCAACATTTCCTATAGACAAATAAATTTTCCGGTATAAAAAACTGCATATTTTGGGTTTGAAACAGCAGTTCAAGAGTGAGTTGACTAATACTTCCGTATTTATTCACATAATCTTAAAACTGATATTTTTACCTATTTCCCTTGAGTTAGGATACATTATTTGTTTTGATATTTTACTTCAAGTATCGTAAAAATTTATCTAAATTATTATTAAATTTTTCATCAAACATGATGAAAATTTCGTTTTTATCAGCCTGTATTACTTTTATACCAGAATAGTAAAATAATGCAAGGAAAGTAAAAATTTAACGTAATTAATTTTTCCACGTAATACATACTTCATCTTAAAAAATTGGGTATTACGTCCAATAGAAAAAAAATAACAGTTACCTTTTTTTAGGCCAAAATTTTGAGAAAATAATGTTCATAAATTTAGGTATCAAATCGAAAAAATCGAGTAATTACGAATCTCCTAAAACTAGTACGGCATCATATAAAAATTAGGTATAAAGTTCAATAATAAACAAACCAACAGAGTTAAGTTATTTTATAAAGGAAAAATTAAAAAAAAAAAATTTTTATAAATTTTGGTATCAGCTCTAGGAAATCGAATAGTTCCGAATTTACCGAAACTAGTATTTGTATTGGAAAAAGTGAGGTATTACATCCAAATTAGAAAAAAAAAGTAGTTCTGTATTCTTTGGTGAAAAAAATTTTAATTCTGAGTACATACACGCACATGCAAACATAAATACTGAAATACATACTTTTTAATAACTGATTTTTTAGCATCTGGGGGTCACAAAACATGCCAATATTTAAAAAAATCAAAAATTGAAATTTGACCCATGAGGAACAATACAGGGTAACTAATTATAATTTTTTGCAACACTTTGTATATTGATTTATTCTGTAAAAATTAAAACGACTTTCTCACACAAACACACTCCAATACTCAAGTCTGAAGACAAGAAAATGAATATAGAATAACAAAATTTTTATCTCAAGAATTTAATTTAAATATGACTTAACTCTAAAATACAACCTGTTATACAATTAATTCATTTTCTCATCAAATAAAGAATTTAAAATAAGTACTATGTAAGAAGGTAAATTATTATAAATTTAAAATATTTAAAGGCTTAAAAAAGGAAGAAAAAAATAAAATTAAAAAAATCGATGTCCAAATTATCACATTTTTTATAATAAAAAGGTGCTATATGTAATTTTTTGTAAAAAAAATTACATTTCGTTCAAGTAATTGCGCATTAAAAAAAAAAATGTGATTTTTATCTTCCAAAAACAGATATATGTCTAATTAGGGATAAATGGGCAATTACTTGAACGAAATGTATATAAAAAAATTTATATCACTTCTTTTTTTGTATACTTAACATTTTGATGAAGTTTCGAATTTTAATGGTTTATTTTCTTGTTTCTTACTTATTTTCTTTTTAAATTTTTATACAAGAAGGAATCTCATATAAGAATTTTTTTGATTTTTATTTATAGTTTTGACAAAATATAATAACGTGTGTTCCTGGCAGTTAATTTAAAAGTTGCTTGGATTTTTGATTACTGGGTTAATTTAGCTCAATTAAGCTGCAATTTACCAAAGAAATGAGATTTATAAAGCTCATTTAATCAATCTTAAATATTTCCACTGATCTGAATACAACTTTTAATTATTTCTTAATGAATCATAGATAAGCTCCACATGAGACCTTGGTATACTGAAAAAGAAATCTAGTTGCGGGTACTGGAAAAATTCTAGTTGCTCCTAACGGAATTTTGTTTGTTGCTTGAAATTATTATTAAAATTCAAAAAAAAAAAAATTTGTTTACTCATTTAAAATGCGAGCACCGCAGTATGATGAGACTTTTTGGCCGTAAAAAAAATTTAAGAAAAAATCTGACCCTCTGGTAGCAGGCACTAAATTTTTTTTAGGATAGCAGAACTTTTAATGAGAAAATGGCAACTAATTTCGCTAGGTTCTCAAAAATTAAAGTATTTTTATAATTTGTCTAAAAAATTATTATTTATTAGTCAAATTTTTTAGTAGAAAGATAGAAATGGAATAAGTCACTAATTATCTGAAATTGGCACAAAAGTATGACAAACAGATGTATTAAAAATTAATGATTTATAATTTTATAATTATAAAATAGAGTTTAAAAAAAAACTTTCAAAAAAATAAAAAATGATTTAAGTGTGAACAAACATGTTAAATGATCAAGTAAAAAAAAAAAAGTAATTAGTTGTAACGTATTAATTGGATATTCTTAAAAAAAGATTACATTATTTCCTTAAAAAATAATTTTTTTATTATTAATTTATCAATTTAAGTATGTACAAAAATAATTAAAAATTTTAATGGCATCGTTATATTATCTTAAAACATAAATCTAAAAAAAAAATTCTTAATTCTTCAAATATTATCCTGTTTTCGATGGGTTTTACTGACATATTTATGACTTTTTATACTATTTAAATTAAAAAAAAAAATAAAATAAAAATGTTTAGTTACGAAACAGAAGCTGTCAATAATAAAGATTTAAAACGTATTTTTTGACCTTTTTTTTATATATCCTGATTTTTTTCGGTGTCTATATTTTTTTTTCAGTTTGTAACACTAAAAAAATTTACATTTTATCTTTTTTAAATATATACGTGATCAATAGGTAAGATTTATGAGAGTACAATAGAAAATATAAAGAAGGAAAAAAAAGGTTGAATTAAATGTGATTAAAAGAGAAATAATAATAATAAAAAATACCAATAAAATTTTATTAAATTTTTTGCATATATTTAAAATTTTATTTCTACAAAACCTTGAAAATCGTCTTTTGAATACTAAATTTTTTTTTTTCTACTAAAAATTATGGATTACATAAATTTTGATAATAATAATAAATATAGAAATTCTAGACAATAAAAATAAATTTTAACTAATTTTTTTTTTATGTACAGTTAGAATACACACTAATAAATAAACAAATAAATAAATATAAAAAAATAATTTAATGCTAAATAATACACACCAAACCTAAAAGAATTTTTTGTTACCCAGAGAAGAATGAATGTTTATTTAATTATTAGAGTGAGTAATATATTAGAGTGTTTATTTTTGTTTTAATTCTGTTCAAAAAGAATTAAATTAAAAATAATTGTTTTAAAAAATATTAACCTTAAAATAATTCCGCTCTAAAGAATTAAATAAACAATCATTCTTTTCTGGGTAACAAAAAATTCTTTAAGGTTTGGTGTGTAGCTTTTTTATAATTTTATTTTTTTTTTGTTCTGCTAATTTTGCCTATTTAATATTTTTCATTCAGGCTTTGATAAGTTTTTGCAAAATAGATGTATAAAAATTATTTATATTTTACTAGTGAAAAAATATGAATCTTAAGAGGGTCATTTTTGAATTAGAATAATTTGGATTTAAGGGTTTCAGATAATTTTGGTTTATAGAATTAGAATAATAGGGGACTTTGAATAATTTAGCTGTATGGATATAGGAATCAATGAAGACTGTTATTAATAGGTCAACATGTTCCACTGTTGTCGGTTGTGTTAACACACAAACCAATAAGTTATTTCTAATCCATCATCAATATACTTATATCGGAGAAGAAAATTTTGCCCAGACTCGTAGCCAGAGTTTATTTTGGGGGAGGAGGAAGTACTCATCTATATCTATTTATTAAATTAACTTAATTAAAAAAAAAAATTATCCGTGGTTTGGCACCCCCTCCCCCTATTAGAACTTTAGTTAGGTATACTGTCCAGTTATTAAGACAAAATAATTATGTCCACAATCATCTTTGGTGAAAATGCAGTGTAGGTCACAATTTAGAAATAATTTTCTTAAGACAAGGCAAAGTAAAATTTTTTATTGCAACTAGCAAAAATGAGGTGTATAACGAGGGTAATAATAATTATTAGAAAATTTATATAATTAATGCTCTATTTTGTGCAAATAAAATTAATATCGAATACCATTTTGTTAATAAATAAAATAATTTTCAAATAATTTAAATTGAATCGAATTTCATTTTCACCAAATTAGTTTTATTTTTTCTTTTTACTTTTTTTGAATTAAAAAGCGTATTGTAATTTAAATTAGAAAAAATATCACATTTAGACTGCAACTCAAGTTTATATATAACCCAATTCACCATTCGTCATTCGATATCTAGGTTAGTCACCCAAATCCATAAAAAAAATCGAAAAGTATATAGTCGCATTTTCCCATTTGAATAAAATCGACGCTTTTAGGATTCTTAAAAAAAAGTGTATTCATCACAATGTATAAAATATGATGGAATAGTATTAAGCATGTACATTAGAGTGTTCATTATTTTGAAAAATAGAGCATACATTTTTTTACAGACAAAAAATCTTAATTCATAGTGTAATTGATTGAATTGAGTTCTGTTAACTTTTGTTACATAAAAAAATAAAAAAACCTAATTAAATTGTTTTTGCTTTTATGATTTTTGAACATGTTATATCAGAGAAAAATATCTAATTTTTAAAAAAATTTAATATTTGTTCACAACTTTTTCTTACTTTTAAGGATAGCAAACACTCTAATATACATTTAATTAAAATAATCAAATTACTGTCCCCATTAAACCCGTACTATTCAGAATCGAATTTCAAAAGATTACTTTCTTAAAGTACACGAGATTTAATCCCAGATTGTACTACATAATATACTATACAGTTCCTGCCTCCACCTGATTTCCTAATTTATATTATTTTTTATTTTTTCAATATTAATTATTTTATTCGCAATTTTTTTAATATTTGTAAATTATAAATCTTATTAACTAGTTAAATAAATATAAAAAAGCAAATAAAAGCAATAATTATGTATTGACAGCAAATTCAATGATTGAAATTTTTATTTATAAATTTTGCATTTTTACACCTCATGCAGAATTCATTTCATCTAAGCGGGTTTCGCTTGACATAACCAAAATATTTTTTCAGTCCAAAAAATTTTTTTTTTTAATTTTCTTGATTGTAAGTTTTCTTTAAAAAAAATTTTTCTGTTATCCGAATCTTTCATCTGGCACCTGAAATTGGCTCGTACACGTTTTTGACATTTTCACACGATTTCCAAGTGATACCCAATAAATTAAACTTCATGAATTATAATAATCTACAAAAACATGAAAGTGAAAAGCAGTAATTTAAAAAAAATAATAGCATACAATCAAAATTCAAAAATAATTAAAAAAATTATTTTTTTTTGAAAAAGTTATGTAACTATAAAATATTTTAAAATGTAATTTGAAATTGAAGATATCCTAACAAGTAAGAAAAAAATCGTGTGAATTTTTGAGTTTACCTCTGAAATAATAAAATTATCGATAATTTTAAAATTCATCCCTAAAGCCATATTGTTTCGGCAAGTTAAATCACAAAAAAAAAATTACACTTGAAATTTTTTTTTATTAAATTTTTTATTATTTCAAATTATCACGATATACTTATTTATAGGTATAAGTAAAAAATATCATTGAAATTCATGATTATAATGTGGTTTCGATCAAAAACATATAATTCGCGCAGACTTACACTTTTAAATTGATATTTATGATTATTATTAATTATTTTTTTAATAAAAAAATTTTTGTTATTCAAAAAAAAAGAAAAAGAAAATAATTTATGGATAAAAAAAGATTTCTTTACTTATGGAAATGATTTTGCGAATGACATTATAAACAGTGCGATCCTAAATCACTCGAGTTTCTCGTATAGCTTCCCGCGGTGAGATCTATTGTGTCTGAGAAAACAGGTATGCGCTTACTCTAGCTTATATACGTGGGCGAATGTTATTTCGTATAAATGTGTTTATGCATGCGTGTTTATGTATTTGAAAAGAAGGGTTGGACACTGGCTATGCATTACGTTGCTCCCATCAGGGTTATAACTTATGGGACTGTCGCGCGAGCCGGTCCTTTGTACGTCGCGGAACCACGCTGATATAAACTAAATATATTTTTTTTACATATATTTGTAGCAAAAACAGTAAAAATGAATAAGACAGAACGAACGATTTTTTTTAAAGATCTGCTTTTATTTTTTGTTATGTATTCAACGAAAATTATTTTCGTTCTTCTTTGCTACAATTAAACTCATATTTTTACCTAAGACATTTTAATAATTTATATTTTTAGCGTATTTTAAAATAATATTTGTTTACATATCTAGGACAAAAAAGCCTATTTTCTCCCCTAGGGAGACGGCGTTTTTGCCCATTATATGTAAAACTATTGTTTAGAACACGGGACAAAATATGGGATTCGACTTTTGCATGCTGTCTGCACAGCCGAAACCAATATTTTATCCCTTGTTTAATAAATAGCTATTTCATAAAAATAAAATTAAAATACGTACCTGTGTGGCCCTTAGGCCCATTGCATTTGTATTTCTCTTAATTTTTGAGAATTAAATATTAAGTTAACATTAGTAAACAATTTAGATAAACTAAAAAAGGTTTAGCATGTATATGTATTTTTAGGAACTTTCATAAAAAGTAATAAGTAAAATACGCTTTTGGTCAGTAGCATTCTAAATGTCAGCTAAATCACAACATCCACAAAGGAATCCTATAAGTCGTATTGATAAGTTGTTTTTAATAATACTCATTTTATAATGAACGTGCGAGAGGTGTTGTCTATCCGAAAGGAGTTATTCGGATCATGGTCTAGCCAAGGAAGCCTATAAGTGTTAGTTATTAAATTTTATTTATTGGATACGTTTTAACTTTCATTTTAATCCACAGTTGTAACAGATTTAGAAAAAATTATAAATTTAAAAGTTATTCCTCAAAATTAATAAATTAATTTTTAATATTTAGTGTATTAATGATTTAAGTATTTTAAATGCGTTTATCACTTATATACACTCTAAAAGACTTTTCTCTTGCGAGAAAGTAAAAATCAACTATATACTTACTGCAATTCGTTGGAGCAAAGTCTTATCCTGGATGTTAAATAAACAAATAGTAGTACTTAATACTTTTTATATAAAAAAATTTTAAGAATCTGTAATTAAATTATCTTTATAAATTTATTATAAATTTGCGAAAATTTTATTATTTATTCCAGATTCATAACATTTTGAATCCACCAATTTCCTCGCCAATTTCCTCGGGGGACTTGAAAAATGTACTTTATCAAAATTATCTTCAACTGTGTCTTATGAATTTCTATTTTTTTTCTTTTTAATGAAGAAGGAAATTGTTTGTATTCAATTCCTATAAATTAAAAATATTAAAAATTAGTTGGAATAATAGAAAATTCGAGAGAAAATTCTTATAACTATTTACTAAAAATTCAAAAATTTTGCCTAAAAATATTATTTAGATTGAATCATATAATTTTTATCATTTAAAAAAAAAAATATTTTTGCACTGTTTTTGTCAAAAAAAGAAAGACTTTTTTGTATCTTATTTGATATAAAAATTTCTTTTTTTTTTGCAAGTGAAATTATTTTTAAAATCAAAAAATAAGTAGAACAATCTTTAAAGACCCCACAGGATTAATATTTTAAAATCCTGTATATTATTTCATTAAAGTCAAAAAAAAAAATAAAAAATTCTCATATTTCATAATTTATGTCACAATAAAACATACTTAATATTAATTTGATTTTTATTTTCAAAAAAGTAATACCTTAAGATTAAATTATCTTTATTTATAAGAGTGAAAATGAGTTAAAAAAAATAAAATAAAAATAATTCTTATTGCATAATCAATTTATTATTTAATCAGATCAAAATAAAAAAAATAAAAAAAAAGTAAGTAAGATTATGTAAATATTATAAAGTTTTAATCAAAAGCTCAGTAGTATAATATTTCTTATATTTAAAGTGTAATTTATTGCATTAAAAATAAATATATTTTGGTATCGCAAACAATTCATGGCTTTCACTTATGTGAACATGAAAAGAGCTTCTGTTGTACGTTTTATATATTCTGAATAATATATAAGAAAGAGAGAGAGAGAGAGAGATAGAGGTTTATATTTACTACGGATGCATTAAACATGCGTTAAGTATATAATCTGCCAAGGGCGACGATGTTAATCGAAGTGAAGCTCGTTTGGAATTCCGCTGATGTTACGTATTGGCTATTATATATACCTAACTACACATGCAAATATTATTTTCTTATTCTCTCTGTCACTGTCATTGCTAAAACAGAAAGTTTAATTATAGATTAAAGCTTTTTCTAACATAAACATCTATAGTACTGTGTATAGTTATTTTGGTAAACACTAAAAGAAGAGTAAGTGCAAAGGACAAAAAGGAAATGGGCCATTTTAGTGTATGGAGCTAAAGAACTTTTGAAATGTATATATATAAAAGATAAAAGGGATAAGAGACAAAATGCCGCTAGCAGGAAATCGCGAAAGACCCCATTTGCAATATTTTTCGTTAAAAAAGGGGAGAACTTATGTTTTTCAAAGTTATTATGTGTCAAAAAATGCAAGTTAATATACCGTATCAGTTAAATTATTATTATATTTATGCTTTAAGTTATATTGATTTTTTTTTTTTTTTATTACTTTTTATATAAAGTTATCTTGTTAATAAGATCAAAAAAAATTAAAATTTTATTTTTTTTTTTAATATTGATATTGATATTGTCAGTTGTTATCGATTTAATCGTTATGCATATGAAAAAAACAAAATTATTTTTTAAATTGATTTTTAATTTTAATAAATGAAGAGATAAAAATTTATATTATTTTTATCTTATGTGTACCGTTCTAAATATTTAATATAGCATAATTTAATATTATAATATCTGCAAAAATATTTATTATTAAGACTCTTAAGAGAAATATTGTTTCATGTGAAAGGCACCATTATAATTTGTCAAGAAGCTGTCTATGTTACAGATGTATGCACTTTTTTTTGAAGTTTTTGCAAAGTTATTTAATTGTGAGAAAAGAAAGTTTTTCGATACCCAAAAATCACATATTTTGTCGATTTTAAAGGTTATTTCACGTACTTCACAAGAAAAAGTTTTAATTCTTCCGAAAATGGCAGATAAAATGTTTTTGAGATCACTGAATAAGTAAGCGGAAGTATATAGTTTGATCGCAAACTCGAAAACTATCTCCTAATAATATTTAGGGGCATATATCCAGCCATTTCTTGCGTTTTCCTAAATATTTCAAAGTTAATAACTCAAATCTTATAAATAACTGCTAAAAAATAAGCAATACGCATTTTAGGTATTATAATATGCATATATTCGTGTATTACTATACAGAGTATGAAACCGTAAAACAGTGAATGTTTATGTACTTCAGGCACTACATGCATATGATAGAAAGTTACCCGTATGTAAAATTTTTAATGGAACCAAAATTTTTGATCAAATTTTTAGTCGATCGCGGAGTTTAGCAAGAAATTTAAAATTTGCAAAAAATGATTGACTAAATGTGCATAGGTTTGAATCTAACACACTCTAATCTAAACAAGCCATAGATATTTTTTTTAGTTAAAATATGGGATTCTACGGGACTCTTTATATTGGAACCCAAGAGTGATTCGATAAAAATAAATATTTATAGATGATGTTAAGAAATTTGTTTTATTTACACAGGGCAATAACGATGTTCTCTAAAATTTGGAATACAGTCGTTATTATCCGCTAGTATATAAAGAAAACTTTCTACTACCAAAACCTACACGGCCAGGCTGCTTTGCTTGAAAATTCAAGCAGAAAATAAAATTCAAGCAAAGCAGCCTCGCCGTGTATAATAAATTTCTTGCTTCGAAACTGTAATATAGAATGCTTTTAATGTCAAAGATTTTTTCCCGACCTTCAAAATATACGGTAATTAAATGCGTACCCTTAACATCTCAAAAATAATCGTTGTTCATCTAAATATGTTGCTGCAGGAAGAACCAACATTAACTTCTTCTTGCAATGGTCATTTTATAGTAAAAACTAATTTTTGACAAATACAAAGAACTATTGCCTATTTAAATTAACTTAGGGTTATCTGAAAGACTTGTTCAACGATTGAACCCTTTTTTCTGAGCATAAATTAATTTAGGGATCGAAATACTCTGTAAATTTAATTGAACAATTTCATCCTTGTTAGTATACAAGAAATACTTTAAAATTATAACGATGGGTTTGCTTTAAATAACTTTTAAAATTATAAGTGAAATTCTTCTCTAATATTCTATTATAGCAATTATCGATTATTATTTTTTTAAACTTTTATAAAATATGTATAAATATCCAATAAATCTATCGAATTTTCAGCCAAACTTTAGATATTTCTAAACTAATTTTTTTTAGTTGTTTTTTATTTTCTTCTTTTATTTGTATACTAATTTTCAGAAAATTTTTTTAATTTTCCTGAATAGGGAGGTTATAGTAAAATTTCTGAAGAAATCCGAAAATGGATTAAAAATTTTCATTCGACGACAAAAATAGGAGTTCCAGAAATTCTGTTATCTTATATTTGAATTTTTGCTAAGTAAGACATATGATAAAAAAATGTTGGTTTGTGGTTTAAATTCTTTGCAGGGCTATGAAATTGTTCAAATTTCAGTAAATATGTACATATCATAAAATAAGTCACACCTTTTTACTCCAAAATCTGTTTTTATTGTATACAAAACCCTGCCAAAAAATTTTTTATTTAAACGACAAATTATACACAAAGACTTTCTTAAAGTTTTATTATTTTTAAATATAAGAATTAAAAAAAGCAAGCATTCAAAATTATAAAATATTTAAAGCTCAAAATACTAAGGAATTTTATCATCAGTACAAAATAAACATGTGTATGTTATATAGATTTTGTTTATTCTAAAAATATATGTCTCATGTATATAGAAATGCAAAAGGCCCTTATCTTACAAACTCACAGCAACGTTGCTTTGAGTTCTATAATATAACAAAACTTATTTAAGGAAACATTAACTACAAATAAACATACTTTAAGAGAGGGTAGGTGTATTATTATACTTATGAAGCAAAAATTTTGTTTATTCATTGGCCTACTTAGAACTCTTATCATTTACTTGAAGGCGGTTGTTTTCATATTAAAGTAGTTTACTAAATGTATAAACTTTGTTAGTCTAAAAAAAAGTTTAATATTTTGTATATAATTGCTTATTTGCACGAAAAAAAAATATATTATTTGCGACAAACATTCTCTCTAATCATAATGGAATTTTTATTTTCAACTTTTGTAAAAAATAGTTTACAAAAATGATAACAACATTTTAGTTCGCAAAGATAAAAATTAAAGTTATACCTGCATAAAAGTAAATAATGTACGAGTTAATATTCGTAAAATTTATTTAGATTTGCATGAATGGGTTGCCAAATCCATTCCAAAATATTTTGCTCGAAAGAAAACATATAAGTGAAACCTACGAAAGCTTACAACAAAATCAAAATCTGATGAACATTTTTTTTATCTGACTGTTCAAAAAATTCCAAAGTTAGTATAAAATGGGTTATAAATCAATAATTTTCTATAAATAAATAATTTTTAGCTTTTTAGATCCAATCTTCAAATCGGACAAATTTGACCCTCCCACCTTAATTTTCAAGTTCTGAGGTACCCCCTCCCTATGTACATGTTCCATGATAAAGCGTTCATTTTTCACCCCCCCCACCCCCTGCTGAGCCCGATTTTTTCAAATACCCCATCCAATGAACATGTTCCATGTTAAAATACCACTTACCAATATTTTGATTAAGCACAATAATTTTTTCTAAAATCATCGTTTTAAATTGGTTTGCTAGCTTCTGGCGAAAAGAGAAAAAAATTTTCCAAAGTAATGTAGATTATATAAACGATTTGGTTTGATCACTTAAAAAATTGACCATTTTGGACCAAAGGCCTGATGCGACAGCGGCGGCAGCCTTTTGTAACTTTATAATATATAGAGATACATAAAACTTATCAAAGTAAAATTTATGCCTAATAAAAAGTATAAATACAGTAGCAAAATTTATGTCAATTTCTCATCACTGATTGGACTAAAATTTTCTATTCCATAAAAGTTGTTAGCATATTTGATATTTCTTTGTATGTATCCCATTATAATTTTCATGAGGAGGCATGTTCATGAAAAAAGACAGCAAGTACACATACTGCATGTATAAGTCTTTTGAATAGAGGGAATGAAATATAAAGAAAAATAAAAGTAAAATAAGAGGGTATATCATGCGATACGCAATAAAGAAACATATATGAAACAAGTGGACTTTCGCATATAAACTCGTGAATCAAACGGCAAAAGAAAAGAGGATGTCTTGTATTTATATGCTCATGAATATTTCATCGGCAAACGACAACTTCGAAGAAGAAGAAGAAGACGACGACGACGTCGAGGACAACTCGTCCTTATAATATACACTGAGAATTTTTTAAACTCTAATATAAGGCTTTTCTACTGATGCAATATTCTTGCCTTAGTTTCTTTTTGCACTTGAACAATTTTTATGTCTTTGTATATGTGCGTGAGTTTGTGTTTATATTCGCAATACAAAAATAAAGAAAATATACTCCATCGAAAGGTATAAATAAATTGAGCAAAAAGTAAAAAATACGCAATTCTCTTCTTTGGACTTTTTCATATAAATAAAGGGCCATTGTGTTAATTCAATTTCACTTATCTGTATATATATTTGCGTTAAAGTCGTATACAGGCACGAACGATATATGGATTTTTAGCATAAGGGAAAAGCGTTATAACTCACACTTTTATGTCTTTGGCAAACCAAGTGCAGTGGTGAGCCACCACAGTGCAAGCTTTTTCAAATGAGATATTCATTTGTATACGCAAACTCTTATAAGATTTTCAACAAACAAAAATAAATAAATGTTTCTACGAGTCATTTTATTTTGTTGATGCAAGTTCCCTATTGCATAGTTTAGCTGGTTTAAGATGTGAGCCGAAAAACAGCTGCTATTTTGAAATTTTTAAACCTACAAACTTAAAAATTAGCATGGTATGATATTTTGACATACTAAATCCGCTCAAATTGGTTTTTTCAAAAAGTTGTTAGGGTGCTTGGTTGTTAAAGAAAAGTACTACTTTCCCGATACGAGTAGTTATTTGACAGAAAGTGTTACGTTACAAAAACAAGTATCTTTTATGAGCATTTTAAAACCAAATGTGACCAAATTTACTAAGAAAAACTAACATAGTTACACAGTTGGTTATACATTAAGTAAACATAATAAATAAATTCCAAGGCACATTCCAGTTTTATATTTTTTTAATTTCTAACCAAACAAAATATAACAGCAAAACTATCCAACAGCATAATCGGATACTGTCAAAAATTGTATATCATACCCTTGGGTGATAATTTGTTTGAAACATAATAAAAGCTTGCGAAAAGCTGTGAATAAATAATTCATAAATTTTGATCACATTAAATTTTGGATAATACTTTTTTTCGCAAATAGAATTATTTTTAAATTAAAAATTGATTATTTCTGTTTAAATAAATGGTCAGTCGGATCAAAAGATTGGAAGTATAAATTTTTTGTTTTTTAATTAAAAAAAGTATTTTTCTATTTATTTTATTTGTATATGTAATAATCCAGTTTACTGTCCAAGCATAGAAAAGCTCAACGAAAGCATTTTGTCGGAGATAGGAAGAAGAAAGGTTGACCCGCCGGGACTTTAATTAACAATAAATACATAGCGATAATAATAATAACAAGGACTCCGCTTTTATAATTGTAAGCTTTGGGCTATGTTGAAATTCTCTTGACAGCTCAACTGGAAAACGCGCGGTGACATACGAAAATGTAATTATAGTTCATGCATGCACAAACATTTATATGTACAATCTACATGTACGTATGTCTTTATATTTATACATCTGCAATTTATAATTCGTTTGTCTGTTTACCTTATTAGACGTACTTTATATTATTATTTTTAATTACTTGTCAATTATAAAGATCATTTGCTTTATTATTATTTCATAAATGGTAATTACTGACAAGTAGAAATAAACTAATTTCTATAGGTTTTTAGTATTTTCCTTGTCAAGAAAAAACTTTTATGATAAAATTTTAGAAGTATATATTGCTATATGATAGCTTTTTTTTTGAACTGCGGGAACGTAGTTTTTTCGGAGGTATTTAAAGTTTTAAAAAATATGCAATCAGTATTTTCTTAATTAGTCAATGCGCCAGTTCTGTTGTATGTATCTATACATTTTAAAATAATGAGTAGAATAGATCCATAATGTAAATTGATCAACTAACAAGGGGAGACTGGAAAATTTGGGTCGCCAAATTACAATCTATACACTATGAAAAATATAGAGTATTGCCAAGCTATGCGAAGTTGACGCAACCTAAGCGCGAAGGTAAATACGGCGAAGCGAATATTTACTTGAATCAACTTAAACAGTGACTTGACGGGAGATCCCGTGATTCAATTGAAAGCAAGCTTCTTTCAGCAAAATATTAGCTTGATACAAAAAATGTAATTGGGCTAATTTAAGCTAATTCGAATTTGTTATATCCAAATATAACATTGAAATAAATTCAAGCTTATCTTAGACATAAAAAAAAATATAGTACAAGCCCGTAAATATAATATACTCCCTGATTTAGGGAGTTATAACTCCCTGAAATTTCTGTCATCTCCTCGAATACCTTCGGGATGAAAATGGACCGTATGAGGGAAAACTGATATCCTAGAGACGAAATTTTTAATTTTTCATCCTAAAGAATTTATTTCCAATTTTTCAATATGGCGGACCAAAAAACATGAAAATAAAATTTCATAAAAACGATTTTCTCGACCTCTAAACCCCTTGGCAATGAAAAGAGCTTATTCTGAAATGTTTTTTGGTCCGCCATATTGGAAAATTGGAAAATATGCTGGGGCAAAAAAATTAAAATTTTCATTAATAGAAACGTTTTTGTCGACCTCGAAAACCCCAAGGTAATGTAGGAAGTTTCTATTTTCATGTTTTTTGGTCTGCCATCTTGGAAAATTTGAAAATATGCTGGGGCAAAAAAATTCCAATTTTCATTCTTAAAAACGTTTTTCTCGACCTCGAAAACCCCCTGGCAATGTAAAAAGCTTATTCTGAAATGATTTTTGGTCCGCCATATTGGAAAATTGGAAAATATGCTGGGGCAAAAAAATTAAAATTTTCATTAATAGAAACGTTTTTGTCGACCTCAAATACCCCAAGGTAATGTAGAAAGTTTCTATTTTCATGTTTTTTGGTCTGCTATCTTGGAAAATTGGAAAATTGTTTTGGATGAAAAATTAAAAATTTTTCCTCCAGAATATCAGTTTTCCCTCGTACGGTCCATTTTGATCCCGAAGGTATTCGAGGAGATGATAGAAATTTCAGGGAGTTATAACTAATACGTGAGTCAAATATATATTTACCGGATTCAGCCTAATATTAAGTTGACCTGAGTCTAAAAGACAGCTATTTTAACAAATATACGTCAGCTGACTCAAGGTTGGGATGCATTGATTTAACCCCGTTAACTTGAATCAAGGGATTATTCACTTTCGGGGACTTAATGGGTACGAAGTTAATATTAACTTCTTAAAATTTTATTATTTTTTATAGTGTAGTTATAGATGACTAGTATGTTGACAAAACAACCAAGTAAAAATAAACGCGCCTCTGGCTCTAGAAACTCAGTGCTCAATGTTATAAAATAGGGTTTTTAGATAATTTTCCAAATGACCTATTTTATTTCTATTTAAAAATTAATAAATATTCAGCAGCAATTAAAAATTGGGTTTTTTGGGTTAAAAATGGACATATGGTTTATGGATTATAACAATGAGAGAATCGGTGATAAAAAATTGCAGTTTACGGGGAAAAAAGGTAGGACTTATACATACAAATATAATGAGACCAACCAGAAGTATTTTGGTCAAAATGCAATGAGGCAGTGTCATTTGGAAAATTGCCTAAAAGTTTTATTTTATAACATTGAGCTCTCCATTTGGTGCGTTAAAAAAAATGGAGGGTATCTTGGGTGTTTTTTCAACATAATTATATTAAAATCATCCATAACTATAGATTGTAATTTAGCAACCTAAATGTTCCAGTCTCCCCCTTATAAATAATATTTTTGGTAGATAAAAATGATTTTGAAGGTTTCATCCATTTTCTGATGGCCAGTTTATAAAGTCCAAAATAACCAAAGCAATTCATATTTTTGAAAAATATTGCTGACCAAGCCAAATTTTACCCGGTAATTAACACATTAAGCAACTTTTTAAAATAACTGCCAGGCTAGCCCATATACATTTTCTAAAAAATATTTATTTATTACAAATGTAAATTTATAAAATTTTTTTTAAATATTCTTTTTTTTTGCAAGTAGATTTGAAGAAACACCTGGTTGAGAAAAAGCAAGAAATTTAAAGTCAGAATATATCTTATTTCACATAAAAAGATGACATTATAATTCTTTTTCAAAATAAAGAGTCAAGTATAAAGTCTAAAAAAAAGAAGGCAAAAAAACAAAACTAAAATCAACAAAAAATAATAACAAAAAACACGATTTGATCCAATTTCATCCTCCCACATTTTTTTCTATATTATATGACAAAAAAAGCAAAATTTTTTTTATTTATACTTTTCAAGTCAAATATATTATTACATATACATATAATGAAAGATATGTATATATAATTTTTCGTTGAAAATAACAATAATTTATCCTTCGTCATGCATACTTGATAATTTATAAAACCGGAAATTAACATGACAAAAATATACAATAAAAAGTTAATAAGATCAAATACATTCAGCTGGATATTATATAGCAAATTACAAAATCGCGAATACTGTTATTTGATTTTTTTTAGCTCTCAAAAAAATGTACTATAAAATTCAATAGATACACGATGACAATAGAAAGAAAAAAATTTATGTACATGATCAGTAGTTTGTCAAGTTTCCTACTCTCTTTATGTAGGTGAAAGTGTTCTAGTTTTCGAATTCCCATGCAAGTTTTAAAATATATGTAACATGTTTGTTCATGTAAAAAATTTAGAATTAAAAAAATTTTTTCTGTAAATTTCGTGAGCAACGTGACATAAGAAATATTAAAATGCATTTAAGTAAAAGTTTGATTATTATGAAGAATATATTATTAAATGAAAGTTATATGCACACCTCAAAGGCAAAATTTTTTTTTTTAATATCAAAAATATGTAATATACTTTAAGTTAGACATTTATTGTTAACATTTAAATATTTATTTATTTTTTAAAAAAATATTTTATAACTCCAGGGCTTATTTTTTAATAATATTGTAAACTATAATAATGTTATTCTCTGCTTTTTTTTTTTTGCAAAAGTGAAATGTTAATAATAGTAAATGATATTTTCGTGTCTTTAATTATTACAACAAAAAATTTTTTAGTATGTAATTATAATATTATAGAATTTTTTTATAAATTCATTTATGCACAGTAAATATATAAGCTTCTTATTATAGAAGTTTTACCTAGTAAATAAATATAAGCTTTTAAATACTATTTCTCAGAATCATTTCAAAACTTCTAATTTACTTTTTTTATAGGGTTATTTAATACCTACTGTTTTATCAAAGTTGTTAATAAAACTTTTTTTTGCTAGTTTTTTTAATCTTCTTAAAGGTTAATTTACATAATCTATCGTTATTGAATAGAAATTAAACCAACAGACATCGAATGACTCGGTTATTTTTTTATTGGAAATCGAATTAATTTCGTAGTTAATAAGGAGATTGTCACCTTTTCAAGTTAAGGATCTAGTCAAAATTTTTAGACAGTGTTTTACAGCTGTTAAGCATTTTTTTTTAGTAGCCTTTTTTGGTTTCTGACGTTTTAAGTATTTATCAAAACTTTCATTTTTTTTTTGTGCTAGATATTTTTTAAGAAGTTCTCAGATTTAGAACAAATTATTGACACGAATAAAAGGAAAAATCGATACACTAGTTTTTTGAAGTAATTCGTTACAAATTTTCACAGCAAAATCTTTTAACCTCACAAGGAGAGACTGCTACCTTGGCTAAACCAAATTATAATCAATAATTATGGATGACTTTAATATATTAAAAAATTACCTTAAATACCCACCGTTTATCCCAATGCGTCTTCCGAGTTCTGAGGGCCCAATTTTATTAAATAGGATTTTTTAATACTTTTGATTGGTCTCGTTTTCTTGATTTAAGAGTCACCTTTCAAGCCCCTTAAACTAAAATTTTTTATCACTAATTCTCTTTCTCTTATAGTGTTCTAACCAAATCACCATTTTTGGACCTAAATGAAGAACTTTAGATTTTTGCCGAAATTCTAATCACGAAAGTTACAGTTTTATAGGTTTGGCAAACTTCACACTTAAAGTTTTCAAAAATTATTTACTCGTCTTTGTTCATTTTTTTGTTTGCCAGATATAATTTCAAGACAGAGTAACAATGCTATACAATGTAAAAAATTATCCAGGTATTTATTAACCAGATGATCAATTTACTATCTTGATAGTAAAAATTTCTAAGAATTTTCAAAGAAGTATATGACGACTCATCATGGCCAGACAAATAAAGAATGGCCCAAATTGCACGTAAATTCAAACCTTCCGAGGCGAAGCCGAGGCAGCGGTTTGGAACATTATTGTTTTGTAACCCAGGGTTGTGTACCATTTTTCTGCGTCAATGGAGGGAAAACACGACTTTTCTGGACGCACAGCTTCCAGAAAATACGTGCTTTTTGGCCACTGACCTGAAGAAAATTATAAATAATCTTACCTTATACTCAAATGAGAAACCTTCAAAACTCATTAAAATTATTTATTTAATTCTCCTAATAATCTCATAATTATAGAATCATATGTCGACATATAAGACAAACAAACAAGTTGACATTAAAGTAATCAACATTTTTCAAATATACAAGATGAAAAATATAAAAGTATAATATCATATATTTTTCAATTTAATTTATTTTTTAACTAGAGAATTAAGGAACATGCTAGGATATTAGTAGGTTGTTAGAAAAGGACAAGAAAATGTATACCACACACGTTTACACATGGTTTAATATTTTTTATATAAAAACCACGAAGAATTATTATAAAATGTAATTCAGTAGTAAATAATTATTGTTTTATATTATAAAATGAAAGAAAGAGCAAAAGTTTTTAGCTTGTCCACGCAATTTCTGATTTAGCATTTATATATATAGAATAACTCGTTATGAGCAAAAGGTATGTTTACGACCTTGGACGAATCCAATTACCGCTAAATCTCTCTGGAATTGACTTTGAGCGATAAGTTTTACTTTCGTCCATATAACAGTGTGTATGTGTGCGGGCTTTTTTAAGACGCTTGGGGAACTCGGAGAGTTTTCTTTCCTTATATTCGCTTTGGGGTTAAAAGTGGTTTTTACTTATATTTTATTTCCTGTTTTACTTTTATCTTTAGAACTTTTAGAACAGTCTTTTATATTTCTCTTTTTTATTTTATTAACCTATTCATTTATATTTTAATGTCGTATTTATGTTTCGAAATAATTATACGTATTTATTATACACGAAAATTAAGTAACGACTATTTTACTTTTTTTATTTTATGAAGATGAAAAAAAAAAAAGGAAAAATACGTAAAATATTCTTATATTGTTGTATAATAAGCATTTTTTTATTTATTTTCATGTACACTGCGATTCGTTAATCAGTATATATTCATTTTACCCTCGTCAATGTCCAAACGATAAATTATTAGAGTTAATTTAAACTTATTGCCATTAAAATATAAAGAAAGTGTTGTTAAAGAAGGTTTTTTTTAAACAGTTTTTCTTATATAATGTGTTATTTACTAAATTGTATTTACTTTATTTACAGAAGCAGCCTAATATAGAAGGGAAAGAGTAGAAAAATATTTCCTTAAACTAGAACTTCAGAATATAAAAAAAAAATGCATCAAATATCAAAAAAGGTCTTTTTTGCCCTCCCGGGCGTAAAACTCGTGCGTAAAGAATTTTCTGAACTCGTTCTACGCCTAGGTGGGCAAGAAATAGTGTAAGCACCATGGGCGAAATACTTTAGACACGAGCGTGAACACAAATCACTCGTGCCCGGCTTCGCCGAGCACTCGTGCTAGTGCTCACGCTAGTGCCGAAACTTTTACGCCCTTGATACTTAATATACTATTTTTTATTTTTTTAAGGTAAAAATTTTGAAAAAAAAAATTAAGTATTAGATTCAAAAAATAATAGTAATATCGAATTCTCTTCTTTTGTTTAATTTAGATGTAACACCTAATTTTATTACATGGAAATACTAATATTAGAATACTCGTCATTCCTCGATTTTCCGGAGATATGAAGCCCTAATTTGTAAAAATTTTTATTTCACAATTTCGCCGTTCAAAAATTAAAAAACACCATTAATTTTTTCTTTTTGGATGTAATACCTAATTTTTTCAATTTTGAAAATTTCGAATGACAATATCAAGGAAAAGATCATTTTCACTACATTTTTAAATAAAATACTTATATTTTTCTATTCCTTGAGGAATCATTGTATCAATAATGTGGCAGCGTTTTTTCACTAAAGTCAATGAAATTTTTTCCTCAGTGTAGTAAAAGCAATTAATAATAAAATTTTTTTTAGTACAATCAAATTGTCCTTATTGAATTTTGATCAAATTTCAATTTAAAAAATTAAAATTAAAATTAAAAAGTTTTGAAATTCAATTTAAAAAAATGCAAAATATTTGCTTTTAATCTATATAAAACTACAAATTGCATTTTTTGCATAAAAAACGTTTATATAAAAATATATTTCATCTGATTACACTAAAATTATTTATTAAATAATTAGCTGTCAAAAAATTCAATCAGAAAGCATAATTTATAAATATCCAAGTAATTTCTTTGAGTAAAGAGTATAAAATTATATAATAAATTTATGAATGAATAAAATTACCTGTTTGCACAAGAGAACTTAACGATTTAGTTGATGAATTGTAGAAGGGATTTTCAAAATCTAACAATTAGGGCTGATTTGTGGTGTCCCTAACAAATTTACACATAATTTTGAGGGTAAAAGATTTTATTGGTTTACTCTATACAATACGCATCTCTCTTTCTCTCTCTACCTCGTTTCGCATTATCAAAACTAAACAATCTGTACTTGAATTATGTCCTATATAATTTCTTTTATGCCAAAAATAAAAACTTTTTTTTATATCGTCAAATTAAATAAAAGAAAATTATACACATTTTTATGAAATTTCTATCTATTTTTATACATTCTTTTGTCTTTAATAATAGGATAAAATAAGTGTAACATAAATCTTTTGATGAATACACATTTTATTAGTATTTCTTTGAAATTTTTATACAATAGCTGCTGATTTTTCAAAAGATAACATATAATATCATTACTCTGTTGTAATTTTCTTCAACTAGGTTTGTAAAAGAAAAAAATATATTTCAAATTGATGGTCAATTAAATTACATAACAAAAATAACAAATTTTTGGCATTTAACTTAATTTGTAAAATTTTCTGATTTTTCTTTGAAAAGCTGGATTTTCGAATTTTCTATATGAGTAAACCTACTGAATTTTTGATACTCATTATTACAATTAAATCAATAGAGATTCTTGCAAAAATTTTCATTTTTTTAAAAAGCTTTATATGGAAAAATTAGGTGATTTTAAACATGCTAAATTTTTCATTTAATCGGTTTGAAGATAACTCCGCCATAAAAACGGTTCGTAATTAGTGGTATAATTTAATTGATTATCAGTAAATTATTGAATGACTTGAAAAATTATTGATTTCAATAAAAATTTTTCGAGTAATTAATGAACTTATTCGGAGCTATGAAGGATTCGATTAACCATATTTGGCAAAAAAACTTTAAATAAAAGCTAGAAAAATTTTAAAAATAATCACAAGACTAATATATTAATTTAAACGTCAAAGATTTAAAAAGTAATGCAGATAGAATTATTCACGTACAAGACACATATAAAAATGCTTAAAATATTCCATAGTCTGTGGCTCGCGTCAAGTTTTATATATTTGAAATTAAGTTAAACTGTTTGTAATGACTTCTTCGCAGCTATCTCAACATTTTTTTTTTAATTCTTTCTAGTGCTGCACATTTACATTCTTAGTATCTCTTGGCAGTAATTATAAAATAGCCACGTCTTTCACTGAGTATGTCTCTTCTTGAAGCACCCTCTTTCTGGAAAATTATTCTTTGAATTCTTATTCGTGCGAATCTCTCTTTCTCCCTTTTTTTTCATACTTATATAACTAGACTTTATTGTACGTGCCTAGAATATTAGAATTATTATAGTTAAACATTAGAGTAAAATTATACATAGTAATATTATAACTCGTGAGTCTCCTATTTAAAAAAAAAATTCTAATGTACCAAACCAAACGAGAATATCGCACACACTCGCTTTCGTTATTATTATATTATTACACTTTTTATTTAACTTTTTTCTTTATAAAATAATATCCTACATTATTTTAATTTTTATAATGTCTCACTTACATTATTTTATAGTTCAAGGAGAAAAAAAAATTTTAACGATTATAAATGTGTATATTTATTATTATAAAAATATACATTTATTGCACACTTTTTGCATATTAAACGATAAGAGGAGAAAATGTCAAATTCATAAAAAATTTTTAAAAACTAGTACCTAGTTATAAAGAGAGAGAAAGTTTTACAACATTTTTTTTTATGAGGTCTTTTAACTAAAAGGTTATAATATAGCTCTTTGTGAAAATGTGCATTAAACTGACTTATAATAAAGAAAGAATTAAGGGAAGTAGAAAACATTTCGTGATTAGTTTTTTTTATTAGTTATAATTTATATTATTATGGTAAGTACACAATAGATTTAAAAAAAAAACTTCTGTTTAGTGAATACGAAAATTTTTTTTTAGGTACTGACAACTCCCTTTTTTATTTTATTTACAAACTTTTTTTTATTTTCTGTGGTTAATGTTTGCGTGGGCTAATGTCATATATAAATTTTAATGTAAAAAAAAAGTTTTTCTTCTATAACTTACATTTTAATTTTTTTTTTTAACTAACTATTAAAATAATGTATAGTCCCTAGGAAGAATATAACCAAAAAGTTTTAAGCTAATTTTCAAATTAACACACAATTAGCTTTATAATAATTTATTTTAATTATTTTAAAATTTTATAAAATTAATTATCATTTTATTTTAGTAATTTTGATTAATTAGAGTTTTTTTTTCTTTTTTTTAGTTCAAATTATTTCAATTAACTATTTAACAATAATTTAAAGTCCATACAATACTGTTACTAAAGTTGTATAGATGTTTGAAATATATATTTAATTGATTTTCTCTATGATGAATGTTCTTGTACAAAACAACAAATCTCAATGAAATAATAGTTTTAGTTATCTAATTATTTGTGGTTTTTAGAGCTGTTATTAAATTAATTTATAATGTTATTTATGACAAATTATAAATTTATATTTTAACTTGATGGAAGTAATTTATTTTGAAAATTGAGAAAAATACATTTTTTATTTTGGTGATCACTTCGATCGATTTCTTTGTTTTTTGTTAAAAACATAAAAAAAAAAAATTATTACAAAAAGTTTTAAAGACTCTGACTTCTACAACAATAATTAAAAATACATTTTATAAATAGTTTCAAACCAATAAATGAAATTAAATATTTATTTTTATCTAGATCAACTAGTAAAGTCTTTAATACTATGTTTCATAAATTTTTAAGTTTTATCAATTTTATATTACATTTCATTTATTCATATTTATTTTATTTTAAACTATTTTTATTAGTTATAACTAATATTTACATTAAAAAATAAAAACTATATAAATACACATTTTACACCTTTAATTGGTGTTATTTTTCACTCCTCTATTTATTTTTTCCAATTGTATTGTATAAACACAAATTTCTTTTTCTGGGTTCCCTTTGAATGCCTCCCTTATGGTGTCATCCCAATTCCTGTTTGGCTCACCATTTTTTTCTTTCCATCTATCTAGCTCTTATCAAACAATGTTTGCCTTAATACTTCTTCTAGCTTCTCTGCAGTCCCAGATATGTCTAAAGGATTTTTTCTCAGTTAAGCATATCCTGCATTTTTCATCTTTAAATCCCTTACTCCTCTCCTTGTTGAGATTTCCACATCTAATTCTTGCCCATTGCTCTCTCCAGCTACATTTTATATTTTTATCCTCCCAATATCGTTCTCTCATAAAATTTTCCTTGTATAGCTTGTACCATTCCCAGTAATTAGAATTATCTACTCTGGAAAAGTCTTATTGAATATCCTGGTCCCTTAAAATACTTAGCCCCTCTGTCATTTTTTTTAAGCAAATTTGCCCCCTCCGATACTTCCACTTAATAATTTCTGCATTTCACCCTTTCCTCGGCACTGCATTTCTTATGCTTCTAATTTCTTTCCTTAAGGTGTTACAATACTAAAAATTTATGATAACAGAAATGAATGAAACTTATACAACATAAAGATAAAGTCTTTAAGAAATGAAATAAACTTTCTTATACAACTTTGGTTGCCTAATTATTATTTAATCAAGAAAACAGTGTAGGTAGTTTAACATTGCTCTTATGGAAAATCATCTTTGGAGCTTGTGAAAAGTATGATTGTGATCACACAGGTTAATGAAACTTAAATAATATGGTAAATAAAAGCTCAAAGATTATATTTCCAATTTGTTTTATTTGTTTCATTACCTAATTATTAAATAATTAAATAAAAAGTATGTAAATAACTAATATTATACTAATACATATACGATTTTACATATGTATGTAGCGTCGATAATTCAGAAATCGAAAAAATTACAAACAAAATGGCGGATTTAGTATTGGACCACCTTAAGCAGATTTTTGGCAACCTTTCCTCCTTCATGTCCAGTATACTTGATATATAGCTTATGGATCTCTCTTATCTATACAATACCAGGCTTCTCACGCCAGCCTCAAGTTTCCATATATAGTCAGGTGTATTAGCATTTATACCCATAATCATCTTAATCCCAAAATTTCCACTCCATATAGACAACCCGCCTTTGCTAAGGTTTGTAGTAAGTACATCCTTTTGCTTAACTTTTCTAAACCTATTCTTTTCATTAGTCCTTATGTCATATTAATAGCTTTCTTGGCTGCCCTACTACGCATGTTATATGCTTGAAAAATATTATAATATATTTAAATAATCTTCAACCTACACTCAAACTTCATACATCCATGTATACATTTAAAATTCATTTCCAAAATCATCTTTAACAATCTCAATAAATTAACTACTCCCATATTTACCCCACCCAAAATTTAATATTTGACTTATTAATTATTTACTATTAATTTTAATTTTATATATATTATTATTACCTTATATATATCCGTCTAGTGACTTCGTTGAATTACGTCAATACCGACGCGTTTCGGAATTAAATAATTCCATCATCAGGGTTTAAAAAACACTAATATATTTACATAAGTTAATAAATAACGTTTAAAACACTTAAAACACTTAAACGTTATGTTCGCTTATAAATGTGGAGGTTTAAGTGTTTTAAACGTTATTTATTAACTTATGTAAATATATTAGTGTTTTTTAAACCCTGATGATGGAATTATTTAATTCCGAAACGCGTCGGTATTGACGTAATTCAACGAAGTCACTAGATGGATATATGAGCAATTATTTTAAAAGTGATACTTAATTAGAGCCTGGAATCGTAAAATTTTTTTTTGAGGGCACATCGATATGACCCGTGTTTTCAGATAGTTTGAACCGTCAGAAAACCGAAAAAAATCGTGAACAAGAAATCGGCGATAGGTGCCAAAAAGATTTTTTCACTTTTATGTCAAAAAACGGGTTTTTCGTATCTGAGCTACCCTAAATTTTTAAAATAACTTTTTAGGTAAAAAAACTTTTGTAAAATAGATAAAAAAATCTGATTGCCAGGGAAAAACCACTCCAGAAGAAAAAAAAACTTATCTTTTTACGATGAAATTTAGCCAAGTTATCGTCAATTTAAGATTTGCTCAAATTCGTCTTAAAAAAGATTGAAATTTTATTGAAAAAAGCCTGTTTCTGAACCTTAAACATGCATTATTCGCTTGATTTTCATCGTAAAATAATAATTTTTTTTTTAAAATCGATTAATTTTTTCCTGGCAATTCATTTCTCTAATAAGAAAAAAATTATTTTTATTGACCAAATTTTAATTTTTAGGTCAAAAGCCTTTGAAAACTGTAAGTAGCAAGATTTACTTAACACAGTTTTTGATCTAAAAATTAAAATTTGGTCAATAAAAATAATTTTTTTCTTAAAGAAATGAATTGCCAGGAAAAAATTAATCGATTTTAAAAAAAAAATTATTATTTTACGATGAAAATCAAGCGAATAATGCATGTTTAAGGTTCAGAAACAGGCTTTTTTCAATAAAATTTCAATCTTTTTTAAGACGAATTTGAGCAAAATCTTAAATTGACGATAACTTGGCTAAATTTCATCGTAAAAAGATAAGTTTTTTTTTCTTCTGGAGTGATTTTTCCCTGGAAATCAGATTTTCTTATCTATTTAAAAAAAATTTTTTTACATAAAAAGTTATTTAAAATTTAGGGTAGCTCAGATACGAAAAACACGTTTTTTGACATAAAAGTGAAAAAATCTTTTTGGCACCTATCGCCGATTTCTTGTTCACGATTTTTTTTGGTTTTCTGAAGGTTCAAACTATCTGAAAACACGGGTCATATCGATGTGCCCTCAAAAAAAAAATTTACGATTCCAGGCTCGAATTAAGTATCACTTTTAAAATAATTGCTCATATAAAAGGTAATAATAATATATAGTTTAATTAGTGACTTGGACACCGTAATACAACATTAAACATGTTCTTTAAATCTTAATTTTATAAGTTTTGCTAAAATTATGCTAAAGATAAAAAAATATCAATTAAATTCTTTGTTTTAATTTACAAACATACCTTTAAAAAATGCTTTTATCAAAAGATTTATACAAAGCCAAATTTTAAATTAACATTGAAAAATTTATTTTTTTTTAATTAAAATAAAATATAATATTTATAAATGCAATTATAAATATTTTGTAAATAAAATGTAAGTAATAAATATCTATCTTTTCTTATAAATATGTATACATTGGGATGTCACTAAAAAAAAAATCTTTGTTTCTCAACGCCCTGGGTACAAAAAATTTCATTTTCTAAAAATTTAGGATTTCTAAAATACGAATTTAAGAAGCAAATTTTCAGTATCATAAAAGCTCACGTATTTGTTAGCATTATTTATAAATGATTTCAATCTCTCATATTTTTAAAAACTTTTTTAATCCAAAGCGGTGAGAAACAAAGGAATTTTTATTTTTAAGTGACAACCTGATATATAAATAAAAAGATTAAATAACTTGCGTTATTGTGAAGCTTCTGGTATTTAACTTATTAAGAACAGATTATGTCTCATACAGTTAATAAAAGCTTTTTTTAAGTGTTAAAAAAAATAAATGTATACATTTTTTGTCATTATTTTTATATATATAACTTTGTTTCAATTCATATAAATACACGTTTGTATACAATTTTTTAGCTTATAGTATATATATTTATTAAACAGAAAAATACTTTTCAGACCTCGTAAATCCTTCGTCCTTCATGTCCTAATGTACGACATGCATGAAAAATAAATGAAGAAAAATAAAAAGAAAAAAGTTGTATAAGGCTCAATTCACAGACATATATATACTTTGAGTCTCTTGTCACGATATAAAATGCGTTTTGCTATATATTTTATAAATGTGTATTTGTGTGTGTTTACAATCGTTACCTTTCGGCACTTTAATAGCCTTCGAAATCGTCGCGCAAAAGTCACGTCCATATACTCAAGCATCATCGACCTTGTTGTCGCGATATTCCTGATCTTCATGTGAATTCCTTTCTTTTTCTTTCTTTCGCGGCCTCGCGCAAATAAATATGCGTTTATATATACCCATAAGATAGATTTACACGCATGTATATAGATATATTTTACGAACAATCAAGAGGATATATAGATGAATCCTCTTTCCTCCCTAACTCTCAATCTTGTTTTTTTTTTCGATTGCAAAGAAGGTAAAAAAGTAAAATGCCGCAATGTAATTAAGGCGCTCTAAAGCTGTGCATTGTTTGCTTTGTCGCCTATATGTGTCACTGTCACGCATGCCGACTAAAATGCTTGTCTTATGCGTATGCATATATAGATATATAGTTTACAAGCTGGTATTCTCCTGTTTTACTTCACACATTACATTAGCTTGGGCATTAAATTAAAATTTTTTTCTTTTATTTTTATAAAAACTGCGTTGGAACCAAATATATAGAATCTAAAAATTTGAACTTACAAGTTTAAAAAAAATTAATCATAAAAATGTAGATTACCTAAATTATTAAATTTTTGCACATTTTAATTTAAGAAACTTGGAGTAATTTTTTGTCCCATGTCTTCAAGAGAATATTTGACTTTTTAAAAATTAAGTCCTGGCTAATATGTATAGTGATATGTATTTATACGCAAGCACCAAAGACGTTAATAGCTTAAAGCAACAATTTCTTAAATATAAGAAAAGAAATATAACTCAAGCGGTTAAATAAAGAACAAAAAATTGATATTGATAGAGTATAGGTAAAATAATTTACATGAGTATAATATACCATAATATACCATAATTAAATGGATTAAATTGGCTTTTTTTATTGATATTTATTATAAAAACAATCACATGTATAAATTTTTTAAGAGAAATTAGGGCTGTTTGAGTACTATATACAAGACTATAATAGCGATATGAAATGCTTGTTATATATAGTTTTATATTTTTTTAAATTATGTAGGTTATTAATAAATAATTTTAATAATTTTTAATGATATTTTATCGTTTATAATCATTCTAACAAAGATAAAATTTTGATAATTTAAGAAAAATATACGCATACGTGTGTGCATGTGTGCCTTTCAGTGATTTTAAAAGATCCCTTGGATTCACGATTACAGGGTAAAATTTTTTTTCTCCAAAATTATAACAATAACAATGGCCACCATTCATTGGTCATTACTGTCGTTGTCCATTCGTGTCAGTTTTTAGAACTCCGAAAATCAAGAATAAGAATTTTTCGTTGCAGAATAATAAAAACTAGAATGGTTGAAAAACCGAAACATCAAAATTTCTAAATACCAGAGCAGATTCGAAAAAACATCAGAAATAATTATTTATAAAATAACAAAAATTTACATGAAATACAAGGTTTTATCAAATAAATTTTGGAAATTATCCTATTTTGTACTTTCATGAATTCTGATTTTACAAATTCGGAATTGAAATTTTTCTGCAAAATTTATTTATGGGTCTGTTTTCAAAAAATCCGGTATTTCGGGTTCGGAAAACTGACACGAATGGACAGCGACAGTAATGACCAATGAATGGCGGCCATAACAATTATAACTCAAAAGACTCTTAAGGGTTGCCACCTAAAATACAGACTTTATGACACAAGAAATGTTCTCCAAAAGAGTCCATATATTTGGTGGAAACGCTTTCGGAGTGATTAAATGAGTTATAACTATGGGCATCTTTTTTGGTTATTTGCAACTTTTTTACCTGGTAAGAGAGCTTCCATAAATAATGCCATGGTTTTTAGAACATTTTTTAAACCATCCTCCCCCTTTGTCACACTATTCAATGACCCCTACCCCTAAAGTGATGTCACACTTAACGTCTCGAGCTCCACTAAAAATATAAAAAATGCTGGATTCTAGAGAATAAAAAACTAATTTATTTGTTACATATAATTACACAATATAACAACAATATGTATAAAATATTTCTAGAGTATCTTTCTTATTTATGTAATTAAATATCATATGTATATATAGAAATACTTTTTAGTTTTGATTTTAAAGAGTTGCCTTCTAACTCTTCTTGCCAAGGGCTCAGAAACCATGATTTTAAGTTGTCGATAGTTTGTGCACAAACATCGTTAATTTTTTCGTTATCATTAACAAATTCACCAATGTCTTTCCACGTTTTCTACGTCGATCTATTCAAGACTTTCATTTTCATTTTTGTCACGTAAGATATAGAGAGCTTCATAGTTCCTGTATTTAATGATATTTATGGGACCCGGACGAATCCTACTACATGATATTGGTATGACTGTATTTTTACGAAGAGCCTTTGAGAGAAGTCCGTCTATCTTTGAGGCAATACAATCACCAAACATTACAGGTCATTTCATATAATTGGGAAAGTAATGGCGAAATCAAAGCGATTTAAACTTACCTTAGCAAAAAAAAAGTCGATTTCGATTTTTTTACAGTACTAAGGTTCTACGAATTCTATTATTTTCAAATTCGTATTGTAATCCAAATCTTGTTTAGTTTTAGACGATTTAGATCATTAACATTATTTTGAAGAATAAAACCACTTTTATCTGGATGTGCTGCTGTAACAGCTTCATGAAATCTTTGATATAAATCGATTAGACATTTTCAATATCAATATTGAATAATAAAGGTTTTCATAAACGTAGTTCCCAAAAAGTTCGTGAATAAATAAGCATAAACATATGGAACATTCTGCTTTTCAAATGTACTGAAGTATAACCGACAGAGTATTTTAACGCAATCTTTAGTATAGTAATTGTAATTACCGACTTTAGAAATGCACTTGTTCTCAAACAGCATTATAGCAAATGCAGGTGAGCAAATGTAAAGTAAGTTGAAAGCAGGATATTTGAAATTGTGACATCACAATTATTTTATATCCCCCCTCCGCCAGTATCACAATCTGTCACACAATCGCTCGACCTTTCCCTCCCCTCAAAGCTGTGACATCATTTATCGAAGCTCCCTAATTTAAAATCCAAGGGATTTTTTTAAATTATAGTTTTTTTAAATGAAATCAACTAGATTTAGAAAATTATTAATTACTCAATTTTCCAAATTTTTCAAAAAATTTTTTTTTTCACTAAATTAAATAAAGGCCTAAAAATAAAGAAAATTTTTTATATAGCCTTAGAAAATAAAAGTTTTAAAATTTATTTTAGGTGGAATGCTGAACACTATTTTTCTCTTTTTCAAAACTTCAAACGCGATTATCCTGAAACTACTTTTTGTTAAACTGCGGCCAAGATTCGCGATAACCTATAACGCGATTTTCATTTTTATTTTATTTTCTTTGTTGTCTAATTCTTCAGGCATTCTTTAAATTTGGATCATGTGATCATTGTTTTGACCGCCACTTACAATTTGGGGGTCAAAAATAAAGCTCGTGTTTTTTTTTACTTTTTTATTAAACAAACTGACATGGCGTTTTGTTAATTTTTTTTTTTTTGGTTCCAGATTATCTTAACCCGAGATATCGAGGCTGAAAATTTTTTTATGCTTTATTTTTGCGAAATTTTATTAAAAAGTACTAACCCATCTTCAAAAAAAATTTTATTATATTATTTGCCAAATATAAAAAGTATATCCTTGTATTTTTATTACTTTTTGTATATAGTTACATGTTTACAAATAAATTTATCTTTATTATTTATGAACTCAAACAAAAAAAAAGTTAATACTTATAAAGTGTTATTTAAACTTTTTTTCTTTACTTAAAAAAAGTTTTCTTAAAAAAAAAAATTGGAATTATATTTAATTTAATAAGATAAATTTTTTTTTTATTTTCATATTTTCAAACATACTCATGCCTTATAATAATTTAATAATCTTCATTTTTTTTATTTAATTTAATGAGTTACTGGTAATATTCAGTTGTTTTATAGTATTACTTTTTTTTTCATCAAACCATATAAAATAAAGATATAAACGCTTGAAGGCTTAAAAAAAAAAATTTTTTCCTGTTGATTTTTTCACTTTTTTTTCATCCATATTGCATCTCGTTTGTTTTTTTTTTATATTTTTTCATTTCCTTTCTGTTTTATTATTTTTTTTTTTAACTTTCATAAGATTTTCCAGATTCAATTTTGTGATTGTATAAATTTTCAAAGTTGCGAGAACAACTCTTGGTAAAAAGTCTACCCTACGGGCCTTCACTTCGCGTTAATATATATATAAAATCTCTCAAAAGCATTGAAAAGTTGGTGAGTTGGCCATCTTGTTTCTAGTTAAACACCCGACAGCTTCTTTCTTTTACTTCCTTTTTTTCTGCTTCCAACTTATAAGACTTTTTTATTTTTAACTTTTATTTGTTCTTTATGTCATACTTTATTTGATAAAAGAAATATTTAATATTTTCTCGCTTTAAATAATAATTCAATTAAAAAAAATATGTTAAATAATAAAAATAATAATAATAACAAAAGATTAGCATCTCCTTAAGTAATTAATTGGCATTCCGATGATGATAAAAAGTTTCCTTTTTGAAAAAATAAATACGACTTTGATGCATAATAAGTTTAATTAGAAAAAGGATTTTATCTAATTAAAGATAATACATAAAAGGCAATAGTCTTTATAGAATTAAATATGAAAGAGTTCAAAAGGAGTAAATTCTATGAACATAAGCTTTTGTTGCTTTATATTTTAATAATTAATAAAAAAAATAAAAAGTTAAAAGACTTTATTGAAATAAAATGCATGTCCAGTATATATATATATGTGTGTGTAACAGAAAACTGTATTTATCGAACACCTAAAAGGAGTTCTATTATACGTGCTTTGAATTTTCAATAGATCAACTGTAATTTGTCATCCAAGCTCAAGGTTTCTATAAGTTACAACTATAAACTTTAAAGACTAAACTAAACCAAACTAGTACTACTTCCGGTTATCTAACAGATGTTCTAAGGCTATATTATATGATTTTAAACTTTGGTTTTACACATCCTCTTTTACTTTATACTAACATTTAAATAAACTTATGGACTTCTTCTTGACTTTATCTAGAAAGTACGATAGTTAGTACGATATATACTATATTTTCAAACTATTTACTTATGCTTCGATTGATTTTATCCTGATTTAACATGTTCTATGTCTATATTTGTTAGAATTATTTTTTCTCAAAAACAAAACTTTTTGCTATTCATATATTTTTTTTAGAATTTTTTTGAATAAATTTTGCTACTAAAATGCGAACAAATATTTAAGTAATATATAATTATTAAGAAAATATTTTCTTAAAAATTGTTGTCAAAGCAAACTGTTTGCAGATAAAAAAGAAATTATTTATCAATTTTTCAAAAAAGAGTTTATTTAACATTTTTAGATTGCTGTAATATATTTCTGCACTATTATGGATCTTTCGATAACCATTTTTCAACTGATTTTTTATGCTCAAATGCCTTACACTGGGCTGGTCATTTATGACTTATTTTAAAATGTTTAAAATATGCTTGTACACCATGGGTACTATTTACTTCTGGATCAATCATTTCAGAACTTCTTGCCACCCCGGGCTGCATCAATATGCAGAAACTAAAATTACTTTTATTAGAACTAGGATTAACTCAGAAGCAAACCACGTTGACAGTGTAAGAATTTTTTCAAAATCTTTACGGATACAATTTAATTATTGCCGATGTTACGCACGAGGTAACGCAGGGGGCTAATTATGTAAATTTATCGTTTTATATCATGTGATATTAAGACATGCGAGTTCCATCGTTCGCAAAAGTGCTAAATATACTACCATATATTATGTCCTTGTATTACAAGAAATAATAACGATAAATTTATATAATAAGCCTCCAGATTGCATTCATTTTTCTCGCAAAAGAAAAGCATTTTATAAGGTATATATAAACCTGAAATAGAAAAAATATGATTTACAATTGTATATGTTAAGAGAACATACTGAAACGACTAAATCCATTGAATTGGAACGTTATATTAAAATATTAAAAATTTTTAGCTGCATAATTAATCAGATTTTTTAAATTACTGTTTAAGATCTATCCTTCGATTGTATTTACAAATTTGGTTCTCTGTCTAAAATAGATACTTTATTTAAATTAAAGCCATGGCCGTTAATACAGTGATTAGGGACTACTTTGACTTTATTATTATCAATATCTTTTTGATATTCTTCAATTCTATGATATAGTTCTCTTTTAGATTCACCTGTATACGAAGCCTGACAGATATTACACTTAATGTTGTATACAGAGTTTTTATTTTCCATTTTAGGAATTGAATCTTTGCGTTTAATAATAAACTTGCTTAACTTATTCGTAATCATAGGAATAGGAATAATAATATTTTTTTTATAAATATTTTTTAGATTATTGTAAAGCACTGGAATGAATAGTACTTTGGCTCTTGGTAGTCTATTATAAATATTAGTTTTGATATTAGATATATATAGTTATTTTGATTTTGGTCAATGTGATTTGCATTATTATTATTGTTACTATTTATTTATTTGATAGTATGTAATCTTTTACTAATAAATTTATTTATAAATTTAGGATACAGAATAATCATTGAGTACTAATAGATTTTTGCAAAATTTTATCATGAAAATTATCATCTGATAGTTTTATAGCTTTATCAACAAGATTATACATAATACCTATTTTATGATATATAGGATAGTTGGAATTATAATTTAAGAAGCGACCTGAAGAACGTGGTTTTTGAAACCAATTTCTGATAATTTTATTTTTATTTTTAATTAAAAGAATATCTAAGAAGTTTATTCTATTGTCCTTTTCTATTTCATATCTGAACTAAATATTTTGATTTATGTCATTAAAAGTACTATGTACCATGTGATTAATTTTATTTTTAGATATGCAGCTAATGATATCATCAATATCCTATCCTAAAAAGTACATGTCTTCGATACAGTAACTATGTACATTGTTATAGCTAAAAACCACTCCTAATTGGTTAATAAAAATGCATTGCTCAAATGTTTTTATTTTAAATTTGAAAATTTATTTATAATTTTATGAAGTTAGGTTATAGCATGAATATTGTGATAAAAACAAAATTTTAAATATAAAACCTCAAAATTTTTAGTCATATATGTTTTAGTATAAATACCAAAAATAATTTTTAAATGTTTTAATAATGAAACTTTTTTTTTATACAAAAAATGTGCGGTTAATTAAAAAAAATTAAAAAATCAGATCCTTCTAAATTTATTATACCAAATAAAATAGTTTGCATAAAATATAAAAATTAAATTAGGTACTATGTTTATTTATAAGGTACTTTAAAAAACCGTTTTAAAATATAATTAATAAATCACCAAGTTATTGGTACTATAGGTTATGATACTCGAAAAAGATAAATAATTAATTAATTATTTAATAATTAATAATTAATTATCTTCCAATAGCTAAATTGGTTTAAAATGTAATGTTTTAACCTTAACTTCTATGGTTTTAATAAATTTCCTAAAATTATAACTTTCATAGAAAAAGAAAGGGATATTATTTTTGTATTTTTTGTCTACAAAAATGATAAGACTAAAATTTTCAAAATTTCAGGTATCGGATTTATAATAGAATTTTTGGAATCTAAAGCTTTAATAAAAAAAATTAGGAATAAAAAAGGGTAGCTTCAGTACTTTTTAAAGCTAAAATTTTGTTTTAGTCCGTAACAAGATCCCCAAAAAATACACACAATACGGATTTTTTTAAAAATCGGTTTTTTAGCATCTGAGCGTCTCAAAATGCACTTACATATAAACAAATCATTAATAAAAATTTGTTTACCCCTTCCAGGAACCAGTAAATTATTTCCCGGTTTAGAATATTTTTTACTTGAGCATGTATGAGTAATTTTTATTCAAAAATTTTCGGGGTCAATGTCTAATTTGATAAGATAGATTATACCTACAAAAATGTAGACAAATTGTGTAAAGAAAAAAGACCTAAATGGATTTTCGGTTGCAAAATTAGATTAGTAAAAATTATTTTGGTTGAATAGAAATTCTGAAAAAGCAAAAAATGTTTATTTATTAAACGTGTAAAAAATATAGGTCTATTTAACTTTCCATGACGGTGAAAACAAGCATCGAATAATTGAACCCTGTGTTTTATACCGAAAATAATGGTTAGGCCATGGAAAAATAATTGGTGATTGTTTAAGAGATTCATGAAAACTAAATGAATAAAAATAGGTTTTTGAACTAAGACTAAAATTTGGTGGTTTAAAAACACCTGTAGGGTAAAAGCAGAAAGGCAGTTTCATGAATGATAAAATAAGTAAATGTAGCTTTGAAGATAAATATAACTAGCTAAAATTAATAATCAGTACGAAAGAGTAAAAATGACTATTTTTTTGTGATAATATTAAAATTCTTAGAATAAAAATTAATTATCTTTAACAGACTTCTCTGATCACTGCACTGAAATTCTTTTTGGCTTTCTGATCACTTGGATAGTGCGTCAAAGCTCCAAATCCTTAGCTTGCTTCACTACAAATTTTTTGGGGCGTATAGCCCCAAATTTGAGAACTAAAAAGATTTTCAGTGTGTGAAGTAGCTTTTTTACTGATCAAGTAAATTTTATTTACTGGAGAAAGCTATTTTTTCTGAATATACTAATTTCGTTTAACTACTCTTATACACTTTTATCACATTAATTTATTAACATGGAACATGTTCATTGGATGAAGTATTTGAAAAAGTCCAGCTCGGCAGGAGGGGTCGAAATATTCATGTTTTTAGGGAGAGGGGTGAAATGGACTTAGAATATTTTCGATTTAGGGACTTAGAATAATTTGAAGTGGGAGTCAGGGCCTGATCAAGCTCTGATAAAAACAAGACCTTAGAATACTTTAGTTTTATGGACGTAGGATTACTTATATTTCGGGATTTGTTGTAATTTTTGTTTTAGGACTTATAAAAATTAGGAGTTATAGTACTACTTATAAAAGTAGGAGTATACGTTAAGACTTTTATAAAAGAACATGTTCCATGATCGTTGGTTATGTGAGAACGCAAACCAGTTGTAAGTTTTTAAATATAAATAACTAAAAAATAAATTAAAAACAACTATATGAGGGATTCCACGCCAATTGGGCCCAAGTTGAAATGAAGGGTCTCAGAAATGGGTTCAAACTATTTTTTCCCAAAAGCACAACTAATGATAAGTTTCCATACCAATTTTTAGTTCAAATGGTTTAAACGATTAAATTTGTTTTTTTGTGTGCAAAAGTTCATTTAAAAGAATCCAATTTCAAACAATTATAACTTACTTTTTGGACAAAAATTAATTAGTTTTATACTTTTTACTAAGCAAATGAAATTATTGAATATAATAATTAAATGTCACCGCAAAAAATTAGGGTCATTTATTAAATTAGAATTTATCATTTACAATATTTTATCTCTTTTCAAATAATAATTTAAAATATTTTTAATAAATAATTGTTTGATAATGAATAGAAGGCAGTCATTCTCTGCGCGAAGCGCAGTTGTTTCTAGTATCTTAAATATAATAAAACGTAGGTATGAAATCTAGTTTGAATAGTGCCTCTTTTTCTATATCATCTATAACAATGTCTGCCAAAATAGGAGAAATAGCTGAACCCATAGGGGTGCCAAAAATTTGTCTGTAGACTTTATAGATGACTCTATATTATCTACTCTAGTTTATTATTGACTCTGTAGCTTGTACAATATATTTTTGAGACCTAAAAAATCTGTTCCCATAAAATTTAGTCATATAGGCAGTAATTTAAAAATTTATCATTTTAAACCAAAAATGGGCATTTGGTTTATTAACTATAGCAGTAAGAGACTAAGTGATAAAAAAGTTTGATTTACAGGGATTGAAAAGTGGGATTAAAAAAAAAAAGAACGAGACCAACTAAAAGGTATATATAAATTCGAATTAAAGTTCCTTAGTAGCAATTTTTTTAGAAGTTTCAGTTAGACTGGATACCCTATCTTATAAAATGGGGTCTGGTTTTTCTAGGCCCAAGAATCTCTAAACGGAGAGTGTATTTTCAACAAAATAATCTGATCTACAATCTTATTGTAATTTGGTGTCCTAAATGTTCATGTCTCCCCTTGTTAATCCTGTGCAGGTTTACACGAGAGTTCTTCTCCGTCATAGACTACACTGGAAATGAATCGGTTGCGCGAGAGAACAAATCGTAGTCGTCGCGCGCCACTAATATTTGTTTTCTCGAGCAACAAATTTTGTCGTCTCAGACGCCGAAAATGTTTGCTCTCGAGGTGCAGCGCGCGCACCTGCCCCGAGTAATCGTACTGTACATAATTTATAAGCATGTGCTGTATGTATTTTTTGTAGTTTGTGATTCTTGTGTTCCTCGTGGTTTTCATAAAGAAATAAGTTTACTTGCGGTTAAAAATAAATTAATTATGTGATAAATAGTTAAAAAAAAAAATAGTTATTATTAATATTAGTTTAAAAGAAGATTTAAAAATGGAGAGGTTTTTTAACAAACATAATCAATATAAAGAATTTTATACATACTTAATGGGTAAGTACATGAGTATGCAAATGTATAATTCTCATTTTTCATGTAAATAAAGTGAAAAAAAAACAAATTCGTTATGTTTATTATTAAAAATTATATTTAAAAATTAATAAAGCCATCGCAGATATATATAGTATATCCATTTTTTTTTATTTAAGGTATTAACGTTGGTGAGAGTTCCTTTTCTAGTATTCCAAATGAGGTTATTTGCAAATTTTTTAATTATAACCTTTCTAAAATAATGGAGTTTTCAAATTTGTATGAAGCAGAAAAAAATTTATTTACTGATCAAAATGAAAATGAAATACTTGAAAATAGAACAATACTTAGTCCTGAATCAATTTCAATGGAAATAGAAACAATGAATGATAGTGGGTTTTCCTCCAATTTAAGTGACACACTAAATTCATCTTTAATTGATGATGAGCAACCAATTGTCCCTAATTCTTTGTTGATGAATAATGCAAATGTAATAAGCCCACATGAAAGTAATGACAAAATTTTTTAATTTTATTTTTTTAAATCTAAATTATTTATCAACCACTAAATATTTCATTATTCTTTTATTAGCACCTTCAAGTGAACCAGAAATAATAAACGAAACAAAAATTTTTTTGGAAAACTCACTTAACGGTAGAATGATTATTGACATGTATAAACATGAAAAGATTTTGGATGTAGATAATCTTATTCATATTATTATTATGAATGAAATAGATAAAGATGTCACTGAAAAATACAAGTAAATTTTTTTTTTTTATACATTTTTTTTCCTTTCAATTTATAAATTTTAAAATAAAAATTAACTCGTTTTTTTTTCACTAAATTTATTTATTTAAAATACTGCTTTTAATTCTTGAAATATTCTTTTAATAAAAATAACAGAATAAAAATTTTTTGATAGTATAAAAACAGAAAGATTTAAGAAGTTAAACTCCGAACTGTGTGAAATCTTTCCAAAGGCAGGTGTTACATTCTATTTTCATGCTGAAGATGGTCACACTGCATCAGTAGCTACTTCAGGATTACTGCACAACCATTTAAAAACTGTTCGGCATAAATTAAGGTTAGGAAAATTATTAGCTCAAGAAGAAGAGTCAGCCACTGTCTGTCGAGGTATCTGAATAAAATATAAATAATGAAACCAATTTATATTTTCTTATTTAAATTGTTTTTATGATTTTTTATAGAAGTACCAACTAGTGAACAATTGAAACCAATAACTGATGAAAACCAAAGGCTTTACTCTGTTCCACAAGTTTTAGAGGCTTGGAAAAATTCTTTTCATGAGCGAAGGAAGCGTCTACGTCCAGATCCTCGCACTTCGTGCATCGATTTACCAACTTACTTTGAATCTTTTCCTTGCTTAAATAATCATCCTTCATTAAATAGTGTATCTTTGGTAAATATATTTTTTTGCATGCAGTTAAAAGATAAATGCTTTCAATAATTCTTGACAAAAATTTTTTATTATTTCTAGCTGAGCACTGATTTTAGCATTATAATAGAAAAAATTATTGAAAAAACTCCATCTGCCAAAGATTTTTTACTAACTGTTAATTTTTCAAATAAATGGGCAAATTTTGCACCTACAATTATTGGACTCAGTAAAAAGTCAACAAACTTGAAAATAAAGGACTTTTTTGATGTGCGAAAACCAGGGAATTATGCAAAATATGTAAAACCTGATAACTATCAGTGGTTATCTCTGTTACTTTTACCATATTTAATTAACGTAAGCAAACTAGCAATAAGTGAAATATCTACAGGGGAAAAAAAAGAAAAGAAGTATCTTGATAAAACAGATGTGGCAAAATTTTTTATAAAAGTCATTGAGGTACAGTAACCCTTTTCTCGTTTACTTTTAAGGATAAAAGTAACAAATATTTCTTTTGATTGATTATTATAAAAAATTTTTCTTTTTTTTTTTTTAGAAAACTGATGATTTCGATAAATCATTGAAGCTTCATGAAAATTGGATTTTGAAAACTGCTGGTCAAATTTTTCCTCATGTATTATTTGTTAAAGATGCAGATGTTTTTTTAAGTAGCTATGTAGTAATTTGTGGAAAAGCATTTTTGTACAATGATCCTCTAATTTCAGTTCAAACATGTTATCAGTGCTTAAAAGCTCTGCATAATTTTCCCCAGCAAATAGACTTTGTTTGGCTTTTTTTAGAGCAACTTTTATACAATATAACTTCTAAAAAAGTATTAATGAACGTGAAAAATTTAGTTAATAAAATAGAAAATAATTTAAATATAACAAATAAGTGCGTACCTGACATAGCATAACTTTATAATCCTATTTAAATATTATTAAGAGTTTAAATATTTGCATTTAAAAAAAATTATATTATTTTAGTTAATATAGTAATTAAAAATATATTCAAATTATAAGAAAATTAAAAAAATTTTTAAAGAGTTAAAAAAGTATTTTAAAAAGTTATAACTAACTTACATTTTACTAGCTGCAACAGCTTTATTGTCAGGAATTTTATAGAATATATAAAAGAACGTTGAGACAATGAATCCAAAAATTATTTTAGATCACTTGTTAAAATTAATATTAGTATTGTTTGGAAATCCATCTTTACCTCGTAAAATTGTGTACACTATTTTACATGAAATGAAAACTTTTATTATATTAATAATTTTACCTGAATTAAAAAAAGATTTATCAGAAGCATTGAAAAATAAAAATTGTCAGAAAGAAATTGATATGTGTTTCAGTAAATATGTTACTATTTTTGACTACGTTTCTTCAGAGAAAAAAATTTTTGATCTTTTAAAAAAAGTAGGTTTTACTGATCCAGAAATAATTAAAGTTGATTATACGTTCATCGACAATTTAAAAAATAATACCAAAATTTTAGTACCGTACGACATATGCATAGCATATGTAAGTCTTAAAAAGACATTAACACTATTTTTAGAAGTTCCAGGTATGCTAAAAAAAATCTTAATATACATTTCAGAATTAAAAAAAACCAATATTATTTGTAATATAATTCAATCGTCGGGTTGGAAACAAAAATATGGTAAAAAAACAGTTAATGGTATACTTTTACCTATTTATTTATATTACGATGATTTTGAGGCGGGTAACGCTTTTGGAAGCCATGCTGGTTGCAACAAATTTGGTGCCTTATATGCATCTATTGCATGTTTACCCCCGGAAATAGCTTCAAAGTTATCCAGCATTTTTTTTTGTAGCTTAATTTACTCGTCCGATAAAAAGCTTTCATCGAATGAAAAAGTTTTCGATAAGATCATTAATGAATTAAACTCTCTCCGAAATGAGGGTATACAAGTATTAGTTGAAGGGGTGTTTTATAAAATTTATTTCCAATTAGTATTTATCGTTGGTGATAACTTAGGTCTCAATGAGATTTTCGGTTTTACTGAATGCTTTAAAAATACAGTCTTTTGTCGAATTTGTAGAGGAAAACCTGCTGATTGGAAAGAAATGGTTGTAGAAAAAGAGTCTTTATTAAGAAATAGATTGAATTATGAATTAGATGTTAGAAATTGTAATGTTTCGGAGTCTGGAGTTCATGAAAAATGTGCTTTCAATGCTGTTGAAGGATTCAATGTTATTGAAAATATTAACGTTGATATAATGCATGATATCCTTCATGGAGTCGCTGTCTACGTTCTCCAGGCAATGATAACTAATTTTATAAATGTAAAACAATATTTTACCCTTTCGGAATTAAATAATCTTATAAAAAATTTTAATTACGGTTCTCATGTTAATAATACACCTCCAGAAATAACTCTTAGTAAAAAAAAAAAAATCAAAATTCATTTTTCGGCAGCGGAAATGATAACTTTTATTAGGTATTTTGGGTTAGTTATCGGAGATAGAATCCCTCATAATGATAATTTTTGGATTTTGTATGTAACTTTAAAAAAAATTGTTGATATATTATTCTCTCCTCGGGTAATTAAACCGTATACTGAAGATTTAAAAATATTGGTAATTCAGTTAAATTCATTGTACAAAAAACTAGTAGGCCCTCTTAAGCCGAAATTTCATCTATTAATCCATTATTCAAAGATAATGGAGAAATGGGGGCCTTTAATAAGCTTCTGGTGCATGCGTTTTGAGTCCCGACATCGTCAATTAAAAGCAGTGGCTGAAGCCATTAGTGGCAGCAAAAATCTATTAATGACAATCGCTATTAAGCAAGTTCTTTTAATGTGCCATACATTTATTGAAATATCGGATTTAAATAAAATTTCTTATGAAGGTACTAAAAAAAGCTTTGATTATGTTGAACTAAAAGGTTCAATGTATAGAATAGGTAGCTTCGTTGTTGTAGATATTTTGTCTACAGAGATTACATTTGGTAAAATTATTAGTATTCATTATGAAAACGGAGAATTTCTTTTTGAATTACAAATTTATAAGGAGATTGTAATAGATGAGCATGTATGTGCATATGTAGTGAAAGAATTAAAAAATGAAATAATTAAAAAAAAGTTTACAGATTTGCCAAAAATTCTACCTTGCACCATGATTCATAAAAATAATAATATTTATGTAATAATTCCGTATATACTTTAATTATAAAATATTGCTAAAAAATTGTTTATAATTTTAATTATGTATTTGTAAGCAAACATGTTTTTTTACTGTAAAATTTTTATATCTTTAACAGTTATTTGAAGATAACTGATGTATAAACAATAATGTAATAAAAAATAAAACCTACTTTTTTAAAATAAAACATTTATTTATTTCATATTTTATTCTATTTACAATTTTAAAAGTTATAATCTAAATATTAAAAAAAAAATTGTAAATTCTTAATTTATACGTATTTAATTCATCTTCTATCCTACTTTTTAAAATTAAGCATTTTTTTATTAATATTTTATCTTTTTTAAATTCCAAAAAATTATGACCTAAAATTAAAAAAAATAATTGTATCTACTCATTTAATTGACCTTTATAATAATATGTAATCATCCTGATCGAGGCGCGTATTTTAATATTAAAAAAAAAAAATATGTATAGTAAGATCGTGCGAGGCAGGTGCGCGCGCTTCACCTCGAGAGCAAACATTTTTGGCGTCTGAGACGACAAAATTTGTTGCTCGAGAAAACAAATATTAGTGGCGCGCGACGCCTTCGATTTGTTCTCTCGCGCAACCGATTCATTCCCAGTGTACTAATAGCTCCAAGACTGCTTGGCCTTTAAAATTCGTTACCGGTATAAACATAGTCATACTTTACTTTTCTATGAGAAGACTGTAAATTTTTAAAACTTTTTAAATATAGTAGAAAAATAGCAGTGTCTTTTTAAATAATTATGCTTATTTAGATAATGTTTTTTGTAAAAATATAACAGTATAAAAAAAACTTAATTAAAAATAATTATCTACAAATTATTAAATAATACGACTTTTCCAGATAAATTATAATGAAAAAATCTTAAATACTCAGAATGATATGTGCGTGAATTATTTAAGATTTTTTGATTGTATAATTTTTTTGGAAAAGTCGTATTATTTAATAATCCTGAATGCATACCAGTAAAATAACAATCAAGTAGTACCTATAAATTATTTTATTATGAATACTTAACAAATTATTATTTGTTATCAAAAGTAACAAATTTAGGCTACTATGCTTTAAGACACTTGCAACTGATATTTAGTGATTAACAAATTTACTTTAATTATAATCCAAATATTTGTTTAAGACATGGCTCTATACATAAGTAAGAACTTTGTATATCACTGCAAATATCTAAAACTTTCTCGTTTTACTCTGACGTCAAAAGCACCATTTAATGAATTGAAATAAAAGGGATGATTAAACTAATAAAATATCTGGACTTCTTACGCTGATTTCACATTAACTTTCACAGAATTCTGTCTGCATTTGTCATGTCAAAAAACTTTTTCCTTTACAATTAGCAACTGTTATTAAAAATATTGAAATAAATGAAATTAGTCGACAAATTGTAGAATAATAAAGAATAAAAAAATTATATAACATAAAATCTGAGGATAAAATATTTAAATTTTTACAGTGTAATAAAAAAATTGTAAAATCCATTATCTAAGTTTAACAATAAAACAGATTATTTTAGCTCATAATTTCTTTAATGTTACTTTAATATGAAAACATGAGAAATGTTGCCACAAAGTTTGATAATTTTACCCTAAAACATTACTTGCGTTACTTTAGAGACAATTATCAAGGGAAGCATTATCTAAAAAGAAAGGCATAGAGAGTAAAGTACAAATGTATATCGATCAAATGATGAGAGTATAGTATTTTCATAAAAGGAAAATTAACGAGAAGGATAAATGTATATAAGATAAGCAACAACAAAAAAGAAGACCTTACACGCATTCAATGTCACGTCTCCGTCAAATTCAGCGTGATTTTTGGTATATATATGAGGGAATATAACGTTCCCTTCGCTATCTTTACTGCATTGCTTACGCCCTTTTTTGTGGAATAATCTATCTAAAACGTACAATCGCTCGTTAAGAAACGTTGTGAACTTACTGCCCCCTTTTATTATTCGTCACTTTATACGTGTTAGGCATATTAGTACAACGTATATTATAAGGGATACACAACATTTATACGCTTATATAAGCGATAAAATATTATTATTATTATTATAGATGACCTCATGTATTATATAAGCTCGTGATAATATGTCTGTTGATTGATAATGCAACGATGGCTCTCTCATGATGGTTAGTATGTGCTATTTTATGTGTTCAAAGAAGAAGAAGAAAAAAACTGTTTGTAGTTGATCAGATGAATAAATCAAAGAGCTTATTACCCAACACGTAATTAATATTATATAAAAAAAAGTGTATATTTAATAATTACTAAAAATGTCCATGGATTTTTAATAATAAAAGCAAATAATAAATTATTATTGTTATTTTATTTTAAAAGGGTGAGTTATACTAATATAAAATTATTAATGATATTAATAATCACACACTAGGGGGAGAATTTTATATGCACGTTCAGTTTTGGGGAAATTATGATTAAAGTGTAACGAAAAATTTAACATGGAAGGGAGAAATTATGTATGGTGAATTTATTATTAACAGTCAACTATTTATTAAATAATTTTTGCTTAAATTATAAATATAAAATTTATACGATATAATGAACAAAGAGATAATGTATTTGCAATATTTAGCAAAAAATGTATTATATCGATTTTTTAGAGTAACATTTGTTATATAAAAGAGATCAATGAAAAAAAAAAAGAGTAACCTATAATGCTTCCGACCAACTGTCAGTATGGATTATACGATTGAGTATCGAATGGAAGAGAAAATACTACAATACCATAGAAATTAATTAACGTAATCTCGTTGCTACAAAATAGAGTTGAATAAAATACATTTATTTCGATTAAATAGGAAAACCATTATTTTAGGCGATTTATTGTTTAAGTATGGTATTAATACTCCTATAAATGAAAGCAATAAGCATAAATTAAACTATCAAAAATAACTATTTTTTAAACTATTTATTCAATAATTAGAGAATTTGTATTTTGGTTCATAATAATTGTGAAGCATTAAAAGGTTTGCATGGATGCGTAGCCAAATTGGTTTCAAAATTTTTTTTTTGAATTCATGAAAAAATAATTTTCTAATTTTTTTTTAGCCTTTTAGACCTCATCTACTCTTTTTAACAGGAATTTTAGTTTTTTTGGTTTTTTGACTATTTTTAATTATCAAACATGCTTTTTTTCTTATTTTTAATCTAAAACCACGTATCTTTCAAAAAATTTTCCAGCAAAATCCAATTATGAGGTAAAATATTTTATTTGAACTGGAACCACGTGGGGAAAATAAACATTGAAGCTTTAGTTTCAATATCACAGCTTTAGACACTTTAAATTTCTTCCTGTTGGTCTCTAATTACTTGTTGCTTTTGTACTTTGAACACATAAAGGCATTTTTCGGGAAATTTATTTTGAAATCTCCAGTTGGCAATATAATTGCCTTCAAAAAATCAGTTTTTACCAATTTCCTGCTAAAGCATCTGATCAAATTAAAACCTGCTGAAAATTTAGGTTTCTCCAGAAAATATTACATATGTAAGTATCCCATTTTGTATTTTTATTAATTTATTATAAACTTTATTTTGAGAATCAATGTTTATAAATAAAATTAGAAGTTTTTTGCTTGTAATAAATTATTTAATAAATTATTACAAAATAACATGATTTTATTTCATATAGTTTTCCCTGATTTCTTTATTCAAAAATCTAAATGGTTCGTAAGTTTTATTAAGTTTCATTAATTGATGATAAAATATTTGAAAAAACTTAACTGCTAATATACCTTTAAAATTATTTTTTCTACTGTAAGATAATTAAAGTTTTTTCAAACTTTGGAAGTTTACTTTTAATATTTAACATAAATATATACTTTAAGTAAAGTTAATATAAAAAAATATCGTTAAAAAAAGTTTTTTTTTGTGGCGTTAATTAGATCATTAGGATAATAGCTGTATATTTTAATCAATGATAATAAGTAAGTTTATTTAAATATAAACTTTAGTAGAATTATCATTACTTAGATATTATACTGTATAAAAAAAAACTTTTGTGGATCTTGCAAGAAAAATTTTGCTGTAGTTGAAATTTATTTTAATGGATATGTATGTACATAATATTGTTACAGAAAATTATTTTGGATTTTTTAAGCTAAATATGAGTATGGGCATATTACTATTTTCACAGATAAGAGTACATACTTAGATAAAAAAAAGTTAATCGATTAAAAAATACTTTCTAATTATTGGTATGGTTTTGTTAGTTAATCACTCCTAAGTGTTGCCTCTAAATATTTGGGCTCTTATGGAATATTTTTTCGGTCCCATAGTAAAAAATAATATTATTTTCGTTTACTTGGAGATAATACTGAGGAAAAGTTAAATGAGCTATATAGTTAATTTGAGAATCTTATTTTTTTGGAAAATGTATTTTATTTTACTCGGTAATCAAAACACAAATCCAAGAATTTTTAAAGTTAAAAGTAATAATTTTCATTTTAACCTGAAATTTCGTGTAAAAATAAACATTTGGCAGCAAAAATTAGAATATTTGGTATCCCATGCATTTCCATGCATTTTGGTTGTAATTTCACAAACCAGTTATAAGTTTTTTAGTTGTACTATTAGAAAAAAATAGCTTCAACAACATTTGCGACCCTTCAAGTTTAACTTGGGTCTAACTGGGGTGGAACTCCTCACATACATATTTATATTGTTCAATATTTTTACTTATTGTCGTTATTTATATTAGGTAAACACTAAAAGAGAAAATTTTTTGTATGAACAGTTCTTTCGATTTCATAAGAGCCCAAATATTTTTTGCCAATTTTTTGAAAATGTATTATACTTTATTTTTTCACAGAAAATAAATTTTATAGATCTAGAGCATTAATAAATGAAGAATTTTTTTTTAAATAACAGTCTAATATTTAAAAATATTTGCAAGCTGTATTTTGTTATCTATAAAAAAAAAATAAATTTATATATGAAAAATTTATACTGTTGAAGTTATAAAAATTTAGTATTAATATTTTTATATATTAATAAAATAAATTTATATTGTAACATAAAATATTTCATCAGTTAAATAAAAAAGTAAAAAAAAAAATAATACTTTATTTACACATAATATAAATATTAATATTTTGCTATTTAATACAGGTTATAAGTTAAGCTCTTAGCCCGTATAAGAGGCTTATTATTATAGAGGATAGGATCAATTGCAAAAGGGTTAAAAGAGGGATGTGTGTATTATATAATGTTAAAAGAGGGCTAGGTCACTACCATTTATATCATATGTAAATGGTACAAAAAAAGGGTTACATTTTGTTTTTAGAGGTAAAATATATTTAGAATCAGTTACAATGCGTGACCTGTCACCCTCGAGTTGCCCTCGAGTATCGCTGAATTCATAAACGGACGTTAACTTATCACATATTTTACTTAATAATTTTACCCTTTTTATTTTCTTCTAGAATTTTAACTTTCTTGATGACAGCTTTTTGCACGATTTCTTTATAAAAAATAATTGTATTTTTCCTATTTTTCTACATCTAATTAATTAAAATGTACGATTCAAAAAATTCGAAAGAAGTTACTATTATTTTTCGTTGTAGTATCAGTAAATAAAATCAGTTGATTCGTGAATGCATATAATTAACAAATGAAAAATTAAAATAAATACAAAAGATAAAAAAAAAAAGTATGTACGATTGAAATCATTCACCTTTTTTATTCAAATTTTATTATGTGAAATTTTTTATATTTTAATTCTATGGTAACTATTTTTATTTTTTTGAAATTAAAAAATATATTTGCATGTATAAAAATACTCATTGTTTAGAAAACAAAATGTAGGTTCGAAAATATTTTTTTTGTTTTTTTTTTTTCAAAATCAAATCTGAATATTGTATTCATTCATTCGTGAGATAAAAATGGATTTATCAATGAAAGTTTTTTATGTGATTTTGTCTTTTCACATACACAAAAACATATGAATAAGTTGAATGTAGGATACATTATTATGAAAGTGAAATTATTTTGTTATTGTTTGAAAAAAATTTTTTTATGCAAATAATATTGTAACATACGTTCATTACAAGATGTTTTTATTTAATTACGTGATATACGATGTAAAATAAAGCATTGCTGCTGAGATAATGAGCACCCACCAGTACGTACTTACATAAGGCATGGAGTAAGGAAGAATAATTTTCCCTTTTATGTAACTTTGAAAATGAAGAAGAGTCTGTATTCTGAAATCCACCGATAAGATCTAGAGCACTGGCAAAGTTATAAACCTAATTAAGCTTATTTGAAAATTGTTCCAAAGAAAGTTCCAAAAAAGCTAGTTCTAAAAGGAAGTAGGTGTAAAAATAAGTACAAATAGGCTCTAAAAAGAGTTTGGGTATCAAAGAACATGCATGCATTAATAGGCATAACAGCTTGTAGTAGATTTTATATTTTGTATTTTCTAGGTGCACGAATATATTGTGTTGTTGATTGTAGTCACTAATTAATTCTTAATTTTTGATTTTCTCATTAAAGCTACAAAGTTTCAAAGTCATTGTAAAATTGTAAAATTTTTACATATCTTGTTCTTATAAAACGAATCTTATTTTGATTACATTTAATCAGCCTGACACAAGTATTTAGAATTTTTTGCATCCTAATGCAAAGTTGAAAAATTACAGAACTTATTTTCTGTTTGCCTCTGTATATTAAGTTTAAATCTTGAACAAATATACAAAAGAGTTATGAAATTGCATTATAGTTTGTATTATAGAGTTGAATATTCTAATATCTCTACAAAGCACATTGGCTTATTTGCACGTAATTACAAATTATATATCGCAAGATTAAATTAGCTTTGAGTGGATTTGACTATTATTATAAGACTTTGTGTATACAAATAGAAATTTATTATGTTCAATCAAACCTTATTTCAGATAAATATCATAATTAATCGAGCGAGATTCTAATATACAAAGAGTAATTATATTCGAAAATTTTTCTTTTTAATAATTTAATTATTTTCATTTTTACTATTTTTGCTGTGTTTTCCTATTATTTTATTTGAAAAAATAAAAATTAAATATGCTTACACGCATACAAAAAGTTGTAAAAATAAATATTTTTGGTAATTAATGGTTCATTGGGAATTCTCGTGGGAAAAATATTTTGGGAAAAAATCCTTGAGAAAAAAGTCATTGGGAAAAAAAGATTGGGTACAGTAAACCCATTGGTATAAATGGAAGGTACCTAAAATAATTTTGCAGCATAATGAACCTATTTGTAACTAAAAGTTGTGAGAAGAAAAATATATTTCTTGAACAATTTTCTTTTTACTTTTTAGACACTTGTGATACCAATTAATGAACTTATTTTTAAAGATAAAAAATTTTCCGAAAAATTCTATTTAATTAGGTTATGTTATATAAGTTATAATGAATTTACAAATAAAGCAAATAATCCTTCTGCCACCAAGGAAGTTTAAATTTACTATCGGATAATAAAAGTAAAAGCAGAATTTTTCATAAACGAGATAATAAAATAACTTAACAAAAATTAAAATAGAAAATTTACAAATTCCTTAAAGTACAAAAAAAAATAGTATAACCAAAATTTATAAGTTTATTCATATACATAAATGTTTGAATAAAAAAAAAGCATTTTTAATGCCAGAACGGAAAAGACTCATTATTTATAAGATTAACTTAAAGCCTATTCCGGTCTTTATTTAGGGCTTTCAGTTATTTTGATAAGTTACCTAAAGTTTTTCTCGCGATTTTATGCTATGCGGAAACTTATATTTTAAGAAAACAAAAAAAACTAGATGAATATAATGATTATAAAAAAAAAATACATTTGTTTATACAGATTTACATTAATAAAATGTAATTCATACACAGGATAATTCATAAGAATAAAAAAAAGTAACGAAAATTAAAATAATATATGCGTTTGTTGTTGGGAAAATTTTTTATGATTTTAAATATTTATTATAGGGTCAAATTTTTGTACTTTTTAAAGAGGAGTATTTAATGTTAAATAGAATAATTAACATTTATTATTATTTTGGTGGCATAAAAGCACGTTGAATTTTGTGATTTATTTTTTTTTTTTAATTGTTATTATTTTAATTTTTTGTTTTACTTAAATAATTTGGTTGCTAAAATAAAAAATATTTCATACATTTTTTAAATTTTTTGTCTGATTCTAATACCTAACAAAAATTCAATTCTCTTCTAGGGATTAGTAATTTTCTTTACTTTAAGAAGAACAATATTCCAAAATTGTAGTTTGTAAATAAAACACGGTGGGCTTGAAACAATTTTAACCCCGATGGACGACCACTCATTTTATTGCAGAATATGTTTATATGAGACCACAAACGAACGTTTTCACCCCTATCTCAGTGGAATATTGGGCCGTTTTTAAAAAAGTCTATTTTTGCATTTTAAAACTGCTTTCATTTTTATTAAAATTAAAAATGGATTTTAAGCTTAACTATTGCAAAAATTTTTATTGTTAAGCAAAAATATTTATTTTTTAGGGTGTCAATTTTTAAAGTACCAATTTTTAAAAGTTTCGCAGTTTTCAAAAAAAAATTTTCTGAACAATATTCAAAAGAGTTACGTATAAAATAGTTTTTTTATCTAGACTTTTCTTTGTCGATAAAATCTTTTGTTTATATTTTTACTGCTTTTGTCCAATCTTATATATTTTGAATTAGTAGCTAATTTGAGCCTAAAGGGTTTGAAATATTTAAAATTTTCTATAATAAATGAATAGTAAGGCTAAAACTACTCGAGAAAATACAAAAAGTGCAACTAAAAAAAACTATGGGATGAGCAAAATTTTTTCTGTTACTCACTTGCTAGGCATTAAGGAACCCAAAGAAACGTATCAACAAGGTTTGCTATCATTTTTTTTTTTTATTTTTTTTTTTTGGTTTTTCTCAATTGTATCTATGATTTAAACGATTTCTGTTTTATGAATATTTATTTTCTACATTAATTGTGGATAAAAACTGTAAAAAAATAATAAAAAGTTGTTGTATTGATTTTTATAAATAAAAAAATAAATTTCTAAAATTTAAGTTTTTAAAAAATTTTTTAAAAGTGTTTTAAAACTTGAAATTTTATTCTCTTTACTAATAAATATACATCTTAATAACACAAAAAGTAGGTAAAAATAAATATTTTTGCAATAATTAAGCTTAAGATCCATTTTTAATTTTAATAAAAATGAAAGCAGTTTTAAAATGCAAAAATAAACTTTTTTAAAAAAGTCCCCTATATCCCACCAAGATAGAGGTAAAAATACTCGTTTGGGGTGTCATGCGAATATATTTTGCAATAAAATTAAGAATGGTCGTTTATCGAGGTTAAAATTGTTTCAAACCCACCGTGAAAATGATTAATTTGTCCAAAAAAAAAATTTAATTTTACAAACGTGTTTTTGAAAAAGAATAAGTTTAAAAAGTTTTTTTACAAATTGCAGAAAAATTTGTCAAAAGATAAAGAAAAGATAGAAATTGTTTAGAGAATTGAAATCTGCAACTAAAGGAAAACAAAAAGTATAAAAAAAAAGTAGCCAAAAGCAATTTCACAGAATTAGTATAAACAAAAGAAGGTTGAAAAAGCAAAAAGAAGACAGTAACAGATGCTATTTTAGAAAAAGCTAAGGAAATTACTGTAAAATGCGAAACTTTCAATTGAGATTGCACTAGTACATGTTTCTTTAAATGCAATATGTTTAGATAAAAATTGAATGAAACACTTTCCACCGGAGGGCTTTTAAAGAAAAATATTTCTTCCTTTAAAAAAATAATCTTTTTTTAAAAGTTTTTAACTTAAATTAAGCTTGTTCATTGTAGCAAATAGAAATTAGTACAAACAATATAATTACAGAAATATTTTCTTAAAAAGATATACTTTAAAATATGTTGGAATAATTACTATCAGCTTCTCTTAAGGTCTTACGTACGTCCGAATCAAAATGCAAAAAAAAAGCTAAAACTTGGAGAAAGTGAAGCAAATATAATTTAATTTTACACGTATTTTTTTTTTTTATAATTGACCGTACAGTTTTTGAGTAAATAAATAAACAAACAAAAAATTAACACAGGCTCTTATGGGGAATTTAAAAAAATGAAAAAAAAGCATTTAAAATACAAAACTTAGATATTTTTTTTTATGAGTTGATAAATAATGTCCTAATAAATAAAAAGAGACCTCAAAATTTACAATCGACCGTCATTTTTTATGGTTTTACTTAAAAAAATGTTAAAAAATGAACGTTTATTCTGCTATTGAGGTAGAGTCATTTATTATATTTTTTATATTTTTTTATTTATTTGTAAATAATTAAATAATATTGTTTAAATAATAAATAATTTATTTAATGCCAAAATTAAGTTAATAAAATTCATTTGTAAGCTTTGAATTGTAATAATTAAGTAATATTGAAAAAACTTTTTTATTTATTTGAAGTTGCAATCCTTACTTTTATACGTGTGTAAGACAAAGATGCTGATAGGTAAAATTCCTGACGTACGTAAGACCTTAATTTCAAACAAATGCCATTTTTTCAAGATTATTTAAAAAGCTATAGGGTTTTCTACACTGAAAAAAAGCGGAAAGCAGATTTTTGTTCAGTGTATACAATGCATCAGACTTAAGTTATTGTGGAAAATTGGAAAATTGTAGGAGGTGAAAACTACCCCCAGAATAAGAAAAAATTGAATAAACACGCGGTAAGCAAATTTTTTGTACTTTTTTTGTGGCTTTAAGAATTTTCAAATGTTTTCTTAAATGTTGACCACTATCTACCTTATTAACCCCTTTGCAGTGGAGTAAACATATGTTAAAACTATCCCTAAATATTGAAACACTGAAAAAATCGTTTTAAAATATTTTTTTTCTTAAAACTTTTCATTTGTAGCCAAAAAAGTAGCATCATTTATAATATAAAAAAGTGTTTCCGGGGGTGAAATAGTATATTACGACCCATGGCCAGAAAAATAATAAATTACTCAAATCGCACGTAAATTACCTTCCAAGGCGAAGCCAATCTAATAAATAATACAAAAAACATGAAAAAAATATTAATTAATTACAGTCACATTTATCAGCAACTAAGTTAATTACTTTATGACATTAGACTTTTAATGGTTAATTTTTTGTTTTTATTGATCTTTTTCTAATGATATTTGCTAGATCGTTTTTCACTTTTATAGTATAAGTTAAATATATTTGCAGTTTAAGTTTTTATAAAACTATACCATATTATAATATATAGATAGAGTTATAGAGGGAGAATCCTCTATATAGAATAGCATCTTGTGGCTTCAACAACGAGGGATCGGATAATTGCATTTGTGAAATTCGTTTAACAAATTATTTTATATATCTCCTTATGCTTGAAAACCGTAACAAAAAATATATTACATTCGATGTGATATTAGATCTATTCTAATTTTACTTTTTTATTTATTTTACTTCAATTATTAAAAAATTTTTATTTTTTTTTTCTATTACTAATTTCATGAATTACCAAACTTTCAAATATAAATAACAGAAATAATTTTTATTAATTGTAAAATTTATAGAGTAATAAAATTACTAAAGAAGATTTTTTTAATTTTTGATCCGTCTTTACAAATCCAAAATGAATTAATTAACTAATATAGTTTGAAAAAAGCTTTACGAAAAATGACTTTAAAAGAAATCATTTTTAATAAGATAAAAATCTTTTTTCAAGTATAATTAATGTTTGTTAACGCCTTCTAACTCTTTTTTTTAAGTTTATTGTGTTATTTAAAAAACATTTTAGGTTTTGAGTTTATATTAAAATATTTATAGAATTGTAATTGCAGGGGAATTCCCAATTAAAACTATACTTGCGAACCTCTGAAGCTTTTGTAGTATACCCAAAAATTTGCCCGACCCAATACGAAAAAAAAGACCGAACTTCCAGGTAACCACACACCCCTACTGTTTTGAGTTTGGATTTATTTATGCTTTAATTAGAGAAACCAGAATACACAATAAAGTAATTTACGAAGTCCAAAATGTTATAATTTACTCTTAGATTGATTCCACACAAAATATTCCCTCCGGCTAACTGCGTGCTTAAGTACCTCTCTAAATATTATTGGCATTTAGTTAGACGTCATGAATTTCAATTGTGAATATATATATTTGTTATATATAATATATTTGTTTTTTTGTAAATATATATATATGCCCAATCAAACCTTTTCAAAATTTCTCAATTTTTTTAGTCATTTTTTAAAAAAATCTCTGGGAGACACACATAAAAGCTTTAAAAACAATTTTTTAGTTAAGGTCTATAGTAAAATTTCCCGCAAAAGCCATTCCTAAAGTTATTTTTTCGGAATAACTTCGCGAAAACTCAGAAAATTCAGCAGATTGAGATGTACGGAGCTGAAATTTGCTGAAAGTTCATACTTTAAATATTTAAACTCCCCCGTAAACCCGCGTATAAGTTTTGAGAGGTCAACCTAGCAAGTGGTGACCATTTCACGAATTTAGTGTCATACATAATTTTTACAATAAATTAATTTAAAAAAAAATAAATATATAAAAAAACGAGCAACTTTTTCTATACTCGATTTTCTTTAAAATTTATATGATAAGTTTCATATGAAAGTTATAACAATTTTTATTAAAAAAAAAGAAAAAAAAAATGATTTAATGTAAATATGTAAATTTAAATCTAGTAGCTGTATATAAGTAAAATATTATTTTTTTTATTCGTAAATAAATTTGAATTCAGTTTTGCTTGAAAAACAAAAATATTACGGTTTGTCAAGTACGTTTATGTAGCATAAAATTTAGCGATCATTTATATCAAGTTATATATATATGTTTTTTCTAAAAAGTTTAAATGCTATGATCATATGCATGTGTTTGAAATTCTAAAAAAAATTTTTTTCGCCAAGAAATGTTTATAAATTGAAGAAGTTTTTTTTTACCTTTTTTATAAAATACACAGTAAATTGTTTGATGTCATTTTAAAATGCAACAGCTTGTAAGTTAAACCTCATCAAGCCGTCTCATCGTCGTCCAGTAAGTTTGCAGATAATAATTTATACGTGACCAAATTTCAATGGTTTAATGCAAAATTATACTCTTAAGGAAAAGTTTTAAAAGCTGAAAATAATTTTCCATGTATCTTTTTTATCTAAAAATTATTAATTTTAAAATCGAGTGTGTTCATAGGCAGAGGTATGTGGGAAAAAAGGATTAAAAAATAGGTAATTTTAAGGAGTGAAGGAGTCAAATCGACAAAGCATAATTCACTTTTACATACTAGTAGCTTGTGGAACATAAATGACTACAAAGTATTGGTTGAGATAATTAGGGGATAATATTCTACGTTTCCACGTGAAAATTTTAAAAATCAGTTTGAAAATTCAAAAATCAAATTATCTTTATAAAGTGTAATTTCTAATTCTTTGAACAAGGTTAATTTCCAATTGGACATGATTTTCTACACGCAAAAAAAAGAATAGTAAAATTAACCTATAAAAATGTAGTAAAAACAAATTAATATAGATTGGTAAATATAACCAAAAAATTATTAAATTTTATTAAAAAAATTGAGGTTTTAGTTTTATAAACAAATTTTATTAGTAAATTTTACTAATAATTTGTAGTGACTTTTAACCAAACTGAATTTAGCAAACAACATCGTAATTTTAGTTATATTTACTAATTTTTTGTATGCGTGTAGTGATTTTATGCGAGCTATTTTCATGTTTTTATTTAATAAAACAAAGTTTAGATTTAGGGCCTTAAAATCTAAGCAAAATTCAAAAATTCATAGAGATGGTTAGAAACAATTTTAAGGCTTAAAAAATGGACAGTAAGGAAATTTTATATATGTGATCACCTGGGAATATTTTTAGCGTAATTGGAAGGTCCTACAGTCCTCCTAAACTCCTACCTGTGAGAAGTCAATTATAAATTTTACTTAGAATTAGCTTTTGTATTTTGTTTCAGAAGTAAAGACCTGCTTGAAAATTTTGATTAAACTCATTATTTTATCATTTAACTTCTTTTAATATCAAATACAATTATAAATATTAAATAAACTTATTTAATTAATTATTTAGAAACAGAAAAATGTATTTAATTGTTATTATAAAGCTATTTATTAAACATGGGAAAAAATAGGATTTTATTTTGATTTTATTTTAATTTTATTGTAAATGTAGGCGCACGTACAAGCAAGTTTAGACAGAAACATGAAAGAAAAATCTGGTGGTGGGAACTGGAAAATTCCAGTCACCTTGAATTCTAGTCACACATAGCAGAATTCCAGATCCTGCTTCAAAAATACCTGTTTTGACAACTAAAAATGTTTGTTTTTCGTTTTATACTGTTATAAATGACAAAATAACCTAAAACAAAGTTAAAAAAAAATATTGTTTTTTCAAAAAATGGACATAAAAAAAGAATGCCCCAAATCGCAGTCTACCTTCCTCGGATTCAGCTCGGAAGTAAATTTACGTGAGATTTAAGTCATTCTTTATTTTTCTGGTCATGAGTCATAATATACTAGTTATGTAATAAAGATACTCCAGTCAAAATGCGGGGGGGGGGGGGGGGGTCGAAACCTGTTGACAGGATGAGATTTGCTTTACTATATGTTTTTTGGGTCGCTGAATCCGAATCCGGTGCCCATTTGGGCTGGAAAATAGGGGAACACCCTTAAATCAGCAAAAACTACCCCTTTTTAAGGGTTTTTTTGCAATACTTTGGAACCAGCGTTATAATAATCAAATAAATACCAATTTTCTGAGATTTATTAACAAAATATAGAGTTTAGCTAATATTGTACCAAAATTGTTTTGTTAGGGCTAATTATAGAGGGTGAAAACTACCCCCAAAATTGAAAAATAGAAAAAATACGCTAAAAGTTAATTTTTTTACTTTTTTTTTTGTGGAATCAAGTATTTAAAAATATTTTATGCTATTTGAACCATCATAAAATGTTTTCACCCCCGGGGGGTTAAAACAACCCTTAAATTTATAAATACATAAAAACCATGATAAAATTATATTTTTTTTTTACTTTTTTTTTGTAGAATCAAGTATTTAAAATATTTTATGCTATTTTAACCATCATAAAATGTATTCACCCCCGGGGGGGTTGAAACAACCCCTATTTTTATAAATACATAAAAAGCATTATAAAATTTTATTTTTTTTTACTTTTTTTTTGTGGAATCAAGTATTTAAAATATTTTATGCTATTTTAACCATCATAAAATGTATTCACCCCCAGGGGGTTAAAACAACCCCTAATTTTATAAATACATAAAAAGCATGATAAAATTTTATTTTTTTACTTTTTTTTTGTGGAATCAAGTATTTAAAATATTGTATGCTATTTTAACCATCATAAAATGTATTCACCCCCCGGGGGGGGCGCGAAACAACCCTTATTTTTATAAATACATAAAAAGCATGATAAAATTTTATTATCATTTTTTTGTATTTATAAATTTAGCTGCTTTTTTAACCCCCTCCCCCCCCCTGAGGGGAAATATATTTTCAGATAGTTAAAGTAGCATACAACATTTTAAATACTTGATTCCACAAAAAAAAGTAAAAAAAATATAATTTTATCATGCTTTTTATGTATTTATAAAATTAGGGGTTGTTTTAACCCCCCCGGGGGTGAATACATTTTATGATGGTTAAAATAGCATAAAATATTTTAAATACTTGATTCCACAAAAAAAAAGTAAAAAAAAATAAAATTTTATCATGCTTTTTATGTATTTATAAAAATAGGGGTGTTTCAACCCCCCCGGGGGTGAATACATTTTATGATGGTTAAAATAGCATAAAATATTTTAAATACTTGATTCTACAAAAAAAAAGTAAAAAAAAATATAATTTTATCATGGTTTTTATGTATTTATAAATTTAAGGGCTGTTTTAACCCCCCGGGGGTGAAAACATTTTATGATGGTTCAAATAGCATAAAATATTTTTAAATACTTGATTTCACAAAAAAAAAGTAAAAAAATAAACTTTTAGCGTGTTTTTTCTATTTTTTTAGATTTTGGGGGTAGTTTTCACCCTCTATAATTAGCCCTAACAAAACAATTTTAGTACAATATTAGCTAAACTCTATATTTTGTTAATAAATCTCAGAAAATTGGTATTTATTTGATTATTATAACGCTGGTTCCAAAGTATTGCAAAAAAACCCTTAAAAAGGGGTAGTTTTTGCTGATTTAAGGGTGTTCCCCTATTTTCCGGCCCAAATGGACACCGGATTCGGATTCAGCGACCCAAAAAACATATAGTAAAGCAAAACTCATCCTGTCAACAGATTTCGACCCCAAACCCGCATTTTGACTGGAGTAAGAGCTAAAATTTTATTTACTCCTAAATATATTGTACACGCACCTACCCTTTAATTAAGCCAAACTGAAGGGGGTAATGGGAGGCGTAGTCCCCCATGGGGTTAAGGGGCTCGTAATAAATAACCAAAATTTTACTCACTCCCACACAGTGAACTCGTAACTACCCCTAAATTAAGCTAGACCAAAGGGGCACCTATGAGCGTAGGCAGCCCCCTTCACCATAAGGATCCAAGGACACAGTCCCCGCAATAAATGAATCTCTATTTGTAAAATTATTTATATTTGTGAATTATTGCAATTACCGGTTTGATATTACTATTCTTGTTTATTTTTTAGAAAGAAATTTTATGTTAATATTTTTTTATGCAATAATGAACTAAAATTTCATTTACTTAAAAATACTTACCTTAAAGCTATACAAAAGGAAATTTAGAAGGCATAGCCCCCCGTGTGTGTTCAAGAAAAAGGTCTCCACCATAGAGAACCAACCAATTTCACTTACCCCCAAAGGGTATACTCGCACCTACCACTAAATTAAATTGTTATTAATGGTTTAATCTAAACCGAATGGGGTGTAGGGGCAAAGCCTTCACAACAATCAATCTATCCAGGGGGGGGGGGGGTAATTATACAAAATAAATTTGACAATCTTTGACAACGAGAAACAAAAAAAATGTTTTTTTTTTTTTTTTTGATTGTTTAGAAAAACTCAATCAGAAAATAAATTGTCAAATCAGAACGAATAAGAAAAATTGAATACGGAAAATCGATAAGCATTATACGTACACAGTAATACTAAAAATAATCATCATTATTTAACTTCATTAGAAACTTTACATAATTCTTGTTTTTGCATTAATTTTACAAATAGTAACAAAAGTAATTTCCTAAATTTATGGCTCTTATAATTATTTAATTCAAGTACACGCATGATAAATCACAAAAATTAACTATTCTATAATGAGGATCTTTTTGCTACGTAATTTTCTGTATTGCACATATGAATGCAACTTTGTAATTATGTAAGGAGCATATAAAGGTAGAAACGGAACTTCTTATTATTATTCTGCTAACGAGGTACCGAAAATTTCATATTCTGATCAATGGTGATGAGCTTATACATACATATTGGTCAGATAATCATAAGTACAATAGTCACGTGTTACTGCATATAAAAAAATTTCTTTAATTTTTTATTTAAACAAAATTTAACAGATAATCTTTGAATTTAAATATTTATTAAATTTCATGAAAGTTGATAAAGGAAAAATAAATTTTTTCATAAAAATAATTAAATTTTTCAAGATAAAATCTGATATTTTGCATATTATTAAGTAAAAATATATTTTGTTAATTTTATATCTTAATAAAAAAAAAAAATTTTATTACATGTAATAATAATAAATGTTTGACATATTTTTATTATTAAAATTAGCACTACATAATAATAATAAAAAAAATCTTATTTATCTTAAAAAATTGTATATAATTTACGACAAGTTACATAAAATATACGAGAAACAGCCTTTAGGGTGAATCAATAATTTGGAATAAAGAGTATTTTTATATTTTAAATAATAATACTGTTAATACCCTTTTTTTGGTTATTTTATAAAATTGATTGATTTGATTACCAATATAGATAAGAAATGAGTGATGAAAAAATAAAAAAAGAATTTTACATAATACAGCTCTTCAGCATCAGATTATTTTGTCATATCTATACGTAACATAAATTTCTTTATCGATGTTTCTTCATCAACGAAAATATGAATTTAAAATAATGATAATAACTTTTTTTAATGGTGTATAGTAAGTATAAAAAAAATTAATTAAAAAAATTTTAAGGTATCGAAAATCTCATAAAGTATTATGTACATTAAAAATAATTGGGTTTATGTAGTATATTTTACATGCTAATTATTTTTACCTGATAAATAACTACAATTTTTATTTATAAGATTTTATAACTTTTTTTTGTTGATGTTTTTGGATAAAAATTTATTTTAATATACTATGAAAAATATTCATTTTGTTTTTTGACAAATGTTATTTTCATTTTTATTTTTTCAGATTTTAAAATTATCAGATACTCAAAAATTTTGGGCAGATTTTTTTTTATTAAAACAAATCTAAAGATAATAAGAGAGCTCACTTAAAAAATTTTTAACTTGGTTTTACTGGATACATATTTCGGTTTATTTTACTTTACGATTTTATCCCATGAAAATTTTTTCATTAAATTAAGAATAATTCCCAAATCTTTAGTTTATTTAATTAAAAAAAATAAGAAAAAAAGTATAAATTAAGTAAATAGTTTATTCCTTTCTTTTGAAAGTAAAAAAAAATTGCATACACGTAAGCTTAAAAAGCTCAAAAGTAATTTTCTAAGAATATACATAGAGAGACTTTTAAATTAAGAAGTAAGACCGAATAGATTTTAATTTAGTGAATATATAAGATGGTTACAAGGTTAATAAATAAAATTAAATAACTTGGTAAAGAAGTTAAGTTTCAGTCTATAAATGTATACCTTGGAAGTCTTAGAAAGTAAATGTGTGTATTTTAAGTTTTAAACAAAATTTGTAGAAACAACTTCAAACTTTTTTATTAATTAAATAAAAAATAAATAAAAAAATTTTTAACACTTTTTTGATGTGTAGAGATAAAATTTTTTATAGATTTCGATATGCATTACACGTGAATCAGTGTGATGAACCATTATTATTTTATGTTAACGTTTGAATAAGCAAGAAGAAATGCTCTTTCGATCAAATTGAGTTTGGCCCTTTAACGTGTACAACGAACTAAAATCATTCCAGATCAATAATTTTATCTATCAAATAAATGCTTAACGTGTGTCAAAATTTTTTATTTTTCAGTATATAATCATTTTTATTTTTATCATGTAAAAATAAAAATATATCGTGTGCTATGTGTTTTAATTTTTTTTTTTTTTTTTATAGAGCGAAGCTCTACCTTATAGGTTGCAAAAATTAACTAATTTTTGATACGATATCTCAAAAGAGTTTAATCAGATGGCTTTTAAAACAAAGCTTTTTTCGACGTGTTGATGACCTGGTTAATTATTCAGCCTAAATGGATTATTTTAAAGGCATGTTTACATTTTATAGTATTTACATAAACTTTACACTAGTGGAATACCATAAAAAGGCAATGTAATACAAGATATATTTTTATTAATTATTAATTTATTCGAATATTATTAACAATATATTATCAAATCAACAAATAATATCACCTGGTTGGCTATCACACACCACGGTACAATTTTTTTAAAATTTTTATGCCTTTTGCAGCAGTGATAAAAATAATAAGCCACAATCTGAATTCCAATGTACAAATCATGATTACAATTATTATGCAGTCAAAATACTCCAGGGGTGGAATTTTTGTTTTTCACTGCGCGCACAAACCTTAATTTTGTTTTCGATTTTCTAGTATTTTGTGGTTTTCTTCCATACCGACGTAATGTTATTTAAATGAAGTTGGTATTACAGATAACTACAAAATACTAGAAAACAAAAAACAAAAATTAGGTTACTGCGCGCAGTGAAAAACAAAAATTCCACTCCAGCTGTTATATATTAAATATTTAAAGAAAATAAAAAATTCATTATTTTTACAGAATTTTATAACTCAAAACTAATTTATTTTTAAGAATCTTATATGTAACCTTATATCAATCTTGTAGTCAAAGCTTTCAAAAACCCAAAATTAAAAAATTAATTCAACTTTTCTATAATATGGTCAGCTTCGCTCTACCCATCATTGAAGTTATCTAGTAATATGTCATTATTGATTAAATATAGGTTTTGGATAATGAGATAAAATATAAAATTTATACTTTTTCTCAAAATTTTGTAGAATTATATATTTTCACTACTTTCCAAAGAAAAGTAATGTGAAATTATTTTTTCCTGTATTAATTTATATTAATTAACAGTGATAAAGTTACTTTTGCTTTTGATTTTTTTCTTTTTTATTTTATTCAAGAAATACTAATTGCAGGAGAAAAAAACTTATGCAAAGTATGCACTCAAGTGTTGGAAACTCTAAATCACTGAGTTCGTCAAAAAACTATTCCATTTATTTCCCTTCATTCGATAAAATAAACAACTTTTTATGAAAAGACAACAGAAAATATTAAAATCTAACTAAGTATTAAACTTTTTTTTAGACACAGAGGGAGAGAGAAATTTTTGTTAACTTTTGGGCTAACAAAATTTTCATAGCTTTATTTTACCTTATCTTGGGATTCGTTCAAAAATATAAAACTAAAAAAAGAGATAATGTACCAAATGGGTTTTGTTTTACATGAATCATACAAGTAACAAAAATAGACGCATCTGGAGTTTCTAGTTGAGGTTAATTAGTACCATTAAATTTCTAACTTTTTAAGAGCTTAATAGAAAAGCTTTGTAGGGGTTCTTTCTAATTTTTATGCTAATTGGTAAGATACTAGTATGAATAAGAAAAATCTTGTTTTGAATACGTAAATTTATTAAATAGAGTGCTTTATATATCTTAAAATACTCCAGCTTAGCCTCTTAAAAAAGGTTCTTTTAGGTTTTAAGTAAAATTATAGTCAATAGAGAATTAAATAAGCAAATAAACCAGGAATACTCTTTTGTTAAAAATTCCACTAGGTACTTTTATGAAATATTTACATATAAATAGATACGTTAAAAAAAAGTAAAAATTTTGTAATTTTGTAAAATCTATTTTGTAAAATAGATCCTCATATTGTCGACTTTTTTTATTCTTCGCAGGTTGAAAAATTACAATAGTAAGTTTATGATATTTTTAATCATGGTTTTTGTTTGTATTTTGATTAACTCGTGTAAACAAATCAAAATTTGACTTAAATTCAGATTAGAATTCCTCGGGAAATTTTTACAGGCATGGCATTTTTGTATCCTGCGAGTATCTTGTGAAATTCATAGTTCATTTTGTAGTATTATAGTTTTAATAAGATTAACAAAATGTAACTTTGAAATTTCTTGCACATGTCCAGTTATAATTAATTCAATACTTACGAAAAATAAAATCGTCTAATAAAAACATCTAATTCATTATAAAAAACTAATTGTTTTTTTGGTTCCTCAAAGAGGAACCATTGTGTTAGGTCAAAATTTGATTTTCTATTTTTTGGCATATAAGCACGTTTTGGGACCCCAGGAAGCTAAAAAACCTGTTTTTAAAAAAAGTCTGTATGTGTGTGTGCGTGTGTGTGCGTGTGTGTGTGTGCGTGTGTGTGTGTGTGTGCGTGTGTGTGTGTGTGTGTGTACGTATGTATGTAATCGGTGATATTTCACAAATATTATGGAATTAAGACCTAATTTTTTTTTCAAAAATTTTTTCACCAAAAAATCTCGAGGTACTTTTTTTTTTTTTTTATTTGGATGTAATGATAATAATAATGATAATAATCTAATTTAATACCTCATTTATTTCCATGAAAGTACTTATATTTGAAAGTTGATATCTCGAATCGGATACTTAATTTTCTGAAAATTTTTTTTCTAAAATTTTTTTCACAAAAAAATACAAAAAATACAATTTTTTTTTTTTTTTTTGGACGTAGTACCTAATTTATTTCCATGGAAGTACTAGTTTTAAGAACCTTGTTTATTGTTATTTTTTGGATCTGATACTTAATTTTTTCAAATTTTTTTTTGTCAAAATTAAAAAAATAGAAAAATTAAAAAAAATGCAATATTTTTTTTTTTTGGGTGTAATACCTCATTTAATTCTATGAAAGTACTAATATCTGAAAATATTGTAACTAGTGATATTTCAAAACCATTATCGAATTAAGACCTAATTTTTTTTTCAAACATTTTTTTATCAAAAAATCTCAAACCCCGCCTTTTTTTTTTTAATTTGGATGTAATACCTCATTTATTTCCATGAAAGTACTTATATTTGAAAGTATGGTTTTTACACTATATCTCGAATCTGATACTTAATTTTCTGAAATTTTTTTTTCTAAAATTTTTTTCACAAAAAAATACAAAAAATACCAATTTTTTTTTTCTTTTTGGACTAAGTACCTAATTTATTTTCATGGAAGTACTAGTTTTAAGAACCTTGTTTATTGTAATTTTTTGGATCTGATACTTAATTTTTTCAAAATTTTTTTTGTCAAAATTAAAAAAAAATAAAAATAAAAAAAACCGCAATTTTTTTTTTTTTTTTTGGTGTAATACTTCATTTAATTCTATGAAAGTACAATTATCTGAAAATATTGTAACTAGTGATATTTCAAAACCATTATAGAATTAAGACCTAATTTTTTTTCCAAACATTTTTTTATCAAAAAATCTCAAACCCCCCCCTTTTTTTTTATTTTGGATGTACATAATACCTCATTTATTTCCATGAAAGTACTTATACTTGAAAGTATGGTTTTTACTTGATATCTCCAATCTGATACTTAATTTTTTGAAAATTTTTTTCCTAAAATTTTTTTCACAAAAAAATACAAAAAATACGAAACTTTTTTTTCTTTTTGGACGTAGTACCTAATTTATTTCCATGGAAATACTAGTTTTAAGAACCTCGTTTACAGTAATTTTTTGGAATTGATACTTAATTTTTTCTAAATTTTTATTATCTAAATTAAAAAAAAAGAAAAATAAAAAAAATCGCAATATTTTTTGGTGTAATACTTCTTTTAATTCTATGAAAGTACTAATATTTTAAAATATTGTAACCAGTGATATTTCAAAACAATTATCGAATGAATACCTAACTTTTTTTTCCAAAAATTTGTTTATTAAAAAAATCTCAAAATACTTTTTTTTTTTTTTAATTTGGATGTAATAATACCTCATTCATTTCCATGAAAGTACTTATACTTGAAAGTATGGTTTTTACTCGATATCTTGAATCTGATAATTAATTTTTTGAAAATTTTTTTCTTCAAAATCTTCGTTACAAAAAAATACATAAAACATCAAATTTATTTTTCGTTTTGGACATATCTAATTTATTTTAATGAGAGTACAAGTTTTAGAAATTTAGTTTATAGTAATTTTTTGTATCCGATCACAATTTTTTTTTTTTTTTGATATAAATTATAACACACAAGAAAAAATGATGGAAATCTTGCCTCTTTTTGACTTCCTCGGATTATTTTGTTCGTTGCTATGTTTATTTATGTATGCAGCTTAATGAAATTATAAACAATAATAAACAGCCTAAAAATATTTAATGGTTATGTTTGCATTTTAAAATTAAGATTTAAAAGTTATATTGGCATTTTTTAAAGAATCAAACAATTTATAGAATTAAATAATTTATTATTTTGTGATTAATAGAAATAATATAAATAATGTTAAAATCTTGAAGCAATTAATGTGGCTATTTATTTTATTACAAAATATTATTATTATTATTATTATCATTGTTGCGGAAGATTGGTCAAATGCAAGGAGTACACTGAGAAAATAAATTATAAGAAATTATTATAAATTCTGGTAAAAACTCCTATCATTTTATAATAATTGAGCGAATATTTGTAATTTTCGCATCGTTACCAACCATTTCTTTTATAAAAAAAAATAAAATTAGCTTTTTTTATATTTCTCTCTTTTTAATTATGCAAAAATGATTTAAAATCCATTAACGCCGGCGCGACCAATCCATGGACGCTAGAATTTTCACTTTAATAACAAAATGATCTTAATAATCTACTTTACCAGCTACTAAAAACGAAAAATTTATGTATAATTGCATGGTTGTAATCAATAATATTTTTTGTAAATTAAGATTACAGCCCATTGTTTGAGGAACCTCAGTGCCAGCTAGTTGGCAGGGTATTTTTCATACCTGTCCAGTATTGGTAATTAGAAAATAGCTTTATTAATAAATATTTATGTATGTTTTTTAAAAATTTTTAATATATTTTTTTCTCCTAAACGAAATGACGTTTATAACGACAAATATTTTTTAGTATATTTTCAGAATATCTAAAAATCTCAAAAGCGTTGCACAACCATATTTTTGAAAAAATTTTTGTTTAACCAGTTTATAAACAATTAAATATTGCTTTAGCAATGAATTGAAAATTTGGGTTCAGTGATTCAAAATATATATAATACGTGCTGGGACAAAATTTTGAAATATGTTAACTAAATGAAATTCAACATTTTGATTTTTGGCTGATTTTACTATAAATTGTTAATAACAAATATCGTCCAAGAATTTTTTAAAATAGACCACGAGTTTGTGTTTAGTGGGTCCAAAAATGTATTTGTCTTCATTGAACTCTTATGGCACTAAATAGCATGACCTGTGTCAGAACTATGAAATTTTTTTACAATAAAATGCTTTTTCTCTCGTTACTTTTACTGTAAAGTTTATTTTTAATACTTTTTATTTAGTTGCCGAATGTTTTGGAATGAATCAGATGTAACTGGAAAAAATTTTTCTCGGTATTTTTGTGTATTTTGAAAGCAGTTTAGCTAATATAGCATCCTTAAACAAACCTGAATAAGAATAGTAAAACACGAGATAAAAAATATGAATAAATAAAAAAAAAAATACTATCAATAATTAGAAACACTTTATAAATCTTTAATCACACATGTCTAAAAGTAATTTATTATTCTGTTATTAAATTATGCATGTTAAGAGAATATTAATAAAATTTTCCTGACTATAAAGAAAAATGATTAAATTAGACTATACATATTTATTAAATAAGTACACATATACTTGCAATACACATTCGAATGGATATCAAAGCATGTCGTTCTCTTTGAACTAATTTCCACTGCGTCGGCCATAAGTCAAGTTGATTGGCGTCTCTAATTCAGAGAGGACCATTGTCACGAATGCTTCTCTTATACATGCACACGTATAGATATATATTTATAACACATATACATCCTCTTCCTGATTCTATCCGGTCTGTTATGCTTCGATGTACCTATTTGCCTCTTTATTTAGGAACTCATCGATCTCAACAACTCTTATAGGGTAGATTAGATTGACAGAACTTTATAATTATTATTATTATTATTATATATAAGTCTATTTGGAAATTTAAACGATCGAGAAAGGAAATGATATTAAACGATTTTCAAATGAAATTTACATGAAAATATATTAAGTACAAAATTTAGTTTCTTGGAGGCAGGTGCCAAGAAGAAATTTAATCTCAATGGATTTTAGAGGACATTTAAAATTAAAATGTACGTATATATTGTGAAAGTGTTAGTTGTGTATTTATATATATTTAAAAAGCATTAAGTAAAAATTTATGCATGAAAATAAAAAATTTCTGTCTGTCATGTTATGTGAATATATCTGCGAGCGGCTGCTGCGGTTTAAACTTTATTCGATAAGCGTTGTAAGGCCCATTAGTCAGACCCTTATTATTTACTGGCTTTAAAAACCAAAATGACGACTCGCATACGATTTCTTTTTGCATATATATCATTTTTACATATATTTATTTTTATATTTTTTTTATAAATATACATGTATCTTGTATGATTGAGTCAAGTTTTTTTTAATGGGTAAATGCGGAAGCATTATATATAATTTGCCTTAAAAAAAAGTTAAATTTCAATAGAAGTATAAATATGTATACGTAAAAATCTTATTTAATATTATCTTTCAAAAAATTTCACCTGATGTGTACATAAAAAAAAAGAAAAAAAAACAGATTATCTTATTTTTTTATGCATATAAAGGATTTTTTAAATGACTAGTTATTTTAAAGTAGTAACTAAATTGAATTATAATTGAATGCAAAGTTTATATTCACATGTATATTATATGCATTTTTTTTTAAATTAGCCTCCAGCTGTATTTTTTTTAAGGTTTATATTTTTACTTATTAAATTTCAGTTTTCTTAAAATATGAAAAAATATTACTCATAAATAAAAAATTTTTTAAATGACGTAGACTAATTAAAGCTCTGATGATTCTTGTATCTAAACTTAAATATAAGGTACTCGTACCAGTACATGAACGAACGTTTAGATTTTCATTTTTTTCATACATTATTTGTTAATTTTGAATATAAAATATGAGTAAATAATCAACCTGAATGATTACTGTATAATTTAAAAAAATGTTTAAACGATTAACCTTAGAATTAACATGAGAAATAAGGAATTGAAAATTTTAGGTTTTTCAGGTACTGGAGCATTTTATTACAACGGCTTTCCCATAGTTCAAATTCGGCCGTTCATGTATTGGTGCAAAAAACATGTCGCGAATATCACTTAATTTTACAAAATAAAAAGCTATTTGGAATCAAATTTATCAGTAAAAACAAAACATTTACCATAAATAAGATTATTTATTAAACATTTAAATTTTAATGAACAAAAATTCCTAACCGTTTATGTACTGGTACCGAGTACCTTACACTGTTGTAAATTCTAAACTTTATAAAAATGAATATTAATTACCTACAGATTTAAAGAATTTTTAATCTAAAAATAATGAATCGTGTTAACAAATTTCCCAATGATTGCCAAATTCGAATTTAAAAAACATATTTTTGATTATATTAATTCAGTACTTTTAGCTTCAATAAAAAAAAAATTAATAGACATATAGAATATATTGCATAATTTATTAATTAAATTGGACTTTTTAATATTGTTCTAACTTTTTTCAGCAAAAAATAGTTACAGCTGATGGAGATGCGGATTTAATTTTATCAAAATTTCCACCTTTGCAAAAATTTATATTAAATTCTACCTTAGGGAAATCAATTATAAATAAAAATGCAGCTCACTTAAATTTTTCTAATGCAGTTCGTGACAAACTGGTCGAATTGGTAGTAAACAAGCTCTCAGAAATCACAAAAGTGTAAGTGTAACATTTTTCTCAAATAAAATTTATTAAAATTATGATTTCATCGCATTGTCATTTTATACTTTTAGAATCAGTAATAAAATTTTTAAAGCCTTGGCTTGTAGAATTATAAAAACTTTTCTAGCTTAGCCACTATTTGTATTATATTCCTTCAGTTAAGGTAGAAGAGTCTCCAGACCTTTTTTTTTTTTTTTTGCGTAGGAAGTGGCATACTAAAACAGCATACTGTTCAGCATCCGAACTGACAGTTATGTGGGACTCGCCCTTACCTGGGCATACCCACTAAAACTCCACTCCCTTCCTACCTTAAGCGACATATAAAGGGCAAAAAGTCCGTCTCCTTAGGGTAGAAAATAGGCTTTTATTGCCCTAGATATGTAAAATAGTTTACAAAATATTTATGAGTAGTGGAAGATTTTGAAACATCCACAAGCATATGTATTTGATATAGATTTCCAAAAGTTAAAATTAATAGAAATAACCCTTTCTGAAAGTAATTAGTTTGAATTTTGCGAAATAGCACTCTTGTGCTGTACTTATAACTATATATGAATGAAACAGCTAAGTACTTATAAGAGTATTTGAAAATTCCGGTTTCAAACAAGGGTTTTTAATTTTTTATTTATTAATTTTATTCTAAATTGAAATATATGGGCATATCCATTACTTTTCATACAAAAGTGTGCGCACCCATGACTCCGATCGGTCTCAAATTTTCAGGGGTGGTTTGAAGTAATAAAAAACTCAGCCAGCCAAAATTTCAGTCATTTTGCAGGACGGGTTGCCGAGATACAAGCTCTAAAAGGTCCAAAAATAGCTGTTTTTAGCCAATTTTCAAAAATTTACTGGGTTTCAAGGATTAGTCCAAAAAACATCCGGTTGGTCTCATTTTTTTCCTTAAATATTCAACTTTTACCAAAAAAAATTTCAAAAAGTTTCATGGAGTTGATTTTTACTGGCATTGATTAACGTAAGATTTATTTTATCGAAAAATGCTGATTTTTGAACTTGAATTGTGACTCAGCATCATTAGCTAAAGATTTCCGGTTGGTTTCATTAAAAGTGTCTATCAAAGACATTTCAAATGAGACCTTAAACGTCAAAAAAGCTTATCAGAGACCGGAGATATAAGCAATTAAAAGTTTGCTGTTTCCGAAAATATCGATTTTTTAACAACTATAATCGTCTGCAAAATTTTTCTCTGAGCACTTTCAGGGCTGAAAATTTCAGGAAAGCTTCTTTTGATATTAAGAAAAATTCCCTAAAAATTTGGGCGATGGTATTGGCTTCTGTTCGTAGATATAAGACTCTGAAAATGTGTAATAATTGGACCAATATTGGCCAATAAATGGTTAAGGGGTCAACCAAAAAATTTTTCTTATTCAATATTCGAATAGCCAGGGAAAAATGAGCTGATTTAAAAAAAAAAATGTTTATTTTTGACCGAAAAATAAGCAAGTTATCATCATTTTAAGATTTTTTAAAAAATTTTCCAAAAATCCCATTTTTAGGGTCATTATACAGTATTCTAACTCGAAATAATGATAACTCGCTTATTTTTCGGTCTAAAATAAAATTTTTTTTTTTTAAATTGTCGAATTTTTTCCTGCCTATTCGAATATTTACAAATAAGAAACTTCTTATACGCAAAAATTATTTTTTTGGGCCAAAAAATACCCGAATACATTGACAAAATAAAGTAAGTTCTAAAGTAATTTGCCAAAAAAAAATAATTTTTACATATAAGAAGTTTTTTTTCGTAAATATTCGAATAGGCAGGAAAAAATTCGACAATTTAAAAAAAAAATTTTTATTTTAGACCGAAAAATAAGCGAGTTATCATTATTTCGAGTTAGAATACTGTATAATGACCCTAAAAATGGGATTTTTGGAAAATTTTTTAAAAAATCTTAAAATGATGATAACTTGCTTATTTTTCGGTCAAAAATAAACATTTTTTTTTTTAAATCAGCTCATTTTTCCCTGGCTATTCGAATATTGAATAAGAAAAATTTTTTGGTTGACCCCTTAACCATTTATTGGCCAATATTGGTCCAATTATTACACATTTTCAGAGTCTTATATCTACGAACAGAAGCTAATACCATCAACCAAATTTTTAGGGAATTTTTTTTAATATCAAAAGAAGCTTTCTTGAAATTTTCAGCCCTGAAAGTGCTCAGAGAAAAATTTTGCAGACGATTAAAGTTGTTAAAAAATCGATATTTTCGGAAACAGCAAACTTTCAATTGCTTACATCTCCGGTCCCTGATAAGCTTTTTTAACGTTTAAGGTCTCATTTGAAATGTCTTTGATAGACACTTTTAATGAAACCAACCGGAAATCTTTAGCTAATGATGCTGAGTCACAATTCAAGTTCAAAAATCAGCATTTTTCGATAAAATAAATCTTACGTTAATCAATGCCAGTAAAAATCAACTCCATGAAACTTTTTGAAATTTTTTTTGGTAAAAGTTGAATGTTTAAGGAAAAAAATGAGACCAGCCGGATGTTTTTTGGACTAATCCTTGAAACCCAGTAAATTTTTGAAAATTGGCTAAAAACAGCTATTTTTGGACCTTTTAGAGCTTGTATCTCAGCAACCCGTCCTGCAAAATGGCTGAAATTTTGGCTGGCTGAGTTTTTTATTACTTCAAACCACCCCTGAAAATTTGAGACCGATCGGAGTCATGGGTGCGCACACTTTTGTATGAAAAGTAATGGATATGCCCATATATTTTTATTTACATTTTTTTCTTGTTTAAAATCATAGAACTCTAAATATTATATATGTTACGGGTAGAGTCCGATCTCTGGATAGTCCTAGGTCTATCCGGATAAACCTAGGACTATCCAAGTGGAGTTGGATAAAGTCCGATTCTTGATTTTTTTAATCTTTTTTGTTCAACTTTATCCGGCATCGCTTGGATAGTCCTAGGATTATCCAAGAGGCTTGGATAAAGTCCGATTCGTAAAAAATGTGAACAAAAAAAAAAAATTATTTCACCATATTATTTTTTTATTTTATTTGTCATAATTTTATACTCTTATAATTTTTTGATTTAGTCAAATTAAATATAAAAAAAAATACAAAATACAAAATTTTAGCTACAATATATAAATTTATTTTTATTTATTTATACAAGACAAACTGCTGTGACATTTTGAGTTGCATTTGAGTCCATTTGATTTGCACTTGCATTTATTAGTTTTGCAACCTTGTTTGTAGTTACACCTTTGAAAGCCTTGACCACCAAATTTAGATGCCATTATTGCAAGTTGGCGTAAATTTTTCTTTTCAGTGGATATTTTTGATACATCTATGTGGTTTACATTCGTAGGTATAAATTGATTCCGCGAAAATTTTTCTTCTATTGTTCCATGATAATTAGCTAATTTATACAATTATTGCTGATTTCTATTATTGCCATTAATATGTTTCTAAAATCTCCGCGACCTCTGTCTACATCAGGAATACCCACTCTGACTGTATCTCCAACTTTGCAATTTGGAAACTTAGAATTTGATCTTTTGATCATTTTTGAAGCTTGATTATCTAACGCACGTTTCGCACTTTTTCTATTATCACTTATACTAAACTCTTTTGAACAAATTTCGCATGAAATGTTATTAACACAGTTTTTAAAAATATTTTCAGTTGTCACGTTCATAGGCTGGAGAGTTTGAAGTTCATTTTTCTGAAATTGAGTTTCTTCAAAATAAAGTTGCTTTATAGAATTATTTAATTTGACTAAATCAAAAAATTATTTGAGTATAAAATTATGACAAATAAAATAAAAAAAATAATATGGTGAAATAATTTTTTTTTTGTTCACATTTTTTACGAATCGGACTTTATCCAAGCCTCTTGGATAATCCTAGGACTATCCAAGCGATGCCGGATAAAGTTGAACAAAAAAGATGAAAAAAATCAAGAATCGGACTTTATCCAACTCCGCTTGGATAGTACTAGGTTTATCCGGATAGACCTAGGACTATCCAGAGATCGGACTCTACCCGTAACATATATATTTATTATCTTCCTTTAAAAAATTTTTTTTAAGCATTATAAGTACATAAATATGAACACTGAACACATGAAAAATTTATAGTTCTTGAAGCCATTGTTTAAAAATATGTATTACAAATTTCACGTTTATGTGGTTTTTCCATAAAAAAGTGTCTCGAAAATGAGCATTATACTTTATTAAATATATTTATGTCTTATTATTAAAACCTTTCATTCACTGGTAAAAAGCGATAAGAGTCTACATATGGTTTCTGAAATGGCAAAATCAACTACACTTCTTTCAAAAATTTTTTATCATAATAACACTAACCCCTGAGTTTATAGCTTCAAATACCCCACTCTATGAAAACTTTTCTTACAGTTAAAAGTAACTCTTGCAAATGTACAAAAAAAAATCAGTCAATAAATTTTTCCATGATTCTGCCAATTGTTTGTCCAAATCATTTATTAAGATGAAAATTTTAGGCTTCTCAACCTACTATTTTGACACAGTCTCTTTAGAGATCTGATTTATTTTTTCAATAACTATTAAATAATTAATATTAAGAAATAAAAACGCTACCGATTTATAGGCACTACGGTTCCCAAAATAATCGAGATGGTAGAAAATGTATTTTGAATAATAAATAAAATAAATTGTCAACCATCTTGCATATATTTTCATTGTTTAAAAAACCTTTGCGCCAAAAACTTGGCAGTATTTTTTAATTTATGACATTAAAAAATTTTTGAGTCGAAGGTAAATTTAACAATAATTTAAATTTTATTAAATTTTTATGATTTTTATAAGAAATCGTAAATAAGTTTTTATTGCTTTCTTTATAATGTTAAAATGCCTACTATTAATTCATTATTATAGCTACAAGTATCTGTTTTTTACGCATAATAGTAGACATAAATTGCTTGATAAAATTGATTTACTTTTCATAGAATTACCTATATATTTTATTTCTTTTTTTTGTACGTTTTATTTCTTTTATTAAAAAAATTTATGTTTTTTTTTAAGCCAAAAATAAAAAAAAAGAATGCGATGTTGAGTATATGTATATTATTAAATTATATAATTTGCATTTCGAATATTAAGAAATTATAGGGAATTTTAAAAATCCTTACTATGAATACATGTGCAATTTTTTTCGCAACACCGGGTAAAATATTTACCATTTCCTGAAAAAATAAGACTCCTAAATATGGTTGTAGAATCATGCAACTTCTATGCAAGTGTTGCCAACAAACACATAGGCCCTAATGCTTAATTAGTTATTTAAAACTTACGGAACATTGAAACAATTGATACGAAACTGGCATATAAAAATGAAAAATTTTGTGGGTGGCATAAGTCTTAGATTTTCTGTTGAAATAGCGTAATTATCGAGTTATTCGATTTTTATTCATTTAATTAACTGAACTTAAAAAAAAAACTAAAATTATCAATACAAATTTTTTAGCTATTTTAATTTTTATTTAAAATGGATGGATCGTTAAATATTTTTTTTTTCATTTTGGAGACATTGAATATTTTTGTGCAATTATGAATTCTAATTATTCAAAAATTATTTATTATTCTGTTCTTAAACTAATCATTTTAAGCCTCACAGTAAAAATTTTTTTAATTCTACAAGGAAAGTATAGGAGTTGGAACACCTAGATTTTGTTTAAAGTAAACTTATAATAGGGTAGAAGGGGTAACTTTCGCGACCCTTAAGAAAATTCGAAATTAAACTATGGATATTTAAAAAAATATAAATATATGCCTAAAAAGTTTTTAAATGTTTTTAAGAAAGGTAATTATTAATTAAAATACCAACCCTAGTAATTTCGAAAATTTATTTTTTGTAAAACCAAACATTAAGGTCCAAACCCCTAAAAAACCTGTATTCTCGCCATCAAGCATATTAGAAAAATAAATCAATATTCCTTTGACTGAATGCTGCAAGACATTAAAAAATTGTTTTTTAGACTTTTAAGAAAATTAGCACTTTATTTTTAAAGTTTCAAGTTGAAATAATAAGGGTGGCAAGAACTGTTTACACTAGCGAAAATCCCCTCCTCTGCCCTATAGAAATTAAAAACAACCTCCAACATAAAAAAATACTATTCAAGTCTGCCCAAGGCTACGCAACAAGTCTAATGGTTTTGCTAAATAGGATTTCATAGGCTATATGTAACTTTATTTTTCGAGTTTTCATATTTTACCGTTAACATACATGTATAAATTAATAATAGATTTATCGAAACTGAATATATGTTAATAAATCAAAATAAAATAATTTCAAAAATAATATACAAAATAATAAAAACAAAAATGCAAAAGTCAATTTAATTTATTTCAAAACAATAATTAATTACTTCAAGCTTAAAGTTTTTTGTATTACATGCACAAAATTTACCAAAAATATTAATCAAATTATTAATAAATATTAAATTATTCATATTAATAAATATTTAATGATATTTTAATAAACATTGTTATTATAGAAAAATTTAAATATAAATAATATGTATTGAAAGTTTATAAACTGAAATTTAATTTTAATAAATTATTTTATGTAAATTATTTTTTTACATCTCAAAAGAGATGTCTCGATATCCAATTGATTTATTGTTTATAATGCAAAAAATTAGGAAAATCGTGCCTAAAAAATATTTCCTGGTTATCACACAAAAAGCAAGTATTTTTCCACCGAAAAAGACGTGTTTTCTTGACACTGACGCAAAAAAGCTTTGTTAGCAGGAAACAAGTATTGAAAATGATACTGCTATTTAACTTAGGCCACTCTTGGACATTTGCATTTTTCGGTAATAAAAACTGCATATTTTAAAGAGACCAGAGAGGGTTGCAATGGCTAATACATTCGTATTTCACTTTTAACCTTTTCTTGGGATTCCTAGTAAAAATTTTTTATGCTAAATAAAAACTTTTTTGCATTTGAAAGCAACTAAAGATTCCTTAAGAATTACTTGAAAGTTTACCCCATTTTAGGGGTTATCTCATTTCGTAGGGGTTGTAGCTAAAAATGAGCTTCAGAAATTAAAAGAGCGACCCAAAATACTTACTGGGTGAGTTTTTTGGCCCAAAATATTCAATCTTTCATTTATTTATAAAACTCACCCCTTTGCTTACTAAAGACACCCCCAGGAAGGGTTGCAATGGCTTACATGCGTATATGACTTTTAGCCTTTTCTTGGGAGTCCTGGTAATAATTTTTTATGCTAAATAAAAACTTTTTTGCATTTGGGAAGAACTTAAGTATCTTTAAGAATTATTTGAAAATTTACCCCACTTTAGGGGTTGATGTCTCGTTTCGCAGGGGTTGTATCAAAAAAGGGCCCCGGAAATGAAAAGAGCAACCCAAATTACCTACTGGGTGAGGTTTTTAGCCTAAAATATGCAGTTTTTATTACCGAAAAATGCAAGTGTCCAAGAGTGTCCGTTTCCAAGAGTTTCACGAATTCAAATTTTTTACATTCTGTTAAATATGTTTTTTTTTATTTAAAAATTGTAGATAATTAGCTTGAAATACTTTTACCATAATACTTAAGTTAGTATAAATCAGGATTTAATTTTTTATATTATTGGTGATTTGGATTGATAAATTTTTGCTGCAAATTACAGATTTATGTACAGTACAATATATTTTAAATGACCAGAGAACTTAATTTATAAAATTTTTCAAGCTTTAACGTACTACTCTCACAATTTGAATAAAAATAATTTCTTAATTAATAATTTACTTTGTAACGAGGAACGTCCATCTTAATAAAGCCTAATATTTTTTCTTCACAAATCATTAATTTATATTATAGACAGTATAATTAAGAGAATCAAAATAAATAAAACAAATAAGACAAATTATAAAAATTAATCCAATGAATTTGCACGTCTGAAAAACTATTTAAACTAAAAATTAAATTTAATATATCAATAACAGAAAATATTGAGCAGTCAATTATATTGAAAAATATGAATGAGAAAGAATAAATTCTTTGAATTTTTGTTTTATAGTTTATAGTTTAAACGTCGCCTTTAATATCCGGCGGGAAATCAATCGATTAGCTAGTCTAGGCCCTCGCTATTCTTTATATAATATAAAAGACTCTTGAGAATTAAATTTCATTAAACAAGGATCCTTTTATCGATTAGCCTAACAACTGTTCCTTCCGCGTTTATCGCTAAATCCAGTAATACAATCGATTTCTACTTTTTCTCTTTTCCATATTATATATTTAATTAAGATTCTCATTTATCTATTCGTAAATTTAATATAATTTTATATTATTTTCTTCTTTTTATAAAGGATATCTATAATATATATTAGACTGGTATTTATTTTTAAAATTTTTCTTATTTTTATGATTATTGTTTAATAAAAGTAATCTTTTATCAAGGGTTTCCTCACTTTGAGCTTAGTCAAAGAAAGCTGTATAAAACTTAAAGTTTTGAAAGTAAAAATGAGTTTGATAAGAGCAAACTTTCTTTATACTTCTAATGTGGAGTGTATAAAGGACATACTGGCGTAAATTTGTGCCACTTTTAAGATAACTAAAAAAAAAAAAAATTTATAACTGGTTTGTGTGTTTACACAACCAACGATCATGGAACATGTTCACTCATAACAGTAATAAATCCGAAAACCGAAATTACAATTAATCCCGAAATATAAATTATTCTAAGTCCAGAAACCTATTCTAAGTAATAAAAGTATTCTAAGTTCTTGTTCTTATCAGGGCCTGACTCCCATTTCAAATTATTCTAAGCCCTTAAATAGAAAATATTCTAAGTCCATTTCACCCCCCCTGCCGAGCCATAATTTTTTACAAATAACCCATCCAATGAACATTTTTCATTTTAAAATGAAAATTTTAATTATTATTAGCGCTAGGACTGTAGTTTTTTGCATCGCCCATTTTTCATTAATAGTAAATAAAATTTGTATTTTTTATGTTGGCCAATACTGGAACGAGAGTTATGAAGTTATTGAAAATTTAAGCTATTAGAATATTGATTCGATTGCACAAGCTGAATATTTGATTACATATATATATATCTCATTTAATCTAGAGCGGCATTCAATAATTGGCATAGGAAATGAAATTAACAGTATTTTATTGTTTAACCCATTCACACCTAATCCACATTTCTTGGACAAATTAATTTTTTGGTATGAAATAAGCAGAGCCTATTTGATTAGTTATTACATTCATATTAAAACCTAATGCCATGAATTTGGTGCTTTGAATGTAATATACACCAGATTGTCGTCGAAGCTAATATATAAATGAAATATAAGTGTATTTGTCTGTATTATTCTGAATCTGATTAATTGCTTAAATGTGATTTCCTTATCAAAACTTTAATAAAGTTTATTACTTTATTCTTTTATTATTATTATTATTTTTATTGAAAATATAAAATATTTTTATATTATAAATTCAAATTTAATTATTTTTGAAATATGATATTAAAGAAAAAATTAATTGACTTTTTCCTTTTTTAATTAAGAACACAAGGAAAAAAATAAATAACGTTTGTATCATTAAATTTCTAGTAAGTTAAGTAAACATCGATTTTGCATTTAACAGTATAATATTATATAGAAATGATTTCCTGACTTAAAAGGAGCTGATTATTAAGCTCTAAAAAGCATTCATTTCTCCAAGTATCTTATAATCAAACTAAGAAGGAAATGTAGTTCATGTTATATTTGTTTATAATATAAACATTTTATACATTTCTCTCTATTTAATATCTATTATTGTGAGTGTTTATTTGAGATAGGTAAATATTAAGTCAAGATACTTTGTTAAAGCTGTTATTGATAAATTATTGAACGATTGTAATTATAAAATAAAAGGCCTTAAATTTTTAAGAGGAGGTATTACGTATCACAGAATCAAAAATTTTCTTAAATTAACTTTAAAATTAGATAAAAATACTTGATTCTTGGGCAAACAATATTTTCATAATATTTATGCAATAAATTGACTATTGTTTGGAAGACTAAAAATATTTTACACAATGTAACAAAAAATTTTTTTTACATTTATTTAAAATTAATCTTACCTTACTGAAAATTCGTAAGTAAAGGATATATAATATTCTTCACTGAGTAATGATCTTATAAGCCTGTAAAAAATTTTTTTGCTAAACATAAAATAGTAATTTTATTTAATTTGTGTTTGCAAAAAATTTTGGTTCCTCATAGAGGAACAATGGTTCATTGTTTTAGGTGAAATTTTGATTTCTGATTTTTTGGCATTTAAGCACGTTTTCAGACCTCAGGGAGCTGAAAATAAAAAGTCTGTATTTGTATGCATGTATGTCTCTAACCAGTGATATTTCACAACCATTATTTTTTTTTTTTTAACTAGTATTAAGCGCGCGTCGCGCGCAAAATGATTTAAAACTATCAACCTTAATTATTTTCTTAAATATCAAAATTTATTCTTACTTTAATTTTTTTATTCATATCAACTACTCGACGTACTATAACTAACCTCAAAAATAATAAAAATATAATATAAACAATAATAAACAATTAATTTTAACTTATTATCAATGAAATTTATATGAGCCAATCAGAATGACTCTTTAGCTATAACAATGTACATAGTTACTGTTGCGATCAACATGTCCTTTTTAAAAAAGGATTTGTATGCAATACCTCATTTTTTCCCATGAAAGTACTGATATCTAGAAGTATCGCTTTTACTCGATATCTTGAATCTTATAATTAATTTTTTTAAAATTTTTTTCTGAAAATTTTTGTCAACAAAAAATACAAAAAATACAAAATTTTTGTTTTTCTTTCTGAACGTGGTACCTAATTTTTTCCTGAGATGTTAAACTGAAAATATCAAATTAAAGATCATTTTTAGTTTTTCTTATGACATTATACTTTGTTAAATTAAATAGACCATTAAGAACATTTTGTTAGTTCGGGTAAGTAGCCAGGGAGGGGGAACAAAATTTCTTATTCTAATGCATTTCTTTCAAAAGTGATTATAAAATTCCGTTTGGAGAAGGAAATTTTACATTAAAGCCTCCCCCCACCCCCGAAGCTATCACTAAATGAAAATCCTGGGTACGTGCCAGTATTATTAATAAGGAACCATAGTGCCAATAACTTGGCAGTGTTTTTTTTTTGTTCAGAGGCTATTCACAAATGATGTCCAGGTTTTTATTCAGGCTCATAATATTCAAACCTTATGAATTTGATTTTTTTGCTGATATTTTATTATACGGCTTAAAATTGCATTTTTGAAAAAATTTTATATCGTTTGCAGAATCATACTATTTGATAACAATAATTTTTAAATGACGTCTGCTAAATGCATACATAAAAAAATGTGCAATAAATATACAAATTCGCATAAATTTATAAACATATAACAAATTTTCTATTTATATTTATTCAAAAAGAAAAAATTTAGCTTAAAGAATCAATCCTACTTATATAGCTTTCAATTTCCCATTTTATTGTAAGAGATTTTCTTGTGGAATGTGTTTTTGAATTTCACATACATGTACATATATATGTATATGTTCAGGTCCATATAAAAATGCCAAACCAATTTTTTTTTTTTCTTCAAAACTTCTTTCTAAATGGTTTATTTTAGATCTTGAATGAAAGTTTTTATCAAAGTTTGCGAATAATATTAATTTCGGCAAAAAATTTCTGATATTCAACAGTTCTTTTTCAAATCAAAAATGTCTACAAAAAAAACAATTTTCGAGTATCATCAATTTTTGGCGAAATTAATATTATTATGAAATTCCGATGAAAATGTTAATCTAAGACCTAAAATAAGTCATTTAGAATACAATTTTGAAAAACAAATTTTAGCCCGGCGTTTTACATAGACCTGAACATATATATAAATAACTTGAAATTCAAAGTAAAGTATTCTAGTTTTGCTGAGATTTTGTAGAATGCGGAAATTTCATTTTTTTTTTATTTGTTAGTTAGAAATTTCTTTTATTTATTTACTTATTTGTTTGTTATTTTCAAGAATCATCATCCCTGCATTAAAGAATTCATTATTTACTTTTCACTTGACACTTGCTGCCGATTCTAGATATATGCCTCGAGCAATCTGAGTGTATACATAACTCACATTTATAAAATAGCGTATGCTGTTTTTATATTTTAAAGCATCATTTTTCAGTTTGCATTGTTATATTTATAAACTCTATATTTTTAAAGATTCCTTTATTTATATTTTCAAGAACGATAGTATCCATTTTGCAATTTATAAGTAAATAAAGTAAAAGTATTTGATTGAATTACAAGAAGAATAATAATACTGTTCGTATACGAATGCGAATTTACAAGAAGCATAAATCGGGGTTAATTGGGTCATACAAAGTGGAAAAATGGACAAAAATCGCACTTGGCCTGAGTTTTTAAGCTATCGACAACTCTATCTTTTTAGGGATAAGTTGATATATACCATTGCATACATTTTATTTTGGATTTTCGAGCCTGCCCAACCCCAAAACAGGTACTTATTTCTCTAGTTCAAACAATTTTAGAAAATTTAATTCCCTATGGCATGCATAATTTGATAAAAATAATATCATGCAATATCTACTTGGTTTAATTTAGTATTAATTAAACAAAAATTCAGGAAATAAATTTTCATAAACATTTTCTAGCTACGGTTCTATATATTTAAAATTCTAAAACATCTCTCTAGCTTTTATTTCAATTTTGACCTTGTGCAAGAGCTGGAAAATGCATTTCACGAAAATGGTTTACCTCGAATCACCCTCATTCGTTATATAATGTTTTTAATTACTGAAACGAGCTATCACGCTTATATACACATACATAATTATACACATACTAATGCAAAAAAAACAATTTCATGTATTACTATTTCTCTACTTTATATAACTGTGCTGCGTATAACAATACTTATGCACCGATGAATTTTAAAAGCAATTGATATTAGGGCGTGAGAATTCATTTAATTTTAATTACAAGAAATATTGTTATCATATTTTTTTAGGTATATGTGAATAAATGGAAAATGTAAAATTCAAGACTTTTTAATTTTTTTTTTAATTCTCATATTACAGTACAATTTCATTTGCATCTAAAGTATTGATTTCCTATGCCTTTTTAGACCTTTATAAATCTACGACATATTTATTTATTATCAATACTGTTGAAAACAGTGCCTGTACATAAGAAATTATAGGTATTTATTTGCACAAAAAATTAGTATAGTACATTTGCTAAAAAATTGTATATCCGATAAAAATCTTAATTTTACTAATAAAAGTAAATCCTCGATTTTTTGTCAATCCAAGAAAAATAATTACGAATTCACAAAAGATAGCCATGAATTCAAAAAATTTGTTATAAATTCGCAATCATTTTCGAAAAAGTACAGCTCTTCTTGGAAAATAGAAATGAAATGCAACCTACCACCAAATATAGAATGAGAAAAGTTGTACAGGATAATAAATTTTAGAAGAATACTGAAGATGTTTATTCTGCTGTGAAGAGAATGAAACAGCTACTTAAATGATTGAAACATTTAAAAAGAATACACAGCCAGGCTGCTTTACTTGAAATTTTTTTGTTGCTTGAATTTTCAAGCAAAGCAGCCTGGCTGTGTAACCAAAAATGTGAAACAATAAGGTCGATAAATTCTGTAAATATTAATGAAATTAGAAAAGTTCTGAATGTAAAGGGAGAAGGCTTAGTTTTTTTAAAAGGGATATAGAATTGTAGAAAAAAGAGAAGAATTGAATAAACGGACAAATAAAAAACGGATAAATAACATAAATTGTTTTTTTATGTATCAATATTTAAATAAAGAACAAATTAACTAGTTTTTTTTATATACCGGTGTTACTTTTAAAAATTAAATTTTAGCCCTTGAATGCATAATTGCATAAAAACTAATTGTAAAGTTACTGAAAAATTTGTAATATTAAAAAAAATTGCTAATTATAAATATGGGATTTCACGCCAACTGGGTTTAACTTCTTCAGGATCGCAGAAATTGGTCCAAATTATTTTTTTCGAAAAGTGTAACTAAAAATAAGTAATATTCTTATTTTGACTGCTAAAATAAATAAAGCTAAATCCTTATAAGCCGCAGTCAAAAACTTCAAAATGTTTCTCTTATTTAGCGCTATAAAATTTTGTAAATTTCAACTAGCTTAATTTTACATTAAAATAAATTTTTTAATATTTTTTCGTCAAAGTAATTGTAAAATAAGCTTTTTAATACATAAATGTAGCTAAAATCATTTAATTTTTGATAAAAAATAATTACAATGAAGAGAATTGACGAATTTACATAACAATAACAATCTATAAGCCCACACGTCAACCTCAATTGACATGAGATTATCCTTATCAGTGATTAGTTTTCTATATGTATTCCTATTGTTTCTGATCAGGCTTATTAACGATTCACCGACACATTTGAGATTGTATTTTGTAGACATGGATTACTTACAGAAGAATGAATTTGCCTCAAAATAATAATAATAATAATAATAATAATGCATCAATTTCGTGTGCATAAATTTGGATTTTTATTTAAAAAATAAGGCTTGCATACATTGTAATATTTTAAATGCAAGTGAGAAGAGGATTTATTACGAGCGATTGTTTTCACTCGACCCCTCAAAATATCTATATAGACGTACAAATGTCACATCTATTGTGTGAAAAGCTTCCTTTCCAAAGATTTAAATTACATTTCCTACCAAGTGCATGTTAGAGTACCTTTGAATAAAAGGTTTAATCTTTGTTAATACAATACGTACTATAAAATATATAAAAGGAAAATAATTAAAATGACCTAAAAACTTTACAGTAAAATACGATATTTTTCATATTTTATACAATCATTCATATTTAATTATAAGCCATTTTAATAAATTACTTATTCTTTTTATGTTGTAGTCGAATTGATTATTCCGTCATATACGATTAAAGGGCAAAAAGTTTTTTATATTTTAAATATTTTTTTTTACAGTAATTTTATACATGGAATTTCAAATAATTAGCACTTATTTGTAAGAGGGTTACACATAAGTACCTAAAACTACCCTTAAAAAGAATTACAAGTGCAAAAATTTAAATAATAAAAAATCAATTTTTTGATAAATGATTTCAAGTTCTGATATTTAAATTAAAAGCTTGAAGCGAAAGTTTATTTTTGGCAAATGTATAATGTAGGATTTAATCCGAAACTAGAGGGTCAGTCAATCATTTTGACCATCGCCAAACTTTTTATCATGCGAAAATTAAATTAATTTCTATGAATAATGAAATTGCTAACCATAACAGAAGTTTGAATTTCATAATTTTTCTTTTTGATTAAGAGAAAAAATAATTATTAAATTTAGCTAAATAAAAAGGTTTATGAATTAATTTAATTGGACCGTTAATTTTTAAAAAAGAAAATTTTTTGGTTCTATTAGCTTTATTTTTTTATTATTTATTTATTGTTTTTTTTTTATTTATTAAACGAATTATTAAATACATTTTGTAATAATATATATTTTATATTAATCAATAATAAAAATTTTTAAATAAAAAAAAAAAAAAATAATTAAAAAAATTTTCAGATTCATTCACTTTTTTAAAAGTTTATTAACAAAAATAAAAATTAAATTAAAAAAAATAAAAAAAAAAAAAAAAAAAATTTGCGAGGTGTGGGGTTCGAACCCACGCTCCCAATCGGGAACCAGAGCTTAAATCTGGCGCCTTAGACCACTCGGCCAACCTCGCTGTTGGTTTCATAATAGTCATAAAATGAATGACACTCAAAAAAATTTTCTTTATGACAAAAGGATATAAAAAATGATTTAAAAATAAAAAGTATGATATTATTTTTGTTTAATAATTCCTTGAAAAAATTCTCTTTATTAAATAGTAGGGGAAAAGTTTGCCCCCTCTCCTAAAAATTTTGTTTTTTTGTAATACTTACTTAGAAATTAAGTATTTTGCTTTTCTTAATTTATTATTCGTTTCATTAATATTCGTAAGCCAAAAATACTATCTTTGCTTGAAGCCCTATAAAATACAAACATAAAAAAAGCAAATCTTAAAATTGCAAGAAAAAATCAATGAGTAAGTTTAAATCAAAAACAATAATTTATGAGAGCACGAAAGATATGATTTAATAAAGAATTAAAAAAGAAAAGAAAATGAAAAGAAAAAAAAAAAAATAATGTCAAAGTAACGATATGCCATTTGTCTGTTTTTAAGATAAATGAGTATGCTCTTAAATTTCTATATAATAATATAAAAGAGCCTAAACTGGAATAATTGGATTTCGAGGACTCCATCTGTGTAAAACCTGTTCTAGTTTTTCACATCGTAACAGATGCTACATTTAAATATATTATTTGCATACTTAAAATAATAAAAAAAAATTAAATTAAATTATAATGCATTATTTAAATAATCTTTTAACATAAATTTTATTAAATGTTTTTTTAAACTATAATATTTTAAAAGATAAATAAAAAATAGTGCTTAATAATTAAGATGAAAATCTAAAATTATTATACATTATGTAGGTACAATGATATTTAAATATGTGTGTTTAAAAATCTTTTCGTAGAAAAAAAAATTATGGGTTAGAGCAAAAAAAAAAGCATACATAATGTATAAAAAGGAGAGATATCTTGACTATACGTACATGAACATTATAATATACCTAACTATTATTTATCAAAAAATATATATGTACTTATGTATGTATGACATAAACGCTCGTCTCTATGTGCTTATGCTATTTTCTATACTATTCTTTTACTGAATTTAATAGTAGGAGTAGGTAGCTTTGTAAATATAAATAATCTGAGTAAAAACTATACATTTCCATACATTTATCATGAAAGTAGCTTTGAGAGGGGCATTTTTTTATCAAATGATGTTCTCGAGATATTTCACATTTATTTGTATATTAAATCCATATACTTTTATAGGTTATTGAATTCGATTTGAATAAAATCATATAAATTTGCCAAAGAAAACAGTCCTTTTTCTCAAAACTGTCGAATAAATAAAATTTTGAAAATTTTTAAATTTTAGCTCACAAAATAATTTCTAAATAACACCAACAAATTTTTGGACTCAAATATTTGTAATTATTAGTGCCACTTATTGTTAGAGCTGATATCTTATGAGCTGAAATTTTAAATATCTTTTTCTTATGGAAAGTTGATCTTTTACACTCCAAATATAATTTACTTCGTTTTATATGTGAGGGATTCCACGCCAATTGAGCCCAAGTTAAGGGTCGCAGAAATAAGCCCAAACTATTTTTTCCCGAAAGTACATATTGTACTTTAATAATAAGTATCCATACCAAGTTTTAGTTCAAATGATTCAATTCTCGATTTTTGGCATCCATATCATTTATTTTTCTTATTTTTTCTATAAAAAACTCATATTACCATATAAAAAATATTTCCTCCTAGATCCCGTAGTATCCGATTCCGAGGTCAAAATTTTTATGGATGATAAATTGCATACCATTAATAATAATTTAATATTTTAAATCATTATTTGCAAAAATATATCTTGAGTTACTTTGAATATTTATTGTCTTTTATACGTGAAGTTTATACAACACAATATATTTGAAATTTATTTTACTGGCCGACATTTGTAAGGTTCTTCACACGTATGTGTGCAAAAGACAAGAATAAACATGCTTTAAAAAAAAATCCATTTTGGCTAAAAAATTAATCAGGCTATCAATATGATAAAAAACGTAAGTTTAAAAAATGAAAGTTATTTGATTAATAGTTTTTGATATACATAGTATTCACAAAGAGTCGATTTTCTCGCCCTATAAGGTAGAGCTTCGCTCTATAATCGCTTTATATAATTAACTGCAAAACAGAAAAAAAATATTGATAATAGTTTCAAAAAAATATTCAAAAAAACCATTCTCTATAATATAATTTAAAACTAAAGAGTTATATAAAATACTTATAATTATAGTAGCTTAAAAAAAATTTGCGTGAATCCTAACTTAAAATCTCTTACATATATGTGCCCACACTAAAAATTTAAGAATAAAAAAAAGAACTTTTTTAAAGACGAATTCCATAACACTTAAATTTATGGCATGCAATCTTGAAAAAAAAAATCGTCTTCTCACTCAACACCATTGAAATAATTTGTTATACATTTAAAAAAATTTTTTTTTTTAAATATTGTACAAAATGTATTATTAATAATGCTAAAAAAAACTGACTGATGCTATTAAATTTTTTTTTTTTTTTTACTGGGCTACTTATTTAATTATTGCTATCATCTGTAAATTTTTGTTTTTAAAGTTTTTTTTATTAGTTCATATTTACATGTAAGTTTTTATTAATTCATGTTAAAAGATATTATTATTCTTTTTTTTAAATTTAAATATAAAATTCTATAAAATGATTATGCCTTCAGTTAGAGAAAAAGAAGTGAATTGTTTTAGAGATCTTCAGTGCGATACAATATTTTATCATTTTTTCCAAAAAAATCTGTTGATTGAATGAATTTATTTGAGTTCTTCTTAATATATGTTCAATAAATTAATTTTTTATGTATCCATTAAATCGCTAGATGTCGCGTTTCTCATAAAAGAAATGTATTACTCATATTATATAATTAAAGGTTTTGAAAGTAGGATTTAACAAGTTTTTTGATTTTATATTTACTTTATCTTGATAAATTTTTACACTGTGTACTTAAATAAGCATTTAGGTGTTTGCGAGGTGTCTGTTATTAATTAATATTACATACTATCAAGTAAATCTTTTTATTTCTAATATAAATATTTATGAATAATTAAAATTTATCAAAATTTCTTTTATTGAATATTGTTGAATATTGAAGTTCTTTTTTTCGCCTTTGTTTGGTGTCGGAAACATAAAAAATTTTAATTTTTTGAAAAAAAACCCGTTGTCCGTTAGATATTACTGTTCTTTGTAACTTTTCGGGTATGGAAATGTAGAATCTTTTCACTTTTTTTATGAAAAATTTATACCTGATACAGCTAGTTTTGATATTGTTGGTACTTTGTTTTAATCAAATTAGGTGAATATGATTTCTAAATTGCTGTGAATATAAAAATAATACCGAAATTGCAAAAGATAAAAAAAACTATTCTGGCAAAAATTGGACAAAAATTGTTGATCAAAAATAGTTTATTAATAGCGGGTTAAAAAACGAAATAGAATAGCCAAAAATGGGCCCAGGGGGGTAATGATGCTGTTTTAAAAAAAAGGCCAAAAAATTACTAGATTACTGATTTCAATACCAAAAAACATAAGTACCAATGATGAAAGATAGTTTACGTTAATAGTGGAAGGAACAGGGTTAAAAAAAAATTACCGAAATTAGCTCTAACGGCTTGCGAGACTATTTTTCGAAAAAAGGACTGAAAGGTTAGTGATAAGAGAGGGTTTTTATTAATGCTGGAAGTGACTGCATATGAAAGACGGCAAAAATAGCCGAAGGCTATTGGCTATAGCATCTATGGAACTATTTTTCGTAAAATGGACCAAAACATTTGCAATCAACACAATAAAAAGCAGAAACATACCAATGATGAAACCGAGGGAAGAATTTTCAGAATGCGGAACTCAGTACAGCACGTAGCTAAGTAGGGTGGGCCCCTTCCTGAAAAATTTTGTTTAATAATGAAATTTTTTTAAAGGGGCGGTAGTTAAGTGGGGGAATTTCACATTAAACCCCCCCCTAACAAAAATCCTGGATACGTATCTGAACCTTATGAGTCATCCCCAAAAATCTTAATACTTGGATTATTAACAATTTTAATTTTTTACAGCGAATTTAGTTTTTGTTAATTGCATTTTTGAAAATACTTTCTAATTTATAAATACAAAATTTTTCTAAATAGATAATGTTACACATTCCTATAAATATTCAAATTTCATAGAATTAATTTTCTTTTTTTTTTATAAAAGAATTTTAACAAAATTTATATTTTGGCACGTTATTTCACAAAAAATAGATTTTTTTAAAAATATATGGCTATAGTATATTATTATAATCGTGAAAAAAATAGTTATGTACATGCATATATCTTTTTTTTTTAAATATATGAAATTTAGTATACTTAAAAAAAAAATTAAATGGGCATCTTGGTTATATTATAACGAATACATATAGAAACTTAAGTACAGTATTTATCGTATAGGTACCCGTTAGGTTCTTTTTTACTTTATAGTTTTTTTCTCCACTTTTATTCTATTTTTTATCATTATTGGTATAATAAAAAGTAACCTTCAAAAAATTAAAACAGACACGATTTCAAATATTTTGATGTTAAAATCAAATCAAAGTTTTAATACATGCGCATTATTTACTCCTTCTGTTTGCTGTACAAATTTTTTATAAAATGAGAATTTTTTATGTAACAAAAAACACGCGATTATACTTTTTTTGTCGACTTAATAAAGGTACGTATGGAATAAACGTTGATTTCTTTATTTTACTTTTGCCAGCTAACCACAAAGATAGAACTTGGTTGCTATAGGTGGCGAAAACCGAACATTTGGTCAATTCAAAAATCAACTAATTTTCTGCTTTTATTTTCTACCTAAATTACTATCTGTTTTGGGAATATTTTAGCAGTACTAATACTTTTGTTTAATACCCAATTCTCGTTACATGCAAAATTTAAAAATATTTTTATAAAAATGTGTATGGCAACAGGCCTGTATGGCAATATGTCTTTGATACCTCCTCATACCTAATAATAAATATGTATTTATTGTATGTGCTAGGCAGCAGAATCATTCAGGTAAATATTAATTTTTTTATAAATAGCACTGAATTTTATTAAATAATCAAAATAAATATTAAATAAATTTTTTAAATATTTGCCAAACTAAATGACCAATGTCAACATATTTATAAAGTATACATACTGTAACATTTCGTGTTCTTATTATATTCCTAAATATTTATTTTGTGTAACTTATTTGCTTATCAGGTGTAGGCGTTCAAGAATTTCGTTCTTTAGCAAATTTACATAATTAAATATACGTATAATTGTTTATATTTATACAAAAATATAGTATATATTTGAGTAAATTTCTTTAGTTTTTATTTTACATACTATTTACGGAAGCAACATTACGCATATATAGGAATGTGACAGCATAATGTGCTTGCATGATATTATGTGTGCGTTTGAGGGAAAGATATAAGCATAGAAAATTTTCTGCATGTAATTTTCTCAAATAAATAGTACTTATAGTAAAATATATATATATATATATACGTACGTTAGTGCAATATTGAATTATATAAGCCTGAAATGTCCCCTTCAAGTATTTTTATAGTTCAATTGTATGCATATTTGCATGGTGCATACTTCTACAAGCATAAACATTTATTTCCATAAGGAAAAATGTCTGATGGTAACGACACAACAAGAAGTAACTTTTGCCGAAGAGAAAATACAGTAGCCCATTATTTATGTAAAAACAAAATGTAACTGCATTCACGTATGTTATTTACCTTTATATGCTAAAATATAAACACAATAAAAGGCGAAAGTGCAGTTAAAATTAATTCACAAAAGGTGTGAATCTCTTATTTTTACAATATTATAATAATTACGTGTTTATAGTTTATACTATAATGCGAACATTTATTTCGAATATAATGACTTAAAAAATATAACCTCAAAAATTATTAATAAATTTCTTATTTAATAGTATACTTTTTTATTATTTAAAATTTCATTTTTGCGGTTTTATAAATTCATGCTTTTTTAATATATTCAATACCATACATAATAATACTCTCGTCAAGTGGTGAATAATTTTATATTTATTATAATAACATTTTTTTTTACTTTTATAATATGCAAGACAGGATACAGTGGTGTGTAAATTTCTTTTGATGTATTATACGGAAGCGCTTTACATTTATAAGATAACTTGTTTATAATATTATATATTTTATTATATATTATACGAAAATAATTAAAAAAATGGAAAAGATAAAAAAAATTTTTTTATCATATTTTTTTTTTTTTTACAAAGCAATTTATAATATTGCAGTTTTAAATGTAAATTATTATTTCATTAAGTGGTTAAAATATCTGATGAATACTATATCATTTTTATCAAATTTCCATAGGTTGATTTAATGAAACATGTTTTTAGTTGTAAGTGTAATTGGTTACTTCGTAATACGTGATTAAGTTTGGGTAACATTTACAAAAAAAAAATTTGCTTTACCTAAATTACTAACAATTTTGCTTCGACGGTAAAAGTTATAAAAGATTTGTTAAACTCAAATTTCGTGGATCATAATTGTAAAACATTTGCTGCAGCAGATTCTGCAGCTCTATTTGCGAACGATTTTCACTCAAGTGTTTACTATTTTTGGTGATGTTAATAGAAAAGGAAGTACAGATATTGTTGCGTTACCGATTGTATATGCACTTCTTTTATCAAAAGAAACAGTACAATATGCATCTGTTCTTCGTGCAGCAATTTTTGAAGCTAAACAGTAGGGTATCCAAAATATTAAGCCAGATGCAATAATGTCTGCTTTTGAATTTGGTATATTAAATGCATGTAAAGAGGTTTTGCCTGATACGTGTATATCAACTTGTTTCTTCCATCTGAGTCAATCAATCGATCGAAAAGTTCAAGCAACTGGATTGCAGGCGATGTATAATAGTCCTGATAATTGTAGCATTAAAGATCATACACATATGTTGGCAGCATTACCCTTTGTACCTGTTCCTGATGTAATAATTCAGGCCTTTAAGTTACAGCGCCTCAATCCATGGCAGAAACTTTTCAGTATTTTCAGAAAAATTATGATTTAGGAAAACCAGGACGAAAAAAAAGGCGACATATATATTCCACCACGATACGATGTAATTATTTGGAACCAATATAACGCCACATTGCGAGGAGAAGCCAGGACGAACAACCTAAGTGAAGGATGGCACAATAACTTTCGTCTTATTGTAGGAAAGCATCATCCTGATTTATATAGTGCAATGAAAGAGTTCCAAAAAGAAGAGGGTGATACAGAGATAAGCATTGTTGAACTGTCACTTGGTCAAAAAATTAAATGCGGTCCTAAGAAAAAGTGGATAGATTCGCAGAAAAAAATTCATGACATCGTACAATCTTATGAGTATGGGATGGAAAGAGTAACTGAGTATCTGCTAGCACTTAGTTATTATATTGTTATATGAAGTGAATTATTAAAAAATTTGTATGAAAATTATACGTAAGACCAAATAAAACCAAAAACTGTTTTATAAATAAAATTTTTTTTTCGGCGGCATAGCATTTGGAAAAAAATCTATTCGGGGTAAAAGTAAGTCGGGGAAATAGTCGTTCGGGGGAACTGGGTGGGAACGGTAGATAATGGTTCCTCAAAGAGAAAACTGTTTTTTTTAAATATTCGCAAGGCAAATTCGATTTAATTTATAATTTATTGCAACCATGATTATGTATTATGCTTCAGTTATTACAATAAGGTCAGCAAAATAATAGAAAAATTACCCTATTAAAAAAATAAAATGAAAAGGCAATAGATTTTCTGTGATCTGCTTTTACGGATTAAAATTTTGAAAAACTTTTGTGTGATTTTTCAATTTGTTAATAAATTTTTTTCAGTCCAAGTTTTGATGTTTCTGAAACACTGTAAAAAAACGAAATAAGATACAATGAAATTACTTCAAAAATATTGATATAAAAATTTGTCCAATAACAGAAAATAAAATCCCAACAATCTTGGCAAGAATCTGCTCAAATCTCAGAAACCCTGTTACTCTGACTTTATTTTTTTTTTACTAAAGTAAAGTAAATAATTTTTAAAATATTTCTTATTTATGAAAATTTATATTTTATGGAAATTTGAAAAATTCAGTTACTTTTTTTTAAGGAACCTGCTATGCCAAAATTATGCACAATTTATTTTTTAAGTACAGCCAAAAATAAAAAAAAATAAATCAGGTCCAAAAAAAACAAGTATATATAATAATATATATATTTTGTCATAAATATATTATTATCAATAAAAAAAAAAAAAAAAAAAAAAATTAAAGCACACATGCAAAGGTATTTACGATACTTAAATTTAAAATTATTTAAAGACTTTATGTAGTAGTATTAGTATTATAGTTAGTCGTAACGTAGTTAATCTTAAGTTCTCGCATGACCAAAATAAGTCAGTCACACCACAGGAGATGTTCATTTTATCCATAGCGGGTGGTCATATCTTTTTGTCGAAAGGTTTAATTAAAATTCGGAAGAATCTATATCAACTACCTTAAAATATAATGAAATTTAAAATTTAAAATATATACTTGACGTGACTTTTTATAATAAAATAAATATCATTATATATTTGTCTCTTATACTGTTTGAATTTATTTTTATAAATATATTATTTATTAGTTTTACGTTCTTACCTATGTAAATATAATTATTTATTGCATTTTTACATGTGAATTTAATATTAAGCTTTAGGCGATTATTTAACTAATGTACTCTTCTTATTAAAATATTTTTTAAGAATAAAATATCAGCATTTTTTAAATATTTATCTTTATTTTTTCAAAAGTATTTATTGCTCTTTAAATAATTAGGTAGTCAGTTTTTCTATTTTGGATAAGCATAGCTATACACACCTAGCTTGAACGAGCGAAAAGTCGGAAAAAAATGACGACAAAATCTGATACAGCAAAGTTTTCGGAAATAGTTTGTTATTTTCATATTTCCATAGCAGTAAGTTGGAGCTGCTCGTCTAAAAAATTTTTAGTCAATTTTGTGGGTGGCTGAGAGATCAAAATCCGAAAATTTGATTTTTAACAATAAATCTTTATTAAATTTAAAGAAACAGATGAAAAATTTGGATTGCCAGGGAAAAACCACTCCAGAAGAAAAAAAACTTTTCTTTTTACGATGAATTTTAGCCAAGTTATCGACAATTTAAGATTTTGCCCAAATTCGTCTTACAAAAGATTGAAATTTTATTGAAAAAAGCCTGTTTCTGAACTTTAAACATGCATTACTCGCTTGGTTTTCATCGTAAAATAATAATTTTTTTTTTTAAATCGATTAATTTTTCCCTGGCAATTCATTCCTTTAAGAAAAAAAATCATTTTTATTGACCAAATTTCAATTTTTAGATCAAAAATTGTGTTAAGTAAATCTCGCTACTTACAGTTTTCAAAGGCTTTTGACATGAAAATTGAAATTCGGTACATAAAAATGATTTTTTTCTTAAAGAAATGAATTGCCAGGGAAAAATTAATCGATTTAAAAAAAAAAATTATTATTTTACGATGAAAATCAAGCGAGTAATGCATGTTCAAAGTTCAGAAACAGGCTTTTTCAATAAAATTTCAATCTTTTTTAAAATTGAAAATTTTAAACAAAATGGCGAATTTAAGCAAAATCTTAAATTGACGATAACTTGGCTAACTTGGCAATTATCAGGGGAGAAACTATCTCTATTCTTTCTGCCTCAGAGTGGTTTTTACGAATTTTGCAACTACAGTGGAACTTGTATAATTCGAACTTATGTAATTCGAAAACTTCTATAATTCGAAAAACCTGGTCGGTACGGCCCAGCTCCCATCTAAACAATGTTAAAAAAACTTGCATAATTCGAAAGCAAAACTTGTATAAATTGAAATTTAAATCTTGAAATTTTTTGAATTATGCAAGTTTTATCAGAGTTTTATTTCGAATTACAAAAGTTTTTTTCAAAATATAAAATTCTCTTGCATAATCAAAACTTTCTATGACTAGTATATTCTTATTCCTTTGTTTATATTTATTTATTTTTATCTATTATTATTATTTTTATATCTACTACTATTATTATTACATATACCTATGATAATAAGACTTTATTATAAGAACGCGGCAATCGACAATTAGTAGTCAAAATGATTTTAGCAGAGCTAGAAGAGAATAAGAAAATTGACTTATTAGAATCTTCCAGAATGTGTATACAAGCTTGGAAGAAAGTATCTGCTACAACAATAAGCAATTGCTTCCGAAAGTCTGGATTTTTCCACGATATATCTAATCAGCAGATAGAAGAAAATACTGGTGAAAACCAGGATACAAATTTTATTCGCGAAATATACAACAGGCTTGAAACAAACGTTCAATTTGATGATTTTATCGCCGTTGATGACGATTTGGTTACTTGTGGACAAACCTCTGGTTTTCACTCTTGAATGAAATATTCAGCTTAGAATTGTGGTGATATCACCATATCTACATTTAGTAATTTTTTCAAATGTAAAACAAAATTTACTATATTACTGGAGCATAAAAAATGGAATATAGGTTATTCTTAAAATACAATCGAATGCACTTCCATTTTAGATATACTAAATTTGAAAAAGTCATTGCGCGAAATAAATATAAACGTGCAAAGTGTATATACTTCACGAGATGATATCTTTAGGCTCGATGAAATCATCCGTGACTTTTGCTTATGTATACAATTTCTAAAAGTAAAGTTATACCATTCTTTATTTATTTGTTATTTTATCTTTAGGCTATTTGTTTTTTTAGTTACTATTATTATTATTATTATTATTATTATTATTATTATTATCCTCTTCCGTGTACATTATTTTTTCTTCCAGCAAAAGAGATTGTCCTCTATTGATACTTGGAAAAAGAAAACTTTAAAACTTTTTATTTTCTATATCTATAGATTTTTTTTTATGAAATTTTGTATTTTTAAAATTGAATTCGTTTAAATACTTCTGTTTCTAATTAAATATTATTAGATTATTTTTTGATATAATTCAGAACTTTCATTTCCTTTACTAAATTTTTAAAAGCTTTCTAATTTAAATAATTTTAAATGCATTTGCCAAATTAGTAAATAAAAGTAAACTTATTTAAATAAAGATATAACTACATGCACTGATTCACGTCAAAATGTACAGAAAGTTCAAATGTAGTGTTTTTTAAAAATTCAGTACTATATTAAATGCGTTACTATTATTTACTTATTATTAAATTTTCATTATATTGGTTATTTATTTTTTTGGGTCGTTGGATACGAATATGAAATCCTTTTTCACCAAAGTTGCCCACATTGAGTAACATGATTTTATATTTTGTAGTTCCTTATAGACATTTTCATATGTGGACAACGGAGCATTTTAGGTAAAAAAGGGTGTCATAATCAAGTTTAACAACCCAAAGAATATAAATAACTGATAAAATGTTATTTGTATTTTTACCCAAAATTAAATTTAAAAAAATGTTGTTATATTATTTTTTTTTTTATTTCCATGTTATTTTTCTGCTAAGCGATTATAAATAGAATCCAATTTTGTTCACTTTTCGTTCCTCAATGACTACTTTTTTTTGTTTACAAAAAGCGTGCAGTGAATTGTAAATGAAGTTTTCAAGCCATATAACGATTACAATTAAGTGAAGGAGTGAGTTTAAAGTACAATGATTTGCATTGAAATTCGAAAATTTGTTCACATATTTTTTGAATAAAAATTTTCAATCCTACACTGTAAAAAGTAACTTTCTTATATTAACAAAAAAATTAGAACATTTTCGAAAAATTTGTAAATATTCGAAAAAAATCATAAATTTACTAAATTTAGTATAATTATTAACAAAAAATTCGATTTTCGATTTTTTTTTGTGAATTTGCAAGAAAAATTGGTAATTTACAATTTTTTTCGTAAAATCACAAAAAAAAAAAATCGAGAAATCTCGAATTTTTCGATAATATACTAAATTTAGTAAATTTACGATTTTTTTCGAATATTTACAAAATTTTTTGAAAATTCCCTAATTTTTCAAAAAAATTTCATTTTTTTTGTAGATCTAAGAAAGTTACTTTTTACAGTGTATAATTTCTAAATAAGTTTTAATTAATTGAATGAATAATTTTAAAGTAATTAAATTAAAAATATCAAGTAAATAGAGTACAGCGTAAATCCAAAAATTTATTCTAATATTGTATCCAAAGCATGTCAAATCAAATAAAACTTTGTTATTTAAATAAAAATGATACTATTTTCTTTGATCCATTGGGAAAAAGTGTTAAAACAAACATATTATAAAAGCAATCAGCATAATTCTAACTTGAAATATCATAATTGAAGATTAGACATTTGATGCTTTTACTATAATAACCTCTAAAATATCAAAATATCTAAAATATCAAAACTAAGAGAAGAAAATATGTTTAAAAAAAAATGTTGAAAATAAAAATTGTATGATGAAGTTTTATTAAATATGTTTTATAATATAGACGCTTTCAGATAGTCCACGCTAAAATAGCCCTGGAGAAACATCGTATATCACCCACAAAAAAAATAAAAAATTTTGAGGTTGACGATTTAAAAAATAAAAATTTTTAAATTTATTTCGTTTCTGAAGAACATACAAAATTTTTCTATTCGTAGGCAAAATTAAACAAAATAAAAATGCATCCGAAATTTCCGCTTACTCTGTTTTAAAGTGGGCTAAATTTTAATAATATTTTTTTAATAATGGGTCTTAAATTTTTTTATGAGGTTGAAATTTTGTGGCCAAAATTTCACGTGATCTATTTTAGCGTGGACTATCTGAAGGCACACTATAATATGCATAAGAGTCTTATATATATTTAATTTTCTTTAATACTTATAGATAGCATATTACAAAAGTATATGGGGAAAAATATAATAAAGTTTGACTGAAAACTTTTCTATATATAGTTGATATTAAGTTTCTTCACCAACTGAATAGTTTTCAAAAGTTTACTATAAGGAATACAAAGTTATGCAAGTAGTTTAGTAAGCTATACTACGTTAAGTGTGTATTGGAAAAAGCTTCTCTTTTCTCATCAGCAACTATCTATTTTAAACTACTTAATTTATCAAGAAAAAAATAAACGAATTAAAAAATTTTTACTCAAACTAGGTAATATATATTTAAATTATTGTAATAAGATTTTATTATGTTATTAGATTTTAATTTCAATAAGCAAGTCAAAAACAGAAACTCACGTAATATTTGTATTTATATATAGAATTTCAATAAACTCATTGGTATAATTTACATTTTCATGAAAGAACCCTTCGTTATTATTATAACGTTTCTCTGTACATCAATGACACGATGTCGTTAAATTTAATGTGAGGCGGAAGAACAATATCTTCTCTTCAAATCATTTAAATGCGATTGATAAAGTATACAATAATATCGAAATACTATGCTAAAACAGACACCCTAATAATATTCTTATTAACAAATATGACTACAGCATTAATATTTTAGAGCTCTCGGTAACGGTGCAAGTGCGATTTCATGTCAATTAAGAAAAATACTTTTATCAAAAACTTTAGGCAATTTATTTTTTTAGTAAAATTATTTTTATGTTTTTACTTTTTACATTTAAAATATGAAAAGGGAAGATTAATTTTCGGATAAAGGAAAAAGAAAAAAAAAATTATAACCGATTTGTGTAAACAGAACCTAAATGCATGGAACATGTTTACTTCTAGCTGAGGGCTACGTATAATGCAAATGTTACGTAACGATTCAATAAAATTTTCTAATTTAATAAATTGTACTTAACACCTTACTAGACGTTAAGATTCTAAACCCAAACTATTTTAATTCCCTAAACCGAATCTATTCTAAGTCCCATTTGACCCTCCCCTCCCTTAAATCAGACATATTTGACCCCCCCTTGATTTACAGATTTCCAGGGTACCTCTCTCAATAAACAAGTTCCATGTTAAAAATTTAAGAACTGGTCAAGTATAAGAGATGTTTTGAGGCTATAAATGTTTTGTTTATTAACACACCCAAAGTACAAGGCCAACGTTTCATGTTGATTTATAACAGTTTTAATTTATACTCCCTAATTATTATTGAAACGAATATAATAAGTCCCTAAATTAAAATTATTCTAACAAGGAGAATTCAACACCTTTGGACACACCAAATTGCATCAAATGCTTATGCATGAATTCATTATGTTGAAAAAACCTGCTGGTCATCCTCGGTTAATACCATTGGGCTTTCTAGGTTCAGGGCGCAGGGCTTAATGCTGGCTCAATGTTATGAAATAGGGTCTTTTGGTAATTATTGGTAAAACGCTGCAACCTCAGAAATATACTAAAACATGTCTAGTTGGTCTTAAATGTTGGCGTAAGTCTTACCTTTCGAGCCCCTTAAACTACAATTTTTTATCACTAATTCTCTTATCACTATAACCAATGAACCAAATGGCTATTTTCAGCCCCAAATGATCAATTTTCGTATTTGTGCTGCCAAAATTGTAATTTTTGATGAAGTTAAGTTTTACAGGTCTTACAAATTTCTACAAGCTTCAAATTTCAGTAATTAAATTTCAATAATTAAAAAAAAATTAATTTATTTATCGTAGAAACTATTTTAAAAAAGTCATCCATAATCATTTGGTGTAATTTTGTGTTCCAAAGGTAGTAAAAACCTTGTGGAAAATTAAAATATGCCTATAAAGTAAAAATTCTGTTGAAGCTTATAATTATAATTTTTAATTAAACTTTGTACTCAGCTGATAAAACGCTACTAAAATATAAAAAAAATTCCGGAATTTAGTAGCTATAACATAACGTAATGAACATTTAAAGAATGTTATATTTTCTTCCTGCAAATGTGTGTGAAACTATAAATTCTTTTAAAAAATAGAGGAAAAGAAAAAAAAAAGAAATAATAACGGGGTCTTTAACTCACTTAAGTATCGTCATCTTATAATGTGTATAATATAAAATGCAACCTTAACTCTGAACACGTTTACTTTATAGCTTTTGTAATAGTCCATTGAATGTGACTTAAGAGCAATACCAAAAGATAAAAAAAAAAGAGAACTTTAAATGATTCAAGAAAAAAAGGAAATGAAAAAAATATAAAAAAGAAATACTATAATAAAAAAAAAAAAAATTAAAATTGTAACACACCTTTTTTACTTTGAAAAAAAAGTCTTTACTCTGATGTGTCAGCTTTTACTTGATTCAGCAAAAATATAAAACAAACTAAAGAAAAACCACAATAAATAAGTATGCATTTGAATTTTTTAAAAATTTATAGACTCTTAAAAAAATACTTTACTCACATAAAATCAAACATTTTCTTTTTTTATATTAAAAAAAAAAAGCTTATAAAATTTTACTGACACTTTTGGACAAAGAAAGTTTAGTATAACAAGAATAATTTTAAAGAAAAATAGAAAAATCTTTTGAAAATAAAATTTATTGTTTTTATCAAAGGAAAATGTTGAAGTAGGTAATAAAATACATACATAAAAAAAAAAAATTTAATTTAATCATATTTATGTAGGTATGTGTAAATTTTGTTTTGATTATATAAATAAATTTTCAACAAGCTTTTTAATATTATTTTATATAGCTTTTGAAATAACAAAGTTTAAATAATCATAATATTGCATTTTACGTACTTGAGTTAAAAATTATTTTTTAAAAAGCATAATATTTTACATTTCTATATTAGCTTGATTGTTATTTTTATTTGTTTTTAATTTAATGAATCCTAACAAAGATTGAAATTTACTAAATAAATAATATCTTTAGTACCCTAGCGAGGGGTGAAGGGGGCAATCACCCCCTCCTGAGAGGCAAAATTGTAATGATTTTTAAAAAATTTTATAAAAACTTGCAAATTTTTACTGAATTGGTCCAGAAAATGAAATGAAAAAAATGAAATGAGAAAATTTATGGATCCACCATAATTTAATCTCAAAATAAAAAATTTCTTAAATAATTTCTTAAGTTTACATTGTTTCAAATTTTACCTCCCTAGACACTTGAATCGAATCAGTCTATTCGAATATCGGATTAAATTTTTTAGGCTTAAATTAACGTGAAATAATTTTTTGGATTTGCGCTTTGACTTTTCGAAAATTCAACTAAATTAAGTCAAAGCAATCTAATAATTTCTTAGCTATTGATTTACCCTAACTAAATTTAGAGATAGATATATATATTTGAAAGTAAAATAAATTTAAAGACATAAATTTGATACTAAAATTACCTTACCTGTCAGGTTATTGTGTGCTTGAAGATTTGCAAAATTCAAGCCATCAGTTTAATAATTTTTATATTACTTATTTTTAAATCTGGCAGTGTTTCACAGACAAATTGTTTAAAAGATTACTTAAATTATTTAGTATCAAATTACAATAATTTTTTATCCAAATTCCTAAAATTTCCTAAAGTAACGTCCACTCTAATATACACAGGTATAAAAATAAATATTTATATTTTATGCTAAATCAATTTTTCATAAAACAAAAAAAAAGTTTTTTAATTTTTTTACAAAATCAACAAAACCGTAAATACTCATAAAATATTGTTAAAACACAAAGTAAAAAAATTTTTTTTGCTTAAGCTTTTCTCAATAATAATTTAATGTTTAAAATACACTTGAAAATATTTAAATTAAACAAGTCAATTCGTATGCACCCCTTTTTTATGAAATAAAGAAAATACATATAAATAAGGCTATTGATTCCCCTCTTTTGTTTGAGATATTTTAATTGCTTCAAGAGTAAACTTGATATTGTTACTTAATTTTATTGCTTAATTGACTAAATTCTTTATTTAAATTACATAAAAATTTAAATAATATGTAAATACAAACTTTTGTAGTATTGAGAAAGTTGTTTGAGGGTCGAATTTTCTTCGAGATGTACAAGCCTTAAACGGTTATTTTCAAATTTACCCAAGATTAATTTTATAGATTATTAAGCAAACAATAAATTATTTAATACTTCGAGTCAAAATGTAATTAAATTTTTTTAAACAATGCAAAGTTATTATTATATATTTTATCTACCTATTTCGTAAAATTCTGAATGTAAAATATAAACGATCATATTATAATTGACGATAACGGCGATAAGGGTTTGAGTGTCGCGAAGTATATATAAAAAAGGGAGAAAAGGAGAAAAAAAATAAATCAATACAATTCGGTAACATTGAGACGTCTATATTTGAGAAGTTAATAAAGGTTTTTTCTATGTTCGTGACACTCGACTGCAGACAAAATTGAAGATGGCGAATGACAATCGCTGCTACTGACAACCAACCTAGGGGTCGACTTCAATTCGATTGTCGCCTTTTTTCTTTTCTTATTAAAGGTGGGAAAAAAAATACTGTACTAGAAAAAATTTTTCTATATTCGCGTAAAATATTATATATATTATATATATACCCCTCAAGAGAGAAAAGTTACGAAAAAAAGCTTTAAGAAATGTTCTTTTTTGTACAATATAACGTCATGGAAAGAAGAAGCATGAAGAGATTTATTGTTAAGACATTTTTCTCGCTCAATTACTTTTAGATAAAAAAAAATTATATTGTTAAAATATATATTTACTGATAAAAAATATTATTTAAGATTATAAAAATTGTGAAATTTATAAGAAAAATGTTGAATCAGCTATTAAATAACAAAATAATGGACAAAAGATCCAAGATATTTTTTTATAAATCAATATTGTATTAAATTTTCATTAGTGAAACAGATTTTTTTCACACTTGCTAGGTACTTATTGAATTTACGAGAAAAAGATTTTTTTAGAAAGTAAAAATAATTTTGTCAAGGTAAAAAGTTCAGGAAATCGAAAAAAAATTGTCATCGATCGAATTAGGTTACTTTGCTTGAAATTTCAAGCAGTTAAAGAATTTCAAAAGCAATCAAACTATATGTGCCAAAAAATTTAAATATTTTGATATTCTTAGTCAAATAAATTTCTATTTACCTACATAAATTAATATAAAGAATAAATAATTAAGTGTAAAATATTTGTCAAAAAATAAAAGAAATGGAACAAATAAGGAAGTACAAAAACAAGTTTTATAATAACGTTTTCATACACATAAAATCTCAAAATTTGTTTAAATACAACTCGATTCAAAATTTAACATTTTATGTACATATAAATTTCAATTTATTAATATAATAACATAAGATAAACAAAAATTAAAAATTTATTTATAAAAGTCTCAGAATAAAACAAAATTTTAAACTTGGGCATATATAAAACACTGATTGCATATTTAATGGTTAAATTTACTTTACAAGATTTACTCAAACAATATTTCAAGCTTTATGTAAACAATTTCATTGAATTTTAGATGTTTATGTAACATAGAGAGTGGAAACCTTTTTTTTCTTTATTATTTAAGTATATATACTCATAGCCGTCCGTCCTTTTCTCTATGTTTTAAATCAACTTACCGTTATATAACTAAATAGTATACTTTGTTTACACTATTTAACAATTGCTTCTGAATTTACATAAAATATTCCTCTAAAATATTGCTTTAAGCCCATGAGAATACACCTGAATGATTGATAGGTTACTGAATGACGTTTTAAGCTTTGTAGCAAGACTTGCAACTATATACCCCCGTTTAACCCCTCTTTAATAATAATAATAATAATAATAATAATCTAAAGCCAATGGATGTCGGAAACTATGTTTGCAGTATCATAAGTTCGTTAAATCCTGATGTTAATGCTGTGTATGCGAAAATCCAATATTAAACTGACGCACCCTAATATATATGTGATATGAAATTTATTTTATCATTATTATTATTGTTATTGACGTTATAATATTTGCTATATTATTATTTGTCATAAAATAATTATACGTAAATTTAAATTTATTGAAATTTTATGTTTATCATCATTACTCACATAATACCCTGACTATTTTTTTTAATTAACTTGCGTCTATTATGAGGATTTATTAATTTGGGATAAAGGGAGATTTTTGTTAAAAAGTGTTAAAAATTAGGGTTCAGAGATATGACGGAGTAATCCTCTGCATACAAAGTTCGTGCAGATTTTAAACTGTTTTGATTATTGATTATCCCCTGGCAGTACCTTAATGGGTTGAAATTTTTTTCTCTTTTGAAATAGCACCACTCATTTCGTAAAAAGATCTTTTTCATGCTCATGCATTTTATTAATATTACACAACTTTTCTAAAAAAATTCTTTTTGAAATTTGCTCTTTTCATAGGATTACTTTTTAAGAATTATAACCTACCTCAAATAGCTCAAACCCACTATTGAAAACAAATATTTTACCACGTCTTTCGACCCAGGTTATTTCCTTCAGATTTCATCATAAAAATTTTTAATTTATCTGCACAATAATTTTATAACTGTATTTCAAAGTTTCTAAAATTATTCAACCATGAGACTTACGAATATTTTTAGTCTGCAAAACTGCAGAATTTTTTTTTTGCAAATACATAATCAAATTAACGCAGCCGACGGATATGGAAAATGTTAACTCTCTTCAAATTGTTCTAAGTTACTAAGCCCAAATTATTTTATGTCCCAAAATCAAAATTATTCTAAGCCCATTTAATACCCCTTCCCCATCCCTAAAAACGTCAAGTTTTTCTATTAGATAGATACCCTCTATTTTGATAGATAGATAGTTACTCTCTCTATTTGATAGATTAGGTAGGTGCCTTCTATTTTGGAATACCTACCCCTGTGAACATGTTCCATTTTATCTAGTGAACAATTTTGGTTTTATGATAACAAGCCTACAAAACATGAAATTTGGTGATACTAACAAGGGAAGTGCACGAGTTTAATCCGCCCGATCTTGATTCCCTATATATATATATAATTTAATCTCATAGGCCTTCTGAGTCTACAATAGTGAGCCTCAATGTTAATAAATGGGGTTTTCACAGAGTTATTTTTTCGTATAATTCGGTCACCTTAAGATTCAATAAAAAAACTTCTGTTTCCTCTTATTTTTTATGAGTAAGTGTCTACTTTCAAAAGTCGTAAACCTAATTTTTTTAACACTAATTCTCTCACTGCGACATGTCCGATAAAACGAATGAACATTTTTGGCTAAAACTTATATATAGTTTATTGGGTATCTGAGTAAGACAATTAGTGATAAAAAAATTCGGTTTACGAAGTTTGAAAAATGAGAACAACTAGAAGTTTTTTGATTGACTTGCAAGGTGAAAGTGTTATACGAAATTTTACCAAAAATATCTATTTGTACAACAAGGGAAAAAAAGACGGATTTGGCTTTCAATGCAGTTGTATGCGCGAGTGAGCGTAGCGAACGAGTGCAGACAGCATTGAAAGTAAAATTTCCTACATTTTTTCCCGTGTTCAACACATAGTTTTTCATTAAAAGCGAAAAAAAGATCGCCCGAAAGTAAGAAAGTAGATCTTTTTTGCAGCGTATAATGAAAACTCCTTTTTTAACATTCAGGCTCACTGTTCAAGGCTCAGAAGGCGTATAAGTTCAAACTATATATATGGAAAGTATTTTTTCAACAGAAGATCATTCAGTTTCAACTGGTATTTTCCCCTTGTATAAGTAGATTTGAAAAAAGTAAAAAATTCTGAATTTTTAATAATTCTTAATTTGTTATCAACATTTTCAAAAGTTGCTGATAATAATATCTTTATCTAAAAATAATGAATTGAATTACATAAGGACTGTAAACTTATTACATAATAAATGGAAATGACCGATTTCAAGAACTACTTAAAATAATACGTATACCTTTGTACATGAAGTGCAAAAATGAAAAAAAAAAAAAAAAAACTTTAAGATAAAAATAACTTAGAAAAGAAATTTTTTTTTAGCTATTATATTTCAGAAGAAAAAAGATGAAATACTGAATAATAGAATAAAAAAAAGAAGAACCCAATCGAAAGAATTAAGGAGGGGCCTTGCTGATCCAATTATGAACGGTATTGTATTGCAAAAAAAAAAAGGAAACTGCGAAAAGCTCCTTATCTTACTGTATAAAGTTCATTTTACATTACCTTCTTTTTTTTATAGATATTTTTTTTTTCTATTATATTTGTAATGCTGTTCTCTTAAAGTAGGTATATCTTTTATTTTATAAAAAAAAATCTTATACACATAGAAAAACTATAACTTAGCTGTTATTCTGATTTGAGCTTATTTTTTTTTTTTTATTATTATCCATCTTATTATTTTATTGTTTATTTTTTCTTTAGGAAAATTTATTCTTTCAAATATTTGTTTTTCTGTATTACGTAAGAATATTTTTAATTTTTCTAACCTATATTTGTATAATATATTGTTAGAGTTTTAATGCTTAATTTTTTTTCTCTTGTTATATTTTAATTTAATTTTTTAGATTTTTTTTTTGTCTTTTTTTTTTAATTAAATTATAATGTAATTTAGAACTTACTGTGTTATAAGAATTTTAAGTTTATTTTTTTATTACTTTTTGATATGGGATATTTCACGACAAATTGGAAATTGAAATTTTTTTTTAAGAATGTAAAGAATTATAAGAGACTTAATTTATTCAAAATTTAGATTTTTCAAAAATTTGTAAAAACTTTCTAAATAAAATCAGCTGAAATAACAAAAAGCTTAAATCAGTGAAATTTTATATTATTTAAGTACTTTTCAGTGCTTTTGTTATTATGAAACTTTGTCGAAAATTCCCAAAATTTATTGTATTCGTATTTTGGATTCAAAGCCTCAAATCTTCATTGAATTCAACTAGTTTGGCAGCTTATGATTTTTCCACGATGCTACTTTTTTAAATTTTTAGTACAGTTGAATATATAATAAAATTGATGCAAGATAAAAAACTATAATCGACATGAAAAATTCCATATACGCACTTTCGTATTTAAATAACAATTTTCTACACCAGTTTCCATGATCATAATAATTCTATATATATTTTTTCAACTTAATTTCTAAAATAAACGATCGTCGTTGCATTTACTTTTAGCAGATATTTTTATTGGCAAAAATATTAAGAGTTTATTTAACGGCCATTAATATTTACTTTAAAAAAAATAGACAGTTATATATATATCGAGGATTGAAATGTTCCATTTTAATATAATGATAATAAAATAATAAAAATATTACTAGTTTTATCTTGGAATTTCAATTTTGTTAAATAAAATAGAACTCTTATTTTTTCCCGGACCAAAAATCAACAATAATATTTCTGTAGAATTAAGCTTGCAGAAAAAATGCATTTATTAAATATTTATTTAATTCATGATATTAATGATAAGATAACTAAATTTTTTATTATATTTTTTAATTCATTTCTCATATTATTTGATTATCAAATAAAAAAAATTATAATTTATTTACAGTTAAAAAAAGTTCAATAAAAATAAAGTTTTTTTTTGTCCAATATTTTTTTTAATATATAATTTAATAATGTGTATAAATAAATGTCAAAAATATTTTATATAGAATATGGCAAGGTGCCAAAATATGGACTAAGGAAACCATATTTTTTAAACAAATGTGTATCCTAATTATGATATAAAATGCAAATATCTACAACAACAACCTTATTTTTTAGTTTTTTAAATAATTTAGCTTATTCTAAAAAATAACTAAAGACTATAAAACAAGGAATATTTCTTAAATTAATTTTATTTAAATTATACTGTGCTGTTATTACAATTATTTAAATTAAACAAAATAATTTACAAGGTATCTTCAATAAATAAAGCATAATTTTACAGCATAATAAAATTTTATTTTATTTAAATAAGGAGAAATTCTTTAAGTAAATTATTTATTTAATTTTGAGCATTTTCCTAATTGAATAAATAATTTTTGCAATTAAAGAGATAATAAGTAAATTGACATTTTTATATTTAATTAAACCTAAAAATAATGAATATTCAAATTCATAATACATTATCTCAGACTATATTTTATAAAAATTTACTTACCAAAAATGGTGAAAATATTATATTCCAAAATTTTAGCTTATAATACTATTTTTATAAAAAACCATTTTTTAATTAAATAATGGACTCATTGAAATAAAATCTATTTTATATAATTATTAGCAGAAAGATTTTTTACTAGGTTTTTGTTGACATTTAGTGCATTTACATATAGCAATTGGTAATCAAAAAATTATCAAGATCATTTTTCACTTCCATATGTACATAAACATTAGGCTATAACCATTAAAAAAAATTTAATTACAAAGGTAAGAAAATATGGAACTGAATATTTTTGCACAATGTAAATTTATGAATCTTTTTTAAAAAAAAATTAAACCTTTCTTATTAATTTATAGCCTAATTTATATGCACTGAAAAAAAATCAAGTAACATTTTTCCATTTGCCGAAAGCGGACTTTTTGTTTGCCGCTACAGAATTCCGTTTGTAGTTAAAGAAAATTTTTTCTCGCTGAAACGATTGAAAATGATCTGAAACGTAAAGAAAAATTTATAACCGGTTTGTGTAACTACACAACCAACGAGCGTGGAACATGTTCACTTATAAGACTGATAATAAATTATCTACTGTGTTCATAATATCAATATTTATATCCAAATATTTATATTTAAATTTTTATTTTAAAAATCATGCTTAAACATCAAAGTGAACAAAATTAATTAAATTTTCAAATTATTATAGTTGTTTAAATAATATGAATTTATTTTTTATTCATTTTTACAATAAATTCTTTGATAATTCTGCAACAATAGTCCCTAGGTACTTCTGCACCAAAGGTCTTTAGGGACTTCTGCACCAATGCTCCCTAGCTGCTTTTGCACCAATGCTCTCTAGGTACTTTTGCACCAAAAGTTCCTAAATTGAAAATATTCTAAGTCGATTTCAACCCCCCACCCTTCCGAGCCAGACTATTTCAAATACCTCCTCCAATGAACATGCTCCATGTTAAAAAGAAAAAAGAATATAGGTTTTAAGACATTTTCAATCGTTAAAATACAAGAAAAATAATTCCACTAGCCGCTACCAGAATATTTCAGTGTTTACTTGTTTTCAAAAATCTAACAATTAGCACTCCCATTGCACATTACAAATCTACATGGTGAAAGAAATCGTTTTTAGTTACATAAGATTCTGTGAATTTATTATTTAATTTAAACTATGGAACCCATGTAATTATTTTGCAATTAAACTTACTTCTATGCCGTAACCCATTTTTCGAAATTTGTAATAGTATTTTAATTTTAAGTAGAACCCAGGCTAATATACTACTAAAATTTTATTAAATTCTTATCACATAAACATAAATAAATTACTTATTTAAAAATCATTTACTTTTCAAACAAAATTTAGTTTAATCAAGTCATTAAATAGATAATGTTAATTTAATTTAGTTTCCTTGTTGTAAAATGCACGTAAAATATTTTTTTATAACAATAACAATTTTATTATTTATAATACCAAATTCACTATCACTTTACTTTAATTTGTATGATTTATTAAATAATTTGTTTTTAAGTTTTCAAAATTTATTATTAGCACCAATAGGAATTCAAAAGTTTATTTTAGAAAGTGCGATATTTGATAATGAAGAATTAAAAGACCAAAAAATTAATAATTATGACGAATATGATTTTATTGTCATTGGTGCTGGTAGTGCTGGTTCTGTTATTGCGTCAAGATTAACTGAAAATCCTGGTACTTCTGTTTTGTTAATTGAAGCTGGTGATAATGAAAAACTTCTTTATGATGTACCATTTGCTGCTTTGTACTTACAAGGATTGCCAATTAATTGGTATGATAAAACAGAACCATCAAATGACTACTGCAATGCTTACGAAAATAATCAATGCACCTGGGCACATGGAAAAGTTTTAGGTGGCTCAAGTACTATTAATTTTCAACTTTACACCAGAGGTAATCCGTCTGATTATGACAATTGGGCTAGATTAGGTAATTTTGGTTGGAGTTACAAAGATGTGTTAAAATATTTCATAAAACTTGAAAATAATACAATTGATAATTTACCAAAAACGGTACCAGGATTACGTGGACATGAGGGACCAATAAGAGTATCGTATTCACCATACCGCACATCAGTAGGAAATGCATTTTTAGAAGCTGCTTATGAAATGGGCTATGAAAATGTTGATTATAATACGTATAAACAAATATCATTTTCCAATTAGCAAACGAATTCTTTTAATGCTGAAAGATGGACCGCGAATCGTGGTTATTTACATCCAATTAGTTCTAGAAAAAATTTACATTTGTCAAAAAATAGTTATGTTGATAAAATTTTGATTAATCATCAAACAAAATCAGCTTATGGTGTTTTATTTGCAAAAGGATTAAAGCAATACGTAGCTAGAGCAAGAAAAGAAGTAATACTTTGTGCTGGTGCTATTAATTCACCTCATCTTTTAATGTTATCTGGAATTGGACCAGCTAGACACTTATATGAAAATGGTATAAACATAATTAAAGATGCTCCGGGAGTAGGTGAAAACTTAAAGGATCATCTTGGCGTCAATGGGCTTATATTTTTTGTCAATGCTACGGATAGTATGAATACACCATTTTTGTTAAGACCATGGGATCAAAATATTCACTGTTATCTTAAACAAAGAAATGGCATCCTTTCTTCTCAATTAACAGAAGCTGTAGGTTTTATTAACGTAGATAATTTATTGGACCGAGAAGGTGTACCTAATGTTGAAATTCTTTCTGTCTCAAATTCATTTTTTAATGATCCATTCGTATATAAAATTTTTGGAATAAAAGAAAAAGTTGCAAATATGTATAAAAAATATCTTTTATCGCCAGCTTTTCAAATATTTCCTATATTATTGGCACCAGAGAGTCGGGGTAAAATACTTTTAAAAAGTAATAATCCAAAAATTCGTCCAAGAATTATTCCTAACTATTATAGTTCAAAAAATGATGTTAAGAGAATGATTAAAGGAATAAGATTTGCAATGAAATTGGCCCTCGAATCTCAAGCCTATAAGAAATTAAACGTAACAATGTTCAGACAACCAATTTATGGATGTGAAGGTTACATTTATGATTCAGATAAATATTGGGAATGTCATTTACGATCTTTTCCATTTACATATTGGCATTACGTTGGGACAGCTAAAATGGGACCAAGTTCTGATCCTATGGCAGTCGTAGATCCAAGATTAAAAGTATATCTTGATTTTTATATATTTAAGTACAATAAATTAACTTTTTCTAAACGTTAATAATTGTTTTAGGTCTATGGCATTAAAAATTTAAGAGTTGCTGATACTTCAATATATCCAGATATAATAAGAGGTCACACGAATGTACCAACAATGATGATTGGTGAAAAAGCAGCTGACATGATCAAAGAAGATTGGAATTTAAATTATTACAATTAAATTTTAAAATTTTATTAACTAAATGATTATGTACATATATTTATGGTTATTGGAAACATGGAAGTTAATATTTAATAACCAACTAATAAATCTTGTTAATTTAATCTATTAGTTTATTTTTATTTATTTGGTAACTAAAAAAAAAACTAATCTAGTAAACGTTTAAAAATTAATTTGAGTGTAATTTTATTTTACGAGTTAACCATGAACATAAAAAGAGAAAATTTATTTTATGCAAGATTTTTAAAGCCATCTTAATCTTTTTTTTTTAAACATATGGTCACTTGTTCCAAGACGTAAAAGTCTTTTTTCAGACGATCAAATGTACAACTGCTATAAAGTAGATATAGTCTAGTTTAAACCAAAAGTTGTAGTAAAGAGATATAAAATAAAAAGCTCAAGGGAATACACATACACATGCACATGCACATTGATAAGTATATGAGAAGAATTGATGAACCATTGGGTTAAAACCTATGGTTTGAGCAAAAGCCAAATAGTTTCTGATATATCATGCTTTACGTATTATTAAATCATTCAATATATATATATATATAGTTGGTAATTCAGTTTCCTGCAACGTGACTTGCTCCCTCAGTTACGTGTTTTGTGTCGATTATTAAACGATAACAAGCTCTAAGGGATAGTTTTATATATAAAGACAACTACCGCAAAAGGGTCTTATCGAATTTTAGTATTCTCTTTTATTTGAAATAAGAATCCTGTTCATCATGCAGCTTTATGGGGATAAAAGCTCAAGAACTTATAATTTCCTCTCTTCTTTACGAAAACTGAGACTCTTGCAGAGATAGAAAGTTTAAGAAGAAAAAAGTAAAGTTTGTAAATTTTGTAAGGACCAATAAAGCCTATGTATAGAACCATGTGTTCAAAATTTCTAAAACGTGGAAGAAGAGATCCGTTTCAGGTTTCCTGAAGCAATATAGTTGAGTTAACGCTCTAGTGAATCGATTCCCGTGAGTAAACATATTGTGCACGAATAACTTTATATATAACGTAAATTAAATCATATAAAATAATAAAGTTTTGTAAATTAAATCCGTTACAAAATTGACTAATGCTTTTCTAACTATCTATTTATTATCAAAATGCATAAATGTCATCTTCTAGCGTAAATATATTTGAAAATAGAGAAATGATTAATTTAACATTGTTATAAGTTAATAAGCCAAAGTTAAAACAAAAGGTTTGAGAGAGAAATTTTGTTTTCATATTGTATCAATGTAAATTTAGATGATCATTTACTGACCTAACTTGTTAAACTTTCTGTCATTACTAAACTCTTAAAGTTTAAAATATAAACTTTCTGTAAAATATACCATTTGAATAACGATGTTTCATGTGTTTTAATAATAATAATAATAATTGTAATAACAATAATAATAAAATAAAGTTTTGAATGTATTATTATTTGTTTAGTGTATATAAGTGTACTACACTATTACTTATTATAAAGCTCTAAGAAAGTTAAAGTGTTGAGACAAGGAATAAAGTAACGCCTTCAGTCTTCTAATTTATAATGTACTCTCATTATTCATATAACTTTTCAGCTATTTTTTAATACAAATTTTATTTTACTTAATTATATATATGATATTTAGTTTTTTAACAAATTCATTTATTCTAACCACGTATAAACTGTTTGTTCAGTTCTATGAAAAAAAATTTTTAATTTCTTTGTGGCATGTTTACTTTAGGATCTTATGGATCTAATATTGGTGTAAAAAATGTTTCTATGAATGAGAAAAAATTTACAAATTTCTAAATTTTTTATAAATTATTAAAAATTTTATGGTTTATTTTATTTTGAAAATATGGGCTTAATCGATTTTTAGTAATTAGATTCGTCAACAGTAAACTTAAATTTTCAATTAATAACGGAAGTGTCAACTGTTTGGGAAGCTGATTTGCTTCAAACTTTCAGGATTGATTTTAGTAGTTTCAAAAACATTCCCCAAATCCCAATTCCCTTAATTCTTCAAACTTAAGTATCGGGGCCTTCTAGCCTCAACAAATCCAAGGATCCATACTTTAAGATTGGGGTTTTTAGGTTAATTTCTAAAAACATCGCAACCTTTTAATTTAATCAAACACCTTCCTATTTTTTTTTCTAAGGAATTTTTTTTTCTGACTTGAGTATAATATTAATTTGGTAATTAAGTGAATTGAGGGGTATTAGAGTTCAGCGATTTTTTTTTTATGAATTATAGAAAAAGGACGTAATAACAAAGTTGCGCCAACAAAAGTTTGGTTGAAATCTTTTCAGCAAACAAATAATAAGGTTTCAAAATAAGGGGCGGATTTTTGGTGTCCTTTTTGGCTAATAATTAAAAATTCTAACTATGCTTAACATTTTTTTACGTCTTATTTAAACATTATTATTGAACTCAATCTAATCAAAGCTTTTAAAATCCCTAAATTAAAAAATTACTGAAACTCTTTTTTTGCTTTTTTCTAACATGATCAGCTTCGCTCTACTCGTCTTTGACGGTATCTAGTATTTTTGAAAAGATTCAAATTGAGACTTTAAATTATTATACTTCAAAAAAGAGTAATAAAAAAGAGATGAGTAAAAAATTTTCCCACACTTGAAGATTTTAGAAAATTTTTGAGACCGGTAAAAACTGTTCCCATCAAAAGTAGTAATTTTTGCAGCAATTTAGAAAATTCGTCGTTTTGGGCCAAAAATGGAAATTTGGTTTATTTACTAACAGAGAGAGATTTAATTATATAAATGCGCAATTTACGGACGTCGAAATATGACTTTTAGACGAAAAAACTTTGACCATTCGGAAGGTGTTTGGTTAAGTTACAAGGTAATCTAATGATAACAATAATATCACAATACAAACGTCTTTATTTAGAAATTAGCCTAAAAAGCCCTATCTTAAAGCATGGCCCAAGAGGTCCATTCAGATGAACTGAGGATATTCTTATCCTGAAATTTAGAACCAAACTAGCTTCTCAAACAGTTGACACTCCCCTTGTAACTTGTACTTAATATAAGAATATAAACGAATAAATCGAATACAAGTAATTTAAAATTTTATAATAAAAAAATTGAATTTCTTTTATTGAATTTTATGTTATTTAAATTAATATTTTGTAGCCACTGTTTTCGTTATGTACTCCAAATCCCAATGTTATTTTATAAAATTAAAAAAAAATTTTTATTTTATTTATCTTTTATACTGTAACTTTTAGATTTATTGTGTTTGTAGATATTAAAAAAAGCTATTTCCTTTCGGATCACTGATTATTAAAAATTCTACTACCTATTATTTTTTTTATTGTTAAAAAATAATCAATCTTTTTATTATATTTAAGAAAATTTGGTTCTAAAATTTACTATCATTCTACGGACTCGAGCATTTTAATCAGACTTGAGCTAGATTAACTTGAAATCTAAAAAATAATTTTTCGTTAATAGAACTTCTTTGATTATATTATATTCAACTAATGGCTAAGAAATTACCGGTATATTCATCTGAAACTGTGATAAGAAAATAAAATAAAATAAAATCTGAGAACCTTCTAAACAGTAAACAGCTTTTAAAAAAACGCAAAAGTTTTGAAATCAATTAATTGGCGCCCTGGTTGTGGATAATGTTTTCAAGAAAATAAAATCTATAAAAATGAACAAAGAATATGCAAAAATTATTTAACCATGAACACCCAATTTTCATAAATATCGATTCTTCAAAAAACATTCAGACCTTTTTTTTAACTAAAAATATTAAGCAATTCTTATTTTTATCAGAATCAAAGCACAGTCATCTTCGAATCTCCAAGCATAGTTACCTTACTTCAAAAAGCTCTTAAAGTATTTTAAATATTTTTAAAGTATCATTCTAGAAGTTCAGAATATTCAACATTTCAGGTACCTGCACGCCATAATCTTAAGTTGAAAAATTAATTTAATTAAATTCTCTTTATGTTTTTTACATTCGAAAGCTTTTTAATTATCCCTGCATTCTGGCTATTGGAAGTAAAAAGAATCTTTTTTTAATTATAGAATATCAATAAATTTTACTTTTACTACAGTATGTATAAATCAAATCGAAAATTTAATATTTAAAATATATACATATTAAAATAAATAGAACTTTTTCCAATTTAAAATATATCAAAAAAAAAAAATAAAATATTGATAAAAAAAAAATTAAAGATTAAATATTGATTAAAAAATTGATTTTTTTTTTTAAATATAAATTTAAGCAACTCAATATAAGCTTATGTCAACAAATAGTTTAGGATTTACAAGATAAACGTGTTTCTATATTCAAATTCTCGATTATTTGCAGATGTCCGAATTGTAGTTAGAGATTTAGTGTGTGTTCAAAATGACACTTGCATATATATACGACTGCTACTAGAGTGCACTATTATGTAAATTTTTTGGTTTACTATATAAATAATATTAGTAAGACAGAGACTAAAATGCATAAACTTTTTTTTTTCTATTAAACTATTCTAGATGTCAAACCTTAAAATGTATGCCGACTGAGCTTTTATATATAAAAAATATTATAACATACATATTTACTTTTTATCGAATTTTTTTTTTTCTTTTTTATTCATATATATAATACACCTACATTTTTATAAAATATGATAAAAATACAATACAAATATTTAAATATTTCTTGACATATATATTTATAAAGTTATTTAACAAAATATTGATATTTACTTATGATATATACTTATTTTTTAAATTTAAAATTTCATTTAAATAATAATTGAAAGTTTTATTTATTTTTTTATTATCATAATAATATTTTTTTCATTTATTATTGACATAAATTAATAATTCATGTGTGCAATATGACCCAGAAAACAAATAAACTGTTGCTGATTGAAATTTTTTCGGATAATACTTAAAAATACATGTTTTACATTATTATTTATTTATTGTTCTACTTATTACAGATTATTTTATATGATGTTAAGAAATTCTACTTTATAGTTACTTAACCCATTAACGCCCAATCATAAAATTCATGCCATTTGAATATTTTTTCATGAAAAAATCAACATTTTGGGCTAAAAATGTCACCTAGTAGGTAATTAGCTCCTTTTTTCATTTCTGAAGTCCATTTTTACGTACAACCCCTAGAAAATAAGCTATCATCCCCTAAATATGGGGTAAATTTTAAACATTTTTTAGTCTTTATATAAATTGATACGATGCACAAAAAAAAGATCTCCAGGCTTTAAAAACACAAAATGGGACTATTAGAAATAGAAAAAAATAATTATTATTTAAATAATTTATAACTATTTAGCATATTTAACCCCTTCAATGGGTTAGGGGGTAGATTTTTAGCACAATATAGAAAACGAATATTTTGGGCTAAAATTATCATCTAATAGGTATTTTTGCCCACTATTTTCATTTCTGAGGTCAGTTTTTTACATACCACCCCTAAAACATAAGATATCATCCCCTAAAAATAATTTAAAATTTACCCTATGTTTAGGGGATGATATCTTATTTTCTAAGGGTGGTACGTAAAAACAGACCTCAGAAATGAAAATAGTGGGCAAAAATACCTAATAGATGATAATTTTAGCCCAAAATATTCGTTTCCTATATTGTGCTAAAAATCTATCCCCTACCCCATTGAAGGGGTTAAATATGCTAAATCGGTATAAATTAATTTTTTTCTATTTCTAATAGTCCCTTTTTGTGTTTTTAAAGCCTGGAGATTTTTTTTGTGTGCATAGTATCAATTTATATAACGACTAAAAAATGTTTAAAATTTATCCCATATTTAGGGGATTATTTTCTTCAGAAATGAAAAAAGGAGCCCTAATTACCTACTAGGTGACATTTTTAGCCCAAAATGTTGATTTTTTCATGAAAAAATATTCAAATGGCATGAATGTCATGATTGGGCGTTAATGGGTTAAAATAAGCATTAAACAGCTTAAATTATTATAATTATACAAACTGTTAGTTAAAATTAGTTTATAATATATTTTAATTAAATTTTTTTTTATCTAGATTAACTATTAATTTACCTTTAACATTCTCTTGTATTTCGTTTTTAATTCACTACTTTTACAAAACACAGCACATTTTAAACCATAATTTTATGCTATTTTTCCTTACCCTTATCATTTTTTTCCTGTGTAACGCTCCGAAAAAACCGATCCATCTTATTTGTTCGGGGTATATGCACAAATTTCTTTCATTGGGTTTTCTGTAATTGACTCCCTTATGGTGTCATTCCAATTCTTATTAAATGCATCCTTTTTTTCCTATTAAATATCCAGCTCTTTTATAATCTCTGCATTCATTTATTTCGTTTCTATGCAAGCCCAAATATGACTGAAATACTCCTCTTTAATCAAGCATATTCAGTTTTCACTTTTTAAACCCTTAAGATTTCCACATTTATTCCTCGTTCATTGTTCTCTTCTTCTACCTTTTATAATTTTATTCTCTCATTGTCAGTAAATTTCTTCATACAGCTTGAACCATTCTCATACTACGCATAAGACTAATACAATCTCTCGTTATAACCTACATTGACTGCTGTAGCACAGCGTACTTTGACACAAGTTATTCACTGAAAGCTTGAATGCAATGCCTTAGTAATTCCGGATTGAGATACATCTTCGGAGTACGCAAGGATATTCAAATCACTCCTTAAAGGAAAAAACTAGGTTGGATATGCTCCGATATTATAAATTATATTTCGAAGCAATTCTAATGTACAAAATTCTCTGCCTTAACCAACCCGATTACGTTGCCAATTTACTTATAAAGCATACACCTAAGAGCAATGCACGAGGTGCACTAAAAACTAAAGAATTATCCTTGCCTAAATTGAAAGATTGTGGAGCTCAATCCTTCCAATTTCATGGGATCATTTTCTGGAATTCACTTCCTAGTAAAATTAGGTACCTTTACTCCTTCAATAGCTTACTTCATTTTACTTAATTTTACTCCATTTTAATTTATTTTACTCCTTTTAACAGTTTTTTGATCGCTTACTTACTGATTTTTAGTAAATTTGTATGTTTACTTGAAATTAAATTGACTGTGGGATAATTCCACACCTAAATTCCAGGTTGTGCGGGTCCAAGTCTTGAAAATTATTTGTTTATCTCTCACTCGAAAATATGTCGCAGAAACAGTTTCCTTTCACCAAAAGTTTTTAAATAATGTTTTTTTAATTTACAAACTAATTTTATTTTAAATAATATTATAACTTTTATTGTTGTAGAAATTTATTAGCATCTATAAATACACACAGATACCACAGAATAGTAAATAATGATTGTTACTTTTAGGCACTTAAAAAATATCTATTTATAACTTTGCCGCAGACCTCTGGCTTTGCTGTGCCTTTTGACAGCCTTGCCACGAGCTTGGCCACTCGTAGCCTTTGGCTTGGCTTTACCTCCCTTTGCTCGTAGCGGCTATAACATTGCTTTGCTATCATCTTTGCTTCTTTTGCTTTTAGCGACTATAACATTTCTTTGCCATTGTCTTTTTCCTTTTACTCATAGCAGCTATAACAAAATTTATGACGGTTTTATCGTGCACGCGCCAATCAGCAAGTGTGACCAAGTTCAGGGGTGGTCTATAAATATAACTGCGATTTTGGCCGGAGCAGCAGACTTCGTTTTGGACGGCCGAGCTGTGCAGATCGAGGACCTTTCATATTCGAGCAAGGCACGTTTAAGAGCTACACCTTCAGCGCATGGACTTTTAACAATAGTAAGAACATTACGAGAGCTGCAGCTTTCGTAATTATAAGTATTTAACTTAATTTTATAATTATTTTAAATATAAATATTTTACTATTACACATAATTACACAAAAACACTCACATATAAAAATACGCACAGACAAATAAGCCACGCGGTATTTTCCGCGATGGCTTCATCTTGAGAGAATGGAATTGTCTGACGACAATTCTCTTCAATTAAGTAAAGTAAATATTAATGAAGCATTAAATACCCCGTTGCCGATGATACCACTGCCGTTAATCGCCTTGAAAACTTAAAGACATTAAGTGCAGCAACAAAACGCCTGCTTTCCACCATGTTAAGTAAAAATAATGAACTCTCGTTCAATGACAATACCAACATCTCCGTCACCATGAATAGTAAAAATGGCTGGAAACAAACTTGTGGCTCTCGCCGCAAGCGTACGCATAATACACCAGCAACAAATCCTGCACCAGTTGTTACAACAAATTCATTTGCTTCTTTGGCAAATGACTCACCGAATAATAATAATAAAAAAGTTAAAATCACCCTTAAAGTGTTTCCCGTAGATATTGTTTTAACCCAGCAGCTCCCATATGCTGAACTGTTTAAAATGTTCAGAGCCTCACTTGAGTATATAACAACTGTCTATAGCATAGGTCGTAATATGGTACGGGTCAATGCCACGTGCGCGACGAATTACCAAAAACTTCTACACAACAAAAATTTAGAACAGACTTTCACTTCTTCTAGAGTTGACTAAAAACCCATTAAGGTTGTCATTCGTGGCCTTAGTGGTACCACTGATCCCGCTGTCCTCAAAGAGGATTTAGAAAATTTAGGATATATTATAGAAAGCGTTACGCAACTTAAGTCCTTGCGTAAAAATAAAGCCTTACTGCCTTCTTTTTAGTAAGCCTTGTTGAAGACGGGGATACAAGCATTAAGGATCAAAAATTCTTAATGTGCGGGCGCGTTACTGTTGAACCGTACCGTACCCCTGATTTATCCCGGCAATGCTTCAAATGTCAGCGATTCGACCACGTATCGCGTAATTTCCAAGCTCAAGCACGCTGTGTAAAGTGCGGCAAGTCCCACCAGAGTAAAGACTGCCCAATAAAAGAAAAAGAAAAATTTGCACATTATAGAGGATGCCCTGACTATAAAAAAGCTAAAAAGCGTATTATCAAGAAACACCCCAGAGCCCGTAAGGTAACCCACCAAAGGCCTTCTGATATCCCAAAAGTCTTGGTTGATCCCAATAAATCATACGTTAGTGTTATGAAACCACAAATGGTACCAAATAATAATGCTAAAAAAGCTACCAATCAAACTAACGAGAAATCCACTCCTTTTTTACTGTGTGAGTATCTTTTCCATCTATTCTTTTTCTTTTTTCTCTGCTTTTCTATAAATATTTTCTTAAGCATACCCGTAAAGATTTAATTAACAAAACAAATAACTCAAGTTATTTGCTAATCCATGGATAAAAATCGTACTGTCTACATGTTCTGATAAGTGCAAAAATGTGCAATTGCATAAAGCACTAATTCTCTCTCAGTTTTCTTTCTTCAAGGGGAGGACATGCAGGCCGAGCATTCGATGTTCTGACTTCAGCCTCGACGCTGCAAATTTTGACGCCTTTGCTTGCTGTTTGATTGTGCTTGGTATACTTGGTGTAGATCTTGGACATCCTCTTTATTGAAGAAGTTCGTAGGCTGCGATTGTGTAAACAATTAGTGCTTTTTCCAAGTTCGTAGACTCGAAGAGGTGTGAATTGAATTCCTGGCCAGGAGGCGTAGCCTGAGCACAAGGTGCTCCCATTTAATTGTATGTTTCTTTAATTTTGTGTGATTGTGTATGAAAGTGTGTATTTCATTCTGTGTGCCTGGTCATTGTGTGCTTGTAAATTATTAATTTATAGCGCGTGGCTGGGGCCACGCATCGAATATTCTACAAAACACCAAATGGCCCTTTTCAGGACCACCTAATACGTAAGACCAAGAACAACAATAATTCAAAAAGCTTCTGTAAATTAACAATGATTATACCTTGCTGACAAGTTGTCGCAATAATATTCAGTGTTTATTACCACACCCTCTATGTACAAATGAAAATAAAGATATAATGTTCTAATTCTTTTAAAAATATTAGCATTTATCATAATTATTGTAAATGAAAAGATGTATTCATGTGCATCTAACTTTTATTGTTAAATAAATATAAATTAAAAAAAAAACGTATATAATAGTCTTTTATAGGTATATTGCATGGAATATTTTTACTGTAAACTATCCCTCGTAGGTATAGTGTGAAAACTAAGTTCCTAAACCAAAATTATTTTAAATCACATTTCATCACCTCCGACTCCCCCCCCCTTCTTACATGTTAAATAAATTATTTTATTAAATATTTTTCGTGAATTAAGGAAAAAACTTCCCCCACAATGTTTTTGTTAATTAATCTTGCTGATTTTCGTTCGATATTTCCATGATCTTCTAGGAGACGTATTTCGATTTCACGACAGGTGGGCGCGAAAGACGACTTCTCGTTGGATCATGAAGATGGCGTCACCGACCGGTAATGCCATAAGAATTATACCAAATTATAACAATAAAAATAACATGAATTGTATGATTACAATTAATCATAGTATAATTTCTTTATTTCGCGATTCAGGTTAAAAAATATTTAATATTCGCGTCTATTTATTTTATTAAATTTTAAAAAAAATAATAAATTCGTGTTTTACAAGAATAAGTCCCTAGTATAGTAACTTTATTTTCGGCCAATCAACGCGCGCGTGGAAAGAGATAGAGAGAGGTGGCGTCCCTTTAGGCTTCGGTTGCTCCCAAGTGTCTCATTCTCTATTTAGAGGTTGTGCTGTGCGCATATAGTTTTGCTGGTCCACCTAGAGAATTTTTCCTGAGAAAGCTACTGCTAGAGCTGTTCATTTTTTCTTTGAAGTTCATCTTCGTTTGAGTGTGCCTGGAAGTAGGATTTGTTTTTTGTGGAAATACCTGGTGAGAACAGTGAAATTTTTGTACTTGGCCAAGGTACAACGCACCTGTAGCGTGCAAACAGTGGGCTTGAAGCCGTGACTGGACGTGGTCCAGTCAGTGTTAAAGAAATCCAGGTATCTTTTGATTATTATGTGTGATTGTGTGTGTGAGTGTGGATATTTTTCTCATATTTTTATTCTGAGCAGCGACAGCAAACCTTATAAGCCCTGCCCTTTTCAGGGCAGGCACAAATAAATAAAACGTAAAGGATGCGCTGCTCAGACAAACGACTCAAGTCAAGGTTTTTTAATAAAGATTAAATAATAATAACCTCACTTTTCCTCATCCTTTTTCCTTCCTCTTTTTTTTTTTTAATAATATTTAATAACAGTTTTATTTGAAGTTTTGCGCGTATTACTAAAAAAGCCGATTTATTATCAAATTTTTGTATTTTAAAAATTTATAAATTTGAAAGAAATACAATTTAAATTATAATATGGAAAAACTTATCTGGGATTTTTTTAGAGTTTTTTTAGAGTTTTGTTTTGTGAAACTTACGCTACTTTTAAAAAAAGATGGCTGAGTACTATAATTTACATTTAAAATGCCCCACTCAGGAAAAATCTTTTAATGCATGTAAAGAGCTGAAAAGTAGAGCTGACATCTAAATTTGGGACATATTTTTGAGGGAGAGATAAAAAAATAATTTTCAATATTTTGCCCCACCCAACCTGGGATTTATCTGTGGAATTACCCTGTTATTATTATTCCCAAAACTTAGTTTGGTTGCTCAGTGTCTTAAGGTACTTAAGTTTTTTGATACCTATACTTAATTATTTCTGCATTCCTCCTTTTCCTACTTGCTCTCGAGTATGTTGCTATTCTGCTGGAAATTTTGTTTACTCACCATTTCTTAAACTTCTTCTTTCTTTCCTCAAACAGATTTTTCTTTCCATATGTCTAATTCACTTGTTATATAATTTGCGTCCTCTCGTCGGAATATTTTATCCAGCTTCTCTTTCCTGCCTTCAATTTCCATACATAGTCAGGCATATTAAGCTTTCATTTTTTCGAAGCTATCTCTTTTTTTATATCCCGAAATCTTGACCCCATATTAACCCCCGTTTTTGCTAAAGTTTTCAGTAAGTACATCTTCTTTCTCAAATTTTCTAAACCTATTCTTTTTATTAGTCTCCATTTTGCGTTAATAGGTTTCTTGACTTTTTACTACTTGGAAATTTGAATCCCAAATATTTAAATTCTAATGCTATTTCTATTTCCTTCTTTTCATGTATTCATTTCTTCTTCTCAGTCAGTCTTCCATACCTCTTCAATGCCTTTATTTTTATTTTTTAGCGATTATCGTTAACTTGTTTTAACATGGAACATGTTCATTGGATAGGGTATTTGAAAAAGTCCGGCTTGGCAGGGGGAGGGGGGGGGGGTGAAAAATTGACGTTTTCAGAGGGGGGGTCAAAAATTGACGTTTTCAGGGGGGGGGGGTCAAAAATTGACGTTTTTAGGGGGGTGAAAAAGTGACGTTTTTAGTGTGGGGGGGGGGTGAAATGGATTTAGAATATTTTCGATTCAGGGACCTATGGTGCAGAAGTCCCTAAAGACCTTTGGTACAGAAGTCCTTAGGAACCTTTGGTGCAGAAGTACCTAGGGAGCATTGGTGCAGAAGTCCCTAAAGACCTTTGGTGCAGAAGTACCTACAGAGCATTGGTGCAGAAGTACCTAGGGACCGTTGGTGCAGAATTTTTAAAGAATTTATTTTAAAATTAATAAAAAAAATCCATATTATTTAAAAAACTATAATAATTTGAAAATTTAATTAGTTTTGTTCACTTTGATGTCTAAGCAGCATGATTTCTATAATAGAAATCTAAATATAAATATTTGCATATAAATATTTATATTTTGAACACAATAGATACTTTATTATCAATGTTATAAGTGAACATGTTCCATGCTCGTTGGTTGTGTAGTTACACAAACCGGTTAGGTGATATTTTTTCCACATACTTTTCCAAACCGTTCAGCGATTTCTGTAGTCCCTGTATATCGTTTGGCTGTTTTAAATCATCTGCAAATTTTATGTAAAATATCTTTTAACATGAAACATATTCATTGGATGGGGTATCTGAAAAAGTCTTACTCGGTAGGAGGGGGTTTGAAAAATTTACATTTTTTGGGACTCATGGACTTAGAATATTTTCAATTTAGAGACCTTTGGTGCAGAAGTACTTAGGGAACATTGGTACAAATGTACCTAGGGATCTTTGGTGCAGAAGTACCTAAAGACCTTTGATGCAGAAATTCCTAGGGACCGTTGGTTCAGAAGCACCTAGGAAACTTTGGTGCAGAAGTACCTAGGGAACTTTGATGCAGAAGTACCTAGGGAACTATGGTGCAGAAGTACTTAGGGACCTTTGGTGCAGAATTATTTAAAAAACAATAATAATTTGAAAATTTAATTAGTTTTGTTTATTTTGAAATTTAAGCAGCATAATTTCTATAATAAAAACTTTGCCCCAGTATCTCCACAGGTAATCCTCTGTGATATAGCTTGGCGTAGAGGTAGATGTGATTCCTTCTTAAATATAGTATAATTATTCATACTGTATAATATTACTTTTTTACAATATTATTCTTATTATTGCAAGGAGATACTGGATCTTACACCATTAGGGTATCTTGAAATTCTAAAATTTCAGCAAGTTACGTTATGATGATAGCATTATTTAAGTCATTCGCCTTCAGGTTCACGAATTTTAGTAAAAACGAATTTTTTTTCGCAGCTCTATTACTACTTTTAACTAAATAAATAGCAAACATAATATGAATCTTTTTTTTCAAAGTTGAATACAAAATACAAACTAAAAAATAAAAAAAGATTTACTGGATACTGAAATGTACATTATTTTTCTCTTTATATATATAAAAAGGGTAAAAGTTTTAGTAACTTTGTAATTTTCGTTTTAATAGTTGCATCTTTGTTTGATACTCAATTTCAAAGTTGTATATATGTATCCAGTGTATAACAAATATAAATCCTAACTTAAATTCTTTTTCATTGAAAAACTGTATATATTTGAGTTTTCAGTTTGATTATCTCTACTACTAGTATATACAGAGAAAATATTTAATGTACTATGCATATATGTATAAATAAATATAACTATCTCACTCTCATTTAACCACAATTCGTAAAACCATTCTTCAAAGTAATACATGTTCTTTTATGCTTTTGTACGTTTACAGAAAAAGAAACAAAATGATAGGGTTGATGATAAATGAAACTAAAACAGGGTTACAAATATTTTATTTTTATATATAATATGACCAAAATTTAAAATAAAAATCGAAAGTTTTCTCATTAAAAAATATTGTACATTCAAAAATTAATTAAATGCATGAAAGTTAAAAAAAAAAAATTAGTTTAGTCAAAATATATTAAAACAGTAAATAAAAAAAGAAGCCAAATAGAAAATGAGTAAGCTTTTGACGAGACACTGTACTATAAAGTTGGAAAATATTTACCGAAGGATCCTCTTGACCAATTTCAATTGCAACCACAGATGAAAACATATATATTTTGATAAGACTAGATATAGATCTTTCTATAAATATATAGAAAGGATCAAATAATTTGCAGTCTACAAATTTTCCTGATTTAAACATATGAGTAAAATTTTCTTTAAAGCTTCATAGTAATTTTCTTAAACAAAGTTTTTAGTAAACATACTTCATATATTTTATTTTTTTTATAAATTTTGTTGATTAAATTCTAATTATTTACTAAAAGTTTTAGATTAAATTGCATTCTTTAAATATTTCAAGAAGATTTCATCATAGTTCTATAATTCTTCTGTTTAGAAAAGATTTTATATATACTTGCATCATAGTTTTATATTGGAATTTTTATTTGTTGAAATGCGAGGTGTACTAATGATTTTTAAATTACTCATATATATTTTTAAAATAAATATATATTTATCTATACTTTTAAAAAAACTTGTCTTGAATATACAAGTATAAAATTTTTTTACAAAATTGTAATTTAATAAATTTTAGAATAAAATCAGTAAATTATTTATAAATAGAAAAAAAAAAATTTGAATAAAATTTTGTGAAAAATGAAATAAATTATTTGCCAATTCATAAAAGTACTCTAAAAAATAAAATAAAGAAAAAAATTCAATGGCTTTACATAAGACAAAGAAAATACATTTCATTAAGAGTCACTATATTTATCTTATATTATTTCTCATTCTCATTTGAAAAACATGAAAGGGAAAAAGCACATCAAAAGAAAAATATATATAAAATTGGAATAACATCGTCTCTCACTTTTCTTTTCAAAATATAAAAAAAACGTCCATAATATAATATTTATATATAGATTTACATAATGTGCGTTAGCGTGTAATCTTGAAATGCGACACGAATCTCTCTTGTTTCTTCAAACGTCCTTGTAAATTTTTTTTTTTATTTGAGTATTTAATAAGTCTACTTGAATATTTTCCAAATAAAAAAGGGAATATTAAAAAGGATAAGAATTATGGGTATTGAATGAAAATTCTTTTAACGTCAAGTTATTTATAACCTTTTCTTTTTATAAATTGAAAAACAAGCTTTTTTAAGATATTTTATGGTAATGTACAGTTTTTTAAAAAATATTTAGAACTACAAATTATTTTTACGTTCATATATGAATAATGATAAAAAAGTTCAAAGGAACAGTAAATCAAATAAAATTCATGTGAATCTGGATATGGATTTGAAATTTGGTAAAAAGTCCTTAACTTTCTATTACCTATTAGCAAAATTAAATGCCATTTGCCAATAAAAAGAAAGGAAATATCATTTAGTTTTTTCAGTTCTTGTATGAGCAATTGAATTATTAAATATGTTACAATTTTTGGAACCTTATTACTTTTATAGCAGTTTTTTTAATTTTAAGTACTATACTACTGTTTGAAACTGCAAGCAGTCCACAAGTTGTTGCATATTTAATGTTTCAGTACCAATAAATAAATTCTAAAAACTAAACAATACAAATTTATTGTTATTTTCCAGACAGTATTTAAAAAACTTATTTCCAAATAAATTTGTATGCTACTTAATTTAATGCAATATAAAGTTAATACGGGTGCTGGTATTTATTATTACATTGAAAAAAAACATAGAAGCATAAACCAACGTGCATTATTTCATGGGAAATAAAGATATACCAAACAGACAATTTTTCAATTCAGGATTTTTTACGTGGGATACATTTTTAAATTCTATATTGCTATATGACTTAAAATAAGTTAAAAAGTACGTGCTCATGATTTATATTTGATAAAGCTCGATGATTGCTGTACAAAAATATATTTCATATATTACGGAAAGATAGAAAAAATTTTGCGTAAGTTACTTCAACAAGACTATTTTATAAAACTTTTTTTTTGATAAAGATACTTAAATACATTATTTGGAGTTGGGGTAATTTTTTTGTATTTTATTGTTGGATTTAAAAAATTTTATAAAATTATTGAAAAGTAATTTGATTCAGCTAAAAATTAAAAAATAAGAAAAAAGGGTGGTATAAAAAAATTAACAAACAAAGACATATTTTTGAGAATTGATATACGATTAAAATAGATTTTTTTTTAAATGTATTGAATTTCATCAATCATCCTAAATAATCCCATGTAAAAAACAGCAATGATTTACGAAATAAGTTAAAAAACATTAATATACCGGATGATTACATCTTAGTATCATTAGATGTACAATCACTTTTTACGAATATTTCGGTGGAACTTGTAATCCAGAGTTTGGACCGTCGATGTGATGAAATTAGACGCAAGTGTCCATTGCCCTTTGAAGATGTCATCGATACGGTTAAATTTATATTCAATAATACATTTTTCACCTTCAAGGGCAAAGTTTATAAACAGATTTTGGGGTCTCCCATGGGATCGCCAATATCACCTCTTTTTGCGGACTTAGTTATGGATATGTTAGAAACTGAGTGTTTAGCACAATTAGGATTTCAACCACTGTTTTATTTACGCTATGTTGATGACATCCTATTGTGTATTCCGAAAGATAAAGTTAATTTTACAGTGGATATTTTTAATCGGTTTAATAACAACTTAAAATTTACACATGAAGTCGAATCTAATAACAGCATAAATTTTTTAGATTTAAAACTTATAAGAACGGAAGCGAACAACGAAATTATTACAAATTGGTACCAAAAACCAACTTTTTCAGGGCGCGTTTTAAGCTTTAAATCAAACCATCCGAGACATCAAAAAATAGCGATGGTTTACAATCTTGTGGACAAGGCAACCCTACTTTCTGACGCGCAATTTCACGATAAAAATTTAAAATACGTGAAATCAATATTACTATTAAATGACTATCCACTGCATTTCATAAATAAATATATCAAAAAACGGAAATTTGTGAACTCTCATCACGACGGTATTAACTTGAGAGACATACGCAGCCGAATTTATGCACAAAAACTAAAAATAAAATTACCACTAAAAACGCATTATTTTGATGAAATTTCGCACCTTATGAAACAGTTTAACATTTTGCCCATCGTATACGTAAAAGATAACTTATCGGAAATTATTACTAAAAACAAGGACATAATACCATTATTATCGCGGCCGAATTGTGTATACTTACTAAAATGTACTAAGTGCCAAGCCTCATATGTTGGGGAAACAAAAAAAGCTTTAAGGTATCGGGTAAATAAACATAGACGCGATGTTAATAACGAACTTAATGAGGTGATACCTAAACATTGTAAAAATGGGCATATTATGGATTGGGAATCGCCGCGAATTATTGATATTGAGCCGGTTTACAGAAAACGGACGATTTCCGAGTTAGCTCATATGCACCAACAACCCTATCCGTTAAATTCCAAAGATGACGTAAATAAACTACATCGTCCATATAAGCCGGTATTTAAAACAATGTGTCGTTTTTTCAAGACAAATTCTTAGATATATATATATATATATATATATATATACACACACGCATTGTATGTATATAAAATTAAAAAGCAAAAACAAAATTATTACTTTTCTCCGTATGTTCCTATAAAACCCTTTAAATTTAAATCTCGTTATAACATAAACAAAAATTAATGACAAACTCACATTTTAGTAATGTATTATACGTATGTGTATATTTAAAATTTTATATATATGTGTCACACTTCCTATAACTATATTAAAATAATCGGTACTTAAGAAAAAAATTGTAATCCGAATCTAATAAAATATCCAACGTACTTTAAATTTTAGACTTTAATAAAAAAATAAAATAAAAATAGTCTCAGTTTTACATCAAACTCAGTGATATGAGTGTATAAATATTATACACACAAAAATTGTTAAATCGGTAAATGAACATACATATATTGTAAATTTTAATATTGTGAGAAAAAAATTTTTTTAATTTTTATTAATTATGTAATTTTAGCTTGATAAGGTCAACAAATCAGTTGACGAAACGTCGCTTTAACAACAGCAATAAAAAAATTTTGTAAACTATATACATAAATTTTTTCATTTTATTCCATTTGGTCAATAAATTCAAAAAATATTCTATAAATGTAATAATTTAATTTCAGCAAGTAATAGTTACTAAAATTTGATCTTATGAATCTGTAAAATAAAGTAAAATAAAAGCAACAGGATTGCTGGGATCGGAAACTATTTTTAGCAGATTTTGTCTTAAATTTCTGTGGGCAGATTCTTCTGTCATTGATAAAAATTCTGTGTCGCAATTTCCGAATTCCTCGAAAAATGTTATTAAAATTTTTTTTTATTTCGGCAAAGGAGCGCGCTCAAAAGGGTAGGAAATTTCCACCTGGTCAAATTGGAAAAATTAGATACTTAATCAACTGCCAACTTTTTTTCAAATTGCTACCAAATTTATAATCTGTAATCTTAAAAATATTTGGCCTTTAAAAAAGAATGTAAAGATTTTTATTTTAGCAATAGGCTGCTGATTGTCAACTGTCAACATTGTCAATTTGATAAAAAATCCATAATTAGTGACATCGAAAAGATTTTTTTAAAGTCTAAATTTTATTTGGCTATTTATTTATTTATTTTTTGCTATTTGACAGTCTATCTAACTGCGCATACAACATAGTTGTTTCTAAGCACTGTACCATCTGCATGTGTTATATGCCTAGAAAACGAAACTCAGAATATTTCCAGCTCCAAAATTAGTCACTTTTTTAAAAATTTTATTAGCATCCACAGAATGGTATACAAATCATTGCTATATTCATAAAAAAAAATGTAATTAAAAGTTGTATGCAACATGACAAAAAAAAAGAAAAAGCTCAACGAATGAATATCTATAAAAGTTTATATAATGTATTTAAAGGTAATATAAATTTTAAGTATTCTGATGACGTGTTAGAAAATATAGGTAGAGAAGAAGAAGAGGCTAAAATTAATTTATCAACTTATAGAAGTCAAAGGAATCTAGTTAAACCAAACTACTTTGTATTCGTCAGCATTTGAGAAGTTTTGGATCGTGACTTGAACTGCACCTGTTTAATATCTATATATATAATACACCTTTTAATATTAAGAGAATGTAGCAGTAAAATAATGCACCAGGTGAAAATTATATATAGATGAAATCAACTTTTTGAAACCTCCCTCAATTCTCAGTTAATAAAATATTTTCTGTTGTGTGACATACTTTAATTATCTATCTACTGTTTAAAAATTGTAAAAAAAAAAAAAAAAATGAAAAAATCCATTAAATTTAACAACTTATTTTATTATTAAATCATAAAATCATTTGTATAAGTGTTATTTTTTGCTGTATACGTACAAGACTCAAACACTAACATGAAAAAATATGTAGAATGACGTTAGCATTTTTATTAATTACGCTAGCACTTGTGATTTCACACTACATATATATATTTATATCGAAAGAGTACAAATTAAATCATATTCATCCATCATTTATTTAAGGCTAATTCAAATGTTAATGACTTTACATAAAAAAAAAATTAAAGTGAAAGTATAATAAAAGATGACTTGCATATTAAAAAAAAAAATTTATATTAAACAAGTTTTGCTCATCTTTAAAAAAAAATGTAATATAAAAAAATTTTTTCAATTATGTACTTAAACTTTTTATCATACACTGGTAGATTATTTTGTTTGAAAATTCAATTGCAAAAATTTCAATAATTAAATTTAATTCAGTTTAGTTGATGAAAATATTGACTTTTTAATCAAACCTTTGTAGATGAATGAAAAATATGGAACTTCTAAGAGTCAACATAAAATTATCTTCTAAAAATATGAATAAAAATCAACTATTTATTAGACAATTAGACTTCAAAAGCGATTATCTGCATAAAAATAATTTTCCAATAACTCCTTAGAGACAACTAAGTTAAATAAGTACTTCAATCAGGAAACCCCTCATAAACTATTTATAACCACTGAAGTTAATTTTTGAAATTTAAAAACCAATTAAAATGATCTAACAGTGTACGAAATTTAGTTTTTTTATCATTTTTAATAAATTCAAACTATAATAAGTGAAAAAAATTGCATTATATGTTATTAATTGTTATCGTAATGTAATATACTTTTATCCTCATTTATTAATATGTATGGTTGATTATAAGAAAAACAGTAATTTTATTTCTCACATAATTTTAATAATTATTAATTTATGCTTTAATTAATGTTTTTATTGAATAAAAAAAATTTTAATTTACAATTTTTATTATTTTTACATCTTTGAATTAAAAAGATAATTAAAAAATAAATAATTTAACATTATTATGATAATACAGGCATTAAATTATTTTGTGGATTAATTATTGGTGGTAAAATATTATTAATTGGTGAAGTTAAATTATTTTGATTAGGATCGTTAAATATTTTATTAACTGATGAAACAGCACTACCAACATTTGATACAGCATTGTTTACTGTTGATACTGCTTGTCCAACTGATGATGCTATTACTTGATCTGTGCCACTAAATATTGGTGGTATCAATAATGCTGCTATATCTTTTAATACCATCCATATTTCACGTAATAAACATCCTATGTTTTTTTGCCTTTCACAATCTTGTAAATCTAACGTTGGAAATGGAAATCCATCGACTTTGTTGCTTGTTAGGAAAATAACTATTATCTGTAAAATAAAAAATTTAGTTTTTTTTTTAGGTGAATTTTATTGTGTGAAATTATTACTTTGATAAAGTGAATTCAGAAATATAATCGTAAAAATTTATTTCTCGTAATAAACTGTCATTGTAATGTGAGAAAATTTTTAATTATTGATTGAAAATGGGGATTACTTTTTTTTCTATGATCGATTTTTCATTTTTTTTATTAGAGTGATTGTTCACGTTTATTAACTTCTAATTTAGAAAGTGTAATTTTCTTTTCATCAAATTTTAATTAATATTTTAATAAACAATATAGTTAAATATGTGAAAAAATAGTTTTCTTTTTTTCCCATGTATTTCAAAGCAAAATGTAAAACATATCCCAGTGGAGAGTCAATCTAAAATAAATGCTTAGACTGACCAGACTTTTCTATATTAAAAAACTGTCCTTTTCTTCTACGTAGGGGGTGAAAATAAAGTAAAAAAACTGCTATGATTGAAATACTAGAGTTTTTAAAAAACTTTTTTCGCCTTAAATCAAATTGAAAAAGAATATGTTCACTCAATATTTTCTTATTTTCCCTAGAATGTATAGAAAGCTCTTGCTCCTTTTCCCAAGTGATTTCAAAAATAAATAGAAATCTTCAAATATTGAAAAATATCTATTTCTTTTAGATTTTAAAGGATAAATTTAATAACAAAAAATTATTCCACTATAGCAGAAAATGATCAATTCTTTTTATCCTAAGAGGGATAAATCTCTTTTATTTTAAAGCTTTTTAGTAATTTGCATATTATTAAGTTAATTTTTACCAAAATACTGAACTCGTGCATAGAACAGTATCTTCTATTTCAATATTAAATATAATGTTACTTATACTGTTAGATTTCTCTGTTTAAATTTCCTTCTTTAAATTAAACTTCTAACTTACTACAGTTAAGAATTGCGTCCACAATCAAAATTGTCTTAAAGTGTACTCACTAGAAGAAATTGCTACCGTTGCGAATCCAAATTACAACCTACAGCTATGGATGACTTAAAGATATTGAAAAAAACATCCTCGATACTCTCCATTTATTCCAATGGGTCTTCTGGGCTTAGAAACACAGAACACAATGCTTTTATGTAGGGTTTTTTTTGTCAATTTTCAATATAACGCTGTAACCTCTCAAGTTAACTAAAACATTTCTGGGTCATAATCATATTTTTTTGGTGTAAAAACTCATAATTCAAGCTCTTTTTTATTGTTATAGTTCATAAATCAAATGTCTATTTTTGGCTAAAAATTAATAATTTTGAAAATGCAATTTTCGATGAAAATGGATTTTTTAGGTCTCAATAATTTTGTAAAAGCTCCAAGTTTTCAAAAATTATTCATTCCTCTTCTTTTGTAATTTATTGACTGAATGTGATAATTTAAAATCAGATTCCTAATTTCAAGATTTAAAAAAAAGTCAGTTTTTATAATTATCTTTGAAAAGCAATATCTTAGACCTATTTAAAGCTTATTGTCATCCAAAATTACAATTTTGGCAGCAATTTAAAAATTGGTCATTTTGATTCAAAAATAGTCATTTGGTTAATTGGCTATTGCGATGAGAAAATAAAAGAGATGAAAAACTGCAATTTATGGGGCTTAAAATTTGACTCTTACGCCAAAAAAATAAGACCAACCAGAAGTGTCTTGGTTAACTTGTAAAGTTTTAGAGTTATATTGAAAATTACCAAAAAAGCCTGTTTAATAACATTAAGCCAAGAAGCCCCATTGGAATAAACGAAGAGGGCCAGGGACATTTGCTCAACATATTAAATTCATCCATAATTATAGATTGTAATTTGGTTTTTCAAAGGTACTAAATATCTGAATTTGTTATTACTTACTGACAAAAATATTGGTATAATATTAATATTCTTTAGCGCCATTTTTCCGTTACAGTAAACTATTTTTAAATAATATACTCGAACATTAAAATATAAACTAAAACAATTGTAAAAAAGCTAAATATATTCTACGCAAATACGTAAAACAAAATTATCAATTTTCATGACTACTGATAACTAAAAACTCTATATTTTTCGTGATCATTTTAAGACACGAAATCTCCACGTGTATAGTTTGAAAAATGTTATTAATATTTAATTTTATACTTTTATAAAGATTTAATATCCTAATAAATTTAATATTAAAAAAAAAATATACGCAGATTATATTTAAATTTTGATTTAAAAAAATAAATGGGGGGTAAAAAAAAGAAGTAAAATTTAATTCATATAAAAAAAAGTAACACATAGTAATTTTAGTTACGGATAAAGATTTACAAGTATTATAACATGATGTATATAAAATATATAAAACTAGTAATATTAAAAGTCCATATAATACTTAAGGCATAATAAATTGAGATACCTTGAAAATAAAAAAAAAAAAACTGTTCATATCTGTCGTATATTTCACACGTTTCATATCATAACCTTTTCTTTTTTATTTTTCTTCTTCTTCTTGAACATATCATACATAACAAAAGAATAATGAAATTTTCTCTAGAAGAATAAAAAGAGCGAATACAAGGCGCCAGTGCTCTTGGCAATGTACACGAATTTACACCCATAGAAGAAGAGCAATATTAAACTTTTTTATTTTTTCTTATTTTTTTTCTTCTTCCAATATTATAAGCCCCATTGTTTTTATAAGGTGCTATTATAACGCATCTTCCTTGATTCTTTATGTTGCACGCGGCAAAAATCTTTTAATCCATGAGAAAAATAAAAAAGAGGAATATATATGATTCGAGAGAGAAGATAAGCACCTACAGATTGCAAGAATACACTGAGATTACAGGAGAACGTTATATGTATAAGAAGAGCGTGAATTATTGACGATCGATATATCGATTAAAGAGTATCATAATAAAAAAAAAAATGGCCATATTTATAGTTAGATATGCTTGACCTACCAATATCTGAAATTGCATTACTTTTTTTATTTCTGGCGCCTTTATCTCTTTTATTTTCAGCTAAAATTTTATCTTTTGATAATAAAAATTCCAAAAAATCTAAATTTCATTTGCTTTAATACGATAAACTGATTTGCTTGCATTTATAATACACTTTTCATTATATCTGGAATTTCGTTGAATGCTATTTCTTGTAATCTTTATTTTATCTCGATTTATATTGAAAGAACGAGAGAGAGCTTCTGCTATACGCGCAGAAATTCTATCGAAACAATGCGAACGTAATTTACGTTCAAATATTGAAAAAGTTTCTTTTTTTTATTTTTATACCTTTTTTTTATTTTATATCTTCGATATTATTAAATTCAAGTCAAATAAATTTTTATATTAAAAAAAAAAAAAATGTGAGATTTAATAGAAATTTTATATTTAACATGTCAAAACTTTAAGATTCTAAGGTTAATTTCAAAGTTTTAGTCTGACCCAACTTAATGTTTACTACAATAGATTTTCTTAAAATGTGTGTAGAAAGAGTGTACATTATGTATACAGGATTCTTGATTTAAACAAGTTTCATTGTATGTATCACAAAACAAAAACTTTTAATCAACAATAAGAGAAAAGTTTGAAATAAACTTTAGATTTACTAATTCTACAAAATTCTTATGGAAAGATTTTAAAAAGATTTTTAAGATTTGTATACAACAAGTTTTAATCATTTTATTAAACTTGTAACTATAATTTCTACTTTTTTTAAACGTAATTTTTCCATAATTTTTTTTCATAAGTTGTAAATACTGACATTTTTTCAGATTATGAACTCACCATAAAAAATAGTATCTAAAGTTGTTCGCCCACGGTGCATTCAATATTTATTGCCTGCCTAGGCGTATGACGAATACAGAAAATTTCACGCCAAAAGACATTTTTTGGCTTTCTTCCCCCAGGCGTAAAACTTGGCACGGAATTTTCTGCACTTGTTTTACGCCTAGTACTCTTTTTACGCTAATAGCAAAACTTTAGTGTTCTTGATACTTAATATACAAGTACTGATATTTTTGGTCCTCAAGTTTAGAAAAAATGGATTCATTCATAGTAACGCTGTTTTGAATGGCTTTTCATTGTTCATAAGCGTTGATGGAAATGCGTGCTAATTTTTCAAAATCAAAAAATCCGAAACCCAAGGTTCAATGTTACGGATTAAGAATTCAATGTACCATTAAAAAATAGCTAAGTCCAAAGTCAGAAAGTGCTAAGTAGAATTCTTAAAATATCCGAATAAAAATTATATTGAATTAACCAAATATTATAATTTTAAGAAATCGCAAAGCCTAGAATTGAATTTTTCAGAATTTGCTGTTGTTGGTTTCAATGCAAAACTATGAAATAATACGATTTCGGAAATTGAGTTACAAAGAAATAAAATTTTTCATTTAGGACTTAAATATTTTTGAAAAATGCTCTTCTTAAAATTACTTACTCCAATTTGTACGGATTTCTTAAAAATATTTTTCTAAAATAAATAAATTCTGAAACCTATAATAATTGATTTAAAAAAAACGATTCGGTTTCTTTAAAATTCTGAATTTGGACCCGGATTCTCATAAACGCTTCTGAACAATAAATGGCCGCCCCGAAAACATAAGGTCAAAATAGTAATTAAATACCATCAGGAAGAAAATTTAAACGTATATGAAGCAAATATATTACAGCTCAAAAAAGGTAACATTTCTGTACAAACAATATTTTGAACCCTGAAAATTATATTCCATAGTAAATATTCTATCAGCCTCAAGAGTGAAAAAAAATTTTTACCGAGAAATACTGAATTGCCAGAAAAAATAAAAAAATAGAGGTCTCGAAGGCTAAAAATTGGGGAAAATTATTTGTTTGATTCATATTTTTGCACAAAAAAATTTAGGGTCTAATTTAAAGTCTTGGCCATTTTCATGTATACTTCAAAAATATCAGGTTTTTTACAAAAATATTGATAATTTTTAATTCTCAGGAAGGAAGGAAGGAAGGAGCCTTTTTCGTCTTTTGCTGGATTATGTAAAAATTTAAAGAAAAGAACAAGTAAATCAAAAGCTATTATAAAAATGCAAATTATAAACTATTTATTATTATTACACTTAATTTGACTAATTAAAATTTTTAGAATTTTTTTTTAATCGATATACCTCAAAGGTTTCTTTTATTTCAAAAATATTTCAATCTTCTCTTTTAATTAAAAAAAAAAACATTAAAAAAAAAATAAAAATTTAAAACTTCAAAGATGTTATCAACAAATAAATTAGTGGTATAAATAAAAAATAAATAATAAATTTATAAGGCTTTTAATTATCATAATAAAAAAAGGAAGCTACCAAATAGCATAAAAAACTACTTACTAAAGTGGAAGCTAATTTTAAGATTCGATCGAATATCGGCTTCTTTTTTGTGTATTAATGAAACCCTTTTTTCGTATTTTAACTACCTTCATTGCATTAATGAATCTAATTTTATAATAAAAAATAAATCTTTCAAACTTAATATTTAACGAAATTTTGTTACTTGACTTTCTTAATATAACTTATTTTTAATTTAAGATAAAACACAGTTTTACGTAACTTTTTTTTTATAGTTAAAGTTCAAAAAAAAAAAAATATCTTTTTTTTTTTTAATAAAAAATTAATTAAAATTTCTTATAATTACGTAAAAATTACAAAATTTTTCTTCTCCTTTTTTCTTATCATTTAGTAATTAAGAGTTATTTTCTTTTTATATGTGTGTGAGACACTTGCAAAAAAAACGTACCTATATAGTAAAAGAAATTCTTTTAATTAACGCAATAAATCAGTTTAAATGTATATAAAAAGGTGATCATGAATATATTACATAATACGTCGATCAAACGGCCAAATCTTGCCATACTTAATTAATTAAAAAAAAAAAAAAATCGATTGAAGCGTATAAATAAACAGTGTGGCGTTTTCGCTTCATCTACGTTTATTTTTTTTTCTTCTTCATAATATAAAAGAAGAGCAAAAAAGTAATATCGTTAGCTCAGGAGCTTAACGAGGTGCGAGTATAGCCCCCGAGAAAAAGAAATGGCATCACATCAGATAAAAAAAAAATAAGAAGCCACATAAGAGGTCCCAATATTATAACTAACAGTTTAATATTGGATTTCGAAAGAAGACGATGAATCGAGAAGGCCCCACGGACGATAAGAATCGCTCTGTTATTATTATTATTTTTTTTTAATCTACCTTATTTTTTTAAGTCAAAGGTAGATTTCATTCATGAGCGAATGAATATTTATTGCTTGATTCAGTAAATCAGTATAAAATAATAATAAAAAAAAAAAAAGCGGTGGACTTGTCTTTTTATACTGAAATTTCTTATCGTGTTATATGTTTGGTATACTTAACGCGGGTATGACAGGAAGGACTTTAAATTCGCCTAAAAAAATCCAAAATATCAGTTTATTTTTTTGTCGGTTCATTTCAATTGAATTCACCGTCTTTAATTTTATTTTATAAAATTTTGGTTTTTATTTTTTTGTAATGCTAAACTCTCTCTCTCTCTCTCTCCTATCTTAGCTCTCACATACATGCATATTTATATAAATATTATATAAAAATATACATGAAAATCTGTCAAAATTAATTTAAAAAAATATTTTTTTCTTTTAATTTGCATTTTTATTAAACAAAATGTAATACAAAGATGTTAATAAAATTTTTATCTTTTAAACGAAATCACGATTATAAAAATAAAATTTATTTTAAATGTAATATAATTTTTATGACATTATTTATTCATAATGCGCAATAAAATAAAATCAAATTAAGACGTATTTTTTTTACGAATGTTATAAATTTAAAAGAGAAAAAATTTTGACCGAATTAAAAATTTTTATTTAACTTTTTGTAGGTTAAACTGAATGGCAAGTATTCTTAATCCTCTAACAATGAAAATGATAATCACTTAAGAATGACTAATTTTGTCAAATAATCCTAGCGATTTGGCCCTCGGAAACCTAGCTTAAGTAGTAGCTTCTGAAAAATTATCACGAAACTGAGCAAAAAACTCACTAATTCTCATTGTAATTAGACCTCTGGTGACGAAAGTCCCCTAAAATTAAAAAAAAAAACGGTTTCTTAGGCTTTATTTAATTTTGCAGAATCATAAACAGATAACAGATGATACTCTGAAGATTGTCTGAAAAACTGAGCATATCATCACTTTCCAAAAAAAATTTTTTAGGCTTTTCAAACTTCTTGAAGAACCCGAATTCTATTTTGAAATTTTCAAAAATTGGTTCTTTGAGCATAAAAAAAATATGCCATCCTTAAATTTTTTTATATTCTTGGTGAAGTGAGAACACTGAAATTCTTTTTGGCTTTCTGATCACTTGGTTAGTGTGTCAAAGCTCCAAATCCTTAGCTTGCTTCATTACACATTTTTCGGGGTGTATAGCCCCAAATTTGAGAACTCTATAACACGAAATTAGGTTCACGATTAATTGTTTATATTTATTTTGAAATTTTTTTTGAATTTTAGGTTATAAAAAAAGTAAAAACAAAAGCAAATGATTATTTAAGGCAAATAGATATTTATTTTAGGCCACTGCTCCCCGAAATTCGGCTTTAAAATCAACAAATAATCAGTAAAGTAACGACTTAATACAATTGGTCAGAAAACTAAAAAGATTTTCAGTGAAACAATATTCTTTAATTTTTTTAGAAAATAACCTGGAGGGTGAACTACTTTCTAATACCCGAAAATACATAATCTTTACCGCTTTTTCAACTAACAGTTGATTATTGTGCAAAAATTTAAAAACATCAAACTGATTTTTATTAATAACCACCATTCTACTACTTAGGGTAGGTTTATTGTGGGGGCCAAATCTGCACTGTGCTTATCTAGCGATAGCCTTTTATCCAGCACGATGAACTTCTTTTAAAATAGGTTAAGAGTTGATTATAAATTAGTATAGCTATTGAAATTCAATATAATGAAAAGTGAGTTCAATAAATAGCATATTTTATAGGATAAATTTATATTACAAATGTATTTTATTTATTGATAATTGAATTAATTTTTACTTATTTTAAGTGAGTGTCAATTAAGAAATAGAACTGACAGCTATAACAGAAATTGAATTACTTATTTTTAAATTATAGTTGATGATATTGACACTTGAAACTAGTCTATACTTGATAGTTTAAAGCTTTTAAAAAATTATTTTTATATTAATTGTCTTGAATAAATTAAAATTATTTGAGGACATCAAATTATCAGGAACGTACTTTATTTAATATTCTGGAACATAAGCTTTTAAGAACTAATGAATTTTAAAATTAAATATCCAGGTTAATATATTTGTAGGTTTATATTTATATTTATACAAATTATTATTTCTTATTTTATTTTCTTTTTTTTTCAATAAAAATTAAGTACTCAAATTTTAATAAAAAAAAGCAATTATTGAAATGTATCATAAAAATAGCTTGTAAATATGCCCACATAATATTCTTGTTTAATAAAATTAAAAATTTAATTCTCGTTTCAATATATTAATAAAAAATTTACTTTATACCAAAAGATGTATATTACGCTGTTAAAAATTAAATAATTTTTTTTTAATTTGTAAAACAGCTATTGACTATAATTTTATAGTTTTTAAACTACAGTTATTAGAATTTTTATTTTTAATGGTTTTCAAGGAGCCGAACATAAATTATTTCATGTATGTGAGGGATTTAGGTGGGTCGTGTGAAAAATAAGTCGCAGAATTAATTAGTATATTTTAAAAAATATAAATTTTTATGTTTTATAAGAGGAGGAGGAAAGTGATACATTTGACGTTTTTGGATGCCCAGGATTTTTTGGGGTTGTGGACAATATTATGAACCTTTGAAAAATAAGTAAAATTTTTTAGCATACGTACATAGAAAAATTTAATAGTTTAGAGTTTAATTTAAAATTTCGTTATTGAAAAATAAAAATAATTCTCAAAACAATTTATTTTTCAGTCAATATCAGCTATTGATTTATCAGACATCAAAAACTTAAAACTATAAAAAATATTTTAAAAAACAATTTTAAAATATGTCAATTTTCAAATGCTTTTTTGTAGAAATAAGAGTGCAGCAACGTAGTCTTGTAAATTTTCTTGATAAAAAATTTACGCGATTTTTTGAAGCCTGAATCCTGCCATGGATTCAGGCTACAGCGATGGATCCATCCAGTAAGGGTAAAGAGGCGATTGTTCCCGCCTGAGAGCCAAAAATTTACTTATTTTACTAAGATTTTGTTAATTCTAAGAAGATTTATAAAAACTCGCCAAATTTTACTGAATTACCCATTCCTAAAAAAATTTCTGGATTGCAAAAATAAAATATTTAATTCGAAATTTCCTAACATATTTTCGAAAAATAAAAAATTTCGGAAAATGGCAATCAGCCTAATATGTATGAATGACAAAAACTCCCCAAAAAAAGAAAATACTCACGCATACATTTAAATACTTTTAATAATAAAAATCGAATAAAAAAAAAAAAACAAAGTAAATATATATTATAAAAAAAACGAGTTTTGAGCTTAAGTAAAAGCATTTCACTGCGAATCTTTCGATACATTAAATAATCTTGAATATACGTATAAAATCTACATCTACTTATATGAAAGCGGCAATGAATATAAAAGGAAAGGCCAATCTCGATATCTCAGGTGGGAGCGTGTAACGTGCGAAATCGCATTATCGCGATATTCTTCCTCTCTTATTCTTCGTATATTCCAATTTTTTTTTTTTATTTTATTCAAGTGCATCTCTGATGTATCAAAAAGAAAAAAAAATGTAAAAAATAAAAGAAACCAGAGCATTCAAAACAGAGTAAAAAAAAATAAAGGACATAATGGAGTAAAGAAATAAAAAAATTTAAAGAAAAGAATAGAGACTCGCACTCGGAAGAAGATATAGTAATTTTATGCGAATATAAAGATCAGTAAAAAAAAAAAGTATTTTTGCTTAGGTGGCCTTGAACGCATACAATTTTACAATGTTATAAAATAAAGTTCAGAGTATATAACAATGTATTGTATAGAAAAAGTCATAAAATTTATATTGCAAAAAGTCAAGTTCATTGAGCTTGATTATATAAAACTTTTTTTTTTCTTTTATGTACATTACTGATAAAAAAAAAAGAAATTTATAATTTTACTTTAAATAAATTTAATGTACAGTTACGTATCATTTATTTAATATATTAAGATTGACTACAACAAAAAAAAAAATGAAATGATGAATAAAAAAAAAAAAGTAAGAAAGAATATTGAATACGTGCACGCGCGCGTTTAAATTTTTTTTGATAGACGAATGATGATTGCTGATTTATGCACTGAAATTGTTGGCCACTTCTTTTTAAATTAAATGTCTCGTAAATACCCCTTTGGCAATAAATACGTCCGGCTTTTTTTTTTTTTTTTTTGAGAACGTACGATGACTTTTTAAACCTTAAATTTTTTTTAAACTCTCTTTGATTTTTAAATTTATTTTATATTCTTTATAAGTATGATGAACTTTAAAATCGCAGACAATTCAAAAGAGTTAATGTAATTTTTGGGTATAGTAGTATAATTCAAATTGTCAGATAAATATAACATTTATATGTTTGTGCTATATATTTTATTTTATTCTTTTTTTTTTTCAGTTTTAATGATACGTTTAAGAAATTTTTATTTAAACGATTAATGCATAATAATTTAAACGATTTTGTATAATATGTTTAATGAAAATATATTCTGTAGGTATTATCAATATTATGTATAATTAAATTTAAATCATTTTTTATTAACTTGATCTCTACTTATGTTAATTATTCTTAAAATCAATTTTTATTTTTTAGTTTTCATATTTTTTTAGGCTGAATTTAGATGGGCTTCTTATCTTCTTACTTCTTACTGTCTAGCGTGCTATAATTTGAATTTAATTTCATTTCTTGTAAAAATTGTATCATAAAATTAAAATATATGATTAAAAAATGTTTTTTTGCAAAGATTGGCCTTAAAGCAACAATAAAAATATGTTTTTATTAATAATGACAAATAAAATTATTTATTTACAATTATCCAAACACATATGCTAACTTTCTGCTATACTGATAATTACATTAAAACTTTTAAAAAAGACTGATTTTAATAATTTATAAATATTATTCCGAGTATTATTCCGTCTTAAAATTAGGAAAATTTAATGAAATTAGTTTAAATTTTAGCGCTAAAAACATAAGAAGTAAGAAGATAAGAAGTCTATCAAACTAAATTCACCCTTAGTATGTAAATTGATTTGTTTTTATTTTTTCTCACAAGAGAAATGATTTTTCAATGCTATATATACTTCGTTCTCTTTAATATTTTATCGTATAATATTCATTATTCTAAAGTATTTCTAAAGTTATCTATATTTATTAAAATTTGGCCAGGTTACGTTTCTATTTATTCGGATGGAGCAGCCTTTTGTATAGGGGCAGTACCAGTGTTGGGTTGTACACGTGTTTCTAAGTGAAGAAATAATAGATACACGACAGAACTGCTTTAGTTAAATATTTAACCAATTCTAAATTATGCACTAATAATACAGGATAAAAAATGATCGGTGCGTCCATTAAGTCAATTAATTTTATAATATATTATAATTAGAGATTTATTATGTATTACTTCATTTGGCTCTGAAGCTGAGGAATTACTAATTATACCCACGTAGAAAGTTTAAGCTTACCAGTAAGCTTAATCTTTTTACGTGGGTAAAGATTTTTAATTTAATTTAAAATAATCTTTTAATTTAAACTACTTATAATGGGGTGTCTGATCAATAACTTTTTGAAAAATTAATTTTAAAAAGATAATTTTAAAATTTATGCTCCACAGCAGAGTACATTTTTTTTATTTGCAAAACAAGTAAGTATACATTTATAAAAAAAAACATGATTATGATTGTAAAAGAATAATATTATAAAATTAATTCACTCTTAATCGACACACAGAACATTTTTTTACCCTACATTATAATTACATCATTTTATTTTGTATTTTAGCTTTTGGTTGAATTTTACACTTTTTGGTTGAAATTTTACCCAAAAATTGCAGAATTCAACCAATTGGTTTAATATTCAACCAAAGCAGTTCTACTGCGTATGATTTTAACTTCATTAATAAATGATTGTTATGATCGTTAATAAATAAAGTTGAAATATGCGGTGTGCTGATGCAAAAATAAGTATACAAAAAGGTATCAACGGCTTTATTTAAAAAGAAAAAGTTTTACATTTTACTTTTTATCTAAAATTTATTTGAAAAACATCGTAGTTTCTATTTTAAAAAATATCTGTTCGAGCAGTCCCTAAATACATATTTAATTTTCTTGGCGGTCAGAAAGCACATATTTCCCGGCTGCTGTGCGACCCAAAAAGACGCATTTTCTCATCACTGATGAAGAAAAATCGTATACGACCCTTGTCCATAGACAAAGAATGACCCAAATCGCAATTCACCAACCTCGGCTTCGCCTCGGATGGTAATTTACGTGCGATTTGGGCCATTCTTTACTTTTCTGGACACGAGATCGTAATATAATATTTATGAAAAACAATTTATAATTGATCATAAGTAATTAAAATGATCAAAATGAGCCATTTTTACGTGTACTTTTAAATAAAAAAATATCCAGTATTAGTAACCTTATTTAATCTTTATTCTTGACAATCATTTCATCCAGTGTAATCTATATTAATAATAAAGTTCAATAACGGTAATTAATGTTTCAATGAGTTAGCAAATTTGTCTTTTTCTGTTTAATTTTGAATAGAATAAAAAGCGAATTTTGATATTGAATAGCATTTAGTAATAGTCTCATTTGTTACCTTTTTTATGTACCTATTTAAATTCTTTTTTTTTTCATTTAAATGATATGTATAGAGAGTATGTATTCCATTGAGCAAGTATCAAAAGATATATAAGTAAAGATAATAATATCGAAGTGAGAAAGATTATGTGCTATTGAAGAGGCATACTATAGGTATAAGAAATCTCACAAATGACTTGCAAGCTCATAAATAAATTGTATATAATATGAATTGTGTGTGGGTTTGAATGAGTGTAGGTGTTTCATATATATATTTCTAAAAGAGACAAGGTCAATGGACAAACTGTGAACGTGCATGGATTATCCATTACTAACATTATATGCTCGTCATTTTCATTTATATAGTATATGCCCCTTTTACACCAAGGATTATCTGATTTTCTATGAGGGAGATACAAAATTTTGCACACAGAGAGATGATATGTATCAGCTTATATTATACGGCTTCTTTACGAAACTCAATATAAGCTTATTAGTCCTTCTGTTAATAATCATAATAATATAAAATTCGATATTTTATTTAATATTTTAGTTTCTCCACCCTCTCTTTCTCTCAAAGTAATTCAGATATTCCCTTTTTCAATATTTTCATTATTCTCATATTTTGAATTGCATACAGTTATGGAAAAGATATTCAAATAATAATTATATATATACCTATATTGCCTCAGAATTTCTTCATGCATTTAATGTTCAGTTTACAATCATTTCTTTTTTATGGGTAAATTTAAATCAGACGTATTTCACACTGTTGGCCATGTTTTCAAATCGATTTAATAGTATTTTCCCCAAAAATGCTGCTATAAATAGGTCTCCGAGGGAATTTTCAGCTCCAAAGATTTAATTCTCGATTTTTTGATGGTCATTTTTGATTTTTTAGTAATTTAAAAAAAATTCACTAATTTTTCGCTTTTTCTCCAAAATGCATGTTTTATATCATGGAAAATTATTTCCTCTTAGGTCCCGATAGAAAAAATATACGATCATTATCGTCAAATTGATATATCTCAAAAGGCAAAATTATATAGATAAAAATTATTCTAGTTGGTCTTAAATTTATCCTTAATGTCCATATTCTTAAAGCAATGTTTTGGTGCTTTTTTTGAATTAAAAATACTAGATTTAAAATTATGGATGCCTAATAACTAATTTTTTACAAATTTTAAATTTCCCAAAAAGTCACGTGAACAAATGAAAATATGACCACAATTTCCAAATCCGTGGAAAATTTTACATGCGGACGTAATTTTTTTTGTTTTTAGAAAATTTAATCTCAAAACAAATCTCTTCTGTTTATTTCAACTGAGAATTTATTCTCAGGATATTAAAATGAAAGCTTAGTTTGAAAAATACTGAATACTAGAACCGATCTGAAAACACGAGTCCTTTGATTTAAATTTATCCATATCATACCTTAAAATTATTAATTAAAAAATTTTGAACCCATTTATCTCGTTGAATAGTTGTTTCTAAATTAGAAGGTTTAATTTGAGGAAGATTTGATAAATTGTAAGTATGTAAATTTATCTTTAGTACTTCAGGTAAATTATATATACATCATTAAAATATGATTGCAATTATTTGCTTGAAATTCGTGTACAAGTTTATTTTGAGAGTTTTACTTTAACTTATCAGTATACATAATAAATTAACGCAAATGCATAGATATGTACATAAATTCATTGCGTACAACTCCTTAAATGCTTCATTACATGTAGAAATGTCAAAGATATCTTATACAGAGTAAACATCAATGCAACTTATGAATTTATACTCATACACATGCATTTAGGTATAAATGACAACAAGGCATGTTATACATGTTATTAGAAGCATCTGCGTCTTCTTGAAACATTTAATGCAACGTAAGCTTTGATTCGTATAAATATAATATATACATGCAACCCTTTGGATTTAAAGCTGCAAAACCAGCATATATTTAACAATAATATTTTGATATATAATTCATATTGTAAATTTTAGAGTGAATTTACAAATGTTCAAGCATACAATCTCGCGTTCGTACACTCGAATTTTATAATATATTATGAAATTTTAAGCAAAGCAACTTCAGAATGTAATTTAATAGAATTTTTTGAAACTCTGTTTTTAATAACCTAAGGTTACAGAATGTGAATTCTGTATTGTGAATAAAATGTATTATGATTGAATTTTTTCTAGAAAAAAAGGAACATAAAAGCACTAAAATTTTTCGGATCTAGACAGATTCTGACAAGAATTTCTGGGTACCACTTATTTATTAGCGTGGTATTATCAGAAAATATTGACTCAGATTCATCACAAAATTTTTGTAAGATTCTCTTTTACAGTAAAATTTTAAAAAGTTCCTGAAACTCTGTACATAAAAAAAGAAAATGAAATATCGTAAATATTTTTAAAAAAATTTTATTCTTTTTTATATTATTTTATTTTTTTTATACAGTATATCCCGAAATTATTTGGTTATTATTTGGTGACGAAAGAGCGCGTCTCAGAAATTCTGGCATAGACAAAAAAAATTATTCTTGCAATTTTTTTCTTTATCTTTTAAATGTTTTCAAATTACATGAAACCTAAACAAAATGTTTTTTAAGAAATTTTCTTTTGTCCAAAACTTTTTTTTTTTTAATTCCACCATACCTCGGTATTTTTCTTTACGTTTCAATACGCTTGCAATCGTTTGAAGCAAAAATAATTTTTACTGAAACAACTGGAATTTTTTTCAGTGAAACAATAGCTTTGCAGCATAGAAGAAAAATTAGATTATTGTTAGTAGGGTAAATTCGACTGTCGCAGGGTAAATTATTTTATTTCGATTTAGAAATATTTTTACGAAGTTAAAAATTATTTTAACTATTTGTATATCATATTCTATTTGTGAATTTTCAGGTTCTTTTTGAATCTAAATCTTCATTGCTATTTTAAGCATAAAATTTTAAATTCAATAAAAAATTTCATATAAATTTTGTTTCTTATATCCTTTTAACGATTAAAAAAATTTAAATAAAATCCAAATTTAATAATAATAAAAAAAAATATTTATTATACTATTTAAAAAAAGAAAAGAAAAAGTAATTAGATTTTGAATAAAACATCGCATTTACTGTTAATAATAATTTAAAATATTTAGATGATTTTTTAATTTAAAGTAACGCCCGTTATTTAACTTCTCAAAGAATTTGTTAATATCCATTCTGTGCATAATAATTTTTTTCTTTTTGCATACATAAAAATACATAAATACATTGAAATATACTATGCGGGTTCGTCCCCAGCTATGAATAATATTAAAAAAAAAAACTGCAAAGAGTTAAAATATCAGGCCCGTGGCAATTTCGTGTCTTTCTTTATTTATATATTTTTTTTGACCGACACAAAAATATACATTCACATTCTTATTATTATTACTTTTTTTTTACCTTAACCGGTAAAAAGGGCGGAGATCTTTCCATCGTCTAGACTATATATTAGAAACTCCCTTCTGTATTTTTTTTATTTAAGAAATTTATATGATATTATTGTTTTTCATTTAAAAAATATGGTTAGTTATTTGCTAAAAAGTTATCATAACATTTTGATGGGATTTAAACTTAAAAAGGGTTTTTATACAGTTGCAATTTTTAGTTAAATTAAGATGTTTGTAACTATAAATTTACCTTATTATATTTATACGAAATAAAGAAAAAACAAAATTATATAATACAAAATTTTTATATTAAAACACGTAATAAGCGAGTAAAAAAAAAATTTTTTTAATCAAAAAAAGAAATATTAAAAATTATACCTACATGTAAGTTTAATAAAAATTTATATAATTAAAAAAGTTGCTCATTTTTACTTAAGTTAAAATAAAATTTAATCGAATTTGTTTGTTAAACTAAAAAAAAATAAAAGAGAAAGAAATGATCGTATTTTACTTGTTAATAAACAAAGTTTAAAAAAAAGCATAGTGGATCCGGGTAAAGAGTTTAATTTGAAACCACATTGAATAGAGAAAGATATAAAATATGGAGAAATTTGCCTAAAGCGACACTTGGTTAAATAACTCAATGCGGGTTATATTTGGTCGAGAAATCCTGCTATATATGTTAAAACTAAAACTATATCAAACATAAACAAATATAAAACAAATTACAATTTCAAAGCTTATAGTGTGCTTTATTGTAATGTTTATTATATATCATGGTGTTTGTACTTATTTATTTTTTTTATTTCTTGCTAAATTAACCTTGTTATGAAATTTTATGTTACATGTTTCAGAAATTTCAGGAAATAGATTGTTATGCAATAACCTGAAGTTCAAAAACTGACACTGAAATTTTTACAATAGAAAATAACTCGATATCAGAAAAGCCAAGGCCCCAAAAAGTTTTAGATTTAGCAGAATTAGAACATTTAAAAAATACTCCCGTATACGAAACTATAAAAAATCTTATTAAATAAAATCATGACATTTTTCAGTTAAAAGATGAAAAATTGACTTACGCAAATAATACAACTGTAAAAATATGAACTAAAACTTCAGACCCTATTTATGTTAAACAATATTTTATACCATATGGACAAGGCTGAAAAAGACCGTCAAATTAATGAATTATTAAAACAAGTTTTAATGCAACCTTCAAATTTGCCATTCAATGCTCCATTATTTTTCATTCCAAAAAACCAGATAACAAAGGCAACGTTGAATATCGCCTAATTTCAGATTTTCAAAAGCTGAATAAAGAAGTCATTGAACCAGAATTTCCGATTCCTAAAGTACAAGAAATTCTGGATGACTTGAAAGGCGCAACTTATTAACATGGAACATGTTTATACTTCAAAACTTGAAAATTAAGGGGGGGGGGTCAAATTTGTCCTATTTAAGGGGGGTCAAATTTGTCCTTTTTAAGGGGGAGGGGTCAAATGAGACTTATAATAATTAGGTAAGTATATATAAATAAATAAAATACTTTTAAAAGTCTTTGAAAAATCTGGGCTTATGGACTTAGAATAATATCGATTTAGGGACTTAATATAATTCAGTTTCAGGGATTTGGAATAATTCAGGTTTAGGGACTTGGAATAATATCGATTAAGGGACTTAGAATAATTCAGGTTTAGGGAATCAGAATAGTTTAGGTTTAGAATCTTAACAGCTAATGAGGTGATAATTACAAATTATAAAAATAGAAAATTGTATTATAATGTTGAGTAACTTTTGTATTATACCTAGTCCTCATCTGTAAGTAAACATGTTCCATGCATTTAGGTTGTGTTTACTCAAACCGGTTATAAGTTTTTTACATCATTGGATCTTTATTCTGGGTTCTAACAACTCCTACAAGATCCTGAGGATCGTCAAAAATTGGCATTCTCAACCTACTCTGCTCATATTGAGTTTAATCGCTTTTCCTTTGGACTTCGTTCTATCCTAAAAATATTTGTCCGCCTTGTAGCAAGTGTTTTGAAAAACATTCCAAACGTAAGAGTATATATTGATGATATTCTCATATATTCTACTGACTTAAAATCACATTTTAAGGCTCTAGAACGTGTAATCCAAAAATTTAAGGAAGCTAACCTAAAAATACAGAAAATAAATACTCATTCTTAAAACGAGACCTAATCTATTTGGGATTTAAATTTTCACAAAAAGGAGTAGCAACAGACCCCAAAAAGTTCGAAGCTATAAAGAAAATGCCAGCGCCAAAAACTATTAGGCAAGTCAGAATTTTTAATGGATTAACAAACTGTTATAGAAGATTTATTAAAAATTACCAAAATACAGCTCGTCCTTTGACAAATTTATTGATAAAAGACACAGTATTTAAATGGACAGAAGAAACCCAAAAAGCCTTTGAGTTACTAAAACAAAAATTGTGCTCAGCACCAATTTTTTCATTTCCAAACCTAAAACAAAAATTTTCCTTATGTACAGACAGCATTGGGTACGGAATTGCTTGTTGTTCATGTCAGGGTCCCAAGGGAACAGAAAATCCCATGTGCTATATTTCACGAACTTTAACTGCAAATGAAAAGAAATTCTCCACATAAACATTTTTTTCTTTATATTCTACATTTTTCCTTAGACCCGAATTATTTTAAGTCCCATTTGACCCCTCCGCTAAATCGGACATTTCTGACCCACACCTTAATTTTCGAATTCCAAGAGTACCCTTCACTATAAACATGTACCATGTTAAAAGTTTTTATTATGAAAAATATTTTTAATATGGAACACATTAACAAAGAAGTATACTATATAATATAGAAATATTTTTCAAAACTCAAATATTTACAACATTTATTTAATTGTTTTGTTTTTTAATTAGCGTTTTTTTTACTTAGTTTTTTAAATAATCACCAGCCTAATATTTATTATATTTTTAAATCGCCGCGAATAGATAAAGATAAGAAATAGATGGATAAAATTATTTTACATTTGCATTTATATTACCACCATGATGTAAATTATATTAGTACTATGATGTAAAATTATTTATCAGATATCCCGGGCTGCAAATTATAAAAGAATTGGTTATAATGTAAGTGTATTATACTTTTTTCATAATCCATGAATAATGTCTTTCTACGAATTATTTCTACGAAAAAAAATAAAAACGCAGGAAGGCAAAAATAATGCAGAAAATTATCACCTACAAGAGATTTAATTAACTTCGTGCAAAAAAAAAATAGAAAACTGATTTCCTATATGTAACAGAGAGCCCAAGCTTTTTTTCCCGTGGTAAGTAGAGAATACAATCAATCGTTGGCTTAACTAGAAATACGTCCATTGTCTTATTACTCCCGTCATAATACGGGAGGGGGTTGTATTATTACTGGCAACTATCCGATTTGATCTAGTACAGGTTTTTTGGGTTGCTGATCACGAATTTCGGGATCGTTTTGTTAAGAATTGGGGCTTCACCTTAAATAATAAATTAGCAAAAACTACTCCTAAAATTGGATATTTTTTGTATAAACGCACTTTGAGCTAAAAATTTCACCCTTCAATTAGCTTAAAGTGAGAAAATAGAAAAAATATCCCTTTTGGGGTAGTTTTTGCTAATTTAAGGGTGAAACATTAATTTTTCAAGATCCCAAAAATCCGTATGGTCCAAATCTGGCTGCTCAAAGTGCAAAAATAGCAAAAATATTCCATTTTGGGGATAGTTTTAACTTATTAAAGGAAATAAATTACAAAAGTTCTTGATCAGCGACTCAAAAAACCAATACAAGACCAAATCTGGGCCCTCAAAGTGTGAACATATAAACAATGTCGCTTTTTGGTGATAGCTTTTGCTAATTTAAGGGTGAAGTCCCAATTATTTTACAAAATTACTCCAAATTCGTGATCAGCGACCCGAAAAACCTATAGTAGACCAAATCTTGTGGTTGCCAGTAATAATATCAATACTTTTTTTTATTCATCTAGTATTAAACATATTTTAAATTTTAGAAAATTTTTTTTTTATGATGAGCTAATTTATACAGAACTTGTAAAAAATAATTTTATGGAATAATTAAATTTCTTAGAAAAAATTAGTACTTTTATTTTAATAAAATTAGAGTTTCCAAGAAAAAAAAATATAAAGAAAAGCATTAAAAAAAAGAAAAATTAAAAAAAGAAAATTATAAATTACTTATCTTACACTTAAGCATTTATTAAATTTAATTATTGTAATAAAGTAATTTAAAAAAAAAAAACTTAACTAAAAAAGCATAATCTTTTAAATTAAATTAAGTTTATTTTATAATTTAAAAAAATATATTAACTGTATAAATTATATAAATATGAATTTTTTAGAGGGTGAAAAAAAAATTGTGTATAAACTTGGCACAAACAATTCAAATATTTTACGTCTAGTTGAGAATCAGGTCATATTATACTTTATAATCTTTCATTTTAAACTTAAAAAAAAGGAAGAAATTTACGAACTTTTTTTTTATCAAGTTTCATTATAAAATATTTTCTTTTTTTTTCGCTTTTTAATAAAATACAATATTGAAATTTTTATTTAAATTATGTTAGAAAAAATTGTATAAAAATATTTTCTAAAAATTTATGATAAATTGATTTTTATACTTTTATTTTAAAAGATTACATTTTTTATATACATAAAGCTTATAATAAGTATTGTTAATATTGAACATTTCATGTCAAATTACACTATAAATTTTTTTTTATAATTTCTCACTCAAAGAAAAACTAGCTTTACTTTTTTTTAGATACTAAAATTTATAAAAAGTTTATCTTCCTGTATGTAGATCCTTTTGAAAGTATCTGAATCTACCAGAAAAATTTGTTTTCCTACTCCAAAAATTTTTTCAAGTTTGGCATGCTGATGCAGTGCTAATGATCATTGTCAGCCGTTTGATAGATTGGAAAAAAATATTAATGGCAAGTTTACTAATCCCAGATTAGATTGACAACTTGGCCTTTGCTTAAAAGAATTTAAAAAGAAATTTGAAAAACTATTCTAAAAATTAAAAGTAATTTACAGCAAAAATCTCCCTTACAATGATTATAATTTTCAAAAAACATAATTTACATGAAATACTCCATATACATTAAAAACCTTCACCTAAATATTGTGTTACTACAAAAAAAATAAAAACGTGTTACAAAAACTAAGGGACACTAATTCTTTTAAACATTAAAAATTTATTAAATAAGAGCTTTTAACGTACTTAAAATAATTTCCACATATGGAACTTTCCTTAATTATGTTAAAAAATACAAAAAATATCATAATTATTTATAAAACAAACTAAAACATTTTCTTGAGATAAAACACAACTTGATACAAATTATAATTTATTTAATAAATGTTTAAGACATAAAAGTACTCAAGAAATAAAAGCTTAACAAACTAATTTAAAATTATCATATTTATTTAGTAAAACAAAAATAAAAAACTTTATAAACAAAGTAAAAACAAGTTATCAATAAAGTTTTTCTTTAAAAAAAAAATAAAACTTTTATAATTTAACACACTTGAAAATAAACAAAGTACTTTTAGTAATGTAATCTGTTGTGTATAATATAAAATAGAGAGAGTAAGAGAGAGTAAGAGTGAATAATTGCATATATGTTGCTATATTTACTTATTATAATATTACAAAAGCCTTTTTTTTTTATTTTGTTAAAAGCAAAAGCAAGTTTTATTATAATAACACTTATACAGAAAAAATGACTTAATAACTAAAGGATGTTACAAAAAAATATTTTTTTTTTTTTATACTCATGTAATTTTTTAACAATATAAAAAATATACTCCTTTTGTGGGTATAGAATATGTTAAGTAATGTTCAAAAAAAATAAAAAATTCAGAGATTGCTCAGCAAAAAAATTTTTTTTTTGTTTGAATGAGATGCAATTTTTCATCTATATAATTTTTTTTTCTTGTACATATGAATTATTTTATACTCCCTTTTTTTTTTAATTTGACATTATTATTATTTTTACATAATAATCTCATAAATTTTTTTTTGCTTATAAATCTGTAAAAAATTAATTACACGTTAGAAAATCCGAAAATTTTTGAATAAAATACTTATTTCTATCAACGTACAGCACAAATATATGTTTGTACTACTTAGAAATTAAAATAAAACTGTAAATTATTGTTATTATTATTTCGTGACTAAAGATAAATAACTTTTGGCAATATAATATATATAAATGTGCATACGCAATTAGTATGAGAGGGTAACTCGTATCAATTTTCAATGACTGCCTAGAAATGCATTTAACCCTCTCATATATTACATTGCACATGCAGAGCCCTGCAGCATCACATCGTTATCGCATTGGATTTTTGTTTTAATATACATTCTACTTCCATATATATATATAACGTTAATGTTATTTATAGTCTTTATAATATTATGTATACGTTAAATTGCAACTCTATATTATAAAATATTTCTCTATATATTATGCATAAAAGGTAAGTATAACGCATAGTGCTTAATGGTCCTTTTAAATAGTTAGAGGTAGTAGTTCAGATATATGGAATAAACATCAGATTTGTTTATATAAACTCTAATAAAAATATGCTTTTAAATTTATAAACTTTATCGATAGTTACCCTAGTCAAAAAAAATAACATTACTGGGATCTGGACTGTTTATGGTTATAGAATTTCTGGGAGTTACTTTACTGTCACTCAAGAATTGCGTGTAATATAACAATTTTCAAATCCCCCAGCAAATTTTACTAAAGCTCCCTTAAAAGCTTTTTTTATTTCAGGCACGATCACATATTTATTGAGTATTTTCTATTTAGAAAACCTTTATGGGATTCATAGCCTCATAAATTAAGTGAATCTCATCTTTTGAGAAGAGGTCATTAGACATCCTTCGGATCACATAAAGTTAAAAAAACATTTCAACATTTAGCATTTTTTTCTTAAATATTAAATTTTTAAAACCAATGTTTTTAGGATTACTTGACAATTACTAAATGAAATTTAACCAAACTGAAGGAGACACAACTAGATATTATATAAAAAATTTCGTACCAAATTTTTTTTTGATTCATCGAGTTGCTTGAATATTAAAGCAATTTGCTTGAATTTTCAATCAGTGTGCTAGAAAATTCAAGCAACAAAAAAATTTCAAGCAAAGCAGCCTGGTAGCGTAGTAATTCCATAATATAAACAAAGCAGATATTCCGTAAAAAAAAAAATAATTATTGGCATTTTCCTTATTATTTTAGGCAAAAAACGTTGAGACAAAAATTTTCACAAACTTAGGTACCAGATCAGAGAAATCAAGTAAATATAATATTTTTAAACCTAGTACTTTCGTTCAGAAAAATGAAGTATTACATCCAAATTAAAAAAAAAAGTACCTCAAAATTGCAAATGCTTGAATACTCAAGCAAAGCAGCCTGGCCGTGAGGTGATAATTACAAATTAGAAAATTAGAAAATTGTATTGTAATGTTGAGTAACGTTTGTATTATACCTAGTCCTCAGCTGGAAGTAAACATTTTCCATGCATTTAGGTTGTGTTTACACAAACCGGTTATAAGTTTTTTAAAATAGGTTTTTCAGCTTTCTGAGTTCCTAAAAAGCGTTAATATGCTAAAAAACATAATTTTACTGTATGATAAAATTCTTGAAATGAAATAAAACCATTTTTTTTTAATTTTTTTATTGTTTCAAGTCATTTACAATCACTTGAGCAAGGGAAAACATTCCGCTAGCAGCAAACGGGTAAATTTCAAACAAAAATTTGGATTATTTCGGATAATTGGAATAAATTTTTAAAGTTGAAAATTTTACAAAAAAATTAAAAATTAATTTAAAAAAAATTATTTTTTCAAGGTTTACAGAGTTTCAACTAACTATACGAGGCTTTTTAGAGGAAATTTTCAGCAGTATAATATGATTCCATAAGCTTATAATGCCAATATCTAAAAATTTTAAAATTTCAATTTTTCGTAAAAGAATCTTTTTTTGCCTACTAAATAATTATTAAGTAAGTAACATTATAAAATTATGTGTTTTATGAATTCTAAATTTATGCAATTATTGCTTTTAAAATATTATTGCATTCAAATTAATAAAATATTTAATTAGAAGAAAAAAAAAGTTGATTAAAAAAAATTACTAACTTTGTTTTTTGTAAAAAAATAATTTAATTTTTTTAATATATTTTCATTAAGTACTTCTAAGAAGAAATAAGGCTGTTATATATATATTGATGTGAAACTTTTTTTTCATTTTTTTTCTTTTTTTTTTTAAGCTCAAGTGAATGATAAATATTAGCATTAGTACTATCCCGTAGGTAAACATTTAACATTTATAAAAGAAAATTTATAATACTTGTTTATAAAGCAAGTAGTATTATATATAGACAAAATGATATTGCCCTCTTGATCCTTTAACGACACAAAGAGAAAAATTTAATAATTAAACACTTCTGCTTCTTCTTATCTTAACTATTCGTGCGAAAATTATATTATTATAAATCGTTTTAATATTTTTATTTTTTAATTAATAAGAAATTTTATTTTTAAAAATACTAAATGTTTTTAAATTATAAAAAATAAATTGTATCAACATTAGAGAAATAATTTCATTAAAATAATTTCACTATTACAATAAAAAAATGCTTTGTAAATTAAAAACTTATAATAATTTAACAAAGCAAATTTTGGTTGGTCTTAATTTTTTCTAATTGTATCTCACAAATAAATAAATTTTTTTAACGCATAAAATTTATGTAACTGGTTATTTCAAAAGAAAATGAAAATTGATTTTTCGAGAAGCAAATATTTCTACACGTTTCTGCATCTATATTTATCCAAGCAACCATCTAGATTCTGCCATCTTTCATTTCTACGATTTGATCTGACACTAGTCTGATCAAAAAATCTATATATAAATAAGCATCAAAGAATTAAGTAAATTCTATCTCTAGCTTCAAAATGCACAATTGTTCCTTTGTAAGTCTGTTAGATAAAAAAAAATTTTTCTAATTTTTTTGAAGTTGGACCTGTTTAATTACATTATTAAATATATTACAAGACACACGTAATATTATATTAGTTAGACGTAGTTTTTTTCAGAAATTTAAAGTATGATATTGAAGTATTCATAATCTTGAGAAATAAATAAGTCAGGTTTTTTTATAGGTAAATTTTTATTTTAAAAGCTTTCAATTTTAACTGGGGTTAAATTTTAAGGTATTGGGGTTGTTTTTTTTCTAATTTAAAAGTGTTCTGAAAATTTTTTTCGTTAAGATCTTTAAAAATCGAAATTAGCTAGCAAAAAAACTCTTCTTAGACCTTTTTTCATCCTGATTGCTAAAAAAATCTCTCGCATGTATGATTTGTTTGGAATGTGTAGAATATAGGTCAATTTTAGAAAACTGAAATTGTAGCCAAAGGCCATATATTTCACAAATTCCTTTTAATAAATATTTTGACAAGATCATGTGAAATTGTATAAATACCTTTATATTAATAGCTATACATTTTTCAAACACAAAAAAATAAATACCTGATTATTTATCATTGTCAAAAATAATTAAGTCGATATAAGTAAAAAAAGAATTTAAACTTACGTCTGTTAACATAATTTTATAATATTTGTTTAATTTTAATTTTTATCAAACATACACTAAATTATTATTATTATGATTAATTATTTATTTATATTATCATCATAATATAAAATAAAAAATGATAAATTTAAAGATTTATTTAGGTACAACAGGTTTTTATTCATTATTTTTAATAAAAACGTTATTAAAATTTATGAGTAGCAATTATTTTTTAAATATAAAAATTAATTATTTTTTGACTTTTTAGTACTATGTACCCCCTACAATTTTCTATATTAACAGTAAATATAAGATAGAGTTAATGTCAGTCAGGTATTGTTTATACATTGAATAAAGTATAATATATGTAAGAAATCAGTGATCGATCTTCTGATATATCTGATAACTGTCACAAACTAAGTACAGGATACGTTATTATACAGAAGCTAACGAGGATTAGTCTTCCTTGTATACATGTTCCTCGTCACACTCTTAATTTATTAGTTTTCATACACGATAATAGTTTTTTAGATGCAATTTTACTTTTCCATTTAATTTTAACGCCCACATGCTGGCTTTTTATTAAAGAGATAAAATAAACTCATTTTATTTTTTTTATTTTTAACGATTATAAGATAAATGTTTTCAATCACTAAATTTGACTGATGAGAATTATTCAATTGTTATATGCTGATTTCATCATTAATCTTTTTATTTTTAATATCTTATTTCATTTATGATTAAATTTTTTAAATTCTTTTTTTTTTTTTTTTAATTTCTCACTACCTACATCAAATAAGTTTATTGAACTCATTTTTCTATTTTTTTTTATGACAAAATATTTTTCTCAATATTTGTAATTTTATTAATTAAAAAATTATATTTATTAGTTTTTTATTTTTTATTAATTTAATTTAATTTTTTTGCATATACTTTTTTGATTAATATAAATTAGATTATGTGATTTTATCTTCTTTTTTTTAGGATGTAATTAATAAAATTAGGATCATTAATTATAGAAATTTTTTTTCATAATTGATATTTTTTTTAAATTTTATATCATTACTTAAATTTATTAAATATTGTGTGAATAAGAAAGTTAAGATTTATTATGTTTAAAAAAATTTTTTATTCAAGATAAATTCTTTCGTGATTTAAACTATATTGATATTCTTCGTTAGTTCAGCAAAAGTTTCCAGGTCGGGTCGTTGAAACTGGCTGAAAACTTTTTTTTGCCAACTATAAACCCAAAATGGACTATTTACCCTAATTTTAGCTCTTTATATTGAAAAGTCCAGGGCGAATTTTTGAAGAAAAAAAATGCGCTTTTAGCTTTTCTCAGCTACTCATTCTTCTTTTGCATGCAATTTCTTCTGAAAATGTTTAAAAATTATAAAAAAAGAGATTCTATAGTAAAAAAAATCATAATTTTTTAAATACTTTGCAATAAACTCGTTTATATTAAAGCCTAAAGATTTTCATAATACAGAAATTATGTGAAATTTCCTGGAGAATCCAAATCCGAGTTTATTTGACTCATACGAGGTCATTTAGTGCGGGAAAATTAAAAAAAACTGTTGAAAAACGATGAAAATCCGACTTTTGTATCTAAGGCATTTGGTATTAGCTCATTTACATTAAAGTCTACAAATTATTTAAACATAGAAAGTATGTGAAATTATCATGGGAAACCAAATCTCACCTTATTTTATTCATTCGGAGTAATTTAGAGCGGAAAAATTAAAAAAAAAATTGCAAAAATGGGGAAAATTGAGGAAAATTCGAGATTTTTCGATTATTTTAGGGTCTAGGAAGTTCGATCGCATCTAGCTTAATGTGTAATCTAAAAATTTATATAAAAACAGGCTTTTTCTGAGAAGCTGAATAAAAAACTCGGATTTACAATTTATCTATCCGTAAAATACCCTGTGATTTTTTTGATTTTCCAAAACTAATGGCAGCATCGGATTTCTGAGGAAATTTTCAAACTTTTCCCGGAGAAGAATCTTCAGCCGATAAAAGCTAAAAACGCGTTTTTTTTTCTTCAAAAATTCACCCTGGACTTAGTTTTCAGTGTTCAGGGTTAAAATTGGGTAAAATAGTCCATTTTGGATAGATGGCTGGCAAAAAAAAGTTTTCAGACAGTTTCAACGACCCAACTTGGAAATGGCTTTTTAATAATTTTATTCAGTTGAGTATTTTTAATTATATAATGGTTATAATATCATAAGTAATCCTACTACCATAATTGGTTGGATCCTATTGCATTATATCATGTTATAATTTACAGTTTCTTTTAGATATTTTTTTACTAAAAAGCCTTTAGAACATTTTAGTAGTAAAAAGTTTTTAGTAGGATTTGTAAAAGCTTTCTAAAACGTTTTAAAAACCTTTTTTCTGATTTTAACCGATTTTCATTTGCAAATCCGCACACTAAATTCAGCAATTTGTAATTTTTTTTTTTAGAAAATTGTTTTATTACCTGAAGTATCATATTTGAACTAGTATTTTCCTCTACGGTCAATTTGGAAAATATGAAGCACCATAGTATATACTTTCTTTAACCGGATAATTTTAATTTCATGGCATATTCGAATAATTATATGGAAAATGCAACATTTCAAACTGCAAGAATAATATCATTTTACAGAATGCAAAGTAGAATGCAAAGTAAGTTGATTAAAGCAACATAGCTAATTTTTAATTTTATATTATTACTTTTGATATGAAATGAATATACTGCTAGTCGTTTATATAGAGATAAAAAGTCTTTTCTTTTTCGAGAAATAAAAAATATCTTGAAAAATTGCAAATTGATAACTTTTTTTCATTTTGACCAGCCTTTAAAAAATTTCTTATAAAAAAAATTATTTTTAAATGATTTTTATTCAAGTAAATGGTCTTGATAGTTGAAATGTCCAGAAATTTATTTTTTCATTAAAATTTTAATTTTGTTGAAAAATATAATTTCAAAAATAAGGATCATCCTAATATACATTAAATTAAACATAGTTAAAATTTTCTCATTTAAAATTTCTGCATAAACCTACATAGATTTGAATTGATTTTAAGTTAAAATATTCAAGATATTCATTTACTAAAGTATTCCAATCAACATTTTAGTAGTAATAGTAAAATTTTACAAATATTAAACTTGTATTTTAAACTAAAATCCTAATGGTCATGACCTCACACACATAAAATCTCCTTCTATGTCAGTGTGCAAAAATAACTAGACTATTTTATTTTTAACTTAAAGTACAGAAATTCTATAGAAATCAGAAAATGCGTAAAACCTCAGTACATTTCTTGTTTTATGCTGATCATGTCATTTTATACAAATCTTTCGACCGAATGTACTAAATTTTCATTAAACATTCGAGCAAAAATTTTCCTACATACTAGAAAATTAAAAGAAAATTTCTCTAAAATAAAACCAAAACGTATTATTATATATTTTCCATCGTTTTTCATTGTAAAATTCAAATACTTTAACAAAAATCACAATTATTTCTTTTATTTTTTTTCTCTCAACATTTTAACAATGGGTAAACCTTACTCAACATTATTATAATATACTTCTTTTTTCCGTTTCGTGTATATTATCTTTCGTTTCAATCGAAAAAAAAAACTAAAATAAAATAAAAATAAAATGATATATCCATTCATTATAATTAAGTTGTCTGATCTTAATTATCGCATTAACAGAATAAATTTAAAATAGAAAGAAAAGAAGAAAAAAAAAATTACATGTCCTTTTAACAATAAAAAGGAATTATATATAATAATGCTTACATTACATTAAAATCACGTAAGTAAATATATATATTTAATAAGGGAGAGTCAGCAGAAAAAAAATATATTATCATTCGTAAATCGACTTTTGAATACTACAAAAAAAATCAACTTATGGTGTAATTGTCGCGTCATTTTAAAAAATGCTATGAAATTCACGCGGGTTGAACAAAGAGAGTGGGCGTCGTCCGTTTTTCTTTGATGCAGTCCCGGCATAAAAAAAAATTTTTTTTTATATATTTTTACTTCATATTCTGTATATTATAAGCTTTCACATAGTATTTATAAATTACAATATAGTACTATGCAAACCTGTGATTAGACACAGGAAGCGTCGCACTTTACTAAAAGGGACATTTGATCTTTTATTTTTTATGAGTACGATGATTTCAATTATTGCACAATTACTGATGTTAGTAGGTTTTGAATTACTCAAAAAGTTACTTTTACTTTTGTTTTTTAAAGGCTTTTTTTTTCTGTTGTTGTAAATAATGGAGTTAAAAATAAATCAAATAATCATCTTTTTCTACTACTTTAACTAACAATACAGTTTAAATTAAAAAAATATATATAATTGTATATTATTTTTTAAAACAGATTTTTTTTGTTCTACTGTTTTTTGTATCCGCTGTTATTTCTTGTTATAAGTTTTATGATCAAATAAAATCCTTGCTTTATTGGAAAGAAATTTTTCAAAAAGGAAGTGCAATTTTTATTTTACAAATTTCAATTTTTGAAGCTAAAATTATCCTCAGACCTAATAAGTAGTAAAATAAAAAAATTTTACATCCAATTTACAATTAATTACTTTTTTTTTTATATAAAAATTTAATGCTACAAAATTTTGATTCTCAAATATTTTTTAATTTTGCAATAAGCAAAGTGATTTGATCCCCAAAAATGTTGTCAAAAAATTAACTGATTTGAATTAGAATGATACCTCTACAGACCCACGTAAAAAGATTAAGCTTACCAGGAAGCTTAATTTTGGCTAATCTTACTCGTAAGCTTAATTAACCTAAAACAGCTTGCAACTGTCGTGTATGTAAAATGAACGAGGACAGGAAATTTTGACTTGTAACAGTTTTAACTTATATTCTCCAAATCTCTAAATCAAAATTATTCGAAATGCATTTGACTCTTCCTCCCTGAAAACGTAAAATTTTCAACACCACCCTGTACTGGTGGTCTTTATTTTCAAGTAATCTATGAAAACGTCCTATGTTAAAAATTTCAAGATTGCTAGATATTTTCTTGCTTGAAATGCTGGATCCTAAAAAATTAAAAATTGTATTGCGGGGTCTTAAAAGAGCCCAGAAAGTACAAAAAACTTTTATTCTTGGAAACTTAATATTTTAAGGTCATAGCCTATAAGTCTAATTCTAACAGGAATCATTCTGTTTCTTTACAACTTTTCGGATGTACAACTTGGATTAAATTAGGGTTCAAGGGCCAAATCATTAGGGTTATCCAGATTTTAATAAACCTTTAATAAATAATAAAAAAATTTTAATATAACATACCAAAAACTAAATTTAAACGAAATATTTACTAATACATATTTCGAAAAATTAATTAAAAACATGTATATGAAAAAATAAAAGATATTTATTATTATTTTGTTAAAAGATAATAGATTTAAAAAATAATTATTATGTTTGAAAACATACATACATGTACATAAATTCACGCATATATTTCTCTCTTTTAGATGGATATCTAAGAAATTTGTGTTGGGCGGGTATATATGAATAATATATCGTCAGGTAAATCACCGCACACAATAAAACTGTATATATGTATAGAAAATATAGTTTTAATATTTTCATGTACGTATTGCACCAAAAGAATTTTGATAGATGGTTCAAGTGGGTTATGGTGCATTACTGTATGTGTGCATGTAAGCACATAATATTTAATTTGGTAAACAACTTTTGATACAGGAATTTCGTGTATACCATATTAAAAGTTTTATTTTAAAAATTAACAGTCAATTTTTGACCCTTTTTTACTATAAAAATTTAAATTTTAAAGAGGTTAATAAAAAAGCTAAAAATTTATATGTTATTTTGTAGAATTTGATCAATACGTTTAAATAATTAATTTAAAAACAGAAAACCAAAAACTCATTTTGATGGATTAAATTTTAAATTGTATGTGTAAAATATTAATTTATAATTTATGTAAAATTCAAAGTTTTTAACGCCATAGAAAAGTTCAAATGTGTCGGTAAAATTTTTAAAAATGTACTTTTACTTTTAAGCTTTTTAGTATAATTTTTACAAGGGAATGAATCAATATGAAGTAACAAATGTTATTAGGAACGGAATACTTGTTAAAAACATAGGGGTGAAGGATAACCTTAAAATAAATGTTAAAACTTAATTTATTTATTGTTTAGAGAGTATTAAATTTAGGCTAAATAAGTAAAAAAATTTTTCTGTAATGATATTATATGTTTGAAGTCATCTGAAGAAAATTAGTTGAGTATCCTTAAAATTAAAAACTCTGCTTAAAATTTCAAGCAAAGCAACCTAATACGGTGTAATTCTGTTTTTTTCAAAGAAGTTCAAAGAAGTTGTTACGATAATTAAACTAGAAAATCTAAAAATCCAAAATAAGTAGATATTATTTTAAAAAAATGCACAAAGCAAACAAAAATATTATTAAAATTATATAGTTCAAGATCCCTAGAAAGATCGATAAACATAATCACCCAGAGTATATTTTAAGTCTAAAATTCTAATAATACAACCCACGTGCAAATATAAATTTTAGATCACCATCCTTTTGAATTATAATTTTCATATTTATATTATTAAATGTATAATATTCTTTAAACTAAACCAATTTTAATAATATTAACTATTAATTTTTTTTTACTTTTAAAATAGATGATATCACATAATGTGTTATTATTTTCTCTATCATATGAAATAATATAATATAATAATATATAGGTAATGTATATAAACTCTTTTAACCCTATTATAATACATATATATATAATAATTATATACATCGTTATCGATTTCCTTGAATTTTTTTTATTCAATACATACATTTATTTTATATATAAAAAGAATAAAACATTTTATATATTTTTTAATAATAATGTCTTTTTGTTAAAATTTTATAAAAATTTCATTTCTTAGAATAATTTATAAGTAGAGTTTTATACGGTTTTACACTGTATTTTTTCAAATAAAAATTTTTTATAAAATTTATATTGTATAATTATTTTAATTGAAGCTTACATACAATTATATTTAAATTTTCAGAATTAAGTATTTATTAAATTCTTTTTTATGAATAACATGCAATTGATATCTAATTTTTTAAATTATTTTATTTATTCTAATGAAAGCAATACAGATAAAAGTGTAAATTATATTTACCAAGAAATAATTAGTTTTAATTTAAAATATAATTGACTATCTTTTAAATGTATATTTCAATTAAAGGTATGTTGGTTAATTTAGGAATTCATAATTAAATTTAAGAATTTTTAGGGATTAACGTACATTTTACCGATTGGTAAATTAACCGAAAGGTCTTTTTTCCGATTAATAAGAATAGTATAATTTGATATTTAAATAATATTTTATTGAACACTATGATTTTTACAAATTTATAGTCTATGATAATGCTGATAATATTGACAAATTTTGTCATCATTTTTATAAATTTCATAATCTTGTACAAATTTGCTTAAACGCTCCTGATTTTTCATCCACTTTTTTTTCGGGGCTGCCTCCAAGTTTCTACCAAGTGATAGTTCAGCAACCATTACCTCGGAGTCAGCTTGCTCTTTGACTCAACAGGTTTTCTAGCTTATAAATGTCAAAATATTGTTAAAAACCGATGTTAAATCCTTGTTTGTATTAGTTTTGAACTTGTTTTAACTTGTCAAAAACGAAAATCCCGAAAAATACCGTGAGAAACCTCCAAAATAAAAATTTTCAAAAATTGGGTAGCTCAGTTACGAAAAAAGGCAGTTTTTGATTTAAAACAAGGAAAAATCTTTTTGGCACCAATCGGCGATTTTTTGTACACGAATTTTTTCGGTTTTCTGAAGGTTCAAACTATCTGAAAACACGGTTCTTATCGATATGCCTTCAAATTTTTTTTTCAGTTTTTAGATCAAGTTAAGTCCTAAAAAAAAAATAATGCCTCATATACTTGGATTTATAAATATTTATTATATCAAGACGTCTGTCATCCAAAGACGTTAAAATGAGATAAAATTAAAAAAATTAATTATTAATCAATCTATTTTAAAACTAATAAAATAACTAGCAAATTACAAATATACACAACTACATTATATAATTATAATATTGACTTGTCTTGTCATGTTTTAATTAAAAAATCAATAATTTTTTAGATCTAAAGTACACATTAATACTATTTAATTAACGAATAACTAATTACACGAGTGAATAAGTTAAATGTAAAAGCATTATGTGATACTCTCCAATGACCTGTGACTTATTCCATATATGTATAGGTATATAATTTAATAATAATCAAGTAAGTGTATAAATAACTCTAATATACGAAATTTCTAAACGTATGATACAATATATTATAATATTAGAGAAATACACAGATTGCAATGAAATGTAATTTCTCTCTTAATGTATTCTCTTTACCAAAAATATTAATGCTTTATATTCTTGATTTTGATATATTGATTTATTTATGCAGAAACATTTCTATATAATTAAATTACTTAATGTATACATCAAAGAGATTTAGTAAGATTTTATACATACAAAGTATATAGAAAAGAGGTAATATTGTTGAATGAGAGTTGTTCGCACTCGTGTCTAATGGGGATTGGATAATCTAATGTAGATTTTAGAGAGAGTTTACAGGCCCTAATTATATACAAAACATTTACGTAAGCTTTTGTGTATAGAAAATCTCTTTCTATGTATAAACATTAATTTTTTATTTATTTTAAAGAGATTAATTATTCTACACTTGTTACTTTTTTTATTGAAATTAATTTATCCATGTTTTTTATTGTGTTTTTAGATAAAAATTTATTAATTTGAGAATAAAAAATTCAATGTAATAAAATATATCTTGTAAATCATTAATCAAACTACTTTTTTTTTTTTACTTTTTTTGATGATTAAGCATATGTAGAAAGAACAGTTAACAAAATGTTAGATTTTTTTAAGATTACATTACCCTTCTTTTATTTTTTAATGTCTTTTTCATTTAAGGATTAAATATATTATTTTTAAATGATTTATATTTTATTCTAATGTTACTGCACGTGAAGATTCAAGCAATTCGCAGTCAGAAGCATTTCCTAAATTATATTTCAAATTAGCTGTTTGTAATTTCAAGCAGATTATTTAATTTTAAGGATGATTCTAGATTATATTATAAAGTATTACATATTGGGCCTAAATAATTCATTAATAACTAATATCACTAAAAATTAAAAGTCAATATAACCATGTATTTATTAATTTTAATTATTGGTACTTATTATTTTATTTCTTGGTTTTTTTTATGATCGTTGTGGCATAGTTTTTAGAGTTTATGAATTTTTTGAGAAGTACTAAATAATGTCAACTCATTGTAATGAATATAATTCTTTTTTGCATTATTAAAATTAAAAAAAAAATCTCTAAGCAAGCTTATTAAAATTCCTATAATGTATTCTTTACAAGGATATTTATGAATCAATATTTTATTCTCTGCTATAATTGATCAAAAACAATGAAAAATCTTTATTACAATCGGAAGGGAAATCAACAATATATCAGAAAATAATTTAAGAGTCTTGCACTCACGCCATTTTGATTCTTAGAAATATTATTTAATTTTTCTTGTTTTACTATATTAGGAATTTAAAATCTGAAAAATTTAACTATAAAATAATCTCTTGAACAAATTTGCAAAGACTATGCTATATTTAATAATTGTAATTATGAAATCATTTATATATAAAAGATAAATTAAAATTTAAATAAAAATTGTAACTTTTGATTTATGTATATATAACGTTTGAATACCTTTTTTCTTGTGAGAAAAAGCGCCATCTAGTGTTTGCTAATTTATTGTAACAACATAACTATGTCTTTGTGATTTTTCTATTTCATTATTTCAAAACCCTTGTTTTTAGTAAATATACTTGCAACTAACTTTTTATAAATAAATCAAAAACTGTAAAAAATAACTTTCTTATATTAACAAAAGAATTAGAACATTTTTGAAAAATTAGTAAATTTTCGAAAAAAATCGTATATTTACTAAATTTAGTATATTAACAAAAAATTTGAGTATTCTCGATTTTTTTTTTTGTGAATTCGCTAGGAAAATTGATAATTTACGATTTTTTTTCGAAAATATTCAAAAATTAGTTGTAAATTTACGAAAGATAGTAGTGAATTTACAACTTTTTTTGTAAATTCACAACAAAAAAAATCAATTTTTTGGATAATATACTAAATTTAGTAAATTTATGATTTTTATCGAATATTAACAAAATTTTTTGAAAATCTACTAATTTTTCGAAAAAATTCTATTTTTTTTGTAAATCTAAATAAGTTAATTTTTACAGTGTAGGAATGCATAAATTTGCCTAAAAGAATTTTCAATCTTTTAAGAGCATTTTTACAATTTTTTTCTCATAGACCTAATCAAATTGGCTTTGTACTGATTATTTGTAGTATTACCTTAATACATAAATTAGTTTTTTTTTGTAATAAAAAATAAATATACCTAATTGCGAGGCAAAATTTTATAAAACAAAAATAACAAAAATGTATAAAATTACGTCAGATAAATTTATAAATTATTACAAATTTTTTTTATTATATATATATCCTTTTGGTTCATGTAATATTTATTTTTTCTATGACAATGATTTTTTGTGCTAAAAATATCTTTTGTTAATATAATTTTTTTTTTATAAATAATTATGTAAATAAATTTTAATTTAAAAATAATTATAACCAGATTATTTAAAAAATTTATGAAAATTAAAAATACTGACAGTGTGATTTTAATTACATAAAATACAAGTGAAAGTACCTACCAATATAAAATGTTTTTATTAAAAAAATCATCTGAAATTTTTTTTTATATTTTTACTTGTAACATGTCTAACATATTACCTGATTTTTTAACGAGTTATAAATATAGTCTGGCTTGTCTTAAAATGTCACGAATTTCTGTGGTCAAATTACAAGATTTTATATAAGAGAATCGTGTGAGACATCATAAAAATAAAAATTTTTTTTTATTTTTATACCAAATTTAAGAGATACTTTTTTTAAATTTATTTATTGATAAAATAGGTAGATAACGTACAAGGATATCAATCAAAAATAAAATATAAAAATATTAATTAATTATTAATTTTTTTGAGATACTCAAAGATATAACAAACTATACGCATCAGGTATTATATTATTTATGGTAATTTAAGATTTTTGTTTTGACAATTTTTTAAATTTTGATTAATCTCTTTTTTCAGTATCCTGTATTTGTTACACAGGTATAAAATGACTATAGTATACACCATGATCTTTATAGTAATCGACCAGTAGTGAATTTTTTACTAAATTGTTGTGGAAATCACACTGTACAAATATATTGCTTCAAAATTCAAGCAGATACATTCAAACAGTAATTTCGAACTTTTTGGCAAAAAATCAATAAAAATAAAAAATAAAAAGCAGAAATTTCATAAAATTTCATTACTGCGAATACTCAAATAATACATTTTTATACAGTGTAACTAAAATAATTTACATTTTTAATATCTTTACTCACTAGATGAAAAAAATAATTCCTCATAAAGTTAATTATAAAAATTAAAATTTCTTCATTTAATGAAAAATCTGTACTGAGGTTATATTATTTTCATGAGTTTTTAAAATACGTTTATTAGTTCTAACATTCTCATATTTGCAAGCTTAAATATTTGTTCTTGCATTATTATTAACTCAATCCATTGATTTTTATTAAAGAAGTTGTTTCATACGGTTCCTAAAATTATTTAATACTTATTTGATCAAATGCTGTATCCAATACAGTAACTAAAATATTTTATTTTTACATTAGAAAAAAACTTTTCAAAAACACTAAGAATAAAATAAAAACACAGACAATAGTTTTAATGATACTAATAAAATATAAATAATTTATTATCCTAAAAAGAAAAAATAATGCATAAATTTTTATTATGTACTGATAGGTTAAAATATTTTAAAAATACACATTTAGAAATTTATGAGAGTTTTATCATATAATATATTAAGTATAATAATTCTTAACCATAATATTTTTAAACTTATTTGGCATTGAGTCAAAAAATGATCATTTCTATATCATATTAGTTCCATAAAATATTATTTTAGATTATTTTTATTTATTTGCGCAAATAGTGATAATAATAATGATGTTATTATTACTTTGATTATTAATCATGGATAGCTGTGAAAATGTTTTTATTACTTATACTTAATTTTTATAAATTAACTGAGAAAATTAAAGTTTTTTTTAAAAATATATTTATTTTGATTACAGTATCATTAGGATTTATGTGGATATCTGAATAAAATTTATTAAAATAGAATTATTTGAAAGAATTTTCGGATACTCAATTATTAAATTTCAAAAAATTTTTAGAGTTTAAGAAAATGAGAAATTTTTTTAGTAGATTGGTTTTTATCTAGTACAGAATTCATAGAAATTTCCTAAAACTCACAAGGCTGGGATATAGATACAGCTTTTTCGTTGATTAATGCTAATTTGATGAATTAATTTTGTTTATCAAATGTCTTATTTTAAGAAAATGTATATTACAGCTTCCTTTATAGGTAATTACTCACGAGGAGAGTTCAATACATTTGTAATACATTGCAACCATGTTACACCAAACGTGTATGAATCAGTTAGTTATGTGGAAAAAACATGCTGACCACCCCCATCCATGCCCATGGGCTTTTTGGGACCAGAAATGTAGAGACTTATTGTATAAAATAGGGGCCCTTATAGGCTATCTCCAAAATATCAATCTAGCCTTGGTTCTTAACCTATAAAATTCCAATTCGTCTTCTTTTTTTTTTTTTAAGCGTCACCTTTAGATCCCATTAAACCACAAATTCTCTTACCATTATATATGAGGGATTCCCCCCCAACTAGGGCCAAGATGAACTGAAGAGTTACAAAAATCGATCAAATCTATTTTTTCTCGAAAGTACAACTAAAAGTAAGTACACTTAGCCAATTTGAACTTTTTGTTTATTTTTGCTGCGAGATATTTATTTGCGGTAAAAAAATTTTTACCTTTAAGATGCTCTAAGGAAATTTCCCTCAGGACTCGGTTCCGGGATTCAAAATTTGATTTTAATCACTACACCTTTCAGTTTAAATAAAAAAAAATGTGCAGGCTCAATCTTCTTCTACTAGGGCTTAAAATTCTTGTTTAATAGCCGATTTTCATCCCTCAAAAAATTCCAGGGGATTAATCTAAAAGCTCCAGATCAAAACATAATATTTTTTAAGCTACTATTTTTCCAAAATTTTGAATACACGTGATCAGATGAAAATCAAACCAAAAATTCAGACCCCTCAGAAAATTTTTGTTATGAAACAAGACTGTAGCGTAATTTTGAAGATAGCCTAAAAACCCCTATCTTATAACACTGTGCCCTGTATTCATAGGCCCAAAAGGTCCATTGGCGTGAATGGAGAATGTCTGGTATGTTTTATTTCAAATTAGTAAATTTATCCATAACCAATTGGTGTAATTTAGTGATCCAAATGTATTGAACTCCCCTTACCTAGTCAATACTACTTAAAATTCATTAAAATGGATACCCAAAACTTCAAGCTATTATTTGAGCAAAAATTAATTTATAAAAGAAAAAAATAAACAAATACTGATAAAATTTCATGAAGTAATTATAAAAAAATAAATAAAATTCCTATAAATATTATACTTACTTAATAAAATAAATGCAGTTTGAATAGACTCAAGGGATTTACTAATACCTAATAATTTAGTTATTAAATAAATAACTAGAAAAGTTCATAAAACTTTCTTACATAAATAAATAAGCAAAATATCATAGCTTAGTGCATACATAGCTAAATAATTCAAAAATAGATAAAATAAAAGTAACTTTAGCTTTAGCTAATATAAAAGAAGAAAAAAAAACCTCTACTATATAGCAAGATACTAATACTTAAAAGCTTTAAACTATGAGCTTTTACAAAACATACACACGCGATATATTTTCTATCATAAAATATTTACAAAGAGTAAATAAGGCGAATATATAGAAAGTACAAGTAAAAAAAAAAGGGAATATGTAAATCCATGAGACAGTTTATATGTGCTCGTGGGAAATCGAGTCTATAGCATATAAGAGATATAGTCTGCCACTTTACTTTAATATCAGCCTTTTTAAAAATACATGCACATTTATAGTTAAACGTTTATTCTATGAAAAGTTCTTGTCATTTTCTTCTTCTTTGTGTATTAAAATACTCCAATAAAATAATTATCAACTTTATTGTTTATCTATGTTCTTTGAATACCCTTAAGCTGTTTTATGTATAATATTAGAGATTTTTTTTTTCTTTTTATTTATTATAATAACAGACTAATTTTTTTTTAATCTCGAATTATTATTTTATCAAAATTTTTTTTTATAATACACGATTTAAGACACGCAAAAATTCGAGAGAACCTCAATTATTTCTTATAATGCGCGGGTGCTTATTTTTTTGTAGAAATAAAAAAAACTAAGCTACTCTTTCTCTCTTAATCTTTTAAGATTCCAAAAAAAAAGGAATCACAGGTGTAATTTTCTTCGATGACTTTTAATTTAGGTCAAATGCTATATAATTCGTTAAAATCTTACATTTTATATGGTTTAAATGCATATTTATTTAAAAAAAATTTTACCTAAAGACGAGATTTCCGTTTTTTTTGTTGAATAAAAGAGAGGGTACATTTTAAAGAGGATGAGGTGATTATTTTTATTTTAAGTACATGAGGTAGAACGAAATTCGTATAATCTAATAGGCACATGAAGTTAAAAAATTATTTGCATAAATTACTTTAAATAAAAATGAAGAAGGGCATATAATATTCAGTATTTATTTTTCCTTTTTTTTTAATAACCCTTTACATCGTTATAAAATTTTTTTTCTGTTTGCCAATAACATACTTTTAAAATTTTTTTAATAATATACACATCGTTTTTCTATATACTAAGAAATTACAGACATCGGCGTTTGTAAAAGATAGGATACAAAAAAAATATAAAAATTATGTATAGATTGTTATTTTAGAGTCCTTTTTGGGGATATTAAAATTTTTTGTCTTTTTTACAGTGTATGTTAGAAAAATTTTTTATGTGTAATTTAATTGGCAATTCTTAAGAAGTATTTAAGTTTTATATGTAATTTGAATAATTTAAAAAAATTTTTTTGTATGAGAAACTGATATTTATCAGAACATTTATAGCTATCAATTAAATTTTTGATGTTTTTGAAATTTAAATGTCAAGTTATAATAACATCTAATTTTGTAAACATTTGATTTTACTATGTGATTTTATATAATGGTGGTAATGATAAGGATGGCATAATCTGATTTCAAATATGTATATTTTCTCGTATATTTTCAATATATTTTAGTACATTTCGAAATAGTAATTTCAAAATTGAGTATAGATACAATTTTTTTTGCGGGTTCCAAGTGGGCTTTTAGGTTCGCAGTGTTTAAGATAAGAAACCTAGAGAGATACCTAATGGTTATCTTAAAAACAATACCTTAGACAATAAAACTTTTTCTCACAAGAGAAAAGACTTTTCAACTGTATATAAGAGATGTCTAAACTATTTTAACAATATCAAAAAAAAAAATCATTAAATTAAATATTGTCAAAAGAATCAACCATAAATACATATATACATTCCATATATACATATTCATCTAGCTAAATATTCTTGTTTCTCAACTAAGAAGTCATAAATACAACAGTGAGAAAGAAAGACTTCTGCAGTTTCGAGTACGAAATTTCCACAACTTATAGCGCGTTCTATATTGATTTTTGTGAAAATTATATCATTGCAATCGTTGTATAGCTGGTTCAAGCAGTATTTCTTTGCAAGTAAATGCAGTTGGCAGTACTATATGCTAAATATTACCTTTATTTGTAAAATACAAAATTTCTGATACAGAAATACCACTAATATTCTACTTTTTAACCCGATTAAAAGGAAATTTGAATTTAAAAAATCGGTTGAAAAATAAGGTCAATATTATTAAACTTTTTAAAAACTGCAATATTTTTTATTTTCACCCGATTTTCGCGAGTTCTCGGTGGATTTTCACAATTCAAAATGCATTCTAATCGGGTTAATTTTTAGATAAGTAGGGGAAGGAATCATTCCCTCAGTTAAGGCAACAGAGTTCTCAAGCTTTTAGGATGGAATATTTCTTATTTTGGGGAAGAATCTTCCCCAAATTTTTAAATAATAGAATTAGAGTAGTAAAAACTGCAATCTTCTTTATCGGCGAAAGGTATTTTGGGAGATAATTTTCTTATTTTGAGATAACAGCGCTCCAAAAACATAAGAAAGATTTTATACAAATTTAGGGGAAGATTCTTTCCCGAATGGGATATCTGCTTCCTCGTACTACTGTCAGTATAGTGTAACAATTATAACATATAACATAATAAGAAACAAAATTATCAGTATCATAGCAATAATAAGTAATAGTGGATTTAATATTCTCTGATTGAATTGTCTGCGACTGAAATCTTGGTCCGATGAATATATTTCTTGACGACTAGAACAATGTAATGGCCAATGTTTAACATAGAAATAGTTTCTTGCAGCTTTGGAGAAAATATTTTTTAAAATTATTTATTTTGTTAAAAATTATTAGGTATATCCCAAGAATTAAGAAAAACATAAAGGCCCCGTCAACACGGGGGTTGAATTTGACTGACAAGGGGATTTCACTACTTTTGGAATACCAAATTACACCAAATAGTTATGGTTAGGTTATTATATTGAAAAAACACAGAGCCCAGGAACGCATGGCTCAATATTATTATCTAAATAGTTATTTTTGAAAATTTCAACACTGCAACCTCAAAGGTTATCCAAAATAATTTTGGTTGGCCTCACGACTAAAGTCCCGTAACCAATAATTTTTCATCACTCATTATTTTTATCACTCTTACCCGTTATATCCAGTAAACCAAATGCCCATTTTTTACCAAAAAAGAGAAATTTTTAAATTGATGCCAAATTGTTATTTTTGACGTAAATAGATTTTATAAGATTTTCTGCTAGCTTCAAGTTTCCAAAAATTCCTCACTGGCCTCATTTTAATAATTTATTTGCGAAATTTGATAATTTAAAGTCAGAGACCGTATTTCAGGATTTAAAAAAAAAAGTAAATTTTTATCATTATTTTTGAAGAGATTTTAAAAACTATAAAATGAAAAGAGACAAGTAAAAATAATTTGGAAACTTGGGATTTAAGAAAATTTTTGAGATTTATAAACCTATTGTCCTCAAAAATATTGGTAGCAATTTAAAAGTTGGTCATTTTATACCAAAAATAGAACAAATTTTTAAACTTTCGATGCCAACAATAAGTCATAAAAAAGAAACAAACTTCACGATTTTTTAAATTGAAATTAAAATAAAAATTAAAAAAATAAAATTTTAATATATTATAATTCACCATTATTAATAATAATTAAATAAATCATATGAAAAATAAAATTGTATAATACTAGATACCGTCAAAGACGGGTAGAGCGAAGCTGATCATGTTAGAAAAAAGCAAAAAAAGAGTTTCAGTAATTTTTTAATTTAGGGATTTTAAAAGCTTTGATTAGATTGAGTTCAATAATAATGTTTAAATAAGACGTAAAAAAATGTTAAGCATAGTTAAAATTTTTAAGTATTAGCCAAAAAGTACACGAAAAATCCGCCCCTTATTTTGAAACCTTATTATTTGTTTGCTGAAAAGATTTCAACCAAACTTTTGTTGGCGGAACTTTGTTATTATGTCCTTTTTTTATAATTCACCAACAACAAAAAAGTTACTCTGAACTCTAATACCCCTCAATTAACATAATTACCAAAATAATATTACACAAGTCAGAATGAGGTGTAACGGTTTCCGAATTCGTCAACCAGAGAAAGAAAAAGTCTTCTGTAGGTTTTGTATGTCACTGAATCCGAATTTGGGGTCCTACTGGGTTAGAAAATAGGAAAATACAGCAGAATCTTTCCATCTTATGAGTTTTTTCAGAATATTTTGGAACTAATGATCAAATTAATAGTGCCACATTTTAAGAGTAATTAACTAAATATTGAATTTATTCTTTTATTCTGTATCAATAAAGGAATATTAGAGCTATAACTATTGGTGTTGAAAAATATCTCCAGGGTAAGATAAAATCGGAAAAATACAATGTGAGTTTTTTTCTTTATTTTTCTTTTAATCTTGCATTTGAAAAAGTTTTATCCTATTTTAACTTTTATTTAATTTACTGACTCCTATACGGGGGCAAAAATGGATAAAACTACCCCTGAATTTAACAAAAAATGAAAAAAACTTATAACTGGTTTGTGTTTTCACACAACCAACGATCTTGAATCATGTTCACTTATAACGTTTTAACGTATATTCCCTAATTATTATAAGTCCTAAGATCGAAATTACAATAAATCCCAAAATATAAATTATCCCAAGTCCATAAACCTAAAGTATTCTAAGTTCTTGTGCTTACTCCCTCTTTAAATTATTCTAAGTCCCTTAATCGGAAATATTCTAAGTCCATTTCATACCCCTCTCCCCTAAAAACGTCGTTAATATTTCAACCCCTCCCCCCCCCCTAAAACGTGCATCGCTAGTTGTTGATGCTTGTAATCTTAGCTGCGATTGGTTAACTAATAAACAAACAATGCATCCGCTCTGGATCGCTCTGTATTTACCCCCCCCCCCCCTAAAACATCACTTTTTTACCCACCCCTGCCCGGCATTAACACACACTAACACTATTATATCGTAGTATAAGTGAACGCAACGTACGGAGGTACCATTGATACCAACCTATGAATTTAATTTTGTCATATGACTGTAAAAATACCATGTCCAGCACCGGAAGATCATGTAATAACAAAGATTTTGCAAGAAAAAATTTTGCTTAAGTTCCCTTATGCAAAAAGTTAACAAAGATGCAATAAGAGGGCAGATTTTTCGGAGTCTTTACTTTGCTTTCTCTAACAAGAGACCGCTAACTTTAGGAAACCAAATTACAAATTACTTTCATTAATAATTGAAAAAAACCTCCGATAACCTCCGTTTATTCCAACGGGCCTTCTAGGCACAAGAATACTGTGCACAAGGCTTTTAAATGTAGTTTTTTGGTAATATTGCATTTTAGTTAGTTAGTTAACAAAAACACTTCTTGTTGGTCACAATTTTTTGGTATTAAAGTCATTTTTCAAGCCTTGGATACCGCAATTTTTCTCAATGTTATAGCAATTTAACCAAATGGTCATTTTTGTCCCGAAATGATTAATTTTTAAATTATTTCAAAAATTGCAATTTTAGACAAAAATGGGTTTTATAGGTCTCAACAATTTTCTAAAAGCTTTTTTCTGAAAATTCTTTATTTGTCCTTTAGAATTATTTGTTTGCAAAACATTATTACCTTTCTAATTTTTTATATTAAATTCTCTTCTTTACAGTCAGTAAATTGAATGCCCATTTTTGTCCCAAAATGATCAATTTTTCAATTTGCTGCAAAAATCGTAGTTTTAACATTGAACATGTTTCTAAGGAGGGGTAACCTGTGAATCTGAAAATCAAGTGGGGTCAAATGTCAAAAATCATGTGGGGTTAGGAACTTAAAATATTTTATATTTAGGGACTTTGAATAATTTACTTTGAGAGGCTTAGAAAAATTCAAGTTTAGGGACTTAAAATATTCCGGGTTTAGAGACTTCTATCATAATAATTTGAGTTGAAGGACTTAGAATATTTTCAATTTAAGGACTTAAAATAATACAGGTTTACAGAATCTAAATAAATTGGGTTTAGAATCTTAACATCTAGTAAAGGTGATAATTACAAATTATAAGAATAGCGATTTTATTGTAATGTTGCTTAGCATCTATATATATTAAAACTAGTCCTTTTTAAAAGTATAGTTTTCACGTCCTATAATTAGTTTTAGAGCCCAATTAGAGCTTGTAATTATTGAAAATTTTTCACTTTTTGGGGGGTCATATGGGGGCACTGAGAGCAAATTGGCTAGTTTTTTTCCTTTTCTATGGCCATATTCGGTTTTAGCACCACCAAAAACCCCCGTACCAGGGGGTCTACGCTCTGGTACATGAGTTTTTATTTTGTGTGCCTGTGTAATTAGTCTTATAGCCCAATTAGAGCTTGTAATTATATTTTCTTACCCTTTCTTCAAAAAAGGCAGTTAATTAGATAATTTTAGCTCTGCTTCCAAAATATTGCAAAAAAACTAAAATGGGGTAGTTTTTGCTGATCTCATGTCCTGTACTGCCCAGCCACTTTGGACCCCAGATTTCGTATTTCAGAATCAAAGCATACCTACTTTTGTATTATAATTTTTTTTGGGACGTGTTCTAGAAAAAGTTATGGGTCCACAAAGTTTTATTTCGGTTTTATTTCAATGAAGTAACCTTCAGAAGAATTAAAAACTTATTAGTTATTAGTTTCAAATCAATTTTTCAAACTGATCAATGTATAAGAATAAGAATAAAAAAATTCAATGATAATGGATTTATACATAAAATGCATACGGATGGAGTTGCATATTCTTTGAACTAGGTTTAGTACAAAAAAAAATATCTAATATTAATACTTGAAATTTTACGTTAAGATTTCTTTTTGAATACTAAATTAATATTAAAACCAATATTTATGTAAAATTCCAAAAAATATTCCTAAAAACAAATAATCTAATGCAACTTGTTTTTCGTAATTTTTTCTAATTCTGCATCCGCCATTTTCAAATTAAGAAAAATCATGCAAAAAAAATGTGTCCTAAAACATATACAAAAAATGAAAATTTTATTATTCTTCATTAAGTATACCTTTTTTTGATGCTATTTACAATACTGATAAGCAACGAGTCGATTTTTTTTAGTATCCAACTTTTACCCTAAATAATGAGTTTCCGGTTAATTTTATAGAAAGTTTGAAATCAAATTCTGAGAATAGAGACTTTTTAACAAATGGATACATTTTTAGAAAAATAGATTTTGGTTTTAAAATTAATTTAGAACTCGTAGATAGGCTCTTGGGCGTTAAATGTTTAATTCAATAAAATTTGGATTAATTAATAAATAATAAAAATCATAAAGAATTATAAAAAAGCTAAGGCTTTTTTATTTCAGGCACGATCACATATTTATTGAGTATTTTCTCTTTAATAACGTTGATGGGATCCACGCCCTCATAAATTGAAAACTATTATTTATCATTATACACCAAGGCAATAAAAGCATGTAGAGGCATCGGAATGACCTGGGGACCAAATTCCTTCATAAATTGGACAATTTAAAGACTTTTTTATTTTTTAACCTAATGAACTTTTAAGGCACGATTTCATCTATGTATTGCATACACAGGGTAATCGTGCCTAAAAAATAAATTTCAATTAATTTAGTTATTTTCTGGTTATTTTAGATCATTAACCACATTTTGGATGTATTAAATTCAAAACCAATTCATTTTTTACCATTTTTATTATTTTTTAATAATTTTTTTTGATATCTGAAATCAGTTTTTAGGACATTTCTCTGCAAGCACTTGATGAAATCACTTGAAATTGAAAACCCTACAACTAGATCTTATTTCAAAAAATTTGGTTTAAGGAATTTTTGATTCATCGAGTAGGTTCTGTGATCTTGAGGATACACTTTCTCGAACATACATCCCTACACACAACAAGGCAATATAAGCATTTAGAGGCATCGGAATGACCTGGGGACCAAATTTCTCCACGAATTGGACAATTTAGAAATTTTTCCGTTTTTTGACCTGACAAACTTATAAGGCACGATTTCATCTATGTATTGCATACATAGGGTGATCGTGCCTAAAAATATAAGAATCTTGTGTTATTTTGCATTTTTATGATATTTCACTGATGCAAAGTTTATGCAAAAGCTATGAAATTTATCGCGCGGATAACATTTAGAAGGTTTTTCACCTGTATGAAGCAAAAGTACAAGAATAAACATGCCTTTAGAAATAGCGGATTGGGCCCAAAAACAATAGGTGTCATTAACTCGATAAAATAAATTCAGTTTTAAAAAATGAAAGCATTCCGTTTGATCGTTTTGGCTATATCGTGTCCGAAAGGTGTCGATTTTTGTATCCATTAAGGTAGAGCTTCGCTCTATAATCATTATAAATCTGTAAATTTATAAGAAAAAGTAACCTCAAATTAAGAAAGTAAAAAAAAAAGTAAAAAAAAAATCGTATATCTTGAGAACAAACTATTATAATATCTTGGTATAAAGCTCAACACGGTATATTAACCTCCCGTTAATAACAATTTCTCGTTTCCATTAATTTAAGAAAATGACGAATGTGGTATAAGAGAATTGCATCAAAATCCAACTCGCCCGTAAAATTGCAAAACTCAGTCTCTCTTCAGTATAAAATTACCCTCTCTTTTATAATATTTCGCGCGTGCTGCTTCCATAATATAATATATCCTCTCTTTATGCATAGTACATCAACCAACATTAAGGCGAGACATCCATACATGTACACATAAACAGAAATTATGTTACCTAAAATTTCTTTGGCTTTTATTTAAATGAAGGTTATATTATGGTTAAAAAAGCTTAGGTTTTCATTAAATTTTAAATACTGTTTACATTAATTATTCACAAAAATTTTATGATTAACTAATTTAATTATTAAATGTAATTACTTTTTTTTTTAAAACTTTTATTTTTTTTTAACACTTTAATGCTGCTTGTGTTCTTTAGTGATAAGTAAATTATTTTTTAAGTATTTAATTATTTCTTAGTAAGTTTAAAGCCATTTAATCTTATTTAGTTTATAAATTTTAATGTTTTTATGCATTTGTCAATTAGATAAAATATTATTTTCAAAGTTTATGAAGTGTTTTTTTAAATATAAGCTTGGAAATTTTACTATAAACTTACTTAGTTTTCATGATTTTTAATGATAAAATGTATACTGAAAAAAGTTGCTTTAGGATAAAAGTACTTTAATTTACCCTAAAATTTCTACAAAATACAATCTTTGGTGGAGCAGCTCTTCAAATATTAAGAATATTTTCAAAAATGTTTTATTATAAGCAGAAAAAAAAGATTTCGTTATACTTATGAGTTTATACCAGGATAGTTTTATACCAAAACTAGTAAAATAATTTTAAAGAGAAAAAGATTATGTTTTGCAGCATCAAACCGAATTTTTAGTGCAAGTAAAGCAATAACTTTTTTAATAGGAAGAATAATGCTAACACACTAAAACTAAAGATATAATGCATCTAAAATATTAATTATTAATTCTAAAAAAGATACTAAAACCTAAAAATTAAAAAAAAAGTTATAAAGCATAATGAGCATGCTTAAGAGCTTAAAAAATAAATTCTAAAAAATTATTTTTTTCTTAAAATTCATGAAAAAAATTCTTTATGATATAATAATAACAATAATAAAGTAAAAAATAAAAAAATTTTGATAAAAAAATATATTAAAGTCAAAGCTAATAACCCAGTTCTCATTAATCTTAAAAAGGAGCTTTTGCTTTGAATTTAAGGGATTTTTTTTATTTAAGCTAGAAAAAAAAAGACTGTGTAGTTTAATCCAACAACTTGAAATCCTAACATGTCTATGTGTGTGTGTGTGTGTAAAATCTTTTGGGTATATAATGGGCAAATCACGAAGTCTAACTCTAATTACAGGGATCATTTAATGGATCTTATCTTCTATACACATAAACTTTATATATACTATCTACAATAGAGCTTTTTCATGAGAAGAGTCGAAGATCTTGAGCTTATTTTAGCTTTAAAGGATATAAACTAAACAGCACAAAATAGAAAACTTTTTTACAAGTATCCTTATTTTTTTATTTTTAAGTAAAATTGAAAAAATGCTTAATGATAAGTAAGCTTTTTAAAAAAAAAATTATTTTTTCATAAAAGTTATTTTACATTTAAAAAAATGATACTTTTGCATTTTAAATATCAAATTAGTTTACCTTACACACACATACAGGCATAAAACTGAAAAATAAAATGCGTAGGATGAAAGAAGCGTATTTAGGTAATAACGATTTTACTCAAAAAAAAAAAAAAAATAATAAATACTTAGGATGAAGCTCCTGATTTTATTTTTTTGTTAAAAAATTATAATACGATATTACTTTAGTTTGTATATAAAACATCTAATTTGGTGAAGATACTAGTTTATAAAGTCCTTATTATAAAGTCAGTAAACGTAGCCCATACATTTTTAGCGATTAATAAACGTCGTTTTTTTGGCTCTCTTTGTGTATAATATACGTAATAATAACCTGTATTTTTTTTGGCTAAATGCAAAATTTTTTTTAAACTTATAATTGATGTATATATTTTGAAAAAAAGGGAGAAAGAGGAAGAGAAAGAGAAAATTCCCTTAGCATGCAAATTTAAATTTTTTTTTAGGTACTTCTTATACATACAAAATATTAAGAAGAAACTTCCTCGAAGTATACAAAACTATTCGTCGAAATCCGGTTAACGACGACGTTATTTTTTTTTTTACCCTTTTTTTTTTATTTTTAAGTAAAAATCTTTTTTCTTCTTTTAATACATCAGCGTCCGTTTTATTTCACGTCTCAGTTTTCATTTTGTGTATAACAACTCCCGTTGCATGTTACTTCGTTTTTTTTAAAACTCTATTACATTGGCTAAATTTGTAAATTTCTTCTTGGAAAGTTTCTCTCTTACCTTTTTACACACATATGTGTACATTGAAGTTAAAATTTAGTTAGATCTCATTTAACCCTTTTTTACTGTGTATGTATTTTCTTTAAAAAATTAATTTTCATTTTATTTTTTTACAATTCTATTTGGTTCCTCCTACATTTGAATTTTGGGCGGTTTCACATTTATATTCATGTATGATGTACATTTCGCGGTTGAAAAATATAAATCGTTAATTTCTGTGGCAGACTCTACAAAATGCGAAAAATACTTATATAGAAGTCGTTGCGGTTGTCTTGCAAGCTAAAGAACGACGTTAAATTTTTTTTTTTTTTCCTTTTCCATTTACTCTCTCTGACTAAGTTTCTACGTAACTGTTTATACTTACAGTACCACAATTTTGGATTGGATTTTTCAAATGAACGAGTTTTTTTATTGGTCTTATTTCAAGACTGTAAAAATAAAAACCACTAAATGATTCTTATATTCACTAAAGAAAAATAATTTTAGGGATAAACTTGAGAATAATACCGTATAGGAGCCAGTTTTCGATCATAAGTCACTTTCTTATACCTAGCTGTATCTTTATTTATTGAAAAATATACTTTAAAATTAATAATTCGAGTTAAATATTGTTGCATTTGATCAGGGAAATCCTATATTTTATTATTCCAATTAAAAAAATATCAAATTTATTGATGGGTAATTAATAATTTACATTTATTACAAGTGTGCAAGGTAAGGTAATTTCGATAATGCAAATTCTATTTTTGATAATAGTATCATTTTAATCGAATTAATTTTCGATAATTTGAAAATCGTTAAAACTAAGTTTAAATCGCGCGAGTTTTAATAGAATTCTTATAGGTATAACTATACCTATTTCTTAACTCCCTTTTCACTTCTTTTTTCTTGTTTTTTTAATATAAAATACCTATAATAAGAGTAAAATATAGTAAACAACAGATGAACTACACACTTGTATAATCATGTATTTTAAACATTTATTTGTTAAAATTTGCTTTTTAATTTTAATTAACGAAAGATAATAGTTGATATAATGTTTTTAAAACTCAAGGAAACAAAATAGACGCCCTGTTTACGCAACCCGCCGTTTCAATAACGTTCGCGCGCGAAATTTTTATCAACAACACGCATTTGTTTAACTCTTTATTTATTTGTGTATTTAAAAGTAAAAAAAGCATTAATTTTGTGAAACAAGTGTTAGAATATAATTTTTATACATTTTTAATATTAAAATAAAGATTTTTTTCCAATTTTAAAGTGTTTTTACGTAATTTTTATTAAAATCAAAGCATTTACGAGGATTTATTGTGTTATAAACAAAGTGATACATAAGTATATAAGTACTTTAAATTGTGTTTATGTGTGTTAGTTTATAAAATATTCTATTAAATATTATAAAAGATAGTATAAATAATGTAATTATGACAAATTTAGTGTATTATTATTAAATAAATATCGTTTAAATTAAAAAAAGTGTAATTAAATTGAAAATATCGAAAATACCCATACGTTTAAAAAAGTTCGGATTCGATTATCGATATACCTATTTAAAATAAATTTGCAATAAATAAGTGAATATAACCCTTTCCCTTCATTTATTAAAGCACCACAACGTAATTAAAAGCATTTTTAGTGTTCGGCATAGAGTAGGTATCCCTAAAACTCGATTTTAATAACACACGAGATTTGGTGAAAACGATGAGAAAAATCTCGTAAGGATGTACAAGAGAACATTTTTCTTATTTTTTTTATTAATTTAAATTGTTTTTTAACATCGGTAAGGTAAAAATCAGTTCTTTAGGGTTTATAGTTTCATAATAAAACTCGGTTTTAGATAAATTATGCATACTTTTTTATATAAACGCTATTTTGTGTGTATTTGATCGAAATTCAATACGTTCGAAAATTGGCTCCTATACGGTATATTGAAAAAGTTTACTGAACTTATCATAATAAAAGTCTTGTATTATTTACAAAAATATTTTTTCTTTCAAAATTCATTTCATTTAAATTATAATTTTTAAAAAACTTATGTGAGTTAGTCATCGTAAATAACCATAAAAAATAAACATTTGTAAATTGTGAGATACACAAAAACTAAAATATTGTTTTTTTTGAATAATTTTTTAAAAAGATTTTTTAGTAGTTACGAAATTATAAAACACGAGTAAACTTTTATGCTTACAAATAAAACTGTCGAAAAAAGAAATAATAAAAAACTTAGATTAAATTTTTATTAAATTACCAAAAACAGATTTTAAAACGAGATCGTTTATTGCAAAACTTTCACTTTGCATCAAAGAGTTTTACTTTGCAACCACAAAATATATTTTGCTTATATGTGCGAAAAATATGATTAATTTTTTTAAGCTTTTATAAACTCATTTTATTTTCACCACATAATTTTTGAAGATAAGAACCCTTTTTTTTTAAATGTAATAGAAATAAAAATATGCATAAAAGCTGCAAATATTTATATGTGCAAGGCAGATGTAAGATTTTTAGCGAGAAGAACCACAAAACAATTTAAGAAGTAACAATTTCCGCTACAGTAAATGAGTCAAATAAGCTTAAAAATATTAATGGAAATTTATGCATGTGACCATCTGATGTTTTTGATACTTTTGGTTTCTTGAAATGGCTCGTTTTTACTGAAATAAAATATTTTTTTAAATTAACTGTTTGAATTCCAAGGAGATAATTTTAAAAACAAATTTTTTGGGCTTTTTAAATGATAGCAAATGTCTTAAAACGTAAAAAATATTTTTAAAAACTATGAGCTTTACTCATTTAATATGCGAATACCGCAGCATTGTGGGACCTAAAAAAAAAATTTTTCAAATACTTTGTTTGCAACCATTTAAAATAGAATAAAATTCTGGCTGCTACAATCGAAATTCTGGTAACAACAATCACTTTGTTTTCAGTTAAGATAGTAATATAGTAGCGTTAAAGGAGTTCAAATACTGGACTGTAAATTAACTAATCTAGAATTACAAAATTACATTTTTTCAATACAACAAAGAAACAAAGATTAAAATTTTCTGCAATGTAAGTTCTAACCAACCTGAATATTATAATCCCAAGTTTGATAATAGAAATTCTAAAGTAAGAAGTATCTTGGATATATTGAGGTTATCTTACTTACACATTTATTGGTCTTTGGTTTAATTATCATATTTGACAGTAGGTATTAATATTTACATAAAGTTAAGACTAAAAAAATTATGCAGACTAATGTAAATTTATGTATTGGACATTTTCTTGGATTGTTACTTGTAATATCTTCGGTATCGATTATGTACTTAAAGTATTAACTGGTATTAGACGTACAGACTGGTGCAAAAGCAAATATTACACAACACGAATAAAAAAAAATTCTAGAAAAAGTCAGAAAATTGTCTGAGAAAATAATAAATATTTTATGCTCTATAATTTTCATACTTAATGCGGTTAGCTTGAATATTTTACAAAAAAAATTTTTTACTTGTTACATTTTTCTGATTCTATTGTCTTATTAAAAAAGACATTAATTTAATAATTCTTACAATGTGTTGAATTACGTAATTAATTTAAAATTATGTATATTTATTTTAAAATTAAGAACTCGAACTAATTTATTCAGTATGTGTAGAAAAAGATTTATAATCATACTCGCAGATTTAAGTAAAAAAAAATTATAGCAAACATATGGATTTTAATTTTTTTTTGCATAACCCCAAAAATAAAAATTATCATAAATTTTATTTAAAAATTTCATATGTTTAATAAATTTTTCTAAGTAATTCGCATTAATAATATTAAAAAAATAATAAATTTTTTGTGGTTTAAACATAAATATTATTTTAAAATTTTCATAAACACGTGTGTAAAGAAGTATAATTAAAAGATGCTTTTTGCGTTAAAATTTTAAGGCTCTGGTTTATATATATACACAATGTAATTATCTTTTGCGTGTAGCTTTAAAATGACGTTGTTCATCATCTTGAGAAAACAATTATAATATTTAAACCACTATATAAATTTTTATATTATTTTTCTCGAAAGAGAAACGTTATTACTCTAAAGAATTATATTTTGCTTAGTAAATTTAATGAAAAAATAGCATCAGTTTTATTTACTGTACTTCTCTGAAATTTATCGTTAAATTTTCAGGTAATCTTGATTAATTAGATGATAAAGAGGTAAAAATGAGAATGAAGCATAAAATAAAAAAAATTATTATTAAATATAATTGTAATTACATAGAGTAATACATCTTTTTTGCACGGTATTCATCGTCGAGGTATTATGTTATAGATAATTTTTACTATTTATGGAATCGCATGTCAGCTTACTTTTTTTTTTCTTTTTTTTTTTCTAATCGATTTTTTATCAGTTACTTCATTTTATGAATGTAAAAAAATTGATCGATAAAATGTTGAACTACACGCGATATATTAATATATAAATATAATAATTTTTTTTTTTTTAACTATTATGTGTTTTTTCTAGTTCTTTTTTTTTTACTTTTTATTTATTATTTCGCATGTTATTTTTATTAAAAAAAGAAAAAATAAACTTTGACATTTTTTTTATAAAAAAATAAGTATGTTTTTTTTGACGAATATTACATTATTTTTAGAAAATTGATCTATAAATCGTAGTAGATTTATTAAATGTGAAAAGTATTTTATGAATTTTTGGGATGTTAAAAAATTTAAACTTATTTTTAAATGAATTGGATGTCAAAAGTAATTAATGGATAAAAAAATAAAATCTATAGAATTTACTTATAATTGTATCAAAATTTAAATTTTATATATAAATTAATTATCCCATATTTTCCTTAAAAGATTTTAGTTATGGCAAAATCATGAATCAGCCCAATGCAAGACGTACTTATCTTAATACCTTTTTCATTTTTAGTAAAAACAAAAATGAGTTTAAATTGAGTTTAACTTAATTGTAAGTCCCTAAATCGAAAAAATGCTAAGTACCTCAATTATTTTTAGTCTTATTACTAGTCCCTAAACCTAAGTTATTACTAGTCCCTAAATCTGAATTATTTTAAGTCCCTAAACCCAGATCATTCTAAGCCCCTAAACCTGAATTATTCTAACAAGGGGAGACCGGAACATTTGAGTTGCCAAATTACAATCTATTGTTATGGATGACTTTAATATGTTGAAAAAACACCCAAGAGATCCTTCGTTTATTCCAACGCGCATTATGGGCTTAAAAACACAGAGCTCAATGTTATAAAATAGGATTTTTTAACAATAAATCGAAATTATTCTAAGTCCCGAAATTGAAATTATTATAAGTCCTATTTGACACCCACCTAAAATCGGACATATTTGACCCCCCCTGATTTTCAGATTTCCAGGGTACCCCCTCCCTTTAAACATGTTCCATGTTAATATAAAACTGAATTAACCTTACCCATAATAAAAGTGTTCATGATACATTCCGAATTTCGTACCTCAAATTTCTTCAAATTTCGACCCCTTAACCAACTAAAAAAAAACACCATTTAATTTCTAGCAATTCTATCGTTTAAATCATGTATTTCTTTGTCATGGGTAGTTAGTGAGTTAAATTCTCAACGTCTTAATTTTAAGATATAATATGTTAATAGAGAAAGGTAACTCAAAAGGCATGAAAATTGAGAAGATTGATCATCAAGTGTGGAGGAACAAATGAGATAATAATTTGATTTAGGCACTTAGAGTAATTCACATTTAGGGACTTATTTGATTTTACAATGTATTTCAGAAAGCTAGAATGTTTATAATAAATAAGCAGTCAGTAGACATAAACATGTTCCATGCAAGTTATTTGTGTTTAACATACAAATCTGTGAAGTTTTTTGCAAGAACCCAAGACATTTTAGCTTGGAGGTGACGTTAAAAAAAAGTCCAGTTTTATAATTTACAAAAGTTTTTTTTTTAGAATTGATTCTGAGTTTACAATTATATATTTTCTAAAGAATATTATTAACTTTTTTTTATTTTTTATATTTTCAGATCATAATACGAATTCGATAACATAAAAGCCCTAAAATCTTTAAGATATTGAATTGTTAAATTCTTTAGAAGCATTTCCTATATATAATAGTTTTATTTTTCTTTATTCAATAATAAATAAATCTTTGATTCTGTAAAAAATATTACCAAATATAAATACATTCAACTAAAAAAAAAAATTTGATAAACGATATTTATTAAATTTATCAAAGTATTTTATAAAATATCATAAAATTTATAAAAACTTTTATATAAGTTAAGTTTGTTTTAAAAAGTAGAAAAAGAAAGTAGAAGATAATTTGCTACTGAGTTTAATACTTTGAAAAATGTAATTTTCAACGCTTAGTATACTGCTATATATATATATCGAAAAAAATTCTTTCAAACGACAATCGTGCACGCTTCCTTAAAAAAAGCTTCAATTTATATTTTCATACACATACATAAAAATAGATTTTGAATAGAGCGACGCCTAGCCTCTTATATACCCTTCGCAGTTTTACTTCCGCGTAACCGTTGTCCTGTGCGATAATGTCCCAATGGTATATAGATATAGAAAAGCATTAAAGAAAAATGATATAGTATAGAAGCAGTGGGAAACATGTTATCCTATAGCTTTTCTATGTTCTTCCAAGTACCCTCTTCGAAAAATAGATATATATTAGTTCCCGCGGGATAGGAAGTATTTTTTTAGAAAGTTATTTCTGCACCTGAAAGCACACTAATATCATCAAAATCTATATACCTATATATGTACCTTTTTTTACATATATGCATTAAATTTTAGATATTTTATCTTACACAAACGTTGCTTGTTTTGCATTATCGAGTTCTTAACGTACCTGAAAATATGTTCTTTTTTTTTGCTTTAAAGTTAAGTGCGTATGAGTCAACCATTTTAGAGTTTGCCAACTTGAATTCATCTTTTACAGTAAGAAAAAATATCGGAAAATTTTTTAAAGGCGCATGTCATCTTAAGTGAATAGCTTGTTTTATATGTAAAAAGTTTACACAAATATTTATAAACTTTTTATACGTTAATACGCATATTTTAGCCTGAACGTTTTTTTTTTTTAATATTGCTCATTTTTAAAATATTTTTTTTTAAATTTTGACATTTCTGTAAAAAAAAAAGAACATACAAATTTTAGAGCCTGTAATTAGTTTTTAAAGTGTCTTAATTTTATGATGGTTAAAAAATACCAAATAATTAATTAACTAAATATTAAATTAACATCATTATCTTGTAATTTTGATTCCTCATATAGAGGAAGCATTGTGATAGGTGAAATTTTGTTTTCTTTGAATATAAACTTTGAAACCTCACGAAACTAAAAAACCGGTTTTTAAAAAAAATCCGTATGTATATGTGTATGAATGTATGCAACAGGCGATATCTTCGAGCCATTAAGGTATTAAGACCTTATTTTTTTTCAAACATTTTCTCATCAAAAAATCTCAAAATACTTTTTTTTTTAATTTAGATTTAATACCTTATTTATTTTTACGAAAATATTCATATTTATAGAATCATCATTTTTATTCTATATTTCGAAACTGATAATTAATTTTTTGAAAATTTTTGCCTTTAAAAATAAAAAAACGCCAATTTTTTTTTCTTTTTGGACGTAAAGCCTAATTTTTTTCTTTGAAAGTACTAGTTTTAGAAATATCGTTTATAGTTTAATATAATCTTAATAACTTTAACGTTCCTTAATTAAAATTTAATTTTCTTTGGGGTTTTATTGATCAATAAAGAAACCAAAAACAATTTTTGGTTCCATTATTGATCAATAAAATCCCCAAGAAAATCGTTTATAGTTGATTTTTTATATTTGATACCTAATTTGTACCAAAATATGAAAATGTTTTTTATAAAAAAATTTTTAGTATGGAGAAAAAAAATTAAACGACATTATTTTTTTTCATTTTGGAAGCAGTACCTAATTTTTTCCTACGAGATTTCTAATTTTAAGAAATTTGTTATTTCTCAATATATCGTATATCTTGTATTCAAATTTTTTCTGTGAAAAGCTCTGTTTTTTTTTCTCTTGAGGACATTGTTTCTAAACTTTTGCACGAAAGTTCTACTTTTCATACATTTGGTGTCACTTTATTTCTCAGTTATTATACATAAAATTGTAAAAATGTTCAACACATATAAATAATTGTCATTGTTTGAGGAACCGTAGTACCAATAATTTGGCAGTGTTTTTTTTTGGGTATAGTAACTCATAATAAATTTCTAAAATAATGCCCAAGCCAATATATGTTTATTATATATTATATTTACAGACAGTTAAATACACGAAGTTACCTTAGAACCTTTATAAATCTTAGATATTTCGTATATCAAAACTTCAAGACTTTAGTCCATTTTAATAGTTATAACTTTGGAATTTTCAAAGCTACATTCCTTAATAAATTGCTAAAGAGTTGTAAACTTACATATACTTTAGAAACTATAAGGAATTTCATCTATAAACGAATTTTCATTATTTATAATTAAAATTTTTATATTTACATTTACCCAAAAAAATATTTCTGAAAATAAAAAGATTGCTAAAAATATTTTCTTTTGATAATTTTCCGCTAATTAAATTTTCCAACAATTTCTTGACCTTATAGATATAAAAATAATCTTAGAAACTTTCAGAGGGGGGTCCAAGGTATGAAACGCCTGAGGGGGGAAACTTAGTTACACTAAGAAATACTCTTTTTTTCAAGAAGAAAACTGCGAAAATTGAAAAATTCAATAAATTTTGATATGTAAAACAATTTATGGTATAAGCTTCAGTTTAGAAATTGACTATACTCATGAAACTGGAAAATCTACCTTAATAAAACAAAATTAAAATATTCGTAAAAAATTTTTTTAATTTAAAGAAAAAGTACCTATTCAATTAAAAAAAATTTTTTTATACCTACCATATAATTTGAAACTACACCTATATATATGAAAACAAAGTTAAAAGAGAGAAGCTCTTCTATTACAAAAGGATCATCATCAGACCCCTAAAAAATTTTCCCCTATCTTCTCTCACTTATAGAAAATATAACATGTCTCAAGTTTCAGTTGTCAAAAAAAAATAAGCATAATAAGTATTTATATATTTTTTTTGTATAAATAAATGTAAAGTAAAAATTTTTTTTTTTCCAAAAAATACAAGAGGCTATATAATGTCAAGTACACGTGCGAATATGCATATATTTAAAAAAAATGATAATAACAATGATATACTGTTTTGCACTGCGTAAGAAATAATTTTTAATAAAAGTACGGATAACTTCATTATAGCAATAAGAGATTTATACACCTTACATCAAATTTTTTAATCATTTTCATACTAGTAGCTTAAAAAATTTTAATTGACTTGGTTCTTCTATTTTATTGAATTTTTCCAACCAAAATTGTGTTATCAACAATTCATCTTAATCTCCAAATTTAAGCAAACAAGAATTTAAAACTATTTTTTTTTTTTCTAAAAAACACCTGTAACCGAAGACAAATTTATGTTTGGTTAAGTAAAAATATGCTATATGTTAAATTTAATAAAATTAATAATTATTCATTAATTCGTCATGATATGTGAGTCTGGCGCCCCCTAGAACGGTACTACTGAGGATCTCCAAAGCGTTGTTTAAAATTAAAAAACACAATTCTTCTTAAAATTTTAATCTTCGCTTATTTTAAATTATGTATTAGATTGTTTTAAAACCTTTTATAGAATGATTGATTTGAATAGATTGAAAAATATATTTTAAGAATGATTTTTAAATTTTAATAAATTAAAGTATACTTAAAAGTTAAAACTAAGTTAAGCCTTATTTCTTATAATCACGAGTTATTATCTGTACCTGCGCTTTTGGGGTCCAGAAAAAAGGTTTGAGATTAAAATTTATTTGATTTTGATATAATATTCCTAATGAATCTACTCTTTATATTTTTTTAAACTTTCGGGCCATAAAAATTGCGATATGAAATTTTATAGCCTAAGCTAAGTAATTTTAATTTAAGCAAAAGTAAGAAGCAAAATATTTTTATGAATTTTTTTTTCATAGAAGTGCCACCTTTCAATCCCCATAAACTGCAATTTTCATCACTGATTCTCTCATTGCTATTGTCAATAAATCAAATTCCCATTATTGGTCCAAAATGTCCAATTTTTAAATTGCTTCCGAAATTGTAATTTTCTTGTAGGTCTAAAAAATTTTTTATTAGCTCTGAGTTTCCAATAATTTTTTATATATGATAGAATATTTTAAAGACAGAGTCTCAATTTAAGATTTGGAAAAAATTGTATTTTATCACTGACTTTGTGGAGTCATATCTCGGAAATATCTAAAGCTAAAAAGATGAGTAAAAAAGTTTTAGAAATTTCAAACTTGTACAATATTTTTAAGATCTGTAAAATTTATTTTCATCATAAACATTACAATTTTAGCAGCAATTTAAAATTTGGTCATTTTAGGCCAAAAATACAGCTATGAAAGAATCGGTGATAAAAAATTGCAGTTTATGGGGATTGAAAGGTGGCACTTACACGAAAAAAATGAGATCAGCCAGAAGTATTTTAATTGAATTGCAAGATGATAGCGTTATTTAAAAATTTGCCTCTAAACCTTGCTCAAAATCCTATTTCATAATAACATTGTAGTAACATTGAGTCCTGCGTTCCTAGGCCCAAAAGACGTGTTGGAATAAATGGAGGGTACCTTAGTTGTTTTTGTAACATATTAAAGTCATTCATAAATATAGATTGTAATTTGGCGTCCCAAATGTTCCAGTCTTCCCTTATTAGACTAAAATGTTATCTCAAAACATTTATGGCCCGAACGTTTAAGAAAATGTAAAAGTGTAGATTTATTAGGAATATTATAACGAAATCAACAAAATTTTAATCTCAAACCTTTTTTCCGGATCCCGAAAGTTCAGATAGAGATAAAATAACTTGGATAAAGAAACAAGGTTTAATTTAGTTTTAACTTTTAAGTATACTTTAATTTATTAAAGTTTAAAAATCATTCTTAAAATATATTTTTCAATCTATTCAAATCAATCATTCTATAAAAGGTTTTAAAACAATCTAATAATTTAAAATAAGCGAAGATTAAAATTTTAAGAAGAATTGTGTTTTTTAATTTTAAACAACGCTTTGGAGATCCTCAGTAGTACCGTTCTAGGGGGCGCCAGACTCACATATCATGACGAATAATGTTAATAATGTTGTAGCCAATGTTTTCACCTTTATAAATAAATTTAATTATATTTTCACTACTGATTACTATTTGTACCTTTTCTAATTCAAAAATATGTATTCTGTAAATAAATAATTATTGATCTTTATTATAACCATTGACAAAAGATCACGAATTCAGATTAAAGAAACAAACTACTTATTATAATATTTTTTTAAACTTTGAAATTTTGGTCATAAATGAAATTCCAGTTGCGAACCAATTTTTTTTTCCATTGCATAGTACTTAGCATAGAGGTTTTCCAAGCTTTCTTTAAAAAATAAATAAATAAATATTTTAATTTTATAGGTCCATTTACTAACTAAGCAGCAATAAATAGAGCTTTTTTGCCTTAAAGCGACATAGGAATATCTGTGTATGTTAATATACGTGTAGAAAAGGTTTACTCTCATGAGACTACCACTTTCTCGTTTATATCTAGTTTATATATATATTTATAGTAACCTGACTGAGGGACTACTCTGTTTGGTAAACTAAGTAAACAAACCGGTTGGTATTAGTATAAGTTGTGTATATGTATTTAAAACCAAATATTGGAAGCTCAGTTTTGAAGGGGTTATTTTCCCATAGCTGTCCAACTAATAAACAAATGGAGTTCTCATGTTGACGGGGATGAAACTACGATAGTTCATTAATTAGTAGCATAGCGGCACCTTTATACTACCTTTGTATATGTGTGTGTATCAAAATGTCAATGCGCGAATCTATATAGACTGTGTTTACAGAAGCGTTCAGAGGCTTTTGCGGTTCATCAGTATAAACAAAATTCATTCACCCCTTTTTCTACTCTCTTTGCATTAGATATATATTATATACACATGTAATGATGTTGAAATTTTCTCTTTTTTCATATTATACTTTACGTTTTAACTTCAAATCTCTAATGACATATAAACATATTAATATTATAAACCCTTTTTTGGATAAATATATAATGTTAAATTTGTTTTTTCTAAATTTGCGTGCAATAGTTTGTAATTTGCTCAATGTAAGGTTTATGTGTTGGTATTTGTAAAACTTCGTGTACTATATAATTTACAATATTTATTTATTTTTGATACATTTTTGAATAAATTGAGTATATCGATCAATAATATTATAGCCAACCTATAATTCTACTTTCTGGATAGGGAGCTTGCATGGCTCTGAATTTTAATAATTTTTTGCAGGATCTGAGGCTGCATAAAAAATATTAGATAAGTTTTTATTTTTATTTTATTAAATTTCTAAAATTATAGTGTACTTTATGTAGAAAAATTATACGCACATTGTAAAATTAATGGCTTATTTACCTAAAAGCTCAGCTTTTAGAATTTTAAAATTTTATAAAACTTAAATTTTCAGAAAAATTCATAAAATATTAAATTCTTTTGCAATACAAATATTTTTATAATTTTTAAAAACATTACATATAAATTTTCCGTTTTTATGTTGAAAATTGTATTCATTTTCATCGAAAATAGTAATTTTATTTTGCTTAGAACTACTTTTTCCCTGGGTATTCAATTCTGAAAAAATTTAATCAAAAAAATCAATAAAATAAAATACTTTTACCCCTTATGGTAAATTAAATAAAGAAGTATTAAAAATGTGAAAATAATCTAATGCTACCAAAAATCGACTTTAATGGTTAAAACGAAAAATTTTTTTTGGAAAGAATTTGGAGTCGATCCGATACTCAAGCTGCCCGACATGGTTGTTTTGGCTCAGAAAGACTCATATCTAATTCAGTGAAAATCGAATGTAATTAATTTATAATTATTCATTCTGCGTGCATGTTATTAGTTTTATAACAGTTAAAAATCGTAGATAAGATTTTTGGTTTGAGGTCTTTAAGGAGTGTTAAAGGCTCTAAAGAATTTTTTCTTGAGAAGAGATGATATTAACTTTTCCAGCCAATGTTCAGAGTATTATCTGTTCATTGGTTCGAGAAATTCCAGTGGAATTTCATGTGTTGTTTGATAATTTTTTGAATGTTACTATTTACGATAAGTTTGATTGCAGAGGTCAAATCACTTTACATGCTGCTCCAGTAGAAAAACGATTTCTTTTTTTTTCTGGCCACCACTAGATTTGGTCCACTATAAATTCCTTGTGTCCCTGATCACCGATTCGGGGTCTTTTCTATGAGAAATGTGCGGAACACCTTTAAATTTCCAAAAACTACCCTTAAAAAGGGGTATTTTTTATATATTCGATCTTTAAGCGTTCGGATTTGGTTCGTATGGATTTTTCGGGTCGCTGATTACGAATTTTGGGGTGCTGTCTATTAAAGTTTGGCGCTTCGCCCTTAAATTAGCAAAAACTGCCCCTCAAAGGGGTATTTTTGATTTATTCCATATTTTTGCAAATGTAAGGGTAAAGTGCAAATTTTTAGAATTTATGACACCAAAATTCGTGATTAGCGACGTAATGAACCCATGTGGGCCAAATCTGGATACCTTCTGCGCGAAAATAGAAAAAATATCTCGTAGCTAATTATAGGGTAAAATATTAACTTTTCATAAAATACATAAAAAATAATCCCTTTCAGAGGTAGTTTTTGCAAATTTAAGGGTGTTCTGCACATTTTGCATAGAAAAGACCCCAAAATTTGTGATTAGTGACCCAACAAAACCTATGGTAAACCAAATCTGGTAGTGGCCGGAAACAAAACAGCCCCACCCCCTGTATATTGACTGAAGTATTATCTAGCAATAGCCTTTTTATAAGTAAGATTAAGCCAACTAAATTTGTATAAAAATTTAACCTTTTACGTCTTTTTTACAAATTGACATTTAAATCAATTCAATCAAGACATTAAAAATACCAAAATTGAAAAATTACTTAAACTGTTGTCTATAGTATGAACAGCTTCACTCTACTCGTCGTTGACGGTACCTAGCTATATTAGAGGTCAAACAGTTTTTATTGATTAAATTTGTATTTCATTTTTATTGTTTTTGTTTATTTTCAATTATTCGAATTTATTTACTGCAAACAAAAAATAATATTTTCAATAGAATAATTGTGTAAAAAAATTTAATATAAATATAAATAAAATTATTCTACTGTTCATATTGGTTTCTTTTACAATAAAAACAATATTGACAAAATATAATTACATTTTAAAATTTTTATTTTTATAACCTTTTTCTCTTTTTTTTTTTGATAAAAAATAATTTTCTATTGTTTCAATTTTTTATTTTTAATAAATAAATGTTTTTACTGCAATATTTTTCTATCTTTTATTTCTGTTATTTTAAGGGAACTTTTTGAATTGCATTAAATAAAAAAAAAAAAAAAGGTTGAAAAAGTATTTTGAAATTAAAACTCGCATTTCTGTATTTTTTTATGCGTGAAATAAATGTACTTTTTTTTTTTAACTAGTGAACGTCCAATTTATTTCGTTTATTTATTTTTCATGTTTTTTCAAATATAAATGAAAAATAAGTATCTTTATACTCTCATATGTGCATCTGTAGAAGGGTGTATAAATTTTACAAAAGTATTTAATTTATATTTTTTCATTTAAAATTGAAAATGAACAATAAATAAATAAATTTTTTTTTAACCGATATAATAAAATGATATTTTCATAATAAAAATAACAATAAAAACTTTTTATTTCGAACATTAAAATGTCAGGTTAAAAATTTTTTTTAATTACGGATTTATTGTATTTATAGTTTTTATGTTTACTGGGTAAAATGCAAATATAAATGCATTGTAACGAGTACATAAATGAAATTATCTGTAATAAAAGAAAATTTATATAAATGTGTTTAAATTCAGAAATAATTTTTAATCTTGCAAACGGTTGATAAAATAATAAATGGGTTAAGCTATATGGAACTTTCCAGTTGTTTCTTTTGTAAGATATGTGAGAAGCCTAAATAAAAATGAAAATGTCCTAAATATTAACTGTAAAAGGATAGGATTTTGAAAAAAATTCAGAAAAAAATAGTATATCATGACCCATGGGCAGAAAAATAAAGAATGGCTCAAATCGCTCGTAAGCTACCTTTCGAAGCGATATTGAAGTAGGTAAACTGCGATTTGGCATTCTTCTTTTATGGTAAACGGTTGTATACCATTTTTTGCGTCAGCGACGAGAAACTGCAAATTGTTCTAAATAGATGACCAAAAGATTTTAATGAGCATCGTGTAAGAGATCTATAGGGGTATAATATCTAAAACTCGTTTTAATTTTAACAGTATATATGAGTACACTGTAAAAAAAAGTAACTTCCTTAAATTAACAAAAACAATTGAATTTTTTTGAAAAATTAATAAATTCTCAAAAAAATTTGTAAATTGTCGATAAAAATCGTAAATTTACTAAATTTAGTATATTATCGAAAAATTCGAGAACTCTCGATTTTTTTTTGTGAATTTACGAAAAAAGTTGTAAATTCACAACTATTTTTTATAAATTTTCGAAAAAAAATTGTAAATTATCAATTTTTCTTGCAAATTCACAAAAAAAAAAATCGAGAATTCTCAAATTTTTTGTTAATATACTGAATTTAGAAAATTTACGATTTTTTTTTCGAATATTTGCAAATTTTTTCGAAAATTTACTAATTTTTCGAAAATGTTCTAATTTTTTTGTTAATATAAGGAAGTTACTTTTTACAGTGTAGAAATAATAAAATCGGTTTCTTATTTTATTCTAATAAAGCTGATTAAATTATTTAAAGTTTAATTATTTTAGATTTTTCGTTTAATTTTTATTTACAATAGAAGTTTACAGCTTTGACCCTAAAAAATAAAGCTAAATTCTATTTAAAAAAAACGCCAACATACTCTGAAATTAATCTAATATTCTCCTAATCCTAGAACAATATCCAAAAGAAACAAACCATATTTTTATTATTTTTCATCTAAAAAATTTTTTTTTATACAATGAAAAATTTTATTTGTCAAGTGACCATACATTAAACCTCTATTTATATAAAAGAAGAATTATTTATATTTAAGTACATAATAATAAAAATAATCTAAGTATAACGAAGATTTATGATAATGTTTCATAATCGTGACTTTGTTGGTACTCAAGAAAAAAAAAAATAATTTATTTGGCACTATAGTAAGCTGAGAAAACAATACAAAAAGTAGCAGTATTAAGAGTTTTAGAAATTTTTTTAGAAGAAATAAAAACTGTATGACTCTTTTTTATATAAACGAGGTGATGAGTTATTCTTATCACTCTCACGTTAAAAAAATATTATTCGTACACGATTGTCCCTTTTATTAACATAAAAAAACCTTATTTTAACCAAAAATTCCCATAGAATCTATTTATAAATTTATGATATTAGCTATAATTTTAATTTATTGTAGGAAAAAAAAATCAATGCTTATTATTTTCTTTATTGTATTGAAAATTGCATATTATATTTTATTTATTTATATATAAGCTTTCTTTTCTATTCTTTTTATGTACCAATAAAAAATAGAATATATAAAAACATAATTTTTTTTTTGCATTATTATTCAATAAGAATATTTTTTTTTCTTCTCTATTGTTATGCAAATCTATCATATCATGTATGCAAGCTTATTTTTTTTACATAAAAAGTTTGATATTCATGTATTGGTCATAAATGTCCTAAATTTTTTTTTATTTTAAGAAAAAAAAAATACATTATTTTTTTTAATGTATTTTCTTTGTTACAATTTTTTTTAAATGAAATTATTTGAAAAGTAGAAAATGTCATGCTTAAAAAAAATGTTATCTTATTTTTCTTCTCATCAAAAATTCAAAAAGTGTAAAATTCTTTTTTAACAACAACAAAAAAAAATGTACAAAACTACTCGCTTTTAATTAATGCTTTAACAAATCGTTCCTGACAAATTTGCTTTTACTCTTCCTGAAGCATTAATCCATCTTTGTGTAAAGTAAAAGGGTAAGAAGAATAACAAAGAAAAGCAGAAAAAAATGTATATAAACAAGACATTCCAGGCAAAAAAAAAGGAAATAATACATTCGCCTACGTCCTCTTCACCGCAGAAGAGTAATATGAAAGTCAAGCATCAGGATGTCACGAGGTATTTCAGTAAGTTTTGTTGTTATATACACGAAAGAAAAAATTTCTTTTATATTTATTTACAAAATACAAGAATGAAAAACTATTCGTCGATTTCTCACTTTGTCCCTTGTTTGTTTTTTTTTTTTGTAATATATAAGTGAAAAGAAAACGAGAACTTTTCTTGTCATTCGTGTCGAAAGATAGTTACTCACTGAAGACAAAATTATATATATATATATATATGCTTTTGCATAATGAAAGAAAGAGAAATTTTCTTTTTTTTTTAAATGATGATGAGAATCATGAACATGTTGTGAAAAAAACAAAAAAAAAAACCCCTTCATGGATTTCTTCGTGGCATAAATAAACTTTCATCGTATGACTATTTCAGCTGTTCACGCTTATATTCCTCCCACGTTTTTGTTTTTTTGTTTTAACTCATTTTCTACTTAATATATTCATATTCATACGTGTTTGTATTTGTGCAAATATTTCTTTTTATTTTAATTTAATTTTAGATCCTACAAATTATTATTGCTTTTTTAAAGAACTTTTTAGACGTATCAAAACTATTTTCAATTTTTGTTTGATTATATTCAAATTTATAGAAGACCAAATCTGGTGGAGGCTGGAGAAAATAGCCCCAAAACCGTATATTGACTGGAGTAAATATATAAAATGGAATAATGACTATTAATCAAAATTAAAAACGGCAAATAAAAAGAATCATACAATTTCATTAAAAGGCTATTGCTGGATGATAATGATGATTTGGCCCCTGCAACCAAACCTAGCCTAAGTAGTAGCATCCACAAATTAGTAAAAAAATTTACTGACTCCCGTTGGAATTAAACCTTTAGAATACCACAGGTCCCCAAATACCTAAAAAAAAAAATTTTTAAGTGGTTTTTTAGGTTTTATTTAATTTCTCCGACCCCCAGATAATACTTTCTAAAATCTGCTTTATTATAGTTCTACTGTTTAATTTTTTCTGAATAACTATTAAAATGACTAATATTGATATTAACCTCTAAAGAAGAATAAGATCGATCATAATATTTTAATATGCCTAAAACAGTATTAACTTTTATAATTTAAATAATACTAAATCTAAGATATTGCCGAAGCTATTTTATTTGAAGTTAAATTGGAAGAGTTGATATATTTTACATAAGTTATTCATAAATGAGCTGCACCACGTACCACCCAATTTAAATTACTTCCAGACATATAAGAATGTGTGCTTAAATAAAGCAGAAATAACTTGGTAGGTTTTGCTTGATTTTCATCGTAAAATAATAAATTTTTTTTTGAACGACTAATTTTTCCCTAAGTATTCATTTCTTCAAGAAAGAAATCATTTTTATTGACCAAATTTCAATTCTTAGGTCAAAAATTGTGTTAAATAAATTTTGCTACTTACAGTTTTCAAAGGCTTTTGACCTAAAAATTGAAACTTGGTACATAAAAATGATTTTTTTCTTAAAAAAATGAATTACCAGGGAAAAATTAATTCGATTTAAAAAAAAAAAATTATTATTTTACGATGAAAATCAAGCGAGTAATGCATGTTTAAAGTTCAGAAACAGGCATTTTTCAATATAGAGCTTCAATCTTTTTTAAAACAAATTTGAATAAAATCTTAAATTGACAAAGTTTTTTTTTCATCTGGAGTGATTTTTTCCTGGCAATCTGTTTTTTTACCTATTTTTTAAAAATTTTATCTGCCTAAAAAGTTATTTTGAAAATTTGGGGTAGCTCAGATACGAAAAATACGATTTTTGACATAAAAGTGGCAAAATCTTTTTGGCATCCATCGCCGATTTCGTGTTAACGCTTTTTTTGCATTCTATAGGGTTCAAACTACCAGAAAATCATGGTGACAGTCCCGGCCTCGTAAATTTTTTTTTCTTCATTTTTGGGGCTCATAAAACATACTTTCTCGTAGAAATGCACATACAAACATTTAGAATGAATCAATTCAAAACAACATTTACAGGGTAAATATTCATGATGAAAAAACTTAAATTTCTTAATTTTAGCCACACAAGAATTGAAAAATTTTTTTCTCTACTGCAGCAGTTCGTTCTTTAAAAATTAAACCAATACAATAAAAAATTTTCAAACTTTTAACACAAGCTTGAATTCCAATTATAAAACAAAAATTTTTTATATTACCACTATAAAAATTTTTCTGTCAAACAAAGAAAATACAATAAATAATGATATATTGATAAAGTTTATACAGTACCCTATAGTATCATCCAAAAAAATCACAAGTTGAAAAAAAACTTTATTAATTTTTTTTTTCAAGTATTATATAAAGTCTTTTTTTATTTTTTATTATCCTATATATATATAATAGATTTTTCTTTTCAAAAGTCCTATTATTATTATTATTTTTGTATATGATCCTTCGAGTATACAACTATCTCACATCATCTATCTATATATATAACGAGTACTCATTATTTTCTCGACAACTTTTGCTTTTACAATCAGTCTTTGTTATAAGAAAAGGTGTCAACTTAGAAAATCTTGACTTGGTTTTTTTTTTTTTTTTTTTTATTCCGCGAATTGCAACTTTTGCGCTATACGGTAAAAGCTCTATACTTCTTATTCTCATAAATTACACTTGTCAAGTTTAGATTTTTCTTTATTTCTTTTTATTTTATTTTTATTTTCTATTTTTCAACGACTTTTCAAAATTTATTTATTATTATTATTGTTTTTTTTTAAATTAGAAAAATTTTATTTATTTTTAAAATGTAATATTAATACAAACAAAAATTATTATATAATGATAAAGTTAGTAACTTTATCTTTTGCATATAATTATAATAATTTTAACCTAGATATTATACTCAAGCACAAATGCAATTCATGCAAAATCTTATATAACATTTAGAAGACAACATTTCATTTTCTTTTTAACTAAGGTAAACATTCTCTAATAAAATTTATACCTTAGAGTAAATATATTAACAAGGCTAAATAAAAAAAAATTTCTATGCACATAGCTTAATTTAATACAAAATAAACAGACATTTATTTGTCAACTGTAATTTTTTTGACTACGTGCCCAAGTATAAATTTCTTCCCTCTTTTTTTTTTCTAAGAAAATGTATCTTTTTTAATTAGACGCTTGGTTACACGCAATAATAATTTGCAATTTTACACTGCGAAAATAGTTTTCAAACTCTCCCCCGCATATCATTTACTATATATATACGCGTAAATTCACTTGTTCTATACATATATATCTGTTTGTTGTAGAAGTTTCAATGTAATATAACTTCTGTTGAAGATATAGTCACGTCTTTTCCTTTTGACAGAATAAGTCACGGTGTGAGGTCCCGTGCTTGCAATATATATATATATATGCATATCCAAAACTTTCTCGCGATCTTATACTGTTCATATTCTCTCTTTACTCATTCACAGACATACACACACTCGTGCAAAAATAATTTTTACACTAAAATTTTTCACTTATAAATAACAATAACATATAAAATATGACTTTTTTTCAGAATAAATAAACATATACTTACAATTTTCTTAAAAAAGTTTTTATTTAAAATATATGCACGACATATATTCATGTACTTAAAACTATATCACTTTTTTGGGGAATTAAAGAACTTATTTCAGTTTAAGCTTCAATTTTATCTGTATTTTTATTGAAGAAAAAAAAAATAATAATAAAACTTAGAATACTTTATAGGTTTTATTGTAATTTCGGCCTTAGGACTTATAATAATTAGGGAATATGCGTTAAAACTGTTATAAGTAAACATGTTCCATGATCCAGTTATAAGTTTTTTTCATTTTTTGTTAAATTTATGGATAGTTTTATCCATTTTTGCCCCCGTAGAGGAGTCAGTAAATTAAATAAAAGTTAAAATAAGATGAAACTTTTTCAAATGCAAGATTAAAAGAAAAATAAAGAAAAAAACTCACATTGTATTTTTCCGATTTTATCTTACCCTGGAGATATTTTTCAACACCAATAGTTAGCTCTAATATTCCTTTATCGATACAGAATAAAAGAATAAATTCAATATTTAGTTAATTACTCTTAAAACGTGGCACTTATTAATTTGATCATTAATTATAAAATATTGTGAAAAAACCCATAAGATGTAAAGTTTCTTCTGTATTTCCCTATTTTCTAACTCAGTAGGACCCCAAATTCGGATTCAGCGACATACAAGACCTACAGAAGATTTTCTAATTCTGGTTGTCAAATTCGGAAACCCTTACAACGCATTCTGACTTGAGTGTAATATTAATTTGGTAATTGAGTAAATTGAGGGGTATTAAAGTCCAAAAAAATTTTTTTTTATGAATTATGGAAAAAGCACGTAATAACAAAGCTCTGCAAAGAAAAGTTTGGTTGAAATCTTTTCAGCAAACAAATAACAAGGTTAAAAAATAAGGGGCGAATTTTTGGTGTCCTTTTTGGCCCAATTTTGGCCAATACTTAAAAAATTTTAACTTTGCTTAACATTTTTTTACGTCTTATTTAAACATTATTATTGAACTCAATCTAATCAAAGCTTTTAAAATCACTAAATTAAAAAATTACTGAAACTCTTTTCTTGCTTTTTTCTAACATGATCAGCTTCGCTCTACCCGTCTTTGACGGTATCTAGTATTTGTGATATGGCAATATATAATTTTTATAATATCTGTATTTCAAAATATCCAGAAAAAGAAATATTTGCATTCAAAACATTAGCTATTGCATGTTTTGGTAAAGTATATTTCAGCCAGAAATTTTCAAGCCATCCTTTTTTTTTTGACCATAAATCATCTACTCGATAATCAATTTCAGTGTTCCTGTGTAGCCAACTCGAATCAACAATTTTATGCCTCTTTTACGAGCCAATTACGATACTAGCGTGTAACAATTCTCGTATGCAAAGATAAAGAGAGAAGTATCTGATGGTTATTAATTTGTTTTTATTTTACTTTTATATATATAATAATCTATTACAGTTTGTTTATTATAAGTACCTTATTAACAAGTAAAAATAATGGTCACATAAAATATTGATATTACTACAAGAATATATATAAAAGTTAGTTAACTTACGTATTGAATACAATTAGCATTATATTTAATGATGTAAAATATTTCATAAACATTTTATAAATGTCTAGACATAATATCTATACTTGAGATAATTAAGCCTAAAGCTAAATTTTGATTAATAATAATCTATTGAATGACAGCTTTAGATGTTACTTTAATATTATCTTATGATATATCAAGAATCTCATCTCTGTAGGAGGATGTATTATTACCTGCACAAAAAACATAGTAGCAAAAATGGTTTGTGTTATTCAGTTCTATTCAATATGAACAAAATGAAATATTATGCATTTTTTTTTTTTGAATAAAAACAATAATTATATCTACGTATCGATATGTGAATATGATTATTTTTTATAAAGAGACATTTTATGCCCCCGGGGCTTATTTCTTCCGTGTGTCTTCAATTATTATTTTACTTTTATTATATATTATCTACGTTTTATCTATGTGGGTGTATTTCAAAATATAAAAAGATATTTATCTTTAGAAAAAGTATTGAATTATTTTTTTTAATTTTTAATTACAGTATTGGACTATAACATATACATTTATTTATTTACAAAAATTTAATTAATCGATTAATAATAATTTTTTAATCTAAATATGTAATATCTAATGGTACAGAAAATTCTTTTAGCTTATCGTTACACAAAATCCAATAAATGGAGCCATGTATTTTTATTCTTAGTTTTTTTTTAAGCGCCACAATAAAACATTCTAAAAATGTATTTTTTTTTTTTATTCTTTGTTACACATTTACAAAACTCTCTATTGCTATCTCGAAAAAAAAAAAAATAAATAAAATGAAGGCACTTTTATAAAATTAATTGCTAAGATAAGAAAATTGTACTCTGTTTTCTCGGAAAATTTTTTTTCCCTTATTTTTTTTAGTGAATTACTTTTTTTGAATGCTATAAAATTCTTTTTATTGATATATTTTTTATTTTTTTTGCATGTCATTTTTATTTATGATTTTTAATTATTTTAATTGCAGAATAAATTGAGTGTCTAATCAATGAATATATTTTTGTAAATTCGAGGGTCTAAATAATGTCAAAAATTTGAGTATTATGAAAATCAGAATAAAGCATAAAAATTTCAATTTATTTTATTTAAGAAACTTGTAGGTAATATTATTTTTTTAATGAAGCAAGTTCCTGAAAATTAGCATAGTTGTTTATTGTCATAGACTGATAAAACTTGTGAATTAGCTTTATCTAAAATTTAATCAATGCATGTACAGTAGACTGACAAAAAAAAAATCGACTTTTCGATTTTTTAAGGTGCTCAAGCGTTTTTGGGTACCACTTTATGAAAAAAAAAGCCCTAGGTAAAGCGCATCTAAAAATATTTAGTCGTTGGACAGCGCCAAAGCGTTTTCGATTTTTGAAAATTGGTCCAGGAGCGCCGGGGGGATTACAGCTACTAAATTTAAAAGGCAACAAAAAAATAAAACTTCGGGGGGTATTTCATAGTTTTTTTGGTCACTAAAAACGATGGAATCATTTATTTTGAATTATTTCTTTAAGGCAAAAAGTTATGAGCTAATTTCGGTTTTAAAAATATCAAAAATTGGACAGTTTTTGGCGTCAAAAACATGCTGCGGACTAAAAAATGTTTAGAAATTATTTTACAGGGGTATTTCGAATGATCATTGGGTCACTAAAAACGATGAAATCGGTTATTTTCATTTATTCTTTACGGATTCAGAGTTATGCGCCAAATAATGTAGCTTGATTTCCCAAATATAGCATTTTTTTGAGTTAAATGTCAATGTCAAGCGTACAGAGAACTCTTTTGAGCCTCTAGAAAGGTATGTTATCATAGTTTTATGTTTTTTGAACACCGATGCATTGGTTGTAATAAAAAAATAATAAATAAATAAAAAAATACATAAAAAAATAAAAATAATAAAAATAATAAAAATAATAAAATAATATAAATAATAAAAATAATAAAATAATAAAAATACATAAAAAAATCTAAGCAACCAATGCATCGGTGTTTAAAAAACACAAAACTATGATAACTTACCTTTCTAGAGGCTCAAAAAAGTTCTCTGTACGCTTGACAGTTATTTAACTCAAAAAAATGCTATATTTGGGAAATCAAGCTACAATATTTGGCGCATAACTCTGAATCCGTAAAGAATAAATGAAAATAACCGATTTCATCGTTTTTAGTGACCCAATGATCATTCGAAATACCCCTTTAAAATAATTTCTAAACATTTTTTAGTCCGCAGCATGTTTTTGACGCCAAAAACTGTCCAATTTTTGATATTTTTAAGACCGAAATTAGATCATAACTTTTTGCCTTAAAGAAATAATTCAAAATAAATGATTCCATAGTTTTTAGTGACCAAAAAAACTATGAAATACCCCCCGAAGTTTTATTTTTTTGTTGCCTTTTAAATTTAGTAGCTGTAATCCCCCCCGGCGCTCCTGGACCAATTTTCAAAAATCGAAAACGCTTTGGCGCTGTCCAACGACTAAATATTTTTAGATGCGCTTTACCTAGGGCTTTTTTTTTCATAAAGTGGTACCCAAAAACGCTTGAGCACCTTAAAAAATCGAAAAGTCGATTTTTTTTTTGTCAGTCTAATGTACAGTGACAATTTTTATAAATACCAAAAACTTTTATAACAAATTAAAACTTTAAATAAAAGAAAAACTATTTTAAAAATATTTTCATATTGTTTAAAAGCATGAAAGGATAAGATTTAGATAATAAACTTAAATAATAAATTCAAAATAATTAAGAAACAATGTTTTTAATTATATGACTGATAAGAATAAAGTAAAAGAATTTCTAATTATATATATAAGGCTATGATATTATTATATTACACGTTGAAATAAATAATTTCGTTATAATTCTAGTACATGGTAATTTATATTTATCAGGAAACTTTTCAAACTCTTTGAATGGCCTCATTATTTAACTTTATAAGATATATATATAAGTTTATACATTCTCATCAACAAAATTTTCCAAAAGCACACAAACATATTCTCTTGTTTAAATCTTCAATTCCTATATATATATATATAGTGAAATAGATAGAATAAAGTTAACTTTTCTTGAATTTCACCTTTTAACAATAATGCACGTACTTTGAAAGACTGAGAAGCTCAAACAATGAGTATTTACGATCATTGGATTTTGTATAAACTTTTCGTGTGAAACGATTGACGTAGTTCCTCTTATAATACTCTTGATGAATATAATATTATATCAAATTACCTTTATTTAAACAAAAATTTTATTTATTTTCTAACCTAATTTTAACTTCTTTAAATAACAGAATTTCTTTTTTCACTTGTGTAAATAAATTTGGGTCTCTAAAAAATTTAGAAAAGCGTGACTCAGAAAACTTTTTGGTTTGTTTCTATCAAGTATTTCTTTAAGAATTAAAAAAAAGGTCTAAAATAAAGTATTTAATACACTGTGAAAAGAAACTTTCTTAGATTTACAAAAAAAATAGAATTTTTTCGAAGAATTAGTAAATTTTCAGAAAATTTTGTAAATATTCGATAAAAATAATAAATTTACTAAATTTTGTATATTCTCGAAAAATTTGAGAATTCTCGATTTTTTTTGTGAATTTACAAAAAAGTTGTAAATTCACAACTATTTTTCGAAAATTTACAACTATTTTTTGTAAATTTTCGAAAAAAAATTGTAAATAATCAATTTTTCTTGCGAACTCCCAAAAAAAATTGAGAATTCTCGAATTTTTCAATAATATACTAAATTTAGTAAATTTACGATTTTTTTCGAATATTTACAAATTTTTTTGAAAATTTACTAATTTTTCGAAAATGTTCTAATTTTTTTGTTAATATAAGGAAGTTACTTTTTACAGTGTAGTTTTAAAAATTCTTATTTTTCTGAAGTTCTAATTCTTATTATACGAATTGTAAACAAAATTTTAAGTATCATGAAGTAAATTGGCAACTATATATTAAAATTGTCTTCAAAGAATAACAGTTTCTTGTATTTGACTTGAAAGAAAATTCATCTTTGTAGGCGTAAGCATTTGTAATCAAACCTAGGCATTAGAAAAAAAAAACTTATGCATGCATGGAACATGTTTACTACAGCTGAGGGCTAGGTCTAATGGATAAATGTTAAATATCACAATACAATTTGCTATTTTCATATTTGACAATAATCATCTTCTCTAGATGTTAATATTTTAAAACCAAATTGTTCTGATTCCCTAAAACCGAATTATTCTAATTTTTTAAATCGAAAATATTCTAGATCTTTTAACCAGAATTATTTCAAGTCTCTAAAGCTGAATTATTCTAAGTCTCTAAATTGAAATTATTCCAAGTCCCATTTGATCTCCCCGTTAAATTGGACATATTTATACCCCCCCCCCTCATTATTTTAGGATTCACACGATAGCTCTCCTGAGGTGTTCTCATTATAAATCCATTAGTCTTGGAAACAAATCTTGTCGTGACTCAAGAAATATGGGCTTTCTGGCCTCTAACAAACTATTTCGTAAAATTAACAGTATTTGCCAATGTCACAGATCTTGTGAGGAGAAACATCAACAAAAAAACTCATAAGTACGAATTTAATTACTGGAATTTCCTTTTTTTCCTTTTTAAATTTTCTTGATATCCTCGTAATTTAGTTATAAATGAATTATAAAATGGTAAGATCAATATAATTTTAAAAATGTTTGTCATAGTGCAACTTTAAATGGTCCGATATTTAATTATTTAATTCAGTACATTGACAAATAATTCATCGAAGCATGTACAAGATTAAGAAAAATGTTTCTGAAAATAAATATTATCTTACTGTATTTAATTAAAGCAATCTATATATAGATTTATATAATTGCAAATATGTTTACCGTGTACCTGTATAAAAGATAAATTTTCCCAATATCTATAATAGATAGATAGACCTTTTATTCTCAGCACGTGACTATAAGCACTAGTAGGACATTTAAGATAATTGTACATTTCCTGAACGACATCGCGCGTTGAACTATATTGCAAAGAATCCATAAATATTGATCTTTTAACAATCTTTTTCTAAGTATATTGACCTTCTTTACTTTAAATGACCATATCAGGTCAGCAACCTCAAGTCGATCATAATATATTAAATACACCTACGATACATCATTATTATTATTATTACTTTTTTTTTGAAGTTTTTATATATAACGTGTTTAGTTATATTAAATATTACCAAGTTCTAAGTTCATTAAAAATATAGTATTATTTCTTAAAAATACTTTACGTGATGTATAACCGTAACTATAAATTATTATTATGTACATATAGTACGTCAAAAAAAATAAAAAAAAGCTTTTATGTCTTAATCAAAAAAACTAATTATATTTGTATATTTGAATAAACGTTACTCTTAAAATTAATTATTAAAGCATTTTTTCTTTCTTTCTAAAACAGAATTTAAATTGAATTTCGATGAAAATCTCATTTTTATTTTCAAAAGAAGAGTATGTATAAACAGTAGTTCCCTTTTTTTTAAAAAAAATTTAAATAAGAAAAAGTATATTATGGAAGTAGTTTTAAGAAAATTTATGAGATCTAGATTTAGAAAAAAAAAAATTTATGTGTAAAGGGAATCTTTAATGTATATAGAGATTGTGCAATTCGTTGCTTATTTTTTAGTTTTTCTTTTTTACACAAAAGTGATAAAAATGAAATAGAATTTTTTTTTATGTATTTAAGGTAAAGAGAATAAATTTGAATTGTATTTGAGCTTTTTTGTTTTATTGGTCTATTTTATGCTAACAATAAGGATTTTGGTAATATTATGGGATTTGGTTTCAGGACAGGTTGAAAAAATATCCTACATACCCTTACTTTAACTGAATTAATTTAATTGAACTCCTGGGTCAAGAAATTAGACCTCCAGCAGGATTCTATGCTAGAAAATTTTTTAGGCTACCATCTAAATGATGTTTCTACCACAATTTTAACATATTATCAATTTTTATAAAAATGGGTTTTTCATGTCTCAAAAATGTTGTACAGTCTTGAAGTTTACAGAAATTCTTTACTAGCCTCATTTCATTAGCAAGATTTGATGTTTTGAAGCCAGAGTCTTTCAGGGAGGTTTTGCTGAAATTTCGTTGTTTTTAAATGAAAATTTAAATGAATTTTTTACAGAAATTACTTGGAGTATTATGAAATTTTTCTTTCATTGAAATTGCACAATATTAAATTATTAGAATAAAATTTTTTTTTTTTAATCTTAACAATTAATACCTATTTATCTGTACACTTATTGAAATAAGTAGATTTTAAAAATACTAATTTTAAACATCATCTTTGCAGAGCCATAAATAACAGAAAAATGAGCATTCAGTTTATTGACTAGCACAGAGAAACAATTAACGATAAAAAAGCGTAGCTTATGGGGTTAAAAAGTAGACGTAATTTAGAAGATATTTCCAGGCCAAGTAGGTCTATTTAGGTTCCATTACCTGTCCTAAAAGTTAGAAGCATCTCAAATAATTGATAATTGCTGGTTCTAATAAAATTACCTGGTATTTTATTCTTATGTTAGTAGGTTAAAAATGAACCCAGCTTTACGCAACTTTACCTTATGTAGCGCATTTAAAAATTTTTTTCCTGTATAAAATAAAATAATAAAATATTTTAAAAGATAAAAATTAAAACAATGTATAAATATTTTTGACATTTTTATACGTTAAATAAATTTATATTTCTTTAAATAAAATGTACAGGAAACAAAAGAAAAAAAAAAGAAAAAAAAAGAAAATAATCGTCTAAAAACACGTAATGTTTTGAAACAATTTTATATATAGATATGCGTAATCCTATATCCAAATCTCAATAAAATATATTTAATTGACGTAAATAAGGGCTAAAAAAAGCACTTTACTGCACATAAATAAAAAAAAATTTCGACACTTATAATAATCTTATTACTCAAATCTATATTTTTAAAAGAAAAAAAAGCCAAGAAATTCCAACGCATTCGTCCATTTTAATATAGCAATCATATTTTAAAAATAAGAAAAAAGCTTTCGTGAGATATAGATATTAATATTTTCTTACATTAAGGACAAGTATATCCTTTTAAATTAAAATTGTTTATATATTATTTTATAGTTGCGTGATTAGATGAAAGTAAATTAAAGTCTACTTGTGTATTTGTGTATGTAAATAGATGCTACATAACTTAAAAGCTTAATCTGATAAAGAGTTCTATTCCTACTTACCAATTGTTAAGTGATTTTAGACCAAAATGTTGATTGTTTTCTTGTTTAAATTTAATTATATTCATGTTTTATACCGTTAATCATCAATTTTTATTATATTTAAGTGAAATTTAATAACTTTTAAAATTATAAATTCATATGTTCTTAAATGTGAAGTATTTACATCAAAAATATTTTTAGTTCTGTTCATCCAACATTATGATTGCATCGTATATTTTGAGTTTAACAATTAAACAAGTTGTCTGATTAAGTTCCTTTTTAAGAGCGTTCTATCTGCCACTGGGTGTTTTTTATTGAAATAATCAATGCTTTTTAGTATTTGGTAAGAGAATTTAAAAAAAAAATTGAAAATGTTTATTTGTTTAAACAAATAAGACCTGTTTTTATGAAGTTTTTGTAATTTTTAGCTCATAAAAGCTTGAGGTTCCAGATCTGTATAACTTGGATCAAAATTCTGCTTGGCTTATATTGAAAATCATTTAATTCTAGGGGGAGGTATCGTGGGAAATTTTTCGTTATACCTTTTTAGTAATGATTTAGAGCTGAATTGTTTATAAATTTTGGAGTATTTTAAACTTTTTTTAAATTACAAGTTTTTATATCTTATAAGTCCATTTGACCCCCCACCCCTAAAAACCCACCCCAAATTCCCGACAAACATGTTCCAAGTATAACTACCCCTAAAAGGGGTATAAACTACGGGATATTTTTGCTATTTTCGTGCTTGCAGTGTCCAAATTTGGTCCATATGGATTTCTTGGGTTGCTAATCACAAATTTTAGGGTCCTGTCTACTAAAAATTGTCATTTGACCCTTAAATTCGCAAAAACGTGACATATATAAAATACCCCTTTTTGAGGTAGTTTTTGCTAATTTAAGGGTGAAGCGCAAATTTTTAATAGGAGGACCTCAAAATTCGAGATCAGCGACCCAAAAGATCCATGTTGACCAAATCTGGATACTGAAAGTGCGAATACATAAAAAATACTTCTTTTTAGGGATAGGGATATTTGTTACAATTTTAAGGGTTTTCCCAATATCTCCCGGAAAAGACCCCGAAATTCGTGATTAACTATCCAAAAAACCTATAGTAGGCCAAAGATTTTGACGGCCAGTAACTATACACCCTAAATCGCAATTTGACTGAAGTACAAGTAGAATTTTAATAATTTAAATTTGTGTGTAAAAATGACTGTTTAGCAAAAATATTTTTTTTGTCCTTTTTTTTAAGATATTTCATAAAATTGTGGAAAAAAAATTTTTTACTATATTGGACCTGAGAGGTCATAAAAAATGGAAAAAATCAGCTTTTCGAATATAGCTAGTAACTAAAATGAATTTTTATCATATTTGTTTACCCTTAAAATTTGATAAGTTCATGCTTTTAAATCGCTTTTAAAAACAAAAACAAAACTTGTAGCTGGTAAACAAAACTGGTAAGCCTACCATAAAAAAACTACTGATTATAGGTATATGTGCAAGCATCTAATGTATTATCTGGACTATTTTAAAATTTTTAATCTTGTATTTCAAAACCCCTTTTTGGTTACAATTTTCGTCCTGCCCATTTTGAAAAATATTTTTAGTCCCACTTTCTGACTTTTTTTAAACTGATGATATGAATATACCATATACAGTCAAGTTTTGACTTATTATTAAAGTTGTTTGTATATATTTTTTCCATCAAATAGGTTTCAAATTTTTTGTTGCACACGAACTTTCCCATATGTAACATACATTTTATTATTGACACTTAAATGCATTATGTATAAAAAAATGCTTACATGAATTATAATAATAAGCTTGAATAATCAATAATAATTAACATGAGTGAATATGTAAAATAAAAATGTTTTTTTTTTATTCTTTAATTTATATAGCACATCAGTTAATATTACGACACCTTATTTAATAGGTTAACATTTTCATTAAAAAAAAACAAAAAATGTTACGTATTTTCCATTTTGTTAATGTAATGTGGTACAAATTTTATAATACATTTTTTTTTTCCTTTTTTTTCTATTTTAACCTAAAAAGTCTTAACGTATAGGACGAAATAAAAAGTAGAAATGTTGGTTATTGAATTTCAACCCCCTTGTGACTTTATATAGAAAACTTTTCTCTTGAATATGCGGATACGATTTATTTTCTTCTTTTTCCTCCTCGTGTAGTTTCTATTATTCGGAGATGTTTTCAGGTATATATCAACTATATTATACTATATATATATATTTTTTTTTTCTTTTTTTTTTTTCAGAATTCACTGTACCAAAGTATTATATGGTAATGTTTATTTTCTCTCAGCTGGAAAATAATGTTCATCCGTTACTTTTTATAGATAAAAAAAAAATGTTAAAAAATTCTTTTTTAATGAATCACAAGATGTTCCAGCATAATTTTTGTGTATTCTGTCGTTTTTTAATAGAATAAAATTATACATTTTAAAAAAATGAGAAAAATAATATTCGAAGAATTGAATATCATTAAATTTTATTTTGAATTAAGCATTTTTAAAAGTTAGGTCTTTAAATAAGCTTCAAAGTATTCTTTCCTTTATAAGAAAAATTAGCTTTTATGCCATTTTTAGCTCCTAAAGTTCAATTCTCAATTTTTGGCCACATGGAAAATTTTTCTTATGAATTCTCGTAAAGCCTATAGGAAATTTTCCGTAGAATTAATTATTTTAAGATCAAAAATTTTATTCAAATTACGCATGCGCGAGACATCAGCATATAGCAAAATTTTATATATTAATTTAATAGAATTTGAAAAATAAAAAATTTCCGTAAAAAATTTGATATTTTAATACTCCAATTCAAAATTTTGTAATTTCAACATAAAAACTCTGTACCCTTAAGCATAATTTCCCATGGAATCTAAATTTTTGGTCAGATTCGGAGGTAGTTACTTCTTAACTTATTTAAGGAACCCATTAAGGACCATTAAGACTTTCGAAATACAAAAACCCATTAGTTTCCCTTTTTCATCGAAAAATTTGAAGTCATTTAAGCCCTAGTGAAAGATTTTTCATCTATATGCTATTAAAAAATTAACATTTGATAAAAAGCATTTAACTGATAAGAAATCAAGAGAGCCAGAAGTATCAAGCGCAGTTCGTATTAAATTTTTGATCAGATTTTAATTTGGTTACGTGGATTGGGGGAAATTCAAGAATTTAAAATATTATTTCTTGTTCTGGAGATTCAGAAACAAGAATTGGTGGGAGGACTTATTTCTATAGTCCTACATTATACATGTAGTATAACTTGTTGTACATATTTTCTCAACTTCCCTAATTAAAATAAAATAATTAGCATATTTTCTCCTTATTTGTTTCTAGATTAATTTTATAAAATAAAAAAATAATTAATAAAACATAAAAGAAAACCAAATCTCAAATATAACTGCATTGAAATCCAATGTAAAATTATTTCTTCATTATAAAATAATTTTTAACTAAAATTAAAAAAAAAAAGAAATATTTTTAAAAGCAAACTTTTATTTTAGTCAAATAGAGATATTCATAATTCATATTTTTATTAATAAAAAGTATACTTTTTACTTAATATTTTCTTAACATAAAAGCTAAAAGAAAATACTAAATATATTAAAAAGATGAATTTATTTATTGAAAAAGAGAAAAGTTTGAAAAATTTTTATTCAAGTAAAGATTTCAGTAAATGAAAATCTAATCTTATACTTTTCTTTTGAGATTATTGGTTATTCTTAACAAAAAAAAGTTGAAAAAGTTTTTACTTAACCAATATTTTTCATCAGTTATATTTTATTTAATATATTAGAGTATTGTAGATATAAAATAAAAAAAAATTACATAAAAGTTAATAATACACAAAAGACATTTAAAGCTTTGTTCTCTATAGGATTTTCATAGCTTTGGATAAAACAATGAATGTTATACAAGTTCACAGTTATCTCTCAACTGGAATATATACTTACTTTACCTGAATTCATGTAATTATATAGATAGAAAGAGAGAGAAACAGAGCTTTTCTTGCTATACAAATTTGAATATCTAGGACAAGTTAAAGATAATCCAGAATGAAAATCGTTGAGAATAGTGCTAATTCTCATAGAGTACTAAAATATATTATTTTATTTTGCTTTCTTGGTTGCTTAGAGATTAAAATATATATACCAAAAGTGGATTTCTCTCATTCTAAGGATATAATACATATATAGAGCAATCCTTGACATTTGCATATGTCCCAGGATTTCATTAATTGCGTCTATGGATTATGTAAGCTTTTCTCGGTCAAGAAAATCATACAAAAGAGAGATTAAAACTTCATTATTATATATTAAATATATTATTTTGAATACTCTTAACTATACCAACTTGTTATTATGTAATAACTTACAAATCTCCTAGATTTTAAATGTCTTCGTAAGCCTATAATGTAATAAAAATATGATTAATTAAACTCTCTTGCGATATAAGCTTACTTTAATTTCACGCACTTGCTTACATCTAGTCAATATCCTTTATCGATGTTTAGCAAGTGTTCTTTAATGCAACCCAAGTATAAAAGGAATGCATACACCGCACATTATCGCTAATGAATACAGAAATGTCTTATAATAAGAATAATCTACCATAAATCTTGAACTGATGCATGAAACCTCCTCCCTTTTATATTGCTACTTGTATGATCTTATTAATTATCACGTATGTGTATGTACATATATATGTGTGTCCTCGTGATGCCAATATATAAGAGAACGTGTAATCCAATTAGAAGTAAATCGGCTCGCGGAATTCTAGGATGCTACCAAGGAATATATTGTATGACATGGATATAAGACTTGTAAAACTTGACATTGAAATCCTTACATGCACGTATTTATAATATAGATACAAAGACAAGACAAGGCCATATAGTCAATCAATACAACTTTTCTACCAGCGCATTTTATTTTTTTTCCCAAGTAAAAAAGAAAACTCAAGATTTCATCTAAAGACGTTCCGCTTGTCCTTCTGCAAGCATCAAACTAAATCAATTTCTTTGCTACGTATTACGCATGAATATATTTAACTATGCTTTTGAAAGTATTCAACTTATTTTTGTTTGAGAGTTAAAAATGTCTATGATTGAAAATTTGTTTTGAAAATTAAAACCTATTTAATTAAGATGTTTACATTTTTTTTCTTAAAGTTGTACAGAATTAATTTGAACTCCTTGGATCAAATCTCAACTAACTTGAAGTCCAAAAATTCTTTGAATTACGAGGAATTTTGAATCATTGAGATTCACAGTACCAAATAATGTCAATAGAATCTATACTTCTTTAAAATAAAAATTTTGGTTCCTCGATAAGGAAACATTGTGATGGGTCAAATTTTGATTTTTGATTTTTTGGCATATAAGCACGTTTTGGGACCTCAGGAAGTTAAAAAACCGGTTTTAAAGAAAATTCTGTATGTGTGTGTGTGTGTGTGTAGGTATGTAACCGGTGATATTTCACAAACATTATGGAATTAAGACCTAATTTTTTTTTCAAAAATTTTTTCACCAAAAAAGCTCGAGGTACTTTTTTTTTTTTTTAATTTGGATGGAATACCTCATTTATTTCCATGAAAGTACTTATATTTGAAATAATGGTTTTTACTCGGTTTCTATAATTTGATAATTCATTTTTTGAAAATTTTTGTCACAAAAAAATACAAAAAACACCAAATTTTCTTTCTCTTTAGACGTAGTACCTAAATTATTTTTACGAGAGTACTAGTTTTAGACAGTTCGTTTATAGTAATTTTTTTGGATCTGATACGGAATTTTTTCAAAATTTTTTTCTTAAAATAAAAAAAACAAAAAAATTAAAAAAGCTGCAATATTTTTTTTTTTTTTTTGGTGTAATACCTCATTTAATTCCATGAAAGTATATTTGAAATAATGGTTTTTACTCGGTTTCTATAATTTGATAATTCATTTTTTGAAAAATTTTCTGCCAAAATTTTTGTCACAAAAAATACAAAAAACACCAAATTTTCTTTCTCTTTGGATGTAGTACCTAAATTATTTCTACGAGAGTAATAGTTTTAGGAAGTTCGATTGCAGTAATTTTTTGGATCTGATACCGAAATTTAAATTTTTTTTATTCTCAAAAAAGTCTTTCTTTGCCAAAACAGCAATGGTTGCCAGGGGGGTCGTCGGATTGGCCTCAAATTTTCTCCATGTTTTTATAACACTAGGACAGGAAAATCCTGAAATTTTTAGCCCTATAGGTCTTAAAAAACCCGAGTTATGACCAATCAAACTCATTGGGTGGCTCTCGATCAGCGTTAGTGCTTTTTGGGAAAATGCTAAAAAATAATAAAAAACAGCTTGAAAACCCCGGAAAACTCCGGAAAATGGGAAAAAGTGTTTTTGGAAAAACCGAAATAACTCTTTTGCCGCCATTTTTTTTTGAAAATTTTTTTCAACCGAAATCCCATCGAATTAATCATAAAATATTTTCTGTTTCGGCCAATAAGGATCTATTTTAGTTTGTTTTAGATTATTTTTACATTCTTGATACTTACATATGTAATAAACCATAAAGGGTTATATAAATTGACTTTTTTTCTTTCAGAATCAAATAGCCAGGGAAAAAGTAGTTCAAAACAAAAAAAAATTTGCTCTTTTCGATGAAAATTAACCGAGTTATGGTCAAGTAAAGATATTGTCACAAATTACCAAGTTTATACTAATTCCAATTTTAGGGTCCATAACGACATTATAACTTAAAAAATGCATAACTCGCTTAAATTTTATCGTAAAAAGAAAAGTTTTGGATTATTATCGAATTTTTTCCTTGGCTATTCGTTTATCCAAGAAAAAAATTAATTTTATTTACAGAAGTTTATTTTTTTTTGTTAAATAATGATAATAATTCTGCACAAAACATTTTCTTTTTGAAGCTGCTTATAAATCCGTAAGTTTTTTATATTTTTAATTAAAAAGGAGAATAAATGCAACAAGATTGATAATTATCATTTAAAAATTCTCTTTTTGATTTTCTATTAAATTTAATCTTTTATTCAATGTTATATCCTTTTTGATATCTACCAATTTTTTTCTGATCGATTGTTTAATGGCAAGTAATTCCATTTTTGGAAAATCACTTTCTAGAGCAGTTGCAAAAGTGGCAAGGAAAACCTACGTAGAGTATCCGGACTGTTCAATTTTTCTTTATAATATTTAAAATTTCTTTTTAAATAATATAACGAAAAACACAGTTATTTAAATCAAACAATGCTAAATTTCGTCGAACCATCACACTCACAGATTCAGATTAATTATTCTTTTATATCCGTTTAAAAAAGTTTTTTCGTTTATTGATTATGGTCAATTACAGTTATAATTACTTAATTAAAAATAAATAAAATTAACAAATGTTTGATTTATTTTAATAATAAACTTTTTAAAAATTATCAGATTTTAAAGATATAAAAATCATATTATACACTGAAGTAAAAATCCGCTCCCTACAAACGAAATTAATCCGTTTGCCACTAGCGGGATTCCGCTTCAGTGTATACAATGACTGTTATATTAAATTGTATACAATAACACATTGTATACAGTCATTTTTGTATGACTTTTTTTGTGTACATCCTGTATACAAATTGTATGCACCTTGAATCATTATTTTTACATGGGTATTTATTATCATATACAAGGAACCGTTTAAGGCTATACCTATTATGTGGGTCCTAATGAAACTTCAAGGATTATATGTGGTTAGTGAAACATACAAATATGAATTACAATTATATTGTAAGATATATGATTAATTGAATAAATTTAAACTATAAAATTACACTTGGTATTTATAACCTAATAAAGTCATTTTACTTGCGAGAAAAAAATTTTATTTTTTATTATTTTTTTTAATTTACCAGAATCTTGATTTATTTTATTTTAAATCAGCTTCACAATAAGTTGACACTCGCTTTGTGACTCTCTTTGTTATTCATTATAATTATGGATCATTAAAATTATATTGCTTGAAATATGATAGCAGCGAAAAAAGGTACTACCTAGTATAGGCCTGGAGCATGGTTTTGTATGCGATTTTTTTGAAAGCATGTCCATGAAATTTTTCGACGGTAATCTTAGTTTTTGGGGTCGCTTATTCCAAATCCAAAGTCCGTTATGACCTAACGTGTTCTAATTTTGCGTAATTGCCCATTTTAGGTCATTTTTAACGTTTTTTTGCCATTTTTTGTTAAAATTTTTAATATATTACCATTTTTCTCACACTACATTAATGTTTTTTGGGTCTCTATAACTAATTATCATATCTATACATACAAAAGAGGCGACCGGAGTTTGCGTAACTGACGCGTCACTAGTACAGTTTTTTGTATTAATAAAAAAATTGGATAATTATTTTAAAAAAAACGCTTCGTACCGAGCTGTAACATACGATTACCTAAAATTTTTTTTTGCCTCAAATTTTAGGTAATCGTATGTTACAGCTCGGTACGAAGCGTTTTTTTAAAAATAATTATCCAATTTTTTTATTAATACAAAAAACCGAGAAAAACTGTACTTGTGACGCGTCAGTTACGCCAAACTCCGGCATCCTCTTAAGCTATTTTTCATGCTTTTTGGGCTAATTTTAGCTATTTTTATGAAATAATGCCTATTTTTATCTACAGCTTCTGGTTTTTAAGTATTTTAGGGTAGTTAAATACGAATATTATATTTAATTTATCTAAAAATGGTGTAGTTGCTCATTATAGGCATTTATAGGCTTTTTTTTAATGTTTTTGGGGTAATTTAAGCTACTTTTCGACTACTTTTATGAAGTAATACCAATTTTTTTGTACAGCTTGTGGTTTTCGGGTCTAAACGCAAATAACACATCTTTTTTTAACAAATAATGTCCAGTGGCCCATAATAGGCGATTCACGGGTATTCTCATCCTTTTAATGGTATTTTATAACACGCGTTACTTTTTTTAAACGAGTAGTGTTATTAATTTGGGTTCGATAAATTTAAACTTATTTATAATTATAAAAAACGGACTACTATCCCATAGTGCCTATTATGGGCTACTACCCCGTTTTTAGATAAATTAAAAATAATATTCGTATTTAACTACCCTAAAATACTCAAAAACCAGAAGCTGTAGATAAAAATTGGTATTATTTCATAGAAATAGCTAAAATTAGCCCAAAAAGCATGAAAAATAGCTTAAGAATCCCTATTTTGGGTTACCATTTTTTTTTCGTATGAGTAGATATGATAATTAGCTATAGAGTCCCAAAAAACATTAGTGTAGTGTGAGAAAAATGGTAATATATTAAAAATTTTAACAAAAAATGGCAAAAAAACGTTAAAAATGAACTAAAATGGGCGATTCGGCAAAATTGGACCACGTTAGGTCAAAACGGACTTGAAACCAGCGACCCTGAAAACTAAAATTACTGTCGAAAAATTCCATGGACCTGCTTTCAAAAAAAAATCGCATACAAAACCATGCTCCAGGCGTATACTAACCAGAGAATAATTTTTTAAAATATAAAATAATTGCATTTTTTTTTAAATAAACGTAAAATTTTTGTAAAATGTAAAAAGTGATATTTTAGGCCCACGAGACTCGTTGGGCTGAGAAAAGTACCAGAGCGATTTCGTGAATCCTATGAAAATTCAAGTTATTTTGCGATTAAGGTGATTGAAAAAGTTGAAACCAATTATTTAATTTTTGAAGAAAAATGTTCATGTATACAACATAGAAAAATTTAGTACATAAAGTTTGAAACCAAATTTTTGTTTTTGAATTTATGAGATAACTGATGCGACTTTATTTTATTTTATGCTAGGCTGTTTTGTAAATTTTATTTTTATGGAAAACCATATAACCTTTATGTCTTTTTTTATTAATAATCGTACAGAAAAAAATGGAACTACCAAAATAAATGTAAGAAAGAAAAATGTATAAAATAAAGTCTTTTTATTTCTTGTTTGCATAAAATAATATGAAAAATATAAAAATTTTATGTCTTTATATGTAACGTTTTATTTTTAATATATAAAAAATAAAAAATTTGAATTTAAAAAAATAAATAAATCTATAGGGAAAAATAGAGCATCTTTAGTGTGTTAAAATAAATTTCTTTACTTACAATATATTGCATTTTTGGCTGTTTTAGTAATTTTTCCAAATTATAAATAACTAATTATTTGTATTCTTCAACTTTTTAGAATAAAATAAGTTTTTTAATTAGGTATTTAATTTTATGTTAAAAATTTTTATTAAAAAAAGATAAGAAAAAGTAGTTAAATTTTTTAATCCATGTTTAATTAAAATCTTAAAAGTTTTTATATAAGATGAATATTAAAATTATTTTATAAATTGCTTATAATATTTTTTTATTAAATTATTTAATGTAAGGTATTAGTAGAAAAACATTATATAGTCAAATTAAAATTGAAAAATATTAGCCTGGGATTTATTTTAAAAGTTTGCTTTGATTTTTGGTTACACATTAACGAATGCAATAAGATTTTTAAAATGTTAAGTTCTTGAACAATTTAATTTAAGAACTTGAATCAATTTGGTCAAATTATTTTTATTTCAAAATCAACATTATTTCATCTATTCCAGGTTACTCTGTGGGTGTGATTTTATGAAATAAAATGTTAAAAAAATTTTTTTAGATGAAACTGGAATAGAGACATTAAAAATCCATCTCTTAGTTAACGTTTATAAATGTGATTTACGTTGACGATGTTAAATATAATACCATGTATAGGTAAACTCAAAAAGCTGATTTACGAAGAAACTGCCATTCAAGTCATATACACTGCATGAGGTGTCTTATGTACACTTGAACGAGCTTCCTATAAATATATATTATATTTATATATGATGTATCCTTTATTTATAAATAGTTTACTTATAGAATATATTGAACTCTGATATATATTTTTTTATCTTTATTGAGAGCTTTTTATAACTTTTTTTATGTATTTTTTATAAGAAAAAATAAATAATATTACAAATTTTTAAATAAAAATCAATATAATATATTGTTGAATATATAGTTTAATTACATCGAAAAAATAGATTCAATAAAAAATGTATAAATTCTTTTTACACGTACATTTGATAAAGAATTGGTAACATATAAATTTTTTTTTATGCTTACATTTTAAAAGTGTACATAGGTATTTATGTTACATATTTTTATTTCTAATACATTAGTATTTATTTTTAAAAATATAAATAATATTTGCTTTTTTATCATTGTAATGTAAAATCAATGATACTTATAGAAAAGACTACTGCGGAATAAGGTTTGGTTCCCGGCCCCAGCATATTTTTCGTATTTTTCTGGCCCAATCTGATGGTTTATGATAAAAAATAAGATTCCAAGGGTCAGTACCCCACCCCAACCCCCTGCAATCACCGGGGAGGTTCAAACGTGTTTTTTATTCCAAAATTAGTATCTCTGGACCGAATCATCCGATTGGGACGTAGTTGGTGTAAAAATTTTCTTATTGAAAAATACACCTAAAAATTTTTTAATATTTTTGAACTCGTTTTGAGGGTAAAAATTTCGAAAAACGCAATTTCGAGCGCAATTTTTAGTTTTTTTGACGTTATAAACATTGAGATATCTGAGTTACCCTGAAAGCAAAACAAAGGAGTTTTCCCTCTATCCTGAGATATCTCAACGTTTAGACTATCAAAAAAGCTAAAAATTACATTCTTCAAATTTTTAATCTCAAAACGAGTTCAAAAATATTAAAAAATTTTTAGATGTATTTTTTCAATACGAAAATTTTGACACCAAGTGCGTTCGAATATGATGATTCGGCCTGGAGATATTAATTTTGAAGTATAAAACACGTTTTGACCTCCTCCGATTAATGGGTGGAGGGGTGCAGATCCTAGGAATCTTATTTTATATCATTGTCGATCAAATGGAGCCAAAAAAATTTCAAAAATATGCTTGGGCCGAAGATCATACCTGATTTCGCAGTTGCCTTTTTTTTCTTTTTTGTTTAAATAATTCAAAAGACGACGCTTTAAAATGGTTGAATACAAGAAACACTGTTTTTAATTTTTTAATTTCTAAATTTGTAAATATTAGAATAATTTACAAAAAAATATTTTGTTTAGGAGCTAGTATTAAAAATAACCGTTAAAGTTATTAAGTTTTATACACAAATTTTTATAAATTATTAGTGCCTAGAACTTATAAAAATTTTTAAAAGGTAAAATTTTCTTCGATGCTTTCAGTTCAGCAAGAAATGACTGTAACTAGACTAACAATAATTATATAATTAAATAATTATTCTTGCATCAATACTCGCAAGTGAAATGAATTCGGAAGGGTATACATATTTGAACTCTTAGTTTAACTTTATTATTGGTATTCACAGAAGTTTTTATACAAATCTAACAATTTTCTAGTAGAAATTAAAAAATCTATTATTCAGAGATTTAGACCTTTTTGTATACTTTTCTTGTAGTCGGGTCTCTTCCGTAATTCAAAAATGAAAACCACAACCCTGGCTGACTTACGATGAAACCTATGGGAATCTCTTCAGATAGCCCTAAAGAACAGAATGTACAATGAATAAACTTGGGCTTTTGAAAATTGGGTGAAATTCACCCAATCCCTCCCCCCCTTAAGCCCTAAAATTTAAATTGATCTTTTTTTGTAAATTCATAATATTTTTTATGCGTATTTTTTAATAAAATTGTTTTTTTACAAAACAATGAACTATTTATCAATAATTATAATGTAACGATAATGAAACAACCGGTTTTTAACGTCTTTTCTCAAAAAGTAATAGTTGGCACTCTCAACTATTGACTTATGACAATACAAGCGCTATTGGTGCTGCTACCATACTAAAAGTCGCTGAGTGTAGAACTAATAAAGAAAACAAACGCAAGGTATTTGTTTTTATATTTATTTATATTCTAAGTTACATACAGGCTAATAGTCGAGAAGCTAGCGTATCATTCCGTAGGCAATAAATCCGATCGAGTGTTTAATTGAAAGGCACCAAGCAGATTGTAGTTTTTGACACGCTGATTCCAGATCTGCTGTTATTTTTTATCTAAAACTGGGGCGTTCGAAGCTAGAGGACGTTTAAGGTGGGTAAAAACGCTATTTTTCGCACATGACTTGGAAGCTACGCGTCCTAAGATACTTAAACCCAAGTAACATACAGTTTTTTGACCCACAGTTTTGACCTACAGTTTTTTGATTCCAAATCTTTGGTTATTTTTTCTTTAAAACTGGGGCGTTTATAGCTAGAGGGCGTTTAGGGGGTAAACATCCTATTTTTTGCAGATATCTTAGAAGCTACGCGCCCTAAAATACTTAATACCAAATAACTTTCAGGTTTTTGACTCACTAATTCCAAATCTGCAATTTTTTCTCACTCTAAATCTGGAGCGTTCGCCGCTAGAGAGCGTTTAAGGGGTAAAAAACCTATTTTTCGCAAATATCTTGGAAGTTACGCGTCTAAAGATACTGAAAACCGAGTAACTTAAAGTTTTTGGATCCGATGATTTCAAATCTGACTTTAATTTTTTTCTAAATCTAAGAAGTTTGCCGCTAGAGGGCGTTTTGGGAGTAAAAACATTATTTTTTGCAAATATCTCGGAAGATACGCGTATATATTTAACGCGCCCCTTGAACGCCCTCTAGCGGCAAATACTCCAGTTTTAGAGAAAAAATAACTAAAAATTTGGAATCCGTGGGTTAAAAACAGCGGCGGATCCAGCGGGGGGCGAAGGGGGCGATCGCCCCCTCCAAGGAAGTGGAAATTATAAAATTTCATTATTATTTTATCTAATTTTTAACATATATATGAATATTAAATTTACTTTTTTATTATTTATCATTTAAAATTTAAAATATACATAAGACACTGCAGGTATACTTTACAATATTTTATGGTAAAGTTATTTATTGTCTTTAATAATTTTATTCTTGTAAATAAAATTAACAGTAATTTTTTTTTCTATAAAGAATTTTAGAATTTTTATTAGGACAGGTGATTTTTTTTATATCTATAAAAATAGATTTTGTAATATATTTTTATTTTTTTTAAATAATTTTACAACCGTAATATAAAAAAAGTATGCATAAATTAAAAGTTCACGATGGATCTATTTGTATACACCAAGGTGATATAACTTTCTTTCACTGTGTTATACACAAATATTATATTTTTCAGATAGTAAAATTTTTTTTTCATTTTATATTTTAAATACCATTTTGATTCCTTAAATTATTCTATGATTTAATATTAAATGAATTATTATTATTCTTATTATATTATTATGACCCATTATTTTCTAAGTACTATGCCAAATAAAATAATATAAATATTATATATTTTATGTATAGATTTTTTTAAAAGTTTGATCCTTACCGCATTTATAATATAAATTTACGTAAGATCTATTTGGACAAAAAATTTTTTATATCATGCTTGTTTTACAACTGATTTTATAGATTTATAATATCGGTTTTATTTTATCATAATTATAAATGTATTACTAACACATAGGTATAGGTATATAAATATGTTTTTATATTTTAATTCTGACCCCTAAATTTTTTTACTATTTTTCTGTTAATTTTTGTGTATAAAAATTTCACAACATTTTGTTTTTTATAAAAAATTTACAACACATTCAAAAATATTAAATTTTTTTAAAGTTTTAAATTTAGTATCGTGTTTTAGTTGATGCTCATCACATCATTTAAAAAAGTTTTGTTTAATAAAAATTATTATTCATTTAAACTTTAAAAATTTTATTAAAAGTCAAATTTTTTCAGTGTTACTTAAAAATATTTTTTGTCATGTAATACTTTTGTTAGTTTTTGAAACAGGTAAAATATTTTTCTTTTAAATTTTTATAGGTTTCAATTTATTTTCTTAGAGCATTCCGTGTGCTCTACTATACGTCGGTAATCTGGTAAGCTTTAGTAAAACAAACCCCTGTTTTGTTTTCCAAGTTTTCTCAGGGGGAAAACGTTGGATCAAAATTTCCTCTTACAGGAAGTTTTGTTTTTCAATAATCTCTAGCGCGAAACAATTATTTTTTTGGAAAATTGATAATTTTTTGCAAATGTCAGAAAATAAAGTTAAACTTTTAACTTGCGCGCGTCCTGCAAAAATGCTTGTCAGAATACCTCTTTTCTTTATTTTCCTATATTTGCGAAAAGTTATTATTTTTTCAAAAAATAATAGTTGTGCGCTCGAGATTATTGAAAAACAAAACTTCCTGTAAGAGGAAATTTTGATCCTTCGTTTTTCCACTGAGAAAACTTGGAAAGCAAAATAGGGTTTTTTTTACTAAATTCTTACCAGATTATCGACGTATAGTAGAGCATACTTATAAACTATTATTGAAATGAGGTATTTTATTATTGTAATTATCATTATAAATAAATAAAAATAATTAATAACTATGATAATAATAATAATAATGATAATAATAAAAAAATAAAAAAAAATAATAATAATAATAATAATATCAAATTCGACCCCCCCAAGACCAAAGTCTGGATCAAACTTACTAGATCTTAAAAACCTCAAAGTTACTTGGTTTTAAGTATTTTAGGGCGCGTAGTCTCCAAGATAACTGCATAAAATAGGATTTTTACCCCCTAAACGCCCTCTTGCGGCGAACGCCTGAGTTTGAGAGAAAAAAAAGCTGCAGATTTAGAATCAGCGGGTTAAAAAACTATATGTTACGTGGATTTAAGTATCTTAGGACAAATAGCTTCCAAGATATATGCGAAAAATAGCGTTTTTACTTCCCTAAACGCCCTCTAGGGGCGAACGCCTCAGTTTTAGAGAAAAAATAACTGCAGATTCAGAATCAGCGGGTCAGAAAACTATAATCTGCTTGGTGCTTTTCAAATAAACACTGGATCGGATTTTTTGAATACGAAATGATACGCTAGCTTTCGACTATAATTGATACATCTTACTTCACTTGTTGAAAATAATTAAAACTAAAAGATCAAATGTTTCAGATTCAAAGCAAGAACTGCAATATTTAGAAAAAATGGATCTGTTTTTCCTAGTTTTCTTTACCAATTAGGACTTGCTAAGAAATAATTTTGGCATCTATCTGGTTTAGAATTACATGAAATGAATCTCAAATAATTTGATTATGAATGAACATGTGTGTTGCAAAAAATCACTATTAATTAAATCAAAATTTTTATCAGGTGACGGAAAAAATCTGAAAATGGAAGATCATAAAAATTCAATTTTTGAGTTTATTTAACAACATTTGAATCTAAAATCTTAATAAGTGGTATGGTACGTATCATACTTTTACATTTCATTTGAATCGATTTGTTTAAAATTGCAAAATTTTAGCTAATTCCTTCAGGTAAATTTTTACAAAAATTTACTCATATATAACCAAAATAAATATATAACATTATTGTATAAATATAAATTTTGTTTTTTTAAAAAAAATTCAATTTTATTTATATAAAGTTATAAAATATTGATTTAATTTATAAGGTAGTAGTAAAAAAAAACGTTAGTAATCTATCGTTAATTAAAAAAAAATAACCACAAGATTGATAGAATATTTTTTTTATATTTATTATTAGTGGTTAAAAGAATCGTAATCGACTCGTATCTAAAATGCCTGCGGCTTTTCTAGTGCCACTGAAACTACTCGTCACTTTTTTTTTATTTAATGCGATCTATAACTTTTTTTAAATACTTCTTTAGAGCTTATTTTCTTTCATAAAAGAAAGGACATACAATAAATATGTGCGCAAGGTATAAATTGTGTATTTATCTAAAAAAAAAGGAGAGAATGAAACTGTTAGTATATCATGCTTTAAATGAAAGTCTTTAAAGAAAAGAGTAGAATGTATAGAGACAGTAGAATATAAAAGAAAAGAAAAATAAACGAAGACATAGTGCAATTACCTCATAAACGTCAAATTGTCATTATCAAGAATAGAGAAGAAGTTCATACATATGAGAAAGTATGCATGCATATAATATAAAATCTTGATAAGACATTTTAAAATGTGTAAAGTTATACTTGTGCATACATATAAAAAATAATAATTTTTTTAAATGGTCAAAAGAGCTTGATTTTTCCCGCGAGAACCCTTTTTTTATGTCATTTATATATATCTTGAATGATATGATATGAAAATATGCAAAAATATAATTTTACATATAAATATATATATTCGTGACGTCTTGATATGATGATCCGTGATACGCTTGAGACTTTGACTATCATGTGATATAATTCATTCTGAAATGGCCTCCTGTGGACGTTTATCTTTTCACGTATGTAGCCAACGAATCATATTGCCTCTTTCTTTTTAACTCTTGCTTTTTTTTTTTTATTTTAAGATGTATCCTGCAGAGAAATATTATTTCTAGGATATAAAAAATACCTACTATGTATTCTACCAAGAGCATTTTAATAAAAAAAAATTGTTTTATTTATTTTTCTATTAACTTTAGAATTTTACTTGGAATTTTTAATTATTTTTTATATTTATTATTTAATTTAATTGTTTCAGTGCTCATTTTAAAGAATTTGGCGTTTATTTAACATTTTTACTAAAAAATTTGGCCTATTTGTTTCAAAAAACTAATTTTTTTAAAATTTAAAATAAACACATATTTAATTATAAAAATGTTGTAACAATTTCCAATTAGACATTGATTAATTAAAGTGATAAGATCAGTATATTTTTTAAAAAATATTTTAGTATTTGTTAATAAATACCTAAATTTATTTACAATTAAAGCTGTCAATTTTTATTGACGTATAATCTCCTCAATTCTAGGATAATACAATTTTATATTGATTAAATAAAATTTATTTAATTCATTCAAAATAATCTTTTGTTTTATATTTTGATACTTTTCACTTTTTTTTTTTAATAAATTTATTTATTGTACTAAATGTTATAATCTAGAGGCCGTATATTATAGATGCATGCACTTTTTTCCAAATTTTGTGCAAAACAGCCCTTCTACCAAAAAAATGTATTTTTTGGTAAATTTTGGAGGCTATTTTGATACATTGAAAAAAATTCTACTACAGGCAAATGGAATTCCACTTGAGACTGGTAAATTTTTATTTTCTCAAACGATTGCAAATGACTTGAAACGTAAAGAAAATTAAAAAAAAAGAATATTTTTTTTTTTTGAAAACTCGCAAGTTACCTAAAATTTTTTTGTTTGGATTTTTTTTGTTATCGTCGTTGAAATCGTCGACTTTCAAGCCACTTCAACCGCATTTTTTTATCGTTGATTGTCTCTCTGTGATAGTCAATAAACTGTTTTCCCATTTTTGGCCCAAAACGAACAATTTTTGAATTGCTGTCAAAATCACAATTTTTTATTAAAAAAGGTTTTATAGGTCTCAAAAACTTTGTATAAGCTCCAAGCTTCCAAAATTTCTTTACTTATCTCTTTTCTTTAAATAGTTTTTAAGACATATCTTTTCAAAGATTATTATAATATTGACTTTTTTTAAGTGCCCAAAAATTGGTAATATACCGCAATTATCGTCTGAAAATTTTCTAATGCGTATGTAGTATAAAATCATAGAGATTTCTATGTATATAATACAGTGTATAATAGTGAATTCAGCTATGAATAAATTATAAATGGGTGGTTCCAGTACTTTTCGTACAGATTAGGGCGCACTCATATCACCGATTGAGCTCAAATTTTAGAGAATAGTTTGGGGTTACAAAAAAGTCACTCAGCCAAAATTTTAGCCCTCTAGCACCTCATGGGGCCGAAATATGGCCGTTTAAAGGTCCAAAAATAGGCTAATTTAGCCCTTTTTTAAAACTATGCCATTCCCTTAAGTTTACTTCAAATTTCATCTTGCTGATCGCATTTTAACCGCTAAAAAGTCTACATTTTGTAAAAAAATTTTTAGCCAATTCCATGGAGTCAACTTTTTTTGGCATTGATAAACGTAAAATGAATTTTATTAAAAAAGCTGATTTTCAAAATAATACCGTGGCTTAAGATCAACTCAAAAATACTTCTGGTTGGTTGCAATTTTTTGTCTACTCAAGACCTTTCAAATGCGACCCTAAAATTTAAAATCGATGGATTTAAACCGGAGATATTTTGATTTTAGCGGCGGCTGTTTTTGGAAAATGCGTTTTTTTGACATTTTTCGCCACCTGGCATTTTTTTCTAAGTGCTTTAAAATGTCTGAAACTTTCAGGAAAATAAGTTCAATATATTTACTACAAATTTCATAAAAATTTTCTTTGCTTATTTGCCTTTAAAGCCCTTTTTTGACTCATCCAAATTCAACCTTTCCATTTTCCAGAATTTTCCATTTTCCGGCTTTTCCTGTAATCTAATGAAAATTCTGACTCGATTTTTGGATTCCTCGGGAAATTTTACTATAGACCCTCTTTTTTGAGAAATTTTGAACCACTCAGTGATGCTGTATAAAAAAAAGAAAAAAGAATTTGCATAAAAATAAAAATAAAATTGAAATTGATAAAATTAAAATTTTTCTTGTTTATCAATTTTATAAATTTAAATTTATTTTTATTTTTATGCAAATTCTTTTTTCTTTTTTTTATACAGCATCACAGAGTGGTTCAAAATTTCTCAAAAAAGAGGGTCTATAGTAAAATTTCCCGAGGAATCCAAAAATCGAGTCAGAATTTTCATTAGATTACAGGAAAAGCCGGAAAATGGAAAATTCCGTTATTCCATTATCAATGCCAAAAAAAGTTGACTCCATGGAATTGGCTAAAAATTTTTTTACAAAATGTAGACTTTTTAGCGGTTAAAATGCGATCAGCAAGATGAAATTTGAAGTAAATTTAAGGGAATGGCGTAATTTTAAAAAAGGGCTAAATTAGCCTATTTTGCGTAATTTTAAAAAAGGGCTAAATTAGCCTATTTTTGGACCTTTAAACGGCCATATTTCGGCCCCATGAGGTGCTAGAGGGCTAAAATTTTGGCTGAGTGACTTTTTTGTAACCCCAAACTATTCCCTAAAATTTGAGCTCAATCGGTGACATGAGTGCGCCCTAATCTGTACGAAAAGTACTGGAACCACCCAAATATATTTTATTTTTTTCTAACTTAATGCTTTTAGTAAAATTATTATTTTAAAAATTAAATGTATAGACTATAGCAGCAATATTTCACTCTTTTTGGTGCTCACGTATATTAAAATTTTTTAGGCAAAATTAGCTGCTATTGCACTGATGAAAAGTATCCTGAATTTTCAACTTATAATTATCAGATCAAAACTAGGCTCTAACCAACTTTACAGTACTAAAGAAGTCTGAATTTTTGTAAATTTATTTTTAAAAAAATATTAATATTTGGATAGTAAAAATCAGTGCTAAATTTTTAACAGTGTAAATTCCACTAATAATAATAATATAGCTTATCATATATATTTTATAACGTGTCCCATAATTAATGATTATTCATTCATTTATTCTGATTTAATGTCATTTTTAAATGTTGTCAAACAACATGAAAAAAAATGAGTCTCATTTATAAATACAATATTTAAAATGATATAAGTATACAACAACAAAATATTACTTGCTCGCATTTTATGATTATCAAATGTATATCTTGAGAAAAAAAAAAGAATATTTATTTATATATAAATGTCTTCTGAAAATAATCTTTTATATTATAACCATTAAGACACGCGCGTCTCCTTGGAATTTTAGGAATTGTATGATATGGCACGTTGATATGCTTTATGGTGAATTACAAATACTTTATTGCTACCATAATTTAAACTCGTTAAAAGTCATATACATGCTTTTTCTTATTGTAAAATATAATTATATTTTTAAATTTCGTTTTAACTTTCTGTTCTGTTTTTGTTATAATAAAATAAGAAGCTAAAAATATTTTAACAAGATTTGAATAGTTTCATGATAATTTTGCAACGGTGCGAATCGACTCGATTTATTTTTCATTTTAAAAATAATGCATCGTTAGTAAATTTAATTTAATACTAATTCAAAATGAAAAATTATTTTTAAACCACACACATTGAATTTTTGTTGTATGTAATTAGGAAATACTAAAGGGAAGAAAAAAATTTCATTAGTAATTATAAGAAATATTAACATGGAACATGTTCATTGGATGGGGTATTTGAAAAAGTCCGGCTCGGCAGGGGGGGGGGGGGTGAAAAAGTGACGCTTTTAGGGGGGGGGTCAAAAATTGACGCTTTTAGGGGGGGGGTCAAAAATTGACGTTTTTAGGGGGGGGGGGGTCAAAAATTGACGCTTTTAGGGGGGGGGGTCAAAAATTGACGTTTTTAGGGGGGGGGGGTCAAATGGACTTAGAATATTTTCGATTCAGGGACTTTTGGTACAGAAGTACCTAGGGACCTATGGTGCAGAAGTACCTAGGGACCTTTGGTGCAGAAGTACCTAGGGACTATTGGTGCAGAAGTCCCTAAAGACCTTTGGTGCAGAAGTACCTAGGAACCTTTGGTGCAGAAGTACCTAGGGAGCATTGGTGCAGAAGTACCTAGGGACTATTGGTGCAGAAGTCCCTAAAGACCTTTGGTGCAGAAGTACCTAGGAACCTTTGGTGCAGAAGTCCCTAAAGACCTTTGGTGCAGAAGTACCTAGGGACCTATGGTGCAGAAGTCGCTAAAGACCTTTGGTGCAGAAGTACCTAGGAAGTTTTGGTGCAGAAGTACCTAGGGAGCATTGGTGCAGAAGTCCCTAAAGACCTTTGGTGCAGAAGTACCTATGGAGTATTGGTGCAGAAGTACCTAGAGACCATTGGTGCAGAATTTTTAAGAATTCATTATAAAAATTAATAAAAAATAAATTCATATTCATATTATTTAAAAAACTATAATAATTTGAAAATTTAATTAATTTAGTTCATTTTGATGTCTAAGCAGCATGATTTCTATAATAAAAATCTAAATATAAATATTTGCATATAAATATTTATATTATGAACACAATAAATACTTTATTATCAATGTTATAAATGAACATGTTCCATGCTCGTTGGTTGTGTAGTTACACAAACCGGTTATAAATTTTTTTAAAGATCAAAATAATAAATTTTTTTTTTCTTTAAATAATTTTAATTAAAATTTTTTAGTCGTATTACTGTTCATATTTTTTAGTGAATATATATATTTAAATAAATCTTAACAAGAAGGGTTCACTAAATTTAGATCTTTAAATAATACGAATAATAATATTTAAATAATAAATATTGTTACAGATCAGCAAAAACAGATTATGCACACAAAAAAATACCCTGCATGCCAATGGGCTTTTTAGGCCTAGAACAATAAAGGCACAATGCAATTAGATGAGAAATAAGGTGCATCATTCGAGACCAGCTTGCAAAGGATAATATGCTGAAAAAAAACTAAAAAAAAATGTTACTTGTGGCAGCCAGAATTTTTTTTCCTGGTCAGCGGTAAAAAAGCTCGTTTTTTCAGACCGCTACGCTAGGACATAAAATAATAATGGCCCAAATTGCAGTTTAACATCTTTGTCATCGCTTCAGAAGGTAAATCACATGCAATTCGGGCGATTCTTTATTTTTCTAGCCATAGCCATATACTATTTCTCGTTCAAATGATTCCAAATGCGTTAAAATGTAAAGAAAATTAAAAAAAAAGATGTTTATTCATTTAAAAGACGGACAACGCATGTTGGGACTTCAAAAAAAATTGTTTTGACCAAAATAAAATTTCTTTTAAACTTTTCATTAGATTAAAAAAAAATTCCAGCCACCACAGCTGGAATTACGGTAGCAGCAATTGGGATTCCTGTTGCAGCAACCTGATGTAATTCAGGATTTTTTTTCAGTGTATGTATGTGCTTTTATTTAACCTTAGGTTATATACTGTATTTAACCTCTTATACGGAGGTCACCAACAGTTATTTGCACAAGCGGTCCAAACCGCATTTTTTGCTTTTATTCCCTCGGAAGTCGATATATATATTGAGATATATACCGCTTTTTCCTTTAATGGAAATAATTAGATAGGTTTGGAGACGTATGGACAAATTGTTGGTGAAACTGTGGGATTAGAAGGGATGTTTAGGATAGGTGGAACTTTCATTTCAAACTTTATCTATTCATAGCCTTTACTAGGGTTTGGGATGACCAAATGCGGTCCAAGGTCCGACTTTTTAATAGGAGCCATGCTGACGATTCCGTCTTTAAAGCGCAGAGTTGTTATTCACAACAATCGCTTTAAAAGAGGCGCGAAAAACCTTGGAAAAACGCCCTCTATGCATGACATACGGAGGCAAGCAAATGGCACTTTCCATTTCGTCTTGCCCCCTGCGACTCGGCAGCTAGCTCTACTCTCCCTTCTTAAAATAAATATTTAATTTTATTAAATTTTATTTAATTTTATTAAATATTTATTTCCAGAAAAAAAAGTTGTCATTGCTCTGTATGCGATTTTTTTTCAGTGTAATTCTACTTTTTAAAAATTGGACAAAAAAAGGATATGAAGAATATTTTTTCGACATAAAAAACCGTTCCATAATCAAATCGTGTAATTTGACACTAAAAATGTGGATAAAACCCTTTGTAAATAAATACACATCATTAATAAATATGCCAATAAAATTAAAATTGAAATAACAATAAGAAAAAATAAATTATAATTAATTTTTGAAGAAAAAAAATTAATTGACATATCGAGGTCACTATAAATTTCAGTCATCTTATTATAACTTTTTAAATGACACATTATATCAATTTAAACTTTGTTTTATAACATTTAGTAATTAAACTTAAATTATGTAACAACTTTTATGTGTGTTAAAAAATTCTTTATTTTTAACAAAAAGTTTCTTTACGTATATACGTGTGCCTTTATTCAAAACTTTCAGCATGATATACTTAAGTACATAAAATATCGTAACTTAGTTTTCTATAAATACATTCAAGTTAATGTACTTATTATATATACTAAGTGTTATAAATGACCTCATAAAAAGGATTTTGTGTCCACTAATAAATTGCTCATTAAATTTATGTCAATAAAAATTATATTACGTTAAATCTGCTATAACAATAACAACAAAATTTTAAGACTAGAGCTAACAATTTGGTTTTCTTTTTACTTCGATTTTTGTAAATACATTAGTCGAATTTTTTTTTGTCTTTACATCCAATTTTGACAATTTAAATAAATGTTTCATATTACTTTTTTTAAGTTAACCAACAGTGCTAAATATATCAAAAAATTGTAAACAGAAAAAAATGGATTTACCCAAGTGGATCTAATGTATTTTTGGTCATTAAAAATTATTTCAAAAGTTTCATTCATATTTATCCCGTAAGATAATTTAAGTAAATAACGCTATATTGCCCAAGATAAGTAAAAAAATTTGCAAAATTATTACTGATGGAGCCAAGTTTAAAAAACCCTTTTGAAAAAACCTCTAAATAACCCTTCTCAAGTTTTTAAAATCATTGATCACTATCCAGATTCAAAGCAGATTTAAAATGAACTTAACTTGAAATTGTATAAGTTGCTGATTTTTAAAGTTACTTACCATTTCTGTCCATTATTTTGAATTTTCAAAAAACTAACTTCAAAACGTGATCAGTAACCTCAAGAACTTGTTGGTAAACGTTAAGAATTTTTGAAATAGCATTAAATGCTATTTTTGAAAATCTGATTCCAGAATCAGGAGCAGTGACAGAAAAAACTTGAAATGGGTGGCAAAAATTGGTTCTATTAGAAATATTTTTTGAGAATTAGTATTTTTTTCTTATTTTGGACAATTTAAAAACTTCACCTCTTAGAAAAAATAGAAAATTTTATCATCGTAAGTGACTAGAAATCAATAGAACTTTTAAGAACCAGTCTAATGTACATTTGTAGATTTGTAATAAATTTAGTAAATTTCCATTTTCCATTAATACAATTTTATATTAAATTCCTAGGTGTAAAGTTTTTTCTCGTTTTATTTGATTTGTTGGTTTTGTACTTTTATATATTCTGGTATATCCATAGAAACTTTTATTGAAATCAGTAGTAAATGTCAATATTTTATTAAGCTGAATATAATAACGATATAAAAGTTCTTTCTATTCAATAATAATAATAAAAAAAAGGACAATTTTATATTATTTTGTTGGTTTTATTCTATTATATTTTAATGAAAACAATGAATACAATAATAATAATTATTATTATTAAAATTTTTAAAAAAAACTTGCCATTATTCAAAACAAAATTTTCAATTTATAAATTTATAAATTTATAAATTGAAAATTTTGTTCTATTTAAAATACAGTCATCATATAAATATATATATATATAATGACTGTATTTTAAAATATTTTACCCTATTTTAATAAGAGTAATAAATAACTAATTTTATTTTGTATTGGACACATTAAAAGCAAATTAATTTATATTTTAATAAATATATAATAATATCCATGACAAATTCAGGAAAAATTTAATTTAACAATAAATACAGCTATACTTGATCTCTATTTATTTTGATTATTATAGATTTTATTAAATTCAGCCTGTAAAAAAGGAATCAACACTGAAAATATTTTCAGTTGTAACATTACGACTCATGATGTAAAAAATAAATAATCATTTTTAATAAACTTTTTAATCTTTTGAATAATAATTTTTTTCAGAGTAAATATGATCTGTTCAGAAATAAAATGCTACAGTTGTTTTGATTTTTGGTTTTGGTACCAAAAAAGGTGTAAATCAAACCCACGAGAAAAATCTGATTTCTGAAAAGTACATTTTTAAGAGTAAAAGCTCAATTTACAAAAATTCACAAAAAATGCTAAATAATTATATATTAGGAGTTTGAGCTTTTAAATATAAAAAACTCATAGCCAAAGGAACCAACAGCTCTAAATAAAACAAAAATAAATTGCAACTAAAAATAAGAACTCTAGGCCAATTTTATTTTTCTAGGTTGAATACTCGATTTTTGGTAGCCATTTTAGGGTTTTTGAGCTACTTTGGTAAATTGACTCAAAATATTCATATTTTTGTTGCCAAATGTTTATTTTGTGGTAAAAATATTTTATTTCTTGGTGCTTATAGCAAAGTAGGCCATCATTGCAAAAATGGCTGCCAAAAATCAAGAATTTGATTTACAAAACTAATTAAATTCTTTAGGACTAATTATTTTTAGTTGTATTTTCGGAAAAAAAATAGTTTTGCCCAATTTCTGCTACTCTCCAGTTAAACTTGGGCCTAGTAAGGGTTGAACCCCTCATATAAATAATAAATTGTTTTAAAAAACTATATGTAAAATAATAAAAGAAATACACAATGAAAACAATAGAAAAGTATAAAATTTTGTAACGTGAAAATGTTTTAATAAAATCTATAGCCTGAAGCTTTTTATTTAATACAGAAGGTATAAAAAAAACAACATGAAAATTTAGCTTTAGGGTTATTTAATATTGACCTCTCTGCTTTCTCTCTTTTATTTATATTTTCTATATATAATAAAAGCTTTGTATTATATATAAAAAGGACAAGCATAATACAAGTGTAAAACTAGGTGCATATAACAAAAGAATTTTTCATACTAGTGAGGGGGGAAGGGGGAGGGTAAGAAAATAAATAAGAAGAGAAGAAGAAATATTTATATGTATATCATTATATTTGCATATAAATATATAAAGTAGTGCCAAGGAATCTTTATTAGTGTCAAGAGAGCTTTTTTTTTTTAAATATTCACATCTACACATAACAATGTATGCATAAAATAAAAAATTGTATTTTCTCTTATACATATAATTTTAACAACGTGAGTATATCTCTTCTTTATAAAATGACATCTGTAAAATGGACAAGTATATAGTTATCTGCATATAATATAAGAGTCGTATATGGATAATAGGAGAATATTATTTTTATTTAAAAAAAAAAAGAAAATAAGAATGCATTATATTATTGGATATATACTGACCGTTAAAGGAAGAAAAAAAAAAGTACTTTTCACTGCAGGTTAATAATTGCTAGGTATTGTAAACGCGACGTATCGTAATAATCTTAGGATATATTCATATGGTAGCTATATTCTCTCGAGTATATATTATATAGCCGGATCTGCATTTTCTTTTTTACTGTGTCTTTAACGACTAGCCCCTTATATATATTACAATTGCTCATATATATGAGTGCTCTTATTTTTTTGTTTTCTTATTTTTCTATTATGCTTATGTGCTCTGATAACAAGAGCAAAATTTATATTCGCGTATAGTAGACCTTAACTTATTATCTAGTTTTTTACATTCTATCAACTTATTATAGAGTCATTCCATATAAGAAACCATATGGTTGCTAGATTAGGTCTCTGAAATGAGCTCATTTTTGTCTGTGCAAAATATAAAATCTTAAAATTTTAAAAAGATTAAGATTACCGTAAGCCTAATTTTGGATAAGCTTACCGTAATCTTAATTTTGGGTAAGCTTACTCGTAAGTTTACTTAAACTAAAAAAAATTATTAACTTAACCTATTTTTCGAAAATTTTTTTTTATTATTAAATTTTTTTAGGTTAATTAAGCTTACTTCGGTAAGATTACAGTAAGCTTACCCATAATTAAGCTTACAGTAAGCTAAATCTTTTTACGTGGGAGTATGGAAAATGTGGAAATTCTAAAAGTTATAATTTAACCGTTTTTAAAACAAAAATTTAATTAAAAAAATAAAAGTAAACTCCAGATAAGCCAGGATCTAATATATATGAAAATATTAACATAAATTGCAACTGAAAATGATGTGTACGTTATGCTTCTTATTATGTTAACTAAAACATGTTTTTTATTTTTCAAAGTATAATGAGCATATTTTTTGTTTTGTTTTTTTATTTTAATTAATTTTAATTTTTAACAATGATATTATTCTTACGCTACATTATTATTTTGAGTTTTCATATTTTTATTTCTTAGGATCTAAAAAAAAAAACATATACGAGTTTTAAAAATACATACCTTGAATTTATGTTTTGTATTCTAAAATTACGTTAGGAAAATTAAGAGTTTTTCACAAGATATATAATTTCTCTATCTCTTTGCCTTTTTCACATATATATTTTAAACAACTCTTTATCCTACTCGTGTAATTTTATTCATATAATTACTTATGCTTTTACTGATTAAGCTTATATAAATACAAGTTTATTAAAATTCACAATACTAATTATATAAAACTAACAAGAAAATTTTATTATACATTTTTTTTTCTCGATCTAATTATTTTCGAAATGTAACTTTATTTTATTTTAAAAAATTATTAGTTTTTATCTTTTCATGCATAAAATTAGAATGAAAATAATTTTTATTTTTTTTTCTTCGATGTAGCTATATTTGTCCTTTTCTGGATTATATTACACTGTTAATTTAAAAATTAAAACTCTATTCTCATGAGCAATAAAAATAATTTTTGCATTTTTTTCTCGTACCAAATTATTAAATTTGCGCCTTTACTTTTAATATATTTGTTTTTCGTATAAAGTTTATTAATAATAATTAGTACGTAAATAGCATCTAGAGGTCGCTTTATTCTCGTAAACGAAAAGGTTTTTTCATGTTATATAAGCAGCCTGAGAAACTGCTGTTTATAATGTAAATTCAACGTATTTCAAATTTAATCCTTACACTAAATTACTTTGTTAAAATATTGTATAATCCATAATTACTCTCCTAAACTTAAACTTAACTGATAAAAGTAAATAAACTGCATAAAAAAGGCATGAATAAATAATACTTGTTATTTAGTTCAAAATTGTTAGCTTTTTATTGTAAATTTTGTATTTCAATATTTACAATAATAGTAACAAATTTTGTACATTTATCAAAAATGTTTAAACTTAAAACCTGTAAAAATAATTCACATATCTTATGCACTTTTATTGGACATTTTATTTGATCGACTTTTTTGAATGAATTCTGGTCTAATGTTGTGCGTTATACTTAAACTTATATTTTCACAATGTATTTAAATACTTAAAATAATAAAATTGTAAGATTCAATCAGCAATAATTATTAGTTCGAGATAAAACGTTTGCTGTTTCAAATTTTAGATCATTTCATTATTTGGCTTTTGATACAAATAACAAAGAAAGGAAAAAATTTTCTTTACTCAGGTAAAAAATTTTAAAATTTTATTTTGTTCAAAAATTCTCAAGATTTACCCGGAAAATAATTTAAAATTATTATTATATGCTTTTCTTCAACAAACCTTCAATAACAGCTGTATTTCTATCCGAAAGAAACAAAAATAACAAGGAAGCTTAAATATATTCATCTAGTATTTTTTAAGTGCCCAATTTAGAACCAATATTTTACATAGTCAGCTTACATATCGATAGTTCCAGTTTATAATATAAAACCAGTCAAGTGTTTTATAAACATTATATTCAGTTTTAAAAATATATACTTTCGTACAAAGATTTTCTTTTATGTTCATATAATTTTTTTAAGTAATCAGTATCGAATATCAAAATAAAATATACATTGTTATGCATATCTAAAAATATTTATTTTAAATTGACAGCATTTAAATTTTTCTAGAGCACTTACAAAAAATATGCAGAAATTTTGAATAAAAATCTTTAGTTTTTCTATTCGTTAAAAAATAAAAAGTAGGTAGAATTTAAATGCATGCAAAGAACGAAGTTCGTTTTTTATCTACAAGTTGTAAAAGATTAACCCAAGGTGATATATTTTTAACAATAAGAAAAGAAAAATGTTAATTATTGTAATATATTGCAATTACCAATGCAAAAATATAAATCCAACAAGGATCTTTAAAATAATTAATGTTTCCCATACTGCATAATAAACACCTTGATAAAATTTATTCAAATAATTTCAATATTTTTTTGATTATTTTAAAATAAATAGTTCATGTAAAAATTTTACATAAAAAAAGATGTCATATATACTTGTTTTTTATTTTTTTTATCTCATGCATTAAAAAAAAAATGCATATAAAATAAAAATGTATAGTCGTAAATGTCGTATCATAACTTTAGCGTGAGAATTGGTAACCACGTGTGGTGTAAAGCTTTATAGATGAAAACAAGGCGTATTATAGTAAAAATGAAACTTTCTTATCACTTAACGCTTCAACTATAAAGCTTTAAGAGAAATAAATAAATAAAAGAAAGGAAAAAAAAAACTAAAAGCTTTTTTTTTAAGATCATCGAGTCAGAAAAAAAAGTACTTTTATTTTTAAAATTGTTAAACTATTAACGTTTTATTGTATACTCTTTTATTTTTTTTTGAATATAAATCGAGCTATTACCTCGAGGAGATACCTCAATCTTGTACTCGATTGACTTTTTCTTATAAAACATCTTACTCATTTTTCCTTTTTTGTCGTCGAATAAAAATATAAATTTGATGAAAGAAGCAGAGAAAATTTTATATCCTCTGCATAACCTTACTTTTTTTACATAAATTTAAATATTAAATTTTTATTTTTCCAGATATTTGTTAAAAAAATTTTATTTCCTATAAAGGTCCAAGGCCAAATTTTCCAAACTATAAAAACATTTATGTGATTGTAAATAAATAAAAATAAACGGACGTGTGTTCAACCCACGCGTTCATGTAAAAAAAGGAATATAAAAATTGAATATAACAAAAAGAGAGAATGCCAAATCAATAACAAAATGCAATATATGATAAAGCAATTGAAATATCTTGTGTACTTTTTTTTCTCTTCGATTCCAATCATATTTTTTTATTTTTTTATTATTTTATTAAATCTCGTTATATCTAGAAGTTATTAAATTCTCTACTTTTTGTTTTACTTCAGTTTGTTAATTATATTCATTGATATTGAAAAGCCGTACTTTTTTTATTTTTTTATTTATTCAATTAAGCTCTAACTGTTATTTTCTCAGTATAGAAGATTATTAGATTAATTAGTTTATTGATATGGAAAATGATAACATATGAGTAGTTCTAAACTTATACTATTTAACGAGGTTGCTGATTTCTTGATAAACTACATTTTCCAAAAATTAATCTTTGCTTAAGCCATAAATTTTTTTATATTTTTTTTCTCGTAACATGGTTGTTAAATCGAGTTTAATTCCGTAAAAGTTAAGAAACTAAATTTTTACCAATGAACTAGAAACTGTTCTAATTTTTTTTTGGGGGGATTAGATTTTTTAGATAAATTAGACTATAGATTTATTGATTCCAGAATCAAAAAAATATAAGCATTGGTACATTCAAAATATTTGGAATCATCATGAAAAATAAAAAAATTTATTCGTTACAAGCGAAACTAGACTTCCGAACAGAAGAGATTTCTGATTTTCATAAGCAGACTATTTTTTCAGTATCGCTCCTTTTTTATAAATTATCGTAATGTTTATTACTAGATTACTTTTTTAGTGGCAAATATGTCCCTGAATTCTTTTGAAAAAACTGTATACTTTTTAAATTTTTGAAAAAAACAAAAATTTTTAGCCACACTGTAGCAAAAAGGTCAAGGGGAAAAATGGATATTTGGAGCAGAAATTTCAAGCAAATTTTACAAGCTGCCATTAAAAATAGGTAGAGCGAAGCAAAAAATCTGATACACATACAAACATGACTTTGGAAATATTGGATTCAGACCAAAATTTATACAATTCACTTGCGTTTCAATTTTGAAAGCTATCTGCTAAAAAGTTTTCATTTTCCACAAGAACTAAAAATTGGCATAAAATAGAGCTATATTTAAATTAAAGAAAAAAATTAAAATTAACGAAATCAACAAGCTTCTTATGATCAATACATCCGTTTAACATGGAATAACTGATACACATAAAATATAAAACAAGCATTTCCTGTTTATTTCTATACAGTGGATAAAAAATAAAACCTTAATTAAATCTATACAAAACTTATAAATTAAAATTAATTGAATATTTAATTAAATAAAAATTAAACAATAAAAAAAAAATAATTCAATGTACACATATAAAATAAAAAAAAAAAAAAAAGAAAATATGTTCAAAGGATAAATAAGATAACGCTGTTGCACATCTTTTCAACATGACAATGTATAAGCATCCGATAATACAGGAAGAATTTATAGCTTTAATATAAAGCTTGTATATATATTCAACAGGCAAAATCTTTTACATTCTTGTTATTTGTATGTGAGTGGATGAAAATCAAGAATATACAAGGACACATTATTTTAAATATCTATCTTCTATTCATAAATCTTTTTCATATTTATTTCTCTCTATAGAAAATTTTAATTTGAAACACAAAAAAAAAATACTTGTATGGGTCAACGAAAATCTTTCTGATTTTATATATGTACTTGAAAAAAAAGATGTACTTGAGCTTTTCTTTTCCCTATTTTTCAAAAAAAAGTTAAATAAGATTTTGAATGTCAAATCTAATCTTATTAAATTTATTTTTATTTTCAAGTTATACATTTGAGTTCAGATATTCGCTTTTTATTTAAATATTTATATAAATGAGACGTGGCCCATAAGGTCAATGCGCATGTTGGATTTAAAAGGAAGACACCATTGAAACTTTACGAATTTTTTAGTTCTTTTTCTGGAAAATGGGCACGTTTCTTACTATAAGCCAATTCAAATTATCCTTAGACGTTTTTTAATATTATGAATTCCTCAAACAACATAAATTTATCCTAATCACTAGAAATCATTTTTTTGGTACATAGCACGGTTGGCTAGAAACAATTTTAAATAAAATTTGAAGGTACCTCCGAGATTCCGATGAATTTTGATTGTAGGGTACCTACAGGTCTTAAAAAAACAAAAAAGAAAAAAATCCGCTCGGCGCTTTTTTTTGTCCCAAATAGTGCTATCTCGGTGAATATATTCAAAAAAACGTTTAAAAAGGAAATAATGAATTATAAATCTTACAAATTTAATTGTAATATACTAGAATATGAAAGAAAAGTTAAATTTATACATGTTTATGTATTTTTAACTCATCTGCGCAGACCCAGATGTAATGGATGGTCTTCGGGATGTTCATTGAGGCTGCACAGCTAACCTAACTGAAAAAAACTACATAAAAACCACATACCCGTGTCAAGATGTGTTTTTTATTAGAGAAAGTGTACTTGACCGTTGCGATTATCATTTTTCTAGACCATGTAGGGTTTTGGAACTGTTTTTGGACACTTTAATTTTTCAGATAATTAACTATAAATGTTTCAGTTATCTATGCACCAAAACACATAATTGACAATGCTTAGGATAACTTTATTTTGTTACAGGAACTCGAAAAATTTTTAAAATGGACCAAAACCATTAGCCGGAAGAAGCACCAAAAAATTAGTGGTCAACATACCATAAAGCTTACGATGAAATAATCTTTTTCTTTTGAATCTAATATACACAATGACCTTATGGGCCACGTCCGGACTAATGTGGACGATTCTAAATCTTTTTATTAAGAATCATTTATAAAGGATGTCATGCTGTTTGGAGTGTAAGGGGGGGGGGGGGTTGAGAAATTGTAAAAAATTTTTACACACAGGAATGTATAGGCAAGAGAATATTGAATGTCACAAACTTATTATAATTATATTTTAATTTTCAAGTTTATTTTTAATTTAGTTTTACATCCTTTATAAATGCCCTTAGGAAAACATCTCCTTAACTTTAACTTCTAAAAATTTTATGAGGGCTTCAGGGGTTAATTTGAACTAGATTTACTCATATGTATGTTTTTTTAAAACTTAAAAACATACAGAAAAGTTAAAAATAAATATAATAAGAGTAAACATTTTAATAAACGACATAATAAATTACGTACACATAAAAAAATGTAAATATAAAAAAAAATATTTTCTATCCTGTTGATATAAATAATTAAAAGCATACATACCCATATAATTATTTAATATGTACCCAATAAAATATAAAATTAACATAATAAATATTAATAGTACAAAAAATACATATAAAGGATATATATATTTTAAAATAAACACATAAAGTAATAATTTAATTCCATTTTAGACAAATTTCTATTTGATAAGATAAATGACTTCGAAATTTTGTATACGATCTTATAACAACATTGGTCATTTAATTAAAATGATTAATTAAAAGCAATAAGATGAGACATACAGGTCATTAAGTTTTCTTATATATATCCCTTTTCTTGATTAAACGTTAATGATTAGGTTATAAACATTCCATATACAACAAACATTGTACTTTTAATACGAATGACATATTACATTATTTAATCTTCAAATTTCAATCTTAATATTTTTATGATTGATGTAATAAAAAATTTTTTTGCGTATATTTTTATTATGTATTTAAATATGAGTTTTAAAAAAGAAATATCATATATATAAATTAATTCGTTGAAGAAGGTATTTTGTAATATGAATTATCTTGTATACACAAGTACTACTACTTATTAATTTCAATACATATTAATTTGCATAAGAAAATAGTCTTCTTGGATATTCTCTTCAATTTTAATCATGTTATTATACTTTTATCATTTATTATTCAAAAACTTTTAACAATAAAAATTTATTTTTTATCCTTATGAACATGTTTATGTTAGATCAAGATTTACTTATTATCAATGTATATGTAAATTACTAAGTAGATACATGGAACATTTCACGTTAACTAACTCCATAGAAATTTTGTTTATTTTTAACTATTTATAAGCATTTGATTCTTTTGTGCAACTGAAAATACCTTCATGTCGGTCTTATATTTTTGTGTAAAAGTCAGCCTTTAATCTCTGCAAACCGCATTTTTTTATCCGTAATTCTCTTACCGTTATAGTCAGTAAACCAAATATCCATATTTGGCCAAAAATGAACAATTTTTAAACTGCTGCCGAAATTGTAATTTTTTTCTAAAATGGTTTTAGGCCTTTTACAGATCATTTACAGGTCTCAAAAGTTTTGTACATGTTCTTAGTTTAAACTTCAAGCTTTATACTTTTTCCTTTTTTTTTAGTTGTTTTCATGATATAGCTCTTCAAAAATGTGTTTAGAAATAGCGTTTATTAAAGAATTTTAAGTTTATTAAAAAATTTTAGACTATGACTTTAAATTTTCATATCTCGCAAAGAAATTATCAAAAATAGATGAGTAAAGAATTTTTAAGAACTAGATGCTTGTACAATTTTTTGGGACCTATAAAACCCATATTAATCAAAAATTACAATTTAAAAGTTGGTACTTTTTGGCCAAAAATAGCCATTTAGTTTACTGTCTATAACGATAAGAGAGTTACTGATAAAAATATATTGTTTACTTGGTTTAAAAGCTGACACTTACACGAAAAAAATGTGACCAACGGAAGATATAATTTAGTTTCTGGGAAAGACCCCGATTTTCGTGATCAGTGACCCAAAAAACATATAGTAGAGCAAATCTCATGTTGGCCAGTGAAAATACAGCCCCCCTCCGCGATTTGACTGGAATAAGCAGGAGCTCAGATAGGTCAGTTGTAAAAAAACGCAGACATACCAATTATACTCCTTGGTAAAAAACGTAAGCTCACGTATGCCCAAACCGAATTTTTATGACCTAAGAAAAGTATAAGGATCTTTTGCAATGAAGATGCATGGGCTAAGGCTAATTCGGAGTAATGTGATAAACGGGTTAGTTTGCATAAGGTAGAAAAGGTAGTATAGTTTCAGAAAAATCGAAGCCAATAATCAGCATCATTTAAATTTTAATTCGACCTCCTCCTTTCTCCCTATAGAGAATTTTATTTTTTTCATAGTATTTAATTTTTCTGAAATTAAATTTTTTGCCAAAAATAAGTTCCTAACCCAGCCTTAGTAATATTTTCCGGAAAAAAGTTTTTGCCCTCTTACAATGCATAAACGCTACAACACTCTGTTCTTGACAATTTTTTAATACAGATAAGTTACACAGTTATTGTTCACTTAAAATTTATAAGGGCTGATTACTTTCTGAAATTTAAAAGTTAAAACCATCTTTCTTTTCCTAAAAAAAATGTGATAAGACCAAAATTGAAAATAAAGAAATTTTATAAATATGAGTTAAATATCAAAACTTTTTTTATATTCGTTCCTTTCAAAAATTTAAATATAAATCAGATATTAAATTGGTCAATATGCAACATAACGGAACATAATCTTATACAATATAATTATTGCTTAAAAATCGAGTTAAAAATAATGGATCTTATTTGTCAGTCAAATGTACCATTTTGTATATAGTAAACTAGTCATACTTTTTCAGTAATTAAACTGTTATTTTACTTGACTGACTATATATACTAGAGTGGACCTATTTTTGGACTTTGTGGAAAAACTTTGCTCCCCGGGTTTTTTTGTGAAGTTTTGGTCATAAAAAGTTCCCAGTTCCAAGGATTTTGCTTTCGCCTTGCAAAAACACGTGCCTGTAACCACCTCAATTTTCCCTTTTAAATAACATGGGAATTTTGATTTTTTAGCTATGCAAATTTTCACAAAAACCAAAAAGCGTTTTAAAATGCTAATTTTTACTGGAAAACATACTTTTATATGTTGTAAAGACATGCAAACAGCCCTGCATTCATTCCAAGGGGAATTTTGGGGCTAGATACGCAAATTTATTTGTTGGCTCAATGTTATAAAATAGGTTTTTCGATAATTTTCAACAAAACGCTAAAACCTCAGAAATTAACAAAAATACTTCTAATTAGTCTACTTTTTTTTGCGTAAGAGTCACCTTTCAAACGACGTCAGCCGTATATTTTTATCACTGTTTCTCTCAGCGCTATAGTCAATTAACCTATTGGTAATTTTTGACCCAAAAGGCCCAATTTTTAAATTTGTTTAAATTGCTGCCAAAATTGTAATTTTCGACAAAATTGAGTTTTATAGGCCTTAAAAGTTTTCTGCAAGCTTTAAGTTTCCAAAAATTTTTTACTCGTCTCTTTTCTTTCATTAGTATTTAAGATATTGCTTTTCAAAGATAATGATAAAAATTGATTTTTTTTTAAACCCTGAAATTGGGACTCTGACTTTAAATTATCACCTCTGGTTAATAAATTATTTAAAAGCGATGAGTAAAAAATTTTTGGAAATTTGAAGCTTGTAGAAAATTTTTAAGACCTATAAAACTTAATTTCGTCAAAAATTACAATTTTAACAGCTATTTAAATAAATTTAAAAATTGGTCGTTTCGGGTCAAAAATTACCAGTAGATTAATTGACTATAGCGCTGAGAGAAACAGTGGTAAAAATATACGGCTGACGTCGTTTGAAATGTGACTCTTACGCCAAAAAAAGTAGACTAACTAGAAGTATTTTGGTTAATTTCTGAGGTTGTAGCATTTTGTTGAAAATTATCGAAAAACCTATTTTATAACATTGATCCAACACGTAAATTTGCGTATATAGCCCCGAAATTCCCCTTGGAATGAATGCAGGGCTGTTAGCATGTCTTTACAACATATAAAAGTATGTTTCCCAGTAAAAATTAGCATTTTAAAACGCTTTTTGGCTTTTGTGAAAATTTGTATAGCTAAAAACTCAAAATTCCCATGTTTTTTAAATGGAAAAATTGAGGTGATTACAGGCACGTGTTTTTGCAAGGCGAAAGCAAAATCCTTGGAACTGGGAACTTTTTATGACCAAAACTTCACAAAAAAACCCGGGGAGCAAAGTTTTTCAGCAAAGTCCAAAAATAGGTCCACTCTAATATATACATAAAAGTATACATATATATATTGTGTGAACTATCATAACACTGATGAACATAAACTGTAAATTCTCTCGAAAGTGAAATGGTGTACTAATGTGTACTAAAGGTATATAAATTGTTTTGATGTATTCTTCAACATCTGTGGTTTATATAAAGAAGTATCGTAGTATACTTTAAAAAATTAAATTAATGTTTTTTTATTTTTTATAAAATATACAAAATTGATAACAAAGTTTTCTCTGATTTCTGGGTTGTTTTTGACCATTTTATCAAATTCTGACAAATCCTCTTGTGTCTCAAAAGTGACACCGAGGAGTGATTCTTCAGTGACCAAATTTTGCTTTATATTTATTTGCCTTTCCGGATGATTTTCCTTTTTACTCCATTTTGAACATTTATTAAATGCAACTGTGTTGTACTAACTTAACACTGATGAACATAAACTGTAAATTCTTTCGAAAGTAAAATGGTGTACTAATGGTATATAAATGGGTTTGATGAAATCTTTAACATCTATATGGAATACTTTACTGATGATGGCTCGTACTACTATACAGAGCCGAAATAAATCATTTTAAATATTATGATAAACAAATTCCATCATTTTTAAGCAATAATTATGTTGTATAAGATTATGTTCCATATTGACCAAGTTTATATATGATTTATATATACATATGAATTATTCAATATAAGAATATAAGAAAAGTCATACAGTTGTCGGATTGAATCCTCCGAGTTGACTCATTTTGGGCACATTTTTTTATGTTATTTAAATATGAACTTTTTAACACTCTGGTTGTAAATCTTTCCAATTAGACCCTTTTTTAAATGTTTTTTGTAAATTTTTCTTTTTTTAATGTAGTTTTTTAGTAATTTCTTAGCAAAACCAATTACATGATAATTAAAAATGGATATTTGTAGATTAATAATAGATTTTTAATTAAAAACGAATGCTATAATTTTTATATTTCAAAAATATTTTTCTTCATAAAATTCTATATAAAGGCTGAAATTCTCTATGCAATAGTTTAATGAAAATTATTTAAACTGATAATAAAATAACGTTAACTAACTATCCTAAAATAAAAGCAATTTACAAGTGAATATAAATTAATTATTATTTACAATTATATTATTTAAATGTACATCAAAGTATAAAATCTAATTAATCTGTTGTACTAAAATTTTCTATAAACCTTCAATTATTTTACAACATTTAATTTACAAAGACAATGTATTATTCTTGCATATTAACTTTTTACAATAAATAAGTCAATAATAATTACCTTATGCTTGAAAAGCACAAAAATTTTATTCAACTATATATTTTCTTTCAATTGAAACAATATACGCTTAAAAGAAAAAAATTTTTATTTAAAATTCTCAAAAAGAATTTATATTTATTTACAAAGGTATAAAAGAAAAAAAAATGCAGAAACTACAAAAAATAAAAAATGCCTTTATCAATATCACATGTCAATTTGACGTTGAATGAACATTCAGAGTGAAGGGCAGATTTTGATGTTAAATTTTTTTTAACCAGCGATTTTACCCACAAGATAGTTATAGAAGCATAAAACGTCATCGTCATGTATAAGCGATAACGAATTTTTTTTATATATTTTTATTTTTTTTACGTGTGTTTTTTCCGAAATATATTTCATTGAATTCACAAAAATCGTACATACATATCGATCATTTTTTAAAAGTATTCTTATGATGTATCATTTCTTATAATGTTTCAAGCTCAAGTATTTTGGACTTATTTCATTCTCTTGGGTAATACTTTGAATTTTAAAAAAATATATATATGCAAGATTTTTTCTTTTGGAAGTGAATCCGTTTTCCGCTATCTCACGGTACATTGAATCATTTTGTGTTTTATACAGGCGTGTGCTTTTCTCTCTTAGAATAAAAAATAATAAACGTTTATTTCTTTTAGCAAAAAAAAAAAAAGATATATTCTTATGACATCGTAAGTGAAAAGTTATCTTATTCTTTTGTCTCTATGCTATTTCTTATATTAGTGTAGTAATAAAAAAATTTTCTTTTTACTTATTATTTTCATTATTATTATTATTTTAAGTCAAGAGTTTTTACTTGTATCGCGAAATTTTTTGAAATGAGTTTACTTTATAGTAATATTATAGTAGTATAGCCTAATGTTATGGAATAACTTTTGTAATATCCGTGTACCGAAGTTTCTTAGAGTGAAAAAGGACGCGATACCATCTGCTGCGATATCTATGCACTTTTTTTTTATCTCTTAACGCATAGTTTCTTTTTACTTTTGTCCATATTAGACTTTGGATTTTTTTAGAAAAAAATTGTGATAACTTAATTGCTGATAAGCATTGTCTGAAAACTTAGTTTCAAAAATTTATGCAATAAAGCCTTAAATTTTAATTTTAAAACGGTTTTTATGGTAATACTATATTTCTTGAATTTTAAAGCATTTACTTGCAAGCAGGCATTCAAGCAGTTAATCAAAACTTTGGTCTGCTTCTATATGGCCAAAAATTAATTAAAATTTTAAATTTTCTGCCAATTATCATAATATTTCATGATTTTCATGACAAGCAATATGTTTAATAACGTAAGTCTACTTAGAAATTACCATGTAAGTAAAGAATAATTTTAAATGTTTTATATCCTATGAAAATGTTTCGGTCTAGAAAGAGTTACAGGAAAATAATAAAATTTGAAAAAACTTAGAATTGAAAATTAATGTTTGACTTTTGACCTAATGTCTATAACTACCAACAGTAAATAATGGTTTCTACGTTGAAGATACTAGTTGTTAAATCCTTGGTTTCAAAGTTGAAATTTCGAAGTCTCCGTCTTTTCGATCAAAGGAGGTCTAAGAGCATATTTTTCTCTTGCGAAGCTGTTTTTGCAAAAGCTAAGCCTTGGTATTCTCTATTTTTGAATCCAGAATTAACTATCAGCTTGTTCTGCTTAAATTTTTCTTAAATTGCTCTAAATTCAAGCAAATCACGATAAAATAATTGTAAAAATCTTGTTCACGAGGATTTTATCTAAGAGTGTAATCGGTGCCAAATTACTTCAAAAGCAAGTTTTAAACCATAGTTGAAAAAGTTCTCAAAGGAGAATTTGAGAGACATAGAATACTTTAGGTTTATTGACTTAGAATAATTTTAATGTAGGGCTTATTATAATTTAGGTTCAATAACTTATAATAATTAGAGAGTAAAAGTTAAAAGGGATTTTGGTCGAAATATCTCACACTCGTAGATTCTGCTAACACAAAAATTAGTTATAAATTTATTTTTAACATGGAACATGTTCATTTGATGGGGTATTTGAACAAGTTTGTTTTGGCAGGGGGGGTGAAAAATTGACGTTTTTAGGGGGAGGGGTGAAAAAGTGACTTTTTTAGGGGGGGGGGGTGAAATGGACTTAGAATATTTTCGATTTAGGGACTTAGAATAATTAAAAGTGGGAATAAGGGACCCTGATCAGGCCCTTATAAGTACAAGAACTTAGAATACTTTAAGTTTATGGACTTAGGATAGTATATATTTCAGGATTTATTGTAATTTCAGTTTTTTGATTTATTACTGTTATGAGTAAAAATGTTCCATGCTCGTTGGTTGAGTAGTTACACAAACCGGTTACAAATTTTTATTTTCACAAATTTAGGTATTAGATTCGAAGAGTTATATAATGAATTTACTAAAACCTTTTTTTTTAATTTTAACATGGAACATGTTTATAGGGTACCCTGAAAATCTGAAAATAAAGAGGGAGGGGTTAAATGGGACTTAAAATAATTTCGATTTAGGGACTTAGAATAATACGGGCTTAGGCACTTTAGGGAAATCAGTTATGAGTTTTAATTAACTTTTGGCTAAATATCAGTATGATTGTTTTTAAACACACGAATTTTATTTAAAAGCAAATTTTTGGCATTTAGTGGCAAGTAAGGCAATAGTGGCTATGCAAAGTTGTAATTAACTGTTTAAATGTCCGTTTGAATTTTGAAGCAAATACTTTAGAATTTCAGTAACTATTTGAAAATCCAAGTAAAATTCTTTTACATTGCATATCGAGTAAAAACTTTTTGATACAGCAAGGTCTAATATATTAAATATTAAGAATATTAAGGAATAAATTTTCTTTTAAAGTATATTATAGTTTTTAATATATTTAAATGCGATAAATATCGATAATGTTAAATTTTATAATATAAAATACAAATATATTGGATATTATTTTTAAAAAATATGAAACTTTTTTAAAATTTAATATTAAAAAAAAATAAGAAAAAATGTGAAAACTTTATTTTAAACTTTTATATTAATACCATAAATAAGTATTTAAAATGTATTTTCCGTGATTTTTATTCTAAAATTTGCAATTTTAAACTTACTCAAGAAGTATAAACTAGTATTATTTTTTTATAAAAAAAAAGCTTTTTCTTACTATAATAATAAATTATTGTATAATACGGTAGCGATGCTTGAGAATATTACGAGATTATTAGAAACACAAATTCTCATTTATATGCACTTCTTAATTAATAATGATATAAGAATCATTAATTTAATTTTCGCAAATATTTACTTTTTCTATTTTTTTGGTGTATATACTGGCTAAACTAACAAGGAGAGGGCATGAAATTTGGAACCTTTTGTATTATATTGATTGGAATCAGTTTATTAGACCGTATGTTGAAAAAACATTTGTGATACCCTCAATTTGGATAACAAAGGGCTTAATATTATAAAATAGGTTTTTAGGCACGATCACCCTATGTATGCAATACATAGATGAAATCGTGCCTTATAAGTTTGTCAGGTCAAAAAACGGAAAAGTTTCTAAATTGTCTAATTCGTGGAGAAATTTGGTCCCCAGGTCATTCCGATGCCTCTAAATGCTTATATTGCCTTGGTGTGTGTAGGGATGTATGTTCGAGAAAGTGTATCCTCAAGATCTCAGAACCTACTCCATGAATCAAAAATCCCTTAGACCACATTTTTTGAAACCAGATCTAGTTGCAGGGTTTTCAATTTCAAGCGATTTCATCAAGTCCTTGCAGACAAATGTCCAAAAAACTGGTTTAAAATACCTAAAAATGAATTAAAAATAGTAGATTTTTGGAACAACTCGATGAATAAAAAATCCCTTAGACCAAATTTTTTAAAATCAGATCTAGTTTCATGGTTTCCAATTTCAAGTGATTTCATCGAGTCCTTGCAGAGAAATGTCCAAAAAACTGATTTCCGTTACCTAAAAATGAACTAAAAATAGTAAACTTCTGGAACAACTCGATGAATAAAAAATCCCTTAGACCAAATTTTTTTAAATCAGATCTAGTTTCATGGATTTCAATTTCAAGTGATTTCATCAAGTCCTTGCAGATAAATGTCCAAAAAACTGATTTCCGATAATACCTAAAAATTAACTAAAATTAGTAATTTTCTAGAACAACTCGTTGAATAAAAAAGAAGCTTGGTTCAAAGCTTGTTTTACAGCATCTAGTTGTGCTTTCTTCAATTCAACTAAGCTTCATTCTGTTTGTTGTCAGCTAATCACAAAAATACTGATTCCTGGTGCCAAAAAATGAACTTAAAAACCCTAAAAAAAAAGCAAATATAAGTAACAACTAGAGAAATAAAAATAAAATTTAGTACATATATAACACACTTAAAATATTACTTGAAAAGATAACTTAAGGGCGAGTCAGATCAGATTAGTCAAACATACGACAGTCATGCCTACTCGTAATGACTTGGTCACTAAAATAAAAAAAAATTCAACTTACGCGCTAAATTTGATTTTTTAAAACATGCTTGTGAAATATTGAAAAGGTAATCAAAAAAATATTGTCTTTCCCAAAGTATTTAGTAAAATTTTTGCATTTAGCAATTAAATTAGAAATCAAGCATTCTAAAAAAGCAATTTTTTTCAGATCATTATTGAATTTTATTCTGATCTTTTTTTTTTATTTTATATTATTATTTTCTAAAAATAAGAAAATAAAAAAAATTTTTTTTTTTTTAAACAAAAGTAATTTTGCAAAAAAAATACATAAGTATCCTTTTTTTAAATACTTGCAAAATATTTTTATTAAAGCAAATCAGTCTTTATTAATCCATGCACCAAATAAATAATTAATTTTTTTTTAATTTATGCAAGTATTAAAATACTTTATTTTAAAGCAATATCATCTAGCATGCATTGCTTTTTTATACTCGCAACGAGTAAAAAATGCCAAAAAATTTTACGTGCATGCACAATAAAAAAATATACAAAAGATTTGTCAATAATTTATAAACTGAACATGCCAATACTAAAACAAATCTTTATAATTATATAAATAATGATATGCATATCAAATATTAACATTTTTTCGAACACAATAAAGAACGCATAATAAAATTATTTCACAGGTTATTATACGAAAAGCTGCATATTTCAATAAATCCTTATTTTTAAAGATACTAGTTTTTAGGAATAAAATATTTTACTAAACCATTCAGAATGATTTAAAAATTGTATTTATTTATTTAATAAATATTTTTTTAAATGCACAAGTTAATATTTACACGTGTTCCTTATACTAGTTTTATACTATACAGTGACGTATAGCATATCCTGTACTAACACAATCTCATATGATTTTAGTGCATATATACACCATACTATACATAATTACTAACACATCCTTGCATAAAATTTAAGTGTCCTCATAGAGAGTGTTAGGAAATAAAATCGAGGAGGACACTAAAAGTCGCAGTCAGTACCAGAAATTGTCATGTTACTCTTATCGTCATAACCCACTAATGAACATTACTTTTGTAAATAAAAAATAATTCGCTTAAAATTTTCAAAAACTCCCAAAAGGAAAACATAAAAAAATGATTTACGAATCGATTGGCATCGTTTTAAATACTTTTTTGTAGACTTATTTGTAAAATTTTTGTTTGGAAAATTTGATCTTGCTTGGATTTATTTTTTCAAACAAAAATTTTTGCATATGAATCTGCAAAATAATACATCAAATCTACTATTGTATTTATAAACCATTTTATAATGTTTTCCTTTTTTTAGAATTTTGATTATCGGCGGTAATTTGGAGAAAAATGCAATTTTCTGCAGCAAAACGATGAAAAGTCGGTAATGGGATCTGACTTGTCCTTAACAAATGCATTTGGAAACATCATTTTAATCATCACTTGTATAATATGTATTGCCATAAACACAATTCTAATGCTGAAAAATAAAAACAAAGAAATTACGTTCTTTACATAAATTAAAAAAAAATATTAAAACTTTTTATACTTATCTGAATCAAACTTTTGTTTATTTAAGGACAAGTCAGATCCCATTACCGACTTTTCATCGTTTTGCTGCAGAAAATTGCATTTTTCTCCAAATTACCGCCGATAATCAAAATTCTAAAAAAAGGAAAACATTATAAAATGGTTTATAAATACAATAGTAGATTTGATGTATTATTTTGCAGATTCATATGCAAAAATTTTTGTTTGAAAAAATAAATCCAAGCAAGATCAAATTTTCCAAACAAAAATTTTACAAATAAGTCTACAAAAAAGTATTTAAAACGGTGCCAATCGATTCGTAAATCATTTTTTTATGTTTTCCTTTTGGGAGTTTTTGAAAATTTTAAGCGAATTATTTTTTATTTACAAAAGTAATATTCATTAGTGGGTTATGACGATAAGAGTAACATGACAATTTCTGGTACTGACTGCGACTTTTAGTGTCCTCCTCGATTTTATTTCCTAACACTCTCTATGAGGACACTTAAATTTTATGCAAGGATGTGTTAGTAATTATGTATAGTGTGGTGTATATATGCACTAAAATCATATGAGATTGTGTTAGTACAGGATATGCTATACTACACTGTATAGTATAAAACTAGTATAAGGAAATAAGGAACACGTGTAAATATTAACTTGTGCATTTAAAAAAATATTTATTAAATAAATAAATACAATTTTTAAATCATTCTGAATGGTTTAGTAAAATATTTTATTCCTAAAAACTAGTATCTTTAAAAATAAGGATTTATTGAAATATGCAGCTTTTCGTATAATAACCTGTGAAATAATTTTATTATGCGTTCTTTATTGTGTTCGAAAAAATGTTAATATTTGATATGCATATCATATTTATGTAATTATACAGATTTGTTTTAGTATTGGCATGTTCAGTTTATAAATTATTGACAAATCTTGTGTATATTTTTTTATTGTGCATGTACGTAAAATTTTTTGGCATTTTTTACTCGTTGCGAGTATAAAAAAGCAATGCATGCTAGATGATATTGCTTTAAAATAAAGTATTTTAATACTTGCATAAATTAAAAAAAAATTAATTATTTATTTGGTGCATGGATTAATAAAGACTGATTTGCTTTAATAAAAATATTTTGCAAGTATTTAAAAAAAGGATACTTATGTATTTTTTTTGCAAAATTACTTTTGTTTAAAAAAAAAAAAAAATTTTTTTATTTTCTTATTTTTAGAAAATAATAATATAAAATAAAAAAAAAAGATCAGAATAAAATTCAATAATGATCTGAAAAAAATTGCTTTTTTAGAATGCTTGATTTCTAATTTAATTGCTAAATGCAAAAATTTTACTAAATACTTTGGGAAAGACAATATTTTTTTGATTACCTTTTCAATATTTCACAAGCATGTTTTAAAAAATCAAATTTAGCGCGTAAGTTGAATTTTTTTTTATTTTAGTGACCAAGTCATTACGAGTAGGCATGACTGTCGTATGTTTGACTAATCTGATCTGACTCGCCCTTAACTATATCCACTCAAAGAATTAAAAACATATCTGAAAAAAATAATAACAAATTTATAAACACAGCCATTAACCTAGCGCAGTCGACTAGCAGACTAACCCTGGACTAACCTAACTATAATACTTAAAGTCTTCTAGTTTAAATTTAAGCGCGTAATTTAAAACAACTTTTTAAACTTTTTTTACTATTTTTTTAAAAACGTGGATAAAAATAATAAATAATCTTATATAAATTTGTAAATTTATATTATTTTTAATTATTATTTTTATGCAAAATTTTTAAAAAGATGATACAGTAAGTTCTATTAAATTAAGTACTCAAATTTAAACTAATACTTGTTTTTCAGCAGTATTGACTTTTAATTACCTTACAATAAGCATACATTGCTGTAAACAAATTTGTTATCTTTTCTCAGATAAAAATTAATATATTAAGGCACGCAGGTAGAATTTGATTTAGGTAATTAAAAAAATGTTAATATATTATTTTTAAAGAATATGGAAAATTAAAATTATACTTTGATTTTTTTCAGAATTAAGAAAGATTAATATATATTTGAAGATTCAGATATTTTAATCAAATTTAGAAACTTAAATTTTATATTTTCTCAGCATACTTTAGTAAATTATTATATAAGAATCTTTAGAAAACGATCTTGCTATGGTGAAAAAAAAATTAGAATAATCTAAACTCTATTATTTTTATTAATGCAGATAAAAACTTTTATTTAAATAATTATTTATGAATACTGTAAATAATAAATAATAGTTTTCAATTTATGAGAATGTGGATCCCATCAAGGTTATTAAAGAGAAAATACTCAATAAATGTGATCGTGCCTGAAATAAAAAAGCCTTAGCTTTTTTATAAATCTTTGCGATTTTTTTAAATAATTTTCAATATAACTCTGCAATCTCATAAGATAACCAACATTTTTTTGGTTTGTCTTATTTTTTTATATAATCGTAAACTTTCAAGCCACATCAACCGTATTTTTTTATCGTTGATTGTCTCTTTGTGATAGTCAATAATCTATTTGCCGAATTTTTGTCCAAAATGACCAATTTTTGAATTGTTATTGAGATTGAGACTGTGAGATTGAGATTGAGACTCTGATGACTTTAAATTATCATATTTTGTAAATAAAACAAATAATCGGAAAGAGGTGAGTACAGAATTTCGGAAACTTAAAACTTATAGAAAATTTTTGATGCCTATAAAACACTTTAAGCAGTTTAAAAATTGGTCATTTTGGGCCAAAAATGGGCAATTGATTTATAGATTACAACGGTAAGAGTATTACTTATTAAAAAATGCGGTTTACGGGGCTTGAAAAGTAACTTTTTTCACCAAAAAATGTGATTAACTAGAAGTGCTTTGGTAAACTTTTGAGGTTGCAGTGTTACATTGATGATTGCCAAAAAATCCTATTTAAAAATATTAAGGCCTGCGTTACTAGGCTCAGACGTTTTATTGGCACGAATTGAGAATGGTCTGTATATTTTTAACATAATAAACTTCAATCAATAAAATAAAAATTGGCGTTCTGAACGTCATGAACTCTTCTTATAAGTACTGGCCTTAATTGATATTAAATAAATTTTCAATTAATATGATTGATTTTAGAAAAAACTGGTTTTCAATGTATATATTTTGAAAATTTCAAGTGATATTCAATTCAAAAATAACCTGACAGTATATTTTCAAATTGAAATCCAATAAATTACTATCGTAGAAGTTAATTATTGAAAGTAAATTTGATCAAATATTGAACTCAATTTAGTAATTTAATCAAACTTTTTGCTTTATTTACTTTTAATTTAATAACTAAGCCATTAACTAATTTACACCAGTTAATATAATTGTCAACAAAAATTAAAAACTTTCAAAATAAAATCAATAAAATCAATATAAAACGTTATAAATCTGATTGAAATTGAAATTTTTTTAAAGAAAACAAGAAAATGCTTTTATGCACGTCATATATGAATCAAGAAAATGTCTATTTCAATTTGACTTATAAAATTTCATATATGGGTTTTTTTTTAACTTCTATTTATTCTCGTCCAGTTATTTCTCACGTATAATGTTTTCTACACTCACATTTATATGAATGAAAGAAAAGGATGTTGGAATATGAAGCGAAATCTGACAAGGCATTTTAAGACCACAAGAAAAAGTTTAAGAGATATACGATTCCGCACTTAGAAAACTTTTAAGCTAAAACTTCCCTTTACATGCTACTTTATATATATATATATATATATATAGTCTTTGAAGATAAAATTCCGCGACACTCGTCATATATGAAACCTTATACTTTTTATTTTCAAATGTATGTGCAGAAAAAAAGTCTTTTTTCTGTATGAATAAAGGTGATATTTATATCAAAAGATAAAAAGACTTTATTTACAAAGTAAACTGATTATTATTTAAGTTTATCAGAAAATCTGCCAATCAATAAGAAAAAAATTTAATCAAAAACAAAGTTATTGTAAATATAAAAGGAAAAGAAAAAATTTAATTTAAATAAAAAAGAAAAAGAAATTTTATTCAATTGCATAAAATGAAAAAAAAAGTTAATAAAATAAATTTTTTTTTATTTTTCTTATTCTACGAATTTAGTAAAATGTCATATCTTGAATTAAAAAAAATTTTTTTTTATCTATTTAACAATACTCTCGTACATAGAAGACGATAATCTTCTTAACTCTTCAACTGCGTTATGTCTCCGGTGAATGTGTCAGCAGTCATTGTGCAAAAAAAAAAGGAGGATCAACTTCCAAGCTTTCATGGTTTCACGATTTAAAATTTGAGAGAGGGAAAACGGGATTATTAAAAAGATTGAATCTACGTTTGCAAGTACCCTGATCGGCTTACTCTCCTTCTTCTACGACTCTACGAATCAAGTAAGCTGTATCAAGACAGATCAAATTCCAGGACATGTTTTTCATTTCGTCATTATTTTTTTTTCAAAAATAAAAAATTTTAATTTACATCTGATAAAACTAATAAATTAATTTTAGAATACTTAAATCTCTGAAAGTCGTACAAAGTATTTTAATTAACTTTGATTAATTATACTTTACATATGATTGATCAAAATCTATAAAATAAAAATTAATTTAAAAAAAAGGGCTTATATATTTTATTTTTATTTGATTCTGTTGCTTTATTTTTTGTGGTAGGTAAAGCAATTTGCAAAGGTCGTTTCCTAAACTGTAATGTAACAAAATAGTCATTTAGTAGATTATTTTTTTTTTCTTTTCTTATACAATTGTGACCATGAGTTTATATGTGTAGTTAACATTGTATATGTTTGTACAACAATATAGCCAGAGCCAGGTAATTGTTTTAATGATAATGGTTTGTACGTGAACGACAAAATTAAAGGTACTAAATGCCAAGTGTGTAAACAGTATATATATATTTGATAAAAGTAATATAAAAAGAAAGAAATAATTAAGTTTTTTTGATTTAATAAAAATTATATTATGGAGTAATAAATTTTTGATTTTTTTATTATTAACTTGTTTAGCAATAAAAATAATTTACAAGATTAATTTTTTTTTTTAATTATGAAAAATTTTATTCTTTTTCTTATTGTAATTAACAAATGGTAAATTTTATTTTGCAGCTGTAATTGAAGTTTGTATCATTTTCTGAATGAGTTATTAATTTTCTAAATTTATTAATAATTGACCATTTATTAAAAAATAATTTTCTAAATTATTTCGTTACACAGATTTGTCCATCATACACCTTGAGATTATAAACTTGCAGTTCCATTGAATTTAACAAAACATAGTATTTTCTAGAGAAAAAAAAGTAACTTACAACTCTAGTTTGTTTTACTCTTTGTTGTTTTACTCTGAATGAGTTATTCATTTTTTAAATTTATTAATAATTACCCATTTGTTAAGAAATAATTTTCCAAATTATTTCGTTATAGAGATTTGTCTATCATTATAAGATTTTAAGGAGCTTATATAAGGAATTTAAATCAGACTTTCTAAAGAATATTAAAGTAACGACTACCTAAAACCTACTTTACAGCTCCATTTTTCACATAAAATTTATTTATTTTTTTACTATTGATATACATAATTTTTAGATAAACTTTTATCTACGAATACTTTTATATACTGTTTAAAACTCAATTCTATTGCGAGAAAAAATGTAGTCAGTAAATTATATAAAAATAAAAAATAATAATAAAATAAATGCAAAAATAATTTATTCAGTAAAAAGTAAAAAAAATTAATTAATTTAAATTTTATGCATCTAAAATTCTTATTTGTTAAAACAAGTAAAGCAATTAACTCTTAATGATTGAAAAATAAATAAAAAATTAGTAAATTATAATATATGTCACTTGAAACAAATAAGTAAAAAGACATCGGTAAATTATAAAAACAGATTTTTTTTTATCGTACAAAAACCATTAAAATTTTAAAATAATTTTTAAAAAGATGTGAAAAATCCATTAAAAATATTGAATTTTATAATAGATTTATTTTCAACACGCATGATCCAAATATATTTACATATTATTTAAATGTATTCAAGCATTACTTTTTTTTTTCTTTAATCACCTTACTTTTTTGTATCAGATACATGCAAAAAAAAAATGAAAATTGAAAAAATCAATATGTATAAATATTTATACTAAAAGCAAAAAAAAAGAAAAGTTGCGCTAACAAGAATAAAACATCGTGTTTATATTTTAAAATGAATATATTAAAGAAGAAATTATTTCTTTATTAAAATAAATTCTTATAAATCCATTTACCTTGTTAAAGTAGTCTCTGACACTTTTCTCTTCCTTATCCGTTATCATCTTTGATGGTTTTAAAACAAAGATTTACGAGCTATTTTTTATTATATTTTTATTTATTTATTTATATATGGAGAGCTATAAAATCTAATATGTGCGGGTTGTTAAAATATATATGAATCACAATTAAATTACTTATTTTTTTACAAATTATAATTTCTACACTATTTTATAGTAGAGGAAATTATTACATCAAAATGAGGTAATTAGCCGATTTCCACCGCCAATTAAAAGTGACCAAATTTTTGTGGAAATCGCTTCAGTACTACCTTAACTAAAAAGTTATGCTTTCAAATTTTTTTGGACGGACGCCTTTTTGGGTTAATTTGCCCCTTTTTGGGGGTAAAAAAAAAAATTGTTTTTAAGAAATTAAAATCGATTAATTTTTGCATTTTAAAAAGAAAAGGTGAATATGAAATTTTTAATTAAATGTACCCCTTTCAAGTTACAGCCCTCAAAACTTTGATTTTTTTTATTTTAATATTTTAATACGAGTATGGCGTGAAGTATTTACGCCATACTCTGAGTATTAAAATCAAAAAAATCAAAGTTTTGAGGGCTGTAACTTGAAAGGGGTACATTTAATTAAAAATTTCATATTCACCTTTTCTTTTTAAAATGCAAAAATTAATCGATTCTAATTTCTTAAAAACAATTATTTTTTACCCCCAAAAAGGGGCAAACTAACCCAAAAACGGGATTCGTCCAAAAGGTTTTGAAAGCATAACTTTTTAGTTAAGGTAGTACTGAAGCGATTTTCACAAAAATTTGGTCACTTTTAATTGGCGGTGGAAATCGGGTAAGGTATGTAATAATTTCCTCTACTATTTTGATACTTTATATTTATATAAATTATAACATCCTCAATTTAATATTTCACACGAATAAATTATATTTTATTATTTTTTCTATATTTTTATAGTCTGATGGGCTGAGTGGAGCACAGACATAAATGTCGAAATATTAATTTTTTTATTACGAGATCTCAATTTTGAGTCAGTAAGTTCACGTGTAAATTTGATGAACAGATTTTAATTTGGTAAAAAAACTATGCTAAAAAAAAATCCCGTTGCAGTAACCAGATTTTTTGGTTATACTTACCGGATTCCAAATCAAGTAGTTAGAATTTTTTTTGAATTTTCAATTATCGCAAATGACATAAAACCTAAAGAAAAGTTAAAAAATAAATTTTAAGTCTTATCGCGCAGCAGTGCTTTTGCGTAAAGTAAGTTAATTTTTTTTTTGAATTTTCTTTAATTTCAAGCCATTTGCAATCGTTTAAACGAAAAAAAAATCCAGCTGCCAAAACCAGATTTTTTTTCAGTGTATTGGTTTATAATTTTCTGATCTAATACCACAAAATCAAGAAAAAAAATAATTACTTCATGTAATTAAAAATTTGGCAGATGAAGTAAGCAAATTAAAAGAAATTTTATATCAGCTAGATTTTACTCCTTCCTAAGTCTAGTGTAAAACCAGGCATAGAATTTTCGCACTTCCGTTAATCTTTATATAGATTATATCGAGGATTATTTACTGAAATACAATTAGGTGATGTAATTTTAAATATTTAATGGTATGACAAGTACGACAGTGTAAATCAGAAATAACTTATAATTTTATCGATAAAATCCTATCCTAAAAAGTACATGTCTTCGATACAGTAACTATGTACATTGTTATAGCTAAAAACCACTCCTGATTGGTTAATAAAAATGCATTGCTCAAATGTTTTTATTTTAAATTTGAAAATTTATTTATAATTTTATGAAGTTAGGTTATAGCATGAATATTGTGATAAAAACAAAATTTTAAATATAAAACCTCAAAGTTTTTAGTCATATATGTTTTAGTATAAATACCAAAAATAATTTTTAAATGTTTTAATAATAAAACTTTTTTTTTATACAAAAAATGTGCGGTTAATTAAAAAAAATTAAAAAATCAGATTCTTCTAAATTTATTATACCAAATAAAATATTTTGCATAAAATATAAAAATTAAATTAGGTACTATGTTTATTTATAGGGTACTTTAAAAAACCGTTTTAAAATATAATTAATAAATCACCAAGTTATTGGTACTATAGGTTATGATACTCGAAAAAGATAAATAATTAATTAATTATTTAATAATTAATAATTAATTATCTTCCAATAGCTGAATTGGTTTAAAATGTAATGTTTTAACCTTAACTTCTATGGTTTTAATAAATTTCCTAAAATTATAACTTTCATAGAAAAAGAAAGGGATATTATTTTTGTATTTTTTGTCTACAAAAATGATAAGACTAAAATTTTCAAAATTTCAGGTATCGGATTTATAATAAAATTTTTGGAATCTAAAGCTTTAATAAAAAAAATTAGGAATAAAAAAGGGTAGCTTCAGTACTTTTTAAAGCTAAAATTTTGTTTTAGTCCGTAACAAGATCCCCAAAAAATACACACAATACGGATTTTTTTAAAAATCGGTTTTTTAGCATCTGAGCGTCTCAAAATGCACTTACATATAAACAAATCATTAATAAAAATTTGTTTACCCCTTCCAGGAACCAGTAAATTATTTCCCGGTTTAGAATATTTTTTACTTGAGCATGTATGAGTAATTTTTATTCAAAAATTTTCGGGGTCAATCTCTAATTTGATAAGATAGATTATATACCTACAAAAATGTAGATAAATTGTGTAAAGAAAAAAGACCTAAATGGATTTTCGGTTGCAAAATTAGATTAGTAAAAATTATTTTGGTTGAATAGAAATTCTGAAAAAGCAAAAAATGTTTATTTATTAAACGTGTAAAAAATATAGGTCTATTTAACTTTCCATGACGGTGAAAACAAGCATCGAATAATTGAACCCTGTGTTTTATACCGAAAATAATGGTTAGGCCATGGAAAAATAATTGGTGATTGTTTAAGAGATTCATGAAAACTAAATGAATAAAAATAGGTTTTTGAACTAAGACTAAAATTTGGTGGTTTAAAAACACCTGTAGGGTAAAAGCAGAAAGGCAGTTTCATGAATGATAAAATAAGTAAATGTAGCTTTGAAGATAAATATAACTAGCTAAAATTAATAATCAGTACGAAAGAGTAAAAATGACTATTTTTTTGTGATAATATTAAAATTCTTAGAATAAAAATTAATTATCTTTAACAGACTTCTCTGATGTGAAGTAGCTTTTTTACTGATCAAGTAAATTTTATTTACTGGAGAAAGCTATTTTTTCTGAATATACTAATTTCGTTTAACTACTCTTATACACTTTTATCACATTAATTTATTAACATGGAACATGTTCATTGGATGAAGTATTTGAAAAAGTCCAGCTTGGCAGGAGAGGTCGAAATATTCATGTTTTTAGGGAGAGGGGTGAAATGGACTTAGAATATTTTCGATTTAGGGACTTAGAATAATTTGAAGTGGGAGTCAGGGCCTGATCAAGCTCTGATAAAAACAAGACCTTAGAATACTTTAGTTTTATGGACGTAGGATTACTTATATTTCGGGATTTGTTGTAATTTTTGTTTTAGGACTTATAAAAATTAGGAGTTATAGTACTACTTATAAAAGTAGGAGTATACGTTAAGACTTTTATAAAAGAACATGTTCCATGATCGTTGGTTATGTGAGAACGCAAACCAGTTGTAAGTTTTTAAATATAAATAACTAAAAAATAAATTAAAAACAACTATATGAGGGATTCCACGCCAATTGGGCCCAAGTTGAAATGAAGGGTCTCAGAAATGGGTTCAAACTATTTTTTCCCAAAAGCACAACTAATGATAAGTTTCCATACCAATTTTTAGTTCAAATGGTTTAAACGATTAAGTTTGTTTTTTTGTGTGCAAAAGTTCATTTAAAAGAATCCAATTTCAAACAATTATAACTTACTTTTTGGACAAAAATTAATTAGTTTTATACTTTTTACTAAGCAAATGAAATTATTGAACATAATAATTAAATGTTACCGCAAAAAATTAGGGTCATTTATTAAATTAGAATTTATCATTTACAATATTTTATCTCTTTTCAAATAATAATTTAAAATATTTTTAATAAATAATTGTTTGATAATGAATAGAAGGCAATCATTCTCTGCGCGAAGCGCAGTTGTTTCTAGTATTTTAAAATTAGTATATCCTTATTTAATGAATAATTATTAAAATAATATTAGTTGATTATATAAGCTGCTGTAAAATTTAATATTTTAATTTTTACAAATTTGATAAGAAACTTCCTGCCATCAATTTGATTTTTACAATGGAATATTTATTTTGATATTTTTAAAATAATTACATACGAGGCAAAATTTCGTACTATTTGGCTTTCAATTTTGAAATTACAAATTAAAAATAGTAAAAATAAAATCAAGTCTTTTGTGGGAATTTTCAAAAATAACACATATAATACAAATTGGTCCCAAATGAAATTTTTTCCGAAAAATTCAATTCTCGATTTTTGGCAGCCATTTTAATTTTTGGAGGCTTTATAAAAGAAAGTTAATATGAGCAAGAAAGCATCTAAAATACGTTTTCTAATGCTATTTTCTCAAAATAAACTTACTTAAATTACTTTTGAAACTTCAAAATTCAAACAATTTCACTGACCTAAAAAATTTTCTGAGGAAAACAGGAAAAAAAATTATTCCTAGTAAGTCTTAATTTGAAAGCCTTAGATTAATCAATAATAAAGTTCACTTTACAGAAAGGCTAGTAGATAGGCTACGTACGTTTGGCACACGTTGGGTGGTGGGTAAATAGGAAGTCATGTTGGGGGTAATGAGTTAAATTATATTTTATGTATGCATGTGTGCAAGTGCACGTGAGTCTTCCCCCCCCCCAATTTTATATACAGCTATGACGTTATGAAATAGTATTGTGTAAATGATAATTATAACAATAATAATAATGAAAAATGTATAAGAAAAATGGGGGCGGGAAGACTCATGTGCACTTGCATACATGCATGCATAAAATATAATTGAACTCATTACCTCCACCATGACTCCCTATTTATCCTTCACCTAACGTGTACCAAACATACATAGCCTATATTTACTAAGGCTACTTCCGGATAAGTACAGTGATTTGACCCTCGTAACCAAATCTAACCTAAGTAGTAGCATCCAAAAACTTATCAAAAAACTCACTTATTACCGTTAGAATTAGACTTCTAGGCTACGACAGGCCCACAAAAAGCTAAAATAGCCGTTTTTTTGTAGATTTTTTAGATTTTATTTAATTTATCCAACTCGTAATCAGATAATAGTCCACCCATAGACTGGAAAATTTAAAATTTCACCACTTATCCAGAAAAATTTAGGGCCTCCTTAAGACTCTGAAATATAATTTTGAATTTTTTGAGAATCGGTTTTTTGATCATAAAAAAAATGTACCATACTTAAATTTTTTAGTCCTGGTAGGTTGGAAAACCATATTTTTTAATTTTTTAGAAAATCTCCTGGAGGAGGAACTACTTTCAAAAACACGAAAATTCAAAATCTTCTACCGCCGTTTACCCGCGTTTTTTTAACTGCTATAATTTATATTTGACTATTTTTCATTATTGGGTTCTTAGTTAAAAACTAGTATCAAAGAAGATATATTTTCTTTGTTAGTATGTATAGGGTTATTTTGAGTAGTACTTTCAAGAAAATTACTTTAGGACCAGTATCAAGAAATCTAACAATAATATTTGAAATAAAAAGTAAAACTTTCCCGCAACAATTTATTAAAATTATCCCTCTAGAAGCAGTAAACTATTTCTTTGTTCTTGCATTTTGCTTTGTTATTACATCTACAAATGCAACCACATTTGAAAAAAAAAAATGACTTTTTCAATCAATCTTCAAAGCAATTTTCAATAAATAATTGCCAGATAAATGCATAAATAACCATAATAATACATATTTTCACACGCTATAAATTCTAATTTTTTGTTTTTCATACTCTATGTTCATACATACAGGAAAAACTAGAGATTACCGTGGTTATATATGAAAAAAAATAAAAGAAAAGATGATAATACTAGGAAAGACCTCACGCTTATGTTATATATCATTGTATCGAAAACTATCGCGTTTTATCCATTTACTTCGTTTTTTTTTTATACTGAAAATGGAGTTATAGTCAATACTAACCGATTATTCTTTTTACACGTATTTTCTCTGTAAGATTCTTTTTTTCTTTTTTTACTTTTCTTTTTTTACTTTAACTTTGTTTTCTTTTTTATACATTTACTTCGATGCTTCTTAAATTGAGAAACTTTAATATAAAAGAAATTAAATTCTTTAATTATTTTTTAGTTTTTTCTAAAGTTTAATTTAATATTTTATACGTGATTTTTTAATATTATTTTTCAGTTATTAAATTCGATTGTTATCATCTGTTGTAAAATTCAAACAATTTTATTATCTCGAATTACTTTTTGTAAATAACAAATGACATAAAATGTCAAAATAAAACTCAAAACAACCTTCTAGACTACTTTTTTTATTCTTATTTTGACAGAAAATTGAATGCTACAAATAAATATTTAACTTAAATTTTACTTTCCAATTTTTTTCATAACTGACGCTCCCTTCTTTATTATATAACTGAAAAAAAGTGAACTACAAAAAATACAAAAAACTTTTTTTAATAAAACAAATGGACAATCGATGTATTTTTTTTTTTGACTTTTATTTACCAATACACTCATACAGGATTGACCTTTTTAACTTTAATTTTTAAAAATATGTGACAAAATAAAATGAACTGGATCTTCTACCAAAAAAAAAAAAAGTGTAAAGATTAAAATGATTTGTGGCTTCCTTCTTGTTCAATATACATTAGCTTGTTATTTATTTGGTTAAGAAGAAGAAGAATATAGAAGATAAAATGAGTATTTTTTTGTTGGTAAAGGAGGCTTTATAAAAATCTTCATCTTCGTTATTTGATACTAATCTTTGTGATCCTTTAGTTTGTGCAGCAGCAGAAAAACAGTGTTCAATTCGATCGATCAAACCCGATTATATACTACCACCAACGCGTGAGAAATTTTCGATTTCTCGACCTATATATTTTTTTTCTCCAATGACTTTTCTTAGAGTAATTCCTTTTTTCCTTTACTTCCTTATTTTTTATTTTGACATCTTTATGAACCAATCCTAAAAAAATCTTAAAGCCTCTCTCGAAGTATAGAGAATTTTTTTTTATTTGTATCACAGGTGCACAACTCAATATTTATATGACAAATAATAGTCAGGTTTGTTTTTGTGTTATAGAAATAAAAAATATTAAAATTTACGTTCTTATCTTATCAGAAAATATATTTACCTATAAATGATAAGTATTTTTTGGGTAGAAATGACAGATAGGACATTTTAAATACCATTTGATTGATTACTTCCTTAAAAAAAATATAAATAACAAGGGGTTCATCTTGATACACACTAATAAAACTGCTTTATATAAAATTGAATTATAAATTTTTTACCTCACACAAAGAAAGAGGAAAAGATTTTTTAAATGATTCATATTTGTTCAAAATTCTTTTTTTTTTTTCGAGATGACAAATCTTTAAACTCTTTTCTTTTTTTTTTACATCATTTTATAAAATACAGACGATTACCGGATAATAAAAAGAAATAATATAATAGGGGAGTTTTGATCGCATCAAAGGCTTATGTGACTAGGATTCTCTTTCCGTAAAGATTAAAAGACCTCTTAAATGCAAAAGGGTTGAAGTATTTGAGTGTATTAGTAAATAATAGTAGTGTGTAAATTGCGAAATTTTAGATCTTTTTATAATATGAAAATTTGACTAAATTTTATAGATGTAATCTCTTTAATTTTTTGGTCCTAACATCAAATCTAATAACCGGATTGTAAAATAACGAATTCTTTTGTTTCACTTGCATTTTTTTTTAAATATATGAGGGTGTGTAAATGTGAAAAGGGTGTAGTGAGTTTGACACGAGTGAATATGAGAATTAAAAGCCGACATGTCCAAGTTGTCCCCCCATACTGTGAGACAGTCATAATGACCAGTTCGATGTTATCTTTGCCCTATGGTTACTTACAATTGTACGTATAGTAATTCTTATCTCATCTTGTTCGTATCCTTTTTTTTTATATTTGATTATACTCGAGTCTCTTTTTATTTACTTCAAAATTCATATGTTAAAAATGCTTTATACTCGTTTTTTTATTTAATATAAATTATAAATGAATAATAATTATGGTTATACTCTTTATAAAAGACTGATGTCACAAAAATACGTGTTTTGCATGACTTAACAAAGAATTCATGAGCAGGTGTTGAGTATTTTTTGTTTTTTAATATAGGAACGTAAAAAAGCTCCTTAAACTCATTAAAATTTAACACATACAGTACGAAAATTTTTTACGTTTTAAAAGGTTTTTTTTAATGGTATTCAGGTTTAACATCTTCCAGAAAAATATACTACAAATTTAATAATGTCCTCAGGGATAAAAATTCTTTAATTAAAACTCTCGATTTTCTAAGATACATTCAGAATTTTGCTTAATTGTTTTTAATTCAAATATAATTTAAAAACGTATGTATTTGCGAAAATTGAATTTTAATGATACGAGTTTTAATTTTATAAAAAATATTTAAATTATTATGCAACCCTCTATAGTGCAGAATTGTAGATAATAAGTGACAGTCGATAAAATTAATGCACTAATCTGTGCCATTTTGTCCAAAACTTTACTATGAAACATAAACATTTCTGAAAAAAGTCTTTCAAAATTAGACCTCCGGAGTACAGGCGACGGTTAAAGAGTCCGAAAATCGATACTTAGCTTTAGCTGGGAAACAGTAAAAATTTTAATGTTCTGTAAGTAGATAAGTTGTAGTTTATGAAAATACGCTTTTCTTAAACCCCGTGGAACCTTCTACCATAGATTCTGGGCTACCAAGTTAAAATTTGATACTAAAGCTCTCTCTAGCTGGTTAAAAAGGAAATTTTCGGGTAGGAGGTCGTTTATTTATCTATTAAAAATATTTTAACTTCCTGAGATACCTTATAAAATCACATTAGTCCCTTTTGGATTATTATTTATAAAAAAATCAATTTCATAGAAATTCTATTTTACTTCAACATGCCTAAATCTACTTTAATATAAAATAAAAGTTAATAATTTAATTTTTTTATTTTATTTTATTTTAATAGTATAGAATCCGTTTATAATGACGATGAAAACTGGTAAAAAGTTATTCAATTAAATAGTGGGATTCAGAAATTTAAAAAGTTTGAAAAAATCGTGAAAATAATAAAATAAAGTTAAAAGTAAAAGAACTTTATTCAAAGTTATTAGCATGAAAATGTCCAAAAGAAATAACTTTTACGTTGGCAGGCTCAACTGAAAAAAAGGAAAAAAGTAGCTTAAGCAAAAAAATAATAGAAATTAATAATACGAAGAATGACAATACGTTAAATGAAAAAAGACAATTTAATAAAGTTGATATCTCAAATTCATATACCCTGATCTCAAAGTCTCAAATTATATAACTGGCTAGTGAAAATATTATAAAATTAAAAAAACACTACAGACAAAAAAGGTATGTTAATAACATTATGTGCCCTTTTTTTTAACAACATCTCGAAAAAAAAAAATTGGCATTGGTCCCTCAAATAAAAGTGCTTTTTGTACTTTTTAAGCTTTTAAGTGATTTTTAACTTGTGCTGCATTTGTTACGTGCAAAGCAATCACATTCAAAAGTAAAAATGATACTTATGAGAAAAGTGGTATAATGCATTATACTTTGATTCTTTCTGAGTAACAACACGGTAGAGCTGCTTTGGTTGAATATTCAACCAATTGGTTGAATTTCGCAGTTTTTGGTTGAATTTTCAACCAATTGGTTGAATATTAAACCAAACACTGCGATTTTCAACCAAAAACTGCGATATTCAACCAAAAACTGCGAAATTCAACCAATTGGTTGAATATTCAACCAATTGGTTGAATTTTCAACCAAAACTGGTTTAATTTTCAACCAAAAGCTAAAATACAAAATAAAAACGATGTTTTTATAGTACAGGGTAAGAAATGATCAGGGCATCCATTAAAAGTGAATGAATTTTATTATATTATTGTAATTAGTAATTTCTTATGTACTACTTTTATTGGCTCTGTACATAGTATGATAAATTTTTTTAAACTTAATATTGTATGCTTTAACTTCCTGTCGTTTTACCTAATTTTTTTTCTAATAATCAAATTATTTTTTTTTATTAATTACTTTATATATGTCTCAAGAGTATGTAAAAAAAATTTATTTTCAAATCCTTCTTTAAATATAGCTATAAAAATTATGTCGTAATTGGTCATTGATAGAAATTATGAGCAAAGTTGGCTAATATTCGCGATTGTTTATGACGCCAAATTTAGCCGTGCCAAAATGGTAAAAAATGGCAAATCAGACAAGCAGCAGGTGTAAAATCAGCTACAGGTTCAGTATGAAAACCAAAAAGATAACTTTATGGCTAAAAAATAACTGATAACTTATAAGTCTACTTAAATATACAAAAAAAAATTTGTATTCTTATTTAGAAAACTATGTTTTTACACCTTCTAATTAAGATTTCTCTAAAACTACGTAACCGATTTTATTTTTTTTGATCTAGAGTTTTCTGTTATAAATTTCTCTAACGATTAAAAAAATTTATAACCGGTTTGTGTAACTACACAACCAACGAGCATGGAACATGTTCATGTCACTCATAACAGTAATAAATCCAAAAACCGAAATTACAATAAATCCTGAAATATAAATTATCGTAAGCCCACTTCAAATTATTCTAAGTCCCTAAATCAAAAATATTCTAAGTCCATTTCACACCCCACCCCCTGCCTAGCCAAACTTTTTCAAATACCCTATCTAACGAAGATGTTCCATGTTAAAATAGGCAAGGGATCTGATAATCACAAAATTATTCGACAAATCAATAATTCTACACAAGAAAGTTTTTCGGAATCGTTCTACACCAAAAATCCTTGTACCGAAAAGATCAACACAAATTTTTTCTTTGCAAACAATTGCAAATGACTTGAAACGTAAAGAAAATATAAAAAAACATTTTTTCTTTTCTTTTTCCAAAATTTTCTCAAATCTCGTCATACCGAAATACGCATATCCCAAGTAAGCGGTAAAAAATTTTTTTTTTAATTTTCTTTACGTTTCAAGTCATTTGCAATCGTTTGACGAGAAAAAAAATTCCGCTTGCCGCAAGCGGATTTTTTTTTCAGTGTAATCGAAATATTCAATACGCTGTTTTAAGTGATATTTATTTATGCTAGCATACGAAAGAAATAAGTGTTGAATACTTTGACTAAAAAAAATTTGTGTTATTTTTAGCACAACGATTTTTGGTATAGAACGATTCCGAAAAACTTTTTTGTGTAGAATCATTGATGTGTCGAATAATTTTGTGTTGATCAGATCTCTTGCATTAAAATAAATAATTTAATAACTAAAAGTACCGAAAAAATTCATCGAAAACTTTAAAGCCATTTTACTCGAAACAACGTTTTTGAAAAGTAATGCACACGATTGCGCGATAAAATCTGCACCAATTTACTTTAAACTTACTAAGCAACTTAATGAATGCACTAATTTCGGGATGCCGTCGAATTTTAGTATTTTTATGTTTTAAAAAAAATTTTACAGCTACTTTTGCTCGAAAATTAAAGGCTTTTTATTTCATTTTAACTTTCTCTAGGTAGCCGCCATTTTGTTATTCTATATCGTATGATAACCTTTTTAATTAGTCATTCCTCAGTTTCAAAGCCAAAAGAAGTAGTACATAAAAAATTACTAATTACAATAATATAATAAAATTCGTTCACTTTTAATGGATGCCCTGATCATTTCTTACCCTGTACTATAAAAACATCGTTTTTATTTTGTATTTTAGCTTTTGGTTGAAAATTAAACCAGTTTTGGTTGAAAATTCAACCAATTGGTTGAATATTCAACCAATTGGTTGAATTTCGCAGTTTTTGGTTGAATATCGCAGTTTTTGGTTGAAAATCGCAGTGTTTGGTTTAATATTCAACCAATTGGTTGAAAATTCAACCAAAAACTGCGAAATTCAACCAATTGGTTGAATATTCAACCAAAGCAGCTCTACCGTGAATGGAAGCTTTAAGCTTTGACTTTTACCTACACTTTCATTATTATTTTAGATTCATTACAAAAAAATCAATTTAAGTCTTAATGCGAGGGGCACCTGTTTTACAAAACAGTTAATGTGTGCCAGTAGATAGAGATACTAATGGAGTAAGGTTTTTGAAAAATGGGTGCTCTGTTCAAAATTTTAAAATATCTGAGCAAAACTCCTTTATTGTGAACTGTGTTTTGAGTGAGATGCTTGACTGTTATTTTTATCCTTCACGATATTAATCCGGAACTTAAATTTATTGTCCCGATATTTTTTTAAGAACACTAAAAACGATAATTAGTTATTAAAAATTTATTTTACTAATTAAAACAGAATACTACTAATATTTTAAAAAAATGTGAATTAAAATTCACTAATGAAAAAATAAGACAAATTATTAAATAAAAAGAAAAAAAAACATTTTATACCATTAATCATAATAATCTGTAAAAATTGATTTGACCAAATATTATTATCAAATTAATAAATGAAAGGAAAACGTAGAAGAAAAAAAAATCTCATATAAATTATATTTCTTTCAGTAATTTGTACGATAAAATGAAAAATAATTGCAAAAAAATAGAATATAACGCATTTAACCATGTTATAATAGTCTAGCTAAATTCTCACTTAGTAATAAATTTCGTATTTCACTGGTTGGAAATAAAAAAGGAAGGATTTCAACCTATATTACAATTTCTTTTTCTCTATTTTTCAACATAGAGAGAAGAAAGAATAATTATGAATAGAAATCGAGTATTGTAGAAAAATCCTAATGGAAATAGGAATTTCGTGGTGTTCTTTTTTTTTGTTCTTTCTGTCTTTCTTTTTTTATCAGCATGTTATAACGATTATTATTATAGTACAAGTCACAATGTGTAAGACATCTCGGTATTTTATAATTTTGGAATATGGCCAACCATAGGTTTTCCCATAAAAAAAAAAGTTAGAAAACATTTGGCTATGCCAACAAAAACTCGATCGTGCCGAAACCATTTGCTTGTCGAAAATGTAAATTGGGCTATTACGCCAAATTTTTAGAAAAGAAGCGTTTGTCATTTAATTTTACGTATTTTATACGCATCATATATTTATTCGTGTTTGTATATAAAGTGAGGGTCGTTTTCTACACTATCGATCGACATAAATAATTTAAATTTTTTTTAGTGTATTTTCCCTTTTATTTTTTTTTTCCCAATACCAATATAGATTATCTTTCTAATAAATATTCAAAAGTTAGAGACGCGCGCGTGGCTTGTTGTTATGTAACATTGGTTTAATTGAATGCATAAAGTTTTATTTTTTTAAACATTAATATTATTTCAGTCCACTTGTTATCAATTGAACGTAAAGGATGAAAAAAAAAATATTTTTGTGAATATGGAAAAATTTATTAAAATTTTCTTTTTTTTTTGGATATTATTTTAATTTTTTTTTTTTAACTAATTTTGGCAACCTTACAGATAAATAAATTGGAGTTTTTAAGAGTCGTTTGGTTTTTATTGTAATTGCACTTTTCTTTTTAAAATATTTTTCTAATTAAACAGCTTAAATATGATTTTTATAACCGTACTATTAAAAAGTTTACTAAAATTATATGTAATTATAAATGTAGTATTGCCAATTAAAATTTTATCAAAATTTTTATTCTTTTTTTAAAGATTTTTTTATAATGTTTAAACATTTTAAAATATCTGATCAAAAATAAAACGTCAAGATAATGGGGCTTCTTTAAATAAGTTTATGAAAAATTTCTTAGCAACCGCGAAAATATCGAATTAATCATTTTAATTTTTGTAGAGAAATTTTCGTAGTCGAGAAATAAATTTCTTTTTTCAAACCTTAAGATTTTAGAATTTTTAAGATAATAGGTGAAAAATTCGAAAAAATATTTGAAAATTAAGATTATTTTTCCAGAAAGATTGGTTTTGGCTGAGCAAAACTGATCCCAGTTAAGCAGTTTTACACTGAAAAATATTTCGATTGGTGCAGCCGGATTTATTTTTTTGGTTTTAACGATTCCAAATGTCTTGAAACCTAAAAAAAATTAAAAAAAAAGAGAAAAAAGATTTTTACTCACTTGAAATACGAGCACCGCGACATAAACAAAAGAAATGTTTAGACCAAATAAAAAATTTTGTTTTGAACTTTTCTTTACGTCAAGCTCTACAACCAGAATTCAGTTAATGGTAACGGGAATATTTTTTTCAGTATACTTTATAAAACCAAAAAATATTATAGGTTTTTCAAAAAAACGAAAGGAAACCTTTAAACCAAACCGAAATATTAAATTTTATTTTAAGTTACAGATTTTTGTTTTTAAAGGCCCAAAAAAAAATTTTTCATGAAAAGTAATGATATGTCAAATTTTTGAGCCAATGTTCATAATTTTGTTTGCTTCTGAAACAGAGAAAGTAAACGCATTTTATATTTTTTGGGGGTTTTTTAGGGTCCTGTCATTGCCAAGAGGTTTAATTCCAATGATTCTCTTTAAGTTTTTTGGTAACTTTTCAGATAAAACAACTTATGCTAAGTTTGGTAGTGAGGGCAAAATACTATGCATATCCAGAAGGAGCCTTTAGCAAGAGGTTTAATAATTAAAATTGCTATATTGTTGAGTAATTTGATTACAGACCTGTCGTATGTTGCATAATTATCGTACTTACAGTAAAAATTATAAACTTATGTTGATAAATTATAATACTGTTTATTTACCAATATGGTAACTTTCAGTCCTGTAATCGAATTACTGGACAGTATAGTAAATTCAGCTAACCTTTTTGTAAATTTTAATCATCTAACTTTTTTAGTGTAAGGAATAATTTTTTTAAATAATATTCTTGCAAATTCACTTTAAAATAATTAAAAATAAGCTCGAATAATTATTTAAGAATAAGTATCTAATTTAACGATAATCCAAAGAATTAAAATCCAATAAACCGAAGAAAAAATGAATGGAAGCTAGTAAATCTAAAAAAAACATATATTACTAAAATAGCTTTTTAGACGCAAGCTATAAGCACAATACAAATCCGACAAATCCCATATTTCTTTTTTCATTAGCTCGACTTATCCTTTTTATTTACACACATACACACACACACACACATACATTAAAATTTAGCTAAAAAGACATAAAAAAAAGTTTCTTATAATAAAAAAAAAAAATAATAAATTTTAGACCTAAAAATACATTCTTGTATTTATAAATATCTAAAATCTTAAAAATAAAAAAGTCCCATCTTTTATACTAAACGAATTATAACCAAAGAAAAACCTGCGATATAAAATTGATAAACGTTTTTTTTTTAACTCTTTATGTTTACATTTATAAATGCATGTATGACAAAAGAAACATTTGGGCTAAACCCCTTTTTTTATTATTATTATCCTTCTTCTTCCAGGTGGTTCAAACCTTTATATAGGTAATATTTATTGTGAATAATATTTTTGTGTATTAAAAAATAAAATGGCTTCATGGATTTTGACAGTTATAAAAAATGTTATATAAGATAATAATTTGAGATATCATGTCATTTTATTCAAACTGAAGGTATATAATAAGCATACTTTTTTATTATTTATTATTTTTTTATAATTTCAATTGATGATTTTTTTTTTACAATGTAGTATAAATTAAAAAATTATTTCATACATATGCAAAGTATTTTTAGTTTTTATCAGATTTATGTATCCGTAAAATCATAAAAGTTAGATAAACAAAAGTCTAAAATATAATAAAAAAAAAATTCAAATAAAAAAATTGCAGAGAGAAATTTTTAGGAAAATGGTGCTAACACAGGGAATTATTTTGCATTGAAAAAAAAATATTTATAGAGTCGAGTAAATTGGATAAAAAAATTTTCATTTTTATATACTCTGTAATTTTTATTGTTCGAACAATTCATGTGAATTACACAAATGAATTTTATTATTTCTTTTTTCTTTTAAATGAATAAAAGCAAATTTTTAGCTAGTTTATATAACACCAACCAATAAGGTTGAAACATGTTAAAATTTTTATTTCCATGTATTCTCGCATTTAGGAGGTTTTTCAATAAAATTTTATGCTATTGAGTCGTTGTTATTGAATAATTTATATTGGTTTCGATAGTTAAATCTCTTACTGTCAAGGAAACTGATTGAATAGCTTCCTAACTTCAACTTTAGAGCACTAACCAGCAATTTTATGCCGTTGTTTTGGAATAACAAAATGACTTACCTTATAAGCTTTTAAATTGGCTAATTCAAAATTAAAGAAAATTCTTATTTTTCAGTTAATTTAATAATAAATAAAGATGCTTAAAGGTGATGTTTATATTTTATTTAATTTAGGCCCTGACTCCACTACGCATTAATTCTCCTCTATATTAATTGTAGTATACAAGAAAACATAATTTAGCCAAGTCTTATATCTAAAAAAAATAAATATTCTTTCGTTATTACGTCATTTTTGATCATTTGTTATGCTTTTATTTTAAAAAATACCGGCTATATTAATTAATTAATTAATGCCCAGTGGAGTCAGGGCTTTATCTTTGATACTAAAACTTTTCTCGCACACAAAATGACTTTTAAATATTATATAACCTGATATAAGTAATCAAATTAATAATAAAACTTATTTGAATTAATTTATATTAATTTAGATATTAATTTTTTCTAAAATTTATTAAAAATTATTAAAAAATAAAACTATTTAAATTGTTATTAATAATATGTGAAAATCGTTGTAAATGTTTTCTCTTTGTGGATGTTGTTTGCATTGTCATATAAAAATTTTTTTATATTTTGTGGTTTGAAAGAAATTGAACTAATTTTTTTTGGTTCCTCAAAGAGAAACCATTGTGATAGGTCAAATTTCGATTTTTGTTTTTTTCGCCATGTTTAGCACGTGTAAAATAGAACAGTTTTGTAAAGAGCGTTCTTTGTATATTTTTATCTAAAATAAAAAAACAATAGCTTAACTTTTGTTTTGATGTGTTCATTAATTATAAAAAAATTTGTGTGTAAGATACTTTAAGCTAGTTAATAAAAATACAAATGCTAATTTGAAAAAAGCTTTAAACACCTAATATTAGATTGTAATTAAAAGTAATTTTAAAACAAAATGTTTATTAATATAAAAAATATTATTTAATAAATTTTACTTTTTCATTTGTTTATTTTTCTGTTTATGATAATAAAAATTTAAAAATAAAAAGGCATTTTTCAATCCTGTTTCGATTTAGGCAAAACCCTGTTCTCTTACTGGCAGAAGTGTTCTTTTATTCAGTTTTTTTCCGTTGCTTCAAAAATTATTAAAAAAAGTATTTTAAACATTAAATACAGGCATTTTTTTTTTTTTTTACTTAACAGAATGTATAATATTTTTAAATTTACAGTTTTTAAAAAGTAAGATCAATTAGATTTATTTTAATAACGAAAAAAATAAGCACCTATCTTAAGCGTTCCACTATACCTCTGTTCACCCTACTTTTTTTTTTTTTTAATTTGGATGTAATACCTCATTTATTTCCATGAAAGTACTTATATTTGAAAGTATGGTTTTTACTCGATATCTCGAATCTGATACTTAATTTTTTGAAAATTTTTTTCCAAAAATTTTTGTCATCAAAAAATACAAAAAACACAACATTTTTTTTTCTTTTTGGACGTAGTACCTAATTTATTTCTATGAGGATACTAGTTTTAGAAAGTTCGTTTATAATAATTTTTTGGATCTAGTACCGATTTTTTTCAAAATTTTTTCTCAACATTAAAAAAACAAAAAAATTAAAAAACCTGCAATATTTTTTTTTTTTTTGGTGTAATACCTCATTCAATTCCATGAAAGCACTAATATCTGAAAATATTGTAACGGGTTAACCTTCGCAACCATTATCGAATTAAGACCTAATTTTTTTTTCCAAAAATTTTTTCGTCAAAAAATTTTAAAATACTTTCTTTTTTTTTAATTTGGATGTAATACCTCATTTATTTCCATGAAAGTACTTATATTTGAAAGTATGCTTTTTACTCGATATCTCGAATCTGATACTTAATTTTTTGAAAATTTTTTTCACGAAACTATACAAAAAACACCAAATTTTTTTTTCTTTTTAGACATAGTACCTAATTTATTTCTATGAGAGTACTAGTTTTAGACAGTTCGTTTATAGTAATTTTTTGGATCTGATACCGAATTTTTCCAAAATTTTTCTCAAAATAAAAAAAAAAAAAACTGCAATATTTTTTTTTCGGTATAATACTTCATTTAATTCCATGAAAGTGCTATCTTGAATAATTATTATCCAATGAATTACGTTAGATTTTATTTTGAAAAAAATAGATTTAGTTGAATTCAATACATAAATTTTCTTTTAACTTTTAAAAGTTAATAGAAATGAGCGTATGATTGCATGGTTGTAATCGGTGATATCTGTGGAATATTCAAGTATTTAGCTCATTGTTTGAGGAACCATAGTGTCAGCTAGTTGGCAGGGTATTTCAATTAGTTCGTAAAAAAATTACTATAAAGCAAAGCATATAAATGGTATTAAAAAATTTTATGTTTTTATAAAGCACGTTCTTTAGTAATATTTTAGCACTCCCTATTATTTAAATTAAATAATTATATTTTTACTTTATATTTACATCCTCAATGAAAGCAGTTTCCAAAATATTTAATTTTGTCGAGAATTTTGTAAAAGAAATTCCGCCTCCTACAAGAGATGATAATGCATGATGGATTTTTTTTTTTCACTGCGCGTAAGTCTCTCTAAGAGTTTAGTTGCAAGGATTAAAACCATTTTAATCATAACTGCAAAAAAAAACATTTTTATATGAGGATTGGGTAATAACAAAAAATTCTAACTTCCAGAGCCAAATTCCAGTTTTACAAATCAGTTTCTTATCCTTAAACTATTTTACCATCGGAAACTTAACTCAAACAGTGAGAGGAGTGCAACTTCTGAGTTCTCCGCTATCTCTGCGGCAAGTCGCGCACAGTGAAAAACAAAAATTTCACCCTCTATCACTGCATGTGGAGAGAGTTTCATGAATAATTTCCTTAAAAACTGTTAAATTTGAAAATAAAAGTCTCGAATGAAAGATTGGAAAACAATAAATTATGGCGCACCGAAGCCTACAGAGATTTATTTGGTTTCCAATCTCTCTAGACGATGCATTACACGAGAATCTTTCGAGATCTTAAAAAGAGTCACGTAAATTAGTTACCCAAATTGCCTTTATAAACTGGCAGACTGCTCTTCTTAAATTTTCAGCTTTTTTACAGATATAAAACTGTGGTAAAAATCAACCAAAAAGTACAACCTCAAGAAACTTTCTCGAAAGCATAATTTTTATTTATTACAGTATCTTTATTGAAAAAGAGAAAGGAAAAAAATATCTAATAAATATAAAAAAAAGGGGAAATATTTTTTAGACAGGAAAAAGACGTTAGTGGTTATTTTTTTCAATTTTATACTAAACCTTGGTGCTTATTACGCTATAGGGTGCAAAAAAATAGACATCCCTTATATATATAGAAAAACATCATTTGTTTCAATCAAGGCATATAAATGATACTTTTGTTAAAGTTAAGTATAACAAGTAAACAAAAATAATAAATCACTTTTTTCTTTTTACATATAAAAAAATATCTATTTATTTTATTTATTTTTATTTATTAAAAAAATTTTTTTTATTTTATTTCTATTGACATTTATATTCATATAAAAATTTAATAATTTGAAATATCGAATAATAAAAAGCTTTTTGAATCAATTCATATTGTCCATGAATAAAAAGTTTGAAAAAAAAAAATTTATATATTTAATTTTTAATTACTTTTTATTAAGCTTTTTATTAATCAAAAGGCATTGAATAAAATTTTTTTTTAAACATATACAAAGCTAGTATTTTGTGTTTGAAATATTAATTATAATTTATTAAAAAATATAGGTTTTTAATGTAAACAGGTACTTGGTAAAGTAAAAATTTAATTATATTCGATGTTTTAATTTATTAAACTATTTTTAATATCTAATTTAATTTATATTTACAATAAATTATTTTAAGTTGTTTAAAATTTTTATTTTATTTTAATAAGTAATTTAATAATATAACTTTTAAATGAAATCACTTATTTAAAAAAAGTTTTTAAACTTATAAATTTTAATTAAATAATTTATGGATCATTCTGAGCTGGAAGAGCATTACGAAATATTTGAATTTTCACTGAAAATGCTTATTTTTACAAACTTTTTAACATGGAACATATTCATAGGCAGGGGGGGTACTTCAAGAATTTCATTTGGGGGGGGGGGTCAAACGTGCCGTATTTGGGGGGGAGGGTCAAATGAAATTAGAATTATATCGATTTAGGATTTTTGACGAGCTTAAAATAATTTGAGTTTAAGGACTTAGAATATTTTTGAATTAGGGACTTGGAATAATTTCGAATTAGGGGTATAGAGTTTAAGTTATAAAGATTTTAGGAACTAAAAATTATTTTTTTATGACTTAAAATTATAAAGGCTTCAAGATTCAAAATATAAATTTAAACATGTTCTATGTACGTTGGTTGTGAGTTCACAAACCAGTTGTAAGTTTTTGCTTAAGCTGAATTTAAAAACAGCTAAAATAAAGCAATTCCTTTTATTAAACTGAAAATTTTCAGAACATAAAATTAGCATGCAATATATAAAAAATTCTATCGAACCGTAATTGTATTATACACTGAAAAAAAAATCTGGTTCTGCCGGCAGACAGATTTTTTTTGTTGGTTTTAAGCGATTGCAAACTCATCTTAGTTTTATATTTTTACTTAAATAGGCTTAATTCTTACAAAAGTCCCTTTTTACAAACAAAAATTTCTTGTTTAAAACAGAATACTGTCATAAATTTTGCTTGCATTGCTAATTTTCAAACGTTTCCACTGATATTTAAATAATTTGCTTGGAATTCTTCAAAATTATTTTTAAAATTTAAGCAAACAGTTTTTTTATTCGTGTGAATGCTTAAAAATTAGTAATTCAAGTAGATCAACCTGCCAGTGTATAGACGAATTAAACATTTCCTTCCCGTGAATTAATACTTTTACCTGTTTTTAAAAGTTTAAACTAACTTCTGACTCATTAATTTATAATATAAAATTATCATAATTTTTACAAATATAAAATATAAAAAACCCTTATAAGTAGCTACTTAAATAATCATTAATTTAAAATTAATCCAAGTAAAAAAAAAATAAACTACTTATTATTATGGTAATTCTATAATAAAAAGACAGATTTATTTTATTTTTTAAAATTCTATAAAAGAGATGAACATAAATACAGTCAATAAAAATTCTTCAGGTATAAAATGATCCGATTTTAATTAAAATCCGTTATATAAAAAAAGTTTCAACGTCAGCAAATTTACTTGAAAGCTTTTATTTGTATAACTAAAGAGAGGAGAAAAAAAAAGAAAGTGTATTAACTTCAGTAATAAACGTATTTTAACTAATAAAAATTCGTCATAATTTCAATGCACGTATTAAAAAAATTGTATAAGATAACTTTTATTGTTAATAATACGTTTAGTCTTTCCCATCAATAAATTTTTAAAAGATATCTAGGATTTAAAAGTCAAAATTACAAAAATTTCTCAAGGCAAGAGAAAAAATAAAGAATCCTAGTAATAAATATTTAAAGGGGTTAAAAAATCTTATGCGATCTAATATGAATCTTGGAAGAGCTTTGTTAGATAGTTCCTTTATTTTATTTTTTATATAAAATTCTTACGATATTGTGACCACCAACTGTGTTAGGATTACATATATATATATATATATATATATAAAGCGTGTCTTGAATTTATATGCGGACCCCCGAATCTGGGCTTAAAATCGCGAAAGCCACGGGTTACCTTGGTGGGAAGGTATATATAGTACATTAAAAAAAAGAAAAGATATATTCTATATATGAGATGATTCGACGTAACTGTTTCTACGAAAAAAAGGGTTAGGTTTATAAATACCCCTTTAAAGTTGTTATGTCGTCTTCGTTCTTTCATTCATTTATATATCTTGATGTTTATAACATGATTTTATTACACATATATATATATATATATGCTTTTTTTTAGCCTTGTTGTTGGACGCGCGTGTGACAATGCTTCGCGAGATAAGTATTACAATGGAAAAATATTGAGAGAGAAGACTCTTGCTGCGACAGATCTCGATTTTTATATACTCTTATTATTATTATATTTAAGGACATTAAAAAAAAAGGTTTTTTTCAAAGAAGAAAGAGTTAAAAAATTGTGTACTATATCTTTTAAGCCTTACTTAAACTCAAATATCTATTATTCATCGTCATCGTAGTCTGTTTTGAGTTTATAAATGGATATTAAATTGTCAAACATATTTTTTTTACAGTTTTTTTTTTACAAATGAATAAAAAAATTTGGTCTTTATCTACATCAAATTAATCTCTTTTTTTTTTTTGTTTATTTTTTAATGCGATATTTATTTAACGTCTATTATTATAATTTTTTTAATATTCTGTAACAGTTATTTAGAGAGCAGAAAAGAGAGAATAAATATTGAGAAAAAGGAAGGAGCCCCTCAAGGGGCTCAATTTAGAATAGGTCAAAATATGCCTCGCAAAATTTTTTAATTTTAAGCACTCTGTAAAAAGTAACTTTCTTAAATTTACAAAAAAAATAGAATTTTTTCGAAAAATTATTGTATTTTCAAAAAATTTTGTGAATATTCGATAAAAATCGTAAATTTACTAAATTTAGTATATTCTCGAAAAATTTAAGAATTCTCGATTTTTTTTTGTGATTTTACGAAAAAAATTGTAAATTATCAATTTTTCTTGCGGATTCACAAAAAAAAAATAGAGAATACTCGAATTTTTCGTTAATATAATAAATCCCTAGTCAAAATCTTAGAAAGTATTTTTTACCAAAATCTTTATGATAAAATTATTGATCAGATTACTCAATATCAACATGGTTTTATCAAGGGCCTTTCTGTTGTTACTAACTTGACTGTATTTTCTGATTTTTTTTCTAACTGTATTGAGTCTAAGCATCAAGTTGATGTAATCTATACAGACTTTTCTAAGGCTTTTGACAAGATATCCCATGAAATACTTTTACGCAAACTGCATGATTTTGGACTGCAGGATAGCTGGATCTCTTGGATCGCATCCTATTTACATGATCGTACCCAACAAGTTCGCATAGATAACCACATATCTGAATCATTCTTAAACACCTCTGGTGTCCCTCAAGGAAGCAATCTTGGACCACTACTTTTTCTAATATACATTAATGACCTTCCAGCTGAAATAACTAATTCTCTGTCTCTATTATATGCTGATGATTGTAAGTTGGTCAAGGAGATTGCTTCCTTGTCAGATGCCCTAAAACTTCAAACTGATCTCTTTAACCTTGAAAAATGGAGTGTGAATAATTGCATTCCCTTAAACATAGATAAATGTAAAGTGCTTCGAATTTCTAGATCCAGAAATCCTGTTATTTTTAATTACTTTCTCCACAACACTGATATTGAAGGTGTTAATTCATTTAAAGATTTAGGAGTTATCTTTAATGATACATTTAATTATGATGAACATATTAACTATACGATATCTAAAGCTAAAAAATCCTTAGGCTGGCTGAAAAGGAGAACTAGTAAACTTAGAAACCTACGAACTTTAACTATTCTATATTTTTTTTTTATTTATTTTTTTTTATTTATTTAAAGAATCAACGGGACAAACCCTTTTACAATATTTTACAATATATGAAAGAAAATTAAGTTTTTAGTATTTACATTAAAATAAGTAAAAATTAAATATATAATACAATATTATTGAACAATTAGAAATGTAATATTTCAAATTAAAGGTATAGATGTTGAATAGCCATACAATAAAATATTTTTAAGTATTAACAATGTATATTATGCAAATTCGCCAAGGTGTATTTTTAAACTCTTAATGAAACTAACTTCAGATCCATTAGATATATCCATTTTTTTATTAATCATATTAAAACTTTCTATTATTCTGTAAAGAGAAGATATTTTGTTATTTCTATGGAATTCTATAAAATTCTTATGTTTTTCCAAATCTATCGTATGCTTCTGGAATCTGGTTTTCTTACACATCCAAGTCTTCGTATAAAATAGAACAAGTACAGCATCTATTTATCAAATGCTTATGCAAAAAATCTAAAACGCCTATGAATTATTTTGATCATGACTATCACGGACCCTCGATGCGTTTTAATTATAGAGCGAAGCTCTACCTTAATGGATGCAAAAATCGACACCTTTCGGACACGATATAGCCAAAACGATGAAACGGAATGCTTTCATTTTTTAAAACTGAGTTTATTTTATCGAGTTAATGACACCTATTGTTTTTGGGCCCAATCTGCTATTTCTAAAGGCATGTTTATTCTTGTACTTTTGCTTCATACAGGTGAAAAACCTTCCAAATGTTATCCGCGCGATAAATTTCATAGCTTTTGCATAAACTTTGCATCAGTGAAATATCATAAAAATGCAAAAGAACACTAGATATAGTTTTATTAATTATTCATTAATCGACATTTTATTTAATTACACGTTTGACGCCCAAGAGCTTATATCTACCTACGTGTAGTTTTGTTTTTGCACACTAAATTAATTTCAAAACCAAAATTTATGTATTTCAAAATGTATATCCCCATGTAGTAAAGTCTCAACTTTCAGAATCTTATGTCAAATTTGCGATCAAAACAACTGCAAACTCAATATTTTGGGTCAAAGTTGGCCACTAAAAAAAATCGACAAGTTGCTTATCAGTATTGTAAAATTAATTAAGTATTCAAAGACAGTTAAAAATAATAAAATTGGAGCTTATGATATGATGGCGTTAAGTATCTTACGCAAATAAAATATTTTAAATCTTAAGATTATATTGTATTGGACTAAACCTGGTTCAAAGAAAATGTAGTTTTATCCACATGCATTCTATGCGGAATTCCATTATCGTTGAATATATATGAGAATTGATTACAAACTGATGTTCTTAATGCTTCTGAAGTAGCAGGTTGACAACGGATTTTTTTAATTAGTTTAAACTTTTGTATAAAAGTGCTAAAGGCTAGTTTTATTAAATAAATAAAATATAAAATTAATATAATTGCAATTTTCGCAGCAACTTAAGGTACTTAATTTTTAGATTCTATCGGTGAGAGATTTCTTTTAAAATTGGTCATGAAAAATTTACAACTGACGGAAATGAATGAAAACTTGCACTAAAAACTAAAACCAACGAAAATTTGATAGTATAAGAAACTAGGCTATTATTATGACAACACCCTGAAAACAACAAAAACTACCCGATTTTAAGGGTTTATTTTTGCAATGCTTCAGAAGAAGGGTCAATTACATTTTTCAAAGAAAAATTAAGAAACTATTAAGACTTAAACGTCAAAAATCGTAATTGGACTATGAGGGCTAAGTACAAAAAGTTTATACTATCTCCGAAACTGAAAAAAAAACTTTTACATGATAAAAGATTATTTTTATTTGCTTCTTTTTTAAATAAAATTTTGGTAACTACTTAACTGTATTTTGGCCATGAAAGACTTAGATTAAATGAATTTAAAAATACTTTTAAAGAACAAAATTTGTATTTAGGAGGGGAGTTTAATAATTTTGGAACTCCAAATAATACAAAATTGTTATAGATAATTTATTTTGTTGAAAAAACATGACAACCACCTTCCGTTCATGCCATTAAGCCTTCTTGGACTATAGAAACACAGAGTTTGACATTTTTAAATAGGGTTCTTTGGTAATTTTTAATAGAACGCTGCAACCTCATTAAGAAATCAAACACTTCTGGTTGTGCCTATTTTTTTATATAATTCTCTTACTGTTATTATCAACAGCCCAAATACCCATTTTCTGCCAAAAATGACCAATTATTTGATGCCAAAATTGCAATTTTCTATAGAGAAAAGGGTTTAGGTCTCAAAAAATTTGTATTCGCTCCAGGTTTACAAAAATTTCTTTCCTACCTCTCTTCAATTATTTATTAGCGAGATATAATAATTTATAAACTCCCAAATTTGATTTTTCAAAAAGTGTTTATTTTGATCTCTATCTTTGTAAAACCATAACTCAAAAACAACTCAAGCAAATGAAACAAGAGAATATAAAATACCCTGCCTACTAGCTGGCACTAAGGTTCCTCTGCCACAGATATCACCGATTACAAGCATGCCATCATACATACACTTCTATTAACTTTAAAAAGTTTTTTTTATTGATCAAAAATTTTGGAACAAATTAAAAAAAAAATTAATTATCAGATTCGAGATTTCGAATAAAAACCATATTTTCAAATATTAGTACTTTCATGGAACTAAATGAAGTATTACACCCAAAAAAAAAAAAAAAATATTGCAGTTTTTTTAATTGTTATGTTTTTTTGAATTTCTGAAAAAAATTTTGAAAAAATTCGGTATCAGATCCAAAAAGTTACAATAAACGAACTTTCTAAAACTAGTACTCTCATAGAAATAAATTAGGTGCTACGTCGAAAGAGGAAAAAAATTTGGTATTTTTTGTATTTTTTTGTGGCGAAAATTTTTCGAGTAAAAATCATACTTCCAAATATAAGTACTTTCATGGAAATAAATGAGGTATTAAAGAAATTATAATGAAAAAATGAAAAAAGTTTTGAAAATTCTTAATTCTTAATTCTTAATTCTTGATTCAAATTTTATCGGTTACACACACACACACACACATACTTTTTTTAAAAACCGGTTTTTTAGCTTCCTGAGGTCCCAAAACGTGCTTATATGCCAAAAAATCAAAAATCGAAATTTGACGCATTTCAAAAATGTTGAGATCTAAAAGCCTTTGTTTTCAAAAATTGCATTTTTGGGAGCAATTGAAAAATTGGTCATTATGGGATTTAATGGACTATAAAGGTATGAGAATTTGTGATAAAAAATTGCAGTTTTTGGGGCATAAAAAGTGACGCTTACACAAAAAAATGGTGCCAACCAGAAGTATTTTGGTTAATTAGAAAGGTTGCAGAATTCCTGTGAAATTTATCAAAAAATCCTATTTAATAACATTAAATCCTTCGTTTCTAGGCCCAGAAGGCCTGCTGGAATAAATACAGGCGTTTCGGCCTGTTTTTTCAACATAATAAACTGATGCATTAGAATTTTGAGTTATTTGGTGTTACGAATGTATCGAACATCCTTTTTTAATTATAAAACTCAGAAAATATCAAAAACTTTATTTTTGCAGTGAAGTGCATTATAAAACGAGTTATAATAATTATTATTAATGAATTTTACGTCTGATTTACACGTCAAATATTGATATTTAAGCTCAATCTGAGCAAAGCTTGTAAAACCCAAAAATTTAAAAATTATTTAAACTATTTTAAATATGATCAGCTTCGCTCTACCCGTCGTTGACGGTATCTAGTATTCATACTATTGAATCACACCATAGGGTTCAGGGTAGGTATTTACTCATAAGATATTGCATGGTTTAATTAAATGTTCACTACTTAGAGAAAAATTCAGTTTTCGAAATATTTCCTACTCATTTCGCGAATCTAGGCGTTTGGTTGAACACCTTTCTCGCTATGACTATATTTATTACTCTTTTATAAATCGTTGTAAAAGAATTTGGAATATTATTCCCTAAAAAATCCAATCTATCACAAATCCTTTTACCTTCAAACTAAAAATCAAATCACTATTTCTGAAATATTATGGTTAGCTAACTTTATTATTTTTAAATTGTAAATTTATCTCTATTTATTGTAATTGGAAATTTTGTTAATTTTTTTCTAGTCAAAATAATTTAATTAAATCTTTAAATCTTGTATTTTTAATTTTATAAAAGAACTGATCTTTATATTTTATATTTTATATTTTATATTTTGTTATTTATATATTGGCCTATAGAGGCTGTTAATGTATCAAAAATAAATAAATAAATAAATAAATTTAGTAAATTTACGATTTTTTTCGAATATTTACAAATTTTTTCGAAAATGTTCAAATTTTTTTGTTAATATAAGAAAGTTACTTTTTACAGTGCATACTAAATAAAACAGCAAAATGAATCCGAAATGTTTATATAAATAATTCCAAGTTGATGCTCAAATTTTCATAACTTTTTTACCAACTTTAGATTCAAATCAGAATTCAAGTTTCTTGAATTGCTTGATATTTTTAATTCTTTAATAAACTTAATTGTATTTTTTTATTTGATGAGCTATAAATTTAAAATTAAAAAAAAAAACTCTAAAATAATTTTTTTTAATAAGATTTTTAATCTATTCGTGCCCAAATGATACATTTATGCAACTTGAATATTTTTTTTTGAAAAAATAAATATTTTGGGCTAAAAAATACACTGAAAAAAAGAATTTGGTGATTTCGTATTATCGTGATTTCGTTTGTGACAGTCGTCATTTTTTTTCTTTTAAATGGTTGCAAAAAATGTAAACGAAACTTTAAATTTTATTTTTGGTCCAAATTTTTTTTTGAAGTCCCATCATTATTTTACGGTGCTCGCAATTTAAATACGTGAAAGCCATATTAAAAAAAATTTTCTTTACGTTTTAAGAATCCGCTGCTACAATTCATATTCATATATTAGAAATTCATGTAAATTTATTTTTGAAGTCCATTTCTCTAGGAAATATGATATCATACCTAAATCTGGGGTAAATTCAGACATTTTTAGACATTAAGGTCAGGAATGAACAATCAAAAATATATAAAGATAAAAAGTATGTTTGAGATTAGCTATTAAATTAAATGTAACAAAAACTGAAATATAAAGCTTATTTAATTTAAAAAAAAAAATTTAATTTAAAATATATGAATTTATACTCGAGTGTACAAACAAGATGGTAAGCATAAAATGCTGTATATTTGTCAAATATAAGCATAAATATAGTTAAATAGTAGTTTTAAAATCATATTTTATTCATTTACATTATATTACGTTATCATGTAACATTGTAAAAAGGACGCAGGGTGCCTACTAAACATATATAAAATATCATCTATACGAATCTTTGACCAAACATATGCTATGTCTGCAGTAATTTCTATAACGAATACTCTTTTCATGCATTTACAATTATTCTACATATGAATTCACATGTAAATTCTACAACTACTGCGTTCGTGTACCTTTCCACTTGGTTGCATTGTACATCCAATCTTTCGAATATTAATATATCTATATTTGGTTTATGCATATTAGACCTTGATTCATTTTATCTATTGTTCAATTTTTCTGCTTGTGATTTTTAAAAGGGCACAAAAAGAAAATTGCTTGAAAATTTTAACTGATTTGCCTATTTTATCTCATAAATCTTTTGTAAGCTTTATAATAAAATTTTCACGTTATATTTAACGTAGGGTATTTTTAACAGAATATTTGCATGATTTTATCAAAAATGAAAAATTAAAAAAAAAAAAAATAAGATTAGTGTTTATTAATACTAATACAGTTGTAATTGCCTATAATTCAGTATTTATTTATGAATAAATTTATTTATTAATCACCAATGCTGGGCAAACTTGTGAAAAAAACTATAGTTTTTTTTATTAGACCTTTATTGCTTTTTAGTAATTATATTTATAAGGTCGAATAAGGTCTATATAGAAATAGGTTAAATGTCTAACAAAAACATGTTATGATCAAAAGCTACTATTTCATTTCAAAAATTTGCCCTGTATACATTGGTCGTAAATAAATAAATTAATTCATAAATAAAGAGTCTTTATATTTTATTAAATTTATTTTCTGAAGCTGAAAAATTATCCAAATTTATAAATTTATTTTATGAATTTTTAAATATTAACATAAAATCAAACAAAAAATTTCTCGCAATTAAAATGACTTTTGAATATTATATAAGCTGATACCATTTTATTCATATTTCAATAATGATGTAAGTACAAATATTAATAATCGACTAAAATTAAAATTAAAATCGCAATTATAATCATCTTCTGGTGGGTCATGGCTACATCTTCGTTATTTCTATCAAGCTTTCGATCTGTAATGCTATCAAGAAATGGATAGTGAACGCATAATTTGTTAACTTAATGTATGAGGATTGTATTTTAAGTTTTTTGTCTCCAAAATCTTCAATTTTTTGTCACCATTATCCTAGAAAAACTTGGAACTCTAATCTACTTTATAAATTAGATTAAATTAAATTATACTTTATTTTATTTAAACTATGCCCGTAATAAAATAAACGCTGTAAATAGGATGATAGGAAATTTTTGTATTTAATATTTAGCTGTTTAGTACTTTCAAAGATCCAAGAAGTTCATAAATATAAATAGTAGGTAACTACTTAGAGTTGCAAAAAAATACGTATTCTAGTGAAGCAAGCCATACATGTCTTTAAAAATAATACAACCAAAAATTGTACTGTTCATTTAAACGGCTATGAAATCTCAAGTTTCAACTATGAAAGCTATGTTATTGATAGTTTTTTTCAAAATTGTGCCGATGAAAATTGGAAATTTTCTTGGTATAGATAGAGCTTCGCATTATATGAAATTTCAAATTATTGTATTTATACGTATGCTTTATTTTAAAAATTTTACATTTAGTTTGAGATATTAATACATTTTCAATTATATTTTTGAGAATTTATACCAGCTTGAAATTTGATTTCTTTTAATCGCAGCAACTAAATCTACAATTTGTATTTAAATTCAGTTCGGAAACAATTCTATTTATATTACTCGAAAAATTATTAGCCATCCATTATTTACATTTATTTATTGCTAGATAATCAATTTAGGCTATAGGTTTAAATAAAATTGGTTCGATAGAGCACGCAAACATGTAAACTCTCCTTAAGTTAAAATAACCTAAAGTCTAATATTTTGGAGAATATTTTGGGTGTATACATAATAGTAGGGTTTAAAAAGCGCGAGCATTTCAAGTCTTTTTTTTATCTATTTTTATTTAATTCCATTTTGTCGCTTTCATACTCTGTGTATTCTGATTTTATTTGCATTTTTTTGTGTGTTTTTTTTTTTATACTTTTTCATTTTTTGCATTATTATTGCATTGGGCAGTGAAAATCATGCGCTTATATATATTTTTTTATACGTAACATTTATTTCTTTAGTTTACTAAAAACGTAAATCGAGCACGCACAACTTTTTTTATTTTTTATTTTAAAGCGTATACTACTAACTATTATAATAAACGAGATAAAATTTTTTTTTTTTAATACATTCAACTATTACATAATAATTTTATTAAATAGAAAACATGATTTATGAAAAAATAAAGTGATGTATTCAGGAGCAACGAGAATTCAGTGAATAAAAACTTTATGCTGGGTATATTATAATGAAACTTTTTAAAAAATGCATTATGTATATTCATTAAGTAGGTTTCAGTAAATAAAAATAAAAAATTTTGCATAATTTTCTTTAGAGTGGAACAGAATTGTAAAAAAAAATATTATATGGTATTAAATACACAGTAAAAAATAATCTAGGGAATATTACTACAGTTTAGTAATTTTCAAGTAATTTTACTAGAATTTTGTAATATTACTACAAAAATAGTAAATTTACTACAATTTTTAGTAATTTAACTATTTCTTAGTAATATTGCGACTGGTGTAGTAAAATTTACTTGTGGTAAAATAAAAATTTATTGATATTTCACCCAATTGGTTAAGTAATCAACCATAGCAGCTCTACCGTGGGTGTTTGGGAATTCACTATCAAGATAGTAATATTACTAAATTTCAGCAAAATTACTAAACTATAGTAATATTGTGAACATGTTTTTACTGTGTAATTAAAAATATTACAATTAAAGTGTAATACTTTTTGATAAAAGTAAATCACAAAAATTTGTAAAAATATTTTAACGATGCCAAAAAGTAACACATAAAAAGATGTTTAATGATAGATAAAATTATAAGTTCAAATATTTGTTACATTAAAAATTCTTTTGAAAGGTTAAATCAATAATATAATAAAAATACGAGGCATTAGTGAACAAATGATGAAGATTGGTCCAAAAATCCTTGTACTTTTTTTCTTGTAAAGATAATAACTTTTGACTTGATATGAAAAACAGAGCAGATGTACAGATGTTAAGAAATTCTAAACCTCATCTACAAATATTTATTTTTACTACAAGTCGATTAGGAACGTACTATTATTTCAAAATTGTACAATGTTTTGTAAATAAAAATGACTCGAATCCTAGCTAGTATTCAAAAGTAATTTTGTAAAAAATTTTCAGAGGCATTCAATATTGCAAAATTGATTAAAAAAACGTTTTATATTTCAAACATAAATGATATTAAAAATAAAAAAGAACTTTTATAATACATGTTCCTTTGACAAAATATTTCATCGAAATAATAAATAATCATTTCGCAAAGTAAAAAATACAACAACAGTTCAAAAATTTACATGGATAAAAAAGTTTGAATGAAAGTAAAATTGATGTTAATATTTTGCTCATAAAAAAAAAAATTATTATAGACATAATATTATGTAAAAAAATAAAAAAAAAACAAACTGCAAATGGTCAATATTTATTTAATTTTTTTCTTTCATCTTTTGCAAAATAAAAAATATATACAGCGATATTACAAAATAACATAGGTTCAAAAGAGAAAAAAAGGATGTACGTATATAATCATTATTATATAAAAAAAATACATGTAATGTGCAAATGTAAGCTCGTTTAACAGATATAACTAAAAAAATAAACTTTATCGAAATCGTGAGGAAAACATCAAAATGTTAAAAGGGATTCCCTTTTTTAAAATAGTATACTTTTATGTATTCACGTAATGCAAAAAAAAATTAGACTTAAGTTCTTATCAATTCTGTATTGTAGCTTGTTTTGTATTAAAAATAATAAAAAATGTTGAAGGTTTTTTAGGACATACAAATAAGCTTTTAATTTATTTGGAGTTAAAATTACAAATTTAAAGATTAAGATAAATTATAGGTACTCTTGAATCTAGATTGACCTAATTTAAAGTTCAAAAAAAGAAACCTAGTTAGAATTACACAGGAAGATTATAAAACACAGAATAATATTAAGATATGTGTCTATGCAAATATTATAATGGGAGTACATAAAAATAAAAGGGATAACACTCATATTTAAATAGGAGTTTGTGTAGTTGTGTAGTAAAATATGGTATTGAGCAAGCGCGCTTTATAATATTGGACATTCCTGACTCTTCCTGATAAGCTTTAAAACGAGTCTCGTTATGCTATAATTTTAGGTTTTCTCTCTTATTTTATCTTTAATTCTTTCGATTAATAGATTTTTATACTTTTTATCCATAATATATATAAATATTTATTTAAATTGTAAGCAGCTTATTGTTTGGGAAATAATATTTTTTTGCGCTTACACTGGGAAAAATACGCTTGCTGATTTTTGTCGGTTAATATTGAAATGGAAATAGTTTTTATGACCCAACTATTTTTTATCCTATACTATCCATGCTACCTCAAAGTCCAAATTCACTCAAAAAATTAGTTTATTTAAGAATTCTTCCCTCACTACAACAGAAAAAATTTAGATTCAGTAACTAGAAATTTTTTTCAGTGTACATAATAATATTCTTTTGAAATTATTAATTTATAACTAATTGATATTTAATAGAATATTAAAAATTTATAAATTCGTTTCTGCAATATAAATTTTTTTAATTATTTAAATAATTTAATATTCACATTCAATATAATAAAACAAAATATTCAATAATATAATATCAATTTAAATAATAAAATTTTTATTGAATTTCGATACTTTTTTAATCGAATTTACTTTTTTTTTATTTTATTACCATTGAAAAAAAGAAAGAAAAAAAAATACTTCAATTTATTCAATCAGATCAACTTATTAGATAAACTTGAGTATATAGAAAAAGCTTTTATTCATATTATCGGCTTTAAAATTAAGCTTTTTTTCATCCATACAAAAAAACGTATAACTAAAGTACAATATCGAAAAATAAAGAGAAAAAAAGCACTATCTGTATTCTGTACTTACGGTATTTTAATTTCTACGCTATATCGAAAAAATCTCTTTAAGTATTTTTCAGCATACGTATTATAGAAAATTCACAATAAATCCAAATTAATATTACAGATTTACTTCTTAACATAAAATACGTGAACACAAAAATCAATCGAATGCTTGTAAAGTAAGAAAATTTATTGGAAGCAAAAAAAAAAGTTTCTTTTATACATACCATTAACTTTTCCGATTCTCAAAGGAATTGGAAAATTAGTTTTCTTACTTACATATTAGCATATTATACTCATGTACTCGAGTTACTTTCTTAAATAACGTGGGATATCTTAATACATGCATAAAAATTTTTTTTTTCTTAAATTAAAATTACTTTTCATATACAGAAATAACATTAATTTTGCATATTACACTGTGAGGCTACTCTGGATTCATTCTAGATTTTCTTGAAATTTCAAGCTAATTCTTTAATTTTTTATTAATTTTGTACATGGGTAGATTTAAATGAAGTGAGTGCGACTTACATGGTCGGGTCTTCAAAACTGCCTTAAAGTGTTTTTTTCTGAAAGTACTACCAAAAATAAGTAACCAGCCCAATTTTTAGCCTCCCAGAGCGAAATCTCGATTTTTGGCAGCCATTTTAGTGTTTTTGACTGTCGTAAAAAAAGTAAGAAAAATGAGTCATAATTTTTTTTATTATTGCTGTAAAAAACTCACATTAGCATGAAAAATTTTTTCCTTTTAGGTCCGGATAGGAAATTTCCCTGGCTATCCCATTACGGGGTCAAAAATTTTTTTTGAGTTGCGCATGCGCGAGGAATCGCTAAGATAGGCTGTTTTTTTTCAAAAGTCGATTTCTCAAACGCCTATTAGTGAAAAATCTTGTAACCAGGCTTAAAATTTTCGTTAAACCTTATATTTTTTGGCAAAAAAAACATTTCGATGGGACACTGCTTTTTGGGAGCTCTAGATAAAAAAATAGCAGCTTTCAAAACCTCATTTTTTACAAATTTCAAATTTCCCGCCAAGTCACGTGACCAATCAAAAATCTAACCAAAAATTTGGATTCCGCGGGAAATTTTACATAAAGATATGTCTTTTCATGTTTTTAAAAGCGTTTATGTTATGTGCGGCGAAAAACAGTGAAATAATAAAGAATTTTCTGAATAATTTTGAATAATTTGGAATAATTTAAAAAATAAAAAAATTCCTTAATAAATGAGATATTTTAATCTTTCAATTTAAAATTTCGCTGCTTTAACATAAACGCTCTTAAAAACATGAAAAGACATATCTTTATGTAAAATTTCCCGCGGAATCCAAATTTTTGGTTAGATTTTTGATTGGTCACGTGACTTGGCGGGAAATTTGAAATTTGTAAAAAATGAGGTTTTGAAAGCTGCTATTTTTTTATCTAGAGCTCCCAAAAAGCAGTGTCCCATCGAAATGTTTTTTTTGCCAAAAAATATAAGGTTTAACGAAAATTTTAAGCCTGGTTACAAGATTTTTCACTAATAGGCGTTTGAGAAATCGACTTTTGAAAAAAAACAGCCTATCTTAGCGATTCCTCGCGCATGCGCAACTCAAAAAAAAATTTTGACACCGGAATGGGATAGCCAGGGAAATTTCCTATCCGGACCTAAAGGGAAAAAATTTTTCATGCTAATGTGAGTTTTTTATAGCAATAATAAAAAAAATTATGACTCATTTTTCTTACTTTTTTTACGACAGTCAAAAACACTAAAATGGCTGCCAAAAATCGAGATTTCGCTCTGGGAGGCTAAAAATTGGGCTGGTTACTTATTTTTGGTAGTACTTTCAGAAAAAATCACTTTGGGGCAGTTTTGAAGACCCGACCATGTAAGTCGCACTCACTTCATTTAAATCTACCCACATATTAATTTTTAAATAAACTTCAAGGATAGCATCCTGAGAACGGCATGCCCTGAGAACTTTGTAAGATTTATTTTTAAATGTATTTGAAAAATGCTAATTATTATTTGTTAATTTAAAATAGTTTTAAATTTATTAATTGGATAAAATATTATTTGTTATAAAATTCATGAAAAAATAAAAACATAAAACAAAATAAATCAGCAATATAACAAAACAATATTTTTATATTTCTCAATTAAATTGGTTTTTAATATCTATATAAACTGGCAAGTAATTTTTTGAATTATTCATATTATAAATAAATTTAAATTTTATAACCAGGTTTTCATAAAAATCATTTAAACAGAATTTTGTATATACACTGTAAAAAGTAACTTTATTAGATTTACAAAAAAAAATAGAATTTTTTCGAAAAATTTTGTAAATATTCGATAAAAATCGTAAATTTATTAAATTTAGTATATTCTCGAGAAGATCGAGAATTCTCAATTTTTTTTGTGAATTTACGAAAAAAGTTGTAAATTTGCAACTATTTTTTGAAAATTTACGAAAAAAAATTGTAAATTATAAATTTTTCTTGCAAATTCACAAAAAAAATCAAGAATACTCGAATTTTTTGTTAATATACTAAATTTAGTAATTATACGATTTTTTTCGAATATTTACAAATTTTTTCGAAAATTTACTAATTTTTCAAAAATGTTCCAATTTTTTTGTTAATGTAAGAAAGTTACTTTTTACAGTGTAATTTTTTCTGTGGATTAAAAATTGTTTTATGAAAGATGGTTTTAAGAATGGAAATGTTGAAATTATTGAAAGATCATTGGAGGAATTGATTGTTCTGACTGAAATTCGTTCTAAAGATATTAAACAAATGCAATTTGAAGGATGGATTGACATTGATAAAAATGAAGCAGTTGCAAGTGAAAATACTGAAGATGATATTGTCTCAAATATCTTACCGGAAAATTATAATTGCGAAGAAGATAATTGTATGATAACATTGAGTGCTTTAGAAGTTTCGACAATAGGCATTTTTTACTGATAGAATTTACTCTAATTTTATTAACTCTTCAGAAAAAGCTATATAATTTAATAAAAAGAAATTAATTAAAAATGTCTTATACTTACTGAGCAAGTTTTTAATTTGAAAAAGCAAATATTTTGAAAATATTAAAATAATTCCAGACTTTCATTGACTTTTATATTCCCTCTATCGTCCATGAAAGCTATAACATGTCAACTTCACGACAAAATCAATGAAGCACATAATATATGAAATTAAATTTGCAAATTCATTTGCATAAATAAACAGGAGTATCGCTAAGATTTGCCATAATAAATACGTTTAAAAGTTTTATTCAATTTTTTACAAATAAAATTAGTTCATATAATTATTTGTTTACAATTATCGATAAAACTGTGTATATATGTATATACAAATAAATGCTTATTCGAATCAATAGTTTCCCAATGAGAATGATATACACATACATGTATGTTAGACGACATCCCTATTTCACGCTCGCCGGCTACCAAATTGGCGGCTAATTACAAGCTAGTAATTAGTGGAAACGTTAGTTTGCTTTTGTGTCACCCAATATATTGCGCCAAGGTATTAGATGTATACCATAGATACGTTGGTCTATATATATATATAGATAATATAAATACAAATGTGTCGTACTTTGTGGTATTTTGGAGAGAGATATATAGAAGAGAAATTTTGGGGCTCTCAACTTTATAATAGATTCGCAAAAGGCGTGTATATATACTATTGGGCTTTAGCTCTGCAATCTATTTATATAGAACGACCTGCCTTGTCCAGAAACTTGAATCCGTGGGGTAAAAGTACCATCGTGTCTTTTATAAATGTATAAAATATACTGTGTGTCTCTTTTCAAGTAATTTTCACGCTAATGTACGAAGGAATGACGCATTTCCAGAATAAACACATACACACACATTTAAATATAGATATATGTGTATGTTTATATATATTCATATACCATACAGCCTCGCTCTTTAATTAGTCATTGTGGTATCACTTCCAGTTGGTTATAACACCGTCGTATTTTCCTATTCTCTTAAGCATCTCTGAATAATTTCCACTGGCTTTTTGTTTTTAATTATTTGTATACTTGCGTATGTATATGGTCTTATTCAAGTAATTACGGCAAAGAAATTATTTAAAAGGAATAAATTATAATTACTAAAGTAATGCTATTTATTTAAAAAACTTAAAAATCATTTTTAAGGAGAGGGTGACATTAAATTTTTTAAGAAGGACAAAAAATGTAAAAAATTTTTTTAAGTTTCGGTGGTGATTGTTATAAAAAGTGCGTACACTGAAAAAAAAATCCGTTTGCCGCAAGCGGAATCCGCTTGCCGCAAGAGGAAAAAATCCTCTTGCCGCGAGAGGAATTCCTCTTGCCGCAAGCGGAATTCCATTTGCCGCAAGCGGATTCCTCTTGCGGCAAGAGGATTTTTTCCGTTTGCGGCAAGCGGATTCCTCTTGCGGCAAGAGGATTCCTCTTGTTGCTAGAGGATGGTTTTTTTATTGTAACTATCATAAAAACCGATAAAGAGTTAAAATTGAATAAAAATTTAAACAATATTAATATAATTAATGCAAGTAACATGAATTTTTATTACAAACTAATTCACAATCACCTACTTTACAATAATTTTAACTCTTTATCAGTTTTTTTGATAGTTACAATAAAAAAACCATCCTCTAGCCACAAGAGGAATCCTCTTGCCGCAAGAGGAATCCGCTTGCCGCAAACGGAAAAAATCCTCTTGCCGCAAGAGGAATCCGCTTGCGGCAAATGGAATTCCGCTTGCGGCAAGAGGAATTCCTCTCGCGGCAAGAGGATTTTTTCCTCTTGCGGCAAGCGGATTCCGCTTGCGGCAAACGGATTTTTTTTTCAGTGTATGAGTATATAATTATGACAGGTGAATTTTTGTTCAGATATATCCAAGATTAAAGCATGCTAACTTTTGTATTCTAGTTTTATTGTTGCTGGTTCTAAAAAAAGTTGTGGGACGACAAAATTGGCCAATTTTTTTGCAATAAATACTCGAATAGGTTAGATTTTTTAATTACCCGTGGCCTTCTTTTAAATTAATTTTAAGATGGTACAGTGTTTAAGAATACATAATTTTATGCACAGGTAAACGACGAAACTTGAATGACCTGATATACACCTCTCAAATTTTCAGTATAAGCTTAGTGTGTTTTGGCTAAATTTTCAATCTGGGCTATTTCGAAGCGCTGAACTTTCACTTTTTTTTCAAAAACTGACCAACTTTGTGGACCAATAAATTTTTCCAGAACCCATGGCCAATACAATTTTTCACAGAAGATTGATATTTTTTGGTTTTGGCTATCTCTGTACAAAATTCATCATACTCACACGCACTTTTTACACTGCAATTAAAAATCCGGTTGTGGTTATCAGAATTCCGGATGCTACAACCAGAATTTTGTTTGTGATAGCCCGAAATTTTTTCTTTTTCTAAATAATTAAAAGTAACATAATTGTAACAAATTTTTTTTATGTTCCACCATGCTGGGGTGTTCGCATTTTTAATGGATAAACTTTATTATTTTTAAAATTTTCTCTTTAAATTGCAAAACGTTTGCAATAGTTTAAAACACAAAAAAAAAAAATTTGGCTGCCATAATCGAAATTTTTTTTTAGAATTTTTAATAATAATTTAAAATTATTTTTTTAAATCTTATTTAATAATCTTATTTTAACCTAATTTTTCTAAATCTTTCCTCAGTATACCACAGCTATCCCCAAAACTTAGATTACTAATTAAATCCTAATATGACAATTAACATTTACTTGAAATGATAAAAGATTAATTAGATAATATTTTAATGCTGTGTGTTGTAAACCCTTGTTTTATGGTTAGTAAAGAAAATTACTTTTATTTAATTTAAATTAGATGAATTAAAACTTGGATTTGTTTTACGTTTAACCAAATGTCTCTTTTAGGATTAAAGGCTACAGAAGAAATCAAAATAAAAGGATTCTAACTAAGATTTTTTAGATTTCAAGCCACTGTTCAGTAGTCTGAAAAAAATGAATAATTTTGTTTATAAAATTAATCAATAAAATATTTTTGTCAAATTACCAAAACACTATTTCCACCATTATTCTAAAAAACCGCTGTAAAGTTAACTAAAAACATTAAAGCTAAGAAAATGGTACTTTAAAACTAGCAAATTAGATTGTAAAACTATATTACATGCTCTTGGTAAAAACCCAAAAATGAAAAGATAATGTTATTACATCCTAGTTTTCTTGTCTTAAAATATCTTAATAAGTATAATTTCTTTTTATTTGATATTTGATATTTGATATTTGATATTTTATTTATTGTAAATATATACAAAGAGTGAAAAATATATACATTTTATATTATAATAAGTACTGTGATATAATAGAAAAATAATAGAAAAACAATATAATTTGTCAAAGCTAGTGTGATTTTAAAGTAGATTAGTTATTAAATTTTGATTATATTTAAGATAAAAATGAGAATGGTGAATTTAGATAAAATTATAAGTGAGTAATAATAATAATAACATTAATAATTAATAATTAAGCGTAAGTAAAATTACTATAAATAATATAAGGTTGGGAGTATGGAGAGTGTTATGGGTTGTGGAAGTGGAGGCTAAGTATTGAGATTGAAATTGAGATAGAAGTTCAAAGTAGATGAGTGAGTTTCGTGGATTAAAGGTGAGATACTAGATTTAGTGACTGGTTTTGAGTGCTTTTGACGTGTTTCATGAGATTATTCTTGAAAGAATTTAATGAGGTAGATAGCCTGATTCCAGGCGGGAGGGTGTTCCAGTAAAGTCCTGTGTCAATTAAGAAAGAAGAAGAGTAAGGTTTAGTGTGATGGGGGGGTATCTCTAGTTCTTTGAACTTTGGTCTGAGTTCTCTAGGTGGTATTCTATATTTTAACTTTGAGAATAAGAAGTCGGGATGTTGAAATAATAGTATTTTAAATAGAAAGCAGGTGGAATTGAATTTCAGCCTGTCTTTAATTTCTAACCAATCGAGGCTTTTTCTGAAGTCAGAAACGTGATCATAGTGACCCAAATTGAAAATGTATTTTATTGCTGAGTTTTGTAGGATATTTAACGTCTTGAGGTGTTCGTTTTTAAGATTCCCTAAGATAGAGGTACAATAATCGAAGTGAGGTAGAATTAGGGATATTACAAGTTGCTTTCTCGTTTCCATATTGACGTAGTTTTTGAAATATCTTAATCTATATAAGGTGCTACGGATTTTTTTGGAAATTTTGGTAATATGATCATCCCACTTTAATTTGTGATTTTATGATATTATTATACCGTCAGAAAAAAAAATTATTAAAAAATTTTAAAATAATTTTTTATCATGTTCCTAAAATGAAAAAAATTTAAATAAACCAAACGATATGATGATAAAATTTGAAAAAAAAGCAATTCTTATTACGACACAATATATTTTTCAATATTATCTTGATACCTATGATAAAGGTAGTTTAGAAATCATAAAATTTTAGACTGCATACAGCTGCTGCAACTATAAAACTTTTAACATTTAATATAAGCATTTTTTATATGTTTATTGTTATTCGCTAAAATGCAATATCAATTACACATGTAGATAATACATTGGTATTAATACTGAAAATTTATATACACAAATGCAGAAAATGATTGCTCGATTTAATTTAAATTTAAGTATGTATTTAAAAGCTTGATATATATATAACTTATTTTAAACAAAAATTCTCGTTATTCAATAATTACGAGTTATTATTATAACAGAGGTCCGAAATGACCAATATATATATATATATATATATTATGTGCTGGCTATAAAACCGCGTTGATTTTATTAGCAATTTCGACCTATAATTATTATTATCATTTTAGAGACGATATATAGTTAGTGCGTTTATTGCATATATACAGTCAAAGTAATTACGCACGGAATGACTCGGTATACTCATGAATATATATATAAATAAATAGTGTTTATAGTGTTGATGCTTTCATTTTAACAGTAGTAATTTATTATATCTAAAATACTCATTTTGTACATCGTTAATTTATTAATCAGGTGTATAATAAAAATAACAAATTTTTTTTTAAACGTTTTTAATTTATTATATTATATATATAAAAAGTTTTAATTTTATACAGTAAAGAGTATAACTATAAAAAAGAAAATGACTGATTGAATAACGGTAATTGTTATTTTGAAATTCATCTGTTTTTATATATTCATTCAATAAAAAAAAATCATACCATGAGTGAAAATTAATTTCATTTAAGGCCCTTAAAACGGTATACTAAAAGCTCGTTAGTTGAACTTTTTTTTTGTCACAATCGTACAGCATGAAAAATTGCATTTTTTTTTTTAATTCTTTTATCCTGCAGTCTAATTAATGTCCGAGCACAAATACCGTATTCTTACTCTTTAATATACGAAATCGATATTTTTTTGTAGAATATACATAGTTTTTTTTTATTATTTGTGTGTGTATAAAATATATTATAATATGCACACACTTGTCATCGATTTTACTTTCGTATTAGCATATCCTGGCTAAAGTAAAAGATAAAAATCATTTATATTTTGTATGTACGCCTCGGAAATGCTCACACATATTCATGTGTATATGGGGTATTTTATGCCAATTTATTCACTTAAGAATCAATTTCTTTCCCAAATGACAAGAAAATCTTATTAAACAAGTTATAAACTCATAAAAACATCTTTTAGTTTAATCAATGGTTTTTTCAAAAATTCTTTTTAACAAACCGAAGTTCAGGGAACATACTCCTAATATTAAACTTGGATGATTAAATCTGAAACTCAATTAAATATTTACTATTCAGCAATTTGAATTAATTAAATTACGATTCACAATTCTATATTATACTTGAACTCAAGAATAAAACTTTATACACCTATCAGAAAACTGTACTCTAAAAATCATCCCATCCTCTGAACCCCATTTACTAAAAAATTTTGATATAAAAAATTCGTTATATTATGTCTAGTGATTATTTTTAACAAAAGTTAATTTAAATCAAATCTACTTTATAAATATTTTCTTGAGCTTAAATTTTGGTTCATTTGTTTGTAAAATAATTCGTCCTGAATTTTGATGACTAAATGTACTTTCTTTTCAGTGCAGAAAATAAACTTTAATTCTCGTTGGACAGATTTAACACGAAATATTCCATATACGAATAAGCCTTTTTATGAGTAAAATGTGCGGGTGACGGATAGCGTCTTTTTTAGCGTCTTTTTTTTATGCACTACTTATTTATACTTGTCTAATTTTACTGCATAATAAATTCACTTATCTTTTTTTTTTTGTTACTTCAACCATAGTTAGCATACCTTAGATTATAAGTTGATATTTAAATTTATATTTATAAATAACATTTTTTCTAAAAAATATATATTAAAAGTGGAAAATATATATGATTAAATCATTGTTTTTTATCTTTATAACTTTTTAAATAAGGGTATTTATTTTATATAATGCTAAAGAAAAATGTTTTAGAAACGTATACCCTTACGATATTTATCTTTGCTTTTTTTAACAGCTATTTATGTGAGTAAAATGCTAAAATTATGTATTTAAATAATAAATTGATTCTTTAGTTATTATTTAAATTAAACACAGAGAAAGATTTACAGAGTGTATCGCAGGATACGATGGATCATTTTTTATCAAACTGAAATTTACACTAATGTTTATGAAAAAAGATTGTGCACACTTTATTTCAAAAATTATATGTTCTAAATATTAAAATAGAGAGTAGTGCAAATAAAAATAGAGAGTAGTATCTTTACAGATAATAAATTTATGAGAAAACAAATATTTATAGAAAATTGGTGATACCTTAATCACTGAATTCTGGAAAGATTGTTTTGCCATATGCAAGATTGGTAGCCCAGAGGTTCACTGCAAGTTCAGAAAATTAAAAATTTTTAGAATAAATAATATTAAATACCTTTTAATCCATCTTCAGATTAACTTCGTTTTTAATATTAATTATACACAACGCTTTTCAGAACAATGTTCCATCATCAGGTGTAATAAAATTATTTATCAAAACTAAAACTCTTGAAAAAAAAAATATTTTTTATTTATAGTTTATTATATTATATTTTATTAATTTTGAGTTTTTTCGATTATTATCACAGCACATTTTATTCACTTACTATTTATTTTTAAAAATATTTAGTGTTAAAAGTTTTATGTTTACAGAACGAGAACTCGTGTTACATTAAATAAAATTTTTATTTATTAAATTATATTTAATATTGTGTCATATTGTTCATTAGATTTAAAATTTAGTTTATCATTAAGCAGGGGCATATCATTAATTTTAAATGCCTTATAGATTTCAAATTCTTCTAAAGCGTTTATGTGATTTCCTTTTTTATCATAATATATGTGTTGGAATGAGTAAATCATTGAAGTTTTTTGTTTCATATTCATGTTTAGAATTAAATAGATGTTTAGCGAAATTTGATCTGATTATTGTATTTTTCTTTGTGTTTTTTGGAGGTAGATGTTTCTTATGCCATTCCTGGCAGTTTAGCCTATGTATATCGATCCACATTCGCAAGTCATTTTATAAATACCAGATTTATCTTCATTCAAAATTTTTTCAATTTTATTATTAGTATTAATATTAAAACTTACAGTGATTTGATGTTTTTTAAATGCATGAAATGCTAAATTAGAACTATGATTTCCAAATATTGCTGATGTGTATTTGATTTCATTATTATTTACTATATTATTTATGGATATGTTATTAATATTATTTTTTGCTCTTCTACGTATTTGTTTATTAATTAAAGTGTCGATTATTGAAATTTTGTATCCATTATTGACTCCTATGACTTTCAGTGTGTTTTCTTCTTCTTCATAATCATTTTTGGATATTGGATTAGTTAGAACTTTGTGGATAAAACTATTGGATGCTGCCATTTTTTGTGTATATGGATGATGGATCGTGGAATCTGTAGTAGTTGGTTTTCTATATATTTTTCTATTTATATCAACTGCTTTTTGTATTGTTAAATCTAAATAATTAATTGAAGAGTTTGATTCTATTTCTAATGTGAACTGCATATTTTTATTGATTTTATTCAAACACGATTTAAAGTTATCTAATTGTCTATTGAAACCATTATAAATGATAAAAGTATCATCGACGTATCTAAAATAAAAAATGATATTGTTTTTATATGTGTTATTATTATTAAATATATGTGTGTTTTCAAAATGATTCAAATTCTGGTTGAGGTACACGATTATTTTTTTAACGATTGCACCTTAAACGTAAAGAAAATAAAAATAAATACATACCCTTTTCTTAAGATCTTGTCATTTGCAATAACTTAAAAGAAAAAAAAATGCCAGAATTCCGGTAGCTGCACTCGGGAGTTCGGTAGCAGTGTTAACTGAATTTTTTTTCATTACATAGTGATTACATGTTAATTAAAAATTTTATTGCAAGCTACCTATTTTTGATTTTCCTTTTTTTTCGAATCGTATGGTATTTCGAAAGGCACCTCTCAAATTATACACAAACGCCTTGTTGTATCTCTTGTAGTTCCTCGCCTAAATTACTGCAATGTAGTTTATTCTGATATTTCTAAAAAACCAGATAATCAACTGCAGAGACTTTCTAACTCATCTATATGCTATATTTTTGGTCTAAAAAGACAGGAACACATAACTCCATTTAGAAGACGGCTTAATTGGATCGGCAATGTGAATCGAATGGATTATTTTGTGTCACTATTTATGTATAGGGTGAAACGCATGAAGCAGACAACGTTCTTTAGATTCCTATTTATGCCCTACATAAAAAAATAGACCTTCTCGTGGCCCACAAAAAGACATTGAAATACCCACTGCTTCTTGCGACTGGAGACTTTATTCATTCCAAATTAAATATTCTCAATTTTGGAAAAAATTCCCCCCTTTATAACAGACCTCCATTCGTATTCTTTATTTATTTAAAAAGAGTATTGGATAAAATTTATACAATCTAGACAATAATTAAAGATAGATTACTGATTGATTTACATAATTTATATAATTTTATTGACGCTAGTTAATATTCTGATTTCACTATAATATTTGATATGTATATATATTTCCTTATTGACTACTTTCCATCAACTATATTATATATTTTATTTTTGTTGACTATTGATCGTTGCAAATAGATAATGAATTATTTATTTATTAAATATATTTTAAACATTCTATTATATTAATTACATCAAATTGTTCAAGTAAATTTATGTTAAATTATTAAAATTTTATAATATATCATTATTAACTAATTTTAATTTTTTGTACTGCTGACCCGTCGAACAACAATTTCCACGGACATCGATGTAAATGTCGATGATGGTGGAAACCCTCACACGATCCGAGCCAAAACATCGGTCAAGTACCTGGGAGTTCTGCTTGATAACGAGCTGAACTTCTGGGAACAATTTCAGAGGTCGAGTGAGAAGGCCGCATTGGTCGCATCCTCCTTGTCAAGGCTCATGGCCAGCATAGGAGGGCCCAAACCAGGGAAGCGAAGATTGTTGATGTCCGTTGTCAACTCTGTCCTGCTTTATGGATCTGAGATCTGGGCGGATATCACCAAATTTGCCAAGTACAGACATAAAATATCGTCTGTGCAGCGGCAAGCGGCCCTGAGGATCGCCTGCGCGTACCATACGGTATCCTTAGAGGCGATCCAGGTAGTAGTATCAGTCATACCCATCGACCTGCTAGCGTTGGAGTGGAAATACATTTACGATAGTGTAGAGGACCGCGAAGTAGCATCCACTCGCGCCCGCTTCAGCTCTATGAGTGCATGGCAGGATCGATGGAAGAAGGAACAGATCTGCAGGCATGGACTGGGCGACAGCATGGGAAGGTGGACTATTTCCTTACCCAATTTCTAACGGGACACGGTTATTTCCGTATCATGTTGAAACATTGGCATAAATTGGCAACAAAGCAGTGTCTATACTGCCCAGGTGTGGATGACACAGCAGAGCACACATTCTTTGGATGTGTGCGCTACTCGGAAGGGCGGCCGCCCTTCCCAATTTGGAGGTCAGAGACGGTGGTCCCGGAAATGCTACGGAGTCCTGAAAATTGGAACAAAGTAGCAGAGTACGTAAGGGCCACCTTGAAGAAGAAAAAGGAGGAGGGCTTTCTATCGTAGATAGCTCTTCTGTTACTAGGCTGGGGGAAAGCAGCGGCCAGTTGCCTAGGCTGCGCGTCCCAAACTGAAGTTATAACTGAAAAGGGAGTTCCGGTTTGCGGCAAACAAGCGCAGGGGGGTTTATAGTGTGTTTATCCAGTAACAATCTGGGGCGTAGCTGGCGACCGCGTTCGCCGGTGGTCTCCCAGTTGTACACTTTGTGCAACTGGACGGTCATGGAAATTTGCGGATCTTTAAGGCCCGAAAACACTCCATGACTGATGCAAGATTCGCAAGATTCCCTTGACAAAAAAAAAATTGTAAAAGAGTGTATAATATTTTATCAATAAAATGTAAATTAATATTATTTTTTTTATCACTCAAAGACTTGGCATTCATAGATAGAGCGTCGTTAAAACAAAAAAATGTCCAGGTGAATGCAATTACAGTTTAATATCTTAAAATCAGGCACAGCCAAAAGAATTAATTAAATATAGTAATAATAAAAGAAACTTTTTTATTATTGATTGTTAGGTATCCAAGCCACAAAATTAATGAATGAGTATTTGTTTTTATGAAATTTGATAAAATAATTCTTTACACAAATTATGTTGAAAAAATTTTTTATTTATACAAATTATGTCATAAATTATTCCGTCAATGTGGACTTAAATTAAAAACGTAGTAAAAAATAATTTTACATTACGCGTTTCAACAACATAGTTGTCATCATCAGATGATTTAGATCTATATTAACATTTGATTAAGAAAGTAACAAAGTTTTATAAACACTTCACATTTTTTTTTTTTTTTTTTTTTTTTTTTTTTTCTTTTATTATAAAATATAAGCACATATTTATACACAAAAATCACATTCTATTATATAAATTGTTTATGTTAACACTCGCGCGGTGTAAGACGCACTGAATTTAAATTTTTAAAATTATTCTAAAATGTAATAGTTATTGATTATGATTATTATTTTTATGGTACATAGCAGTATCATATAAACAGTGTGATTTAAAATTTAGTTTATCGTTGAGTAAAATTTTTGGATTTTCTTTTATTTGCTTATATATTTCGAACTCTTCTAAAGCGTCCATAATTCTTCCTTTACTGCATATATGTATAGGGATACAGTTGTCATTAAAGTTGATATTATTTGAGTGATTGTTGTTCATTAAATATAGAGCAAAATTGGAAGAGGTTTTATATATATCACTCTTAGGTAGATGTTCAATGTATCTTTTGTGAAATTTTCTGCCCAATTTATATAATAGAATGTGATTTTTGTGTATAAATATGTGCTTATATTTTATAATAAAAGAAAAAAAAAAAAAAATGTGAAGTGTTTATAAAACTTTGTTACTTTTTTAATCAAATGTTAATATAGATCTAAATCATCTGATGATGACAACTATGTTGTTGAAACGCGTCATGTAAAATTATTTTTCACTACGTTTTTAATTTAAGTCCACATTGACGGAATAATTTATGACATAATTTGTATAAATAAAAAATTTTTTCAACATAATTTGTGTAAAGAATTATTTTATCAAATTTCATAAAAACAAATACTCATTCAGAATTAATTAATTAATTTATCATGAAAATATCGCCTATGTAAAGGGTTAAGCACTCTCCTATGGGATACAAATCTAATATCTATACTAATTAAATAGTGAATTAAAAAAAAATCATGTTCGCGGGGATTGGGATAGGATTTTTCTGATCTCACTTTAATTTAACTAGAATTTTAATTTCCGATCTTGTCTCATTTACCGAGATCCAAGTTCTTATCTTGTCTTAGGTACTACTAAGGCTAAGAGCATGGAAATTTATTAAAATCGCGAAATTCTATGTTATCCAATTCTCTCTTATATTATCATTTACATAATACATTGTCTCTATATTACTACACATCCTTACAGTACAAGGTACAGTAAGCAGTAACTCAATTGACTAAAGACATGTTTTTTATATTGTATACATAAGTCAACTCTTTAAATTAATACGATAAAAGAACGTATTACATATACGAATAATTTTTTTTTTGTAATGTAATATAATATGTTAAATAATATAAGCAAAAAAATACTTAATTAAAGGATTAAATTGCTTTTCCATCGTATTATTTAATCAATTCAAATACCATCGGTTAACTCATCAACGTCTACATGACAAAAAAATCTTATTCTTTTGTAAATAATTAAAGTCCAAAACAAAACATAATAATTTAACATTTTTTTTTCCTCTATTAAAATGTTGCATGTATATTTTTTTTTTCACCCTTCAATTCAGTCTTTGAAATATCATGTATGACCATAAAATATAAATGAATATGTATAAATTGTATATTTAATTTCTACCTATAACGTATTGAACTCTAGGGTAATCAACGTTATAATAAAAAAAATTTTCTACATCGCAATTCAAAAAATAATTTTAAATGTGTTGAAATTTATATATATATATGTCGCAGCCCTATAGACGAATCCGCTTTATAGCCTATAAGGCGGCTTATAGACGAATGAGTCTCGAGCGCGGTGCTCGAGCTATAGGGCTAAACCGCGTCAGCTTTATAGGCTATCGGGCGCCTTATAGCCTATAAAGCTGATTCGTTTTAGCCCTATAGCTTGAGCCCCGCGCTCGAGACTCTAACAGTTGTTCAAATAGCCGTAAAATGTTTTAATTCATATTAATTATCAATAAATAATTATTATTATTAATTCTTTATATTATTTATATTTTTGTTATTATTTAATAGTAACATTTATTTACATATTAAAATTTTATAAAGATATTTTATATCATATTTAATAATAGCATAAAAAAATAATTTACATTAATTTTATCGTCAAAAATTTTTTTGGTTTTTATTTATTTTTGCACGTGAGGCTCGAATGGCATCTTGAACTGCATAGCCTTTCAGCTCTAAAGCATGCACATCTTCTTGTTTGACATTGCTTTTCTGCTGGCTTACATTTGCACTTCATAACACCCTGTCCACCTGATAATGATTGCTTAGCAGCTGCCTCACGCAAAGTCAAAATTTCTTCAGAAACATCCGTTAATTTGAGAGTACTTGTATTACTTATTTGGATTTCTGTTCGAGGAAACCAGCCTTTTATTATACCATCTTTTGTACCCAATTGGTAAACTCCATTTTTAAAACTTTTTATAACAGCTTTTAAGTTAGAAAAATCTAACGGCCCTCGATCTACAGGTGGAACACGTAAGGTTACATTATCGCCAACTTTAAGAACTGGAAACTGCTGCTCGGAAAAGTTACACATTTTATCTGCATGAATCTTCTGTCGTTTGAAACACGACAAATAATGTTGACGAAGTTTGTTATCATTTACTTATAAATTGTATTCAATTCACTATAAATGTAAATAAAATTTATTAAATAATAATTATAATAAAAATATATCACAAAATAAATATTAAAAATTATCATGCTATTATTAAATATGATATAAAATATCTTTATAAAATTAATAATAATAATTATTTATTGATAATTAATATGAATTAAAACATTTTACGGCTATTTGAACAACTGTTAGAGTCTCGAGCGCGGGGCTCAAGCTATAGGGCTAAAACGAATCAGCTTTATAGGCTATAAGGCGCCCGATAGCCTATAAAGCTGACGCGGTTTAGCCCTATAGCTCGAGCACCGCGCTCGAGACTCATTCGTCTATAAGCCGCCTTATAGGCTATAAAGCGGATTCGTCTATAGGGCTGCGACATATATATATATGTTTATTGAATTGACGATAACAAGTATTCGTCAAAATGAATAGTTTTAATTTCCCGATGGGTACTTTCATTACGTATTTATAGTATATCATTACGTTTAAACATATTCTAGTTGACTGATTTATTTTTGAATAATTTTCTTTTTTTATGGCTAGTATTTATGAAAAAATTATTATTTTTTTTTGTACTATATTTGAATATATCCTTTTTTAATAATAATGAAAACTCAAAAAGAATTATTACATATTCATAAAAAAAAGGCTACCAAATTATTGGTACTACGCACAGTGATTTGGAAAAAAAGCTGTAGCAAAGTTGGCTTTGATAGAATCATTCAATTTTAATTCAGTTTACGTCATTTGATAACTAAATACCTCTTTTTTTTGAAAATTCTCCTAAGAAAATTTAAGTTATATTTTCCACCCCTAGGACGCTAAAAACTACCCTTAACTATAAAAATACCGTATAGGAGCCAATTTTCGAACGTATTGAATTTCGATCAAATACACACAAATTAGCGTTTATATAAAAAAGTATGCATCATTTATCTAAAACCGAGTTTTATTATGAAACTATAAACCCTAAAGAACTTATTTCTACCTTACCGATGTTAAAAAACAATTAAAATTAATAAAAAAATTGAGAAAAATGCTCTCTTGTACAACCTTAGGAGATTTTTCTCATCGTTTTCACCAAATCTCGTGTGTTATTAAAATCGAATTTTAAGGATACCTACTCTATGCCGAATACTAAAAATGCTTTTAATTACGTTGTGATGCTTTAATAAATAAAAGGAAAGGGTTATATTCACTTATTTATTGCAAATTTATTTTAAATTGGTATATCGATAATCGAATCCGAACTTTTTTACACGTATGGGTATTTTCGATATTTTCAATAAAATTACACATTTATTTTATTTAAACAATATTTTTTTAATTATAATACATTACACTTATTAAAACTACATTGTTTATAGTATATTTCACAACAATTGACAAAATATTTACTAAATTTTCACATAAAAACACAATTTTAAGTATTTATATACTTAGGTATCACTTTGATTAAAACACCACAAACTTGCAATAAACGCTTCGATTTTTATAAAAAATACGTAGAAACACTTTAAAATTGGAAAAAAATCTTTATTTTATTATTAAAAATGTATAAAAATTATATTCTAACACTTGTTTCATAAAATTAATGCTTTTATTACTTTTAAATACACAAATAAATAAAGAGGTAAGCAAATGCGTCTTGTTTATAAAAATGTCGCGCGCGAACTAAGTCATTGACCCGGCTGGTTGCTTAAACACGGGGTCTATTTTATTTCCTTAAGTTTTAAAAATATTATATCAACTATTATCTTTCGTTAATTAAAATTAAAAAGCAAATTTTAATAAATAAATGTTTAAAATACGTGATTATACAAGTGTGTAGTTCATCTGATGTTTACTATATTTTACTCTTAATATAGGTATTTTATATTAAAAAACAAGAAAAAAGAAGTGAAAAGGGAGTTAGGAAATAGGTATAGTTATACCTATAAGAATTCTATTAAAACGGGCGCGATTTAAACTTAGTTTTAACGATTTTCAAATTATCGAAAATTAATTCGATCAAAATGATACTATTATCAAAGATAGAATTTGCATTATCGAAATTACTTTACCTTGCACTCTTGTAATAAATGTAAATTATTAATTACCCATCAATAAATTTGATATTTTTTTAATTAGCATAATAAAATATAGGATTTCCCTGATCAAATGCAACAATATTTAACTCGAATTATTAATTTTAAAGTATATTTTTCAACAAATAAAGATACAGCTAGGTATAAGAAAGTGACTTCTGATCGAAAACCGGCTCCTATACGGTATACTGTAAAATTAAGCATAGCAAAAAAAGTCTCTAAAGTGTAAAAAATGTTAATTATTAATTTATCTTTATTAATTTTTTCTTAAATAAAAAATACCCCAACCACCAAACTTTATTTAAATTGCCCTTAGAGTTTAATAACGTTTGCAGCAGGATTTACCAGATCTTGACCCCACTTGACAGAACGTTTTGGTATTTTGAAAAAATAATGTGTTGATCTGATTGTTTTCGATTGTTGAATAGGTAAATAGTAAATAGGAAACCAGTAATAAGAAAAAACTATAGAAAAAAAAACATAATAATTAAAATAAATACTTTAAATTGATTACAATTTATTAAAATTATGTAATTAAAAAAAAAAACTTTTTTCTTTAAAATAAAAAAAGTAAATTACTCGTAATTTTCTTTATAAAGATATTTGACATAAGTTTATATAATTATATTTTACATTACTTTAAATTAGAGTCATTAGATAAGATTCAAATCAGTTAAAATAAGTTTGTAAAAAGTTTAGTTTTTTCAATCAACTATTATTATAACTATTATTATTTTTCTTTCGTGTTAAATAAGATAGGAACTTTGCCAATTTAGCAGTAAAATTTGTTGATTTTTATAAAAGTCTTACTTTATAAAATATTCTAAGTATTTTATTTGATTTTATTTTAACAAAAAAAAATTGTTAATCAATATCTTTGAAGTTGTAGTAAAAATAATGTGAAAATCTAGTCAAAATAAGTTATTTCTACAATGTGAATAATATTTTTTCCCTAATAAATATTAAATGAATTTTTTAAGTAGCATTGTCAATAGATTGTGGCAAAAATGTCCACTCATATTATTGAAAAACGCCCGCTTCGCTGCTTATTATTTTTAATGACTATAGCGCATCTATTTACCCTATTACCACGAATTTGATTAATAAAAATAGTAATTTTTCTCTTTTTACATAAATAAATAAAATAAGTAAAATTATTTGTAATTTAAATTCACAAGTAAGTTTTCAATAATAAAATATTTTACCTACGAGTATGTATATTTAAATATGTACTGCCGTGATAGTGACACTTTGATTAACTATATATAAACTTCAGTTATAAATCTAAGTATATTTTAAAATATGTGATTTTTTTAAATGAAAAAAAGTAACACACTAATTTTCTCAGGCATTCTTCCCATGTTTAAATTTTATTCATATTCATAAATAAATATATTTATACATTGTATTACAATATTGTCATGTGAAAATTAAATTATATATTTTTTTTAATGGTATTTGTAGTTATGAAAATTCGTTTCATCAATAGGAAAACAAAATATTTAATTCACATCAGTAGAGAGCTTGCAAGGGAAGTGTTCATTAATAGGTCTCAAATTGTTACCAAATAATATATATATCTATACTACAATCAAAAAACAGTTTTAAGATTCATAAAGATCGACATATAGATATGGATTGCTGATACTACGTTTGATCAAACAAATCTTTGGATCTTAAAGGTTTTCTGAGGGAAAGCACACTCAAAATTAAAAAATACATTATTCAGCATAAGATATTTTACAGGGAGGGATACTTGAAAATGGCCCCAAATTCAGGGGGATTAGGAATCAACTGAAATAATATTGATTTAGGGACTTAGAATACTTTAGATTTAAGGCCTTCAAATAATTTCGATCCAAGGATTTAATATAGCCCGAAAGAAAACTAATGGGATTGCCCCGAACAGTCCTTGGCCTATTCTAGTCTTCTCATAATTTATAGTCGTCAAATTCTTGATCAGCGACCCAAAAAATCCTCTTAGACCAATTTTTAGCTAAATCTATAAGCTCAGTTTGCTAATATATCAAAAAAACCCTTTTTTGGGGGTAGTTTTTGCAAATTTAAGGATGTTCCGAAAATATCTCCCGGGAAAAACCCCGATTTTCGTGATCAGCGACCCAAAAAACATATAGTAGAACAAATTTCATGTTGGCCATTGAAAATACACCCCCCCCCCCACCGCGATTTGACTGGAGTAGGTACCCTACTACTGGATGTGATCAGTAAAAACGCCCTTAAACAAGTACTATTGTCCAATTTAAGGTTGACAATTTTATTTTCAACGCCAAGACCTTGAAATTCGTAATCAGATATCTGAAACAACGTATGTCTGCCAAATCTAGTCATAAATACTGTTAATATAATAAATTTCAGGAAAATTATGAAACAATATGTAATTCTAGTTTCTAAAAAGATTATTTAAGTTACCAACAAAAATTGTAATTAAAATATTTTACACCTAATTAATTCCAAGTTAAGAAAAAAAAATGCTACTATTATATTTCTAAGACTATAGCGAAGATTATAATACGCGTAATTGCACATCTCATTCATCGTTTAACAATAGAATTGTATGTTACATATCGGAGAAACTTGACCACTTATCGTCATTGGAATGCCATTATCTATTCTTACTACCTGCTGATTATAATATCATCTCGAGTACATGATCCTAACCAATCAGTGTAAAAGCTTATATAAATCAATGTAATGGCTTGTAAGTGTTATGGCTTATTTTATAGAAAATGTTAAATTGTTGACAGCTAAATGATCTATTAAATAAATGATGTTATTAAAGACTCGATAAAAAGTTTTTGACAGGATCTATTATTGATATTTATATAGATAAATAAAAATAATTCAGAAAATTTAATGACAAATATCCATTAATTCAACACTAAAAGAGTGGTAATATTTAAAAAAAATTTTTGAATTCTTAAACTGCAAAAAATGCTATAATCATTTTTACGAATATTCCAAACCTCGTTTCTTAAAATAAAAGTAGCTAAAATATAAATTACATCTATTAATATTTGAAGATATCAAATTTATTTTAAAGTATCTGAACTTCCTCTCGTAAAATAACTTACCCTAACATTTTTATATCCAAACATAGCAAATTTGAAGAAAAAAATTTAATCAATAAAATATTTTATTTTTATTATTCATAAAGCTCACGTATAGATTTTGTAATTTATATCGAATCGAAATTAATTAAGTAACTGAATAAAATTGAGTCATAAAATTTTATGTTAGTAGTATATATATATATATTCACTTACATAATATTAAAGAAATTTAATGTAAAAGTGTATACATTCCATATATACCAACCTTTTTTTAGAATTAATGCAATTTTTACTCGAAAAAAAAACCATAAAAGTAAGGTATATTATAAATGAATTACTCATGACTTGTAAAAATCAAGAGCAATAAACTTACAGTATGTACGTGTACTGACTGTATTCAGGCACCTCTATATATATTGCAATGGTTTTTTTTTTTAAGTGATGTACATCCGAATGTGAAAATTATCTAACTGACCTCATAGACTTATACTATTTACGTTTTCATAAAATTTTCATTAGCCTTTTAAATGAAAACTCTAAAGATAGAGAGTAAAGCAGAAAATTGTTTCATTAAACTAATAGACACTTAAGTTAACAAGAATTGCTTCTTTAACGTTAACTATATTTTATCAAATTTTATATTTATAGAAACTTTAATTATTTAATACTTGTAAAATATATTTTATTGTTAAATTCGTGCTGTATCGCCTGTATTCATATAAAACGTTACTTTGATTTAATTAGAAAAAAATTTACGGTAACAATAACATTAATTTTAACCACTATTATTCCACTAAAAAAATTTTGGTTGTGGCTATCGACATTCCGGTTGTGGCAGCCATTAGTTTTTTTTTTTTTTTTTTTTTAAATCATTGCAAATAACCTGAAATGTAAAAAATTTTTTTAAAATTATTTACACTTATTTATAATGCGAGCAACGCGTCATAATATAGGACTAATTTAAAAAAATTTTTGAACTAAAAAAATAATTTTTTTGAAAACTTTTCTTTAATTTTTATGTCATTTACAATTTAAAGTAAAACAAAATTTTGGCTTCCACAAGTAGTATGTATTCCAGTAGCGGCAACTAGATTTCTGATTACCTTTACAGGATTTTTTTATTTGTACCGTGCCAACTGAGATTCCAGTGATGTTAACCGGAATTCGTGATATCGGCAATTGGATTTTTTTTTAGTGTACCTATGAATCAAGTGGATAAAAATGGCATTTTTTTATTTAAAATTTATGGAAATCGAAACTTCTGCAAGTCAGTCTCAATTAAAAAAAAAAAAAAATTAATTTATTAACTGCAGGCGGAGATATTAGCACTTAAAATTTCCTTCATTTTTGAGCTATCTTTTTTATAAAGCTTCTGATTTTATAAATATTTTAATATAATATTTGGGACATTATTTAGTGTCGATTCACTAAAAAAAATTTCAATTTCTAACAATAATATAAAATATTTTTCTTGTCAGCGGCCAGAAAGTACGTATTTCCCGGCCGCTGCACGACCGAAAAATATGTGTTTTCTCACCACTAACGAAAAAAAATCGTATACGACCCTTATCCATAAATAAAGAATGACCCAAATCGCAGTTTATCAACTTCGGCTTCGCCTCGGATGGTAATTTACGTACGATTAGAGCCATTCATTACTAAATAAAAAATTTTTTTCAGTAACTCGATGTTAAATAATGTCCCAAATATTATATTCAAAGATTTTTAAAATCAGAAACTTTATAAAAAACTCTTGATTAATTTACTAGTTAAAAAATTAAAGAAATCTTAAGAGCTACACACCAAACTAAAAGAGTTTTTTGTTACGCAGAAAATATTGAATGTTTATTTAATTCTTTAGAGAGGAATTATTTTGAGGTTAATTCTTTTAAAAAAAATTTATTTTTGTTTTTATTCTCTTTAAAAAGAATTATAACAAAAATAAATTTTTTTAAAAGAATTAACCTCAAAATAATTCCTCTCTAAAGAATTTGTTAGATTTTAAAATAATAATACCAAATAATAAAGAGCAATACGAGCGAAAGAAATTTAAAAATGGCTATCTATACCATACGAGAGGGTACTAGAGGCAAAGGGATCGTGATATTTAAATTAAGAAAACTCAGGGTCAAGCGTGAGCTGGTATTCTCCTCTAGCTAAGAAAAAACTTGAGGGGACAACTAGTTCACGCACACGGATACCTGGGGGTAAGGCTTTATTTAATGGTAAAACAATATTAAAAAAAAAAAAAAAAAAGAACTTAAAAAGGTTATTTCGGAAAGATGCTTTACTTTACAGAAAAAAATCGATGGCCCTGAAAAGGGCCGATTGAAAATCCTCCCTTACCAAGTCGTCAATTCTATTTCCTCTTCTTAATAAAATTATTATACCGGTATGAGAATGACCGTTATTATTTTCTCTCTTTTTCTCTCTCGTTGCCCTTTTTTCTATTGGTTCTCCGGTGCGCTTTACTTAGCCCGCCGAAGTCTTTATATATAGGGTTAGAGTAAATTCGCGTCATTCAGAGAGAGGCTTTGCTTTGGACCACATCGCATCGAGTCGCTTGCTGATTTTTGCTGCCGTTGGTGCCGCTGCTCCTGATTTCATTTTTGCTTTGCCGTTGCCGTTCTCGAGGAAGGCTGTTGTGTGTGTGTGCACGAAAGAGATACTGAAGGTATTTGGTTGTTCTGTGGGGCTTGGCCAAGCTCGAGGTCATAGTTGGGACCTCTGGACGCCTAGTGTGCGTCAGTTCAGCCGCTGGGGCTGTCGTTGGCTGCAGGTTGCAGGCCAGACATTAGGACTAGGACTTTCAGAGTCACCAGGTATTTTTTAGTATTTTGTGTATATGAGTGTGCATGTGAGTGAATGAAATTTATTTTAATATAGGTGAGAATTTTTGAGTGAGAACTTACAAAGCAAAGCCAACCGGCCCTTTTTAGGGCCACAAAATTTAACGTAATATTCATACAAAGTTCTTGCACCAGAGTATTAAAATTAACAGAATTAAATAAACATTCAATATTTTCTGCGTAACAAAAAACTCTTTTAGGTTTGGTGTGTAATATCTCCGCCTGTAATCAATAAATTTAAAAAATTTTTTTTCATATTCTAAGTTCGATTCTAAGAGACATATAACGTTAGTCATTCAAGTATTAAGTCTTAACATTATACTTATTCATATCTTAATTTTATTCTTAGCATTATTCTCGCAAGAGAAATGTACTTTCTGTAGTATTTAAGTAAGACAAAAATTCGGTTTTCCTGTATCATTCTTCATATTATTATAATATTGCTTAAAAAAACTCATTTACTATTTTTGGTCTTAGATATTCCATTTCACATGTAAAGGCTCGTTTCACCTAAATATGTAGAAATTTTAGCTGATTTTCAAGGTAGGATTGTGAAATAACGGATAGAGGTATTTGAATCAAATTTTTTTTTTGTTTACAAATATATTAAAGATTTTAATAAACTTTGTTTTTTGTTTTTGTGACATCATTTTTGCGTGAGAGAGGTGTACTACCTGCGTCTATGAAAAGAAAACTCCTAAGTTTTGTACAGGATATCTTGACTTAGGATAATCTAAAAAATAAAAAAAAAAATTGGTAATACTTTAAACAGGTACCTACTTTCGGGATGTCGTAGTTTTTTTCAAAAAAATTAATTAGGAACAAAATGGCGGCTACACAAAGTTAAAATGAAAAAAAAAGCCTATAACTTTCGGACAAAAGCAGCTTTCAAAATTTTTTAACAACATAAAAAAACACTCGACGACATCCCAAAATTAGTACATTTATATTTAGTTGCTCAGTGAGTTTAAAGTAAATCGTTGCAAAAGTTATCGCACAATCGTATACAAACTTTTCAAAAACGCCATTTCGAGTTAAACAACTTTAAAATTTTGGAATAATTTTTTCGGTACTTCTAGTTATTAAATTATTCTTTATTTTATTCGTTAGGGAAAATAAGAAAAAAATGTAGACCAGAAAAATTAAAAACGGTCAAGTAGTTTTAGAGAAATCTTAATTAGAAGGTGTAAAATGTTTTTATTAGAAGATGTAAAAAATTTTTTTTTTTCGTAAAAAATTTAACAAAACATCTTTTTTGTAGTCATTTTGGCGCCATAAATTTATCCTTGCTATTTTTTACCATTTTGGTGTTAAACTAAAAATAACGTGAGTTCTTTTCATGGCGGTAATTTAAAAAGCAAAATATTTTTCTGGAATAAAATTTTTCAGAAAGGGCACGCACCATATTCGTATTATACGGAAATGAGAATTTTGAATATTGATTTTTTTCGCATTTTTTTTAGTTTTACTCTAGTTCTAGGTTTTGGGGACAAAAAAAGGTCGAATTCATGGAGCAGTAAAAATTTTGCTCAGAAGCGATTTTATGGATCTGCCCGAAGAGAATTTTAATAAATTTTAAGTCATAATTAATTATTTCTATTCTACTATACCCCTAGAATCTAGTAAGAATATGCTCCATGAAATTGCTTCTAAAGAACAAACCTTATTTGAAGAAGTACCTAGGCAAAATAAAATAAATTTAACCAAATACTGTAAGTGATATAGTATATTTCACATTTATTGATATTTATCGCTGTTTTATAAAAAAAAATTTTTAAATAGAAATTTTAAGAAATTTTTCAAAAAAATACGTTTGCAAAATCGGTTCTTTTTTTCTTTGAATGTCATTAAAAGCATTATTTTTTATTATTACATATTTTCAGCTTATTATACAAAATACACAATAATAGCTTTAAAAAATTTTACGTTCCAAAGCAATTTAGTATTTGTTTTTTTGTTCAATAGTATAATGCCTTTTATTATCTTTAAAAAAAAACACACCAAAAGGTTCATCGGACTCAAATATTATACTTGCATATACCTTTCAGGCAAAAAAACAAAAAAAAATAAAGTTGACTGGCTCTTCTATAATACAGTACTTATCGCTTTATGCAGTTTCGATGTCTTTCTTTCTTGTCTTTTACAAAGCATATGCAGTATTATTTTTCTTCTCTTCGCGGTACATTACGTTCTTCAATATCTTTTTATTCTTCTCTTCTCTTCAACCAAATGAAAACAAAACATACTCTTTAAATATTGGTTGGCTATTATATACAAGAAAATACTTTACCTTTGGATACATTTTTTTTTAAACATGCAAAGTGCACGAAACAGATGTGCCAATAATAATGTCCAAGTAAAATTTTAGCACGTGTATTATACATACATGCATTCTTTCATCTTATAATATACTATTTATATATTTTAACACATTGAAAAACTGTCTCTGTCACGAAAAAACGAGTGTGTTCGCCTTAGGCATACATTAATCTTTTAAAAGTCAAGAAATACAAGCGTGAAGCTACCTCGTTATGTATCGATCGAGTTATTTATGCTACATATAAGCGCCAATAACTATAAGGGATGATCATTAAATATAAATATAAAGGATAAACAAAATAAAAAAACTCGATAATTTACGATAGCGTCATAAAAGTCGCCTCCTTTATATTATACGAGTATAATTTAATTTTAGTATTAAAATATTGCATGTTGTGTGTATTTTACTTTTTTTTTTCAATCTCTTGTATGAATTGAATTTTGCCAAAGTGTTTTTATTTTTAATTTATATATATTCGATTGTTTAAAAACATCTCATGACCAAAAGTAAAAGGATGAAGAAAAAGAGTAGGAAGAAACAAAAGATATCGATTATATGTTTTTTTTTTTGTTTTTCTTTTTTGTCATCTTTTTCTATACTGTAAAATTACTGTAAGAATATTGTTGACCGACGTGCCGACACGTTGCAAAAAGTCCAATATATAGGCGGGTTATAAAACAATCGTTTATTCATGCTATATATACGAAAAATCTCGATAGAAAGACTTAATAACCGCCCTCTTTTATATTATATTATCGTTTTATAAATGTTTTTTTATTTTTTCTTATTTTCAGTTGCTCTTTTATTATAAACACATACACACACTCAGATAAATAAATAATGGAACGTTTTATTATTTATTTCATTAAAAAATGAAATGGCTCGCGACTACATAAATTTAAAAAAGAAAAAAAAGGGAGGCCCAATAATCGACAGGCGAGAAAAGGCCCTTAACTTTCTTATTTTTTATTCTCGAGGACACATGAATTATTTTTATATATAAATAAATAATATATGGATATGTAAAATATAAATAAATGGCAGTACAAGGCAGTTTATGTAAAAAATATATATTATTGATACCGAACGCCCTTTTTTTTATATTTTTTATTCCTAATGTAATAATATAAAAAAAATTTTCTTTCTTTCTGTACATTATTATAATTTCATAATATATAGCCATTATTTAAATATAACGTGACAAGAAAGAGCAATATTGACTCGACATTATTACTAGGTTCCTTAGGGATCGTAGAATTTTACACTATTCGTGTGTATTTATTATTATTATATTTTAAAATTAATATTTATTTTAGAATTATTTTGTGAAAGTATTTATTTTAATGGACAATTATTTTAGAAATATTAAGTATTTAATAATTTATCAAAATTTTATCTGAATCTGTTTTTTTAATGTAAATAATTTTTTTTCTCGCAATCAAAATGGTATCTTAAGGTTATTTAACCAGTTTCAATAGATGGGATCCCTCAAATTTGTACTTGAGTAACTTAAATATAAAAAAAAAATTAATTAATATCGTATCTTAGATTATTATCATAAGTATTTGTTTTGATTAATAATTTTGTATTATTAGAACTTAAATTCGAGGGTATTTTACGGGATTTGATGGATTTGATGGATTTGCAAATCCATCAAATCCATTCAAATCCATTCAAATCCATTCAAATCCACTCAAATCCATAAAAAACTATAAAAAACATTAAAATTCTTTCATACTTCTAAAAATACTTTCAAATCTGATTTAAAATCCGTTTTATAGGCGTTTATGTAAAAGTTCTTACACTTGTACTCAATGTTCTTATCAAATAATTTAATTTAAAAAGGCGTATGATTACAAGCAGTAATTTCTCTTGTTCTCGCGCTCGATCAATCTTACCCAAACCTCGCATCGCCTCGTTCTCAGTAACGATCTGGGTCTCACATATATAGTATTTTTTCTTACAGATATTTATTTATTTTAACTAATTTTATTTGTCAAAAATAGGAGCAAACGTAGATTTCTCGATATACTTATAGAATTATAAGATTTTTATTTTGCAAAAACATTTTTAATTAATTAACAATTATTCTACAACCCACGTCATAAACTAATTTGTAAATTAATTTTAAAAAAAAATTAAAAAATAGGTTCTTTCTTTTTAAAACAGGTTTTAAGATTTTTATTTTATTTAGGGTACTTTTTTGATCCAATTAATAAGTATTTATTTATTTATTTATTTAATGGAAGTTAGTGCAGGCATTACCGATGCACGATTACAATATTATACAATTTTAAATAAAAATGTGAAGCAGTAAAATTTGAAAATTTATAATAATAATAAATGCTTAAGTATAATCAAATTAAATATTATAACTTAATACATCTGAGAGCTAAATTATTAGATTTTTTTAACCATTATGTTTTGAAAATCAAATCCTTGGGATCAAAAATTTGTGCACACATGAAGCAAATTTTATAATCTAATTTTTTTAGGCCTGTAAAATATTAATTATTTATCGTTGTTTTAGTCTCTAATTGACCTGTATCTACTTAATAAAGTTCTGGTTTATTTAAACAACAGTAATATTTATAAATATAATTCTTTTAATTTTTTATCAATGATAAAGGATTCCGAGGTACTCGGTGTTTCTGCTGAAAAAATCTCCGAAAAAATTAACTAAATAATCATGGGTCTATCATCAAAAAAAGACACTTCAGAAATAGTATTTAATAAAAAAAATCACACGTCAGGCCTTACACTAGCGTAGCCTAAGGAAATAGGCTATAATAAGAAACGACACGTCAAGCTTTACACTAGTGTAACCTAAGCAAGTTGGCTATAATAATTAGCGACTCGTCAAGCCTTACACTAGCGTAACCTAAGGAAGTAGGCTATAATAAGAAACGACACGTCAAGCCTTACAGTAGCGTAACCTAAGAAAGTAGGCTATAATAAAAAACAACACGTCAAGCCTTACAGTAGCGTAACCTAAGGAAGTAGGCTATAATAAAATAACGACACGTCAAGCCTTACAGTAGCGTAACTTAAGGAAGTAGGCTATAATAAGAAACGACACGTCAAGCCTTACAGTAGCGTAACCTAAGGAAGTAGGCTATAATAATATAACGACACGTCAAGCCTTAAAGTAGCGTAACCTAAGGAAGTATAGTCTATATTAAAAAAACAACACGTCAAGCCTTACACTAGCGTAACCTAAGGAAGTAGGCTATAATAAAAAACGACACGTCAAGCCTTACAGTAGCGTGACCTAAGGAAGTAGGCTATAATAATATAACGACACGTCAAGCCTTACAGTAACGTAACCTAAGGAAGTAGGCTATAATAAGAAACGACACGTCAAGCCTTACAGTAGCGTAACCTAAGGAAGTAGGCTATAATAAAATAACGACACGTCAAGCCTTACAGTAGCGTAACCTAAGGAAGTAGGCTATAATAAAATAATGACACGTCAAGCCTTACAGTAGCGTAACCTAAGGAAGTAGGTTATAATAAAATAACGACACGTCAAGCCTTACAGTAGCGTAACCTAAGAAAGTAGGCTATAATAATATAACGACACGTCAAGCCTTACAGTAACGTAACCTAAGGAAGTAGGCTATAATAAGAAACGACACGTCAAGCCTTACAGTAGCGTAACCTAAGGAAGTAGGCTATAATAAAAAACACACGTCAAGCCTTACACCAACACAACGTAAATTTTGGAGACAAAACTTTTCAAATAATTAAGTATCAGGTCAGTTTTTTTCTCGGTTTTTTTCGAGTTTTTTTTATGACAAAAACGTTAATAATTAATAAAAAATTTTTCAAATCATTAATTATCAGATCCAATAAATCTATTAAAACCGAGTTTTCTAAAATTATTACTTTCATTGAAAAGTATTTGGTATTACGTCCAAAAATAATAAAAATTTAGGGGTTTTTTTTTTTTTAATTTTTGAAAACATTAGATTGAGACAAAAATTTCGCACACACACGCAAGAGTTACACCAACATAACCTCATGCAATGGTATAGTCAGGGTGGCCACGGAACTGAAGTTTTAAAATTCCCTGACTTTCCAGACCATTTTTCTTAAATTTTCCAGTACTTTTTTAGTGTTTCAACCAAATTTTACAAACCAAAATCCCTGAATTTCCAGAGTTTCCTACAAACAAATTTTAGTAAATTTCACACATTTTCTTTTTCAAAATTTAATATTAAATTTAAATACCCAACTATATCTGCACTCTAGTTATTAAATTTACTATATTTTCTGTATTATATATTTTTATTATTAAATTGATTTAAAAAGGAAGGGACAAAAGTATTTTTGAAAATAAATAAAAATGATCATTTTTTAATATTATACGTCTAAACATCATTTTCTATCTGCTGGCTAGTGTTTAAAAAAATTTTAAAGCATGTTAAAAAATTAGAAAACTGAAAAGTAAAAATTCCCATGTTATTTAAATGGGAAACTTTAAGTGCTCGGTGGTACGAGTAAAATCCTTGAAGATGGGGGGTTTTATGACCAAAATATCCAAATGTGGGGAGAGCAAAAAAATCTCGAAAACAAAAAATTAAAACACGCTCTACTGAACACGAATACGACATTTGTTTTTACCTAAATTGTTCTTATTCCCTACAATAGAAGATGAATGCGTAGCAATTACCTAAAGATATTTAATGTGGGCAACTGGTGCATTTTAAGTAAAAACAAAAATCATATTCGTGTTTAGTGACCCAAAAAATATAAGTAACCGATAATAATTCAAATAAACCCGAAATTACAACTAGAGCTGAAAGATTGATTTATTTTTTTATTTCATCAGACTTACACTTCACTCAAAGGTTATTTTTTATCAGAGAAAATTATATTTAAGGTGGCTCCCGGTTTTAGGTCCGTAGATTTTAGGGTGTGATCAGAGGGGGGTATAACTAATTAATTAAATTATATTAATTATTTTATGGATATGCGAATATTTAGAAGTTATTATTAATAATAATGCATTTTCTTATATAATGAGTGTGGTATAAACAAAATTTTTTATTTACAAAACATTTTATTGAAAGGAGCCCACGACTAAAATTATGTGTTTATAATTTGATCGGCAACTATTGTATTTTTTTCTTGGAAAAGTTTCTACTTTTGTTAAATAACACGTGTGTACAATTTTATCTAAAAAGATTCGTTATTGAATGAGTACGAAGTAAAACAATATCAACTCCCATAAGAACGCGTGTTTAACCTTAAAAATTTTGAGTTGCTTATTTCTTTCTTAATTAACCAGGAACCTGGGTATTGTTTGGGATCAATGGATTTGTTTTTTAATTATCTTCATCTCCATTAAATTTTAGTGTCGGTTTTTTATTATAGTCTTTTTCTTTAGGTTATGTTAGTCTAAGGCTTGACGTGTCGTTATTTAATTATAGCCTACTTCCTTAGGTTACGTTACTGTAAGGCTTGACGTGTTGTTTTTTATTATAACCTACTTTCTTAGGTTACGCTACTGTAAGGCATGAAGTGTCGTTATTTTATTATAACCTACTTCCTTAGGTTACGCTACTGTAAGGCTTGACGTGTCATTATTTTATTATAGCCTACTTCCTTAGGTTACGCTACTGTAAGGCTTGACGTGTCGTTATTTTATTATAGCCTACTTCCTTAGGTTACGCTACTGTAAGGCTTGACGTATCATTATTTTATTATAGCCTACTTCCTTAAGTTACGCTACTGTAAGGCTTGACGTGTCGTTTCTTATTATAGCCTACTTCCTTAGGTTACGTTACTGTAAGGCTTGACGTGTCGTTATATTATTATAGCCTACTTCCTTAGGTCACGCTACTGTAAGGCTTGACGTGTCGTTTTTTATTATAGCCTACTTCCTTAGGTTACGCTAGTGTAAGGCTTGACGTGTTGTTTTTTTAATATAGACTATACTTCCTTAGGTTACGCTACTTTAAGGCTTGACGTGTCGTTATATTATTATAGCCTACTTCCTTAAGTTACGCTACTGTAAGGCTTGACGTGTCGTTATTTTATTATAGCCTACTTCCTTAGGTTACGTTACTGTAAGGCTTGACGTGTTGTTTTTTATTATAGCCTACTTTCTTAGGTTACGCTACTGTAAGGCTTGACGTGTCGTTTCTTATTATAGCCTACTTCCTTAGGTTACGCTAGTGTAAGGCTTGACGAGTCGCTAATTATTATAGCCAACTTGCTTAGGTTACACTAGTGTAAAGCTTGACGTGTCGTTTCTTATTATAGCCTATTTCCTTAGGCTACGCTAGTGTAAGGCCTGACGTGTGATTTTTTTTATTAAATACTATTTCTGAAGTGTCTTTTTTTGATGATAGACCCTTGATTATTTAGTTAATTTTTTCGGAGATTTTTTCAGCAGAAACACCGAGTACCTCGGAATCCTTTATCATTGATAAAAAATTAAAAGAATTATATTTATAAATATTACTTTTGTTTAAATAAACCAGAACTTTATTAAGTAGATACAGGTCAATTAGAGACTAAAACAACGATAAATAATTAATATTTTACAGACCTAAAAAAATTAGATTATAAAATTTGCTTCATGTGTGCACAAATTTTTGATCCCAAGGATTTGATTTTCAAAACATAATGGTTAAAAAAATCTAATAATTTAGCTCTCAGATGTATTAAGTTATAATATTTAATTTGATTATACTTAAGCATTTATTATTATTATAAATTTTCAAATTTTACTGCTTCACATTTTTATTTAAAATTGTATAATACTGTAATCGTGCATCGGTAATGCCTGCACTAACTTCCATTAAATAAATAAATAAATAAATACTTATTACTTGGATCAAAAAAGTACCCTAAATAAAATAAAAATCTTAAAACCTGTTTTAAAAAGAAAGAACCTATTTTTTAATTTTTTTTTTATATTAATTTACAAATTAGTTTATGACGTGGGTTGTAGAATAATTGTTAATTAATTAAAAATGTTTTTGCAAAATAAAAATCTTATAATTCTATAAGTATATCGAGAAATCTACGTTTGCTCCTATTTTTGACAAATAAAATTAGTTAAAATAAATAAATAAATTATTTAAATAAATAAAATTAATTATTTAATAAATAATAATAATAATAATAATAATAATAATAACTCCGCTAAACCGGTCCCAAGCCCGGAGCCTCATAAGGCTGAGGAAGGAGGAGGGTGGTTCAGGCCGCCTTTTTTCAAGGTTGAACTAGAATCAAGGATGTAGGATATAGCTCTCTGGAACAACTGAGGCTGCCCTATAAATCGGGTCTCATGCCTTGCATTTCTCTAGGGACATGCTCTATGCTGTACCCCATGCGTCCATGTTAGGAATGCCGCAGACTGCTCATGGTTACGCTATAAGCGGATCTGGAATAACTGAGGCTGCCCTATAAACCGGGTTTTATGCCTTGTCTTTCCCTCGAGCATTCTTGACAAGCATGCAGCCACAGACTGCTATCCTAAACTATCCTTGAGGAAGAGGCACATTAAAGGGGCTCCAAGGTTTTCTCGATTGCGATTTAAGCCACATACAAGGTTGCCTTAGGCCTGACGTATTGGCTCTTAGCATGGGAGAATCCCACCTCGAGCACAGCGACGTAGCCGATTAAAGGTAGTCGCGAGTCCCGCTAAATCATGACTGCAGGTTGTTTTATTTTTTTTTCTGGTTTAGTAATGTGTGAAGGTGCGGCCAGAATATTCCGCAACACTAGACAAGCTCTCTGAGAACATCTAGGCCGCCCTTATAAACAGGGCTCTGTGCCTTCGCTTCTTAATTAGGTACTTGTACCATCGTGCACTCAAATAAGTGCCGCAGAAAGCCGTCATGTGTTCCCGAAGATTCTGGCTGGGGGCATTATTCTGGAAGGAACTTATGGGGGGTCTTTGGATCATTCAGACGTGACTTCCAGATTAGTTCTCCCCCTGTCTCACGACGGGCTAGAATATCGCGAGATGGTAAGCAACCATAGTGGTAAAAATCCACCAAATTGTCACCCGGCCCACACGACGGGTCAAGAATGACCGTGTGATGCTAGACAGACATGGAGCGAAGGTGAATATCCTCCCATCTGCAGGACTGACATCGACCGCCACCCTGGGACTGGTACCTAGGGCGTTGACCGGTGAAAGACCGAACACCAATTCCACTAATTACAACCTTTTTTCTTTTTAAATTTTATTTACAGGTACACTAACAATAGCTCTTTTTACAGGTTATCAACCAAACGGCGTAATGCCCCCGATCATCGCGGCTCGCGGTGGTCGGCCCCCCGAATCGGGATGGCAACCTCCGTAGAGGGTACAGGTCAAAAACTGGGAACTGCACCTCCAGGCCGCCGGATAGTACAGGAGCCCGGAGCTGTCTAGCTAACAGGTCTGGCTGCTCTATCAGCCGGCGCATAATCTCGTTTTCCGTAGTAGTGCCGGGTAGCGCCCGGGTAGGGCCCTGCTGCGGGGAGCGGGGGGCTTTCCACAAGGCCACTACGCTAGGGGACACCCGGTTGGGGGGGCCGACCATTGCGAGACAACCGCGTTGATTGGCTGCTTTACGTTTCGCATTCAATCACACAAGACAGAACAGGTTAGAAGGAGAAAACATTTTTTAAAAATAACGATGAAGCAAAACAATAATGAACAGGTTCAAAGCGTGCAGGAACCGCAAATGAACAACAACCAACAGGGCCCCCTAGCCCTAACAAACTCAAACGAAGCTGACCCAGTAGAACAAATGAGGCGGGATAAGCTCAAAGTGACGCCTAGATGGAGCACTCGATTATCTCGGCTCATGGAAAATGATGGTATGCAGGATATTCTTGCAAAATATAGCGATGTCCAACAAGCCTTCAAAGAAACCCAGGCAGCTAAAGGTCTGGATACTGTAAAAGAAGGCTTTATTGCTGAAAAGGGATATTACGGCAAACTTCTGGAGGCCATAATCGAAATGGAGTATCAGTTCGGCTATGTTCAGAAGAACGCGAGCATGGTGATAAAAAATGGAGTTCGGAAGTTTGCCAGCGTAGTGGAGCAGCTGGTATTGATTAAGGAGCAGCAAACTAAAGCAGTATCTGCGATATATGAAGCCCTCCTTAAAGAAATAAACGGGAAAGGCTCGCTTAAAAGGCCCCGCCCGACATCATCTCCCGAGAGCTCACCAGGCAACGGGGGGGACACGGGGAAAAAGATGAACGAGGTTACCCAATCGAATGAAGAACTGTCTGAATTCGATCAGGGAATACAAAATGTAGAGCTCTCAATAACTGAGAAAAACAGGAAGGAGCTACAAGGGCAAAGAAAGAGGAAAAAAGTGCTCCAGGAAGAAGAAAACAGAAAGAGGCTTCAAGAGCAACGTGAGAAGCTCCAGCAGCAGCAAAAGAGACAGAAGGAATGGCGTGAAAAACGCTTATTAGAAGAAAGAATAATCCAAGAAGGGTCGGATAAATCGAAGCCGAACGCAACGGCTCTCGATCGGTCTTCCACTGATCACCATGATCTAGTGAAATTGACAAACCACCCTGGGGTAGACGAGTCTCCAATGGAAACTCAAATTTCGGAAGAGGACCAAGACAGTTTACGTGAGCAAGACAATTCACGTAAGCAAAATAATGCAAACGGTCCCAAAAGGATCAGCAAGGCCGAAAAAAAAAGGAGGAAAAAACAAAAAAAGCTGCAGCTTCAACAGGGAAACCAGGTAACTGAAACCCCAAGCCAGTTGCAAAAACAGGCTCAGGTAGAAAAAACACCCAATAAAGTGAATACCTGGGAAAAACCCAAAAAGAAGCAGAAAGCTAAGAAGAAGAATACTCAGCAGCCAAAAAGGCCTGCTGAAACGGTCAGTACCAAGCCGAGTAGGCGTAGGTACAAAAAGAGGATGGAGGCCTTACTTATAAAGCCAGCAGCCGGCCATACATACGAGGAAACTCTTCTCAGTATTAAGAAGAACGTCCAGCTTGAAGATTCCGGGGCTAAAGTACATCGAATCCGCAAGACGCAAGGCGGCAGCGTCCTCATCGAGCTGGAGTCGATATTGGACTCCGGCAAACTGCAGGAAGCAGTTCAAGCGGTAACGGGCCCTGATTCGAACGTTCGGGACATGATCCCCATGCTCAAACTCGAAATTCGAGATTTAGATGGGGTCACGAAAGAACAGGAGATCCAGGAGGCGGTCGCCAAGGCGATAGGTATTGAAAACGGGAAAAACCTCCTGGTTACCATTTTCAAAACCAAAGGCACAATGAGTCAGATGGCTGTGGTGGAATTACTCGAAGTTGATGCTCTCCGCCTAGCCAAAAAAGGGAAAATCCAAATTGGATGGGCTTTGAACAGAGTGCGCCTTCGAGCAGATGCAAGGCGCTGCTTTAAGTGTCTGGGCTATGGACATAATCAGTATATCTGCAAAGGCCCAGACCGTAGAAAAGCATGTCTCAAATGTGGCATGGATGGCCACAAAAGAACAGAATGCAAGAAGGAAACACCCGAGTGTTTCCTGTGCAAGAATAGGGACGACAAGTGCTCTACGGAACACTATGCCGGAGAAGGAAACTGCCCCAGCTACCGTGAGGCTCTGGCTGTGGCGAGGAATAAGTGTCATCGAAAATGATCAAGGTTCTACAAGGGAACATGAACCAAGCCCGGCAAGCTGGTGCTTTGTTGGAACAGATTGCTCGCGAAGAGGATTCAAATATCCTCTTACTAAGCGAGCAATCATACAACATGAACCACAAATACTGGCTAACCGATGACACTGGCTGCTGCGCCATATGGCTCCGGGGTAGAGCCCAAACGACCTTGACCAAAAAAGGGAAAGGCAATTGCCACGTTTGGGTCACGTGCGGGGAGACAACTTATATAAGTTGTTACCTCTCCCCAAACGATAGTTCGGAAGTGCTGGCTACAAAGCTGGCCAGCATCGAGAACACGGTTCGGACGGTAACTGGAAGCGTTATCCTTGCTGGAGACTTTAACGCTAGGGCCTTAGAATGGGGCATGCCGACGACCAATCCTAGGGGACAGCAGGTACTGGAAATGGCCACTAGATGCAAACTAGTGGTCCAGAATAGAGGAAACCGGCCCACCTACGAGAGGGCAGGTTGGGGTGCCTCTATCCCAGACATAACCTTCGCAACAGAAGGTGCGTCTGGGAGAATCGGCGAATGGACGGTGATGGATGGTTACAATGGTAGCGACCATCATTACATCACGTTCCGGGTGCTTGAGGGAACCTCCCAACGGCCTCCGTACAAGAGGCGTCCCTTGGGTTGGAATGTACCAAAGATGGACGAGGACAAGTTCGAAGAGTATCTTCGAATGGAGTCGTCGTCCGTCCCTGCTTGGCATGGAGAGGCTACAGGTCCCCGCGAGGCTGAAATCTTAGTCAAGAAAGTAACGTCTCTATTGCGAGGGGCGTGTGACGCCTCTATGCCTCGTCGAAGGCCCTGGAAAGGGAGAAAGCCAGTTTACTGGTGGACTTCCGAAATAGCGGAGCTCCGCAAGGAGTGCCACAGGACGCGTAGACGGGCGCAAAGAGCACGGGACAGGCCCGAGGCTGCTGCACTTTCCCAGGAACACAAGGATGCTAAACACCGGCTGGCCAAAGCTATCCGTCAAAGCAAGGCTCGATGCCTGCGTTCATTACGCGAGGATGTAAACAAAGACCCCTGGGGTCTTGGTTACAAAGTCGTAATGGGCAAGTTGAACCGGGGGTCTGACAACATGATGGACGCAGTGTCGACCGAACGAATCATCGGCGCTCTCTTCCCTGAGCGGCCTATCCGGGAAAACCCGGTAGAGGCGATACCCAGGGAGGAAGTGCCGTTATTCAGCGAGTACGAGATGGTGAAGGCCATCAAGGCAATGAAAAATGGCAAGGCGCCGGGGCCGGACGGGATACCAGCGGAAGTGCTCAAACGAGCGGTCAAAATAATCCCTGGTATCCTGTTAAGCATGTTCAATGCATGCTTGGTGGCGGGAGTGTTTCCAAAGCAGTGGAAGGTGGCACGTCTCGTGCTCTTGAACAAGGGTAAAGGTGGAGCCCCGGACTCTCCATCATCTTACAGACCCTTGTGCATGTTAAACACCATCGGAAAGGTGATGGAGAGCATGCTCCGGGCAAGGTTGAGAAGAGCTATCGAGGAGGGCGGTGGCCTTTCCGAGGAGCAGTATGGATTTCGTGAGGGGCATTCCACGATAGACGCCATCCGGCGTGTCGTGGATACCGTAGAGGCTGAGAGGGAAAAGCGGCCTGCAATTCGCAAAGACGTCCTTCTTGTAACGTTGGACGTCAAAAACGCTTTCAATTCGGCCAGGTGGGATGACATGATCCGGTCTCTCGAGTACGATTTCCGGATACCCAGGTATCTGGGTAACGTAATAAAGGACTACCTACGGGACCGGAGACTGCTCTACGACACGCTCGATGGCAGGCGACAGAGGGTTCTGAGCGCGGGCATTGCCCAAGGTTCGGTTCTCGGACCAGACCTGTGGAATGCCTTTTACGATGGCCTGTTGCGCGTTCACCTCCCGGAAGGAGCTTCTCTGATCGGGTACGCGGACGACGTGGCTCTGACCATCACTGGCAGGGACATGCAGGTAACCCAGGAGAGGTTGAATCTAGTCATGAGACAGATCAACCTCTGGATGGGCGAGCACGGGCTCCAGCTCGCGATCCCAAAAACGGAGATCGTACTGCTGACCCGTCGAACAACAATTTCCACGGACATCGATGTAAATGTCGATGATGGTGGAAACCCTCACACGATCCAAGCCAAGACATCGGTTAAGTACCTGGGAGTTCTGCTTGATAACAAGCTGAACTTCTGGGAACAATTTCAGAGGTCGAGTGAGAAGGCCGCGTCGATCGCATCCTCCTTGTCAAGGCTCATGGCCAACATAGGAGGGCCCAAACCCGGGAAGCGAAGATTGTTGATGTCCGTTGTCAACTCTGTCCTGCTTTATGGATCTGAGATCTGGGCGGATATCACCAAATTTGCCAAGTACAGACATAAAATATCGTCTGTGCAGCGGCAAGCGGCCCTGAGGATCGCCTGCGCGTACCATACGGTATCGCTCGAAGCGATCCAGGTAGTAGCATCGGTCATACCCATCGACCTGCTAGCGTTGGAGCGGAAATACATTTACGATAGTGTAGAGGACCGCGAAGTGGCATCCACTCGCGCCCGCTCCAGCTCTATGGAAAAATGGCAGGAACGGTGGAAAAAGGAGGAAGAGAAAAATGCCCGATGGACGCGCAGACTGATTTCAGATCTGCAGGCATGGACTGGACGACAACATGGGGAGGTGGATTTTTACCTCACCCAATTCTTAACTGGACACGGGTATTTCCGTGCAATGTTGAAACATTGGCATAAGGTGGCAACAGAGGAGTGCTTGCACTGCCCAGGCGAGAAGGATACAGTGGAGCACACTTTCTTTGAATGTGTGCGCTACTCGAAAGGGCGCCCGCCCTTCCCGATTTGGAGGCCAGAGAAGGTGGTTCCGGAAATGCTACGGAGTTCTGAAAATTGGAACAAAGTAGCAGAGTACGTAAGGGCCACCTTGTTGAAGAAAAAGGAGGAGGGCTTTCTATCGTAGATTGCTCTCCTGTCACTAGGCTGGGGGAAGGCAGCGGCCAGTTGCCTAGGCTGCGCGTCCCAAACTGAAGTTATACCTGAAAAGGGAGTTCCGGTTTGGGGCAAACAAGCGCAGGGGGGTTTATAGTGTGTTTATCCAGTAAGAATCTGGGGCGTAGCCGGCGACCGCGTTCGCCGGTGGTCTCCCAGTTGTACACTTTGTGCAACTGGGCGGTCATGGAAATTTGCGGGCCTTTAAGGCCCGCAAACACTCCATGGCTGATGTAAGATTCACAAGATTCCCTTGACAAAAAAAAAAAAAAAAAAAAAAAAATAATAATAATAATAATAATAATAATAATAATAATAATAATAATAATAATAATAATAATAATAATAATAATCCAAGTCCAAAACTAGCACCGCATACCCTATAAACCCTAAAAACGGCGCGTCCCCCACTTTTCCGCGCGTCGCTTAAAACTCTGGCCGAACTGCCGCGGAACTGTCTAAAACTTTAACGAACTCGCGCATTACAGTTTTTATAAAACTGCCACTGAACTGGCGCGGAACTCTTGCGCAGTCCACTGCTATGTACCCCTCGAGGGATTGGTTATTGCCCTCTTAACCCCCCCTACGTACCTTAAGTATAATAATTCCATGTTATTGCCCCAACTTTACTCGGGACTGCACGTAAAGGGGTTAAGGCAGATAACAGTACTGTAGAATTTTAAGATCCTGATTTTTGTAATCAGCAACCCAAAACACATATATAATGTAAGTTTTAAGAGTCATTTAAGGTTTGTATTTAGATTGTCGCGAATAAGTCCTAGCCCTAACATGGGTAGGTTTTATCCCAGTATGAGCAGATAACAAACTTAGGACTTCGACACCCACATAAGCAACCCAAAAAACATATGTTGGTAATTTGAACCGTTTTGAACGATTATTCAAAGTTTACACTTAGACTATCGCGCAAAAGCCCTAAAAAGGGGGAACTTTTGCCCATTATGAGCATATTACAGAGCGATAGGATTTCAGTACCCCGATTTTCGAAATTAGCGACCCAAAAAACATGTAAGACCGTACTTTGAGCGTTTATTCAAATTTTTTTATAATTAGTTTATCATGAAAGTTCTAAAATAGGCAGCTTTTGCCCATTATGGGCATACAATTCAACCTTAGGATTACGGGACCCTGATTTTCGTAATCAGCAGTCAAAAAGTATACAAGACAGTATTTAGAAAGGTTATTAGAAGGTTATTTAAAGATTTTACTTAGATTTTCGCAAAAAGGCCCTAAAATGGGCAGCTTCTGCCCATTATGGGCATTCCACATAACCTGAGGATTTTGTAACTCTAATTTTCGTAATCAGCTACCAAAAAATATCAACAATGGTATTTTGAACTGTTATTTTATATTCATGCTCAGATTAATTATCGCACAAAAGCCCTAGCATGGTCAGTTTTTTTACCATTATGGTCGGATAACACAACTTTGGGGCTTTGCGATGCCCGGACTCATGATCAAAAACATAAAACACATACAAAGAATGTAATCTTCATTTATGGAGTGTAAAAAACATATTGCGTTGGACGCTTACTATAATATAATGCGTAATTACAATTTTAAGGTTTTTCCTTGGATTTGAGTGGATTTGCAAATCCCAAATGCATTCAAATGAATTAAAAACCATTCAAATCCATTCAAATCCATTCAAATCCCATTCAAATCCCATCAAATCCCATCAAATCCCATCAAATCCCATCAAATCCCGTAAAATACCCCCCGCTTAAATTTATAATTCATTTTAAAATATGTCTATGCTTTTAAATAACAGCATTTTATTTAGAAATAATACGATTTTGACAATTAAAATATTAAAAATACTTTAAATTAAGGTAAACAATAAATACAAATACAAATACAAAATTAAAGATTATTGTTTAAATCGTTCAGATAATCATAAAATTATCTATATTTTGTTTACTGAGAAATAATATTTTTATTATACTATGGAATTTAGCAAAAAATTGCATAAACTTTAAACAATAATTATTAAATCTTCCTCATCTTACATAAAATCAAGAATTCTTACTAACATATTGCCAAAAGAAATATATAATAATACTTAAAAAATCTTATTTAGGATATCGTTTCTGATCTTGTTTGGTAATTTATTTTTCTTTTGAATTAACTTACTCTAAGAATTATTCTTTTAACCATATTACAATGGGGCCATCTGTTTTTTAAAAGATTTTTTATGTTTCTATTTTTCTTACTCTCATTTAAAAGATAAGGTTTCAGAATTATAATCAATAAATTAGTCAAGACGCCAGCAATGTTAAATGCATCCAAAAAATTTATCAGCGCTAGAATGGATGCACCTCAATGAAACGTATGTATTTTCGGTCGCTGAAACTGATTCTGAAGGTTTCATCCATTTTCGGATGGCCAGTTTTGAGTAATGGACGCTATATAATAAAAAATCGGCGAAAAATTAGCAAGATTGGTAATATCTTGAAAACAGTTGCTATTGAGCCTATTTTTGGTACCCCAATAAGGTTTTCGGGGTTTCCGATCACGATTTTGAAGACAGATTTATAAAAACCAAAATGGCGGACTCAAAATGACGTATTTCTAACCTCAGAAACGGCGATTTATACTGTTTTAAGCATATTTACATTGTCTAATAAGTTTTTCGGTCCAGTTATAACGATTCTGAGGTCAGATTTTTAATTTTCAAAATAGCGGGCTTAAATAGTCCATTTCTAACCTCAAAATCGTCAATAAATGCTATTTTAAGTATTTTAAAGTTATGTAATAAGATTTTAGAAATTATTTAGAAATATTTTCTTTTGGCTATGTAAACGAACTTGAGAATTCTTTATTTGGTTTAAATTTTAATTATATTAGCTATAATCTAAATTCTTTTTAGATATAATTAATTAATCGTGATCACTGATCCTAAAAACTTAAAATGCAACACGTTTAAATGCTCAAAATAGCATTTATTGTCGATTTTGTGGTTAGAAATATGCCATTTTTGCCCGCTATTTTGAAAATTAAAAATATGACTTCAGAATCGCTATCATTGGTCCGAAAAACTTATTGGACAACGTAAATATGCTTAAAACAGCATAAATCGCCGTTTCTGAGATTAGAAATACGCCATTTTAACCCCGCCATTTTGGTTTGTATAAAGCTGTCTTCAAAATCTTAATCAGCTACCCCGAAAACCTTATTGGGGTACCAAAAATAGGCCCAATTAGCAATTGTTTTCAAGATCCAATCTTGCTAATTTTTCGCCGATTTTTTATTATATTTGCTTGGGACACGGAGGTAGAATGGAGAATTGAAAAATACGGCGCTGTTCGCGGTGGAGAAATATACCGATCGGGGGGGCCGTTTTACACACTTTAGCATGGGATTTTTCGGTAAATCTAAAAAATAAAAAAGTAAACACTATAAAAAGATAAAAATAATTGAAATAATAATAGTTAATCTTTTTATTTACAATAATTAAAACAATTTACAGACAAATTTTTATTTATAAAAAAAATATGAGCAATGTAAATAAGGAATCCCAGCGATAAAAAATACTGTGTAAAGCAGGTTGCATATGCGTTACTTATAACCTTCTTAACAATTTATTGAAAAAATAAAGCAAATTGTTAGCTCAGAAATCAAATATTTTTATTTAATATGAAAAAACTTTATTTTTGAAAAAAGATTTTAAAAGTGTATTAAAAATTAGTTTCTAAAAACAATTTTGCATATTCAGAAAAAAAGTTTTGCAAAAATCGACCCAAAATTACTTTAAAAAACTGAAATACCAAATTTTCATGTACATTTCATGTGACAACGTAAGTCCCGACTAGTGTCCCAAGCGAATAGCGTCCATAACTCAAAACTGGCTCGGGCTGTTCAACAATGATGTCACGGTTTTTTTTGAGGTTTTTTACCACTCCGTTCCTCCATATCCAACCCTGTCACATTCGGCAAACCCCTCCCTGTAAAATGATGTCACGCAGTCTTTTTTAGACCCCTCACAAATGGTTAATACTATAGTGTCCTGTTTGTAGGGGGTACTTCCGTAAGAAACAGATTTGACGTGTTTATTTTCAAACATCTTCAAATAATAATTTTGATTTAAATATTAAAAGAAAAAAATCATTCGTGTTATGTGACGCTATAATTAATAGCATATGGGCAATTGCGTCGCATGATAGTAAACATGGTTTTCAAAGCTGTTCTCAGTATGATTAGACTCTCTTTTATAGAAAATTTTTAATAGTATTATAATATTTTTTTTGTCAAAATATGTGACATCAAAATCAAATTTTTTCCTTCCTCCCTCCTATGTCGCATTTTGTCCTAAATCTCTAACCCCTCCGTCCGTCTGCCGCCGTGACATCATTGTCGAACAGTCCCCTATCCGAAAATGGATGAAACCTTCAAAATCGGTTTCAGCGACCAAAAAACATATGTTTCACTGAGGTGCATCCATTCTAGAGCTGATAAAATTTTTGGATGCATTTAAAATTGCTGGCGCTTTGACTAAATCTCTTAACTGAATAAATTATGTATTAATAGTTAATGAAATCCAAAACTGAATCTGAATTAAAGGTAATTGTTTTTGAAAATTTTTTTAAAACATTAATTGTTCTAAAGGAACCAGCAGGCCATATTATGTTACTCACGGTAGAGCTCAGGTAGAGCTACTTTGGAGAATATTCAAGCAATTGGTTGAATTTTACAATTTTTGGTTGAATTTTCAACCAATACAAAATAAAAATGATGTAATTATAATATAGGGTAAAATAATAATTTGTGCGTCCATTAATTTGGTTCTAAAGCTGAGGAATGACTATTTAAAAAGATTATTCTACAACAACTTCTTTACTTAAATTTGCAATTATATACCTATACAACCATAGTCATGTTTTTTTTATAATTCACTTACTTTTTTTTCTAAATAAGAAAAATGTATACTTTGCTGACTGGAGCATAAATTTTAAATTAATTTTTCAAAAGTTTATTGATCATATCATACATTTAAATAAAAAATTATTAAACATATTAAACATTTAATATTTATTAAAATAATTTACAGGGAAAGAATAATTTACAGAGATTGTTTAAATACAATTAATTTGTTCAGTATTCGTCGCTATATAATCCATCATTAATAAATATTTGAAAAATTGTGAACAATAAATAGAAATAATAAAAAATTTTTTTTTTAATTATTGTTTTAAATTAGGGGTGTGCAGTTTTTGGATTTTTTAAAATTGCTTGGAAACTAAGAAATTAAACTTTTTTTCTATAGTCAATTCTCAACTATTTAAATAGCTTGAAAATTGAGAAACCCAACTTTTTTCTTAGTATAAATTTTGAGCTATTGATTTATATTTTTTTTTAATCGACACAGAATTCAATTACGGAGTGGATGAAATAAAATGCAAATTTTTATGTTAACAAAATTAGTTATTTAAAAAAAACTAATGTCGATAACTGTTCTACTTTTTCAACCTTCAATTATCAATAAGCTTGAAGTCTTGTAAGCGTTTAGGGTCTTTAATAATATTTGCTAATATGTATCTATTTAATAAATTTGCATAATAATATATATTTATATACAACTGTCAATAAAAAGTATAAAAATAAGATGAAAATTTACAAAAAAATTTATATCGACATTCTAACACAATTTTATTCAAAATGAATCAAAAAATTCTTTTATATATTTTACTTATTTTGTGGAAAATATTGGATCAGCAGATTATTAAATTTGAATATAAATTTATTTATAGAATAAATAAAAATTTTTCCTTGTTTTTTTCATTGTATGCAACAACAAAAAGTTATTATTTTTAACACGAATTTTACATTATAAAGAGAAGTAAAATTTGACTATGACCAAAAAAAAAGGAAAATATTTTTTTTTTTAGAAATATTTAAATAACAATATGCATTAGAATTTTTTTTATATTTATTTTAACAACCTATATTTTTCATTCATGTCACAATTTTTTTTAAACTTTTAAACGATAAATATACAAGTACTTGAGTAAACGATAAAGCCTGAAGATATATATTCCATTTTTTATTTTATATATCCAAAAAATAATATGCAAATTATATTCTCTTACACACAATAGAATACATCTGCTCTCTTGAAAAAAAAATTTTTTTTGTCAACGGTTTACTGAACCAAAATACAAGTATGCACACATAATATAGCAACAAAAAATAGAACAAATAGAGTAACTTTAAAAAAAATATTTATTTAAACTTAGTTTCCAAAAAAAAAAAAGAGTTCAACTTGTAAAATAGAGTTTTTATCATGAAGTAAGAAAAAAAGGTAGAAAAAATTACCTATTATATACTTTATCATCTAACAAAGTCAGGTATATAAGTGCTTCCAGAAGTAGCGATTAGTCATCTCTTAACATAACTTCCTCGAGTAACACTAGACAAGTTCCGTAGCAGAAGATCAACGTTAAAGGATTGGGACGATGTCTAGCTCCTCCTTAAAGCTCTCTTATTACATTGTAGTAGTAGTCACATAAAAGGTAGGAAAATAATGCTTTGAGTTATTTGCATGTATAAAATACATAGATAACCTTAAGATTATTTATTATCGATATATTTTCATCAATTCCAAACTATCGAACGTGCCTATTATATACTTTGAAGAGTCTCCAATCATGTGAAGATGACACCTAGTTGAGAAAAGACAAACGTATAATAATAATTTACCTGGACAATTTTTTTATTTTAAAATATCTACCGTTAAAAAAATAAATTTATCATTTTCAACTTGAAGAATTTATTTAACAATACAGTGACTGTTTTTTAACTACTGAGTAATTTATTTTAATTTACTTTTTTAAACTTTTTAAAAATATTTAATTACACAAAAAATTAATTTTATTTTTCAACAACTTTTGTAAGAAAAGGTATATAAGTATCTGTTTCAATTGTAATTAAGTCTTTTTATTTTTGTTTATCAAAGTTCATCAAATAATAACCCTTTTTAGTAAGTCACGTTTTAAAATCAAAAGATTCTTCAAGTCTTATTTTGGACAACGAGGATTATCATGATCTAAAAATATCATGTTACTGTAAGTTTTATGAAACTTGGAATAATTATTTTGATGACTATTGTTTTTAAAAAAATAAACAGGTAGATATGGTTTCAAATTTGAGCTGTTTTTTTAATATTTTTTTATTGGTAGAAACATAGGCTACACGGCGAGGCTGCTTTGCTTGAATTTTATTTTCTGCTTAAATTTTCTAGCATTTGCTTGAATTTTCAAGCAAATGCTTGAATATTCAAGCAAATTGCTTGAAAATTAAAGCAAATGCTTGAAATTTCAAGCAATTCAAGCAACTGCTTGAATTTTCAAGCAAAGCAGCCTGGCCGTGTATTTAATTATACTAAGAATATTACTGAAATATAAGATATCTCGTATGCTAATTTCATTATTTTAACAAATTCTTTTATTTGATTTATTTATTTTATTTAATTTTTTCTTTTCTTCTAAAAATAATCTTGATAGAATAAGTAAAATAAATTAGTTTATTAAATTAAATTAGTTTAGTTATTTTTTTGCTTACTAACTAGAACCTTCAGTATAACACTTATTTTTTTTATATTTTTATTAATAGTTTAACAGAGAATAAGCATTATTCCCAAAAACAATAATTCACAATTATAAACTGAATCACAGTTTAAATTACTGAGGTTACAAAATAATAAAACTTATAATGCGATTTCAAAAATGTTGACCACCGATGCTAGGGTCTTATGATGAATAGCATACATGAATTTGTACTAGTTGTATATTAATATAACAGCATAGCCAAAAATATTCATAAAAAGAAATAACCTTCAAATCAATATCCTACATTTACCTTTTTTTGGGAAAATTGTGTTAATAGTATATTTACGGCTCGTGTCCAGAAAAGTAAAGAATGGTCCAAATCGCACATAAATTACCTTTCGAGGCGAAGCCTAGGATGGTAAACTGCGATTTGGGGCATTCTTTATTTATGGACAAGGGCTGTATAAAATTTTTCTGCGACATTAGCGAGAAATATCCAGGAAATCGTACTTTCTTGGCTACTGTACAGAAAAATTTATTTGTTTTTCTTGTCAATAACATTTTTTATTAATTTTCTTGTCTACTAATCTATTGTAACTCAAATTCGATCATTGTTTTAATTATGAAAACTAAAAATTTAGATACACCAGAATTTATGTAAAAATAGGATATATTATATATGTTTATGTACAATTTCTGCATATGCATCCTACAGAGTTGCATATCGTCAGTTTATCAACGATTAAAGACCCTTGGTCAGTCTGATTTGAACAACTAATTTTTTTTTTAATTAATTTAATTTAACAATGGTTTTAATTAATTTCCAGTTGAAAGAATGAAAAAAAATTCGGATGTTTTTTTCACTATTTGAATTTTAGGAATTCTGCAATTCTAATATGATGAAATTTAATACAATGACAAGTGGAGCTAACGGAAAAAATGCTTTTCTCTTCTTTTAAACTTCGAAAAATTTTATTTATAAAATGCAAAATTAAAGAATTGTGTACAAATTTGGGCTGCGCCCCCACCCCCTCCCATGTTCACATTTATTTCTATTTCTTTTGCTTAAAAAAATCATGTTTCACGGCAAATTTATAATTATGCACAGAGTATTAAGATTCGTATCATCAGAGTAGCCTATTTAAATCCCCAGTAAATTTATAATTATTAATTACAGAACTTAAATTTATAATTATTAATTACAGAAAAAGATATTGGAGAGGCGACCGTCGGAGAGGCTATGTCCAATCCCAAAGATAATTTATTTCTTATGGAGTGAACGCTTGTCTGCCAGGGCCTAGATTCAGCATTTATCGGCATTTATATCATCTATAACATATCACTTTTATAACCAAATTATATCACGAAAGGTACTACCATTTCTAATAACATTTGTTTTGCGCATGCGCAGTTCTATATATTGTGAATGGTGCGGCTTCTTACCACTGTGATATGAATGCTGAATCAGGTCAATCAGATCAATTTTAGAGTACTGTAGAGACTATTATTATGAATCATATTTTTCTAACAGTAATTTTGAATAAAGATAAATTAATATTATTCAATAATGGATTTTTACTATAATAAATAACTATTTACTTTCAAATGTTTACATAATTTTTTAATTTATGCTTTTAATATTTCCAAGTACCTCTGGGCAAAATCAGCATTTCCGTTTGACACGAATCAGATAATTTAATAAAATGGAATAATAATTTATACCAAAATAATTTATAAAATAAAATAACTATACGATTTAACAGTAAAGCATTCATCCTTATATACTATATCAATGGCATTTCTTTTACGAGAATTAAAATACTCCATCTAGATATCAACTAAATTTTCATATTAGAAATATTATAGATAAAAAAACAAGTTATAAACAGGCTATATTATCAAAATAAAAATGTTAATTTTTCTAAAAATTTATATAACTTTAATACCGAATTTTTGTTTTTAAATCTAAGCTTTTTTGTCGTGTTAATGACCTGATTAATTTTTCAGCCTAAACGGATTATTTTAAATCGATTTTAACAGCATTCCGGAGCTCTGCAATTACCGACATTTTCTATGGGAAATCTAGTAAATTTAGGCTAATTTGGGCTAATCGGTTCCTGATTTACTGAAGCCAAAAAGAAATTAAAAAAGTTTTCCTCTTACAAAAAATTTTCTTTTTAGTTCCTCTACACCGCTATCGTCTTCGATTTTTAATATTCGATAATTATTTTTTATCAAATAATAATTCATAAGTTCGTATCTATTCGATACCATTTGATTGGACGCGAACTGTTTATTATTATAAATTATTATTTAATAAAAAAAAATTATCGAATATCAAAAATCGAAGACGATAGCGGTGTAGAGGAACTAAAAAGAAAATTTTCTGTAAGAGGAAAACTTTTTTAATTGCTTTTTGACTTCAGTAAATCAGGTACCGTTTAGCCCAAATCAGCCTAAATTTACTAGATTCCCCATAGAAAATGTCTGTAATTACAGAGCTCCGGAATGCTGTTAAAGGCATTTTTTTTATATACACTGAAAAAAATCCGAAAAAAATTAGTGCACTCATTTAAGATATTTGCACAGCGTTCATCATAAATAAGCTAAAAAAAAACTTTAAAAAATAAAAAAAAATTTTTTTCTTTAATTTTCTTTATGTGTCAAGTAATTTGCGATCATTTGAGCAAGAAATAATATTTCGTTAGCCACAACCGGAATATTTTCACTTGCGGCAAGAGGATTTTTTTCCAGTGTAGGAAATAGTACATTTATAAAATTCAAAACCAATGTAACTAAATTAAAAAAAAATTTTTCTTTTAAAATTTTTACAGTGAATCATCTAATCGACACATTCAAGCCATTTGAATTTTTTTTAACGAAAAAATCGATATTTTGAACCAAAAATGTTACCTAGTAGGTAATCAGGGCTGCTCTTTTCATTTCCAAAGTCCGTTTTAACGTGCAACCCCTAGAAAATAAGATATCATCCCTTAAAGGTAAGGTAAATATTACATTATTTTTTCAATGCGAAAGGGGGTGATATCTTATTTTCTAGGGGTCGCGTCGTACGTAAAAACAGACTTCAGAAATGAAAATAGTGAGCAAAAATACCTACTGGATGACAATTTTAGCCCAAAATATTCATTTTTTCTTTTATGCTACAAATCCACCCCTTACCGCATTCAAGGGGTTGAATATAAAAAATTGGCGTAAATTCGTTTTTTTTATGTTCCTGATATCCGATATTAAGTTTTTAATGCCAAGAAATATTTTTTGTGCCCATTATATTAATTTGAATAACATGTAAAAATTATAAAAAAAATTACCCCAGTTTTAGGGGATGATGTAACATTTTCTAGGGGTTGCACGTTAAAACGGACTTCGGAAATGAAAAGAGCAGCCCTGATTGCCTACTAGGTAACATTTTTAGCTCAAAATATCGATTTTTTCATTAAAAAAAATTCAAATGGCTTGAATGTGTCGATTAGGCGTTAATGGGTTAAGAAAACAATATTAATTTATGCTATTCATTAATTTAGTTCTATTTCAAGGAAATATTTTTATATCTTTTAAGGAACCTCGTTATCAGTGGTTTGGTAACGTTTTTTTTATTATTTTTTGACATAAAAAATTTGGAACAAATACTTTTAGTTTAGCTTAGATGCTATTTCAAAACCATTGAGTATATGACCTGAAAAAAGTCTATTTTTACATACGAAATCCAGTCCAATTGCTTGTTTCCAAATTCCACGATTTTACCTTGATTTTAAATCATTTTCACTAAAAATTGCTTATATTATTTTGTAACTATTTATTTTTAAAATTTAATATTTAAAATTTTGGGAACATCTTAGATTAAAAGTCTTATTTTCTTAAATTCTAATTAATATTATAAAATTAAAATATATTTTTTTTTTAAATATTTGTATTCTAGCAAAATTACCTGTACCAATGAATATTTTTATTTTAAATTGCACAAAATTTACATAATATAATTAAACGTTTTTTCTTTAAAAAAAAAATGTTACATTATATTTTGCATAATTTTGATTTTAATTTGAATAAAAAATATTTTTTTTTTATTTTACTTACATAAAGTCATATTCTATTTATTTTTTATTAAAAACTAAAAAAAAATTTTTTACTAGTAATAGCAATATATATAAAAATAATAATAATAAAAATATACTTACTTTTTTATATTATTAAAATCCGCAGGGAAATCAAACTCTATTTCTGATCAAAAAAGATTAATGTTTTATATGCTATAAATATATATTAAATAGTAAAGAAAAACAGGTAACAAACTTTTAGTTTATGCGTACTTTGCAAAAAAAAAACAAAACTTTTGGTTATTTTTATACATATAAAAAAAAAAGCAACAAGTACCTTAAATGCGTGTACGTGTATAATAATATTCTATAGAGAGAGGTTTTTTTACTTTCATATTAGTTTATACAACCTCCCTCTGTGATAATGTACCTCAAAAAATGGCACCCATGAGTACTATTAGAAAAAAAAAGTTGAGGGTGGTTGTAATATATTTATATAAAAATAGACAACTTTTGGTTATATAAGCCTTAAGCTACGAAAATTCGATACATGCTTTTCTGTAGACCAAGTTTGTACGTTTTTTTTGGATATCATGATGATATAAAGCTTATAATTTTTGTATTGAGCAAAAAAAAAGGTTTATTGCGTGAGATATGTGTGTGCGATGGATTAAATATATATAATATTATATATAGACACGCATTTTTTCAGAAATTTGCTTCTGGGCAAGTAGGTTATAATACCTTTTTTTCTTACAAACATACATTTCTATATTATTGACCGAATAAACATAAGAACTCCATTATATAAGTACTTCGTGTCACGAAAAAAGAAAAAAAAATTAAGGTAGGTAAAATGGAAAAATTGTAGTATTAAAATAATAAACGACGTGAGTATATTGGTAGTTGGCTTATTTTGTAAAATTTTAAAGGATATTCAATAGTAAAAAGGCGTTGATTTATGAAAAATTAAAGTCATAATATTAAATTTTTACTGTCCCTTTGAATACTGTTTTGAAGTGTACTGTACAAAATTTCTCGAAGAAGATTTTCAGTTACAATTTTGAACATGGAAGCTTCTTTTCCCGAAATTCGAACCAACTCAAACCAAAATACCCAAACTTTTGGGTAACTGATTGAAGTTCGAAAAAAAAAATAATACTTGTAATTTAAACCATTTTATAAAAGTTGAAGATATTCAAGAGCTAATATTTGAAAACAGAAAGCAAAAATAGAAAAAAAAAATTTTTTTGATTTAAAAGTATAAGGATTAGCCTATATACATAAAAATACACATAAGGTCAATCGATTTAAATATTAAACCAAAATTTTATATAGAGCAAATTTTCACGATGGTTGAAGCTCAATTTTAAAACGTACAAGCAATTTGTTTGATAATTATTATTTTTTTCGTTTTAAATCATGTTCACAAATTTTTTTTTTTTTTATAATTTAGATACAGTTTTGTTTTATAATTAACAAATAAAATTTTAAATTATATGAAAATAGTCGAGTTAAAAAAAAATAATAATAATGAAAATTACTCGGAAAATTAATTAATTTTAAAATAAAGCCAATGAATATAATCTAATTAAAGAACATTAATATATTATTAATATTAATATTAAATTAGGGTGGAAAGGGGGGTTTTCGCCAGGAATGCGTTTTTCGCCACCTTTTGTATTTTCTATCAATAGCTAAGAAAGGTTGATGCTTACCGTTGAAAATTATTTAAAAATTGATTCTTCTAAGGTTTGTATTGGAGGAGTTCAAGTTATTTTAAGAAATTTAATTATTTATAAAATAAATTATGCCTTTTAAATATACATGTTTCTATCGCATACAATTCTAACGAAAATCACTAAGAAATCATAGTAGGTATAATTCAAAATTTTATATATAAAATCTATCCCAAAACTTTTTTATTGCTCTTAGTAGATAAATTGCACTCTAAATATTAAAATTAAAAAAAAAAAAAATTAATTTTTAATTAATTATGCTTTTAATTATTGCTGGCGGAAACTGCAAACTTAATATACTCGATTACTTGGTTTTCGTCATGGGGTGGCGAAAACTACTTATATGGAATTTTAGTTTTCGCCATATAACCTTACTGTTTGCTTAAATTGAGCTTTAAATTAATAACAACATTATGTCGAACAATAAAAATATTTTAAATTACATTGTAATGCTTCAACAAATTAAGGGATAAGGATTGATTTTATTTTTTATTGCAAAATTATTTAAATTCACCTTTTTTACAAATATAGGTATTTTGGATATTTTAAACTTTTTTTTTATTTACACGATATTTATTTAACTATAAAACATTAAACTTGTCATAATTACTTCATTTCTAATAAATTTTACAACAATTATCAAAATATTAACTAAATTTACACATATAAACACAGTTTATTTTATATACTCATGTATATCACTTTCATTTAAACACAATAATTTTCTGATTTTTATAAAAAATAGGTACCTACACACACTTTTTAATTGAAAAAAAACATTATTCTAATATTAAAAATTATATTCTAACACTGATTTCATACAATTAATCTATTTTTTACTTTCAAATAGCAAATAATTAAAATAAATAAACAGTTAAATAAACGCGTGTGTTTATAAGACCTGGTCCGCGCGCAAACTGAAAATAGAGGTCATTAACACGGCCTATACACGGAGTCTATTTTGTTTTCTTGAATTTTTAAAAACATCAATTATTACCTTTAATGAAAATTAAAAAGCAAATTTTAATAAATATTATATGATTATACAAGTTTACAGTTCATCTGCTGTTCACTATTTTTTATTGTGTAAATATACCTATTTAGGTATAAATATTTTTATAAAATAAAAAAAAAGGAGAAAAAAAGTAAGTATAGGATACCTATATCAATAAAATATGAATTTCTACGGTAGTTTGTATAAAAGTTTCATGTATAGTATTTATATACACAATTACTATTAATAAAAATGCATTAGAGAGCTAATGAAAAATATAGTGGCGAAAAAAGCATCATTATATGGCGAAATACCTATACTTGGTGGCGAAAACCCTGGGTTTTGAGCTTTCTGAAAATAAAACTCTAATTAAAAATAAAATAATGTTTGGAAATCGCTAAAAACCTTTTTTTCATCAATATTTATCATCATTTTAGCTAATAAAATAATTTTTACTTTCATACAAGCTTAAAAATAAATTAAAAAATCATTTTAAATGTACCGATTTTCTTAAGATGTCGAAAACCCCCCTCTCCGCCCTATATTTACAAAAAGATAGAAAAAATAAAAATTTTAGATAATTCTACAGCTTTATAACAATCAGTAAATAAAACCCTTTTTTAATATTTGATAATTAAATTTAATTATGTGAGAAATTTATGCTATTAAAATAAATTTAAAAAAAATAATAATTTAATGAGATACATTTTAGCCTAAAGGCAGCAAAAAATGTGTTACTTTAATATGCAAGTGAATTTTAGTACCTGAGGCTCCATCTATTAAAGAAATTTTGAAATAATGTTTTTTGAAATTTTTCGCTTAAGTTTTGAAATTAGTAAAATTTATAATTAGCAGTTTTTTAAGTATGTATAAAATCATGTTAAAAGATATTTGCTAAATCAGCATTATAAATAAAAGAAATTTACTTTTTTTATATACAGAAACTTTATATGGGTGCTTTTCACAGGAGCGGTATACATATCTATATACTGTCTTATATGTACTTGTATCCAAAACAAAAGCTTTTTTTCATTTTTTTTTTTTAATAAATAATATTTTTAAAAAGTCCAAATCAAATGCGCATATTTTCTTGATTAACATATTATGAGTTCAAAATGTCAAAATCGTCTGCTGTCCTATTGCTTAACTATAAATTTTGAGTATTAACAAATGGCTTATAATTTGAATTTAAATTTTTCTGTAGGGTACATATGACGTTTTTAGTTCACAAAAATTCGTTTAATATTCCCAAAAATTTTGTTAATTAAAGGTTTATCGATGAAATTTTTTAATTTTGATTTTTAATAATTTTCATTCAAATTATTACGCATTTTGATGAAAAAATAAAGTACCCAAAGTATGAGAAATTTTGATGGCTTTATACGAGTTATTTAAATATTAGACCTAAAATGTCAAAATTGTCCACATAAATAAAAAATTCCGTAAGAATAAAACGTAAAATTTATTTTATGTAGCAGTGCCATTTAAAATTTTAGGTATTTGGATCTTAAAAAACATAAAAATACAAAAATAAATTGAAAAAAAAAAGATAATAAGTGTTGTGCCGTAAATGATAGAAAAATATATAGATTCTGTGAAAAGCACCCACACATACACTGGGTATATTAAACTTTTAAGTACAAAAGTATACTCTATGTAATCCTTTTTATTTTTTTGTTTGTTTTTGCATTAATATAAAAGTTTTATTTAAAAAATTTTTTTTTTGTTTTTGAAGTATTATGAATGCATCTATATAATTCATATGATAAAAATTTAATAAAACTTTTTTTTTTGAAAAAAGATTGAATGAAATGTCAATTTAAAGTTTGTCATGTAGTACTAATAATGTGAAAAACATTTTAAATTAAATTTTTAGATTTAATTATATTACTATTTAAATTGTTATATCATGTTACAAATAGTTATTTGTTCTATTTTATTTTTTTTACTTTTCAATTAAATTTTAATTTAAATTTTACTAATATTCATTTAATTATTTCACTTGTATGCAACAATGCATACATGCAATACATATATTTATTTTTTATTTAAATTAAAGTTCACTATAAAAATTTATGTTAAAAAATAAAATTATTGAAAAAAGTTCTATTTAATTCTAAGTAAGAAACTTTCCAGTTCTTATGGACTCTTATGAAAACTATGTAAAAGATTTGACTATGAAAAGAGGGTGGGGGGGGGGTTCACTTTTTCTAAAAAGAATTTTGAAATAATTTATAAAACTAATTATTGGAAAAAAATGAATGAAAATTAGCTTTTTTAGGTAGTACTCTGCAAATACGAAAATCAAGGGAAGGGGGGTCAAATGGGACTTAATAAGAATAATTTTGATTCAGGGACTTAAAATAATACACGTATATTGAATTGGAATAGTTTTGGTTTAGAGTCTTGACATCTACTAAAGGTGATAATTACAAATTATGTAAATAGCAAACTGTATTGCAGGGGCGTTAAAAAACTACTCAACTACTCTGTGTAACACTATGTCACATCAATTCAATTCATCAGCAGCAATTTTTATAATTATATTACATATTACATAATCTACTGATAATTTACAAAATTTTTGTGAATCAAACATAACAAAACCTAATATTCCTCAAATCAAACCCAAAATATTAATTATCAATGTCAAATTTCAGCTCTTAAGGTATCAATTAAGGCACAGTTCTGTAACCTTAGTTTTAAGCACAATATTTTTTGAACACAACGAAATTGAATACCAAAATTAGAACCTTTCATTACTCCAGTCAAATCGTAGTTTAGGGTTTGTTTTCACTGGGCGTCATGAGATTTGGTCTACAATATGTTTTTAGGGTCGCTAATCATAAAACTCGGAAACTTATAGCTGTTATATTTGTGGAACACCCTTAAATTTGCAAAATCTATCCCCAAAGAAGGGTGTTTTTGATATATACGCATTCTGAGGGTCTAATTTAGCCAAGAATTAGTCCATATGAGTTTTTGGGTCACTGATCAAGAATTCGGGGGACTTTTTCATTAAAAAATTAATATTTCGCCCTTAAATTAGCAAAAACAACCCCTTTTAGAGGTAAGCTATTATTGCACTTTTAGCTTACTTTTGACCAGATTAGGAGCATATCGGATTTTTGAGTCGCTAATCAAGAATTTGGGGGAATTTTAATGAAAAATTAGTATATTTCACCATTGAATTAGCAAAAAAAAAAAAAAAAACAACTGCAAAAAGGGGTGTCTTAGCTAAGTATCTAAATTTAGATCATATTTGTTTTCTGGGTCGCCTTTTAGAGGTTGCTTTTGCTAATTTAAGGGTGAAATATTAATTATTAACAAAAAATCGCTCGAATTCTTTATCAGTGACCTAAAAAACCTGTAAAGACCTAATGTGGTCGCTAAAAGTGCAATAATAGCAAAAACACCCCATTTTAGGGGTTGTTTGAAAATTTTGCTCATTTAAGGATAAAATATTAATTTTCAAAAAAAAGTCTTTTAAACTTTTGATCCGGGACCCAAAAAACTCATATGGACCAATTCTTGGCCAAATCTAGACGCTCAGAATGCGAATACATCAATAATACCCCTTTTTGGGGGTAGTTTTTGCATATTTAAGGGTTTTTCGCAAATACCTCAGCTGTAAGACCCCGATTTTCGTGATTAGCGACCCAAAAATATATAGTAGACCAAATCTCATGATGGCCAGTGAAAATACACCCCACCCCTCCGCGATTTGACTGGAGTATCATTTTTAAAATTGGTTAAGAAAACGAAAGATCTGTTAAAAATAGAGCCAGACAGTAGCGTTACGTTTTTTTTATGGCCCCATTGTAGAACTTTAGGGGAAAAAATGATTTTGGAAAAATAACATTTATGAAAAAGTAAATGCCAATTATTAAAAAAAATTACCCCTTTGCCCCTAATCTAGTAATTTATCCACACTATTTTTAACTTGTTGTAATAAGGTTTTTTTTAATTTTACTTACTATAATAATTATTAATATGCTTTTCTGTACAAATAAAAATTTCAAAATAAAATAGGTCATATTAACTAACTTTTTAATTTATATTTTTTATACTTAAATAAATGAAGTACTAACGAAAATAATATGTACTTATAAAAAAAAATTTCAAGATATTTTAATTGAAAAAATAGTCTGCATAGAGAAAAATTTTTAATATAATAGTACGCACTCAAGCATGTATATCATTTTCTTTTATTTCTTTTAATAAAAAAGAAAAAAAAGCATAATATTCAAGTAATTTAATTTTTTTTTTTTTAAATTAATATGAACTTTTAAACAACTTTAAAAAATTCTTTTAATGAAAAATTTACGTTTAAGATAAAAATTGTACACATAAAAAAAAATTTTTTTGCGGTTGAAAAAGTTTTGTGGTTTAATATGTGCAAAAAAAATGAGAGACAAAGCTTTTTTGTTTCTGACATTAAGGATTTAAACTCAGTGGGATAGAAAAAAATTTTTGTCGTATTATATACACGATAAAATACATTTATATGACAAGAAAGCGTGACAAAAATTACCACCCTGAGTGTTAAAGGTAAATTACAGTACGTTAACCTTTTTTTTAGTTATTTAACAGCAAACTCTTCAACAAACAAATGAATTACTGACCTACTGCATTTAGAGAATATAATCTAAACGCGTGCCACAAATAGAGTTACGAAAGAGCAGGCACGCGTTCTGTTAAATGAAATGAGCAAACATTGTTACTACATAAGAACTTTTTACGTACACGAAAAAAAAGAAAAAAAAAAATAATTGTCACATATACACGTAGTATACAAAGAATTGATCCGGAAAAAAAATAAAATTCTTTCTTACATTTTTGTTTTAAACGAAATTCCAGAAATAATTTTATTTTTACGACACAAATTATTTTCTACGTTTCGTATAGCTTTTTATGCTAAATATATTTTAAAGTAATAATAAAATGTTTCAAATTTTGCTTTTATGGAAAAAATAAAAGTTAACTGAAAATTATTATATAAATTGAATTTTAGCAAAATTAAAAAATTTTTCGACCTTTCTTCAAAACGAATGCACTTTTTAATTTTAATGCTAAAGAAATATTCATTATCTCGAGCATATTTTATATGAATACTTTTATTTTTTTACTACAAAACATTTTTATAATAGATGGTTCGGGAGCATCATGACAGTATATTGCAGGGTTTGCAAAATAAATTGATAACGCAGATATGCAGATAGATGATAGAGTTCACCTGAGTTCATTAGTATAAGATATAAAGTTTGCAAAAAATATAAAGTTTATTAGCTCCAAACAAACCTGGAAATGCCTTTTTTGACATATCTGAAACTCCTTGAACCAATTCGAATCTTATTAAAATTTCCTAACACAGGAAATATAAAAAATCTGAATACTTTTTTTAAATTCCTTTCGCTAGAAATGCAAAAATAATAATTTAAAATTAAAAAAGAAAAAAAAAATTAGTTCATTAATTTTAATATTATAATAAAAAAAAAAAAAAATTCAATAACAGAAACTATGTTGTGTAGTATAAATAATTACATATTTTATTATTCTTTGTGCAAGCATTTTATTTTTTACACTTGAGTGAAATTTAGTGTTGAGTGCATTCTGATGACCAAGAAGAAACTTCTTCCGGATAATTTTTCAATAAACATGCTTGCAATACTTCAACATTCAGTGAATTGTAAAACAAAATAAAAATTTTTCTTTCGTTGTATGAATTTTTATTGTACTTTTTTAATGAAAAAAAAAATAGCTTAAATTTATGAATGTAGTCTTGTTTTTTTAATTTATTTCAACAAAAAAAAATTAAGATACTTAAAATTTAATACTTACCTTAAGCGTCTTAAAATTATGAATATGAAAAGTTTCAGAATAATTGATTAATATAGAAAACAATCTTTCGGGTAGTAGTTAACATAGGGTGTTTTGAATTTCTTACTCAAGAGAAAAGTTTTTAAATATCTTTAAGAGTTTAAGCAAGAATCTATCAAACTTTTTAAAGAATTCAAAATTTAAAACTCATTGTATGAATTTTGCTTATTTAAGCTTTTCTTGCTGATCATTATAAATTGTAAATCTTGCAAAAATATTGTAAATCAATTAAAATTTTTGTTTTAATTAACAAACATATTCGCCAATTAAATTTGAATACATTAAAAAAAAAAAGATTTTATTTTTATGTCCTTCTGATTTGACGGATCAAAATGTCCTTTCAAGTTTTCGAAAAGCAAAACTCCGCTACTTATGATGCTTCAATTTTACAATCATTTTTACTCATTAAATTAAAAAATAATATCTTGCCTAGATATTTAAATCAATTCTAAAAATTTAAGCCAACTCAATAATCATAAAATAAATTTTTCCAACCTTACAGAATAATTTAAATATAATTTTAAGGACTAAATAGAATATTAAAAAAAAATTTTATTCGATTTATTCATTCAGATTGGAAAATTTATGTCAATAAATAATAAAATCATTAATTCATAGGTGATAAATGTTTCAGCAAAATAAATGACTTATAACTAATTAAAAGTTTGATTTTTAAATAATTGGAAAAGCTTTTATAAAATTTTCCATTTAAGATACTTATAGACTAGATTTAACGTTAATTATCTATAGATTTTATGCACATTTGTAATATGTTTAATACATAAACTTTTAAAATAGATTTATTTAAAAGTTTAGAAAATAACTTTAGTTAAAAAAAGGAAGAAAAAAATTCAATCTCTATATTTATGTTAAAAGTTTGTGATAGAGAAAATATTTAACAATCTTTTATATCAAAAAAGAAAACAAGATAAAATATATAAAATAAATTATTCATGAACCAAAAAAAAAACTTAAAATAACCTTTGCTAATTTTCTAAAAAAATATTATATTAAAATATTTATATGGAGTCCTTAGGGAAGCTCCAGGCTAAATTTTAAATGTTCGATTAAATGCTTATATAATTTACATAGCAAGTGTATCAAAATTTCTAAGATAAAACTTTATTTTCAGTTTTTTTTTCATATTGACAAGATGAGTGACAGTAGTTTAGAAATCCAATTAGTTTTAAATGGGCCTTCTGTACCTAAAAATACTAGGCTTCATGTTAAAATCTAGAACTTGTTATTCTATCTGCAAAAATGCTGCCACTTTGTAATCCAACATTATTGAATACTATGAATAGATAACTGACAACACGAAGAATTAATTTACAGGGATTAAAAGATGATCTAATTTAGACTAACCACAAGTTTAAATAACAAGGCTACAATGATGTTTTAAAAATAGTCTGAAAAACTCTACCTTATACCACGATTCTCAGTATTTCTAGGTCCAGGCTGACTACTTATTTCGACTGTTTGAAGCAAATTATCTTCCCAAATTGAAGCTCCCTTTTTAATTCAAGATTATTATATTTTACAACTTTTTTTGGTATTTTGCTAAACTAAAATAATAATCAAGTATCCAGAATCATAGTGTAGTATTTAAAATAACGCAATTAATGAGATGAGGTTAAAAAAGGGGTTAAAAGGGGTTAAAAGGGGGTTAAAAAATATTCTTTTATTTGCCACAAAAATCAAAAAAAAAAAAATAAATATAGTTTTTCATAAGAAATTTTATTTTTTTAGAATTTTTTCGCTAACTCCATCAAAACATATAAATTTAAAAAAAGTGAAATATTTTTATCTGAACATTTGATAAAAATGTGTAAATATAAAAAATGTTTATAATTTATGAGTTTATTTAACAAAATATATATAATACAGTGTATAGGTATACATGATTTACTTTATATTATACTTACACTTCGGTAGCTAATGATGAGTATATAAAATGGTATACATTACTAAACCCCTTGGGTATATAAACCAAAATTCTGTACATCAAAATCATAAAGAAAAATATATATTATCTGGAGGCTTTTATATATCTTATGTATTTATGATACATTAAGTTTAAGATAAAAAATATGAATTATTATTATTATAAAAATCTATAAAGCCAAAAAAACAAAGAGTTTTTAATATTTTTATTTAAAATGGCACACGACAAAATTTTATTATTCAAATAATCAAACTAATTTTTTATGAAAATATTTAGCTGAATAAAATAATTTATTCATTTATTTTCTACCTGTAGATTATATTTTATATGCAAATTTAATTTTTGATAATATTAGATAATACACGTTATTTGGTATACGTCCAAATAAATTAAAGTGTATACAGCATAAAAAATTTATAATCGGTTTGTGTAGACACAACCAAAATGCATGGAGCATGTTTACTTACAGCTGAGGGCTAGGTATAATGCATAAATATTACGCAACATTACAATAGAAATGGCTATTTTTATAATTTGTAATTATCACCTAAACTAGATGTTAAGATTCTAGACCTAAATTATTTTGATTCCGTAAACTCGTATTATTTTAAGTCCCTAAACCTGAATTACTCTTTAGTCTCTTATTATTATAATATAAACTTTTCATTGTATAATTAGATTTTTTTGATTTCAAATTAATTTTTTAATATAGATATTGATTGATATTTCTCAATGATATGTATGGATGGATGGGTAGCCAAATCCGTTTCAAAATATTTTTGATCAAAAGTATACCTAAAAAAATAGTTTTAACTTTTTAGTCTTCTAGATCTTATTCTCTCTTTTTTACAAAATATATCTTTTATTCTCAAATTATTGCAAATGAACTGAAACTTAAAGAAAATTTTTTTTTTGTTTATTTAGGATATGCAAAAAATTTTTTTTTTTTTTAATTTTTTTCACATTTCAGGTCATTTGTAATCTTTTAAGTAAGAAAAGAAACTAGCCACTGGTGGGATCTTCCTAGCTGCAAGTGAAAATCTGATAGTGGAAAAAGGGAAAATTTCACTTGCCGTAACACGAGCAATAATTGGCAATCGTAAAAATGTTTTGAAAGTATTCTCATACGAAGAATGAAGATCGTAAGAATCTCAGTATTCCCCCTTGAAAATGTATTTTTAATATTTCTCGGGAAAAATGCACCAAAAAACGGAGACTAGGAACGCCCACGATACTTATTTTTTACAATAAAAATTTCGCCATAAGAATATCAATGTAATTTTTTATTGGATTCTGTTTGTTTATTTATTTCAGTCAGAAAACAAAATATAAATGCTTTATTTAATCTATGTAAAAAGATTTTATACTTAGTTTTAATTACTTATTTCAAATACTTTTAATCAGTTACTAAATACTTATTCGATTTTCGTTTTGGAGCCTATGTGTTTTTCAAAAACAGCAAAAGTATGGTTTAGCTATCTTAATAATAGAATATTTTTTGAATTTATTGACTAAATGGAATAAAATGAAAAAATATACTATGATAAAGCATAAATTCTGATTTTCGAATATATTTTTCAATCTAATTTTATGAAGTTTACAAAAAAATATATTTAGATATCTTGACCTCGAATTCGAATTTCTTAGGGAATTTTATATAGGTATTTAATATAGGTAATTTTATATTTGTGTCTTTCTGGGTTTTTGTAAAAATGACAAAATTTTCAAAACAAAATTCAAAATTTTAAAGTTTTTGAGAGTGTAAAAATTTATTATAAAACAAGAAATTGAAGCCTAATTAGAAAGAACTCGAAACTGCACATTTTATGATATTTAAGTTCAAAACCAAAATTGTAAGGAATAATTTTCTCACACATGCTTTTACGGACAAATTCAAAGAAGTAAATAAGAGGAAAATATTTTTCATAGTAAAATAAACATTTGATAGCAAAATAATAAGATTTTGAATCTTTTTATTAAAAAAAAGACAAAAATACAAAGACTGGCTGCCAAAAATTGAAAAAAAAAAAGTTAAAAAGTTAACATTGCTGGAAAGATTTATTTTTGACACTTTTATAAAAAAAATAGTTTGAATTGATTTATGCAACCTTTCGATACAAATTTGAGTCCATTTGACGTATCCCTCTTATACAAATATTAAGTTTTTAGAAAATAATATTTTACTCCTGAGTAACTAATTTTTGGAAACACATCTTTGAAGGAAAACTTTTACCTTTAAAAACCTCTTTTTTTTGGCTTTTTTTTATTTTTAATTTTTACCCAAAATAATCATTTTTTCCTCGCAAGAATCAAATTGTAACCTTAAAAAACTATTGTCACAATTTCTAAAAATCTGTAAAAGAAAATAAATTTTGTGACAACCTTATGCTTATTAAAATTATTTCCCCTTATATTGTAAATTAGAGACAGTACTTTTCTGTTGCAAGAAATTTTCTAAAGCTATAATGTTGATATAAAACTCAATTATAAACATAAATGTTATATTATAAAATAAAAAATATATAACCCGTATTATAAATTTTTAATGAAAAATTATAAATTTGAATTCTAACATGACGCTGAGATGACTCTAACGGAACTATTTTATATTATATATAATTTTTTTTAATTTTAATGATTAATTAAAAAAATTATTACAAAAATGAAATTATTTTTAAAATTGGTACATTAATATTATTTAATTCAAGTAGTTAATTCATTATGATTATTGGTTTTTAAAATTTATGCGCGTAATGAATAATATTAAAATTACATAAAATTTATTAAGTAGGTAGCAATTAGTTAATTGATATTGGCATTATTTCTAGGGCAACGCTTAACTTATCTTGTAATTAAATAAATTAAGTGGATTATATTAAGATCTAATGCACAGTTTTATAGGTACGAGCATGTCTTATTGTGTTCGATACTTGGTATTTATTGATCAGTTTGAGTATTCAGTCATCTTATTTTTTAAAGGAAATCCAAAATTATATAAATTACATAACTCAACATTAATACATAAATACAATTTTGAATGTAAATCCTCTGAATTAAAAAAAAAAATTTTAATTTGCAACTTTTTTCATGAATTTTCCAGAAGAATTCAAAAACTCTTAATTTTTTTTTTAATTTATGAAAATTTAGTAAATATACAATTTTTGGCAAATGAAATAATTTTATTGTAAATTTATGATAGTTATTATAAAACAGGACAAAAAATATTTAAATTTTTAGAGAAAAAATATTTTCTTGAAAATTGATCTGACTAAAATTCTATGCTATCTAAAATTGTTAATAATAAGAATAGCGTAGGCAAAGAGCCCTTTTTCGTAATCACTTTTTCTAACGAATTTTTCTGTTTTTTTGAGTCGCTAAACACAAATATGATATTTGTTTTTGTCAAAAATTTGTCGATTGTCCCTAAAAGTAATTTTAGGTAATTTTTTTTTGATTTATTAAATATTTTACATACAGGGTAACTATAGAATTTTAGGTAAAAACCAACGTAATAACAAATATCATCTTTGTATTTAGCGACCTTAAAAACATAAGCAAGCGATATAATTCTTGAAGAACCAACAAAATATAATCTCAAAATTCCTATTGTGGGCAACTGGACCATTTTTGGTAAAAACGGGTTTCATATTCGTATTCAGTGACCCAAAAAACAGAAAAATTTGTTAGTAAATTATATAAACCTTTCAAAGTGATTGCGAATTAAGGCCCCACGCCTAGACTATTAATAATAGACTGCAAGATTTTTGCTTTTTTATTAAAAAAATGATAAAAAAAGAATTTCTTTTTAAAACATTGATTATTAGAAGATAATCAGTAACTATTTTTATCAAGTTTTCTTGCTTTTCTAAAAAATCAGTATAAATTCTATAGTTTCTGACAAAGTAATATCTGCTTGAATAAATTCTATCGTATTTCCTTTTTTTTAATACTTGTATTTTTTTCCTCCTTCTTTAAGAATTCTTCGTCCTTATTTTCCAATGACACTAAGCCTGTTTTTAAATTGCTAATTTGAAAACGCTAGCTTTAATGAAATCTTTCTCTTTTCCCTATCTTTATCCTTGAGATCTTATCGAGTTATACGATCCTATTCCAATCTCAAGTTTTCTTTTTATAAAAAAAAAAAAAAAAATAGAGAAATTGGAGGATTATGAATACTGGCGTTAAGTCAACCAGGCAATTAAATTTTCTTCAAACGAACGGTCAAAAACAGGTAAAGAAGCAAAGTATTACTGATAATACATTTTATATTTTTTTTTATTTTTCCTATTTATTTATTTTCATTAAAATGTTGAATATTTTATATTTCATTTATTTTCTTCTTTTTTTATTCCATAATAAAAATACATTAAAATTTTTTTAATTTATTACAATAATACTTTTTTTTTGAACGTTTATTATTATTATTTAAGTACGATTTTATTTCTGTAAAATTTATTATTAAAAAAATTTTATTGAAAAAAGCTTTTTTCACAAATTGTGGTTTTATTATCTAACAATTTCTTTTTTTAAGAAATTAAAATTTCTTTTATTAAAATCATTTTTTTTTACCTTAAGGCACAAAAAAAAACGCAAGAATAAAGAATACATTTATTATTACAATGAAAAATAAAAGAATGAACTTAATCTTTGCTTTTATTTAACGTCAGATGTTATTATTTCAACAATAAAGAAAAAAATAAAAGCTTCATTACATTTTATACATAAAAAGAACATTTAATAAAGTAAAAAAAAAAAGCAGCTTAACAATAATATAAAGAAAGGAGTTAAAAAAAAAGGAATGTGTTAAAGGAGGATGATTTTATTTTTAGTAGAGAAGAGTAAAAAATTTTTATAACATTACGTATAAACAGGTGTTGAAGGGAACAGGTGTATTTTAAAATCACTTAACTGATGGGATTTCACACTTTAAAAAAAGAAGCAAACATCATCGAATTTTATAGTCTGTATCGTTTATGCATGTGTGAATTAAATTTTCAAGAGGATTAAACGTTGTATAACCTATGTACTTGTCTATCTAAGAGTTTTAGTGTCAAAATTGAAATTTTCTGTATTCAATGTATATATGTTTTACATAATTTAGATAAATTTTAAACAGTATTTTTTATGCTCTAACAAATTTATTTACTTTTTTTGTAGATATTTAAAGATTTTCACAATTTTGCCAAAAGAGGATCCTAGATGGGGAAGCGAGCTGTCTGGCTGCGTGTCGTGCAACCTGAACTATCTTTGGCCTCTGCTAACGCATGGCCAATGGGGGTGATCTTCTCTGAAGCTGAAACCCATCATTAACAGCTTGGCGATGTTATCGATATCTACCCAAGCTGCTGGAGGACTCTAAATTTCCGAAGCAAATTATGCTTTCATTCGAGGAGGAATGAAAGGAGCAAGGCAGTGCAAGTACATGTCATCAGCTATATCTTCTGTGATGCAACCAGTTTGCATGTTAACTACCCAGACTGTGAGGGGTCGAAGGAGGCCGTTGCACATGGAGCGATGATTTTTAAAGAACTGAAATTATCCACAATTAACACAAATAAAAGCGTTAATCAAATTGAGAAGAATGTTCAAGATTATCCTACACAGAATACTAATATAAGTCTTTATTTTGAAATCAAAAAATGTACACTGTCTCAATATTTTACATAGGTTAATAATACATACATGCATAATAATTATTTTAAATTAGATTTTAAATACATAAAATTTTTGATTCTTATAATAATACAATAAATTAATTAAGAAGAAAATTAATTAAAGAGAGAATAAAATGAAATTAGATAGCCTTAACTACCTATAATTTTTTTTATATTCTCCAAGATGCAATTTGACATAAAGTAATTCATCTTATATAATATATAAATTACATTTCTTTTACGAAAAAGTACTACGCCATCTAGATGTTGAAATCCTACTAATTTTACTAAAGTTATATACTATTACGTAGTTAAAGTATGCATGCATTATAATAAAATTACATAAATACAAACTACCTTCTAATGGAACTGTTTTAATAATAATTTGGCCATGTAAAATAATATTTGATATTTCAAATTCATAATATAAACTTATATGCAGTCCATTAAAAATATTAAGCATCATAAAATGTATAATTGCATTTAAATAGATCTCACGTATACATCGAAAAAAGTATTTAATGTACATAAATTTAATCAAAAACTATTATAGTAACGTTAATACATATAATTTACATTAAATAATCTCGTTTTTCATATACATATGCTAATTGTTAATGGATTTAATAATATGTATCATGTATAAACAAATTTGTCGTAATTATAGGAAAATGAGTATATTTGTTCGTTAAAAATAAAAATAAATAAAAATGTAAACAAACCACAGTAAAATGAATTAAAAATATAAATATGACATGATAATATATGATAAAACATTAAAAATTTGCATTCTCGTTAGTTAGTTTACTTTTTTAAAGAATATTTATTATATTTGATTCATTGGTATAATACGCCTCCGCACATATAAATAGAATACTGCAATATGTATACTTCCGTTTATTATAATGATTACAGAGAAAAGATTTTTTTTTTTTTAATGTATTCCATGTTTGTACTTTAAGATATTAGTTAAGGTAAACATTGAAAAATTATAAAATATTATGCTTAATAAATTATCATTTTATTATTGAGATTTTTATATTTATACCTTCTATGTATACGAGAAATTTATCTTGCATTTTTCTATCAATGAAAAAGAAAAATTTTGAAATATTTTGAATGATTTTCTTAGATAAATATTTTTTTATAAATTATTAATTAGTTTGTAAAATTATTATTAATTATTATACTCAATTTCTAAAAATTTTTAAAGGCGTTCAATCTGCCACTGGATGTTTTTGCGCTGCATATTTGTAACGGAAATATTTTAACCATATATTTATTTATAATAATTTTGTAATGAAAAAATCATTGCTTTTCAGTATTTGGTACAAGAATATAAAAAAAAAAAAATTGAAAATGTTTATTTGTTTAAACAAATATGAGCTGTTAAATTTTTGTAATTTTTGACTCATAAAAGCCTGAGATTCCAGATCTGGGCAACTTGGATCAGAATGCTGCTTAGCTCATATTAAAGATCATTCAATTTTAGGAGGAGGGAAATTTTTCGTTAAACCTCTTCAGTAATGATTTAAAGCTAATTGTTTATAAAAAAAATATTAAAATGCTCAAAAATTTATAAACTATTAGCTGTAACTCATTACTGAAGAGGTTTAGTGAAAAATTTCCCCCGATATCTCCCCCTAGAATTGGACAATCTTCATTAAGCCAAGCAGAATTTTGATCCAAGTGGCCCAGATCTGGAATCTTAGGGTTTTACGAGCCAAAAATTACAAAAATTTAAAAGTTCGTATAATTTTTTAAGCAAATAAACATTTTGAATTTCTTTTTTGAATTTTTTTACCAAATACTGAAAAGAATTTATTCTTTTATTAGAAAACTATTATAAATAAATTTATAGTTAAAATATAACAGTTACAAATAAGCTGTGCAAAAACACCCAGTGGCGGATAGAACGACCTTAAATTTTAACAAGAAAATACATTTTATCAGTATTACAATTATGCAGTCAATTTTAATCTAAAAAACGCATTCAGAAAATAGATATTAAGTGCCGCACTTATAATAACAAACGATTTCAAACAGTTTTAGGTCTATTTTACAGACAAAAGCCAAGTCAAAAATTAGAAAATGCTAACAATAAGTAGAATTCTTAAAATATCTGAATAACAGCTATATTAAATTATATTAACCAATTATTATAATTTTAAGAAATGGCAAAGCTCAGAATGAATTTTCCGAATTTAAGGTTGTTCGTTTCAATGCAAAACCATGAAATATTAAACCTTATACAAATTTGGAAAAATGACTTAAAAAGAAATAAAATTTTTCATTTAGGACTTAATTCTTTTTGTGAAATGCTCTTCTTAAAATTACTTACTCCGATTTGTACAGATTTCTTAAAAATATTGTTCTAAAATAAAAAAAACTAAGGAACCTATAATAATTGGTTTAAAGAAAACGTTTCTGTTCTTTAAAATTCTTAATTTGGACCCGGATTGCCATCAACGCTTCTGAACCATAAATCCCCGCTCTTGTAAGCTTAATTAACCTAAATAAGCTTAAAAGTTTAACCAATTTTCCGAAAAATAGCCTACTAGTAAGCTTAATTAACGTAAAAAATCTTACGAGTAGGTTTACCCAAAATTAAGCTTACTGGTAAGCTTAATCTTTTTACATAGGTAATTAGCTTTTCTAGAACATTGAAATTGTTACCCCCTTAAGTTCCTATTTTATAAGGTTTATTAGCTCTTAGATAAATTTATATGATTTTTTTTAATGATAATTTTTGAACTTACAACATTGTGAACCCCCGGATGTAAATTTTGAGTAAAAAATAACATTTTCATTCATATTGTTTTTGGTTTTTTATCCCTTGCTATATATTTTTTTAAAGGATTTATGTTACATTTGATTATTAAAATGAAATACCGATAAACTGATACAGCTGAGAACCCGTGAATAATAAATGCATGCACTTTTTTTCTAAGTTTTGTGAAAGAAGACTCAACTAGAAGACTTCAACCTCCGTCTCAGGTCATTTGAGGTCAGGCCTTAAAAAATATTGATGATCCTAATGTTGACTTAAAGTGTATAGTGGTCATTCTGAGGAACTTAACCTTAATATCACAAAATCTGACATTAGGAAAGCTCGGGTTGTTAAGAATCCAAACAACTCTTCGATGGTACATGGTCACGTTTTATTCAAAGGCTCACTGTCTACAACTTCTAGATCTAAAAAGATCTTATGGCAGGATATCTAACAGTGATATTTTCGACCATTCCATGTCCAGCAATCGAATTTACATCAACGAATATTTACCTCAGAATTTACATAAACTTCTCACTGCAGCTCGTAATTTAAAAAAATCCATGGCCCTCTACAATACCTGGCATAATAGCGGACAAATATTCATGAAAGCTATACCTAATTATAGAGCTGTCCTCATAAATAATCCAAAAGACTTACAAGACCAATCAAAATCTCTTTCTACGCTTATTACTCCTCAAGTATCAGTAAATCAACATCAAGCTCAGCAGCAAAATTGAAATCAACAAAAACAAACGTTCCAGCAAATCTTCTCTTAGTTATTTCAGGGACCAATAATTAATTTACACAGCCTCATCCAAGATTTTCTTTAAACGAAGGTCAACCACCCTCTAATAACAATTACACTATTAATAATTTTAGAACTTATAATGTAAACTCTTTTCAATCTCCTTTATAAATAGAAACTTATCTTCTTTCTGCCCAGCAGCACCTCGTCCCTCAAATTCTCAAATTCGTCAAAACAAACAATATTTTCAATTTAAGCACTCCTCCTTTCCTCAATCTGAATTCCATTTTCCTCCACCACATATTCCTATATTCCAACAGCAAATTCCCTCTCCCCTTCTATTCCAAAAATCCCGCTCATACCTCAAAATCCTAACCTCCCACCCTCATCTATTACGAAAAATTTTACTTAATCCCAGTTGAGTCAATTTAATAATTCCTTCCTTACTCAAAATCCTCCTAAGTACAATAGCAATTAAGTTCTATAACGAATAAAAACTCAAATTCTCTTTACACCGCTTCTTCTAATTCTTTCCACCCCCGAAAACCTCATAAATTATTTCCGAAATCCTTTTCAGCCTGTCACTTCAATGCTAGCTCACTATGTAAGCCTAAACGTTTGGACTTTTGCAGAGCTTATTTTCCTTCCTTAAGCATCATGTAATAGCTGTAACTGAAACCTAGCTAAACCCTGCCTTTACTGATAAAATGTCACAAATTCTAGGATATACCTTAATTCGGAATGATAGACGAGGTCCTAGGTCAGGTGGTATCGCTCTATACATTTGAGAGAACATAAAATATAGAATAATTGAAATGAGTCAGGATACAGGTCCTTTGAAACTCCCTGAATTTTTAATATGTGAAATCTCTTTTGCAACTTCACTCATAATGGTTGCTGTTACTTACAGGCCTCCCGACTCCCTATTTCATAGCGACATAAAATTTTTGGATGCCCTAGAAAAAACTGCCGCAAACTATAGCAATGAAACAATCCTTGGTGACTTAAATGCTAACATGTGCTATTTAATCAGAAATCAAACTTGATCTTCAACTTATCTTCATATAGGCCCCTCAAATGACTCGGCCATTGATCTTTGCATTATTGATGAAAATGATCATGTATTTTCTTTTAGCAAAATTCTATTCATAAATAATCATTAACTCACTCAGATCATTCTAGGCACTTTTGTTCCAAAAACCCCTCAAACTAAAATCTCCTAAAGAAATATAGATAACATAAACCAAAATGAATTCACTTTAAGGCTACTCGAGTGTAAATGGTCCTTTGCGTACACCAGTTCAAATTTGGACTACATTTGGAATACTACCTCATCTTATATAACTAGGTTCTGGATTCACTTGCACCTCTAAAAGAGTTCAATATTGATAAAAAGTAATTTCCCTGATTAAGCTTTGAATTAAAATCTGAAACTGACAAACTCGATAACCTCAAATATAACCTAAGCAATTTCAAATATAACCTAAAAATACTGATTTTTGGTATTAGGGCTGTTTTTTCGGGATTGGGAGCTAAAAATTTGAAATCAACGTATCAAGAAACTTACCTACCATATAAGTAGCCTTACACAAAACTTAGAAAAAAAAACAATACATCTACGGCTTCTCGACTAAAACGTTTTATCTGTGAAGGATATTGGTGAAGATAGAAGAACCTTTCGAATTTTGAAAGTACCTCGTGATAAAAAGGTCCATTTCTAAAAATGTTCAACGAAAAAAAATCCATGCATAAATTTGGATATCGAAGATGATACTGGAACTACTATTTACATTTGATTACTTGTTTTTTTTAATAATTTTCAAAACAGCCAGATTTATTCATTTGCTTGTAGATTTTAGAATCATGAAGTAATTTGCAGTAGCTTTCATTGACTACAAAATAATTTTTTTATTATATAAGTATTTTTCCCACATATTTTATAATTAACGATTTACCTGGCCATAAGTCATCATATTTAAATCAAAGAAGAATGCTTTAAGATAAAGAGATTTTGAGCTTCTCATTAAAATCAATTTCAATAATTTTCTGTCTTCAACCGAAAGCATAAGCCATTTCAAACTGCATCTGGATTAATGAAAATAAAACAAGTAGAACATGTTTTTTAAAATGCACTTGCAAGTTTTTTTAAGCTGTTAAAATTTCTACTTACGAGCTTGAATATAACTTATCATTAGCATCATTGAGTGACTGACTATGATGAAAATAACAAAACAAGTGAACGATGCAGCATAAAGCAAAAATTAAAAATTTAATTATTTGTTTTAAATCACCATCCCCTGCAAACATCTGAAATTATTAACACAATAAAATTTTTTATTTTTACTAGCATAAATAAAATTAATTTTAATTGAATTCTTACAGCGATTCCACAAAAACTTAAAATACTAAATGTTAGAAATAGCAATATTCCAAGTGTAGGCTTAAAATAATTAATAACGTTTTCGAAGAATCTAAAAAAATATACAAATTTATAACTTTAAAATAATTAAATATAATTGTATTTTTGAAAAAATATTTTTCTAAGTATGAAATATATTTTATGATTAGTTTCTAAACTGGATAAACTTTTGATGCTGAATAATAAAATCAATTAATTTTTTATGCTTTGTATCTTGAGAATCGGTATCCGAAACAGCTTTTGTTATTTTATATCTGCAAATAGAGAATCAGAATAAATTACCATACAGGTTCTTAAAAAAAATGAATGTATGCATAAATTTTCTGAATTTAAAAAATTATTACTCAAGAATGTCGATTAATCCATTGCAGTGTTGGATTATGCTTGATAATAAGCAATCAAAAGTTGCAACCATAAACATTGCAAAAATTGTAAGGATTATTGACACAAAGTAGATCACATAAAAATTCTCTTGTTCATCGAAACCATAAGTATAAGCTAAATACATCGGCTTTTTTATTCTGATTTCGTTCAAAGGTTTAACGACATCTAAAATTGGAGGAATCATAGGTGTGCTCAAAAATAGAGTTGTGAAAACCCAGACCAAATCTAAATGAAAATTCTCTTATTAAATTGTAAAGTTGATTGTTAGCCAAATAAAATAAAAAGAAATTACATAAATATCCTAAATTCATTTTTCTTCCTATTTCAGAACTTTTTGATAAAGTTTTGAATTCATCGACTTGAAGGAAGTTTAACCAGTAACTGTTTATTTCATCAAAAATTAATTTTACCTAAGATAAACAATAATACCAAATGTAAGGTTCTGTAAAATGTATGAGGAAATTATCATACTAATGTGTTTATATAAACAATGAATTTTATTGTTTAAAAAAAGGGAAATTAATTTAAATATAAATTTAAATTTTTACCTATTTTCCGTCTAGCAACTTCGTTATTTGTCATTTACGACATGTTTCGGAACTTATGTTCCATCATCAGGTTTCCAAATTATTAAAAATATTATTAGGATGTTGTCAAAATTAATAAAATTTTATTTGTGCACTATTTTTATTATTTGATGTAATTATTATCACTGTCACTTATTTTTATTATATTACATTTTATTTGCGAGGTGCGCACCGTTGTAATGCCGATTGTACACTAAATATTGTTAAATTTAAATTTAAATATTAAGAGAAATTTGTTGTTGTTAAATGTTATGTTATTATTGATATTATTATTTTAATCCCCCCCCCTTTTTTTAAAGAATTTTTAAAGTGACTTGGGTATACCACAAAATTAATTTTAATAAAAGTTAAAATTAATTAATGAATTATGAATTTTATTGACTTATATTTTAATATATTTGCTTTATTACGAGCTTATAACCCTTTCAGGTGCACGAGAAGCACTAATATACACGAAATCAAGGTTTTTTATTATGCTGTCCTATATGACGCCTTTTTTTTCTTAACTTGGCCCTGAAATCGAAAGCAAAAATTTCAAGGCACATTAATTTGAACGATTTGAACCGCGTTTTCAGTTAGTTTGAGTCTTCAGAAAATCGTGAAAAAGAAATTGGCAAAAGGTGTCAAAAAGATTTTTCCACTTTTACGTCAAAAACAGCTTTTTTTGTTCCTAAGCTACCCAAAAATTTCAAAATAAATTTTTTGGTAAATAAAATTTTTAAAAATAGATGAAAAATTCGGATTGAAAGGGAAAAATTTCAGCCAAAATTCAGTTTTGACGTCAAAAATTTTGTTACTTGAAAAATTTATTGGGCTTTGAAGTGGAAAATGAAGTATTTAATAAATTCAAAAGCTCTCTTTTTTTATTAGAATTCCTATTTTTTTAAAACGATTTTGAAGACAATTTTAATTTGATGATAACTCAGCTGATTTTTATCGTAAAATAAAAACTTTTTTTTTTAGGAGTCTTTTTTCCCTGGCAATCCGAATTTTTTATCTTTTTTTTAAATTTTATTTTATTAAAAATAGTTATTTCAAAAATTTCGAGTAGTTTAGAAATGAAAAACACTGTTTATAGCGTAAAGTTTTGACATTTATTGGCAAAAAAATTTCTTTGTCACGATTTTTTTCAGTTTTCTGAAGGTTCAAACTATCTGAAAACGCTGGTAAAATCGATGTGCCTTGAATTTTTTTTTTTTATTTTTGGGCCAAGTTAAGTAGTGATAAAAAAATAATGCGTCATATACATACAAATAATTTTAATATCTGCATTCTGCAGAAACGCATTATATTTTTGCATCACGGAGTATATTTATGTAAAGCTCTAAATAAAAACTACAGATGTTAAGATTATTGATCTCTAAGGCAGAACAAAACAATTAATTATAGTTATAAAAATTTTTACTTGTTTTTGCCTTAGCAACAAACTCCAAAATATAACTGTAGAGAGTAGGTTACAAAGTATAATAACAAATCCTTCCATAAAGAGACTGGATGTGTTTGTTAAATCAAAAAGCTTCCAAATCTAATTTAGTACAAAAACTTATGAGTTTTTAGTTAGATTTTAGATAATTAAAATTTTCATTAATTGAATACTTTCCTGTGTGAATAGAGCAAAAATATTTCCTAAAATCCATAATGTCTTAGAAGCATATGCTAGTTTATGATTTTCATATGGCCATAGTCCAAGAATAAGAAGCTGAATTTTAACTAAACCAAAATATTTTTTAAAATTCAATGAAAACCGCATTGTTTTTAATGTATTTTAAATTTTTATATTTTAACTGCTTCGAAACAAAAATTAAATTCTCTAGATATATAATTCTTCTCTATCATGACTAGAAACTTAAAACTTAAACTAAATTTTAAAAGAGTCAAATGATATTATTGTTAGAAATAAATGCTTTGAGCATTGATTAGAAACTAAAAGTATTTTCACGCAATATTTTTATTCGTTTATTTATTTATTGCGCATAATATTGATTTTATATTTATTTTTTTATGCAATTGTCTAAATAAGAAACTAGAAGTACAAAATATTATTGATGTTTACCAATATATGGATTATTTTTGTGACGCATAATACAAAAATTGCGTATTAGTTTCTTGCTTTAAAGGTTAAATAAATATTAGGGCAAATAGGTTATGAATAAATTAAAAGACTTGATAATTTTCTTTAAATAACTATAAGAACAACAAACTTTATTAGCATTGGCTAATTATAGCTGAAATACATGAATGTAGGAATTAGTTGTAAAATTTTAAACAATAATATAAAAATTAATAATGCATAATTCAAATTTAAATTACATTTACAAATATTTCAGAAATAAGAAAACAATTGTAGTAAAAAATTAATGATTAAAATTTGCGTTAAAAATTTTTTTTTAGTTACAGTTAAGCATAGCTGTTCAAAATACACCTCAAATCCACCGATCTATTTTACAACTGGAACAATCTATTTTACATGGCCAGCAATGAAGAATTTTATGAAAACCAAGGTCAAAATTTTCATTTTGAAATTTCTCCAGAACCATTGATGAGACAAAACTTTTTTGCAAATAACAAAAAAAGCTTACGAAGTTCCCCATCTAAAAAGTCCTTACACGTCTTGATAAGATAAATAGAACCTGGAAAAAATGAACTCAAAGATTTTGCCTATGATGCCCGGATTATGAATACATGGAACCCTTAAAAACCTAGCTCGGTTTGAGAGAAATGTTTAATTTTACACTGTAAAAAGTAACTTTTTTAGATTTACAAAAAAAATAGAATGTTTTCAAAAAATTAGTAATTTTTCGAAAAAAATCGTAAATTTACTAAATTTAGTATATTAACTAAAAATTTGAGTATTTCCAATTTTTTTTTGTAAATTCACGAGAAAAATTGAAAATTTACAACTTTTTTTCGAAAATTTACAAAAAATATTTGCTAATTTACAAATTTTTTCGTAAATTTACAAGAAAAAATCGGGAATTCTCGAATTTGTTGTTAATATACTAAATTTAGTAAATTTACGATTATTTTCGAAAATATTCTATTTTTTTTGTGAATCTAAGAAAGTTACTTTTTACAGTGTAGCAATAAAAGTTTTTGTTGATAAAAATGAAACATAAAATAAAATAGGTGTAACGATTAATGATAATTACGATTAAAAAATTTTTTTTTATTAATTGGCTATTTATGGCCATAATTTTAATAAATAATTAAATTCTTTATAATTAATTAATTAATTCTTATTAATTAATTCTTTGAACAAATTTAGATTTTTTTAAATGCAAAAAGTCAAAAATTTTAAAGATTGCGTTGTTTATCGTATAAAATATATTGATTTTTTTTCTTCGAAATCATACTTAAAAAAACACCGAAATATTTTTTTTCAAAAGTTTTCATTATATGAAAATGACCCATTTATTTTCAATTAAATAGAAAAATCAGCGTTTTTGAATGTTCTGATGGCCATGTAGCTAATTAAAAAAAAAAAAATTTTAATTATAATTATCATTTACAGAAGTTACTATTACATTTTACATTTCATTTTCATCAACAAAACTTTTATTGCTAAAATTAAACATTTTTCTCGAGCGAATCCGGATTTTTAAGGGTTCCGTGAATGCATAGTTCGGGCATCATCGGCAGAGTTTTTTTCCGGGTTCTATTTATCCTATCATGTCGTTTACTAACTTTTTAGATGGGGTATTTCATAATCTTTTTTTGGTATTCAAAACTTTCTTTTTGTCTCATCAACGATTCCTAAGATATTTCAAATAAACTGAAAATGTTGACCTATGACCTTGGTTTTCAGAAAATTTTTATTTGCTGGCTATGTAAAATAGATTTTTTTTTCAACTATAAACTATAAAGAACAATTTATAAAAAATAGTATATTTAATATTTTTCGGTGGGTTTATACCTTGATTTGCTGGACTATTAATAATAATTTTCCTTAAAAATTTATTCAGAGGTTACAGTGACCCCTTGTCTATTAATTAAAATTACGTTGAAACATATAATAAAAAAATATTAAAATTCAAAAAAAAGAATAAATGGTAAATATTGCAGTTTTTTCCTCACTTCTAAATTATACGAATTTTTTTTTAAATCTGTCATACAGATGACTTTTGGGATGTTTTAACTGTACCATCTATGATATTTATCAATACTTAAAAAACTCCTTGTATTTAATTTTTTACAGACAATGCAGAAAAAAGTCCTATACAGCATATCGTACAGTAATTTCCTAATCAACTCTTACAAGCATTGTGATTAGAAGTATTCAAAACTAAGTTACATATGCAATTTTGTGAAATATTTATCCAGTCATATTTATCATTTGCTTGTAGATTTTAAAACCATGAAATAATTTGCAGTGGTTTTCATTGTCTAAAATTTTATTAAATATTTTTTATGGTTAACAATTGTTTAAAATTTTTTGAAAACTATTACTTACGCTTCCATAATTCTCCATATTTGCATTAAAAAAAAAATGCTTTTAGGTAACAGTTTTTTGAACTTCTCATCAAAATCATTTTAATTAATTTTTTATCCTCAATTTTGAGGTCAAGCCATTGTGAATTACATCTAAAAGTTAAAAAATAACCAGAAAATATCTGTAGTTTCTTTTTATGAGTAAAATATTTATAAAAAATAAATTTTTTTACTTACATGCTCGAATAAAACTTTTCATTAGCATCATATAGTGTTTGGCTGTGATAAAAAAAACAAAATGAATGTATTACGCAGCACGTAAAAAGAATTAAAAATTTAAAAATATGTTTTATATCTTCATCTCTAGCAAACATCTGTAAATATAAAAAATTTTATTTTAGTAGATTTCTAACCTAAATTTTATAAGTTTGCTTCTTACAGCAATTCCACAAAAGCTTATGACACTGAAAACGATTATACTTAATACTCCAAATACAGGCTTAAAGTAGTTGACTATATCATCAATTAATCTAAAAAAAAAACAATTCTTGTTTAATATTTACGAAATTATTAAAGAGAAAAATATAATTTTGAGTTGTGCGTATTAGAAAACTTAACTCATTAACTTCCTGATGTTTAATAATTAAATCAAATAGTTTTTTATGTTGTGTGTCTTCAGAATTAGAACTTAAAGCAGCTACTGTGATTTTATGTCTACAAAAAATTAAACATATTTTAGGATAATATTTTATTTTTGTTTGAAAAGCGTAAAAAAATTATTACCCCAGTATGTCAAATAGTCCATTGCAATGTTGAATGATACTTGCAAGTAAACAATCGAATGCTGCAAACATAAACGATGTAAATATTGTAAAGAAGATCGACACAAAGTAGATCGAATAAAAATATTCTTGCTCATCCATGCCAAAAGTATAAATTAAATACATCGGCCTTTTTATTCTAGCTTCATTTAAAGGTTTTAGGACATCCAAGATTGGTGGAATTAAAGGAAAAGTTAGATATAAGGGTGTCAGGATCCAAACCATATCTAAGTAAAAAGTAAATATAAAATTCAATATTTCAATCTGAAAGTTAATACTATTTTAATTTAATAATATTTACATAAATATCCTAAATTCATTCGCCTTCCTAATTCAGATCTGTTTGTTAATAGTATATTTACGGCTCGTGTCCAGAAAAGTAAAGAATGGCCCAAATCGCACGTAAATTACCTTCCGAGGCGAAGCCGAGGATGGTAAACTGCGATTTGGGGCATTCTTTATTTATGGACAAGGGCCGTATAAAATTTTTCTGCGACAGTAGCGAGAAATTTCGTGGTCGTACTTTCGTGGCTACTGTACAGAAAAATATCATACTCTTTTGCATCAAAGCAATTTAGCCAATTTTTGTTCATTTCATCTAAAATTAATTTCATCTAAAAAATATTAAATTATTTGAGAATTTGTCATATATTATTCATTCAATTTTCAATGAAGAGATCTTGAAACAAATTTATATTTATAATAAGGTATAATTATAAAACTTTTATAATTATTCCTGTTTGTTAATTCAAAAAAAAAAAAAAAAAATTGCTTCCGATTGCTTCACAAAATTGACTCTTTGCTCTTTTTCAAATAAATCAAATTTATATATTAGTTACTATTATTTAGATTCATTTAGCCACTATCGATGTCACCACTTCCATCACTGGTTGCCTTCTGTGAACCTTACAGCTCTAACATGCGCGAGTATTAACGCTGGAAGTCATCTTACCATTGAATTTCAAGGTTTCAATCTTGATTCAATCAGTTTCTAAAATATATTTCTAAAATGTTAAAATTAAAAGTGTATTTATCTGAATTTTAATGAGAACGATTTATCCAATAATTCAACATATTTTTTGTACAGATGTAAAACAAAACTTTTTCTTTAGTTTTAGGTTATAAGGTGTTTTTTCGCACACACACACACACATACAGACTTTTTTTAAAAACCGGGTTTTTAGCTTCCTGAGGTCTCAAAACGTGCTTATATGACAAAAAGTCAAAAATAATTTTGTGATTGATTAAGAACAAAAAATAGGTAGCTTAAGGCATTTTTTATAATTTTTTCAAATATTAACAGAAACAGTTTTTATTTTGATTATTCGGAAAGGACTGGTCAAAATCACTTTAGAAATTTTTTGCATGGAACGTGTTTCCTCTAGCTGAAGGCTGGTTATAATACATAAAAGGTACGTGTCAATTGTCGGGAATCCAGAACTGTGTCTTAGGGGGGGGGGGGGGCACTCAAGCAATGGTATGTTTCCTCATTAAAATTGTAAAAAATTAACAAAAACATTTAATTTTTTGGAGTTCAGTGGGGCGATACCACCCCCCACTTCTCTAGAACCACCCTTGTGTCACGTTACAATTTTCTAATTTTTAATTCGCTAAGTGTTACATTGTAAAAAACAACTCCTGTAGATTAAAAAAAAATATAATATGCTCGAAAAATTAGTAAATTATCATAATTTGTTAATATTCCATAAAAATCGTAAATTTACTAAAAGATATCCTGGGATACAATAAGTGAAATGCCCTAAAGATAATGAAATGAAATGCCCTAAAGATAAGACTAAATTTTCAAATAAAGTGGATAATGATGTCACTTTGACCTAAAATTTGGATTTCCATGGTCCAAAATTTTTTACCCCATTACAGGAGTTACTTTTACAGTGAACCTCTACTGAAAATTAGGTCCCTAAATCGAATTTAAAATTCAAAATTTCTTAAGCCTATAGATTATTTTATAAGTCCCTTGATTGGAATTATTCTAATTCCTTGAATCAAAATTATTCTATTTCTCATTTGACCCCCCTCCCTTAAATGAGACATATTTGACCCTTCCCCCTTTATTTTCTGATCCCTAAAGTACTCCGCTATAAATATGTTCCATGTTAATAAAATAATATATTTACTTCTTACTTGATTTTGTTTCAAGCAAAGACTGCAAAATTCAACAGAGGAAACCAAATTAATAAGTAAAACAACAAGCCCTTCCATAAAAAGGCTAGGTGAATCTGTAATTTCAAAGAGCTTTGCAGCCTAAATAAAAATAATAAATTATGAATTTTTTGACGTTAAAAATATATTTATTAACTTTGAAAATTACCTGAATAATAAGAGAAAAAGCATTTCCTGAAATCCATATTATTTTATAAAAATTTGACCTCTTTCCTTTATCATATGGCCATAAACCAAGTATCAGAAATTGAATTTTAACGAAATTAAAGTATTTTTTAAATCTTAATGAAAACTGCATTCTTTATAATGAATTTTAAATCTTTAATAATTTTTTCTTTTTCAACATTTTTAATTTAAAAGACTAAATTGATAAGATTCGTCTACAAAAAGTATACAAACTTTGAATACTGACTTAGGACTAATAAAATTTTGCATACTTATTTGAAGTGAATATATTTTTATTTTTATACATTTATTGACTATTTGTTATTGATCTAAAGCAAGTATTTATGACAGTGAATAATTTTACCTAGACTTTACTTATAAGACCTATAAGTAATATTTTTATGACAATGTAAATAAAAACTGCGTATTAATTTCTTGCTTTTAAGGTCAAATAATGATTAGGGCAAATAGGTTATAAATAAATTAAAAGACTATTAATTATAATTTAAATAAAACTCCTTATTAAATTGTTACTTAAAAAGTAATATAATAATTTTAAAAAAATATGAAACTAAACCTCGTCTAAATGGTAGCATCTGAAAAGTTGTCAAAAAACTTGTGGAATCCCGTTGGATTTATACCTCTAGGCCATGACAGACCACCAAAAATAACAAAGAAAATCCCAAAAATACGTTTTTTAAGGCTTGATTTAATTTACCGACCCATGAACAGATATTACTTTGGGTTTGTGTCAATTTGCTTTGTTTGGTTCTACCGTTTATTTATTGAACATTTATTGAACACATTGATAAGCTAATATATGATTATATTTCTTTGGTTGTGTTTAATTTGAAGTTTTTTTTATATAGTTTTTTAAAAAAAAAGTAATTTTATATTTTCTGTTTATTTTCGTCTTTGAAAAAATAATGTTCTTTTAACAGAATAATAAAATAATTAATTTAGCATTAAATTTTATTCTAAAATATCTTAAATCTGATAAATTTCCTTTTTAGAAATAATTCAGCAAAATACCTAAAATTAAATTTATTAAAAATAGCATTACAACATTTAGTAAAATAAAAATGGGGTAAAAATATATATAACGTTCATGTTATAATCTTTGCAAAAAAAAAAGTTGTACTACTCTACAGCTAAAAAAATATTTTATTAAATTTTATCGCGTTTAACATTTAAAAAAAAAAGCGAGTATTAAAACAGAATATTTTTAAAAATTAAAATATTTTTAGTATAGCATGGAATAAAAAAAAATTATCTTATTATCATATATAATAATAATTAGACAGTTATTTAAATGAAAAAATATAAATATTTAATATTAATAAATTAAAAAATAACTTATTATTATTACTTAATTTACATATGTAGATTATATTATAAAAAAAATAAAAAATTATTATCCCATATAATGTTAATTATAATTAAGTTTTAGTTTAATGTATATGAGAAACTCTTTTTAAAAATGGTCTTTTCTGATATCACTTTGGATAAAATTTAGCATATTTATGAAAGAATTTAAAAGGAGAACTGTTTTACGACCTCGAGAATGTAAATCTGAGGTGCACTTTTATCTAAAAGTGGTAATATTGTGGTTAATAATTTAACATTTATTAGGCTAGAATTTGGATAACAATTATTAAAATTTTGAAAAAGATACTAAAAATTTTTGTAATTTATTGATTAACCAAATCCTAGTTTCTTATTTTCAGAGCCATAGGGTAAGTTGTTTTACAATATTTAATTTCAGTAAATTTCTTCAGCCTTTAATTGAATAATAGACGATATCATAATGTGTAATGTTATTATACGTTTAAAATTTTTAACTTGTTTTTTCAATAAACAAAAAATGTTATTGCCTCAGGCCTCAAATTGTTCATTTTCCAACATTTAGTGCCACTTTTAGGTGAAACTGGACAACAGATTTGGTTTCCGAAAGTTAAAAAAAGTTACCCATACAGTTTACCCCACTAAATTGGTTACATATTATTAAAACTTCAAAAAATGCCCAAAACTCTACTGTACACAACAAAACCCATAAATTCCTTCTTCATAGCGTTAGCAAAACATCCTCTTTAAAAAGAATCGTCCTTGTATAGAAAAATTAATGTACATGATCAACTCGTTTTCTATCTTGAAAATGCTTGTTATATATATTTAACATCATATATTATACGACAGTGCAATTCTCAGTACTTTGCATTTTAAACAGAACACTTTTTTTTTTAAATAATGCAATATCTTTTTACATATAAAATATATTAGCATAACAAAAAAATTTGATGTATATTGCTAAATAATAATAATAAAATAATTTTATATATACTCAGAAGCAAAAACTGATAAATCTGCATACATATATAGTATAAATTTAACCTTGAAAATGATCTTCATAAATCATGACTTCTCTTTTCAAATTTTAATTATACATCGTGTCCTTTTTACTATACTCGTCAAAATTAAACGAGATCGAAAGCCTTCGGGTATAAAAAAAAAATTTTTTAACATTCAAGCTTTGTAACAAGTTCGATATATATATATATATGGGCATATCCATTACTTTTCATACAAAAGTGTGCGCACCCATGACTCCGACCGAGCTCAAATTTTCAGGGGTGGTTTGAAGTAATAAAAAACTCCGCCAGCCAAAATTTCAGCCATTTTGCAGGACGGGATGCCGAGATACAAGCTCTAAAAGGTCCAAAAATAGCTGTTTATAGCCAATTTTCAAAAACTTACTGGGCTTCAAGGATTACTCCAAAAAACATCCGGCTGGTCTCATTTTTTTCCTTGAACTTTCAACTTTTACCAAGAAAAATTTCAAAAAGTTTCATGGAGTTGATTTTCACTGGCATTGATTAACGTAAGATTTATTTTATCAAAAAATGCTGATTTTTGAACTTAAATTGTCACTCAGCATCATTAGCTAAAGACTTCCGGTTGGTCTCATTAAAAACGACTAGCAAAGACCATTCAAATGAGATCTTAAACGTTAAAAAAGCTTCTCAGAAACCGGAGATATAAGCAATTAAAAGTTTGCTGTTTCCGAAAATATCGATTTTTTAACAACTTTAATCGTCTGCCAAAATTTTCTCTGAGCACTTTAAGGGCTGAAAATTTCAGGGAAGCTTCTTTTAATATTAAAAAAAATTCCCTAAAAATTTGGGCGATGGTATTGGCTTCTGTTCGTAGATATAAGACTCTGAAAATGTGTAATAATTGGACCAATATTGGCCAATAAGTGGTTAAGGGGTCAATCAAAAAATTTTTCTTCTTCAATATTCGAATAGCCAGGGAAAAATGAGCTGATTTTAAAAAAAAATTTTTATTTTTGACCGAAAAATAAGCAAGTTATCATCATTTTAAGATTTTTTAACAAATTTTCCAAAAATCCTAATTTTAGGGTCATTATACAGTATTCTAACTTGAAATAACGATAACTCGCTTATTTTTCGGTCTAAAATAAAATTTTTTTTTTTTAAATTGTCGAATTTTTTCCTGGCTATTCGAATATTTACAAAAAAGAAACTTCTTACATGCAAAAATTATTTTTTTTTGGCAAATTACTTTAGAACTTACTTTATTTTGTCAATGTATTAGGGTAGTTTTTGGCCCAAAAAAATAATTTTTGAATATAAAGAGTTTCTTGTTAGTAAATATTCGCATAGCCAGGAAAAAATTTGACAATTTCAAAAAAAAAAATTTTATTTTAGACCGAAAAATAAGCGAGTTATCATTATTTCAAGTTAGAATACTGTATAATGACCCTAAAACTGGGATTTTTGGAAATTTTTTTAAAAAATCTTAAAATGATGATAACTTGCTTATTTTTCGGTCAAAAATAAAAATTTTTTTTTTTAAATCAGCTTATTTTTCCCTGGCTATTCGAATATTGAAGAAGAAAAATTTTTTGATTGACCCCTTAACCACTTATTGGCCAATATTGGTCCAATTATTACACATTTTCAGAGTCTTATATCTACGAACAGAAGCCAATACCATCGCCCAAATTTTTGGGGAATTTTTTTTAATATTAAAAGAAGCTTCCCTGAAATTTTCAGCCCTTAAAGTGCTCAGAGAAAATTTTGGCAGACGATTAAAGTTGTTAAAAAATCGATATTTTCGGAAACAGCAAACTTTTAATTGCTTATATCTCCGGTTCCTAAGAAGCTTTTTTAACGTTTAAGATCTCATTTGAAAGGTCTTTGCTAGACGTTTTTAATGAGACCAACTGAAAGTCTTTAACTAATGATGCTGAGTCACAATTTAAGTTCAAAAATCAGCATTTTTTGATAAAATAAATCTTACGTTAATCAATGCCAGTAAAAATCAACTCCATGAAACTTTTTGAAATTTTTTTTGGTAGAAGTTGAAAGTTCAAGGAAAAAAATGGCACCAGCCGAATTTTTTTTGGAGTAATCCTTGAAGCCCAGTAAATTTTTGAAAATTGGCTAAAAACAGCTATTTTTGGACCTTTTAGAGCTTGTATCTCGGCAACCCGTCCTGCAAAATGGCTGAAATTTTGGCTGGCTGAGTTTTTTTATTACTTCAAACCACCCCTGAAAATTTGAGCTCGGTCGGAGTCATGGGTGCGCACACTTTTGTATGAAAAGTAATGGATATGCCCATATATATATATATATATATATATATACTCCTCCATCTTAAAAACAAAAAAAAAATAATTTTATAACTACAGGCACTTAAAAAAAAAAAATTAACAGTATTGAAGTTGCACTTTTTTCTGAATGAATCCATAACATATAAGTTCCTCGTTATTTTATATTTTATTTATCTCTCTCTTTTTTTTACAAAGAACATGTAATTAACACTTTGAGTGCCAAGTTTTGTGTACCACAGTTGTTACATGCTCCAAAAAAAAGTTGAGATTGTTTAATTTTAAAACTCATATATCGTGATTTAAATGTATAAAGTACTACTACCACTTCAACTTAAAACGAACTTTTTATACAACAACTATTATTACTGAAATAAATAAAAAAAAAATTCTATATTACATATCATTTGGTTATATTTTATCCTTTTTGTACTAACGCACATTATAGCAATGACCATTTTGCAAAATATATATAATATAAAACGTTTATAACGTGCGATATTAAAAAAAAAAAAAAAAATATTGCTAAAATGTAGCAGTCATATTTTCATACGTATTATATTCAGTACGGTACGTTATTATTAATTTTTTTTTCTCTCGTATATAATACACTAATAGTATAATATTACGCATATATACATGTATGAAGATTTATATTAAAATTGCTACCTTATGTGTGTGGATCCATAATCACCAAATTTTATAATTGGTGTAACCTAAATTTTTTATATGAATTTAAGCTTTTAAATAAATGAAAAAATTTTTAGTTGTACGAAAATTTTTATAAAAAAATTTTTAAATTCATGCATATTTTTAAACTGGTTTTATTAAATGTTAAATTATTTTTTAAAGTTTGACAAATAATTTGCGCTTGACATGAGATTTTAAATTTTTTCATGGGATTAGAATTATTTATTTTGTATTTTGGACAAGACGTCAACAACTCTAATCGTATAAAAAATTTTTAAATCTTATTTAAGAATTATTTTGGAATTTTGTGTTTTATTATTTCTGAGTTTTTAGGTTAATATTAAAAAAAATGTATTAAATATTTGTTATGAATCATCAACTTGATAAAAACAGAACATTTATTGCAATCAAATTGGGCTTACTTTATGCAATCATATAAAATTATGAATACGTTAAAATATTTTTAAAAATTTCATTTACTTTTTAGCAAGCTATTAATGAATTATTAATTAAGGAATTCTGCCCCAACTAAACCTAAGTTGCAGGACTGGCGGTCGCAAAAATCAGTTGAAACTATTTTTTTCTCCAAAAGTACAAGTAAAAATATAATATAGAATAGAATAGAATAATATTTTATTTGTCCAAAAACAAAATTTGTATACATGTGAGCTTATAAAAGTATAAATAATACATTCTTAAGTATAGTATAATATAATAAATAAACAAAAATAAAGTAAAAAAATGTGTATACAAATTATAGTAAGTAAGTTTGAGTATCTACTTCATAAATTAATTAGTATTACTAAAGTAATATCTCAATAAAATGTTTGGTTCACTCATGACAAAATCAGTTTATATTTGAATAAACAAGTAATGTATAGGTAGTATCTCTCTAGCTCTGTAACCTATATAGCAAGACTGAGCAATTTGTAAACGTAAGTCAATGCAGAATGTAAACGTTACAATTAAGTATTCTGCAACATAAATTCAAGAAGCAGTTAAAGGGCTAGTGTAAATAGATATTTAAACAAGTTTGATTTAAAGCAATTCAAAGAGGAGATATACAAAAGATATAAAGGCAGAGAATTCCAGAATTTAGAGCCCTTTAGCTGAAAGAGGAAATTCCACAACCTTTGGGAAGGGATAGCTCCTTATCTCTTCGTTGCCCTTTGCTTTGCTTTTAGTAACTTGCTTTATAAAAAGGGGCACTAAGTAATTAGGTTGCTTTAGTCGTAATCAGGGTTGGGAATACTGGACGCGCACCTTATCCGTATATACGGAAATGAAAAATATGAATTTTGATTTTTTGCCGTATATACGGTTTATTTAATATGGAATCATATGAAAAATACCGTATATACGGTTCTAAAAATGTACGGATCAGTATTTTCAAAACCGTACATACGGATAAAGTACGGGACCCGTATTTTGTAAACCTTATATACGGTTCTCAAAATTTTTCAACCGTATATACGGTTGACAGAAATACGGGTCCATACATCACTCGCCCGTATATACGGTTTTTATAATACGGTTCCCGTATTTTAGACAACCGTATATACGGGCCAAAACTTTAATCAACCGTACAAACGGATTAGTCGTATACGGGACCGTATATCATTTACCCGTATATACGGTTAATTTAAATACGGGAACCGTATAATATTAGCCGTATATACGGTTTTCACTTTATGGGAGCCGTATTTTAGATACCCGTATATACGGATCAAACGTTAATCACCCGATTTAATACAGAAAAGTATTTATACATTAATAATAAGGACAAGAATGAAAACGAAACCGTATATTATTCACCCGTATGTACGGATCAGAGGTATACGGGTCCAGTATAATTCTATCCGTATATACGGTTAACAAAATATGGATCCCGTATTTTAGGCATCTGTACAAACGGCTGAAAAAAATTGAGACCCGTACATACGGGTGGCTGATATACGGTTCCGCATTTCAGTTATCCGTATATACGGATAAATGATATACGGATCCGTATAGAATTGATCCGTATATACGGGTCTCAACTTTTTTCAGCCGTTTGAACGGATGCCTAAAATACGGGTCCCATATATTGTTACCCGTATATTCAGAAAAATTTGTACGGACCCGTATTCATTTCACCCGTACATACGGATACGGCTTTGTAAAATATTTTTCCGTATATACGGCTATGAAAAATATGGACCGTATTTTTCTGTTCCCGTATATACGGCATACGGTTAATGCGCGTCAAAATCGCCCGTATTTCCCAACCCTGGTCGTAATACTTTGTAAATAATTATGGCTCTAAAATATTGTCTTTGAGTGTCAGATAGTGGCCGAACTAGTTTCTTCCTAGAGGGAGAACCACAAAGATGTAGCGTAAAGAACTCTTAGCCAATTTTAGCTTTCTAGGTCAATTCTTTGATTTTTTACAGCTATTTTTGTATTTTTGGCCTAGTTAGATAAATTGACTCAAAATATTTTTATATTTGCTGAGGTCAAATTCCAACCCTTCAATTTTCACGATTCACCAAGAGTTGGTTCATGAAATAATTCACATTCTTTTCACTTTGTCATTTTAAATTTTAACTATTAAACTTTATAGCATTGATCTTTTATTTTTAATTCTTCACAAATTAAACAATATTACACATTATTTTCCTCATTCTCAGTTCTTTTCAATTTTCATTTTATTCCTAAAATAAACGCAATTCCACTACTTTTTAATACTGTTAGCCTCTCATTCTACAAATAGATGTTTAGGAGTATCTTCATATTTTTTACACAAACTGCATTTTCTTTATCTCCCCAGTATTTACTGGCTCTAAATTCACCTCCTGTTCTATATATTGCTACTTTTTGTATATTATACCCTTTTTCTAAATATGCAGCTGTTATATCACTGCTCACTCTAACATCAGCAAATCTTCATTTTTTGTATTAGTTTTCCCTGCATCTTTAATTTTTTCACTTATTATTTTCCCCATAAATATTTTAAATATCACAACTTACAACAATCGAATTTAAATTTATTTTTATAATAAAATTAAAAATATTTGCTTAATATAAACTATAATTTTATCATCATTCACAATTCACGACTCATTCATTTTTTACGCAAAATATAACCAAATATTAACAAATCGTGAAAAATGAATGTTCGGAATTCAACCTCAATGCTTATTTTTCGGTGAAAAATATATCCCTTTAAGATGTTTATATATTATTCCCTCCTAATGTCCCAATTATTTGGATTGCACACGCGTGAGAAGTTACGTTTTTCATCATTGCGCCAATCACTTTAAGTGCTGGTTCAATTTCCTTCTCTTTAGGCTTAAAGTTATTGTTTTAAAAACTTTTTTACCCCCCCCTCTCCATAACAAAAAAGAATATCTGTGCGATACGCTATAATCTAAAACCACTAGATCAAAGAATGATATTTATAAAATTACTATTTAAAAAATTTTTTGATTTTCCCATAATTTGAATTCACGCGGCTAAAGTAAAATTAATGGAAAAATTTTTTTAAATGAATTTAAAATTTTGCCATTGTCAAAAAAATGTTCAAAAGCTTACCAATGCTACATTTTGTTTTAAAATTTTTCCAGAAATTTGAATTCTTGGTCAGATTTTCATTAGGCTATACGAAATGACTTAGCAGGATATTCAATATTTTAAAAAAATAATAATTTAAGAAATATCATTTTTTCATCTGGAGCTTTCTCAAAATATAGTTTTCACTGATTTTTGCAACCCTGCAGTCCATCTTGGGCCCTGTTGGGGGTAGAAACCCTTAAAGGTTAATAAACCCTAAAGTATTATTCATGATTTACAAAATCTTGATACCAGCATACTTACTGGAGCAAAAGGGCAATATTTTAGAAGTTGGTTTAGAGTTTTGAAGAAAAAGTTAAAATACTAATTAAATATGAAAATTCAAATACAGATATTTATATTTATATTAGGAAATCTTTATTTAAAGAGCCCGAGCTCTTTTCATAACCGTTTATATTTTTGATACAAATTCAACTTTGAAAGATCTTAAGAATTCAGGTTAAATCCACCAAAGAAATCAATATTAAAATAAAGTCCTCAAAAAAAAGAAAAATCCAGGTGCATAAATAAAAAGATAAAAACGAAATTTAAGCCATATATCTTTATATCATAAAACGAAAATTAAAAAATCTTTAATTCTCAATAGAATACATTATATAATAGTAAGTTGACCGGAAAATAGCCACAAAAATAATATACCTCTATTATTATATTCCTTATTTTTTTTCTTCTTTTTTTGTTAAATAATAAAATAAAAATAATAGAAATATAATAATATAAAAGAAAAATATAGGTTCACCACAGGATTTATTGACATTTTTTTTATATAATAATAGTCCTATATACGATGACATATATATCTATAGAGTTGCATCTTTTTTTATAAATTGAGAAAGAAAAAAAAAAGGTCACAAAACTTTATGAAAAATGAAGAAATTGCACAAGATATATTATTATATGCGAAATTTCTTTCAATAATATCAACTATTTTAAAAGAGATATCTCTCTTTCATATGTCATTTTCTTTTTAAAAATATTATATAGTCCACTTTTTTTGGTTAAAAAAGAGGGTAAATATCAGGGTACTTAGTCAATAACTAAGGGAGGTTTGTGAAATAAAGATATTTTTTTTTTATTTGAGGAAAAAAATAATACCTCAGGTATGTAATATATCAATTTCATCAGTAGCAACTGCTCACTACAGGATATTTAAAAAAAAAATTTTATTAGATCAGATTAAATCAACGTACATTGTATAGACCTTTTTTTTTCTTAAAAAAAATTTTTTTTGCATTATATTGTCATCAACTAAGGATGAATAGAAAAAAAAGGAGGGTGATTAAATTTCTAAATAAAAATGGAATATAAAAATGCAATGAAGTTATTTCGTCGAAAATTTTATCCACGTGCTTATAAAATCAAACGCCCTTATTTCGCCCACAAATTTTTATATTTTATTATATTTTATTGTTAAATTGCAGTTAAATATTTAGATTTTTTTGAGTGTTTTTGTATTTTATTTATCTGAATACAGTAAATAGCATCTGATAGCATACAAGTGTAGTATATTTAATTTAAAAAAATTTAATTTTTAAGTTATATTTTTTTTTATCTAAAATAATAATAAATAATATTTTGATTAAATGTTACGACATTTATTACATTTTATGTTATAAGATTTTTATCTAAAATTACCCTCATTTTTTATATAAAATCCTAAGCGAAATCTGAGACTAAATCATTTACAGTTTTTTTTTTGTTCATACTGCTAAAAACGTGCAATTTTTTTATATTAACTTACTTAGAAAGACATGAAATACAAAAATTTTTTTTAATCATTCATTATTTTTATTAATTCATTTTTTCATAAGATAAGTTTATGTACCTAATTAAATATTTTATGAGTAAAGGAAATTCAAAATTATTAAATTTTTTTGTAACGGTTGCAAATTATGAGATTTTAATTGATACTTATCTTTTTATTGATATGAAATATTGATTTATATGTAATCTATCGTTTACAGGACTTTCAAGCTGAAAAAAACATGAAAAACTTTAAATTTTCTTGCGAGTTTTCTTGGTAGAATATTTTTATTCAATATTCACATAAAAAAGAATTTCATTGCGAAATAAAAGATACTAGGTGTGGAGGTTAATTCGTAGTGTTTTATTTGTAAAAAATTTTCATTTATTTTTTTTCAGAAAATAGATTAAACAAATTTGTCAAAGTGTTGTCCATCACTTTCTAAAGCTGTGTGTTATCTTTTGGGCGGCTGATAAATATTGCGTGTAAAGAATTCTCATCTTTTGATATGATCCATGAATCGGCTCATTTTTCGCATAATTATGTTTCGTAAAACTAAGCAAATGGTAATCAGTAGAAGCAATGTCTGAAGAATATGGTGGATGGGATAAGATTTCTTATTTGAGCAATTATTAGTATTCCTTGACCTCTTGCGCTGCATGTGGTCGAGCACTATATTGCAGTAGAATGGCTTTCATAACGAGCAAACTTCTTCCGACAAGTTTGTACAGCTAAGGAGTGTCTACACTAAAGGTCTGTCTACACTAAAGGTCTCTACTAAAGGTCTGTTCTTTTTTATAGTATAATCTTCTACTAAAGTACGATAAATTTCGGCAGTAGTATTCGTCATTTTAAAATAAAAAAGCTAAACTTCTAGCAAAACATTAATTTTAAACATATTTTTGGTAAAAAATCCAACATATTTAATCAAATAAAAAGTTCTATTATTTATACTTCAACAAAATGTCATGATGCCATAAGTTACTTAATAATAGCTATTCCACTGGATTTTACTTATTTATCAAAAAAATATAATATAGTTATATATTAACTATAGTTACATTTTCAAATCCATCCTAAAACGCTACGAATGAATTTCAAGACCCAATAATAATTAAGTTAATAAAAATACTTCAATAAATTAATTTTGCGATTTATTTCTTGATATAGTCTATAGAAACTAAAGGTCTGTTCTTTTTTTCCCAAAAAATTTAACCTGGAGCAAAACTGGAGTAAAACTAAACAGAACGCGCGTTCTTTTTCATGGCGGTAATTCAAAAAGGAAAACGTTTTTTTGGGATAAAATTTTTTTACTAAAAATTAAATGTTAAAACATGTTTAATTTAGCTTTTTATCGATAGCAGTAAATAATCTATTATTTAAAATAAAAAAAAATTAATAAAAACTTAAATAAAATACAATCTAACCTACAAAATGTTTAAAATGAGCGCGCATTTTTTTTCTCTGTTTAACTTCAGTTCTACTTTTTTGGGATAAATGAACAGACCTTAAAAAAAAGATTATAAAAGTTAAGTTTTAAATAACTTAATAAATGTTTCATGTTGCATAAGTCTGAAACCTCACTAGCGAAGAAGATCCTTATAAATATACTTAGATAAATAAGGATCGTTCATGTTGCTATCTAGGAGTGTTTAGATAGGATTTGTTGACAAATTACTATTTTGAGTCCAGGTTAGGAGATTTGATTATCAGGAACCTGGGGTAAATCAAAATATGTGACTTTAGTAGCCTCTGATTGCACACCGATCAATAGATCGCCCGAGGAGAAACAAAAACCTGGCTGCCGAAGCTTAAAAAGCGGACCGTAACTGGCTCCCGGATCCGGGCAGGCCTCGGAAAAAGTCACGGCGGCAGACCCGTGCCGGCTTTATTTTTCTATTTTTGTGTACAAAAATTATGCCAATAAAAACATAACCTTATTATATTAAAGTCTATGATGCTTTTTAATATTGATAAATAAGTTGTAAAAAGTAATGTTATTATGTTTTAATTATAAAATAATATTTAATACATCGAAGGGAAATTTTTATGTAAAAAATAATTTAATATTTATTGCAAATATTAATTTTAATTAAAGTATAAGTATTCATTTTTCGTACAAATGAAATGATATGACTATTCTATATTTTTATTAAAACACTTTTAAAACTTTTATTTAACAATTCAATATATTTTTCAGCTGACTCCAAAATTCCCCATTTTAAAGAAAGTGAAATTTTTATAAGGTTTTTGGTTCAAATATTCATCCCATTTACATCCAGTATTCATATGTTAATTATTTAAAGAACTCCAATTTTGAATAAAAAATGTCTTTTAATCAATTAAAAAGAACATATCTTTTGTAAAAAATTAAAAAAAGCAATAAAAGAAGAAAGTAATAAAAAGGACGATGTTGATAAAAACGATAAAAAGGAATTAAGTAAAATAACTTCTATTTCATTTTCTAATTTCTCACATGAATCATCTTCTGATTTGGATTCTGATTCATCTGTTGATGTTAATTATAATTCTGATACCAGCAGCATTGATGAAACTGATTTCGAGAACAAAAATAAAAAAATTTATCCAAACATAAAATTATAATATCACCATAACACACGTTATACTTTTGCGTGTAAAAAAAGGCAATAAACCTCGGCACAGGCCTGCCGCCGTAACTTTTTCCGTTCTGGCGCCAGTGCGGTAGCCAGTCCCAGTCCGGAACCAGACTCGGACCGCGATTTACCCCTATTTTTGTTTCTCCTCGGGCGGCAAATACGAATGACCCTAATTTTCTTCGACCTTGGGTTAAATTAGATCTCAGGTTATTTTGGCACTTATGTGACTTTATCACTTTTAAAATTACTTTTTATAAGATTTATCGCTTTGCCCGCTTTTCTATGTATAGTTTAATTTTAGAGAAAGGCATCGGTTAAAACAAAACATAAAAGGTCTGTTCTTTTTTCCCCAAAAAAGTTAACCTGGAGCAAAACTGGGGTAAAACTAAACAGAACGCGCGTTCTTTTTCATAGTGGTAATTTAAAAAGCAAAAGGTTTTTTTGGGATAAAATTCTTTTACTAAAAATTAAATGTCAAAACATGTTTAATATAGCTTTTTATCGTTTAGCACTAAATAATCTATTATTTAAAATAAAAAAAATTAATAGAAATGTAAATAAAATACAATCTAACCTACAAAATGTTTGAAATGACCGCGCATTTTTTTTCTCTGTTTAACTCCAGTTCTACTTTTTCGGGAAAAAAAGAACAGACCTAAAAGAAACAAAACAGGTTAATAATTATATTTTAAGAATTTCATAATTTCATACTTCCACAATACCTTATATTAAATTAGTTATTTAACGTTACAATATAATTCGTTTTTTCTCACCAAAATTACTTACTTATATAGTTTTTGAAATTCATTTCACTTGCGAGAAAATAAAAAAATTTTAATATATTTTAGTCTATCTGGATTTTAAATATCAATATTTGAATTTCTGTATAAAAGTCATTTTTTGATGTTTTTTGAACTCATAACTTGTTATCTCGTAAGATATAGATCAGCTTTGACCTTTTGTGGTTAAATATTCAACACAGAACAAAATTTTATCAGCCAGACGTATATTATACAAAGAAAGGTCTCATTGGGAATTTAAAGCTTCTTCTTTGACGTTTAAATCTTTTATATTTATCTCAACTAAATATAGAAAATTATGCAAATATTTTTAATTATAATCCATAAAATATTTTTTTATAAATTTGACACTCTTAACAATTTGAAGAAAAAAAAAATTTATTCAAATTAATTGCTTATTCATATTTAATTACAATAATTATAATAATAATAATATAATATTCTAAAACTTTATAAAACAATTTTTTCTTTTCTCAAATAAAAAAAAAACACAAGACGTCTAAAAAAGTTTTTAATTAAAAATTATTACCTTATAACTTTGGCAGATTTCCTTATACCTAGAATCAAAAAACTTATTATATAATTTAATGTTTGTATTATGTATCTAAAAAAGCATCAAAAAAGAAAAAAAATCCATAATAAAAAGTTCTATTTATGAAAATTAATTTTCATATCATTACTTTCTCGTTATATTTCAAGCATAATAAATAAGTTTCTTATTACTATATTTATATATAAAACCTCCTTTATTTCCAAGCTGTTTCAAAAAGGTTGACATCTTAGGATATATTATAAGTTTTGAAAAAACATATAAATAGCTTAATGACTTTTACTATGTTTTTCTTTTTCAAAAATTCTTATGAAAGAATAAAAATAATAGAATTACGCGGGTTATTATGGTAGAAAGTTTATATAAAGATAAAATTGATACGAAGGGATGCCTGAGAAGAGAAAAGGTAAAAATGATAACTTACCCTTATTATAACTATTTCTTAAAAGAAGATTTCTTTAAGAAGCAAAAGATTAATTGTGTATCTACGGAAAAACAATGTCGCAAATACTCCCGACGGATATACCGAAAGTATTATTAAAGCTTTAAAAAAAAGCCCATGTCAGTTGTATATAATGTTTTGCTTCTATTCTATTATATGGACGTCGATAAAAAGCAATGAAAACTTTTTTTTTTTTTCCTCTAACGTTGCTTTTTTTATAAAAACAAAAAAAAAGTAGTGATCTTTTTTATAAACATTGTGTACACTTTCTTTCTTATGTTGAAGTTTAATTAAACCGTAGCATCCTTTGCATTTATACGGTCTATTCATTGGCTACGTCATGAAAATAGATAAGCAATGCCTCGCGGCTTTTGAAGGCAAAAAAAAAATTATTCAAGACAGGAGTCTCATTCTTACTACTTCTTACTACCTTCGACTATTAAACAAGATAGATAATTTACATCTAAATTTGTTAAGAAGACTCACAGGAGTGTCATTTATATCAGACTTAAAAATCTTTAACTTTTTTTTATAATTTGTTTTTGTTATTTACATTTTTTTTTTTTTTTTAATCTCATTCTTTTTTTTATTTATTTAATATGCGTTTTATTCTTGATGTTGTCAGATATTTTTGTGGATAAAAAAAAAAGAAGAAGTTGAATTCAGATTTTTGTTTAAAAATAAAAAATTTGACGTCAACTAAAAAAATCTAAAATCACATCGTTAACGGTGTGAAATTGTTAGACATTTCCAATTACTCGCGGGAATATTTCATATAAAGATAAAAAATAAAACACTTTTGTACTTTTTTTTTTTTATTCATACATTTTTTTTAATTTGATTAAAAAAAAGGAATATAAAAATACAGTTATTTAAAAGAGGTTATTTTTTTTTTTAATCAAAAAAGAGTGTGTTATAACCTTGGTTATAACAAAAATTAAAGTTCGTAACCATTTTATTGATGTATGCTTCTTGATTGGTCTAATTTTTGATTTGTAATGAAGTAATTCCAATTTAGCAATTAAAATTAAAATTTTTTTGCATTAGATTTATATTACGAATTTAAATAAAATTAAAAAAAAAGAAACTATAAAAAATGAAATGATATCTAACAAATAGTATCGACCTTGTATATTTTAACAAAGTGCTAAAATTTAAATTTCTTCGTAAATATTAATTACATACTCTGAAATAATCTCGATTAAAATAATCAATGAATAAGAAATAAATAAACTACTATATATTAAAAAATTTGACTACATTTCGTCTAATTTATAGCAAAGTATTCCAAAAATCATGCGCGCGCCGCACAAGTCACTGAAGATGATACGTGTTAAAAGTATTATTTTTTTATGATTTTATTGCGTAATAAGAATAACCTGAAATAAAAAGGAGAATTTGTTACTGCAAGTTTTTAAAAACTAAAATTAAGGAAACTTTTGCCTTATTTTCAAAGACTATGTCAATATTAATAAACATTTTGCTTTATTTAAGTTTATTAATAATAAACACCACTGTACAAAGTAACTTTACTTAGATTTACAAAAAAAAATAGAATTTTTTTGAAAAATTAGTAAATTTTCAAAAAAATTTGTAAAAATTCGAAAAAAATCGTAAATTTACTAAATTTAGTATATTATCGAAAAATTGGAGAATTCTCGATTTTTTTTGTGATTTTACGAAAAAAGTTGTAAATTCTCAACTATTTTTTGGAAATTTACAAATTACAACTATTTTTTGTAAATTTTCAAAAAAAAATGGTAAATTATGAATTTTTCTTGCGAATTCACAAAAAAAAATCGAGAATACTCGAATTTTTCGATAATATACTAAATTTAGTAAATTTACGATTTTTTTCGAATATTTACAAATTTTTTCGAAAATGTTCTAATTTTTTTGTTAATATAAAAAAGTTACTTTTTACAGTGTAAATATGGATGCATAAACTTACATAGACTCAGCCTTTTAATAAAGCAGTGTAGATCCAAGAAATAGAAATCTCGAAGAAATCTAGAGCAATATTATTTTGGTTTTCTCGCAAGTGAAATGAATTTAGGAGACTATATAAATGAAATAAAACTAAATTTTAAATTATAAAATTATTAATAAATCAAATATATTTAATTTTAATTAATTATAGAGCGAAGCTCTACCTTAATGGATGCAAAAATCGACACCTTTCGGACACGATATAGCCAAAACGATCAAACGGAATGCTTTCATTTTTTAAAACTGAGTTTATTTTATCGAGTTAATGACACCTATTGTTTTTGGGCCCAATCTGCTATTTCTAAAGGCATGTTTATTCTTGTACTTTTGCTTCATACAGGTGAAAAACCTTCTAAATGTTATCCGCGCGATAAATTTCATAGCTTTTGCATAAACTTTGCATCAGTGAAATATCATAAAAATGCAAAATAACACAAGATTCTCATATTTTTAGGCACGATCACCCTATGTATGCAATACATAGATGAAATCGTGCCTTATAAGCTTGTCAGGTCAAAAAACGGAAAAATTTCTAAATAGTCCAATTCGTGGAGAAATTTGGTCCCCAGGTCATTCCGATGCCTCTAAATGCTTATATTGCCTTGTTGTGTGTAGGGATGTATGTTCGAGAAAGTGTATCCTCAAGATCACAGAACCTACTCGATGAATCAAAAATCCCTTAAACCAAATTTTTTGAAATAAGATCTAGTTGTAGGGTTTTCAATTTCAAGTGATTTCATCAAGTGCTTGCAGAGAAATGTCCTAAAAACTGATTTCAGATATCAAAAAAAATTATTAAAAAATAATAAAAATGGTAAAAAATGAATTGGTTTTGAATTTAATACATCCAAAATGTGGTTAATGATCTAAAATAACCAGAAAATAACTAAATTAATTGAAATTTATTTTTTAGGCACGATTACCCTGTGTATGCAATACATAGATGAAATCGTGCCTTAAAAGTTCATTAGGTTAAAAAATAAAAAAGTCTTTAAGTTGTCCAATTTATGAAGGAATTTGGTCCCCAGGTCATTCCGATGCCTCTACATGCTTATATTGCCTTGGTGTGTGATAATAAATAATAGTTTTCAATTTATGAGATTGTAGATCCCATCAACGTTATTAAAGAGAAAATACTCAATAAATATGTGATCGTGCCTGAAATAAAAAAGCCTTAGCATTTTTATAATTCTTTATGATTTTTATTATTTATTGATTAATCCAAATTTTATTGAATTAAACATTTAACGCCCAAGAGCCTATCTACGAGTTCTAAATTAATTTTAAAACCAAAATCTATTTTTCTAAAAATGTATCCATTTGTTAAAAAGTCTCTATTCTCAGAATTTGATTTCAAACTTTCTATAAAATTAACCGGAAACTCATTATTTAGGGTAAAAGTTGGATACTAAAAAAAATCGACTCGTTGCTTATCAGTATTGTAAATAGCATCAAAAGAAGGTATACTTAATGAAGAATAATAAAATTTTCATTTTTTGTATATGTTTTAGGACACATTTTTTTTGCATGATTTTTCTTAATTTGAAAATGGCGGATGCAGAATTAGAAAAAATTACGAAAAATAAGTTGCATTAGATTATTTGTTTTTAGGAATATTTTTTGGAATTTTACATAAATATTGGTTTTAAAATTAATTTAGAATTCAAAAAGAAATCTAAACGTAAAATTTCAAATATTAATATTAGGTATATGAGCAATTATTTTAAAAGTGCTACTTAATTTGAGCCTGGAATCGTAATTTTTTTTTTTTTTTGAGGGCACATCGATATGACCCGTGTTTTCAGATAGTTTGAACCTTCAGAAAACCGAAAAAAATCCTGAACAAGAAATCGGCGATAGGTGCCAAAAAGATTTTTTCACTTTTATGTCAAAAACCGTGTTTTTCGTATCTGAGCTACCCTAAATTTTTAAAATAACTTTTTAGGTAAATAAAATTTTAAAAAATAGATAAGAAAATCTGATTGCCAGGAAAAAACCACTCCAGAAGAAAAAAAAACTTATCTTTTTACGATGAAACTTAGCCAAGTTATCGTCAATTTAAGATTTTGCTCAAATTCGGCTTAAAAAAGATTGAAATTTTATTGAAAAAAGCCTGTTTCTGAACTTTAAACATGCATTACTCGCTTGATTTTCATCGTAAAATAATATTTTTTTTTTTTAAATCAATTAATTTTTTCCTGGTAAATCATTTCTTTCAGAAAAAAATCATTTTTATTGACCATATTTTAATTTTTAGATCAAAAACTGGGTTAATTAAATGTTGCTACTTACAGTTTTCAAAGGCTTTTGACCTAATAATTGAAATTTGGTCAATAAAAATGATTTTTTTCTTAAAGAAATGAATTGCCAGGAAAAAATTAATCGATATAAAAAAAAAAAATTGTTATTTTACGATGAAAATCAAGCGAGTAATGCATGTTTAAAGTTCAGAAACAGGCTTTTTTCAATAAAATTTCAATCTTTTTTAAGCCAAATTTGAGCAAAATCTTAAATTGACGATAACTTGGCTAAATTTCATCGTGAATAGATAAGTTTTTTTTTCTTCTGGAGTGGTTTTTCCCTGGCAATCAGATTTTCTTATCTATTTTTAAAAATTTTATTTACCTAAAAAGTTATTTTGAAAATTTGGGGTAGCTCTGATACGAAAAACAGGGTTTCTGACATAAAAGTGAAAAAATCTTTTTGGCACCTATCGCCGATTTCTTGTTCACGATTTTTTTCGATTTTCTGAAGGTTCAAACTATCTAAAAACGTGGGTCATATAGATGTGCCCTCAAAAAAAAAAATTACTATTCCAGGCTCAAATTAAGTAGCACTTTTAAAATAATTGCTCATATATTTTTGGACTAAACCTAGTTCAAATAATATGCAACTCCATCCGTATGCATTCTATGTATAATTCCATTATCATTGAATTTGTTTGTTCTTATACATTGATCAGTTTGAAAAATTGATTTGAAACTAACAACTAATAAGTTTTTTTAATTCTTCTGAAGGTTACTTCATTGAAATAAAACCGAAATAAAACTTTGGGGACCCATAACTTTTTCTAGAACACGTCACCAAAAAAATTAGAATACAAAAGTAGGTATGCTTTGATTCTGAAATACGAAATCTGGGGTCCAAAGTGGCTGGGCAGTGCAGGACATGAGATCAGCAAAAACTACCCCATTTTAGTTTTTTTGCAATATTTTGGAAGCAGAGCTAAAATTATCTAATTAACTGCCTTTTTTGAAGAAAGGGTAAGAAAATATAATTACAAGCTCTAATTGGGCTATAAGACTAATTACACATAGGCACAAAAAATAAAAAGTCATGTACCAGAGCGTAGACCCCCTGGTACGGGGGTTTTTGGTGGTGCTAAAACCGAATATGGCCATAGAAAAGGAAAAAAACTAGCCAATTTGCTCTCAGTGCCCCCATATGACCCCCAAAAAGTGAAAAATTTTCAATAATTACAAGCTCTAATTGGGCTCTAAGACTAATTATGTCACGTGAAAACTATACTTTTAAAAAGGAGTAGTTTTAATATATATAGATGCTAAGCAACATTACAATAAAATCGCTATTCTTATAATTTGTAATTATCACCTTTACTAGATGTTAAGATTCTAAACCCAAATTATTTAGATTCTGTAAACCTGTATTATTTTAAGTCCTTAAATTGAAAATATTCTAAGTCCTTCAACTCAAATTATTAGAAGTTTCTAAACCCGGAATATTTTAAGTCCCTAAACTTGAATTTTTCTAAGCCTCTCAAAGTAAATTATTCAAAGTCCCTAAATATAAAATATTTTAAGTTCCTAACCCCACATGATTTTTGACATTTGACCCCACTTGATTTTCAGATTCACAGGTTACCCCTCCTTAGAAACATGTTCAATGTTAAAACTACGATTTTTGCATTGAAAAAATTGAAAAATTGATCATCTTGGGACAAAAATGGGCATTTAATTTACTGACTGTAAAGAAGAGAATTTAATATAAAAAATTAGAAAGGTAATAATGTTTTGCAAACAAATAATTCTAAAGGACAAATAAAGAATTTTTAGAAAAAAGCTTTTAGAAAATTGTTGAGACCTATAAAACCCATTTTTGTCTAAAATTGCAATTTTTGAGATAATTTAAAAATTAATCATTTCGGGACAAAAATGACCATTTATTTAAATTGCTATAACATAGAGAAAAATTGCGGTATCCAAGGCTTGAAAAATGACTTTAATACCAAAAAATTGTGACCAACAAGAAGTGTTTTTGTTAACTAACTAACTAAAATGCAATATTACCAAAAAACTACATTTAAAAGCCTTGTGCACAGTATTCTTGTGCCTAGAAGGCCCTTTGGAATAAACGGAGGTTATCGGAGGTTTTTTTCAATTATTAATGAAAGTAATTTGTAATTTGGTTTCCTAAAGTTAGCGGTCTCTTGTTAGCGAAAGCAAAGTAAAGACTCCGAAAAATCTGCCCTCTTATTGCATCTTTGTTAACTTTTTGCATAAGGGAACTTAAGCAAAATTTTTTCTTGCAAAATCTTTGTTATTACATGATCTTCCGGTGCTGGACATGGTATTTTTATAGTCATATGACAAAATTAAATTCATAGGTTGGTATCAATGGTACCTCCGTACGTTGCGTTCACTTATACTACGATATAATAGTGTTAGTGTGTGTTAATACCGGGCAGGGGTGGGTAAAAAAGTGATGTTTTAGGGGGGGGGGGGGGTAAATACAGAGCGATCCAGAGCGGATGCATTGTTTGTTTATTAGTTAATCAATCGCAGCTAAGATTACAAGCATCAACAACTAGCGATGCACCTAATAAAATAAAATTCACGTCCCACCCGGGATCACCGTGTATTGACGTTTTAGGGGGGGAGGGGTTGAAATATTAACGACGTTTTTAGGGGAGTGGGGTATGAAATGGACTTAGAATATTTCCGATTAAGGGGCTTAGAATAATTTAAAGTGGGCGTAAGCACAAGAACTTAGAATACTTTAGGTTTATGGACTTAGGGTAATTTATATTTCGGGATTTATTGTAATTTCGATCTTAGGACTTATAATAATTAGGGAATATACGTTAAAACGTTATAAGTGAACATGATTCATGATCGTTGGTTGTGTGAAAACACAAACCAGTTATAAGTTTTTTTCATTTTTTGTTAAATTCAGGGGTAGTTTTATCCATTTTTGCCCCCGTATAGGAGTCAGTAAATTAAATAAAAGTTAAAATAGGATAAAACTTTTTCAAATGCAATATTAAAAGAAAAATAAAGAAAAAAACTCACATTGTATTTTTCCGATTTTATCTTACCTGGAGATATTTTTCAACACCAATAGTTATAGCTCTAATATTCCTTTATTGATACAGAATAAAAGAATAAATTCAATATTTAGTTAATTACTCTTAAAATGTGGCACTATTAATTTGATCATTAGTTCCAAAATATTCTGAAAAAACTCATAAGATGGAAAGTTTCTGCTGTATTTTCCTATTTTCTAACCCAGTAGGACCCCAAATTCGGATTCAGTGACATACAAAACCTACAGAAGACTTTTTCTTTCTCTGGTTGACGAATTCGGAAACCGTTAGACCTCATTCTGACTTGTGTAATATTATTTTGGTAATTATGTTAATTGAGGGGTATTAGAGTTCAGAGTAACTTTTTTGTTGTTGGTGAATTATAAAAAAAGGACGTAATAACAAAGTTCCGCCAACAAAAGTTTGGTTGAAATCTTTTCAGCAAACAAATAATATGGTTTCAAAATAAGGGGCGGATTTTTTGTGTACTTTTTGGCTAATACTTAAAAATTTTAACTATGCTTAACATTTTTTTCGTCTTATTTAAACATTATTATTGAACTCAATCTAATCAAAGCTTTTAAAATCCCTAAATTAAAAAATTACTGAAACTCTTTTTTTGCTTTTTTCTAACATGATCAGCTTCGCTCTACCCGTCTTTGACGGTATCTAGTAATATTATTAGGGATATCAGAGTAATTGTCATGGTTTAAATATTAATCATTTTAGAAAATGAAAAGATACTGTAATATACAATTTTGGAGTCTTTTCTAATGATACCTTACATTTTCGATTGTCTTCCTTTAGGTCAAACTTACAGAGGTTGCAAAAAGTGGCTGAACTTGGGGTCACTCTTTGTAACTTAATTTAAAATCTGATCTTAAAATTATAATAAGTAGCTTCAAAAATAACTCGAATAATTAAAATTATGTTAGTTATCTCAATGTTATTATTTAATATGTGATTAAGTTCTCAATTCTATCATTCAAATTAGGTCTGTTCTTTTTGTCCTAGTGTTTACTATTGTTTTCCATGAATGTAAGAAAGGATAAAAAAGTTTCACGAAAAGAACAAACCTGTCTAAAACATTCAAGGAGTGCATTTAAATTAGATGTATTCAAGAAATAATTTTGAAAATTAAATTATCGAGTGATAAAAAATTCTATTTACAAAAAAGTCTTAACCAAGTTGAATAGATATTATTAAAAATTTTATTTTTACTTTACTCAGTGCTGGTAAAAACGTTATGCTGACAGTTGGGAAAAATATTGATTACAAAAATGGTCAGTCAAGAATTCACATGGGAATTGAAGCATCTGTATGATACATAAAACTACATAAGTAATTAACTTTTACAAATATTACAACTAGGTAATTTAAAAATTTGAAATATTAAAAAATAAAGTAAAATAAAAATTTAAGAAAATTGGAACTTTTTATTTGTTAAACTATCATGTTTAGATTTATTTCATAACATTTTTATGTATTGGAAATATGATAAGTTGTTAATAGAAAAAAAAAGTATACGTATCTTATAGGTAAACACATATCAATGCAAGTTGAGTATAAATATAAAAGCATGCCATTTTATGACCCTTACGAATCGTCTTTTCATCTTACGCTCATCTATACCACTTTTAAGCAAATGTTTACTTATCCTATCTTTATATTCTGTATGGTGTATCGAAAAAAAAAGTTTCTTTATATATACTTCAAATAATTCAAGTCCAATATACGAAATATATATATTGACTTCGAAAAACCGTCAAAATCGATTGATTTTTTTTTTTTTATGAGTCTCTGGATACATTTTCTATATTCCAATTCTCACTTTTTTTACTCTTACAGAAATTACATACAGACGTCCCTTGTCGAAACCACTAGGGAATATAAAAAGAATAGAGAATAGTACCAGCATACACATGGATGACAAACGGAAAATCGCTTGAAACTTAGGATTTTTATTACTTTTTGTACAATCTATAGAAAAAAATTTTTCTATATATTTGTGTAAGTTTTTTTTTTTTTTACAACTTTTTATTCTTTTACTGTTTTTATCTATCATGTCTTCCAGAAAAATATCTGTTGTATTTCTTATTTTTATGACGAGTTTAGCTCATAAAATTTATGGATTTTGTTAAGTTTGCAAATAATTTTTTTTTTTATACATAATAGTTTTCTTGAATTAATGTAAACCACAAAAAAAATAATAATAATATAAAAAGACAAATTTTTTTATTATCATAAAAAAGAAAATATAGCTTGTCTCATTATCATGAAAATTTTTTAAACTTTTTTCTAGGTTACTACTTGTTATACCTTATTTTTATAACATCTGATTCTCTTAAAAGATTTTGACGAGCTTGCAAGATGAACAGCTTTTGTTTCATTTAATATAAAAGAACAAAAAAAAAATGCTGTAAGTTTTTAGTTCTTTATTTTAAGACGTCATATTGTAGTTGAAAGGTTATTAAAAAAAATAAAATATGCAATATAATCTTTCTCTTGAAATAAAGCTTAATTTAATTATTCGTTTCCTTGAGTTTATGTAATATTTTTAATTTAACATTTTTTTATAGATAAATTATTATTATTTTAGAAGCATCTTCTTTTTTTATTATCATTAAATTATGTAAAATAAAAATCGAATTTTGTGTTTGTACGTGGTGGGCTCTTATACAGTTTTGGTATCTTGTGATATAATTAGTTCTAAAATTTTTATTTTTTTATTATATAAACAAAACCTAAAATTTTTTTATTATTTAGATAATTTCAATTTTTGCACCTTTCTTGTTGCCAAATTAATTGTTTATTAATATTTCTAGAGTCTCAATTGTTAATTTTTTTTTTATAATAGTAATTATAAAATTGATAACATTTATTTTTAGTTAATTGATTTTCTAGGCTATTATGTTTTAAACATAAACCTCAAAAATGCCCATGAAAGACTCGCTAGGAAAAATGTGTATTTTTAAGTACTGGAATTTTTTATTTAGAATTGAAAATTTAATTACTCAAGCTTAGTCTTGTTATGAATTTTTTATTTCAAGCAACAAAGCTAACAGAGAATTAAATTCAATTTATATGTATAAAATAAAATCGATATGATTGGAATTATATAGCTTACTTATATAACATATATATTCTGTTTCTCTTGCGAGAAAAAAGTGGTATATTATACGCATTTGTTGTGAGTGAATTTTTCAAGATGTAAAATGTATGTTATTGATTAATCTTTTAAGTTAAAGGCAGAGTAAATGAGAACAAAATTCTATTGAAGCAAATTTGAAAAAGCAATCAATAGATGATGAGATTGATATTTTTTTCTGTACCATAATTTTAGGTCTCAATATCTGTTCAAATATTTAATTAAATATCACGAATCATTAACAATTCTTTCTATTAAATTTTTTATCGAAAAAATTTATTTATTTTTTTACTGTTATCTATAGAACTTTGTTTTATTTAGTTATTACATGATGATAAAACAAAATAAATTACTATGTCAAGAAATAATATTTTTTCCAATAATAACTTTTTTTTTTTATTTAACTAGAAATATCGATTTATATAAATAGTTTAAGAGTCTTAAAGTTAAAAATAAAATAAGTGTATAGTGAATAAAAAAATTTTTTTATAAAATTATTTTTCAAAACTTATATATAAATAAGAAAAAAATTATTCGAGACAGTTCAGATTAAAGTTAAATTCAATTTGATCAATTTAAGTTTCTTTTGGTTTTGAAATATGAAAAATTTTTTATGAAAGTTTATAAAAAAAAACTTTTATTATTTTTTATTTCATAATGTTAATAGATTGCTTGTCAATTTTATCATAAATAAATAATTAAATTATTATTAAATTGTATTTTTTTTTTTAAACAGACAGTATATTATTAATTATTTTGACTTCTTCAAATTTTGTTAGCTTAAGCCCTTAAATTGTGGCTGATTTCGCAATAATTTGTTAAAAATGGCTAATGTAACATACTACAAGGTAAAAATGAACCCAATTATAAATACCACCCAGTTTTATTAGTGCAGGACTTTGGTACACGTAAGATGCACTGTGGTAGCCCAACTAATCATGCATTAGCAGTTTGAGTAAAAATACTTAAAAAGTATATCACAATTTTATATTATTTTTTAACCTAATTAAGGCTACACTGGTTAAAAAAATAACACAAAAGCAATATAATTTTTAGGACCCGGGGTATCGCTTTCCAGTCAATTTTTCAAATTCAAATTTTCATTTGGTGACAGAAAACAGGGTCCCAAAAATTCTTCTCAGGTCCTAAAAATTCTTTTGCTTTTATGTAATTTTTTACCAGGCTATTTATACATAAAGTAATTTTTTTTTAAATAAAATGTGGTTAAGTATATTTTTTTACGTGACCCACCAATTTAAATGCGGGTATGTGAGCTAAAAATAGTCCTTTATTTCTTAATTTTCTTGTAATCTCAAAAAAAATCCACTTGTAGATAGCGAAATTTTTTTCCTTGCTCAAACGATTCCAAATGACCTAACATCTAAAGCAAATTGAAGATAAGAATTAACTTTACTCATTTAGGATGAGCGCGCTTTTCTTTAAGTTTCAAGTCATTTGTAATCTTTTAATGAAAAAGAAATTCTGTTAGCCTGAAATGTAATTCCAGTAACCACAAATAGAATATTTTCAGTGTATGCATAGAACCCAAAAATTTTAATAAGCTAAAATTTCTTAATTCGTGTTATTAGTAAAGCTCAATTTCTGATTCCTGTCCTTAAAAAAAACCGGGTATCCTTTCATACCAAGCAAATGGCTCCATTTTAAACAAGTAAGTATATCTACGCATTTAAATAAAAATTTATGTATAACCATAATTTTCAAATGATAATCTAATAGTATAATTACATGCAAATAAAATATATATTTGACGCGAAACGTCTTTCCTGTAACTTATTTTTAAGCAAACGAGCTTCTTATTTAACCAGAAGGCCTTTTTTTTAGTTACGGTTGCCTTATATAAGATTTCGTGGAGATAGAATAAATGAGTAATGGCTAACAAGGTACTAAGAAACGTCACGCTTATAGTGTTTGTATATTTTTTTTTACTTATGCAAAAAAAAAAGAAGGCGTTGAACGTAAAAATTGAAATGAGTCTCTTTTTTGCTTGCGATTCTTAACTTTTGAATCGTAATTTACGGTAATAATGAGAACTTCCTTTTTTTGCAACATATATGCGCTCTATAAAAGTTTTTCGCGCGTCGTGAAATCATTTTTTTATTTTTCAAGGTTATTCATACATAAATAAATGCCGAGGAAAAAAAAATAATAATAATAAAAAAGTTAAAAGAGTTAAATCTAATTAGTAATTATTGCTATCTTTGAACGCAGTACTAAAATATAATTCTTAGAAACTTTGGTAATTTTGTTCTTATTTTTAAAAAAATACAATTGTAAATAATAATCGTAAAAATATATTATAAAGCTCGCCTTTTATATTTGACTTATAGTGCACGCGGAAAAACTTTTCTTTTTTTATTGGACATTATTGTTTATTTTTGTTCCTGGAAAAAGAACTTTTAAAAATTGCATTACGTAATTTATTTTATAAATACTGAATTCTACATCCTCTATTATTGATAATTTATACATTTTGTTTTTTTAATTTAAAAACTTTTTATCGTTTTTTTGTTTTTTTTCTATAGTAAAATTTTTTTAACAATAAAAAAATAAGGAATTAAATAATTAACTTTTTAACAATTTAATTCTTTATAAAATACGTTTGCCTTTTTTTGTATTATACAAAAATTGACAAATGTTTCTATTTTTTCGGTATATAAAAGAGTTAAAATTTCTATTGAAATGAAAAAAAGAAGAAATTACAATTGTAATTCAGTCAATTACATTGAATTAATAAAAGAAAAAAAAGGCTTAAAAATAGATTTCTTTTATTAAATTTCATTCAATAAAAAAGGATAATAAGATTAAAAAGTTTTTAGAAAAAAGGAATCTAAGAGTTTTTCGATATACTTTGCAACTGTAAAAATAATGATTTTTATTGAATTTAATAATACAACACTTTACAAATTTTGAAAGAAATTTAATAAAAAGGGTTAGTAGTTTACGCAACGGTAAGCTTTTTTGTGTAAATGATCTCAAATATCCTAAATAGAATGTAGCTTTTGTCAAAAAAAAAGGATATAATAATAACAGCCTTAAGGAGTGAGAATTTCATTCAAAAAAATACTTCAATTTTGTACAGAAAAGAAATTTTTATTTTTTTTATTCAATTTTAGTAAAAAAAAATTGTTAGTTCAGCAAAAAAAAAAAATAGTTACGTTAAGCGACACATTTTTGCTCGTACATAATATGATATAATAAAAAAAATTATTTTAACCCTAAGGGACCCTTTTTTTTCATTATTGAGTATAAACAGAAAATTACTTTGCAGAGCTCTTAAAGTCGTGTGAATTGTTTGAAAAATCATGAGCATATTACAAGAATCCTGAGTAAACATTCGAGTAAAAACTATTTTCTATACTAAAAGAGAACTGACAAAAATTTCAAACCCGGTTGCGAATAAAGCTGAATAAACAAAACAAAATAAAAGTAAGAAATGAAAATTTATAGATTCAGAGTATTTAATAATGAGTAATAAGTTTCATATTAAAAAATAGTCATTAAAAATGTACGTTAGAGTTACAAACTTTATATTTTGTTTATATTATGTTCCTTCGTATAAAAAAATCTAGCACTTGTAAAAATTTTTTAAAAAGCTCAAAGATTAGTATAAGATCGTTACTCAGTGAAGAATATTGTATATTCTTTACTTTAAAATATTTAATAAGGTAATGTTTAATTTTTAAATTTGAAATTATGTAAAAAAAGTTTTTATAAAATTGTAAAATATTGTAAATTTTTAGCCTTGATAATGAAGACTGAAGGTCTTCGAAACGTGGGCAATTTATTGAAAAAATAAAGCAAATTGTTAGCTCAGAAATCAAATATTTTTATTTAATAATAAAAAAAAAAATAGCAATTTTATATCCTCAAGCAATAATAGAAATTTCTACGTTATGTAATTATTGAATGAAAGATTTGTACGTATAAGAACGAGTAGACTTCAAAGATTTTTTTTTGCAATTTATAGTACGTAGTGACACTTTTAAAGAAGTAAAATAAAAAGGATATTTGCAATAATATATATAAAAAGGAAGTATATATAGGTATATACATTACCTGTCAATGTTTTACCATCATCGTTGTTGTCACCAATTTTCTTCTCTCTTATTTCGTTCCTCTTTTTTTTTTCTTCTCTTTTACTTGTCGTCAGATGCAAATAAGATTGAGAATTTTTTTAATGTTTATTTCTCTTTTAGAAAAATAAGTATTTTGCCGCCGCTGTATTTTGCTTTACTTGATTTTTTTTTTTTTAATACCGACAGCAATCGACGTGAGAGACGGAAATACTCGTTACTACACTACTGTTTTTTTTTTATTTATTTATAAAGGATCAATAAAATAATACATTATTGTATACTGGTTTTAAATACAATTTTTTTAATTTATTTTGTTTATATACTTGGGAAATTTAATATTACAATACCTTCGAAAAATTTTTTTTTTTTAATTTTTTGCAATTTGAAAAAAAATTCTACGTGTCTTCTTATGTTTGAAAAAAAGGGTTCATGTACATGGGAACGTAAATTTTTGTTAAAAACTGTCAATAATTGTTTTTACTGATTAAAATTTTTGTCCCTTGGCTATTGTTTCTTGAATAAATTGATTTTAGGATATGGTGCAAGAAATAATATAACACCATACTTATTTTTAAGGCATATCTATGGTATAAGGAAATAAGGTGCGGGTGTACAATTGTACATATCACAGCTAAACTTTTGTTCAGAAATAGCTAAGGCCAAGTTCGCATATTTAAGTTCGCACCATAATTTTTGTTGCTACAGGTTCTGGAAAGTTGGCTATAAAAAATAATCTTGAATAGTAAGAAACCTCAAATTATTTGCTATCATTTGAGCAAGAAAAAAAATTCTGTTTACCACGAGCGAAATTCCTGCTTGCTGTAAGTAAATTTTCGCTTACTATAAGCGAAATATTTCCGCTTTCAGTCTACCTGAAAATGAAATATTATTAAAATTTATTTTTGAAATTTCAACAACTTTCAATAACAAATTAAGAAAATGGTACCCATATAAGGAATGCCTTGAATTTGATTATTCCATTATTGTTTCTAATTTTCCGGGTTTCAGGTTTCAGGTTCAAAAAATTCAAATCTAACATTAATTGTTAAATTATATTCTTCCTCCTAATTGCAGTTAAATCTGTTTTTTCAAAATTCCAGATTTTCACCTAACTTTTACATCAGTTTCACTAAGAATTTCTCATATTCTAGGATCCGGATATAAATCTTAAAGTAATTCTTTCGACAAATTTAAAATTCTTATATCGTCAATCCAGCTAAGATTTTAGAAAGAATTATTCATTCACATAAAAGTCTTAAAATAATTGATACAAAAATAACATTTATTATTACAGAATTTGTGAATGTAACAACATTGTATATATATAATACACAAGAGGAAAAACAGAAAAAAAATATTTATATTATTTTAGTATACTCTTATTTTAAAAGAAAAATAAATTATTAAGTATTTATTATTATTTGCTTAAGCGATAATAATTTATACTAAAAAAATATAAAAGAGATTTTTATATATAATTTAGTTCATAAATTCTTCTAAAAAAAACAAACTTTATTTATATTTATATATTGTATACCTGCTTGTATTACACACGTGATTTTTTTAATATATATAAATTTTTTCTTTAAGTGTTATAGTAAATTAAATGTCCAGGTGCTTTCTCAAATATTAGCTGAACAAATATCTTTTTACTTTCTTCGTATTTTTTTTCTTTTATTTTTTACACTAATATAATAAAACAAATTACCTTCTTTCTTTTTAAATCTTAAACAAAAAAGACTCTAAAGTAAATTTTTACGTTTCGGAATAAAAATGTAAATTTTGAGTCTTGATAAGTGACATCGATATTTATATTATCTACCAAGTTTTTTTACATACAAGATCCTTAAAATTCCAGTCCACAAAATAAATTTCAGTTGTTCCCTTAAATGATACAATGTGGGCCAATCAAGCGAATATTTACCAAGCGTGTAAATCCCATATTTCAGGCTCCTTTGAAATCTTTGTTTTATAAAAAGAAATTTCTAAGAAAGATTGAAATACTTGATTTTATTATTATAGAGCAACAAAATCATGAATTCAAGGGGCTTTTATAAATAAAAAATTCATTTCGAAATGCTACAAAAAATAATTTTCCAGGCTAAATTTTTTCCAGATCTACATTTTTAATAATGAGCAATCATTTTCGCCCAGAAATAAATGAAAAAAATAAACTTTAAACAATAAAATCCAGTCTAAAGTGCAATTAATTTTAACAAATGTATTTTTGCTTAAAAAAATAATAGCATATTTAAAATTTTATATGCATTCATTAGCAAAATATTTTTTGATATATTAACAATAATTTATGCTTAGATATAAGTATTTTGTGCATAAAATTTAATGAGAACATTATAAACTATGTTGTGAGCTTTAAATTTGTGCTTTTATTAAGTGTGTAACTAACCTAAATACCAAAATGAAAATATTTGATAATTAAAATTTTTTTTTTTTTCATTGAAGCATTATTTATAAAATAGAAATTTTCGCAAAACTCTTTACTAACAATTAATTTTTGCAATAATTATATTAGAAATTAAAAAAAAATAATTGATTAAAAAAGTTATGAATTGAATTTGAACAGATATATAAACACATAATAATATGAATGTAATTGAAGATAAAATGAAATTAATTTTCTTATTAACATCAATTAAATTAGATATAAATAAATGCAAATGTAAACTTCTCTTGATTCAGATGAAATCGAGCATAGATAACAGCTGTGTTTTGATGAAATTTCAAGAGAGTAAGGTAAAACTTTCTCGGAATTTCGTTATATTATATATATATAACCTGTAGGCGGTAAATTTCCGAAATGTCTCTCAACTTTGTATAATTGTGTTTACGCATGAATGCATAATATAGTAGAATCTTTAGTTGTATACTATGCCAAGTGTATATCAGGAAAATCTCGAGACAAAACGGACACTCGACTTTCTGTTAAGAGTGAAAATTCACCAAATACGTCGAGTCGTATCAACTATTATTATGCGGATTTTCTACCCTATTGACAAAAGACAATTTTACTCTATCCAAGTACTTTTGTCAATAAACTTCTATAATACCGTCTATACAGTCTTGAATCAATATTCATTACAATTTCATAACAAAAAAAAACTTAATTATCACATTCTTCAAAAATTATTTATTCATGTCTTTTCTTTTCCAAACATATACTTACGTATGTGCAATGTATAGGTATTTTCAATTACACGAAATACAAAGAAGCTCGAGTGTGCGCAATTCTCACCGGATACATAAAATCGAGCCAAGCTGAATTACGATGATACGCCAAGAGGGACGTTTCAAAAAGAAAAAGAATATAAATACGATTGTATTGATACTAAACTCAAAAGAGAGCCGGTAGTTTATTTGACTTGGCGAAAAGTGAAACGCGTCAGAGTCAATATTCAGATGCTGCTTAATGCCCCTGCCTTTAATATACGTAACACACGCACACAATGAACGATTTCATTAAATTTTATGAGACTTGTAATATTTTTGTCATTTTTGAAATTTTTAATTTACTATTATTTTTTTTTGTGATTTATTTATTTTGACGCCACGAACATTAAGTGTAATCATGGAAAAGAAACCGAATTTTAAGACATACATTAAATCCTGACGGTTAAAAACTATTATGACTTTATAACAAATGATGAAACCTTAAAAATTTAAAGTTTCAAATATTTATCAATCCACAGATTTAAAAAATTTTTTTTAAATTTAGAAACAGCACGATACAGTATTTTACTGACGAATAAAAATTATTTGCCCTCGTCGTAAAAAAATGATCTCCCAGATCGCAGTTTTCCATCCTCGGTTTCACCTCTGACTGCAATTTACGAGTGATCTGGGCGATTCTTTATTTTTGTGACTTAATCAGGCTTGAATTTTTCCTTGAACTTTATATTTTTTGGCGAAAAATAATTTTCTATGGAAAATTGCTTTTTACGAGCTCTAGATAAAAAAAATAGCAGTTTTCAAAAGATCATTTTTTAAAAATTTCGAATTTCCCGCCAAGTCACGTGACCAATCAAAAATCTTACAAAAAATTTGGATTTCGCGGGAAATTTTCCATAAGGGTATATCTTTTTGTGTTTTTAGGAGCTTATATTTTAAAACAGCAAAATAATAAAGAATTTTCTGATTACTTTTGAATAAATTAATATAACTTAAAAAATAAAATATTTCCTTAAAAAAATGAGATATTTTAATCTTTCAATTTAAAATATCGCTGCTTTCACAAAACCACCCTTAAAAACATGAAAAGATATACCCTTCTGTAAAATTTCCCGCGGAATCCAAATTTTTAGTCAGATTCTAATTGGTTACGTGACTAAATATACAGTTCAGGAAAAACTTAAGCCTGGTTAGAAGATTTTTCACTAATAGGCATTTGAGAAATCGACTTTTGAAAAAAAACAGCCTACCTTAGCGAAATTTCGCGCATACGTTGCTCAAAAATTTTTTTTGGTCCCGGAATCGGATAACCAGGGAAATTTCCTATCCAGCCCAAAGCGGAAAAAATTGTTCATGTTATTGGTAGTTTTTAACAGAAAAAATAAGAAAAATTATCCCTCATTTGTTACTTTTTTTATAAAAGTCCAAAACACAAAAATGGCTGCCAAAAATCGAGATTTCGCTCTGGGAGGCTAAAAATTGGGCTGGTGACTTATTTTAGGTAGTACTTTCAGAAAATAAACATTTTGGGGTAGTTTTGAAGACCAAACCATACAAGTCGTACACGCTTCATTTAAATCTTTCCATGGGATTGAGATTTTTCATAAAATAATTATTTTCATAAATTATTTTTATTATCATGAATTAATTTATGATTTAAGACGATCAAACACGGATCGTACTTAATAAAAAATCTAACAAAAAAAAACTGAAAAATGTAGATTAAATTAATTATTAAATTAATAATTTAATTAATTATTTTTTAACAATTTTAATTAACGGAGTATGACCAGTTAGTTTGACTTCACGCGACCAACTAATTTTTTTTTTAAATTGATTTTTAATGTCACTAAACAACGCAATAAAATTATTTCTTCTTTTTTTTTATTAATTAAATTGTTACTTGGTGACATTAAAAAACAATTGTCAAAAAAAAATTATTTGATCGCGTTAAGTCAAACTAATTGGTCGCGCGCTGCTAATTAAAATTTTTTAACCTAAATTTTGCAGTTTTATTTTTTTGTTAGATTTTTTTTAAGTGTTATCCACTTTTGATAGTTGATAACGCTATCGTAAATCATAAATTATTTTATGAAAGATGTCAATCCATCCATAAATCATAAAAATATTTGATAATAAAATTTATCCATTCATCGTCAAAATAATTATTGGATTGGATTTCTCAATTAAAATAAATTATTATATTTTTTTTACTACACTGAATACTGGAATACCTAAGGTATGAGTTTCTAAATAATTTTGAAGGATTGTATACAATTTAGAAATTGTATAGAATCATTTTTGTATACAGTTTTTTTATATACAATTTATATATAGGCCTGATCAACTTTTTTATATATGGATCCAAATTTAAGATATCTAAGCATGAAACATCGAGCTAAATTTATCTAAGTTAACTCAGTTTTTCAAAACATTTTAAATCAGTCTACATTAATTTTATCATAAATTTTTTATATTTTTCAATTTTCAATGTGTTTTATCTCTGGAGTTATATAAGCATCAAGAATCTTTTCTCTTTCGAGAAAAAACCTTCCAAGCAGGGAAAAAATCCTCGAAAAAATCGTCTTTGAAAATATTTTATTTTATAAGGTTTATTCTATATCAAAAACAGTATCTTAAGTTCCTTGTTTTAAAATGCACTATTTAAAAACCTTAATAATAGAAAAAAATATTCGCCTAAACTATTTATATTTATTATTAATTAAAAAAAATGTTGGCCCTGATTTAGTTCTAACATTGCTATTCAAACGCAATTTAGAGTGGAGTAAGCCACTTCATTTTTATCTACCTTGATGTGAACCGTTTCGTTTAACAAATTCAAATGAAACATTGTGCATCAAGGATAATATTTAAATCAAGAAGAGATAAATAGCGCGCCGGTTCACCCATCCGGTTATTATACGTTCAAATTTTCTGCTTAACTTTTTATAGTAGGAGTTATGTGACTAGCCGTATGCGCCATCACAGTCTCTGCACTCTATAGGTCTTGAGTTCAATTACACCACTTTTTTATCTTTTAATTTTTTTTTTTTTTATTTTTCAAATTACTGTTGTTTTAGAACTTCATTAGTATTTCTAACAAAATTTTGTAACTATTAAAAAAAATAAAAAAATTTTCAAATATTTTAGTTGCATTAGATTTTATAAATATTCGCGTATTCATTTAAGTTGTAAATAAAGTTCCGTTTACCAAAATTAAAAATGAAGAACTTTTAAATTCCTTAACCGGGTGTAAAAAATCGATTAAAATAACTCACGAAAAAAAAAATGATTTTTAAAGCAAACCGAAGTTTAATTCATATTTTCAAATAAATTGGTTTCGTATAATACACAAAAATAAAAATTTAAAAAATTTTTCACAGCAACCTCACATAAATACACTTGAAATATAAAATATGATGATGAACTGTAATGAAGCTTTAAAAAAAAAAAAATTCATAAGTTGAAATGAAGAAACTTTTGTGACCATAAAATAATGTATACTCAATTACATGTTAAAAAAAAAATCTTCTGTCAAAGTCACACATTTTTAGACTTGTAAAAATTCTTTCAAAAAAAAAAAATATATAAATAACTCTTTTTTTGACTTTTTGCTCATTCTCATGCTGGACATTTCTATAATTATGCTACCGAGCTTTAACAAATATCTGTATATATCATTTTAACAAAATGAATAATATACAGCCAAGATAATTTAAAAAAAAAAAATTTCGTCGATGAAAAATTACAACAAGAAAAAAAGTATGCACAATCTTACACATACATAATGATAATCATGCGTCACGGATAATATTTTCAGCGTATATAATTTAAAAAAAAAAAAGGTTTAGAGGCCGAAGGTCCCTTATTGCATAAATATTATGTGCATAGAATAATATAAAGAAACTTATAAAATCCTTTGGGCAGCGACAAAGGCGTAACAAATTTCTAACGCGAATCACGATGGAGCCTCTTTTTATCTTTCTTTCATATAAAGTGCAAAATCACTGACAACGATTGTTTTCGGAGTTTTATATTTATAAAGAATGAGACGATACGCCCTGACATTGTACTATAAAAATTATTATTATGTATTTGTCTGTGTGTGTGTGTATTATTTTAAATATTATTATGTTTGTCTGCGAATATAATAAAAATTGGTCAAATAAAAAAAAATCGAAAGAAAAGATATTGTAAGCAGTAAAGTCAAGGATACGCGCATCAATCAAGTTTAAGAAAAAAAACCTCAATTTTTAAGTAAAAATTCACCTTATTCAACGAGGTAAATTTTTTTTTTCAACATAATTTTGCAATGAATTTCTATTTTTTTTATTAATTTTATACAATGACGACGTAATCTACGTTTCATCCTTTTATTAAAACATCAACATCAATTAATTATTCCTTTACCTTAACCATAGCTAATTACGTTAACTGAATATAATATTTACTTAACGTATATAACATAAATAAAAAATATTTAAATTGTACATCCAAAGATTTATAACTCTATTGAAGTCAAAAAAAAAAAAAAAATTATGTAAGGAAAAAGAGAAGCCATTTAAAAAAAAAAAGCGTTAAAAAAAGTATAATACATGTGCATAGAGATACATTTTGCTATAATAAACTTGATGTCAGCTCTTTTTCTTAAAGTTGTCTCAGCACATCGGAAGGACGTTTCATGAGAACGAATGTGCGGGATATCGTGAATCTTTTTCTGCGTATTCTTTATAAATAAAAACCGCGTTTCTTTTTCTAAAATGTACATACATTTAACATGTATAAAACTTAAAGAAAACACTATAAAGACGAAAATAAAGTTTATGTATGTATACATTCGCGAAGAGAGCGTTCTCGGAGCGTTCGCGAAATACAATGGGTGCTTATTTATGTTATTGTATCGGACGTTTGCTTTTTATTATTTCCTTATTGTATACGCATTATATATAGTTCTATGTGTGTGTAAATTGGACTGGCAGCTTTAAAAATGTTTTTTTTTTTTTTTTTGATTACCAATGCAAAATTAGATTAAATTTTTTAAATAATAAAATATTCTCTAGAAACTGATTGATTAAGTTTTGAGAATTAAATTTTTGAATCTAATCCAGATTTTACTACATATTATTGGTTCAGAGATCGAATTCAGTTTGAATGCGATCAAAAAAAATTTTTTTTTGTTACAGATGGCACCAGCAATCAAGCTTCGAAATATTTTTTGAAATCCATTACCGGTTTAGTATAAATGCACATATTTATAAGAAGTTAGGGCGGAACATTGTATACTTTATACTTTGAAATCGCAATAAAAGCTGAATTATTAATAAATTTTTATTTAATTTTATAAAAAAAAGCTTGATTTGTATAATTTTAATAAATATATTTTAGCCCTTACTTAACTGTTTAATTGAAATAGTATATTGCGACCTATGGTTAGAAAAATGGTTCGAATCCGAAACAAAACTTTTTATGGCCAAGGGTCATTTACAAATCATATCATATTTTCATCACATAATACCCCTGTCGCCCCAAGTTTAAACATTTCAGCCGTTTTTGAGATTTATTTTATCCATTGCACACTAACTTTTTGGTATTTAAAGAAGTCGTGTTTCAAAACTATAACTAGATTTGAATTCAGAATCAAATTTTACGATAGGGTCTCCGTTAAAAACAAAAAAAAGATGTATCATAAGAGATGTATCAAGTTTTTGAAAAAATCACCCGTATTTGCCAAATAAGAGTTGAGATCTGTTTTATAGATGCAAAAGTACTTGAGTTGCTAGACTTTTAATGAAAAACAAATAGATATTTTAATTAAACTATATAGATTCGTATGGTCAAATTTTCTAATTATCTTTTGGTGGTCAAAATGTCCCTAAAATAATTATTCATAAAGTTAATTATTAAAATTTACCGGAATTTGAAAAGTTTATTTTAGAAATTTATGCTGCTTAGCTTTTTATTATTATATTATAGCATAAATAAACTAATAAAAAGTATTTGAAAGAACTTCGCTTAAATTTTTAAGCAATATCATGAAAATTCAAGGGGATCAAAGTAGGGTTGCATGTATATTTTATTATTGAGCCTCTGTTTCTACTACAAACTTAATTTCGCGGTTTCTTTCTTTAACAAATATTATACGAACATAAAATGCAAGTGAGTATATAAACGAATTCGTAAGAGTATTCGTTTAAGAGTAAAGCGGACAAAGCAAAGCTCAACGTATTCACTTGCCAAAAGGCGGTTCCTTTCAAGAGTATATTGGTATAACTATACTTAATATAATATGCTTTGGCGACTTTAAGTCTCTTAGGAGTAAAAACCTTTGGGACTCAAATGCGGCACTCGAGTTTTTATATAGAATATTATACAATGTCAACGTAAGGGCGTGTGCTAGCTCGGTGACCTCTGATGTACTTTCGCGTGCGTTTTAGCAATATAGAGGGGATAAAGTGGCAGGTACCTTTATTCTTTATATCGTAATATCGTAATATACTTCCTGTGTCCCATAACCGCGATCATCTTTTTTTTAAGCACATACGTAAATACGAGAGTCCCGTGAGGTCCATATTCGCATACGTATCTTTTATGATGCTCTCTCTTTCTTTCTATATCTCGTTGTTTTTTCTTTTTTAGTATAGTGCTTTTCAATAGAGACAAACCGGTGTGTTCATTGAAATTTTGGTTCTTTATTCCATTATTTTTTTTTTTTTTTTTTTATTTTTTTTAGAGATTTGACTGTGGTTTGACTGGCTGGGAGAGAAGAACGATCAAGATTTTCTGTCAAATAGCGTGACTACTAAATCCGGTATACCGACTGATTGATACTTTTGTATAGATTATTCTTTATGAATTTTTACGGCTATTCATGCAATAATCGGGGTAGCTATTCTATGGTTAAAAAAAAAATTCGCATACATTGAAATGAATTTTTAGCATTATAATATATAGAGACATTCGCAGCAAAAACTAAAACAAATATCGATCTAGAGGAATTCAGTGCGTTTACATTCAAATGCAAATATATATTTCATATACATTTATAATATATTGCCTTCCATATCAATGTATATTGGATGATCTAGAAAATTTCAACAGAGTAAAATTTGTTGGATTCCCTTGCTTTATTTTTGATTATATATCCAGTTGCCTGAAAATCAAGTCAAACATATTTTCAAGTATAGCGACTAAAATTTTGCCCAGTTGTTATTTGGCTAAAACTCAATTAAATTAATATTAAAATTTCTTTTAATCAAAAAAATTTGTGAATAAATTTCCACAACGCCAATTTTTGATATAATAAGCCATATATATTTTCAAACAATCCCCAGATAACACAAATATTTAAAAAAGTTAAAAAAATAAAATTCCACTAATGCAACTTAATAATGAGTTAATTGAATAATAGGATTGTAGCGTGTGAAAATTTTTTTTATTTTTAAAAGTCAATTTTAGCTCAAATATCTTAGCCCTTCCTAATGCAGATTTTCTTTTTGTTTCTATGATTAAAATAAGCTTTATTTACTACGGATTATTTATTGTTTTTTTAAGCATTGCAACCCCTTTAGAAATAATTTCTGTAAGCTAAATTTAAAAAAATATTATACAAAACTAACTTCGTTTTTCTGATATCACTGAAATAGTCAATATAAATACAAATCATGACTCAAATAGATTATTTTAAGATGAGAATTGCAACTTTGAGTTCAATTTTAAGACTTTTTTTTCTATTTTCCACCCAGATTAAAACTAAAACAATTTTACATACTTTAATTAGAATTTGTCAGCACCAAATTTTTAGTATTTTCTTAAAATAGAAATATTGAATCCCTGTGTTCATATTGATTGTTAATTTAGCACTTGTTTTGCAAAATTTAAGTTATTAAAGAAATATTCAGGTTTCACAGATTACAAAATAAAAAATCTACCCTTTGCTTATTAAATTTGCAAAAAGTGCAATTATTTTGACACATTTCTTCACAGAGGAGAATTATTTTAATTAAAAAAAAAAATAAATAAATTCATATTAACAAAATCCCAAATCCAGAAAATAAAACCGAAATAATATCAAAAGAAAAAAACTGATGCATCGAAACTACTCAGATCATCCAATATATGGATAATAGAAGATAATAAATATTTCATTGGTTGCATCGAAAAACCAGTGTGAGATTATATATTTATTCAAAAATATAAAAAACTTAGGGTCTAGGTTCATGCTGAGCGTCCTTGGAAATGTATGAGAAAGTCTTTAGCTATTATTGTGTACGAATTCATATTTTATTTTAAATTTTTTTTATAGGATATGTTTTATAGCATCATTGTGGCTTTTTCTATTTATAGCAATAGATAATTTATATCAGAAGTGAACAGGTAAAATAAAAGATTAAAGAATAAGTATAAATTATTGCTTCTTAAAGATTTTTGATTAAAGTAGATCAATATTTATTGTTGCGATTAAAAAATAAAAAAGGGATAACGAAATACATTTTTTATTTTAACTATTTTAACGCTTTTGTGCTTTTGTCAGGAACTAAATATAACTAACACTGGTTTGAAAACTTTTAAACAGATTATTTAATCAAAATTTATCATTTTAATATCAGTCTAAAAAATGATAAAAGAAAGATGTTGATTTGAAAAAAACTATTTTAAAGATATAGAGCAACCTTACACCATACTGGTTAATTAGTTATCTAAAATTTGTTTTTAAGATATGAGTGGGAAATATCAAGCAAAATTTTAACTCTCATAGAAATAGATGATTTTGGGCTATTTCCTCTAGAGTAAGTTAACCATTTTCGCAAGATAACTACGGTGAAATATAAAATTGTTCATAATTTTATTTAAAATTTGATAAAAACAAATAAAAACGAAAATTTAGGTAGAACTTTACAAAATTTTCATCTGACGAGAAAATAACAGATCCTATAAATTTTGGTCTGATTGTGCCCAGATGCCCAAAATTCTGTAAATTTTATATCATTATTTTATACCATAGTATAAATAATTATAAAGTTTTGTAGATATAGGTTAAAATCAGTCTTCTTAGATAAATAAGTAAGTTTTTAATTTACCTATAATATTAAAAATCTATCTTCTATCTTAGAGGAGCGTGCTCTTAAAAATGCAGTACCTTCCTACATTGGTATAGGTATACCTATCGAAAAAAAACGTTAAAAATTATTTGCAAGACACAATGTGTCATCTTCCTTTTGTTAATGGAACCACAGGACAATTTCCATTATATTACTATTGAGTATTGTATTTTTAAATCTCTTTGCGTATACTTAAACTGCCCAAATACAGATTTTTTACTTTGCAATATTTCATAACTATAATATTAATTCTTTCGTAATCACAGTTAGTGATCGGAATTAATCAACCATATAAGCCTCTTTAATAAAATTGAACTATTGATTGCAAACTTTTTGAAACATCCTCTTATTACTAAAAATAAAGCTTGAATATCAGTAACAAAGATGGCTATTATTACTATCAGCTTTTTTAAGTACCCTAAAATATATATTTTTAAAAAATTTTTTATTCTATGTATTTTTTATACAAAAGTTAAAGTCAGTGCTGAACACCTTTGAAAGCAATTATTTTTAAAATAACTAGTGATGGTTTTGATTCCTTGTTTTATTCGTACTTGTGTATTTTGGAGTGCTGCTTACTTATATAGTATTAATAAAAACAATCTTTCATTATTGATACTTATGCTTTCTTGTGTGGAAATGTAGAATCTTTTTACTTTTTTTTATCAAATAACGTTACGTTATCTGATACAGCCAGTTTTGGCATTTTTGATATTTTGTTTTAATAAAATTAGGCATTAGGGAAATGATTTCTGAATAGAAAACTCATATCTAAATTGCAAAAGTATATTTTATTTTACTGCACTTATTTACTAAAGCATGTATTGTGGTAAAATAGTTTATGTTGGTAATTGTTAATGTAACTCTCGCATAAACTTCATCTTGTAAATGATGAATCATTAGAAAGCTCTGTTTTCTGCAGTTATTTAAACCTTTTTCTTATTTGTTTGTAAGTAATTTTGTTACTGAGTTTTTAACAGGATTCTTAAAATATTAAATTTGAACCTAAAATTTACGAGTATATTTGTCTTGTTAATTAATGAATATTCATTATTAACAAGAATATCAGACGTTAAATTTTGAAATAAATTTTATTTAGGTTATATGCCAAAAAAAATCAGTAATAGTCAAAATTGCCTTAATTGGCTATAAAAAACTTTATGGGTTGAAAAATAGTTTCAAATTTACTGAAAGTGACAGGGTTAAAAAAACAAAATAATGATCAAAATTTTCTGATAGCAGCTAATGGGACCACTTTTCAATAAATGGAACAAAATATTCAAAATCAGCACACCAAAATACAATAGGAAGACTAGAATGAATACGAACATTATGGGCCACCAAAATTTCTATTTAATTTAATATTAGAAAAATACATAAGCTTATATTTTTTGATACATTAATAATATAAATTTTCAAAAACGAATTAAATTTTTGAAAAATTAAATCATAATTTTCTTGATACTAACTTTTTCCGATCTCCCCTATATCCCAATTAATGTATATTTTAATTATATAAAGTACAACATAAAATTGTTAATACTTTACATTTAATAAACAATAAATTGAAGTGAAAAAGTCGTCGTGAAGGATTTTCTGGAATGCCGGTATATATTTTCTTCTATTACCTTAACTGATTTATGAATTCAAGAAATTGATATACATAAGTAAACTAAAACACAGAGCCAAAGAATATTTTATTTACTGTATAAATAATGGGATATCACACAGATAAAAAAGACATAGGTTTTATTGTTCCTGTTTCCCGTATATTATGTATATATATATGTGAAAACCCGGAAATCAATAGACACAGCATGATAAAAACTTAATGTTTTTATAAATAATTTTAAATCTTAGAAAATCTTAAAATACATACTTGCACATATATTGAGAAGAGACATTAATGTCAGTTAATAAATATAGTCATGCTGTGATCTTAAAATTACAGAAGCATATTTACTATCATAATATAAGTATATTTAATATATATTATAATGATGACGATGAAAATAGTTTGTAATAAAGTTGGTCTTGTTCAAAATTATTAATTAAATAATAATGCTGGAGAGACTGGGGCAACTTGAACGTAGGTCAAGGTGAAAAGGATATATTATTTATTTTTATATTCTTCATAAATAATTGAACTTTTAAATCAAAATTATACATTTTTTTTTCAATTATACCTCTAATTTTAAATTTCTCACTTTTGAAAGTATTTTTAAAATAACTTTTATTATTCAGCTTAAAAAGAGGTATAAATAATTTTAATTAAATCATTTTCTTATAATATTATACTTAATTTTATTTCACATATTGAAATTTATTTTCGTATTTTATCCTGATTTTATCGCTAACTTATAAATAGAACTATTTTTATCTAACAAGGTTATTTAATAACTTTGAAACACAAAATTACATCAAATAGTTTATTATGTTGAAAAAACTCTCTGGTTATGCCTATGAGCCTTCTGGACCTAGAAATGCTGTATTCAATGTTATAAAATAGATTTTTTTGGTAATTTTCAATAAATCAAAACAAACTCAAAACTTTATCAAAACACTTTTAGTTGGTCTCAGATTTTTGGTGTAAGTGTCATCTTTCAAGCCCCGTATACCTCAATTATTTATAGATTCTCTCGTAAATATAGCCAATTAACCAAATCTCATTTTTAGCCCAAATTTTTAAATTGCTGCCTTTGTAATTTCTGAACAAAATAGGTTTTGTAGGACTCAAAAATTTTTTGCAAGATTCAAATTTTGAAAATTTTTTACTCAACCCATTTAATTTATTTGTTAACATAACCATTAACCAGATATAATATTAAAGTCAAAGTCCCAATGTCATGATTTTTAAAAAAATTTTATTTTTATAGTTAACTTTGTAGAGCTATTTCTCAAAAAACTTCTCAAGAAAATGAAACGAGTAAATAAATTTGCAGGAAATTTGGCACTCCTACAAAATTTTTGCGGTTGCAAAAGATTTTGGTTTGCGGAATTTGAAAAGTGATACCAAAAAAATAAAAACAAACAGAAAAGTTTTGTTTATCTTACAAGGTTGCAGCTTTCTAATGAAAATTTTTCAAAATAAAAAATATTTAAGAAATGCACTAATATGCCTGAATTTCCCCCATAAAATAATTTTTCTTACAATTAGCTTACAACGACTGATTATGCAAATTTGTTATAATGGATTCGTCGTTGCATGAATTTGCTATATTAAAATAATATAATAATAATAAGCTTATCCTTTCATATAATAAAGCCATTAAAGGTTAAAAGAAATTAATTTGTTTTTTTATAATTTCATGTTTTATTAGTATTATTAAAACAATTTTTTTACATAGTCAGAAGCTCTTTATTTATAAGTATCATGGGTATTAGCTGTACACTAATTATTTATTATATAAGTTATCTCATATTTATAATGCATCTTTTATAAAATTTAAAAGTCACGACGACATTTATTATTTTCATTGAAATAAATGTACTTTAAATGTATAAAGTTATAATTTTAATAAGTAATGTTGATGTACTATAAAAAATATACCTACGTATGTATGTAATTATTATAAATATCAGATATTTTATATTTTCAATTAAAATAATTTAGATTCATTCTTTTAATGGTTGTTCTTTTATTAGGATTAAGTTGTTTTTAATATTTAACAATAAAATAGAAGTTTGTTAATTTTTATTTTTATTAACATCAAAAACCTTTCGTATATGCAAAATTTTGATTACGGTTTAAGACCCCGAGATTCTGAAAGACTGATTTCAAAAAATAGTCTGAGTGTGTATCTGATTTTGTTCCAAAACCTGTACTAGTCATATTTAAAAAATATTTTCGTTTTTTAAATTTTTTCACTAAAAGAATTTTTTTTATAATTTATAATTTTTCTCCACGGGGGTTCTAGTTGAGAAAGTTATTCATCTTTTTATAGCTGAAATTTTATATTCACCTAAAAGGATTAAAAAAATGTGTATAAATGTTTTTCTTTCCAAAAATATTAGTTATTGAAAATATTTTTTTATACTTGATGAACCTAAGTGCCAATTATTTGACAGCATTTTTTAATTAATCTTATTTATAAAAATGAAATTAAAAACCCATTATTAAATTGAATTGTGAATTAACTAAGCTTCAATTGTCTTCTCAAGTTAAAAATACTTTTTATTAAGTAATGTTCAACTAAACACGCTTTGCTTCTGTACGAATGACTTGGATATTTTTGCTAACGTAATGTTTATTCTCATAAACAAATAAAGAAGCATATGTTTATTTAGCTTGATGTTTAAATAATGAAAATAAAAGTTCTTTGATTTTTTTTCATTTACCATTATTTTATAAAATATGCGTGTTTTGTAATTTTCATTTCATCTAAAAATGACAAGCAAAAATATCTTATTTCAATTTGATTTATTATGTTGACATCAAACAAATGATGAACCACTAGAAATTTGTCCCCCTTGTAAAATCATCACAAAAAAAACCTCAAATTTTGTTTTTTTATTATAAACAAGAGTTTGTAAGATAAAGAGAGGGGGAAAGGGAAAGAGGAGGTTAAAGGTTGAATAAGAGACAATAATCCTAATAACAAATACAATAAGATCCATTACTAAGTACAAAAAATCCTGTAGTAATTTATTTTTTTTCTTTTTCATTATGTAAAAGCACACGAGCCCATTTCACATTCGGTTCGGTGAATTCGAAAAGATTTCACTGTTGTATCTTCATACTTTAAGCAACGTGTATAAAAAAAATATAGAAATAGAATGATGTTATTACTGTACGAGTATATAAAGGATAACAGTTGTATACAACAAAAAAAAAACCTGTAAGGAAAAACTTAGGTATATAACCAAGAAGATAAAGATGAGTACTTTTTACGCATACTCGTTGACAGTTATAGAGTGAAAAAAGAAACCCGACAAAGACCCTATTTTTACGCTTCGAAAATTAATCCTGAGTGTCATTATGGGGACATGGGCACAAGCTGAAAATAGTTTTTTTTTATTATTATTATATGTAAGTAAAAAGTTCATTTGTCCTTTAATTTAGAAAATGCCAGTGATTCTCAATTATTTCTTTTTTTTTTCAATTTTACTTTACCAAGTTAACGACTCACAGAATATTCATAATATTTTATTCAAATTAAAATTCACCAAAGCTCTAAATTAATCTTTAAAAATTACAAGTGGGTAAAATAGAAAGTTTAATTTCAGAGAAAAATTTTAAATCCTTCAACTCTTTTTATAATTGTACATAGTCATGTTTATTTCTAAAGTTATTATAATAGTTTAGTTCAAGAAAAACATTTTATGAATTCCTATTTAAAAAGTGTTACTTGCATTAGCTGCAATTGGTATTGACGATTGTATTTAATTTTCATTTCTCGTCAAATTTATTTAATATTTTTGGCTAATGACCTTAAAAGAACATACTTGCTAATTATTACCTAGACGATAGAATTCATTTTATAATATATTATATAATTAGTAATTTTTTATGTATTACTTCTTTTGGCTTTGAAGCTGAGGAATGACTAATTATAAAGATTACTTAATTTAATTTAAATAAATAATTTTTTAATTCAAACTACCTATGAATAATCTTTGATACACCTTTAGACCTTATTCTGATTTAAGTTCAACATATCAGTATACCTTTATGTATTTTATACGCAAAAAAAATAAATATCAAGTATTAAAAATATTGAGACTTTGACAGCAAGAGTTGTTAAAGCATTAATCAAGGTATTTAGGAAATTTTGAGTTCGTTTATCCGAGCTCAAAATCATGTTTACTATAAACTAAGAGCGCGGGTAAACGGCGGGTCTTCAATGGCCTGACATGCCCCTCCTACCGAAAAATTAAAAAAAAAATTAAGTATGTTTTGGCTTAATCTAAAAATCTAGTCTTATTCGGGGTGTCATAATTTCAGTTTTTTTTTTTAAATTGGTTAAACAAAAAAAAACTTTCTATAACACGCGACCAAAAAAATTAGAATACAAAATTAGGTATGCCTTGATTCTGAAATACACAATCTGGGGTACCAAGTGGCTGAGAAGTAGAGGACATGAAATCAGCAAAAACTACCCCATTTTAAGTTTTTTTTGCAATATTTTGGAAGCAGAGCAAAAATTATCTAATTAACTGCCTTTTTTTGTAGAAAGGGTAAGAAAATACTGGGATTCAATAATTACAAGCTCTAATTGGGCTATAAGACTAATTATAGGACGTGAAAACTAAACCTCTAAGAAGGACTAGTTATAATACATAAATGCTAAGCAACATTACAATGTAATCGCTATTCGTATAATTTGTAATTATCATGTTAAGATTCTAAACTCAAATTATTCTGATTCCGTAAACCTGTATTAAGTCCTTCAACTCGAATTATTAGAAGTCTCTAAACTCGGATTCTAAACTAGAATTTTTCTAAGCCTCTAAAAGTATATTATTCTAAGTCCCTAAATAGAATTTATTTGAATTCCCTATCCCCGGATTATTCTAAGTGCCTAAATCGAAATTTGTCCAAGTACCTCCCCCCCTTAAATCAGACACATTTGGCCCCCACGTGATTTTCAGATTCACAGATTACCGCTACTTATAAACATGTTCTATTTAAAACTACAATTTATGCAGCAAATTGAAAATTGATCATTTTGGGCCAAAAATGGACATTCAGTTTACTGACTGTAAAGAAGAGAATTTAAAATTAAAAATTTAAAAATGTAAAATATTTTGCAAATAAGTAATTCTGAATGACAAGTAAAGTATTTTTAGAAAAAAGCTTCTAGAAAATTTTAACATGGAACATGTTCATTGGATGGGGTATTTGAAAAAGCTTGGCTCGATAGGGGGGGGGGAGTGAAAGTGACATTCTTAGGGGGGTGGGTGAAAAAGTGACGTTTTTAGGGGGGTTGAACTGGACATAGAATGTTTTCAATTTGAAGTGGAAGTCAGGGCCTGATTAGGCCCTGATAAGAACAAGAACTTAGAATACTTTAGGTTTATGGACTGAGGATAATTTATATTTCGGGATTTATTGTAATTTCGGTTTTTGGATTTATTACTGTTATGAGTGAACATGTTCCATGCTCGTTGGTTGTGTAGTTACACAAACCGGTTATAAATTTTTTTGAGACCTTTAAAACCCATTTTTGTCTAAAATTGCAATTTTTGAGGTAATTTAAAAATTAATCATTTTGGGCAAAAATGGCCATTTGGTTAATTGAGAAAATCAGCGGTAAAAAATTGCTGTATCTGAGGCTTGATAAATGACTTTAATTTAACTAAAAAACTATTTAAAAGCCTTGTGCACAGTATTTTTATGCCTAGAAGGCCCGTTGGAATAAACGAAGGTTATCAGGGGTTTTTATCTATATATTAATGAAAGTAATTTGTAATTTGGTTACCTAAAGGTAGCGGTCTCTTGTTAGTAAAAGCAAAGTAAAGACACCGAAAAATCATCCCTCTTTTTACAACTTTGTTAACTTTTTGCATAAGGGAACTTAAGCAAAATTTTTTCTTGCAAAATCTTTGTTAGTACACGGTCTTCCAGTGCTGGACATGGTATTTATAAGTCATGTGACAAAATTAAATTCATAGGTTGGTATAAATGGAACATCTCTGTATGTCGCATTCACTTATTGAAAAAGTCAGGTTTGACAGGGAGTGGGTAAAAAGTGACGTTTTTAGGGTGAGGGGGTAAAATACAGGGCGATCAATGCATTGTTTGTTTATGAGTTAACAATCGTAGCTAAGATTACAAGCATCAACAAATAGTGATGCACCTAATAAAATAAAATTCACGGCCTGCTCGGGATCACCTTGTATTGACGGGGGGGGGGGGGGGTTAAAATATTTACGACTTTTTTAGAGGTGGAGGGGTGAAATGGACTTAGAATATTTCCGATTTAAGTGGGAATAAGATAAGTTATAAGAACAAGAACTATTTTTATATGCCACATTCGTAAGAAATACTTTAGGTTTAGGAACTGAAAATAATTTATATTTCGGGATGTATTGTAATTTCGGTCTTAGGTCTTATAATAATTAGGGAATATACGTTAGAACTGTTATAAGTGAACATGTTTCATGATCGTTGGTTGTGTGAAAACACAAACCAATTGTACTGTTAAAATACGTTTTAATGCTCTAGTGCAAGAGTCTATAATATAATTAGTTGTTCTTCGTTTTACGTTTTTGGTGGTTCATAAAAGGACCGATTGGTTTTGTTGATTATAAATATAATTATTCAAGCAGTCATGCACATTCACACCTTATCGACTAAATTACCTGACTTTTACAAGAAGAGAAAAGGCAGCCTTTAGCACCCCGAAAGACTTAACGCTCACTAGGCGTCTGAGGAATCACTTATTCCTCATGGACGACTACACGTCGCCCGGTTTGGCCAAACCCTTACAACACTTTAACCAGATTTTACAGAAAATCGACCACCGACTTTTCTAACATAACTCGCTTTTCTAATTTTCACCACTTTCACAACAATTTTTGACAATATAAAATCATACGATTAACAGCAAAAACAATCAATTTCTTGGAGTTCCTTATAAGAAAAATCAATCATTTCAATTTCAAGAAATATCTTTTTTAAATATAACCTTACCCTATTAGGTACACTCTACCTCCTTAAAAATAAAAACTTTTTTTAAATAATTTAAATGTGATAAGGCCCAATATCCAAAAAGTTGAAAATTTCTATTAGAATTATAATCTTATCCTTGGGGTAAATTATAGCCAAATTTAATTATAGTATCTTGATACTTTTCTTTTTTGATAACATATCCCCAATTATATGAATGCCTTATAACCAGAGTTGTATAGTTCGGACCGGTGCCCACTCTTATAATACGTAAATACTGTACTTAAAATTTTTTGAGTAAATACTGTACTTAAGTACTTAAAATTTTTTGAGTACAGTATTAATATATTATAAGAGGGGGGAGGGCAGTCCGTACCCCAAGTGGAAAAGTTGTATACAATTTGGATCCCAATTGTATCCTAACTTATGAATCAATTTTGGATACAAAATTCGTAGATTCCAAAACGGATACATTTTGGATGAGCGAAGTAATTAGAAAAAGATCATAAAAGCATATTATTTAATTCTGCTCCACGTGTTGTTGCATCGTCCCACCAGGATTCCTGTAAATCCTAAAAGTAAAGAAAAGAAATCATCCATATTCTATGTAATTTTTCCAAAATCGAGTAGTTGCAAATTATTATCTGTTTATTTATTTTATCAGAGAAATTTCAAATATATTTTTTTAATCTAAATATTAAAAATTTTTGGTAAGGACTCAATTCATCCCGATTCATCCATAAAACAAAAAAATAATCTTAAATCCACGCATCCAAAAATGCAAAAATTTAAATATTTTTGCAATGTCATCTTCAAAAACTATTTAAAAACTCACTTCAAGTATTTCAGTGTTCAGTGCTGCAGTAATAAAAAATAAAAAATTTTATTTAATTATGTAAAAATAAAGGCTGCGAAAAATAAAATTTGATTTGTGAAAATATTATAATTTTTTTTTTTCTGGATGGATTCAGACCGTTGAAAATTTTTTTCACTTCACGAAATTCTTTTGAATATCACTGATTTTATAACTAATTCTTTCGAAAATAAATTTTAAATCACGCTTGTAAAATAAGTTATAAATCTCAAAATTATTAAAAAAATTATTTAAATTTAAAGGTTAAAAATTTTAATTCACATCGACTGTTCAGTGTGGCTTGACATGATCGACTAATATCTTTTTAGTTTTTGACAGTTGTTTATTGACTCACTAGGCAACGGTATTTTATTGATAACAAACAATTGACTGAATAAAAAAAAATTAGTCGATCATGTCAAGCCATACTGATGGGTCGTTTTGAATTAAAATTTTTAACCTCTAAATTTAAATAATTTTTGGAATAATTTTGAGCTTGATAAATTATTTTACAAGCGTGATTTAAAATTTATTTTCGAAAGAATTAGTTATAAAATCAGTGATATTCAAAAAAATTTCGTGAAGTGAAAAAAATTTTCAACCGTCTGAATCCAGAAAAAAAAAAAAATTATAATATTTTCACAAATCAAATTTTATTTTTTACATATTTAAATAAAATTTTTTATTTTTTATTACTGCAGCACTGAACACTGAAATACTTGAAGTGAGTTTTTAAATAGTTTTTGAGGATGACATTGCAAAAATATTTAAATTTTTACATTTTTGGATGCGTGGATTTAAAATTATTTTTTTGTTTTATGGATGAATCGGGATGAATTGAGTCCTTACCAAAAATTTTTAATATTTAGATTAAAAAAATATATTTGAAATTTCTCTGATAAAATAAATAAACAGATAATAATTTGCAACTACTCGATCATGGAAAAATTACATAGAATATGGATGATTTCTTTTCTTTACTTTTAGGATTTACAGGAATCCTGGTGGGACGATGCAACAACACGTGGAGCAGAATTAAATAATATGCTTTTATGATCTTTTTCTAATTACTTCGCTAATCCAAAATGTATCCGTTTTGGAATCTACGAATTTTGTATCCAAAATTGATTCATAAGTTAGGATACAATTGGGATCCAAATTGTATACAACTTTTCCACTTGGGACAGCCCAGTCCGTACTGCCCAGCTCTACTCATAACGAGGATTACTTACTTGTTCCAGAAAATATCTTTATCTTTTTCTGGAAGCTAAAATACTATTATCATACCAAAATAAGTACACTGTAAAAAACAACTCCGGTGATTTTACGACAAAATTGGTAAATTTACGAAAATTTAGTAAATTTTCGAAAAAATTTGCAATTTTTCGACAAAAATCGGAAATTTACTAATATTTGTAAATTTGCGAAAAAATAGTAAATTAACGATTCATTTTTTCGTAAATTTTCGACAAAATCGTAAATTTACAACTATGTCGTAATTTTACGATTTTTGTAGAAAAATTGCAAATTATAATCGAAAATTTGCTACAAACAGTTGTGAAATTACAAGCCATATTTTTTGTACCTAAAAACGCATAGCAAACCATTTAGAGTCATAAAATAATGTTTTTTTATTTTACACCGTGAGAAAAGATGAATACTTTTTTTTTTTCGCTACATTTCTGTTAGCAAATAGGCATATTATTATTAATATTTTAAGAATAAAAAATGTTTTTAATTACGTAAAAAGAGGTAATCTGGACGAACAAGTTATTATAAGCAAAAACAGGATGAGTCAATTATCATTTAAATGGACATTTTTACTTAAAAAATACCCTGCCAACTAGCTGGCACTAAGGTTCCTCAAACAATGAGCTAAATACTTCAATATGCCACAGATATCACCAATTACAACCATGCAATCATACATTCATTTCTACTAGATACCGTCAAAGACGGGTAGAGCGAAGCTGATCATGTTAGAAAAAAGCAAGAAAAGAGTTTCAGTAATTTTTTAATTTAGTGATTTTAAAAGCTTTGATTAGATTGAGTTCAATAATAATGTTTAAATAAGACGTAAAAAAATGTTAAGCATAGTTAAAATTTTTAAGTATTAGCCAAAAAGTACACGAAAAATCCGCCCCTTATTTTGAAACCTTATTATTTGTTTGCTGAAAAGATTTCAACCAAACTTTTGTTGGCGGAACTTTGTTATTACTTCCTTTTTCTATAATTCACCAACAACAAAAAAGTTACTCTGAACTCTAATACCCCTCAATTAACATAATTACCAAAATAATATTATACACAAGTCAGAATGTGGTGTAACGGTTTCGGAATTCGTCAACCAGAGAAAGAAAAAGTCTTCTGTAGGTTTTGTATGTCGCTGAATCCGAATTTGGGGTCCTACTGGGTTAGAAAATAGGAAAATACAGCAGAAACATTCCATCTTATGAGTTTTTTCACAATATTTTGGAACTAATAATCAAATTAATAGTGCCACATTTTAAGAGTAATTAACTAAATATTGAATTTATTCTTTTATTCTGTATCGATAAAGGAATATTAGAGCTAACTATTGGTGTTGAAAAATATCTCCAGGGTAAGATAAAATCGGAAAAATACCATGTGAGTTTTTTTCTTTATTTTTCTTTTAATCTTGCATTTGAAAAAGTTTTATCCTATTTTAACTTTTATTTAATTTAATGACTCCTATACGGGGGCAAAAATGGATAAACTATCCCTGAATTTAACAAAAAATGAAAAAAACTTATAACTGGTTTGTGTTTTCACACAACCAACGATCATGAATCATGTTCACTTATAACGTTTTAACGTATATTCCTTAATTATTATAAGTCCTAAGATCGAAATTACAATAAATCCCAAAATATAAATTATCCTAAGTCCATAAACCTAAAGTATTCTAAGTTCTTGTGCTTACTCCCACTTTAAATTATTCTAAGTCCCTTAATCGGAAATATTCTAAGTCCATTTCATACCCCTCTCCCCTAAAAACGTCGTTAATATTTCAACCCCTCCCCCCCCCTAAAACGTCAATACACGGTGATCCCGGGTGGAACGTGAATTTTATTTTATTAGGTGCATCGCTAGTTGTTGATGCTTGTAACAATGCATCCGCTCTGGATCGCCCTGTATTTACCCCCCCCCCCCCCCTAAAACATCACTTTTTTATCCATTCCTGCCCGGCATTAACACACACTAATACTATTATATCGTAGTATAAGTGAACGCAACGTACGGAGGTCCCATTGATACCAACCTATGAATTTAATTTTGTCATATGACTTTAAAAATACCATGTCCAGCACCGGAAGATCATGTAATAACAAAGATTTTGCAAGAAAAAATTTTGCTTAAGTTCCCTTATGCAAAAAGTTAACAAAGATGCAATAAGAGGGCATATTTTTCGGAGTCTTTACTTTGCTTTCGCTAACAAGAGACCGCTAACTTTAGGAAACCAAATTACAAATTACTTTCATTAATAATTGAAAAAAACCTCCGATAACCTCCGTTTATTCCAACGGGCCTTCTAGGCACAAGAATACTGTGCACAAGGCTTTTAAATGTAGTTTTTTGGTAATATTGCTTTTTAGTTAGTTAGTTAACAAAAACACTTCTTGTTGGTCACAATTTTTCGGTATTAAAGTCATTTTTCAAGCCTTGGATACCGCAATTTTTCTCAATGTTATAGCAATTTAACCAAATGGTCATTTTTGTCCCGAAATGATTAATTTTTAAATTATCTCAAAAATTGCAATTTTAGACAAAAATGGGTTTTATAGGTCTCAACAATTTTCTAAAAGCTTTTTTCTAAAAATTCTTTATTTGTCCTTTAGAATTATTTGTTTGCAAAACATTATTACCTTTCTAATTTTTTATATTAAATTCTCTTCTTTACAGTCAGTAAATTGAATGCCCATTTTTGTCCCAAAATGATCAATTTTTCAATTTGCTGCAAAAATCGTAGTTTTAACATTGAACATGTTTCTAAGGAGGGGTAACCTGTGAATCTGAAAATCTAGTGGGGTCAAATGTCAAAAATCATTTGGGGTTAGGAACTTAAAATATTTTATATTTAGGGACTTTGAATAATTTACTTTGAGAGGCTTAGAAAAATTCAAGTTTAGGGACTTAAAATATTCCGGGTTTAGAGACTTCTAATAATTTGAGTTGAGGGACTTAGAATATTTTCAATTTAAGGACTTAAAATAATACAGGTTTACAGAATCTAAATAATTTGGTTTTAGAATCTTAACATCTAGTAAAGGTGATAATTACAAATTATAAGAATAGCGATTTTATTGTAATGTTGTTTATCATTTATGTATTATAATTAGTCCTTTTTAGAGGTTTAGTTTTCACGTCCTATAATTAGTCTTATAGCCCAATTAGAGCTTGTAACTATTGAATCCCAATATTTTCTTACCCTTTCTTCAAAAAAGGCAGTTAATTAGATAATTTTAGCTCTGCTTTCAAAATATTGCAAAAATCTAAAATGGGGTAATTGCTGATTTCATGTCCTCTTCTTCTCAGCCACTTGTACCCCAGATTGCGTATTTCAGAATCAAAGCATACCTACTTTTGTATTCTAATTTTTTTGGTCGCGTGTTCTAGAAAAAGTTAACCAATTTTTGGAAAAAAAACTGAAATTATGACACCCCGGATTAGACTAGATTTTTATATTAGGCCAAAACATACTGAATTTATATTTTAAATTTTTTGGTATTTTGGCTCTGGAAGGGCATGTCGGGCTATTGAAGACCAGCCGTTTATTCACGCTCTTAGTTTATAGTTTACATGATTTTGAGCTCGGATAAAGGTCTTCAATGGCCCGACATGTCTCTCCAGAATTAATATACCGAAAAATGTCAAATATAAACTTATTATGTTTTGGTCTTAGTTAAAAACCGAGCCTATTCCGGGGTTTCATACTTACTTTTAGTTTTTTTTTTTAAATTGGCCATTTTTGTGTACTCATAACTTTTTCCAAAACACGTGGGCGAAAAAATTAGAATACGAAAGTGTATGTATTTAGGTCTTGAATATCTCTGCGCCAAAATTTAGCTGTGTAATACTTACACGCACTTATTACCATACCATTATTATTACCAGGTTCTTAATCTCTTTTTTATTTAATAAAATTACGCTATTTAAAAAAATCAGTTTTTAAACAACCGGTTTTATTTCAATGAAGTAGCCTTCAGAAGAATTAAAAACTTATTAGTTATTAGTTTGAAAACAATTTTTCAAACTGATCAATGTATAAGAATAAAAAAATTCAATGATAATGGAATTATACATAGAATGCATACGGATGGAGTTGCATATTCTTGGAACTAGGTTTAGTACAAAAATATATATGTAATATTAATATTTGAAATTTTACGTTTAGATTTCTTTTTGAATACTAAATTAATTTTAAAACCAATATTTATGTAAAATTCCAAAAAATATTCCTAAAAACAAATTATCTAATGCAACTTGTTTTTCGTAATTTTTTCTAATTCTCCATCCACCATTTTCAAATTAAGAAAAATCATGCAAAAAAAATGTGTCCTAAAACATATACAAAAAATGAAAATTTTATTATTCTTCATTAAATATACCTTTTTTTGATGCTATTTACAATACTGATAAGCAGAGTGTCGATTTTTTTTAGTATCCAACTTTTACCCTAAATAATGAGTTTCCGGTTAATTTTATAGAAAGTTTGAAATCAAATTCTGAGGATAGAGACTTTTTAACATATGGATACATTTTTAGAAAAATAGATTTTGGTTTTAAAATCAATTTAGAACTCGTAGATAGGCTCTTGGGCGTTAAATGTTTAATTGAATAAAATTTGCATTAATTAATAAATAATAAAAATCGTAAAAAATTATAAAAAAGCTAAGGCTTTTTTATTTCAGGCACGATCACATATTTATTGAGTATTTTCTCTTTAATAACGTTGATGGGATTCACAATCTCATAAATTGAAAACTATTATTTATTATTATACACCAAGGCAATAAAAGCATGTAGAGGCATCGGAATGACCTTGGGACCAAATTCCTCCATAAATTGAAGAATTTGAAGACTTTTTCGTTTTTTAACCTGATGAACTTTTAGGGCACGATTTCATCTATGTATTGCATACACAGGGTTATCGTGCCTAAAAAATAAATTTCAATTAATTTAGTTATTTTCTGGTTATTTTAGATCATTAACCACATTTTGGATGTATTAAATTCAAAACCAATTCATTTTTTACCATTTTTATTATTTTTTAATAATTTTTTTTGATATCTGAAATCAGTTTTTAGGACATTTCTCTGCAAGTACTTGATGAAATCACTTGAAATTGAAAACCCTACAACTAGATCTTATTTCAAAAAATTTGGTTTAAGGGATTTTTGATTCATCGAGTAGGTTCTGTGATCTTGAGGATACACTTTCTCGAACATACATCCCTACACACACCAAGGCAATATAAGCATTTAGAGGCATCGGAATGACCTGGGGACCAAATTTCTCCACGAATTGGACTATTTAGAAATTTTTCCGTTTTTTGACCTGACAAACTTATAAGGCACGATTTCATCTATGTATTGCATACATAGGGTGATCGTGCCTAAAAATATAAGAATCTTGTGTTATTTTGCATTTTTATGATATTTCACTGATGCAAAGTTTATGCAAAAGCTATGAAATTTATCGCGCGGATAACATTTAGAAGGTTTTTCACCTGTATGAAGCAAAAGTACAAGAATAAACATGCCTTTAGAAATAGCAGATTGGGCCCAAAAACAATAGGTGTCATTAACTCGATAAAATAAACTCAGTTTTAAAAAATGAAAGCATTTCGTTTGATCGTTTTGGCTATATCGTGTCCGAAAGGTGTCGATTTTTGCATCCATTAAGGTAGAGCTTCGCTCTATAATTAACTTTTAAAAGTTAAAAGAAAATTTATGTATTGAATTCAACTAAATCTATTTTTTTCAAAATAAAATCTAACGTAATTCATTGGATAATAATTATTCAAGATAGTACTTTCATGGAATTAAATGAAGTATTACACCAAAAAAAAATATTGCAGTTTTTTTTTGTTTTTTTAATTTTTAGAAAAATTTTGGAAAATTTCGGTATCAGATCCAAAAAATTACTATAAACGAACTGTGTAAAACTAGTACTCTCATAGAAATAAATTAGGTACTACGTCCGAAAAGAAAAAAAAATTGGTGTTTTTTGTATTTTTTTATGACGAAATTTTTGGAAAAATAATTTTCAAAAATTAAGTATCAGATTCGAGATATCGAGTAAAAACCATACTTTCAAATATAAGTACTTTCATGGAAATAAATGAGGTATTACATCCAAATAAAAAAAAAAAAAGTATTTTGAGATTTTTTGATGAAAAAATTTTTGGAAAAAAAAATTAGGTCTTAATTCGATAATGGTTGTGAAGTTTAACCCGTTACAATATTTTAAGATATTAGTACTTTAATGGAATTAAATGAGGTATTACACCCAAAAAAAGAAAAAATATTGCAATTTTTTTAATTCATTTGTTTTTTTAATTTTGAGACAAAAATTTTTAAAAAAATCGGTATAAGATCCAAAAACTAACTATAAACAAACTTTCTAAAACTAGTACCCTCATAGAAATAAATTAGGTACGACGTCCAAAAAGAAAAAAAAATTTGGTCTTTTTTGTATTTTTTTATGACAAAAATTTTTGGAAAAAAATTTTCAAAAAATTAAGTATCAGATTGGAGATATCAAGTAAAAACCATACTTTCAAGTATAAGTACTATCATGGAAATGAATGAGGTATTACATCCAAATTAAAAAAAAAGGGGGGGGGTTTGAGATTTTTTTAATAAAAAAATTTTTTGAAAAAAAATTAGGTCTTAATTCGATAATGGTTTTGAAATATCACCCGTTACAATATTTTCAGATACTAGTACTTTCATAGAATTAAATGAGGTATTACACCAAAAAAAAAAAAAATATTGCAGTTTATTTTATTTTTCTTTGTTTTTAATCTTGGGAAAAAAATTTTGAAAAAACTAAGTATCAGATCCAAAAAATTACTATAAACGAGGTTCTTAAAACTAGTACTTCCATGGAAATAAATTAGGTACTTCGTCCAAAAAGAAAAAAAAAATTGGTATTTTTTGTATTTTTTTGTGAAAAAAATTTTAGAAAAAAAATTTTCAGAAAATTAAGTATCCGATTCAAAATATCATGTGAAAACCATACTTTCAAATATAAGTACTTTCATGGAAATAAATAAGGTATTACATCGAAATTAAAAAAAAAAGTACCTCGAGCTTTTTTGATGAAAAAATTTTTGAAATAAAAATTAGGTCTTAATTCCATAATGTTTGTGAAATATCACCGATTACATACGTACGTACGTACGTACGTGCGTACACACACACATACATGCAGACTTTTTTTAAAAAACCGGTTTTTTAGCTTCCTGGGGTCCCAAAACGTGCTTATATGCCAAAAAATAGAAAATCAAATTTTGACCTAACACAATGGTTGTTTTCCTCTTAGGTCCGGATAGGAAATTTCCCTGGCTATCCATTTCCGGGGTCAAAAAAATTTTTTGAGTAACACATGTGCGAGAAATCGCTAAGATAGGCTGTTTTTTTTCAAAAGTCTATTTCTCAAATGCCTATTAGTGAAAAATCTTCTAATTAGGCTTAAATTTTTCCTTGAACTGTATATTTTTTGGTGAAAAAAAAATTTCAATGGGACATAGCTTTTTGGGAGCTCTAGATCAAAAAATAGCAGCTTTCAAAAGTTCATTTTTTACAAATTTCAAATTTCCTGCCAAGTCACGTGACCAATCAAAAATCTGACCAAAAATTTCCAGATTACCCTTTTTTATATAATTAAAAACATTTTTTATTCTTAAAATATTAATAACTATATACCTATTTGCTAACAGAAATGTAGCGAAAAAAAAAAGTATTCATCTTTTCTCATGGTGTAAAAACATTATTTTATGACTCTAAATGGTTTGCTATGCGTTTTTAGGTACAAAAAATATGGCTTGTAATTTCACAACTGTTTGTAGCAAATTTTCGATTATAATTTGCAATTTTTCTACAAAAATCGTAAAATTACGACATAGTTGTAAATTTACGATTTTGTCGACAATTTACGAAAAAATAAATCGTTAATTTACTATTTTTTCGCAAATTTACAAATATTAGTAAATTTCCGATTTTTGTCGAAAAATTGCAAATTTTTTCGAAAATTTACTAAATTTTCGAAAATTTACCAATTTTTTCGTAAAATCACCGGAGTTGTTTTTTACAGTGTACGTCACTCCCTTCTCAAAATCAATAACAAGTTATAAGAAATAAATTATTTTATTTATTTTTTTTTTTATTTTTTTTAAACATTTTTGAAGGATTATACGAATCCTTAAAAGTATATTATGAAGATTCTAATAAAACCAAAAAAATAACTTCTAAAACTTCAATTTTTTTTTCTGGTCAGTGGTCCAAAACTACATTTTTCCTGGCCACTGAGCGACCGAAAAAGAAGTTTTTTTTTGCCACTGACGCAGAAAAATTTTATGAGACGAGGCATTTTATGAAAAAAAATAATAGTGAACATCCTGATTAAATTTTCAATACAATTATAAAAATTTTAAGCTATTTTATTTGTGCAAAGCATAGTAATGCATGCTTCACTCAGACTAATTGACCAGAATTAATACTTAAATTCTTTCAAATTTCGCTATACATAATAAATATACAAAGTATTTGCTATTTATAAGCATTAATAACGCGAAAGTGCAGAATCCTATATTGTGCATAATGCAAAATGGATTCAATAATCAACGCTTTTCGCTAAAAAAGCTATAATTTCGGTCCGACGATTCATTTTGTAAAAAAAAAATAAAAGTGAATATCCTGATAAAGTTTCGAATACAACTGTATATATTTTATATACATTTATACAGCCAGTTTTGCACAAACTAACTCACCTTATGTCATTTATCTGCGGGGATATAACTTGACAGACTAAATGTGTAAATTATTCTCTAATTAGCTCGAGCTAATTAAGTTTGTTATTCTTGTTATTTTTTTCTAAATTATTATGTCTTTTGATTTGTTTATAACCTGTTTGCCCTAATCTTTACTTGACCTTTAAAGCAAGAAATTAATACGCAATTTTCGTTTTATGCGACATAAAAATATTACTTATAGGTCTTATAAGCATAAATAAAGTCTAGGTGAATTGTCCGCTGTTTTGGCATTCAATGTCATAAATACTTACTTTAGATCAATAAAAAATATTCAATAAATGTATAAAAATAAAAATACATTGCAATAAATAACGCTTCAAATAAGTATGCAAAATTTTATTAGTCTTAAGACAGTATTCAAAGTTTCTATACTTTCTGTAAACGAATCTTATTAATTAAGTGTTTTAAATAAAAAATGTTGAAAAAGAAAAAATTATAAAAAGTTTGAATTTCATTATAAACAATGCAATTTTCAATGCGTTTTAAAAAATACTTTAATTTAGTTAAAATTCAATGTCTGATACTTGGGTTATGGCCATATGATAAAGGAAAGAGGTCAAAAATTTATAAAATAATATGGATTTCAGGAAATGCGTTTTCTCTTATTGTTCAGGTAATTGTCAAAGTTAATAAATATATTTTTAATTTCAAAAAATTCATAATTTATTATTTTTATTTAGACTGCAAAGCTCTTTGAAATTACAGATACACCAAGCCTTTTTATGGAAGGGTTTGTTGTCTTAGTTTGTAATATGGTTTCCACTGTTGAATTTTGCAGTCTTTGCCTGAAACAAAATCAAGTAAGAAATAAATATATTATTTTATTAACATAGATCATATTTATAGAGGAGTACTTTAGGAATCAGAAAATAAAGGGGAAAGGTCAAATGTGTGCCATTTAAGCGAGGGGGGTCAAATGAGAAATAGAATAATTTTGATTCAAGAAATTAGAATAATTTCAATTAAGGGACTTATAAAATAATCCAGACTTTGAATAAATTTGATTTAGGGGACAAATTTTCAGTAGAGGTTCACTGAAAAAAGTAACTCCTGTAAAAGGGGTAACAAAATTTTGGACCGTGAAAGTTTTTGGTCAAAGTGACACAATTATCCACTTTATTAGAAAATTTAGATCTTAGGGCATCTCACCTATCGCATCCCAAGATATCTTTTAGTAAATAGTAGTAACTAGTGTATAAATTTGTTTCATTTGAACAAAAACAAAGAGTCAATTTTTTAAATCATTTTTTTTGAATTAGCAAAAAGGAATAATTATAATATTTATATGGGCATATCCATTACTTTTCATACAAAAGTGTGCGCACCCATGACTTCGATCGGGCTCAAATTTTCAAGGATGGTTTGAATAAATAAAAAACTCAACCAGCCAAAATTTCGGCCATTTTGCAGGACGGGTTGCCGAGATACAAGCTCTAAAACGTCCAAAAATAGCTGTTTTTAGCCAATTTTCAAAAATTTACTGGGCTTCAAGGATTAGTCCAAAAAACATCCAGCTGGTCTCATTTTTTTCCTTGAACTTTCAACTTTTACCAAAAAAATTTTTAAAAAGTTTCATGGAGTTGATTTTTACTGGCATTGATTAACGTAAGATTCATTTTATCGAAAAATGCTGATTTTTGAACTTAAATTGTGACTCAGCATCATTAGTTAAAGACTTTTGGTTGGTCTCATTAAAAGCGTCTATCAAAGACCTTTCAATTGAGACCTTAAACGTTAAAAAAGCTCATCAGAGACCGAAGATATAAGCAATTGAAAGTTTGCTGTTTCCGAAAATATCGATTTTTTAACAACTTTAATCGTCTGCAAAATTTTTCTCTGAGCACCTTAAGGGCTGAAAATTTCAGGGAAGCTTCTTTTAATATTAAAAAAAAATTCCCTAAAAATTTGGGAGATGGTATTGGCTTCTGTTCGTAGATATAAGACTCTGAAAATGTGTAATAATTGGACCAATATTGGCCAATAAGTGGTTAAGGGGTCAATCAAAAAATTTTTCTTCTTCAATATTCAAATAGCCAGGGAAAAATGAGCTGATTTAAAAAAAAAAATTTTTATTTTTGACCGAAAAATAAGCAAGTTATTATCATTTTAAGATTTTTTAAAAAATTTTCCAAAAATCCCAGTTTTAGGGTCATTATACAGTATTCTAACTTGAAATAATGATAACTCGCTTATTTTTCGGTCTAAAATAAAAATTTTTTTTTTAAATTGTCGAATTTTTTCCTGGTTATTCGAATATTTACAAAAAAGAAACTGTTTATATGCAAAAATTATTTTTTTTTGCCAAAAACTACCCTAATACATTGACAAAATAAAGTAAGTTCTAAAGTAAAATTATTTTTTTTTGGCAAATTACTTTAGAACTTACTTTATTTTGTCAATGTATTAGGGTAGTTTTTGGCCAAAAAACTTTTTTGGTAAAAGTTGAAAGTTCAAGGAAAAAAATGAGACCAGCTGGATGTTTTTTGGACTAATCCTTGAAGCCCAGTAAATTTTTGAAAATTGGCTAAAAACAGCTATTTTTGGACCTTTTAAAGCTTGTATCTCGGCAACCCGTCCTGCAAAATGGCTGAAATTGGCTGGCTGAGTTTTTTATTAATTCAAACCATCCCTGAAAATTTGAGCCCGATCGGAGTCATGGGTGCGCACACTTTTGTATGAAAAGTAATGGATATGCCCATATATAATCTTTATTGAACCTTAAGTTATAAATTTGTGCTATAATTATTTTACAAAAAATTTTACAATATATTTCATGAAATAATCCACATTCTTTTTACTTTATAATATTAACTACACTTAGTTTTTATTTAAACGATTGCAAATGACTTGAAACGTAAAAATAATTTAAAAAAAATTATTTTATTGCACTCAAAACTTCATAAGACTGAAAAATTCAATTTCAATTCATTTGTAATCGTTTCAACATTAAAAAGCAATCGTTTGCCGCAAGTGGGATTTTTTGTGAAAAAATTAACAAAAATATGTACTATATATCTTATTTTATCTTACTACTATATATATTTGAAAATTTTATTTGCGTATTTGTGTATGTAAGTGTGTATTCCATCATCAGGTTCAAATTAGTGAACGAAATTACATAAAACCGGTGTCAAAATAAAGAAAAAAAGTCCACGAGTGACATAAGCCATAATTTCGCGTCTCAGCTATTGTACTTTTGGAGATATTCAATTTTTACTATTTTTGGGAAAATAATAATTTTTCTTGCTCAGTGTCAAGAAAATGCGTCTTTTCGAATAGCGCAGCGGCCAGAAAACACGCACTTTCTGGACACTAACAAGAAAATAAAATTTTCTTGTCAGCGGCCAGAAAGCACGTATTTCCCGGCCGCTGTGTGACCAGAAAAGACGCGTTTTTTCTCAGCTAACGAAGAAAAATCGTACGACCCTTGTCCATAAGTGGAAAATGGAGTAATGAAGTTTATAGTATAGATCTTTTATTTTTAATTCTGCACATATTAAACAACATTACACATTATCTTCCATTTTCTCAGTTCTTTTCAATTTCCATTCTTCCTAAAATAAACGCAATTTCACTACCTTCCTTACTTAGCACTTCTTTAATGTCACTTTTAAAACTGCTATCTTCATATTCTTCAAATAGATGTCTAGGAGTTTCTTCATATTTTTTACACAATTTGCATTTTCTTTTACTCAAATCTCTCCAGTATTTACTAGCTCTAAATTCACCTCCTGTTTTATATTTTGCTATTTTTTGTATGTTGCATCCTTTTTCTAAATATTCAGGTGTTACGTCACTACTCCATTCTTCAGCCAACATTTATTTTATATGCTTTGCATATCTAGATTCTTCTATTATCAGTAAATCTTCATTTTTTGTATTAAATTTCCCTACATCTCTAATTTCTTCACTTCCCCCAACCTTAACCAATCATCTATTTTTTCATATGTTTATATTTCATATGTTTATGTTTATATTTATATTAATTTCTTCTTGATATTTAACTCCCCATGTAGATATTTACTCTTATAAGTCTCCAGTCTGACAGGAATAATTATAATATTACAAAGATAAATTTGTGTTGGAATTTCTTTATTAATGCATTAAAAAATTCTTTGAAAAATATATAACAATAAATTCTCAAACTATTTAATATTTTTTAGATGAAATCAATTTTAGATGAAATTAACAAAAATTGGCTAAATTGCTTTGATGCAAAAGAGTATGATATTTTAACAAACAGATCTGAAATAGGAAGGAAAATGAATTTAGGATATTTATGTAAATATTATAAATTAAAATATTAGCTTCCAGATTGCAATATTTACTTTTATATTTACTTTTTACTTATAGATCTGGTTTGGATCCTGACACCCTTATATCTAACTTTTCCTTTAATTCCACCAATCTTGGATGTACTAAAACCATTAAATGAAACTAGAATAAAAAGGCCGATGTATTTAATTTATACTTTTGGCATGGATGAGCAAGAATATTTTTATTCGATCTACTTTCTGTCGATCATTTTTACAATATATACAATGTTTATGATTGCAGCTTTTGATTGTTTACTTGCAAGTATAATTCAACACTGCAATGGACTATTTGACATACTGGGGTAATAATTTTTTTGCGTTTTTTAAAACAATAATAAAATATTATCCTAAAATGTATAAATTTTTTGTAGACATAAAATCACAGTAGCTGCTTTAAGTTCTAATTCTCAAGAGACAAAACATAAAAAACTAATTGATTTAATTATTAAACACCAGGAAGTTAATGAGTTAAGTTTTCTAATATGCACAACTCAAAATCATATTTTTCTCTTTAATAATTTCGTAAATATTAAACAAGAATTTTTATTTTTTTTAGATTAATTGATGTTATAGTCAACTGCTTTAAGCCTGTAGTTGGAGTATTAAGTCTAATCGTTTTCAGTATAATAAGCTTTTGTGGAATTGCTGTAAGAAGCAAACTTATAAAATTTAAATTAGAAATCTACTAAAATAAAATTTTTTATATTTACAGATGTTTGCTAGAGATGGAGATATAAAACATATTTTTAAATTTTTAATTTTTTTTACGTGCTGCGTAATACATTCATTTTGTTTTTTTTATCACAGCCAAACACTATATGTTGCTAATGAAAAGTTTTATTCGAGCATGTAAGTAAAAAAATTTATTTTTTATAAATAGTTTACTCATAAAAAGAAACTACAGATATTTTCTGGTTTATTTTTAACTTTTAGAAGTAATTCACAATGGCTTGACCTCAAAATTAAGGATAAAAAATTAATTAAAATGATTTTGATGAGAAGTTCAAAAAGCTGTTACCTAAAAGCATTTTTTTTTAATGCAAATATGGAGAATTATGGAAGCGTAAGTAATAGTTTTTAAAAATTTTACAACAATGCTTAATCTTATGTGAATAATTTTTGATAAAATTTCAGACAATGAAAACCACTGCAAATTATTTTATGATTTTAAAATCTACAAGCAAATGATAAATATGACTGGATAAACTTAAAAAAAATTGTATATTTAATTTAGTTTTGAATACTTAAAATCACAATGCTTTTAAGAGATAATTAGGAAATTACTCTTGCTCTACTCACTTGTGAGACTGCTAGTATCACATCGTTTACTGATACTTTCTTAAAAACAAAACCGTCTAGAGGAGCGTTATCTACTATATTAGAAGCAATAGAAAGATCTTCTGTGGGGGATATTGAGATGTTACTAAAATATACATTGAGTCTTTCAGGTAAAAAGCCATGAAGGGCATCATTTACCATAGGAGTCAACACCAGCATTCTCATCTCTTTCCAAAAATATTTCTTTAAATTAAGAGCACTGCATATACGATTGTGCATATAAGCATGACGAGCTGCCTCAGATTTCTTCTCAAATTTATTAGTCAATGTTAAGAATTCATTAAGAAGCCCCCGATAAAGAGGAGTCTGAAAAGAAAATTTGTCCAAAAATGAAAAAGATTCGGTCCTTAAAATTTTTGAATTTCTGCATTTAATAAGATCAAAATTTGCTCAAAAATTTAATTACTAACAATTAATTAATTAATTATAAAGAATTCCATTATTTATTAAATTCAGAAAGTCAGAAATTTTAAGAATCGCGTTGTTTTTAGTTTTGGACAAATTTTCTCTTCAAAATTCCAAAGAGTGTATAAGACATATTAATTTGTTTTTTTACATTAAGATCTTTATCAAATATAAACCATAACAAAAAATAAAAAATATCGTAATATTTAATATTTTTCGGTGGGTTTGAGGCGTATTTTGGACAGATTCATCGAACTGTAACTAATATGACAAAAAATTATTTTTAAGCTAAAAACAATTTACACGCAAATTTTAATAATTAATTTTTTACTACAATTGTTCCTTTATTTCTGAAATACTTGTAACTATAATTTAAATGTTAATTTTTATATTCTTGTTTAGAATTTTACAACTAATTCCTACATTTATGTAAATTAGCTATAATTAGCTAATTCTAATAAAGTTTGTTGTTCTTATTGTTATTTAAAGAAATTTATCATGTCTTTTAATTTATTTATAGCCTATTTGCCCTAATCTTTATTTGACCTTTAAAACAAGAAATTAATACGCAATTTTTGTTTTGTGTGTCACAAAAATATTCCATATATTGGTGAAAGTCAATAATATTTTGTACTTCTAGTTTCTGATTTAGACAATTGCATAAAAAAATAAATATAAAATCAATATTATGCGCAATAAATAAATAAACGAATAAATATATTACTTTAACTTTTAGTTTCTAATCAATGTTCAAATTATTTATTTATAACAATAATTTCATTTGACTCTTTTAAAATTTAGTTAAGTTTCTGGTCATGTTAGAGGAAAATTATTTATTTAGAGAATTTAATTTTTGTTTCGAATCAATTAAAATATAAAAATTTAAAATAGGTACATTAAAAACAATGCGATTTTCATTAAATTTTAAAAAATATTTTAGTTTAGTTAAAATTCAACTTCTTATTCTGGGCTATGGCCATATGAAAATCATAAACTATCATATGCTTCTAAAATATTATGGATTTTAGGAAATGTTTTTGCTCTATTCACACAGGAAGTATTGAATTAATAAAAATTTTAATTATCTAAAATCTAAGTAATAACTGATAAGCTTTTATACTAAACTAGCGGTATCCTCGCGCGCTTCCGTTCTGTGAATGATCATCCTTAAAAATTAAGTTAATTCATCAAATTTTAAATGTTATAGATTAATGAAAATTAATGAGAATTAAAATATTATTTATGTGTGTTTGTGTGTGTATGTGTGTGTGTATGTATGTAATTGGTGATATTTCACAAACATTCTGGAGTTAAGACCTAATTTTTTTTTCAAAAATTTTTTCACCAAAAAAGCTCGAGGTACTTTTTTTTTTTTTTTAATTTGGATGTAATACCTCATTTATTTCCATAAAAGTACTTACATTTGAAAGTATGGTTTTTACTCTATATCTCGAAACTGATACTTAATTTTTTGAAAATTTTTTTCCCAAAATTTTTTTCACGAAAAAATACAAAAAACAACAATTTTTTTTTTCTTTTTGGACGTACTACCTAATTTATTTCTATGAAAGTACTAGTTTTAGAAAGTTTGTTTATAGTCATTTTTTGGATTTAATACGGAATTTTTTTAAAATTTTTTCCTCAAAATTAAAAAAACAAAAAAATTAAAAAACCTGTAATTAAAAAACCTGTAATTTTTTTTTTTTTTTTTGGTGTAATACCTAATTTTATTTCATGAAAGTACTAATATCTGAAAATATTGTGACCGGCGATCTTGTATCGGATACTTAATTTTTTGAAAATTTTTTTCCCAAAATTTTCGTCATAAAAAAATACAAAAAACACTAAATTTTTTTTCTCTTTGGACGTAGTAACTAATTTATTTCTATGAGAGTACTAGTTTTAGAAAGTTCGTTTATAGTAATTTTTTGGATCTGATACCGAATTTTCGCAAAAGTTTTTCTCATAATTAAAAAAACAACAACATTTTAAAAACTGCAATATTTTTTTTTGTTTCTGTATGTAATACTTCATACAGTTCCATGAAAGTACTTATATTTGAAAATATGTTTTTTACTCGATATCTCGAATCTCATAATTAATTTTTTTGAAAATTTGTTCCAAAATTTTTGATCAATAAAAAAAACTTTTAAAAGTTAATAGAAATGTATGTATGATTGCATGCTTGTAATCGGTTATATCTGTGGCATATTGAAGTATTAAGCTCATTGTTTGAGGAACCTTAGTGCCAGCTAGTTGGCAGGGTATTTTTATTTTTTATTTAACGCAAACTTGTATGAAATTGTGTATATATTAAGTACTCCTAATACAAATAAAAAATTAAAATTTTAAGATATAGCGCACTTAGAGGGGCAGATTATATTGACACTAATACCAAAAAATCAGTTTATTTATGTATCAGTTAGGACTTATCTAATGGCACGCAAAAAATCAACAGATATTAATATATAGGTAGATTAGATTTGGAAGCTTTTTGATTTAACAAACACATCAAGTCTCTTTATGGAAGGTTTTGTTCTTATACTTTGTAACCTACTTTCTACAGTTATATTTTGGAGTTTGTTGCTAACGCAAAAACAAGTAAACATCCTTATAAATATAATTAATTGTTTTGTTCTGCCTTAGAGATCAATAATCTTAATATCTGTAGTTTTTATTTAGAGCTTCACATAAATACACTCCGTAATGCAAAAATATAATGCGTTTCTGTGGAATGCAGATATTAAAATTGTTTGTATGTATATGTCGCATTATTTTTTTGTTACTATTTAGCTTGGCCCAAAAATAAAAAAAAAAAATTGTCAAAAAAAGTCTCATCGATGTGAAAAATGTATCGTGTAACGAAAAATTTTTCGATAAGTATCGTAATAACTATCGTCCTAAAATAGCGAAAGAAAATAAAAAAAATATCTTTACCGATTATCGAAACGATACGATATTGCTCAACCCTGCTTGGAATATTGCTATTTCTAACATTTAGTATTTTAAGTTTTTATGGAATCGCTGTAAGAATCCAATTAAAATTAAATTTATTTATGCTAGTAAAAATAAAAAATTTTATTGTTTCAATAATTTCAGATGTTTGCAAGGGATGGTGATTTAAAAAAAATAATTAAATTTTATATTTTTGCTTTATGCTGCGTCATTCACGCGTTTTGCTATTTTCATCATAGTGAGTCACTCAATAATGCTATCATGTTATATTCAAGCTGGTAAGTAGAAATTTTAACAGCTTAAAAAAACTTGCAAGTGCATTGTAAAAAACATGTTCTAATTGTATTATTTTCATTGATCCAGATGTAATTTGGAATGGCTTTTGCTTTCGGTTGAAGACAGAAAATTATTGAAATTGATTTTAATGAGAAGCTCAAAATCACTTTATTTTAAAGCATTCTTCTTCGATTTAAATATGATGACTTATGGCCAGGTAAATCGTTAATTTTAAAATATGTAGGAAAAAAACCTATATAATAAAAAATTATTTTTTAATGCATTTGTAGTCAATGAAAGCTACTACAAATTACTTCATGATTCTAAAATCAACAAGCAAATGAATAAATCTGACTGTTTTGAAAATAATTAAAAAAACAAGTAATCAAATGTTCAATTTTGATTCAATTAAAAATAGCTTTGAAAATTTGAATAAAATCAAAGAATTAAACACTAATTACTTTCATATTACAATAGAGGAAATTGAAAATAGCATTAAAAAGCTAAAACCTTCTTCCAAACCGGGTCCAGACGGGATACCCTCCATTTTTATTAAAAATTGCTGCCTATCATTGCTAAAACCATTGTTCGTTCTCTTTAATCTATCTTTACAAACAGGTAGTCTTCACCCGATTTGGAAGTCAGCTCATATTAATCCTATTCATAAAAGTGGATCTATTCAAAATATTGAGAATTATAGGCCTGTTGCATTAATTAGTGCAATACCTAAGATTCTTGATAATATTATGTCCGTAAAAATTAAAACCATCTTACCTGATATTATATCAGACAAGCAACATGGTTTTATGAGCAATAGATCTACAATAACGAATTTAGCTATATACACCAATTATATCTATTCATGTTTTGAAAATAAATCTCAAGTTGATTCTATATATTTAGATTTCAAAAAGGCATTTGATCTGGTTGATCATGATATTTTGATTTTTAAATAAAAATATTATGGTTTTCCTGATATCTTTATAAAATGGATTGGTAACTATCTTAAAGACAGATTTTTAATTGTTGATATTAATAATGTAAATTCAATACCTTATGAAGCTAAGTATGGGGTTCTACAGGGGTCACACCTTGGACCATTACTTTTCTTAATATTCATTAATGACATTATTAATACAGTAAATTCCTCTGAGATGCTACTTTTTGCCGATGATGTTAAATTATTCAGAAAAATAATAAGTGTACATGAACATAAGCTTTACATGATGATTTGTTGAGACTATGAAAGTGGTGTAGTTTGAATAGACTTGACGTTAATGTCAAAAAATGCTTTATTATTTCTTTTAATCGCTTTAACAATTTCATTGATTTTAACTACTATCTTAATGAAACAGAATCTTGCGAGAGAGTAGCTCTGATTAAAGACCTTGGTGTTATTATGGACTCCAAACTTACCTTCAATGATCATATTACTTTTACAATTGCAAATGCTAATAGATCTTGGAGTTTCATCAGAAGACATTCTACTAGATTTAATTAAGTAACTATAAAAATTTTATATTATAGTTTAGTAAAATCTCAAATTATGTATGGGTCTAGTATCTGGAGGCCAATTTATAAAAATTGTATTGATAGACTTGAAAAAGTAAATCATAAATTTATTAGATTTTTAGCTTTTAAATCTGGATCACCTATGAATGTTAATGATCATAGCTACTCTGAAAACGCTTTAAAATTCAATGTCTCAACAATTGAATCTAGTATGAACGCAAATGATATAATTTGGATGCAAAAAATATTAGATAACATTATAAAATGTTCTGAATTATTTAATCTCTTATCTCGGTAGTTCTTAGCTATTTTTACCCAAGTCTGAGGTCGATGTCTTGGATTTAAAAAATACCAATTTTACTGTGTTTGGTATGTAAAAATATGGTTACTGGCCAATTTTTAAGGCTCTAGGTGGCTTGGTTGCGATTTGGCAGCTGTTTTTCCAATTTTGATTTTTTTCGAATTCTCAGCCACCCGTTTACTTTTTATTTTCTGAACGCCCTAAATAAGCCTAAAAAATATTTTCTATATAAAGGTGGGTAGTAAAAATTCCCGCCCAATCCGAATCTGACCATATTTTTTCGGAAAAACCTCAGGAAAAGCCGGAAAATCGGAAAAACTAAAGGAAACCGGAAAATACAAATTTCTCAAAAAGCGTCACTTTTTTTTTTTTTTTTTTTTTATTTTTTTTACATGTGTTTTCCCATACTTTTCATGCTGGTAACCTCCTTTTTTGACCCATTTGCCTTTTAAGTACTTAAAAATCAATTTTAGGCTCAAAAAAAGATTTTAAAAATTGTTCATTTTCTGAATTTTCCAATTTTCTCGCTTTTCCTGATAGAAAATGAAAAATCTGACTTGATTTTCGGATTCCTCGGGAAATTTTACATTGAAAACCTTCTTGGGTAAAATTTTAGAGGCCTTTGTGACGCTGTAAAAAAAAGAAAAACAAAATAACCTGCTAAAATCAAACATAATTAATCATAATTAAATTTTGCTATTTTTTAATTCTGTTTATTTTTTTGATTTTAGCAGGTTATTTTGTTTTTCTATTTTTTACAGCGTCACAGAGGCCTCTGAAATTTTACCCAGGAAGATTTTCAATGTAAAATTTCCCGAGGAATCCGAAAATCAAGTCAGATTTTTCATTTTCTATCAGGAAAAGCGAGAAAATTGGAAAATTCAGAAAATGAACAATTTTTAAAATCATTTTTTTGAGCCTAAAATTGATTTTTAAGTACTTAAAAGGCAAATATGTCAAAAAAGGAGGTTACCAGCATGAAAAGTATGGGAAAACACATGTAAAAAAAATAAAAAAAAAAAAAAAAAAGTGACGCTTTTTGAGAAATTTGTATTTTCCGGTTTCCTTTAGTTTTTCCGATTTTCCGGCTTTTCCTGAGGTTTTTCCGAAAAAATATGGTCAGATTCGGATTGGGCGGGAATTTTTACTACCCACCTTTCTATAGAAAATATTTTTTTGGCTTATTTAGGGCGTCCAGAAAATAAAAAGTAAACGGGTGGCTGAGAATTCGAAAAAAATCAAAATTGGAAAAACAGCTGCCAAATCGCAACCAAGCCACCTAGAGCCTTAAAAATTGGCCAGTAACCATATTTTTACATACCAAACACAGTAAAATTGGTATTTTTTAAATCCAAGACATCGACCTCAGACTTGGGTAAAAATAGCTAAGAACTACCGATCTATCAATGAACAATCGTCTTATAATTTTAGGCTGATTAGAAAATTCTCATTGAAAACTTTTAAATCAAATTATCTTAATAGAGAGTGTTTATACAGAATTTGCTCATTGTATAATGAAAATCTTTATAAATTTTCAAGCTTATTAAAATTGGGACATCAAATTGATACTCTAGCATTTCATTTAAAAAAAATATTTAAAAAATTTTAAATACTACTTTAACTTTCCTTTGTGAAGATTTAATTTATTTAAAGATTTATTAAAAAATTTATTTTACATATGTATTTGAAATTCATTATAATTATTTTATTATTTTACTTATCTGCACATTTTGATAGATTTAAAAATAGTATAATTATATTATTAATTTATTTGTACAAAACTTTATATATATTTTTTTTTTAACAACAAGAACATCTAGTTGTATATTATTGTAATTGCCTTCGGGCGTAAATAAAATAAAATAAAAAAAAAAATAGAAAAATGTAAATGGTAGTTCCAATATCATCTTCGATATACGAATTTGTGCATGGACATTTTTTCGCAGAATATGTTTTTTTTCGAAATTCGAAAAATTCTTCAATCTTCTCCGAGATCTTCTCCAATATCCTTCACAGATATAACGTTGAAACATCAAGCAAAATTAAAATTTTTAAATTTACTTAAAATTTTTTAATTTTTAGTGAAAATCTGATATTAATAAAAATAAAAATATTTTCCCAAATACATACTAGAAGTGGAGAAAATTCTGAGTACATACACAGATACAAATAAAATATGCACACACGTACACACAGAGATGTGATGTAAAAATCAATTTTCTAATATCACAAATTTACTTATAACAAAGGTTCCTCTTTGAGCAACCAATATATATTTTTAATCACAAATTTTCGAACATTTTGTGTTATTTAATCTTTGCATATGTATAAAAAATATAAGTTTTTTGTTAAATATCAGATAAATGTCGCGAAAAAGTGAAATATGCAATAACAAAAAACTTGCACATAATTAAAAGGAACATAATTTTTAATCTATATTATATAAATGTATATATATTTAAATTATGAATAAATATAAATTTTTATTTAAAATATATATTCTTCTTCATTTTATTTTTTTCACCTTTTATCATTTTTAAACATTCGATGCTAAAAATATAATACATAAATTTGAAATCGCGTGCTTTAATTATTATTTATAGTTTCCAATTGTTAAATTTAAAAATGAAACAGAAAATATGTATAGAAATGAAGTTGACATTTGAATTTCCATATCTTTTAATGATATATATATATATGCGCATCGTACCGTTTGCGTGCGGTCTTATACATATGAAGAAGAATCATAATAATGCATTGAAATAATATTAAATCAGTAAAAGATCGTTCAATTATAACAAAAAACGAGATATATATATATAGGGTATATGCATTCATTTATACTCTGAGTGCAAAATTTGCATGAGGTAGAGAGCCCGAATATATTATAATAAACTTGAACTTTCACGCTTTATAACATGTATTATTATATCGATCTTAAAAAAAAAAGAAGAGCTTATATATACCAAAGGCTATTCAATTTTATGTGCAAGATAATGGATTTATAAATTATGCAAAATAATATTAATTTTTTTTTTTTATTTTTTTTTTTTTATTTCTATGTAAAATTACTTCCTCTTTATATATATTTTCTTTGTAAATTTTATTATTATTAAATATATTAAATTTGATGTAAATAAATTTATACATAATTATTTGACACATGTCAAACTAAAAGAATATTTAAACGAAAATTTTATGATATATTTTTTAAAAATATTTTTAAGTATATATATTGGAAATCGGATTATTTTGGCTTTATTCGAATTGTAAAATACATATTATGTGGCCTGAAAAAAATTTTTCAAAATTCTGAATAAATTATGTGCCCAGAATCATTTTGAAAACGTAGATGTTAAATATCCGAATCGATTGAGATACCTCAGAAAAATAAGTCATTTTTGTTCTTTTGTGGTTCAAAAACCACTTTTTTAATGTCATTTGAGTAATTTTAGTCAATATCAAGAGGGCGAGGGGGGCAGCCATTAGCGCGCAATAATTAGCGCATCAACTGTGCTCATACTGTGCACCCTTTAATATTAGAAAAATAAAAAAGTATGCTGAGATACCTTTAAATTCATGATACCACTTTAACCCTTCCAAAACTTTTACTTTAGTGGTGCACAATTCGTGCCTAAATGACCTCTCCTTTGGTAAACATTTAAAAAGGAATAAAATATGGTTTTTATAGATTTAAAAGTACTTAAAATCAAAATATTATTTATATTTAGACCAGATTTTTGTGTGAATTTTCAATTCTTCTTCATAACTAATGCATCTCAGTAATATTAATATATACACAATCCTGGCAGGACGTATTTTTTGCCCTTTTTGTGTGAAATATCATTTTAAACTTTTTATTAAAAAGTTTATACTGCCAAATGCGATTACTGACTCTCAGGCCTGTAAATCTTCAATCAGAAAAAATAAACTTTTTCACAACGCATTATTTAGAAAATAGGTATTTCTGTACAAAACTATGCAGCCTAAAAATATAAAAATTGATTTGCAATTTTGTAGCACAGGATAAAATCAGATAACCATCAGACTAGAATTTACCAAAATCTTTTTGTCAGCTAATAATACTAAAAGTCAACAAAAGCCAAAATACGTTAAGGTTGAATATACCACGTACGTACAAATAAACTTAATACATGTGCCAGAGAGTTATATTTTTTAAGAATATCATGATTCGATGACAGTTAAAGCGTTAAAAAAAACTCGTTCTTGTCATTTTTTATTATTATCAAAAAACTTTGAAGCGTGATTAAAAATATAATTTATTTTTAACTTATATATATTTTATCTCGTACATGTATTAATTAAAATATTTAAAAATCCAATATCTTTAGGACTTTGTGGAATATATAAGAAAATTGTCTATCTATTTATTAGTCATGTAATCAAAAAATCAAACATATATAAGAAAGACAAATCCGAAATTAAAAAATAAAAATACATATATGTATTTATTTCTCAATGTCAAAATGGATTAAATTTTTTGCTCTCAAATGAATTGTAACATGTGGTAGAAATTCAGCTTATCATCTTTTGAACTGTCTTCTATGTTATACGTACAAGAAATGTCTTTTTGAATTATAAAAATTCAATCTTTATTTTTCTCTTTTTTAAATTATTATCAGGATTCCATATAAATAAATTTTTTTATTTTTCTTTTTCAGTTATTTTTATTATTTATATTAAAAAGAATTTTTTTTTCTCTTTAATCTTATCATACTAAGACGTATAACTAGTTATGAAATTTATCATCAAACGTATAAAAATATATATGATTTCAATCTTTGACGGAAAATTCAATCTAATGAAAAATAAATTTTAATATACTTATTTTTTAAAGAAACTGTAATCACCAGTACTAATCATTACTAACTTTTTATTGACAGATTCTTGTGATTGTCTTACACTGGAAACCGATTAATGGTGGCATCAAACTAAAGTCGAATTCTGAACTTAATTAGAAACGTTTTCATCAGAAAATATCAAATTTTGTTTTTAATGTTAGGAGTTCTTAAATTCTAAAAAACTTAAATAATATACCAACTGACTTAAAACTCTTTGAGCCTCTAGAGAGGATCAATGAAATTACAAAAAGCTGTACAGAAATTAAAATATTTAATAAAAGCCTTTAAAATTTCCAAACAGTTTTTCCTGTTATATCTTTGAATCTGGTATATTCAGAGTATTGTAAGTAAATTAAGTTCACGTTCGAATTAAAAGTAACAATCTGTAAATTACGAATCAAATATGCAAAAATGTTTAAAAAATAAATTAATAAATGCACATTCTATAAAGTAAATAGAAAATTTTTTTTAAAAATATTTTATAGAATTGTATATTATGCTCCATCTACTTATTATATAGGAAAACTGTAAATTAATTTTTTTATTCAGTGCATAAAACATAAAAGGAAGCTTTTTTTTGGCCCTTTCTAAAATATTCTTTCCGTGTTTATTACTTTTATAAAAACCGAAAGTTTTTCAAAATTTTAGTTCTTAAAATTTAATTTTTGATTTTTAGCTACTGACTTTTTTTTTTGCCAACAATTACTTGAATTATAAAGGATTTGATTTTGCAGAAATTTTCAAATAAAAACCCAAAAATTTTTACATTTATTAAAATATAATTTGCTTGTTATTTCATGCAGGACAAGCTGGCAGAAGAAAATTAAAATTTACCCGCATTTTTTTTATTGTTTCTTATATATATTTGATTGTATAAAAATATTTTTTAACTAAATAAATGCAGTTAGTCTCGAATAATTTACAATACGATCCAAATAGTATTAAACAAAAAACTCATAATATAGAAAATGATTAAATTAAATTACAATAAAATAGTTAATTATTTTATCTATTTGCAGTAATTACGCTAATGATACCAGATTAGTATCATGAATATATAAATGAATTTGAATGTATGCTTTACAGCTTTGATTACATGTAGCATGTTTACACAAAAGTTATTTATTCCTTGTAAATACATAGTTATAATTGCCAAATTAAATATCTGTTAAATGAAAATTTTTCGTACAGTAAACTTACACGTTAATATTTACAATTGACACTAATTAAATTTAAAATTAATTTTTCACCTCATTTTATTAATACTTTTATTATTTATTGTGCCACAAAATTACAATACATTATGTAGCATTCGTGTTCCTGTGTGTGAAAAAGGACGCAAAATATATAGGCTCGATACGAACAATACCTTTAAACCACAATGATTCCGAGCGTAAAAACCATAGATTCTTATCTCTCTTGGTTTATCGATAAAATTTTTTTTCTTTTATTTTTATTACTTTACGATTGTTAAAGTTTTGAAATTTCATGAACAACCAATATTATCATTGCAACTTGAATTACTTTACTGTCTAGATATTATGGTGCAGAATGTAGATAAAAATATAAAATATGTAGATTATGATTTTTTGTCGGAATCACGTTTTTCTAACATTAGCGTTTGCTACTAAAATGCCTTCAATGACTAATGTTTTTTTATGAATCTAAAAGAAATATTTTACAAGAATTAGTTTATTATTGAAAATCCAGAGGTCGCTGTGGTATCTCATAAATGAAAAGTCTTTGGAGCTATATTTAAGATGTACTCAGAAACAAAACCTCAAACTGCATATGCTTATATATTTTTATTTTCCTATAATGCTTAATTATTTATTTGCATTTAGTACTTATATTTTTACATTAAATACGGTATAAAAAATTTTGATTCTCATGTCCTTGAAGAGTATTGACTCGCGATTCTATCTGGATCTGCATAATCAAAGAATGTGTATATTACATTAGCTTGTCTTAATTTTTCAATGAATTTTATTAAAAATAAATAAACAATTAAGTTTTTATTTGCTTTTTTATTTCCCATGTAAAAAAGTTGGTACAGATAATATACAAATTGTATATAGCATTGTATACTAAAAAGCTGTATACAAAAATGATTCTATACAATTTATCAATTGTATACAATCTAACGAGATTTGCCAAAATAGAAAGAGATAAATTCGAAATAAGGAAATAGAAAATAAAATAAAAATTTCTGCTCCAGCTACAGATTGCTTGTTTCATGGCTCCAGGAATCCTGTAGAAACCTAAAAATAAAAAAACACATCCATATTTTCCAATTTTTCCAAGACTTTTTTTTCCATGTCTTAATTTATGCACGCACATTTTTTTCACTTTAAATTTAAATTTTTGTTTAGACATTACTTTTTTTTAAATAAAATTTCAATTACTCGGAAAGGTCTCGATCCATCCATAAAACAAGAAAATAACCTTAAAAAATTTAAATATTTTTGAAATAAAATTCTCCAAAATTATAGGAACTCACCTTAGGTATTCCATTCCAGTAATCAGTGTATTTCTGCTCTTATCTTTCCCTCATTAGACTATTGTATGTTTCCCATAGGTAATCTTCCTGAACATCAATATGTAAGGTTACAAAAATTGCAAAACGCGGCAGTTCGATATGTCTGTGATATTAAATATCCTCTTAGGACCTCTCCTGCTAGGATAAGTCTAGGTTGGCTAAAAGTTAAATTAAGGGCTAAATATCTTTGTGCTTCATATATTTACAACATACTTCAAAATGGTAAACCTACTTATTTAAAATCTAAAATCAATATATATACGCCAGCCCGAGAGCTGCGTCCAAAAAACAGGCCCCATCTAAAAGTTGATCTCACGAAAAATCCTTTTTACAGTAATTCTTCCCTCGTTTATATGATTTCCTTTTGGAATTCAATTCCCGAAAATATTCGATTCTCGTCCTCAATTAGCTCCTTGAAAGCAAATTTACACAAATTCTTACTAGAAATTGATTCACGAGAATCGGGTATTCCTTCGTTGTCCCCCCATCTTTAACTTCCTTCATAATTTTTTAAGAAATTATTTATAAACTGTTTCCTCCTTTTACTCATCCTTACACTTACCAACACTACAGATTGAATACTTATTATATTTTTATTTTGAATTTATATATTATATTATTATGTTTTTTCAGTTATTTTTATTCTTACTTTTTATATATTTATGTTTTTCATTAAAAATTTTTTTATCTTTTTATATAATTAAACTTCATGTGCAATGTAATTATGCTAAATCATATGTAATCTCAATTTTTGTATAATATTTATACAATAAATAAATTTAATAAAAAAAAAAAAAAAAAAAACTAAGTTTTTCTGAGTGATGATTACGTATTTTTGGTCCCTTTTTCCGAAAAATGGTCACATTTAACAATGGTCACGATTCAACCTTAAATCTTGGATTAAACAAAAACTAAAGCTCTAATCTAATATATGAGTAGGTCCAAAATGCTAGCAAAAAATATTATATAGCAAATAGTCATAGTTTTAATTTTAAACTTAAATGTAAAATAAAGCCTCCTAAATAATAAAATATACTTATAAAAAATTCATAGACTTTAATATTCCTTGAAATAATTAATCGGACAAGAAAATTCCACTAGTCAGTTATATAAAAATTAAATGTCGAATTCCAAAGCTTTAAATGTCAGAATAGCATGAAAACAAGGTATAGTATATAAAAAGGGATTCGTTACAATCTGACTGAATGAGGATCGTATTAAATGAGAATTCAACGAGTATTAGTACATGTCAGTGTAGATAATGTTAAATGTAGATAAAATAAATATTTCAAAGATAATATTGCGAAATTTTTAGGTCTATAACTATTTTTTATATTTTTAAGTAGCATCAAAAAGTAAGAAAGGATCTAAGGGTGAAATTTTATATTTTTTAATGTAAATAAAACAATATATACCAGAATCGTATCACAAACTTTACTTATCTATATTAGCCATAAAATTCACCTACTAAAATTTAATTTCATTAGAAACTATAGGCTATAGATTATTTAAAAGTATTTATTATTTTTATTTACTTTATTCGTCTACCAAAGACTATTATTATCATAATAAAAAAGTTTAAAACTCATAAATTTTCTATTTCAGGGTCAAAAGTTTTAATAATGCTGTAACTATAATAATAATAACAATAATAATAATAATTCAGGCTCATAAAAATAAATGCAAAAATAAATTTATTTTTTATTCAATTTCAGTGAAAAATGATTTTCTTTTATAAAATAAAAGTATATAAGGGTATAAAGATTGTTATGCCCTCGACAATATAATCCTATGGGATCATTTGGAGAAAAATTTTTTTTTTTTACAAACTTAAAGTCAAAATGAGATGTTTTTACGAGAAATTCGGGAGGTTTACTTATATTATATTATAATGTACTTTCTTTTCTTTTGTATTATATTGAGTACTATTAGAATCTATTATTTATACTTTATTTTACCCATGATTACTATTATATTAAATTTACTATTTTAATATATAAAAGATTTTTATTAAATATAATAATTTTATTTTATTTTTACATACTTACTAAACGTCAAAAATTATATTAGGCTAATTTTAAACAAAATCGGACTAGTCTGGATGATAGGGTCTTCGAATCGGTTCCAAAGTGTGATTCATGTCATCTTAGTAAATTTATATATGTTCATTTATCTCAAATCTTTAATAGAGAGCAAATCTGGAACAATCTAATTAAGTCTGATTTCATCGTGTCATAATCCAGAGCTGATCAGGTCTGAAAATTTTTTTTCCCGGATCATTAGAAAAGTATAGTATTATATTTTAATTAAAAACTAGGAGCAAAGTTTTTGTGTAATAATTAGTCAAATTAAAAAAATCACTAATTTCTAATCTAATTTTAAGAAATAAACTATGCTCATTTAATATTTATAATTTAAATTAACTTTACAAAGCTTTGAAATATTTCAATTCAAAGATAAGGTCAAAAAAAAATTAAGTACCTATTAATATTTTTTTTTTCATAAAAATTGCAACATCATGACGATTATAAGAAAAGATTTTTTCAAAAGGATTTTTGTATATATTAAATGTTCTTCAAATTTACAATACAAAAGAAAAATATTCAAAGTAATTAAATTATTAGTCATGGAATATGCAGTTTCATTTTTTTTTTTCATTCCTTTGGTTTTTTTTCTTCAGTACTGCTCTTTTTATTTTTATCGTCAACAATGCACCATAATTTTTGGTATTTATATTAAGGAAGTATCAGGGTATATATTTTTTTTTACCATTTTTAGTAGATATTCAGAATACCGATGCTATTTTTTTTTTATAATTTGCGATTTAAAATTAAATGAGTCGTAAAAATATTGAAAAATTGTGTTTATTTTGTATTACTATTAGAAAAAAAATTAAATTTTATAAATTAAAATATAAAAATTATTATTTTAGGTTACGGTATTTGCAAAAGCTTAGTTTCCCTTAATTCCCTGTGTCATTTTTTTTATAAGCTCCAAATATGATTTTCCATAAGAGAAATGTTAAACTACTTATTTTTAATTTGCAATAAAAAGAAAATTAATGTAGTAACAAAGGTAAAACCATGTTCAATTCAACTTATAAAATGTTTAACTTTAGTAATTTTCCAGTTTCATTCAGTTCTGTCTAACAAATTAAGACAGAAAATTTAAAATAAATGAGTTTAACTCATTTAAAATGTGAGCAAGGTGGTATAGCGGACAACAAAATAGCATGTCACAGACAACTTAATTGTTTATTTTAAAAATATTCATTGACAAATTAAGACAAACTAAATTAAATAAAATCTTGCTCAGTTTACATTTGCATCATTATACAAATCCAGATAGAATCGTGAGTCCATACACTTCAAGGACATGATAATCAAACTATTTTTTATACCATATTTAATGTAAAGATATAAATTCTAAATGCAAATAAATAATTAAGCAATATAGGAAAATAAAAATATAAAATCATATACAGTTTCAGGTTTTGTTTGAGTACATTTTAAATATAGCTCAAAAAACTTTTCATTTGTGAGATACGAAAGTGACCTCTGGATTTTCAATAATGAACTAATTCTTAATGTTTAAGAATCAAATATTTATTTTAGACTGAGCAAAAAAAATTAGTCATTGAAGGCATTTTAGTAGCAAACGCTTGTGTCAGAAAAACTTGATTCTGACAAAAAATCATAATCTACATATTTTATATTTTTATCTACTTTCTACACCATAGTATCTAGACAGTAAAGTAATTCAAGTTACAATGATAATATTGGCTGTTCATGAGATTTAAAAACTTTAACAATCGTAAAGTAATAAAAATAAAAGAAAAAAAATTTTATCGATAAACCAAGAGAGATAAGAATCTATGGTTTTTACGCTCGGAATCATTGTGGTTTAAAGGTATTGTTCGTATCGAGCCTATATATTTTATGTCCTTTTTCACTCACAGGAACACGAATGCTACATAATGTATTGTAATTTTGTGGCATAATAAATAATAAAAGTATTAATAAGATGAGGTTAAAAATTAATTTTAAATTTAATTAGTGTCAATTGTAAATATTAATGTGTAAGTTTATTGTACGAAAAATTTTCATTTTATAGATATTTAATTTTGCAATTATAACTATGTATTTAAATAAAATAAATAACTTTTATGTAATCATGATACATGTAATCAAAGCTGTAAAGCATACACTCAAATTCATTTATATATTTATGGTATCAGTGTTTTATTTGAATGTAAATTTATTACATGAGATACACAATTTGACAAGAATGGTGTTTAATAATTTTTTCAAGAATATATACAATGCTAATAATCTAAAAACATAAAAAGCTGACAGAAGTAATGTAACTTCCTCGTTGGGAAAATTTTAACCACTCATTTATTTTGGATTGATACTCCGACGATATTGCGCCAAAATCAAAAACATTTTTTCATGAACGCCAAAAAGGTAACTAAAAAATATATAAATTATTACCTTCGATGGGGGGTGGGCTATAACTGTCTGAAATCAAAGAAACATTACATTTTAACAATTAAATAAAAAAAGCAGCTTCAATTTTAAAGTTTGGGTCTTTGAGAGAAAAAAATTTTATAAAGTTCACTCTAAAGTCTAAGTGCTAAAAAAACATTATTTAAATAAAACGATATATATATCTTATCCCATATAATATTTATAAATAGTATAATTATCAAATACCAGTGCAACAAGCTCTCACATTATTATGAAAAAAGTAAACGCACTGGGTACCCAACGCACTTGTATTCTTTGTACTATTAATAGCATCGTTTTACCATATCAGATTGTAGTGTCATCATTTTACTTATTTTTAAATGCCTTTAGGCAATATTTTTTCTTATTATTTTTTTTTTATCATGTTACAATTTATACCAAGACCTAACGTCACCTGCATCGGCTCATTTAATTAATAACAGTAACTATGCTCTGTTATATATATATATACATTTGACAGCGGGCTATTCTCTCCTTAACATCATATAATACGCCTCCGCCTATATATGTATAAAAAATATTTAATATAAATATACTTTTAAAATTACTATCATGTTTAAAAAGGATGAATAGAAAGAGAGTTAAAATGTTGGTAACCGGTGTTACAGCATGCCAGTTATGGTACTATATTATGAATATACCGTGAGAGAGCTTGTAATAGGACATAGATTGTTTATTGAGTCCAGTATATTTTTTAATCGTTTTAAACGAAAAAATATATATCATGAATTTTTTTATTTTAATGATGATTTCTTATATAGGATACTTCGCGACAATTCCACAGGCTATATTATTTATACGTCGTAAATTCTTTATTATAGAAGTAAGATTATAAATATTCTTGTAAAATATCATAAGTATGGGCGTACTATGCCTATATGTATATAAGATATATTTTAAATTTACTGACAAGCATGAAACAATTAATGAATATTTAAATTCTTATTTATATTGCAACAGTATTTTCTTCATTAGTTTTACATATATCTTATTATGATAAAATGCTTTTTGTTTTTTTTTTTAAATATTTTATTTTTACATAATTTTATTTTCTAATTAATCTGTGCAAAATATAATTTTCAATATTTTTTAAAAAATGGTATGCGAAGTCACCATAGACGTATTTTCACCACTGACGTATACAGGAACTTCGGTCACAATAAATTAATGCTCCAAATTGCGGCTTAGTATTCTTCTGCTTCACCTTGGAAGGTAATTTATACTTTTAAAAAAAATTCTGGTTGCAGCAACCGTAAAAATTCTAGCTGTTTTAGCCAGAATTTTTTTATTGTTTTAAATGATCACGAGTGGCTTGAAATGTAAAGAAAATTAAAAAAAAAAAAGTTTTAATCATTTAAAATGCCATACCATGGTATCATGAGACTTTAAAAAAGTTTTTGCTAACTTTAAATTAGTTTTTACGCCAATTGCAAACGATTTAAAAGAAAAAAAAAACAATTCTGGCTGCTACAACTGGAATACGGGCTGTGGTAACAAAATTTTTGTTTAGCGTACTTTCGTTGATAGAATTTTTTTTTTAGTGTACTTGCGATTTGAGCTATTCTTTATCTTTCTCCTATTGCAAAATAAGGGGTGGATTTTTGGTGTTCTTTTTGGTCAATCTTTAGTGTTCTAACTATGCTTAACATATTTTTACATTTTATTTACACATTAACATTGAACTCAATCCAATCAAAACTTTTAAAATCCCAAAATTAAAAAATTACTGAAACTCTTTTCTTGCTTTTTTCTAACATGATCAGCTTCGCTCTACCCGTCTTTGACGGTATCTAGTATACTACAAATATAATATTTTTATTTTTTCTATTTTCCTGCAACTTTTTTAAATTTTTAAAACAGCTGTGCCTAAAACTTAATAGCAGCACTTAAAAGAGCACAATTTTATACACATTACTTTGTTTTACGTTTGTACAAACGCGTTTACATTAGTAGAAATGGATTTAAAATAAGCTGCCATTCTCATATTAGTTTTTTTCAATTTTTTTTTTTCATTTACAGACACTGAAAATTGAAAAAAGTTTTACAAAATACGAGTACTTGTAAATAATAAAAGTCAATTTTGACCGAAAACCGGGGTATGGAGCCTGCAGTTCGAGCTTTCTTTATTTGGCAAAAGAAACTCAATGACCCATAGTTCAAAAATCATAGCCCTCATTATAAAGTTTCTAAAAAGTTGATGCGGGTAGAATGAGTAATGCGAATTTCTTACTTCAAGTATTGTGGGATACAAATTATAGAAAATACTAAGCATCATATAAGCAAAAAAAATACCTTTATACACATATGATAATGAATTAAACTTCTAAATTAATTTCATTTAAATTAATTAATTAAGAAAGTAAAGAAAAGAATTTTAAATTATTTTTAGCAAAAAAAAAAAAATTCTTTCATATAAAAAATTAAAATTTATTTAATGGAATGCATGCATGATGATGATATTAAATTTTAATAAAATTAAAATTTACTTTTATATTCGTACGTTTGTTTATTTTTTTTTTTATATTCTACTTGAAAAACATTTCGTGATTAGTTATGCATACGAAGCAGACACATATTTAATTTTTTAGGAATTTCATTAAGCTCTACATATTGTAATTTCCCAGAAACCTTTATTAAATAAAATGGGCTCTTAATTATCATCTAGCTCGTCATCTAGCATGCAGTACTTAAAGAAAAAAAAAATCAAACCAGAAAGCAAAATAAATTCATATATATTTAAAATAAAACTCAAGTATTATATGCACATTCGTGTGTATTTAAAAAAAAAAGCTCTCTACATTTGCAAAAGCGTCATATTCTAATCAACAAAATGAATCAAGCTCGAGGGCAATGCTTTTCCATTTGCATAAGAACTCACAATGTTTTATACAAAAGAGATATAGGTGATATTCGTACTTATGTATATTCAGCTGGGTCTTGTTTTAAAAGTTTGCTAAATATTCTAAAATACTGAGATATTAAGAAAGATAGAAAAAAGTAATTTGGGACTAAAACTTTTACGTTCATGCTTTTATACAGCAACATTTAGCCTCCCTGCATATTATAGGTATGCGGTTACCCAAAGTTTCGGGTCTGGTAGCCGAAAGTTCGAATTTTTTTTTTAATAGGGTTGGGTTTTATCAAATTTTGGTTAAAGCTTGAAATTATTAAAAAAAGATGCTTGTAGTTACATAGTGAAGCGAAAAATTTCTCCAGCTAAAAATCCGGAAAACCTGCATTTCCAGTTTGATTACCTGCTCACCCCTGCTGCATAAATTTTCTAAAATTTTCAAAGGTACCATTCCATTTAGAATCAGTTTAGATTTTCCCCAAATTATCTTATTTTTCTGCTTTTACTTTTCTCATTTAACCTAAAAAAAATTTAATTTTTAAAACAACCCCCAGTATAATATATCAGCATAAATATGAAAATATATTTACAAACAGACTTACGCAGTTTTTTTTATTATTTTCATAGCTGTTTGCACATATTACTCTTTCTTTATCTTATATATATAATTTTTATATATACGATGCGGAAACCCACTGACTTTCCTAGCTCTTTATACAAAAATGTACTATTTAATCATATCATAAATATATAAGGATTTATTACTTTTCATTATTATTATGAAGTGCTACATTTTTTATAAAGTAATTTGATTATATTTTTAGAATAATCTAATTACCATTTTTTTTTAAATTATCAAAATTTACAATACCATTGAGAATTCTCAAAAAATCAATAAATTGAAATAAAAATTAAATATCGTCTATAATGCGCATTAAATTTTTCTCTGTAATTATATGCACCCAAAAGTGTTATTATATAATGGAAGTAAATTTAGTGAATCGATTTGTGTAAATTATAGAAGGTATTAAAAAAAAGGGGTTGACTTCTATACATTTTGCCTATGTTAACCCTTATATTATGTATTATGTAATATTATTATAAAGTGCGTAAGCCCAAATTTAAAGTGGCATCTCCCGTGGAGAATTTGATTGTCTGACCATTTTGTAGCTTACATATATATATATATATATATATATTTATATTGTCTTTTATAAATCGATTTGTCATTATTATGCTTTTATATTTTAAAATTGACTTATATATATTAATCTTTTTTTTAATAAAGAAGATTTTTTTTTAAATTGATTAATCACTTATAACTATAATTTGATGCTTTTTGTTATTTTTTATATCTTACTTTTTATTTTTATTTGTATATTTTTATATATTAATATATTTTATTTTATTTGTATTCTATTATTTATTTGCGATTTCAAATTTTTAGGTACGATTACCCTGTAGAGGGCGAGCAGAAGATAAGGATACAGTCAAATAACTCGAAAACTAAGAAAAATTAAAAAAAATGTTTAGAATAAAAGTTATATGGTTTGTAGGAGGACATTCTATGATAACCTTGAAATGACCTTGAAATTGATTTAATTGGATTTTTTTAATGTCAAAGTGTATTAATATTTTAGAAACATATTTGTACTTAAAATTTTCCACTATTTTGATTGCCAACATCAAAAATATGAGTTAAAATCCCCTGGAGAAAATTTTTTGAAAACAGATCCAGTTACAGAGATTTTAGCCTCAAATGATTATGATAACAGTCATTGCGGAAAAATCATGGAAAAATTGATTTTAGAAATTACAAATTTAAGGACAAAAATTTTGAAAATTAAACTATTTTCTTTATTAAAAGTAATCCAAGGGTTGACTAATAAATGAAAACCACCAAGAAACTTAATGGAATATGTGATCTATTTTTTTTGGTTCTTTGAATTATGTTGAGAATTCTTGTACACTTCAAGAAATACTTTTACTTGCTAAAAATATATGCAAGTTTCAAAAAGATGTTCAAAAAGATGTAAAAAAAAAATATATAAAAAAAAATTGCTCTAATTTATAAAAAATCTAAGACTTTTTTATTTCAATCACGATCACACATTGCAATAAATTTTTCGGTGGTTTTTAACATTTTAAGACACGATCACTCTATGTATACAATACATACATGAAATCGTGCCTTTTAAGTTAGTCAGGCCAAAAAGCGGAATATTCGTCTAAAAAAGGTTGATTAATTAATCTTATTATCATTATCACTTAACTAATAAGTGATATGATTTTTTTTCACGGTGATTGACTTCATTATTTTTACATATTAACAAATATCATCTAAATTCGTCATTTTTTTTATAATAAATACCGCAGAAAATATCATTGAACAAGTGTGAATTTAATCATTAGTTTCATTTGCAATATTCAAACTGTATAAGAAATAGTAAAATAAAAACAAAACCTCCAAGAATATAGTTTTATTTTACTGATAAAGAATTGATTTTTTCAATAGCTTTGTTAATAGAAATTTTTTTTTTTTATCACGAAACGGTACAATTCCTATTTAATGCATACTTTATATACGTATGTATATGTATGTGTGAGTATAGTTTTAAAATACTTTATAACATTTTTTCACGCTATTCGAATCTAGGTATGATAAAGATAAATTTTTAATTAAAAATATAACTAAAGAAAAAAGGGAAAAAAATGCAATTTAAAATACATTTACTTCCTTAACTCGTTAATAATCTTATTCTATTATCAATGTGTTGTGCAATTTTTATGAAATTAAAATTGTATAAAATAGAAAATAATAAAAATATTTACAAAATGCAAATTTTTTCTGCTAAAAAATAATAAAATTTCAAACAAATGTTATACCTTCAGTTGTATCGTGCTTAATACCAAAATTAACAAGTTCGGTTAAAATTTTATAAAATCATTATCTGATTTTCTGGAGTAAATTTTTTGCAGTTTAATCCTTTCTAAAAAAATTAACTCAATACTTATAAAAAAAAAAAGTAATAATGTGTATCTAACAAAAATTAAATATCAATCAGGTCTAAAGTATTATGGGTATTTTATTATTTTTATTTACCTTACTAAGAAAATAACATAAAAGTAACATATACAGAATAATTTGAATTTTTTTACCAAATGGAATAATGAAAAAAAAATGTATATAAGAGTTTTTCCAAGGCGAAACAGACATGGTGGGTAAGTCGAGTCATTGAATCGGTCCCAAATTTTTACAAGTTTTTATAATATAAAGATAGGAAACTCAGAAATTTCTGGTCCTTTAGGTCTTAAAAAATCAAAATATGGCCAATCAAACTCATTGGGTGGCTCTCAACCAACGTTGGTGTGTTTTGGAAAAATGTTTAAATATCATAAAAATAAGTTAAATTAAGGACGTCTTCCAGCAAAAAATGTATTTTATTAAAAAATAATTTTTGTCGATATTTCGGAGAATCTTTCACTCCATCATCAGTGTAAGTAACATACAATAGTCGGTGCTTACTTTTAAAGTTGCATACATAATTTAATTTATTTATTATGTATAACATCTAATTTTAAGACTATATGTTCTGATAATGGAGTGAATGATTTTCCGAAATATTGACAAAAATTATTTTTTAAATAAAATACATTTTTTTCTGGTAGACGTCGTTTTTTCCTATATTTATTTTTTCATAAACATATAAGATTGAAAAAAAATTCTGAAACTGTGAGTATTTATAGGGAAATCCCTGGATAATCGATTTTTAACATTAGTTTTTCGTAAATTCTACGGGAAATCCCGAAAAAGTATTTTAAGAAAAATCGCAATATCCCTTTTTCCGCCATTTTTTTTCAAATTTTTTTTGAACCGAAATCCCATCGAACTGGCTGAAGAAAAATTTTCATTTTGGCCATTAAGGACGATTTTAGCCTGTTTTAATTTATATTCACATTTTTAGTAACTCTTTCTTTAATTTACCATAAGGGGTTAAAACAATTGACTGTTTTTCTTTCAGAATCGAGTACCCAGACAAAAAGTAGTTCCAAACAACAAAAAAATTACTATTTTCGATGAAAATTAACCAAGCATTAGAAATATTTTGCTAAAATTTATAATTTTTAAAAACTCGAATGAAAATGCTAATCTAAGACCTAAAGACACAAAATTTTGGTCCGGTGATTGAAGCTGGATCTGAACCTATGTAAATCAATATCAAATCTTTTTAAATTTCCTGAAATAGCTAAAAAAAAAGTATATAGATTTGTATCCTTGCAGGTTCATCTAAAGTATCATTATATTTTATGTCCTTAAAATCTACAATAAATGAAAAGAGGAAACCTCCCAACATATAACATAGTGGAAAAAAAGCAATGGATAAAAGGACGCCGAGAGTATTAGTCTCTTTGAAATAGACCTCCCACATACATACATATATAGTACATAAATAAATAGATAAATACATTCGAATTGGTCGATGGTTGCCCGCAGGGTTATATAGACCCTTTAGATTCTATGTACACATACATATATTAAGAATTACTCGGTACAAAAAAAAGAGTCTTACGCCCATGTACATATAAAATAGTCGCCTTGAATTATTTTATTTTCTTTGCAAAAACGTTGAGACGTAACTAATCAGAAGCAATACCACCGTCTATTATAGAATTTATATTTATTTATCTTTTATTACGATGACATTTCTTTCTTTCAAATTTTATTCTTTCTTTTTATTCTCTATACCTATATAATTTAATTTAGTACAAGGCAGCAATTTCATTTATTGTGTATACTCTAGGTTACTAATATCAATAGAAATTCTAAAATTCAATTCCCCAATTAGTTCAGGAAACCTGAATTTTCATTTATTTGTGTACGTTTATACGTAGAAGAGAAAATATAGTTGATTGTGTTGACGGTGAACGATGAGGACTGTACCCTATTCTAAAACCAGGTCGTCTGATCGATGAATTTTACACGGTCGATCTGTTCGTAAAACCACGATGATGATTAATGTGACTAGCCACAGAAGCTTTATTGTAATTGTGAGACTTCAATACATATATAAAACTTTTATACTTGCTGTGTATTCTATTAGTAAGCGCTTGTTTGCTTAATTTTAACACAATAGCTTAAAATCAATAACCAATTTATATATTTTTTTTTTCCTTTAAATTTCATTTTTTAAATTAAAATAAATAAAATATTTTCTTATACAAACATAAAACTACAAATTATAATCAATTTATCATAAATAGCTGTAAATACATAAATTAAATAAAATATGTAAACTATACTGACAAGTACAAATTAAACATAAATTCATCAAATAATTAAATCTAATTATGAATAATTTCTATTGGCATGAATTTATACCCTTATTTATGTATTGGATTTGACATTGTTGTTGTTATTAAACATTATTATAGCAAGCTATCGATATTACTATTAAAAAATATTTATTTTTTTAATAAATACAAATATAAACAAATTATTTTTTTAGCTTTGATTTTTATATAAATATATATGGATAAAATTTGCATAAAAATATATATTAATTCAGAGGGATAAATAAAGCTTGCAAAAAAACTTGGGTTTAATTCATTTTCTCTTTAATCGCCAATTTTCATAATAATCACATGTAAGTTTCTAAAAGACAAAATACGAAAAATTAGCTGCTATTTTTATAAAATTACCAAAAAAACAAAAATGGTTGCATAAAATCGAGAATCGATCCTTAGGACCTAAAAACTTGCAATTAGGTATATTTTTATTAATACCTTCAAAATAAGATACTTTGCCACCAATTTTAAGACCCGGCCATAAGTTTCATATGTCACATTTGAAAATACCTATATTCGTTTTTTGATAATATTTAGTAAATTTTTTAATTAATAAAAAATTCAAAAAATGTTCCAATATGCCCCAAATCTCCCTACATACATGTTTTTCAATTATTTTGCTTTTACTAAAAAAAATTGTAATATTATTTTTGTTAAAAATATTTTAATAAGCTTGTTAAGTTTAATTAAAATAAATTCATTTTAAAACATGCATTATGATCATATACAAGCAAATAATTTTAGAGATAGAAGCCATATCATATTAGCATATAATAACACCCTTTTTAAATAGTGAAAAAGTATGCGTAGAAATAAAACTGTAAAAAAAAATTTGAACGTTCAGGAAATGAGGGATCAAAAAAAATAAATAAAAACTTTATTGCACACATAATATGAAAAAAATTGTACAATGTCAAAGTTATACAGTAAAGGAATAACTTGGTCACACGACTTTTCAGTCATGGAAAATTTTCTTTTTAACTTATTATAGCGTGCATAAATTATATTTGACGGGATAATATTCAAGTTCCTTTGATTAGCTGGACGTGAGTAAACCGCGAGAATATAACGCAACCTGATAATTTTGATTTAGAGCAAATTTTCTTGCACACGTCGTTTGGAGAGAAGAGGACATGTATAAGGAAAAAAGAAAATAACCACAAACATTAAATATAACACATAAATTTTTATATTATTTTTGTGTGTGTATAAGTGTAAATGTCACTTTACTTTTTTCTTATTATCCTTTTTTTTCCAAGTTTCTTTCTTCTCGTTTCGCCACCAGTCTATTTTTCTTGAAATGCACGTGTATTGTAAATGGCTTATAAATATATACGTCCTTTAACAGATGGGGTCAAATCGATAAAAATTTATATATATGCTATAAAAGAAAGAGAGTTTTAGTGCAAACAACCGCTACTGTTATTTCGAGTCACGCGAATTAAAATTTCAGTGTGGCTTTAATATTATGCATTGAACAAGCGAAAGTACTTACTGTTATCTCGTCGATATCTATTCGTGGAAAAAATAAAATAAGTGTATTCTTTTATTATTATATGAGATCACATTTATATATTCCAATACACACAAATATATGTTTTAAGTATACATTTTTATAAATGAAATTACAGGTAGAAGTAAGATAGACGACAGCTGACGTCTGTCATAAAACAATTTTAAAAATGTCATTGTTTATATTATGCATACTTTTTTTGCGTTCATAAAAATAAACATGAAAATTCACTCATTATTTAAATTACTCTACATACGATCAAAGTAATACGTTTTCGTAATAACTATAATTATGTTATCATATGTTTAATTTTTGTGTGAAAAAATATATAAAAGAAATATTTAATTACTTTGAAAAACAATAATTTTCTTATAATTTAAGTAAATTAAAATATTGTATCTTTTATTTTTACTAACAAGGGCAGTTCACTATTTTCGGAACACCAATCGCACCAAATAGTAATAAATCAGTTTGTTACATTAAAAAAAACATGCCTGCCAAACATCCTCCGTTCATGCTAGTGGGCCTTCTGGGGCTAGAAACTCAGGGCTCAGTATTATTAAACAGAGTTTTTTGATCATTTTAATTTAATAAAAACACTTCTAGTTATTATTGTTTTTCCTTGTTTAAATATCTCTTTTCAGATTGCATAAAACGCGGTTTTTAATTTCTTATAATTAATTCTCTTGCCATTATAGTCAGTTTACCAAATGTCCATTTTTGAAAAAAAATGACCAATTTTTAAATTGTTTTCAAAATTGCAATTTTTGATGAAAACCGTTTTTATAGGTCTAAAAAATTTCTTACAAGCTGCAAGTTTCCAAAAATTTTTTACTCGCCTATTTTCAATTATTTGTTTAACAGATATGATAATTTAAAGTCAGAGTCTCAATTCCAGGATTTTTAAAAAAAGATAATTTTTATCATCATTTTTAAAATGCGATGGCTAAAAAATTTTTGAGATCTATAAAATCCAGTTTCGTCAACAAATTACAATATTGGCACAATTTAAAAATTGGTAATTTTTGGCCAAAAATGGCCATTTGGTTTATTAACTATAACAGTAAAAGAACTAATTATAAAAAATTGCTGTTTACGGCATCTGAATATATATAAAAAAAAAAATTGAGAACCACCAAAAGGGTTTTGGTTAACCCACAAAAAATCCTATTTCAAAAAATTAGGCCCGGAAGGCGCATTGATATAAACATAGGGTGGTCGGTATAATTTTTCAACATAACAAACCGATCTATAACCATTTGGTTTAACTTGGTTTCCAAATATAGTAAACTTCCCTTATAAGTAGCATATTAGCTCATAAATTTACTGTTTCAAATTTATATCTCATAAACTAATAAGGGCACTCAGTAGTCCAATCATATTAATGATTAAACTAACTCAAAAAATATCAAATCTTATCTCTTAGACAGTACGTATATTTTAAGTACTGATAAATATCAAGTCAATATCGTATCACCGTATTATCAGCTTGGAAATACTTAAAAAAATAAAATCTATTGGTCAAAGGGGTTATTATTTTATGGCAATAAAAATTTTTAATGCTCTGCCTAAAAATCTTAAGTTAAATAGCAATTTTAGTCAAATAAATTCTAATAAACATAGCTTAAGTTGGTTACATAAATTAAAAAAATGGCTGTCAAATGGTGTAATTATTTAAAGAAGTAATCCACTATTATCAATTCAATTAAATGAATTAACTACAGTACCTATAAAAAAGCAATAACAGAAATATGAAAATTATGACATGATCTATTATAAAATCAAATATATAAATTTTAATTGTAAATTCTAATATGTTATTTTATTATGTATATTTTATTGACCAAAGGTCCATCTACAGACGTAAATCTCTATGGGATTGTGATTCACAATTTGTAAAATATACCTTATTATAAATAAAATAAAATAAAATAAAATAATTTTCGTTGTTATATCTAGAAAGCGTTTTCTTTTCTCGTAAACAAAAAGTCTTTCGTAGTACATATAAGTACGCTTATAGATTTAGCGTATAATAGAATTTTTGTACATCAATTAATTAAAAGTTTTCTTTGAAAACAAATAACTAAATAAATTGTTCATTTAAATTTTCTATATTAATTAAAAGCTAATTTAAAATAATTGCTCTTCCCGTATTTGCAAAGTGTATTTATTGTATTGACTATTATATTATATTAAAAATGTTTTTTTTTTAAATTAATACGATAAATTATGAAAAGAAACAAAAAATTTCTATATTGAATTATTAGTTATTTCTATTAATCGCCCATATTTTCTAATATATATTATTATTTTGATTTCATTGACCTGTACTGGGCATAATTGTTAAATGAATTAAATATAAATTGTCCTATCTTGATATGTGTATGTTTTCAAATAACATCCCTTTTTTTATTAAGACATATCACATATCACACACTTATTTGAAAACATACACATATCAAGATAGGACAATTTATATTTAATTCATTTAACAATTATGCCCAGTACAGGTCAATGAAATCAAAATAATAATATATAAAAAATTTCTAATTCATGAAGGTTCTTTTGTTTATAAAAGTAATAGCTCTGAAATAATATTTTTGACACGTATCACAAACGAAGTTACTTAAAAGAAAAATTTTTACATACTATTATTTAAAAGAAATTTATTCTAATCTCTTTATGATAAAAAACTGAAAAACTTATTAAAATAGATAATCTTTTAGAAATATGAGTATGTTCGTTTACTTTTCACGGTGACCTGGAAGCGTTTTATTATTCGATCAAAATGACAAAAAAAAACCGCATGGTGGGGTGTTTTTTACACTAAAAAATGTCTACGAATTTCCTATTTGGACCTTCTATCCAGCTACTTTAAGCGTTTTCTGTCAATATTTTCATATTTTCAATATTGTCTTGATTTTTATAATGGATTACCTTAAAATTATGACCTTGAAAAACGACAAAATTCGATTTTTCTCATATTATAAGACGTGGTCGAATTTCCGGGGAAAAAATATACAAGATCCTCTTGTAAATAATATTCAGAAAAACATATTTTGAAAACTGATAACCTTTTATAATGGATTTTCTCAAAATTGGGACCTTGAAACACGACAAAAATCAATTTTTCTAATATAAGAGGTTATCAAAAGCGAAAATAAATGGTTTCATCGGATTCCTGGGGAAAAAATACATAAGTATTTTTAGTAAATAATATTTAGGAAATTTTATTTTTTAAACTAATAAACTTTTTTGATTGTTTTCCTTAAGATTGGGACCCTAAAACACGAAAAAAAATCGATTTTTCTCATATAAGAGGTAGTCAAAAGCTAAAATAAATGATTTCATCGGATTTCTGTGGAAAAAACACATAAGTTCCTTTAGTAAATAATATTCAGAAAAATTTATTTTGTAAACTATTATACTTTTATGATTGAATTCCTTAAAATTGGGACCCCAAAACACGACAAAAGTCGATTTTTCTCATATAAGAAGTGGTCAAAAGCTAAAATAAATAGTTTCATTGGATTCCTGGGGAAAAAGTTTACAAGACCTTCTTTTAAATAATAATCAGAAAAACTTATTTTGAAAACTGCTAACTTTTTATAATAGATTTCCTTAAAATTGGGACCCAAAAAACCGTTAAAATCGATTTTACTCCTATAAAACGTGGTCAAAAGCTAAAATAAATGGTTCCATCGAATTCTTAGGGAAAAAATAGACTAGTCCCTCTTGTTAATAATATACAGAAAAATTTATTCAGAAAACTACAAAACTTTTAAAATTGGTCCCCTTGAAATTTGGACCCTAAAAGGCAACGAAAATCGATTTTACTCCTATAAAACGTGGTCAAAAAATAAAATAAATGGTTTCATCGGATTTCTGGGGAAAAAATACTAAAGTATATCAATTGGAACAAAATTTTAAACGTAATTTTAATCCACTGGAAAAACTGAAAGTTTTAAGAAAATCCCAATTTTAAGAAGGCCAAAAAAAAAACTTTCGAGAGCTATCTTGGGCTCAAAAATCGATGTTTTGGTCTAAATCCAACGAGAAACTTATTTTTTTTACTTATATTTTCGATTTCTGCAGGCGCGTTAGGAATCCCGGATACTTCGAAAAAAAAAGCCAGTCTTATAAAAAAATTCAAATCATCATTATTCAAATTATGAAAATATTGACAGCAAACGCTTAAAGTAGCTGGATAGTAGGTCCGGATAGAAAATACGTAGACATTTTTTAGTGTAGAAAAGACCCTAATATACAGTTTTTTTTGTCATTTTGATCGCATAATAAAACGCTTCCAGGTCACCGTGTTTTTGTTTCAGAAAAACGTAAAATATATTTTTTAGTTTGAATAAGGTTTATATACTACGTACAGAATAATTATTTTTACAAAACTATAATACCTTTGGTAACATTCTGACGCCATTAAAAAACCAAGATTTATGTAAAATAATTTTTTAAGCTGTGAATAACCCAAAAATCTAATCAACAGGAATTAAATTTTTTTGTATTATACTTATAGATGATAGACAAACAAAATCTCAAGCATTTATACTATAGCAAATACTAGTTGCTAAATTGATATCATAATTAATATGTTTGCGAATTATACACTGCAAAAATTCAAAATGACATAAACTTAATAGTAGGTTCACTCAAGATGCAGTAACTGTGTGACCAGTGTACGACTTTTTTTAACCTAATAATCCCTTTTAGCAGGGCATAACTATGTTCCTAGCCTGCTACCAGTTACTGTGCGCTGAGTGGATGCCCTTTTATAAGCTTTTTAAAAATAAATTTAAGCTTGATCAGTTATCCTCGCAAATAAAAAATAATTCTCATTGAGAAATTATATTTGGAAATCACTATTTCAAAAAATAATCATTCCTATCTATCTAGTTTTGAACACTTGATTTTAATTTAAATCTCTTCATGTTTTGCAAAAATCTATTATAATTTAAAAACAGTAAATCTAAAAATATATTATTGTAACGAACGTATATCACTCATTATAATTTTCTATGTATCTGAAACCCATCACTTGTCAATCACACCGAATAATAGTAACACATATTTCTCTAAATAATCCAACTCAAAATTTTTTTATGACATCCATCACTTTATTATATACTCTCTGTATAATAATAACAATAATATAAGCCGACAATAAATAATCAGATAAAATAAAAAACAAAAAAAAAACTTTTTTTAAATATTCTAAAAAATATTCTCGAGCTAAAAGAGCATTTATTTTTATCAATTTATCAATTTATGAATTTATTTTGTTGTTATTTTTGTATCCAAAAATTTAAATACAAAAAATAATATATTTTTATATGTTTTAGTAAAAACTTTTAAATATGCATATTTTTTAAAATATTGTCCTCAGGTTTACCATCACAGGAGTTATTCTGCACATTCCAGTTTTTTTCCTCTTCTTCTTTTCCATTTTTTTTAGACAAATCTTGCCGGAAAATTTTTGATTTTTCCGGAAAAAGCTGGGTCCAGATTGTATGTTTTAATCGAAAGTAAAATGGAATTGATCTATTGAAATTAACCCCAGTTTATTCCAGAGAAAAATCTTGAATTGCCTCCTCATATTTCGCTGCATTACCACTAAAAATGAGAAAGAGGAAAAAAGAGAAAAATTTAAATAGATTAACTCCATAAACATAAATTTTTTCTTTATTTAGAGTACAGAAAAATGCAAATAGGCCACAGATATTTTTGACCAAATCTAAAAATCTTTTATTTACTAAAATTAAAAAAAGTACAAAAATTATTACACATATTTTGATAAATTACAGTTTACTGCAAGAATAACATTTTTTTAAACAAAAAAAAAGTGCCACATTCTACAAAAAAAAAAGATAATATATATGATACTTGTATATTATATATATTTAAACCTCAGTATCTCATACATGCCAGTACATATATATCAAAAAAAAAGAAACTGAATAAATGGCCCAAAAAAAAATAAATACAAAAATATTTTTATTTATTATATGAATTTAAACAACATAGAAAAAAATTATAACAGCTGATGATAGGCATAAAAATGTAAGTCATGATACATAAAATTTTTCCTATTTTTTCACACACACACACACACACACACATATATATATATATAAACAAAAATTTCTCTCTTTATTTTTTTTATGAACATTTCATTTTTATGTACACTCTTTACATTTAGTTTATGTATATAATATTACATGACTATCTCTCACTATATATAGTTCATTTTTTTATTAAAAAAAGTAAAAAAATTTTTTTTTATTACTTTTCATAACATTTTTCATAATATATATATACTTTTGTGGATAGTTAATTAAAGTAAACCCTCATGTGCACAATCTCCTTTCTTTTATATATAACTAAGCTTATAATGTTATATACGAGATTTTAGAGACCATTTCTGTATATAATATACAGTTCTTAAAATTAAACCACCAGAATTTCCCATACATATAGAAATTTTTTTTACACATTTATACGTATAAGAAAACTTATTGCTTTAATATTTTAAAATTGTAGGCGTATATTATGATATTCTCAATGCTGATATTTAACTTATGCAGTAAAAAATTCAAAAAAAAAAAAAAAATAGTTTTAAAACAAGTTAGGTAGAGTCTAAATATAAATTTCTACGTATCTAAGTATTTTAATAGTTATATGCTGAGAAAATTTGTCTCAACTATAAGAGATCAAGTGCGGTTCGTTTAATCCGTGGTTGTATTTATCATAATTAGGCAGACATTCGCTTAACTCTCTTTCCTCTATATAAACATTACTTTTCATTCATAAACAAATTTTCATGAAGCCTACATTAAATACATAGAGCCTATATATATACAGCAAAAACTTAGACACTTAGGTACTTAGTAACTTGACGTTAAAGCTCTTTCCATATTACTGCACTTTAGTTCTTATAATTTTGAGATATCTGTTATATGCAGAATTTTACTCTTATATATGTAAATTTTAACTGTCATTTTACTCTTGTTTTCTTCTATTACATCTACTACTTTTCCGTGCTTTCTAAGAACTTAAAACACCCACAATATTATGTCTATATATTTAGTTATTTACGTAACAAAACCATTTATCTTTCTTTATTTTTACTTTTTTATTCTCAATATTTTCTTTATAAATTTTCTTTTAAACAACAGTTTTAAGTTAATCCTTTGTCTAAAACAGCTGCGACATATGAAAATTAAAATAAGGGATATATAGTTATTAGTTTAGATACAATAAATAATGTACAGTAAAACTTTGCTAAATTGAATTTTAAGATATATATGTTTTGCTTAACTTTTTTTCTTTTTTTTAATTTAAGTAAATTCTAAATTTATAGTCAGGGTAAAGAAATAAATTTTATATATAAACCTAAAATTTAGTATTTTTTGGTGCAGTTTAATGAAAAAATTTATTAATTTATAGAATCTTGTAATTCCTTACTTATGTTTTGTTAATTTTATTGAAGATTTGTGATCAAATGTGAAGGTAACTGTGTCTGCAGTTGATTTTAAGGAGTCAGTTTCTTGAGTAATCTTATCACTGGTTAGAAACTGAAATATATTATGGCTAATTTTTACTAATTTTTCAATAAAATAACCGATGCTTTGAAAAAAATTTGTTAATATTTCAGGTCATAAATTCCAAATTTCCAGATTTGGATAAAAATTCTACTTGGTTCGTGTTGAAAAGAATTAAATTTTAAAAGTGAGGGGTGTATGAATGAAAAATTATTTATTCAACTTTTTAGTCATGAGCTATAACAAATTATTTATATTAAACAGTTTATAATTCTCTAAAATTTATGAGTAGATCAAAAAAATCTAACAAAAATTTATTACTTTATTTTACTAAATTTAAAGCAGGGATTCTACGCTAACTGTATTTTCTTAGAAAGTACCAAAATTAGTCCTCTCACCAACTTTTAGTTTTCTAAATCCAATTCTTTATTTTGTACATCCATTTTCGTGTTTTTGGTGTTTTGTATATATTAACGCAAAATTTTCATACTATGCTGTCAAATTCTTTTGCGAATACTTCATTAAAACTTTTCCTTTTAAAATTTTGCCATCTTCACATTGTACTTTCAGAAATTTAAGAAATATCGTTTTTCAATCTCAAGCTTTTAGATTAAATTACCCCACAGACTTTTTTTGAGGAAGTAAAAATAATAACAAGAAATTTAAGCCTTATTAATAGAAAATCAAACCGGCTCATTTTGAAATTTTTAAGTTTAATAATTACAAAGTTGGAAATAATAATTTTCTTGCTCACGCGCAGACCAAAATAAGTTTTGGACCTCGAAATTAAGATCTACGAGAAATTTCGTGTAAGAGCTATAATAGACAATATTTTTCATTGTAAAATAAGTATTTTGCACCAATAATAAAAAAATTTTGCGTTAATTTACTACAAAGATCAAAAACACAAAAATGGGTGCTAAAAGTCGAGAATTAAATCTAAAAAACTAATAGTTTCCGACTTAAAGGGGGGGGGGGGGTAAATTTATCCAATTTATGGGAGGGGTCAAATGGGACTTTGAATAATCCAGACTTAGAATAATTTTGATTTAGAGACTAAAAATAAACCAATTTTAGGGACTTATTGTTATAATAATCCACCTTTCGAATCTTAAGAGCTGAAAAAAGTGATGATCATAAATTATGAAAATAGCAAATTGTATAGTGATTGCGTAACATTTATGTATCATATCCAATCCTTATCCAATCCCACAAGTTCCATACATTTTGATTGTGTTTATACAAACCGGTTATAAGTTTTTTTTTAATTGCAATTTTGAAAAAAAAGTTTGTACCGAATCTTATGACCTTTTGGTCGAACTTGGGACCCATTGGGATTTATCCCAAATATATCAATTATTTATTTAAAAGTAATTTTAATCCCAAAAATTTATTTAAAATACTTGTAAAAGTATAAGAATTAATATTTACGAGATTATACTGTAGTACTAACACACGTAAAAATAATAACTAAAAAATTGTTTTTCATGTAAATTTGTATGTGACATTTAAGCTAATTTATAATTTTTTGATTACAGGATAAAGCTTTCTGGTAATTGTAAAAAATAATACTGCCTAAATTGGATAAAGCCATTTTTCGTATGTGAAAATGTATAATAGGATTAAAAGTATAACATTAATTAGTTCGTTAAACAGTATAACAAAAGGACCTAAAATATTATAAATTTATGTCATATGTGTATCCAGTTTAAAAAAATATACTAAAAAGATAATTAATTTTTTTTTTTTGTTTTTCTATAAATTTTTTGTTCCACCATAAAATAGCAATTAATATTCTTTGTCTTTTGAAACACCTTGCAATGACATTTTTCTCGCTTATATTTAGTGTTCGCAAACTTAATAACCCTTGAGACGAAATATTTAACTCTTCAAAAATTTTTTAGCCTACATAAAAAAAAATAAAATAAATGAGCATCCTTAGGCTTATAAATATCCTTTTTAAAGAATGAAATTATATTTTATTTTTTAAAATTTAAAGCGATAAATTCTTTTGAAACTTTTTTTAAAAAAAATTTATTTAAAAAAAATAAAACTACGCCTTTTAGGACAATAAAAAATTTAGCATTAAATTATATGAGAAAAAAAAAACAAAAATCTTTTTAAAATTTTTATTTCGTCGGCAAAGAACAAACTTAGAAAAAAGATAGTTATATATAAGACTATTATTTGTCACTTGTCGATTCGTTCCAATCTATCACATTATTCTCTACAATGTTCCCAATTATTTTGATTCTTTAAAAAAATAAAAATCGTGTGATGTATAAAAATATGCACGCATACCTTTAACTATCTCGAACGTATCGAATAAAAATAATAAAAGAGACTATCAAATACCCGTGAATAAAATATAGTTCTTTTTATACATACAGGATTCGATGAATCACAAAAAAAAAGTTTAATCGTTAAAAAAATTCAGCCATTTTATATAGAAACGTATAATAAAACAATTCTATTTTACGTTAAAAATCTAACTTTAAAATTTTATTTAGATGTGCTTTTAAAAAAAGCTAAATAAATAAAAGAGATTCAACCGTTGCAGATTTTTTTTTAAAATATAAAATTTAAAAACGCATTAAAGTTTAGTAAATTTTTTTTAGTTTTTCATTCTTTCTATAATTGTGTGTATACCTTTATACTTGTATGTGAACGTCTGTGTGAGTGTGTGTGTATAATGTAATGCATAACATTTGCCTTACAGTTGCATTTCTGACATATTATACCTGCTACATATTCGTAAAATATCCAAGTATGTAGAATAAAATATATTACAATTTCAACTATTGCTTTGTCATACATAAATTTTCTATGAATGTGTAGGTGAAATTTAAAAATATTTTTCTATTTGATATTTTGTTTTATTATTTTCATATTTTTATTATTAAATATTTTATTTTTTATTAGCAATGGTGAAAATTCTTATAAAATAATAGCATATTATGCAATACGTTTAGACCCCAAAGATGTTTATTCACCCCTTTTGAATTCAAAATATCAAAGCACATTACAATGCAATGCAAAGAGTATAATAATTCCTTACAATTTCAAAAAAACAAAACCCCTCAAATACTGTTTACCAATACAAGTAAATTGGAAAACAAATTTTAAAGCTAATAAGAAGGAAAAAAAATTCCTGCTTTTTAGGTAATTTTCCGATAATAATTTCATTTTTCTGGGTTCCAGAAAACTGATAGTTACTTCAACGGGAATTACACTACTCCCTGTCCTAGAAAATCATTTTTCAGCTTCATTTAAAGCTTGGAAAAATTAAAATGGAAAATTTAACTCAGGTTTTACTTAAATATCAGAACAATTTTAGAATTCAAAAAGCAGTTGCTACTTCGTCACTTTTGAATCTCGAATTTTTTAAAATTACATAGTATCTAATTTTTACATGCTAAACGCGTTTAAACTGATTGTTAGTCAAAATTTGTTTTTTCAAAATCCCGGGCTTTTATCTTTACTTTAGGTTCTATTTCCAGTATATAATTACTCATATTATTTATTAAGTTTACTAAATTTTTAAAAGAAATTAGTAGCTGTACTGTTAAAAGTAATTTCTGTCTTTTACATCTAAAAAAATGTTTATTTGCAGAAGTTAGAAGCTTTTCAGAAAACTTGAAAATGCTCCTTTTTTTGCAAATTCGCGAGAATACGCGGAGAAAAATAACTGTTAAATATAACCAAAATTACTGGTTATGTTTACATTATAAAGTTTTGTTATTTTCTGTTTAAATATTTTGTAAATATAACCATGTTTATAGTTAGAATTACAATATTCTGACTTCATATTTGTAAAATTTACAAATTTTTTTTGTTATTTAAACTAACTCCGTTTTACTAAAATTAACCTTGTAAAATTTAAAAAATATTTTTCTCCGTGTAGTTTCAAATTCTTGAATTGAATTCATTTATCAAATAAAAATTTTTTCGGAAATCGCTAATTTCTCAAAAATAATGGAATTTTACTAAAACTATTCTATTCTACAAAAATTTATTCATCGATTCTTATTTTTCATAAATTAAAAACAAACCTATATTCACTCATCTGTTGATTTACAATTTATAACTTTTGAATTCCTACCAAGAAATTCAAATATTAAAAAAAAAGCTGCTAATTATTTACAATACCTGAGACTAAAAAGTTCATTAAATAAAGAAAAAAAAAAAATTCAAAGAATAAAAGTTGCTTTAAAACTTTCTTAGTGTGCTATAAGTTTAAGTTATAATTAGCTAATAAAAAGTAAAAAACTTCTTATATAAACGTTTTTATTTTAATAATAAAAGTATAAGCCAGCAAAATATAAGTCTAATCGAAAAGGTCATTAAGCAATATTTATTTGACGTAAAATAGTTCATAAAGAAATATAAAAAAAAAAGAAAAATTTTTATGTTAAAAGTAGATATACTTTCATAAAACCTCTTAATTAAAATAAAGAAAGAAAAAAATTCTTTTTAGTTTAAAAAAGTAGGTTAACTTAATACACTAATTCCATATAATAAAATGCAACGTCTTAAAGCTTATACCTCAAAGCTATATATATTATTCTTTAACAATCAAGAGTCAGCAAAATTAGCATTTTTCTACATGTATAAATGAAAAGCTTGAATTTAACAGTGTGCCTTCACAGTTGGCCCCTAAGCATTACACTACTTTCTATTGAAAAGCAACTTAAATGAAGTTAAGTCCTGCTTTAGGCATAATCTCCTTACTCAAAAACTGTATATTCTATACGCCTTCTTTAAGCATACCTAACGACTAATATTCTTACAAGATATTCCTTTTTTCCATCACAGAAAAATAAAACTCTTTAAAAACTACTTTAATAAAAAATTTTTTGAAAAATTCATTAAAACATACAACATATTCAAAACAACACATCTTACTTAATAAAAAAATAAAATTAACATTTCAAAATTAATAAAATAATTAAATAATTTTAAATTATGTTATTTCAACCGTGCAAATAAAAAAGGACTTTAATCTCTTTTTAAGATGTTACAGTTTTAATCATGCTTCACAAATAATTTCTGTAAAAGGTTGGTAGTTATTAGTGTCTGCTTTTATTTACATGACAGCTGATCTTAATATAACATTTAAAATTAGGTCAAAATTTTAAGAAAATAAAATATTAAGGTAAAATTAATTAAAAATGAAATCTTTAGTATTTTATGAATATTTAAATTAAAATTTTTTTTTCTAATATTATTAGTTTAATAATTAAAGGAAATATAAAAAATAGAAAAGTTAAATATTTTATTTGTATCTTTGTTTATACTGTTTTGCATTGTTAAAAAAAAGTCGAAAAAAAATTAATCCATGAAATCAAATAAATTTGATATTTTTTTTCTCAAAAAATTATTTATAGAGTAAGTTAAATATTCTAGTAAATCAGATAGTAATTCAAAGCAGTTAGTTATAATAAAAAAATTTTCTCGCAATTAAAATGCATTTGAATGATTATATAAAGGCGTGAAAAATTTTTAGAGTAAATTGGATAATATACAACACTAAAATAAATAATTAAATGAATGATTTCAGTGTCTCAGCTTCTCTACATATTATATGATTTCTGCATATGTTTCTCCCTGTTCTGAAAAGTTTAATTCATGGAAACTAATACAATCGTAAAAATTATATTTGAAGTTTTTATATGGGATTATATGCAGTATGTTATATTTAAGGCCCGTCTTCAAAAAATTAAAAAAAATTTTTGATTTTTTTTTTATTTTTTTTCATGCGTAAAAATGCTTCAAGAATATGAAAAAAAAATTGTGTACAAAAATTCGTTACCGTTAAAAAGATATGAAGGTTGTTGTAAGCAGGAAACCAGGTTTGTGAATAGGAAAAAAAAACTTTAAACGCGTTTTTCTCAAAACCATTTTTTAAAATCGGTAACCACGATTACTGAAAAAATACTGGTTGGATTGACTAGATTCTTTTTTTATTATTTTTATTAAGTAAATCCCTTGTCCGTAAACCAACAAAAATACATAAAATGGCCTTTTTTGTACTTTTTTTTTAACATACAAGGTCCAATTCCGTGCGCAAAAATTGATTTTTTTTTTTCTTTTACGGGCCAATTTTTTTTTTTGTGGAAATTCCAAAATTTTATTGGTTTACGGACAGGCAAAAACGGTTCTAAAAATAACCTCATTGGGTTTTTTTGTTTCACGGTATCTGGAGTGGAGATATCCTGGTTACCGCAAAAAGCAAGCCTTCAAATTGCCGGGCCATATTTACAAGACGGAACAATAAAAAAATAAATTAATACAAAAAACATGTAATTTAAGACTTGTACTTTCATTTAAAAAAAAAATTTTGAAAATATATATTAAAATACAAAAGTTATTTAAAAATTAAAAGTGCGTTTTTTTTAATTAAAAAATTGAAGACGGGCCTTAAGAAGGTGCAAATAAGAGGATGTTATTTCACTGATTATATTTTGTTTATATTACTTATGTTCCTTCGTGTAAAAAAATCTAGCACTTGTAAAATTTTTTAAAAACTCAAAGATTAGTATAAGATCGTTACTCAGTGAAGAATTATTATATATTCTTTACTTAAAAATATTTAATAAGGTAAAGTTAATTTTAAATTTGAAATTATGTAAAAAAATTTTTATAAAATTGTAAAATATTGTAAATTTTTAGCCTTCATAATGAAGATTGAAGGTCTTCGAAACGTGGGCATTTATTGAAAAAATAAAGCAAATTTTTGTTAGCTCAGAAAGCAAATATTTTTATTTAATATTATTCAATTATAACTATTGTCTAATAGGTAGATGATTTTTTTAAATATCGTAAATTAATTCTTGGTATAGTTTCTGGTTCTATCAAATTAAAAAATTTTTTAAATTCCCAGGAAGATAGAACACTTTTTCATATAATTAAGCACTTATCAAAATGTTACTATTAACATTTTTTTAGCTTTTTTTTCTTTCAATATTAAATAATAAATAATAAAATTAACTAGTGATTGTGATTTTCTAAATAATTGGTAAATATTTAAAAATTAACCTAAATTTAAAAGTGTAAATGTTAATTTATAAATAATCGTTTATTTGCTCTTTCATAAAATTTGATACATATAAACATATCAATAAATCAAATATAATAAATTATAACCTAATTCATGAATATACTAAGTTAAGCGGTCCAAAAGATACCCTGAACCTATTGCTAAAAACAATCAAGAAAATATTTTGTTGACTAATTTGTTTTTAAATCTACTTTAAAAAGAAAAAAATTGATAATAACAAGCAAAACGCACCTACTTAGCAACTGCAAAAATATTAAAACGCAGCGAGTGTTAATAATAAATTTACTAAATTTCACCTAGTGATAATAATTTTCAAAGAAAAAATAAATTGTGGTACATAAAATTGTTTTAACTAAAACGAAACTCATTTTTATTCTTCATATCCAATAGCACTCTTTATCAACGTATACGTAAATAAATGTTCATTCATGTTTTAGTATAAAATGTTCCAACACAGTATGTCATTCGTGAAAAGCCGATAATGCTTTCTAAAACTTTAAATTATATCCATATTTCCTGTATTTCTCTCTTATTCGTATAAACTTTTTGTTCATTTTGAATAATGAGTAATCGCAATGGAATATTCAATCGAGCAATAAAAGACAGTTTACTCATTCATTATAAAACTTGAACTAATTTTAGGTTATCCGATTCGTGCATTACTGTTAATATTTTTTAAATAATTGATTAGAATTGTTTTACTTAAATGAATAAAATCTATTTTAAATTTACTTTATTTTTTAAATTATAGACTGACTTTTATAAAATAAAATTTTATAATAAGCTATAATTAAGATTAAAAAATTTACTACAGGAAATATTATAATATTCGCCAATATTTTTTTAAAATAACGTTTATTTTTTCTAGATAAAATTTTCTTGAACATTAAATCTATAGCCCTGAGCTTTATAAACTAAGTGTCCAATTTAAGTACTTAATAACGATAAAGTAAAAATAAGAGCACTTCTCTCGTCATGGATGATGAGTTAAAAAATTCCCACAAAATATAAAGGTCGACAGTAACGAGATAAGTTAAGAAAAGATATAAAATCTCTCTCTACAACATTATGATGTACCGCAAAAATCACTAAAAATGTTGGACCATCTCATGAAAAATAAGTGCAAACTAAATTGAACATTCACAGACTTGCACAAAAAGAACTATATATATATATGTAGTACTTTCATAGCTATTTTGAGTCTATGTATGTATTTTAAGAGAAAAAGAGATGAAAGTGAGAGAAATGGTCTTGCATACTGAGAAGGGCTATTAAATTAGGAAAAACTGGTTTATTCAGAGCGTGAAAAAAATAAAATTATCACAGTCTAGGCGTTTTGTATATATAAGTTAGTACGACGCACTAGAAAGGGTTGAAAATGAAATAACTCCGCGATTCGCATCACGCGCCAAGAGACTTTGCCGTTTTTGCTTCAATGCTCACTTTGTGTCTTTCTAAATACATATACACACCCACATTCACAAATTTATATTTATTATATACATAATATTTATATATATATATATAGGACAGACTAGGCGTTCTTTGTTAGTCCGGCCAACCACCCCTCTTTTTCGAAATTGGCTTGATAAAAACTAATGCAATATAACTCTAACAAAAGCTTGGAGTTACCACATTATATATTATATATTAAAAAACCACTCCTGTAAAAATTAATTATTAATACTCATGGCCTTGAACAAAAACACAAAAATTTGAAATGTCAAATATTTTTTAATGATCCTTCAATAATATTCAATTGTAAAAAAAATATTATTAGGGTTTGATAAAAACCGCTGCTTGTAATATCAAATAATTTTCAAAGCTCAGATTATTTTAAGTCCCTATAAATCCAAATTTTTCTAAGTCCTATTTGACCCCCCCCCCTCCTCAATTGGGACAATTTGACAGTTTTTCGGGCCTTCTGGGGTTCGCTTTCCTATAAAGATGTTTCATGTTAAAAAAATGAATATGTTCTTTTTATGTACTTTTAAACAAAATTGTTTACTGTAAATTCAAATAAAAAATTGGATTTTTAGGCATCCCTGGTTATTTGCTTAACGTGGTGCTAATTATTTATGCTTAGTTTGAAGCACCTCTTATTAAAAAAAAATTATTTTTAACGTAAATTTTTATCTTTGAAAAAATGATAGTTACAACAAAAAATTATAAGAAAAGCAAGGTAACCTAAAGCAAAAAAAAAAGATTTATGATGTTTTGATGCCCAAGAACCTATCGCTTATTTGAATAACATGAGAAATAATAACATAAAAATACTTCTTATCCGCGTAATTCATCCGAAATAATTTATACTGAATTTATACTCAATCAATTTCTTTATTAAAAAAGTTTCTAAAAAACTCTTTTCTTAAAATTGACATTAATTTATAATTTTTATTGAAAAAATAAAGGAAATAATTGTTAGCTCAAAAATAAAATATTTTTATTTAATAATAATAATTTTTCTCGCAATTAAAATTACTTTTAGATGCTTTATATAAAGAGTTAGAAATAATTTTTATCCAGTTTACAGCATATCACTTAAAAACTCTATAATAAGTATTCCTTTATAATATTATAAGAAACATAAGTAACGTTCATTGTAAAGATATATACTAAAGATATAAGTTATATACTTCTATTTTATAGTCCAAATTATTCTTTTTGCTATCAAGAATTTGTTCCTGTGAAATTGGTTTAACATTCTTAATTTAGCAAAAATCACCCTTCATTAACAGTGTTTTTGCAATTAACGCAAACTGGAAAGAGATATTGGGTTTTAGAGCTTCTAAATATGAACATATTTTCAAAAGATGAGTTACTAAAATTTACATTAAAAAAAAGTTATTAGAACAATTTTCTTAACGTAAAAATTTAATTAACACCACTTTTCTAAAATTTGCTGAAAGTTAAAAGCAAAGGTGAGTAAATGCGTAAAGCGCGGATAAACGGCAGTTACAGAATAGCTCGATATTTCCTAAATCGACCGTAAATAAAAATACTGGCTCAAATATGATACTTCAGGTGATAAAACTATTTTCTAAAAAAAATGTTTGCGTACAACTTAAAGTACTGTGACGATTTGAAAATCAAAATTGGTAAAAATTAGGAAATTAGTTTTAAAAACGTTTTAGAAAGCTTTTCGAAACCTTTCCGAAAATTTATCACTACTAAAAAGTTCTAAAAGCTTGCTAGGAAAAAAGTATATAAAAAAATGTAAATTAAAAACAAGAGGTTATTTATACCTATAAAGGTATCTTGACCATTTACAGAAACCTTTTCCCACTGCCTCGTCCCACTAAAATAAGAATTATTCATTTATAGAATGTAGTTTTAGCAATAATTTAAAAATTGGTCCCAAATAACAATGAGAAAAATAGTAAATAACCAGTTTCTGTAAACACAACCAAAATACATGGAACATGTTTACTTCCAGCTGAGGGCTAGTTATAATGCATAAATGATACGCAACATTACAATATAATTTGCTATTTTTATATTTTGTAATTATCACCTCTGATAGATGTTAAGATTCTAAACCCAAACTATTCTGATTTCTTAAACGCTTTTTATTCTAGGTTCCTAAATCGAAATTATTTTAAGTCCCTAAACCCGAATTGTCCCAAGTCACTAAATCAAAATTATTCCAAGTACCTAAATCAAAATTATTCTAAATCCCAAAATAGAAATTATTCTAAGTCCCATTTAACCCTCTCCCCCTAAATGGAGTCAGGTCATATAATGAACGCCATATCCGATGATATACAAACTAACTAGTATACCATATCCCATGCTAAATAATTTACATTTAAATTTATACGGTACCCATAGAATTGTATATCGTCTGTTAATCATATGACCCCAGAAGTGTTTTGGATACACTTGCGAGGTTGTAGCATTATATGAAAGATTATTTAATAAATCATATTTAAAGGCATTGTAACAATATTGTGTTTCTGAGTTCAAAATGTGCATTGAAACAAATAGAGGATATCACGGATGTTTTTTCAACATATTAAAGTCATCCATAACTATGAATTATAATTTGGTTATCTAAAAGTAGTATATAACAGTCTCCCCTTTGTAAGTCAAATCTAAAAATTAATAAAGTAGTTATAAATAAATTATAACATAATTTCTAAGCAAAATAAACAATTTCCAAAAATTACTCCATCTAAAAAATAAAATACTGTATAAAAAGTACTAGATTAATTATACTTTTATTGTTTCAAACTAAAAAAAAAAAATAATTGTTATTAAATTTTTTTCTTTTTGAATAAATTATAAAAGTATGTTTTTAGAAAAGCTAATGTAAAGAAAGAAAAAATACAAATATATACTTGAATACTTAAAGCAAAAGGCGCAAAGAAATAAAGCAAAGTTTTATTTAACTTTATTTTTTGTTTGTAAAAAAAAATTGTTAAACATTTCTGTAAAAGTAGATACTTACATACACACCTTTAAAAAATAAAAAAGAACTATTTCTACTTATATTTCTTTTGTTGATCTTTTTTAATGAATTAACTTCGAAGACTTTAAAGTTAATTAATTACTGAACAAAAAAAAAAGCTACTAGAGTAAAAAAAAAAAATTGTAAACAGTCAAACAGTTGTGATTCTATTTAAAATAAAACTTAAAAATGAATTTATAAATTGTATTAATTATTTTTTTACAACAAATAAATTAATTGCATCATTATTTTTTAAAAGAAAAAAAAATCGTATAAATAAATTCATACTTAATTAGAATAAATCCTCTTCAAAAACATATACCCATTCTTTTGCTTTTATCAATTCATATCACGTAAATATGAAAAAAAAAATTAATGCCACAAGGATAATCTGAAGCTTATCTGTTTCCGTATTAAAAAAAATAATAATAATAATAAATATAATAATAAACACAGGGTCCACTTTGAACCATTACTTTTGATAGTAAATTTTTATGTTATAATAAGTACGTAGAGGAAAAAAAAATGTCATTTAAACGTTAGTTTTCATATACATCGACATTGGATAATCCAATGCTGGGGGTATTTTTCAGTGTTATGATAGATTTTTACGACAATTTTTTCATATATTTAGAGTGAGATAAAAAAAAAATTTCCTGTCTGAATTTTTCTGTTCATGACATCGTAACAATACTCTATTCGAAAAAAAAAATAAAAAGCTTAAGATTATCCAAGGCGAAAATGGTCGAATTCAAAGAAACTGTGAATGTAAGAAAAACGTATATAATAATACGTATAAAAAAAAAAAATAAATAAATGAGACAATTTCGATTATTGTACTTTTCTGTTATGAAATTTGGTATAAGAAATAATTGAGAAAAAATAATGCTTTTTGCAGATTATTACTGCTTTTTATATATATTTTTTTCAAGTTTACTGTAAATACAATGCCATAAAGTTATATAATATTGTATCGTCAAAAAAAATAAAAATCTTTAATACTCCGGAAATTGATATCCTTAAACACAAAAAATAAAGTCAAATCTATAAAAAATATTTTTTATTTGATTTTTTTTTATTCTTTTGTTTTTTTTTTTAATTACGTAATTTTCTTAAGGTATGATGCGCATAATAATTATTATTTTCAGCTTATTATTATCAGGTTTTTACTGGAAAAAATGTTCTTTATAAGCCACAAACAAAATATTTCTGAATAGTATCTATTTGAGATAAAAAGATTTATTTGGGACAAATAGAAGTCTATTTGAATCAAGTAATTCGCTTCATATACATTCTTGAAAAATTTATGTAAGAAAATGGGCTCTGATAATTAAAAATAGGGCCCATTCCATTCTTAGGGGAGAATTCGTGCCAGATGAGTTTGTTTTTACCGCCCTAGTTCTATTTTGAATCTTCAGAATTTGTTTTGACCTGCAGGGGTACATTTTTACAAGAAGAATTTATTTTAGTTCTAAAAGACTTATTTTTCTTTTAGATAATAGTTTGCACTAGATGATACTATTTTTTTGCCCGTCATCCACATAACCTGGAACTAGAAAAATGCAGCATCTATTACGAAAAATGAAAATTAGTAACTCTAGAAAATTCCATAAAACAATTTATTAAAAATTAAATATTTTGTCACAGATTCACAAACATACTTGTGGAATTATAATAATTTTTTAATACCTAACATAATGGTAGTTTTTCCAATGTCTAATTTTAACAGCAGATCTACTAACATTCAAAATGACTTATAACCTACATTTTATTGAATAACAAGATAATTTAAATTTTCAATTCATTGATTAATATTTTTCACATTTTTATACCTATAAAAAAGAAAGTATAAAAAGAATTTATTGAATAATGAATTGGTTACCTTTAAAATTTATAATAAATCAATAAATAGTGTTTAAACTTGGTCACCCCCAAATAATTAAAAATTCAAGCAACGTATAAGGGCATGGAATATATCTACTCAGAAAAAAAAAATCTGTTTGCTGATAGCAAAAATATTCGGCCAAATTATTGCAAATGACTCAAAAAATTTAATTTTAACGCTTTGCTTACATAAGCAAAAAAAAAATTTTTTGTTTTCAATTTTCTTTACATTTTAGGTCATTTGCAATCGTATACAAAAATATTTTTCTAGCTACAAGCGAAATTCTGCTAGCCATAAGCAGATTATTTTTAACAGAAATGAACAGATAGGTTTTAATACCATTTGAAATTAAAATTTTTTTTTTAATTTAGTTATCAATGTAAACCACCTAAAACTAACAAGTAAAATATCAAAAATTAAAAACATTGAAAATACTCTGTTAATTAAACTCTGTAAAGTTATTTGTGAATATACGACTAGTTTCCAAATTACGAAAAAAAAGCCCAAAACTAAAAATAAAAATCATAAATAGTGACTTTCCTATTATTTATAGTAAATCTTCAATTTTTTCTAGTTCGTAATAACTAGTTAGACTTAAAAATTTTAATTTAATTAAGTCGTGCGAACAAATTATTAATCTATAAATTTCATCTTGTAAAATAAAAGTAAAATATGGCTTTTATATAATTTAATATTAAAATTCTTTACAATACGAGACTTACACAATTATACTTATACAGATGTAATTAATTTAATGAGCCATTAAACAGTTTATCTTTTGCCATTTTGTCTTTATATCTATCATAGTGTGATAACGAATCCTTTTATCATCATTTTAAGATTATTAAATATTACTTTCTTTTAAAATTTAATTAAAATTTTTCATTATTTTAAAAATACAAGAAAAATTTTTATTAAAAAAATTTGCTAATTTATATGTACAAAGTAGATTTGATTATACTTTGGTAAAAGTGAAGTTCCTCATTAGTTATAGGACGAGGTTATCGATTGTGTGATGTATAAGCATAAAGAAGTATAAATTATTAAATGTTCCAAACTTTTGATTGACAATTAAAATTTTCACTTCATTCTCTCTTTCTGACTCAAATTTTACTTGTAAATAAATAACCATTCTTTATTTAAAACAAAAAGTTTTTATACATATTTATAATGAGAGAATTAATTAGTAAAGTTACATGATTAAAAATAAAAAGCTTGGATGATTTTAATTAAAAAAAAAATAGTAAATTTAAAAAGAAAGAATTTTATTTTTTACATTATAGAAATTTCAAATGTCAAATAAATTTAATGCATGAGTAATAACAGAATTATTAACCTAAATAATAAAATTGTTTGCTATTCAAACTAGTATAATTTATATAAAGTAGAGCGGAATTTATAATTTTTAAAATTGTTAATAAAATTATTTATTAAAACTATTTAGAGTATGAGAGATATATTTTGTTACATAAATTCAAAGATGAAATTGTTACAAAAAATTATTTATATTAACTTTTTATTGGGAGGAGGAAGAAATGGGGAGGTATTCATAAACGAAAATTACTATTTTAAGTTGGTTGTTGCTTGTCGACCATCGATAACTATAAACTAATATAGTTAATTAGCTTTTATTTTCTGAAATTCACCTTGGGGCATTTCACCCAAACTGAGCATTGGGTGAAATGAAGGTTGCACAGACTGGATTTTTACCCGGAAGTATAAATACAATAAGCGAAAGATTTTTTTCGATAAGACATGATACGATTGAGTTCCTCAATTAAAAGCCGTGTTTCTTAATATTTTTCGAAAGACTTAATATCAGAATTTGAATTCCAAAATGAGAAATATAAAGCAAGTATTATTGAAGAGTTGCGATGCGAGATATATTCTAAATTAATATTATGAAACTAAACGTAAACGCGCGCTACTTTCTTATATAGACACTAAAAGTATTTTCTCTTTCGAGAAAAATTAACTTATAGAATTCACAATTTACAACATCTAATACTTAAACTGAATAATTTTATAAATTAATTTTATTATTGATTAATAAATTTAAAGAAATTGATAATAAAGTTAGTATAAAAATTTTTAAGTCATATCCAAAAAAAAATTGACAAATACGTAATATTTTATTCTTCTTTCAATTCCTTTTTAATAAAAATTGACAAAAGCATTATTCTACATGCACAATGCACTGCAAAAAGAAGTATTTTATTTTTTAAAAAAATTTTATTGATTTCATCATCATAATCATTATTGCATGATGATGGGCACATATAGTAATATACAAGAGGGGTGATATTTATTCTGTGGGAATCAAGCCTAGGACATCAAGAAAGAGCAACAAAAGACTTAAAAAATTGTAAAAAAAAAGGTAACCTTGATATTAATACACGTAGGTACGTAAGAGTTTTAAATCTCTCATCTCAATAGAAATATATATTTATAGGTACATATAGAAACCGCTTTTAGGGTTTGAGTGGCCGCAAAAAAATACAATAAAAACTTTAAAAATATGTCAAAATGGTCAGTTTTTTTAGTTAAATTTATTCAGTAACCTACTATTCTTTATTTCTTTTTTATATGTTTCTATAAATACGTAAATGACAGATTTCAAAAGTATACAAAAATATAATCATTGAGAAGCACATATGTTAAAAACATTGCATAAGAAATTTTTATTTTTATAAAAAAATGTTTAATATTTTTATTATATACAGAACATTGGCATGTCACAAGTACTTTTTTATCAATTTAAATTTTTTTATGGACACGTAGTGTACGTGCATTTAAATAAAGAGAGTCAAATTTATAAGATAAAAAAATTTTTTTATATAAGATGACAAAAATAAGTAGTAAGTTCCTGTTTTTCTTAGGTATTAAAAAATATTTTATTTTTTTTTAATGGAATACATCAAAAGTACATTAAAAAAACAATCATCAACAACCCTCATTTTGAGTGACGGTCCCAATTCTTACAAGTATTGTATAATAACATCTTTTTTTTATGCACTATTTTTTTAATGTACTCTGATATATTGAATATTTTTTAAGTGCATTGTCCCGAAAGTAAAAAAAATATGAGGTAAAAAAAAAAATAACATAAAAATTATAGGAACCGCAAAATTTGAATGTGTTTATAATAATAAAGGTTTAGGTTATAAAAGAGGGTCGATCAATTCTTCAAAAGACTGAAAGAAAAAGATGATATCTTAAAGTTATCTTAGAGATTTTCTGATATCACCGTTTGTGTTCTTACACATGCAGTTTACATTGTTTCCAATGATCTTAATGTCAAGCTGCAACGGGTGTTCACTTATTTATATATAAAAACCACAGAAGCTTACCATTGTAGACTATAAGATAATACATTGAAGCGAGCCATCATTTGTCAACTAAAGTTCCCCTTTTGTGCTTGTAATGACGCTAAAAGAATCAAAAAAAGAGAGAAGCCAAAAAAAAAATTTTATATAAGAAGAAAATGATTGTAAAGGTCGTTTTACTCGTCATGGGGCGTGATGCACACAAAAACATAAAGAACAAATGAAAAAAGTTAATAAAAAAAAAAAATTATTACTGTATAGTGTCAAATGCGGATCTTCTTGAAGAAATAAAGAATAAGAAGAAGTAGGAAAGAAGAAAAAGGATATAAATAAGAAAATGAGTCGGCTTTTACAGGCACTGTAATTCAAGTTTAATAAACACAAATCTTATTTAAACTGATTTATTTAACAAGCTCGTATCGTTTATATATCATTTTCACTTTTATGTAATAAGATGAAAGAAACAAACAATAATAATAAAAATAATTAAGAAATTTTTCATCAAATTATATCAACATTATATTATTAAAAAATATTTTTCATTTTATTTAATCAAAAGTGAAGTATCATTCATATACTTAAGAACTTATGAGCTTCCCTAAAATGATAATATGTTTTCCTTCATTATATTTATCTTACTAATACTGAATATAAGTACTTTTCTTTTCTATCTTCTTATAAAGTGCCAAACTTTTTTAATAAAAAAATTTTTTTTTTTGAAATATAGATATAAAAAGTATAATACGTACTTATATAAATATATTATAATTTTATTTTTCTATTATTGAAAAAGTTGTTTATTCTTGTATTATTGAATTGCTCATAATTTATAAAATTTTTTTTATTAAATTCACTTACTGTCTATTTACGAATTACATGTAAGGGAATTTTAAATTTTATCATTTTTTTGACATTCTAGCGACATCTGTCTTATATTTTAGGATTTACAAGGATTTGATCGATGTAACTAATCAATGATAATATTTTTGAATATTTAATATTTGGTAATTTTTTTAGATTTAATTATTAATTAAATAAATAAATTTTTTTTTTTTAAATAAAAACTTACGTTTTTAATCATAAAATAATTTATATTGATTTTAGCGTTCGTAGATCTTTTAAACATGTACTAATTGTCGGTAAAATAGTTACCTAAGGATTTAATTTTATGAATTTTTATTTGACACCAATGATAAATAAAAAATTTTATATATCTTTAAAGCTGAATAAGAAATTTTTATTGGATATATAAAGAATAAAATTTTAACATTTTTACCCTTTCGTTCAAAATTATTCACCATACACAGGAATTTAGATAACCCTTGAAAATTTGATTCGAAGAAATTTATTTGAAGCGTATTTCAACTCGTATTTAAGCTAAATCAGGTAAGTTTGTTCCTATAATAGATTCCTGGCACTTCTCCGCAATTTCTTGTAAAAATTTTATCAACTAGGTGTACATTTCTAGTAAAAAATAAAATAAGTTCGAAAAACGTCAAAGCCAAAAAGATATTAGAATCTAGAGCACATTCGTATCAATTATACAACACCTAGTATCTGGTGCAAATAAACCTTTTGAATAGTTAATTATTTCTACAATTTCCAAGTGGCTAAGGGAATGAATATTTTATTAGAAGAGAAACTCGATTCTCATAAAATATTAATTTAGTCCTATATACAGAAATGTATTTCTACTTTCCCATTGGGACAAAATTAAATTTAAAAAGACAAAGTTTTGGGTTTGAGATTTATTTCTTAAAAAACTATAGTTCATAAATATTTTTATATAAATTTTTTATAATTGATTATTATTCAAAAAAAATTTATATTTATAAAAGCGTATTGTTTAATTAATCTAATTGTAAGTTTTAAGCGTTTTAGCTATACTATACTTACAAGGGAATACTAGAACATTTAGGACGCCAAATTACAAACTAAAGTTATAGATAAGTATACTTTATAGAAAAAACATTCCCGATACCCGAATGTTATGCTCTATATTAGAAGATAGGGTTTTTTTAAACTTAACGACATACCTTTCTTTTAATCTGTTTATACATGAAACATGTTTATAGGAAGGGATATCCTGGGAACCCAAGAATCAAATGGGGGGCTAATGTGCTCGATTCAATGGAGGGGAGATGTAAAAGTGTCCAATTTCTGAATCTATTACTATAATCTATCACTCCCCCAAGGGAGAGTCAAATGTGTCCAAATTTAAGGGATGGGGTCAAATGGGACTTAGAATAATTGAAGCTTAGGGACCTAGAACAATCCGGGCTTAAGGACTTGTAGTTGAACTTAAAATATTTTTGATTTTGGGAATTGGAATAATACGAATCGAATTTTTCGCCCATTATTATTATTCATAAATGTGAGGATGAAGTTTTTGACCAAGAGGACAATAAATAAAATAAAAAATTTGAAATTTTATTTCAAAATCTAAGTATTAAATCTTTAAATCATATTTAGAAAAATATTTTTCATGCAAATAAATTTCATTTCATATAAGTAAATGAATTCCAAAATTTAATTTACCAGCGTTGAAATTTTAAATTATACAATAAAGTAAACGTATTATGATATATTATAGAAGTTCGTGTTTTATTTATGTGAAATACAATACATATTTAGTCTTGTTGGTAGTGTATTTAAACGTTAACCCTTTAATATCAGAGAGTAGACCAAAGCATAAATAAGAGCTGCTGGTTAATAATCTTATTTAGCTAACAGAGTAATGGCAATTTGCTTAAATCTTGTGAGCTTGAATTTTCCTCACTCTCACAAGGCTCTGTATATGTTTCATTGCGTATATATATATTTAATACATATACAGTTACTAAAGTACATCGAGCTAACTCCCTCTTTGCCTCTGAGCGATTAATGAATTTATGGTCGCTTGTTGTAGCACGTTGCTTTCGCTTTACTGTTAAATTCAAGGCCTCTGGCTATAAACTAGAGTTGCCAACCCATGAACCCAACCACTGCTGCTGCCAGTTTAAACCTCTGTTTATATATCTATGTATGTATATTGCCGTGTGTATAAATATATACATTTATTTTCTTTCTCTTTATATACCCATATATTATACTTAGTTTGATCAACCCCCTTCAAGTTTTTCCCTCATTTGCGGACAACGATGAAACTTTTTGTTTGAATTTAAATCGTAACGTTATATCGAATCCAAAGCCTTTGTGTAGTTTTTAAACTCAATTAAAGTCTTCTATACGCTGAAATGTGGGCTAAAGCTTTCGAGTAAGCTTTTCTATGTAACCCTTTTATAGGACTCTAGATAAACGTGAATCCTTCGTTAATATTCTTTGCCTCTAGAAATTCAAATCGCAAACGATTGGCACTAGTTGGAAAGCCGTTTATTTTATCTTTAATTCAGAGTAAAAATGTCAGAACTATTTTAAACGAAAGCTCTAGACAAAGTAATCGATATTCACGATTCTTCTCATTTGCAAATTCTTTGTAAACCCCCTATATTCGTCAGAGGCTTTTTTTTTATAAATAAACCTTTTATTTTATAATCCAGATTATTTATATACTATCCATGAATAAAATAATGCATTCTTTAGATTTCATGAGAATTACATTTTATTAACTAATATAAAATGTTTACGTTTTAAATATTATTTTTACAGTATTTTTAAATAAATTTATATTAAAATCAGACTATCTAGTAAATTTTAAGATACTAATTTAAACTGTAGTCAAGATACTAAGTAATATTCTACGTGAATCTTATGTATATAAGAATTTTCAGTTAATTAACAAATCTATTGGGTTAGGTACCTTGGGACCCAAAGCCAATCATTGAATATGTTTATGATTAGATTCATTCATTTAATTTAATTATAAATTTACAGATAAATATAATCAATAGTAGCGAACTATATTATTTATTCAAGTATACTACATGGACCTTAGGCTCAGAGTAGACTATCTGATTTACACCAGCTTTATCATTACCCAATATAATTTTTCTGTTGCTAATAGATAAGAGGGTGTTCCGAACGTAAATATAGACAAAATATTCTGTTGATTCCGATTTTCTATTTTTTTTTATTCCATTAAGTGATTCCATCAAGTGATTACATATTCTAGACGAGGGTTTTAATCTGAAACCTGTCGTTTATACCGCGAAGTGTAGATGGGTTATCATCGATTTATTTACATGTTCGCATTTTTCCTTCGAAGAGAAGAAGAAATTCTGCAACCACTGTGGTTGGCAAAAGGTTACAGGAGTATGAATCATCGATTTAATTTGGGAATAATTAATGATAGAGGTTTTTTTGCAGAAATCGGGTCATACAGAAATTTAAATTAAAAATAAAATACTATTTTTATGTGCTAATTTCAGTTCGTTATTCTTTTATTGTTTGAAAAAATTATTAATACAAAATTTTTACAAATATAACCATTCTAAAAAAGATTTTCGTTGGTAACGGTTGATTGTCAATATAAAAATATAATTTTTTTTTAAATAAATAATTTTTTTTTTATATTGACAATCAACCGTTACCAACGAAAATCTTTTTTAGAAGTTTTAGAGTTTCTTAAGAAGAACATCAAATTAAATATTTCGTAAGCGTTCCGTGGGCACTGATACTTTTTCAATACGTCAAGTACCAGGGACCACCATACGTTATCAAACGCTCCTTTGATATCGAACAAAATACCAATAGCATGGTTTTCGTCGGAGTCTCTAATAATATTTCTCATGTGCACAATAGCGTCTTCAGCGATTTTGTTTCGCGTAAAACCATACTGATTTTTATTCATTATATCCGCGGTAATTACACTCTCTTGGAGCCGCAGCTTGACGAGTTTCTCGTACCATTTACCAAAAGTTGATAAAAGGCATAGGGGCCTATAGGATTCCTCTAAATCGGGGTCTTTATCTCCTTTAGGAAGTAGTTGCAAGAACCCTTCTTTTCACACGTTAGAAAATACTCAATTTTCATTAAAGAGTTAAATAGTATGAGGAAAGGCTCTCCGTTTGCCATGAAGGCAACCTTTAGAGCCTTTCCCTCAATGAGATCGAGCCCGGGGGCTTTACCATTTTTCATCGATTGAATTGTTCGTCTCAATTCATGAATTATAAAGGGTGCGTAGTTTGTGGTGTAGTGTGTATTTTCCCTCTAATGTGCCTCTGCTCGAGCGTGTCGAGTTCAGCACGATTATCGGGAATGTGGTCGTTTATAAGTTCACGGGCAGCATCTTTCATGCTCTCGGTAAAGCCTTTTCCTGTTGGATGACTATTAAGCGCTTTGTTGTTTTTGAGTTTTCCAGCAGCCAACTTGTACGTGAAACCCCATAATTTCTCGTTCGCCTCAGCTGTAACGAAATCTCTTAGACTAGCACGTTTTGTCTTAATTATCAATCGGGTATATTTTTGAAGTAACTTTTTGACATTATCCTTAATAGTTTTGCACTGGAGCAGACGCATTTTTGATGACTTCTTCTTGCCCTACGATATTGCCTACGGGCACAGTGGAGAATTCGCTTCTAAATGGTCAATTCGCGTGTCCACCACAGGTTGGATTTGATGAAGCATTGTTTTTTGGGAATCGACTCCTTGCAAGATTCGACGGTTATTTTAGTAAATTCTGTTGCTAGCGATCTAGCATCAATAGGATTTCTTGAAACTGTTACTCTAATTCTGGAGTCCATTTGAGTCTTTAAGTACTCAGAGAACTTTTTTAAGTCCGCTTTTGCTAAGCAGAAACGTGCCGGTTCTAGATTCTCTTTGCTACTCCCGGATTGTGTTTCAATCTCAATTTGAAGAACCTTATGGTTACTTGAGATGACATCTCTAACCTGCCAATTAGAGACCATTGGCAACATAGAAGGAGTGACAAGGTTACATCGACATAGGATTGTCCGGTCAAGGATTCATACGTTGGCCCGGTATTTGGTTTATTTATCACTATTAAACCGTGTTTTACAATTAGGTCTTCTACCAAGTTACCGCGACTATCCTCAGTCGGGCCCCATAGCTTTGATCGTCCACTAACGTCAGCTGCTATGAGAATTTTCTGACCTTCAAGGGCACTGAGTACTTTGTCGAGATGCTCGACATGAATCTTAGGGTCATCTTTAAACTAAAAGTAATGCGAAATTGCACAAAAGGAAAAGCCTTGGGCAAGAACTGCAGCGCACACACAGTGTGTGCCTGTGAACTGAGATAGAAGATTTAGTTTCACGCCAGAATTATTTGTTATTACGGGGAGGTTCTTCTGATCTACGGTCAGCAACGTCCGTGCAACTAAGCCCAATATTATCAAACCTATTCGAGTTTTTACCTTCAGACTTTACATAAATTTCCTGAGCTAATACAAAGGAAACCCCTTCCTTCCCAACCTCATATCTTATTTCAGCACTAACTGTTTTAGAATTTCGCATGTTGTATTGCAAGATTTTAAGTTTTTGTATGTTGGGATGTGTACCGTGAAACTGTTTAGGAGTGGGAATCCCACCGTTTGGGCTCTCCGTAGCAGTATTTTTCGATAGGGTTTTAGGATTACAAGTACGAGCCCGTAGCTTTTGCTGCAATGGCGCCAGATATTCATCCCCGGTTTTCCCTAGCTCATTTTAATGTGAATGGAAGATGGTTCCACTCTGTAATGGTTGAATAGAAAAATGATTGCTTATAGGTTTCAGTTCGGTAGGAGCTTGAAAGAGCGAAAGTTAGTGGGAGAAATTTTGATAATGAAGTATCAGGTAGATTTCGTTGAGAACGCCTTATTGCTTCATCAGGGAGTTTAAAAACTGATGAGAGATAGAGCGGTTTTTGGAAAGATACCAAGCTGTGCACAAGTACCAATTTTAAATACTGCCTTCTTGACTTGGCAGTAAGCTAATTCAATTCATTTCTTAGAGATGTAATGGATACTTGTTCTTATCTACCAATACCAAATATGAATCATATGGATAAATTTAATATTCTTTCTATTTTATCCATAAGAGTCACGTCCAAGGCATCATAGACCAGACAACAGTAATCAAAGTATGGAATTATTAAAGAATTTACCAGTAATTTCTGTAGTTTATAAGACAATAGTCTTGATTTTAAGCATAGACGATGTAGTGTGCAGTGGACTGATTTTGACAATTTCAGAACTTGAGCCAACCAATATAACGTGTTTAAAATTGCACCCAATGGTTACTGACAAAGAATATAAGAATATTAGTGTTTTAGGCTGTAATCCACGGTATTTCAAGATTGTCGATTTTACTTAATTAAAATGTAGTACCAAAAATTATATAGATTTAATCTTATTCGGATTTAACTACACTGAAAAAAAAATCCGCTTGCGGCAAGCGGAATTCCGCTTGACACTAGCGGATTTTTTTTTTTAATTTAAATGATTGCAAATGGCTTGAAACGTTAAAATAATTTAAAAAAAATGTTTTTAAAATTATTTTTTTGTAATTAAAACTTCATAAGACTGAAAAATTAAATTTCAATTCATTTGCAATCGTTTTAACATTAAAAAACAATCATTTGCCGCAAGTGGGATTTTTTGTGAAAAAATTAACAAAAATATGTTCTATATATCTTATTTTACTACTATATATATTTGAAAATTTATTTGTGTGTCTGTGTATGTGAGTGTGTGTTCCATCATCAGGGTCAAACCAGAGAACGAAATTCGAAACGAAATTGCATAAAACCGGTGTCAAAATAAAGGAAAAAAATCCGCGTGTGACATAGGCCATAGTTTTGCGTCTCAGCTATTATACTTTTTATGTTGAAACATAGCCGACTACCCTTCGTACATTCCAATGGGCCTTCTGGGCCTAGAAACGCAGTGCTCAATGTTATGGAATAGGGTTTTTTGGTAATTTTTAATAAAACGCTTAAACCTTAAAAATTAACCAAAAAACTTTTGGTTGATCTCATTTTTTTGGTATAAGTGTCACCTTTCAAACGCCGTAAACCGCAGTTTTTTATCACTAATTTTCTCATCAATGTTGCTAATTAACGAAATGGCCATTTTTAGCTAAAAATGGCCAATTTTTAAATTGCTGCCAAATTCGTAATTTCTGACAAAAAAATATATCTCAAAAATTTTCTAAAAGCTTCAAGTTTCCAAAAATTTATTACTCGTCTCATTTACTTGAGTCGTTTTTAAGAAATGGTTCTTCAAAGTTAACATTAAAAATGAGCTTTTTTAAAAAATTATAAAATTGGGACTCCGACTTCAAATTATCATATCTGCTTAACAAATAATTTTAAAAAGTAGAGTAAAGAACTTTTGGAATTTTAAAGCTTGTAGAAATATTTTGAGACTTCTAAAACCCATTTTCGTCAAAAATTACAAATTTTGCAGGAGTTTAAAACTTGGTCATTTTTTGTTAAAAGGCATTTTCGGTTAATTGGCTATATTTAAAGCTTGTAGAAATATTTTGAGACTTCTAAAACCCATTTTCGTCAAAAATTACAAATTTTGCAGGAGTTTAAAACTTGGTCATTTTTTGTTAAAAGGCATTTTCGGTTAATTGGCTATATGAGATGAGATAATTAATGACAAAAAATTGCGGTTTACGGCATTTAAAAGGTGATACTTAAACCAAAAAATGAGACCAACCAGATGAGTTATGGTTAACTTGTGAGGTTTTAGCGTTTCATTGATAATGACCTAAAAACCCTATTCCATATAGTGATGAGATAATTAATGACAAAAAATTGCGGTTTACGGCATTTAAAAGGTGATACTTAAACCAAAAAATGAGACCAACCAGATGAGTTATGGTTAACTTGTGAGGTTTTAGCGTTTCATTGATAATGACCTAAAAACCCTATTCCATAACATTAAATCCTACGTTTCCAGGCCCAGAAGGCTCTTTGGAATGAACGGAGAGTAGTCGGCATGTTTTTTCAACACAATAAACTCATCCATAACCATTTGGTGTAATTTGGTTTTCCAAATGTATTGAATTCCCTTGTCAGATAAATTTTTAATAAAAACGGACGTTTCTTTAAAAATTTGTAAAATGTTTTAAGTTAGAAAAAATTTTCTGTAAAAATAAGAAAATTAGAGAAAAATTCAAGAAATCTAGATTCTTTATTCTTCAAAAAACAAAAACATGATTTTTGTATCATAAATTCATTTTTTTACAAATTATTTTATCGAGGTTATAGAAAAACTAGAGCCCTCTGAAACACTAGATTTTGCATATCCAAGAGTGAAACGCACGATTGTTTATTTAAAAATGATTATTGATTCATATTGTTTACGCTACAAACTATTAGGACTATAATGAGGCCCCTCTAAAAATTATTTGATAGTTTTTTATTATGAGATCTTAAATTCTCTAGATTAAAAAATACCAAAAAAATTGGATATCCAGTTAATAAAACAAAGTTTAAATTATGAAATCACTAGCTGAATAACATGATGAAGAAATAAATTATCTTCGGGATTGGGCATAGGGGCATTAGACCTCTTCAATACTTTTTTAAATACGTTTCTGTAATTAATAATTATAACTTTACTGGGAATAGAACTAGGCTCCTCTGAAAATTCTGAGTGTGTTTGCATAATTATAAATTTGCAGTGAAACATAATTTTCTTAAGCAACAGAAATAGAAGTAAATGCGGTACAAGGAGGGCAGAGCTCCCCCTCCAACTTTTGCTATAGTAATATATATGGTACATATTTTTGTTAATTTTATCGCAAAAGATCCCACTTGCGGCAAACGATTTTCTTAAATGTTGAAACGATTGCAAATGAAATGAAAATAAATTTATCAGTCTTATGAAGTTTTGAGTGCAAAAAAATAATTTTTTTAATATTATTTTTACGTTTCAAGTCATTTGCAATCGTTTAAATTAAAAAAAAAAAATCCACTAGTGTCAAGCGGAATTTTTTTTTCAGTGTATAAATGATTATCTGTTGTCCAATCTACTATTGCATTGGGATCCTGCTGCACTTTAGTAATTAGCTATATTAAGCGAAGAAGGCTTACATTGAATTTAAATTTGCAAGCCGTCAACAAATAGCTCATGGTAACAGAATTCAATCTCGTCTAAAATAGAGTCCATATATATTAAAAATAAAATGGAAAATTTCAGATTCCAAACCCAATCTATTCTGATTCTCAAAACGCGTATTATTCTAGGTCCCTAAATCTAAATTATTTTAAGTCCCGTTTGACCCCCCCCCCTTCAATCGGACTTATTTTACCACCCCCCCCCCTAAAAATGACATCCTTTAAGTACCCCCTGCCTATAAACATGTTCCATATTAAAAATAAATCGAAAAAACAATTACTGTGATTAATTATCAGAATCAATAATAAGCGAAAAATTAAAATTAGGGCATCCACAAGGTAAGCGCGAGAAAAGTCCTTTAGTTACGATTAATTTATTGCATGGGGCACATAGTTTTATAAAATTATATGTAGTGATAGATAATTTGCATGCTTTTATTTCACCTTCCTACCTTTGCCCTAAACCTACATTTTACAAGTTGTGTAACATTTCAATGGTTTAAGCAACCCTAGAGTGAAAGTTACACATGGTCTTTCCAAGGCCCTTTAAAGGAGTTCAGGACCTATGCAAGTTTTGTTTGAGGTTCGTAGGGTACGTTAAAGTTGCCTTTCAAGTTTGTTACACTTTTACCGAAATAAGAATTCAAAAGAAGAACTACCGCATTATAACCAGCAGAAGTTATGGAGGATAAATTAATGGTACTGGATACTAGGTACTGGTACTAGGGTTAAGATAACCAGGATTGTCGAAATCCACCAAAAAGAAAAGGTACTTCAAATAGTGATTGTACCTTAATTAAAAAAATTATAACTAGACGGGCAATTGATATATATAACAGATTCGAAGCACCACAAAAAAAAATTTTACTCTACTGGATTCACTTAATCATAGTAAAATTATGGATAAAAATATGAATAAATGTATGGAATATTTAGAAGACCAGTCGAGAAAGTTTTTCCTTTAAACACGCGAAGAAAAGAAAGTGCCCAAATTGCAATGTAGCTATTCACAGAGTTTGTATAAATTTTTAAACATAATATGAAATCAACTTTTAAAGAATTTTCTTAAACGAAACTATTCAAAATTCCAGTCTCCATCAAAAATTGCTTGTAAATATTAATGCTAAATTTCTTCCCAAAAAAATTAGAACAACACTTTGCCTTCAATGTAAGGAAATCAACAGCAAAAGAATAGAGCTAACGCTAGTACAACTAGTCGCCTTGTGTGTATACAACAAAAATGACAAAACTGCTGAAAATAGTGCAGTAGATTTATCGCTTCTTAACTAACTTATGGACTTAATTCACGCTAAAACTAATAGTCAAGTCAATAAAAATAATCTCTCAACAAAATTAATAGGTATCATGATACAATTAATCACTAATCTTGATAATAAATTACAAATCCGATAAATTAATTATATATCATTAGAACGCGCGCAAGAGTTTCAATTTAAAAAAACAATTAGAACTTGAAAGACATTTTAGCTCCTAACGGTATTGAAATTTGTTTGCTGTCGGAAACTAATTTAAAAAACTCTAATCTGAAAGTTTTTGGTTACATGGTCTATCGTAATGATCATTCTAATGGTACAACTATCCTCATACAATCCAATTTTGAAGCAGTAATCTATAATCATACTCTATAAAATTAGATGGATTTAAAAATTAAAATTTGAGGTAAATTAATTTATTAATAGTATGAAATTTAATAATAGTATATTCTCCCTGACCGTAAAAAACATGAATTTAATAAAAATAAGTCATAAACAAAGTTAGGAACAGAAAAACCATAGACATATAAACGCATATAGCTTTTAATTGTGACTCACAAAAAATGTTTTAAATGTCAAAAAACACTATTTATATTATAATTATTATTAGTATTATTAATTCATACTATATTAAAAAATATATACACTGAAGAAATAAATAAAAGTGCAAGTGAAGAGAGGAAAAAAAAATTATAAGATATCAGACTTTCGTATTTGTAACCAAACTTAAAGCTCTTGATGATTATTAAACTAAAAACTTTTTATATGAAAATCTAATTAAAATTAAAATATAACAATATATACTTATACGTAATTATAATAAATTACAAAGATAATAATTTGCGATTTGAAATAAATTTTAGGCTTTTGGTTTGATAATGTAACGAAAATCTTGGCTATATGCCCTAGTGAATATAACTATAGTTATTTAACTTCGATAACGTGCCATTATGAGCCTGTTATAAACTCTAACAAGTTCATGGTAACATCCGCCGTTCCTTCAATTTATATATAAATTATATATACCTATATATAGTTTCAAAACTCGTATAGCTTCAGGGTAACGAACATCAAACTTCATAACTATCATCAATAGAAAACTTAATGAATTGCCGAGCGTTAATTTCTTCTTCTTTTTTTTTTTTTAAGCTTTTCATTAATTTTTTCACGCTATTAATGAGAAGTTAGCTAAAAGTTCCTTGATTTTTTATACTTTTATGCATACAGATATGAACTTTAAATATTTCGATTTTATAAATTTTTATGCATGTAGAAAAAAGTCAGTTTACTTTGTTTTTATACGAACTATAACGTGTTTCACAATAATTATGTTTAATGAATTTACTTACACTAAGCTTCGTTGAAAATTAACGAGTTTTGATCACTTTGTGAATTCAATTATTTATGCTTATACGTTTACTTGCAAAATCTTTGTACAGAGTATAACAAAGTTATGAAGGAAATTTTAGAATTTTATCTTTGAAACTTATGTTAATGTTTGTCAATTAATTTTAATTTATAATTTTCTAATTTTATTATCTATGGTTATTTATATTTTCTTCTTTTTTTTTTAACTTACTTATACCCTAAAATACTTATACAGCCTGCTTTGGAAAAGTATTTTTTGGCTTAAATTTGATAAAAAAATATTTCAAAGTTACGTGAGGTAATTTTGAAATTTGACCATTTTTTATACAAGAAGGACACCTTCGGATCTCTAAAAAATGGATCTCTAATTTAATGTTTTTATTAAATAAAAATAATTTCTTTTCGATTATCATAATTTTAAATCATAGCAATAAAAGTAATTAATTATTATTTTCGTTTTTTTTTTTTTTTTTGAGAACACTGAGATAAAAAGAAAAACTAAAAACGGTTTAGAGTCTCAAATACTTTTCTAAATATCATTTATTAACGGTCACGATATTATCAAATCTAATTAACTGTCGATTTATCTAGAATTTTATATTTTTCTGGCCACTTATAATCCTTTAAATGTGAAAACAAAAAACTAGTAATGCAAATAAAATTCCGCTTGTGGCTATCGGTTTTTTTTCAGTGTATAAAATAATTAGAGCTGCTGAAATTGAGAATCGGACCTCTGGAGTTAAACTTCAAGTAAGTTTATTTTTTTTATATATTCCCGAATAGAATCTGAAGTATGGGCCGATCCGGCCCAGATCCGGGCCAGATCACGCCGTAACTGGGCCGGATCGGTCCATACTTCCGATTCTATTCGGGATTATTTTCAGAGAAAAGTGTTTTGGATTAGATTCTCCAGTATCAAATTATCCATTTTAGTATAGAATTACCCCTAAGCTATTAGCTCAAGGTGCAAATAAGAGTAAACATCCAGGCATTATTTAAAATTTGTTAAGAAATTTTAAATTACTAAGCAAGTAAATCAGTGTTACTTTATAAAATCGCTAGACTTTTTTATATTAAAATTAACTTCACTGTAATAAAAAGTAACTTCCTTAGATTAACAAAAAAAAATAGAATCTTTTCGCAAAATTAATAATTTTTCGATAAAAATTCCTTATATAACAAAAAAGTTAGAACATTTTCGAAAAATTAGTAAATTTTCAAAAAATTTTGTAAATATTCGATAAGCATCGTAAATTTACTAAATTTAGTATATTATCGAAAAATTCGAGAATTCTCGAGTTTTTTTTTGTGAATTTACGAAAAAATTTGTAAATTCACAACTATTTTTCGTAAATTTACAACTATTTTTTGTAAATTTTCAAAAAAAAATTGTAAATTATTAATTTTTCTTGTGAATTCGAAAAAAAGATCGAGAATACTCGAATTTTTCGTTAATGTACTAAATTTAGTAAATTCACGATTTTTTTCAAATATTTACAAATTTTTTTGAAAATTTAATAATTTTTCGAAAATTTTCTAATTTTTTTGTTATATAAGGAAGTTACTTTTTACAGTGTATATCCTAAAATTTTTGTTAATTTATAAATATATATTTATGTTACATCTTGATTACTCAAATTATAAAAGTTCCTGTTAATTTAATGAAAAGAGAAAATTATTTTAATTCATTTATTCAATATTTTCATATATATATGTAATATATAAATTAAATATATTTATTTAATATATAAAATAAACGAGCATATGAGCAATTATTTTAAAAGTGCTACTTAATTTGAGCCTGAAATCGTAATTTTTTTTTTTTGAGGGCACATCGATATGACCCGTGTTTTCAGTTGGTTTGAACCTTAAGAAAACCGAAAAAAATCATGAACAAGAAATTGGCGATAGCAGCCAAAAAGATTTTTTCAATTTTATGTCAAAAACCGTATTTTTCGTATCTGAGCTACCCCAAATTTTTAAAATAACTTTTTAGGTAAATAAAATTTTAAAAAATAGATAAGAAAATCTGATTTCCAGGGAAAAACCACTCCAGAAGAAAAAAAACTTTTCTTTTTACGATGAAATTTAGCCAAGTTATCGACAATTTAAGATTTTGTTCAAATTTGTCTTAAAAAATATTGAAATTTTATTGAAAAAAGCCTGCTTCTGAACTTTCAACATGCATTACTCGCTTGATTTTCATCGTAAAATAATAATTTTTTTTTTTAAATAGATTAATTTTTCTCTGGCTATTCATTTCTTTCTAAAAAAATCATTTTTATGTACCAAATTTCAATTTTTAGGTCAAAAGCCTTTGAAAACTGTAAGTAGCCAAATTTACTTAACACAGTTTTCGACCTAAAAATTGAAATTCGGTCAATAAAAATCAATCAAGAAATGAATACTCAAGGAAAAATTAACTGATTTAAAAAAAAAATTTATTATCTTACGATGAAAATCAAGCGAGTAATGCATATTTTAAGTTCAGAAACAGGCTTTTTTCAATAGAATTTCAATCATTTTTGAGACAAATTTCAGCAATAATATGCATTATTCGCTTAATTTTAATCGTTAAATAATAATTTTTTTTTTTAAATCGATTAATTTTTCCCTGGCAAGTCATTTCCTTAAGAAAAAAATCATTTTAATTGACTGAATTTCAATTTTTAGGTCAAAAACTGTGTTAAGTAAATTTGGCTACTTACAGTTTTCAAAGGCTTTTGACCTAAAAATTGAAATTTGGTACACACCAAACCTAAAAGAGTTTTTTGTTACGCAGAAAATATTGAACGTTTATTTAATTCTTTAGAGAGGAATTAAATAAACATTCAATATTTTCTGCGTAACAAAAAACTCTTTAAGGTTTGGTGTGTACATAAAAATGATTTTTTTAGAAAGAAATGAATTGCCAGGAAAAAATACATCGATTAAAAAAAAAAATTATTATTTTACGATGAAAATCAAGCGAGTAATGCATCTTTAAAGTTCAGAAACAGGCTTTTTTCAATAAAATTTCAATATTTTTTAAGACAAATTTGAACAAAATCTTAAATTGTCGATAACTTGGCTAAATTTCATCGTAAAAAGAAAAGTTTTTTTTTTCTTCTGGAGTGGTTTTTCCCTGGCAATCAGATTATTTTATCTATTTTTTAAAATTTTATTTACCTAAAAAGTTAATTTAAAAATTTGGGGTAGCTCAGATACGAAAAACACGGTTTTTGATATAAAAGTGAAAAAATCTTTTTGGCACCTATCGCCGATTTCTTATTCACGATTTTTTTCGATTTTCTGAAGGTTCAAACTATCTGAAAACACGGGTCATATCGATGTGCCGTCAAAAAAAAAAATTACGATTTCAGGCTCAAATTAAGTAGCACTTTTAAAATAATTGCTCATATACCATACATTTTTTTGATTGATCCAATAAATATTTTCTATAAATTGATAGTTGTACTCTGAAATTAATTCATGCAAGGCTAAAATAAATTTATTATTTAATAATTCTGTTAATTAAAATCACTATGAAAGAAATAATTACTTTTAATGCTCACGAAACAAAAATTATTTCTAAAGATAAAATTAAATAAAAAAAAAATTGAATAGAATTTTTTTTCTCAATAAAATACTTTTATATTATTTAATAAAAAAAAAAGAAAAAACTTTAGCTGTAATGAGAAAATGTATGACTTTTGTGTCATTATTATTATTATTATTCCTTTTTTTTAATTTAGTTTTTTAGAAAAAAAAAATAATCATAATTAAGTAAATTTACTTATACATTTATATTTTTGAAGTAATATAATTATCTGAAAATACTTTTTTTTTGAAAAAAGAAAAAAAGATCTTTCATTTTCTTTAACAAAATTCAATATACTTATGCTATCATTTACTGGACATTTTCTCGATAATTAGATCGCATTTATCCATTTCTTTATAAACATAAAAAAAAGTTATAAAAAAAAAATATAGCATGTACAAAACTTTATTTTAGTCCTTTTTACTTTCGGTTCGATAAATTTAATCTTTTCAGGAAAATTGTATTACTAGGAAGAGGAGAGAAGAAAATTCCAAGAGAGCTCCTGAAAGATTAAAACCGTAATGGTTGTGTCCTCTTTTCTATTTTCTACTCTCTGTAGTATAGTACAAGTAAACTGTTTTCTACGTTACACACGTAAAATTGAAACATTTTAACTTTTTTTTACAATCTCGGTTTTGTATTGGTGTTAAAAAAAAAAAAACTAAAATAAAAGGAAATGAACATTTTTGTTAAAAGTATTTGTAAGAAAAACCATGTCAAATTTTACACGATTTGTTTTGATTTTATTTTCCTTTTTTTCTCTTTATCTTTTTCATTATTTTATTTTATTTTTTTTAATTTCTTTTTATTTAAAAAAATTCTATCTGTATTTGTATATCTTAATTGAAAATTCTGTAAGTACAACGAAAGACTGTTTAGTTTTAACTTTTGAATTTTTTTTTTTATTTCCTTGAATATATAATAGTTTATTTTTATATGTGTATAGAAATACTTTTTTATATATAAAATAAAAGTAAAATAAATTCAAATAAAAAATAAAAAAATAAAAAAAGATTGAAAAAAATATTCATTTAGATATGTATTTACATACATTGAAAAATAAAAGGAACTACTTTTTTTTTATTTTTATAAATTCAGCAGTTTATAAGGAATTTAGATACTTTTTCTAACATTTTTGCTTTGCTTGAAAAATTATTTAATGAAAATTCAGACTTTTTTTTAAATTTATTTGTAAGCGTTTGAAGTTTTTTATTATTTTATGTATTGGATGCATAAAAAGTAAGTTATTGAAAAGATGCAAATAATTTTATTAATTAAGACAAATATTGAAATAATACATTTTTATGTTCAAAAGGCTAATTTTACCAATGGAGGCTAATTTATTTAATTCTTTTATTAATATTAAATCAGAATCTACGGCAAAAGAAAACAAAAATTAAAAATTTAAATTCTCCCACTTATTCTTAGATTTCTAACAACTTTTCGATTATTCGAAGCAATTTTTTTTTGGCATTTTGTTTAAATTGGATCAAAATTTGATTTCATTTGTTGCCAAATACTCATTTGAAGGTGATAAATCTTTTTCCTCTAGACATTAGCTAGAAATTTCCCGTACAATTAAATTTCGAGGTCCAAAAGTTGAATTGTACTTTAGATAAAAAAATGATGATTTCTCGTTATTTTTCGGAATTCCCCAAAATATTTTACACAAGTCTTTATATATTTTTTTATTAACATGGAACATGTTCATTGGATGGGGTATTTGAAAAAGTATGGCTCGGCAGGGGGGGGGGGGGGTGAAAAATTGACGTTTTTAGGGAGGGTGAAATGGACTTAGAATATTTTCGATTTAGAGACTTAGAATAATTTGAAGTGGGAGTCAGGACCTGATCAGGCCCTGATAAGAACAATAACTTAGAATACTTTAAGTTTATGGACTTACGATAGTACATATTTCAGGATTTATTGTAATTTCGGTTTTTGGATTTATTACTATTATGAGTAAACATGTTCCATGCTCGTTGGTTGTGTAGTTACACAAAGCGGTTATAAATTTTTTTTTTGGAAATTTATGTGAAATCTTGCATTAACCATGATAACCTTTCAAGTCTTGTACTCTAAGTTACATATAATGAGCAGCACATAGTTCCGCAAAATGTCAAACGCGCTCAAAATGTCAACACAGTGTTGTTTTGTGCAAATAAATATTTTATTTATTATATTTATTAAACATTTTGTACTTTTTATGTAATTAGTGTTAAGTGTTAGTGTTTTAATACACCCTGATGATGGAACTATAATACAAGTTCCGAAACGCGTCGGTTTTGACGTTAAATAGTTTACGAAGTCACCAGACGGATTATTCAGGTAAAATATATAATCTTATTTTGTGACTTGGACACTACAAACATGTTTTTCAAGTTCCGCAAACCCCGATAGCCATCTTTGGCTAAATGAGTGTATTTAATTTGTAATTAACCTTTATACAACCATGTAACCTCCAGAGTCTACGTCGAAAACACGGATTACTTTGACGTGGTAGATTCTTACTGGCTAAAACACACGAAAAGCAACCAGAGGCTTAATACCCCAAATTGGGGTCACTTTTTCAGGTATAGCTTCAAGAAACCTTTTAAATCTTAAATTTACCTTTCTTTACGATTCTGTAAATGTTGTTATTTAAGAAATTTTTCTTTTGCACTTAAAAAAGAGGAGAAACTGTAAAAATTTAGCTGTTACAATTAAAAAAATAAGAATATATTACCTATAATTAAAGAAAGATGGTAAAAATATATTCATAGCATCGTAAATCCAGGGAAATTTTCTATTCAAAACTTAACCTTCAGGGTTTACATAAAAACCGCCTCTATCTGAAGCAAAAAACCCGAGACCGACCCGACCCGAAAAGTCAGATAACCGCACAAGTCCCAAAAATTATTCATGCCCGATTGCTGTTTAAGAAATTGAATTCTCGCTATTATTTCTGTTTTTTACCTTCAATATATTTATTACGATATAAAGCTTATGTAATAATTTTTAAACTACATGACATGAAAACGATATAAAGTATCATTATAGAATCGATTAATTCGTCTAGACAAGTTGAATGTGCATTTTTTTCTTCTACTCGTGTTTTCAACAACAAAATTTATATATATATATATATATATATATATATATTGATTTCATGAGAATTTCCAATCACTTTGTAAAGCTCATTATTTATGTAATAATGAAAAATTCAGTTTAGAAAGTAAAATTTTTATATATAACTTTTAAGGTACGTCAATTTGAAGTTACTTTAAGAAACTTATGTAGCTTTAAAGATTAAGTGAGAAAAACATGCCAAGAAATATTGATTATGGATAACTGAAATATGTCACTAAAATGTTGTTTAAATTGTTTGAGCTTAATCATATGAAATAATAGGTTCATTTTATAATAAAATATTAATTGAATTGTGTTAACAAAAGGAATTAGATTTAAAATGTAAAATAAATAATAAATAGTTGCTGGTGATTTGTAAGTAGTACAAATCAAATATAGTCAGCCATATACTTAAATTTTTTTTCAGACTAATATTATGACGAATACTAAAAAATTTTTTATACGACTTCCAGAAGATAAAAATGACGATAGAAAAGTATCTGCTGGTGGAATTATTGTAAGAATTTTATTTTTTTAATTATTATTCTATTTGTGATCCATGGCCAAAAAAAAAATAATACCTCAGTTCGCGTACGTATAAATTATTACTCGAGGTAAAACTCAGGCTGCTAAAATCGAGGGTAATCTGAGTTATTATTTTTAACTGGCCAAGGGATGAATAAGGTTTCCTTTCTTGGTGTCAAATAATTTAGGTTTTGACCTATAATTGTGATGCAGTTGTATATATTCACGAGCGAGTGAGTACAGACAACATCTTGCAAGCATTGAAACCTAATGTATTTTGCCACTTAGTTATTTTAAAAATATTAATTTATTTTATTTTTCTCATTATTTTACGGGGTGCAATTAGTGCTGTAGGTACTGTTGCTGGTCTTGCTAAAGATGTTTACAACAAAATTAAAAATAAAAAGAAGCAAGGTTAAATATAACATTTTTCATTGATTTTAATTTAATGATTAAAAAAATAAAACATGTATTTCCAATTATAATTCTAAAATTTATCATTTTTTTAAAACAATAAAAGTTAATCAATTCAAAATAAAAATATAAGTCTTTTTTTGAATGAAACACACTCAATATTTTATTATGTAAATTTTGAAAATTTATAAAAAAAAATTAATTATTATATCAATAAAATTTAATTTTTAATTACCTGTGCTTAAAAATCACTTTTACACACTACTCAAAAATTTTTAAATTCTTTTTAAGCAGAATAGAGAATGAAATCATAAGCGACGTCATTATTTTATTTTTTTTTGTTCCTAGATAAAGTAATTATGAATCGTACGGTCCATAGCTCAGCTGGTTAGAGCGCCGTCTCTAAAATCTATTTATTTGAATTCTTCGTCGGTTCGAAACCCCTACGAGTAAATATTTTTTTTTTTTTTTTAAATTTTTTTTTTAATTATTTAATTTAATTATTTTATTTTTTAATTATTTTTATTTATTTTTTATTTATTTATTTATTTTTGTTTATGAGAATTATTTATTTATTCATTTAAGAAAAAATAATTCGAATGAAAAAGATTTTAAATTTCTTAATAAATATAAGGGCTAATCGAAGCAAGTGGTCACATTTATAGTTTTTTTAAATAATTTTTATTTTTTAGAGCACAATGTAATTTTGCCAGAAGTTTAATAAAACCATAAAAATTAGGATTTTCTTTGTGTAACTTAATTTTAATCTACGACTTTCAATAAATAAACTTCTTAAAGTTAAAAATATATTTAAGCTTCTAATTCCTAAATGATGAAATTATTTCTCACAAATACTTGAGAATATAGAGGTACATAACAATAAATTATATTCCTGTACAAAAACCAATATTTATTATATTAAAATACTTTAATTTTTATTACCTATCTATTCAATTCAAATAGTTTTATGCGAATAAAGTCAAACTTTTTAAAAATCCAAAAATTTAAATCTCACCTAAATTTATTTATATCAGGTTTTTTTAGCCCTCTGACCCGGTGAACCATATTGATTTGATTTTTTCACTGTTTCAGATCTTTTTAAGTACAAAAATTAAAATTTTTGTTTTGTAAAAAAATCGAAAATTTATGTTCTTACTATTGGTTTTTGTACAGAAATATAATGTAATGTTATGTACCTCTATATTCTCAATTATTTTTGATAAATAATATCATCATTTAGGAATTAGAAGCTTAAATATATATTTAACTTTAAGAAATTTATTTATTAAAGGCCGTAGCTTAAAATTAAGTTATGCAAAGAAAATCTTAATTTTTATGGTTTTATTAAACTTCTGTCCAAATTACATTGTGCTCTAAAAAATAAAAATTATTTAAAAAAACTATAAATGTGACCACTATATTTATTAAAAAATTTATAAATTTTTTATTTAATAATTTTATGTAACTTTTTCATTCCAATTATTTTTTCTTAAATGAATAAATCAATAATTCTTATAAAATAAATTAAAAAAAAAAAATTAAAAAAAAAAAAAATATTTACTCGTAGGGGTTTTGAACCGACGACGAATTCATAATAAATAGATTCTAGAGACGGCGCTCTAACCAGCTGAGCTATGGACCGTACGGTTCATAATTACTTTATCTAGGAACAAAACAAACTAAAATAATGACGTCGCTTATGATCGAGGGGCTGACGTCATGATTTAAAGTATTTAAAGTATTTAAATCGCTTTTTAAATCACTCGAAAATTTTTAAATCGCTGTTGAATTATTGCTTTAAATTTAGTTTTTTGGCATAAAAACTGTTTATAGAGGTTTGTGGGGTCACGAAAATTTAAACTTTAACCGGATTTAACCCCAGGTTTATCCCTGCCTATATTTATGACCAAAAAATTGGCCAATTTTTGAGAAAATGTAGCAAATATTTTAAATCGCTTTTAAATAATTGCTTTAAATTTAATTTTTTGGCATATAAATTGTACCTCAGGGTTAGCAGGGGCACAAATATTGAAATTTTCATCGGATTTAACATCAATATCATCCCTTCCCTTATTTGAGACCAAAAATTGGCCAAATTTCCAGAAAATTAGCCGAATCTCTTATTTTTTTTTACATATTTGCACTTTGAGCGATCAGATTTGCACCATACGAGTTTCTTGGGTCGCTGATCAAGAATTTCGACCTCTTTTTTATAAATAATCAATATTTCACCCTTATAATAGCTAAACCTACCCCTAAAAGGGGTGTTTTTACTATTTTCGCACTTTGAGCGTCCAGGGTATGCCTTTATAGGTTTTTTGGGTTGCTGATCAAGAATTTCAACTTCTTTTTTATAAATAATCAATATTTCACCCTTAAAATTACTAAAACTACCCCTGAAATGGATGTTTCTGTTATTTTCGCAGCTTGAGCGTTCAGCATGCCCTTATAGGTTTTTTGGTTCGCAATTCAAGAATGTCGACTACTTTTTCGTAAATAATTACTATTTCACCCTTAAACTACCCCTAAAAGGGGTGTTCTTGCTAACTTTGTACTCTAAGCGTTCAGAGTACGTTCATATACATTTTTTGGGTCACTAATCAAGAATTTCGATTTCTTTCACATATTTACTATTTCACACTTGAAATAGTTATAACTATCCCTAAAATGGTTGTTTTTGTTATTTTCGCAATTTAAGCGTCCAGGATATGCCCATATAGGTTTTTTGGTATAAATTGGTATAAATTATTAATACTTCACCCTTAAATTAGCTAAAACTACCCCTAAAAGTTTAAATTCTAATTTTTGGCCCAGATATGGACAGAAAACTGGCCAGTTTTCGATAAAATATGCCAAATCTCCTGGATTATAGAAGAAATTACATTCTAAATATATTTTGGGGTTTATCGGGTATGCAGAAACGGAATTTGATAACTAAATTTATAATTCAAATTTTTAACAAAGAAATTGGACAAAATTAGCCAACTAAATAGCTGCTAACTAAATTTTGAAAATCCAATCTTTGGCCTGAAATTGGACAAACGATTGGCCAAGTTATAAAATACCCAGCCAACTAGCTAGCACTAAGGTTCCTCAAACAATGACCTAAATACTTCAATATGCCACAGATATCACCGATTACAACCATGCATTTTTTAAATCATACATACATTTCTATTAACTTTTAAAAGTTAAAAGAAAATTTATGTATTGAATTTAACTAAATCTATTTTTTTCAAAATAAAATCTAACGTAATTCATTGGATAATAATTATTCAAGATAGTACTTTCATGAAATTAAATGAGGTATTACACCCAAAAAAAGAAAAAATATTGCAGTTTTTTTAATTTATTAATTGTTTTTTTAATTTTGAGAAAAAATTTTTGAAGAAATTCGGTATCAGATCCAAAAAATGACTATAAACAAACTTTCTAAAACTAGTACTTTCATAGAAATAAATTAGGTACTACGTCCAAAAAGAAAAAAAAAATTGATATTTTTTGTATTTTTTCGTGAAAAAAATTTTGGGAAATAAATTTTCAAAAAATTAAGAATCAGATTCGAGATATAGAGTAAAAACCATACTTTCAAATATAAGTACTTTCATGGAAATAAATGATTAATTAAAAAACATCCAAAACATAACATCCAAATTAAAAAATAAAAATAGTTTGAAATTTTTTGATGAAAAAACTTTTGAAAAAAAAATTAGGTTTTAATTCGATAATGGTTGTGAAGTTTCATCCGTTACAATATTTTCAGATATTAGTACTTTCATGGAATTAAATAAGGTATTACACCCAAAAAAAGAAAAAATATTGAAGTTTTTTTAATTTATTTGTTTTTTTAATTTTGAGAAAAAAAATTTTGAAAGAAATCAGTAATAGATCCAAAAAATTACTATAAACGAACTTTCTAAAACTAGTATTTTCATAGAAATAAATTAGGTACTACGTCCAGAAAGAAAAAAAAATTGGTGTTTTTTGTATTTTTTCGTGAAAAAAATTTTGGGAAAAAAATTTTCAAAAAATTAAGTATCAGATTCGAGATATAGAGTAAAAACCATACTTTCAAATATAAGTACTTTCGTAGAAACAAATGAGGTATTACGTCCAAATTAAAAAAAAAAAAGTACCTCGAGCTTTTTTGGTGAAAAAATGAAAAAATTTGGTCTTAACTCCAGAATGTTTGTGAAATATCACTGACTACATACATACACACACACACACACACAAACAGACTATTTTTAAAAACCGGTTTTTTGGCTTCCTGGGGTCTCAAAACGTGCTTATATGCCAAAAAATCGAAATTTGACCTATCACAATGGTTCCTCATTGAGGAACCAAAATATCCCTTGAAAGCTTAAAGAGCTATGTATTTTTTTAATTTAAGAGCGTTTCTTGCAATTCCCATAAGCAAAACCATAAAATTCATAATCAAACCTATTCTCGGTTGGAATATATAAACTCCCGTTCCGTGATTTGACTAGAGTATTTATTATGTTACTCAAGATTTTATTACTTTTCTGGGTTCTTTTGTCACCACCTTGAGACAAATTATTATCACCTACTGATTAATATAAATATTAAATTATTACTGAATTTTCGCCCTATATTTTAATAATATAAATTCTAATTATTTTCATTAAATAAGTTATTTAAAAGTTAAAAAAAATTATAATAATCGTGATTCAATCAAGGCTAAAATATAGCAAGTTATTAACTTATTCGTAGTCTGATTAAAAAATTCCAAGAAATATTATAAAAAAGTCACATATTACGATAAAAAAAAGTAAATATCAAAACAAATTTTATGAAAATATGTAATTTTAAGTTCTAATTTACTCACGCAAACTTTTTATCAAAGATTTTATTTTATTTTATAGCTAATATAAACATTCATGTAATTTTCATTATAAAATAAACTATGTTTTTGATGTATATAAGTAGGTAAATTTTAATGAATTATATGGCGTTTTTTTTATTATTTTAATTTCGATATTTCTATAAACCATTTGGTTTCCAATACCAAAAAGACTTTAATTACATACCTAAAACCTTACTATCCACTTATATTTCTATCGGTTTGTATTTTTTTATGTTTATACTTTTCAGTTTATTGATTATGATTTATACTATTTGAATAAATACCTTTTAGTAAACACCTTTTAAATTATAGGTTAATATTGGTTAATATTCATCAAAAGGATGAAAATGAACGGCGGAATCAATTATAATTTTAAAATATATGGAGATACAGATTATTAAAAGTCAATCTAGTCCCAAATTTCGCAGTATAAGCTTTTTGCTCAAAATTGGATTATTTTCAATCCATATACAATGTACATGTTAAAAAAATTTATAACGAGTTTGTCTAAACACAACCAAAATGCATGGAACATGTTTACTTACAGCTGAGGGATAGGTATAATGCATAAATGTTACGCAGCATTACAATACAATTTGATAATTTTATATTTTGTAATTATTACCTCTGATAGATCTTAAGATTCCAAACCCAAACTATTCTGATTTCTTAAGCGCTTATTATTCTAGGTCCTCAAATCAAAATTATTTTAAGTCCCAAATCCCAGATTATTCTACACAGACAGAGGTTTGAACCGTTCAAGTCGGTTACAGTAGGAACCGAATATTACTCTTACCATAAGAACTGAAAATGTTTATGCTAGAACCGAGATTCACGGTTCTAAATAACTAGTTAAAAACCTTCTCTTAAAAAATTATTATTTTTTTCAAAATCAAAATTAGTTGCAAGAATATTTTTCATATTTCTTTTATGAATCGCGTACATCAAATTAAAAAACATTTGTAATTAATTTTGATTTTGAAAAAAATAATAATTTTTTAACAGAAGGTTTTTAGCTAGGGTTTAGAACCGTGAATCTCGGTTCTAGGCATAAAAATTTTCCGTTCTTATGGTAAGAGTTATGGTTATGGTAAGAGTTGGTTCCTACTATAACCGACTTGAACGGTTCAAACCTCTTTCTGTGTAAGTTCCTAAATAGAAATTATTGTAAGTCCTTAAATTTGAAATATTCTAAATCTCTAAATAGAAATTATTATAAGTCCCATTTGACCCCTCCTTCTCCCAATAATCTTTGACACTATAGAGAAGCAGCAGCAATTAATCTAATTACAAACATTAAAGAAAAGTTAAAATATTACTAATGTACCTATAATGTAATTTCTCAAATAATTATCTAACTTAAGATTTAAGATATCTAATAATATTCGTATTTTGTTGGATGTCGTATCAATTTTTGCTGTCATTAAATAGTATTAAAAAGTCATTTTAATTGCGAGAAAATTTTTTTTAAATTTGTAAATATAATAATTTTATAAATTTAATTTAGTTTTTTGATAAGATGTATCAAGCTCATTTAAAATAACTATTTTTTATGAAACATGATAATATTATGTTTAAAAGATACTTTTTGATAAAGAACAATTAAATATTTATTGATTTATTTTTATTGATTTAAAAAATAAGTCAAAATAATAAAATAATATTAACTGACTGATATTTGATAAAATATTTTTAAAATGTGGAATGTTTCTAAAGAATTCTAAATGTATTTTTAAAATAAAATTCTTTCTAGTCTCAAACGTAAACTTGTCGTAAATTCTTTTCTTAAGAATTCTCATCTTTAAATCGTGCTAGTAAGAAACAATTTTAATCGTTTTATGTGGATTTTGGTTAATACTATTTTATAAAGAAAAAGATTATCCTTATGCATTTCAGATAAAAATACATATATATGAGCTTGCTTTAAAATATTTATGATTTGAAAAATTTACCAATTTCTTGCGTTTTAAACGTTTTATAAACTATTTCGGCTATTTAGTTTTTTTTCGGAGGCAAAAAATTTTAGGATGGGTTGACAGAAACTAAAAGGTTTATTATTAATAACATTCAAAATTAAATTTTTTCTTTTTTAAACTGTTTACAAGTAATATTTGTTAATAAACTAAAAGTTTTCATTTCACCAGGTATAGAAAATATGAAACCCTTGGTCTTTTTCCTCTGGATACGTGCCAGTTTGTTTTTATTAATTTTTATTCATAGATTAATTAGAGTAGTAACAAATTTAAATGCAATATGCTGTAAAAAAAAATTTTATTTAATTCTGTTTTTATTTAAAATAGGTAGTATAAGTCCGAATAATTCCGTTGGATTTTGATAAATTTATGTTATATAAATATCTACCGGACTTAAATATTAGACCTCGGTTTAAAATGGATGGTGTAGAGTTGTTACTTTTTCTATTAAGTTACGAAAGATGTAAAATAAATTATTTATCAGTCTATTGTAATTTAATTTAATTTAAGAAATTTTTATGCCTTCAAATTTCCTTAACCCCAGTAAATTGCAATGTAATGGTCATATTACGTATAAATTCTCTTATTCATAATATATGCTGATTTCTAATATATAAACATATAAATGTAAATAATTTCAATGACAATAATGCATGGCTTGTCAGAACTTGTCAAAACTAAGTAAATTATAGTTTTGGAATAATTACATTTCGTGTAGTGTACATTCTATGAACTTCTTGGGAGAAATGTGTGTACCAATGTAAGTATATATTCAGATATGCAAAACCTTGACAGTTTTATCGATAAACTTAAAGAGAGTAGTTTTAAGTAGAATAATTAACAATAATTTATACATACAAATTATCTTAATTTTATTCCTTTTAATAGCTAATTAAACAAATTATTTTAAAAAACAATAAATGTTTGGAAATTATAAAGTATTTATTATTTTTAACATTTATTAAAAAATAAGTTTACCTAATTATTAGTTTACTACAAGAAGCAATGTAATGTTTAAATGCTTTGTACCAGTACTTATAATTAGAGAAGATCTAATTATTTTAAATTGAACAGTAATAACCTTAATTCAATACAACGTTCTAAAATAAATTATAAGCTTATTAAATATAGTATTAAAAAAATATTTTTTTATAATTAATCATTAAAAATAAATATTTTCTTTTATAAAAATAAAAATCCTATTCATTACAAAGATAATTCCTTCAGTTTATAAAAACAAAAATTCTTTGATTTTGCCAACATAACTACGTTATTAGGTAATTTTTTAATTATCAAAAGAAATAACCTAATAAAAGATATTAATTTTCTGGATTTTTCCTTTTTAAAATAAAGGATTAATTAAAAAATGTAAAATATAAAAAAGAAAAATTAAATTATAAAATAATCAGATTAAAACATCATTTTAAGATACTTTGAATCCTAATTAACTAAAGCAACACACAATATAATATCGACGAACCATACAAACACTAATAACACTAATAATGATAATAATAATAATAATAATTAAAATGAACTTGAAAAGGAACCTTAAAAAGAAAAGTCTCTTATTAGACATAAAAGAAGATAATAATAAAATAAAAGTATATAGAAGAAGGAAAAAAGTATATAAATTGAGAAATTTTAGTTGATGCGCGACAATTAACCTTAAGTTAGATAATTATCGAGTATACACTCTTTAATTATCAAATTATAGTCACATTGACGCCCTTACGTTTAAATTCCATCGTTTATTTTTTTTTTTTTTGTTAGTTAATACATATAAAAAAAAACTTTTTTTTCTTTTAAGTAACCCCTCAAGTTTTCGATTATAATTATCGTCATTATTTACTGTTATTATTATTATTATAAGAGAAAATCAAGGAAAAATATATATAGTGAAATTTGGTAAACTGAGAATAAAGATCTTTTAGGTAATAGGAAGAGGAATCCCTCTAGAGCCTTTAGAGAACACCAATTCTATTAATATATAGAAGAAGGAAGAAGAAGGAAGAAGAAGAAGATGAAAATTTACAAAAGAGAATGTCTGAACTTACCTGTCTATTTCTACTTAAAGTGTATAATATCTACATTTACTACTTATATATAAGTAATAATATATACAGCAATAATAAAGTGAGCTACAATTGCCATTTTCTCTTTCTTCGTAATATTTCTATATATATATTTTTTGATAATTCTTATTCATATCGCGTGTTTCAAAAAAGTTAAGTCTAGGCTTTTAGTCCTTTTCAAAAATATATTTTTTCAAATAGTACATTGTAAAATTCTTAAGTGACATTATATATATATATATATTGGTGTAATGGAAAGAATAAGAATTTTTATAAAAATATACATGATAATAAACACATCTCAATTTACAATTGCTATCGAACGAGGCATATAAAGTGTCGTTATTTCAAAAAAAAATATAGTATTGAAATATTGAGAACCACAGCTGTGAATTGCTATATTTATACAAATACATTTTTTTTTTGTTAACTCCCTAGGCACTCATAGGTGAATATATATATAACATTATATTACATGTACTTTAAAAAATAAAAAAACATAAATTTAAAATATTCTATTTTTATAAATATATTGAATGTGTATGTTTCTATATTAGCTTGAAAATTAATATAAAATTTTTTGTATTTTTACAAATAGTTAGGGAGATGGCTATGGTAAACATCGCGTGTGAGTATGACAGCTGAATTTCTTTTCAGAGATAGCCAAGACCAAAACATACTCACTTTCTGTGGAAAATTTTTTTGGCCGAGGGTTCTGGAAAAAGTTACAGGTCCACAAAGTTGGTCAATTTTTCGGAAAAAAAAAGTGAAAGTATGACAGCCCGGAATAGCCTAGATTTTTAGATTAGGCCAAAACATACTCAGTTTATTTATGAGATTTTTCGGTATCTGGGTTCTGAACGAGTATGTCGGACCATCTAAGTTCCGCCGTTTACCCGCGCTTTTTTAATTAGTTTGAAATAAAAAAATTTACAAGGAATCAATTTTACAGTCAGAATCTCATGGTAGCGAGAAATATATATTTTTCCTCCGTAATATTAACGCTAAAATTAAGAGATTCTGACTGTAAAATTGATCCCTTGTAAATTTTATTTTAAACTAATTTAAAAAAGCGCGGGTAAACGGCAGAACTTTGATGGCCCGACATACTCGTCCAGAACCCAGATACCGAAAAATCTTATAATTAAAGTGAGTATGTTTTGGCTTAATCTAAAAATCTAGACTATTCCGGGCTGTCATACTTTCACTTTTTTTTTCCGAAAAATTGGCCAACTTTGTGGACCTGTAACGTTTTCCAGAACCCTCGGCCAAAAAAACCAGGATACGAAAGTGAGTATGTTTTGGTCTTGGCTATCTCTGAAAAGAAATTCAGCTGTCATACTCACACGCGATGTTTACCATAGCCATCTTCCTAACTAAAAATTTAATGGTAATTAGAAAAAATATGAGAATTTAAAAATTATAGAGTTTTGGATGTTTTAAATAGTATTTTTAGGTAAATTAGGTTTTTTAAGAACAAAAATTATTTTTCGCTGAGCCTCAAATATTATTTTTTTTTGCCAGCAGAGCTTTTTTAAAAATAAAAAAAAAATTATAACCGGTTAATGTAACGATACAACCAACGAGCATGGAACATGTTTACTCATAATAGTAATAAATCCAAAAACCGAAATTACAATAAATCCTCAAATATATACTATCCTAAGTCCATAAACTTAAAGTATTCTAAGTTGTTGTTGTTATCAGGGCCTAATCAGGTCCTGAATCCCACTTCAAATTATTCTAAGTCCCTAAATCGAAAATATTCTAAGTCCATTTCACCCCCCCCTTCTAAAAACGTCAATTTTTCACCCCCCCTAAAAACGTCACTTTTTCACCCCCTTAAAAACGTCAATTTTTGACCCCCTCCGAAAAAAACGTCACTTTTTCACCCCCCCCCCCTGCCGAGTCAAACTTTTTCAAATACCCCATCCATGTTCCATGTTAATATTTTTTAATCAATTACCAGACTAATGTGTATTGTATCTACATTTGACAGAAAAAGTACTGAATGTATAAAAATATCATGAATTTATTTTATGTTGAATGATATATAAGGTAAATTATAAATAAAAATTGGGTTTGAAAATTAGAATAACACATATGCGTAAAATTTAAAACTATGTCAATAAATAAACTCATGTGGAATAATTTACTTTTTTTTTCAATATGTGCATGTTAAATTGATTTACTGTCCTACTAATGTCAATATTATTTATAAATTTAGGTTATTTGTACAGATTATACTTTGATGAAAAAATTGAGCCTACTATATAAATATTTTTACAATATCCCTATAAATAATTTTAGATGTTTTAGATATTTCTTAAAAGCTACCAAAAAAAAAAATTTAACTAGTTTTACAACGGTTTGTGAAATATCTAAAAGCTACCCGAAAAAAGGACTTGAATATGATTAGTCGAAAAATCCCAGATCCCTGAAATCCTGGGAGAGGTATTTGAAAATGGCTGAAATTCAGAGAGGTGGAGGGGGTCAAATGGATTTAAAATAATTTTGATTTAAAATTTCACATAAATTACGTTAAAGGACTGGATGTAATACCTAATTTTTTCTATGAATAATACTAATATTTAAAAGTATCGTTTTTATTCGATTTCTTGGATCTGATACTTAATTTTTTGAAAATGTTTTTCTCAAAACTTTTCCCACCAAAACATACAAAAAACACCAAATCTAGAAAAATCATTTTTACTCAATATCTCGAATCCAATTAATTAATTTTTTGAAAATTTTTGTGTCTAAATTTTTGTCACCAAAAAATACAATAAACACCAAGTTTTTATTCTTTTCAGGTGTAGTGCCTAATTTTTTCTATGGAAGTACGAGTTTTAGGAGTATCTGCACTGTAAAAAGTAACTTTCTTATATTAACAAAAAAATTAGAACATTTTCAAAAAAATAGTAAATTTTCGAAAAAAGTAAATATTCGAAAAAAATCGTATATTTTCTAAATTTAGTATATTAACAAAAAATTCGAGTATTCTTGATTTTTTTTGTGAATTCGTAAGAAAAATTGATAATTTACAATTTTTTTCTCGAAAATTTACAAAAAATAATTGTAAAATTCCGCAAAATAGTTGTGAATTTACAACTTTTTTTGTATAATCACAAAAAAAAATCGAGAATTCTCAAATTTTTCGATAATATATTAACAATAAATTTAGTTAATTGACGAATTTTAACGAATATTTACAAAATTTTTTGAAAATTCGCTAATTTTTCGAAAAAATTCTATTTTTTTTGTAAATCTAAAAAAGTTACTTTTTTCAGTGTGTTTTACTCATTTTATATATTTATTTCATACACATACATCTGGATAATCCACATGCATAATAATAAAGACTATAATAATAATAATAATAATAATAATAATAATAATAATTAGTTTTAAATACATCTTTTTCACTCGATTTGTTATATTTGTAAATTTTTTTCCTCAAAATTTTTGGCATTAGAAAATTAAAAAAAACATCATTAAACTTTTTTATTTTTGGACCTAGTAACTAATTTGTCTACGGGAATTTAAAATGACAATATCAGGGAAAAGATAATTATTAGTTTTTTTTTAGCAAGAAATTTTTAATGATCATAATATTTGATTTGCAGTTTCTTATAAGGAAAATAGGCTTCAATAGTCCTTTCAAACTTATTTTTTCTAAAAACTTTGATTTTCGAATAAAATTATGCACAGTGAAACGCATTAATAACAAGTAATTAGAAACAAAGTGCAATAAACTTAAAATATTAAATGCATTATAAATGTATACTGTTAATAATAATCTAAATAACTAGGATTTAATATAAGGATTTCCCTTCTCTCTAATATACATTAATATTTATGGTATAATATAATATAATATGTGTCATATTCATTTCAATACAATATATGTGTATTATCTCCTATATTATTCAAATTATTTTGTGTAACATAAGTTTAATATTACATTTTGCTAAAATTATAAATATAATTAATTAAATGCTTTTAATGTACTTTATAAAATATTTTATTTTAATATCTACAACTTTTTCTATTTATTACAATATATTTATTAAACTTTTAAAATTAAGTCAGTTAAATTCTAAAAACATAATTATAATAATAATTTTAGCTTATATTTAAAAGCTTTTGTTTAAACTTTGTTTAAGCTTCAAGTGCTTTGTGTAAGCTGAATTAGTTTGATTTTTTTTTTTTAAGCAAAAGTTTTTATAGAAGGTTAATTTTGGAAAACTGACATAAAGTTTAAAATCACAAATAAAATAAAAGGTTAAATATACGTAATCTAAAGTTTTTCAGTATTTTAATTTTTTTTATGATTTATGACTTTTTTTTTTAAATTTATAAATATTAAATTATTTTAGTTTCCCACGCTATTCGTTAGATATTTCATGAATCAACTTTGAAATTTATTTTATTATAACAGGTAAGCTAATTGACAAGAATATTACAATTAAGATAAGGTACCCTATTTTTCTGTGCCTCAGTTAGGTCAAGGGACTAAAAATTTTATTAATTTATTTATTATAATATTTGTAAACCCACACATTTGAATTCTTCTAAGTTCCTAAATTTTTAAGTTTCCAATTCCAAATTAAGTACCTAAAATCATATTGTTCTAAATCCATTTGATCCTCATCCTCATGAAAACTTCAATTTTTCAATTCCACCAACTCTGAATTAGCGGTTTTTTACAAATATCCCTCCCTCTACAATTCTTTCGTTTTAACATCTAAGGTAAAAAAAAATAAAATGTCAAATCCATATTCAGTCGAATTTCGAATTATTTATAATTCAGTTAAATTTCGACTTCGAATTATAGAGGATTTTGAAAAAAAAAACAAAAAAACCATTACTGCCCTTAAAAGTTGTATCTTTTAACTTTCCACCAAAATATTCAGTTTTGGCTTTAAGAATGGATCCACTTATGGGAATATTTTGATCGCGAGCTTGAGTAAACCAATTTACAACACATTTCTAAATTTTAGGATTTTTAGCACCTTTGTCTCTTTTCCTATTCTTATTGTGTTTTAAAGCAGACTCGAAAATTTTTTCTTTATTTTTTATAATCTTTTTGTAAGAGAACGATTGAATTTTATCATTTAAAATTGTGAATTGAAACAAAATTTTAAGTAAAATTTAAACGAAAACTTCGAATTATAGAGGAAAAAGTTCGAATTATAGAAGAAATTTTTACATGTGTATAAGCATAGGAAATTCAAGCAGCAAAAAGAAAACGTCGAATTATCGAAGATTTCGAATTATAGAGGTTCCACTGTAATTATTTAATACAAAATAAATAAGAAATCCCATATTTAAACTTATTAAAGTATTAACAAAATTCGCGTTATAAATAATACTGTAATAAAAAAGAGCCCAAATTACTCAATAGAAACTTAAGAAAGCATTAAATTTTTTACGCATAAGTTTTTACTCATAGACGAAATTAAAAACTTTTTCTTTTACATTTAATTAAAGTAAAACAATTTATTATTAAATTATAAGTAATAATTTTATCATCATTCTTATACATTATAATTCACTTCATCTATATCAAAAAAGCATTTTCTATTCTAAAACTTAATATCGCATATATGTATATATATATAGTGAAATCTTTACTCATATAAACGTAAATACTATATAAGATAAAGAAGAGAGACAAATTTTACACGTGAATCAAATTTCCAACGTTTATCTGAATAATTCATGACGGAAGGTTAATATGAGAGTGTCATTAGAGTAAGTGTAATATCATATATATATACCCTTTACGACTTATAAATACCTTCACATTTATACAGTATAATTATATCCATATATATAAACGTATACATAACTTCACAACTCAATACTCTTGAGATAATGTGCTTGGCATTAAAATTGAAAAACAAATTCTTATATCTTACTTTAGAATCAAGTAAAATTCTTTACTCTATTTATTTCTTAGTACTCTATCTTAAACAAAAATATTTATTTATATATTAGCTTAGACAATAATCGTTTTTATTTGGTTTTTGAATAGTCAGGTACCAAAAATTTACAATAGTTAGGAAATTTGTAACTTTCAAATCGTGTAGCTAATAACTCAAGTTTTAACAGAACTTTTAAATAAACAGTACCTCCAATAACTTAAATTGATTACTATATACCTATTTAGTAAATGTACTGGTGTCATAGTTAAATATTCTCTATAAAGCTCAAATTTTAATCATTTTTGTACCTAAAATTAAAAAAAAAAAATAAACTTTAAATTTATCGTCAAGGCTAATATATTTATGCATATAAAATAATTTTCATAAAATGAAAACAGATCTTATTCAATTTACTGTAAGAGTATTACAAATTACTTATGGATATATATATATATACAGAAAAATATTTTTACTATATAATATTACAAAGATGAAAAGTGCATCTTTTAAATTTATCTTGTATATAAGTAAATATTCTCCTTGCCTTTTCATAATATAAGAACATAAAACTAAAAGAAACTTAAGTATATTTTAAATTTAATACTGTGTATATAATATAAATTCAGAAAATTATGTTAAAAAAAAATTTACAGTAGTTATGGTAACTATAAGGTCAGACAAACTTTAAAAACTTTACAATTAGATAAGCAACGAAATAAAAAAAAGAATAAAAAGTAAAGAGACAAAATAAAAAAAAAAAAAGAAGACACACAAAAAATTGTTTAAGTTGCGCAATTCCCTAAAAAAGACACACCCTGTAAATCGATATGGGAAAGCCATCAGTTTCATTGTAAAACGTATTTTTTAGGAAAAAAAATAAATTGTATTTTTTTTCTGCTTTTCTTTTTAAGACACTTTCATTTTCAAAGGTCTAGAAATGAAATTGTTCGTAAAATGAATCGCACACAAATGGGTGTATATGATATATATATATATAAAGTAAAAGAAAGAATAAAGCGTCGACAGCAGAGAATGCACAATAATAAGTAGACGAATATATGAAGAATAGTATATGAGGCCACTACGGCACGGACTTTTAATCCGATTACTTTTGAAACGTGACATTTTGATAGTAATAAAGTATGACAAATGCACGAACGATCGATAACTTGTGAGGCATACGATCCCTTAGGTTATAATAACGGATTACATATAACAGTACTTTCTACATATATAAGTACATTAGACCATGGATTATTTTGACATCTCTCCAATTTAAATTGAAATGTATAAAAAACGTAAGAGTGCAAGAGTTTCAAGACACTAGCTCGTCTTATTTTAACCTGGCACTGTCGAATTAAATTTCAAGTGTAAAATAATCATATAAAATATCTCAGGCGCAATGAACTGCCAAAAATTTTTTATAATTGGTAAATATATTTTATTTCCAGAGAAATATGGAGTTTAAAGTCTGTACCTTAAGTTATTTATACATACTACGACTGAAAAATCACAAAATTGAAAAAAAGTACAAGCAGTTTATTGACTTGGTTTGCAGACACCAAAATTAATCTTTTTTGCCTACAAATTCTTTTATCTTTTTATATTTAGGAGAAGACTATCGGAATCAAATTTTGTACATCATATAATGCAGATACTCAGAGCACTGAAAAAAAATCTAGTTATTGCTATTAGAAAATGTTGCAACAACCGGGAATCTAGTTACCATTGCCAATCCTGGTTGTGGCAGCCGGAATTTTCTTTTGTTTAAATAATTGCAAAATCAAACAAAATTTACATGAAATGATTTTAATTCATTTAAAATGCAAGTCCTGTGGAATGACATGACTTCAAAAATAATTTTTAACTTTTCTTTATGTTTTGTGTGATCATTAACAACCAATTGAAAGAAGAAAAAAATTCTGGCTGCTCGAAACTGGAATTCCGAAAACGAAAATCGGGAAATTCTGGTAGCAATGACATAATTTTTTTTCCGTTATAAATTGCAAGCCTTTAGTAAACATAATTTACAGTACGAAATATAAGGATCTTTTGTTTTTTAGCATTCAGATTGTTTTAAGATCAAAATAATTCAATATAAGTCGAGGTCGAATATGTATAGTACATATTTATTTATAATCTTTGAATTTTAAAGTTTTATTCATTATATATTTTTCATAAGAAATTAGATTAATTATTTAAAAACTTGTATAAAATTTACTTGTTATAATATAATTATTATTATCCAAGTTCAAAAAAGCTCTAATTATATTTCCTTTTATGTGAAATAAAATAATATTTTATTATTAGTTTTATTTGACTTTGCTTTGTTCTTTATTTTACAAGCTTTGTATTGAACAGGTTTGTTCTTTTTTTTTCTTTTTTATATTAAAAGGAATCGATTCTGATTTATTATTCACATATAATAAAAAAATAACAAAAAATATAATAAACAACTAAAATAAGTGGCATTTGCGCGGAGGACCGAGGTTCGATCCCCGGCAGATACCTCTGATTTTTTTTTCTGAGGAAAATTAAATTATGTGTTTATATCGCTTGCGAGTGGTTAGGATGCCACGTTAAAAGGAGATCCAGTCGAGGGAGAGGCGAAATCCTGAGACTATAGGTTAACACGCATTACACGCACACTAACACTCACACACGTCACAAACACTTTACACTGACATTACACTGGTGGACGGATTCAAAGGCGATGTTCTCTATAACATTCGCCACGACTCTTTCCACCCATATCACCTGCGACACCGAGGGTACTAGTGTTTACCATAGCTAGGAATTAACCCCATAACGGAATATGTTGCATATACATCCATATAGCTACCAATAGTTCATGGCGTGGACCTCTCTATACGGGTCTCAAAGGGTTCATGTATGCTTCCAGCATGAACCTGGGTGTGAACCGGTGGAGTGGGGACTACTTGAGGGTAGTGGATGTGAAAAATTAACACCAATCCAAAAACAGCTTCCTGTCTACACGGGACCGAGCCTTCGTAGGATACCGGTGGGTTGGGTGCTGTTTGAGGAAAGGTGGAGAGAGATCTGCTTGCAGAGGCGCGCTGGGGGGTTTTAAGTTAAGTCGGGTGCGCTGAAGGTTACCTTCTATCTCTCAAAAAGGCTTAAAAAAAAAAAAAAAGTGGCATTTGCGAAAAATATACACTATAAAAAATATAAGCTGATGCCAAGTCAATATGGCTTGACTTACGTCAATCACCGTAATAAATCACCGTAAATGTGGCGAAGAGAATATATACTTGAATCAACCTTATATTAGCTGACTCAAGGTTTTGATACGTTGATTCAAGTTCGTTACCTTGAGTCAAGGGATTATTCTCTTTCCAGAACCTAAGGGTCGTCAACTCAATATTGACTTCATAAAATTTAATGATTTTTTATAGTGTAGATTTGTTTGAGACTAGCAAAATAGCTAGTTTAAGTTTTTACCACTAATGCCCGAAAAAGGTAAAAATAGCAAAAACAAAAATTATTTTCTTGCTTTCAAAAAATTTGTTTAAATTACTGTTTGGTAAAAGAAATAATTTTTTTATGAGTATTTAGAAATGTAACGTATATGAAACTTATGGCTGTGTTTCAAAATTAGTGCCAAAGTATTTTTTAATAAAAATAAGCATCAATAAAAGTTTTTAGCCTCTAAGGTTTAATTCTTAATTTTTGGTGGCCATTTAAAAAACGTGAGATAGTTTTTTTGATTTTCTCTAACACGCTTATAAAAATGCAAAAAAAATTTTTAGAATAGGAAATTTCTGGCAGAAAATAATTCCAGAAAAAAATCGACATTATTCGTATTTTTTTCAAATTGAAATTTCTAAAAAATTTTCAAATTAAGTCTTGCATCTTTCCCTACTTATCGATATTTAATTTAGACTTTATAAATTATTAATAATAAAACAATTTAATTATATCTTAATTAATAACTGAAAGTTGTAAATGCATTTCTTATGGCATCATTTGCCTGCTATTAAATATCATGAAGCTGGAATTAATGCGTTTCATTATTGTTGTCACATAATGACTTCTTATAACCGATAATATATAAAAATTTTTATTTCTTAATATCTTAATTTTAACTCCCTAAAAACTCTTAGCATTTCTAAGGTGCTGTTCCAAGGGGTACGGGAATCTAATGTTGGTGAAAATTGGGTCTAAAAAAAATTACGAGGCTTAACGAGGCGAGACGAGGCGAGGCGAGGCGATGCGAGATTTTGGAAATTTGGTTCTCGGTCTCGCCTCGTCTAAGCGAGAATTTCAAATTTTGATCTCGCCTCGTTATCGCCTCGTTCTCGCCTCGCCTCGTAGACCAAGAACGAGGTTTCCTCGTTACCTCGTCACAGGTCTATTATTGATTTTAGTTTGAAAGCCTTATATTATTTGGTTAGGTGCCTTAGCGGGAAATTTGAAATTTCTAAAAAATAAACTTTCAAAAGTTATTGTTATTTTTTATACACGACTTTCAAATTAAAACCACCCATCGGTATTTTTTTCTTTACAAAATTTGAAGTTTAAAAAATATAAATTATCCAGTTTGAATAGCCCTAAAAAAAGGTTTTTGAATCAATTGTTTTTAAAAACTTCAATTTGGAAAAAAACGAATACTGCTGAAATTTTAAAACCCGGACTTATTTACAGGAAATTTCTTATTCAGAAATATGAGGAAAAAATTTCCAATGTTTGTAATAGCGTTTTTGAAAAAAAAAATAAGAAAAATTAGCTTCCTTTTTTTAAAACGACAAAAAATATGATCGCCAATAATCGAGTATTGAAAATTAAGAGCTTAAAATTTGCAAGGTTGCTTTGATATAGACTTTGACAAGAATTTTAGGACCTGTCCATAATTTTTAGATACCTTGCATTTAAATACCCATATAAATAAAAATTTCAAAATTTCTGTAACATTTATTTAAAAAACTTCCTTTTTATTTAATAATTTATAAAATTTTTGAATGAAATAATAATAAATAAAACGTATGCTTTGTTGAACAAAATTTAAGCTAATAAAAAAAAATTAAATTACATTAAATTGATAAGTTTAAAAAAATATATATAAAAATAGCGAATTGAAAAAATTGTATTTTAGAAATATAAAAAAATCTAGTAATCATAACATTATAATGGATGCGGAAAGAAATTTAGCATACAATAGAAAAATGATAACAATAATAATAATGCTAAAAAATAACAAAAATAGTATTTGTAAAGTTTGTAACAACACGTATGAATATTGTAAGCAAAGTTTGGCATGATTTAAATATTAGATTTTCATGGAATTTCAATATGTACAGTCTAGTAAATCCTTCTCGACAATTTGCGTCTATTCAGAAATTGAAAATAAAAAAAAAATATTCGAGGAAAATAACATTGTCACCTACATTACGAATTCGTATATGCACAATAAATCGTATTTGCGGTGACTTTTTTTTTAACTGTCAAGACCCTGTCGTGTTGTGTAAAAAAAAAAAAAATTCAAAAAAAATCAATATAATAACGTAATATGTAACATGACAAATAATATAGTAAAAAATATTTCTCATACATCAAGAAAAAGTTAAATGATTGTTGTTTCTTTTTTTTTTATTGCAAAAAAGAAAGCATATGTGGGCCTATTTACTTATTTATAAAATAAAAAATGTTATGTCATTTTCATAAAAATTACCTATTCTATAACCTTGTTTTTAATAGGTGTAATACATAAGGTGTGGTTATAAAGTGACAAAAAAAGTGGTTCTAAGTTTTATTCTTTTCTTTTTTTTTAAGAAATGGAACTTTTAAATAAAAGTTCAATGAAAATAAAAAAACTTTGAAATAGTAGAATATAAGATAACTTTTGTAAATTCACAAAGTTTGAAAAAAAAACTTTTTTGACAAATTGATAGATGAACGAGGCATTGCACTTTTCAATGTTAAATTAATAAAATATAAACAAGATACACGTGTTAGTTCACTACACTGTAAAAAAAGCTGCTCTTGATCTTACTATACTAAAAAAAATTTAGCTAGTAAGATCACAGGTAACGGTTTTACAAGGAAGCAAAATAAAAAAACTTAGAGCAAGTTAATGTATTCTGCACAAATAATCTGCATGGAACATGTTATCTAAATTATTCTAAGACTTTGAACCCGGATGATTTTAAGTCCCTAAATCGAAATTATTCTAAATACTATTTGCTTTCCCTCCCTATAAACATATTCAATGTTAAGATTCTGGACAATTTATGAGTTCCTAATTTTTTTTGAAACTTATAGTTAAAATTTCTGTTTTCCTGTAAATGCTTAAAAATCATAAACAAAGGCTTGAAAAAAATTTCTGAAACTGAGGTTATATAGAGAAATATCCACATAATCAATTTCTGCCATTGATTTTTCGGGAAACCCCCGGGAAATTCTGGAAAATTGGAAAACGTATTTTCAAAAAAATTGCAATATCTCATTTTCCACCATTTCAAAAAAAATTTTTTTTCTAAATTTTTTTAAAACGGAATTCCATCAAACTGTCTGATAAAAATTTTCTGTTTGGGCCATTAAGGACGATTTTAGCCTATTTTAGATTATTTTCACATTTTTAGTAATTCTTTATTTAATAAATATATTGACTTTGTTTCTATCAGAATATATTAAAATTAAAATTAAAATTGCAAAAACATGAAATCCATCAAAAATACCCCTTTTAGGGGTAGCTTTTGCTAATTTAAGGGTGAATTATCAAATTTAGTAGGCAGGGCCATGAAAGTCGTGATCAGCGACCCAAGAAATCCATATGGACCAAATCTGCGGGACTGAAAACTTCTCGACACGCTCGATGGCAGGAAGGAGAGAAAATTAAGCACCGGTATTGCTCAAGGGGTCGTTCTCGCATCTGACTTGTAGAATGCTTTTTACGATGGCTTGCCGTGCGTTCACCTCTCGGAAGGAGTCTCCCTGATCGTTTATGCAGACGACGTGGCCCTGACTATTAAGGCTGTGGAAGCGGAAGTGGCCCAGGAGAGGTTGAATCATGTCATGAGACAGATCCTACCTTTGCGATGGGTGAGTGGTTTAAAGTGTGTTTAGTCAGGAAGAATCTGACACAAAGTCGGCGACCACGTTCGCCGGTCATGTCTCCTGGCTTTACTGTGTACAATTGGGCGGTCATGGAAATTTTCAGGTCTCTAGGGTCTGCAAACACTTCATAATTGATGCAAGATTCACATATTTCTCTCGAAAATAAAATTAATAATAAATAATAATAATAATGATAATAATAATAGTAATAATTAAAAACTTTATTACAAGTAAAAAATGTTTCAACAATATAATTAACATATTAAATTATTTAACAAAATATATACAGGATACATATTAATTATATTATTGGAATTTTACTCATTTATATTCTCTCTCTATATAATTAAAATGAATTTTCAACTTGATAAAATTTAACTAAAATTTCAACAATATATATATATATATATATTAAAACACGTACGTTTAAGTCATTACTATTTTAAGCTTCAAATCTCATTGTCATGCTTTAAATTATTTCATGTTTAAGAGTTAATATTAAATATAGAGCTTTTTGAATTTCCAAAAACTTTTCTTATCATTTTACTTTATTACAAAGATATTCTATTCTCAATTCTAATATATTTTCTTTGACTTATGTATATGTTTAATTAAAAATTTCATTAATTTTTTGCAACTAAAAATAGTTTCTATTTTTTTTTTTCGCAAAATTTAAAAAGTCATCTTAATCTGATTATGCATAATAATAATCCTTAGTAAAAAAAATATTATTACATTTATCATATTTCATACTTATATTTTAAAATACAGAATTTTTTTAAGCTAACCACATAAGTACAGAATTTGAGATAACAGCAATATATATATATATGTAAGAAACAGAGGGAAAATCTTTTTATTTTAAAAAAAAGCTATATATATGTAAAAAAAATAAGTAATTCGAGTAAAAGATAATAGTAAAGTAGTATCTCGAATACACGCAAAACAAATGTAACTGAACACTTTTTCTCTAATGTAGTTTATACATTTCCCAGTCGTAAGTTCACATAATCTTCTCGTTTTACGTCATATATAGATATTATTTGTTATATTCATGGTCACGCATTCGTATATACCAAAATCTTGTTATGTTTTTTTTACTCCCTTTTATTTTTTATTTAATTATATTAAATGAAAAAGGGTAATATATAGGAAATGAATTTTTTATTAAAGTCTATTTACTTGTCACAAATTTTCAGTTTATTGGCTTCTGTAATTGATTAATTTAAATACATATTTTATTATTTATGCAAAGTAATTTGAGATATTGCAGATGCAAATAAATTGTAAACTATTTTTTAAAAGGCCTGTCGTAGCTGAGGGGATGGAAAACTTGCAAATTATTTGATAAATGCGAGGTTCAGAGTTCGATTCCCGTATATAATTAAAATTTTTGTTTGGAAAAATTTAGGTATATTATTACGACCAAGGAACTTTCATCAAAGTATACAAAACAAGAATTAAAAATTATAATAATAACAAGAACTAAGAAGAAAGGAAGGAGAACTTTAAAAATCATTGTTCAGGGTTTAAAAATCATAGTTAGGGGCAAAGTAAAAAACATTTACATACGCAGGCCAGAAGTATATAAAAAATAATTAATTACATAATAAAAAATTTAAGTGTTGGGCCTACTCATTAAAAGACCAAAACAGCTAAAATTTGCTCATTTCTGAATTTTACTTTCTAAAAAAACTAATAGTACTGAAAGTAAGTAACAAATGAAATATTCTATGTATCTTATATTAGTAACGATTATTAATTTTCTAGAAAATATTTCTGGTATCAGATGGGAATAAAATAAATTTAAATGCTTTACTGTACCGTGGATGCGAAAAATAATACGATATAAGTGCTGTAACTAAAGTACGGTCATGATGCTTATCGAAAATCAATTTTATGCATCCAAAACTCGCGTAATAAAAAATATTTATTATACGTTCGGATCTCAGGTTTCACTTAAATTTTAATTGGAATACATAAAATGCAACTAATAAATTTGACAGTACAGATTCTAATCCTAAAGTTCATTCTGCATTAGATACATGCCAAAGTTTAAAAATTAGTTCTTGGCGTAGAATGTTTTTTTAGGGATTAATGTCAACATAATAATTTTCAACTATTTTAATTATCTTTTGTCTAATTAAGAAAAGAGTGGAAAGTGTTTATTCCTATAAACCTCCTTCGAGATTTGCCTTAAAAACTTATAAATTTCCTCTGTTAACCACTCTCTGACCTATGTACATCCAAAAATCAATTTCAAAACATTATTAACTCTAAAATCCATTACTTAAATATAAAAATACTTCAAATTTTTTATAAAATTAGTTATAATTTTTTTTTGTGCAGAAAACATATAATTAAAAAACACAAAAATTAAATTTCATAAATTACAAGTCCTCTTATAGTTTTAAAAGCACCTAAAACTTTTACTAATTTCCTGGAAGTAAATTTTAATTTATAATACTTATATTTACTGTAAGTTTACGGATGAAATTAGGCATTAAAAAAAAAATTAATTTTAAAAAAGAAAATTTTTCATATTTAATAAATTTTATAAATAATATTAAAATAACGAGTTAACTTTTGGCATTAATTGCAAAACATTGGGTACAAATATATACCTTGAAATATAGAAGAAACAATGTACCCTTGAGATTTATCAAAATTCTCAAGGGAAAGACTTTTCCTCTCGAAATTATATATACTGTACGTACATATTTACGAATATAACTTCGACAAGGGAGGGAAAAAGAGTTAATCATTCTATAGTATTACTAATAAAAGGGATCCCAAAAATATATTGTATTATAATATGCTACATTATATTAACTTTTATTTAGCAAATAACAACCTTTTTTTTTAAACTATTTATACAAAAGTTTTCTTTTTTATATGCAGAAAAATAATAATGATTGAAAATTATATAATTTTTTTTTTTCTTTTACTTTTATTAAACAAAAAAGTTTTTACTTTTCATTTAATTCAATGAATTATTTGATTTTGAATGAGTATATATATTTATATAATATGAGTATATATATATATATTATATATATAATAAATGAACTCATTATCGTCCATTATTTGCTCACCATTTTCTTTACAATTTATATATACATACAGGAACTTTTTTTTAATATATATATAGGATATTACTTGAAGTAAGAGATTTTTTTCTTCTTATTTTTATAGAAAAAGCTTTAGATCGTATGTGCTTCGACAAATTTTCTAGCTTTCCATTTTACTCACTTGATCGTTGAAGTTGACTCATTAAACTTTATCTTTGACCACTGACGTGATGTTAAGAAAGTTAGATTTTCAAACTCAAAGCAGTATATATATATATAAATATATATAACTTTCTTTCTCTCTGACATTTCACTCTAAAAATTTTCATTCGGTTTATCTTGCTTGAGTTATACTTGCAAATATACTATAATATGTATATACTATTCAAACTCAAATAGACTAATGGACTTTAACTTTATATTTATACTTTTTTTTTTTAATAAATATGTCTTTGTTTAGTTTACTAAGTAATATAAATTATTCTTTATATTTGACTAAAGCTTATTCAATATTTAAGCAGACCAATAAAACATAATTTTGGTAGAAAATATATAGAAAATTTTTTTTTCTTGAGTAAATTTTTCTTAAATTTAAGTTTGAACAGGCTCTAATTTACTATGAAGATTTACAAATATTTTGAAAGAGTTATTTAAATATTTTACTTCTCATTACATTTTCTTTAACTATAAATTAAACATTATCGCATTATCAGACGAAATTACGAATTTATATACCTAAAATCAATATTTCTTCTTTCGAGGTCTCAGTAAAAAAAAAGAAACTTTAAAAAAAGATCCAAAATTAAAATTTAATTTTTTAAAGGGGGAAATTTTAATTTTTTTATCAACCAAAGAAACCTCTTGGGTTCACTAATACACATCCGGAAGCGTATCATCTGAGCAAATTCTGATGACCACTTAAGAAAACACATGAATAACAAAAAATTTCTGTTCTCCCAGCAGAATACTTCAATGAATCACGGATGACGCTGAAATATAAGACCCTTACCTACTAAAACTTATAACCGGTTTGTGTAAACACAACCTAAATGCATGGAACATGTTAACTTCCAGCTGAGGACTAGGTATATAACAAATATTACTCAATTACAATATAATTTTCTAATTTTCTAATTTGTAATTATCACCTTACCAGCTGTTAAAATTCTAAACCTAAACTATTTTGATTCCCTAAACCTGAATTATTCCAAGTTCCTTAATCGTTATTATTCCAAATCCCTAAACCTGAATTATTCCAAGTCCCTTAATCGATATTATTCTGAGTCTTATTTGACCCCCCCACCCCTTAAAAAGTACAAATTTGACCCCCCCCCCCCTTAAATAAGCGCACTGCATAGCATTTCTATATAACCATACTACCCCTTGCTTCCAGTTAGAAAAAAGTGGGCTACTTTATCCAATTAGTGAGTTTATTTAAAGAAAATATCCTCAATGAAAGCAACTTTATTCACGCAATAAGAACATTGGTTGGAGACAATCTTATTTAAAAACTGAGTGATTTAAAAATGATATTCTCATTCTCAGAATTTATTCAAGCCATTAATTTTTAGTGATATAGTAAGCATGAGAAGAAGCGACTTCGAGCGTCTCTACGTTTTCATAGAAATCTCTACATTCCTGGGTAAGCAGATTGGAAGGAATGCCTTTAACAGCGCCTAAATTGCTGGCTCGAATATTGTATGGTAAGAGCAAATGGTCGTCAACGTATATTATCTTTATACAGCATTTATCTATTTCCTGTATAGATTATATTTTTACAGGCGGTAATATCCCAGGTCTCGTATCTGAATATCAAAATGGAATTAGATGTAGAAATCAGGTGTCTACGCTTTTCTGATCTTAATAAATGGACTATTGTCCATTTTAACCCTCCGAGAACACACATATATTTTGCATCAATAAGTACAATGTGGGTCAATATGACCCAATTCACACTTTAAAAATCTCCGAATCAACTAAAGATAATGAGTTACCATTGTAGAAAGTGATAATTCGAAGTATTTTAATTGATATTTATAGGTTTAGATGTATGCTTGAATTATTTTAAGTTCTTTTAAAAGCGTTTGAAAAAAAATCATTTTTCAAAAAATTGCACTTTACAATATTACCTGTAAAATTGGCAAATTTTAATATATTTAGCTAAGAAGGTAGATTTGTGTTGTAAAGATGTATGAGAATAAAAAAAAATAGCCTTATAGTGTACCTTTAAAAAAAGGTATTTCTTTCGAATATTGAAAAAGGTCATTTTTGAGATAAAAAAATTTTTTTTTTTTTAGTAAAAATACAATAAAAAAGTTTTTTTTTACAAAAAAAAGTATGAAAATATATTTTTGATGGTAAATTAAATTTTATTACATTTACTAACAATAAGAAAAATTAATCTTCATACTCTACACAGTCGTTGCAGATATAGATGCGGTGATTATCGCACATTGGACGCTGGCAATATGGACATTGATTATTAGTTTTTCTGTCCTGCTTGAAAGTGCAAAGTCCACATCTTAATCTTTTTTTTTAAGTCAGGTCGTTCATCATTTGGTGTTCGAGGATATTTAATTCCAAGAATAGTTTCAATACCTTTTCGTAAAGTAATAGGCAGATTTGGACTTTTTAAACTTTCAAGCAATTGAGGCTTGATCAGATGCATTGTTACTTGCTGCAAAGCATTTTTGGCAGACAGTTTTTTTGAAGGGTCAGCATTCAAATATTTGCATGAATACAAAATTCTTGCATTAACGCTTGCTTGATCAAGCATACGGAAAAAAAACGCATCGGCCATCGCTTGGTAGAACGAGTTGTAGAATAGGCATGGCATGATATTAAGTTATAAGGCATATTGTACTAAAATATATTTATATTATATATATACACAAAAAATAATTTTGTATGATTTTAGCCTCTTTTTATCACCCACTAAACTGAATTTTAATTTTAAAAAATTTATTAATTTTTTGCAAAACCTATGCTTTGAACACACTGGGGTCAAATAGACCCAGTAACAAACTTAGTCGCTTCACTGTGACTACTGAACTGCTTTTTGAGCAACACTGACTGTCCGAACCTATATTTAAACTTTTAAACTTATAATAGAAAACTATAAAACCACCAAATTTTAAAATCTCCACGGTAGAGCTGCTTTGGTTGAATATTCAACCAATTGGTTGAATTTCGCAGTTTTTGGTTGAATTTTCAACCAATTGGTTGAATATTAAACCAAACACTGCGATTTTCAACCAAAAACTGCGATATTCAACCAAAAACTGCGAAATTCAACCAATTGGTTGAATATTCAACCAATTGGTTGAATTTTCAACCAAAACTGGTTTAATTTTCAACCAAAAGCTAAAATACAAAATAAAAATGATGTTTTTATAGTACAGGGTAAAAAATGATCAGGGCATCCATTAAAAGTGAATGAATTTTATTATATTATTGTAATTAGTAATTTTTTATGTACTACTTCTTTTGGCTTTGAAACTGAGGAATGACTAATTAAAAAGGTTATCATACGATATAGAATAACAAAATGGCGGCTACCTAGAGAAAGTTAAAATGAAATAAAAAGCCTTTAATTTTCGAGCAAAAGTAGCTGTAAAATTTTTTTTAAAACATAAAAATACTAAAACTCGACGACATCCCAAAATTAGTGCATTCATTAAGTTACTTAGTAAGTTTAAAGTAAATTGGTGCAGATTTTATCGCGCAATCGTGTGCATTACTTTTCAAAAACGTTGTTTCGAGTAAAATGGTTTTAAAGTTTTCGATGAATTTTTTCGGTACTTTTAGTTATTAAATTATTTATTTTAATGCAAGAGTTCTGATCAACACAAAATTATTCGACACATTAATGATTCTACACAAAAAAGTTTTTCGGAATCGTTCTATACCAAAAATCGTTGTGCTAAATATAACACAAATTTTTTTTAGTCAAAGTATTCAACACTTATTTCTTTCGTATGCTAGCATAAATAAATATCACTTAAAACAGCGTATTGAATATTTCGATTACACTGAAAAAAAAATCCGCTTGCGGCAAGCGGAATTTTTTTTCTCGTCAAACGATTGCAAATGACTTGAAACGTAAAGAAAATTAAAAAAAAATTTTTTTCCCGCTTACTTGGGATATGCGTATTTCGGTATGACGAGATTTGAGAAAATTTTGGAAAAAGAAAAGAAAAAATGTTTTTTTTAAATTTTCTTTACGTTTCAAGTCATTTGCAATTGTTTGCAAAGAAAAAAAATTCCGCTAGCCGCAAGCGGATTTTTTTTTCAGTGTAGAAAAAATTTGTGTTGATCTTTTCGGTACAAGGATTTTCGGTGTAGAACGATTCCGAAAAACTTTCTTGCGTAGAATTATTGATTTGTCGAATAATTTTGTGATGATCAGATCCCTTGCCTATTTTAACATGGAACATCTTCGTTAGATAGGGTATTTGAAAAAATTTGGCTAGGCAGGGGGTGGGGTGTGAAATGGACTTAGAATATTTTTGATTTAGGGACTTAGAATAATTTGAAGTGGACTTACGATAATTTATATTTCAGGATTTATTGTAATTTCGGTTTTTGGATTTATTACTGTTATGAGTGACATGAACATGTTCCTCGATGTTCCATGCTCGTTGGTTGTGTAGTTACACAAACCGGTTATAAATTTTTTTATTTGTTAGAGAAATTTATAACAGAAAACTCTAGATCAAAAAAAATAAAATCGGTCACGTAGTTTTAGAGAAATCTTAATTAGAAGGTGTAAAAACATAGTTTTCTAAATAAGAATACAAATTTTTTTTTGTATATTTAAGTAGACTTATAATAAGTTATCAGTTATTTTTTAGCCATAAAGTTATCTTTTTGGTTTTCATACTGAACCTGTAGCTGATTTTACCCCTGCTGCTTGTCTGATTTGCCATTTTTTACCATTTTGGCACGGCTAAATTTGGCGTCATAAACAATCGCGAATATTAGCCAACTTTGCTCATAATTTCTATCAATGACCAATTACGACATAATTTCTAACTATATTTAACAAGAAGGATTTGAAAATAAATTTTTTTTACATACTCTTGAGACATATATAAAGTAATTAATAAAAAAAAATAATTTGATTATTAAAAAAAAAATTAGGTAAAACGACAGGAAGTTAAAGCATACAATATTAGGTTTAAAAAAATTTATCATACTATGTACATAAAAAATTACTAATTACAATAATATAATAAAATTCATTCACTTTTAATGGATGCCCCGATCATTTCTTACCCTGTACTATAAAAACATCGTTTTTATTTTGTATTTTAGCTTTTGGTTGAAAATTAAACCAGTTGTGGTTGAAAATTCAACCAATTGGTTGAATATTCAACCAATTGGTTGAATTTCGCAGTTTTTGGTTGAATATCGCAGTTTTTGGTTGAAAATCGCAGTGTTTGGTTTAATATTCAACCAATTGGTTGAAAATTCAACCAAAAACTGCGAAATTCAACCAATTGGTTGAATATTCAACCAAAGCAGCTCTACCGTGTCTGTAAGGTACAACGCGTTAAACATAAGGTACTGGGTCAAATCGACCCACGGTGTTCTCGGAGGGTTAAATGATATTATTTATAAAAAGGATTCTAAAAACAATGAATATTTTTATTATAAATCTTATTACTTATTCACTAATCTGTATATAGAAAAATTCTAGCTAAGTTTGTTTTTGCAAAATTTTTACAGGCTTTCAAACTCTTATATTCTAGGTTACTACAACTATTTAGATAACTGAATGCTCAAAGTATAAAAATGTGTAAAAATGAAAAGAATTTTTTGAAATCATAGAATATTTCTTTTTACCTTCTGGAATATAAAGTGAATTATATGGAATTATTTATATTAATAAAAAATTCCTTCAACGTAATAAATTATTAATAAAATATTATTAAATTTAAAAATATGCATAATATAGAAATATAGTATATATCATCAGTGCAGATAAATGTTTATAATACGTGAATAGAAAATATATATTATGCGTAATAAGGACGTAATCTTTTTTTTTTCTCAAGTACATCACGTACAAATATGTATGGTTATCATATAATATATTATATAAAAAGTATATACATATAATTTTAAAGGAACTAGAAAATCATATATACATATAACGAAAAACGAACATGTGAATAATGAGCATCGTCGAAAAAGCACGTACTTCTGTACACTTGAGTAATAAGGCATGATGTACTGATGGTCAAAACTGCTACAAAATTTTCAATGACCAGTATTAAATACTCTACATAATATATTATAATTCATATCACTCTTATATACGAAGAAGTTTCAACAAAATCATCAGATAAAATTGCATTAAATATTTTTTTTTATTTTTCAAGTACTTTTTAAGTTGGTTTATATTTTTGTTTCTGAATAATAAAATAATTTTGGTTCCTAAAAGAGAAGCCTCTATTAAAGTTAAAATTTTATTTTGGATTTTTTTGCATAATTTTTGACCCACGCAGCACCCATGGTGCTGTTTCAAAATTACTCATAGGTATCAAAGGCTATTCCCGTATAAGTATAGTGGTTTGGCCCACGGAACCACACCCAACCTATGTAGTTGCAAGTTGCAGTAGTATTTCATCCTTAGTAGTTCAGACTTAGTGATACATTCAACAACACTTTTGTAAATATTTATATTGAATTTTATATAATTTTTTGTAGCTTGAAAAGGACAATAATCAAATAGTCGAAACTGTCGCTTACTAGACAAATGTAATAAACTGAATTTTACAAAAAACAACAATTTGTTCCATATTGACTAAATAAAAAAATATATATTATCCTTCTAGTAGTTCATCCGTGATTTATGCATATTTTTGCTTTTTAAATGCATAAGGTGCGGATAAACGGCGGTATTAAATTTAGAACGTGGTTATCCCCCCCCCTCCAGGAGATTTTCTGAAAAATAAAAAATTATGGGTTTTCACCACATTAGAAGTGTAAAAAAATTTAAGGATGGTATATTTTTTAAGTTCAAAAAACCGATTTTTGAAAAATTCAAAATTGAGTTTTGGAGTCTTAAAGAGGCTCTAAAGGCCCACAAAAAATATTTTCTTGAAAAATGGTGGAATATTAAGTTTTCTAGCTAATGTACAAAGTACTATTTGTTTATGGATCAGAAAAATTAAATAAATCTAAAAAAAACACAAAAAAACGGTTTTATTAGGTTTACGGGGGTCTGTCACCTAGGTGTATTATTTCAACAAAAACGAATGAGTTTTAACATAGGACATGTTTATAGACAGGAAGGGAATTTCAAGCATGTTATTAGAGATGGGGGAGGGTCAAATAGACTTAGAATAATTTCGATTTAGGGACTTCGAATAATTTTAATTAAAGGGTATAGAATAATAAGGATTTTAGGAGCTAAAATTTTTTTTTTTTTTATTAAGGACTTCAAGGACTTTTTTTATGAAGGCTTTAAGATTCAAATTACGAACATATTCCATTTTCGTTGATTGTGAGTTCACAAACCAGTTAAAAATTTTTTTTTATAACATCTCGGATGCTACTCCTTAGGTTAGGTGTGGTTCCGGGGGCCACACCACTATACTTATCCGGAAACGTTCTTTAAATAAACAGAATTTGATTTGAAAAAAAAAACATTATAAATAAAAAAATAACATTAAAATAATCATTCACACAAGAGATTACACAAATAACTGATATCTCTCATAAATACCATTCTACCATGCTTTGAAACTATTTAAGCTAGAAGACAAAATTTATGAAATAAATGCACGTGATAGATGCACACTAAGCTGTTTTCACATAAATGAAAATAAAACTAATTGAAATTTTCGGCTCAATTTTTTGTAAAATAATAATCAGAAAAAAACGTTTAAATAAAATATAATAAAAATAATAGTAGAGTAAATAGCGTTAATACGTGAAGGGCTCTTGGGACTAATGCAATTACCAAATATCTTGTTCATGTATAATTAACATAACATGTCCTGTACACATCAAAATATATGTCAGCACCCCTGCTAACTAAAGATTATTTTTCCCTACATATTGATCAACTTTTTGCTTTTTAATCCAGAATTACGTTAATCTCTTCACAATTAAAATGAATCGAAATTTTTACTTATTAGAAAGATTATTATTTTTTTTTTTTTTTGATAAGGTACTTTACTCATACTACTGTTTATTTTACTTAATTAAATTACTAACAAGAACAGTGATGGCTTTATAAAGAGGAGATTAATAACTCATAAGGTCTTTTCTCCCCTGCAGTATGAATTGTGGGGCATGTAGGGTACAGAAACGGAGTACATTTTCGTATGAAGGATATATAATGAGAAAACCAAATATAAATCGATAAAATCGAGCACTCTAAATAAAAATCACTTATATTTATCGATCAAATAAAAATCTTATATAAGTAGATCAAGAGGTCTTCACTTCCTGGACTTATAATTTAAATGATAAGAAAAACGTTAAGCATAAGATAAAAATGCAGTGATGCATAATCCGGAATATGCATCGATGCCAAATGAATCTATTCAGTAATGATAAGATTCCATTTGAATGTAAATATTGTAAATAGTAGAAATAAGATTAGAATTAAGTAAAGTTATATTTTTAGAACATTCTAGATTTAGCAGTTATTAATTATTATGTAATTATCAAATTAATTAAAAATATTAAAACATATAAACATACCAAATAAGATGTATAATATCATAAACATTTGTAATAGAACAATTAAGATGCTTTTTTAATTAAAATTAATGAATTTTAACATCTTACTCGTTCTAAGAAACTACGAGAAATTTCTAGAAGCAAAATTATCACGAGCTGAGATATATTTTAGTTTTAACTGTTAATCATGAATATGGTCATTTCAAATGAAATCGTTAAAAAAAAGCAATAATTAGTATTTAAAGTTGCGGAATTCAAACAATGAATTCAGTATCAGTCGTTACAACCACTTTAAAAAAGAAAAATTTCCAGCTGCTACAACCGGAATTCTGGTACCAGCAACCAGATTTTTTTCCCATCGAAAAAATTAGGTATTAATACGTCCAAAAAAAAATATAACTTTATTATTTGGTGAAAAAATTTTTGCAGTAAAGTTATATTTTGATTATATCTTAGGTTTTACAAATGTATGAAGTAGTTTTTTACTATCTGTATATAGAATAATTGTGATGTCACAGTTTCAAATATCCTGCTGTCAACGGCCGCCATTTAATGGTCATAACTGTCGTTGTCCATCCGGGTCATTTCTCAGAACCTTAAAATCTACATTTTTCAAAAACAGACCCATAAATGAATTTTGCAGAAAAATTCATTTCCGAATTCGTAAAATCAGAATGCATCAAAGTAAAGAATAGGATAAATTCCGAAATTCATTTTATGAAACCTTGTATTTTATGCTAAACTTTTGTTTTTTACAAATAATAACTTCTGATATTTTATCAAATTTTTTCTGATTTTTAGGAATTTTTATTTATTTGCCTTACAATCCTTCTAGTTTTTATTATTCTGTATTAGAAAGTTTGTATACTTAATTTTTGGGATTCGGAAAACTGCCCCAAATGGACAACGACAATTATGACCAGTGAATGGCGCCCCTGTCACTTACTTAACATTTGCAAAAATGCTGTTTGAGAACGAGTGCATTTCTAAAGTCGGTAATTACAATTACTATATTGTTATACTTCAGCGCAATTTGAAATTATTGAAAGTGTAAAAAAGATACTCTAAAAATGTTTTATACATATTGTAGTTATATTATGTAATTATATGTAACAAATAAATTAATTTTGTATTCTCTAGAATCTAGCATTTATTATATTTTTAGTGGGGCTAGAGACATTTATTGTGACATCATTTTAGAGGTAGGGGTCTTTAAATTGTGACATGTTGTGACAAAGGGGGAAGATGGGTTAAAAAATGTTATAAAAACCATGACATCATTTATGAAAGCTCCCTTACTTTAAATTTGGGTACCCAAAGTTTGTATCAGCTCTCGTACCAGCTTAAATATCCATAAACCTTAAAAATTTATGGGACTCATATTAAGCAATTATTCGAATATTATGCTGTATGATCAATTAAATGAAAAAAATAATTTTTGAAATTTAAAACATAAGTTTAAAATTTTTACTACACAGAAATTCCTAATAAAAGATAAATCTAAAATCCTTTTTTATCTAAAATTAAATAATTTAATACGTAGTTTTATATAAAAAAAAATTTTAACAATTTAGTTATTAGATTTTGCTTAATATTTTTCTTAAAAAGTAAAATATATTTTTTTCAAAATGAAAATTTAATTTAAAATTGTACCTAAAAGCTTAAAAAAAGTTTTTCATATTTTTTTTTTGTTAAATCTCATATAATGAGCAAATTTTTCTCACTAATCTCTTATAAACTATATAGAAATATAAATAAAAGACAATTTAGCTTTTATATAAATTTCGACTAAATAAAATATTTTTTAACGAAAGCATAATAAGCTTAAAATCTCAACAGTCCTTTAGTTTTGTAAGCTTAGTGTAAGCTTTACGTCATTGCACAGGCAATAAAGCACTTCTCAACCTCCCTTAAAATTCAAATACTTATGCGTCAGCACATATACTATATATTTATATAACTATCCCCTAAATATAGTGATGTTATTTTCTCATAATGTCCGCCCCCTTTCAACATTTACGCCAGAAAAGATTTTCAGGGTGAAAAATAAGAGTACACTATAACGTTAGCTCACGTTTCCGCGTTACAAACATATTGTAATGGCACATATATGATGTTATATAGCTTTCTTTTTTAAATAAAATATATCTAATAATAAAATTCCTCTTTTTTTCTAAAATAACAGCCTGTTATCATGTGTCCCGGGAACCCTTCAGAGGATATTGTCACATAATAACTAGCAACATACGTTTTTTATAATGTACGCACGTAAATACACACAACTTTTTTTTTCTACTTTTTTTTCTTCCTTACATGTATAGTACGAGAGCATGCATGCCAATTTTTCCTTTCCGGAGTCAACCTTATCGGACTAGCTTCATGGCTTCAACAAAGATGGATCGTGCACAGGAAGATAAGCTCTTACAAATATACACACAAGGGATATATGACTTTCTAGAAACGTTGTCGTTGTCGTTGAAAGGTTTTTTTCTTTTTTTATTTTTATATATGTACTTTGTATATATATACGAATTCTCGTGACAGCAAAGCAAACACTACCTGAGGGAGTTTTCTTTCTTCTGCTTCTTTTTTCTTCGTCTATTTTTTTTTTTTTTTTTTAAGAATTTTTTATTTTGTTTTTACAAGATAAAGCTTGATTTTATTTTTATTTTGTATTTATTTATTTTTATTTATTTATTTTTTTGTTTTATTTATGATTATATTCGCGTGCACTGAGATAAACGGATTTTCCTGATATCTTGTTTTCTAAAGTAAACAGATATATCGTTACAAAATAATCAAAAAATAAGAACACATTTAAAAAAAAGGAAGACAAAAAATTGGAACTCTTTTTGAATGTATATGCAGATATACATATATTGAGTTTAAAAGTTGAGTCACGCTAGTTTGACTTCACCGTCTGTTACTAATAATAATTATTCAAAATTTGAAAAATTTTTTAACTTTTTAATCTTAGACTTTTTTGGCAGTGTATTGTTTCTCAAAGTCTTATTTTTAGCCTCTAACAATTTAAAATACAGACAAACCTTTTCACTCAGAGCAAAAATGTTTAATGTTTAAATTTATGTTAATTAGCTTATACCTAAAAACCAAGTAAATGTATTAACGATCAGTCTGATATAACGCATTAGGTTAATTTTTCTTTATTTTTTGTAATTTTATAAAAAAATATAAATTTTTTTATTTAAATTATTCTCTGTATAATCACGCTATATTACATTTTATGCTAAAATATCTTTGCAATAATTTTCTGTTTTTTTTATTTTGAAATGTAAATTACATGCAATCAAGATAATTTAATAATTTTATAATAATTTTTTAAAAAATAAATAAGGGTACTGTTGCATACGTTAACATATTATTTGCATTATAATTTTAAAAAAGTAAACTTGTGCAGTTTCTAATAAAAAAAGGTCTCGTAAATAAAAATCATTTAATTTAATTACCTATTTAAAGTAAATATTGATATTATAAGGAATAATTGGTAAATTTGATTTGTTACTGCGTTTTTAATTTTAAAAAAATTGCAAAATGGTAGTGTTGGCTTTTAGCAGATTTAATGTGATTAAAAAAACTTATTGCTTGCTCCAAACTTACTTAATTTTATAATATAAATGTCAAAGAAAGTTAAGTCTTTTAAATTAATTTGAATAAAGTTAAAAGACCAATAATAGCCGAAACTCGATATTGATAGCGTGTATTTTTATGACTTTTTTTTTCAAATAAAATAATAAATAAAAAAGTACATTTTATATACATATAATACTTGCTCCTTAACTTTGAAAAGCAATACTTTTTTCAAACCTTTTTTTTATTACATATATAAAAATACCCCATTAAAAAACTATATAGGAAAAATATAATGATTCTCTTGTAAAAAGAGGACTAACTTTTCTCAGGCACTCGAATCGATTGCATAACGAGAGAGTCTTTGAATAGCCCGATATATTCTCTAACTTATTCCTGACCATTAAACTTTGTCTCCAGGCAATATTTGAAATCCAGAGCTTTTAGTATTTATACAAAATATATACTTTATAGAGTACTCTTGACAACATTAGAACGAACCGATTAATTTAAAGGGCAAGCTTTTCCAACAACTTTTAGTATTAAATATATAGGAAGAGAAATAGAAAGAAACTCGATGTACCCCTGTCCAATTCGTAACTCGCGAAGCGAATGACAGGTTTGAAAGGGAAAAAGCTTATGGAAACGGTAATTAAACTACCGCACGAATCGAATGAAAATCATTTTGAATTTAAAGACTTTTACCAATAATACGATAATTAAGTACTTTTTCACTCGGTTACTTGATTTTCTTTAACTTTACTAATTGGACATTATTTCTACGTTTTTTTATACCATAAGTAAACTTTTGTAAACTTTTCTAATTTTAATGTATATATAACTTTTTTTTTTTAAATATTTTTTTATTTCAAGACTTTTATTATATATAAAGTTATAATTTTTTTTTAATACTTTTAATAATAATAATTATTTGACTAATGAAAAAACTTTTTTTTAAATATACTTTATATATTTATGTATGTATACACATTTATTATATCTCTATTTATCTTAATTATACCTACTTTTTATTGAAAAACTAAACATAGTGCTATTATAAAATCTATCAAAAGTAAGTGTATCGGAAATTTAATGCAGTGTGAAACATTATGTCAAAAAATATTCAAAAATTATATCAATTTTAATTATCAAACATGTTCTTAGATTATTAAAATGAATGCAAACTTTAAAGTTAAATGTTTGTACTAATTTAATTTGCAAAGTGTGTATATGATGGATTACATGTCAACTAAGCCCAAGTCAAAAGATGGAGTTCACGACTAGAACTAAATGGCCTTGAACCTTTCCTGAAGTAATGTGAAAACGGTCCCGGGATAGGCTCGCATAAGGTAGGAAAGGAGTGGAGTTTTAGTGGGTAAAGGCAAACTAAGTCGAGCCCACATAACTGTCAGTTCGGATGCTGAACAGTATGCGTAACGCATTTCTCCACTTCCTACGCAAAAAAAAAGCCCAAATTGAATTAAAGAGTCTGAGAAATTGGCCCAAAATATTTTTTTTTAGAAAGTGCAACTAAAAATATGTCCTTCTAGCCATTTTTAACTTTTTAGGTTCATATCTAAAAATTTGGCAGTCATATTTGTGATTTTGACTTTGTTTTGTCCTTTCCATTTTTAATTGACTTATAATTTTCTTATTATTGCTATCAATCAAATGCTTATTTTACAATGAAAAATATTTGACTTTTAGTTACGAATAGAAAATTTCCTGTAAAATTTGATTTTGATTCCCAAAATTGTACTACTCATGCGCGCAAATTAGGTGTTGCATCCAAAGAGAAAAAAAAAACTATTATATCAAAAAATAATAGCATTTTTGGACGAAAAAAAAAATTAGAAAAATATTATCACTACTTTTCAATTAAAATCAGTAAAATTGAGACATTGAAAAAAAAATAAGATATTATATTAAAATTTAAAACAAAAAAATTACTATAGCATAATACTATTATGCAATGGATATGAAATATCACCAATTACAGACACACATACGCACAGAGCTATGTACATTTTTTAGCTTCCTGGGGTCTCGAATTGTGCTTATATGAAAAAAAGCGAAATTTCACCTATCTTAATGGTTCCTTGATATGAAGAAGTAAAAAAGGTTTGGATCAATTTCAATGTCAGTCAAATTTGAGACCAATAAGTGTGGAATCCCTCATATTAATTTTATAATTGATTGATTTAAAATTGCAATTAAATAAATAATTGAATATATATATTTATTCAAGATTATATTTAAATAAATTTTGATAAGAAATAATATTATTTTTTACTAAAAATACAATTTTTTTGATATTTGTCTGTATGAGCTACAAAATACAGAATAAAAATGAAAAATATTTTTGAACTCTTAATTTTATTAGCAATATTTAGCTATGTTTATTCTAATATTAACCAACCAATAGTACAAACATCATCAACTCAATTTATTGGCCGTTTTGGGAAGTCTTGGAAAGGCAGAATTTATGAAGCTTACGAGAGCATTCCTTATGCTTTACCTCCCATTGGAAATTTACGTTTTGAGGTATTTTAAATTTCTTTTGTTTACCAGATGCGAATTTAATTAAAATTATTTTTTTTTCAGCCTTCTGTACCCATCAAAAATTGGCCAAATATTATCTTGGCAAATAAATTGCCTCCATTTTGTTCGCAATATAAGAATAATAAAATTTTTGGTGATGAAGACTGTTTATACTTAAATATTTATCGACCTCTAAGAAAAAATAATTCTAGAAAGTTACCTATATTATTTACAATTCATGGAGGTGCTTTTAAAGATGGAAGTGCTTCAATCTTTAATCCAAATTATATTATGGACAGAAATTTGATACTAGTAACTATAAATTACCGACTAGGTCCACTTGGATTTTTGAGTACTAATGATAGTATTGTACCTGGTAACATGGGATTGAAGGATCAAAATTTGGCATTAAAATGGATAAATGATAATATAGTTCATTTCGATGGTGATCCAAATAGAATAACATTGTTTGGATGTAGTGCAGGTGGTGCAAGTGTACACTATCATTACTTATCACCTATGAGTTTCGGGTTGTTTCAAAGTGGTATTTCTTTAAGTGGCAGTGCCGTATCTAATTTTGCGTTACAAAAGAATGCACTTAATTATACAAAGTTATTAGCTGATTCCCTTAAATGTTCTACTAATAATTCCTATCATATAGTTCATTGTCTTAAGAAAATATCTATCGATGATTTTATGCACGCATACAAGTTAATGACAGTGAGCATTAATGATAATATTAATATAATATTTATTAAGAAACATTCTACAATCATCCGGTAAACTCTTGCGGTCGTCTGCTAAAGGTCCACAAGGTAGTGGCGCCAACCGAAACTAAATGATTACTTAAAATAAACATGTGTATTATAAATGGGCTCTACTGACTTATGGACTTCTAGTGGACGGCCGCAAGAGTTTACCGGATAATTGTAGAATGTGCCTAACAAAGTAATGTTATTTGAAAGCTAAATTCCAGAAAACAAACTAAAAAAAATCGCTTGCGGAAAACAGGTTTTAAATCTTTCTCAAACAGTTGCAAATAACTTGAAACGTTAAAAACGTTAGAAAAAATATTCCTTCATTCAAAATATTATCATCATACGGCTGCAAAAAATTTTGTTGTCTCATTATTCAACTCAAATTTGGAACATAAAAAAATAATACTTGTCCAGGCGTTCTATCTAGAAGAGGAAATGAAAATTTATTTTTTATTAACAAATATAACTTTTAAACTATTTAAAATATGGAACGATTAAATTTTGTTTCTTACTAAACAAAATTAAACCATAATTAATAGTATTATTAGGTTCTGCCCTCCCCTCCCAAATTTTTCTGCCCCCACCGAAAAAAATTTCTTAATACGTGCCTGCTTATCTATTTTTAATTTACTTATATTGTGACTTTTTTATTGCCAAATATAATTTTTACTCTCTGAACTTTAAACTCTATGATACATAAAAGTTAATTTGGGGGAACTGGTTCGATTCAACGTTTTGACTTATTTTCAAGCGTTTAAATAAAAAATCTTGATATACTAGAAGAAAAATTCTTCATGGTGCAAGCGAGTTTTTTTCAGTGTAAATCACAAAACACGTTTTAGTATCTTCGCGTTTGAAAATCGAGAATGAAAAAATGTTTTAGATTTTTCATGCTCTAATAAACTATAATCTAAAAGCGCAAATTACTGCACAGCAAATTCATATAAATATAGATATATCAAGCTAAAATAACTCGTTCATAATTTTGGAACGAAAAAAAGAATTTAAGGAATTAGTTAATCTTTGTTAATAAAAAAACTTGATTTTTTACAGCCATATTATGATTCTCCATATGTTCCTCCATACATTTTATTTGGTCCAGTAGTTGAAAATTCAAAAGAAGATTATTTTATCAATGATAAACCAGAAAATATTATTAAGAGTAAAAATTTTTTTGACGTACCTTGGATTCTAGGTTCTGTTACTGGAGAAGGTATAGGATTTATGAAAGGTGCGTCGAATTGGTTAATAAAATGATTAATGATAAATATAAAAGAGCACGAATTTGGTTTAATGTTAACAGATTTGATAAGTAATGAAGATTCTCTAAATTTCTTGGAAGATAATTGGATACAAATATCTCCATTTATTTTTCACGTTAATGCCTTAGAATTCAAAAATTACACAGAAACGGCTGAAAATATAAGAGAATATTACTTAAAAAATAAATATCCTGATTTGAATATTAAAAAAGTTAAAAAATATGCAGAGATAGTTGGAGATGGATTAATAAAAATAGGTGTAAAAAAAGCAGCTGAGTTACAAGCAAGTTATAGCAGAAGTCCAATTCGTATTTATTATTATGATTTTTTTGATGATGGAGTAAAAAATTACATAAATTATGGTAAAATAATATTTTTTATTTCAAATTAAACAATATAATTTATGAAAAAAGTTAAATTTTTAATTATTACTAAGAAATTAAAGATTAATTAATTTGAATGTTTTAATGTTTCAGGTGTCCCTCATTGTAACGATTTTCATTTTATTCTCCCAAAAACCCACTTAAATTCATCAAAAAGTATTAAAGATATAATAATGATGGATAAGCTGCTTGATCTGTGGTATTCAGTAGTAAAAAATGGGTATTTATTAATTTTTTATTATTAATTTTTTTTTTTTAAGTATGGGTATCAACTCAGGAAATATTTTTAAAAATTTCTTCATCGTGTGAAGAACTGGGATTACTTTTTATGAAAAAAATTTTTTGCCCTCCCGGGCGTAAAATTCGTGCGTAAAGAATTTTTTGCACTCGTTCTATGCCTAGGGGGGCAAAAAATAGTGTAAGCATCATGGGCAAAATACTTTAGACACGAGCGTGAACACATAGCTAGTACTCACGCTAGGGCCAAATCTTTTACGCCCTTGATACTTAATATACTATTAAAATCCTATTTGTTTAGTTCTGTAAACTGAAAAAAAATTCATTTGCCACAAGCAAAAGTATTTCGAAGTAAAATTCTGAGTTAGTGGAGTTCTGTTTGCTGCAAACGGATTTTTTTTCCAATGTAGCTGACATTAAAGTATTTGATATTAAATCAGCTCTACGACGTCATAAAAGTGCATATAGTTAGATAACAAGATTTATCACGTAATTAGTCCCCCACTACCAGTTTTTAACGTTTTAAAATAATTGCAATATCTTCGCTAATAATAATTTTAAATTAAAAATTTAAAAAAAGTATAAAACATATTTTTTAAATATTTTTAAAATAATTCATATTTTGATAATATAAATTTCTTTAGAAATAAACATTTAATTAATTTTGTAATTTTACAGAGTACCTGCAGAAGATTTTCAGTGGCCTAAACTAGATAATAAAAAACAAAATTTTCAATATCTTCGCATATCAGGACCTTACAATTTTACTTTAGAAACAGATGAAAACTTTGCTAATAACAATATTTGGATTGATTCAAGTATTTATTGATTATAAACAAAATAATTTTGGAAAAATAACTTTGCATTAAAACTGTAAAAATTAAAGTATTAAAAAAAATGTTATTCGAAAGAAGTATATGCAATTAATTGGCATTTTAAATAATACCTTATATACCCTCTCTTATTTCCAATGGGGCTTCTGAGCTTAGAACATAGGACTCAATGTTATTAAATAAAATTTTTCAGTAATTTTCAATATAATGCTGCAACTTGGCTGGTTGACCAAAACGCATCTTGTTGGTTTCGTTTTTTTTTTTTTTTGGTGTAAGGGTCTTTCAAGCACCTAAAGTCAAATTTTCTTATCACTAATTATTTGAGTTTTACCAGATGGCAATTTTTGGCCCAAAATCATCAATTTATAAATGGCTTCAAGTTTCCTAAAAATCATTGCTCTTCTCTTTATTTAACGGTTTACGAGATATAGATCTAAAAAGATTGTTGTTGAAATTGAAATTTTTTAAAAAACCTGAAATTGGTATCCGGAATTTAAATTATCATATTTTCAAGCAATTTAATTTAATTTAAGCTGGTAGCAAATTTTTGAGCCCTATAACATCCATTTTTTTAAAAAACAAAAAAATGTCAAGATACATTTAAAATTTTTAAACTCTGTTAATTGATAAATGCATTTTACTCATTATTTTACTAAAAGTTATAACCTCATAAAAAATTTTATTTTCAAAACAATAAGATAAAACTTTTTATGATAAGATAATTTCTCTGAATGGAAACATTAAAATTTCATTTAAAAATCAGTTTAGTAAAATAACAATAGTACAAAAAAAAAATTAAAAAAAATGAATAAACTTACCATCTTGCTATTGCAATTATTAGCAACGTTTTTATTAGTAAAATCAGAACATACCTCACCGATAGTTAATATTTTAAATACACAAATTTTTGGATATTATGGAAAGTCTTGGAAAGGAAAGATGTATGAGGCTTATGAAAGTATACCGTATGCCTTACCTCCAGTGGGAGATTTACGCTTTGAGGTAATAAATTAGTTCATACAAGAATAAAATTTATCTATTTACCATTTTACAAATTATTTTTAGCCACCAGTTAAAATACAAACTTTACCTAAAATAATAACTGCTAAAAAATTACCACAACCTTGTTTACAATATGCTGCTAAAACACGAACTATAATAGGAGGAGAAGATTGTCTATATTTAAACATTTTCAGACCGATTAGAAAAGAAAATTCAACCAACTTGCCTATATTATTTACCATTACTGGAGGTGGTTTTAAAGATGGTAGTTCTTGGAAATATCATCCAAGATATGTCATGGACAGAGATTTAATATTAGTAACTCTACATTATCGAGTAGGTCCTTTTGGATTTTTAAGCACTAATGACAGTATTGTACCTGGTAACATGGGATTGAAGGATCAAATTATGGCATTAAAATGGATAAATGATAACATTGTTCATTTCCATGGTGATTCAAAGAGAATAACATTATTCGGATGCAGTGCAGGGGCTGCTAGCGTGCATTATCATTATCTTTCACCAATGAGTTCTGGACTATTTCGAAATGGTGTTTCATTAAGTGGAAGTGCTCTAAGTAATTGGGCTTTTCAACCAAATCCATTAAAAAACGCAAATTTATTAGCTAATGCATTAAATTGTTCCATTGATAATTCTTTAGATACAGTTGCTTGTCTTAAAAAAATATCTAGTAATAAATTAATTACTGCATTTAAACACATTACTGTAAGTTTTACACTTTTATATTTTATGCCTTACAATTTAAAATTCTTTTATTGTTTAAAAAATTGGTCAAAAAGTCAAGTTTTCTTATACAAAATAGCCTTATTATGATTCACCTTATGTCCCACCCTACGTCTTGTATGGTCCAGTGGCTGAAAATATAAAAAGTAATTATTTTATTAACGATGCACCAGAAAATATATTAAAAAATGGTAAAATCATCGATGTGCCTTGGATTATTAGTTCTGTTAGTGCAGAAGGATTAAATTACATTTTAAGTATGCTTGATATCAAATTATTGTACTTTTAATTTTTAAAACAAGTATCCCCATAACTAAAGTTCGTTTACTTAAATAGATTTGATGAATAATAAAAGTGCTATGAATTATTTTGATGAAAATTGGAAGCAAATAGCTGAATTAGTTTTTGATTTTAAAGATTATAAAATAAATGAAGAAAATTATACATTAATAGCTGAAAGTATTAAAAAATATTACTTGGGAAACAAAAATTTTGATATTAAAATTGATACTTTAAGAGATATTATAGACATGATAGGAGATGGATCAATTACTAAAAGTTTAGTTAAAGCTGCTACTTTACAAGCAAAAGTAAACAAAAGTCCAGTTCAATATTTTCATTATAGTTATTTAGATGATGCAGTAAAAGATTATGCTAATTATGGTAAAGTTATTATTGATCGTAAATTGATACTTAATATTAAAATAATTTATCTAAATTTTTTTTAATTTTAAATAAAAATTTTAGGCGTTCCACATGGCCGAGATATATTTTTTATTTTAGAATATTATTCGAATACAACTAAAACTATTGAAGATAAATTAATGCTTGAAAAAATGCTAGATTTTTGGTACTCTGTAGTAAATAATGGGTAAATATAAGTTTTATTTTTATCAAAAAATTAATTTTAAGAAAGGCTCACTATAATAGCAGAGATTAGGTTTCTAATAGTATACTGCCCCTTTAATGAAATTTGTACTTCTATATTTTTCATATTTTCTATGTCTTGTATATTTTAAGAGCCTTTCTACACACCAAACCTAAAAGAATTTTTTGTTACGCAGAAAAGATTTAATGTTTATTTAATTCTTTAGAGAGGAATTATTTTGAGGTTAATTACTCTCTAAAGATCTTTTCTGCGTAACAAAAAATCCTTGGTTTGGAGTGTAGGATTTTAAATAGATAAAATTTTACGAATTAGGTACTATGAAATTATATTTTTATGTTTAGAGAACCTGATTTGGGAATTGAATGGCCAAGAGTAGATACAGATTCTCAAAGCTTTAAATACATGCACATAATAAATCCTAATAACTTTACCATAGAAGTTAATAATAATTTTGCTAATATAGAATTTTGGAAAAGTATAGATATGTATTAAAAATTGGAAAATTGTTTTTTTAGATAAACTTAAAATTATGCTCTAAAATTTGCAAATAATTAGACATAACTTATTACGTAAATGTTTTCCATGTGAACCTCATCCTTAAATTGAATGTACAGAATATAAGATAAGCGGAATTTTGATCCAAGTGGTCCAGTCTTTATGACCCAGTAATACGTTGTATTCGTTTAAATCAGAGTTGGGCAAAAACGTGATTTTGTTTCTCAGTTTCTATTTCAGTTTCCCACGGGTAAAATCAAAAGCGGTCCGTTTCAAAAATTATATTTGAATATTTTGCAAGTATTTTTTGATCATTTTTATTAAAAATGCGAGTATCATTTCTTGCAAGTTTTTAGGAACGAGTACTCCAGGAATCCGAAAATCAAGAGAGGTGGGGTCCAATGTGTCCGATTTCGCGGCCCACAGGAATTTCGAAACTTCGATATATAATCGTTGCATTTTGACAAAATTAAAAAAAAAATTAATCTGATTTTTATAAAACAGAAAATACAATTTAGAATAAGATTTTTTTTAATTCAGATTTTTTTTTAATCCTAAAAGAAACATTAGAAAAGGAATTTGTTTAACATTTCAACTGGATCAACATGTGAAAATATTATACCACACAAATTTGTAAGGCTTTAGATTTAATAGTTTTAAATTAGCAACTGTTTCCTAATTTTCAAATATTTTCAAAATTTTAAAATTTAAAAATCAAGAGCGCAAAATTTTTTACATTAGCGTGATTACTAGTACGAGAGCCCGACAATTTTTCCGAGCTTGAAAATGAAATTTTTCGAAATATGTTATTTCAAAATATATATTTATAATGAAAAATTATGAAAATTCGCTTTTTGAGTTTTTAAGAACTTGCGAGGCGAACACCTCAAAAATTGTTGACCAAAAAACAAGTACTACTTTTTGAGAAATTCGCATTTCAAATTTTCGTCAGTTTATCCAGCTTTTCCAACTTTCCTCGAGATTTATTCGAAATGCTGATTTCAGAATAATCTTTAGCGGAAAATTTTACATTCCCCTTGTAAAAAATAAATATTAAAAATAAATATTAAACATGTTCATTGGATGGGGTATTTAAAAAAGTCCGGCTCGGCAGAATGGGGGGTAAAAAATGTACGTATTTAGGGAGGGGGGGTGAAATGGACTTAGAGTATTTAGGGAGTTAGAATAATCTGAAGTGGAAGTCAGGGCCTGATCAGGCCCTGATAAGAATAAGAACTTATAATACTTTAGGTTTATGATTATGGTTTTAAAACTTATAATAATTAGGGAGTATACGTTAAAACTGTTATAAGTGAACATGTTCCATGATCGTTGATTGTGTGAAAACAGAAACCAGTTATAAGTTTTTTTTCAGTTTTTTAAGTATAAGTTAATTTTCCTTGAATCGGATACTTTACAACCCTCTCCCATGATTTTTAACTACGCAAAACAGAAACTTGTCACTTGAGGACTATAACAGCTACCTAATATATGAATTTTGTATTTTATAGCTAATCAAATACAAGACTGTACATTGAATATATTTTTGCTCCCTACGGAGCCCTAATTTTTATTATCACTTACAACAGATAAATTTCTCAGAATAACCTATTTATTTAACACAGCATTGGGTTGAGAGAATTTTAATTACATTATAACATCCTACTTACGATAGAAATAAATTGTGGCGATAAAAATATCTATAAAAAGATGCTTTTTGTAAAATTCATTACTATTAAAAAAGATTTAAACATTAATGAGTATAAAAATCAAAAGAAACTGGAAAAACAAAGAAAAAGTACAAATAGAATAAAAATGATAAAAAAAAACTACATGTAACAATGAAAATAAATAAAAAAAGCGTATGTTATTTGTTCATTTTCTGTATTTTTCTTTTTGAAGAAAATGCACTCCATAGTTCTTTTTCACTATACATTTGATATTTACATATAAAAGTATAATAATGTCCAGTGCAGTAAATATACTCTACAGCTATTCTTTTGAAAAAAAAGGTATACATATTATACTATACGAAAAAAAGCACAATGAGCTTAGACATGCGAACGTGAAAAGAAGAAAAGGAGGTATCGTCCCTTTAGTAAAATATAGTGGATGAGAGTTAACAAAAAAATAATAATAATAATAAAAAGGAATTAGAAGAAGAAGAAGAATAAGAGTCCTGTGGTTTTTTCGGATGAGGGTACTTTTTTTGGAAGCTTGAGGGCGAGCGCATATAAAGCCAAAACGTGTACATACCGAGGAATTGTATTTATACCGGAGGCACATATACGAATTCCAAACTTTTGTTGAAAAAAATATATATATGGATAAAAACATTCACATGTACATAAAAAATACCCTTCGACTAGTACTTTTTTTATATTTTATTTTACTTAACTTTTTTTTTAAACTACTCTCTGGTACGAGTTTTTGAATATGCGTTTTTTCTATTCATGGAAGTCACACGCGTTTATGCTAATAGATATATAGAAGAAATTCCATTTTCCTTTTATACATAGAAATGCATTTTACAAACATATATATCTTCCTTTTTTTTAGATTTAGAGTAGTATAAAGCTATTGTCTGGAAACATGTATACGAACAGCCTGAGGGATGATCTTGTCGGTTCGAATCACCAAAACTGACCGTATGTATAAAAAGAAATTTCTTTATAATCTATCTATCTATCTATATCTATGAAAATATATTTGTTTGGGTGATTTGAAAATTCTTTAGTACATATATAAAATTGTAAAAAAATAAAAAAAAAGTAGATCGAGAGTTGTCGATGTTGCTGACGATCAGAAGCAAAAGCTTTAAATTTTTTTTTTTTTTTTTTTAATAAAAAAAAGACTGAATATCAAGGTTTATTTCTACTAGACAGAGAAAACGTGACTGATCACATCATGGCTCCTCTACATTTTCTGCACACTAAACTGATCCAAGCAATCTATCTTATTTTAGACATTTTTCTTTTTTTACTTATTGTACAAGATAGTTGTAAAAAAAATCAGCAAACCTTTTTTTTTTTATTTTATCTCGATTATTTTTTTTTTTTTTTATTTATCTTTTAAATACACAAAATGTATGAATTTATTAAAATAATAATTTTTGAAACTATAAATATAAAACTAATTTGTTTAAAATTAATTACAAATTGAGTGATTCTTAGTAAAAATTACCTAACTAAAAGTATAAAATTTTAAAAAAATAACGATAAATTGTGTAAAAGTATTTGGTTTTCGTTTAGGGAATCAGAATAGTTTGGGTTTAGAATCTTAACATATAGTGAGGTGATAATTACAAATTATACAAATTAGAAAATCGTATGATGTTGTAACGTTGCGTAACAGTTATGCATTATAATAGGTATAGCTAGCCATCAGCTAGAAGTAAACATGTTTCATGCATTTAGGTTGTGTTCATACAAACCGGTTATAAGTTTTTATAATTATGTAAATATTTACTTGTACTTCCAAAATTAATATTTAAAAGTAAGGATAAAATTAAACATTTACTTATTAAAATATAAATAAATTTATACATAAATTTTTAAATTATTATAAAAAGTCAAAATTAAATTCAAAACTGTTGATGTATATGTTACCGTTAATGTACCCCCAACCGATGAAGTTGACTTTAGCCAATGAAGGCGATTAAAATGAATAAAAATATGACATTAATGGTTTTATGTCAGTTAAAGTTAACTGTAACCAATCCTCGGGAGAGCGGACTTTAGCGCTAACGTATATACCTGTTTATCAAGCATAGACGTTTGTCTAAGTTTTGAAAACACTAAAAAATAAAATAATATAGCCGATGCAGCTTGATGCTTTGATGTATTAGATGCTGCCGTTTAACTATCTTTTGGCCCTCCAACTTCCACCAATTATACATGACCAGAAAAAGTGTTCGATTATGCCCAGAATCTGGCTAGTGACCAGAAGGTTTTGACACAAGGGTACCTAGATTGTTTATCGTTTCATTTATTTTTCTACTGCATAAAGAAACCTTCGAAATTGTCTATCAAATAAGATAAAAATTTTATATGTTAGTTAACAGGATAAAATTTATAAATTTATAAATTTATCTCTTATAATATTTTCCGTGGAAACTGAAAATCAATTCATCATCAGTTTTTAAGTACATTTAATTTTTTCGGAATTTTTACGTTTGATGCAAGCCGACTTTCCATTTACCATTAGTTTATTTCCATATGTGGCTAGCAGAATTATTTTAGGGGGTACCTAAATTCTTTTTCTTGCTCAAACGATTGCAAATGACCTGAAATGGAAAAAAAAAATTTTTTGGATTCCTCTAACGTTTTTTGAAAAAATTTGATGTTAAAATCAAATTCAAAAGTAAATTTCGCATACTTCTTAATGAGTGTATAATATGCTTTTGGAAAAATTAATTTCTAATTATCAAATTATTTTTTTGTTCTTATACATTTTAGACAAAGAGACTGCATTGTAATTAAATAATCGTTTTCGGTGAAAAAATGATGATTAAAAGACTATAAGTAATGAAAAAATATAGTCTGGAAGAGCATAACGGTTGGCTGTTTTGAAAATCTTAACATTTAGAGATAATTTATGCGTCGAATGTATTCGAGAAGAAGTGATTAAGGGTAGCGTATGTTTAAATGTATACCTTAAAGGCTAATGTGAATTTCGGATGAAAAGTGCTGATAGACAAAAAGATGATGGATTGGTCTAGTAATTATTATCATTGAATAAACGCTTGGTAAAACTTTTATATTATATATAGCTTAAACGTTATAATATTTTATATAAATTTTGAAAACTATAGCTTTTTCTTGATATATAATAAATAATTTCGTCATTTTAAAAAATAAAAAATTATTAATTAATTATTTTTATTTTGTTCTTTTAATATGCTTTAAAAGTAAGTAAAGTTTACATAAAATGTTAAAACTCATTAAGATGCTTTTGCCTTGAAACAATAAAAACAACCGCAACATTTAAAGGGCTCTTAAAAGTCCCAAATCCAAATTCGGTACAATGGAAATATCTGAATATGTGATTATCTGGAAATATGTGATAAAGTAACATAAACATAATTAAGTTTACTTATTGTAATTTTTCAGTCAAAGAGCCGATGCTTTGCGTAATTTTTTACCAGAAAATCAGATAAAAGTTAAAAATGATTATTCATTTGAAGCAAAGCTGGGCAAGCTGGCCATTATGACTTATTGCCATTTTTACTCGAAATGATACATAAGAACATTTTTTATTTTATCGAATAGAACTATAAAAATCTTACAAATATTGTATTTTATCTGTAAATGTATTTATTTTTATTTCTTAAAAATCCTATCAAACATCAAGTTCGCATTATATTTGGAAGGTAAGCATATTTTAAATAACAAAAATAAGAAAAAAAATAATAATATACCTATAAAGATAAAGGAAAAAATACTTACAAAAGAAAAAAAAATATTTAGAATATAAAAAAGTGATAGATCGTGATATCATAAGAAACTCTTTTTTTAGGTATATATAATAACGTACATATAAGTATATATGTTACGGTTAGAGTCGAATCCCTGCATAAACTTATAGGTCCATCCGGGTAAAACTAACTTTACCGAAGCGGTGTTGGATAAAGTTAGATTCTTAATAATTTTTATCTTTTTAGTTCAGCTAACGCTTGGAGAAACCTAGATTTATCCAAGAGCCTTGTATAAAGTCCGTACGTAAACAAGCATAAAAAAATTATTGTATCATATTATTTTATTATGTTACTTACAACTTTATAATAAAATAAATTTATTGATTTACTTGATCAACAATATAAATATATTTACATTGTAAATAATCAAAATCTAATAAGAAACACGCAAATATTTACTAAATTTTAACCAATATTATTTACGGATTTATTCTTATTTATTTACACATGACCTACTTTGCATTTAAGACGGTTTTTTTGCACTTGCATTTATTGGTTTTGCAACCTTGTTTCTTGTAATACTAAATGGGTCAATATTTGTGAAGTGTATACAGTTTGGATTTTCGAGTCTCAGAATGTACTCCAAAGTATGTTTGGTCGAAAGTATATATAAAAAAAATAATTTTCTCCAATGTTTAGCATTTTAGATCCAATCCTCTATTTTTAACAGCGATTTTTGTTTTATTCAATTTTTTGAAATTTTTAATTTTTGAGAAATTTATGTTCATTAATTTTTCTCGCAAACGCGCACTTTACAATAAAATTTTACATAAGGACACCAATTTTCGTCTTATTTCATTAAATAGTTTCTAAGATATCCCATTTTAAAGATAAAGATTAAAATTGCCTTTTTTTAAAAAACCCTAAAAATGGGACTCTGACTTTAATTATCATATCTGTTAAACAAATAATTATAAAAAGACGAGTAAAAATTTTTTGGAAACTAAGGGCTTGTAAAAAGTTTTTGAGACCTATAGAACTCGTTTCTTTTAAAAATTAGAATTTTGGCAGCAATTTAAAAATTGGTCATTTTTGGGTAAGAATAGGGATTTGGTTTATTGACTATCGCCATGAGAGAATTAACAACAAATAAATGTGGTGTACGGTAAATAAATGTTGATATGTATACCGAAAAAATAAGACCAATTGGAAGTATTTTGGTTAGCTGGCGAGGTTGCAGCTTTGTATTAAAGATTATGAAAAAAAATCCTATTTTATAACATTGTTGTATTTTGTAGCTATTCTATCTTATTTTCAATTTTCCGAATTTTCTAGTTACCTAATGAAAATTTTGACGAAATTTTCGGATTCCTCAAGAAATTTTACAAAAAACCCCCTTTTTGGAAAAGTTTTGGATGTTTCCGTAACACTATAGAAATAAAAGAAATAGCAAACTACTAAATAACTACAAAATACCACAATGTTATCAAATAGGATTTTTTTGTAATCTTTAATACAAAGCTGCAAACTTGCCAGTTAACCAAAATACTTCCAATTGGTCTCATTTTTTTGGTATAAGTGTCACCGTTCAGTTACCGTACACTGCAATTATTTGTCGGTAAATCTCTCATGCCGATAGCCAATAAACCAAATCCCTATTCCTACCCAAAAATGACCAATTTTAAAATTGCTGCCAAAATTCTAATTTTTAAAAGAAACGAGTTCTATAGGCCTCAAAAATTTTTTACAAGCCCTTAGTTTCCAAAAAATTTTTACTCGTCTTTTTATAATTATTTGTTAAACAGATATGATAATTAAAGTCAGAGTCCCATTTTTAGGGTTTTTTAAAAAAAGTCAATTTTAATCTTTATCTTTAAAATGGGATATCTTAGAAACTATTTAATGAAATAAGACGAAAATTGGTGTCCTTATGTAAAATTTTCCGCTAAATCCGAATTTTCAGTCAGATTTTCATTTGGTCACGTGACTTGGCGGAAAATTCAAAATTTGTGAAAAATGATTTTTTAAAAATCGCTATTTTTCAATTTTAGTGCTTTTAAAATAAATTTACCCAAAAAAATGATTTCATATGCTGAAAGTATATGAAAAAACCTACAATTTGAGACCAACAGGATGAAAATTGAGCTGTCTGCAGCTGAGGCATATAAGCTAGAAAAGGCAAAGCAAGAAAGTTGATTTTCTCGCGCATGCGCAGTTCAAAAAAAAATTTGGACCCCAGAATCGAATTCTACGGGAAATTTCCTATGGGGTACTAAAAGGAAAAAAAATTTTATTGTAAAGTGCGCGTTTGCGAGAAAAATTAATGAACATAAATTTCTCAAAAATTAAAAATTTCAAAAAATTGAAAAAAACAAAAATCGCTGTAAAAAATATAGGATTGGATCTAAAAAGCTAAAAATTGGGGAAAATTATTTTTTTTATATATACTTTTGACCAAACATACTTTGGAGTACATTTCGAGACCCCCCCATGCAAAGTCATATACAGTTCACAAATATTGACCCAAATATTTTTAACAGGAATATTTTTGCAAATATAAATAAATAATTTATAGTACATTTGTTTTTTTTATTCAAAAAATTATTTGATTATAATATTATGTTAGGTAACATAAAAAAATAAAATGGCAAAATTTTTTTTGTATACTAATCTAACTTTATCCAACACCTTTATCTGGATAGACCTAGGTTTATCCAGCGATCGGACTTTATCCGTAACATCCTATATATATATATAAATCTTTAATTATGTGTGTGTGTGTGTCCGAACGCGATAAACGAGAACACGATAAAAGCTACAGACATGGCGTTTACGGCAAAAGACGGCAAAAATTATGGGTCAAAACATAGGCTAGGTTTTATTTCGATTGATAACGACAAAAAATTTTTATGTTGAAAAAACTGAATTTCCAAGAAAAAAATTTTTATCAAATTTTCAAAAAAAACCAAAAAAACGGAAAACCGAGGGAAAATTTTACTATAAAAAAGAATTTTATTCGATTCGGGCATATTTTTTACGTATCTACCTAAATTTTCAAGCTAATCGGCTGGATCTGTCAAAAGTTACAATCATTTTTCAAAAATTTTAAAAGTTTAGGACTAATCCTATATATATATAAATCTTTAATTATGTGTGTGTGTGTGTCCGAACGCGATAAACGAGAACACGATAAAAGCTACAGACATGGCGTTTACGGCAAAAGACGGCAAAAATTATGGGTCAAAACATAGGCTAGGTTTTATTTCGATTGATAACGACAAAAAATTTTTATGTTGAAAAAACTGAATTTCCAAGAAAAAAATTTTTATCAAATTTTCAAAAAAAACCAAAAAAACGGAAAACCGAGGAAAAATTTTACTATAAAAAAGAATTTTATTCGATTCGGGCATATTTTTTACGTATCCACCTAAATTTTCAAGCTAATCGGCTGGATCTGTCAAAAGTTACAATCATTTTTCAAAAATTTTAAAAGTTTAGGACTAATCCTATCCTATCCTATATCCTATATCCTATATCCTATATCCTATATATATATATAAATCTTTAATTATGTGTGTGTGTGTGTGTCCGAACGCGATAAACGAGAACACGATAAAAGCTACAGACATGGCGTTTACGGCAAAAGACGGCAAAAATTATGGGTCAAAACATAGGCTAGGTTTTATTTCGATTGATAACGACAAAAAATTTTTATGTTGAAAAAACTGAATTTCCAAGAAAAAAATTTTTATCAAATTTTCAAAAAAAACCAAAAAAACGGAAAACCGAGGGAAAATTTTACTATAAAAAAGAATTTTATTCGATTCGGGCATATTTTTTACGTATCTACCTAAATTTTCAAGCTAATCGGCTGGATCTGTCAAAAGTTACAATCATTTTTCAAAAATTTTAAAAGTTTAGGACTAATATTATATATATTCGTAATTCTTACCGGTTACTAATTTAGTACCTCAATAGAGTAATTTACAGAAACTTGTACAGGTATTATCAGGGTGAATCCTAGAATTGGTAGTTGAGGGAAGCAACTGCCATTTGCGGATCCTAGGGAAGGGTAATCAAGCTTTGTATCGCTGATCACTAAATATCCGCCTGAGCTCCAACGTCCGTGATTTTTATGATTCAGTAAATTTTAGATAATAATTCGGGTAAAAAAAAGTAGTTTACAAAATATTGAGTAAGCTAAAACAACATATCTTTGTGAAAAATCAAGTTGCAGGGGTCCAGGGGGGCGCAGCCCCCTTGGCGGTTGCCGAGGTGAGCGAAGCGAGCCGGAGGCAGCTAGTATATAAATATATACTATAGAAAGATATGGGATCCTTTAAATTATGCAGACTGCGTGAAATTATTGATTCGACGTTTTTGCTTTTCCTCCTTTTTCGTCTGATGATATGATGATAAGTTTCACGATATACTTATGGATGAAAGAAATGTATAGAGTTATATGTCATTCAATATTTATTTACATTTATATGAATTTCCTCAATATTTTCATATACTTAAATTCTTTATACTTTAATTCCATATTAAAAATATAAATAACATATAATTTTAAAGTACATTTTTGTTTCTATATATGAACCTAAAGTTGCATGTAAAGTTGGAAAAAACTAAGCACTACATGCGCAATTTAAGACTCATCCAAATTTTAACCCATTACTCCTCATGAGCCCACTGTGTGACATGAAACCTATAAGTTTTTAAAAACTTTTAATTTGCTTGTCCCTTTTCAATTCTTGATTTGAAAGGTATAATAATTTATAGACAGAGTACCAATTATAGAAATTTATAAAAAATATTTATACTTTTAGGACCGTATTTAAAAAAAAATTTGAGAAAATTAAACAAGTAAAAATTTTTTTGAAACTTAGAGCAAAAACAAAAATTTTAAGACCTTTAAAACCTATTTTCATAAAAAAATTGCAATTTCGGCAAAAATTTTAAACTTTTATTTTTGCCAATAATTGACATTTCAATATTTTTTTTTATAAATACTAAATTCACAATTTTGAATCTTAAACTTATAGTCCTCACAATATGGACCCCGAGGAGTGTAACAAACTACTTTTCTGTCTTAAAAAGTCATTTTTTTGAGAATCATTTCTCTCAAACTTTGCAAGGCTAGCGATTCTTGAGTGTAAGCAAGTAAGGCTAAGATGGATTTATCAGCGTTTTTGTTAATAAAAAAATTTTAATTTTTTTAACAAATCAGATATTTTTAGAACTTTTTTATTTTTTGATTTGACAAACTTGACAAGCATAATTTCACCTATGCATTTGCGAGAAAATGTTGAGTGTAGATATAAATTGCGTATGTAAGCGAATTATGAGAAAAACTTATTGAAGAATCGATTGCTCAACCTATAACACTGTATTTTAGCAATAATAAATAAATAGTAACGGGACAGCTGGTGCAGCTCAAGATTTGATATCGGGACCTGATTTATTGAGCATCTCTAATGATGGCATCCTAAGAATGGAGCTAGCTGATGACTGTTTCATGATAGGGTACGCGTTACGCAAAAGACATTGCCTTCGTAATCCTCGACAGTAATGTGCATCATCGCAAAAAAGCTTAAGCGTCTGCATGTTGCAAACAAGCTTATCTGAATGGCCGAAAGGCTAGTAACCGGAAGTTACTAATGTCCGTAATCCACTCCATACTATTGTATGGAGCAGAAATCTGGACGGAGGCGCTAGATACAGACGTTTATGCTTAATAAGAGTACAGAAGAAAGGTGCCCTAATGTTTGCCTGCACATACAGAACTTTCTCTGAAGCGTCAGTTCTTGTGATCGCTGGAATAATTAAATTCATCCCAATTAAGCTTCATAAACGACAAAAAGAATGCTGAAACATTAATAACACAGGCCCACAAAAAAAGTCGAAATTCAGAAGGTAGACCTGACTGATTATACGTTTTTTGGTATTCTAAAACCACATTTGCCATAAAAAATTTGATTTTATTGTCCAGTTTGCCTCTAGTTATCCCCTGTATACTGATGGGAGGGGGGGTTAAAAATAAGTTTTGTAGAAAAATTTAAAATTAGTTCATATTCTTAGATATTTTGGTGTAAAAAAACTGAAAATATATATGCGAACTGTTTTCGAATTCCATATCAGCCCAAAATTTAAAATATTTAAGCAAACTTATTTTCAACGCCCGTTTGAGCCCCTAACAAATGTTTAACTACACTTTTGAAACTTTTCCAAGCATTTTTCTCTTTATTTTCGATGCATTTTATGAATTCAGTATCTCGAAAAAGTTTTCGAATTTCAGGACCATCACAACACCTCCTATAATCTTAGCATCTGTTTTTTCGGGAATTTTTTCTGGATATACTTATGGATATACTGTCTCACTCACTTGCTTATCTAATGCTTTGACGAACAGCTTCATTAAACCAAGTTTTATGTGGAGAGGAGGGAGAAGCACATTGTGTGGAGGTACTAAGGGTTTATGGATGATGTTTGTGGTACTTGGAGTTAAGGAGCTTCTAACAGACCATTCCTTATTTGTATAATGATTCGGGCGATCGTGACGTATGTTCCACATACAAAAAAGCATGAATACTTAGTAAACCCCGATTGTTGGCAAATATGTTTTTAGAATACTAAAAAAAGGTATAGTCAATCAGATCTAATTTCTGGGTTTCAACTTTTTTTTTATGGGCCGGTGTAATCAATCTCCTACGGTTTTAACGGCAGACTTAGAAATATTTACAACGGTTAAAGACCGCAGACGATTCTCGGACGATTCATTGAGTACTTTTTGCACGGTTAATAACCACGATTTAAAACGGTAGATATGTTTGTAAGCTTTTTCCACGGTTCAACACAGCAGGAACTTATATATTTATTTTCCTACGGTTAGAAATGGCTGAAGCATTAATTTATGGCTAGACATTGATCTGGCCTACCATGACAAAGTAAAATTCTTCTCAGGTACTGTTAAAGACGGTTGAATTTTGTTAACCGTTAGAGACGATTGCCGTGAAAAATACTTTTTTCGGATAGACATTGCCCTATGTATCAATTTTAAAAAAATGGAATTAAAAAGGAGTTTAAAATTCTTTTATATATTATATGTTAAAAAAACCTAATAAAAGCTACTCTGCTATACCAACACAATAAATTTAATCTTCTAATTTAATTTTGATTTCAAATATTCTAAAGACTTTAAATTATGCTATCAGATATTGAATTATTATTAAATGCAAAAATGGTGTTCGAGATGCTTGGGCAAAATGCTTATGAACAATGCAACTTAAGACTCTTAAAAATCATTTGTAAAATTTTCTCCAATCACGTGTGTAAAAAAAAATTGAGGCTGTAGATTGAATTTGAAGATCAAATGCCTCTCTAAAAATTAAAAAACATTCCAACGTAATAAGTCCATTTTCGATAGATCAATCCATATAAACAATTTAGAACACATTTTCACATAAGTTTTGAAAGCTTGTAAATTCTAAACATTATTATTAAAAGTATAAAATAGCAACTGTAACTACACGGCCAGGCTGCTTTGCTTGAATATTCAAGCATTTTCAAGCTATTCAAGCAAATTGCTTTAATTTTCAAGCAGTTTGCTTGAATTTTCAAGCTAAAAGTATAGCTGCTTGAAAATTCAAGCAAATTGCTTGAATATTCAAGCAATCAATTAAAACAGATAAAAAAGACTGTAAGAAAGCTTAAATTTTGTTCCCCTCCCTTTTTTTTAAGAGTTATTTGTTTTTATTAAATTTTATAATTTAGTGATAAATTTAAAAAAAACAAAATTAATATTATTTATTATGTGTCTAGCAAGGGGAGTTTAATACATTTGGAACACCAAATTTTATTATGTTGAAAAAACATGTCGACCACCCTTCGTTCATTCCAATGGGTCTTCTGGGCCTAGAAACGCAGGGCACAATGTTACGAAATAGGGTTTTTTGGTAATTTTCAAAGAAACGCTAAAACCTCACAAGTTAACCAAAACTCTTCTGGTTGGTCTCATTTTTTTGGTGTAAAGTCAACTTTCAAACGCCGTAAACCGCAATTTTTATCACTAATTTTCTCATCAATGAAGCCAATTAACCAAATGGCCATTTTTCGCTAATCGTAATTTCTGACAAAAAGGGTTTTATATGTCTCGAAAAATTTCTACAAGCTTCTAGTTTTCAAAAATTCTTTACTCGTCTCATTTCCTTGAGTCGTTTTTAAGAATTAAAAAAATGATACCAATTAGAGTTTTGGTTAACTTGCGAAGTTTCAGCGTTTCATTAAAAATTACCAAAAAACCCTATTTTGTAACATTGAGCCCTGCACTTTTAGGCCCAGGATGCCCATTGGGATGAACGAAGGGTGGTCGACATGTTTTTTCAACATAATAAACTCATCCATAACAATTTGGTGTAATTTGGTGTTCCATTGAACTCCCCTTGCTAGACACATAATAAATAATATTAATTTTGTTTTTTTTAAATTTATCACTAAATTATAAAATTTAATAAAAACAAATAACTCTTATAAAAAAGGGGGGGAACAAAATTTAAGCTTTCCTACAGTCTTTTTTATCTGTTTTAATTGATTGCTTGAATATTCAAGCAATTTGCTTGAATTTTCAAGCATTTGCTTGAATTTTCAAGCATTTGCTTGAATTTTCAAGCAGTTTGCTTGAATTTTCAAGCAGCTATACTTTTTGCTTGAATATTCAAGCATTTGCTTGAAAATTAAAGCAATTTGCTTGAATTGCTTGAAATTTCAAGCAAGTCAAGCAAATGTTTGAATATTCAAGCAAAGCAGCCTGGCCGTGTATTAAAAACTTTTTCTATTCCTTTTTGCTTTGTTTTCTATTGAAATACACATGGTTAGATTAAACATAAAAGCAATATATTGGTTTACGCAAACATATTAATCAAATAAAGAGAGAATATTCGATCAGCTTGTCAGATCCCGCGAGGTCCATAAAAATATAAATAACCTGTTTTACCCTACTATATATATATATATAATTATAAACAAGTACAGAAAGAGTGTGCCCTGAAGCTCGACGTAAACAAATTCGTCTGTATCGCTATTGCTCTTTTCTCTCAGCCTTCCATGTATATTTTCCCCTTTTTCGCGTAACTTTGTAGACTCGTAATTTCCCGAAACGACGTCTATTTGTAATTTGGCTATTTTATACGAGAATGAAGAAAAGGTGAATAAGAAAGGGAAGTTAAAGTAGCTAAATATATATATATATATAATACGCAAAAAGCATGAAAGTATATTTACGTAGGTTTCATTTTCTGAGTAAATTTTAGCCTTACGCGGTTTATTGTAATTTGTCTGGTTTCTTTGATAAAACTGTGCAAATTACATTTTGCCTTTTTCAAGTCTCAAGGTTTATTGACCGTCGACGATGAATCCGTATTTATTCTTTACGTTCAATATATATATATATATACATGCTTTTCTATCAGAGATATATACCCTTATATTACGAATATATATAATAATCTAAAAATTTAAAACTCGCGAACTAAGAAGGGATTTCATTTTAAGCTATTCGTTGAGACCAATTTCCAATATCCCTAAATCCCTTACGTCTTTTCGCTTCCAGACATTATCCTATTTCGAATATATTCTTACCTTAAATATATATATTGAAGAAAATTATATTTATATCTATATGTATATTTTCTTGAGATTAAAAAAACTTAAAAAAAAAAAGATTCTTCGACGATTTTTAGATATTGGATTCACGAGCAGCAGGTACATTTTATGCATATAAAAAAGTATATGAAAAATTAAACAATTAAAAATTAAACAAAAATTTTCCTTTACACATTTTTGTATACAAAAATAAAAAAAAATAAAAGGTAAAAATATACACGCATACAAAAAATTAGTAAATATAACTAAAATTACGATGTTTTTTACTAAAATCAGTTTGGTTAAAAGTCACTATAAATTATTAGTAAAATTCACTAATAAAATTTGTTTATAAAACTAAAACCTCAATTTTTTTAGTAAAATTTACTTATTTTTTGGTTATATTTACAAATCTGTATTAATTTGTTTTTACTACATTTGTATAGGTTAATTTTACTATTCTTTTTTTTGCGTGTATACTTTACTTAAAGTTACATCATAATTTTTTTCTATGAATCAATTATATTTTGCGCAAACTCATGCTATTTTAAATAAACTTTTGAGCCACTGCGTAAAATGTTAAATGGAAAATACTATTTTTTATAAATGTGTGCACTGATTTTTATATCAAAAGCATGGATACTCAAAATTCACCAACAAGGCTCGTAAAATAGATTCAGTTTATTGAAGTTTTAATAGTATATGGCTATTAACCACACGTATAAGTATAAAATTCCACTTATACGTATCCCAAAGTAGACTCAATTTAGGCCTCGTAAAAGTAGAGCTATTATAGGAACCTTATCTAGGTATACTTTAAACGATTTTTTTTTTTCATTTAAATGATTTAAAATTTTTTGAAATTAAAAAAAAATTTTTAAATAAATTATTTACTCTTTTGAAATGTGAGTACAGTAGCATCATGGGATTCAAAAATTTTTTTGAACTTTTCTTTACTTTTTATATCATTTTCAACCATTTAAAAGGAAAAAAAACCCGATAGCAACTACCAGAATTTTGGTCCGGTTTCAGTGGCAAAAAAGATTTTTTTTTCTTTTAGATGGTTGCAAATTATACGTCATGATGGGACTTGGAAAAAGGCTTAATCATGTATAAAAAATATTTTATTTTAATATGAGCTAAAATGAATAAACCAAGCTTTTTCTATAAGCAATAATTCTAAAATAATCCAGATTCTCAGGTATATATAGAGACGTAGTATTTCTCTTCATTACTTAAATTAGTAAATTTTCCTAAATATTTTTTCAACGTTATAATTTTTACTTTTTGGTAATATAATACGCATTTGATAAAAAAAATAGAGAAAAAAGAAATTAAATTGTAATTTGAAACAGAAAATTTGATTTTTTGAGAAAAAGGGAGCAAAAGAAAAGTACATTTTTAATAATCAAACAATTAATGTAAATAAAACATAACAGCATGTTATTGTATCCGGATAAAATATAATACATAAGAAGGAAAAAGTGTATTTTTGATATTTGATATACAAAATGTAAAAAAATTTAGGGTGAAAAAAAAATAATAACCTATAATTTAGGTACATGTAATTAGAAATTTGAACTTTTATAAATATAAATATCTATCTATGTCTAACAGGATACACATCAATTATTATACTTTTTTAATTCCCTCTCAAATTAAGATGTTGAAAGTATTCATTTTATTAATTCAAATTTATATTTTTTTACGTTAATTGAAAAAATGCATATCAATGTTTTTTTTAAAGTTTTTCAAAATTTATATTCATTGATGATTATAATTATCCGGAAAAGATTTATGGAATTTTATGTTTGACATATAATCCATAATGATTTATAATTGAAATTTCATTATTTATGCTTTTAGCTATTATAGGGTTCAGTAAATTTATTTTCAAAAAAAAAATTTTAACAGTTAAATAAATTTAAATATTTATAGAAAAATAAATTTAATTAATCTTTTATAATTAATGAATTTACTATCGATAAATTAGTCAACAGTTAATTAATAATTATCTCATGGAATTTTTTGTTGTTTGGAAAACATAGAATTCAATTTATCATTTAATAAACAATAGCTTATATATCTTGGGTATAAGGATCATTGAATGAATAAATGGTCATCATGGCCTTGTGAAACATATCATTTATCTTTTTTGACAATCATTTAGTAGTTACTAGTTGGAAAATTGCTTACTTGCATTTGCAAGCTCAGCATCGACATGTTGAATTCAAATTTGCAAGTAATTTTAGTTTTTATTTTTTCCATACATACCCACGTAAAAAGATTAAGCTTACCGGTCAGCTTAATTTTGGGTAAGCTTACACTGATTACTTAATTTTGTCTATTTTTAGGAAGCCAAAGATTGTCAATGTAAGTTTTTTTTTAAAAAAAGTCTATTGGCACATTTTCATTTTTTTTTTTTTGAGCTTAAAAAATTATGTGCACGGAGATTTTGCGTTTATTTAAAAAAGAATAATTTTCTTTCTTTGCTTTCAAAAATTTTTAATAACACATTTCAAATATTTAAACACCAATAGACTTTCTTTAAAATTAATTTTCTAAATAAAACTTAAGTTTCTTTAAATTTAATTTTTTAAGCTCAAAATGAAATAAAAATGTGCCAATAAACTTTAAAAAAAAAAAACTTAAGGAGGTTTATCCGTTAAAAAAAATAATGACAGAATGTAATAAAACGTGAATAGTATTAAAGTTTAAACATTTCTGAACTAAAATCGACTTATTTTTACCTATGTCACCGACTTAATTAATTTTTTATTCATAAAATAAAAGTCGTATTTTAACATTGCGCTTATGGGAAAATTTGTTTCGGCTTTATAAAAAGTAGGGTGCTAATGACACATATCGATGAAACTTAATAAATCTGATAAATAATTACTTAAAGTTTACATTCCCAATTAGTTTTACATACTTTATCGACTTTATTTTCATAAAATTAATAAAAAACACGTAACATAACCAAAAAGCTCATTATTTTAGTGACGTTTTTTTAAATTCTATAATACTATGAGACTTTTTTTGGTAATATTCTTGGATTATTAATGGTTTTTTATAGTTTCTTTTCAATTAGTAGCTTCCAAAATAAACTTAAAAAAAAAAATTTATGTCAGTAATCGTAATTCCTGCAAAAATGTAGTAAACAACGGATAAACCTCCTTAAATTGACAATCTTTGGTTCCCCAAAAAAAGACATAATTAATCTAGAGTTTAAAAACTCTAGCAAAAAATGTATAATTTTTTTCTTTTTAGGTATTTTCAGGTGTCCTCACGGAAAATTAATAAATTTCAGCTCAAAAATATTTTTGGAAAAATAGATTAAATTAAGACTTTTTAGGTTAACTTTTTGCAGTATGCTTACCGGTAAGCTTAATCTTTTTACGTGGGTACTAACATGTATATATATATATATAAACTTACACGACTTTCAAAATAATTAAGATTTCAATGAATATTGATTGATTATTTATTAATAAATATTTATTATTTAACAAATTTTTTACTGTCTATAAAAAACCTGAACAAATAAAAAATAATTTCTTGCTTACATGCGGTAACCACAAGCGGATTTCCCGTTTCTGACACGTAGATTTATAGCGAGCTGAAAAATGGAAATAATAAAAAAGTACACAAATAAATTTTTTTTTATGCTTAATTTAAGATTTCTATTAATTAAAATCTATTCTTTGTTTATTGATACTTTTTAAGTATTTTTAATGCTGGTATTCGTAGTAAGCATATGAGCATTTTGGAGGAAAAAATTGACTCCTTTTAGTAGCAACAAATATATTATTTTATTTTATATTTTTTCTAAATTTTGGGTCACAAATGCCTGGAATTCCAAATTTAAGCAGCTTGGCCTGCTTTATTTTATTTACACGGCCACTGGGGCCAAAATTTATCTATTTAAAGCCAGAGAAAGACTTATTATAGATACTTGTAAACGGACAAGGGCTAAGATTAAAAATTTTAAATTTTAGCCTCGCATGTGTTTACATGAGAGTTTATCCCCTCCAGCGACTATATTGATAGCCTCAGCCAAATTGGCCCCTAAAATTTGGTTCTTTTTTAAGCGAGGCTTTTATATCAAAATTTTGCTTGCCTTAAGGATGTTGCTCACCTTTTTTGTTTGAGTACAGATTTTAATAAAAGTTGGTATATAACAAGAAAGCATATTAAATAATACATATTTAAAATTAGAAGATCCTAGGGTGACTCCTTCATTATTAAATAATTAAAAATAATTTTGCTTCTCCGAGCATCTTATACACGTGATTCTTATGGGACGACATTTTACAATAAAAAGTTAAAGTATTTTTTGAGTACAGTTTTTGATAAAAAAATTATAACATATATAAAAAACATATCGTAGAATATAATTATTCAATTTATTTTAGACTAGGGTGGTTTGTTTATAACGAAAATTTTATTTATTTAACAATGCTATCGTATAGTTGTGCGCGCGAAAGGTTCTCGCTTCTATAGTAATAAGATAGAAAGAGAGAGTAATAGTTTTTTATTCCTATTATCCCCAGCTTGGTAGTAATCATCCTTAAGAGCATTTAATTTTAGGTGGATGGGCTGGGAAAATTTTTTGACAAACCCTTTTTGGTAATAACTTTTAGCCATTTATTTATTTTAAAAAAAGTTAAAATTTCTCTAAAATTTTCTACACACATAGTGTACTAAAGAAGTTTCTTAAAATATTCTGAAGAAACATGTAAATTTTGGCAAACAGAATTTTACAACTGGAAAACTGAGACGCGTGTAAATTTCTTTTTCAGGGAAAATTTGAGGAATTACCTTTTATACTGTTACGTGATATTAAGCCCTGAAATTCTGGTTGGTGGATGTGAATCTCGGACCTAAAAATACAGAATTTTCCGTTGACAGAGCCAATTTTTCTGTGATTGATGATGCTGGGTAGGATTGGGGTAGGGTCTGACTCAATCGAAATAAATAGTACATTTTTGCTCCCATGAATAAATAGGTAGCTACTTTTTAAACAAAATGACAAAATATTGGTTTTTGACCCACTACGAAGAATAGAAATTATATTATCTTAAATTATTTACAATTAACAATTAAAATTATTAAAAACTTTATTTTACATTACTGCTAAAAAAAATGCAAAAATTATCACCTAACAAAATTTTGAATAAAATAGTATGCGTATAGTAAAATTGTTATTTTAAAAGCGTGACCAGTTTGAAAAACAGCAACGTAAGCATGCGAAAGAAAAATATATAGATTATGTGGAATCGTTGAGTACTCGAACATGGATCATAGGGCATTTTATAATATTTCAAGGCATGTTATTTATATAAAAAAGAGGAAAAAGCTCTTTCACCCGCGTGCACGTTCGATCGAGCGCCAAACTCTTCCCGAGCTGTCGGTATTATTGATGACCTCGCGTGCTGTAACTCTATCAATCACCTATATATTCACCACCAGATACTGTCACTCACATACATAAATGTATACACATGAGTACAGATATGTATTTATTATCTAATACATACATATTATATTTTATAGTAAAATATTGACTTAGGTATGAACTATGAGCGTTGCAAAAATCAAGAAAAAAAATAGAATATAGTATAAAATTGAAACTTTACAAAAATAAAATATACACATCATTTTTACTTTAAGAATCAAGTTTTGTTTCCTATTGATTAGTTTAACAAAAGTTTTTTATAAAAAGTATGCAATACTAAACATGATAAACAGATATACTTTTTTTTATAAAGATCTTATAAAGTCAAATTTAGGTTTTTATGAAATTTCAATAATGAATTTTTAAGTTGTTAATTAATTTACCTTATCTTGTCATATTCATAATAAGTGCTTTAAAAAATTTGTATAAGAAACTAGTATATGTAGAATATATCTGTGTTACTATCACAAGGGATTATTTTTTCAATTCAAAAAAAAAAAATGATTAATGAAAAACTTGATGACATGCATTCTAGCAGACTGGATAGTCTTTTTATATAAAAAAATATGTTAATGGAAAAAAATTGATAGATGGAATTTTTTTCAATATTTCAACACATATATAAGTATAATGCATGTATGAAATTAAATAAGTTAAGGATAATTATTTTTGTATTTTTATTGAAATTAATTTTTTAGGCACGATCACCCTATTTATGCAATACATAGATGAAAATCGTGCCTTATAATTTTGTCAGGTCAAAAAACGAAAAGTTCCTAAAATTGTCTAATTTGTGGAGAAATTTTGTCCCCAAGTCATTCCGATGCCTGCCGATTGCCTGCATGCTTATACTGAAGGTATGTGTGTCTGTATGTATGTTCGAGAAACTGTACAGAGCAAATTTTACACAACTCGATGAAATAAAAAAAAAATTGGTACATAATTTTTTGTACAGTATCTAGTTGTGCCTCCTCCAGTATGACTAAATTTCACCCATTTGTTGTCGAGCAATCACAAAAATACTGATTTCCGTTAACAAAAAAATTGACTAATAATAGTAAATATCTGGAACAACTCGATGAATCAAAAAAAAAAATTGGTACAAAATTTGTTATTTGATGTCTAGATTTGCCTCCTCCAGTTTGGCTTAATTTCAAAAAATTGTTGTTGGGTTATCACAAAAAAACTGATTTCAAATACCAAAAAAATTAACTAAAATAGTAATAAAATAGGAAATATCTGGAACAACTCAGTCAAACAAATTAAAATTAATTTATATAATAATAAAAATGTTTCTTACATTCATGAAAGTGTCATATGCCATGGTGTCAGTTTCAGCATCCCACATGCACCTAAAAAAATATTAAAAATTTTTATACTTATCTGAATAAAACTTTTATTTATTTAACTATATCCACCAAAGAATTTAAAATAAACCTGAAAAAAATAATAACAAATTTATAAACACAGCCATTAACCTAGCAGTCGACTAAGCGCGGACTAACCTAACTACTACAGTGAAAGTCTTCTAGTTTAAATTTAAGCGCGTAATTTAAAACAACTTTTTAAACTTCTTCTACTATTTTTTTAAAAACGTGGATAAAAATAATAAATAATATATAAATTTGTAAATTTATATTTTTTTTAATTAATATTTTTATGCAAAATTTTAAAAAAGATGATTTAGTAAGTTCTATTAAATTAAGTACTCGAATTTAAACTAATACTTGTTTTTCAGCAGTATTGGCTTTTAATTACCTTACAATAAGCATACATTTCTGTTAACAAATTTGTTATTATCTTTTCTCAGATAAAAACGAATATCTTAAGGCACACAGGTAGAATTTGATTTAGGTAATTAAAAAATGTTAATATATTCTTTTTAAAGAATATGGGAAATTTTTCTTTGATTTTTTCCAGGATTAAGAAAGATTAATATATACTGAAAGATTTAGATATTTTAATCAAATTTATAAACTCAAAGTATAATTTATATTTTAACAGCACATTTTAGTAAATTATTATAAAAGAAAGTTGGTGCCAGTTTTAATAATCAGTAATATTCAGCAAACGATCTTGTTAGGTGAAAAATAAATACGAATAATCTAAACTCTATAATTTATATTAATTAATGCAGATAAAAAAATTTTCTTTATAAATTTTAAATATTTTTATGCAAATTCGGGTTAAAGAAAAATTTTCGAATAATTATTTATGAATATACTTTGAATAACATGTAATAATAAATAATAGTTTTCCATTTATGAAGGTGTGGATCCCATCAAGATTATTAAAGAGAAAATACTCAATAAATATGTGATCGTACCTGAAATAAAAAAGCCTTAGCTTTTTTATAATTCTTTGCGATTTTTTTTTACTTAGTTTTTTAAATAATCACCAGACTAATATTTATTATATTTTTAAATTGCCGCGAATAGATAAAGATAAAAAATAGATGGATAAAATTATTTTACATTTGCATTTATATTACCACCATGATGTAAATTATATTATTACTACGATGTAAAATTATTTATCAGATATTCCGGGCTGCAAACTCTAAAAGAATTGGTTATAATGTAAGTGTATTATATTTTTTTCATAATCCATGAATAATGTCTTTCTACGAATTATTTCTACGAAAAAAAATAAAAACACAGAAAGGCATTTTTATAATTCTTTGCGATTTTTTATTTTCATATCCATTCCTGGCTAAACTATTTCATTCATATCTAAAAATCAAATCATTAAGTACTTCTTCTTATAATTTTACTTTTTTTAATCAAATAAGCTATTACCAATTCTACATTTGAAAATGTAATATCTTCCTAAGCTGACATAATTTTGTACATAATATTAGAATTCAATACAATTACAAAAAAAATCCATGTAAAAAATTCTAAATCTGTTAAATGTTGCAATTTTTTTGCATTCGGGCAGGGGAGTGAGAATGCAATCTACTCTTCTATGTTAGACTGCATTTATAGAAATATGCCGCTATTTTTCCCGTTGCGGACTTGAGGCCTTTGTCGAAACGGGTATTCCTTTTGTTAGTAACTTGAAGCTTCTAATACTCCATTCTGGTTTTCCTGCTTTAATGGACTCTTGAATTCGTGCTATTGAACCTCGTCTAATTTTAGTTCATTCCTTGAAGCACCATCGTTGTTCATTTTGCCAGGAACCCTTTAGTTAAACCTAAGCTTAAAAGATCTGCAAGCGAGCTTTGACTCCATACTCCCCTATAAGATATCTTACAAGAAGTAAACTTGATGATATCAGCAGGGACCTTCCTTTCACCCGCTATTCCTATGCGAATCTCAAACTTCTTGTACTTGTTCGATTTATACTTATGGAGTTCATTCAAGAGTTTATAGAATCCTACTACTTGCATGTCAAAGACCCAAACCTGCCCCGGACAGATTATATCTGATTTTGTAAGGCCTTCTGATGTAATCATGCGGTTTTTTTTCGCTTATCTTCCAACGTTTTTGCATTAGTTCCCCAGCCAAGGTTTAGCATACTGCGTCTTGTCGCATCACTCTGCCTCCATATAATCTGAAGCAAACCTTTACAACATGTCTTTATAGCATTACATCCAGCAGAACATCTGTCGGACCCCTCAGCTCTTCTGCGTCTACTTGTTCTACTCTTAGTAGAAAGAGCGTTAATCCCTCCCTCGGTGATACTGGATGTGATCTCTGCCAGGAATACCATTGCTACTAGCATCAATCCAGTTATTATTTACTGGAGATCCTGAAGCACTCTTTAAAATCAGCACCGTCAACAGATAAATATAACTTTTTACGCCAATAAGTTCCGGTGGCGCCTTCTACAACTCTATATTCGCCAACTAGGTATAACATTCCTTGTGCCCAACTTATTCTCTTTTGTACCCAATCACTTAGATACACAGTCCTTACGATTCTTGAACTCAAATCCTTAAACGTTCCAAACTTGAATAAATGAGGTATGGAATAGTAGTAACTAAGGATGGTATACCCATGCCACCGACTTTACAACTCGCATGGAATTAAATAATGGGTATATCCTTTGGTAGACTAATCCATTTTTTTATATACCCACGCATACTTTTGTCCATCAATCTTAGCGTTTTAATATTGATTCTTGAAAGCGGTAATTTATAATACCATCTAAGTATTAGGAAGGATCTCAAAATCTTTAATCTCTGTTGCGGCTTTAATGGAGCTTTGGTAATTCTCATCAACCCTATATCAAAATTACCCATACATCTTTTAATGCCAGCTGGGCTGAATAGTATACCTAACATCTTTATACTTTTTATCTGCTTAACCATGAAACCATCAATAAATTTAAACTGACGTTCTGTTACTACCTTCAATTTCTTCCCTGCTTTCACAAATGAAATTGTAGCACACTTTTCTTTATTTAGTCTAATGCCTCTTGCCTGATCAGGCTTCTCCAAAGCTGTTAAGGCTTTCTGCATCCCAACTTTAAAAGACGTTATGATGTTGTTGTCGTCAGCAAAAGCTGTCGCAATAATTGATGTGTCATTTAGAAGATACCTAACCTCAGCAGGTATAGCATTAAGTAATTCGTTGGTTACTATGCAAAAGATAGGCGATGAATGGGGGTCCCTTGTTTGACACCTCTTCTAAATTCTATGAAAATTCATCACTAATTTCTAGGAAAGTTGTGCTCCTAGAGTACATATTAGAGATAAATGATATAAAATCTCCTGGAAAGCCTTTTCTCTCGAGAGCTTTCACAATCGCATAATTCGAGATACTTGGAAAGGCTTATTCTACATCAATCGAGGTAATTTGTAGCTCTTTAAGATGTTTCCTCGAATCTTTGATAATTGCCGCTATAATGAAAGAGTTCTCGACATATGATCTCAAAGTCCATCAATCTACTTGCTACAATTTTACGGAGATGAAGAACAACGGCCGAACCAATTGTAATTGGTAGAAATGGATCTTCACCTTTGTCTTTCTTAGGAATAAAGATCGTCCTACTACTTAATAACTCCTTTGAAAGCCGCCAATAGCTATTATTAAATTGAAAAAAAATAATACCATCATTAATTTTTTATAAAAAAAACTTTTCCTTCCAAGTGAGATTTAAGACTCAAAAATATATTTCCACAAAAATAAAAATTATCCCGTAATAAATTTACTGCTTGGGATAACAATGTTTCCGTTTTACAATATTTTTCGATAAATTTTTGCTGTTTTATACCACCCTAGCATTTTCTAGCATTTTGCACAAATTTCTAATAAAATTTCACTAACATGATAGTTTAATTACTATCATGATCGTAAAATCAAGGATAGGTTTTTGCAATTTTCTTAAATACAGATATTCAATGTAAAAATTTGAGATTTTCAATAATTAGAATAATGTACCAAAAATCAAAACAAAAGAAAAAAGAAAAAAGAAAACACAATTAAAATGTAAATATACAATTTTTTAACAGGTTTTTTTTTATCTTCAAAATATATTTAATATTTCTTATTTGTAAAAGGAAAAATAACAGATTAACTTTATAAATAAAATTGAGATTTAGTTATATAAACATTAATTATTTATGAGGAATCAATATGAGTCAAAGCTTTCATACGTTCGAGTACTTCGATTTTGTTTTTTCTTTTATATTTTTATATATAATATATATAAATATATTATCGAAACAAGTGTAAAATTCTAATAAAAATACATAATTCATAAGAATATTCCAACAAAAATATCGAAAAAAACATCTAAAGAAAATCTTTTTTTTATCCTTCCATAATCATCTTTTTGTGTTTTTTATTTGGCATTATCTTAATAATTATTTATTAGAAAGCATGAGATAAATCCAAATTCAAACAACTAAAAACTCTTCCACTAAAAAAAACACGAGTTATTTCTTAGAGTTCCAAATATTTTCAAAAATTTAATAAATACTTTAAAAACAAAACATTCACCTCTTTATTAGCAATTTTTAGTTTTATAACATTATGTGGCTCAATTTAAACTAAAACGAATTAAACCTAATGGTCCGGTCATCAAATGGTTTACAAAGTATTTTTTCTGGTCAGCGGCCAGGAAGTATATATTTTACGGCCGCTACGCGAGTGAAAAAGACATGATTTCTCAACCTTGACGCAGAAAAATTTTATACGACCCTTGTCTATAAATAAAAAATGTCCCGAATCCTATTTACCATAATTTATATATGCGATTTGAGGCATTCTTTACTTTTCTGGACATGAGTCCAGAAAGTACTATTGTGAACAAGCCTCAATGTCATTTTTTAGCTTAAGGTTCAGTCCTCGATTTTCGTCAGCCATTTTTGTTATTTGGATATTTTTAAAAAAAGAGAGATAATTTTTCTTATTCTTTCTGCAAACATAAAAAATTATTTCCTCTTATGTCCGGATAGGAAATTTCCCAATTTTGAAGTGAAACATTTTTCTTGAACTAGACAATGCGCCAGAAATACGTCGTTTTCTTTAAAAAGCCGATTTCTGCAAAACATACAGATGAACAATTCTCTATTAGGAGTCAAATTACTTCCGACACTTCAAATTTTTTTATGAAAAAAGAAACCTGTGTGTTATTACGTTTTGATAGCTCTAGATACAAATTAGCAGCTTTTAAAAGTTGATTTTTTACAAATTTCAAATTTCCTTCCAAATCACGTGAATAATTAAAAACCTAACCAAAAATTTAGATTTAGAAAGGGTGGGTAAAACATAAAGGACGGAAATTTACATAATATGCTAGTCATACATAATATATATCCACGAATATTCACAAAAACATGCTGATGATTTCATCATGATGATTTTTTTTATTTTTAACTACTAGTAGAAATAAAAAACAAATAACTGCAGTACGGTGACAAGAAAGAAGTAAACTTCAATAATCAATAAGAATATATAAAATTATAAAAAATACGTAAATATAAATTTTAAAAACTTTTACATATAAAAGAAAACACTTTTTATTCTTTCTTATGTATATATTCCTTTTTTTTTATATATAATTTATGAGATGTAAATAAATGTAAAAAAGATGGAAAAAAAATATTTTTCAGCACTTCTTTTAAAGCTCATAATTTAAAAAGTAAAGGGTATAACCAAATGTTATGTCAAGAATATTAAAAGCAATAATACATCAAGTTATGAAAGCGTAAATAATATTTATCGACAAACAATCTTTTATTCAAATAAAACTTTTCTTATAAATAAAAATAATAATAAAAAAATTTTTTTCTTGTATTTTTAAATAATAAAATTTAATTTTTTTTAAATTCAATAAATTTATGGAAAATTTGAAGGTAAGTTATTTTCTAACTTCAAATTTTGAGTGATGTATTAGCAATTGCATATTCTATTTTAATTAAGTAATTATTTCCAACATTTGTATTGATGAAAAAATATAATTCGTATTTTAATTAACGTTGTTAGCCAAAAATTGTTCAGATAATAACATCGTTTGCGGAAAATTTGTCCTGTGAATCTATGGAATCTACTGTCATATTATTAAGAGTACACTGTGAATAAATGAAGAGTGGAAATTAGCCTCAATGATAATAAACAAATTTGAAGTGACATCTATGAGAATTTTAATAATTGATACTATTCTTTCGAATTTTTAAACTAGAACTAGTAAATATTACAGTTAAAGTTACACTGTAAAAAGTAACTTTCTTAGATTTACAAAAAAAAATAGAATTTTTTCGAAAAATTAGCGAATTTTCAAAAAATCTTGTAAATATTCGATAAAAATCGTAAATTTACTAAAAGTAGATTATCGAAAAATTTGAGAATTCTCGATTTTTTTTTATGATTTTACGAAAAAAGTTGTAAATTCACAACTATTTTTCAGAAATTTACAACTATTTTTTGTAAATTTTCGAAAAAAAATTGTAAATTATTAATTTTTCTTGCGAATTCACAAAAAAAAATCGAGAATACTCGAATTTTTCGAGAATATACTAAATTTAGTAAATATACGATTTTTTCGAATTTTTTTGTTAATATAAGAAAGTTACTTTTTACAGTGTAGGTATCGTATCGTCATTTCGAATAGTTTTACTAACTTTAAGGGTAATTTCTACTCTACATTTATTTACAATTACTATACTTGCGAATACATGGCCAGGCTGCTTTACTTGAAAATTCAAGCAACAAATATAGCTGCTTAAATTTCAAGCAAGCTGTTTGAAAATTCAAGAAATCAATTATATCAGATAAAAAAAACTGTAGGAAAGCTTAAATTTTATTCCCTTCCCTTTATTTTTAAGATTTATTAAAAAAAAAAATTTGTATTACCTGATGTTATAAAAAATTTCTTTCTTTTTTTAGTTACATAAATTTCAGGTTTTTACTGTTTTTATTCAATACAGAGGGAAAGAGGGTAGGTAAATTGAGATAAAACAGAGTCATGTTTAAAAAAATTCAATATTGATTTTTAGATAAAAACTAAATTTTTAAATAATTATAAAAATAATTAAAAATTAAAAAAAGAAATACTAAAAATATTATTTCTAATATCTCTAAGTTTTTAAAAAATTAATTTCAATAAAATTAAATTTAAAAAAAATATATTAATAAAATTATGCACAATATGTGAGAGAGTGAGAGTATAATAAAATTTCGTAGCAAATCTTACTCAAGAAAATTTGCCCAAAATGATAGTATTAAATCATGCACAAAGAGTAGAATGTAATATTATCAATTCTTTTCGGATAACTTTACTAAAGTTAATAGTAAAATCTCCCAGTTGCAAATGTGCATATATTAGTCAACATTTTTTCTCAGTGTACTGCTTATATTTATTTTATAATTATTTATCAAATTTTAAAAATAGAACAATATTTATTATTAACGTCAACTAAGTAAATTAAATATTGATATTTAAATTATAAGCTTATAAAATAAGCACATCAAAATCAAATTAAATATATTTTTTTATTAACATAAAATTTTCGTATTTATTTATTTTTTTTTTTATTTGTTTATTTCGTATTTATTTTTTTATTTACTTGGGCACAAAGTTAGGTACTTGCATTTATGCACAATTTCCAGGATCCAAAATAATATTATGTTTAACAGAGTTTTACTTTTTTGAGGCCTTGATTTTAAATATGATGCAAAATTAAAGAATTTCATCCTAAATCCATTCTCTATTTATCTATGTTAAGCAAAAAAAAAATATATAGGATTTGAATTTTCCCTGATGGCATGCCATCTCCAACTGCATGAAACTTACACCCTTATTTTCTTCTTTATTTAACAGAAATCTATAATTAATTTCATTTTTAATATTAAATAAAGATTTAATTTAAAGAGACAGTAGAAAGTTAAAATGAAAATTTAAATAGTTCATTAAAAATGCTTTGTTCTGGAAAAAAAAAATTTATTTAAAAAACTTAAGGAAATTATTGGACTTGGAAAAAAAATAATAAGAAAAAATTTGCAGTTTTTATTAGATTGATATAACTTTAATAAATGTAATTATTTAATCAACAGTTTATTAGTTTTGTGATAAAAAATTTTAACATAAATTATTATAATTATTATAAAAAATTATATAATTAGTATATATACAGGCATTTCTACCTGTTCGTAACTATTTTGATAAATTTTTTTTTTACTTAAATTTTTAGGCACGTTTATTAAATTTATACAGTTTATTCGTAATACTAAATATTTGTAAGAAATAATCTTGTAAATACTATTTAATAGACGGTATAAGAGAAAAAGGCATTTTGAAGTTTGATTTTTGAAATTTGAAGCTTGTGGAAATATTTTGAGACTTATAAAGGGTTTATAACCCATTTTTATAACCCATTTTCGTCAAAAATTACATATTTGGCAGAAATTTAAAAATTGGTCATTTTTAACCAAAAGTGGCCAATTTTTCGGTTAACTGGCTATAGTGATGAGATAATTAATGATAAGAAATCGCGGTTTACGGCGTTTGAAAGGTGATACACCAAAAAAATGAGACCAACTAAAAGAGTTTTGGTTAATTTGTGAGGTTTTAGCGTTTCATTGAAAATTACCAAAAACCCCTATTCCATAACATTGTGACCTGCGTTTCTAAGCCCAGCAGGCCCATTGGAATGAGCATGTTTTTTCAACATAATAAACTCATTCATAACCATTTGTTGTGATTTGGTGTTCCAAATTGAACTTACCTTGTAAGTGTAAGTTATTCCATTGAACGGTATAGATATGGCATTAACTATTAGAAGTAAGATTGTGATCTCCACAGAGTTGATTTTCATAATTTTACTGATATTTCTTCATATATTTACGTTATTAGCAGATTTTTTGTTGTAAAAATAATTGATTACGTTGGGATATAGTTTGATTTAATAAATTTTGAAGAAAAAAAAAATTTAAATACATAAAGCCTATTAATTTTACAGTAATAGTAACGATCAGGTAGAATCGCCTATATATTTTTTATTAAAAAATAAACTGAAAATAATATAATTTATTATACATAAAATAAAGCTTTTGTGTACATAAGCTTTTCCGCTTATGCAAATGTTATAATCACCTTATAGTTGTTGAAAAGGTAAATAGAACCCTTAAGGGCAATCAGAAAATATTTTTTTTTTACCTTCTAATAAAGTCACGAAATCTCATCAAATATTGTGGTTTAATATGGTCAACCACGTAATACAAAAAAATACTATTATAGTTTACTTATATAGAAGAAATTATTAAATCTTATCGCCTAATATACAGAAGCACGAACTCTTATTTATTTTTCATTAAAACTTCTTTTATATTTAATAATAACAATAGTATTAGAAAGAGAACCATGTACAGTTGAGTATTTTTATTAGATAAAATAAACACATTTTTTCAAGTTTTAATTTATGCATGAAGAAAGATGTTTCTAAGAAAAATAGAACCCAGTTTACGTGAAAGCCCCAATTTCAGGACGAACTTAGAGCCCCAGACTTAGAACAAGAAGTGTTTACATTGTAAATCCATTAGAAGTAATAAGATAAAAATAACTGCAAACATACTTTATTTCAAAAGATGCATAAAAATAAATCATTAACTTAACAGTGATAAAAGAGTCGTAACCTTTATTTTCTGGCTTTGAGTAGAGTTAGGTCTTACAAGCGAAATCATCATTTAATTTTAACTCCAACATATTATCCAAAAGTATTTTATTGAATTCCAAAATTTCACAAGGTACTAATAAAGGAAATTTTCATTTATTGTAAAGTATCAGATGTGTTCCTCGTAGAATTAAAATATATTAAAAATTTTTACACTTTTTCATTTGAAGATTTTGATCTGTCATGTAAGCCTGTGTTACGGCATCATGCATTATTATACAAAAATTTTTTAGTAAAAATGATAAAGAAGAAAAGAATTTTTTTTTCAAAACAAAACGTTAAAATTCTTTCTTCAATAATATTTTGTTGACCCTTTTATTAGTTTATTATATATATTTAAGATGACATTACACTTCACATCAATATTCTTTTTCATAAATTAGCATAAATAAAAGGGTCCTAGAATAAAACAAAATACAAAATAAAATGTGCATATGCTCGTGATTTTATTATTTGTATCGGCTACTTTTAGTGGATACATATATATATTATATATATATGTATATGTTTGTTATCTGTATATGCATAGATGGGCCTGAACGTATTATCATTTTTTTTTCTAATCATATGAACAGCTGCACATAAAAGACTCGATGCCGTATCAAACCTTTTTATTAAGTAAGAAATTTATTGCTTGACATATAATTTTAAGAAGTCAACCCCGATTTTGCGTGGGATTATCAAAAAAATATCAATTCATTTACCTATGATTTTAATGCTCTGAAAAGGGATGGATATATCGGCATTTCATTTAAATAGTCCCTGAAAACCTCAGGGGACAGAAGATTTTTCTCATTTTCGACCTGGATTCCGTGCCGGTCGTTTCTTGCTAATATTTTTTATTTTTGACTTAGTTTTTTTGTTGAAATTATTATATTTGAACTTAGTTTTTTCGTATATATGCTAACTTTGCTCATTTTCGACCTGGACTCTGTGCCGGTCGTTTCTTGTCAATTTTTGACTTTATTTTATATATTCTAACTTAGAATATTTTTGAAAATTAAAAATTATTTTATCGGACTTAGTTTTTTCTTGTAAATTTAAAATTATAAGTAAATGAATAAGATTAAATTTTCTTGTCAACATATATATACAGAATCAAATTATTTTTCAAATTGTTAAATAAATCTAGAAGTGATTAAGTTAATAAATTTTTATATAAATCTCAGTGTAAAATTGCTAAAAGTTTTAAATAAACAAATTTGTACATCACAAATCCAGTTACTTTTTTTTTTTGAGTGTATAAACCACTTGTAATAACTTCAAATAATAATATATTGCTGCTAAATTCCGCTTTGCAACAGTAGCAGAATTTGAACATCAATTAATTATATACCTAAAAAGGTAAGTTAATTTTTTATATTTATAACCCAGTAAAATAAACGGAATCATTTCTAAGGAAATTTAAGCCCTTACTATTAGAAGGTTTACCTTCTAGGTAAAAAAATATCAACTCAATCTTTTTAGTGCATTTAGCACGTAACACCTGCGAAGTACATAAGAAATGCTTATGTACGTTCTCATAAGTTCTTTCAATGATCTAAATCAGTAAAAGAAAGAACCCTGACTCGACGAACGCAGTACGAGGTTACTTCGAGGGATGTAGTCTACTAAGAAAGTATAAAAAATTAAACTAATATTATTTATAATTAATAAAAAATTTATTTAAATCAGAAATTTTAAATTTGAATTTAAGAATTAAATTAATTTTGTTTGTTGTTGCTACGTAGCAAAGAAAATAATAATTTATTATTGATTGAGTAAAGGATCATCATTATAAAAAAAGTTTTTTAAATGGAAAGGACGTAAATAAAATTTTTTTAAATATACGGAGCAAATAATTAATTTAATCAAAATAATTGTTTTATTAATATAGCCCAGTACTGGTCATTAAAAAAGATAAAACAAGAATTTATTATTTTAATTTTTTTTTTAATTTAAAAAAAAAGTAAATAGTTTATTTTAGTGTAAGATCATCGAATTTGAAGAAAAAATTATCGAATCTATAATTTAAAGAAAGTTTAAAAAAAAAAATTATTATAAAATTAAATAAGGTCTTGTATAATTTGGTATTTACAGTAGAGCCTCTCATTAGCGACCACCATTTAGACCAAAAATCAGCGGTCGCTATCGAGAGATGGTCTTTAGAGAGAGGTAAGGGTAGGGGGAATTTTTCGTTAAAATGTGACATATGTTAAAATAAAAAATTTTTTAAACATTTTTGCAGGCTTAAAACTGTTTATTTATTTACATTTCATTCTAAATTGTAAGTAGCAGAAAGTTTTTTGAATTTTTTTTGTGTTTTTTATGTATTTAGGATTTAATTGCGTAAAGAAAAAAAATATGGTCTTAATAGAGAGTTTTTTTTATTCATGTTTTGTATATTATAAAGGCTGCGTCTATTTACCCAGAAATTCTGATTTCACACATATACTGACAGTAGTAGGGGAAGGAATCATTCGCTCAGTTAAGACAACAGAGTTCTCAAGCTTTTAGGATGGAATATTTCTTATTTTGGGAAAGAATCTTCCCCAAATTTTTTAATAATAGAATTAGAATAGTAAAAACTGCAATCTTCTTTACCGGCGGAAGGTATTTTGGGAGGTATTTTTCTTATTTTGAGATAACAGCGTTCCAAAAACGTAAGAAAGATTTTATACAAATTTAGGGGAAGATTCTTTCACGAATGGGATATCTGGTTTCCCGTACTACTGTCAGTGTAATAAATAAATTTTTTTAAAAATTACATTTAAATCTTATAAAGTACTAAAAAAAATAGTTAATTTTTCAAAAAAAATTTTAATATTTAGTGCAGAGTGCAGAAAAGCAAACAAAACAAACCACAAGTTGAGGTTCAAAATATTTTTTTTTGTAAATGTGTGAGTGCATTTTACGTAAAAAATTTCTGGGTAATTAGACTTTGCGTATTATAAATATGAAAATAATGGTCGCGGTCGCTATCGAGAGTGGTCTTTAGACAGAGGTTCTAGTCTATGTTAAATTATAGGGAATTGAAACAGACCGGTCATTGGCGGTCTTTATGGGCAGGTGGTCGCTAGTGAGAGTGGTTTTTATAGGAGGTTCGACTGTATAAATTTTTATTTTATAACCTTAAAATTTTTTTTTTTTATTAAAGTCAAAAATATGTTTGTTAGTTTATTAAATTTTTTAAAGATTTAATTTCAAATTTAATTCTATATATTAAAAAAAAAATAAATAATTGTTTGTTAAATTTGAATTGTTACAATAAATATAATATTTTTTATTTTGAATTAAAATCATTTTTTCATTATTCTTTTACCATCATTCTCTACCGCGCGTTCAATGTTTTTACTTTTATTCTGAATTAGGTAAAAGCTGTCAAACAAGATGTTTTAGCTCAAAAAACCTTTGTATATAATTTTCTTATTCTAGAAAAAACTTTATTAAAATTTTAAAATTGGTTATTACTTTTAACTTGGCGAAACGCTTGAAAATGTATTCTGTAATTCAAACTATTTTTTTTGGGTCGTTACAACGTCCTAACAGTTTAAGAAGAGCAGCTTCTACATATCAACATCTTAGACTTAATACCTACACTCTACAATGAAGTTGTGGCTTAAAATTTGCTCCTAACTACCTGCAAATAAGCTACTTAGGAGTTAGCTGCAAGTAAGCTAACTAAAGGATTGGGGCTTTGTTGGAAGTTGTTTTGGTGGTATTCAAGATTGAAAAATACTTGGAATCAATATTATATGATTCTTCAAATAAAGTTGCAGACTTATACTGCTTTAACTATTTCGTTTTAGTACCTAATGATTATTCCAATGTACTAGTACCAAAAGCCAATAGTAGTAGTAGAAGTAGTAATTTTATTCTTGTCAAATTATATACATAATTGTTACAAGATTGAAATAAGTTAATACAAAATTTAAAGTATAAACATAAAAATTATTTAAAGAACATGTTTTGATTTTAAAGTAAAATTATATATGAACTTAAATACTTAATTATACTTAACCAAGTATTAGAAAAAATTCTTCAGATCTATTTCTTGTATTTTTTTCAATTTTCTATTATTTTGAATTTCTTTGCTTTTTTAATTTTTCTGTTTTCAATATCTGTTGACAAAGATCACTAACAATTACATATGCTGGCACATCACTGCACTATCTATTGTAATTTTTCTCAAGGAATTCCTATTAAACCGAATTCCTTTTTCTATTTTAATGGGTTGAGGATGTGACAGCCTTTTTGCAATCGCTAGTGCTGTTTTCATGATATATCTGTTTATATTGTTGTCATTTACTGTTTTAAATTGCTGTTCGCTTACAAATTCACTTCTTTTCATTGTAAATGATATGATGAGAAATTTATAAGTTACTTACTCTGTTTACATTTCTTCTTAATGTAAATTGCCATTTTCCCCTTTACTATTCAAAATAAATTTTTGGGATTTCTCCCTATTTTTTTTTTTCACTATTCAATATATTTTAAGCAAAAAACGGCATTTTCATCAAGACTACTTTTAAAACTGTTTTCATTACCTATTATTATTTCAATTGTTTGTATATTTTAAACTCTTGTGTTATAAATGCTATATTTGATCCATACAAGCCACCATAACAGCTCGAGAGCCAGAGGACCAGCAGAATACCTTGGATGAGGCCATGCGCCTTATCAATAGCTGGATGTCGGATCACGGACTAAGACTGGCAGTCCCGAAAACGGAGATTGTCCTTCTGACCCGGAGAAGGGTTGATACCATATTCGGCATCAGCTTTGATGACGGAGGTAATCCCCTTATGATCCAGACCAAACCATCGGTCAAATATTTGGGGGTCTTCTTGGATAACAAGTTGACCTACAATAGACAATTCCAGCAGGCCTGTGAAAAGGCTGGCCGGGTGACAAAGTCCCTCTCGTGGCTAATGACGAACATCGGCGGTCCCAGATCTGAGAAGAGGAGGCTGTTGATGACGACAGTTAACTCCATCTTGCTCTACGGTGCAGACGTGTGGGCGGACAATGTCCGCATAAAAAAGTACTGCAAGAAACTAAAGGCAGTACAGAGGCAGGGGGCACTTCGAATCGCTTGCTCGTACAAGACAGTATCAGAGCCAGCGATCCAGGTGGTGGCTCGGGTGATTCCCATCGACCTGCTTGCCTTGGAAAGGCAGGCGATCTATAACCGTGGGGAAGAAGAGCGCGACGTAGCTTCCGTTCGCGCTCGCTCCCGCACAATGGAATGTTGGCAGTATAGGTGGAATGGTGACCCGAGGGGACGTTGGACGCACCGCCTTATCATCGATTTGGAAAGCTGGATGAACCGTGATCATGGAGAGGTAGACTTCTACCTCACACAGTTCCTAACTGGTCACGGTTATTTCCGCGATATGCTTTTCAAGTGGAGCAAGGTGACATCTCCGGAATGCTTGCATTGCCCGGGCGAGCTGGATACCGCTGAGCACACCTTTTTTGGGTGTCCTCGCTTCGCTGAAGGGCGACCGCCCTTCGATGAATGGAGGCCGGAAGTAGTCGTCCCGGAAATGCTACGCAGTGCCGCTAACTGGTACAGTGTGGCAGAGTACGTACGGGCGACACTGATTGGAAAAAAGGAGGAAGGTTTCCTCTCGTAGGAAAATCTCCTCCTTTATTGACAGGGTATGGCGAAGAAATGCCTGGGCTGCATTGTTTCCGGACCGAAGTAATACCTAAACAGGGAGTCCCGGTCCGGATTCTATGATATTGTCATAAATGCAGGAGGGTGGGGAGTTTAGTGGGTATTGTAATTCCTCAATTGTGTATATCTGGGCAACCCCAGATACAAATTTGAGGTTGAGTCCCACATAACCATACAGTACGCGTGTATGGTATGCGTAAATGCATTCTCCTCGTCCTACGAAAAAGGCCCCTTCTTGAAGGGCCCAAAAAAAAAAAAAAAAAAAAAAAAAAAACAAGCCACATTTCTAACCTAACTTTTTCTCAACTTTTTTCTTTCTTTTAATAATCTTGATTTAATTTTTATGCTGGAGTTTTTCTTTTATTTTCATTTATTTAATAAATTTTATTTTGACACTTATGACCGATTTTTTTGGTATTTTTTAAACTTTTTCTGTAAATAATAACTATTTTTCACGGAGCTATTTTATAACGTGACTATGCGCTTTCGCGCCCATACCCTCTCTTCACCAAAAGCCAATATCTATAATCCATAATTGGATGTTTTTTCCAGCCCAGTATAAAACTTGTACCTGAAATTTAGTGCTTAATTTTTTACTCTAGTTACGTTCCTAGGAAATTTGTGCTTAGTTAGCATGGAAATCTAATGATTTAAAAATTTATTATAAAATTTTGTATAATATTTTCTTTAAAAAATTTTCAGTTCAAGACGAAAACCTAAAAATTTGATCTCATAACATTTCTAATGTAAATAAATTTTTTTACTTTCAGAATGTATAAAATAATGATATTTTTAATTAATTAAATCCATTGATCCTTCTATTTATAACTCTGTAATTTATATAAAAATTCGACGAATAGTGATAGTGCAACGTAACTATTTATAAAAAAAACGCCTTGTTTTATGAGGAAATTGTACTCAATAGGACTTTATGACAGGATTAACAGAATATAAAACTATTACCGTGACTCCTTATTACCGCATCCGACGCCTTGCTGATAATGATAGATGGATATGAAATCTTAAATGAACTAAGATTCACTTTATAATTTAGTATGAACTCCCAGACTCAAGGTCAAAGCAGAAATAAGGACGTGACTCTTTATTACCGCATGAAACGCCTTGTTGATGCGGCACCATACAAAAAGATTAAAAAATGATTAATGTTTATTGATGAATGGATGGTTAGTAAAACTATTACCCTTATATACTTATCCCTCCTTGAAACTTGGATGCGTTGATGATGGAACTTAATAAATTCAACACTTATTTGAATTAAAGTAAAATAAACTTATTTAATTTATTCAATAAAGGAAATTAATTATGAATTTAATTACAAAAATATTTCCAAGTTTTGAATTTAATTTAGTTAAATCTTTAAGTGCGAAAATTTAGTTTATTTTATTTAATTTGTAAGTGAGATGATTACCGGCTTGTGTTTATGATTTTAATGTTTCTTCTTTAAGATGTTATGCCAGAATAATAAAAATTGATCTGAGATTAACGAGATCACCTCGGAAGCGCGTTGTCGACAGTCATCCCACTTATTTGACAGGTGCGTAATAGTCAAAATTTACATATATCAATTATAATTATCGATCCCTTCTCTAAGAAGTTGATCGCGCATTCTTTAAATTTTACAGTAATCACCCCATCCAATCGATCTACGAATATTTTCTATTACAATATATTTGTGTGTGTGAATCTAAATATAACTAATATTTTATATGTGTATGAAATCGTAATAAAAATCTTAGTATATGGAGCATTTATTTAAATGTGGAATTTTTTTTATATATGAAAATTTGCTAAGAAAATATTTTGTACATTTTATTTTTCATAAAAGCGTCGTCGCAATAGGAATAAAAACATTTAAAAAATTTAATTTTTAATTATAATTAATATTTATTTGCATTTGGGGAATTCGACGCCAATTTGGCCCAAATTGAACTGTAGGCTCTCGCAGAAATGGGTCCAAAATATTTTTTTCCGAAAGTACAACGAAAAATTAGTCTTTATGCCAATTTTTAGCTCAAATTCAATATAGGTTCAATTCTTGATTTTTGGCAGCAATTTTCGTTTTTTAGTTGGTTTAATTAATTTTGCAACAAAGGAGCGTTTATTATCCTTATTATTTCTAAAAAAAACTCATATTACCAAAAATATTTCTTCCTAGATCCCGATAGGAAATTTCCCGTAGAAATTCTTGGGTCAAAAATTTTTTTAGACTGCGCATGCGCGAGAAATTCATTTTCTTACCATTACGTCTTTGAGATTAAATAACTCAAAAGCTGCTGGTTCGATTTTCTTCTCTATGGACTTAAATTTCTTCTTATATAACCTATTTTCATCCAAAATAATAAATTCGTGGGATGCGTTAATCCAAAAGCTCTGCTGTGGAACAAAAAATGATATTTTAAAAATGACCAATTTTTCAAAAATTTGAATTCCCCGCTAAATCACGTGAACAAATGACAATCTGATTAAAAATTCATATTCCTCAGCAAATTTCACTTAGGCACATAAATTTTGGTAATATTTGAGGAATCTTATTTAAATGGCGAATTGTTAAAATTGAAAGTCATTATTTAAGATTTATTTTCTTTGAATTTCAAAAAAAATATTTAATAATGAGTGTAAATATTTAAAATGTCTAAATATACTTAATATTTGGAATTCTCTTATCAATAACAATAATTCATTTTTCTGCTTGAGTAGTTTCAACATTATAAATTATTAATTAATTAGAAAATTTCAAAGCTTATACTGTGAGTAAGTATATATTCTGGAAGTATTAAATTTTTATTTTTATTGTTAAGACATTTTTTTAATTTTGATTTAAAAATTATTTTAATTTAGCAATAATGATAAAATTTTTTATTTTATTATTAATTTCTGTAGTAAGCTGTTATAAAAATGGTACAGTTTTTAATATTTTGTTAATAATATTAAAATTTTAAATTAATATTGCATAAAATAATTTATTTTTATGTTTATTAAGATTTTGATGTAACAAAAAATGAAACCTTACAAGGTAAAATAGTAGGTGGAAGTTACACATCGATAGAATATGCTCCTTATCAGGTAACTTTATTTGATATCATTAATTTAAAATAATAATAAATTTACCGATTAAGGTGCCACCAGCATTAAGCGCATCTTGTTGTTAGTGTGGTAACGTATTAAATATCAAAATTGCAGATACCTAATCTCAAAGTTAGCAACTCGTGTTTTTTCAAGAATATTAACATTTATAATTATTTCTTAGGATCACTTATCGCGGTTTTGAATTTAGTGTATGCTACCTGTATGCTCTAATTAATGCAAATTTTTTACATAAAAAAACAAAGAAAATTTAATCTAAACAATTTTAAAATAAATTTGAAATAGATTTTGAGAATTTCAAAGCTCCATAATTTGCTAGACGCCATTTTATTTTACCAGAAAAAAAAACGCTGCCAAGTGATTGGCACTATGGTTCCTCATCAACAATAGCAAAATATTTATAATGGTCTATTTTATCTAATAAAAATGATGTTTTTTTAATTTTTTTATATGAAAAGTATTCAAAAAAAAAATTTGAAAAATTACGTATCAGATGGAAAAAATCCTTTAAAAACAATAATTCTAGATATTAGTACTTTCATAGAAATAAATTAAGTACTACATCTAAAAAGAAAAAAAATTATTGTGTTTTTTTAATTTCTTTATACAAAAAATTTTGAAAAAAAAAATTTACAAAAATTACGTATTAGATGGAGAATTCCTTTAAAAACGATAATTCTAGATATTAGTACTTTCATAGAATTAAATTAAGTACTAAGTCCAAAAAGAAAAAAAATTATTATGTATTTTTTAATTTTTTTATACAAAAAATTTTGAAAAAAAAAAATTTCAAAAAAATTACATATCAGATAGAGAAATCCTTTAAAACCATAATTCTGGATATTAGTACTTTCATATGAATAAATTAAGTACTAAGTCCAAAAAGAAAAAAAAAGATTGTTTTTTTAATTTTTTTATACAAAAAATTTTGAAAAAAAAAATTTCGAAAAATTACACATAAGATGGAGAAATCCTTTAAAAACGATGATTCTGGATATTATAACTTTCCTAGAAATAAATTAGGTATTACGTCCAAAAAGAAAAAAAATTATTCTATTTTTTTAATTTTTTTATTAAAAAAATTTTGAAAAAAAAAATATCGAAAAATTACTTATCACATGAAATAATCATTTAAAAACGATAATTCTAAATATTCGTACTTTCGTAGAAAAACATTAAGTACTACATCCTAAAAAAAAAAAAAATTGGCATTTTTTATATTTTTTGGTGGCAAAAATGTTGAGAAAAAAATTTTCAAAAAATTAAGTATCAGGTCCAAAAAATTAAGTATCAGGTCCAAAAAATTACTTTTATAGAAGTTCTTAAAACTAGTACTTCCATGGAAGCAAATTGTGTACTACGTTCAAAGAAAAAAAAAAAATTGGTGTTTTTTATATTTTTTTATGAAAAAAATTTTGGGAAAAAAATTTTCAAAAAATTAGGTATCAGATTCGAGATATCGAGTAAAAACCATACTTTCAAATATAAGTACTTTCGTGGAAATAAATGAGGTATTACGCATCCAAATTAAAAAAAAAAAAAAGTAGTTTGAGATTTTTTGATGAAAAAATTTTTGAAAAAAAAAATAGATCTTAATTCCATAATGGTTGTGAAATTTCACCGGTTACATACATACACACACACACACACACACACACACACAGACTTTTTTTAAAAACCGGTTTTTTAGCTTCCTGAGGTCTCAAAACGTGCTTATATGCCAAAATATCGAAAATCAAAATTTCACCTATCACAAAGGTTCCTCTATGAGTAACCAAAAGTGAACAAAGATGAGTTGAACAGAAAAAAATGAACAAAAAAGTTGAACATAGGAATTTTTTATCAAAAATTTTGAACCTGAATTACGATTGCAAGTTATACTTTTTATAATGCTATTTATTTTACCACGTTCGTCTTTAAATAAGAATTTAATTGTAATCTTTTTTATTATCATTTTAGCCCCTCTTAAGTAAAAAAGAGAATATATTTACAATGTTTTTACAATATATTTCGAAAACAATATATTAAAAATAACCATTGTGATGGGTAAAATTTTGGTTTTTGATTTTTTGGCATGTAAGCACGGTTTGAGACCTCAGGAATCTAAAAAATCGGTTTTTAAAAAAAGTCTGTATGTGTGTATGCGTGTGTGTGTGTGTGTATTTAACCCAAGAATCGAATTCTACGGGAAGTTTCCTATCGGCATCTAGGAAGAAATATTTTTTTATGGTAATATGAGTTTTTTATAGAAATAATAAGGAAAATAAACGCTCCTTTGTTGCAAAATTAATTGAACCAACTAAAAAACGAAAACGGTAGCCAAAAATCAAGAATTGAACCTATTGAATTTGAGCCAGAAATTGACATTGAGACTTATTATTAGTTGTACGTTTGGAAAAATATATTTTGGAGTAATTTCTGCGAGCCTACAGTTCAATTGGGGCCCAATAGGCGTCAAATCCCTCAAATGCAAATAAATATTAATTATAGTTAAAAATTATTTTGGTTCCTCAATGAGGAGCCATTGTGATGGGTAATATTTTGGTTTTTGATTTTTTGGCATATAAGCACGTTTTGAGACCTCAGGAAGATAAAAAACCGGTTTTTAAAAAAAGACTGTATGTGTGTGTGTGTGTGTGTGTGTGTGTGTATGTATGTAATCGATGATATTTCACAAACATTAAGGAATTAAGATCTAATTTTTTTTTCAAAAATTTTTTCACCAAAAAAGCTCGAGGTACTTTTTTTTTAAATTTGGATGTAATACCTCATTTATTTCCACGAAAGTACCTACTTATATTCAAAAGTATGAAGTTTACTCTATATATCGAATCTGATATTTAATTTTTTAAAAATTATTTTCCCAAAATTTTTTTCACGAAAAAATACAATAAACACCAATTTTTTTTTCTTTTTGGACGTAGTACCTAATTTATTTCTAGAGAGTACTAGTTTTAGAAAGTTCGTTTATAGAAATTTTTTGGATCTGACATCGAATTTTAAAAAATTTTTTTTTTTAAATTAAAAAAAACAAAAAATTAAAAAAAACTGCAATATTTTTTTTTTTTTAATGCCATACCTTATTTAATTCCATTAAAGTACTAATATTTGAAAATATTGTAACCGGTGATAAAAAACCGGTTTTTAAAAAAAGACTGTATGTGTGTGTGTGTGTGTGTGTGTGTGTGTGTATGTATGTATGTAATCGATGATATTTCACAAACATTATGGAATTAAGATCTAATTTTTTTTTCAAAAATTTTTTCACCAAAAAAGCTCGAGGTACTTTTTTTTTTTAATTTGGATGTAATACCGCATTTATTTCCACGAAAGTACTTATATTCAAAAGTATGAAGTTTACTCTATATATCGAATCTGATATTTAATTTTTTGAAAATTATTTTCCCAAAATTTTTTTCACGAAAAAATACAATAAACACCAATTTTTTTTTACGTAGTACCTAATTTATTTCTATGAGAGTACTAGTTTTAGAAAGTTCGTTTATAGAAATTTTTTGGATCTGATATCGAATTTTTAAACAATTTTTTTTTTTAAATTAAAAAAACAAAAAATTAAAAAAAACTGCAATATTTTTTTTTTTTTAATGCCATACCTTATTTAATTCCATTAAAGTACTAATATTTGAAAATATTGTAACCGGTGATATTTAATTATGGAATTAAGACCTAATTTTTTTTTTAATAATTTTTTCATCAAAAAATCTCAAACCATTTTTTTTTTTTAATTTGGATGTAATACCTCATTTATTTCTATGAAAATACTTATATTTGAAAATATGGTTTTTATTAGATATCTCGAATCTGATAATTAATTTTAGAAAATTTATTCTAAAAATATTGATAAATAAAAAAAATTTTTTAAAGTTAATAGAAATGTATGTATGATTGCATGCTTGTAATTGGTGATATCTGTGGCATATGAAATATTAAGCTCATTGTTTGAGGAACCTTAGTGCCAGCTAGTTGTATTTTTACTTTGGCTGTAAGTGAATACTTTCACACAAAAAAACACTCAAAATATCATATTCAGTATCAAGGGCGTAAAATTTTAGCGCTAGTGTGTATCTAGTATTTATGGCGTACAGCGAGTGCAGAAAATTCTGTGACAACAAACGATTTTTACGCCCAGGGACAAAAAATTACTTTCCAGATTTTTTATTATTTAATTTCTAAAAATAAATTTTATAATCAATCTTATATCAGTAGTTCTTAGTTATTTTTACCCAAGTCTGAGGTCGATGTCTTGGATTTAAAAAATACCAATTGTACTGTGTTTGGTATGTAAAAATATGGTTACTGGCCAATTTTTAAGGCTCTAGGTGGCTTGGTTGCGATTTGGCAGCTGTTTTTCCAATTTTGATTTTTTTCGAATTCTCAGCCACCCGTTTGCTTTTTATTTTCTGGACGCCCTAAATAAGCCTAAAAAATATTTTCTATATAAAGGTAGGTAGTAAAAATTCCCGCCCAATCCGAATCTGACCATATTTTTTCGGAAAAACCTCAGGAAAAGTCGGAAAATTGGAAAAACTAAAGGAAACTGGAAAATACAAATTTCTCAAAAAGCGTCACTTTTTATTATTTTTTTTTATTTTTTTTACATATGTTTTTCCATACTTTTCATGCTGGTATACTCTTTTTTTGACCCATTTGCCTTTTAGGCACTTAAAAAACAATTTGAAGCTCAAAAAAATGATTTGGAAAATTGCTCATTTTCTGAATTTTCCAATTTTCTCGCTTTTACTGATAGAAAATGAAAAATCTAACTTGATTTTCGGATTCCTCGGGAAATTTTACATTGAAAACCTTCCTGGGTAAAATTTTAGAGGCCTATTTGACGCTGTAAAAAAAAGAAAAACAAATTAACCTGCTAAAATCAAAAAAATAAACAGAATAAAAAAATAACAAAATTTAATTATTAATTTGATAAGTTTATTATGAATAATAAAACGATCTACATGGAACTAAAAATATATAACTTTTTTCATTATTGTTATCTGTGTTTCTGAGGACTGAGCCTCCCTTTGTCACACAGAATAATTATTGAAAAAAAGTTAGATGGTGTAAAAATTTATTTTTTGATGTTAAAAATGTTTAAAAAAATGATTAAAAAATGAAAAATCTGATTGTCCATTTCGACTCTGCAAGAAAACAGGGTGAGTCTCGTCATTAATTTTAATTAATTGGAACGTAAAACAGTATTTATACTGTTTACTCATTATTATAAAATTTAATTATGTTTAATTATATGTGTGATTTTTGCAGGTTACTTTGTTTTTCTTTTTTTTACAGCGTCAAATAGGCCTCTAAAATTTTACCCAGGAAGGTTTTCAATGTAAAATTTCCCGAGGAATCCGAAAATCAAGTTAGATTTTTCATTTTCTATCAGTAAAAGCGAGAAAATTGGAAAATTCAGAAAATGAGCAATTTTCCAAATCATTTTTTTGAGCTTAAAATTGACTTGAAAATTATAATTTTTACAGAAATTTAAACAAATTCAAAAATTGGTCATTTTTTGTCGAAAATTACCATTGGGTGCATTGGCTGTAGTAATGTGAGGATCAATGATAAAAGAACGCAGTTTACGGCGTTTAAAAGGTGACACTTGCAATAAAAAAATGAGATCAGCCAAAAATATTTTGGTTAATGTTTGAGGTTGGCTCAATGTTATAAAATAGGGGTTTTCGGTAATTTTGAATAAAACGCTGCAACCTCAAAAATAAAATAAAAAGTTCTACGCTATAATATAGGGTTTTTTAGACTATCTTCTAAAAACGTCGCTACTTCATTACTAAAAATTATTTAAAAAAAATGTTTTTAAGTAATTAAATAAATTATGAAACAGTCCCTGAAACAGTCTTCAATTATTATTATTTCCATTTTAAAAATTTTGGCATTTTTTCGAAAAAGATCGGCCAATTTCAGGTCTGCCATTTCGAATTATAACTTCGGGTTTTGAATTATAGCTCAGCACACCTGCGAACCCCCCAAAACAGTTTTCAACTATTATTTTTTCAATTTTAAAAATATTAGCATTTTTTTGAAAAAAATTGGCCAATTTTGGGCCCGCAAATTTGAATTATAAAATTTAAGTATGAAATTCTAGCTCAGCACACCTGACAACTCCCCAAAACAGTCTGCAACTATTATTTTTTCAATTTTAAAAAATTTGGAATTTTTTCGAAAAAAATTGGCCAATTTCATAGAGTCCATTTTTTCAACGAATTATAGCTTAAAATATAAAAATTTAGTTAAATAAGTCATAAAATATATCCAATTTCCCAGAATTTTCCGAATTTCCAGAACAAGTAATTTCAGTTGCAAAAATATATAAATAAATTTGCGCACGATTTCTAATTTAAAAACAAAAAATTAAAATTTTCATATTTTTCTAAAAATTGAAAAAAATTTTATAATATACTAATCACTTCAACAAAAAAAAAAAGAAAAACTTACTTGATTTTTAGTTGAAAACGAGAAAAATAAATTAAATCGCTTCTTGAAATAAGAAATATAGTTGATTCCTAGATTTAAAATAAAAAAAAGTCGAGAAAAAATTCATTCCTAGTTTTAAAATAAGAAAAAGTCGAGAAAAAGTTCATACCTAGTTTTTAAATTAGATATTTCCTATTTTATAGTTTTAAAACAAGAAAATAGATCGCTCCTTGATTCAAAACAAGAAATTAGTGTATTTCTTATTTTCAAACTAGAATCTAATGTGCTGCCCTCCTCAGTATTAAAACTCTAGTTTCCAAACAAGAAAATACGTAGATTCTTTTTTTAAATCTAGAATTATAACATTTTCTTGTTTTGAATCAAGAAATAAGTAAAGGAGGAGGGTCAATAAGGCGGGTTTTCGGCCCCTTTTATTTTTGAACTAAAAACCCCAATTAAAGTTTTTTTATAAATTATATGAACTAACAAATCGATTCCACCCCAAACGGAACCACCCCCCACCCCCATTCCCCCTCCTACCCCCCTAAGAAGCAGAATAACCCTATATGACTTAATACTAAAAAAAATATTTTTTTAGCTCAAAAATAATATAACTTTTCAAAACTCTGTATTCCAAATAGCTCCGCAAATAAAATCAACCATTAACCCCCCCCCCCCAACCCCCCAACCCCCCAACTGCCATCTCCCTCTTTTAGAATACAATAACGATACGAGTGTAAGGTGGATATTTATAACTGTTTTCAATAGCATTAATTGTCTGTAATATTTTGAGAAAATACCCTGGTGTCACTGACTGCTACAACCCCCCCACCCCTCTTTCTAGTTTTGAATGAAGAAATAATTCAATCTCTAGTTTTGAATAAAGAAATAAGCTGATTACTAGTTTGGAATCTAGATATTTTGTATTTTCTAGATTCAGAGCGAAAAATTCCTAGATTGAGTTTTAGAGGGTAAGTGCTTAAAAGGCAAATGGATCAAAAAAAGAGTTTACCAGCATGAAAAGTATGGAAAAACATATGTAAAAAAAATTTAAAAAAATAAAAAAAAGTGACGCTTTTTGAGAAATTTGTATTTTCCAGTTTCCTTTAGTTTTTCCAATTTTCCGACTTTTCCTGAGGTTTTTCCGAAAAAATATGGTCAGATTCGGATTGGGCGGGAAATTTTACTACCTACCTTTACATAGAAAATATTTTTTCTTGTCAGTAGCCAGAAAGCACGTATTTCCCGGCCGCAGCGTTATTCGAAAATACGTGTTTTCTAGCCACTGACGAAGAAAAATTATGTTTTGGCCTCGGCCGTAAAAAAAGAATGTCCCAGATCGCAGTTTGCCATCCTCGGCTTCGCCTCGGATTGCAATTCACGTGCGATCTGGGCCATTCTTTATTTTTGCGGCCTAGGATAAAAATATACTATTTAGGCTTATTTAGGACGTCCAGAAAATAAAAAGCAAACGGGTGGCTGAGAATTCGAAAAAAATCAAAATTGGAAAAACAGCTGCCAAATCGCAACCAAGCCACCTAGAGCCTTAAAAATTGGCCAGTAACCATATTTTTACATGCCAAACACAGTACAATTGGTATTTTTTAAATCCAAGACATCGACCTCAGACTTGGATAAAAATAGCTAAGAACTACCGATATAGTTTTTTCTTAATTAAAATATTATACAGGTAATAATTGCGAGAAACGGTAAAACATTCTGTGGAGGTTCTATAATATCTGAATATTGGATATTAACAGCTGGCCATTGCATTGTGTAAGTAAACATTAAATAAAATTATATTTCCGTAAAAACTTCAAATTAGGTAGATCTCTGATCATCTCTTCCAAAATCTTAAGCTAAAAATTTTTAACAAAATATACTAGTTCTATCGAATTTCAGATTTCATTTTTACCCTGCTAAAAGCAAATTCTTTAAATTTATAAAAAAAGTAGTTCATTTGCGACAAAATTAGTAAATTATTCATTTTACGAATTTTGGTATAATTTTTTAGTATAATTAAAAATTGTCATATTTTTTTTTGTGAATTTACAACTATTTTTTGTAAATTAATGATAAAATATTATTAATTTGCAACACTTTTCGTGAATTTAAAAAAAAAAATAAGATTTATATTGAAAATTTACTTATTAGAAAATAAACAATTTTTTTTTTTAAAGTTTTAACAGTGTAATATTTGCAGATATAACTCAAGATCCACTGAACAGATTAACAAAAAATCATCAGTGCTAAATTAAACAAAAAAAATATACGAGTGGCAGAGGCCATAAAATTTTGACTCACAAGGAGAGACTGCTACGATTAGGAAACCAAATTAAAATCTATAATTATCGATGACCCGATACCCTCCGTTTATTCCAATTGGCCTTCTGGGATTAGAAATGTAAGACTCCGTGTTATTAAAGCTCGCAAAAACTAATTCTTAAATTGCTGCCAAAATTGCAATTTTCAAAGAAAAAAGGTTTTATAAAGTATCAAAAATTTGTTATAAGCTTCCAGTTTCTAAAATTTTTCACTCACCGTTTTTGACTTGATTGTTTTCGAGATATGTCTCTATTAAATTTTTAAATCTTTTAACAAAATAATTGAAAAAAGACGAGTAAAGAATTTTTGGAAACTTGGAGCTTGTGCAAAATTTTTAAGATCTATAAAACCTTTTTTTATTGAAAATTGCGATTTTGACAGCACATTAAAAATTGGTTATTTTGATCCAAAAATCGCCATTTGGTTAATTAGCAATCAGAGAATTAGTGATAAAAAATTGGGCTTTACGGGAATTGAAAGGTTATACTTTTACCAAAAAAAAATAAGACCAACCAGAAGTATTTTGGTTCACTCAAGAGGTCGCAGAGTTAAATTACCAAAAAAACCTATTAAGCCCTGCGTTTCTAAGTTCAGAAGGCCCATTGGCATAAACGGAGGGTGGTTGGCATTTTCATTCATACACTGAGAAAACTAACATATAAATATTCCTATATATTCAAGTAAAAATTACTGTATTTTCTAGTAATTGGCGACCCTGGTTAAATTTATTGTAATATTTATTATTTAGTATACAGTAAAAATTGCTTGTACTTTAAAGAAATATAACTATAATATAAATTAATAATTACTGGATTAATTTAGAATTTTTACTATGCGAGGAATATAATTTTTATTTCAGTATTTTTTTAATGAAAATTAAAAACATATTAAAAAATAATTTTTTTTTTTTTTTTTTTTTTTTTTTTTTTTTGAGGTATATTTATTATTTTATATTTATATTTATTATTATTTTTTTTTTATTTTATTTCTTTTTTTATTTAATTTTTTTTTTGTTTTAAGTCAGTTAGGGGATTTGAACGCGGGTCCCTTCAGTTGCCGGGTTATCACTTCGTCCACTAGACCACGGTTGCTTACGCGTGTAAGAATCGAAGTTTGAAAACTATATGTTTTGGATATTACTCACTTACGCCCCCTGTTTAATAAATAGATATTTTTATTTTATTTTTATTTTATTCTCGCTTTTTTCTTTCTTTATTTAATTCACATCTACACCTTTATTAAACTTTTTTATTTTATTTATTTGTTCTATTTTTATTAATACTTGTTTATTTTGTATGATTAGTTTTGTTTTGAAATACCGAAGTACGGTTAAATGTGTCTGCACGTATGCTAAAATTTATTAAAAAAGGGGGGGTATCAAGAAGAGAGAAAAATTACTTTATCTATGTATTAAAAATTCCTATACGCGTACTGTAATTTTTATAAACATAATTTTTACTATATTTTATAGTAAAAACAACGGCGCGCGCAGTAATATTTCTTATATATTATATTATTTTTTCCCTGAATTGGCAGGTGGGTCGCGCGTTACTATAAAATATAGTAAAAAATACTGTTCTTGTTTTCTCAGTGTAGATATAGATTTTAATTATAAAGCAAAAAAAAATGGATTATTACAATTTTCTAATATACCGCAACGGTTTAAGTTTTTTTTAATTTTAGTACCTAAATAATTTTTGATTGATAGGAGGTGCAATTAAACACGCAATTAGGTTGTTTTGATTGAAATATAAAGAAAATTGCTTGAACTACTTAAAATTTCAAGCAAAGTAACTTAACTACGCCACTTATTCAATTTAATTTATTTAATTTATCCTTACATAGTGCAATATAAATAAAACTCAACAATGAAAATTGACAGTTTTAAAATTATTGAACATAATACTACTAAAATCAATAATGCTAATTAAAAGGAAAAACACCTAAAAAACCCCTCCCCCCTTAACCCAAAATGCTCAAAATAAACTTTTTTGCAATTTTGAAGGGATCTAATAGGTACTTTGAGCCACTGAATCCAAATCTAACACCAAAAATTATATTACAGGAATGTTACACCCTGAGTGAAAATATAATTATATGCTTTTACTATTGCTTACTTACATTTATTTACTATAGTAAATGCACATTTGACCTGACAAAATCTTACATTTTTATAATTGTTTCTGTTTTTAAAATTACTTTAAGTAAATTTTTCTTTTTTAATTTATTTATTATATTATTCTAGATTTAAAGAAAAATAGTTTCAACTTTCTTGCTTAATTTTCATCCTAGTTACTCTAAAAAATTAAATCTTTTCCATATAAATATTAATATTTTATATGCTCTGAAAGTTTAAAATTGCCATTTTTGGCGATTTTAGTGGTTGGTCGCGAACTAAATACTATGAACTTTTTAATTGAATAAAATATTAAATTTTCAGAACCCCATACATCAAACAATTGTACGTAATATCTGGTGTTACTTATCATTTTTCGCAATCTGGAACTCGTCACAAAATAGCTAAGACATTCACTCCTAGATCTTTTAACTCTCAAATTCATGAAAGTGATATAGGTTTAATAAAGGTATTATTTATTTTAATAACCTTTTAACAAAAAAATCCCAGTAATGGATATAATTCTTGTTTTACACATAGCTTGAAAGGCCTATATTAATTAATAATTATCAAAGGCCAATAAAAGTTTCAACAAGGAGCCCTCAAACTGGAGAATCTGTGTTAATTTCTGGATATGGGAGGGAAGGCGTAAGTAAATAAATAATTAAATAAATTTTTTTTAACTACTTAAAAAAAACTTTTTTTATAAACAATAGTATCAACTTGGACATTCACCATATCTGAAAATTGCTTATGTATCAGTAGTAGACAATAACAATTGTAGAAGAATATATGGATCCAAACATCCAATAACAGATCAAATGTTCTGTGCTGATGCAAGAATTGCTGATGCATGCTTAGCTGATTCTGGTGGACCAGCTGTCTCTAATGGAGAAATAGTTGGAATTATATCATTTGGAGTTTCTTGTAAAGATCCTACTTATCCAGCTGGTTACACAAATGTTTCTAAATTTACAAGTTGGATAAATTACGTTATGGCTTATGAATATTCACCATAATTTTTTTTTTTGAAAATAAATTTCAAGATGAATAATTTGCATTAAATTTATTAATATGAATTCATAAACTATTTTTTTGCTATGCAAATTCTTAATATAACGTAAAATGTGAATTATTATAACAAGTGTTTTTAAATTAATTAATTAAAGCTATACATATATATTTATTTAAATTAATCTCGTCAATTAAAGTATACGCAAATAAAAATAATTCAAATTTGTATTTTTTTGAATTAATGAAAAATTTAATATACTTATACTTATTTTAATTAATATTTTTCCATAACATCATTAATAAAATTTAAATGCGGTACAATTTTTGTATACATAGTAACACAATATGTATCACTGATACATTGATAATCTAATGCTACACCAATAGCATAAAAAGTATACATTGTTGGATACATTACTGTTCCTCCTGCGTCACCCTAAATAAAAGAAAAATTAATTTTTTTAAATATTTCATTACAAAAGTGCAGATTTAATTTAATAGTTTTGTAACGAAAGCAGTATTTATACTGTATATTTAATTATGTAATTAATTTAAATAGGTATAGCTTACTTTGAATTTGCTGAAATACATACGAGCACACATCACATTTTTGTGTGTTCTTTCAGGATTTTCTTTTTTAATAAAATTGACACATTCTTCGTCAGATAGTACATTTACTTGACTTTCAAGTAATACGGAACTAAATATATCTCCTGAAATAATATAATATATTTTTTTGAAGTAAATATTTTTAGAGTCAATTTTTCAAGAAAAGTATTTTAAAAATTATCAATTCAGAAATTTCATCATATAATTTTATCCCTTCTTTTAAGTATGATTAACCAATTAAATTAAAATTAAAATAGTATAAACGTTTTTAAACTTGAACTCTTTTTTGATGACTCAAGGCTTCGTCGCCGAATTTATGCACCCATTGATTCAATTCTGTTTGACATTCAAAATTTTAAATTAGAAAATATATAAATTACCTTTAATTATAATCCGTCAGTGACTTCGTTAGTTCGTCATTGCTGACGCGTTTCGAAAATAATTAGTTTCATCATCAGGGTTTAAAAAATAACACTAACACATAAATAATTTAATAAATAACACTTTTTATTTTTTTATTACTTTTTCGAGTTTTCGTCATTTCGAGCGCTCGCTAAGGTAGCATAACGATGGTATACCAATCCGGCCTGTAATCAACCGTAAAACTGCTCCTTCTTACAAAACTGAGAAAAAATTACTAGATTTACTGTCCTCCAATATAACCTTAAACAATAATCATAGCATAAAAAATAGTTTAGAATTTATAAATGGTATAAAAGACATAGAAATTAAAAAATCATATAAAATTGCATCGTTTGACATGGTGAACCTATTCACAAACGTCCCTGTAAATGAAACCCTTGAGATCCTACGAAACAACATAGAACAACATAATACTCTTAAATTGGACGAGATTGAAGAAATTATTGACTTACTAAAGTTGGTTCTAGCCCAAAATTATTTTACCTTTAATGGTAAATATTACATCCAGAACGAAGGTCTAGCCATGGGCTCTCCACTTTCAGGATTTCTAGCGGACGTATATTTAAATCATTACGAAAATAAATATATTTTTACCAACAATAACAGATTTAATACGAACATCATACATTATTCGCGCTATGTGGATGATACTTTCATCATTTTCAATGGCACGGTTCGAGAACTAGACAACCTGAAATCATATCTAAATAGTATTAATAATAATATTCAATTTACATTGGAAGTGGAAGAGAATAACAGTATAAATTTTCTAGATATCACTGTATCAAAAATCATCAAAAAATTTGATTTTAATATATATCGGAAACCTACAACTACAGACACGGTCATACACGCTGATTCTCATCACCCTTTTTCTCAAAAAATGGCAAGTTTCCACGCCTTTGTACATAGATTACTTACAGTCCCTCTTAACCAAGATAACTATAACAATGAATTTCACACACTAAAATACATAGCAATAGCAAATGGTTACAACTGCAACATAATAGACAAATTAATAAATAAACATAAAAAATCCAAGATAAAACCTGAAAAGAAATACATATCAGCAACTTATGGCAACTACACCCCGTTCACACTAGTAAATACATTCAATACAAGAAATTTAATTACCAAATAAGCTTCAGAACGAACAACAAACTATCAAAGTTACTAATTAATAGACCTCCGTTACCATTGGACAAAAAATCAGATATTTACAAGATCACCTGTGATGACTGTGACTGTTTCTATATAGGGCAATCAGGACGAAGTTTTGCCGCAAGATTTTCAGAACATTTACCACCAAAGAATCCTAGGACGCCTATAATTCTGTATAATGTTAAATCAAACTTCGCCAAACATATAATCGGTAAGAATCACAGTTGCACTAGCCTATCGAATAATTTAACACCTCTACATATATAAAGGCAATATTATGAACGCATTAGAGGAGTACGATATATATAAAGTTTTTAAAAATAAATAACAAAAACGCTTTATATTAAATGACCAGCTGATGTTTAAATACCACTCATTATTTGATACAGCAATAAAAATAAATAATGATGATATCAACAACAATAATACGTTTAATACCAACGAATAATATAAGTGTGTATAAATATTAAAATTTAAAATTCAGTGCCGCGTCGGCTACCTTAGCGAACGCTCGAAATGACGAAAACTCGAAAAAGTATTAAAATATAAAAAGTGTTATTTATTAAATTACTTATGTGTTAGTGTTATTTTTTAAACCCTGATGATGAAACTAATTAGTTTCGAAACGCGTCGGCAATGACGAACTAACGAAGTCACTGACGGATTATAATTAAAGATAATTTATGTATTTTATAATCTGTGACTTGGACACCAATCAAACATAATGTTTTTTAAATCTTTTAAATTAGGCTTTAATATTTTAAAACCTCAAGTCATTAGCTTTTTTCAAAAATTAAATTACCTTTAAATTTAATTATCAATTAAACGGTTTTACACTACCTAGAACATCAACAGTTCGTGATCTTGGGATTGTACTTGATGAAAATTGGACTTTTAGTCATCATCTGGATCAGGTAATCTCAACATTAAATTATTTATTAGATTATTTTGATTAAGCGCCCTACATATGACTTTAGGTCACTGAGATCTCTTTCTATTTTTTTTTAAACTTTGGTTTTACCCCATCTTTTATTCGGATATATCAGTTGGACATACCCAACATACCCAACATGCCCGTAATAGGCTTGAAAGATTATTAAGGTTTTCATCATTTAAAATAGGAAGCCTATGGACTTTGATAATCATAATTATAATTTGTATTTTGTATTTGTATTTATTGTTTACCTCTTTTGCACGTGGGCACACCAAGATTGGCAGAGGCCTTCAACAATTACATATGTTGATTTATTTCTTATAAGGGTCAATGTACACATTTATGCATACATTGATGCACTTAAAGAAAATTGAAGGGGCAAGTGTTAGTATAAAGAAATAGTATAAAGTAGGGGATTCACATGCAAATGTTGAAGGAGGATGATTAGGAATTGGGAAGGTAATTGCGTTAGTAGAACGTCTTTGATATTGGGAACTGTGCTGGCATTCGCCGGTACTGAAGGAAACTACCAAAACTTCCGAGAGCACAGTCGATCACGCAGTATTCAAATTCTACTTTCACTTTTATTGAAAATAAATATTTAATAAATTAAATATTTATTTTTAAGAAAAATAAAAACAGAATGGGTGCTATGAGTCTCGAACTCGACCTGCCCGGACGACAGGCACGAGTGCTAGCTCTGAGCTACTGCGCTCACCTAATTCTGTTTCTAGTAAACTTTAAATATTTACCATAGGTTCTTATCATGATATTAACGACATTTTATTTGTTCATAGTTGTCTCTCTAAAAGTAAGCTAAATGTTATTTCTATATTTCAAATCCGAAACATAGAATATAATTTACGATTTTTTTGGAATATTACAGAAGGTCAAGTTAATCCTATCAGATCTAACTTTGATTTTTTTTCGCCCTACTATTGACTCTGCAGAATTTAAAACTCTGACAACAGTTTACATAAACTTTTGTCTAAAGTGAAAGTGTCAGCATTTAAACAAATTCTTAAAAGTCTATATCTTAAGTATTAAGACTAATTGGATTTGCTATTTGGATTATTAAATTGTTTTTTTTTTTCAAAATATTTAATTAATCTTGCTGTATAATTTAGGAAATTTACTTTAAATTTAATAAATTAAAAATACTTATTATATTAAATATTACAACATTTTAAATGAATTTAAATTTATTCAGAATTTGATCAAATTAATCAAATATTATATTTCATGAATTGATTTTTATTTGTATAAATTACTTTTAATTAAAAAATAATAATAATAATAATATGCCGGAAATATTCATTAATTTATTTTATCAATTTAATTCAAATTTATACCCCCAAGATATTCAAAATTTTTAAATTATCATAATATAACCGAAAAATAATAATTTATGTCAGTTAAAATATACTAACAAATAAGGGATACAAAATCATTTGGGAAGCCACATTACTAAAAGTTATTGATGAATCTACTTTGTTCAAAAAACATTCGCGATACCCTCAGTTAATTCCAACGGGTTTCCTTGGCCTTAAAAACAGAACTCCGAACTAGTTTTTAAGCAAACTTCTACAAAATATTGATTCTTAGAAATTTAACCAAATACCTTTCAGTTGTGTCAAAATTAAATCCCAGAAATCCACAATTTTTTATCACCAGTTTCTCCATCGCTATAATCAATAAACCAAAGGACCATTTTTGGCCTAACAGAACCAATTCTTAAATTGCTGTAAAAATTACAACTTTTGATGGGAAAGATTTTTATCATTTTTAATAACTCTCCAAATATTTGTATAAGCTCGAAGTTTCCAAAAATTCTTTAGTATAATCTGTATTTAATTATTTTTTTGCAAGATACAATACATTAAAGTTTTTCATATTAAGATTTTTTTTAAAAATCATATTTTATCAATATCTATATAGAGCCATATCTCGGAAAAAACTTAATAAAAAAGATTAATAAAAAATTTTTGAGAAAACCCGTCTTACTCATTGAAAATTATAATTTTGGCAGTATTTTAAGAATTGAAAATTTTAGAGTCAAAAAAGGAATTTGGCTTATTGACTATAGCGATGAGAAAATCAGTGATATAAAATTCTACACTGCACCCAGACGCTAGTCGTGCGAAAATATAGAACTAAAAAAAATCTCACACAAGTTTTCGGAGCGCGCGGTGACTTCATTTGTGTTTCATGATTCAAAACAAAATAAAGTCGGTAAAAGCGAATGCGTTTAAACTCGGAGAGAAAAATTAAATGAAATTTTTTTTCGTTCAAGAAACTGAAATAAACGAATTTATTTTTTTTAATGCGCAGTCGGGTTCTCGCGCACCCTCTCCTCTTTTAATCGTCAACAAAATAGCAGAAAAAAAATAAACATAGTTTTGTTATATTGCTCTCAAAATGGGAATACCTAAATGCTTATAAATAATAAAAATTCTATTGATAAATTGAAAATATAAAATCATAAAAAAATAATTTTATAAATTATAATATTATTATTAAAGCGTTTTATTTTAAACCTTATAAATAAATAATAAAACATTCAATTATGAAAAAGTTCTTGTCTAATTAATTATATTTTTTTAGGTTAGTTAATTAAATTGAATTATTTAAAATAAATAATGAAAGTAATGCATTTACTATTTTTCTGATATTGGTATTTTTTGTTAAAATATGCTTAATGCTTGTTCTTTTTTGCATCATAACAGCTATAGTTTTTAAATAACCATAACTGAAAACTTGCAGGAAAATATTTCTTAATTACACACATTTTAATCTACTCATATTTTCCATAACTCCTTTAATAAATATTGTATATACAAAATATATGTAAATCAAATTAACCTAAAAAAAAAAATAATTAAAGCATATTTTTACACAACAACTATTTCATAATTAAATATTTTATTATTTATTTATAAGGCCAAAAATTAAAACGTTTTATATTGCATAAATAAAAAATTCAATTTCATATATTTTCGAATTTCAATTATAATACATTTAGGTATTCACATTTTGAGAGCAATTTTTATGGTTCCTTATTTATGGACAAGGCTCGTATAACATTTTTCTGTGTCTGTGGCGAGAAAACACTTCTTTTTCGGACGCGTAGCGTCCGGGAAATACGTGCTTTCTCGACGCAGACCAGAAAAAAAAATAAATTCGTTCAAGTTTCTTGAACGAAAAAAAATTTCATTTAATTTTTCTCTCCGAGTTTAAACGCACTCGCTTTTACCGACTTTATTTTGTTTTGAATCATGAAACACAAATGAAGTCACCGCGCGCTCCGAAAACTTGTGTGAGAGTTTTTTTAGTTCTATATTTTCGCACGACTAGCGTCTGGGTGTGAAAAAAAAAATTTTTCCCGCTTACTTCGGATATCCGTATATCGGTATGATGAGATTTGAGAAATTTTTTTGGAAAAAGAAACGAAAAAGTGTTTTTTTTTTAATTTTCTTTACGTTTCAAACCATTTACAATTGTTTGCGAAGAAAAAAACGCTGCCAAGTAATTGGCACTATGGTTCCTCATTAGCAATAACAAAATGTTGTCAATGTTCTATTTTACTTAATAAAAAATTAAAATATTAGAATAATTGTGCCAAAAATTCTAAATTTAATAAAGAAAGTGGATAAACTTTCCCCTGATACCCAAAAAATTTTTAAAACTCATTCCAGGTATTAATACTTTCAGAGAAATAAAATCGGCACTACGTCAATAAAAAGATAATATTTTTTTAACTTTTTAATGTAAAAAATTTAGAAAAAAAATTTTTGAAAAATTACGTATCAGATGGAGAGATCCTTTAAAAACGATAATTCTAGATATTTGTACTTTTATAGGAAGAAATTAAGTACTAAGTCCTAAAGAAAAAAAAATTATTGTTTTTTTCTAATTTTTTTATGTAAAAAATTTTAAAAGAAAATTTTGAAAAAAAATTAGGTATCAGATTGTTGATATCCAGTTAAAAATATAATTCTTAAAAAGATGAAAATGAGGTACTGCGTCCAAAAAGAAAAAAAATTATGGTATTTTTTTAATTATTTTATGTAAAAAATTTAAAAAAAAAAAATTCGAAAAATTATGTATCAGATGGAGAAATCCTTTACAAATGATAATTCTAGATATTCGTACTTTCATAGGAAAAATTTAAGTATTACGTCCTAAAATAAAAAAAATTTTGGCGCTTTTTGTAATTTTGGCGACAAAAATTTTGACAAAAAAATTAAAAAAAAGTATTAGGTCCAAAAAATTACAATAAACAATATTTCTAAAACTAGTACTTCCATGGAAATAAATTAGGTACAACGTCCAAAAAGAAAAAAAAATTGGTATTTTTTGTATTTTTTTGTGAAAAAAATTTTAGGAAAAAAATTTTCAGAAAATTAAGTATCCGATTTGAGATATTATGTAAAAACCATACTTTCAAATACAAGTACTTTCATGGAAATAATAAAGGTATTACATCCAAATTAAAAAAAAAAAAAAGTACCTCGAGCTTTCTTGGTGAAAAAATTTTTGAAAAAAAAATTAGGTCTTAATTCCATAATGTTTGTGAAATATCAGCGATTACATACGTACGTACATACGTACACACACACACACACACACACACACACACACACACACATACAGACTTTTTTTAAAAACCGATTTTTTAGCTTCCTGGGGTCCCAAAACGTGCTTATTTGCCAAAAAATCAGAAAACAAAATTTGACCTAACACAATGGTTCCTCTATGAGGAACCAAAAAATCCACTAGCCACGAGCAGAATTCCAATTGCCGCAAGCGGTTTTTTTTTCAGTGTAGTTTACAAGGCTCGAAAGGTGACACTTACGCAAAAAAAGGAGACCAAATAGAAGTTAATTCGTTACCCTAATAGATAGTAATATTTTTCAGAAATTAGCCTAAAACCTAACTTATATTAAGGATCCCTGTTTTTCTAAGCTCAGAAGGCCCATTGCTATAAACGGAGCATATCGGCGGTGTATTTTCAATATATTAAATTCATCCATAGATTTAATTTTGCGTCCAAGATGTTATGATTTCCCCTTATAAGTTTGCAAATTCAAGACAGTTCAAAATAATTATATTTTTAAGAGGCCAAATTATCATAATTTTGTGGCACAATCGCTCAAACTATCAAAATTATTTGAATAATAATATATTTAATTAATTTGATAACATCATTTGATAACATAAAATCAATTTGATAATTTAATACTATTATCAAATGATTCATTTACAATATGTGGGCAGGCTGTGAATCAAAATAATATACATTATCGTGACACAATTTTAAGAAAAATTTTATGACTAGGAATTGACAAAGAAAAAATTGAACCCTGCTTTTTCCTAACTATCAATTCTTCTGAAGCTAAGCTTTTTTAGAACCGTTAACAATTTTGTAAGATTAAAAAAAAAAGATTTTCAATGAGTTAAAAAGTAAAAGCAGATGTTATATTTATTCAAAAATATATTCTTACGGCTATTAACACCCCAATTTCTATTCCTAATATCATCTGGCAATGGCAAACATATTGGATGTATTGATTCTATTGATAAAAAAGATCTAATTAACAAACGTAATTCTTTTCATAAATTAATAATTAATAAGTACCCGTAATTTTAACTTCTTGTTTTAAAGATATTATCGCAATGTCATTATCTGAATTTCTTGGATTATAATTTGGATGTATAGTAACAGTTTGTATTGGAACATCTATTGGATTCGAGCCATCAATTTTTTCATTTAATTGATGTTCACCTAATCTAACAATTCTTAAATCTTTTCGATTATAAACACAATGAGCTGCTGTTAAAATATGACGATTTGAAATCAAGGAACCACCACATTCCCATTTCATATTATCATAACCTAAAATTGCAACCCATGGCCATGCACCTAAAAATTTTTAAAAAGTTAACTTTCTATTTATTCTTTTTATTTCATAATTCAAGAAAAATTAATTTATACCTATATCTGTGACAGATCCATCAATAAATCTAAAATGAGATGCTAAGGAAAAACCACATTCTCCATTCCAAACAACTGGCTTTTGCTCCAAATAAGGATTCATTGCAAAAACCATTGAAAATATTGATAGTAAAAGAGGAAATGCATAAAAATTCATTTTATTAAACCTAATTTACCAATAAAAATTTTTTTAATATAAATTACCCAGTTTATGTTGATTATATATGCAGAAAAAATTTTAATAAGTTGATAATCAGTAAGAAAAAAAATAAGAAAAAATAATACACAATAAAAAAATGTAAATTCCTTAATATACCTTTATTTTATAATATTTTCAAATATGGAGTTTTAGACTGTTTCGTTTTTATAAAATGAATTTTTTTATATTGGAGTTCTATTTAAGTTCTAATATAAATTTCGTAATGCAAATTAAAATTAATAAAAAATAAATTGATAGGAAAAAATTGAGAAACTTGTACCATTTATCTTCTTTTTTTCAAGGTAACAGTATTAACAAATTTTTTTGTCAACTCTCATTATAATAGTATAATATTTGTCTTTTAAAAAAATACACATTGTAAAAGAATAACTGAACTTTTAAATTACAGATATATAAAAATAAAGTAAATTAGTAGATTTCATTTATTAAAAATACCTGTTCAAATATTTCGAAACATTTACTATTGGGAAATTTTTTCTGAATTTAAAAATATAGAATTTATTTTAGGAAAATATCAATCGCAATATAGTATTCCAAATTAATTATTTTTTTATTTTGTAAGTTGAATAAAAAGTTACTTAACGTAAAAAATTGGACTCTTTTCGATTTAAAACCATCTTTATTACAATTTTGGAATTGAGGAACGAGGACGTAGCTCAGTTTGAGAAAAAAATTGTTAAATAAATCTGATACGGAATTTGCCTGTCTCTTAAAAACAAGAAATTTACTCTATGGTACAAAGTAAAAAAACAGTATTTTTTTCAATGAATTCATTATTCTCCTCATATTATTTTATTTTGAATTTTGAAATTATTAAAATTTATTAAAAATGTATTCTTTAATATTTCTGAAAAATAATAAATATTTTTTGTAATTACTTAAAATGAAAAAAGAAAAACTGAATCCTTTTTTCTTAATTTTAAGAATTATATAAATGGATACTTCTAGCAAGCCAAGAAAAAAAAAAGGAAAAACAAAGTGATTCACATTAGTAGTTTGTTGTATACAGTAAGATTATAATATGTTACTTTCATTTCTCGTCTAGGTCAGTCGTCTGATAAAGTCCAGAAGCTATTCCCCTTGAGACAGACTAAATTTGACATGAAGCAAAAACCACAAACGTTCAAGCTTAAAAATGAAAGAGATAAGTCGACGTTATTTTGCCTGTAATCCATTAGTTAATTTTATTTACTATTCTCTAGAATATATGGAGCATTTTGCTACAAAATAATTCTTTTATGAAACTATCATTTTTATGAAAATATTCTTTTTTTAGGTAATTATAGTTTAATGCACTGGTGTATTCTATGAAGAACTTTTCTAGTTCACATTTGAATTTACTTTCGCCTGTTGCAGAAATAAGGTGACTCCAGCAATAACAAATATCATTTATGCTCTGAGAATCAGAATCTGAATAATTCGGAGATTTTAAAAATAATAGGTAAAAAAGATTAATTTCTAAACAAACAAAAAATTAGATAAGAAAATACAAAATTATATTTATTTGCTAATTCATTTTCATTGCAATTCATTTATTTTATTTTATATTTATCTTTCAAAAAGCAGTTTACTATATTTTCAAATAATTTTTAACAAACAAATCATAGATTAAATTTTATGGATTTTTTATGTAACATATAGATTAGATATTGCTTATGATAGTTTCCTGCTTTTAAAAAGAAAAGAAAAGCACTATTGGATTTTTCTAGTTGAAAACTTGCTTGTATTGTTTAGAAATAATTTATTACAAATCGATAAAAGCAAATTACTATTTGAATATTTAAGCAAATGCCTGAACTTTATAGCAAATTAAATTTAAACTAATTTAAAAATTGCGATGCCTTAGAATTTAGACTAATTCTTGAAAACTCAAACAAAGCAACCCAACAATGTAAATTTTATTTGCGATCTTTTTTTATAAAAACTATTTCTTAAGAAATTCTACCCCAACTGGAACAAATTTGGACTGAGAAGTCGGTACAATTAAAAATAAGTACTCTCAATAAGTTTTAGCTTTCTAGGTCAAATCCTTAATTTTTGAAAGCCATTTTCTTCTATTTACGCTTTAAAAAAATCTTTAAAAAATCCATGGTAAACGCTAATCTAACAGCTCTAGATATAAATGTTATTTTTAAAGCTACTATTTTTTCAATTTTACGCTCGATTTTACGTTGATATATAACTTTTGGTAAACTTTAGAGGATTTGAGAGAATGGCAAAATTTTAAAGCTAAGTAAAATTCTACCACTTTCACAAAAATCCTCAAAACTTATTAAAATTTGTACGCCTATTTAAACGTTCTCGAAGAATTTGAATTTTTGGCCGGATTTTCATTTGGTGACCAAAACTTGGTGGGAAATTAAAAAATTTGGAGTAAAATAGTTTAAAAATATCTTTGAATGCTCTGTTGCTTTCAGATTAGTGTATACCATGTATTTTTTGGGGAGGGGGGGTGAATTATAAGACAAGAAATTTAAACCGTAGCAGAAGAAAATCGAACCTGTACGTTTTTTTTTTTTAAATTTAAACTGAAAAGCTTCTTAATGAAAAATGTGATTTCTCGTTCATGCGCAGTTGAAGTCAGATTTTGTACTTTGGCGAGTACTTTGGAATCTGATTCTACAGAAAATTTCCTATAAGTACTTAATAAAAAAATATTTTAAACGAACAAGTATTTAACAGAAAAAATAAGAATATTTTGAGTCAATTTACTAAAGTAGGCCAAAAATCGAAAAATGGCTGCAATAAATCAAGAATTCGACATAGCAAATTAAAACTGGTTAATAGTACTTACTTTTAGTTGCTTTTTTGATAAAAAATATTTTGTACCAATTTCTGTGACCCTCCAGCCCAACTTAGAATCAGCTGTGGTAAAATCCCTCATATATCCCATAAACTTTTTATAAATTAAAGTTCAAAAATTATGTGCTACAAAAATATTATAAAAAAGATCCTTGTTTTTTACTGACATTAAATTTCATTAAGTTAGGAAGACTTATCCCAACGAGTTCTTAAAATGTTTTTCTTAATTATTTTCCTCATTCATTTTTTGCAAAAATTCTTTAGCTTTATGTTAAGAATCCAAGATAACTCATATTCTTCAAATTAATTACACTATCTGTATTTTTATTTTCAGCTTATTTCAAATATTATGAAAATAGATAATAATTACAACAAATACTTCGTACGATTTCTCTTAACTATATCAAATGTAATTTTTTAACCCTATCATGCAAAATATTAAAACCAAAAAATGTTAGGATTGTAATTTTGAAAGAAATTAAGATTGCAAATTCTTTTATTATCATGAAGTAATAAATTGGTTTTAAAAATAAAAAGGGGAAATTGAAGAATCTTCAGAATGCAAAAAATCTTAAAATTGTCAGTTTGAATTTCAATAATCGTTTTAGAAGTTATAGAAGCACTATATCTCTAAAACATAATAGTAAATTATCATCAAATTTAAATGGAACGAGATATACAGCGAAAATTTGAGCTTATGAAAAAAATTTTAAATTTCCCTTTTATTTTTCCCTCGATAATATTATCAAAAGTTTTTTGAAAAAAGTTTTTTTTTGCAATGCATATAATAAACTTATTAAAATGAAAAAATAGTTTAGCATGTAATACATTTAAATAAGAAAACCAAATCCTTACATTTATTCTTACTTTCATAATAATTTAATTATAATACAAAAAAAGTTTTTCTTCCCTAACCAAAAAACGTGTTTCAAGTTTCTTTCTTAAGCTTAAAAAAATATGTATATTATTTTTAAATCCTATATTGGTTGTATGTATTATTATTGAAATAAGCTTATATTACAATCTCTAAGCCAAAGGGAAATATGAGTCATCTCACCACAAAAAGAAGCAGAAAAAATTTGCACGTGCCCACAAAAGTTAATAATATTTTGTTATATATATACTAATCTCGAAGGGCTAAAATATCATACATATAGTATATTAGATAGTAGATATTTGCAATCTTTCCCGCGAAAATGCGTTTAACATTTGGATCTTTATCCAATTCGCTACTGAAATATTTACAGCTTTCATCTTATAAGGTAAATCCTTAATATACCTTTTTTATATGTATAAGAATACATATTTTGCTTCAATTTCAGCTTCTCTTGGGATATCATTTTCTCTTATATACATATACATATATATATTTATATGAGCTTACATTATACCATCAATTCTATTATTTTTTCGATATTTTCTTCTTTTACTAACAATAAAAATATTATTAAAAAGTTCTTTTTTTAGAAATACTTTTTACTGACGCAAATGTGAAAATAATAGTAAAAGGACCGAAAAAAATAGGTAATGGCTAGATCTAGATCTTCACCTCTAGAAATATCTATAATTTGACCTTCAGTTAAATCTCAGAGAGGGTAAAAGTTGTTTTTGGTAACCAAGACGAGAAAAATTCTACTATAGTTTTTTTGGGTCCCTGATTCAGAAAATCGAGGTTTGGTTCGTGTGAAATTTGAGTAACACCCTTAAATTAGCAAAAATCACCCCTCTGTTTTAGCAACATTCACTAACTGTCATAAAATTTAGCTCATTACATAAATTTTTGAGCTGTTAACGAATTTAAAGGTCTCATGAAAAATGAAATGAGCACCCTTAAATTGGGAAAAAACCTCTTTATTGGGGGTGATTTTTTAATATTCACAAATCATAACAAAATTTTGTCTTAAATACATTTTTTGAGTCGCTTATCTCGAATTTCGGGGTCCTTAATGTGAAAAATTTGTCAACACCCTTCAATTAGCAATAAACACCCCTTTGTAGGGATGATTTTTTTATATTCGCATGTTTTGAGAATTTCTGACTCATAAGACCCTGAAATTTGAAATCTGTGACCAGAAAAACGAACTTGAGGCAAAATTTTGTAACGATTTGTGAAAAAAAAAAATGAAACTTAAATTTAAAATTGAATAAAAAAAAAAATAAAAATGAAATCTTACTTCGTAAAACAAGTAAAAGTTTGTTTGCGTATGTTTTGTAATACATGACATGATGAATTTTGGATTACCTATGTTGAATCTAAATCACAAATCTCTGTGAACGATAAACAAGATAAACATAAATCGCAAACGTAAACAAAGTACGCGATATATCCCTTTGATGACAAGGTTGAAACGAGTATACTGTATACTTTTAGATAATATGTAAATAGTTATACATATGTAAGGAAGCGAAGAAAAAAAAATATATGTAGGTATACCTATATAGTTGATATCAATATCGATACATACAAAATAACGCGAATCGGTTTGGAATTAAATTGCCTTGAGGGTGCTAAGGAAGGAAACAGAAAAGTGGATAGATGCACTCAGACACGTAGCTCGATATCTTCTTCAAACTATACACGGATGTTTCCACTTTCAAGTAAAGTAGATAAAATCCATCAATCACTTTATAGATACTAAAAATAAGATTTGAATTACCGATGTTTTCACCTTCTCTCTTACCCCTTATACTCGTTTATATTCCCTTTTTATTCAAGCCCTTTTTAGTGTAAATAAAGCTATAAGATAACCCCAACACTCTTATTTATTTTATGAATCGTAAAAACAATGATTGCTTTTTTCAAAGAATAAAAAAATAAATTTAAATAAATACAAAATGACTTTTCCACACAAAAATAGTTTTATTTGAAATTTTTCTTAACGCTTGAAACCTAGTAAACCTTTAGTTAGATTAGCTGATTGAAGAAATAAATTACTTTCAATATCTTATTTGTAGAAATTTCATTTAGAATATTTAGAAAAATTTTAGAAAAATATTTTAGAAAAATTATTATCCAAAACACTTTCAAATTTAAAGATGCCAAATTTTAATTTCATTAAAGTTTTTTCTAATTATAAAATACTGGTAGACCCTGTCTTACAGTTCTTATAGATGGAATTGAAGTCAAGTAACAAACGATAATTTTTCAGTTGTTAAGCACAGTGGTCTGGAACGCGAAAAAAGTTTCACCACGATGCCCCCAAAAATCTCTGGTATTTTCTTATTCTATAGGGTCTCCTGAGGCAGGAAATGCTTGTCCTAAAATTGAAACCGTAGCTCTCGGGGAGAACCGCCCAAATTTGGGGGTTCTTGGGGGGTAAAAAAATTTTTTTTTTTTTTTTTAATTTAACATTTTTTACATGATTTTAGACCATAGAAAGTGACGAACAATTGAGGAACACAAAAAATTTATCTCGCCCCATAGTTTTTTTTGAGTTGGAAGGCTCAAAATCATATTTTTTCAATATTTGAAAAAAACCAATTTCTGAAATTTTTTAAATAAATTAAAATTATTTTTAATGATGGATTTATTTTTTTTCAATTGTTTTGTGATTATAATTTACTAAAATAAGTTTATTTAGGACCAAAAAGTACAAATTTTCAATTTTCAAGGTCTTAGAGCAACTCAAATGTTAAATATTGGATGTTTTTAAAATTTCACAGACTTGGGATTTTTCTATCAGATTCAAATGAGGTTATAAACTGGATTTAAAGACGTATTCCATAGTAATGTTTTTCCAGTACAATTTGAATTTGCTATTTATTTTAACATTTTACCACGAGTTTTAGGTAAAATTTGTTTTTGTTTATTGTGGTTTCAATTTTCAAGGGACCAATTTTTTAAAGTTTCGCAGGTTTCAAGAAAAAATTTTCTGAATAATATTTACAAGAGTCATTTATATATTTTTTCTTCTGAAATTCTCATGAAATTCCAATGAAATCACTAGTTTTTTCATCCGGAATTTTCCTTAGCCAAAAAATCAATTGTTTCTATTTTTACTGGTTTTGTCCAATTTCATATTTGCTATTATGCTAAACTAGTCAATTTGAGCCTGAAGGGTTTGAAATGTCTAAAATTTTTTAAATAAATGAATATTCAGAAAAAAACGATTCTAGAAAATATAAAAACTTTTCTTTGTCTAGTGGTGAAAATTCACTGTCCTAACCAATTTTTTAGTTACGTGAAATTGAGATTATAGGGGAATTATTACAAAATCATTAATTAACTAGAAAGGAAAACTCCGGATGAAAAAACTAGTGATTTCATTGAGTTTCAGAGGAAAAAATATATAAATGACTCTTGTAAATATTATTCAGAAAACTTTTTCTTGAAACCTGCGAAACTTTAAAAAATTGGTCCCTTGAAAATTGAAACCACAATAAACAAAAACAAATTTTACCTAAAACTCGTGGTAAAATGTTAAAATAAATAACAAATTCAGATTGTACTGGAAACATTACTATGGAATACGTCTTTAAATCCAGTTTATAACCTCATTTGAATCTGATAGAAAAATCCCAAGTCTGTGAAATTTTAAAAACATCCAATATTTAACATTTGAGTTGCTCTAAGACCTTGAAAATTGAAAATTTGTACTTTTTGGTCCTAAATAAACTTATTTTAGTAAATTATAATCACAAAACAATTGAAAAAAAATAAATCCATCATTTAAAATAATTTTAATTTATTTAAAAAATTTCAGAAATTGGTTTTTTTCAAATATTGAAAAAATATGATTTTGAGCCTTCCAACTCAAAAAAACTATGGGGCGAGATAAATTTTTTTTGTTCCTCAATTGTTCGTCACTTTCTATGGTCTAAAATCATGTAAAAAATGTTAAATTAAAAAAAAAAAAAAAAAAAAAATTTTTTACCCCCCAAGAACCCCCAAATTTGGGCGGTTCTCTCCGAGAGCTACGGTTTCAATTTTAGGATAAGCATTTCCTGCCTCAGGAGACCCTATAGAATAAGAAAATACCAGAGATTTTTGGGGGCATCGTGGTGAAACTTTTTTCGCGTTCCAGACCACTGTGTAAGTGTTACATCCAGCTGCCAAATATTTACCTAAAAATATTTTCTTATTAATTTATCTTAAATTTTTAAATAATTTATTTTCTAAATGATATTACTAGAATGGTTTCTAAATTAACTAGCGCGAATATTTTCTACAAAAATTTATATGATGTAATTTAAAAAAAAACGCACAAGCAAGTAAATGGGTAATTTTATATTATATTTACCTAAACTGATTCACTGATTTACTCTCAAGATTTAGGTCTTCTTTTTTTAATAAATGTTAATTTATTAATTTATTTTCGTTAAAGTCGATAGTCTCCCAAAAACGTTTATTTCCAAAATTTTTATTTTTTATCATCTTCATGTTATCTGAATTTTTTATAGATAAGTATTCAAAATCTTCTGAATTCGGATCAATATTTTTCCATTTATAACCTATGTCTGGTGTGCTATTTCAAAAGTAAAAAAATCAATGTAACACTTTTTTTTAAAATTATTCAATAGCCACTAGTAAATATAAAATTTTAATTTTCTTACTTTTTTTCAGCAAATGAAACAATTAAATTTATTAATTTTTTTTGCATAAGAATATCTTTTTGACTGAGTAATTTTGGTGCATATTTTGATTCAAATATTAAAATTATTTCATCACTATGTGCAACACCTAATTAATTCACATTAATATAACAAAAAAAAATATTTAAATGGGTATCCTGCAATAAGATAAGTGAAATGCTTTAAGACACGGATTTTTAAATGCAAAATAAATTTTCAGATAACCAATATTCAATTTTAGTCTTTTTTTTGCATTTTTGAAGCTTATTTCAGGGTAAATTTACCTTATTTTTACTTTTTATGTGAATTTAACCAATATCAAAAAAAGTTTTCCTTTGGATAGCTAACACTTGTTAAATGTTTCTAATCTGGTTCAGCAAATGATTAGAGGCATAAGGTCCGAAGAGTCGTAGAGAAGCAACGGTAATTTTGACTGTTCCAGTCTCACCAGGGCTTCATAGTAAAAAAGCTGTCGTTAGTCCTCTTGCCTTTGGTGGCCATGTATACGCACCACGCTTCAGATCCACCCGATTTCAGGACTGCTGGCTAGGGCTAATAAATTCTGAAAAAATAAAAAAATAATTTTGGGACGCGAGAATCCAAGTTTTTAGGTCATAGTGCATCATCGTCCACTTAATTTAAAAATCCGAGTCTTAGTGCATTTAACCTTTCTTATCCTAAGATATTCTTTTATATTAATCTTATTTACCATAATTTATATCAGTTTTAGTTAAATAATCAGTTAAACTATTGTTAGCTCTGTAATTGTACAAATAAAACCAATTTGGACTTTTGCATTTTTTAGCGATTAATTTTACAATATCTTCAGTTCCGTAGTTAAATAATCTATCGGTAACCATCTTAATTAATTCAAATATTGATTTTTTATTAATTTTTTTATTACCAAAGTAAAAGTTTCTTATTTTTTTAGAAATCTCATTGTGTTTATTTTTTGGTATTGTAAAATTAAAATCTAATAAATGAGGTGCAATAAATTCCCAATTTTCATCTAAATCTTGAAGTATTTTGTCATCATTGATAAATTCTACAAAAAAAAATTTTTCATTAAATTTAATTTTTTAAATAATTTTTTTTTAAATTACAATGATTTTCAAGCATAAAAATGTATAAATAAAATTAAAAAATGCTTAACCCATCAGCACCTAATCAAGCACTCTTGTACAAATGCCACCTAGTTGGTAATTTGAGTAGTTAATGCTATTGCTAAAGTCAGTTTTTACTTACATTTCCTAGGTAAAGAGATATCAATCCTTAATGAAAGGTTAATTCCGAAATATTTTTCTGTCAAAAAATAGTCGATTAGGCGTTAATGGGTTAAATCATTTTCCTTCTTATACACAGCTATTTGTGTTATAGACCTGCAGCTGGATACAATCCATCCTCATGAGTCACACCACTTATCCAAGGCAAATCTTCCATATCACCACTTTTAATTATTTCAATAGGAGGTCTATCAATAAACGAATTCTTACTACTTTTTTCTATAACAGGGCCGAATGGTGTAAAAGGATTATATCTCCAGGGCTAAAATAAATAATTTGCATACATATTGATTTATTAGATTAGATAACGATTTATAATTCAGTACTTGAAAAAATTTTGTTGCCTTGGATATTAAACTTGCAGGCTTAAATCTTAAGCATTCCACCATTTCAGTAATATTACCAACAGGGCAATTTAATATGCTTCCTAATTTTAAAGCCTTTTCACGCGAATTTTCCACTTGGGTCCAACAATTAAATATATTACCACTAAACGATATTCCATTTTGAAAAAGTCCTTTACTTAAAGGAGATAAATAGTGATAATTAACACTAGCGCCACCAGCACTAAAACCAAAAAGTGTCATTCTTTTTGAATCACCACCAAAATATTTAATGTTTTTATTAACCCATTTTAAAGCCATAACTTGATCTTTAAGTCCCATATTTCCAGGAACTACTGAATCTTCTGTGCTTAAAAAACCAAAAGGACCAAGGCGATAATTAATAGATACAAGTATAATATTCCAATCCATTAAATATTTAGGTCCAAATCGTAAACCTGTTCCGAATTGAAAAGCACCACCATGGATAAAAAATAAAACTGGTAATAATTTTTTATCATTTCTTTCTGGCACATAGATATTTAAATAAAGACAATCTTCAACTCCTTCTACTGGGTAATTTGGATTTTTTGGAAAATGAGAATATTGTTTACATTGTATGTCATTGTTATTTGCAATAAATTTATCATTCCATTTATCGATTGGCTCAGGAGGCTAGATGGGATAACATGATGTTAACTATAAGTAGGTTAAAAAAAACTAATTTAAAGTTTGCTTTACCTTAAACCTTCTGTGTCCAATTGGTGGAAGAGCGTATGGAATACCTTCATAGACTTCAAATTTTTTCCCATCAAAAGATTCGTTGTAAGTTCCAATTATTTCTCCAAGAGGAGTTTTTACCAAAATAAAATTGGCTTCAACATAAAAATTTAAAAAGAATGATATAGAACAAAAAAACAAAGTTTTTATTTGCATTTTGAAAATTATAAAAAATTAGATAAAGCTAACAATATTTTGTATTTTAAATAAAATATAGAATTAAACTTTTTTAAATTCAAGGTAGAAGAATTCCATGCTTTATAAACAGCAGGTTTTTATCACTCTTGAATTGTAAATTCATCCCACTGAGATAATAATTTATAAATGATAATATAAGATAAGATATAGTTTATTTTCATTAAATGCAAAATAACAATGATTTGGTATAATCTAAACATACTCAATTTGCGTATAATGTAATTAAATTTAAAAATGGTAACTAAATTAATAGAATGTATACATCTGGTGGAACCATCACAAAACCAGTATACTAGAATTTAATGAACCTATAATAAATGAGTAAATAAATAAATAAGTACAGTATATATTAACTAACAGCAGGATATGAACTATCCAATCTCGACTCTTTGGTAAGAAAATGCTTAAATAGAGCTGCTTTTAAACGACTTAAGGAAAATAAATTTCGGATAGAAGTGGGTAGTGAATTCCATTTTTTTACGCCTAATAGCTGAAAAGAATATTAGCCCCTCTCCCCCTTATGACGTCAGGTAAAGTCAGTTCTATGATGTTGGATATCCTTACTGCAGTCTGCTAATGTGTCTTTTGAACAGATTTGTTAAATAATTTGGCTGATTTATGCTCGGATTTATGCGCAGTATTTTATAAAAGATAACATTACAAAAATACAGTCTGAGTGTGTCAGTGTTAAGCCAGTAAAATTTATTCCTAAATCGTGAAATTTGAGCATCTTTTCTTATGCCAAAGATGTACCGAATGCCTTTAAGTCTTTGTATTCTATCCGTTTATTTTTTAGCATCTAAAAGAACAGTACTACAGTAATCTAAATGAGGTGTAATCAATGCCTGAACAAGTCGCTTACGTAGAGTTTCAGAGGTACAATGTCTAATGAATCTCAAGGTAAATGTGCATTTCTACGCGAAAATCCTTTTTATGAGCACCAAAAATGAAGAAAAAAAAATTTACGAGGCCGCGACTGCCACCATGATTTTTTGGTAGTTTGAACCTTCAGAAAACCGAAAAAAATCGTGAACATGAAATCGGTGATGGATGCCAAAAAGATTTTGCCACTTTAATGTCAAAAACCGTATTTTCGTATCTGAGCTACCCCAAATTGTCCAAAATAACTTTTTAGGTAAAAAAAATTTTTTTAAATTAGGTAAAAAATCTTATCGCCAGGGAAAAATCGCTCCAGAAGAAAAAAAAACTTTTTCTTTTTCCGATGAAATTTAGCCAAGATATTGTCAATATAAGATTTTACTCAAATTTTTCTTAAAAAAGATTATATTGAAAAATACCTGTTTTTGAACTTTAAACATGCATTACTCGCTTGATTTTCATCGTAAAATAATAATTTTTTTTTTTAAATCGATGAATTTTTCCCTTACAATTCATTTCTTTAAGAAAAATTTCTTTTTTAATGACTAAATTTCAATTTTTAGGTTAAAAGCCTTTGAAAACTGTAAGTAGCAAAATTCACTTAAGACACTTAAGACCTAAAAATTGTTATTTGGTCAATTAAAATGATTTTTTTCATAAAGAGATGAATACTCAGGGAAAAATTAATTGATTTAAAAAAAAATTTATTATTTTACGATGAAAATCAAGCTAGTAATGCATATTTTAAGTTCAGAAATAGGCTTATTTCAATAGAATTTTAATCATTTTTGAGACAAATTTCAGCAATAATATGCATTATTTGCTTGATTTTCATCGTAAAATAATAATTTTTTTTTTAAATCAATTAATTTTTCCCTAATTATTCATTTCTTTATGAAAAAAATCATTTTAATTGACCAAATTTCAATTTTTAAGTCAAAAACTGTGTTAAGTAAATTTTGCTACTTACAGTTTTCAAAGGCTTTTGACCTAAAAATTGAAATTTGGTACATAAAAATGATTTTTTTTCATAAAGAAATGAATTGCCAGGGAAAAATACATCGATTAAAAAAAAAAAATTATTATTTTACGATAAAAATCAAGCGAGTAATGCATGTTTAAAGTTCAAAAACAGGCATTTTTCAATATAATCTTTTTTAAGAAAAATTTGAGTAAAATCTTATATTGACAATATCTTGGCTAAATTTCATTGGAAAAAGAAAAGTTTTTTTTTCTTCTGGAGCAATTTTTCCCTGGCGATAAGATTTTTTACCTATTTTAAAATAAATATACAAATTTGTGTTTTTATAAATACTCCAGTCAAAATACGGGTTTTTGGTTTCTCAAAGAGGAACCATTGTGATAGGTCAAATTTTGATTTTTGATTTTTTGGCATATAAGCACGTTTTGAGACCCCAGAAAACTAAAAAACCGGTTTTTAAAAAAAGTATGTATGTGTGTGTGTGTGTGTGTGTATGTATGTAATTGGTGACATTTCACAAACATTATGGAGTTAAGACCTAATTTTGAAAAATGTTTTTATCAAAAAAGCTCGAGGTACTTTTTTTTTTTAATTTGGATATAATACCTCATTTATTTCCACGAAAATACTTATACACGGAGAAAAATAACTGTTAAATATAACCAAAATTACTGGTTATGTTTACATCATAATGTTTTGTTATTTTCTGTTTAAATATTTTGTAAATATAACCATGTTTATAGTTAGAATTACAATATTCTGACTTCATATTTGTAAAATTTACAAATTTTTTTTGTTATTAAAACTAACCACGTTTTACTAAAATTAACCTTGCAAAATTTACAAAATATTTTTCTCCGTGTATTTGAAAGTATGATTTTTTCTCGGTATCTCGAATCTTATAATTAATTTTTTGAGAATTTTTTTCCCAAAATTTTCACCACAAAAAAATACAAAAACACCAAATTTTTTTTTCTTTTTGGATGTAGTACCTAATTTATTTCTATGAGAGTACTAGTTTTAGACAGTTCGTTTATAGTAATTTTTTGGATCTGATACCGAATTTTCCCAAAATTTATTTCTCAAAATTAAAAAAGTTTTTTTAAACTGCAATATTTTTTTTTTTTGTGTAATACTTTATTTAATTCCATGAAAGTACTAACTTGAATAATTATTATCCAATGAATTACGTTAGATTTTATTTTAAAAAAATAGATTTACCAGTTAAATTCAATACAAAAATTTTCTTTTTACTTTTAAAAGTTAATAGAAATGAGTGTATGATTGCATGGTTGTAATCGGTGATATCTGTGGCATATTGAAGTATTTACCTCATTGTTTGAGGAACCTTAGTGCCTGCTAGTTGGCAGGGTATTTTATTTTTTCAATTGTAATTTATTTGTATAATTATTATTTAAATTGAAAACATATGAAATAAAAAAATTAACTAATAATAATATAGGTAAATGTAGTGTAAAAAAAAAATTAAATTAATATACTTGAAATAATAGTATCTATACTTAAGTAAATAAAAAAAATTATATCGAAATGTTATTTTGAAGTTAAATAAAAAATTATGTAATAATTATCATAAATTTATTAATTTATGTTAATAAAAAAAATATTATTTTTTAGTATTAAATATCATAAATAATATGTCACGTGAATTTATTAAAGAATATTGTGTGCTTTCAATTAGTATTATATAAGGCATTCCGTGAAAAATATTTAAAAAATTTAATATTTTAAAAAATTTTTTTAGTTTTGTACTATAAGGAGTTGGCCTTAATTTTGGTTCCTCAATGAGGAACCATTGTGATAGGTCAAAATTCGATTTTTGATTTTTTGACATATAAGCACGTTTTGAGACCCCAAAAATACATCGATTTTAAAAAAAAAATTATTATTTTACGATAAAAATCAAGCGAGTAATGCATGTTTAAAGTTCAAAAACAGGCATTTTTCAATATAATCTTTTTTAAGAAAAATTTGAGTAAAATCTTATATTGACAATATCTTGGCTAAATTTTATTTTAAAAAGAAAAGTTTTTTTTTCTTCTGGAGCGATTTTGCCCTGGCGATAAGATTTTTTACCTATTTTAAAATAAATATACAAATTTGTGTTTTTATAAATACTCCAGTCAAAATACGGGTTTTTGGTTCCTCAAAGAGGAACCATTGTGATAGGTCAAATTTCGATTTTTGATTTTTTGGCATATAAGCACGTTTTGAGACCCCAGAAAACTAAAAAATCGGTTTTTAAAAAAAGTATGAATGTGTGTGTGTGTGTGTGTGTGTGTGTGTGTGTGTGTATGTATGTAATTGGTGACATTTCACAAACATTATGGAGTTAAGACCTAATTTTTTTTTCAAAAATTTTTCACCAAAAAAGCTCGAGGTACTTTTTTTTTTTTTAATTTGGATGTAACACCTCATTTATTTCCACGAAAGTACTTATATTTGAAAGTATGGTTTTTACTCTATATCTCGAATCTGATACTTAATTTGTTGAAAATTTTTTTCCCAAAATTTTTTTCACGAAAAAATACAAAAAACACCAATTTTTTTTTTCTTTTTGGACGTAGTACCTAATTTATTTCTATGAAATTACTAGTTTTAGAAAGTTTGTTTATAGTCATTTTTTGGATCTGATACCGAATTTTTTCAAAAATTTTTTCTTCAAATTAAAAAACAAATAAATTAAAAAACTTGCACTATTTTTTCTTTTTTTGGGTGTAATACCTCATTTAATTCCATGAAAGCACTAATATCTGAAAATATTGTAACGGGTGATACTTCATAACCATTATCAAATTAAGACCTAATTTTTTTTTCCAAAAATTTTTTCATCAAAAAATCTCAAAATACTTTTTTTTTTTTAATTTGGATCTCATTCATTTCCATGAAAGTACTTATATTTGAAAGTTTGGTTTTTACTCGATATCTCGAATCTGATACTTAATTTTTTGAAAATTATTTTCCCAAAAATTTTGTCATAAAAAAATACAAAAAACACCAAATTTTTTTTTCTTTTTGGACGTAGTACCTAACTTATTTTTATAAGAGTACTAGTTTTAGAAAGATCGTTTATAGTAATTTTTTGGATCTGACACCGAATTTTTCCAAAATTTTTCTCAAAATTAAAAAAGTTTTTTTAAACTGCAATATTTTTTTTTTTTGTGTAATACTTCATTTAATTTCCGTGAAAGTACTATCTTGAATAATTATTATCCAATGAATAACGTTAGATTTTATTTTGAAAAAAATAGATTTAGTTGAATTCAATACATAAATTTTCTTTTAACTTTTAAAAGTTAATAGGAATGAATGTATGATTGCATGGTTGTAATCGGTGATATCTGTGGCATATTGAAGTATTTATCTCATTGTTTGAGGAACCTTAGTGTCAGCTAGTTGGCAGGGTATTTTTCTTCTGGAGTAATTTTTCCCTGGCAATAAGATTTTTCACCTATTTTTTAAAAATTGTTTTTACCTAAAAAGTTATTTTGAAAATTTGGGGTAGCTCAGATACGAAAAACATGGTTTTTGACATAAAACTGGCAAAATCTTTTTGGCATCCATCGCCGATTCCGTGTTCACGATTTTTTTCGGTTTTCTGAAGGTTCAAACTACCAGAAAATCATGGTTGCAGTCGCGGCCTCGTAAATTTTTTTTTCTTCATTTTTGGTGCTCATAAAAAGGATTTTCGCGTAGAAATGCACATATTATATTTTATTGACTTTTTTCTCAATTGAAATTACATGCGATTCCCAGGTCAATGCATTGTCCAAAATTAAACCAAGACTTTTTACTTCATTCACAAATGGTACAAGAGTACCTTCACATATTTCAACACCGGGTAGATTCAGTTTATTTAGTCGATTCACAAAAGTGCTAGAACCAAAGTAAATTGCCTTAGTTTTGTCAGGATTAAGATGAAGAGACATCATAAATGATTTGTAATAACTTTTATAATTGATAGTAATAAACAAATTATTATCAAAAATAATTTTATTATGTTTAATAAAGATTAAGTAACCTAAATATTCGTAAATATTATATAGGCTTATAAAAATGTTTTACAATTTAAAAAATAGTATTTTTTTATCATTTTATTACTCTGTAAAACTACATATTTACCAACAATCATTTGTATTCAAGAAAACGTGTCTTTACTGACTGCACTGTGACCGAAAACATTGGGAATTTTTATAAAAGAGGATAAAATTTGATATTCAAAAGTATATTAATAAGATAAAGTTTTTAATCTGTCTAAATATATTTAATAATTTTTAGTATGTAATTAACATTTTCAAATTAAGTATAAGAGATTTGTCAATATATGTATGTATATTAATGACGAAACTGCTATATTAACAAAATAATTACAAGTTATGATTCATTAACATACTTTTTTTATGTTCATTTTCTGTAAAGAGTTTACCTATTTTCCTAATGACTCTTTTTAATTTGAAATATTGAACCATTACTCAGTAATTTCTTTTAACGATTAACAAACTAGGTCAATTAAGATTTAGCTTTTGAAATAAATGAAAAGTTGAAACGACACAGTAAAAAACTTTCGTTACTTATTCGATTATTAAAACGAAATATCAATTTTTTTCAAGAAATATTTTTAATTTTATCTGATTTTATAATTACTTGCTTGTATGTTTAAACATCCGAAAAGCATGAAACATGTTGAAATATAACAGTTTCAAAGTTATATCCTAAATTATTCAAGAATTATTATAAGTCCTCATATTAAAATTATTTTAAGCTCGCAAATAGAAATTTTTTTAAAAACGTTATTTTGCAACCCTCCCTTTGTCACTATAGCATCAAATATTACCAAAATTTTTATGCCTAAGTAAAATTTTCCGAGGAATCCTAATTTTCAATCAGATTTGCTTTTGAAGAATTGGTCATTTTTTAAATATCATTTTTTGTTCTGGAGCTTTTAAATTAGCGTATTCCACGAATTTTATTATTGTGTATGAAAATAGTTTATATGAGAAGAAATTTTAGTCTATATAGAGGGAAATCGAACCTGCAACTTTTGACTTATTTAAGCTCAAAGACGGTAAAAAAAAGAATTTCTCGTGCATGCGCAGTCTAAAAAATTTTTGGACCCCGGAATCAAATTATACGAGATATTTTAATCAGGATCTAACAGGAAATTTTTTTTATGGTAATATGAATTTTTTACAGAAAAAAATTTGTTACATAATTAACTAAACCAATTTGAATCATTTGAGCTAAAAATTGGAATAGAGAATGATATTTATTTGAAAATTAGTTGTACTTTCAGGAAAAAAAGTTTGGACCTATTTTTGCGATCCTTCAGTTCAATTTGTGCCCAACTGGCATGGAACCCCTCATATAGTTAAAGGCAAAATTAATCTTCAATTATCAGTTTATTAAAAGAAATGTAAAATCTAGAAAATTGAAACCTAATAATTTTAGAATGCCTTGATTATGTAATCAATATTGTAAATATATTATAAAAGTAGTTACTGCTCGAATTACTGTTATAAATTTTGTTTTAAAGTAATAATTGTTTTAAAGCTTATTTAAGTACAGTAAACAATCATTGTATGTAATTAATTGTTTTATTTATTTATTATTTATTTATTTATTATTTATTATTTATTTTTTATTTATTATTTATTTATTATTTATTTATTATTTTTTATTTATTTATTTATTATTTTACTTATTTTAAATTGATTTTGAAAATTATTCTTTGAATAAATAGCGTATATTCGTAAAATGTACTTTTACGATTTCGATTTAAAACTTTTTACATAATCCAAATACTTTTTTGAATGTAAAAAGTTTTGAAAAGCTTAAATTTAAAATGAACATATTGCGTAAACGATATTTTGTATAGAGTAAAATTTGACAGTAATCTATGAATAAAAGAGGATATTTTCAAAAATAGCAATCGTATCATATACGATAAAATTTCTTGAGTCAACAGTAATCTAAAACGATATATTCTTAAAGATATCAGTTTGAACAAAGTATATAAGATCTAACATGAAATCGTTTATAGTTTCGAATCATCTGTTTCATCTTTCTCAATGCATATACCAACAATTTTCTCTTGTTACATCTTTCAATATCTTTGGTACTTACTTTGTACTGTCCAATATTTTCGATCGTAAATATTCTTCTACTTATACTTTCACAAATCTATTTACACTTGCACACGCATAAAATAACAAAAATAATATATACTTTTCAGCAAACTATATATATATTTTTATTGTTACTTCTGTATATATAAATTCATAGGTCAAAGAAATATATTACTAAGTTTTCCAGGCTATTTAGTATTTCCGCCACTTTGTATTATATACATATTTCCATTCTTGAAAAGCTATACATATATGATTTATTGATACTGGTTATGAAAAAAAAAATGAGCTTAAAAAAAGTTTTGACAATATGAGTTTATGTGATACTAACTTATATGTATGTATGCGAATATTATTTAAAAAAAAGGGTAAAATTTTATATCCCTTTTTTTTGTTCAAGGGGTGATAGGATAGGAAAGAGAATTACGCATACTTGTGCACGTGTATATAGAAATTGCAAAACACAATTTCATGCGATTTCATGTGCCGTTAAGTTTCATTCTCGCCAAAAACCAGTAAATATATATATATATATAAATGAAAGCTCCGATCACCGGATGTATATTCAAATCGCGGGGTTAGCCTCTAAACGGAAAAAAATGTCATATATAAATATATATATATATGTGTGTGTGTGTGTGTGTGTGTGTGTGTAGAGTATATTGTATATGCATAAATATTTTATGTACAGTAATATTAAAGTTTTGAACGAAAAGAAATCGAATTTTTTCGATAATGGTGCATGGATTCAAAAAGTTATATTTTAGATTATATGAATAGATATTTTAAGTGCATTTTTTTTTATTTTTTGAATTTTTACTTTCAAAAGAATACCATTTTTTAAAAATAAATATAAAATGTTTACTGCAGCAAGTATCAATTAGCCCATAAAAAACTGCGTTAACATTTTTAAAAAATATTACTGAATTCAAATAAGCTAAAAGTAAAATCAATACTAGAAATTTCTTGTTTTATCATGCTGACAATTCAGAAGCCAATATCAATTTATTCGTCATTTTACACTTCCATATACGTGATAAATTATTTGATTTGATAATTTTACCTCATTTTTCTACAATTTATCAGTCATATCACTGGAATAAAAATATCAAATAAATAAAAACAAAATTATGGTTCATATTGACACCCACAGTTTGGAAAAATTGAACTAATTTTACATATTATTTTATACACGGAAAAAAAATCTTGTTGAGGCAAGCGGAATTTCTTTTGCCGCAAGTGGAAATTATCTGTTTGTCGTCAGTGGATATTCTGTTTGTCGTTAGCGGATTTTCACCTGTGGCCAGCGGAATTCTGACTTTAGCTATTGAAATTTTTTATTCTTGATTACGAATAACCAGAAACGCAAAGAAAATCAAAAAATATTTTTTTCGCTCATTTAGGATATACATGCAGCCGTACACTGAAAATCTTTTTTGTTTGATGACCAATTGTATTAAGTCGCGAACGTTACTAACTATTTGTTGATCATGAAGCCGAATTTCGGAGAGGAGAGCTTCAAAATAATTGACAATTTCAATCATTTGTTTTTTTTTTTACTTTTTTTATAGCCTTAAATTCAAAAAAATTAAAATAAATATAAACATTTAGTCGTGAACCTAATTTGGTATTACAGAATTCTTAAATTTGGGGCTATATACTACGCATTCGGCAAAAACGTATTTACTTGCTACTGACGGAGAAAAATAATTTACAACCCTTGGCAATAAAAAATAAAATGCCCCAAATCGGAGTTTACTATCTTCGGCTTCACCTTGGAAGGTAATTTGCGTGCGATTTGAACCATTCTTTATTTTTCTCTTACTATTGTTAATAAACAATTAAAAATTTTTTAAAATAATTGCTATTTTTACTAAAAATTTTCATTTTTGAGGGAGCCATGGAATCTCTGAATATGTGCTTACTTGTAATGCCGAATGCAAACTTCTAATCATTAAATTATTTTCAAAAAATGTAAGGAGGAACAAAAAGTAATTAAGATTCTTAAAACTTCCGAGATCATAATTTTTATAGGTAATTTTTTGTGTGCAATAATATTGATTTTCTTCTTGCAAGTATCTCTAATTTTATTATATGCTCTTTTAGTTTCCGCTAACATAAACAGTAATAAAGTAATCATATCAACAAAAGTAATTGCTTGAACTATCCAAAATGAATATTGCTGACCAAATAAACTAGTAATTATCTGTTAAAATTATATATAAACTTATATGTTTTTTTTTTATTTTTTCATAAACATTAAAACTTTTTTTAAATCTATTTTCAAATGTAGGTCATGTCAATAAAAGAAACTTATTTCTTATATATAATACTTTTAATGTATTTCAAACGAAAACCCATTTACTAGTCTAAAATAACATTTAAACTTACTAAATTAAAAATCTATATAATCATATGGAATAAATAGGAGAAAAAGATATAAGTATGGAAAAAAGTAATTTTAGTTATAATTGGGATATTATAGATTTTTTTTAATAGAAAAAAAATATAGGTTAAGAAAAAAAAATTCATTTGAAGAAATCCAAAGCAAAAATATAGTTAGCCCAGATTTCTAACTATTGTAAAGGTAGATATTCAGAAACAATGAAACAGCTAATATTTTAGCAATAATAAAGGATAACAAGACAAATAAACGGTAAATAAGAAAATAATTAAAAATTAATATTATCATTAGTAATTTATAAATTATAATAAAGTCCTATTTACATTTTACAAATGAAAGCCATTCAATACTTTAAATAACAAAAGAACTGCATATTGTACAACAAGGCTCAATAAAACCAATCAGTATAGAGAAACTTTGATTGATCAAAAATTAGTTCTGCATACAAGTGCATTACCTGCATTCCGGAAAATTGTTGTGCTATCAATTAAATGCCAATTCAAGTGTTAGTTTAATTGAAAGATAAATTTGTAAAGTCATCATGAATAATTTAATCAACTAAAACTATATATGTCGAGGTCCAGCTTAAATCACCGTACAAACGTTTTTTTTAAACATTTTTTTTTTAAAGGCTTATTTTACGTCTTGATTTTGTATTTTCCCAGGAATTTTTAAAATATATTAATTTTGGTCGAAAATTTTTGATGATTGGAAATTAATTTTTTTTAGATTTTTGATTTTTAGGGCTTTAGAAAAGCTTAATTATCTTAAAACCAAAGCACTTTTTATATATACATATGATTGGGAAAATTTTTTCTTTTTACCTGGAAAATTCGAAGAAAAAAAATTTTTTCCTATTTTGGGCCATTTTCGGTTTTATTTTTAGTGGTCATTTAGTGGATTTTCTTAATTGGTTAAGTTCGCCACAATTATTTTTGCTCAAATTTTCCTAGAATGTTGGCTTATATATCAGCTTGTCCCAAAAAAATTTTTTAACTGTGACATTCAAATGAGCGCCCTCAATAATTATTTTAGTCTGGGAAAATGAACCAACATATATATATATAAAATTATATTTATTAATATATAATTATATAAAAACTTTTTAGTTTTAATTATAGTAAACTAAAACATAACATCAGTTTATTGATTAATATTTGACCTCTTTATTTACTGATAAATATTACACTTAACTTGTAAAACTTTTTGAATTTAATCAATTTAACAAAGTTAAAGTAAAATATTTTAAATAATATATGTGGGCCATTCTTTGTCAAATCCGCCACCACCCTCTGCACAACACAGTTTTTGAGATAAATTGATCCACAATAGTTATTTTTTTTCATTAAACTCTCTAGTTTTCAATGCTGTATGGTACTTCTTTACTTTGAATATGACAGCTAAATGGCAGCTGAAGCATTGAGATTTGCAATAAAAGAATCAAGTAAGTTCAAAATTAGACTAAGAAACCTAGACCACCTAGGTATTAATTCGATGATTCCTTTAAAAATTTTGTGAGAGCTGAGAGTTTTAACTTTGACTTCTCATAACTTAAAAACTAGAGGTCAAAAATAAAAAAATGAAAATGCAAAATTGACTGTTTTTTAATGTAGAATAAGTGAGGAAAATTTTAAGAATATTCGCCTATCAGTTTCCGATTTAGCAATTTTTAGGTTTTGAGTGACCATTACCTTAAATTTCTTTTTAAAATCTCTTACCTAATTTTATGCTGATAAAGAAATATTACAAACCATCAAATGCCATAACTAGGCCATGTACCATCCACTCCGATTACTCCATTGAGACTTGCCTAAAAAACTCTTAAAGTCAAAGATCTACTTTCTCCTTTACCTATTTGGTTAAAAATAATTCAAAAGCCCATTTTCAGCTAAAAATAGCCAATCTTTATATTTCTGCAAATAAGGCAAATTTTGAAATAAATTGGTTTTAAAAGTCTAATAAATTTTGTACTTACTTCAAAAAAAATTTTTCTAATCGTTTTTTCTTACATATATTGTTTGTAGAATATTACAAACACTTTTATTCTTTGGGCAGCTAAGATAAAAAAAATTATAAACGTTCTTCGCTCAATATAAAAAAATATAATTTAGTTAGTTTTGACCACTCGCGTTCTTCGCTGCATCTAGTTATGGACAGAACGGGAAGGGGGGAGGGGGTCGAATTGAAAAAGAATCGCCCATACATAATAAATTTAATAAGCTAAAAGAATAAATTAAATTATTCAAGCCTGACGTGAGAACGTATAAAATAGCTTTACGATTTGAGGTACTAGCAAAAACGTGTTTCAACCAAATTCAGTAACCACCAGTCTTTGTGGTAGAACTTGTGGTTTTTTGGACTAATTCGATTATACTAGATAACTCATTGCATTACCTTATCCTTTTCACATAAAAGTCCTAAACTTGTAAAAGCTTTATTATTTTTACCAAGATTGATGAGTTTACCAAGAATGGAGTTTTTGATACTGATTCAAAATAATATTAAAAAAAATCAATTTATTATTATTTTAGATTAAAATGATTCTTATAAATAGTTAACGGACCGAATAGTGAAGTAATAGCTATGAATACAAAGCGTGAAAGAATATTCTCAGTCAAGTACAAAAATTTATTATATATTTCTGTCAGATTGCAAAAAATAATAATATATAAGTAGTATTATTAATTACTAAAAATATTAAAATAAGATATTTTTAATGTTACATGAAATAAACGTTGTTGATATTATTCAGTGAAACAGCCAAAAGATATAGATTATTTTAACAATTGATACAACATTACAGTACAATTTTCTAATTTTCTAATTTGTAATTATAACCTTACTAGCTATTAAGATTCTAAACCCAAACTATTTTGATTCCCTAAACCTTAATTATTCTAAGTCCCTCAATCGATATTATTCTGAGTCCATAAACCTGTACTATCCTAAGTCCATAAGTCCAGATTTTTTAAAGTCTCCTAATTATTCTAAATCTCATTTGACCCCACCCTTAAATACGACAGATTTGACCATTCCCCCTTAAATAGGACAAATTTGCCCCCCCCCCCTTAATTTTTAAGTTCTGAAGTACCCTCTCCCTATAAACATGTTTCATGTTAATAAACTACCAAATAAATAGAAAGTTGTGAATATTTTGTTGTAAAATATTATAATATAATTTAGTATATTTTGACCTATAGTAGTCAATAAAATTAATGTTTAATAATAAAATCAATATTATATTATAACAACATTTTTCCATATTGACTGTTAGTCAATTAGACTACTCAGTTTATTATAATATTGACTATAGAAATTATATTTTAAATATAGTTAGCACGTATCAAAGTCGACAGGTAATGAAACGTAGTTTACATAATGAAATTACTAAAATGTCGTAAACATTAACTGATGCATAATTCGAGGCATAATTATCAATTTTATAATTTTATAAATAATTAAATGAATATTTTTTTTCAAAAATTTAAATAATAATTTATTAAAAAAATTAAATAGAGAATCTATTCTTATAAAATAAAATTAAATAAAATAAAATAATATTTAATTAAATAAAATAAAATTATATTTAATTAAATAAAATATTTTGTTATTTTTCAACTGTTGAAAAAGGACATAAGAACTAAAGAAAAAAAATTTTCAATGTTAAGAAATTTGATTTTTACTGGAACAATGAAATGAATCCACTAGTAAGTAAAATAAATCTTTAAAAATGTTCAATAATAAAAAAAGTTTTTCAGAAATTCATAATAAGAAACAAAGGTTTTAGATAATGATTAGAATGTATCAAAATTGTCAAAGTTCTATTAAGTCACGTTCTCAACAGTTTCCTTTTGTATGTTTGTTAAATGATGATAACAAGCGCAATATCGTGGTATCTTTTAGACACGTACTTTGTAGTACAATCAAAAGCTATCGTTTGAATTACTGTAATTTTTCATAAAATATACGTTGATTTAATAATTTTTTAAATATTATTCTTTCATTATACGCTGCGAAAAAAAATATACTTTCTCTTTCGGGTTATCTTTTTAAATCTTATTTTTTTTCCATTGTTGAACAAATAGATATTTCATTTTATGATGTAAATATACTTCACTTTCTGCCTGCAAAACTAGACTCCAAAGTTGCTTTTTTTTTCTTTTTTTTCTAGGGAAGAAAATGACATCTTTCAACCAGTAGTCATAACAGAATATACACAAATATCAAACTATAGTACCAAAGAATATAATATACTACTACATGTATATTCTTTGATAGTATGTAATTCATAATTTTATTGTACAATAGTATATATGCTGTAAATGATGCACAAATATAACCTCATTATTACTTACCAAATAAATAATCTATAAAAATTTGTTATATATAAACATAATTAATAAAAACAAATTATTTTAGAAATATAAAAAACATTTTATTTATTGTAATAATTATACATATTTTTTAATGCTCATATAATAAAATACAGAAGTTTTACATATTGTTATTGTCTAAGCGAAGATTAGTTATTGTGCAGTTATTGAAATTATAACAAATTGCAGAAGGCTTACTTTTTGATGCACTTACTTTCTGACTAAGATTAGCACTAATATTCATAATTTGAGAAGCACCTTTCCTATCAAGAATAACAGAAGGATCACTAAAATTAATTTTCCTTTTTTTCACTGGTGTATACAACGTATTAAAATTTTCATCCTGATAACTGATTTCATCTTCGCTTTCTTTATCTTCAAACAATTCTTTTTTACAATTTTTATTTTCATGATGGCCTAAATTAATTGAACCTGATTTATGTACATATTTACTAGAGACCAAAGCTTTAACATTATTAAAATAACCTTGTTGCTGCGCATCAAACAATCCTGATGTAATTGTAGAATTTTTGTGGCTTCCAATTTTTATATCCCTAGGTTTGTCGATAAATAATTGTTGCTATGCATGAAACAAATCCAATGAGGTATTAGAGGTATCAACGAAGCTTTCAGAATCAAAATTTTTAATACCACCATAATCCATTGGGGCCACATCATTACATTTTACATTACATTCTATCCTTCCTTTAAGTCAATTATTAATTTCCATCTTTGGGCCTCTGAGTTATCATTATACATCATGGCAACTTTGCCGGATTTCCATCCGCCAGCATTCATTAATACAGGCATCGAAACACTTGAGTCAGCAAGTAACGTAGTATATGATCTTCGAAAACTGTGCCCTTTATAACTATCAGGATCTGGTAAATTTAAATACAAAGCAATTTTCTTCGGTATTGCAGCTATCTAGTTCTTACCAACAGGTTGCCTAATGCATTTACCTTTTTGATAGTTGATAAGAAATTGATTTGTAGTACATCCAATAGGCCTTAAATATATGCGTTTGTTTAACCTCTTAGAACAATTCGTTATACGGAGGTCACCAACAATTCGCACAAGCGGTCCAAACCGCATTTTTTGCTTTTATTTCCTTGGAAGTCGATATACATATTGAGATATATACCGCTTTTTCCTTTAATGGAAATAATTGTTTAGGTTTGGAGACGTATGCGGATAAATTGTTAGTGTATCTGTAGGATTAGAAGGAATATACAGGGTTGGTGGAACTTTAACAACCGTTTCTCAAACTCTTATCTTAACTCTTAACCTTTTTAGGATTTGGGAAGGCCAATTGCGGTCCAAGGTCCGACTTTTTATAGGAGCCATGCTGACAATTCCGTCTTTAAAGCGCAGAGTTGTATTTCTACAACTCTATGCTTTAAAAGAGGCGCGAAAAACCTTAGAAAAACGCCCTCTATGCATGACATACGGAGACAGTAAATAGCACTTTCTATTTCATCTGTCTCCTGCGGATCGGCAGCCAGCTCTACTCTCCCTTCTTATAATAAATATTTAATTTTTATTAAATATTTATTTAGAAAAAAAAGTATCATTGCTCTGCATCAGCGGCGAACCCACTTCATAATATAATACTATATTACAAAGCAAGAACGTTACCTCTGCGCTACCGAGCCAGTAATAGACCTTAAATCATAATATTTTTTCACAATATCATAATTTTTATTATAAAAGTAATAAAATCTTTCGACTTGAGTTTTTGTTTTTGGTAATGTTACTTTCATCAATTTAGCAGACGGTGTATCCTCAATATTGTCTATCCAAATATTCTGCAATTCATCGCCTCTACATGTACCATAAATTCCTATAACGGTAACCACCTACAAAACAAATAAATAATTAAAATAAATAAAAAACATTTAATTTTACCTTAACACATACCTTCATTAACAAAAACACATCATCAGGAGCTTCAATCAAAAATTTTTGCAAATCGCTTCCTTTAAAAGTTTCTGCTCTATTAGGCTTATATCCAACATTCTTGCCCTTAATCAAAGCCAGTAACTTTGGAAAATCATGGATATCAATATTATACTTAAATTTTTCACAGGATCGAATCATAGCATACATAGACCACAAAGTGTTAGGAGCGTACTTCTCCGATAATTCAGAAAAAAAAGGTAACATGACATTTTCTGACAAACACGATGTCCCTTGTTTTTCCTGCCAATCAGTAAATTTCTGAAAGGTTTTCAGATACTTTTTTTTTATGCAGCAGGTAGCAAGTCATATTCAACAGCTTTTGCCTGTTCTCTTAAGTGTTGTGGAGTAAATGTACCAACTCAGATATATTATCTTCAGGAATAGGAGTTGTACATCTTTCAACATCTAAAATAACCAAAAAAATATAATATTAACATAAATATAATTTAAAAATTATGTAAAAATGTAAAATTATAAATTTTAATATATAATATATTTATAGGAAAAGGAAAAGGCTCTTGTGTGAATTTTTATTATTATGAGATAATTGTTCTGTTTAGATTTTTGGTGGTCCTGAAAAGGACCGTTTCACGCTCTCAGATACACAATTCAATCATACACAAGCACAACCTCAATCACACTTCTAACCTGACCAAACACCTTTTTTCGTCTTCCACGTGTTCCACAAACTTCCCGGTCAGACCTGCCTAAACAGTCGACCACAGCCCAAAGTGACTGTTTACGGACACCAGCCGTCTAAGATTTGGCCAAATCCAATTCCAATACTCCTGTCAAGTCCAATTAAACCCTTTCACTCAGCTTCAGCAAACACCGTCGTCAAGAACCAAGATTCAGCACCAGGCACACGGCAGCGAGAAGACAAGCGTCAAGCAGCAGCGGTAAAAAGCCAAGAAGCCAAACCCGCGGACACGACGACAAAAACTCTTTCCCATCCCTTCCACTCACGCGACCAATTCTTCCCCTTCCATACTTCTCTCACTCGCGCAGCAACTGCAATTTCTCGAAGAAATGCAGCTGTTGCGTTCCACGAATAAACTATAATTTCAAATTTAACAAACAACGGCCTTTTTTTCAAACACTATAAACTATGCTAAATAAACTCTGAACAAACAAACAATTAATAATTTATAAATGAAAAGACTTTTTAACATTCCTCCCCCCGTACGATCATCCAGGGCGATCGTACCAAATCAAGATATTCCTGAAGTAACGTCTAATCGAACTAATTTTGCAACAGGACGCGTTAATAAACCAGTCGCAGTTTTAACTACTGCACTACGAATTCTCCCATCTAACCCTGGCATCACCTCTTGAATTATCCCTTTTTTCCAAATATTTCGCGGAGATAAATTATCCCAAATTATTACAATATCCCCAACTTTAATTTCAGGGCTCTCGGATGTCCACTTCGAGCGTGCTATTAAACTTGGCAAATATTCTTTTCGCCAGCGACTCCAAAATGCATCTGCTAAACGCTGTGCAAATGCCCATTGTTTGCGTGGAGACCCTTCCAGCATTTCATATCGACGTGGCAGTGTATTTCGCGAAGAAGCGCCAAATAACAAATGGTTAGGTGTTATCGCTTCAGGGTCATCGGCTTCAGGAGAAACAAATGTAAGCGGACGCGAGTTAACAGTGTGTTCTGCTTCTGCAAAGGCAGTTCGCAAAACTTCTTCACGCGGCGTTTGAGTTTTCAAGATATCATAAAGCGCACGTTTAACACTTTTTACAAGTGACTCCCAAGCACCCCCCATATGAGGGGCTGATGGTGGTATAAAATGCCATTTCGAGCCTACCCTATTTCCATACGCAATCAATTTTTCTTTATCTAGCGCAGCCAACTCTTTTTTCAGTTCCTCACAGGCTCCCCTAAAATTTGTCCCGTTATCAGAATAAAATATAGATGGTTGGCCCCTACGAGCTGTCATCCGCTGGATTGCCATTATTGCAGAATCTGCCGATAACGAATCTGCAATCTCAAGATGTACAGCCCTCATAGTCAAACAAGTAAATAATACTCCCCAGCGTTTTTCCCTGCGCCTCCCGATAGCTACGGTTAACGGGCCAAAATAGTCAATTCCACAATTCGTAAAAGGGTTTGTGCCATGATCTAACCTTACTTGAGGGAGATCTGCCATACGCGGGATTCGAGGTTTTGCACGTCGAAGTTGGCAAATAATGCAATGAGCGGAGATACTTCGTAAAGCTACTCTTGCTCGAATAATAAAATATTTTTGACGTAATTCATTGAACACGGTATTAGTATTTGCGTGATGAAATAATCTGTGGTAATGGGCAATAAGCAGGCGTACGACGCGATGATTACTATTTAAAATTACTGGATCATTTACAAACTTATCGACATTTTTAACTTGAGATGTTCGCCCATTAGCACGAATTAAACCATCGCTACACAAAAAGGAGTAAACTGAGATATGTTGCTACCACGAGGCAATGGTTCCCCGTTGCGCAACGCTGAAATTTCACGAGAATAATAAGATGCCTGAATTTCACGAACCCAAAGAGTTTCCGCCTCTAGTAAATCCTCTATTTCATAGTTAGACCGTCTCCACCCACGAAAGTTTCCAACAGCAACTAAAAAACGAGCTGTTGATCCAATCAAATGTGTCCACGAAATGAACCTTTCCGGATCAGGTAAAATTGAAAATCGAGGGCGTACTGTCATTACTGTAACTTTAGCTTCTAAACGCGTTTTCTCTTTGAATTCAGCTTGAAAAAGGACTGGTTGCTGTGGCCATTGCTTTTCATCGAGACGCAGAAATTTAGGACCATTTTGCCACAGCCCGTCTCTCGTAAGGTTTAACTTTTTTGCTTTAGTAGCGTCGTCAGCCGGATTGTCCTCCGTTGAAATCCAACGCCAAGATGCCGCATCAGTTAATTCATCTAATTCTCCCAATCTATTCGCGACAAAGGGATGATAAGATCGCGGATCTGAGCGGATCCAACAGAGGACTGTCCTGGAATCAGACCAATATATTTGCCGGGTAAACTTTATTTTTGATTCTTTCAATACTGTATTAGCCAACTTTGCTCCCACGACAGCGGCTTGCAGTTCTAACCTTGGAATGGTCATGGGTTTGAGAGGAGCAACATAGCTTTTGCTTGCAATAATTCGCGTGTTAATGCACCCATTTTGATAAATTGCGCGAGAATACACAACAGCCGCATAAGCTTTCTCGCTTGCGTCGCAGAATGTGTGTAATTCTACGGCTGTTGGTTTAAAATCACACTCAAAAAGACATCGAGGAATTTGACAAGTTTTAATTTGAGGAAATTCCCCCACCCATGCTTTCCACTCAATTTCATCGTTACTACTTAATTGTTCATCCCAACCCGTGCCGCGTCTCCAAATATTCTGCATTAAAAGTTTTGCACGTATTGTAAAGGGATTCAAAAAACCTAAAGGGTCGTAAATAGACATAACCGTTCGTAATACTGAACGTTTAGTAGGAAAATTGTAAATTTCTTTCGTATTTTGGATAATTTTTTCCATGCGGCCATCAAAGTTTAAAACATCTTTATTCGTATCCCATTGGAGACCTAAAGCTTTTTCCGACCCAGAAGATTGTAAATTAATATTATTTGCAGATTTTCCTATTAGAGGTGAATTGCTAATCCACTCATGCATTTTAAATCCCGCGTGAGAGTTTATAAGTTCGACCTCTTTTATCCGCCTTATAGCCTCTTCTACAGAGTCTAAAGATTCTAAATAGTCGTCCATGTACGTATTATTAATTAAAGCATTCGCGGATGCAGGAAATTTATCTTTAAAAAGTTCAGCGTTTTTATTTTTTACGAAAATCGCGCTGCATGGCGAGGACTTTGAGCCAAAAATCATGGACGACATTTCGTATACTTCTGGCGGATCTGACCTATTTTTTCCGCGCCAAAGAAATCGCTGATAATTGCGATCCTTTTCGCAAATTTTTATGCGTAAAAACATATCGCGAATATCTCCTTTAATAGCTATGCGTTTTTCGCGAAAAGATAGTAAAACGCCGAAAAGCGATTGTAATAAATCCGGACCTTTTAGCAAAACGTCATTCAAACTTACACCCATAAAACGATGAGCGGCATCAAAGACAAGACGAACCTTATCAGGTTTATTTATATTATATACCCAAAAATGAGGTAGATACCAATAATTTCCCCAAATACTTGCATTTGTTACTTTGACCGCGTACTTTTCTCTAATCAAGCGTTCTATTTCTTTATAATAAAGTTTCGCGATGTGCGGATTGCGATCTAATTGCTTTTCTAGTGATATTAAACGTGAAAGTGCACTGTTAAAGTTATTAGGCAAATAAGGCTTTTCTTGAGCCCATAAAAGTCCAGTTTCCCAATAATCATTACAATATCGCGTAGTCTTATCCAAAATATTTAATGCTTTCTCTTCAACTTTATTTTTTCGCATAACTTTACCGACACCTAAAGTTTCTAAAGCGAAGTAGCCTTTTACCAAGTCATGCAAATTTTCATCACTTTCATTAGTACATGATATATCGCGATTTATTGAGCATACAACAGAAATTTGCAAACTATGCTTTTTTGGTTGATAAGACTTTAAAGACCCGTGAATTACCCAACCTAAAAGTGTACGCGAAGCGGCTACTTCACAAGATATATCTTCACGTATTTCTCTTGAAACTATTAATCGCCAGTTGTCCTGACCTAATAAAATACGTGGGACCTCCCCCCCAAGAGAATTTATTTCTAAATCTTGCAAATGACGGTATCGATTAATATCTTTTATCTCAAACTTTTGCGACGGAAGATCAAGATCCTGGATAGCGTAGGCGCTCTTCAAATCAAAAAATTCTAAATTATTAATACCGGAAATTTTACAATCAATTAATCCTGCAACGTTAACTCTTAAATGCGTATTATTTAGCCCTGAAAGTGTTACTGTAGTTTTCCTGACAGGTAAACCCAAACTTTTAATTATTTTATGATCTACTAAAGAAACCGTAGATCCATCGTCAAGAAAGGCTAAAACATTAAGAGATCCTTTTGGGCCTTTTAAAATTACCGGTATTATCTTAAGAAGAACGCCGTCGCCTAGTCAAGATGAATTTTCTTTTCTACTAGCTGCATTTACGACAGGGTTATTTACAGGTACCCGCGGGTTGTTGTATGAATGCAGTAAAAAGTGATGAGGGATTTTGCAACCGTTTACGCCACACAGAGGCGCATTACATGACCGAGACATATGCTTTGGACCCAAACATTTATAACACCTATCTTGTTTAGCCCATCGCCACCTATTAGGTAAAGGTAAGTCCGAGAAGCTTTTACAGTTATTTATACAATGTCCCCTTTTCTGACAGTACCAACAAACGGCACCTTCCGCTACTTCCGGATCGCCATCACTAGTAATCGCGTTAACTCGCCTTGTAAAGTTTCGCTTATCACCCCTTTTTCACCCCAGCCATATCAGCTTCCCTGTCTAGGAAATCACCCAATGATTTTAAATTCGAGGAAATATTGGAAGAAGCTATATATTCATTGTAGCGATATATCATTGCGTGAGGTAACTTAGATAATAAATCCCGTACTAACTCAATATTATGGATATAACCATTATTACCAATAGCAAGCATGGCCGAAACGTTATTTTTGACGACAGAAGCAAAGGCTACTATATCCGTTTTTCCGGAATTTAATTTAGGCAGATCGCGTATCGCCCCTACTAACTTTAAAATTACATCATCCTCATTACCATACCGGCGCTCCAAAGCTCTCATAATATCTTTCGCGCTATTAGTCGTCATCATTAAACTTTCAACCGCGTTTCGAGCATCCCCTTTTAAACACTCAAACAAGCGGTGCACATTTTCTTCATCTGAGAAACGGCCTAAAGAAGTAGACTGCTCAAAAGCTTTTTTGAATCGTAACCAATCAAATGTATTGCCAGAAAAACTTATATTTTGCTTTTGAATAGCAAGCCTATTTATGAAAGACGGTTGTTTTTCAGTAGGCGTTGAGCTTCTAAATTCCCGCAAAGCGTCGGTCACGGCTTGAGAAACCGAGGCAGAAATATCATCTCCGTATTGCAGACCAAGCGTATTATCTGCAAGCGAGCGCGAAACACTTGCACTAGCTAACTCTGCTTCAACAAGTTCCCGTTCAGTATTTAAAAGTCTAAGTTTAGTACGGCTAGTTTCTAAATCTAATTCTAACTTCCTTTTGCGCAAAGCAATTACATCAACCCCTTCTGCAGTGACATTACTACCTCCCGCATCGTCTATGCTCGGTACCCCCGCTTCCTCGCTGAGAAACTGATCACGATGTTCAGGAATATTATTCAAAATACTTTCCCCTCTACCAAGACTTCTTCCCTCAACCAGACCTCCACGCCCTCGCTTTGAGCGTGTAAATATTGGACTATTAGGAGCTACTAAATTATCATTTACAGGGATACTACCACGTCCACGCCCTCTAGGAGTGTTATTAATAGGCATTTCCTGTATCCTAACAACACGCGGCGCTTTTTTACCACGACCACGATTATTCACCATTTTGATTTTTTTACTATTAACAACGCCGTAAATGTAATAAATTTATTAAAAAATAAAGCAAAAGAAAAATATAGAATTTTAATAGAGAGAAACAATAGCTTGATAATAATAAATTCTCACACAAGATATTTTCCGGTAATTTTTCCCGGGTTTGCGGCACCAATGTAAAAATGTAAAATTATAAATTTTAATATATAATATATTTATAGGAAAAGGAAAAGGCTCTTGTGTGAATTTTTATTATTATGAGATAATTGTTCTGTTTAGATTTTTGGTGGTCCTGAAAAGGACCGTTTCACGCTCTCAGATACACAATTCAATCATACACAAGCACAACCTCAATCACACTTCTAACCTGACCAAACACCTTTTTTCGTCTTCCACGTGTTCCACAAACTTCCCGGTCAGACCTGCCTAAACAGTCGACCACAGCCCAAAGTGACTGTTTACGGACACCAGCCGTCTAAGATTTGGCCAAATCCAATTCCAATACTCCTGTCAAGTCCAATTAAACCCTTTCACTCAGCTTCAGCAAACACCGTCGTCAAGAACCAAGATTCAGCACCAGGCACACGGCAGCGAGAAGACAAGCGTCAAGCAGCAGCGGTAAAAAGCCAAGAAGCCAAACCCGCGGACACGACGACAAAAACTCTTTCCCATCCCTTCCACTCACGCGACCAATTCTTCCCCTTCCATACTTCTCTCACTCGCGCAGCAACTGCAATTTCTCGAAGAAATGCAGCTGTTGCGTTCCACGAATAAACTATAATTTCAAATTTAACAAACAACGGCCTTTTTTTCAAACACTATAAACTATGCTAAATAAACTCTGAACAAACAAACAATTAATAATTTATAAATGAAAAGACTTTTTAACAAATTATAAAATTTATATTTACCATTATCTCTAACTAGAATCTCCTCCATATTTATAGGTTAATAACTAATAAGGAATAATTTTTAAAAATCATAGATACCTATGTAAAAACCAAAAAAAAAATTAATAATAGTTAAGCAATCAACAAATGATAAACGTTTCTTTTTTACTTTCGCATCAAGTGAAGCAATTTACACTGAAAAATAAAAAACCATGTGCTTGCAATGGGGTGAGAGAATTATATAACTTAGTGACGGAACTGATTGAATATAACTGAGTAATATAACTGAGCCTTCGGCTCGTGCATCCTCGTCAGTTTACCTCTCGTCCAAACCCGCTTTCCCCCCTTGCAAAGCAAATAGATATTATATATCTAGGGCAAAAAAGTCTATTTTCTGACCTGTATGCGACGTGTTTTTCCCCCATTATATACGAAATATTTTACTTAAACATTTGATGTAATTTGGTTTTCCAAAAATAGTGAATTCCCCTTGTTAGAAAAAATTCTTTAAATATAAATGAAAAATCCAATTACGCCAAAATATCTTTAGATTTAAAACAAATAAAGATTTATTAAAATGTTTATTTTGATTGCTCTATTTTTTCTTAAAATAACATAACGATAATAATTTTTACCTTATTTTATTTACTACAAAACTAGTAATGTTAAATTAATTAAAAAAGTTGTAAATAACTATTCATAAAACACCAATAGGAAACCGCTATATTTAAACTTTATAATGAATAATTATTTATGAGTAATTATTTATGAATATATATATTTTACTTTTCAAACTTCTTACATATACTTGCAAAATTTCTGTAAAAGCATGTATTTAAATACTGTATTTCATATATATATAATTATATTTTATCTTAATACTTACTATACTGTATATATTTGAAAATTTATTTGTGTGTCTGTCTGTATGTATGCAAATGACTCTCTTTCTGTCATGGATAAGTTTTTCTTTGGCGAGGAGCCCAATTGGGATAATGCCTCTAATCACAAGTACTGCCGCTTCGGGGACAGTTCTGTAGGCACAGGCAACCCTCAAAGCACCTTGCCTCTGAACACTTTTCATGCCCTTTGCATAAATTACCTTCTCTAGTGCCCCCGCCCAAATTTCCGCTCCATACAGTAGTATAGAGTGGGTTACGGACATTAAGAGTTTGCGCTTACTGCTTTTTGGACCGTTCGTATTCGCCATGAGTCTGTTTAGGGTTCGTGTCGTGGTTCCTGCCTTCTTGACTCTCTGAGAAATATGTTCCCAGTAGCTGAGCCGGGTATCCAACGTTATACCTAGATACTTTAAGCATCTTTTCGTCTCAATAATAGTATCCTCATTGATACGAATTGGGATGAGGGTGTTGATTCGCCTCCTTGTGAACATCACAATTTTCTTCGTCGCTGCCGCCAGGCTCAATCCATGCGCTTATTTGCAGCATGCAGACACTCAAGCTGTCCTGCATCTGTTGCATGTTTTGCGCGACAATCACAAGGGCAATGTCGTCCGCGTATCCTATCATGAAGCAGCCATCCGCCATCTCCAACCTCAGGATACTATCGTATGAGATGTTCCACAGGTCAGGGCCTAAGATTGATCCCTGAGCAGCGCCAGCTGTCACTCTTCTGCTCTTCTTCCCTTGTAGGGTATCATATAACAGCATCCGATCACTGAGGTAACTCCTCATGACTCGTACCAGGTATTTAGGTACCGCGAAGTCGTTAAGTCCCTTCAACAACTCCGTCCACCTTGCTGAGTTGAAGGCGTTTTTAACATCAAGGGTGACCAATAGTGTAATGCTACGGGAACTATGATTACCCATTTGGGCCCCGTTTATTGCCTCCGTGGCCTCCTTTACTGCTCCGATCGTAGATCGTTCTCGTCTGAAGCCGTATTGCCGAGGAGAAAGGTCCCCTGAAGCTTGTACTGCATTTAAAATACGAGGCTGTAGCATCTTTTCGAAGCCTTTGCCTACCGTATCCAGGAGCCCCAACGGTCGCAAGTATGATGGGAGTGTTGGGTCACAATTTCCCTTGCTAATAAGGGCTAGTAGAGCCACTTTCCATTTTCTGCTAAAGACCCCTATCCGGATGCAGGTGTTATACATCTTTAGCATCAGCGCCGGACACTCGTGTGCCGCTATCTTGATAATTTTGGCTGGTATGCTGTCTGGGCCGGGAGATTTCTTATTCCTAATAGAGTCTACGGCGACAAAAAGTTCCTCTTTTGTGAAGTCATCCTTTTCACGTCATCCTCCTCGCCAAGTCTTGTCAGGTGCATCGGAAAGAGAGCATCGACGACTATCTTTGCCTCTTCCTCATCCATTAAAGATTCGGCCATAAAGACCCTCAGCTTCTTTGTGACAATCTTGAAACCCAGACCCCTAGGGTCCCTGTAAACATCGGTGAAAAGCTGTCTTTCATAGCGAATCTTGCTAGCATTGATCGCATGCCTCAAGCAGCGCTTAACTTCCTTGTAAGCTGGCATCAGTTCACCAGCTTCCACGTGGGATCTGGCCCTGGTTGCCCTCCTTCTTGTCTTGTGGCTCTGTCTGCGGAGCTCCGCAATCTCCGCATTCCACCAGTAAACAGGTGAAGTTTTCCCATTATACCTTTTTCGAGGCATGGAATCGTCACAAGCTTTCTTCAACATCGTCATTACTTCGGATACTAGTTCCTCCGCGTCTTCCTTACATCCTACTCTGCGGGGCTTATCTAGGATCACTCCTTGTCCCCTCATTAAAACCTGTATAAATCACTCTCTTTTCAGCTTGTTAAGGTTCCAACCTCTTGGTTTAGGCCTGTAAGGTCCGCCTGAAGGTGGTTTCTGTGGCTGAATTTCAAAATATATGTACTCATGGTCACTCGCGTTGTATATGTCCATTTCGTTCCAACTTGTAACCCTCGTGCTCAGTCCCTTAGTTGAAAAAGACACGTCCGGTATAAATAAATAAATTAATAAATAAATAAATAAATAAATAGATATCTTTGTACGTCCGGCTTTGGTACCATTCGCAAGAGCCCTACATGTCGACCGCTCCTGCGCACGGCTCTTGGTTAGGTTGTCATCAATAACTTAAACCTGTAGGAAGAAATAATTATCTTCACAGGAAAATAATAATTTGCTGAAAAAAAAAATCTGATAATTTGGGTGACGCATTGATGTACGAAGTCTTTGCTGGAGGAAGTGATGTGCATTGATTGTGGATATTGCACTTGCAGTGGATGCATAGAGTGATTATTTAGATCCATAATTAATATTTTTCTATTATTTAAACAAGTTCACAGAGTGCCAAGAAAATGGATTAAAATTCTAGAGCAAAATAAAAAATAAAAGGAAATTTATAAATATTTATACAACAATAAGACTTAATTTAAAATACACAGCTGCTACTTCTCATTTTCTACCTCAACATCTGTATTTTAATTTTGAAAATAAACTTTTCTGCAAAAGTACATGTATTTACATTGTAAAAATGTTTTTCTACATATATATAGAGAGTTTTTGTACTTATACCACTAAATATACCAAAATATAGTATATAATAACATGTCTACAATACCGTAATGATGATACCAAAGTAAAAACCATTTCAATAGTACAATAGCCTTGTGTTGAATATAGTTAGATAGACAGAGAAAAAAGCTCTATTATATATAAGCTTGTTTTTGAATATTAGAACGAAAAAGGATATATATATATATAGTATATTTTAAGCTCTGTTTTCGTTGTACCTGTAAAGAGTAATAAGTGTTAAAGGAAACAAAGATAAAATGAGACATCCTGTATTAGAAGCTCTCACTACAAGTACTTTTCTGAACTATATATATAGAAGAGTTTGTACCGACAAAAGTGCAATGAGAAAAGATTACATTATATAGGGATTTTCAAGGTATTGTTTCAAAATACATAACATTTTCATAGAAAGGAAATTAAATTTTGACTTTTAGCCATTTTATCCTAACTATATTAAATAAAGTAAAATGTGATAATAATAATATCGAGTAAATTGATATTTTTCTTTATATCAAGTGTATTTATTAACGTATATGCTTTTTGTTTTAATAAAATTTTCCAAAAAAGAATGTCAAATATTTTATTTATAAATATATATATATAACATATGAATATTTCAAAGAATGATATTTGAAAAATAAGAAATATATAAATATGTATGTAAGTTTTTTTTTGCACATAAAAAGATTCTTCTTTTATATGCAAATGTCGAAGGCAAATATGCGAGTAAAGATGCGAATATCGTGAAAAAAATATATATAAGGATGAAAAAAGAAAAGAAAAAAAAATGTAAAAAAATTTCTTTTCTTCTTATATTTCAGTATTAAAAGTTATGGGTGTGTATTTGTGTGAGTAGTTGACAAAATACTATTTTTAGCAGTTGATCTGTTACATGTTTTTCGAGGTTCTTCTCTAGGGTTTTCCGGACCATAACATACATTATTATTGTCCAAGGTAGTTTTTATACTTGTACTTCCTTTCATTCATTTGTATTAGTGAGAGTACACATTTTCTTTTAAAATCTTTTTTTTTTTACGTATTTCTTTGTATGTATGAGTATAAAAATTTCTTTTATTTTTCTTAAACTTACTGATTTTTTATCTTTCTCTATTATTTTATATATAAACGCACACACACATTGGGTTAAGGTCCATGGGGGAAAAAGCTGCACATCGTTTTCCGCATCAGTCCGAATTCAATTACCTAGACAGATTTTCCAACAACATTGCTAAAACCTGCTTTGACTTTTTTTTTTTATTTTTCTTTTATAAGGTTAGTTTAATAAAAAAATAACATATAGCATGAAATTTTTCTTTTTTTTTTTCTATATGTATATATTTCTTTTGATTTAGTTTTTACATATTTTTCAGAAAATTTATATTTTTATTAAACTTTAATATTTGCTTCTGTAAATAATCAACGAACCATGAAAGTAATCATTTTAGAAATTATGAGGATTATTAAAAATAAAATTATTTTTTTATTTACCGTAAAGAATAATTTTTTATTAATAGTAAATTCTTAACCAGCTCGTAGAAATGTTTATTTTGCCAAATGCGGAGGTTTAAATGCGCCGAGTTCCTGTAATCGCATTTGTTTGTTAATAATAAATATTTCTATATATGAGGTTATGAATGTTTTTTTCTTTACAAAGGGCAATATTGATGGCCTCTCAAAATTGGAGTATAGTCATTATTGCCCGCTAGTAAAGAAACTACCTAATAAATACAAATTTGTGTTTTTATAAATACTCCAATCAAAATACGGGTTTGGTTGTATTGCTTCTGTCCACGGCTAGATTTGGTCTAGTATAGGTTTTTTGGGTCGCTGATCGGAGTCTTTTCTATAAGAAATTGTAGCTTCACCCTTAAATTGGCCAAAAATATCCCTAAAAAGGATATTTTTGTTACATTCACAGGGGCTCAATTAGGTCTAATGTGGTTTTTTGGGTCGCTAATCACTAAAAACCACGTATAACAAATTTCAAAAGGCTATAGAGTAAAGAATATAGCGAAAATGTTATTTTTAGGGGTAATTTTGACCAATTTAAGGGTAAAGCTCCAATTTCTTATAGAAAAGACCCCAATTTTCGTGTTCAGACCAAATCTGGTGGTGGACAGAATCAACAATTTTTAACATGGAAAATGTTCATACAGAGAAATATTTGAAAAAAGCCCCAAATTCAAGAGGCACGTAAAAAAGTGGAATTTTTAGCGAGGGGGGGGTTAAATGGACTTGGAATATTTTCCATAATGATTTGAATTTAGGGTTTTATAAAAATTTTGGTTCTAGGGCTTATAATAATTAGGGAGTATTAAATTAAAACTTTTATAATACTTCAGTTTTATAATATACGGGTTGTATTACTGGCAACCGCCAGATTTTGTCTAATATAGGTTTCTTATATAGGTTTAAATATTTATATAAGTTATCTAATATATATATTAGATAACTTATATAATAGGTTTCGTGGCTCAGTGATAACGGATTTCGGGCACATTTTGTAAAGAAATTGGAACTTCACTATTAAATTAGTAAAATTTAAAAAGGGATAATTTTTAAATATTTGCATTTTAAGGGCCCATATTTGGCCCATGTGCGTTTTTGGGCTCGCTGATCAATAGTTTTTGTAACTTTTTAGGTACAATTAATTTTTCACCCTTGAATATTGCAGCTTAAGCCACAAAAATAGCAAAAATAAGATAGTTTTTACTAATTTAAGGATGAGATATTAATTTCTCACAAAAAAATCACTGATATTCCTGATCTGCGATCCAAAAAACCAAATATGGATGCTCATAATGCGAAAATAGAAAAAATACCCCTTTCAGAGGTAGTTTCTGCTAATTTAAGGTAGAAGCCCAATTTTTTTACAAAATGAACCCATAATTCGAGATCAGCGACCCAAAGAAGTTATACTAGACCAAATCTGGTGGTTGCCAGTAATTATACAACCCCCCCCCCCCTATTGTGACTGGAGTATAAGTAATAATGCCCCATGCTCACTGATTTTGTGAACACAAAAACCAGTTATACATTTTTTTTTCATACATTTTAAGCAATGCAAATTTAAAAAATTAATTTTTTAAGAAGGTATTACGTATAAAAAAATGAATAGCAAAATTAAATTCAATCTTATTAATAAACAGAGATTAAAATATGTTAGTAAATATACCAAAAAATTGGTAATTTTACTAAAAAATTCAGGTTTTAGTTAGTTTTAGTTTTAAAAAAAAATTTATTAGTGAATAGTTTAACTTCTTCAAATTATTTATCTCCACTCTTCAATTTATGGGCAATAACATCAAATTGCAGATCAATGTTCCTCTTTTCAAATGTTTCTTATTCACAATACACCAAATCAGTAATATGATTCAAAAACTACTTCCAAAAGGCAAAGGTTAAATTCCAGATGGCCTATTGTATTTTAAAAACTCAATTCAAATTTTAGATACTTTCATTATTTAACTCTTTGATTTTAAATTCGAAATTCCCAATTGATTATCAATTATCTCTTTCTGATACGAGACCCATTGCAAAAGTACTCACCTTGCGAAATCTTTTGAAGAAATTGCTAAACATAAGTTATTCAACATAATATTGAACCCCACAATCTCTTAAGCTCCTATTTGCCTGGTTACTGGAAAAATCACAGCATACAAAAAGCGCAATTATTAAGGATTATTATTATTTTTTTTTATAAATTGACATAAATAATACACACCCCTGATTTGCAAATTTTGGATTCACAAATATGACTTTTCTTTTAAAGACAAACATTTTCTCAATCAGTTTTTGTCGTAATTTTTGTGAATCCAAAATTTGCAGATCAGGGGTGTGAAAATTTTTTCTGAAACAATAATGCTTTATCTGATGAAATGAAATTGATTTTCATAAAAAAAGCAGTATAAAATCTGATTTAATCTAATTTGTAAAAGTTAAGTTAGAATAATTTTTAATAATAATATTACAGAACGATTCATTTAGAAAATCGTACAGAAATTACATTTATACTCAGAATGATTAATATATTATAAAAGAAAATGAAGGAAAGATAATATCAAATAAACCGGAACATTTAAAATATTTATATCAATCGTTTACATGTATATAAATACATAAAATACTTCTCTAAATAATAATTATTCATTCGGAAAATAGGGGTGATATCATGAATTGTAGTAACCTTTACTCCACAAATCTATCAGATTTCCCCTATATACATGGTCTGATCCAGCTCATTTTGATAAGAAGAAAACCTTTAATCCAAAATATTTTATTTCTCTATTAGTAATTATTTTTAAGTTCTTTTAGTATGAACGAAGGGATGCTTTTTCAAAATAATAAACTGATTTCTACCTTTGATTTTCCAAATTTTTTTAATTCTTGTTGGGATAAATTTGATTGAAAAAATGATTTTGAGTTCTACTGCTGCCAATTAATATTATAATTTATAAAACACGTCTAATAAATATGTTATAAATCTTACTTCACGAAGCTTTCAGTTTCTAAAACCCTTACCCAAACAATTCGAAAATCTTAGTCTAAATAAAAAAGAAAGTAGATAATTGAGATTTGAATAAAATGAGTAATAATTGTTTTTTGATAAAATTAACTAGATCATTCTGTATATAAAATTATTATATAAAATTGTATGTCCAAAAATTGTGCAATACAGCAACTATTATACTCCTACTCTTTCTAACAGTTTACTCTCTTCTCTCAATTACTTTAACGCATTGGCAATAAATCTTGAATGTGTATATACTAAAATACTGATATCTATCGAAATAATCGAACATTTATGTATAATATAAATATAAATTATATATATTTAGATGACTAAAGCCACTTTACTAATGGAACATAGAATGAGGATTTAAATACGTAAAACTCTATAAATCATAAATATATATATTTATTAATTTATTTATATATTAATTATTATTTGTAATTTTTGTATTGTATTGTTCTCCAATGTTTTATAATATGTAAATAATTTATTCAAATAATTTATTGGATAAAAAATTTTTGGTATTTTATTTGGTTGAATAACTATTTTACTGGTCAATTAACGGATAAAGTAAGTGTCATTTGTCAAAAAACTGAAATTTCCAAAAATTTTGCTCTTTTTCATCACGATTAGGCCCCGAGCAAATAAACTCTAATCACCCAAATCATGTGTAAATTACTTTCTGGGGCCAGATGCTAAGATGATTGTATAGGATACTGCTTAAACGTGTAGCCTGATACTTAATTTTTATAAAATTATTAATACCCTATAAACTTAACCTATGATATTTTTATACGAAAAATAAAAAACGCGTATACGACATACACCAATACAAAGTGGAGTATGGTAAACAATGACGAATAAAAATTTTTTTGTAAATTACGAAGAAAATTTATGTACACGCCTTACCTATGAAAAAGGGTGAAACTGAAAATTGCAATTCACGTGTGATTTGGACAATTCTTTATTTTTCTGTTCATATGTCAAAATATTATTTTTTCCTATATAAGGTAAATGATTAACCCGGAAATTTTCTTCCATTCATTTTGAAATTTATATAGTGTGTTAATTCAATTAATATTCGTTCAATATAATGAACCATACGCAACTTTACAAATTGGTTATTTTAAGATTTTATTGCTACAACCAGAATTTTTTTTCATTTAAAAAATTTGACATAAAATTTTAATGCTTGCAATTTTGTAATTACTCACAATATAATTTTAACTCAAATTTGTAAGTTTGCATATGGATTATATCAGTAATTGAATTATAAAAATAAAAGATGTTACAATGTAATTAAATTATTTAAAAGTCAGTATACATAAAAATTATAAGAAAAGAAAAAATCTTGATAATTAAATTTTCTATTTATATTTTGACAATTGTCTAGACAATCCACTCACTAAATTTAATATAAATTTTGCACATTACAAAATTAAATTATGCATATAACAGAATAATATGTTAAATATTTATTGTACAATAAAATATGTAATATTGCATATAATATGGCATAAAATGAATATTACATAATCATAATTATGTGACAAAACTGCAACACAGAATATTTAAGGGATTCATGTACATATATAAGCTAAAATTCTGATATACGAACAATTGAGATTCTCTGAAGACCTACACATACAGACGTATATATCTAAATTAATAAACCAGTATATTCTGAAGAGCCCAATGGGCAATGTGTCAATCAATACATACAAATATATACATATACTAGGGGGCTCCGCCCCCTGCGCGCTACGCGCGCCAACCCCCGCAGAGTGATTGAAGTATTGCGATAGTATATTTTTATAATCACTTGTAAGGCGTACCACAGTGTAGTAAAAAAAAAAAGTGGCCCAAAATCGGCTTCAAAAATCGGTATTAAAATATGCACATAAATGATAAATAAACCTAAAAAAAGTGTATTAGTATAATTTTAGATGGTTGTATGTAGTATAAAGAGGTGTTAGTCAACATTTTCAATTTAGTCAAAAAATGAAAAATTTGATTTTTCTATTTTTACTTATATTTTAAACTTAAACAAAGTATAAAAAATATAGATTATATAAAAATATAAAAAAAACAACTTTATAATAATTGGTTAAATATAGAAAAAACCGCATTGGCCCAAAAGGACCACTTTGGCCCAATAGGTTCACTTTGGCCCAAAAGGACCATTTTGGCCCAAAAGGACCACTGTGGCCCAAAAGGACCAGATTGGCCCAAAAGGACCACATTGGCCCAAAAGGACCACATTGGCCCAAAAGGTCCATTTTGGCCCAAAAGGACCACATTGGCCCAAAAGGACCACATTGGCCCAAAAGGTCCATTTTGGCACAAAAGTTCCATTTTGGCACAAAAGGTCCATTGGCACAAAAGGTCCATTGGCACAAAAGGTCCATTGGCACAAAAGGTCCATTTTGGCACAAAAGGTCCATTGGCACAAAAGGTCCATTTTTGAACAAAAGGTCCATTGGCACAAAAGGTCCATTTTGGCACAAAAGGTCCATTGGCACAAAAGGTCCATTGGCACAAAAGGTCCATTTTGGCACAAAAGGTCCATTTTGGCACAAAAGGTCCATTGGCACAAAAGGTCCATTTTGGCACAAAAGGTCCATTGGCACAAAGGGCTCATGCGACAGCGGCGGCAGCGGCGGCAGCGGCGGCAGCGGCGGCGGCGGTTATAACTTTATAATATATAGAGATATTTAGCTTTTCGTTTAATATATATAATATATATATATACAACTGACTACCGATAATAAGGTACAAAGGCCATAAGGTTTACACGTACAATATATTATGTATACATGCTGTTCGTTACATCATGGAATATTGTGGTTATACGTGTTAAATGTACATACACGTGACAACCACCTACTGAACCAAATTTTCATTAAATTATGCCACTTTATATGCATTAAAAATATTTTAAATATTTTTTAAAAAATGCAAAAGAGTTGCAGTTTTATTTTTTAGCTATTATAGTTTCTCTCAAAATTAAAGGGGCTCAATTAATTATTTTTTTGCGTTTATTAATTTTTTGGTCAATATACATAGTCTTAAATAACTAATAATATCGCAGTTCAATTCAATGTTAATGCGTTTATTATAATATTTCTATATAATTTTATGATTTCATTTCTCATGCCTAGCTATATCTAAATCGTATATTTTCGGAGATTATTTAAATTTATACTTCATACATAATAAATACTATCATTATAGAACATTTTTAAAACATTTTACGAAATTCTATTTTTGCTTGATTTATCTGTAAATAGTTAGGATCAATTAAGGTCGCTAGAATAATTTTCTTTTGGATTTTTTTGTATTATTTTTTGTATTTTTTTTTTTGTTATTAGTTTAAATTATATCTATTTGCGAACCTGTTGAATTTTTAATAGGTGTTACTAAAACAAAATGATCTAGGTTTAGAGATTCTCTCTTCATAATAATTAAAAACTTTTTGTATCGAAGCAAAGTTTTGTTCTAAATTAAGTTTTTATAAGTTTTATAATTTTTTGATATTTTAAAAATAAATAAAATTTTAAATTAAAACTCAGACATAAATTTCAAGTAAATTTACCTAACAATATTATAAATGCTAACATGAAAATTTACATTATCTTGATAATTTAGTTTAAAAAGAAAATTTTCTTATTAAATTAATATTATCTTTTTAAAACATCATATATAAAAGTAATAATTTAATAACATGCATACTCTTCATAAATATCTTACATAAATTTACTTTAGCAAATAATTATACTTGTAAATGTACATGCAGTACTGTAGATAAAGTCTATTTTAATGTAAACATAACACGTCAAGAGTACCTAATATCAACGTCTTAAATTTAATTCATATACCAAAAAGCAAGAGTTACTTTTATGAAGTATAAGCTTGATGTTTTTCAATTAAAAAAATCTTCTGGTATATTGTTGTTGTAAATATTATGTTTTCAAGTTAACTAACTTAATAAATTCACCCTTATTGTTATTTTTAGTCCCTTTTTTTTAATAAAAGCTTTACTCTATGTAAACAGATTTAATTTATTCTAAAACAACAAGTAAAATCATTATTGTTATCAATATAGTTAAAAGTTTTGAAAATAAATAATATCTATGGTATTTTGAACATTTTATTGAAGATTCAATTGTAACACATGCTGGTTACAACTAAACAATGCAAAATTTCTTGTGCAATAATAGTTGTTTATATTTTTAGAGCAAAAAATCCTATTTACTAGCCTGGATGAAACTTTTTTTTTCCTCTTATAAATAAAATATTTTGCAGTTATAAACAAGTTTACATATCTACGGCAAAAAAAGCTTATTTTCTACCATAGGGAGATGGCTTTTTGCCCATTATATGTAAAACTATATTTTAGAACACGGGGAAAAATATTTTTTAATAATTCACAATAAAAGTTGTCAACTCACAATTTTTTTTCACAGATTTTCGAAAAATAGTTGCATATTTATGAAAAATATTTCTGAAAAATTTAAATTTACCAATTTACCGAAAAATATAAATTGACCAATTCACAAAAAAAATATCGAGAATTTTCGTTTTCTTTGCAAATTTACCAAAAATTAGTAAATTTACGATTTTTTTGAAAACTTTACTAATTTTTTGGCAAATTAACAATTTTTTTCGTTAATTTAAGAGTTACTTTTAACAGTGTATATAAAAAATGGGAAAATCATCTGCACTGAAAATGATTTCCTTTGTATCTGTAAATAAAATCTATCGATTTTAATTGAAAATAACAAGAATAAAAATGAAGCACTCAATATTTGTTAACTATAAAAAAAAATTTAATAAAATACCCTGAAAATTAAAAAAAAAAAAAAAGCAAAAGTATAAATACATTTATTTGTGATATATTTTAGCTTACCGTATTATTTATATACAAACGTTCATGCAGAGGAATCGAATCTGGAGGAAAATTCAATAACGTTCATGAAAATTAAAGTTCGTGAGATGTGCAACTTTGCAATAAATACCAATTCAAACAGATATAAATCTGTATATATATATTTCTAGTTATGTATAAATTCATTTATAGAGTAAAACAAAAACAACAACGTCTGTACGTATATATATATATTGAAGATCAATAATCTATATCTCACACATGGAAACAAGTTTGACCGCTTGACTAACCCTTTCGTGAATTTCATTTAAGTATCTATCTTTCAATTACACAATATACAGAAGAGAACCATCAATACCAAAAACCAAAAGCCTATATATATTCATTTTGCCAGATGGATTAATTTTGATTACAAAGTATAATACTTTAGCTATAGAATTGAAGAGAAAAATATTTGCATTTTTATACTTTCTATATCTTTTTCAATGGGATTAAATTTTCTAAATCAAAGAGATAATAAAAAAAATTTTTGTTCAATTTAATTTATAATTTTATTACAGTATTTATAAATTCTAATAAATGTACAAACTAGCATAATAAATAAAGATACAATGTCTAAGTTTAACCTTTTCTTGAAAACTAATATTTTCTAACTAACAAAGTTACTATCTCTTTAAACTTTAAACGTATATCTTAGAGGCTATAGGGAATCTCTGCTTTTGATTGTCTTACCTGTATCACTTTAAGATTAACAGATTTAATATAAATAAAGGTATATTTTATATTTAGCTAAGTAGTATATATATATAGGTATATATATATTTCTTTATTAGGTGTTTAATTTTATTATAATTTAGTAAATATCTAAACAATTTTATTATATTAAAGGAAAATTTTTAGATAATAATAATAATGAAAATTATTCAATATTATAGTTTGTGTGTGTGTAAAGAAGGTGGAACCGTAAGTGACTTTGTGGTTATTTTAATTAATAGCTGTAGCTTTTTGGTATACTAAATATTCAACCCTTCAAAATTTCACTTTATACTCTTGATATATAAATATATATTTTATACCAACAACAACAACACTCGTTTTTCCATTTATCTTATCATTTAACTTTACTTGAAATTTCATCATAAATTTTTTATTTTTTAAACTATTTTTTTTTTTTTTAGATTTTTACGACATGATATTTTTAAAAAATATATATAAAAATTAAGTTTTCTTTATTTTTTTAGTAACTGATTGTTATTTTAATCGATTTTTCTTAAATTCTGTAATCAAATTTTACTTACATTAAATATTCAACATTTTTAGATGAGCTGCATAGCTCCTATCCAGATCATGCATTCATGCTATTTGGGGACTTCAACCTTCCACAAATAACATGGAACAACGTTAACAACTCTATCTCTTATTCATATAATAGTAATAGACCACAATTGGCAAGACAAGCAGCAGAACAACTGTGCGATATTTTTTCTTTATTGGACCTAGAACAACAGCATCCAATATTAGCACCAAAAACATATATCCTTGACCTTCTATTCGCTACAAAAGGTGTAACAATATACCTCCATTCTTTAGATGCTTTAGTTCCTGTCGATAAGCCTCATCATTACTCTGCTTCATTTAAGGTCAATTACACGACATTAAATTCTCGAACAGTATTTCATCCATCCAGTTTTAATTTCAAGAAACTAGACGCCGATCTTCTAAACTATTGTATTAACTCAGTAAACTGGTTTGATATTATTAATTTAAATTATTATAGTTACGACACTTGTCTTCACTTATTTTATTTATGTATTTATGAACTTTTTTCCTTGGCTGTTCCTAGGTTCAGGATACGAGGACAGACCTCTCCATCATGGTACAGTAAAGATCTGATAAAAAATATCAAAAATAAAACAAGATTGCAGATGCTCTGGAAGGATACGGGTGATCCAGACATCCGCACAGAGTTTAAAAAGTATAGGGAGATTTGCCTAAACAAGCACGCCTATCCCGTCGCTTTTATATTACCAGTCTGGAGGGTTGGTCTTCTTGGTGTTTTTTCTTCCTTCAGGAGAAATCCTAGAGCTTTCTGGTCCTATTTTCAAAACCTTAAAAAGGATAATGCCTCTCCGCCTTTCATGTTTTTAAATAATGACAATGCAAATTCCCCTGAAAATATTTCCAATCACTTTGCTAAATTCTTTCAATCAGTGTTCCAAACTCCCGCCAATCCTCCTTTACAATATAATATTAATTATAATCCTAATCCAATATTTACATCTTTCGACTTCACGCTTGAAAATCTTCAGGAGGCGTTCTCCAGACTGGGAAAGTTTCGAACACCCGGCCCTGACGAAGTGCCTGAGGTCTTTATATAATAATGCTCGTCATCCCTTAGCCTACCTATAATTCTCCTCTTTAAATCTTATCTTAATTTAGGGTACTTTCCCTCCGCTTGGAAACAAGCTTTCATTCTTGCAATCCATAAAGGGGGAGATAAAAGTGATATTTCTAACCATAGAGGATTTACTATCATTAGTGGATTAGCTAAACTCTTTGACCTATTAATCTACCTTATAATGTATGATAAAGTTCATACTCTCATATCTCCCCTTCAACACGGGTTCATGAAAGGAAGATCGGTGGAGACGGGAATATTTTGTTTTTCCAAAGATGAAACAGAATCAATAGTAAGTGGTATCCAAACCGATTTCATATACTATGAATTCTCCAAAGCCTTTGATTTGGTAGACCACAGAAAACTGATTTGACAAATTGTTTAATCTAGGTATTAGGGGCTGGGCCCTAAAATAGCTTATCTCCTATCTAAAAGACAGGACTAAGAGTTTCATTCAAGGGTACTCCATCAAATATTTTCTATCCCACCTCAGGAGTGGTCCAGGGATCTCACACGGGCCTTCTTCTATTCCTATTATTTATCAATGATATCTACCAATCAATAAACCACTCCGTACTGGAGTTGTTTGCTGACGACTCACGATTACGTAGACCGATCCGCTCGACGAGGGACGCAGACCTGTTCCAATCTGATGCTGATAGATTTTGTTCCTTTTAGGGGTTATAAAGGAATTGCTAAATAGGAATATTTATTTACTGGGACCTTGAGTTTAGGATAATAGAAACTAATATAAATACAAATTTACCTTTAATTTACTTAAAAATATATAAAATATAAATTTATTGATATAAATACACAAAATAAACTATTTTAAATTGTTTTACTATTTATATTAAAGTTCACTATTTTTAACTTAAAGTTCACTATTTTTATTTTACACTAATAATATAATATATTATAAATATAATAACTGCTTAATATTAACTATTATTAAAACTAAAGCCTATGCGACTCTCCGAGATCTACTCTAATTGAGATCCGGGAGAAGAAGATCGAACATGATATAAGTCATTAGTCCCAAACTTCGTCTCTTCTCCTTTTTTAGAGGCCCGAGATTAGGCATGCGTACTAATTATACACATCACTATATATATTTCTATATAAATGAGTGTATTTTAACAAATTATTTTTACATATTAAATGCTAATAAGGCGGGAATATAAACCGCATTACACCCTCCCCCTTAAGCCAGGTCAACTAGCTGTTGACATGGTCAAAGCAGTTTCTCCTAACTTAGAGTTATAGATGCAAGCCTTACTTACATAACTATTACGATATCTTTTAGTCTTGCAGGAGTACCTATTTTCTCTTCAAAAATATATAAAAATATCTTATTTAAATCGTTTTACTGTCAATATATAATATTTGCGAAAAACTTGTCATTTTTATCTTGATGCTGTTGTCTGCTGCCTTCTTCTTTTGAGCATATTTGCCTAAGCATGGCCAGATTTTCTTTTGAGAAGATTGTCAGAGATCTAGTCCCCGTTCGGCGTATCTGAGATAGTCGAGATCTTCGTAATATGAAATGTTGGTCATGTAAGGTTAATAGCTCAAAGTCTCTGAAAAGTAGGCTTTTTCATGTCCTATCATACCTTGTCTTGTAGAAGTTGTCCAGGCTCAAAACCTTGGTTAGCAGAAAAGTATGCCAACGACTTCCTTTTGCAAAGACTTTAGTAATGGTTGGACACTACTTCTTAAATGCTGGTGAATCCATAGTGCTTCAGTAGCGTGCCTTCTTCTATTTAGAACGCATCTACCATGGATAATTTGTCTTGTTTTATAAATCAATAAACTGGTCTCAAAAATATGAGAATTATAACATATTGCAATCGGAAAAACTGGTTCCAAGATAAAATCAATTGGAATAAATCTATTTAAACTGGTCTCAAAAATATGAGAATATAACTAATCCGATATATTGCAATCGGAAAAACTGGTTCCAAGATAAAATCAATTGGAATAAATCTATTTAAACTGGTCTCAAAAATATGAGAATGTAACTAATCCGATATATTGCAATCGGAAAAACTGGTTTCAAGATATAATCAATTGGAATAAATCTATGTAAACTAATCTCAAAAATATGATAATATAAATAGTCCAATATATTGCAATTGGAAAACTTGTTCCAAGATAAAATCAATTGGAATAAATCTATGGCACCTTTCCTAATAGCTTATAAAATACTTTGTTTTCTATTAAGTAAATGCTTAGACCTATTGCAAAAACTTAATTGAAAAAAACTAGTTTAACTATATTAACTTGTAACCCGAAGCTACTATAGAGCCAAACCGGGACAATAAATATAAGTAATTGAAAAAGTTTAACCTCACGACATTATAAGTGAGTTAGAAGCTGGTTAGTACTTGTAATATTTAAGATAAGCTAGAATAAATAAAGCTGCTTTACTATTGGAGTCAGGCTTTCGTTAGCTAATCGATTGCCGCCTCTCATATGTATATTCAGATCTAATAATGCTAACTTAGTAAAAATCTAAATCTGTTTCTTCTATAACTGAATGTAAGTGCGGAATTTAAATTTAACATTGATATATCACTAACCGACCATGTCAAATGACCTTTAGCCAACAGCAAAGGCTAATTGCCCAGGAACAATGAAGTCTACTGCAGCGCTCTTTGCATTAAGTTGACTCATGAATATCATATGTAAATTCAGAATCTACAGCTAGTGGTAGACTAAGCCTATATTCTTTAAATAGTCATAATAAAATATTATCCATTTATAATAAACTTAAATTTCCTGTCAAACTACTAATCAATTGGTTCTTTAAACCAATTAATCCCCTCCCCCCTAGCGTGAACCCAATTGGGTGAACTTAACGCTCGGAGGTACTTTTAGTTTAAGTAAAATCTTGTTCATCTTTATTATAATTGCATAAATATAAAATAATTTAATAATAAAAATTTCATATTAACTACTGATTTTTCCTTTTAAAATAATAAATACTATATTGCTGTAGGTACTCCCTATGACCAAAATATTTAGAAGTTAAAATATAACTTTAAAATTACAATTAAATATATAATAACTGAAATATAGTTTACATCATTGCTTATTGATACTAATTTAATTAAGTAACCGAATTCTGCAACCATATTTTCCATATATACTACTATGTGACAATCGTTATGTACATTGGAAATGATTCTATTTATACATAATCTAATTTCAAAAAACTATTTATGCAACTCGGTTTCTTAATTAAATTTATATAGAATTAAAATATAGTAAATACTAGTTGATTTTAATTTCACAAAAAAAAATATAAACAACATTTCTACACTAATATTGGCCTAAACTCAAGGGTTGCTAGAGGATGCCACTTTATTTTTTAAAGAAAAAATAAAGAAAAACAGAACTATTGAGTGATTACCCGTTATCTAACATTGGGTCACACTCCTGTTTCACTTCCATATTATATAAATAAAAATATGAATAAAAATATGACCTGTGTGCACTTCCGTATTTAAATTTTTTATCTAGGGCTGGGTTATACTACAATCTGCTTTCGTATTTTAAAATATAAAAAAAAATTATCTAAATGGACCGCGCGCGCTTCCATATATAATTAAAAAAAATTTTTGAATATGGGCGTGTCCCCTCTCCGCGCGCTTTCTCTTTCTTTACTTGAGACTTGGGAAGAAGTTACTGCTTTGCTTTTTTTTTCTATATGTGTATTCTATATGCATACAATATTTTACTGGTTTCAAAATTAAAAATTTTTCTTTAAAAAAGATCAAAAATCAATAATTTTTAATAACCATCCAAAGGGTAGATTCGACTTATTTAAGGGATGCCATATAAAGGAATTGCTAAATAGGAATATTTATTTACTGGGACCTTGAGTTTAGGATAATAGAAACTAATATAAATACAAATTTACCTTTAGTTTACTTAAAAATATATAAAATATAAATTTATTGATATAAATACACAAAATAAACTATTTTAAATTGTTTTACTATTTATATTAAAGTTCACTATTTTTATTTTACACTAATAATATAATATATTATAAATATAATAACTGCTTAATATTAACTATTATTAAAACTAAAGCCTATGCGACTCTCCGAGATCTACTCTAATTGAGATCCGGGAGAAGAAGATCGAACATGATATAAGTCATTAGTCCCAAACTTCGTCTCTTCTCCTTTTTTAGAGGCCCGAGATTAGGCATGCGTACTAATTATACACATCACTATATATATTTCTATATAAATGAGTGTATTTTAACAAATTATTTTTACATATTAAATGCTAATAAGGCGGGAATATAAACCGCATTACAGGGTAGAAATGACATTTTTCCGGTAAATTTTTACTTTTTATATTGTTATACTGTCAGTTTAAATCATTTTTAAGCATTTTTTTCACTTTAACCGAATTTTATAACAATAATTAATCATTATCTTTTTTAAGCTACTTAAGGGTAGTTTATATCGATTTAGGGGGATGGCGATTTCGATTTCCCCAGCTATCTGACGTATTCTACGTTCCCCCCGATAAGTCAAAAATCAGCTATTTTTAACATTGTCCTTTATGTAGAGTAGAGTCTGTGAGGGATCTGGGCTTAATCCTGGATTCTAGGTGGAATTTTAATTTGCACAGACAAGCTATAAGATCTAAAGCATTTCAAACCCTTGGTTTTATTCCAAGATCTACCCTCGAATTCCAAAATCTTCAAACAATTTTAACTCTTTTCAAATCTTTAGTCATACCACAACTAACATTCGCATCAGTTATTTGGAAACCTTCCACAACATCTAACTACTCACCATTAGAGGGCATAATCCACAGGTTCTTACACTACCTCTCCTTTTAGACTGCCAATTCTATGTCCCCACTTGAGCATGATTACTCAAAATTATTGAAAGAATTTAGTGTAAGGACATTAAAATCTACCCATGACTCAATAGACATACTTTTTGACAACAGGATCCTAACTAACCACTATATTCCTAATCATTTGAAATCACTCTTCATAGACAGACAAGTAGATTACAATTTGAGGAACTTTAGACCCATAGAGGAGTCCACTCCTCAGGAGACCTTGGGTTTCACTCTCCCCTCCACACCGAAAAAAAAGGTCACTTCTGATTCTCCCCCCTTTGTTTTTCAAATTCCGAAGAACCTCCTCCCTCTAAACATATTCCATGTTAAAAATAAATAAATACACTACAGCAGGTAAAATATTTGTACATAAAAGAAATAATATGATAAAATTTAGTTTCATATAAATATAAATAAATAAAATATTTTTATAATAAATATCTAATAAAACAAAAAATTTATTAGAATAACTAACTTATATAATCATAGAGTCATAATACAATTAAATAAAACAATAGATAATTTACTCAAGTATGTTTTTGAGTATCCAAATTTTTAGAAGATTTTTAGAGCTTTTTTTATTAATGTCAAAACTTTTCAAATTATTTGACAAATTATTAAATGTTATTAATACAGTATAACTTTATACTCTTTTTCCTACCTCTAACTGACATTTGGGAAATTCAATTGATTTACTTCAAGTTTTGCTATTGCTGTATTTTAATTTTAATTGAGGATAATCTTTTATCAAAAATTTATGCACAAATGCATTTTTTTTTTTATTTTTTGAAATTATTTTGGCGAATTTATTTATTTATTTAAGAAAATTCATAAAATAACTTGTTTTTTCCATTGCACAGGTCGGGACCAAACCCGCGTCTCACACCGTATCACACTAAGGAGAAAAAATACGCGTAGAATGCCAATACTTTAGCAGCGTTTTTTTTTTTTAATTTATAAAAAACCAGCAATATACTCAGCAACTGCATGTAATTTAAGATTTTTATATTTTCATGTAAATCGAAAAATACTGAAATTTCAATCAAAATAAATCATCCCAAATCTCTTACAACAGAAAATCTACGGTTTCTGATCCACCATGGCCCATTAGCTCACAAAATATATCAACAATATTTTTTAAATGAATCATCAAAATTATATTATAGAGTTTATCCTTCCCGAATACTGAACTTACCCCAATTGTCTGTTTTAAAACTTAAATATTTCTATTATAATTTTATTTTAACGAGCTTATAATGAAAATCAAAAGTAACTATAAACACACTTTATAAAACACGTGACATCAAAGATAAATATAATATAGAAACACATTTTCACATTATTATATAATCATTATATTTATCTAATTAGCCCTGCATACATGAAATAAGTACAAAAGATAAAAGTATATAATTGGAATAATAGATAAAAATTTAAAAATTCTTTGAACTATTATATATAGTTATAATATATTATACACAATAACAAAAACAACCCTCATAAAATACTCATCCATCTTTTTTTATATAATATATATCTAATCTAACATCAAAGAAAACATTTTTTACCTGCTTAATGTCGTTATCAAGTCCAGTTTTATAATATAAAGTAAAATTCAAAAAGTATCATCCTCGTTATATAAAAAATATTTTTATATATATTTGATCTTTCAAGCGTATTTGGAATGTTCGTTTAACCCTTTAAATTGCTTGGTCACGTGTCCGATTAGTACCACGGACAATAAGATTCATCTCTTGAAAACATTTTTTATCAAATTTTATACACTTAACTGTATTATATAAAATAAATCAAAAAAAATAAAATAACAGAGTACAGATAGAAAATAGGAGCAAAAATCACCCTGCAAATAGACGTTTATTTATTTTCACTAGCAGGGAAATCATTTATTAGCATGAAACGAAGTGGATCATAAGGGCGAATAGAAAGCAAATTGTATAGATATTGTATAAGATATATATGAAAACGGGGTAAACTGCTGTTGAAGAGAGGTTTTGATAGTACAAGTAAGTATATATATATATACAACAGATGGAAACTCCCGTGATTATAAATGTCAATCATGAGTGTGTTCAATGAACGAGTATACTTTTGCAATAACTTCAAATAGAAAATAAAAAAGAAAAGAAAAAAATGTGTTTATCAATGTAATAGCAGTAAATATAGGTAAATATGTGTATATTTGTATGAATTTGTATTACCCATCAGTATAATATGTTGTATTATATTCATTCATTCATACACTACATTTTTTTCTTTGTGAAAAAAAAAATCACTGCTGTCACAAAAAGTATTTTATATAAATGTATATAAAGATTGCTTATACCATTTTTACTCTATTTAGGATTCAATTCACTTCTATCAAATTTCTTTTTTTTTTTTACTGAAATTGAGTGGATTGAAAACTATTTACTTTTCTTATTTAGTTTTTCGATTGATTTGATTTAGAAAATTATTTAATGGAAATTAAAATAAATCAAGATTATGTTTACAAAAAGCTTTTTTTCTACACATTTTTTTAACATTCAATATACGTAGGATATATTACTGAAAAAAGAAATAAGTTTTTTTTTAAATCTCAACATTTTAAAAAGAAAATTCAAATAAGTTTAAAATCATAAAACAATTTTGTAAAACGAGTAAAAGAATTTTTTAAATTATTTTTCTTTACTTTAGTTTACGTAATTTTAATCAATTGAATTTTTATTTCTCAAATTTAAGATATCAAGAAATTAATTTAACGCTTGAATATGCATTCATATTCAAGCGATAATTAAGTTAATTTAAAAAATACTGAAATGAGCATTTTTTTTAAGGGCAGATATTTTTTAAGTGATTATTTTAGTTCTAGAACACGACTATTCAATTTTACAGTTAATATTTTTCGTTTATTTATACTTATTTTATTTTTGAAACTTAAATTTTTTCAAATATCTATTGGTTTGTTTTTTTTACATTTTATTCTTATTTTTTTTTTGCAAGTACGTATTTTACAGTAAACAATGTTTTCCTTCAATGAAAATTTTCCTGAAAAACTGTTCCCGAAGTCTTACATAATACGCATGCGCGAGAAAATTCAAATTTATGTTTTATTTTCTATCTATATAATACCTCTGCTGCAAAAACTTCCGTATGGTTGGTGGTCTTTAATTACTTTAATTTATATTTCCAATATATGATCCATTTTTTGTGAAAATAAATATTTAAAGAACTAGGTTCAATAAACATTGTTTAAAAAAAAATAATTAATACAAATTTTATTTTTCCCACCAAGTCACTTTCTCAAATAGTAATCTGACCAAAAACTCATTTCTTGGGAAATTTTACATAAGAACATTAATTTTAGTAATTTTTTAAAAGAATCCAGTGAATATGTTGAAATTTAAAGTTTAAAGCCATAACTTGTGTTCTAGGGATAATAATAATTGAAAGTCATAGCATAATTATTTTTAACAAATTTAAGAAAATAAATCGACCATAAAACTCGTATAATACACTTTATTTAAGAATTTCTGCACTTATAATAAAATAAAAAATAATGGGTTTAAATAATAGGTTTGTATCAAACTTAGCAGGAGCATAGGTAGCACAGATTATAATTGTAAAATTCAATAAATTTATCACTCTAACCACAATAAGATAATTTTATTTGCCTTTTTTTTATAAAACCTAAATATAATTTTAATTAAATTTAATATATATCTGAGCAACCAGATGGCGCGTTATTTTCTCGAAAAAGAAATATTATTTATAATATATATAAGAATCAAGCGTACGTATAGAGTTCCAATTATCGATAATATATATAATTAGCCATAAATTGAAAAATTTATATTGATGATAAATAATTTATTTTTATCTTTTTTAGGTTAGTCCGTAAGCTTAATTTTAAAAATTAAGCCTTTTTAGGTTAGTCCGTAAGCTTACTTCAGTAAGCTTAATCCAGTAAGCTTACTCCAGTAAGCTTAATTCTTTTACGTGGGTTATTAAAGTTATTTGATATAACAGGCATTTATTCATTCTTTACACAGATTTATCTTCATGAAAGCAGGCGAACGTCTCAGCTTGCAGCAAAATCCGTCCCGGTATTTAGGTATACCTGAGAGAAATATTTTGCGAATTATGGCGTAACTGCTTCCAGAAGTTTCTCGTTATTTCATAGAATGGTTACAATGCGAATTATAACTGATTATTTGTTTTACAGTGCATTTTAACTATTCCATTACAATTGTTTTTATATAATACATCTTATTTCGTATTTTTATATGTTTTAATGTTTCTAATTAATTCGGTAATTACATAATAATTAATAAACGTTATTTCTAAAATGTTCTAAAAATATAACTATAATTAATTCTAATCTTATTTCTACGCAACGTAATATACAAATACAGCCTAACAACGGTCAATTGTAGACAGTCCCTTACGTAAATAACCTTCCAAGGTAAAGGCGATTATGATAAACTGCGATGAGGGGCATTCTGGGAGCATCTTCTTTTCACGGATACGGATGATATACGATTTTTCTTTGTTAGTGGTAAGAATACATGTATTGTGGTCGGGAAGCACGTGTTTTCTGGTTGCTGATAATAAATACCTATAGTAGACCGAATCTGATGATTGCATATAACTAAACACCTTAAACCACATATTAACTGGATTATTTGGGATACAATGTTTTTAAAAATTGTACATCCAAAAATAGCATACTAAAATAGTATATTAAGTATCAAGGGCATAAAAGTTTCGGCACTAGCGTGAGCACTAGCACGAATGCTCAGTGAAGCCGAAATCATATTTCGCCCATGGTGGTTACAATATTTTTTGCATACCTAGGCGTAGAACGAGTGCAAAAAATTCTTTACTTACGAGTTTTACGCCCGGGAGGGCAAAAAACTTTTTTATATGATATGTTAATTTAGTTCATAAAAAAATTGCCAATGTAATTTCCTCTTCAAATAATAATCATAGGATTTAAACATTTTTTAAATTGCTTGTATATCCTTAAAACAAAATTGTTACATTCTATATTAGTCGCAAAAAACGTTGGTATAAAAAGAATTATATATGCTCTTAAGAAATTTTATAAAACTAAATGTTTTGAATGTTTGAAACAAAAGCACCACTTCGTAACTGAATATTTAAAAAAAAAATACAGAACATTTTAGGAGAGTCTGATAAAAGTCTGATATATTTTATGTGTAAAAAAACGTTTGTAGTTTAATATGGTGAAATCAGTTGATTATATTAACCTGTGTTAGCTCATTATCGGAGATGGTCCACTATTTAAGGAGAAACCTCTGTGTGTTTTTTATACTTTCATACACTTTGCTAAAAACAATGAGGAAAAGGTCATATTATACTTTCAATTTTAAAAAAAATGAAAAACCAAAAAACTATACTCAGGTACCAATATGATTAAATTCGTTAGCATGGCCATACCAATTAAATTCAAATACATTCCAGCATATATTACGTACGAATTCAATAAGAAATGATTTTCCAGTAAAAAAATATTGGTTTATTTAATTATTGCAAACTTACCCTTCCTTCTCTGCATATGGGGATATTAAATATTAACAACATACGTTACAAATTTTTAGTATTAAAATTTTCTTTGCTTAATAATAAAATTAAAAATCAATAAAATTATACTTATGCTCATGCTTTTCCAAGAACAGCTTGTTAAGCCATTCTAATTTTTCAAAAAATTTCAAAACAATAACGTCTAGACTAATATACACCATTTAGGCTAAAATTTAAAATTTAAATATTTACATACTTTAAAAAAAATGATTAAAAATGAAAACTTAATTTGTTACAAAACAACCCTTTCATAATTTCTTAAAAAGTTTATAGTAAGTAGTTGCTTTATATAATTAGACTAATTTTTTATACACTAACCCTTATTATAAATCTTAATAAAAAGTCTTTTATATTATTTTGTTTACATAATAATTTGGTGATCTTATATTTTCTTCAAACATAAATTAAACCATGGTTTGATGAACACTGATTGAAACAAATAATGGGATGAGTGATTCCTTTAACAAATTATGTAAATAAACTCACGTACAGTTTATTTCTATATATACCAGTATTATATATAATACAAAAGCTTTGGATATCATTAAGAATTAACAATATAAACCCCATAGTATTCTCTTTTAAGTCTCTTAGTTTAAAAATTTTTTTCTCAATTAAATAAAATCATTACTTTTAATCAAATAAATCAATCTCTTTTAAAAGTGTGATAAAAAAATTTAGATATTTATTTACTCAGATTACATTTTTTTTTTTAAATCTAAAATCCAATCCAATATATTGCCCAAACACTGATTGATAAAAATATATATTTGTAAGTAATGATAGTAAAAAACTCTTTTTGTATTTGAACTTTTTATGCCTGGAATTTTATTATTTTGAATTACTTTTTTTTTTATTTAAAACTTTTCTTTTTTATTTTTTCAATCAATAAATTCTTTTTCTAAACTGATAGTGTACATATAAACTGCGTTTGGATCTTCGAACTGAGTGATCCCTCAATAATCCTTGATAATCGCCTTCAAACAAGGAATCCCTTTTTAAAACTTTCTTTTTTCATTCTTTTTAATGGCAAACTAAATCTGTTCTTCTATAAATAAAGTAATAATAATAATAATAATATAAAACAATTGATAAAATAAAAATAACTTTCCAACAAAGTATAAAAAAAAAGTATTGCTGTGTATATAAAGTAACAAGAATAATTAATTGACGTTACTTTTTAAAAGCAATATAAATGTTTTATATAGGTACATTGCATTAAGTTAATAAATAAAAAAAAAAACTTTTTTTTTTGCAAAGAAGTAAAACTTTTTAAACTTGTCAAATACAGAAATCAATATAAACTCTGAATGTGTATTTTTTAGAAATTCTTAACAAAGTGCATTTGTAATAATAAATAAAACTATATTTTTGTTTTATTAAATTTTTTTATTTTTAATTAATAATTACAGACAATTAACTTTTGATAAAATATTTTATAACCTTTACGTATTTCATTTTTTTTTATTTTAATATCAAACAAATAAAATATGAAGGAATAAATTTCTTTTATTTATGTGAAAGTTTTACAAGTTGAGAATCATTGTTTTAGCAAAATAGTGTAAATAATTCTTTATATTCAGAAAAAAATTTAATTGCTACTAAAGTGTAAAACTTTTAAACTGAAACAATTATAAAGAATATAGCAATATACAATAGTTATGTAATTGTTAAAAAGATTATTTTAACATTTATTTGTTTAGTAATTAGACAATTTTCTACACGCATTAAATTATTTTTTGTCACTAAAATAGATTTTTCTAATTAGTAAACAGAGAGCGTATATTTCTAATAGCCATTTTTGGCCCAAAATGACCAATGTTCAAATTGCTGTCAAAATGGTAATTTTTGACTAAAATAAATTTTATAGGTCTCAATAATTTTCTATAAATTTTTAACCGATTCTTTTTAATCATATGTTTGCTAGATATGATAATTTAAAGTTTGAATCCCAATTTAAGGATTTTAAAAAAAGTAAATTTTTATCATTATCTTTGATAAACGATATCCTAGAAACTATTTAAAGAAAATAGACGAGTAAATTTTTGGAAACATGAAACTTGTAGAAAATTTTTGACGTCTATAAAACCCCGTTATCATCAAAAATTAGAATTATGAAAGCAACTTAAAAATTAGTCATTTTGAGCCATAAATTAGATTTTTATTACTTGCCTATATTCTGTCTGTTAACGAAATAAGAACTATTAGTTATTTACAGAAGGAATGACCAAATTGAAATGAATAAGTATGTTGAAAAAACATCTCTGATACTCTATTTCTTTCAATAGATCTTCCGAGCTTAGAAATACAGGCTATTCTTAAGCTACCTTTTAAATATAATTACGTAGGAATTTATTGACCAAATGGAAAAAATTATGCAAATCAAATTTTTAAATAAAAATTTATTTATCTATTTGCGACGTTTCGTCGATCAATATGTCGACCTTATCAAGCTAAAATCAATAAAATATAATTATGTACCTAATAATTTTACATATTTTTTACAAGTTTATTATAATTTACCAATTTAAAAATACTACAGTAGCCACGAAAGTACGATTTTTGTCTCGCTACTGTCGCAGAAAAATTTTATACGACCCTTGTCCATAAATAAAGGATGCCCCAAATCGCAGTTTACCATCCTCGGCTTCGCCTCGGAAGGTAATTTACGTGCGATTTGGGCCATTCTTTACTTTTCTGGACACGAGCCGTAAATATACTATTATCATTTTATAAGCAAAAAAACAAAAAACTTTTGGTTTTTCAGCTGGTCTAATATTTTTGTCAAAGCCCCGTAATACACGATTTTTAATAATTAATTCTCTCATTGTCAGTAAGAAATTATCAATTTTTGACCCAAAAGTTTTTAAATTGCTGATAGGATTAAATTTTTTTGATAGAATTGCATTTTATATGTATCAAGTTTTAGATTTGCAAAAACTTGTACTTGCATTTTACCTTTGAGTGGTTTCTGGAAATTTCTTAACTCATAACATTCATCCCATTTGAATATTTTTTCATGAAAAAATTAATATTTTGGGCTAAAAGTGTCACCTAATAGGTAATTAGGGCTCTTCTTTTCATTTCTAAATTCCATTTTTACCAGTTTTGCGTAGAAAACAGAGCTCAGAAATGAAAACAGCGGGAAAAATACCTACTAGATAATAATTCTAACGCAAAATATTTTATATTGTGCGAAAAATCTACCAACTACCCCATTCGAGGGGTTAAGTATGTTAAATCGGTATAAATTAATTTTGTGTGTGTTTTTGATAGTCCCATTTAGAGTTTTTAATGTCTGGAGATCTTTTTTGTGTACAAAATATCATTTCAATAATATCTAAAAATTATTCAAATTTTACCTCATATTTAGGGGATGATAGCAAAGTTTCTAGGGGTTTTTTGGAAAAATGGAGTTCAGAAAAGAAAACAGAAGTTCTAATTACCTGTTAGGTGACATTTTTAGCCCAAAATATTAATTTTTTTATGAAAAAATATTCAAATTGCATGAATGCCATGATTGGGCGTTAATGGGTTAAAAAGCTTTGGAAAATGCTTACGTTTTAATTCTGTCTTGCAAATGAAGAAAACACGTATTATTATTTCTGAAGTTATTTCTGAACTGATTGTTGAAAATAAAAGTTCAAATCAGATGTAAAAAATTGCAATTCAAGAAACATTTGAGAAATAGTTGAAAACAAGTAGAACCCACGCTGATATTAATTACCCTGACGTTATTTTTAAAAAGTGATGTAAATAAAATTAATGCATTTGGCTCATCATCTTTAGTAATAAAAATACTGTTTCTAAAAATTACCGCGCCACAAAATAATCTATGCAAAATTATTAGTTTTCTCATAAAAAAAAAATTACTTTTTATTTTTAGAATATAATGTAATACTTAATTAAAACATTAAAACATAATATAAATAGCTTGTGTAATTTTCGCCGCATTTCATTATATTCAAGTTCATTATAACATTAAAAAAAAGCTCATTGAAAAGCGTAATAAACATCTTTCATCCTTGTAATTTATAATTTATAAAAAAAAAATTCTACAAGGTACTTTGAATTTATAAAAAGCAGTCTTTTCTTTTCATCAAAGCACAGCTACCTTTTGATAAGCTAACTCTAGAGAAAGACTCTCTTTTCAAATCTATTTTTCTGTTATAAATTTTTTTATTTCAGCACATTTTAGTTTACGTATTTTAAATGTTATTTTTTTCCAATGATGCGTTTTCAAATTTTAAACTTCATTTTTTTTTCGCAGTTTTATGTGTGTTATATGCTAGAAAAAAGTACTAAAAAGCTAATTTGGCTTTTAGAATAAAAAAATTTTTATAATAAAAGTATAATTTTTTAGATTTTTTTATGAAACTCATCCATATAATTATAGTTTATTAATAATCTTGCCTTATATTATAATTATTATAAAAAACGATACCAAATTATTGGCACGACCACTAAAAACCAGATTTTTTTCTTTGGGGGCTCAAAACGTGCTTATATGCAAAAAAATCTCAATTAAATAAAAATAGAGCAAAATGAGGCGAAAACTTATTTTTTCTTCGTGTAAAGTAATTGTAACAAAATTTTCGTTTGGTTGCACATACTTAAAATCTAAATAAGTATGAGTAATTATACGTTCAGTTGGATTTTTTTCCTAAAGCGATCAGAGCTTTTTAAATCTGATTTATTCCGAATCAACAAAAATCTAGTTTACAAGTGAAAATTCAAATTTCTTAAATTAATTTTTCTTAAATTTTCTAAATTATTATAAAAATTCAATTAAGTCTATTTCACATTCTTCTTTAAAAATTTTAAAAATATGATTTCGGCTCAGCTAATCGATTCTGAAATACATTTGCAAATATTATTTTTACGGTTTTATCTAATTCTTCAACTGTCGAATGATTGCTCGAAGAAATATAAAACAAAATAACTAATTCTTTTAGATGGAATAACCCATATTTAGACATATGAATGTATTTACGAATGTACATAAAATTAACAAGATAAAGAAAAAAATTTCTCTTTATTCTCTTTACTGTGTTGTTATTATGATGAGAATTAGCTAATACTCGTATGTCATAACATTACAAACATAAAAGGATTCATATTCTACAGAAGAACCTGCTTGTATTATTATACACATGCACACACATATATATATATATCACTCTCTTTACATGTATGTGCAGTAATATATAATGTAATTAAAAGGCTGGGGTACATTAAATTTAGATGTTATGTGTATCAAATAATAGTCTTTTTTAAAAACGAAGCTAATATTGTTTTTTATAAAAAAAAAATGTTTTCTTTTTTTGTTAACAAATATTTAATTCAATTTATATAAGTACACTGTTTCAAAATAAAATGTGTTGAAAGAGAAATGAGAAAAAAGGGGCGAAAGTAATTTTCAGTGTTATTTACATGCGTAATTGAATTTTTGAGCAGGTTTACATATCATTCAAAATTTATGTATTTTGTCATTAGATTTATTTAGATTAACTTTTATTTTAACATAATCAAACAGAAAATAAAGTTTTTTTTTTATCATCGAAATATAGCAGTCTTTGCTGTTAAAATATTTATTACTACCTAGGGAAGTTTACAACATTTAGGGTACTGAATTATACTGTGTTATGTTGAAAAAAACATCCAAAAGAGCTCCAGATCTAAAAATTATATTTTTTAAATTACTATTTAAATTTTTTTTGAATTTCCCGCCAAATCACCTGTACAAATAAAAATCTGACCAAAAATTTGAATTCTTTGGGAAGCTTTATTTAGGCATGTGACATTTGGAAAACTTTAAAGGATTCATATAAAAACGACGAAATTATAAAAGTCATATATTTTACATTTTTTAATAAAAATTCATTTTCGTTCCTCAAAGAATAACATATTATGAAAAAAAATTTATGAAACGGTCAGCACTTGCCAGGTTGACCTCTCAAAATTTAATCCACGGGTTTACAGTGGGAGGGGGAGTCACAAATCTAAAATATAATATGAACTTTCAGCTTTCAACTCCGCAAGGTCTCAATCTGTCCGAGTTATGCCCAATCAAAAATTTTCATTGTTTCTCAATTTTTTAGTCATTTTTCAAAGAAATCTCTGAGAATAGAAGCTTTGAAAAAATTTTTTAGTAAAGGTCCGTATTAAAATTTGCCGCTGAAACCACTTCTGACGTTAATTTTTCGAAAAGACCTCGGAAAACCCAATGAAAACAAATCATTTAAAAACGTGTCTTCCCAATGTTTCTTGTGCATTAACTAAAACTGAAGTATCTTCAAAAAATATGTTTTCGGTATCAAAAAAGTCTAGTATTTGCTTTTTAAACCCTTTTTTGATAAAAAGTAATTTTGACCATTTCTATAGGCTATAAAAAAAAAAGAGTAGGAGTACAAAAATAAATTTTTTTTAAATATTTCAATAGCCAGAAAAAAATTAATTGGATTTAAAAATAGCTATTTTTTAAACAAGAAACAAAATATTGGTTGTGACTTTGCATTCAGTTGTATGCACGAGCGAGTCACATCTTCAAAAAGTCGAACAACATATTTTTTCCCGCAATTTTAAACATAGTTTTACATATAACGAGCAAAAAATACATCTCCCTACACTGTAAAAAGTAACTTTCTTATATTAACAAAAAAATTAGAACATTTTCGAAAAATTAGTAAATTTTCAAAAAAATTTGTAAATATTCGAAAAAAATCGCAAATTTACTAAATTTAGTATATTAACAAAAAATTCTAGTATTCTCAATTTTTTTTTGTGAATTCACAAGAAAAATTGATAGTTTACCATTTTTTTTCAAAAATTTACAAAAAATAGTTATAAATTTCCGAAAAATGGTTGTGAATTTACAACTTTTTTCGTAAAATCACAAAAAAAAATCGAGAATTCTCGAATTTTTTGATAATATACTAAATTTAGTAAATTTACGATTTTTATTGAATATTTACAAATTTTTTTGAAAATTTACTAATTTTTCGAAAACATTCTATTTTTTTTGTAAACCTAAGAAAGTTACTTTTTACAGTGTAGGGTATAAAATAGGATTTTCATGCATTAAATATGTAAAAAGAATGTCTATTTTCGTTGAAAAATAAGTGAGTTATCGCGAAATTAAGATTTTATAAAAATTGTTCGTAAAATTTACCACTTAGTATATACCGTATAGGTGCCGGTTTTCGATCAGAAGTCACTTTCTTATACCTAGCTGTATCTTTATTTATCGAAAAATATTTTTAAAATGTAATGGTTGGTGTAAAATATTGTTGCATTTGTTTAGGGAAACCCTATATTTTATTATGCTAATTAAAAAAATATCAAATATATTGATGGATAATTAATATTTTACATTTATTACAAGTGTGCAAGGTAAGGTAATTTCGATAATGCAAATTCTATTTTTGATAATAGTATCATTTTGATCGAATTAATTTTCGATAATTTGAAAATCGGTAAAACTAAGTTTAAATCGCGCCCGTTTTAATAGAATTCTTATAGGTATAACTATACCTATTTCTTAACTCCTTCTTCACTTCTTTTTTCTTGTTTTTTTAATATAAAATACCTATAATAAGAATAAAATATAGTAAACAATAGATGAACTACACACTTGTATAATTATGTATTTTAAACATTTAGCTTTTTAATTTTAATTAACGAAAGATAATAGTTGATATAATGTTTTTAAAACTCAAGGAAACAAAATAGGCGCCTTATGTCAGCAACCCGCTGTATATGTTCAGTTTGCGCGCGACATTATTAGGGGTCGTTTACCTGTTTAATTATTTGTGTATTTAAAAGTAAAAACGACATAAATTTTATGAAAAAAACATATAACCGGTTTGTGTACACACAACCAAAATGTATGGAACATGTTTACTTACATCTGTAATCTTACAGCATAGACACACAAAAAACAATACAATTTCCTATTTTTATAATTTGTATTTATCACCTTTACTAAATGTTAAGATTCTAAACCCAAACTATTATGATTTCCTAAACGCGTATTATTCTAGGTCCCTAAATCAAAAATATTCTAAGTCCCTAAACCCGAATTATTCTAAGTCCCAAAATTGAAATTATTCCAAGTCCCATTTGACCCCCCCCCTTAAATGGGACATATTTGACCCCCCCCCTTAATTTTCCAGTTTCGAAGTACCCCCTCCCTATAAACATGTTCCATGTTAAAAGTGTTGGAATATAGTTTTTATATATTTTTAATATTAAAATAAAGGTTTTTTTTCATTTCAAAGCGTGTATACGTAATTTTTATTAAAATCAAAGCATTTACGAGCATTTATTGTGTTATAAACAAAGTGATACATAAGTATATAAGTACTTTAAATTGTGTTTATGTGTGTTAGTTTATTAAATATTCTATTAATTATTATAAAATATAGTATAAATAATGTAATTATGACAAATTTAGTGTATTATTATTAAATAAATATCGTTTAAATTAAAAAAAGTGTTATTAAATTGAAAATATCGAAAATACCTATATGTGTAAAAAAGTTCGGATTCGATTATCGATATACCTATTTAAAATAAATTTGCAATTAATAAGTGAATATAACCCTTTCCCTTCATTTATTAAAGCCTCAAAACGTAATTAAAAGCATTTTTAGTATTCGGCATAGAGTAGGTATCCCTAAAACTCGATTTTAATAACACACGAGATTTGGTGAAAACAATCAGAAAAATCTCCTAAGGTTATACAAGAGAACATTTTTCTTATTTTTTTTATTAATTTAAATTCTTTTTTAATATCGGTAAGGTATTAGAAATTAGTTCCTTAGGGTTTGTAGTTTCATAAGAAAATTCGGTTTTAGATAAATGATGCATACTTTTTTATATAAAAGCTAATTTGTGTGTATTTGATCGAAAGCCAATACGTTCGAAAACTGGCTCATATACGGTAATTGAAAAAAAATTAGGACTTTTTAAAAAATCTTAATTTTGCGATAAATGGCTTATTTTTCAACGAAAGCAGATATTTTTTTTTAAAACCGATTAAATTTTTACTAAATTATCAAATCTTTAAAAAAAATTATTTTTTTCCTTTATTTTGTAGTAAATAGACCTACGGAGTTGATAATATATGCTAAAAGTTCATATTTTAGATGTGTGAACCCCCCGTATATCTGCGGATAAGTTTTGAGTGGTCAAGCTGGCTAATGGTAACTGTTTCACAAATCTTGCCTTATATATAATTGGTAATTTTTTTTTGTCATTTTAACATGGAACATGTTTATAGGCAGGAGGGGTACTTCAAGCATGTCATTTTTGAGGGAGGGGGTATGAAATAAAACTTTTTTTTAGTCATTTGTATTAGGAATTTAATTTTAGTGAAGAAATTTTTAGGTATTATTACATTAGTATTGCATCCAAAGTTATTAAAAAATGTAAAATTATGTCTTTTAACTTTAAAATTTCGTTATTTTCTCACAAATCCTTCAAAGCTGATCAAAAGTTATATTCCTTATATAAAATTTCCCAAAGGGTTGATGTCAATGTTCACAAAATGCTTCGAGACTCAAAGTTTATATTTACTTAATTTGACTGGCAGCTGTATTTAAGTAACTTCATCATCCAGGATTAGGTTCAAAATTTTTTAGAGTATAGCAAAACATATTTTAATCAATCTAAGAAAACAATAGGTGGGTTAAGATGACTTGAAATTTGGAATTTCGTTTTTTTCCAAAACGAACACTCTTTCATCGATTATCGTTTAATTTTGATCAACTTCACCCCCTTCGATTGTTCCCAAATTCTTTTCAATAGTCTGGACACATAATAAAATTAATGAGAACACCCTGCTAATGATCTCAAAATGCTTTAAAGTCAAACACGACTTTTTAATTTCTATTTTGATCAATCTATTGATGCTATCTATTTTTATCAGTATTTTACTTGTTAATTTGAGGTATTTGTACTCTCTTTAACAGTTCTAAATACTTTTTAGCTGCTTTGAGCAACAAAAAAAATTTTTTTCGTTGAACGGTTGAAATTTCAACTACAGCATGTAAAAAAATAAAAAACAAAAATTAAGGGCCTAGTATTTTTTAAATTATTTTCCGATATTTTTGTACACAGTAGCATAATACTTTTTATTTCATTAGTTTGCTAAAAATATACACAATATGTATGTAAATTTACATATATTTGAATTGATGAATATAAAAAAAAAAAACAGAGTAAAAAAATATATATACAAGAGATAAACATAAGAAAAATATACAACTATAAAATAAACGAATTACCAATACATACATAAATATAAATTTATGTACATTTTAGTATCAAAAGAAAATTGGAATCATTTAAAATTGTACAGAGAGATAGCAGAAAAATATTCATGCATCAATGGCTAAAAAAAGATAAAGAGAAAAGAAAATTATATAAAAATAACAATAAAATAATTTTTTATAGAGATTCATTGTTTGTTGGATCGTTAAATTTTGCATTTTAATTACGATATATTACTATATCTGTATAATATATATAGATAAAGATAGACAGAGAGAAAAATGATTCGTAACGTAATTGATGCCGCGGGGACCTCACGTTGTCTCTTGCCTGAAGCAACAAATATAAACTTCTATCCACTTCCCTTCTATTTTTATTTTTTTTTTGGACAAAGCTTTTAATAATTTTTGTCTCCCTTGATACTTAACTATACAATATTTTTTCTATAATAATAATAAAAATAAAAAATGTAATTTAAATTTATTACAGTTTTTATAATAATATGTAAATTTTAATACTTTTGATAATACTTATAATTAGATTTTCATTATTTGAAGAAGATCAAAAATTAATTACTTCTTTATTTGTTTGAGAACTAGTTGACCCCTATTTCATGGACATTTTTATTCTTTACAGGTTGATTGAATTTTCCACCGTGCATTTGCGTTTTTTGGGTCACCTAATAGTATGAATATAACAAACATTATTATTGGAAATGATCTAACTGCCCATAATAGGAATTTCTTAGATTATTTTATTAATTTTATCGATTATTTATGTTTTTTGCATAATAGAAAATTTCTAAGACACCATACCAAATAACTTAAAGTTGCTTATTTTATTTTCTTATTCGAAAAATCAAAAAACATAAATAACTGATAAAAATCTTGAAAAGCTTGCAAGACATAGGTTACAAATTCCAATTACAGGTGACTGAGCGATTTTTAGTAAAAACAAATTTCATATTCGTGTTCAGCTTCAGTTAACACTGATGAGAAATTTCATACACCTGTAAGTAATAAAAAGCGTCTACGAAACACAAGTTTACAACAGGACTGTAAAAATATTTTTCTTGAAAAAAAAAATAAGTTTTCTAATTTTTAGAAACTTATTCAGTTTTTTGGTATATTTTCAAAGTAACAGTTACATTTTCAAGACAGCTTGAAAAACACACTTTCTTAAATTGGGATTTGTTTTGGGTCCTGAAATATATCCATGAAATTGAATTACAAGTATGAGAGAGCTTTTTTTACCATAAAAACTTGATTGTCACGTTCCATGTACTTTTTTGTACGCTTCCCATCTGATGAATTTCAGTAATTTTCAAAAACGTTTAATCAATCAATATTAAGCAATCTATTTAAAACAACAAGATAAATATTTTTAAGAGTATTTACTTTAATAAATTATCTTTTATAGTAAATTTATGTTGTACATATATAAGAAAAAGCAAAGACGGTGATAATTTAAGTATATAAGTAAACTGATAATTGGTATTGACGTAAATCTAAATTGATGTTAACTAATGAATCTGTTATTATAAAGGCTAAAAATGTACTATAACGTTATATATAAAAATAAAACAAGAGAAAAAAGCTATTAAATGATTGATTTTCTTTAGTATCAAATTTAATTTATTTATTACCAATAAAAAAGAAAAAATAAACTTTAAGTACGTATCTAAATTTTAATTATAATCAATGAAATAACGAAAAAAATTAAATAATTTTATTTTGAAATCTAGGTTTTATTTCACAAATTTGTTAAAAAACTTTTTCATAAAATTTAAAATGAATATTCAGAAGATTGATTAGATTTGCATATGGCAATCTTTTACATGCTCTAGAAATTCATTAATTACTGTCCAAATTTAATTTGTTGCAAAACAAAAATCAATCAAATTTGAAAAATACTAACAAAACATTTATTACAATACATTTTTATTTTTAATCTTTTTTCGAGTCTCTTTTAGTTTCTCTATTTTTTAAAAAATTGTTAAATATTTTATTGCAAAGTTAAATAATATTTACAATCTGATTGTTTTTAATAAGAAATTACAATTTTTGGGGAAAATAAAATTATTTTTTTAATTTATATTATAAAAGTCAAAAAATCTAAAAAATTTTCTTCAAAAAGTATTAGTATTTACCTTGTTAGTTAAATTAAGGACATAAAAGAAACAAATGGTAATATGAACTTTTTTACATGAAATTAAATTTAACTAGGACAAACAAAACACAGTTCAAATAATTAAGGTTTTCTACATTTCTTGACAAAATGGTGCAAAGTTCAAGAATAATTAAAAGTGCTACAAAAACATAAGTTGTAAGCTTGTAAAATATCTTCAAGATCCAATATTACAAAAAATACAAAGAAAAATTAAGTTGATGAAGAAAAAAAAATTGGTAAGAAAAGAAAGTAGGCCAATCACCGGCTAACTTTCAAAAGAAATAACAAGTAAAAATTAAAAAAAAAAAACAAAAATCACTAGTTTTAAAAATATTGCAAGGTGTAAAATTAAAAAAAAAAATAGTAATAAATTTTTAGCTTATTAAGCATAAAAAATTATCCAGACTTATTGAATAAATAAAAACGTTGTAGATTTTAAAAATTAAAGCTAACAAAAAGCTATCAGACTCCTGACTGATGACTTATTTTCAAGAATAATAAGTTTTTCTTGTAAGTGAAAGGTGCTTCGTAGCTCTTCAAACTAAAGTTTAAAAGAAAAATTAATCTTTTTATAATAGAAAAAATGCTGAAACTTTTAATTTTTATTATTCAAAGTAAAACTTAAAGATTTAAAATGTCCTCAAAAATTTTTATAACTTAAAGGACAAGTTAAAGCTCTACAAAAAATTAGAGTTCAAAACTCCAACAAGTTTTCATTATCTTGCATAATCAATAAATGCTTTAATAAAATAATAATAATAATAATAAAAAGGCAAATATTTCTTTTTTGCTTAGTTAACCTTCAAGCAAACTGCTGATAGTAAAGTCATTTAAAAAAAAAAGGTAAAAATTTGAATTGCTCCTTTTTAGATAAACTTTTTTTTTGAATGTCGCCGGTCTTATTGTCAACTGCTAGACTTTTTACATACCTTCATATTTATATAGACCCTTTTTTTATAATATGCATACGCGTACACACACTTTATATAATACAAAAAGCCCTTAAAAAATATTTTTCATATCTTTGTTGCAGAATCTTTTTGTCTTCTGTGAAAAATTTTTTTTTTTTAATAAAAGTTCTTGGACAAGAAAAGGAATTTTTGAAAAAAGATAGAAATGAAATAAAAATAAAAGTGAATCCTCCCCTCATATTATTATTTTCCTTAAACTACTATTTGCATTATGCAAAAAAGATGTGTCTGCAACCCAGCTGTAGTCTGTAGTACAGTAGATAAAGATAATTTGAAGTTTACGTGATTTCGTTTATAAAACTAAAATAATAAAAAAAAATACTGAGAAAGTTTTAATAAAAAGATTGAAAGACCATTTCTTAGAAGCATTCATTTTATCATTTGTGACATTGAGGCTTGCTATTTTAAGCTCGAGAATCTTCTGGAATTGAACTGAAGGTTAAATTGCAATATTTTCAACATAACAATAATATCAATTAAAATATGGGATTTCATCCCAACACTAAGCCCAATTTTAACTGAAGGGTCGCAAAAATCGCCCCAAACTTTTTTTTCTCCAAAAGTATACAAATAAAAGTAAGTACTCTCAGTCAATTTTAGGTTTCTAGATCAAATCCTTGATACTTTATTTTGCAGTCATTTTTTTGTTTTTGGTCAATTGAATCAAAAAATTCTTATTTTTACTGCCAAATACTTATTTTGCGATAAAAACCTCTTAAATGCTTCTAGTAAATTTACCGCAGACTTCGGTCCTAAAGTTCAAAATTTTATTTTTACTGCGCATGCGCAAGAAATTACATTTTTATCTTACGCCTTTTAGCTTAATTAAAAAAAATGTTCAGAATTGTTGTTCTACTTAGCCTTAAATTTTTTTTTTGATAACCTATTATCATTCTCCAAAAAAAATCCTTGGGATACGCTGGTCAGAAAACTCCAGATCTATTTAAAAAATTTGTTGAATTCCCCGCCAAGTCACGTAACCAAATAAAAATTTGGCAGAAAACTCGAATTCCTCAAGAAATTTTACATAAGCAGATAACTTTTGGCAAGCGTAAGTAGAAAGACTTATTGATGAAAAACGTAATTTCTTATACATGCACAGTCGTAATCAAATTTTGGACCTCCGAATCAAATTTTTCGGAAAATTTCCTATAAGCACCTACAAGCAAAATATTTTTCAGTTAAAAATAAGCAATTGGATGATGGTTTGAGTCAATTTACCAAAATAGGCATAAAATAGAATATTGGAACCCAAAAATCAAGGATTTGACTTAGGAAACTAAAATTGGGTGAGAGTACTTATTTTTAATTGTGATTTCGGAAAAAAATAGTTTGGTACGATTTCTGCGATCCTTCAGTCCAACTTGGGCCTAGTTGGGGAGAAATTCCTTATATATAAACAAGAAAGTTTTAAAATTCTTCTGTGGCTAGTCTTCAAAAAATTGAATTTTGTTTAATTCAATCAGTAATAAATTATGGTTGTCTATGAAATAAAAAGTTTAAAATGCTCTAAAATTGAAACACTAATGCTCTAACTCAGTTGTCCAAAAATTTTTCCTTTACTAAAATTAAGGGCACTTGCAGAATTTTAATTTTTTCTACCTAAATTACGAACCAGGCGATTATGTATTTCGCTCATTTTCATTTTTTTTGCAAAAATAGTGTCACGGGGTCGTATATACCGATTGAAGTAAGAATTTACAAATTTTTTTGTCTTAAAGTTTGTATTTCAAAAAGTTGTTGACCATACACCATAAAAATTAACATAATTTTAAGTTGAAAAAAAAATTTCTGGCTAAAATATGACAAAAAAGCCTTTACCGTTCCTATTAAGAACTTGGTGTTTTAAGCAAAATAAGTGCATGGATTTTTATTTCCTTTTTTCTTAAGTTTGTATTTCACTTAATTTTAGATGTACGAACAGCTATTTAACCTTAAATTAATGTTTTAGATGCTATTTTAGTTTAAAATATGACCAAAAATTACGTATTTATTCACAAAAGCATAAAAATACTTTTTTATACCTCAAGAAATAATCGGTTAAAAGCACAATAATAAAAATTTTTTAATTTTACTAAGTTTTTATGACAATAACAAGTTGATCCTTTGATAAAAAAAACTTTTACTTTATGTTTTCTAAAAATTACAGCACTAAAACAAGATTTTTATATTATTTTTTTTAAATCTATTTTTGCAAAAAAAATGAAAATGAGCCATTTATGAACAAAAAATTAGCTTATAATTGTTTGAAAAAATAAACAATTTGAATTTTTTTCTTTCATATAATTCTTATACCAAATTCCAAAAAGCATAGACTCTTTTATTGACAAAATAAGTAGTTCAAAATATTTCATACGACGATAAACATAGTATGCTGCATTGTCTGCTTATATAATTAATGAGTTCAGAATATTGTATTATTTTGTAATTTATATCTTAAATCACAATTAAAAAATTTTCACGCCAATTAGTTTGTCATTAATGTTAACAGAAGTAGAAATAGCTTAATATTTGACTTAAAAAAAAATAAACAAAATAAATTGTTAATTAAAATTATAAAAATAGAAAAAAGATTAATTTTACTAATTTCAATTTACTTTTTACTCAAAATTCAACTTATGCATTAAGAAAACAGAGAAACAAGAAACTTAAAATTTCATCTTTATAAAACTATTTTGCATTATGAAAGACAGTCGTTGTTTTTTTTTTTTTTACTTTTTAGTATTATATGCGTACCTTCAGTATACCTTAAGTATTATATATATCTCGTTTACAATTTCTCCTTTTACATATACAAAAAAAAGCTTCTCAAGTTTTTTAAGAACTTAAGATATTACACACACATACTTATATGAAGCTCTTATTTTTTAGCATCTGCATTATTAGAAAATTTTTATCCATTTTCTCTATTACGTAAGCATATATAATAACTTTTGTATGCATGAAGAAATGAAGAAATCATATATTTTTCTGTTTTTTTTTTCTTTTTCGCTAACTTTTTCTTTTTGTTGTATAATATTTTTTAAGGGCATAAAAGTTTTACCGCTAATGCACGAGTTTATAAAAAACTTAAACAAAATTTTTCTTTATTTTTTTTTTTAAATTTACGTACTTTGTTTTTTAAGATAAAAAAAAGTTTTTTTTTTTTTAAAGATACATACATTAAATATGAAAGTATTTGAAATTTTGTGCATTTTTAAAATTGTCTTTGGCTGTACGTAAATGTAATTATTAATGCTGTAATAGATATTTATTAACCAAAGAATAAAATATCGGTTTTGGCTTTGCATACAGTTGTATGCACGAGCGAGCGAGTGCAGACTGCATGCAAAAGTCGAACCTCATATTTTGTCCCGTCTTCTAAACAATAGTTTTACATATAATGGGCAAAAAAGCCGTCTCTCTAGGGCAGAAAATAGGCTTTTTTTTTGCCCTAGATATGTAAATTATCTAATTTGGTGAAGTCAAAATATTAATTTTACTATAAAGCTTTATTTTTGTTTATTTTCACTTAATCTCGTTTACACAAGTAGCTAAAACATTTTATCATTTTAGTACTTCTTGTAAAATTGTTAAATTTCGATGTTGTTGCGTAGGAAATAAGGGAAAGAAAAGTTAGGAAGTCGGTTTCCTTTGACATAAAAGGCACTATTAATTTAATGAAAATTCTCTGAACTTGACCCAAAGGAAAAACCAAATTTCTTTTTACATTTACTTTGACAAATACTTTAATTTTCTAATAATTCAGGGGATTAAAAAAATAAAAGGAATAAGAAGAAATCGACTGCCCGGGGTAAAATAGTAAGCAAGAAAAGCTGACATATGTCAAGAAAATACAGCCAAAAAAATATAAAATACTAATGTATAAGTACTGGTCGCTGAGTTAGTATTGAAAAAAGTTTATTTATTTTAGATAAATTTAATAAGAAATACAAAACTTAGCCTGTGGCAGGAATAAATTTAAGATTAAATTTCCATAGCAAAGCATAATTGCATGAAATAAAAGCAACAGGAAGCACTTCAATACATAGATCAAGATCCTTGACTATAATAGAAGCTTTCGAAAATAAAAATAAAAATAAAAATTTAGATTGAACACGAGCATAAATAATAGTATACATGAAACCTATGAAAAGAGGCTTAATTTTTTGTAAATTTAAACTTACATTACTTAATATCATTAATTAATTAATTTTACTGTATAAATTTTATCAAGGAACAGCTTTTTTTTTGTATATTTATGCAAATATATTTCATTTAACGCTTTTATTTAGCAAAAATACATTTTTTAAAAAGACAATAACCAAATAAGAAAATCATTTGAATATAAGGCTAGTTTTTTTTTAACCTGGTCCTTGGCCTTTAATGGAACTAAAAATACTGAAAATTTATTTTTTTTAAATCGAATAGTTGGAGAAAAATAAGCCAATAAAAAATACTGTATATTATTGACACACAAAGATTATGTTGCATTTTATCAGAAAATCTCCGTTTTTGACAGTTGAAAATAAAACTTTTATCAAACTTATTTTTTATCATAAGAAAAGGCCAAAAATTATGTTGAATAAATGGTATGGGGACAGAAGTTCCAAAAAAAGTTTCTCACTCTGATTTTCACAAAAGTTTAATTTCCCATTATCTTTTTTTCCCGATCATTTTTTTCCCCAATAAGAAATATTTTTCCAATTTTTTTTTTCTAAAAATTTGTTTTTCTCAATAAATTAATTCACATAAAATACTGTTAAAAAAGATTTTTTTACAAATCTAATAAATCAGTGATAATAAAATATTTTAAACTTGTCTTTCGTTAAATTATATACTGGTAGAGTACTCTTTTGAAATGACATATAAGTTACTTAACTAACTATATATACTAACCATCAGTTGATAGAGTAGAAAATTAAGTTATAAAAGCTCTGTTTTATAAAAAGCACTAAAGAATTTTATTTGTTTCAATTTTTTTAACATTCACATAAATTATAGTAAAATGAAATCGAATAAATAAAAACGATTTCTAAATATTACATTAACAAAAAATACATAAACAAATAGTTTCAATAAATTTATGCATTAAGTATCCTAAAAAAATGAAAATTAAATTAAATTCATGTAAAAAATATATTAAAAAAAGTTGGTACAAGTTCAGAATATTTTTGATGTAGAAAATTGCAACGTGTCAGAGTCTAAAAAAAAACAACACATAAAAATTACGTTTAGTAATTTATCCATATTTTTATTTGATATATTACACCCTTGAGTACATAATTTTAAATATGAAGAAAAAAAAATAAAACACAAATACCTGAAGCTTTTTTTAATACGTTAAACAAAAAAAAAATACCACGCATAAGCTTAAATAAAACTGTATTATTACATATATAAATATTCGAAATATCATCTAAAACCATTTTTATATATATATATATTTTATTTTATATCTGCTACATGATAAAGAAAAGTCACTTGGTAGGTAAAAAAAAAAGAAAAAAAAAAGTTTCCCTTTCTATGTAGTTTAGGGAAACCAACAAACGTGTTTAGAAAACTAAAATGAATATAAGTTTTAAAAAAATAAGGGTGTATCATGTAGGTAATTTATCTTAAATATATATGAAGAATATGAAACTACTTTTTGTGTCAAAATATTTATTTACATAATATAATATATAAATTATTAGATATATCAACAACAAAAAAATAAATAAAACGAATTTTCAATATTTATAAATAATATGATAACATTTTTTTACATGAATAAATTTTCAATATTTGAATATTGAATAGAAAGTAAAAAATGTATTTTATAGCTCAACTTTTTCTGGAAAATTATCAGTTTTTAAACTATGACCCAGTTTAGAACATTTTGGCTATTCTTTTAGTATTTTCAGTTCCTGTAACAAGCTAAATTTATCCTAATTACTGGAAATTATGCTTTTAACAACGTAGATTAAGAGTAAGATGTTCCAGATAATGATCAGTTCTTACACTACAGCCCATTTTAGGACATTTTGACCATTCCTTTAATGTTTTTAGCTTCGAAATGGGCTGTAACATAAAATCTAACTATTTTTCGAAAAAACTAACCATTTTCTGACGACAGGACCAACATTTTCGTAATCTAATTACCAGTGATTAGAATTTTTAACATGGAACATGTTTATAGGGAGGGGGTACTTCAGAACTTGAAAATTAAGAGGGGGGGTCAAATTTGTCCTATTTAAGGGGGGGGGTCAAATAAGACTTAGAATAATTAGGTAAGTATATATAAATAAATAAAATACTTTTAAGACTTTTAAAATCTGGGCTTAAGGACTTAGGATAGTACAGGTTTATGGACTTTTAGAATAATATCGATTTAGGGACTTGGAATAATATTTCAGGTTTAGGGAATCAAAATAGTTTGGGTTTAGAATCTTAACAACTAGTAAGGTGATAATTACAAATTACAACAATAGAAAATTGTATTGTAATGTTGAGTAACATTTGTATTATACCTAGTCCTCATCTGGAAGTAAACATGTTCCATGCATTTAGGTTGTGTTTACACAAACCGGTTATAAGTTTTTATTTTGTCGCAGGAACTTTCCAAAAATGACCTAAAACAGGCTAGAATGGTAAACGTGACCATTTTCGGAAAATGAATGCAATAATACTTTCTGTATTACTTTTGAATTTTTTTTGCTTTATAATTTTTATCATCCCCAATGTTGGGTGCTATCTGTAACGAAATTGCAAAAAATAAAGAAAAGTTTAAATACTGGTAGGTATAATATTTGTATACAATTAGGTACTCTGATATCTACAGAATTAATTTAAAAAATATTTATTATATATTTACTTTAAATGATTACTCAAAAATTAATTTAAAAATGTAAATTGTAAATATAAAAAGTCAATTTTATCAGAAAGATAAAAAATTTAATTAGCTAACGCCCACTTCATTAAATTATATAAAGATTATAGAAATTTTTAAAAAGTCGTGTTTACAAATATCTATGTTCTGTAAAAAAATTTCTGAATAATCTCCAAATACTTATTAATTCTAATATTATTAAAAATCTTTTTTCAAAATAACATAACAAACGAATGTAAATAAAAATTTTTAAAATCCATATTTGAAATTAACATATTTCTTTAGATTATAACTTAAGAAATCAAATGAATTTCCGGCAAAAGAAAATGCGTCAATAAAAGTCTACGTTAAAATAACATATGTCTCTTTCAACTATTAATTGAAAAAAAAATATATTTTTTTAACGATAAGTAATTTTTATTAACCAAAATGACGTGATATAATTTTATAAAATAAATGCAGAATTTTCATTAATAAAATTATTTATTTAATAAAATTATGAATGAATTATAATTTATCAAATTAAACGGATTTTACATTTTATTCACGAACTGTACATATTATATATGCATATTCATTTCAGCTTTTTAAAATTTTGATTTTAGATTGTGAGTGAGATAAATTCCTAGAAAACTTTATTCAAACTATGTGAAAAAAATATTTTTATATATATGGGCGATTATTTTTCAAGCTACCCCCTCTCTTCGAAAATGGAGGCAATTTATAAGGAATTCGATATTCTCAAATTGGCCATTTCAGCTCTCTACATCTAATACACCCACTGTTAATTAGGTTTTGAGTGGTGTCTGAAGTTAAAATGAGGTCAAAATTTAAAAATTAGAAATTCTGATAAAAAATTGCATTTAAATATGCTTTAGAAAACTTCCTTAAATTTCTAAACCCGAAACTAAGAGATGAAATCCCTTGCTATTTGGAAATGTTATTAAATGTTGTTAAAAAACTTCAATTTTTTTCACTATAACTTTTGTATTTTAGACCTGTTCGCTCAGAGATATTAACAGCCAAAGTTGATATTCTTTAAAAACTATATACAGTAGACTCGTGATATAACGAACTCGAAGGGACCGTGATCTAGTTCGGTGTATCGCGAGGGTCTCTTAATATAACAAAATTTGTTCGTTATATAAAATTTTATCTTTTCTTTACTTTTTATGCATTTATTTTATATTTATTTTACATTTATTTATATTACATTAATTTAACTTCAGGTGTTAATTTAACTTTATTTACATGATATTTGTTTAGAAAAATATAATATAAACTTAAAACTGAGGGAAGAAATCATTTATATGTTTCTATTTACGATTAGCGAGGATTATTTTTATAGTATTCAAAATTTATTTTATGCAAATAATCAGGGAAAAAATTGTTTACATTATTAATCCAACTCCTATGCGATTCTAAACGCCTTATCGATCTTTAATAATTTTTCCATCAAGTGGAACTTTAGAGTTTAGTACCTACAAAAATTTTTGAGAAATGAACATATCAGCATTTAGATGGTCTTCTTTTCTTTGTTTTGCTAATTAATAACTGGACGTCCAAAACTTTTGAAAGATATTTTTATTTTGATTTTTCTGATTTTTAAAAGTCAACCTGCCGCCACTCAGTGCCTAAAATTTTATTTCTAATATTTTTGATCATTAAAAGGGAAGGGTTTGAAAAAGAATTGGTAATTTATTTCTGAAACTAGTCGTCTAATTATTATATAAAAAATAAAGTTGTAAAAAGAAAGATCAATAAATAAATTAAAATAAACATTATTTTAATTTAATTAATTAAAAATATCGTGATTTAAGTGTTTTTTTCTCGATAAAAATTGTTAATTTTTCTAATAAAATAAACCTATAAAATCATTGTTCAATCCATAAATTTTCTTCCAAAAATGTAAAAAAAAAATAAATAATTTTTTTTCATAGAAGAATAATACTTTTTAAAATTCATTCATTAAATTTTAAGTAAATCATTAAATTTTATTCATAAACATTCATAAACACGTTATACTGCACGTGCAAAATTTTTTAACAAAAACTTAATATTATTCTTATCTTTATATAAAGAAAAGGTTTTTATCCACAAAAAGAATTTTTTTCGTCTTCTTCAATACGTCTTAAAAAAAAAGAAATTTGTTCATAAAAGGTCATTTATTTGTAAATGCACTAAACTGTACATAGAAACGTCATTATAAATTAAATGTTATTAACGTCATAAACATTTGCAAATTAAAACATTATTATTATATAAATTTTCCTTTTTCTTATAAATATTTTTTTTTAAATAATCGTTAAATAATAATAAGTAATTGTAAATAATTATTTTACATTTTAATAAAATGTTTATTTAATTATAGGATGACAAATATAAATATGTTAATTTTATTATTTAAGAATTCGATAAAAATATATTTAATTTATTAAAATATCCGGAAATAAATAACTTGAACTATTTAAAATAACTTCCTTTTTTATACGTTCAAGGACATTAAAGTTAATATTATTCTTATCACATATTATAACATATTTTAATAACTTAAATTAATCATCACAAAAACACATCTTTAAAAAAAATTTTTTTATTTTTTAATTTTATTATTTTTATTATTTCGTGACTAAATTAACAATATTTATATTTATTTATTTTTTTAATTACAGAATTTATTTATAATTTTTAGGCCCTAGCACTTTTTATGCATTTAAATATGTACGTAACGAATCATATATATAATTTTTGAAAAAGGCCCGATACTCTAAAAGCAAGCTATGGTTTTGTGTGCTTGAAGAGTCTAAATAAATAAAAACCTGTGGATCTTGTTTTTTTGGGTTCGCTGAATTTGAATTTCTTGCTTATTTTTCTAAAGCCCGTGGAATTAGCCACTATAAAGGTAGTTCATGCTAAAATTGTTTCAAAGGGGGTTTACTATTGTTTATATAGGCATATCGCACCACATTGGGACATATCCCAAGTCACGGTCCTGAGACCGAGACCCTACAGAACCCAATCTACTATTCCGCTACAACGAACCTCAGGTAACCAAGCCGGGAAAACTCGTCTATCCGCTGTCGATCCCTGTGGGACCTTTACACCATGATGTTACTCATTAGTGGAAAGATCCTTCAGGTTTCGCGGAGGGAAACCACTTCTGCTAGACCGGCTCTCATTGAAAGCTTGGTCTACCCGTGGGGTACCTCGCGGTGGCGTCTCGCCAGACAGACGCCTCGTCTGTTTATTTGAAGACTTTTAGCTGAAAGAAAAATTTTATTAGTAAGAAAGTGAAGAAAATATTTAGCAAAGCTCCCTGATTGCTCCGGCAGGTCTCCTCATAAAGATGCATATTGCGGTAGCCTGCAAGGTGACGGATCCGACAATCCTCACCCTAAGCAACCTTATAAAGCTAATTTCAATTTGGGGTCTGGTCTCAGGCACTCCAACTTAGGATCCCGAGACTAGTTGCTCTCAGAGAAGCATTCTTCACAAGATTTAATGTACATAACTTCGTCACAATAGTCGGAGAACACCTCGTATGTTTCCTTAGATTTGGACACTAGAAGACTTGGTGTTTGTTCCATCTCTGTCCATGCTTTCTCTCTGACTGTACAGTGTACCTATGAGAGATTTTCTGATGGCATTCCACGTAAAGTTCCACGACACCCGGTTATGCTTGCAGGGTATTATTTGATGTCGTGGAGTAGGTCCCAGTGATGGATACTAATGCGCTCCGCTGTGCACTATTTATTTTTCTCTTATGGATCTCATTACACAGGTCTCACAAATCTAAAGCGATCAAACTTAACCTTATAGATTATCTTTGCCACTAGAAATTTTATTCCCCAATATATTCCTGACATTTTCTTTAAATCATTGAACATTCTAAATATGCGTCCTTTAAGATTGGCGCAATGGGTATTGATTCCTAGGCCAGTGTCAAAATGAACACCTAGGTATTTAACGGATTTTTTGAAGACAATATTTTTACCATTTAACTTTATTGCTGGGTTTTTGTACAACTTCGCAAAATTTTGGGATTTTTTCCACTTGCCCTTACGAGTATCTTTCTTAAGGTAAATGGCTTCCGATTTGGATACGGAAACCTGAAAAGTTGCGAATTTGGACCAATTATTTATAAAATCAACGCTGGGTTGACTTAACTTTTGAATTTTGTCTTGGCTACTACCCTTAACTATGACGATCAGATCGTTAGCGTAAACAACGTACTCAATGTTCGCTTCGTCGAATTTCTTAAGAAGAACATCAATTGAATATTCCATATGGAAGTTTCGAGTACAGAGCCTTAAGGACAGCCCTTAGTTGGTGTCTTAGAGATTTTACCACTACCCCAAGAAAGCATAACTTTCCTGTTTTCAAAATAATCAAAGATTACGTTGTAAACGTTCAAAGAGCACTGATGCTTTCTCAATTCGTCAAGCACCAGGAGACACCAGACGTTGTCAAACGCTCCCTTGATGTCGAACAAAATACCAATAGCATGATTTTCATCGGTGTCTCTAATAATATTTCTCATATGCACAATAGCGTCTTCAGCGCTCTTGTTTAGCGTAAAACCATCCATATTTTTACTAATTTTATCCACAGTAATTACGCTCTCTTTAGCCGTAGCTTGATAAGTTTCTCTTACCATTTATCAAGAGTTGATAAAAGGCATAGAGCCTATAGGATTTCTTTAGTTCAAGGTCTTTGTCTCCTTTAGGAAGTAGCCGCAAAGACTCTTCTTTCCACTCGTCAGGAAATACTCCATTCTCAAGTATTGAATTGAAGTTTATCAAAAAAGGCTCTTCGTTTGCTTTAAATGCAACCTTTAGAGCCTTTACCTCGATGAAATCGAGCCCGGGGTCTTTATCATTTTTCATCGATCGCATTGTTCGTTTCAATTCGTGAATTGTAAAGGGTACGCAGTTTTCGATCTGTGTTGTAGTGTTTTTTTCCCCTCTGATGTGCCTCTGCTTGCGCGTGTCGAGTTCAGCACGATAATGAGGAATGTAGTAATTTATAAGTTCACAGACAACATCTTTCGTGCCGTAAAGCCTTTCCCTGTTAGGAGATTATTAAGCGCTTTGTCGTTTTTGAGTTTTCCAGCAGTCAACTTGTACGTGAAACCCAACTGTTTCTCGTTCGCCTCAGCTGTAACGAAATCTCTTAGAATAGCACGTTTCTTCTTGATTATCAATCGGATATATTTTCGGAGTCATTTTTTGACATTATCCTTAATGGTTTTGCAACTTGGCCAATCGCATTTTTGATGTTTTTCTCGACCTACGATATTGCCTACGGGCACGGTGGATAATTTGCTTCCTGATGGTTCACGTATCCACCACGAGTTGGATCTGATAAAACATCGTTTTTTGGAAATCGACTCTTTGCAGGATTCAACGATTATTTTGGTAAATTCTGTTGCTAACGATATAACATCAGTAGGATTTCTTGAAACTGTATCTCCAATCCTGGAGTCCGTTTGAGTCTTAAAGTACTTAGAGAACTTATTCCAATCCGCTTTTGCTAGGCAAAAACGTGCCGGTTCTAAACTGAGAGAGAAGATTCAGTTTCACGCCAGAATTATAAGTTATTAAGGCCTCGACAGATGCTCGCGCACCGCACCGTACCGAGAGATCGGAAACCAATCAAATCTCGGTACGCTTCGGTCCGCCAAATTTGATTGGCTTTCCAACCTCTCGGTACAGTACGGTACACGCATCTGTCGAGACCTTTACGACCGCGCGGGGTGGCTTCACTGATCTACGGTCAGCAACGGCCATGTAACTAAGCCTAATATTATAAAATCTATACGAGTTACCACCTTCAGCGTTCGTGTAAGCTTCTTGAGCAAATATAAGAAAAATCCCTCCTCTCCCAACCTCATTTCTTATTTCTGCACTTACTGTTTTAGAGTTCCGCATATTGTGTTGAAAGATTTAAAATTTTTGTGTGTTAGGATACGTACCGCGGAAATGTTTTGGAGTGGGAAGCCCAACGTTTGGACTCTCCGAAGCAGTATTTTTTGATAGGGTTTTAGGAGTACGAGTACGAGCCCGTAGCTTTTGCCGCAAAGGTGCCGTGGATGAACCGGGACAATATTCATCCTCTGTTTTTCCTAGCCCATTTTGGTGACTAACAAGCCCGTTTTTAGCTTCCTGGGGTCTCAAAATGTGCTTATATACCAAAAAATCGAAATTTTACCTATCATAATGGTTCCTCTTTGAGGAACCAAAATATTTTTGAGCATTTTTCTATAGGAAAAAATTTTTGGTTTCAAATTTGTTGGCAATATTTTTAAAAAATAGCTAAAAAATCATTACCAGAAAGCAGAACAATGCTTGAAAGTATATTTTTAAACTTTTTTTTCAGTACTCAAAGCCGAAGAAGCTCATAAAAAAATATTTTTGAGCATAGGAAAAAAATTTCTGGTTTCAAATTTGTTGGTAATATTTTTAAAAAATAGCTCAAAAATCATTACCAGAATGCAGAACAGTGCTTGGAAGTATATTTTTAAACTTTTTTTTCAATGTTCAAAACCAACGAAGGTCGTAAATAAAATTTTTTAACCTTTGGAAATTGAACCAGCAAAACACGTAATGAATTTCCAATGCCAATATATTTAAAAAGTAACTAAAAAATCATTACCAGAATGCAGAACAGTGCATGAAAGTATATTTTAATTTTTTTTTAGTACTCAAAGGTTCCTCAAACAATGAGCTTAATACATTAATATGCCACTGATATTACCGATTACAACCATGCAATCATACATACATTTCTATTAACTTTAAAAAGTTTTTTTTATTGATCAAACATTTTGGAACAAATTTTCAAAAAATTAATTATCAGATTCGAAATGTCGAGTAAAAACCATATTTTCAAATATAAGTACTTTCATGGAACTAAATGAAGTATTACACCAAAAAAAAAATATTGCATTTTTTTTAATTATGAGAAAAAAATTTTGAAAAAATTCGGTATCAGATCCAAAAACGCTGCCAAGTAATTGGCACTATGGTTCCTTATTAGCAATAACAAAATGTTCTTAATGGTCTATTTTACCTAACAAAGTATAATGTCATAATTACACAAGCTATAGGAATAATTAAATAATTTTAGCTAGTAAAAACGTTAAATCTAGATTTTAGTACTTTCATAGAAATAAATTTAGTACTACGTCCAAAGAGAAAAAAATGTATGGTGTTTTTTAATTTTTTTATCTAAAAATTAAAAAAAAAAAAATTTGAAAAATTACGTTTCAGATAAAGAAATCCTTTACATATGATAATTCTAGATATTCATACTTTCATAGAAAGAAATTAAGTACTAAGTACTAAAAAAAAAAATAACTGTTTTTTTCTAATTTTATTTATGTAAAAAATTTTTTAAACAAATTTTTGAAAAATTAGGTATCGGATTGGAGATAACGAGTAAAAACAATAATTCTAGCTATTAGTACTTTCATGGAAAAAAATGAGGTACCACGTCCAAAAAAAATAAAAAATGTAGTGTTTTTTTAATTATTTTATGCATAAAATTTTGAAGAAAAAAAATTTCGAAAAATTACGTATAAGATGGATAAATCATTTGCAAATGATAATTCTAAATATTCGTATTTTCATAGGAAAAAATTAAGTATTACGTCCTAAAATAAAAAAAATTTTGGCGTTTTCTGTATTTTTTGGCGTCAAAAATTTTGAGAAAAAAATTTTGAAAAACTTAAGTATCAGGTCCAAAAAATTACTATAAACGATATTTCTAAAACTAGTACTTACACAGAAATAAATTAAGTACTGCGTCCATAAAGAAAAAAAAAATTGGTATTTTTTGTATTTTTTGGTGAAAAAAATTGTGATAAAAAAAATTTTTTTTAAATAAATTATAAGATTCGAGATATCGAGTAAAAACGATACTTCTAGATATCAGTACTTTTATGGAAAAAAATGAGGTATTGCATCCAAATTAAAAAAAAAAAAGTAGTTTGAGGTCTTTATTCCATTAATGGTTGTGAAATATCACCGGTTTATACATACATACAGACTTTTTTTAAAAACCGCTTTTTTAGCTTCCTGAGGTCTCAAAACGTGCTTATATGCAAAATATATTTAAACGTGTTTCATGTTCGGTGTGATTCTGATTACCAAACCGGTTGTTTTTTTAATTCTTGAATCTAGTATTAAGGTGTTACAATAATAAAGCAGCCATTTTGTTTGTATTTTTTTCGATTTCTGAATTATTGACGCTACATACATATGTAAAATCGTATATGTATTAGTATAATATTAGGTTATTTACATACTTTTTATTTAATTATTTAATAATTATGCAATGAAACAAGTAAAACAAATTGGAAATATAATCTTTGAGCTTTTATTTACCATATTATTTAAGTTTCATTAATCTGTGCAATCGCAATCATACTTTTCACAAGCTCCAAAGATGATTTTCCATAAGAGCAATGTTAAACTACCTACACTTTTTTCTTGATTAAATAATAATTAGGCAACCAAAGTTGTAAAAGAAAGTTTATTTCATTTCTTAAAGACTTTATCTTTACGTTGTATAAGTTTCATTCATTTCTGTTATCATAAATTTTTAGTATTGTAACACCTTAAATAATATTTTATGGTATTTTACTATTCTATACCACTTAAGAACCCACCAGTTAAAAACCAGTTAAAAACTAAAATTTATTTTAAAAAAGTACGACAAACAAATTTTTTTAAAAGTTTTTCTTTCAGCATTCTAAGACATATCAGCATAAGTAGACACGTATCCAGAAATTTTTTTCGGGGGGGGGAGGGGGGAGCATAATTTTCTGTAATATTTTTATGTAGTTTTTATGTCCAAGAAAAAGTTTACAATCATATTTGAAATACTCCCTGGATCCTTGAATGAAAAAAATGGAGACTGTCACCTATTATCAGTGAAATTGATAAATTAAGCATTTTATAAACTTCTTTGATCATGAAACCGATTGTTATTTGATAATAGAATATATTTTTCTTGTATATAAATATCAGAAAAAAATTTAGATACCATAATAATAACCCAAATACACTTGTAAGAGATACAGAATAAAATTAAGCCACTGCATTAAAAATAATCTTTATCAATAACTACTTTATCAAAAAATTGTATTTTTTATTGCTACATTTTTTCTGGAATCATAAACAAACAGGATAATATTGATATAAAAAAAAATTCTATAATTATGTTTGAAAACCATATAGAAAAACATGAAAATTATATAGATTTTATATATTGGTATGCATCTAAAATACGTTTTTTTTAGAATTTCTTAAAAAGAACAGCAATTCCAGTTTTTTGCCGAGTATTTTTGTCAAGTAAAAAGTATCTTTAATGAGTAGAAATAATCCGTTCTTGTTATTATTTCGGTTCAGATATATTTTCATTCAGGACAAGCGTGAATGGACATAACATTACTTTTTACCCTTTACGGGGGTTGGCGCGCGGAGCGTGCAGGGGACAGAGCCCCCTAATTTATGTATATATTTGATTGTTTTATTAATTAAAACATTTATGTAACGTGAAAATAAGAAAATTTTAAAATTTTATAGTGATACCAGTTATACTAGTGATACCAATGATATTGGCATCACTTTTGGTATCACTTTTGTTGGTATCTTTATCGCGTAATCCAGTCCTGATAAAAATCCTTTTAACGTAAAATAACAAAATTCCAAGTCGCACTTTTATTATCTTCTATTATTGGCTAAATAAGTTTAATCTTAGAAAAGTTTAATCCCCTCTGCTCAATATACCTAATAATACCACAGTATTTACTGTACTACCACAGCAATATAAAAATTTTTAATTAATTTATTACTCTACTTTTTTATTTATTTTAAAAATAATAAGGATATTGAAAAATAATTTTTATTTATTAGGTCGTATAAAAAAATATGTAATAATTAATAAAGAAAAAGAGATAATCTTTATAATATTATTAATTAATAAACGTGACAACAGATAAGAAATCTTAGGTGTTTTATTATCATTAAAATATAATTTTTACATTATTCAATAAATACTTGGATTCCACATTTTTTTTTTTTTTTAATAAATTATATTATTTATATCATTTGTTACCTGCATGTATCAATTTTCAATAAAAAAAAATAATTTTTATTTATGCTACTGATTTACGCATGTATATTCTTTGATAAAACAACTATACGTTTTGATTAAATTATCAACTAAATGGATGAATTTTGAAAAAAATGGCTGAAATTTTAACTAATTGGTTGAAAATCGAACCAAAGCCTAAAAATTAAAAATAAAATTTAGATAAATTCAGAAAATAGTTCAAAACTTACCTAATTGGTTTAATATTCAGCCAACTTGTTGAATTGTCAACTAAAGCAGCCTTACCGTGTACTGTTAAAACCAATTACTTGTAAAAGCTAATTTTGAGGACTCCATTCGAAATTCAGAACCGTCATTCAGAACAGTACATTCATGGCGCCTTAAAAGAATTCAAGGATCCGAAAAGTAATTTTAATGTTTAGAATAAAAAAATTAAAATACATATAATTAAGTATATCATTAAACTTATAATTGCCAATTTAATTATGTAAAAATATAAGAATAGTCTTTTGGGGATCATTCAAAAATTATTATAATTCCCGAAATTAAAATTAGCAGAGTTTCAGAATATAGAAATACCAACTTTAATTTACAATTCAAGAGTAGTTAGTAGAAAAAATATGTCTTTACATTTTCGGAAAAATAATTTTGACGGATGATTATTTTTAATTCGTATAAAATTCAATCTTTAAAACGCTAATTATGAATAATTTTTTTCTAATTTTTATTGATTTTATAAAAATTCATTATCTATTAATTTTTCTTTCTGTATTTCAAAATTCCATCTGGTGCTGATTTTTCTAAACAGCAGTTCTGAGTTTCTACTGACGCCCCAATTAAATGACGATTCTGAAATTCAAATGGCATCTAATTGACGTCCTATTAAATGAACTTGAACTGCAAGATGGAATTTAACCGTAACATATACATATAATTTTATTATATTATCGAATATCGATGCCACTCAGATATGATACCAATAAATGAAAAAGTAATATTATTAAAATTGTTTAATTAATATTAATTAAATAAAAATTTTCACCTTATTTTTTTGTTTATAAAAATTTTTTAATTAATCAAAAAATCAATCAGACATATTTTGCAAAAGAATTTCATTAACTAATAAAATAAAAGTACTATAAAGAGATGAAAATCAAAAAGATAAATATAATAATAACTAGTAAACACTTTTACCTTTTTTTTTTAAAAGAAAAAAATTTAGGTTAATTAAATAATTTCATAATGTAAATATTACAAATCAATTATTTATATTGGATATTAAATTATTGATTTTTCTTTTTGTAGATAAAATTTTTTTATATTCGTGATAATAATACATAAAAAAATTCATAAAGTTATTTTTTTTAATTAAATTAAAATATTACATACATTTTTGTTAATTAAAATATTATTTAAGCCATCAAAGTAATATATTTTATCAAAATATTTATCTCGTTTAATAAAAAACTTAAATTATTATTATAAAAATCTAATTTTAAGATACAAATCCTGATGCAAAATACTGAAATTAAATTAAAAATATTTTGTTAAAAAACTTGAATGCTGAAATTCATCAGAAGATTTTTATTTCCAAATTATTTTTAAATTTAAAAATTTAGGGATAGAAAGAAATAATCATTTAAGTTTAATAATTAATTTAAAATAAATAAGTACGTTTACTGGTCACTTACTAGGAGAGTCTGATTTGTTAGCGATGCCAAATTGCCTCTAACTTCCAGGATCGGTTTCGTTCGTCGAAAAAACATTCTCCATACCCTTAGTTTCTCTAAATTGGCCTCCTAGAACTAGAAAACAAGGGATCCATGCTATAAGATTTGGCTGTGCAGGATAAATTTTGATAACTTATTTTTCTGGAAATCTTTTCTGGAAACGGCTTTTTTGCCTGTATATGTAAAATTATGTTTTAAATCACGGGTAAAAATATGGGGTTCGAATTTTGCATGCTGATTGCACTCGCTCGTGCATACAACTGAATGCAAAGTCAAAACTAATATTTTGTCCCTTGTTTATAAAATAGCTATAAACAAACAATATATGGGGCAGAAAACACTTGAGCCTCACTGACGATTATATCAGGTGTTTCCAAGATAAAACATTGTTTTCAACAACATTTTACTATAATTTTGAGTAAGCATTTTGGACTTTGGAGCATTATTTAAGTTAAGAGCATGAATTATCGACCTTGAGGAGCAATACAAGCCCTAAAGAGATATTTCTTTATGATTTTTTTTCCTTTATTATTTTTAATGTATGTAAACTTTTATCAAAAATCATGTTATTTGTCAGATTCAATAGTATATTTTTTAAATAAAAAAAATATTTGTGACGTCTGTAAAGCAAAAAATGTAAGTAAAGCCCAGATTCAAAACCAAGTTTCCTCGGCATAAGTTTATAAAAAATTTTTGAGTGTTACAAAGTCTTTTTTAGTAAACATTGTAATTTGAGTTTTGGCAGGAATCTGAAAATTGACAATTTGGGACTAAAAATCGGCACTTAGTTTATTTACAATAGTGGAGAAGTAACTGAGCAGACTTGGTGCATAAAGAAAAAATGTCACTATAATATTGATTCTTTAATAATTTATAAAAACTCAATAAAAACCTGAACTAACTAAAAATTTTTTATTGAAAAAAAAAATAAAATTAGCAAAAAATTGTGCAATAATATTATGTCACTAAATAATCGCATCTCAAAAATAAATGTAAAATAAAATTTATTAAATCAAAAATTACATAAATCAACCCATATATAGTATAACACTTTTAAAATAATAATTAATTATGAGAAAATTCTTTATACAAGATAATATATATAATAATAATTAAATGAAAATTAAATATAAATAATAATAATAACTTTAAATGAAATTACATAAGTAAAAAATATGTTAAGTAAGAGAAAAAATTTTGCATTTATACTATAAAGGAAGATATATCTTTTTATAACGCAAACACCCTTGAATCTAATTTATATTATGTATATAATTATAAAAAAACATAATATACAGGTAAATGTACCTACCTGATGCATCTCAATTAAATTGTGCAGCGAAGAGCAAAATTTATTATTACACTAATATATTACTTATTCATGGTCAATTGTGTTATATGGGTGCTTTTTACAGGAACGGTATACATATTGCCCCTCCCCCCAGTTATATCCAAAACGAAAGCTCTTTTGCACTATTTTTTTCTTTTCAAAAGTTTATAAATAATATTTTTTTAAACTACTGCACATATTTAACTAAGGTTAAAAAAAATTTTGTGGGGAATATGCGTTAAATATGTCACGACCATCCACTGTCCTTTTTTGGAAATTTTTGGAAATTTAAAGCTTATGAAAATATTTTGAAACTTATAAAACCCATTTTTGTCAAAAATTGCGGTTTTGAGGCATTTGAAAGATGATATTTACACTAAAAAAATGAGTCCAACCAGAAAAGTTTTAATTAATTTGTGAGGTTTTAGCATTTCATAGAAAATTGCCAAAAAACCCTATTCCATAACATTGAGCCCTGCGTTTCTAGGCCTAGAAGGCCCATTGGAATAAACGGAGGGTATTTTTATTTATTTTATTTTGAAAAAATTTAGCGCAGGCGTAACAAGGGTAGCCGGCATGTTTTTGTAACATAATAAACATCCATAACCATTTGAAAATTTTAGGTATTTAAGCCTCGAAAAACATAAACATACAAAAAAAAAATATTTTATAATTAGTGCTGTCCCGTAAACTATAAAAAATATACAGTTCCTGTAAAAAGCACCCATATATAATAATAATAATAATAATAATAATAATAATAATAATATTGAACGATTAAGTAACTTATAGCTACAATATATATAAGTATGTAAAATACCAAGATGATATTAAGTAAAAAATATAACTAATAAATTTTTCAAGGACACCGTGCATCCATTAAAGTTCCAATAATGTTAGACATGCTTCCGTAATTATAAAGTCAATGTATACAATCAAGCATACGTTCACTGGATTATATATATTAACCTTGATCCCTGATGAATTTCATATACTCAATTGGGATTTTATCAAGTCAAGATTTACTCTACAATTCCTATAGGATTTTGCTAATTTGTTTATATTTATATTTAATGTATAAACCGTAAAGTTATATTTGCAGATTTTTTTCAAATCTATTATTTAAATATTTATTTTATAAGGCAGACGTACGAGTAGTATTTTAGACAAATTTAAGTTTACAAAATTTTTGCTCATGCTGAAGAAACATCTCAATACCTTAAATCCAATCTTATAGTCCTCGTGGGTCTAGAACAACGAAGCTTAATAATATAAGATAAGGTTTTCCATATTCCAAATAACGCCGTCACCTTTAGAATCAAACCAAAAACTAATTGGTCTCATTTTTCTCGTTTAAGTGCCCAAAACGAATTTTTTTTTCAGTTTTAATAGATTTTTTTATAGTGATAGCTAAATGCACATTTTTTTTCCAAAAGAATATGAAGATTTCTAAAATTACAGAAATATCAGTTATGGTAAAAAACGCAGCTCTAGAAAGTAGATACTTACAAAAAAAACGAGATCAATCAGAAGAATTTGGATGACATGCAAGGTGGAAGCTATACTTTAAATATGGTATAAAAATTCTTATTACATTGAAATACGTTGAAATACATTTCCAGACTAAGGAAGTCAACGAGATATTGGGAATGTTTATTTAATTTAAATTTTTTTTCTTCAGATTTTCATTCGGTATGGTGAGTTTTCGGGAAATTTGAAATTTGTAAAAAGTGAGTTATTAGTGGTGTCTATGTTTTTAGACTTAGCAATTTCAAATCGATAAAAGCCATTCATGATTTTTTTATGCTAAAAATTGTTAACATTTAGAACAAATTTAAGGCCAAATTCAAAATATTCAAAAAGAAAATAGTATTTTTCAATCAATTTTGAAATACCAGAATCATATTTTACAAAAATCGTGAATTGAATCTTGGTTGCTGAGTATTCCCATAGAGGCTTTTTTTTAGTAGTACTTTTGGGAAAAAATAATAGTAGAGATAGAATTTTAAACGTAAAGTAAATATAAAATAGTAAATAATTTGATAATAACTAAATATAAAAATAAATATAAATGAATAAATAGTTTGTATTAAAAGTTTTAAACTAAATTTATTTACAAGTTAAAAATAAAAGTTCAATAATTATTTGATAATTGCTTATAGTCAATAAAAATAATCACAAAAATAATAATTAAAACTTGATAAGAAATTTTAATGAATATTGTGGGATATAAAAAAATGTTTATCATTTTAAGGAAACTTGAAAAGGAAAATTTAATTTATAAATTGACATTACTAACAAAGTTCTTGACGTCTCCGTAAATCTTATACATAAAACAGATATAGTTTTTTAAGATGTCTGGACATTTGTTTGTGGCGTCGATGTCATATCATAACTATTAAGAAATAAAAAATTTTGTTTTAAAAAACATGATAGTATAAATGTAACAAAAAATATAAGGTCGATAAATTCTGTAAAATATATTTAAAAAGTAAAGTTTTTAGTAATAAAAAAAGTCATAAATCCAGATTTGAAGTTTGAATTGATGTATTCAACTTAAAATTATCTTAAATAAAAAATTTTAGGTAAAATTATAAATTTTGAAAATATTTTGAAAATATTATTATTATTTTGAAAATAAGTTTAAAAAACAGTCCTCATACACTAGATACCGTCAAAGACGGGTAGAGCGAAGCATAGAAGTATAGTTGAAATAGAACAAACGAATAATGGGAGGAATTGTCTTGTGTGTCTGAAGGATAGATGATGTAAAAAAAGCCAGGTGCGAGAAAGAAAAAAGACCCGGCTCAATATATTTTTCATATCTTCTATCCTTCAGGTTCCCTAAGACAGCGCCACTCATTGAATAGTCGTTCTATTTCAACTATACTTCTATGGAGCGAAGCTGATCATGTTAGAAAAAAGCAAAAAAAGAGTTTCAGTAATTTTTTAATTTTGGAATTTTAAAAGCTTTGATTAGATTGAGTTCAATAATAATGTTTAAATGAGACGTAAAAAAATGTTAAGCATAGTTAAAATTTTTAAGTATTGGCCAAAAAGTACACGAAAAATCCGCCCCTTATTTTGAAACCTTATTATTTGTTTGCTGAAAAGATTTCAACCAAACTTTTGTTGGCGGAACTTTGTTATTACGTCCTTTTTCTATAATTCACCAACAACAAAAAAGTTACTCTGAACTCTAATACCCCTCAATTAACATAATTACCAAAATAATATTACACAAGTCAGAATGAGGTGTAACGGTTTCCGAATTCGTCAACCAGAGAAAGAAAAAGTCTTCTGTAGGTTATGTATGTCGCTGAATCCGAATTTGGGGTCCTACTGGGTTAGAAAATAGGAAAATACAGTAGAAACATTCCATCTTATGAGTTTTTTCACAATATTTTGGAACTAATGATCAAATTAATAGTGCCACATTTTAAGAGTAATCAACTAAATATTGAATTTATTCTTTTATTCTGTATCAATAAAGGAATATTAGAGCTATAACTATTGGTGTTGAAAAATATCTCCAGGGTAAGATAAAATCGGAAAAATACAATGTGAGTTTTTTTCTTTATTTTTCTTTTAATCTTGCATTTGAAAAAGTTTTATCCTATTTTAACTTTTATTTAATTTACTGACTCCTATACGGGGGCAAAAATGGTTAAAACTACCCCTGAATTTAACAAAAAATAAAAAAAACTTATAACTGGTTTGTATTTTCACACAACCAACGATCATGAATCATGTTCACTTATAACGTTTTAACGTATATTCCCTAATTATTATAAGTCCTTAGATCGAAATTACAATGAATCCCAAAATATAAATTATCCTAACTCCATAAACCTAAAGTATTCTAAGTTCTTGTGCTTACTCCCACTTTAAATTATTCTAAGTCCCTTAATCGGAAATATTCTAAGTCCATTTCATACCCCTCTCCCCCCTAAAACGTCAATACACGGTGATCCCGGGTAGGACGTGAATTTTATTTTTTTAGGTGCATCGCTATAGTTGTTGATGCTTGTAATGGTTAACTAATAAACAAACAATGCATCCGCTCTGGATCGCCCTGTATTTACCCCCCCCCCCCAAAATCACTTTTTTACCCACCCCTGCCCGGCATTAACACACACTAACACTATTATATCGTAGTATAAGTGAACGCAACGTACGGAGGTCCCATTGATACCAACCTATGAATTTAATTTTGTCATATGACTTTAAAAATACCATGTCCAGCACCGGAAGATCATGTAATAACAAAGATTTTGCAAGAAAAAATTTTGCTTAAGTTCCCTTATGCAAAAAGTTATCAAAGATGCAATAAGAGGGCAGATTTTTCGGAGTCTTTACTTTGCTTTCTCTAACAAGAGACCGCTAACTTTAGGAAACCAAATTACAAATTACTTTCATTAATAATTGAAAAAAACCTCCGATAACCTCCGTTTATTCCAACGGGCCTTCTAGGCACAAGAATACTGTGCACAAGGCTTTTAAATGTAGTTTTTTGGTAATATTGCATTTTAGTTAGTTAGTTAACAAAAACACTTCTTGTTGGTCACAATTTTTCGGTATTAAAGTCATTTTTCAAGCCTTGGATACCGCAATTTTTCTCAATGTTATAGCAATTTAACCAAATGGTCATTTTTGTCCCGAAATGATTAATTTTTAAATTATCTCAAAAATTGCAATTTTAGACAAAAATGGGTTTTATAGGTCTCAACAATTTTCTAAAAGCTTTTTTCTGAAAATTCTTTATTTTTCCTTTAGAATTATTTGTTTGCAAAACATTATTACCTTTCTAAGGGGTAACCTGTTAATTTGAAAATCAAGTGGGGTCAAATGTCAAAAATCATGTGGGGTTAGGAACTTAAAATATTTTATATTTAGGGACTTTGAATAATTTACTTTGAGAGGCTTAGAAAAATTCAAGTTTAGGGACTTAAAATATTCCGGGTTTAGAGACTTCTAATAATTTGAGTTGAAGGACTTAGAATATTTTCAATTTAAGGACTTAAAATAATACAGGATAATTACAAATTATAAGAATAGCGATTTTATTGTAATGTTGTTTATCATTTATGTATTATAACTTGTCCTTTTTAGAGGTTTAGTTTTCACTTCTTATAATTAGTCTTAGAGCCCAATTAGTGTTTGTAATTATTGAATCCCAATATTTTCTTACCCTTTCTTCAAAAAAGGCAGTTAATTAGATAATTTTAGCTCTGCTTCCAAAATATTGCAAAAAACTAAAATGGGGTATTTTTTGCTGATCTCATGTCCTGTACTGCCCAGCCACTTTGGACCCCAGATTTCGTATTTCAGAATTAAAGCATACCTACTTATGTATTCTAATTTTTTTGGTGACGTGTTCTAGAAAAAGTTATGGGTCCACAAAGTTTTATTTCGGTTTTATTTCAATGAAGTAACCTTCAGAAGAATTAAAAACTTATTAGTTATTAGTTTCAAATCAATTTTTCAAACTGATCAATGTATAAGAATAAAAAAATTCAATGATAATGGAATTATACTTAGAATGCATACGGATTGAGTTGCATATTCTTTGAACTAGGTTTGAAGGTAAAAAATGAAAATTTTATTGTTCTTCATTAAATATACCTTTTTTTGATGCTATTTACAATACTGATAAGCAGCGTGTCGATTTTTTTTAGTATCCAACTTTTACCCTAAATAATGAGTTTCCGGTTAATTTTATAGAAAGTTTGAAATCAAATTCTGAGAATAGAGACTTTTTAACATATGGATACATTTTTAGAAAAATAGATTTTGGTTTTAAAATTAATTTAGAACTCGTAGATAGGCTCTTGGGCGTTAAATGTTTAATTCAATAAAATTTGGATAATTAATAAATAATAAAAATCGTAAAGAATTATAAAAAAGATAAGGCTTTTTTATTTCAGGCACGATCACATATTTATTGAGTATTTTCTCTTTAATAACGCTGATGGGATCCGCACTCTCATAAATTGAAAACTATTATTTATTATCACACACCAAGGCAATAAAAGCATGTAGAGGAATCGGAATGACCTTGGGACCAAATTCCTCCATAAATTGAAGAATTTGAAGACTTTTTCGTTTTTTAACCTGATGAACTTTTAAGGCACGATTTCATCTATGTATTGCATACACAGGTTAATCGTGCCTAAAAAATAAATTTCAATTAATTTAGTTATTTTCTAGTTATTTTAGATCATTAACCACATTTTGGATGTATTAAATTCAAAACCAATTCATTTTTTACCATTTTTATTATTTTTTAATAATTTTTTTTGATATCTGAAATCAGTTTTTAGAACATTTCTCTGCAAGCAATTGATGAAATCACTTGAAATTGAAAACCCTACAACTAGATCTTATTTCAAAAAATTTGGTTTAAGGAATTTTTGATTCATCGAGTAGGTTCTGTGATCTTGAGAATACACTTTCTCGAACATACATCCCTACACACAACAAGGCAATATAAGCATTTAGAGGCATCGGAATGACCTGGGGACCAAATTTCTCCACGAATTGGACTATTTAGAAATTTTTCCGTTTTTTGACCTGACAAACTTATGTGGCACGATTTCATCTATGTATTGCATACATAGGGTGATCGTGCCTAAAAATATAAGAATCTTGTATTATTTTGCATTTTTATGATATTTCACTAATGCAAAGTTTATGCAAAAGCTATGAAATTTATCGCGCGGATAACATTTAGAAGGTTTTTCACCTGTATGAAGCAAAAGTACAAGAATAAACATGCCTTTAGAAATAGCAGATTGGGCCCAAAAACAATAGGTGTCATTAACTCGATAAAATAAACTCAGTTTTAAAAAATGAAAGCATTCCGTTTGATCGTTTTGGCTATAACGTGTCCAAAAGGTGTCGATTTTTGCATCCATTAAGGTAGAGTACATCCTATAATTATATTACTTAAAAATTAAAAACAAAGAATGAAGGAAGTAAAAATATTTTTTTTTAATGATTTTTTGAATTTTAAGTATAAAAAATAACTTTTTAAATTTTAAGTCCTTTCTACATCGGATTAAAAGTCAATATTAAATCTAGTCTATCTTTATAAGCTTTATAGTGCACAGTTAAAAAACGCTACCAAGTAATTAGCCCTATATGGTTCCTTATTATCAATAACAAAATGTTCTTAATGGTCTATTTTACCCTCTATTTTAACTAACAAAGTATAATATCATAAGAAAAGCTAAATATGGTCTTTTCCTTGATATTGTCAGTTTAACATCTCTTGGTAGGTTTTTTCTGGCTCAAAAATTCCCCCATATACCGTCAAGATCACCCCTTCAAACAGGAAATATACGTTTATTATGGTGAAATGAAAACCTGTATAAGAGCCTGTTTTCATTTGGGTCACCTAGGTGACTTAAATTTTGGGGACTAAATCCCCCATCAGGGCAATGGAGCACAGGCTAAACTTTGAATATATTCTTAGAAAGCTTCGTAGAATAAAGTGTAAAGGTTTAGCCTGGTTTCAAGAGGGTCACCCAGGTGACTTTCCGAAACCAGCAGGTTTTCTCTTTATACAATGGAGCCTTGGCCAAAAGTCTAGAATCCCGTTATCTCGGTGGCAAATAGTCCATTTGAAGCTGCCAGTGAGAGTGGTTTCAAAAAAGTCACCCTAATTCATATGGGCTGCCTGCCTATTGTCAAAAAAAATATCCAAACGCTGCAAGCGGTTCATTAAAGAACTAATTTTTTCCTATATCTAATACACCGCTTGACTGCGCCATTACACCGATTATTGTCGCCATTTTTGAACAACAGCGCCAATTTTGTTATTTTATGGTGCTAGTTTTTTTGCCAATAATATCATAATGGACTTTCGTTCAAAACACCAACGAGTGCGCATCTTTTGAATTACCTAACAATCAGTTGAATTTTAAAATCAAGATAAAAAAAAAAATTTCTTTTTTTTTCTCACATTCTAAAACATAGCAGTGAATAGGGATACATTTTATTAAAAACTAAAACGCAAAAATTCAAATAATAAATTGCAATTATTAATAATAATAAATAAAAAAAGAGTGCATATACGTAAAAAGGAAAACATCTCAATATAGTGATTCCTTGTTATAAAAGCCAACTTGATCCAATTACAACACCAGCTAGAGGCATTACAACTCCTACGTATAAAAAATACAATAAAAAAGTGAAATCCAACTGAAAAATAATTAAAAAACGAAGTTTTATACTGACACGTGCCTTTTAATACATGGTCATTGACCTTTTTCAACACAAGTGAGTAGTCTATATAACTAGTCAAAGCGGGAAAATTTTAGTTCATTCACTTCAGCAGGTAAACGAATCAAAAATTACTTTCCAAATAAACTGCCAAATAAAATATTATCAATAATAAAATAATAAAAATGTCATTCGATTCTAACTTTATTCAACAACAAATTTTAAATACATACACAGAATCATCTACATCTCCTTATATTGTACACATAAAATCTAAGGGTGACAACATAGCAAAACTGCACCGCACATCTATAGGAATCAAACTTAAGCAGGCAGGTTTAAAACATATATATGCAACTAGAAAAGGAATAAACAGACTCAGACTTGTATTTGAATCGTACCAAGACGCAAATGAGGCACTCAAAGCCAATCTAGAAGACGGATGGTATAGCTACATACCAGATCACTGTATATACAAAATTAGAGTTATAAGAGATGTTGATAAAGTGAATATAGAAACAGCTGGAGATAACAATCATTTAGATTACAGCATCACAGTTGAAGAATTCAACGTACACCTCAATAAATGTAAAATTAAATCTTCACCTGGGTAAGACCACATATCTTACTTTATAATCAAAAAATTACCTAATGAAGCTAAAAAAGTTATAGTTAAACTATTCAATGATTTTTATAACTCAAGCAAATCTCCTGATGATTGGATGAACTACATAGTAAGTCTTATTCCAAAACCACAAGGTAAAGGCTATCGACCAATTAGTTTAGCACAAAATTTACTAAAAATATTTGAAAGCTTACTCAAAGCCAGACTTGACTGGTACATAGAAAACCAATGTCTACTACCAAACAATCAATTTGGATTCCGCAAAGCTAAGTCTGGATTGGACAGTGTATCAATACTTAATGTTGACATCTCAAGTGCCCTAGCTAGAGGAAAAACGTATGGAGCACTATTTATTGATATAGAAGGAGCTTTTGACTATGTTGTACCAAAAATACTACTACAGGATCTAAAACAAGCAGGAGTATCAAAAAAATTTATAAAATTTATAGAATTTCTTACAAGTTTAAGATTTTGTAGCATTTATATAAACAGCATTCTAATAGAAAAAGTGAAAGTAACAAAAGGCGTGCTACAAGGAAGCATACTAGAACCACTGCTATTTAACATATATATTGCAAAAATTAATTACAATATAGGAATATGTGAGAATCTACAACTTGCAGATGACTGCTGTATAACTTACCATTATGAAAATCCAGAAATAGTTTTCATTGAACTACAAAAAGGAATCAAACTACTAATTACTTGGCTAATCAGCAGAGGTCTCAACGTAGCAGTAAGCAAAACTAATTTTATGATTTTTTCTAGAAATGCAAAAGCCAGGCAAATGACTATCCAAATAAATAGGGATACTATCAATCAATCACAACATGCAAAATTCTTAGGAGTAATTTTTGAACAAAAAATGAAGTGGAAACAACACATAATACAAACAGTATGTAAAGCATCGAGAGCACTTAATCTCATTAAAGCTATGACTACAATCAAATGGGGTGCACATCTATCAACTCTTCTAAAAATTTATAAAGGCTTAGTCAGATCAATCCTCGAATGGGGACATTTGTGCTACATGGATGCATGTCAAACAGATTTAAACAAACTAGACGTTGTTCAAAATCAAGCAATTAGATTATGCACAGGACTCAACAAAAATACTCATAGATTCTCACTTCATAAAGTTTCGAACATTCCACCATTAGCAGCAAGAAGAAATCTTATTGCAAGGAAGTACTTCCTAAAAATACATTATATAAGCACTCATACACTACATTTCAAGATAAAAAGTCTAGAAAAATTAAATAAAAATAACAAAAAAAATAATAGTGCGTTAATTAGAAATTATGTGCAGGCTGAAACAATCATAAAAAAACTACAAAACTGAAAAATAGAAGCAGCCTATATGCTATGAGTTTCCATTAGAGACACAAATATACATTCCGAAGTATGATTTCACATTGTTAAATATACAAGATTTCCAGACAAATAACACAGATTTATACAATAATCCATTTAAAATTAAATACAAACACTTTGACTATATGTACACTGATGCATCAAAATTTTATGATGTCACAAGTAATTAATACAAGGTAGGAGCAGCATTTATTCATGTCAACGCACAAAAAGAAACCTGCTACCAAATCACTAAAGATGCCAGCATCCAAGACGCAGAAGCAGCTATCATCTATCGCTCACTCTTGTACATATGGGAAAAAAATATTCAAAAGGTAATCATTATGTCTGATGTGCTACATGTTTTAAAAAAGTTAACCGAATCAGAAGTCACATGCAACACTTCAACAACAATATTAGACATAAAACACAAAATCCGTCTCCTTAGCAAACATAATCATAATATCATACTAGCCTATGTTCCAGCCCATAAGGGATTTAAGTATAATGAACAGGTTGATAGACTCGCTAAAACTTCACATCAAAAACAACAACAAGAATTACAGGTATACGTCGACAAAACAACCATACTACATGAGTTACTCAAAAAATACTATCAAGAATGGCATGAATATTTACAAAAATGGCAAGACACAAATGCCTACAAAAATTATGTCAACAACACCATATGTGTGAAAAAATCTATCAATGATTTGGACATAGCAAAACACTGGAACAGAAAAGACACTATTTACTATCTAAAATTAATAACTGGGTACTACATGGATCCTGCATTCTTGAACAAAATAAAAAAAAAAGACACTCCAATATGCTCGTGTAATAGAAGTTTGGCCACACTAGTACACATAATCTTCAGCTGCACACTACTACAAGCATCTAGAAATAGGGTCTTCCAAATATTCGATGACCTACATAATGAAGACAAAATAAAACTAAGAAGTATACTTTCATCCAGGGAAAATCTTCAAATTAAAGCAATTTTAGACTTTATAAATTCAATCAATCTAAGCATATGAAAAACAATAACATCAGGCATAAACAGAAAAGCAACACAGCATGAAAATAAAAAAATAAAACTGGCAGTTGCCAGCATCAAGACATCATTAAATCAGAAAACTGGCTCAATGGCGCACATGCGCGGTAGAATGCCAAGGAGTTGAAGTGAACTCCCGAACAAATAAAAAAAAAAAAAATATCATAATGGTTGTAAAATATCGTCGTTTACAGACGTACATACAGAGATACAGACTTCTTTCGAAAACCAGTTTTTTAGCTTCCTGAGGATTCAAAAAATGTTTATTGCCAAAAAATCAGAAATCAAAATTTCACCTAACAATATGGTTCCTCTATGAAGAACCAAAAAATGTACACAATATAACTACAATTTAGTATAGTTTTACATAAATAAATCGCAATATTATAATTATAATTACAATTTTATAATTATTTATGAAATTCGTGATACAAATAATATTTCACCGAATGGCAATTACAGTCCCTCCAAAAATCTGCAAACCTTTGCATTCGGTGTAATACAATTGTATATCACTTTTTTCATAAAATACCATTTTGGTGATATGCCTATTCACCTTTTCCAAAATTACTTTCTGAATTGAATAAGACTCAGTTCTTTTAAAGAACTAAATTAGCAGTGCATTTTAAGTATTTGCAATAAATTTAAAAAATAATTATGCAAAATTATTGTATTTTATCGTAACAGTATTCATAATAATACATTTTGTAATATTAATGGTTTTATCCTATAGATTAGTAATATATTTATAATATATACCTAACAAATATAATATCCCCCTATACGTACATAAAATTATATATGAGGAATTCCACCCAAATTGAACTCAAGTTGAACTGAAGGGTCGCAGAAATCAGCCAAAATTATTTTTTTTTGAAAGAGCAGCTAAAAGTAAGTACTCTCAGCGAAGTTTAGCTTTCTAGGTCAAATCCTTGACTTTTGGTAGCCAATTTTTTTCTTTGGCCTACTTTAGTAAATTTTAAATCAAATCTTTTTACTTTTGTACGCACCCAATTGCTCATTTTTGGTTGAAAAATATTTTCCTTCTATAGGTGCGTATAGGAAATTTCCCGCAGAATTCTATTCAGAGGTTCAAAACTTGATTTCAACTACGCATGCGCAAGAAATTACGTTTTCCATCACTAAGCCTTTTAATTCACATAAGAAAATGCGGAGACTCTATTTTCTTCTACTTAACCTCTAATTTTTGGTTTTGTTTTGGTTGAATATTTCAACCAAAAAGTGTCAAATTCAACCAATTTTGGTTGAATAGTCAACCATAAGCTGTAATACGAAATAAAAATGATTGTAATTTTATAATATATTAAAATTAATGGTATTTTATGTATTACTTCATTTGGCTCTGAAGCTGGAGAATGACTAATTAAAAACATTATCCTACATAAATAATAATATACTACAACGTATTTACTTAAATTTACAACTATGTATATAGCTATACAATCATAATCATATTTTTTTTATTACTGTATACTTACTTTTTCTTGTAAATAAAAAAATGTTCTCTGCTAAATGGAGCATAAATTTAAAATCACTCTTTTCAAAATTAATTTTTAAACAAGTTATTGATCAAACACCCTATTATAGGTAGTTTAAATTAAAAAATTATTTATTTAAATTAAATTCAGTAATTTTTTTAATTATTCAGATACATTTTCAAAGCACATGTCATTTGGGGTAAGGGTTCAAATGTGCCACATTTGGGGGGTGGTCAAATGAACTTAGTATAATTTCGATTTAGGGAGTTTCGGTAAAAGGTATATAATAATTAGGATTTTACTCGGAACTTAAAATTACTTTTTTTTTGGCTTAAGGACTTAAAATTATAAAGGCTTCAAGATTCAAAATATAAATTTAATGTTCCATGCTCGCTATTTGTGAGTTCACAAATTGGTTGTAAGTTTTTTTTATAATATTTAATGTGACATACAAAAATAATTAGACAAAAAATAATTATTGCCAGTCGACTCCATTTGTTGCCCATGTAAAATTTCCAAAGAAATTAAAATTTTCCATCAGGTTTTCATTTGATTACTTAACTTGGTGCGAGATTAAACAATTTTTTTAAATAGTAATTTTAAAAAAATATTATTAATGATGGATTAAAAAATATTATTTTTTGATCTTGAGCGGATTTTCATTTCAGCCGAAAGGCATATGGATGAAAAAAGTAATTCCTTTTACAAGCGCAGTCCTATTAATTCAATTCAGAATCGAATTCTGCGGAAAATTTTCTTAAAATAGCAAACAGGGAAAAATTTTTAACCGCAAAATAAGTATTTGGCTGGAAAAATAAGAATATTTTGAATCAATTTACCAAAGTAGGCAAAAACATAAAAATGGCTGCCAAGAATAGAGAAAATCTCCTAGGAAGCTAAACTTTACTAATGGTACTTATTTTTAATTTTACTTTTGGTAAAAAAGAGTTTGCTCCGATTTTTGCGGCCCTTCAGTTCACCTTGAGTCCATCAGTTGCGTTAAAACCCCTCGTATCTAAATTTAAATTTTCATAAAATATTAATTATTACTGTTATTAGCTTAAAAAATAAAATATTATAAAAAATTTGGAGGACTTTTTTTGCATTAAAAAAATTTATTTTTATTTTAAGCCTCTAATTAATAGAGTATAAAATATTTTATAATTCGTTTGAATTCATAATATAAATTTTAAGATTTTTCATTACCAAATACATACATATATACATTTTATATAAGGAAAATAATAGAATAATCTTAATTATTATTAAAAAAATAGAAGAGAATTCTCAACCAACCTAATAAAAAAATGTGGATAACAGCATGCAGGAAAATGTGCATAAAATAATAGTAAAAAATATTTCTCTTGAATGGCAGTCCTGAAAAGAACATCATAGCAAAATTTTCTTAAATAATAAATATAAAAAATTAAAATTTAATACAAAATAACAAATTTTAATGACCAATAAACAAATAATTTTCCTTGTTTATTCGTATTTAATAAGAATTATAATGACACATGAGTAATTTATTATTCAATTATAATAATAAAAAGCTAATTAACTGTTTAAAAAAATAAAATTCTACATTTGTGTCAATTATTATAAGTTACTTTTATAAAAAAAAATTAAATACATAATGAATAAGAATAATACGTTAGAGTAAAAAAAAAAATAAGATTGAGTGAGGTATAGTTGATGATAAGTTGTTATTTTTCAGTTAAACATTTTTAATACATCTGCATTTTTCATATATTGTACATATATAGCGTGAAATGAATAATTTATGAAATTTATTATGTACGTACACTATTATTATATATATAAATAATAATAAAAAAACCCAAGTAAAAATAATTATTCATATATGAATTCAAGTGTAACAAAATTTATATCATGTAAAATATATATACTTATATATATTTATGTATGCATAAAATACATATTTTTTAATTAATTCTATTTTAACCCGTTAATTAAATTAGAATAAACAAGCCATGAAGAAGTAGCTATGTTTACATGCAAGAATATTTTCAAATATATAATGAAAGGGATATAATGTATTTATCGAGGTATTTATAATATGAAAGAAAAAGTAGGTATTTTATTTTTTAAGTAATTCAACTCATCACTTTTGTGTGTTGTATAATTAAATTTACTTTTTTTTTCCTTCAAAATTTTATATTATTTAATTTGCATTTTTATTTTTCTCTTCTTTTATTATACTTTTTATTACAAGAGGGTCAAAACCTTTTTAATCGGCTGATTCTCTATAAAATAATTCGATGCATACTTTTATATACATCAGTAGATCCATCAAAAATCTGCATTGGTTATTTGAGAGCCGAAAAATCATCTTTTTTGTTAAAACTATTCTATAAAGAATCCCCTTTTGTTCTTAACTGATAAGCTATTAAATAAATATAATTCATTAAAAATTTTACAATATTTAGTTTAAAGTATCAGTTGAAAATAAAATTATAGTACATTACGACCCATGGCCAGTAAAATAAAGAGTGGCCTGAAGCACACGTAAATTACCTTCCGAGACGAAGCCGAGTATGGCTGCTATTTGGGGCATTCTTTTATTAGGGCCAAGGGTCGTATATTCTTTTTTTCGCCAGTGGCGAGAAAATATATTTGTTTGATTTAGCTGGACCTTTCCATATATATACAGAAATATCTGTATACACTTAAGGTAAAAAGTAAACTTGCTTATGATACTTTAACTAATGGAGTTTAGAGTGCATAGATTTCCCTAACATTTTTTATTTTTAATCAAACTTTCTATTTATTTTTGTCTTATTTAACTTTTATTTTATTTATTTCTATTAAAATTATATTTATATTATAATTAAAAACTTTACAAATATAACTAGTATTTTCAATTTAAACTAAGTTCGAATAATTTTAAACTCTAGTTAGACACGATCACCCTATATATCCAAATCTAATACGTCTTTAATCGATATCTATAATATCTTACCTTTGTGAATATTTAAAAAATTAATTGTTCGTGTGTGCGTATGTGTGCGTGTGTTGTTTTTTCTTCAACGAAATCGATGCCAAAATGAAGAAAAATCGGATCAAATAGGCTATAGTATTGCGATTAGCTTTGCATGCAGTTGTATGCACAAGCGAGCTTAGCGGACGAGTTCCTTTGAATACGATATTGATTGACTTAAGGAAATAGAAATAAAGAAAAAAGACATTAAGAAATAGAAGAAAAAGTAGTAAATTGCTGGAACACGTTCAGTTGTTCCTAGATAACCTGAAAATAAATAAAAGTATCTGTTATTCATCATCTACAGCATGCAAAAATACAATTTCTGAATAAATTTTTTTTTCTCTATTGATATTTTTCTGCTAATTTCCATTTGCGCATCCATTGATAAAACTAATTATTCAGTTTGAAAATCAGTTCGATTTTTATAAATCTCTTCAAATCAAATTAAAAAGAATTCTTTCTAATCTCGCTCATCAAGAATACTTTAACAAACATTATGAAATTTTAATTTTTTAATATTCTAGTCTTAAAATTCTTTGTTATTACTGATAACAATAAATTTATCTATTACGAAATACTTTGTATTTGATATTTCCTGTACTTAATCATAAATAAAATATTTTTATTATTTCAAAAAAATTAATCACTTTTAATTTAATTTTATCGAGTAAAATAATTTTTCTTTTATCTATTAGCCAATTTCTTATCATTAAAATTAGTTATAATTAGGAAAAAAATTCCTTTATTTTTACATTTTAGAGTTAAAAATATGCCATTTTTTGTCAAATCAGGAACTCTCTCCCTCCCTCTGTACAGCATATTTTTTAAGATAAATTGATTTAATTTTGCAAAGTCTCATTTTTTTCGTAAAAACTATTAGTTTTCTATGCCGTATTTGACCGATGCACCACCGACTAAAGAGCATTTTCAAACCAGAAATACTATACATTTTTAACCAAGGGAGCAAAAAAAAATAGTATCGGCTTCGCCTCAGATACTAATTCACGTGCGATCTGGGTTATTCTTTTTTGCTCCCATGAATAAAACGCCATTTCGCGTTTTTTCTGTCGCGTCGTGGGGCGAAAATATTAAGTATTAAGGGCGTAAAGTTTTAGCGCTAGTATTAGTACGAGCACGAGTGCAATGGCTTAGGGATGCGGTTTTTTACCCATTATTATATGCAAGACTATTTTTTAAACAAAATTTTTTAAGACAAAATATGGTGTTCGACTTTTTCATGCTACTTGCCTCACTTTAAAAAATAGCTATTTTTAATCAATTTTAATATCCTGTAAATGAGTGAAAAAATTTTACCGTGGATTAAGGTAGGGGATCGAATTGAAAAGGCGTTTTTTAAGACACTTTTCTTTGTTTAATTTCTCAGCCCCTTTATTAGTTATCAGTTTACAATTTTTTTTATGAATTTATTAGGCATTTATATACATAAAATTTTTTTTTTTTTAATTTTTATAATTAGTTATATTTATAGAGGGCGACAAAGAACAGGTGCAGAAAATCCATTCGGTCCATGGCCAGGAGTTAATCTCCGGATTGGCTGGGCCGATTTTCAAAAACTTAAGTGCGTTATCTTTATTAAAGTATATTACAGGGAAATTTACCTAAAATAGAAAAAAAAACCAAAAAATAAAAAAATGGGCAAGCCAGAAAAAAAATTTTTTAAAATGGACGTTTTTTTACCCTATTACGCTTGGTAAAGGCATATTTAAATTAATTTTTTTATAATTTTATGGTAAATTGCCCTGTAATATACTTTAATAAAGATAACGCACTTAAGTTTTAGAAAATCGGCACAGCCAATCCGGAGCTTAACTCCTGGCCAGTAGAAAAAACGTAGTTTCGAGATAATTTGAATTTTTTTTTTGTATTATTTCTTCAAGATATAAAGATATAAAGAGTTGGAAAAAAAATTTTTTTAAATTTTGAGTTTTTGAAAAATCCAATTAGATCCCCTACCTTAAATATTTTTAAACGTTTTAATAAATAATTAAATCTGTTACAAGATTCTTTTATAATAATCTTTTTGAAGACTTAAAATGCTGTTCAATCTTTTTCGGGTTTCATATCACTTTTTAGAGAACGATGATGTTTTTTTTTTACTTTTAATTTTATAACTTTAAAATATCTGCTGAATCATCGATAAATGAAATCAAGAAATAAGAAAACCAAAAAAAAAGCTTAAAAATAATTATTTTTTTATTCTCATGATTTTCTTTAATTGAAAACAAAAATATCTAATCCACCTAGATATTAATACTGCAATCCTCTAAAAATTACTTGTGAACTTCAAGAACTTTCAATAATTTAAATTTTGATTGTTTATATAACTCGTATCAGATTTCAAAAATAAAAAATAAAAACACATATATTTGAATATTTTTCAATTAAAAATATATATGTAATAGTATATTTACGGCTCGCGACCAGAAAAGTAAAGAATGGCCCAAATCGCACTGCGATTTGGCGCATTCTAATTTATTTATGGACAAGTGCCATATAAAATTTTTCTGCGTCTGTGGCAAGAATACTCGTCTTTGCTGGGCGCACAGCGTCCGGGAATTACGGGTATTCGGGCCGCAAACCAGAAATAGTATATTTTTACCCATGGTCACAAAAGTAAAGAATGGCCCAAATCGCACGTAAATTACCGTCCGAGGCGTAGCCGAGGATGGTAAACTGCGATTTGGGGCATCTTTTTTTTGTGGCCAAGGACAAAACATAATTTTTCTTGCTCAGTGTCGAGAAAATGCGTTTTTTCGAATAGCGCAGCGGCCAGAAAACACGCACTTTCTGGACACTAACAAGAAAAAAATTTTAAGAATTTTTATCAAAAATTTCTGATTCAACATTTTTTGGATCTTGGGTGTTCAATACCTTAAATTTTCTCGAAACTTCTTGATGAAATTCCTTTTAATTTCCCTAACAATATTAATTTTAAAAAACAGTATATTTTGCATTTTTTTACTTTTTTTATTTTTGGCTCTTGGTTTCTATGGCCGATGAGTAGTCAAATTACTAACCAAAGTACAAATTATTGAAAATTCTGAATTCTCTTTTAGATGAGTCAACTCGGGATGGTTCAGCCATCATTTTTCAGATGCAATATTCAAAGTAGTAAAATACTAGACGGCATTAAAAAATAAATAGTTGTAAAAAAAAGTATTGCAGTTAATCAAAAATTGTTCTGGGCAGAGAAGGGGAAGGAAGAAATAGCTAATAACATACAAAATGTTATGACAAGCAAAAGTTTTATATGAACCAAAATTATCAATGTCAAATTAAGTAAAAGTTTATATATTTGCCAGTACTTAATATAATTTAATAAAACACAGGAAAATTTTTAATGACGCTTCTAAAAAGTTTGGAAAATCATATACAAAATTATTGCTAAATTTTATCTTAACATAAAACGTTGTTTCAAATGATTCATCTTATCAAAAATAAAATATTATACTAATTATTGCGATCAATGCAATAGCTAAAATTACGAGTGTTAATATATTCCCTCGTACTTTTGGCGCGAGAGATATGTCCAGAAAATATAGATCTCGTTTATAAACTGACAATTGATGTTTAGCTTTATACACAATTAAACAAAAAAATTATAATTCGTAACGTAAACCCCAAAAAAATAAAATATAAAAGATTTTTTTAACATATTAAAAATGAAGGTATAGCAAAAAAATATAAAAACCAATAATTTGAAAAATTGAATGTCTCACTACTTGAACTAATCAATAGATAACGATATTCAAATAAAAAAAAAATCAACTTATCAGTATTACGTTTGGCAAAAGCAGAAAAAAAGTTAAAATCAAAGCAGCAAATATTACATAATGAAAAATTACATTAAAAACATAATTTGATAAGAAAAATGATTGATAAAATAAATGATTTAATTGGGCCTGTATGAAAAACCTCTTTGATATAAAATTTAAAAAGTAGGGATTAAAAAAAGAGAAGGAGTATAATACAACTTTGTATTTCCCTTCAATTTTATATATAATATTTAAAAGCTTCGTCAAGTCATTCACGCGATTCAGTGTACGTATTAAAGAGCACTTTTGCTCTTTCCTCTATTATTGTTTTTTATGCATTAAAATACATTTAACTTTTTATACACTTGTGAATAAAATAAGTAAATTTTTATGTTTCTAATTACAAAGTTTAACGTTTACTAATTAACACGTTATTCTTTTTTTGCCAACTGGATTTTTTAAAAAAATTTTTTAAAAAACGAAAAAAACTTTGATTATTTGGTGTTAATTTTAAAAAAACAGTGTTTTCTTAGTGTATATCAAAATAATCAGTAACGAAGAAAAAAAGTGCATAAATGAAATTCAAAAAATAAAAAAATTTTTTATCAAAGACAAAAAAACCAATAAATAATTAAAATCAAAAATTTTATATATTGATTTTAAGACAAAACAAAAAATAACAGTTAAAACGTACAAAGGAAAATTAAAAAAATCACTTAAATAATAAGGTAATAAACATAAATATAATTTTCAATATTTTCAATAAATATTTTTCCGATCAAAAAAAAGAAAAAAAATTGTAAAATTGCATAATTAAAAAAATAAACCGTTACAAATATAATAAAAATTTTTTTTTGTAAATAATGCAAAGTGTTGACAGAAGCATGACGATCTAATTTAACTATTTATAAAAAATAATTATTTTTTTATTTTACAATTAAGCATGACAATAAAGAAATTTTCTCAAATGCAAAAAAAAAATCTTAAATTTATTATATTAGAATATTTTAAAATAAAAATTCAACGTTATAATAAAAAAAATACAATGAACAATTTGAATACAATAACTAACAATTGACGTTATGATTTTTTTTTTTTATTTAATGATTTTAGAAATTAGAATTTTTAATTATTATAAAATAAAAATTACACACTGTAAAACTTTTATGTTTGAGTGTTTAATTAAAAATTAAAATAATCAATCAGCTTTAAGAAAATCCTTTTAAGACCTTAATTAAGGTTGATTGACGACTTTAAAATTCAAATTTTCCAAGACTTAAATTTATCATTAACCAATAAAATTCATTTTTGATTCATTGAATATTCAAGCAATCGCTCTTACACTCCTTCTGCATCCGAAATGAATTTCTAAAAAATCACTGTCAATGCATCCTGCCCATAATTTAGCCAGAATTTCTTACCAGGATAGATAATTTCAAAAATTAATTTAAAAAAATGCTTTTAACAAGATAAAATTAGATGTTTAATTAATCTCAACTTATAAAACTACTCTTTTAGTTTTGCTTGAGAAAGCAAGATAATTTGAAAGTATAAAAAATATAAACCACTTTTCATATACACTGTAAAAAGTAACTTTCTTATATTAACAAAAAAATTAGAACATTTTCGAAAAATTAGTAAATTTTCAAAAAAATTTGTAAATATTCAATAAAAATCGTAAATTTACTAAATTTAGTATATTATCGAAAAATTCTTGATTTTTTTTTGTGATTTTACGAAAAAAGTTGTAAATTCACAACTATTGTTCGGAAATTTACAACTATTTTTTGTAAATTTTCGAAAAAAAAATTGTTATTTATCAATTTTTCTTACGAATTCACAAAAAAAAAATCGAGAATACTCGAATTTTTTGTTAATATACTAAATTTAGTAAATTTACGATTTTTATTGAATATTTACAAATTTTTTTGAAAATTTACTAATTTTTCGAAAATGTTCTAATTTTTTTGTTAATATAAGAAAGTTACTTTTTACAGTGTAAATATTTAATAAAATCGTTTTAAAAGTGTATATTTTTTAATGAGAATAAAAAAAAAGAAGAAAATTTTATGCATAAATGTTGATTTAACCTTAACCCTTTATTATCAATCATATTTTTAAACGTATATTATATAAAAGTTACATATTAATTTTCCATTAGTATAAAATCGATTGCAGAAAAAAAAATATTTCAAGTGCTTAAAAAATTAAAAAAATTATACCTAATACATAATTATTTTTTTTCTTTTCATAATTAAAATTTAATTAATATATTATGTATTGTGTGAAACTTTTAATTTATGTAGTTTGAATTAACCTAATATAATTTACGTGTGTAATATTATTCATTCAGAAATGTTTATGAATGCAAAGGATTAAAAGTCCAAGACGCGTAGCGCAGCTGTAATCGTATTTGGTAAAAATAAGGATGAATAAGGTTAAAAAATTTTTTACATACTAACGAGCAATAATGTTTTATAGTCATTATTGCCTACAATTATGTAATTATACATTTCAAAATTATATATATTTAAAATGAATAAAAAATAAAAAATATAATTTATTAAATATTAACTACCTAGGTAATTAATATTTTATTTGTTTAAAAAAAAACAAATCCTAGTAAAATTGTTACGTTTGGCCCCTCTATAGCCCATTAAAGGAGTTGCAAGGCCATGCAAGTTCTTTAATGGGATTTTCATAGAAAGTAAACAGAACTTGCAAGTTTGTATCGCTTTTAGCATAAATTAAATTTGAAAAGCACTAACCATCTTAGTATCTTATATTCTAATTTTTCTCCTTATAATTTATTATATAATCTTTAAAAATCATTTCACTTGCAAGAAAAATTTTATCCTGGATTCCTGAGTATAAATACCCTGTTAACACAGTTTTCATTATTGCAGTAAAAAACAGCTAGTATTTTTTTACACAGTACAATTTGAAGAAAATTAATTGTTAAAATTTTTCTCGCAAGTGAAATGATTTCTACAGGCTATATATATATATAAAGACGCAATATCGACTATGAATTATAACTTGTCATGTTAAATTTTTATGGCTTTTCCCCCTCGTGGGATTTTTTGCCAATCATGCATCAATTCACCGTTATGCACACCTATTACTCAGATTCGTGATAATGCTCTCTGAGTAACTTAAACGCTTATTCCTCTAAATCAAAACAATATCGTTTCAATTGGAGGGGAACATTGCGCTTATGCTTATGCTTATTCTCTATATAAAAAAAAATATGAATTTTATTGAAAAACTTGAGCAGGCCATAAACTGTTCAGCGCACTCCCTTTTCTTTCATAGAATGCAAAATATGTATGGTTAGAGGCTACAAAAATACATGATGAAGTTTGAAAGTATAACAAAAACATTAGTTAAAATTTGCACAGAGCTATGTTCTATGTCAAAATTCATATCGTACATTATAATGTATTTTTATCCTAGAATTCCTCAGGTTTCAGTTTGCAATTTACGTGCGATCGATGGAACATTCTTTACTTTTACGGCCAATGGCAAAAAATAATTTTTCTTCGGGTTTTTGAAACACGATGCGGATCGGAAAAATACGTTTTCTGATCGCTGACGAGAAATATAAATAATATTCATTCATTTAAAAGTTTTATTTTTGATTTTTTGTTTTCTTATGGGCTAGTTCATCGGTTAATGGCGGCTGTTAGGCCTATGGCGTCACTCTACCCTAGACATACTCTGATTAAATTGTAGTAAAAATTTATACTTTTAACTTTCATAGTTAGTTTCATTAAAAATTGCTTATATGCTTTTCACAATAACTATTGTTTTATTAAGGGCGTTCTATCCACCACTGGGTGTTTTTTTCGCAGCATATTTGTAATTGAAATATTTTAACCATATGTTTATTTATAATAATTTTTTAATGAAAGAATCAATTTTTTTCTGTATTTGGTACAAGTATATAAAAAAAAAATTAAAAATGTTTATTTGTTTAAGCAAACACAATTAGTTAAATTTTTGAAATCTTTGGTACATAAAAGCCTGAGTTTCCAGATTTGGGGAACTTGGTTCAAAATTCTGCTTGGCTCATATTGAAGATTATTCAATTCTAGGGGGATGTATCGTGGGAAATTTTTTGCTAATACTTTTCAGTAATGAGTTTCTGCTAATTTTTTATAAAAAAAAAAAAAGTTTAAAATGGTCTAAAATTTATAAAATTTTAAATTAAAAAGAATTAATTAATATAGTTGGCAATATGTGAACTGTGACAAATTTCCTTGTAAATTCAATCTTGGTCTTCTTTTGGGTTTAAAATCTCATTAATTGCACCAAAAAAATTTACCTGAAAATATTTCCGAAGGAATTCAAAAACCGAATTAGAATTATCCATAATTTTAATCCGGTGAAATAAAAGCAGATCTGTGAACTTCTGACTATAATCACCCAGCTCCCAAAAATTATTTTACTTTTATGTTATTTTTTTTACTAGGGTGTCCATTTTAATTAATAAGACACAAGTTTTAATCTAGTTTCCTCTCAGAATAAAGACCTTGAAAATTTTTGCATATTAAATTTTTCAATGAAACCTTTTCTAGGGTCCTAGGGTTAAGCTTCTTGTAGCTACATTTATAATGACCAGTTATATTTTTCTGTATACTATTATTGTAATTTTTTTTTAATTAAAAAAAAAATAATAACTGTCACAATTATGTAATAAAAAACAAAAGATAATAATAAAAAAAAAATAATTTTTGTTTTTTTTAAAAGTGTAAATTTATATTTTTAAAATAATACAAATTACATAATAAACTTTATCCTGTATTTTTTCTGTCAAATAAAACACAAAATTATTTTATCAGTTATTTTTAATCACAATTAAAATTCCAAAAATATTTTTTTTTCTATCTTACTTTAAAAAAAAAAGTATTTTGCACATGTGCTAAAACAAAAAAATATATTTTATAATCGCGTTAACGAACAAATACAATTATAATTATGTCACTTTGCAATATTTTAAATTAGATTTTTTAACGTAACGTATCTTCTATCTGCACAAATTTGCATTAAACTGAGTTTTTCTTATAATATGATCAAAATGAATAAAACTATTTTAATTTTCTAAATTTATAATTTCAAGAAATTGTATTGATAATAATTATTTAAATTTTTTCATGTAAAATGATTTAATGAATTATTTATAAAATTATATATTTACATAATAATAATAATAATAATATGTACAAACGTGAAAATTTGTAAATTTTCACACGATTTATCGTCATTTCAAATAATTTAACAATAGTAGATATACTAAAAAGATAAAATATTGAAAAGAAAAAAAAAAGATGCTAATGACCTATTGATTTGTTAATAAATAATTTGCAAGCCAGAAAGCACGTGCGGTGGCACGATTATGTTTTTATTAATATTCATTTTTTAATTATTAATTTATTTATGGGTTAATGTAATTTATTGTTACTAAAATACATTTTTATTTCATTAAAAAAATTTCTTTTGGAACTTTGGTTACTTTTCGAAGAAAAATTTATGTCTTCAGACTCAAAAAGTGCGATTTAATGCAAATTGCTTTTACAGCCAAAACTATAGTAATAATATGACTTACTAAAAATTGGTATTTTTTTGAGTAAGACTAAATTGTAAATTTTTAATATCATTATTTCTATATCTATGCTTTTGCAAGAAGGCGAGGTCTAAACCTTGACCCCTCTTATATTCTTCTAAAGTTGCTAATATACAAGGCAATTAATTATTATTCAGTTAAATCTGACTTTAACTTTATTGTTCAATTCTGCCCACTATTAAGCTTATGTTGATTTAAAATTAGTATTCCAGTTTCTCTAATTTATAGTTGAAATCGATAAAAAAATTAATTATTCAAAATTCTATTAAAATCGAACGATCAATCGAAAAGAATATTAAAAAATGTAAAAATAAAACTAACAATAAAACTGATATTAACCACTACACACGTATACGAACAAATAAAATACATTTTCTGCAGAGTTAAAATCCAATGTGTTATATTTGAAATCGAAATGTACATAATAATAATAACGGTACAAAAGATTTTCGGGAATATAGGAAACGAGAATAGTATTTATGCACGAATATTCTCTAATATTTACCTATTTAATATTTGATACAGAAATTTATGCAAATATACAAATAAGAAAACATATTGCAATGTTATAACCCACATGCAGAGATTATAATTATTATTATAAATAAATATTTTTTTAATTACGTAAATAACATATTTATATGTTTATTGTTTATTTTAAAAGAAAAATTATAGATTTATCATATCAGAATGTGAGAAACTTCATTTTTACACGTATAATGTTAATTTTTATTTTTTTTTTTTAATAAAAGATTAACGAAGCATAAAATTATATGGTTTTTATAAATAAAATGATTGTGTTTGTAAATAAAATGCAAGTTTAAAATTATTAAAATCTTTTTTTTTTTATTTATTTTACTTGTTCGAATATTAAATTTTTTGAAAAAAAGAATGCACTTTTTAAAAGTTTTTATAAACTCTTATAATACACTATGAAATTTTAAAATTCACTCTTTTATTTAAGTTTTCTATTTAAGGGTGAAATTATAATACGAGTATTTCCACACCAAGTGGGTCCAGATTGGACTGAAAGGTCACTGAAATTTGTTGAAAATATTTTTTCGAAACCGCAACCAATAACAAGTTTTTTCGCACATTTTTAGTTTCCTAGGTTGAAATTTTCGATTTCATGTAGAAATTTTCACACAAACACTTCAAAGGATAACAAAATTATCACTTGGAAGGATAATAATTTGCGAAGGAATTTAAATCTGAAGTCAGATTTTCATTTGGTCACCTAAAATAGTGGAAAATTTGAAAATTTTGAAAATTTGAATTTTAAAATAAGCATTTTTTAATCTAGAGTATTTAGCTTAACTGTTTATTCCATTATTTTTTGGGTAATCATTTTTTACGCATGCGCAATCAACTTTCAGACTTTGGAATCAAATTCTACAGTAAATATCCTATTAGTACCCGAAGGGAAAATAATTTTTATTTTTAATAAAGTATTTAGCAAAAAATATAAGGGTTTTTGAGTTGGTCACAAGATATGGCGGGTTTTTAGTGAAGGCTGCGCCAATTCCAACATTTAAGAATAGGAATTGGCTTATTATTGCTTTAAAACAATTTGTTTTCCTCGAGTATACTTTATGGAAGACCACGCCAGCTGCATAGCTTATACGCAGGATGGTCGTTAATTTCGCTAAAAAGTTCCAATGTCACGTGACCATCCCTAAATACCTTATTAGAAAATTTTGATCAAATTAAAAATAATTGAAAAACACGAAAATGGCTGCCAAAAATCAAGAATTGAACCTTAATAGCTAAAAGTGGGTGGAAGGACTTAATTTTAGATAAAAATGTTTTGGACCGATTTGCGAGACTCTTTGACCCAGCTTGGATCCAGTTGGCGTGCAACCCCCTGTACATGTTTCTTAACAATCATTTTCTCTGCAATAACTTGTAGACATTATCAGGAGTTATTATTTTAAAAAACTGTACCCTAGTTTCTAACTTTCCATGATAACTAGCACAAATTTTTAGAAAAAAATTACTACCATAAAAAAAGACAATCTGTCATAATAACTTGAGTTTGAAAAACAAAATTTCCAATAAAAAGTCGATCCGGTTTTCATATTAGGCAATTTCCACTTATTTTTTCAACGCTTTCTTCTGCTAATTATGTTTTTGGGGTTCATGAGTACGAATATGATTTAAAAGACAGCTTAAGACTAAGTTTTGTCTTTTTTATAGAAAACTGGGTCATTTTAGATAAAAACAAATATTATCTTTGTGCTTTCAAAATCATTATTAATATATATGATAAAAATCTTGAAAAAGCCGCAAAACTTAACCTTAAAATTCCTATTATTCTTTGAAATATTCTATTTTTTTCTATAATAGATGAAATTTTTAGATAAAGGTCAAATTTTCAAAATTTATCTTGTAAAAACCACTAGTTGATTGCTCAATCTTTTCAAAAAACACTTGTTACCATTGTTTCTTTTCCAAGTTACTTGACATGATTTGCAATTCTGGATCAATGAATTAGTTATTTAAAGAAAAAATCAAAACTTTCAAATCCCAAATATTTGAACAAATAAAAAGCAAACCCCTGAAACTATGATAACCCTTCCTTGTGCTAGGTATCAAGTTATGCATTCACTCAGGCAAAATCGAAAGTTACATATATAAACTAATACAAACATAAGATTGCAACATTATACGTTAGTTACCAAGATGGCGATAATAGTGATACACAAAGTAAAATGAAAACATTGCGTAGTTTTAAAAATTTATGTAATACATTATTTATTATCGCTAAAAAAATAAAAAAATGAATAAAAATTTAATATAAAATATAGTGATAATTAGTAATTGTACGTTAGATAAAATAACTGTACTATAATGACATCAATAACAGCAGACGATATTATTGTAGCTGGGCCTAGTCATGTTATCGAAAATGTATGTGAAATAATAATTTTAAAAAATTAATTTTTTTTTTTTAATTAAATGAATTTAATTCGTATATTAATATTTTTACATTATTATTAATTTTTTAAAATAAATGTAAAGCTCAAATTTTTTTTAATTCCACGTGCTTTTACTATACCAAAGGCTATAGTCAAAGCACACATGATAAAAAAAAATTACTAAGGTCTAGAAAATGCTTAAACTTTATTTGCAATCATTTATTATACTGTATAATTGACTATTTTTTTTTTATTTTTGCAATTATTTTATAAAACTTTAGTACAAAAAAATTGATTAATTATTTAGTTTTTATCTGGTTTTTATATGAGACATAATATTATGTTTATCTAATAATTCAAACTTTTAAAAATTTTTTATTGATATTTTAATGATAAATATAAAATTCTTTATTACTTTTTTATCAATATAAATATACATGGAAACGTTTCATGTTAACTTGATTCTTTAAAAATTTAATTTTTTAATACCAAACAAAAATATTACGCAAGCCATAAATTTTCATCTGTAATCTATTATTTAAGCGAATAATTTGAACTTTAGTTTTTTGTTAAATATCAATTTTTGCTAAATTATATGAATTTTTAATAAATTTTTATAATTTTAGAATTTTTCTGTTAAATATTTTTTCTTGTCAGTGGCCAAGAGGCATGTATTTCCTTGCTGCTGAGCAGCGTGTTTTCTTGCCACTGATAAAGAAAAATCACAGTTTTTAAGTGCGATTTGGGCCATTCTTTACTTTTCTGGAAACGGGATCATAATATATTATAAGTAAAAATTGATAGTTTTTAATTGTCTCTATTATAATAATGCTTTTTTTATATTTATGGTTCCTTCGAATCATCCATAATAAAAAAAATTCTATAATAGATTTTACCAAGAGATTGTTATTTTTTGAATATGAGCAATTATTTTAAAAGTGATACTTAATTCGAGCCTGGAATCGTAAATTTTTTTTTTGAGGGCACATCGATATGACCCGTGTTTTCAGTTAGTTTGAACCTTCAGAAAACCGAAAAAAATCGTGAACAAGAAATCGGCTATAGGTGCCAAAAAAGATTTTTTCACTTTTATGTCAAAAAACGTGTTTTTCGTATCTGAGCTACCCTAAATTTTTAAAATAACTTTTTAGGTAAAAAAACTTTTGTAAAATAGATAAAAAAATCTGATTGCAAGGGAAAAACCACTCCAGAAGAAAAAAAAACTTTTCTTTTTCCGATGAAATTTAGCCAAGTTATCGTCAATTTAAGATTTTGTTCAAATTCGTCTTAAAAAATATTGAGATTTTATTGAAAAAAGCCTGTTTCTGAACTTTAAACATGCATTACTCGCTTGATTTTCATCGCAAAATAATAATTTTTTTTTTAAAATCGATTAATTTTTTCCTGGCAATTCATTTCTTTAAGAAAAAAAATCATTTTTATTGACAAAATTTTAATTTTTAGATCAAAAACTGTGTTAAGTAAATTTAGCTACTTACAGTTTTCAAAGTCTTTTGACCTAAATATTGAAATTTGTTCAATAAAAATAATTTTTTTCTTAGAGAAATGAATTGCCAGGAAAAAATTAATCGATTTTAAAAAAAAAATTATTATTTTACGATGAAAATCAAGCGAGTAATGCATGTTTAAAGTTCAGAAACAGGCTTTTTTCAATAAAATTTCAATCTTTTTTAAGACGAATTTGAGCAAAATCTTAAATTGACGATAACTTGGCTAAATTTCATCGGAAAAAGAAAAGTTTTTTTTTCTTCTGGAGTGGTTTTTCCCTGGAAATCAGATTTTTTTATATATTTTACAAAAGTTTTTTTACCTAAAAAGTTATTTTAAAAATTTAGGGTAGCTCAGATACGAAAAACACGTTTTTTGACATAAAAGTGAAAAAATCTTTTTGGCACCTATCGCCGATTTCTTGTTTACGATTTTTACTAACTATCTGAAAACACGGGTCATATCGATGTGCCCTCAAAAAAAAAATTTACGATTCCAGGCTCGAATTAAGTATCAATTTTAAAATAATTGCTCATATGCATTCATTTTCAATTTTTTCAAAACTTTCCAGTTTTATTAAAAAAATTTTTTTTTTATTAACTTGAATTTTTTTTACTAAAATAAGAACCTTCTTATTCGTATGAAAATAAAATCCGAAAATAATGAGTTTTTAAAAATTTTATAATATTTCATTCTTAAAGAGTTCTTATTTTGCTAAATATGAAATGCTAATCACACTTGGAACAAAGACGAATAAATGTAATTTTTGTGGTTATTTCTGCTCTCTAGTAGATAATGAGATATAATTAAATAGATCATTTACAAAAATCCTAACTCTATAATAGTCTCTTTTATGCGACTATATCAAGATCCGTAACTATTTATTTATAGCTTATTCTCAAAATAACGCTAAGCAAACAACTTCTAACTGGATTCTGTGTAAATAAAGTATTTTTTATCCTTTTGCCCTTATCTTGCTAAATTTTATTTGAAAAACATAATTTTCCTTAAAAGTTCGATAATATCAATCATTGAATAATGATTTTATTAATCTGAAATTTTCTAAAACTTTCCTAGTTTAGCTATGAAAATTAAAAATGAATTACGTGACTACTGTAAAATAAAAAACGCTGCCAAGTGATTGGCACTATGGTTCCTCATTAACAATAGCAGAATATTTATAATGGTCTATTTTATCTAATAAAAATTATAATTTGAGATATCAGTATTTCATAAAAAAAAGTTAAATACCGTATTTTAAAAGAAAAAAAATGTTGCTGTGATTTAATGTTTTTTATTTAACAAATTTTTAGAAAAAAATTTCAATAAACTAGGTATTACACTTAAAAAAAAAACAATATTACAGATTTTTTAATTTTTTTGTTTTATTAATATTGAGAAAAAAATTTTGAAAAAATTCGGTATCAGATCCAAAAAATTACTATGAATAAGCTTTCTAAAACTAGTACTCTCATAGAAATTAATTAGGTACTACGTCCGAACAAAAAAAAAATTTGGTATTCTTTGTATTTTTTTGTGAAAAAAATTTTGGGAAAAAAATTTTCAAAAAATTAATTATCAGATTTGACATATCGAGTAAAAACCATACTTTCAAATATAAGTACTTTTATGGAAATAAATGATGTATCACACTTAATTAAAAAAAAAAAAAAAGTATTTTGAAATCTCTTGTTTAAAAAATTTTTGAAAAAAAAAATTAGATCTTAATTCTATAATGGTTGTTAAATACCACCAATTGCAAAATTTTCAAATATTAGTACTTTCATGGAATTAAAGGAAGTATTACACTAAAAAAAAAAAAAATATTACAGATTTTTTAATTTTTTTGTTTTTTTAATTTTGAGAAAAAAATTTTGAAATAATTAAGTTTCAGGTCGAAAAAATTACTATAAACGATATTTCTAAAACTAGTAAGTACTCTCATAGAAATCAATTAGGTACTACATCCAAAAATAAAAAAAAATTAAGTTTTTTTTGTATTTTTTGGTAAAAAAAATTTTGGGAAAAAAATTTTCAAAAAATTAATTATCAGATTCGAGATATCGAATAAAAACCATATTTTCAAATATAAGTACTTTTATGGAAATAAATGAGGTATTACATCCAAATTAAAAAAAAAAAAAAAGTAGTTTGAGATTTTTTGATGAAAAAATTTTTGAAAAAAAAATTAGGTCTTAATTCCATAATGGTTGTGAAATTTCACCGGTTACATACATACACACACACACACACACACACACATACAGACTTTTTTTAAAAACCAGTTTTTTAGCTTCCTGAGGTCCCAAAACGTGCTTATACGCCAAAAAATCAAAAATCAAAATTTCATCTATCACAAAGGTTCCTCTATGAGGAACCAAAATTTTAATATTTTTTAGATAAAAGTCTGATATCTTTAAAATTATTTCACAAACATGATAAGATTTAATTTTGCTGATCGCCAAATTTTTCGATTTTTATCACATTTTATCACATTGTAAGTTAAGGTGTCATTACCGCTGCACTGACAACAAATATTTGCAAACTTTTAATATTATTTGGATGAGAGTGAAATAATTTTTTGCAATTAGTCTTACAAATTCAAAAAATTTTTATAAACTTATACAATCAAAAAAATTTTTAGGAATCAAAATTTAATTTTAAAATATTTAAAACAAGATTTATTAACTCATACTTTTTGAACAGTGCAAGTACATAAAAGTATTCAATTTCTTGAGCTAACAATGTTTATTTTTTCAATTAAAATTAGAAAAAACTTAACATCACGAAAAAAATGTTATTTTCATAAAATGCAAAATGAAAAATAAATACTTCCATCACGCAAAAAATTATTGCGAGATTACAATAATTTCATAATTAATAATAAAACAGGTTTAATATTTTTTATGCAATTTTTTATAGATTGTATTTATTTTTTTTAAATTATAATTTTTATAAACATTTATAATCATTTTATGCTTACATTGTCTATTAAACTTATATTAGAAACCAAATAAACAATGTTTTTCAACGATTATTTATGTGCGTATTTTAAGAAATTTTTGAAAAAAGCAATCTGTAAAAATAATTTTTGATCGGCAAAATATTTTAGTATGTGCAATATTTCATAAATTTTTTTGTATAAAAATAAGATAATAAAATAATGTTTATTGTTTACAGGAGGACGAAACAACTCCTCTTCTATATAACAGGAAAGCAGGGAGATCGGAAAACATGCCAGAAAAGAACATTGGTATTTCCCAGCAAACGCTGGTTTCCAGCATTGGGGATCAAGAAATCCGAGCGAAAAAACTTCTGCAATACCTCGCTGGACTCTCAGCAACGTTAGGTGCCTTAGCAGCAGGAATGGTACTTGCATGGACGTCTTCAGCTGGAGAAGGAGGTTCAGGACTTGCTAAGGAATATGGATTCTCTATATCAGGAGATGAATTTTCCTGGATTGGTTCATTAGTAAATTTAGGAGCAGCTGCTTCTTGCATACCAATTGGAATACTTTGTGATATTATTGGTAGAAAAATAGCTATGTTGGTGCTCGTTGTTCCATTCACAATTGGTTGGATATTAGTACTTTTTGCAAATTCAGTTACCATGTTCTATTTTGGAAGATTTATCTTGGGTTTCAGTGGTGGCGCATTCTGTGTCGCAGCACCAATGTACACAGCTGAAATTGCTGAAAGTGAAATTCGAGGTACCTTAGGTTCTTATTTTCAACTTATGTTAACAGCTGGAATATTATTGTCGTATGTCCTTGGTACAATTGTTAACATGTTTTATCTATCTTTAATATCAGCTGTAGTACCAATTATATTTTTCGTGGTATTCTTCTTTATGCCTGAATCTCCTATGTATTACTTGCAAAAAGGTCGTGAAAATGATGCAAGGCAAAATCTTTTGAAACTTCGTGGACCAAGATACGATATTGAACCAGAAATTCAAGCACAATTACAAAATATGGCTGAAGCCGCAAGATCTAAAGTCTCATTTTCATCAGCTATTAGATCTAGAGCAGCCGTCAGAGGTTTGATAATTGGTTTTGGGCTTATGTTATTCCAACAACTGAGTGGTGTAAATGCTATAATTTTTTATGCTGGTTCAATTTTCGAAAAAGCAAATAAATCCATTCGTGCTGACATATCTACAATTATTGTCGGTGTGATTCAAGTAGTGTCTGTATTTTTAAGTACCTTAATTGTCGACAGGCTGGGAAGAAAAATATTGTTATTAATCTCTGACCTATCAATGTGTTTGATGACATTTATTCTTGCTGTATACTTTTATCTTCAACATGCTTACCCTGATACAGTTGTATCTATTGGTTGGTTACCGTTACTTTGTATTTGCACATTCATATTTGTATTCTCTATTGGATTTGGACCAATTCCCTGGCTGATGATGGGTGAAATATTTTCACCAACAATCAAAGGAATCGCTGGTAGCAGTGCTTGTTTATTTAATTGGCTCATGGCATTTGTTGTAACAAAGTATTATTCTCAACTTGAAGAATCTGCTGGTGCTTATACAGCATTTTGGCTTTTCTCTGGTATCTGCGCACTTGGTACAGCATTTGTATTTACAATGGTTATTGAAACTAAAGGAAAATCATTAGAACAAATACAAATGGAATTAAGTGGCTCGTCGAGACGTAATAAATCAACAATTTAAATTTAAAAAAAAAAGAAATAAACACAAAAAATTAAAATTTTTTTATTTAGTTTTTAAAAGAGTTTAAAAAATGAAATATTTTTTTAGTTTTCTGTTACAGTAGTAATTGGTTATTCAAAAATTTAATTATGTCTTTAAATTACATACAATATTTTTATGTTTAAAAAATAAAGACTGATATTTTAAAAAAAATGAAGCACAAATCAACAGCACCTATTTTCATTATATTTACATGTAATGATGTAAAAAAATGTAGTATTCTTAAACCTTAATTTAATTTAATTTATTAAATATTTATAAAAAAAATGATGTTGTAAAAATAATGTTTAATATGTTTGTAGTAGCCTGTGGGTTATTTTAAAAATTTGCTTATTTTTAAAAGAGTCAAAATTTAAGACTGAAAAAATTTGAAAAAACAGAAAGAATTTGATTAAATTTGTAACTTATATAGTAGTAGTTGGGGATTTTTTACGATTAACTCTGAATAACTCCCAACTACACTGTAAAACTTACAATGTTTGACTATATTTAATATCGACTATTAATCTAATGTAGAAAGGGCTTATGAAATCTTCCACAAGATCCTGTTCAATTTTCAAATATTTTCTTTTTAAAAAAAAACAAACCTATTTAAAAATTAAGCCAGTTTTTAAACTAATTTTCAGGCTAATGTGTAAATATAAGTATGCCTGTTAAAATATTTATGCAAAAGTTTTTGTCTGAATGCGTAAATGTAAATTTGTAAATTTGATTGTGTATTTAGAAAAATGCACAGAAATTAAAGTTAATATTATATCTAAAAAAAATTTTAATATTTTAAGAGTGATAATTATAATTTATAAATAAAAAAAACATTCAAATTTAAAATAGATTTAAATTTAAATAATGATAATAATAATAGGATTGTTATAATTATAAATAAAATTATAAAAAAATAAATGATATTTTTATACAAATTATATATAATTTATATATAAATTTTAATAAAAATGTTAAATTTATTTAATAACTATATTAATATTTGAAAAATTCTGATTTACCTATCCTATAGTCCTTTTATTATGAGATTATATATTATGAGTAGTTTTGAATTACCCGCCATTTATCAATGGGTTTCTATCATCAAGATTAATTAATTTAGCAAAAGAATCATTTTTATTATGGTTCACATAAAATTTTAATTTTAATCGCCATGTTAGTAACTTTTCAATTAAATAGTATTCATTTCAACTTGCAAGTAAACGTATGATCAATTTTTGCCTAAAAAGTCATTTCAAAGCAAAAATAGACCCTTTTAAAAAAAAAATTTTTTCTAAAATGAAAATGAAATTGGATATGAGAACAAAATATGACTGCTGAGGAAGCTATATTATAATGCTAATGTTTAAGAATTTTTGCACATGGCGGTAACGACATTTTTACATACCAACGCAGAAAATCCGTGCAATGTCTTACATCATGAGTTTTAGGCATAGGCGGTGGACAAAAATTTCTAGTTTTAAAAACAAAAATAGATAAAAACTATGCACTTCCTGGATGTAAATGATGTTTTGGTAAAAAAAACAAATTTTTTCAGGAGGAAAATGAGTTATAAATAATAAATATTAAACATAGTGTCTTTAATGGGCCACTATAGTTGGACCGCCACCAATGTATTTCGTAAACCACTTTTTTATTTTTTAGGTCCGTGGATAAAAATAGGTGTATAATATGTTTTTTGACCTGCTAAATCCGAATCCGGGGTCTATTTTGACCTAAAAGTGTCAGATTAATTGTTATTAACAAATTATTGCAAAATTAGCCCAAAATTAAGCAAAATCGAGTTGTAAATGTTAACAAGCTTCAAAAATTTGTAAGTTAAGCAAAACTTTCTGACATAATTTAACTTACAGTATATAAATTTTTAATATTTAATCCTTCAGATTAATTATTTAAACAATTTTTATTGTTTAAACAATTTGTAAATGTTAATTACTTTTTTCGATTAAGACCGAGTGCGGCACTAACAAGGGAAGACCGGAACCTTTGGGTCGCCAAATGACAATCTATAGTTATGGATGACTTTAATATGTTGAAAAAACACCCAAGATACCCTCCGTTTATTCCAACGCGCCTTCTGAGCTTAGAAACGCAGGGCTCAATGTTAGGATTTTTAGACAATTTTCAAAATGACGCTGTAAGCTCGAAAATGAATCAAAATACTTCCGGTTGGTCTCATTTTTTCCGTATAAGTACCATATTTTAACTCCCGTCAGCCGCATTGATCCATTACCTATTCTCACAGCACTATAGTCAATAAACCAAATGCCCATTTTTGGACCAAAATGACCAATTTTTAAATTGATGCCAAAATTGCAATTTTCAATAAAAATAGGTCTTGTAGGTCTCAAAAGTTTTGTACAAGTTTCATGCTTCCAAAAATGTATTACTCGTCCTTTTAGATTTAGATGTTTCTGAGATATGACTCCACAAAGTTAGTGATAAAATAGGTTTTTTTTAAAAAAACTTTAAATTGAGACTCTGTCTTTAAATTATCATATCTGCTAAATGAGTAATCAAAAGGAAACGAGTAAAACATTTTTCGAAATTTAGAGCTATTAATAAATTTTTGAGACATACAAGACCTATTTTTATTGAAAATTGCAATTTTGGCATCAATTTAAAAATTGGTCATTTTGGTCCAAAAATGGGCATTTGGTTTATTGAATATAGCGCTGTGAGAATAGGTGATTGAGCATTGCGGCTGATGGGAGTTAAAATATGGTACTTATACGGAAAAAATGAGACCAACCAGAAGTATTTTGGTTAATTTGCGAGCTTACAGCGTCATTTTGAAAATTGTCGAAAAATCCTATTTTATAACATTGAGCCCTGAGTTTCTAAGCCCAGAAGGCACTTTGGAATAAACGGAGGGTATCTTGGGTGTTTTTTCAACATATTAAAGTCATTCATAACAATAGATTTTAATTTGGCGATCCAAAGGTTCCGGTCTCCCCTTGTAAGTTACATGTATTTTTTTATGTCCTAAATGCAAAATAAAGCTTAATTTTATGAAAATATGGTTTTTACTTTAATATCTCGAATCTGATACTCAATTTTTTAAATTTTTTTTCTTAAAATTTGCATAAAAAAAAACAGCAATATTTTTTACATAAAAAAATTTAAAAAACAGCATTATTTTTTTTTTTTTTTTTGGCTTAGTACCTAATTTTTTCCTATGAAAGTACTAATATCAAAAAATGTCGTTTTTACTCGATATCAGTATTCTCCAATACCTAATTTTTCGAAAATTTTTGTCTGAAAATTTTTGCCGCCAAAAAATTTAAAAAACGCCAATTTTTTTTTTTTTGTAAGACGAAATTTTTAATTTGAAAGTACGAATATCTAGAATTATCATTTTTAAATGATTTTTCCATCTGATACGTAATTTAAAAAATTTTTTTTTTTCAAAATTTTTTACATAAAAAAATTAAAAAAACACCAGAATTATTTTTCTTTTTGGACGTAGTACCTAATTTTTTCCCCACTGAAAAAAATTCCTATTTGAATCAAATAGATTCTATTTGATTCAAATAGAAAATCTTCTTGATTTTGAACTCAGATAGATTTCTATTTGATTCAAAAAGAAAATCTTCTTTAATCAAATTCTATTTGAGAATAGAATTCTATTTATCACAAGAAGAAACGTGTTTTGCTGATTTCTGTTAGGAAACCATAAGGTGTATTATTGACCCTAAAAGATTTTAGTATCTCCTGGAAAAACTTCGGGATGAAAATGAACCGTCTGAGGAAAAGTTGATATCCTCGAAGTAAAATTTTTCATTTTTCACTTAAAACTATTTTCCGATTTTCCAAGATAGCAGACCAAAAAACATTATGAATGGAACTTTTTACAATACCTGGGGGTTTAGGAGGTTGAGAAAAATGATTTTTTTAATGAAAATTTTTTATTTTTTACCCTAACGTATTTTCCAATTTTCCAAGATGGCGGATCAAAATATCAAGAATGGGACTTTCTACATTAGCTGGGGGCTTTGGAGGTTGAGAAAAACGATTTTTTAAATAAAATTTTCAATTGTTCACCCTAACGTATTTTCTGATTTTCCAAGATGGCGGAGCATAAAGCATCAAAAAATGAACTTTCTACATTTCCTGGGTGTTTTTGAGGTTGAAAGAAACGAATATTTTAAAGAAAATTTTCATTTTTTCCACCTTACGTATTTTCCGATTTTCCAAGATGGTGGACCAAAAAAAACATAAAAAAAGAAACTGTCAACATTACATTAAATACATCTGTTGTAGAAACTAGTTCAATAGATTCAATTTTGCGTTTATTTAAGGATAAGAGGTCAAGAATACCTAACAAACTTTGAAAATCGGAAAATACGTTCAGGTGAAAAATTGAAAAATTGAATTTAAAAAATCGTTTTTCTCAACCTCCGAAACCCTTAGGTAACGTTGAAAGTTCCTATCTTGATGATTTTTGGTCCGCCATCTTGGAAAATCGGAAAATACGTTAGGGTAAAAAATAAAAAATTTTTATTTGGTAACCCAGAACGGTATTTTTCGTGAAAAATTTTAAATTTCTGTCAAGCAGATTTTCTATTTGAGACAAATAGATCTTTTTTTTCAGTGCTGCACTGAGAAAAATTCTTATTTGAATCACATAGATTCTATTTAACTCAAATAGAAAATCATCTTGAATCAAATTCTATTTGAAGTAAACAGATTTCTATTTATTACAAGAAGCAACGTGTTTCTCGCGCAAAACAAAAAACCATGACGGTTTACCATCTGATTAACCACAAGGTATTTTAAGGAAATAAAAAAGAAATGACCCTTCAGGTAGAAGCGGATACCCTGGGGGTATAATTTTTAATTTTTTGAACAAGATATTTTCCGATTTTCCAACATGGTGGACCGAGAAACTTAAAAAAATGAACTTTTAACTTTACAAGGGCGTTTTTTAGAGCGAGAAAAATGAATTTTCTGTGGAAAACAATTAATTTTTCAACCTATCATATTTTTCGATTTTCCAAGATGACGGACTGGAAAAATTAAAAAAAATGAACTTTTAACTTTACAAGAGGATTTTTTAGGGCAAACATGAATTTTCGGTGGAAAATATTCAATTTTTAAATCCAAAATATTTTCGGATTTTCCAAGATGGTGGACCGAGAAAATTAAAAAAATGAACTTTTAACTTTTCAAGAGGGTTTTTTAGGTCAAGAAAAATGAATTTTCGGTGGAAAAAAATAAATTTTCCAACCTAAAATATTTTCCGATTTTCCAGAACGGTATTTTTTGTGAAAAATTTTAAATTTCTGTCAAGAAGATTTTCTATTTGTTTCAAAAAGAATGCGTTATTTGAGACAAATAGATCTTTTTTTTCAGTGTATGAAAGTACTAATATCTAGAGTTATCTAAGTAAAATAGACCATTAAGAACATTTTGTTATTGATAATGAGGAACAGCAGTGCCAAAATTACTTAGATAGCGTTTTTTTCAGTTTATACAAATCCCACAGGAAACGTATTTTTTTTTACTTATATTTTCATATTCTACCACACTAAAAAACAAAAGCGTATAAAAATACGATTGAAAAGCGTATGAAAATAATGATTTTTCTATGGTGTACTTCCGCAATATGATAGTGTGATTTATATTGCTTATATTATACTAAACAGGTATAACTATTATAATATAGTCACCAACAAGTTCTTTAATTAGCAATATTAAAATACCCTGCCAACTAGCTGGCACTGAGGTTCCTCAAACAATGGGCTGTAATCTTAATTTACAAAAAATATTATTGATTACAACCATGCAATTATACATACATTTTTCGTTTTTAGTAGCTGGTAAAGTAGATTATTAAGATCATTTTGTTATTAAAGTGAAAATTCTAGCGTCCATGGATTGGTCGCGCCGGCGTTAATGGATTTTAAATCATTTTTGCATAATTAAAAAGAGAGAAATATAAAAAAAGCTAATTTTATTTTTTTTTATAAAAGAAATGGTTGGTAACGATGCGAAAATTACAAATATTCGCTCAATTATTATAAAAAGATAGGAGTTTTTACCAGAATTTATAATAATTTCTTATAATTTATTTTCTCAGTGTACTCCTTGCATTTGACCAATCTTCCGCAACAATGATAATAATAATAATAATAATATTTTGTAATAAAAAAAATGGCCACATTAATTGCTTCAAGATTTTAACATTATTTATATTATTTCTATTAATCACAAAATAATAAATTATTTAATTCTATAAATTGTTTGATTCTTTAAAAAATGCCAATATAACTTTTAAATCTTAATTTTAAAATGCAAACATAACCATTTAATATTTTTAGGCTGTTTATTATTGTTTATAATTTCATTAAGCTGCATACATAAATAAACATAGCAACGAACAAAATAATCCGAGGAAGTCAAAAAGAGGCAAGATTTCCATCATTTTTTCTTGTGTGTTATAATTTATATCAAAATAAAAAAAAAATTGTGATCGGATACAAAAAATTACTATAAACTAAATTTCTAAATCTTGTACTCTCATTAAAATAAATTAGATATGTCAAATACGAAAAATAAATTTGATGTTTTATGTATTTTTTTGTAACGAAGATTTTGGAGAAAAAAATTTTCAAAAAATTAATTATCAGATTCAAGATATCGAGTAAAAACCATACTTTCAAGTATAAGTACTTTCATGGAAATAAATGAGGTATTGCATACAAATTAAAAAAAAAAAAGTATTTTGAGATTTTTTTAATAAAAAAATTTTTGGAAAAAAAAGTTAGGTATTCGTTCGATAATAAATTGTTTTGGAATATCACTGGTTACAATATTTTAAAATATTAGTACTTTCATAGAATTAAAAGAGGTATTACACCAAAAAAATATTGCAATTTTTTTTATTTTTCTTTTTTTTTAATTTAGATAATACCAATTTTGAAAAAATTAAGTATCAATTCCAAAAAATTACTGTAAACGAGGTTCTTAAAACTAGTACTTCCATGGAAATAAATTAGGTACTACGTCCAAAAAGAAAAAAAAGTTTCGTATTTTTGTATTTTTTTGTGAAAAAATTTTAGGAAAAAAATTTTCAAAAAATTAAGTATCAGATTGGAGATATCAAGTAAAAACCATACTTTCAAGTATAAGTACTTTCATGGAAATAAATGAGGTATTACATCCAAAATAAAAAAAAAGGGGGGGGTTTGAGATTTTTTGATAAAAAAATGTTTGGAAAAAAAATTAGGTCTTAATTCGATAATGGTTTTGAAATATTACAAGTTACAATATTTTCAGATAATTGTACTTTCATAGAATTAAATGAGGTATTACACCAAAAAAAAAAAAAATATTGCAGTTTTTTTTATTTTTATTTTTTTTTAATTTTGACAAAAAAAATTTTGAAAAAATTAAGTATCAGATCCAAAAAATTACAATAAACAAGGTTCTTAAAACTAGTACTTCCATGGAAATAAATTAGGTACTACGTCCAAAAAGAAAAAAATAATTTGTATTTTTTGTATTTTTTTGTGAAAAAAATTTTAGAAAAAAAATTTTCAGAAAATTACGTATCAGATTCGAGATATAGTGTAAAAACCATACTTTTAAATATAAGTACTTTCATGGAAATAAATGAGGTATTATATCCAAATTAAAAAAAAAGGGGGGGGTTTGAGATTTTTTGATAAAAAAATGTTTGAAAAAAAAATTAGGTCTTAATTCGATAATGGTTTTGAAATATCACTACACAGGTGAAATTTTTAACTCAGTTTTCTACGTAGTTTTCTACGTAGTTTTCTACTCAGTTTTCTACGTAGTTTTCAACGTAGTTTTCAACGTATGCAATTCGTTTTAGGGTTATTTTTTAAAAAATTTCTAAGTTCTGTTCATAAAAAATATAATTGGGCATGAAATTGAGTAATTATTGCATAAACTTTGCTCTAAATATAAAAATTACCTTTTTCAAAAGACTTTAAAATTTTTCGGGACTTGTAATTTTTTTCCCTTTTATTATTTTTTTCTTTTTTTTTTTAATGTTGTAAAAGTTTTTTTTTTTAATATTCGTATAATTTAAAAATGTGTTTTTAATTTTAAAGTTTTTAAAAGTGTAAAATAATTATTTTTATGATTATAAAAAATTTTAGGTATCAAGGAATCGGGTCAAATAAGGTGTACAATGAAATTAATTAAAAAACAACAATTTTTTATTAAAAATAAAAATTTAATACAACTTTATATCTTGATCTAGTGGCCTTTAAGACAGTGACATCTCAGCTTTGATCATGTAGGTGATATGTTGAGTTTTGCCCAAATTCCTTCAAACCTATATATTTTTACAACCTACAATATAGGAAAAACATTAATTACAAAGACTTAAAATACTTCAGGTTTGTGAACTTAGAATCATTTCACTATAGGGACTTGTTATAATTTCGGTTCAAGGACTTATAATAATTAGGGAGCATAAGTTAAAACTTATAACCGGTTTGTATAAACACAACCTAAATGCATGGAACATGTTTACTTTCAAATGAGGACTAGATATAATACAAATGCTACTCAACATTACAATACAATTTTCTATTGTTGTAATTTGTAATTATCACCTTACTAGTTGTTAAGATTCTAAACCCAAACTATTTTGATTCCCTAAACCTGAATTATTATAAGTCCCTGAACCTGAATTATTCCAAGTCCCTAAATCGATATTATTCTAAGTCCATAAACCTGTATTATCCTAAGTCCTTAAGCCCAGATTTTTCAAAGTCTTTTAAAAGTATTTTATTTATTTATATATACTTACCTAATTATTCTAAGTCTTATTTGACCCCCCCCCCTTAAATAGGACAAATTTGACCCCCCCCCCCCCTTAAATAGGACAAAATTGACCCCCCCCCCCCCTTAATTTTCAAGTTCTGAAGTACCCCCTCCCTATAAACATGTTCCATGTTAAAACTATTATGAGTCAACACGCTCCATGTCAGTTTATTGTGCGAAAACACAAAACTGCAGCTACAAGTTTTCTTTTAATGTAAGGACTACAGTGTAGGTACTTGGATTTTTCACACGGGACACGTTTTCAAAAAAAGTTAAATTTTCAAAAACTACCCCTAAAAAGAGGTATTTTTATGTATTCATATTTTTATTGGGCCCAGATTTGGTCCTCATAGGTTTTTTGGGTCGCTGATCAAGATTTTCGGTGATTTTTTTAGGTAAAACTATTTCACTCTTAAATTAGCTCAATGTACAAAAACATCTCTTTTAAGGGTAATTTTCGCAAATTTAGGGGTGAAATATTCATTTTTATTAAAAAAAGAAATAAGAAATTTTTGATCAGCGATCCAAAAATTCATATGGACCAATTTAGGACGGTTAAAGTGCGAAAATAGCAAAATTACCCTATAGTTACAAGTTTTTACCATGGAAGATCTTTATAGACAGGGGGGGGGGGGTTCTCAAAAATTTAACTAGGGGGGGAGGGGGAACAGACTTAAAATAATTTTAGTTTTGGGACTTAAAATAATTTCGATAAAGGGTTAAATTAGAGTATAAATTTAAACATGTTCGATGTTCGTTGTTAGTGAGTTCTGAAACCGGTTTTTTTTTTACTATAAAAATATTTTTTAAAAATCTTAATGTTTAATATTTAAGTAACTCTAATCAAAATCAGAATATCACTGTATGTTCTCCACATTACCAGGTTGATGTTCTTCAATTTTGATTGAATTTTCAAGCAAAGCTTCTGTATTCTCATATAATCATTATTTTATTTTTATGATTAAATCATAAAATTTTATGATAACTTGCATATTTTTTAATAGTTTTGAATTATTAAAAAATATTAATATTACTTGTTTTTAAGTATTTGCTTAAAAATTAAAGGAAATGCTTGAATTAAAGCCATTCAAGCAAAATGCAAGCGCAGCAACCTAACAGTGTAGCCACAAAATTATGCTGGGAATTTTAAAAACTTTAATAAATTCAGAAATTATTTTCTGATTTTATTTTTTTTTAAATATCATATTCAAGTAGCAAATATGCATACATTATGAGAGCGAAGAATTAAAATCAACTGCATTCTTTATAGACAAAAACCAAACACATATAAATCACTTCGAAATGAGTCTAATATTTAATGATTCAACCAAATTTGATGCTTCGCTCTCATTAATTCCTAAATTTAACAGTGCGAAATAGCAAAAAAATATATTAGGAAGCTCGAAGGGTCATATATACTATAATTATGATCAAGTTATTTAGTTCTCGACAAATTAAAAATCAATCTTACCATTATTATTTTTTAAAGTTTGCATCAAATAATTAAATACTTTATACTGAGATTACTTGTTATCGAACTCAAATTTATAACATACTTACTTTGAAGCTTGGACTAAAAACTGGCAAGATTGGTTTCTAAATTGGCAAGATGCTTATTTGTAGAACCTTGTACTATATATTATTTTGCATTCTAAAACTAACAATAATAAAAACTATACTCACTAAAAACCAGGAAACTTTTTAACCACATGAACTGGAAAAGTTGATGTATCTAGCTGGCTCGCTGCTTGACAGTTTCAATTTATTTCTAGAAACATACAATTTTAATAATAAATAAAGAGTTTACATTGTAAGATTTCATATATTTTTAATAAACTCAATAATCTACTTTAAAATTCTTAAATGCATATTTCTGTGAAACTGTAAATACAATTAAGTTTAAGGCAAAGACTTATTTTTGTTCAGAAAATTTTCATCATTATAAAGTAGATAATAATATGGTTTTACTTTTTTAATTTACCTATTATTAACAAGAAGGAACTAATGTAATGGTTATGAATATTATCGATTTAATATCAAAATTAGGTTATGCTGCATGATTTTGGTTTATCAATTATAGTTTTTAACAACTATACAAGTGGTTTTAATAAAACAATTAATCAACAACATTTTAAAAACTTGTATGATTTAATTAAATTTATTTTATCAATTAAATATTAAAAAACAATACTTACAATTAATTTATTTCCAAGCAATAATAACGTCCACCATGCACGCATTTTCTTGATAGCAGAAAGCCTTTGTATAACAAGGCGCGAGAAAACACATACATGGTATACGTTATTATTGCTTGGAAATAAATTAATTGTAAGTATTGTTTTTTAATATTTAATTGATAAAATAAATTTAATTAAATCATACAAGTTTTTAAAATGTTGTTGATTAATAGTTTTATTAAAACCACTTGTACAGTTGTTAAAAACTATAATTGATAAACCAAAATCATGCAGCATAACCTAATTTTGATATTAAATTGATAATATTCATAACCATTGCATTAGTTCCTTCTTGTTAATAATAGGTAAATTAAAAAAGTAAAACCATATTATTATCTACTTTATAATGATGAAAATTTTCTGAACAAAAATAAGTCTTTGCCTTAAACTTAATTGTATTTACAGTTTCACAGAAATATGCATTTAAGAATTTTAAAGTAGATTATTGAGTTTATTAAAAATATATGAAATCTTACAATGTAAACTCTTTATTTATTATTAAAATTGTATGTTTCTAGAAATATCATAATTATAGTATATATGACCCTTCGAGCTTCCTAATATATTTTTTTGCTATTTCGCACTGTTAAATTTAGGAATTAATGAGAGCGAAGCATCAAATTTGGTTGAATCATTAAATATTAGACTCATTTCGAAGTGATTTATATGTGTTTGGTTTTTGTCTATAAAGAATGCAGTTGATTTTAATTCTTCGCTCTCATAATGTATGCATATTTGCTACTTGAATATGATATTTAAAAAAAAATAAAATCAGAAAATAATTTCTGAATTTATTAAAGTTTTTAAAATTCCCAGCATAATTTTGTGGCTACACTGTTAGGTTGCTGCGCTTGTATTTTGCTTGAATGGCTTTAATTCAAGCATTTCCTTTAATTTTTAAGCAAATACTTAAAAACAAGTAATATTAATATTTTTTAATAATTTAAAACTATTAAAAAATATGCAAGTTATCATAAAATTTTATGATTTAATCATAAAAATAAAATAATGATTATATGAGAATACAGAAGCTTTGCTTGAAAATTCAATCAAAATTGAAGAACATCAACCTGGTAATGTGGAGAACATACAGTGATATTCTGATTTTGATTAGAGTTACTTAAATATTAAACATTTTTAAAAAATATTTTTATAGTAAAAAAAAAACCGGTTTCAGAACTCACTAACAACGAACATCGAACATGTTTAAATTTATACTCTAATTTAACCCTTTATCGAAATTATTTTAAGTCCCAAAACTAAAATTATTTTAAGTCTGTTCCCCCTCCCCCCCTAGTTAAATTTTTGAGAACCCCCCCCCCTGTCTATAAAGATCTTCCATGGTAAAAACTTGTAACTATAGGGTAATTTTGCTATTTTCTTTTCTAGAACTTAGAAATTTTTTAAAAAATAACCCTAAAACGAATTGCATACGTTGAAAACTACGTAGAAAACTGAGTAGAAAACTACGTAGAAAACTACGTAGAAAACTGAGTTAAAAATTTCACCTGTGTAGTTATAATATTTTCAGATATTAGTACTTTCATAGAATTAAATGAGGTATTTTTATACCCAAAAAAAAAAAAAAATATTGCATTTTTTTTAATTTTTCTATTTTTTTAATTTTGACAAAAAAAATTTTGAAAAAATTAAGTATCAGATCCAAAAAAAACAATAAACAAGGTTCTTAAAACTAGTACTTCCATGGAAATAAATTAGGTACTACATCCAAAAAGAAAAAAAAAATTTGTATTTTTTGTATTTTTTTGTGAAAAAAATTTTAGAAAAAAAATTTTCAGAAAATTAAGTATCCGATTCGAGATATCATGTAAAAACCATACTTTCAAATATAAGTACTTTCATGGAAATTAATGAGGTATTACATCCAAATCAAAAAAAAAAAAAAAGTACCTCGAGATTTTTTGGTGAAAAAATTTTTGAAAAAAAAATTAGGTCTTAATTCTATAATATTTGTGAAATATCACCGATTACATACATACGTACACACACACACACACACACACACACACACACACACACATACAGACTTTTTTTAAAAACAGGTTTTTTAGCTTCCTGGGGTCATAAAACGTGCTTATATGCCAAAAAATAGAAAATCAAATTTTGACCTAACACAATGGTTCCTCTTTTTGGAACCAAAAAAAATTTTTTTTTAATTATAAATTATAATTAAATAAAGTGTATAAAGTGTTATCTACATTAAGGAAAATAATCGAAAGTTACAATAAAGTAAATCTTGTATTTGTTTATTAGAAAATATTGAAATTTGATACATTATCACAAACTCTTAGAAAAAAAATTAAAAACTGAGCGTATATAGTTGAATATCATTAGATTTTATACTTTACTAAATGCAATAGCATTTTTTTATTCTTTTAATAATAAATGTGCGTTTCAAATATAAATAAAGAAATTTAAATTTATTAAAATGTCATCAGTGGAAAATACTATCAAAAGTAGTGATGAGAAGAAAATCATCAATGAAAATGTAAGTAACCAGAAAATATTAAATTACATATTTTTATCTTTAATAACTTTCAATGTTGTTTTTTTTAATAATAAAATTTCAATTTTATTTAGAATAAAAATAAACCTAGAGTTTTTATGATTAAATTAAAATTAAATTTTGTTTTACATAAAGCTGAAAAAAATTAATGTTATTAATTAATTAATTAAAAAAATTTTCCTTTAGAAAAAACAAGTTATTAAAAATAAAATTTTTAATTACAAATGAAATCTTAATAATCAACTTATAAATAAATATAATATTGAAATTTAATCATTTTTAAAGGTTGAATTATATAAAATTATAGCAATTAAATAGAATTTAATTTATATTTATATTTATTTTAACATGGAACATATTTATAGGGTACCCTGGATATCTGAAAATCAAAAGGGGGAAGATATAATAATACTCACGTTTAGGAAATCAGAATTGTTTGGGTTTAGAATCTTAACAGCTAGTGGGCGGCCATTCATTGTTCATAAGCGCTGATGGCAATCCGTGCTAATTTTTCAAAATCAGAAAATCCGAAACCCAAGGTTCAATGTTAAGAATTAAGAATTTAAAATACCATTGGAAAATAACTAAATTAAAATTCAGAAAGTGCTAAGAAGAATTCTTAAAATATCCGAATGAAAATTATATTCAATTAACCAAATATTATAATTTTAAGAAATCGCAAAGCCCAGAATTGAATTTTTCCGAATTTGAAGTTGTTCGTTTGAATGCAAAACTATGAAATATTATGCTTTATATGAATTCAGAAAAAAGACTTAAAAAGAAATAAAATTTTTCATTTAGGACTTAATTCTTTCTGTGAAATGCTCTTCTTAAAATTACTTTTTCCAATTTGTACAGATTTCTTAAAAATTTTTTTCTAAAATAAAAAAATTCTGGAACTTATAATAATTGGTTTGAAAAAAACGTTTCTATTCTTAAAAATTCTGAATTTGGACCCGAATTGCCATCAGCGCTTCTGAACAATAATTGGCCGCCAGCTAGTGTAAGGTGATATAATTAAAAATTAAAAAATAGCAAACTGTATTGTAAAGTTGCGTAACATTTGAATTATACCTAGCCCTCAAATGGAAGTAAACATGTTCCATGCTCTTTGCTTGTGTTTACACAAGCCGGTTATAAGTTTTTTATTTTTGAGCCTAATAACTATTTTAAGTTAAATAAATGCACGATTAATTAAATCGGATTTAATTTCTTTGTACTTGTAGGCATATTTCGTAAACCATTTCATATTTTTCATGCGATATTTTTGGTTTTTATTATACTTTCAAATTGATTTGCTTAAATTTAAAAGCATTTAAATATTCAAGGCGATTTACTTGAAGTTTTTAAGCAACTTCCCTGGATTTTGAAGCCTAATTTACGAGCTAATTTAAGCACAAATTTTGACATTGAAATTTCAAGTATACTTAAAATAGTCTTTTACTTTTAAATTTATAATACTATCCAATAAAGCTTGGTTAACATGCTGCACTTGAAATTTCAAACAAAATATTTTTAGAATTATTTAATTTTTAGAATAATATTTCATTACATCGGTCAATGAATAGTGTCAGAGTAAATTATTTTTAAAAGTTTAGCTGATGATTTTTTTGAACAAGGTACTATTAGGTTTTAAGAGTTAGCTTAGAATTATATAATCAAATCTTCAAAATTTTGCGTTTTGCTTGAAATATCAAGAAGTTCAATCAAATGACTTGAAAATTCAATCAAAATTCTCAAAATTTCAAGCGCAGCAAGCTAACTGCGTGCAGTTTCCTATTTCGATAAAATAATAAAACAAATCTTAAGTGCAATCAAATAAAAAATGTGGTTTCAATTTTGCGTTAAAATAAAAAATTACATAAGTTTGCTATTTAATTACGTTTCTTGAATTTTCAAACAGTGAAATTATTAACTTTTCATGACTATAGCTTTAAATTATAATTTAAAAGTTCAATCATTAATAAACAAAAATTTCACATTGCACTGTAAAAAGTAACTTTCTTAGAATTACAAAAAAAATAGAATTTTTTCGAAAAATTAGTGAATTTTCAAAAAAATTTGTAAATATACGATTTTTTTCGAATATTTACAAATTTTTTTGAAAATTTAATAATTTTTCGAAAATGTTCTAATTTTTTTGTTAATATAAGAAAGTTACTTTTTACAGTGTGCACATTTAATTGTGTTATTTAATTATGATGTAAAATTATTTTTACACAATTTATTTTAATACATTTTAGGTAATAATTTATCAGTAAGCTATTCGCTAAAAATTAAAATTTTTTTTAAATAAAAATATTTTGTAGACTAATTTTTTTGTAGGCTAAGTTATTTGCTTCAAATTTCAAGTGCAGCAATTATTACATGTAGAATCATGAAAAATTATGAAAACTTATTGAAACTTTTTCATTTTCTTAAAAGCTTTACAAAGAATTATATTGCTTTAAAGTTAAAAAAAACCATAGAGATTAATAAAATAAAATCATTAATAACCCATGAAATAAAATTTCGGGTATTGCCCTGAACTGAGTTGATGGTCTATTCAAGTTATCCTCTTAATTCATAGCGCTCTTATAAAGCTAGTAATAGCTACTTATTAAACAAGGGATAAAATATTGGATTCGGCTTTGCATGCAGTTGTATGCACAAGCGAGCGTAGCGAGCGAACCCCATATTTTGTCCCGTGTTCTAAAACATAATAGTTTGACATATAATGGGCAAAAAAGCCGTCTCCCGAGGGCAGAAAATAGGCTTTTTTTGCCCTAGATATGTAAAAATTATTTCGTTTCGAGAAAAATTTTAGCTTTAATTAAATTGTCACCATTCAAATAGCTGTTTTTTATTTTAATATAAATGCACATTACATTAAATATAAATGCATAATATAAATGCACCGAAATTACCTTAACTGGAATTTCCAAAAGTTTTTGTACAATTCTTTCTATATTTAAAAAAAAGTTGCCTAGTACTTTATTAGATCATTAACTCACAATAATTATATCCTCAAAATATAAAACTAGTTTTTTTTATTTAATTTTCTATTTTTAGGAAAATGAAACAACTCCTCTACTACAAAACCAAGAAAAAGAAATATCAACTCTTCCTTCGAACTCCAATAAAATTAATGAACTTCCAACTTCAGCTGAAAAAGTTCCCCAATACCTTGCAGGACTCTCAGCTACATTAGGTGCTATGGCAGCAGGCATGGTATTGGCATGGACATCCTCGGGTGGTCAAGATGGTACAGAACTAGTAAAAGAATATGGAGTCTCTATATCTAGAGATGAATTTTCGTGGATCGGCTCATTAGTAAATCTAGGAGCAGCTTCTTCTTGTATTCCTATCGGATTGCTCTGGGATGTAATTGCATTAATAAGATAAATAATTTATATAAAGTTTCATTTTTATATTATAATTTAGATGAAAATTTCGACCACAGTGGATCGCTATTTTAAATATTGAAGAAAAACACCAATATATCCTATATATATTAAAATGAAATAATTTAAAAAAGTTGTCACCCTAATCAGTGTGTAACTCAAAATCTATATCACCAAAACGATCAAACTAAAGTTCTATGTATTTGTTAGTGCGTTATCTAAAACAAATTTTTTTGGTTTTTAATTTAACCCTTTCATTAAAGAGAAATCTCTAGAAAACCAATTTACGTTAAATTACAAAAAAATTTATCTTTTAAAAAATTAATATCTGAGACAAAATATATATATTATTATATTATTTTATATAACAAAAAATATATATTAAAAAATTTCTACTTTTATCAAGCTGTGAACAATCAATATGACTTTTGCAATAAAAGATTTTTTTTTTAAATTTTTATTTTTTCATGTTTAAGACAAACGAATGAAATTTTATGAAATTTTTTAATTCTTAAATTTTTTAGTTTTTTAATTTTTTAATTTTTAAATTTATAATTTTTTTTTTAAAACACACAAATGAAATTTTAGGAAATTTATAAAGTTTAGGACAAACAATATGACTTTTGCAATAAAATATTTTTTTAATAAATTTATTTATTTCGTGTTTAAAACACAGAAATGAAATATTATGAAATTTATAAAGTTTCGGACAATCAGTATGACTTTTGCAATAAAATATTTTTTTAAGAAATTTATTTATTTCGTGTTTAAAACACACAAATGAAATTTTATAAAATTTATAAAGTTTTGGACAATTATTATATGAATTTATGAATATTATATTATAATCTTATAAATTCATAACATACTTATTTATATATTCATATAACAATCTAAATATAAGAATTAACATTAAATTACAAAAAAAATTATCATTTAAAATTTTTTTTTAATATCTGAGACAAAATATATATATTATTATATTATTTTATATAACAAGAAATATATATTGAAAATTTTTTGACTTTTATCAAGTTGTGAACAATCAATATGACTTTTGCAATAAAAGATTTTTTTTTGAAATTTTTATTTTTTCATGTTTAAGACAGACAAACGAATGTCCGAAATTTTATGAACTTTTCATATATAAAACGAAGTAAAATATACATTGGAAATTTATAAAGTTTTGGACAATCCATATGACTTTTGCAATAAAATATTTTTTTTGAAAATTTTTATTATTTCATATTTAAAACAAGCGAATGAAATTTTATGATATTTTCATAGAAAAAACTAAATAAAATAAACAATTACAATTTATAAAGTTATGAACAATCAATATGACTTTTGCAATAAAATATTTTTTTAGTAAATTTCTTTATTTCGTGTTTAAAACAGACAGATAAAATTTTATGAAATTTTCATTAATTTTTGGACAATCAATATGACTTCTGCAATAAAATATTTTTTTTTAATGATATTTACATTGACGAAAAAAAATAAAAGATAAATTGACAATTTATACAGTTTGAATTATATAAACTTTTCATATATAAAACGAAGTAAAATATAGATTGGAAATTTATTAAGTTTTGGACAATCAATATGACTTTTGCAATAAGATAAATTGACAATTTATAAAGTTTGAATTATATGAACTTTTCATATATAAGACAAAAGAAAATATAAATTGGAAATTTATAAAGATTTGGACAATCCATATGACTTTGTCAATAAAATATTTTTAGGAAATTTATTTATTTCGTGTTTAAAAAAGACAGATGAAATTTTATGAAATTTTCATATACAGGCATCCCTCGTTATCCGCGGGGGATACGTTCCTGAAAAGTACCGCGGATAACAAAACCGCGGATAATAAGACCTTACTCTTATGGGAAAATAGGGGTTACGTTCGTAGAAGTTCAAATGATATAAAAATTAATTTTTTTTTTTATAAAAATGATTTTAAGACTAAAAAATACAAAATTTCAATGAAATTAAGTTCAGGATTAATTTTTCTGTTAAAAAAAGTCGTTCATCCGCGACTGTTTTGCTCGTCTTAAAACATCCTTATATAACTCTTCATAAATTTCTACTGCGTTTTCACAACTATGTTTATAATTCAAACTCCTTGTCATTATCGGATCATAATTCATTGCCAAATCAATGGCAGTTAATAAGGAATTTATGATTTGTAAAATGGTTTTTCGTTGAGAGAAATATTTGGTTCGGTTACTGGCACTTTTTTCACCATTATCAATCAAATCTAAAATTTTGAGTTTATCCGCGATATTCATGACGCTCCTTGCGCGAGATAGCGTTTTCCTTGATTGAGGAGCCATTATAATTACGAAATACAATTTTATTTTATAAAATTGAAAATAAAAATGAAAAAAAAATATATGTAGGTTAGGAAAAAATGATAAATATTCTCGAAAATCTGAACATTGTCACACTGAAACAAAATACTTCTTGACGTTTTTTTTTAAATTAAAACCGCGGATAACAAGAATTTTCCCGCGCAAAACAAGGGATTGGATATTTTGGTCCTACCGCGGATACGGTAAATCGCGGATAATAAAACCGCGGATAACGAGGGTTCCCTGTATATAAAACTTTTATAAGTTTTGGACAATCAATATGACTTTTGCAATAAAAGATTTTTTTTTAAGTGGTACTCTTAAAGTGGTGTTTATTTTGCTTAATTCAATACTAATATTTCAATGCTATCATTGCATGAAATATTTTACATTACAAAATTTCTATAAAAGAGGTCAATATTTGAAAAAAACTAAGTGGGGTATATTTTGCTAAATTCAATACTAATATTTCAATGCTATCATTGCATAAAAATATTTACATTACAAAATTTCTATAAAAGAGGTCAATATTTGAAAAGATTTAAGTGGGGTATATTTTAATAAATTCAATACTAATAATTCAATGCTATTATTGCATAAAAACCATTAAAATTACAACATTTCTATAAAACAGGACAGTATTCGAAAACATTTAAGTGGGGCATATTCTGCTAAATTGAATACTAATAATTCAATGCTATTAATTCATAAAAACAATTGAAATTACAACATTTATATAAAAGAGACCAATATTCAAAAACATTTAAGTGAGTATATTTTGCTAAATTCAATAGTAATAATTCAATGATATTATTGCATAAAAACACTTGAAATTACAACATTTCTATAAAAAAGGATAGTATTCGAGAACATTTAAGTGGGGAATATTCTGCTAAATTCATTGCTAATATTTCAATGCTATCATTGAATAAAAATAATTAAAATTACAACTTTTCTATAAAACAGGACAATATTTGAAAACATTTAAGTGGGGTATATTTTGCTAAATTCAATACAAATAATTCAATGTTATAAAACAGTAGGGCAGTTTTTGAAAACATTTAAGTGGGTCAAATTTGCTAAATTCAATACTAAAATTTCAATGCTATCAATGCTTAAAAACATTGAAATTACAAGTTTACTATAAAACAGGGGAAAAAATTTTAAATGGTGTTTATTTTGCTAAATTCAATACTAATATTTCAATGCTATCATTGCATAAAAATATATTAAATTAAAAAATTTCTATAAAATAGGTCAATATTTGAAAACATTTAAGTGGGTTATATTTTACTAAATTCAATACTAATGATTCAATGCCATTATTGCATAAAAACAATTGAAATTACAACATTTTTATAAAAAAGGACAGTATTCGAGAACATTTAAGTGGGGAATATTCTGCTAAATTCAATACTAATATTTCAATGCTATGATTGCATAAAAGTAATTGAAATTACAACTTTTCTATAAAACAGGAAAGTATTCGAGAACATTTAAGTGGGGAATATTCTGCTAAATTCAATACTAATATTTCAAAGCTATGATTGCATAAAAATAATTGAAATTACAACTTTTCTATAAAACAAGACAATATTTGAAAACATTTAAGTGGGGCGAATTTGCTAAATTCAATACTAATATTTCAATGCTATCATTGCATAAAAATATTTTACATTACAAAATTTCTATAAAAGAGGTCAATATTTGAAAACATTTAAGTGGGGTATATTTTAATAAATTCAATACTATAATTCAATGCTATTATTGCATAAAAACCATTAAAATTACAACATTTCTATAAAACAGGACACTATTCGAAAACATTTAAGTGGGGTATATTCTGCTAAATTGAGTACTAATAATTCAATGCTATTATTTCATAAAAACAATTGAAATTACAACATTTATACATTTTATATATAAAAGAGACCAATATTCAATAACATTTAAGTGAGTATATTTTGCTAAATTCAATAGTAATAATTCAATGATATTATTGCCTAAAAACACTTGAAATTACAACATTTCTATAAAAAAGGATAGTATTCGAGAAAATTTAAGTGGGGAATATTCTGCTAAATTCAATGCTAATATTTCAATGCTATCATTGAATAAAAATAATTGAAATTACAACTTTTCTATAACACAGGACAATATTTGAAAACATTTAAGTGGGGTATAATTTGCTAAATTCAATACTAATAATTCAATGTTATAAAACAGTAGGACAGTTTTCGAAAACATTTAAGTGGGGAAAATTTTCTAAATTCAATACTAAAATTTCAATGCTATCAATGCTTAAAAACATTGAAATTACAAGCTTACTATAAAACAGGGGAAAAAATTAAAAATGGTGTTTATTTTGCTAAATTCAATACTAATATTTCAATGCTATCATTGCATAAAAATATATTAAATTAAAAAATTTCTATAAAATAGGTCAATATTTGAAATCATTTAAGTGGGGTATATTTTACTAAATTCAATACTAATGATTCAATGCTATTATTGCATAAAAACAATTGAAATTACAACATTTCTATAAAAAAGGACAGTATTCGAGAACATTTAAGTGGGGAATATTCTGCTAAATTCAATACTAATATTTCAATGCTATGATTGCATAAAAATAATTGAAATTACAACTTTTCTATAAAACAGGAAAGTATTCGAGAACATTTAAGTGGGGAATATTCTGCTAAATTGAATACTAATATTTCAATGCTACGATTGCATAAAATTATTTGAAATTACAAAATTTCTATAAAAGAGGACCGTATTTGAAAACATTTAAGTAGGGTATATTTTACTGAATTCAATACTAATAATTCAATGCTATTATTGCATAAAAACACTTGAAATTACAACATTTCTATAAAAAAGGATAGTATTCGAGAACATTTAAGTGGGGTATATTTGACAAATTCAATATTAATAATTCAATGCTATTACTGCATAAAAACAATTGAAATAACAACATTTCTATAAAACAGTTCAGTATTCGAGAAAATTTAAGTGGGGAATAATCTGAAATACTAATATTTCAATGCTATTATTGCATAAAAATAATTGAAACAACATTTCATGTCTACATCATAAAAATATTTCAAATATTTCAATCTACATTGTCGGGTGTTTTATATATGAAAAAATTCGAAAAATTTCATGGAATAAGAAATTGGATATCGGCTGTCTTAAACATTAAAAACCCAAAAATTCAAAAAATTTGACTTTAAGTCTTTTTTTTGATATTTCTCTTTAATGAATGCATTAAATAAAAAACAAAAAAAAGTGGTTTTAGAAAAGTGCTTAATAAATACAAAGCGATTTGGTTTTTACATTTTGATACAAACCATTTTAAGTTATCAAGTGGCAAAAATGACAACTTTTTGAGTTTTTAAATTTAAACTTCTTAGCTTTAAACAGTTGTAACTCTGAACCAAGAGCTCAAATTAAAAAAAAACAAACAGACATTGATAGAATTTTTTCCAAGGTTTAAGACCTCTTAGATCTTGAGAAAAATCAGTTTTAGTGAAAAAAAATGAAATTTTTTGAATATTTTTTAAAAATTAAAAAAACGGCTGGGGATATTTCTTTAAAAATTAATTTAAAACAACTTTCAAGTATTTTCGTCCATACAGCTCTTCATAAATTAGTGCTGAAATATATTAAAAATAATCAATTTTTTCGATAATTTCATTTTAATATATATGGGATAGGATTTTATAATTAAAATATTTTTTAAAACAATTTTTAAATGAAAAACAAAAATTATTTTAATTTCGCACTGCAATATTTTTTATTTTTAGACATCAACGGATATTGTGATAGTTAAATGTTCAATATTACTGTCACATTCTGCCGAGCGTAGCGAGGCCAATCAGCTAGTATTTAAATTAATTTCAAAATTATATATTTAAAAAAATAAATTTTTTTTGAAATTATTATTACTTTTAATAAATTTTTTAAACAAAATAAAAAAAATTAACGAGTACTATATGGCAACGCACGTTATACTATATACTTTGTTTTGATCCGGCTTTCTCAGCGAGAAAAGGATAGAGCTATTTTAAACGTCACCCGAACAGAATAATATCTGGATCCGCCACGCCACCTATACTGGCCCCTACTCGGCGTGCTATACTGGGACTTGCAAGATGTGTCACGGGGCGATTTCTAGGCCTCGCATGGCTTGCCCTTTTACGCACGCGCAGTATATAGATTACGTAAAACATGTGATCAATGTTTATTTATAACAGAGATTAATAGGAGAGATTGCCAGGTTCTATCTTCCCTACATGTAGCGTCAACGTCATATGTTTGCGTGACGGTAGCGGCCCCTAATAGGAGAATCCAAGAAGCATGTCCAGTTTTGATAGCCCGTTGTTTTGCCGTTTTTTTAATGAAATAAATATAAAAAAGTAAATATTTGGCAATAATATATATGTTAGCTGTTAATTAATTGTTATGAAATTATAAATAAGGCTTAAAAAACAATTTTAAAAGTATCTACAAATATAGGCGTAAACGAGTTTATACGCAGTTTTCTCCATATATGTCAATAGTGTTGGTAGCGCAGGCGGTTAATTCCGTGTTAACTTTTTGGAATCGTGAGGTTCCATGTTCAATTCCAGCATTTCCTTATTTTTTTTTTTTTTTTAAATTTTTTTTTATTTGTTGTTTTATTAAAAATTAGTGTTTACATTAATTTTTTTTTAATTTAACTTTATAAAAAATATTTTTAAAAACATGTAAGGAATGTTTAATTTTTTTTAATTTATTTTTTCTATTAATTTTTAGCAACAATTTAAATGCAAAGTTTTTAAATAATTAGCCTATTTAAAAGGGCAAACTATTTTTAAAAAATAAAATATTTTTTTTTCTAAATAAAAATTATTTTAATTATTTAGAACACTAACGTGCTGTTATAAGAAAATTTTTGTTTATGTGGCAAATATCAAAAGTAAAACCACAATAATTTTTTTTTAATTTAAATTTTTTAAAAGAATGTGTAATTTAAAAACTGGGTAATGCAGTGTTATGACATAATTATATAATTAAGGTAAGTAAATAATTGGTTTAGAATGAGGTAAAAAATAAAAATTATAAAGTTATTTTTTAATGATTAAATAAATTTTTATTCTGTGATCTTTTTTCTACATATTTTTAAACTTAAATTTTTTTTAAATTTTCCAATTGAAACAAGTAAATGTAATATAAAATAATTTTGATTATGCATTGGTTGTTTGGCCAAATATATTAATTTTTTTCAGACATTGTTTATTATAATACCAAAATATATTATAAATATCAAAATAAGAAACGTTTTTAATTAGTTAAAAGACAAAAATTTAATTTACATTTTGAAAATATTAATATATTTGTTTTCAGGAGGCACCAACGAGAAGGCAACCAAAATCACCTCCCATCTGTAATAAAGACTTTATTTAAAAAAAAGTTAAGATTACAGTATAAAATATAAAATTAAATTAGTTACATTATATGATATAATTAATAACTTTACTATGCATTAATAATAACATTTGCTTATATCTAAATCTATAATTTGGAAAATATCTGAAAAAATAAAATAAGAAAAAATGTTTAAAATATTCAATTATTTACTATTATAAACTGAAAATTTATGTACACTCGGCTCAATTGATGGCTTCCTAAAAATTTTAAACAAATTACACGCTTTAATAAGATTTGACACTTTTTAAGTATTTTTTTTTTTATTCTTATTCTTGAAACATGTGTAAATTTTTTAATTTTCATATAAAATAATTTTTTGAGTTTATTTATTGAAAGTAGGCTTGAACGAAAGAGAAAAATTTGCTGATTAAAAGAAAATTTGATTTTTGAAAATCGATCAAGTATATCAAGAGTTATACGCAATTAAAAATTATCAAAATGAAGTTTTTCTCGAATATAAAAACAATAATTCAAAATATATTCTATTCAAAAATAAAAGTAAAACAAAAGAAAATAATATATTCAGGTAACCTGTATATGGACGGTTCCTCTCATATTAGTGCCCAGCCTACTTTTATCTATCTTAAAAATTCTTAATTATGATAAGGAAATTAAATTTATTGAAATAAGGGAATCGTAATATTCAAATTTTTTGTCTATTATAAACTAGATTTTCTAAAATAGAATTTTTCTATGAATAATATCTGGGCCTAATACAAAAAATTTGTTATTAGAATTTATTCCGGTTTATTTTGAAGTTAAAATAAAATGCATAAATATTTTCTTTTAAATGTAGTATACTTCATGATATTATCTTTGAAAAACATTCAAATAAACGAATTGTCATGAAAAATTAATTGTCTTATGGGTAGCTAACTTTTATTTTATCATAAACTATCAGTTTATTTTGAAATACCGTTCAGTAAACATCTAAGTTTTTATATTATTATAAAGTTATGGCTCCAAATATTTCTGTTGAAACTCGCTCGCAAATAATTGGGATGCATCGCTCTGGTATTAGTAAAAATCGGATAAGTGATCTTATAGGTGTCTCAATAAAAACTGTAAACCATTGGATCACAGAAAGCAAAACACGAAACCAAGAAAAACAACTGCTGAGGTTGATAATTTAATAGTGAATACGTTGCGAGAGCAACCATTTTTAGCTGCATCACATGTTCCAGCCGTTGCAGGTCTGCAAGACCAGATTTGTGCAAATACAGTTCGAAATTGAGCTAGAGAAGCAGGCCTTTATTGTCAAAAACCTGCCCAAAAAATTAGCATGAACCAATGGCATGCTGAAAGAAGAATGGGTTTTGGTCTTCAAAATTTAATAAATCCTGAAAACTACTGGGATAATGCAATATTTTCAGATGAAAAAGTTTTCAGTTCAGCTGAAGATTCCCGCAAACTTGTATGGCGTCCACGGGGAACGCGTTTATCCCCACGGTATGTGTTGCAAGATAATCATAGTGGTCGAATATCTGCAGCATTCTGGGGTTGGATGTCTTCGCATGGGGTAGGTGATCTTATAGAAGTTCATCCACGTATGAACGCTCAACAATATGTAAATATTTTGGAAACAGTTATGCTGCCTTCTGTCCGACGAAGATATCCAGCTGAAAATCATCCATTTCTTAATTTTATTCAAGACAATAGTTCAGTGCATACTGCACGTATAACTCGTGAGTGGTTTGCAAATCACCCTGAAATCAACGTGATCGACTGGCCTGCGAAATCTCCAGATTTAAACGTCATTGAAAATATTTGGGCTAAAATTGTCAATGATTGGGGTGAAGCCAGACAAATCCGAAACAGGGATACGCTTGTTCAGCATGTCTTAGCATCTTGGGAAGGTTTAAAATTTGACGAAAATATCTGCTCCAGGTTAACCAGTTCCATGCCAAGGAGAATAAATCATCTTATTAATAATAATGGTTATTGGACAAAATATTAAGCTTTTTATTTATAAAAATTATGAAATGACTATTAAAGTGATATAAATTGACATGTATTTATTTATATTTATACATTACATGTATGATAATAAAGTTAAAATTACGTAAAAAAAATAAAATAGTTTACGTATAATTTTCAAATTATTATTTAGTATAAAAGACTCATATTTATAATATTTAATGTTTTAAATTTATATGAATTCCTGTAAATATTTTAATTTGTCTTTGAAGAATTTTTAAGATAAGTAAAAGTAGGCCCGGCACTAATGTGAGAGGAACCGTCCATATACAGGTTACCTGAATATATTATTTTCTTTTGTTTTACTTTTATTTTTGAATAGAATATATTTTGAATTATTGTTTTTATATTCGAGAAAAACTTCATTTTGATAATTTTTAATTGCGTATAACTCTTGATATACTTGATCGATTTTCAAAAATCAAATTTTCTTTTAATCAGCAAATTTTTCTCTTTCGTTCAAGCCTACTTTCAATAAATAAACTCAAAAAATTATTTTATATGAAAATTAAAAAATTTACACATGTTTCAAGAATAAGAATAAAAAAAAAAATACTTAAAAAGTGTCAAATCTTATTAAAGCGTGTAATTTGTTTAAAATTTTTAGGAAGCCATCAATTGAGCCGAGTGTACAAGAAAATAATAATAAAAATTATAGCTAGTTATCCTGTAAATAAAAAATTTATAATATTAAGAAAATTATTATTAAATAAGATTTCTAGAAATTGTAAAATTTAGAAAAACGGTTAATGGTTTTATTTTTTGTGCAGCTCATTGGTTAATACTAACCTGAAAGTAATAAAAAAAATTTTTCAATGTAAATTTCTCAACCAGCTTTTAATTAGATATAAAATACAATATTTTTTTCTAAATCAATTAGGCATTATTTACAATGTTAAATTTCGTATTGTTAGTTTCCGATCTCCTACCTGCTAATCTTATTAATTTATTGTGTTCTCTACAAGTAGCAAATATTTTTACTAAAAATAAAAAATTCAAAGCATCAACTTTATGTTCGTAGCACTTATCTTTGGGATTAAAATATTCTGGAAAACTTTCATTTGTTGTTTCTATAGCAAATTTAACTAATCTTTCTAATAATTTTTTCTCGTGCCAAATTTGCTGATGATAGTGATGGAATATTTGTAATTGAACATATATGACGTTAACAAAAAAATCAGTAGGTCTACATAAAATAAGAGTTCAGGATCATCTTCATTTTCGTGATCAAACTCTTTGTGACGCATATACTCTTCTTTACTATCAAAACTTTCCATAGGTGTTTTACAAAATGAATCCCTACAATTTTCACATTTAGTCTTCCGGACGTTACGATTAGCTATATAACCTGCAAAATAATCAACTGTAGATTGCTCAAAAGGATTAGCTACAGAAATATCTTTTTTTATTTTTTCTTTCATTTTAGCATAACAATGTTGGATTTCTGCAATTTATTCAATTGAATCTTCGTCTTCTTCTTCTGCATCATTATTAAAATTTGGCAATACATCATTCATACCACAATTATTATGTTCTTCAGTTCCTTCATCTGGTTTTTGTAAAAAGGATTTTGTTGAACTTGAATTAATTGTATTACTTATTAAAGAATCTACACTTTCACAAACAACATTACCCTTATTGCTAGTTTGTAAGCTTTTCATAGAAATTATATGTCTAAAAGTTAGACAATACATTCTACAAGTTGGGTTCATATTAAATCCCCCTCTGCCGCGGATTTTACTATGCTCATGTTCAACACTATCCTGATTACATAAACCAGTTGCTAATTCAAATTCTGGATACGTTTTTAATGATTCTTCATAAATATTTATAAGAGAACTAATGCATGCAATTAAAGCGTTAAAACAAGGAGGCCGTTTTTGTACAGTTATTCCTTTTTTATTTACCTGTTTGATATGCCAGTCTCTAGCCCAATCAAGACAATCTTTTAATGTTTTTAGAATTTCTGGATTCCTTTCTGCTAAAGGGCGTTTATATTTTTGTACTGATAATTTATAATAAGAGTTGCAGCAAACAATTATATTATTAAGTTTTTTGCAAAATTTTACCGATTCTTCCCAAGTTTTAGAATTTAATAAATTTTTATTTCCAGCAGTTGCAATAGCACTAGAAAAAGTGTTACTGAACATGTGGAAAGCAATTTTAACATTCATAGCTTGGAAAGAATTTGGGTAAAAATGTGAATAAGAAATATGGCCTAATACATTAGAAGTTGTACTTGATTAGTCAAGTTTCCAAGTATCCCAGAGATCATTAAAATTCATTATAATTTCATCATTTATATGAAAATACTTATACTTTCTCAAATGAAAAATAAGGCGCTTTATTATATGCGGAAAATCAAAAATCATACGGTACTCTACATCATCAATTTTAAAATATGGCTTAACATACGTTGCTCCTAACTCATTAAATACAGATTCATTAATTTTGCACCCATCCATGACAACTCCTTTAACTATAGCACCGGCCTTTTTCAATTGAGGAAGTAAAGTTTTAATAATTTTGGCAATATCTTTGCTTATTTCGCCGTCTCCTGTAAAAACGTAAGCTAATGGTTGACGCCAAGGGTTTTTATGGTTGATGCCATCTAAACAAATTAATAAAGCTTCTTTTGCATGCTCATTTCGCCTACCAAGCTCTCCAAGGTCTACCAAACCTTCAATGCAATCATTTTTTTTCGAATATTCTTCGAACTTTTTTAAATGCATTCCGTCTATTTTCACCACACTAAGACGCTCAACCTCAGGCAAATCTTTTAAATTTTGTTCAACCATAGTAATGACTTTAGGAGAAATTCCAGGCGAAATATCGTAAACAGAAATCCAGCCACGTACAGTCGATTCTGCAGGTAACTTTAAGCCAGCTTTTCTCAATCTACTATAGCATGATGCAGAATAATAGAACATCTGTTTCGCAAGATCCTTCTCATTTTCCGAGTAATGTTTAAAATCATTTTTTAATTGTAATTTAATCATCGTTCGTCTTAAAGGACGAGTACATTTATTGTAGTCTAAAAATTCATCGATGGAAGGAAATTGCTTTGGTTTATTGACTTTTTTTTTGTACCTATCAAATTGTGCTTTAGTTTTTCTTAATTTTAATTGACAAGCTCGCAACCTTTTTTTTAAATTATCCAATTCTGATGTAGCTGATGATAGAGCACGTTTCTTATTAGTCACTAAATTATTACTGTTATTACCGTTCTTTATTTTAAAATATTTTTGATTCTCTACGATTTTTTTTTTAATATTTAAGCCAGATTCATTAGCAGTTTCAAAATTGGATAACTTATCATTTACATTTTCAGCGCTTAAAGAATTTATTAAATTAAAATTATCTTCATTATTTATACTCATTATATTACTTAACTCTATTTGATCTTCTTCTGTACTGCTCTCTACAATGATATTTTCTGCGATCATATTGACTTCCAAGCTATCTTCAAAATTATCTTCTATGTTCTGAATGTCTTGATCATTTCCAACATCCATGTTTAATTCGAACTGGTCTCCACCAACTTGGGAAATGTTTATTACTTCTGGCATTTGATGGTCTTCTTTATCTGCTAATTGTTCAGGAACACCATGCTCCTGATCTAGATTATCTAAAGCTTCTATCCAGTATATAATAATTGTATGTTGCTTTTTCTTGAACTTGAGTCTTTTCTCGCAGGTAAAATCCGAAGGCAAGAAATGGTCAGAGCATAATCCAAATTTTCTTAAATAATCTGTACTTAGATTAATTAAGTTCTTGGAATTCCCTAAATTGATAAAGGAGACAATATTGTATAACTAATCAATAATAATAAGCCAAATAAAAAATCTAACGGTAATAAAAAGGCAAATTAAAAATCATGACAAAAAATATTTTTCATTTACAATAAAAAAGTGCAAAAAATATCATTAAAAGTAATTTAAAAATGAACTTCTCATACAATTATGTTGCAAAAAAAATTAATTAGAAGTAAAAATAAAATAATAAATGTAAAAAGTTTTTATGAATAAAGCAAACCATTCCAAATCAAGCAAAAAGCACTAAAAGCATACTTATATACATTTCAAAATTAAATTATATTCAACTTTGAAGACTTACAAAAAACGCAGAGAAAAATTGAAAATTTACAAAGTATACTCATAAAGGAAAAAAATAATTGTTAACAGAAATAGTTATATAAATATTACCGCATATCACCTAAAAATTTTGACAACCTTGAGCATTTATTTTAATAAAAAGATTTTTTTGTGAATGAATGTCTTAAAATTTAATGTACTACAAAAGTTCAAACAAATTTTTTTTTATTTTCAAAAAGCACAATGAAAGTCAATTTTATATGTAATATAATGAGAAAAAAATCAATACGGAATTTGATTGATTAAATAATTTTATAAATTAACATTCAAGAAATAAAATATATCTCTATTTCTGTAAGCATCAGAATTAAAGCGAGTGCATTATTTACTAAATTTTAATCTATACTTCAAAATTTTGCAAACGCATGCCATAAAAATATAATATATTAACATTAAAAAAAGTTTCTATACTTTAATCAGGGATTGGTGATCTGATCGCTGAAATAAAATTAAATTTTTTGTAACTAAATATACTCAACTTAAAAAATAAGAGTAAATACTTAATTATAAGAGGCTGTGAAATATTTAACAGATTTAAACTTTTATAAAAGAAGATTTTCTTTTTTTTTATTTCGTTGCTATAAAATTTACTGAATTCTTTACAATACCTATGATTCAAAGTTAAAAATTAATAAATTATTGGCAATTTACTTCACTTATAAAAATAAAATTAAAAAAATTTTTTATCTTAAATGATGACTGTTTGTCCGAATATACCTATGTTCTTTAAAAATATTATAATTAATATTAAAATATTATATATTATTTTACAAAATAATAAAAAATATTTAATAGTTGTTTTTTTCAAACAGATTTTTAAAAAATAAGTGATCCTAAAATTTATGTACCTATTTTTTTTAAGTTTCTTAAACTTTTTTTTATCGTGAAAGGTACCCTGCATTTTGTGAATATATTTTTAATCTATAGAGACGACATATAAAAAATACACAATAATTTTTTGTTGCATAATTAATTTTTAATTATTGTCAATCGAAAATTATTTTTTTAAAAATATACATCTGTAGTAATAATATAATATATTTTTCAATTAAAGGGACAACAATATTTTTTGATGTTTTTTAAGATTATAACAAAATAATCAATATTGATTTCAATTTCAAGACATTTGGGTTTTTGAAGTTAATTTTTTAGTTATTTAATAGCCCACTTAAATTAATTTGTAAACACGCAATTTGATTAAATTAATGAGAATATACATGTATTTATAGCTGTTTATTTTATAAGATTTATAAAAAATGTAAAACAAAACTAACCTGAATTTTCAATCCATTTTAATTGTTTTATTCGAACAGATGGAAATTTAAATAATTTGAAATTATTGTGGGTACCATTTGAGCAACCAGAGTATTTGCAGTAATCAAAATCAGAGCTCATTTTAATTAAGTAATTGATGACCCAAAAAAACTGTGAAATATTTTATATAGAAAAAATCAACTTTGTATCACTCGTAAATAAACAAAGAATTCACTATAAAAACAAAAATTAAAATAAATTAAATGGTTTCTTACAATTAACAATAAAAAGATCTTCATACACAGTTATAATTAAGTAAGCATTATTTTTTCACTATTGTTAATTAAAAATTTAGCAACTTGTTTAATAACTATTTTTACTCTCAAACTCCAAGTAAACTGTCTAATGTAAACAATGATCCAAGTGCGCGCTCGCAAGCAGTATATCAATAAGTCTCACGTGACAAATGGCGCGGGAAAATTACATCTTTTTTAATATAAATATAATTAATTACTCGTTCATTTTTATAATTATTATAATAAATTTTTTATTTACAGGATAACTAGCTATAATTTTTATTATTATTTTCTTGTACATAAATTTGCAGTTTATAATAGTAAATAATTGAATATTTTAAACATTTTTTCTTATTTTATTTTTTCAGATATTTTCCAAATTATAGATTTAGATATAAGCAAATGTTATTATTAATGCATAGTAAAGTTATTAATTATATCATATAATGTAGCTAATTTAATTTTATATTTTATACTGTAATCTTAACTTTTTTTTAAATAAAGTCTTTATTACAGATGGGAGGTGATTTTGGTTGCCTTCTCGTTGGTGCCTCCTGAAAACAAATATATTAATATTTTCAAAATGTAAATTAAATTTTTGTCTTTTAACTAATTAAAAACGTTTCTTATTTTGATATTTATAATATATTTTGGTATTATAATAAACAATGTCTGAAAAAAATTAATATATTTGGCCAAACAACCAATGCATAATCAAAATTATTTTATATTACATTTACTTGTTTCAATTGGAAAATTTAAAAAAAATTTAAGTTTAAAAATATGTAGAAAAAAGATCACAGAATAAAAATTTATTTAATCATTAAAAAATAACTTTATAATTTTTATTTTTTACCTCATTCTAAACCAATTATTTACTTACCTTAATTATATAATTATGTCATAACATTGCATTACCCAGTTTGTAAATTACACATTCTTTTAAAAAATTTAAATTAAAAAAAAATTATTGTGGTTTTACTTTTGATTTTTTTTTTTTTTTTTTTTTTTTTTTTTTGGGCCCCTTCAAGAAGGGGCCTTTTTCGTAGGACGAGGAGAATGCATTTACGCATACCATACACGCGTACTGTATGGTTATGTGGGACTCAACCTCAAATTTGTATCTGGGGTTGCCCAGATATACACAATTGAGGAATTACAATACCCACTAAACTCCCCACCCTCCTGCATTTATGACAATATCATAGAATCCGGACCGGGACTCCCTGTTTAGGTATTACTTCGGTCCGGAAACAATGCAGCCCAGGCATTTCTTCGCCATACCCTGTCAATAAAGGAGGAGATTTTCCTACGAGAGGAAACCTTCCTCCTTTTTTCCAATCAGTGTCGCCCGTACGTACTCTGCCACACTGTACCAGTTAGCGGCACTGCGCAGCATTTCCGGGACGACTACTTCCGGCCTCCATTCATCGAAGGGCGGTCGCCTTTCAGCGAAGCGAGGACACCCAAAAAAGGTGTGCTCAGCGGTATCCAGCTCGCCTGGGCAAAGCAAGCACTCCGGAGATGTCACCTTGCTCCACTTGAAAAGCATATCGCGGAAATAACCGTGACCAGTTAGGAACTGTGTGAGGTAGAAGTCTACCTCTCCATGATCACGGTTCATCCAGCTTTCCAAATCGATGATAAGGCGGTGCGTCCAACGTCCCCTCGGGTCACCATTCCACCTATACTGCCAACATTCCATTGTGCGGGAGCGAGCGCGAACGGAAGCTACGAGCTCACCCGAGCCACCACCTGGATCGCTGGCTCTGATACTGTCTTGTACGAGCAAGCGATTCGAAGTGCCCCCTGCCTCTGTACTGCCTTTAGTTTCTTGCAGTACTTTTTTATGCGGACATTGTCCGCCCACACCTCTGCATCGTAGAGCAAGATGGAGTTAACTGTCGTCATCAACAGCCTCCTCTTCTCAGATCTTGGACCGCCGATGTTCGTCATTAGCCACGAGAGGGACTTTGTCACCCGGCCAGCCTTTTCACAGGCCTGCTGGAATTGTCTATTGTAGGTCAACTTGTTATCCAAGAAGACCCCAAAATATTTGACCGATGGTTTGGTCTGGATCATAAGGGGATTACCTCCGTCATCAAAGCTGACGCCGAATATGGTATCAACCCTTCTCCGGGTCAGAAGGACAATCTTCGTTTTCGGGACTGCCAGTCTTAGTCCGTGATCCGACATCCAGCTATTGATAAGGCGCATGGCCTCATCCAAGGTATTCTGCTGGTCCTCTGGCTCTCGAGCTGTTATGGTTAGAGCAACGTCATCCGCGTATCCGATCATGGAGCATCCATCCGGGAGCTCAATCTTTAGCAAGCCGTCGTAAAAGGCATTCCACAGATCAGGACCCAGAACTGAACCCTGCGCTATGCCTGCGCTTAATACTTTACCTCTTGTGCCATCGAGCGTGTCCCAGCGCAGGTATCGGTCCCGGAGGTAATCTCTGAGTATATTTCTCAGATAATCCGGAACTCTGAATACCTGCTCGAGGGAGTGCAACATATCGTCCCACTTAGCCGAGTTGAATGCGTTTTTCACATCCAACGTGACAAGCAGGACGTCCGGTTTAATATCCGGCCGCACTTGTCTGGCCCTCATAACCACCTTCACGACCTGCTCGATGGCACCGATCGTGGAACGCCCCTCACGAAAGGGGGGGCGTGTTGGTCGTCGCTAAGGTCACCCGCTTCCCTAATTGCTTGCCGCAATCTTCCTCTGACCATGCTCTCCATCACCTTGCCAATGGTATTTAACATACACAATGGTCTGTAAGATGATGGAGATCCTGGTTCACCCTTTCCCTTGCTTATCAGAGCCAGACGGGCCACTTTCCAGTCCCTTGGAAAGGCGCCTGCCACGAGGCACGCGTTAAACATGCCAAGCAGGAGACCAGGGATTACCTTTGCAGCCGCCTTAAGGGCTTCCGCGGGTATTCCGTCTGGTCCTGGCGCTTTCCCATTTTTCATTGACCTAATTGCCTTAAGCATCTCCGCCTCGATAAATAGCGGAACTTGCTCCCTCGGGACATCCAAAGCAGGGTGTTGTTGGTTTGGATGATCCGGGAAGAGAGCGTCCACTATTCTTTTGGTCGTTGCTTCATCCATCGTGTTGTCACATCCGGACTTAAGTTTGCCCATGACAACCTTATATCCCAGGCCCCACGGGTCGCTGTTGACATCATCTCTTAGGGACCGAAGACAGCGCGCCTTGCTGAGGCGGATAGCTTTCGCCAGCCTATGCTTGGCTCCCTTGTACTCTTCAGAGCGCGTAGCCAGCTCTGGGCGGCCATGCGCTCTTTGCCGTCTTCTGCGTGCGCCGTGACAGACCCATCTTAGCTCCGAAATTTCTTCATTCCACCAGTACACGCTTCTTTTACCCTTCCAGGGCCGTTTACGCGGCATAGAGGCATCGCAGGCTCCCCTCAGAAGAGCAGTTACCCTCTTGACAAGGGTCTCTGCCTCTCGCGGGGTGGTCGGTCCTCCATGCCAGGCTGGGATAGACGAGAACTCTTCGCGAAGATAATCCACAAATCTGTCCTCGTCCATCTTTGACACATTCCAGCCTAGTAAGCGCTTTTTGTACGGGGGCCGATTAGCAACCCTATCACGCACTTTGAAGGTGATGTAATTATGATCGCTGCCATTGGCTCCATCCATCACCCTCCAGCCACCCACTCTTCCTGCCAGCCCGGCCGAGGCAAAAGTGACATCAGGGATCGATTCGCCAAAGCCTGGCCTTACGTAGGTTGGATTGTTCCCAGAGTTCATGACCACCAGATCAGTTCTAGCAGCCATCTCTAGGATCAACGTTCCCCTACGGTTCGTGGTTAGCATTCCCCATTCCACGGCCCTGGCATTTAAGTCCCCAGCAAATATGATATTGCCAGAGACTTCCCTTATCGTTTCCTCCAATGAGGCCAGCTTTGCGGTGAACACCCCAATAGTGTCATTCGGTGACAAATAACAACTAATGAAAGTTGTATCACCGCACTTTGCCCAGACGTGGCAATTGCCTTTTCCATGTCGTGACATAGACGTCTGAGCACGACCTCGTAGCCATATAGCGCACCGGCCTGTGTCATCGGTTAACCAGAATTGCTGGTTCCTATTGCGAAGCGGCTCGGATAGCAAGACGACGCTAGAGTCTGTCTCGCCTGCGAGCTGATCGAGCAAAAGGTCAGCAAGAATGGTTTTGTTCATATTCCCTTGCAGGACTCCGAACATTACCGATGACACTTTATCTTCCTTGCAGTAAGTGCCTCCCGATAACACTTACATGCTCCGCATCCTGGAAGGTGGTCGGTCTTGGCCTTGTCAGCTCTTTCCCTGCAGAGGAAGCATTCTGCTTTTTCCACAGGACAATTTTCTGACTTGTGGCCTTGAACGCCACATTTAAAACACGCAAATTTTCGGTCCATGCCCTTACATGACCACTGGTTGTGGCCAAAACCAAGACACTTAAAGCACCGTGTAACCTCGGCTCTTAAGCGCACTTGCCAATTAGACCAGCCATTATTTAGCCGGCCTTTTTTGGTCAATTTTAGTGCGGCGGCTTCTGGTAGGTCTACGACCGCCATATCCGCCTTAGTACCCTTAGCCTTGAAGATGGCGACTTTTATGTCGTCATCGTTCTGCAGCTTGGTTGCCTCCTTTATCACATGCCTCACTTCGTCGCTACCAGTAGTACCATCTAGGCTTCTGATCTCCACGGTTAGGTGGGGAATCAGTTCCTTGACTGTACTTTCTGGGCCTGCGACCGTCTTGACAGCGTCTAATAGTTTTTGCCGGTCTTTCGACGAGCTCAGCTCTATTAGGACGCTCCCATCCTGGGTTTTCTGGATTCGGTGAACCTCAGTCCCTGAATCTTTTAGTTGGACACCTCTTTTGATCTCCAGCAGGGCTGTTGCATAAGACTTCCCTTCAGGAGGCTTTATTATTAGAGCCTCCTTACGCTTAGAGATCCTTATGCGCCGGTTCTGGCGCTTCTTTCTCCTGCCTTTTTCTGTCGCCTCGGAAGGAGGAGATACGCCATCTCCTTCCTTCTTCTGCGGCTTTTTCTTTTTGCTTCTTTTATTTTCTGCCCCCTGCCGCAGGTTTGCTGCCGCTGCAGTTATTTTTGGCTGTTCCTTCTCCTGCTGCTTCTTCTGTTCCTGCTCTTGGTTTTTACGAGCCTCTGCCTCCTTTCTTTCAAACTCTTTTTTCTTTTTCTTCTTTTCCTTTTTTCTTTGACCTTTGCTTTTAACAGCGACGAAATCATCCTCGTCTGGAGGGGAGGTATCTGTAGCTACATCTTTTGGCTGCGTTTGCTGGCCAGAAGCTAACTGATTTACCTCCTGAACCATATCTTTCGGAGGAGACATCACTGCATTAGCGAAGGTCTTCCTTAGAGGGAGTTCCGGGGACGTTTTCTGCACCGGTCTCTTTTTTGTATTCTCCTTTCCGGGTGGGCTTCGGGACGCAGTCCGAGCCCTCTTCTTTCCTTTTCCAGTCATAACCCCTGATGCTTCCTCTATAGGAATATCGGGTTTTTGTTTTCCATTTAAAAGCTTCTGCTGCAGTTTAAAAATTGTCTTAAGCCTGGCTAAATATTTTTCAAACTCAGCTATGCCTTTTTTGACTGTCATATTACAGTTCTTCTGTACTTTGACTGAGTCTCTCATCTGAGTAATATCTCTCTCCATGTTTGAGTGGATTTCAATGCACGCCTTGTTATAGTCCTTTGATATTCGGAGATATCTTTCTATATTTTCTTCCCTCTTGCCTTCGTCATCAGGCCCAACTTCGCTAACATTAGGCAACGAATATGACCTCTGGTCCTTCAGAATAGAAGGCCGTATCAAGCTGTTGCTTGAACCTTTTTGGGCGCCACATTTTGCGCATATATCACCTTCCATTGAGGATTTGCGGGAGGAATCCTCGACCTCTAGCCTAGTTAAGACTACCTTTGCCGTCTTTTTTTCAGCATTAATTAGAGCTAGATGTTGTTGCTCTGTGGGCGTGGTGTTCTGCCCTTGCTGCTGAGAAATGCTAAATTGGAGACCCCCAGAATCCGTGTCTCCGGCTCTGACCATCAAGGCTTTCACTTGATCGGAATCAGAGGTTGAATTATCCTCTGTAAGAGGGGTATCAACCTGGGGTAATTCACTGTATTTATTTAGCATTGTACATAAAATAAGCCTGTGTCCCTGGACAAAGGGCCCTTAGTTGGGTAAGAGTACCCTTCAGAGTATTATTAAAGGATTTATGTTAGTCGCTGACAGACAGTATCTATCAGCTTCCAGCGTCCATCCAGTAATAATAGTCCTACAGATCGGGGGATTTTCACCACCATGTCTGATGACATCACATACGATTATTAATCCGGCATGTAACAGACTTCGATTGAGAGGCGGTGACGCGAGGGAACACCAATCCTCAATCTAACAGGCGAAGTGTTTCCACCTCTATGTTTGCTACCATTCCACAATGTTTTATACCTGTCATGGAACAGGTCAGGCATCTACCAGTGGAGTCATGAGGGCTGATGTCAGATTTTACTCTGGAACCAGGCGGCATTGATTCCATAGATAGATCCCCTACAGAATGGAGGATTGCTCCTCCTTGTCTGATGACAATGCCACTTCCCAATAACCCAATAACCCATCACCTTCACACATTACTAAACCAGAAAATACAACCTGCAGTCATGATTTAGCGGGACTCGCGACTACCTTTAATCGGCTACGTCTCTGTGCTCGAGGTAGAATTCTCCCATGCTAAGAGCCAATACGTCAGGTCTAAGGCAACCCTGTATGTGGCTTATATCGCACTTATTTTGGAGAAAACCTTGGAGCCCCTTTAATATGCCTCTTCCTCAAGGATAGTTTAGGATAGCAGTCTGCGGCTGCATGCCTGTCAAGAATGCTCGAGGGAAAGACAAGGCATAAGACCCGGTTTATAGGGCAGCCTCAGTTATTCCAGAACCACTTATGGACTAACTATGAGCAGTCTGCGGCATTCCTAACATGTACACATGGGATAAAGCATAGAGCTTGTCCCCGGAGAAATGCAAGGCATGAGACCCGATTTATAGGGCAGCCTCAGTTGTTCCAGAGAGCTATATCCTATATCCTTGATTCTAGTTCAACCTTGAAAAAAGGCGGCCTGAACCACCCTCCTCCTTCCTCAGCCTTATGAGGCTCCGGGCTTGGGACCGGTACAGCGGAGTTGAAGTTGAGTTGAAGTTGAGTTGAAGGTTTTACTTTTGATATTTGCCACATAAACAAAAATTTTCTTATAACAGCACGTTAGTGTTCTAAATAATTAAAATAATTTTTATTTAGAAAAAAAAATATTTCATTTTTTAAAAATAGTTTGCCCTTTTAAATAGGCTAATTATTTAAAAACTTTGCATTTAAATTGTTGCTAAAAATAAATAGAAAAAATAAATTAAAAAAAATTAAACATTCCTTACATGTTTTTTAAAAATATTTTTTATAAAGTTAAATTAAAAAATAATTAATGTAAACACTAATTTTTAATAAAACAACAAATAAAAAAAAATTTTAAAAAAAAAAAAAAAATAAGGAAATGCTGGAATTGAACGTGGAACCTCACGATTCCAAAAAGTTAACATGGAATTAACCGCCTGCGCTACCAACACTATTGACATATATGGAGAAAACTGCGTATAAACTCGTTTACGCCTATATTTGTAGTTACTTTTAAAATTGTTTTTTAAGCCTTATTTATAATTTCATAACAATTAATTAACAGCTAACATATACATTATTGCCAAATATTTACTTTTTTATATTTATTTCATTAAAAAAACGGCAAAACAATGGGCTATCAAAACTGGACATGCTTCTTGGATTCTCCTATTAGGGGCCGCTACCGTCACGCAAACATATGACGTTGACGCTACATGTAGGGAAGATAGAACCTGGCAATCTCTCCTATTAATCTCTGTTTATAACCATAAATATTTTTAATATTAAAATATAAATCTAAAACAATAATTTTTTTTAAAAATGAAAGAAAAAATATAGAGAAGTAGTCAAGTAATTATAATTAGGAAAAGGGCTTTCAGATTAAATTTAAAAATTAAAAATGCTGTAAATATACCTAAAAAAAATTAAACTCTTTGAAAACTTAAGTGAGAAGGAAATGCTGAATGTTCAAAAACTAATGAAGAAACCAATTCAGAAAAAATTATCAAATGATATTATAGTTGACGAAAATCAGGATTTGAAGTTATTTTACTTCGTTAATTGGTTACTGTCCTGATTTTTAAATCCTGAATTATAAAACTCTACCTGATTTTTATCAACTATAATAATTACTGATAATTTTTGATTTCTTAAAAGTAAATGTAGGAAGAAATGACTTGTTAGATATACTCTTCTTAAAATTAAAAAAAAATGTGGAGCTAAATATCTGACAGTATAATCTTATTTTTATTTATATTAGTCCGATTACTATTATTAAGACCAGCTTGTATTTATTATTAAAAATAATAAATTTTAAATGAAGTGAATAAAAATTTTAATTCTAATAAAATTGTAAACATTTGATATCATGAGAAAAAATTATTAAATAAATCAAAAAGAAGTAATTATAAGAAAGATGCATACTATTTATTTGTTGTTATTTTTTATTTACTTTTATTTGTCTGGACAAAAAAACACAATTTTGCGGTTATGATTCATTTTGTTTTTATTTTTATATACAGTGTGTGCATAAAGTGGTGGGGAAACGTGGCACGCCATGCTAGGCACTTGCGAACCCCCCGTGACCAAACGGTAAAGGCCCTTCTTTACTATCGGGGCACGCCAATAGTGGTACTCGTCGTCCCCACGAAATAATTTCTGTTCGGGCATATGCGAAGAGGCTTATAATTTGTTTAATTGTTAATAACTTTTTATTAGTCAACAATTTAGTGAATATTTTTTCACAAGCCCATTGCACAATTATTTGTACAATTATTTCACTAAAGCTTTTAATTGTGTATTGCATAGTTCAGCAGAAAAATAAGTTTTTCAATTGGGGGGCGAACTTTTTAGCCCCCCGCCTGTTTTATACGTTTTGCAGAAAAGCACAATTTTGCACAAAAAAATAAATTCGATGTACATTTAGTACAATTAAAAAGCATTAATTTGAGCTATAAAAAATATAAATTAATTTTTTTGGGGGGCTAAGTTAACCGAGGTGTTTCTAACTTAACTTAGAAACGGCGCCATAAATGGCGCAGTAATTATTCTCCAATGTTCACCCAGTCTCAAATATTCATTCGCTTTGATTGGGTTAGACAATTTTGGCGGAATTTTGAAAGAAAAGTGGGGAATCATTGACTGAATCCAAATTAAGAAAAATTATCTTTAGACTTTTATTGGATAATTTAAAAAAATAAACGATAAACATCGTTATGCATTGCAAAAAAAATCGGAGACGAAACGGGGCTACGTACACTTTCTGCTACGTACGATCTGATTTGAACATGTTGGGTAAAAGAGCATTAACAGCAGTTGAGGTTCGTTATTATAATATTTAATTATTATTATGTTTTTTAATAAGTTTATAAACTAGTAATTAATTAAATTAATTATGTAAATGACACAAAAAAGCTTTTTTCTCAAAAAATGGTTAGGAACAATTAGATTTTCTAACAGTTATATATAGAGCATGAGCCATTAAAATTTTTTTCTCTTCTATAAATAACAATAATAACTTTGGATCAAATTTGTCTAAGTTTTTTTGATGTTTTTACTTATATAATGTATGAATCATACGAATCACTAAAAAAAATGTGCATTTTAATTTTTATAAAAATTAATAATAAATATTTTTTTACCAATAGTTTTGCAATTCTTGAAAATAATTAAATTGTTGATTTAAAAAATTTAGGTTGCGGAATATCCAACAGGGTATTGTTTAAGTGACAAGGAAATGTCAGAAGTTGAGCTAGACTTAATCTCATCAAGTTTTCATTTTGTACTTGAAAAAAGTATATTTAACCCTGAAGGAAACTTAATAAACGGTAATAAGTAAGTATCATTGCGGATACTCAAAAATTAACTATAAATATGTAAAACTAATTCCTTTTTATAGAACCCCCAAAAAAATCACTATAAATAAAAACAAAACCAAACGAGTTGTAGTAGTTACTGAAAAGATTCAAGAAAAAATGAACGTATTTCTTAGCAATGGTGTTAAATGGTGCAATATTATGACTATGTAAGAATAAAAAAACAAAAAAATTTATTTACATCTTTTAATCTAACCATTTTTTTATTTTTGTCAGCATTTCCAACTCATAAAACTTAAAGGCATACAATACCTGAAATTACTTTGGATAGAAGAAAGTAAAAATAATCAAAATAATTATTATTTAGAAGAATCTAGCTTACCTTTGCAACAGTGTCAAAATTGTAACAAAATGTTGTTTTCGGATTCTCATTTAGTTACACATAGATGTGCTATAAACCTATAAATTAATTATTTTTTTGACATTGAATCAAGTTCAAAAAAAAATTTGAAGATGAGAATAAAAAAAAAAATTTTTATTTAAAAAATGACAAGCCGCATACTTTAAAAACTAAAAAAAAAAACTTGGTGGTGGGAAAAAAATTTTACTGGTGCTGAATATAATAACTGATTATGTGCTAGTTGATAATATATATGTACTGGCAAATATTCAGCTATTGTTTCTAGCGCCAGAATCTCCAACACCTATTGAGGATTGACAATTTCATTAGCAGAATTTAATTAGAATACTTAGTTGAAGATATTCTATGAACAATGAATTATTAACATTAACATTTTAATTTTAATTTCTGATCTTAAAATGAGTATGAATGAAGAAGTTAATATAAATATTCTATGGATAGTGTGTTATCAACATCAACACTGCAATTTGAATTTCTGATCTTGAAATAAACATGAATTAAGAACTTAATTCAACGATGTAACATCATCTATTTTATAACTCGTAATCTGAGCAGATATATCTTGAAACAACTTTTTGGTAAGAAATGTATTATCCATTTCTTTAATATACTTATCCATTTAAAAATAAGTATTAATCTATAAAAAATAAAAAAATATTATTATTAAAATTAAATGAATCAGTCTAAAAATAAGATTAATAAGAAAAAAAAATGATTTCTTTATTATTTAAATAAAGAGATTTTTCTCGTTAATATATGTATGTTTGACAAAATAATCATATCGTATCTGTATGGAGTAACATATTTTTGCTTCTACAGCACCTAATAACTAAGAATACTTAGGAATTTCTTAAATCATTGGGAGTACTGTATAAGCCCTATATTGTTGTCATGGGAAACGTTAAAATTCATTTAACGTTTAAAATATTACATTACTTAAAATTTTAAGGCGAATAGGATAGAATAAAAAACATTTATGCAGAAATTCAGAAAGGTAATAAGAAATAAAACTCTAATTTATTTGATTTTTTTTTTGCAAAAACAAAGAATATAAGAGTCCGCATAAAATTGCAAAAGAGAGACCTGAAATTTAAAGGATTGGATAGATGAAGATGAATTCGTACTTGTGAAAAATTAAATTGCAAAACTTTTGTATTTGTATACAGTCTCGGTTTATCTAGCAATAAATTACTGTATAGGAGCAAATATGGTTAGCCCATGCACCAAACGTAAACATGGAATGTTAATACAATACTGCGATAATAAAAAAGTTTAAGGTAATTTAAAAGTCCATCTACTCAATGTCGTCTATCAAAATTTAGATAAGAAACTGTAACTGCTATGCAACCATTTTGTGATAACTAAATTACAAAAATAATATTTGAAGCTGAATTCAAGAAATACACTGATCTAGGTATTTATTATTTTTTAATGAATATAGTTATATAATAAATAAAATAAATAATTAATCTATAACTACTATTTATTTTTGCTTCTTTTAAAGGTAATACTAATTTAGAATCTAAAAACGTTGTAAATTAAAAAAAATTTAATAAAAAATGCATCATTGAAAGCAAATACCTCAACTGCTATGCAACCATTTTGAGACAACTACATTACAAAAATAATATTTGAAGCTGAATTCAAGAAGTACACTAAACAAGGTATTTATTTTTTAATGAATATATATATATGTAATAAATAAAATAAATAATTAATCTATAGCTCCTATTTATTTTTGCTGCTTTTGTAGGTAATACTAATTTAGAATCTAAAAACGCTATCATTTAAAAAAAATTCGCATCAGTGAAAGAAAATACCTCAACTCTAGTTAGTCATTTGCCAGTATCAGCATAGTCGCTAAAAAACAATCAAAGAACCACAGTAATCAGATCTAATCACAGAAGTAACATTTGAAAAAGAAATGTCAGGAAGTCGTTTAGTTAATATATCAACTTCATCCAATTTATTTATTATTTTCGTTATTATTATGATGGTACAGAAGTTAAATTAAAATTATCTGGTAATGGAATCGATGTAAGTTTGGTGACAAAAAATCTTATACAAGCAACTAGGAAATTTAAAGTTAAAATATATTTTTTTGTAAACAATTAGTTGGAAACTTACATGGCCATAACAGAATGGATAATAAAAAATGTTAGTGCTAGCTAGTAGAAGAGAAGAAGTATTCCTATTAGTAATTTGTTAGTATTCCTTACTGGTATAATTAAATTAAAAAATTTTTATAAATAATTTATTAATTTTATTTAAAATATTTAAGGTAATATTCAAAAAATTAATTATTTTGTTTTTTAATTAAAATGATAATATATTTATAGTTTTTAAAAATTACAAAATTAGTTTTTTTTAAAATAATTTATCAGATACTTTAATACCTAGCTGAAAAAATCCTTACAACGTACTTATAAGAATATGTTAGGTAAGAGATTATTAAATCTTTTATAAAGAAAATAATCTTTTATAAACTAAAAAAATTATATAAAATCAGCTTACTCTCTATTAACTCTTTGCAAAGTACCAATACCGCCTAAAGTACAAGAACGAAAATCTGGTATAAATTCAAATTTAACTGGCAAAGGTTTTACTCCTATATATTTATCTTCAATACGAATTGTTTTATTGTCATTGCAATATAATTTTAAAATATCGGTTTCAGGACGATTTAATTTTAAAGAATTTTTAATACTTTGAAAAACCTCATTATTTAAACTTTTACAATTTCTAATATAAAGCTTTTTTAAATTTAATAATCGATCAATTAAATTTATTAATTGTTGATTATCAATTTTAGTAAACGAAATGTTCAAAATTTTCAATTCCGTTAGCAAAGAAATATAATTTAATCCTTTTTCGGTAAATACGCAACCAGTAATATCTAATTCTTTTAAATTTTTAAATTTTGCTATTATTTTTAGTATGTTATCTATACTTTTACTATGTAAATTTGTTAATGCAAGTGATTCAATATTTGCAAATTGAGAAAAGTAATTTTCAATTATTGGAGTCAATTTAAAATAAAATTTTGTATAAATTTTAATTTCTTTTAAATTTAAGCATTCAGTTAAGTTTTTTATATAATTATCTGTTAATACTCTAATCCAACCATGAAAATATGTCAAATTTTTGAAATGATGTAGGCAAGAAAGTACATTTTCATCAGCTTCCATTTCTAAGTGTTGAAGTGTTTCTGGTAAAATTGTTAAGTACTTTTTTTCGACATTTCCATATTTAAAACAAACCTTTGATAATGCTTTTTGTTTGGCAATTAATAATGAAAATTTTTCAAAGCACAGTTTATTAGCCATAAATATAGTTAAATCATTTATTTTATCACAATTTTTCTTGTTAAGAGCATCAATTATTTCATTGGGGTCACTTTGAATCGAGACTTGAAATTTTTTTAAATTTTTAAACGTTGAAAAATCTGGATAAGCAGTATTTTTGCAGAATACTTGAAATTCAATACATAATTCTTCTATGTTTGGATTTACACTTAATAAACATTTACCTGTTGTAGAAATACTTGATAAATATATACTTGATAAATTTTGATTATTTTTGAATAATAAAGTAAGATTTTCTTCGGTGCAAATTTCCCTGTTCTTATGATAACATCCATATAAACTTAAACTACTGATATTGTGACAGTTTAATAATATTTCTGCAAAAATTATCTCGTAATTAATATCAAAATTGTTTTTTATAACAATATTATTCAGATGAAAGCCACTTCTTCTAATGATGCATGCAACAAATTTACTAAATTTCATTGGATCATTCAATAATTTGTACTTGAATTTCATTTTTTTACTTAACTTCAGATTTTTAACATTACTCCAAGATCTTTTACTCTGGTTATACCATTTTTTACAGACCAATTCAATATTTAATCTGTCCAAGTAAGGTAAATATTCAAAAATATTAATCAAACAATCGTTGTTAAGGCTATTTATATTTTTTGTTACAATATTATTATTTGAAATTATGTTAAAAAATTTAAATTTCTTTTCTCCAGGTTCTAGAAATCATAATATAATTAAACATGCTATTAAAATAATTATTCAAATATATATTATAAAAACTTACGTTTAGTGTTCATATTTATTTAGCTTAAGTTTAAGAAGAAGAATATCGAAAAGAATAGCAACGTTAATCTATTAAAATTATATTTGTAAACATTTTTTAATACTTATTTATTTGTATACACACATTTTTACCAATTTTCTCTTTGTATTAAAAATTTGAATGCACTTTTACTTCATATGGTTAAATGGCGTATGGCGTCGGCGTCACTGATTATTTACACCTGATTTACACTGAAAAGAAGCTATCACTGGCGCTGGCCGCTGGCGGTGACTCGAGTTTCTGTACAACGGAGACGCTCCGTTTTCTGTATACACAGAAAGAGGTTTGATCCGTTCATGTCGGTTATAGTAGGAACCGAATATTACTCTTACCCACAGATTTACCATAAGAACTGAAAATGTTTATGCTAGAAAACCAGAAAACCGAGATTCACGGTTCTAAATAACTAGTTAAGGTATTTTACAGTTAGAATTTCTAATGAAAAGAATTTGATAATATTTGGCAAAAATGATGTTTATTATTGTATAAATCGACTGATAAATTTTCAGAACCTTGGGTTGGTTATTTATCGAGATATAAAGAAAATAAAATTGCACAATTTTAACAAAATAACATGTATATTTAGTGATTTGTATGGAGGTCTTTTTTTTAAACAAAAGTTTAAAAAAATTCCGTTGAAAAAATTTCTTTCTAATTAGCAGATGTATTAAAAAATTAATTTAAAAATGCAAAAATATTTTTTTTACAATCCGAGGTTGGTTTTGAGCTACAATGTTTATAAAAAATTAAGAAAAATAAGAGAAAATAATAATAGGCCATTGAATAAAGATCTCGACTTGGACAAAAATCCTCCAGAAATGAAAAGTTGTGGAATGTGTTGGTTTTAGGCTAATTTGAAAGGGGAAACAAAATCGGACATTTCAACCCAGTGCTGGGCCCTCCCAGGGGGAAAAAAGATGGGGCAAAACGGTTTTTTGCAAATAACTCAAAAAGTAAGCAAAATATAAAAAAAGTTTCAAATAAACATTGTAGCTGAAAAAATTTCCGACGAAAATGGTTCTTAGAAATTTTTCAGTCGGACAAACTGGGACCGAGCTATAAGCGGTCAAAGTTTCGACCTTATTTACTAAATTTTCAAAAATCGATGTTTCTCGAAAGAAAAAAAAAACGCGTTTTTGATGAGTTTTTTTGATTTTTTGGTAGTCAAAAGTGTTAGAAATGGGTATGTAAGGTTTTTTACATATAATATAGTATGTTTGTGGATATAAAATTTTGCATGTATATGTTTCTGCACCCCCACTCATAGACGTTGCAACTCCTAGAACATGCATTTTTTTTAGTGTCCAATTTTTTATGTTTTCAGCTAAAAAATCTTATAAATATGGGCAAACTTAGTATGGAATTACTTATTAAAGATCCATACTATGTATTCAAATCAAAATATGCACATGTTTCAATGTAATTTTGCCTTAATAAAAAACGATTGTATCTAGGATTTTTAAATTTTTAGCATTTTTTTAGCAATAAAACGGTTATCAAAAATGTTGCAAATAGTTGAAATATTATAAAAATATATAATAAATCAAATTTTCCACGAATTTCCCAGGCGTATAAAACATACAAATCCAAAAAACGCAATTTTTTATTTTTTTCGAAAAAAATGGTTCTCGTTTTCAGGCAAAAATACATTGAAATATGTACATATTTTGATTTGAATACATAGTATGGATCTCTAATAAGTATTGAGACGGTACGGTGGGGGGGCCAGAGTACCTTAGATTCTTTACTGAAGTTAAACATACCAGATCTGTTAGGATGGGTTATGGTTAACACAATAATAAGACGTAGTTTAATTTAACAAAAAATACTAAGAAATTTTTATTCAAAATAGAATGTCTTGTAGCGTATTAATTAATTAACAGTTTATATTTTAAATATTTTCTGATTCTATATAAACTAATTATATTTTATTATTTACAAAAGTTTGTTGTGTATGTAGCAATTTTTTATATAAACCAAAATTGAATTTATTTAATCAAAAGAAATTTATTAATAACAATAAGTTTATATCGTAACGTAATTTATATAAAGCAAATTTCTTTAATCACGTTATCCGCGGTTGGCGATCTAGTCAAAACGCGAATAACAAAATAAAATTCAAAATAAAAAATTTTCATAAAAAATAAACGCCGCTTTAGTTAACGATGCACTTGGAGCAACTCCAAGTGAAACTTACACATACGGGAATTCTGAACGACGAGAGCAACTCACCGCCGAGTAATTATAGCTTGGCAAAAGGCCTCTGACGTCACGCGGTTGGTAACCAGACCCGCATGACCATCTACTAGCACTGTGCCGAAATCTCAGTATCGCCCTTGATTATAATGGCCACTTCGAGAGAGCAACTCACTCTAAAGAAACCACTATAATAAAGAACGTTACCTGTAGAAGAGGCATCCAACTTCTACTGATTCCGTACAATGGCAGGTAGTGGCAGCACCAGACTTCCTTAACCAAGCTATTACTAGTACAGAGAGAGCATCTCAGCTCTGTACGCCCGTAATGTATACTAGGTGGTAGCCAGCCTATATATTTTACTTGGAGCACCTCCAAGAGCAGTGATAACTAGAGCAACTCAAGTTACCTGAGATGTCCGTTGTGCAACACAACCGGAGATCAAATGATACTTTCTCGTGTCTTTGCGCCGTATTTATACTTTTTCACTCACATTAACGCGTATAAGATAGTAAGAGATATCTCGTGAAGTGAGAAGGCAAAACAAAGAAGTAATTCTTTGGAGTTAAAGAAAATTGAAATGAATGACTAGATACGCGTTAATTTACGTTTAAAATATAAATTTGCACTTTGACTTTAATTATTAACAAAAAATACTTTCGATTTATTAAAATTAAGTAATAAAAAATAAAGTAAAAAAATACAAAATACTATCATGTGTTTTCTATTATGTAGCAGTATAACTATAGTCATATTGTTGTAAGCGCATGCGTCAACTTACTTTCTGATAATTTTATAAAAAATGTAGGTTGGGGTTAGGTTATGAGAGGGTATGATAAAACAAAAAAAAATAGTAATTAATTAAATGGTTTATTGGTGGGGTACCCATCATACCGTCTCAGTATTTCCATACTAATTTTGCCCATATTTATAAGATTTTTTAGCTGAAAACATCAAAAATTGGACACTAAAAAAAATGCATGTTCTAGGGGTTGCAACGTCTATGTGTGGGGGTGCAGAAACATCACGCCTAGCTAGAAAGACCGGATTATGAAAAGGTCAGGCACTTCGGATTTTATAGCGGAAAATGAATGTTCAGATACTCAGGAAATAGTACCTTTTCGGTTTTAAATGTTACACCTACATCTCGGCGAGTTATTTGATAAAACGTGTCTCTGGGGGGAGCTGAAAATGAGCAAAAATTAGAACTGCTTGGATCAGGCTGAAATTTTCAGGAAAGGTTGATTTTTTGGTCCCCAGAAACATGTTGAAACCCGTTTTTGAAAATCAGTAATTCTCTTCGAGATATTTATCAATATGTCTCCCATTTAAAATACATGGGAAAACCCATTTTTTAGCGATTTTTCTGATTTTGCTTCACAATTTTAGTTTGAATAAGCACCAAACCAACGAGAAAAGTTTGGTTTAACATTCATTCAAATGTCTGCTTTATTATAAAGAGGATTGGTGTTTGGCCAACGTGGCAAAACGCCTCTATGTCTGAAAAATCGCGTTTAAAATTGAAAAAATAACGTTTTTTAAAAATTGCGTAAATTAAATTATTTATATGTATATAATGTATATAAATTATGTATAGTTTATGTATAATATGTATATATGTATATATGTGTGTATAAATAAATATATATGTATGTAGGTATTATATATTTATATGGGTGTCTTTCATAAATTATGAGCTTTTTTTATAAATTTAAATGAAAAATTAGTATAAAAAATTATTTATATGTATATAATAATACACATAGCTTATGCAGAGTATATGTATAATATGTTTATATGTATGTATGTGTGTATATGTGCATATATATATGCATGTTTCTATATATATGGGCGTAAAAAATAAAAAATAAAAAAAAATAAAGAAAAATTATTATATAAAATTATTTATTTATATTAAATTACTTATATATATAATCATTTTTATATATAAATATATATATATATACACACATGCATACATATAAACATATTATACATATACTCTGCATAAGCTATGTGTATTATTATATACATATAAATAATTTTTTATACTAATTTTTCATTTAAATTTATAAAAAAAGCTCATAATTTATGAAAGACACCCATATAAATATATAATACCCTCATACATATATATTTATTTATACACACATATATACATATATACATATTATACATAAACTATACATAATTTATATACATTATATACATATAAATAATTTAATTTACGCAATTTTTAAAAAACGTTATTTTTTCAATTTTAAACGCGATTTTTCAGACATAGAGGCGTTTTGCCACGTTGGCCAAACACCAATCCTCTTTATAATAAAGCAGACATTTGAATGAATGTTAAACCAAACTTTTCTCGTTGGTTTGGTGCTTATTCAAACTAAAATTGTGAAGCAAAATCAGAAAAATCGCTAAAAAATGGGTTTTCCCATGTATTTTAAATGGGAGACATATTGATAAATATCTCGAAGAGAATTACTGATTTTCAAAAACGGGTTTCAACATGTTTCTGGGGACCAAAAAATCAACCTTTCCTGAAAATTTCAGCCTGATCCAAGCAGTTCTAATTTTTGCTCATTTTCAGCTCCCCCCAGAGACACGTTTTATCAAATAACTCGCCGAGATGTAGGTGTAACATTTAAAACCGAAAAGGTACTATTTCCTGAGTATCTGAACATTCATTTTCCGCTATAAAATCCGAAGTGCCTGACCTTTTCATAATCCGGTCTTTCTAGCTAGGCGTGTACTATTATATGTAAAAAACCTTACATACCCATTTCTAACACTTTTGACTACCAAAGAATCAAAAAAACTCATCAAAAACGCGTTTTTTTTTTCTTTCGAGAAATATCGATTTTTGAAAATTTAATAAAAAAGGTCGAAACTTTGACCGCTTATAGCTCGGTCCCAGTGTGTCCGACTGAAAAATTTCTAAGAATCATTTTCGTCGGAAATTTTCTCAGCTACAATTTTTATTTGAAACTTTTTTTTATATTTTGCTTACTTTTTGAGTTATTTGCAAAAAACCGTTTTGCCCCATCTTTTTTCCCCCCTGGGGGGGCCCAGCACTGGGTTGAAATGTCCGATTTTGTTTCCCCTTTCAAATTAGCCTAAAACCAACACATTCCACAACTTTTCATTTCTGGAGGATTTTTGTCCAAGTTTGCCCTTCTTTTAGCCTTTATTCAATGGTGTATAATCTTTACCGGAACACATTTATGTAATACAAGTTGGTTAGTCATCATAACAATCATAATAATATATAGTAAACACATATCAAAATTCAAATATTATGAAAGAATAACATTTAGGTCTAGAAAATGCTTAAAATCATTTATTATACTGTATAATTGACTATTTTTTTTTTATTTTTGCAATTATTTTATAAAACTTTAGTACAAAAAAATTGATTAATTATTTAGTTTTTATCTGGTTTTTATATGAGACATAATATTATGTTTATCTAATAATTCAAACTTTTAAAAATTTTTTATTGATATTTTAATGATAAATATAAAATTCTTTATTACTTTATTATCAATATAAATATATGGAAACGTTTCATGTTAACTCGATTCTTTAAAAATTTAATTTTTTAATACCAAACAAAAATATTACGCAAGCCATAAATTTTCATCTGTAATCTATCATTTAAGCGAATAATTTGAACTTTAGTTTTTTGTTAAATATCAATTTTTGCTAAATTATATGAATTTTTAATAAATTTTTATAATTTTAGAATTTTTCTGTTAAATATTTTTTCTTGTCAGTGGCCAAAAGGCATGTATTTCCTTGCCGCTGAACAGCGTGTTTTCTTGCCACTGATAAAGTAAAATCGCAGTTTTTAAGATCGATTTGGGCCATTCTTTACTTTTCTGGAAACGGGCTCGTAATATATTATAAGTAAAAATTGATAGTTTTTAATTGTCTCTATTATAATAATGCTTTTTTTATATTTATGGTTCCTTCGAATCATCCATAATAAAAAAAATTCTATAATAGATTTTACCAAGAGATTGTTATTTTTTGAATATGCATTCATTTTCAATTTTTTCAAAACTTTCCAGTTTTATTAAAAAAATTTTTTTTTATTAATTTAAAATAAAATCCGAAAGTAATGAGGTTTTAAAAATTTTATAATATTTCATTCTTAAAGAGTTCTTATTTTGCTAAATATGAAATGCTAGTCACACTTGGAACAAAGACCAATAAATGTAGTTTTTGTGGTTATTTCTGCTCTCTAGTAGATAATGAGATATAATTAAATAGATCATTTACAAAAATCCTAACTCTATAATAGTCTCTTTTATACGACTGTATCAAGATCCGTAACTATTTATTTATAGCTTATTCTCAAAATAACGCTAAGCAAACAACTTCTAACTGGATTCTGTGTAAATAAAGTATTTTTTATCCTTTTGCCCTTATCTTGCTAAATTTTATTTGAAAAATATAATTTTCCTTAAAAATTCGATAATATCAATCATTGAATAATGATTTTATTAATCTGAAATTTTCTAAAACTTTCCTAGTTTAGCTATGAAAATTAAAAATGAATTACGTGACTACTGTAAAATAAAAAATTTTAATATTTTTTAGATAAAAGTCTGATATCTTTAAAATTATTTCACAAACATGATAAGATTTAATTTTGCTGATCGCCAAATTTTTCGATTTTTATCACATTTTATCACATTGTAAGTTAAGGTGTCATTACCGCTGCACTGACAACAAATATTTCCAAACTTTTAATATTATTTGGATGAGAGTGAAATAATTTTTTGCAATTAGTCTTACAAATTCAAAAAATTTTTATAAACTTATACATTCAAAAAAATTTTTACGAATCAAAATTTAATTTTAAAATATTTAAAACAAGATTTATTAACTCATACTTTTTGAACAGTGCAAGTACATAAAAGTATTCAATTTCTAACAATGTTGTTTATTTTTTCAATTAAAATTAGAAAAAACTTAACATCACGAAAAAAATGTTATTTTCATAAAATGCAAAATGAAAAATAAATACTTCCATCACGCAAAAAATTATTGCGAGATTACAATAATTTCATAATTAATAATAAAACAGGTTTAATATTTTTTATGCAATTTTTTATAGATTATATTTATTTTTTTTAAATTATAATTTTTATAAACATTTATAATCATTTTATGCTTACATTGTCTATTAAACTTATATTAGAAACCAAATAAACAATATTTTTCAACGATTATTTATGTGCTTATTTTGAGAAATTTTTAAAAAAAGCAATCTGTAAAAATAATTTTTGATCAGCAAAATATTTTAGTATGTGCAATATTTAATAAATTTTTTTGTATAAAAATAAGATAATAAAATAATGTTTATTGTTTACAGGAGGACGAAACAACTCCTCTTCTATATAACAGGAAAGCAGGGAGATCGGCAAACATGCCAGAAAAGAACATTGGGATTTCCCAGCAAACGCTGGTTTCCAGCATTGGGGATCAAGAAATCCGAGCGAAAAAACTTCCGCAATACCTCGCTGGACTCTCAGCAACGTTAGGTGCCTTAGCAGCAGGAATGGTACTTGCATGGACGTCTTCAGCTGGAGAAGGAGGTTCAGGACTTGCTAAGGAATATGGATTCTCTATATCAGGAGATGAATTTTCCTGGATTGGTTCATTAGTAAATTTAGGAGCAGCTGCTTCTTGCATACCAATTGGAATACTTTGTGATATTATTGGTAGAAAAATAGCTATGTTGGTGCTCGTCGTTCCATTCACAATTGGTTGGATATTAGTACTTTTTGCAAATTCAGTTACCATGTTCTATTTTGGAAGATTTATCTTGGGTTTCAGTGGTGGCGCATTCTGTGTCGCCGCACCAATGTACACAGCTGAAATAGCTGAAAGTGAAATTCGAGGTACCTTAGGTTCTTATTTTCAACTTATGTTAACAGCTGGAATATTATTGTCGTATGTCCTTGGTACAATTGTTAACATGTTTTATCTATCTTTAATATCAGCTGTAGTACCAATTATATTTTTCGTGGTATTCTTCTTTATGCCTGAGTCTCCTATGTATTACTTGCAAAAAGGTCGTGAAAATGATGCAAGACAAAATCTTTTGAAACTTCGTGGACCAAGATACGATATTGAACCAGAAATTCAAGCACAGTTACAAAATATGGCTGAAGCCGCAAGATCTAAAGTCTCATTTTCATCAGCTATTAGGTCTAGAGCAGCTGTCAGAGGTTTGATAATTGGCTTTGGGCTTATGTTATTCCAACAACTGAGTGGTGTAAATGCTATAATTTTTTATGCTGGTTCAATTTTCGAAAAAGCAAATAAATCCATTCGTGCTGACATATCTACAATTATTGTCGGTGTGATTCAAGTAGTGTCTGTATTTTTAAGTACCTTAATTGTCGACAGGCTGGGAAGAAAAATATTGTTATTAATCTCTGACCTATCAATGTGTTTGATGACATTTATTCTTGCTGTATACTTTTATCTTCAACATGCTTACCCTGATACAGTTGTATCTATTGGTTGGTTACCGTTACTTTGTATTTGCACATTCATATTTGTATTCTCTATTGGATTTGGACCAATACCCTGGCTGATGATGGGTGAAATATTTTCACCAACAATCAAAGGAATCGCTGGTAGCAGTGCTTGTTTATTTAATTGGCTCATGGCATTTGTTGTAACAAAGTATTATTCTCAACTTGAAGAATCTGCTGGTGCTTATACAGCATTTTGGCTTTTCTCTGGTATCTGTGCACTTGGTACAGCATTTGTATTTACAATGGTTATTGAAACTAAAGGAAAATCATTAGAACAAATACAAATGGAATTAAGTGGCTCGTCGAGACGTAATAAATCAACAATTTAAATTTAAAAAAAAAAGAAATAAACACAAAAAATTAAAATTTTTTTATTTAGTTTTTAAAAGAGTTTAAAAAATGAAATATTTTTTTAGTTTTCTGTTACAGTAGTAATTGGTTATTCAAAAATTTAATTATGTCTTTAAATTACATACAATATTTTTATGTTTAAAAAATAAAGACTGATATTAAAAAAAAAATGAAGCACAAATCAACAGCACCTATTTTCATTATATTTACATGTAATGATGTAAAAAAATGTAGTATTCTTAAACCTTAATTTAATTTAATTTATTAAATATTTATAAAAAAAATGATGTTGTAAAAATAATGTTTAATATGTTTGTAATAGCCTGTGGATTAATTTAAAAATTTGCTCATTTTTATAAGAGTCAAAATTTAAGACTGAAAAATTTGAAAAAACAGAAAGAATTTGATTAAGTTTAATTTTTTGCGAGAATAGCATTATAACTTATATAGTAGTAGTTGGGGATTTTTGACGATTAACCCTGAATATCTTCCAACTATACACTGTAAAACTTATAAAGATAAACTAGATTGAATGTCAATTTTTAGTCTAACGTAGAAAGGGCTTATGAAATCTTCCACAAGATCCTGTTTATTTTTCAAATATTTTCTTTTTAAAAAAAAACAAACCTATTTAAAAATTAAGCCAGTTTTTAAACTAAATTTTCAGGCTAATGTGTAAATATAAGTATGTTTGTTAAAATATTTATGCAAAAGTTTTTGTCTGAATGCGTAAATGTAAATTTGTAAATTTGATTGTGTATTTAGAAAAATGCACAGAAATTAAAGTTAATATTAAAACTAAAAAAATTTTTAATATTTTAAGAGTGATAATATAATATTATAATTTATAAATAAAAAAAACATTCAAATTTAAAATAGATTTAAATTTAAATAATGATAATAATAATAGGATTGTTATAATTATAAATAAAATTATAAAAAAATAAATGATATTTTTATACAAATTATATATAATTTATATATAAATTTTAATAAATATGTTAAATTTATTTAATAACTATTAATAATTAAAAAATTCTGATTTATCTATAGTCCTTTCATATATTATGAGTAGTTTTAAATTACCCGCCATTTATCAATGGGTTTCTATCATGAAGATTAATTAATTTAGCAAAGCAATAATTTATATTATGGTTCGCATAAAATCTTAATTTTAATCGCCATATATTAGTAACTTTCGAATTAACTCATTAACGCTGGGGCGGAGAGTTTTGGAAGTGAACAAAAATAAATATATATTCCCTTGCAGATACGTGGCTAAAAAGTTCATCACTATAGTATAATTTCACGTTCTTTTAATATTTGACATTATAGTTTTCACCTCAGTGAAATTGGCTGCTAATTTAAAATTCAACATCAGTTTTGTGCAAAAATTTTAGTGACTTTGACAAATTTGCCATAAAGCCTAACCCTAATACGACTGCTTTACCCCGTTCACCCCTATTTTAGAGGGTGTGTATAAACAACTAAAACTTTTGCACAAAACTGATATTGAAAGTTCTATTTTAATTTTTTTTTTAACTACCCCTATCCACCTTTTAAGGGTTGTAAATAGGACCAAAATGAATGAAACCACAATGTATACAAAGTTTACTTAAATTTACATCAAAAATATTATGTTCAAACATTTTTCAATAAAATTTAACTTTTTTTATTGATTTTTCCAATCATTTCCTAATAATGCCTGAATTACCTCTTTCACCCCCATTTTTAGGGTATATTTAAGGGTTGTAGGTAAAAACTAATGTCAGATTCTGAAAGAGCGTGAAATTTTATTAAAGGGATGAACTTTTTAGCCACGTATCTGCAAGGGAATATGTTTATTTTTGTTCACTTCCAAAACTCTCCGCCCCGGCGTTAATGAGATAAATAGTTTTCATTTAAACTTGCAAGTAAACTTATGATCAATTTTGCTATATCTATTTTAATAGACCAATTAAAAAATACCCTGCTAACTAGCTGACACTAAGGTTCCTCAAACAATGAGCTTAATACTTCAATATGCCACAGATATCGCCAATTACAAGCATGCAACAATCATACATACATTTCTATTAACTTTTAAAAGTTTGTTTTATTGATCAAAAATATTGGAACAAATTTTCAAAAAATTAATAACCAGATTTGAGATATCGAGTAAAAACCATATTTTCAAATATAAGTACTTTCATGGAACTAAATGAAGTATTACACCAAAAAAAAAAAAAATATCGCAGTTTTTTTAATTTTTTTGTTTTTTAATTTTGAGAAAAAAATTTTGGCAAAATTCGGTATCAGATCCAAAAAGTTACTATTAACGAACTTTCTAAAACTAGTACTCTCATAGAAATAAATTAGGTACTACGTCCAAAAAGAAAAAAAAAATTGGTGTTTTTCGTATTTTTTTGTGACGAAAATTTTGGGGAAAAAATTTTCAAAAAATTAATTATCAGATTCGAGATATCGAGTAAAAATCATACTTTCGAATATAAGTACTTTCATGGAAATAAATGAGGTATTAAATCGGACAAATTTTATATTTCTATGAAAGTACTTATATTTCGAATCTGATAACTAATTTTTTGAAAATTTTTCTCACAGAAAAATAAAAAAAACCCCAAATTTTTTTTCTCTTTGGACGTAATACCTAATTTATTTCTATGGGAGTACTAGTTTTAGGAACCTCGTTTATAGTAATTTTTTGGATCTGATACTTAATTTTTTTTAAAATTTTTTCTCAAAATTAAAAAAAAAAATAATAAAAAAAAACAGCAATATTTTTTTCGTTTTTGAAAGTAGTACCTCATTTCTTTATGTTGGAGTACTAGTTTTAGAAATATCCTTTATAGTCAATTTTTTGGATCTAAAACTTAATTTTTTCAAAATTTTTTACATAAAAAAATTAAAATAATAGCAATATTTTTTTCTTTTTGAACTTAGTACCTAATTTATTTGTATAAAAGTATGAATATCTGAAAATATAATTTTTATTCTATATCTCGAATCTGATACAGGCGTCCCTCCTTATACGCGGTTAATGCGATCCAAGAAGGTGCTGCGTATAAGGGAATCGAGTATATAGGTTCCAGACACTCCAACTTTCTAGGGTTAAAAATAATTTTTGGTTGTTTTTATACTTTTATTGTATTTTTGTGTACTTATTTTTTAGTGTAATATTGAGTGATGCATGCAGGATGCATGTCTGTTTAATTTACACAGCAAACTGGCCTAAGGTCGAAGAACTATGATGAATTTTATCTTTGTAGTCTCTTATGGTTTATGCAGAAGACTCATTGATTTTGAATTTTCGTGCAACGGCTGTGACTCTAACTCCGGATTCGTGCAAATTGAGGATTTTCAACTTCAAACCATAATATCCAAGACATTCCTTGTTTTTTTATTTGGAGAATTCTTTTATTTGGGAGCCATAATTTCTTAAGGAATACTTGTAATAATTTTGCTTGTCTGAGAGATAGTGATGTTTAATAAATGAGGTTAATTGGTTATGTGACAAAACAACAAGGCCAGGCTGCTTTGCTTGAAATTTATTTGTTGCTTGAATTTTCAAGCAAAGCAGCCTGGCTGTGTTGTTTTAAAAAAAACAATCTATCAGGAAAAAATTTTGCTTTGAATTTCCAATAGAACCCGCGTATACGGTGGGAAAGACCGCGCATAAAGAGGGATGGATGGGGTATTTCAAAAAGTTTGGCTCGGCAGGGGGGGGTGTGAAAAAGTGACGCTTTTAGGGGGGGGGGGGTGAAAAATTGACGTTTTTAGAGGGGGGTGAAATGGACTTAGAATATTTTTTCGATTTAGGGACTTAGAGAATTTGAAGTGGGAGTCAGGACCTGATCAGGCTCTGATCAAGCCCTGATAACAACAACAACTTATTACTATTATGTGTAAACACATGTTCCCTGCTCGTTGGTTGTGTAGTTATAGAGTAGTAGTTTTATTTTATTTTTTATTTTTTTTTTTTTTTTTTTTTTTTTTTTTTTTTTTTTTTTTTTTTTTTTTTTTCTAGTTACACAAACCGCTTATAAATTTTTTGAAAATTTTTTTCTCAAAACTTTTTGCATAAAAAAATTAAAAAAACTGCAATATTTTTTTAGTACCTAATTTTTTCCTATGGAAGTACTAATATCTAGAATTATCGTTTTTACTAGGTAAAATAGACCATTAAGAAATATTTATAAGAAAATTTTGTTATTGTTATTGAGGAACCATAGTGCCAATTTCTTGGCAGCGTTTTTTTACTTATATTTTCAGATTATGACAGACTAAAAAAACCAGTCTAATATATATTTATAAATATTTTAAATACAAAAAAATATTTTTATTACATGGTTTGAGTATATGTTTATAAAAATTCTGATTTCAAATGTATCTAATTTTTGCATTAAAACTCGTTAGCCACGTAAATAATAGATCTAAATTATAGATCTCTGTTTTTTAAATATGAATAATTTATTCGATATATTGAGCTAAAAAATTTTGGATATTTCTCCTCTGGCTAAATAGTGTGAGGCTTCTCAGTACGACACTATTTAGCCTTTCGTAGATACCCATGAATAATATAATTTTTGTATAAAACAAAAAACAAAAAAATTTTTTTTTGAAATAATAAATTATATAAAAAAGTGAGAAATTACTTCGATGAAATCTTTGTTTTTTATTGATAACTAAAAAAAAAAGAAATTTACAATCATGATGAATTTTTTAACATAAGCAAAATTTTATTGTATTTTTTATGGTATATTTAATTGTTATATTTAATTAAAAAATTAAGGTCAGTATTGATTTTTCTATGGTGTACTTCCGCAATATGATAGTGTGATTTATATTGCTTATATTATACTAAACAGGTATAACTATTATAATATAGTCACCAACAAGTTCTTTAATTAGCAATATTTAAAAAAAAAAAATTTTTATTTTAATAATAAAATATAATTAAATTAAGTGTATAAAGTGTTATCTACATTAAGGAAAATAATCGAAAGTTACAATAAAGTAAATCTTGTATTTGTTTATTAGAAAATATTGAAATTTGATACATTATCACAAAGTCTTAGGAAAAAAATTAAAAACTGAACGTATATAGTTGAATATATGTCATTAGATTTTATACTTTACTAAATGCAATAGCATTTTTTTATTCTTTTGATAATAAATACGCGTTTAAAATATAAATAAAGAAATTTAAATTTATTAAAATGTCATCAGTGGAAAATACTATCAAAAGTAGTGATGAGAAGAAAATCATCAATGAAAATGTAAGTAACCAGAAAATATTAAATTACATATTTTTATCTTTAGTAACTTTCACTGTTGTTTTTTTAATAATAAAATGTGAATTTTATTTGGACTAAAAATAAACCTAGAAAATTAAATTTTATTTTACATAAACCTGAAAAAAATTAATGTTATTAATTAATTAATTAAAAAAATTTTCCTTTAGAAAAAACAAGTTATTAAAAATAAAATTTTTAATTACAAATGAAATCTTAATAATCAACTTATAAATAAATATAATATTGAAATTTAATCATTTTTAAAGGTTGAATTATATAAAATTATAGCAATTTAATAGAATTTAATTTATATTTATTTTAACATGGAACATGTTTATAGGGTACCCTGGAAATCTGAAAATCAAAAGGGGGGATCAAATGGGACTTGGAATAATTTCGATTTAAGGAATTAGAAGGATACGGATTTAGGGAATCAGAATAATTTGGGTCTAACATCTAGTAAGGTGATAATTAAAAATTAGAAAATTAGAAAATTGTATTGTAACGTTGCGTAACATTTGCATTATCAAAGAATATAATGGCATTAAACCTAGCCCTCAGATGGAAGTAATACATGTTCCATGCACTTTAGTTAAACTTACACAAGCCGGTTATAAGTTTTTTATTTTTGAACTTATTAACTGTTTTAAGTTGAATAAAAACACGATTAATTAAATTAGATTTAATTTCATTGTACTTGTAGGTATATTTCGTAAATCATTTCATATTTTTCATACGATATTTTTGGTTTTTATTACATTTACTTTCAAATTGATTTGCTTAAATTTAAAAGCATTTAAATATTTAAAGCGATTTATTTGAAGTTTTGCAAATTCCCTGGATTTTGAAGCCTAATTTAAGCAGAAGTTTTCACATTGAAATTTCAAGTACTTAAAATAGTCTTTTACTTTTAAATATATAATACTATCTAATAAAGCTTAGTTAATATGCTGCACTTGAAATTTCATACAAAATTTTAGAATTTTTCAATTTTTAGAATAATATTTCATTACATCGGTCAGTGAATAGTGTCAGAGTAATTTATTTTTAAAAATTTAGCTGATAATTTTTTGGACAAAGTATTATGAGGTTTTAAGAGTTGGCTATAAGAATTATGATTATCAAATCTTCAAAATTTTGCGTTTTGTTTGAAAATTCAATCAAAATTCTTAAAATTTCAAAAGCAGCAAGCTAACTGTGTGCATTTTCCTATTTCGATAAAATAATAAAATAAATCTTAAGTGCAATGAAATAAAAAATGTGGTTTCAATTTTGCGTTAAAATAAAAAATTACATAAGTTTGCTATTTAATTACGTTTCTTGAATTTTCAAACAGTGAAATATTTAACTTTTCACGACTATATAGCTTTAAATTATAATTTAAAAGTTCAATCAACAAAATTTTCACAGTGCACATTTAATTGTGTTATTTAATTATGGCGTAAAATTATTTTTTACGTAATTTATTTTAATACCTTTAAGGTAATAATTCATCAGTAAGCTATTCGATAAAAAATTAAAAATTTTTTTAGTGCAAATAAAAATATTTTGTAGGCTAATTTTTTTTTAATAAGTTATTTGCTTGAAATTTCAAGTGCGGCAATTATTCCATATAGAATCATGAAAAATTTGAAATTGAAACTTTTTCATTTTCTTAAAAGCTTTATAAAGAATTATATTGCCTTTAAGTTAATAAAAACCATAAGAATTAATAAACTAAAATCAATAATAACCCATGAAATGAAATTTTCGGGAACTGCCCTAAACTGTGTTGATGGTCAATTCAAGTTTTCCTCTAAATGCATAGCTGGAATTGTGCTCTTATAAAGCTAGTAAAAATGATTTCATGTCGAGAAAATTTTTAGATATAAATAAATTGTTACCATTCAAATAGCTGTTTTTTATTTTAAATATATTTATATATAAAAATTTTTTATATATAAATGCACATTACATAAAATATAAATGCAGAATATAAATGCTCCGACATTACCTTAACTTCTTTCTATATTTAAAAAAAAGTTTCCTAGTACTTTAGATCGACAACCCACAATAATTATATCCTGAAAATATAAAACTAGTTTATTTTATTTAATTTTCTATTTTTAGCAAAATGAAACCACTCCTCTACTACAAAACCAAGAAAAAGAAATATCATCTCTTCCTTTGAACTCCAATAAAATTAATGAACTTCCAACTTCAGCTGAAAAAGTTCCCCAATACCTTGCAGGACTCTCAGCCACATTAGGTGCTATGGCAGCAGGCATGGTATTGGCATGGACATCCTCAGCTGGTCAAGATGGTACAGAACTAGTAAAAGAATATGGAGTCTCTATATCTAGAGATGAATTTTCTTGGATCGGTTCATTAGTAAATCTAGGAGCAGCTTCTTCCTGTATTCCTATCGGATTGCTCTTGGATGTAATTGGTAGAAAATCAGCTATGTTGATGATGGTTATTCCTTTTACTGCTGGCTGGCTCCTTATTCTTCTAGCAGATTCAGTAAACATGTTTTATTTAGGACGATTTATTACAGGCTTTAGTGGAGGTGCCTTTTGTGTTGCAGCACCAATATATACAGCTGAGATTGCCGAGAAAGATATTCGAGGAAATTTAGGATCTTATTTCCAACTGATGCTCACTATTGGTATTTTAATATCATACGTCCTTGGAACAATTCTGAACATGTTTTATCTTTCTTTAATATCAGCTACAATACCAATAATTTTTTTCTTAATATTTTTCTTTATGCCAGAATCCCCAACATATTATTTGCAAAAAGGGCGTGAAAATGAAGCGAGACAAAGTCTTTTAAAACTTCGAGGATCTAGATACGATATTGAACCAGAATTTCAAGAAAAATTACAAAATATCACTGAGTCCAAAAGATCAAAAGAATCATTTTCCACGGCTATCAGATCCAAGGCAGCTATTCGAGGCTTAATAATTGGGTTTGGACTTATGTTTTTCCAACAGATGGGTGGTGTGAATGCCATTATTTTTTACGCAAGCTCAATTTTCGAAAAAGCAAACACTTCTATTAAATCTGATACTTCCACAATTATAATGGGTATTCTACTAGTATCAGGCACGTTTTCTAGTACCTTAATAGTGGACAAACTTGGTAGAAGAAAATTGCTGTTATTATCTGATATCGTAATGTTTTTAACAAATTTTATCCTCGCTTCATATTTTTATTTACAATATTTGTACCCTGATAAAATTGAATCACTTGGTTTTTTACCATTAATTTGTATATGTATTTTTATATATTTCTTTTCTGTTGGATTTGGACCAATACCCTGGATGATGATAGGAGAAATATTTTCACCGAAAATTAAAGGCATTGCTGGTAGTAGTGCATGTTCATTTGACTGGATTATGGCATTTTTAGTAACTAAATATTATTCCCAGCTTGAAGTATCTGCTGGAACATATACTGCTTTTTGGCTTTTCTCAGTTTTCTGCATAGTAGGAACAATATTTGTATTCTTGGTTGTTATTGAAACGAAAGGAAAATCATTGGAACAAATACAAATGGAATTAAATGAATCTTCAAAAAATAAGCATTCAAAAATTTAAATTTAGTTGGAATAGCCAAATTGGAATTTTAATTTGATTTCTATATTTCTATATTTATTTATTAGAAAAAATAATGTATCTTTTCTTATTAATATATTCATGGTAAAAAATTTTCAAGACTGATTTTGTAAATGAGTAAATATATATAAATAAAAACTGTATTTTTTAATTAATTAAGATAATTATCGTTATTGCTAACTTAAAAAAAAATCACAAATAGTAATTAAATGTGTATTTTATATTCCAGATATTATAACCTTGGATACCATGATACATATATTTTTTTCAGTGGCTCACCACCGATGCAGAAAAATTTTATATGACTCTTGCGCCCATAAATAAAGAATGCCCCAAATCGCAGTTTACATTCTTCGGGTTTCCCATGAAAAATAATTTACGTCCTATATGGGCCATATTCTACTAGCCACATAAATATACTATTTCTTTATCAGTGACAAGAAAACACGCGTTTGCCGAACACGCACAAGTCCGGGAAATACACGATTTCTCGCCGCTGACGAGAAAATACAGTTTTTTAACTATCCACGGATCTCGAATTCATATTAAATATATCGGTAGCTCTTAGCTATTTTTACCCAAGTCTGAGGTCGATGTTTTGGATTTATAAATTACCAATTGTACTGAGTTTGGTATGTAAAAATATGGTTACTGGCCAATTTTTAAGCCTCTAGGTAGCTTGGTCGCGATTTTGCAGCTGTTTTTCCAATTTTGATTTTTTTTGAATTCTCAGCCACCCGTTTGCTTTTTATTTTCTGGACGCCCTAAATAAGCCTAAAAACTATTTTTTATACAAAGGTAGATAGCGAAAATTTCCGCCCAATCCGAATCTGACCATATTTTTTCGGAAAAACCTCAGAAAAAGTCGGAAAATCGGAAAAAACTAAAGGAAACTGTAAAATACAAATTTCTCAAAAAGCGTCACTTTTTTTTTTTCTAATTTTTTTATGTGTGATTTCCCATACTTTTCATGCTGGTAAACTCTTTTTTTGACACATTTGCCTTTAAAAAATAAACAGAATAAAAAAATAGCAAAATTTAATTATGTTTAATTATGATTGATTTAGGCAGGTTACTTTGTTTTTCTTTTTTTTAGAGATTTTTAGAGTCACAAAGGCCTCTAAAATTTTACCCAGGAAGCTTTTCAATGTGAAATTTTCCGAGGAATCCGAAAATCAAGTCAGATTTTTCATTTTCTCTCAGAAAAAGCGAGAAAATTGGAAAATTCAGAAAATGAACAATTTTCAAAATCATGAGAATTGGTGAATTTTTCGCCCATTTTAAATAATAAAATATAATGTAGATGAATTTTTCGACCAAGAGGGCTATTAAGAAACTAAGAATCTTTCATGTAAACGTATTTATTATAATATACCAATATTTTTATAGCCCTCTTGGTCGGAAAATTCATCTACATTAAATTTTCAAAATCATTTTTTTGTGCCTAAAATTGATTTTTAAGTACTTAAAAGGCAAATGTGTCAAAAAAAGAGTTTACCAGCATGAAAAAAATGGGAAATCTTATGTAAAAAAAATTTTTTTAAAAAAGTGACGCTTTTTGAGAAATTTGTATTTTACAGTTTCTTTTAGTTTTTACGATTTTCCGGATTTTCCTGAGGTTTTTCTGAAAAAATATTGTCAGATTCGGATTGGGCAGGAATTTTTACTACCTACCTTTGTATAGAAAATATTTTTTAGGCTTATTTAGGGCGTCCAGAAAATAAAAAGCAAACGGGAGGCTGAGAATTCAAAAAAAATCAAAATTGGAAAAACAGCTGCCAAATCGCAACCAAGCCACCTAGAGGCTTAAAAATTGGCCAGTAACCATATTTTTACATACCAAACACAATGGAATTAGTATTTTCTAAATCCAAGACATCTACCTCAAACTTGGATAAAAATAGCTAAGAACTACCGATATATGAATATTTTTTTGTGTGAAGAAGCTCTCTTTAATTTTCCAATAGTCTTTATGCTATTAAAAAAAAAAACGCTGAACAAATTTTTTTCAAATATTTTCAAATAATTATTTGGGAGATTTTTAATAAAATTAAAAATTGTTTGAACAATTGCCCACATAATTTTTATTAAAATTAAGTTTTCTTACGTGTAAGTTAGCATCGCACTCAATTTCGATTTAAAAAAGTAATTAACATTTACAATTTTTAATTGTTTAAACAATTAATCTAAAATATTAAATATTAAAAATTTATATATAATGTAAATTAAATTGCATTAGAAAGTTTTGTTTAACTCACAAAAATTTTTGAAGCTTGTTGGCATTTACAACTCGATTTTGCTTAATTTTTGACTAATTTTGCAATAATTTGTTAATAACAATCAATGTGCCACTTTTAGATCAAAATAGACCCCGGATTCAGCTTTAGCAGGACGAAAAACCAAATAGTACACCTTTTTTTTCCTTGGACCTAAAAAAAAGTGAATTACGAAATACATTGGTGGCGGATCTAGAAATTTTTTTTTTTTGGGGGGGGGGTCATTTCAATCAAATTACAAAAAAATTTGCTAAAAAAGGTCCTTAAAATTTTTTTGGTTGGTTAAACTCGGTCAAACTGGAGAGTAGTAGTAATACTTCTCGTTACTTATATTACGTAAAAAAGGTAAAACTGACCGATTGTCAATTGACCCCTTTGACCCCCCCCCCCCCCTATATCCACCACTGTTCTAATTGGGTGCGGAATTTTAAAAGATTTATTTAGCCCACAAGATTTTTTTTCTATCATCAATGGCTTAAGATATATTTTTTAAAAAAAAACAGAAAAATTTGGGTCAGGTTGCCTTTTGGACAGGTTTCCTGAACTGTGTTCATACTGAGAAAATTATATAATTGTGACAATGATATTATATATGTAATCATATTCCGGGTTCCTGGAAAAGACCACCAAAATAAAGGGGGAGATGAAAATGGGGATTTTTTGGAGGGGGGAGGGTCAAATGGACTTTTTATAATTTCGTTTTTTTTATAATTATATAACTTTTTATATTATATATATAACTTAATATAACTTTTTATAATTTCATTAGAACAATTTGAGTAGGAGTAGAATAATCGGCTTAAGGACATAGCTAAGTTTACTAGTAAACTGTACCACATGTCTGTTGATTGTGTTAAAGTAAAAACCAGTTTTACTTTTTTTTGATAAAAAATATGTCAATTATAATTATTAAAATAAATAACTTTTTTACAATAATACCTACCTATTTCATTCCAAATTTTTTCCCGTCTTAGTTTAAATTAATAGAGACCCTAGAATTAAGTTTTATTGAAACTATATAGTACCATAGCAGCCGAATCTGCGATGCAGTACAGACGATACAGTGAATTTTTGTGAAATCTGAATTTTATTAAATATGTTTAAAACAATGTACCGGTTTTATAATTTAATTAATAATTTAAAAAAAATATCTATGATTCCTTCATCAACGATATTGGTAAGAACAGGAATAAAAAAAATGCATACAAATACTGATAAAAAACCTCGAAAATTGTTGAAGACCGCTCTTATCGGTATAACCTCTGGTGTGCTTATTGGTACTTCTTATGCTGCAATTAAAATAAATGACGCGAGAAAAAAATCAGCTTCTGAACAAAATCAAGTTATCAATCACTTTTTAACAATGAAGCCTAAATATACAGTGTCCAGAAAAGTCACGTCAGATGCAGATAAAACTGGTTTGAAATTGACTCTTTTTCAGTATCAAACATGCCCTTTTTGCTGTAAGGTGAGAACATTACTAGATTATTATGGATTTTCATATGATGTTGTAGAAGTGGATCCAGTTTTTAAAGGAGAAATCAAGTGGTCAGAGTATAGAAAAGTTCCCATTCTTTTAGTAAGTCAAGGTAATAAATATTTAACTCTAAATGACAGTTCTATGATCTCATCCAGTTTAGTTTCATTTTTGCACGATCCAAAAATAAGTTGGGAAGAACTTTTAGATTGCTATCCAACAACTTATTTTCGCGATAGCAAGGGAAAATTAATTCAAGAAAATATAAATAAATATTTTATCATGTATAAAAGCATTCCTAATTCTAGAACAATGGATGAAGTTGTTGAAGAACGTAAATGGAGAATTTGGGTAGACGAAGTTTTAGTACATACTTTATCACCTAATGTTTATAAAACACTAGGAGAAGCTTATAAAACTTTCCAATGGTTTTCAGTTGTTGGAAATTGGGGAGAAATTTTTCCTCTATGGGAGAGAACGATTATTATTTATGTTGGTGCATTTGCTATGTGGCTAATATCAAAGAAATTGAAAAAAAAATATAATTTAAAAGATGATGCCAGAGAATCATTTCATGAAGAATTAGATAAATGGTTACAAGAAATAAAGGTACGAGGGAATACATTTATGGGTGGTAAAAATCCGAATTTAGCTGATCTTGCCGTTTATGGCATTCTTAAATCAATCGAAGGATGTACCGCTTTTGAAGAAGCTTTAGAAAACAAACAATTAAAAGAATGGTACACAGCTGTAAAAAATCAAGTAGAATCACATGCCGGAGCATATAATTTAAACTTTAATTAATAAGATTTACGAGTAAGAGATTTTCTAATTCAATTTTTGTAAAAAGAAAACAAATTTAATGGTATTTTATATAGTTTATAGTAAAATATTGTAATAATTTAAATTTTTCAAATACGATTGTATAGAAATAAACTTAAGTTTATAATGTTTATAAATACAGTATTTTCAATTTTTTGTACAGTTTAAAACAGTAAGTACTTAATTTAATTTTATTTAAAATACTTTATAATTATTTACAAATATATATAATAAATTTATATTTTATACAAACAAATTATTTATTATACAAAAAAAAAAACACTTTGTGTTTAAAAAATTTTATACAATATATGTATATCACTTTAGTATATATATATATATGTGTATATATATATAAATGCTTTCCTTGTTTAAAATGTGCGCATCTGCCGTGATTTTAAATAATATTTATTTATTTACAATAATTCAGGAAATAAATTAACTAACAATTGATCAGCTAAAACATAAGCTAAATGTTTATTCAAAGGTGGATTTTGTAATGGTTCTAAAAGAGAATCCATTAATTCGCACCACTTGGAATGTATACTAGATAACCACCAAGGTAAAAGATTATAAAGACCTTCTTTTGCCTCTTTATATAAAGCATCGGATTTGGTTATTGAATTTTCTTCTTCAATATCTTCAAAAATACTTTCATGCAAAAGTTTAACTACTAAAGCTGCTCTTCCTTCACTTAACAATTTAACTATTAAATCAAAAAACCACGCATTTACAAATGGATCGATATTTTTTCGTAAAGCTGAAGTTAAAACCCATAATACTTGAGAAACGGTTGACGGTAATTCTATTAGACTCGTAACTGCTTCAGTTATACAAAAACTAGCACCCTTAACATGTTCTAATTTATTAACAATGTAAGGAAAATTTTGAATTTGTGAATTTAAACTTAAATTATTTTTGAATGGCCAATCAGATATTAAATTTTGACCCTTTTTTTGAGGATCCTGAAAATTATGATCTCCCATTAATTCAACACCAACATCAGTTTGATCCCCTTTAGCATTAGTTGAAGCAAGGAAAACACTCATAAATTTATCAAGATGTTGACCCTTTTCTTTCCTTAATCTATGAGCCATACTTTGATAAAAAACTCCTATATCAGGAGTATTACAATTAGTGAAATAAGGCTTCAGGTCAGAAACTGTAAGAAATGCATGAAGTAATTCGCTACTTTTCAATGTATGTTTGGCCAATAATTTTTGTAAAAAATCCTGATAACACTGTCTGTTTGCGCTTAGAGAGGGATGAGGATTTTTTCTAGAAGGTAAAGGAGAGTCATTAAGCTCTCGATCTCCATGGAATTCTGAAAGTCTTGAGCGTAATGCATAAAAATCTTGATCCCTTCTGAGTACAGTCCATGATTTATCTTCAGCTACACTGTGAACTGATATCATATATAATGGTTGAGTACTTCCTCCATCAACATGTGGCACAGTTACCCTCCAAGTACTTAAATCTCTGTTTGTAGAATCTTGAGTTCCTTCGGTACTTATTCTTGGATTTGAGTTTATTTCATCAGCTTGAAAAACATTTTGAGCATGGAATGGTGCTCCATCAACTGCTGAAGCCTTTAATACACTTCTAATTTTACCTAACTGTGAAGTCAAGCGAGAACCAACTCCTAAACTGTTACTAGAAAATTAAGAAAAGTTTTTGTTTTTTTTTTATACTTATTACTTTAAATAATTTTTATTTACCTAACTTGAATGCTTGGTTTTACTGAAGCACTTGTATTTTGTGTGCCACATAAATATTTATACAGCTGCAATGAAAACATATATTTTAGAAAATAAATTTAAATTTTGTTTCTCATGCATATTTAAAATAATCCATATGTTAAACAGCAATTAATACTAACTTGATAGGTATGATGAAAAGAAGGTAACCATGTATTTTCTAATAACATATGAGCTTCCTGGTGAGCTTGATACAAGGGTCTTGATGTTCTAAGTTCTTGAATTTTTTGGGGACCTCCATCTAAAACTAAAAGTTTTCAATTATTAAAATTTTGTTTAAAACATTAATTTATTAATTTTAAATAATTACTTTGTTTCATTCCTTCGGAAATATAAATTGGTAAATTTAAGTAATCAGTACTTTGAGGATCAAGATATGTTGAATATATATTTAATGCATCAGTGTATAAAGTTTCTTCGATTGCTGATGTAATTTCTGGATTTAGCATTCGTTTACTTAGATCATCTAACGCAATATTTATATTAAATTTATTATTATCAACATTATTTAGAAAACAAATATAAAATTTACTTACCGATATCCAAACAAAATTGAAGTAGATTTACTAATCCTGTATCTTTAATATGTTGCATGAACATATACAATAATTCTGGATCATTTAAAATTTCTTCTAAAGTAGGTTTTAATGTAAGGGACATGACTTTTGGGGTTCTTGGAGGACTAGATATCCAAGATTGTAATAAAGGAACATGCAATGAATCTGAAGAATAAGAAAACTTTCCTTCGTGATGTGTACATAGACTTATTAAAATATTTAAATTATCTGGATCACAAAGAGCGTCCATCGCTGGAAGAAGTACCCAATTGGCAAGAACTTCTCTCAAGATTACCTAATATTAAATAATCTTATAAAATTAAATAATTTTCAAAAAAATATTTTTAATTTTTAATCCACTGACCCTATTATTGGTAGAAACATGAGTTGCTGGTAAAAGATGTGGTAACAAGGTAGTAACAAGAGCCCTAAGATAATTAAGCTCTGATTCTCTAGAATATGCAGCTGGATGAATTTTTGATCCTAAATAGTCAGCGATATAATCTGTCGGACTACCTCCTAATTTACTCGAACGTTTCTTTAATTCTTGCCAATCTTGAGCATGTCGAATTCCTATTGGGATAAGATTGTTAAAAATAATAGCAGAAATATCAGCCTTGAATAATCTATTTGTTATATTAGTTGCTGCAGAAGTAATAGCTAATCTCAACTGATGGACAAAAGCTTCATTGGATGACAAATCAGAGTACCAATTACAAACATAAGTTTGCAACAATTTCTCCAAAAGCTAGAATTTTAAATATATAATTTTGAAAAACTTAATAATCAATCAAGTAAACAATTTAAAAGTTATAACAATATACTTGTTCTAGAGCTGTGTCAAAACTTTTTGGAACTTTTGCTATAGGATTCAAGTAAGGTAATTGACGGTGACGTTTACACTTATCATCACTACAAATTTTACATGTTTCTGACAAATTATTCTTTAAATCACTATTTTCTTTATCAAAATTACTCTTGATATAAAAAATTATTTCTGTTCCCCATATTAATCCAACCATATACAAAATACTAAAAAAAATCATCCATAAAAAGCTGTAATTAAAAAAAAAAACAAATTAATTTCTAAAGTTTTAAAAATACACAACATTTAAAACTAACCTGCCAAATATAAATGCAGCAAGGCTAAAAAGAAACGCAGTAACTGCTAAACAATAGTCTACTTTATCGTAAAACATTTTTTATCAAATAATTTTTTTACTGTCAAATAATGTTAAAATTTTTAACATTTTTAAATTTCTTTAAAATTAGCAAATTCACTAATAATCGCTGGATATATTAACATGATACTCTTTATCAAAGTTGATAAAACTCGTTTTTAAAAAAATATTTGTACTTAGTGATAATTGTAAAAATAAGAAGCGTTTTTAATAAAGTATTCATATCGGATATTGCAATTTGTAAATGAATATTAAAAAACTTATTACAAAGGAGTAATTGCACAAAATTTATTGATGATTCAGACTTTCATCTCTGCTTTCATAATACTTTCTCAAATGCAAACAATTTATCAAATATAATTTTAAATTTATAAATGTTAATTTTATATATCTGTTTATTATTATTAAAATTTCCAATTGCAATTTTCTACAAATGCAAAATGATGGCAAAATTGCATGCAGTGGCAAGTCACTATCTTTCTTTCTCTCTCTTTTCTTATACTTCCTTGGAGTTAGGTACACCCTGAGTTAGGTCAATTTTATTTGCCCTGGTTTGGTTAGGTTTGGTATAAAGAAGTTTGTTTGTTGATCAAATAGATTCAAGAATCAAGATCATAGAATGAATAACCCTTTGGATGCCAGATGAAAATATTAATAATATGTATTCTTTTCTGAAAATAATCTGAAATATTTGCAGATTAAATATATTTCCATACTCAAAGTTGATGAAATTAAATGTGTAAGTACTTATGTTATTCATAATTTTTCTTGTAATTTTTATCATTTTGTGTATTATTGAATAGTAAACATGTATAATTTTCTTTGTTGGTTATATTAAATATAATATAATTTGTTTTATTTTAAATTTTTTCGAAAACAATTGCGACCTTACACTTGTTTTATAGGTGAACATCTTTTCAGATGTCTTAATAAAAAGATGGGATAAATAAGAAAAAATTTATTTGTTCTGAAGTAGATTAGCTTTACAGGTAAGATTTTTCAATACTATTATCTCTATAGGTATGAAAAATAAATGCAAATTTTATATTTTCAGTCAAATTTTTTCTTAACGACATTGCAGAGTATCTAGTTATAAAAATGAAAATTTTTAAACTTATAACTCATCAGAAAACTTTTAGTGGTGAAGATCTAATAATCAATCCTAAAGATTACCCAGGAATTAAAAAAGGAGATGTCGTTGAAATTTATCATACAGACGACGAGTATAGTCGTTTGCTCTTGCAAGTTACTTCCTTTAAGGAAGATTTGCAAGGTAGAGAAACAATTAGCGTTGAAAGTAATATAGCTCAAATGTTCCAACTGAGAACGTATTCTGATGTATACATGAATATTGTTAATCCGAACGAAGTTACACTAGATTCTGTAGAATTGACTTTTAAAGATCAATACTTAGGTCGTAGTGAAATGTGGCGATTAAAAAATAGTTTGGTAAATACCTGTGTGTATGTGAATAAAAAAATTGAATTTTGTGGTAGTATAAGATGTCAAGTATTTGAAATGTGGTCGCAAGGAGATCGAGTTGCTTGCGGTGTTATTACAAATGATTCAAAAATAGTTTTTCGTTCATCTACAAGTATGGTTTATCTTTTTATACAAATGAGTTCAGAAATGTGGGATTTTGATATACATGGAGATCTTTATTTTGAAAAAGCAGTTAATGGTTTTTTAGCTGACTTATTTCAAAAATGGAAAAAAAATGGCAGTAATCATGAAGTAACTATTGTTTTATTTTCAAGAACATTTTATAAAGCAAATAATCTTGAAGAATTTCCTGATTACATGCGTGAATGTTTACAACAAGATTATAAAGGTCGTTATTATGAAGATTTTTATAGAGTAGCAGTACAAAATGAACGTTTTGAAGATTGGAGTAATGTTTTAGTTCAACTAAGAAAGTTATTTACCGATTATCAAAAAATTGTTCTTGAATATCACCAAAAACCAGATATTTCAATTCCTAATGCATCAAATTCAACAGCTGCCCAAGGAAACTTTTTAGAAGTTCTGAATATGTCTTTAAATGGTAATTAAGTTTTCTACTAAATTTACTTTCATTAAAATTTTGCAAATAATTTCAGTTTTTGAGAAACATTATTTGGATCGAAGTTTTGATAGAACAGGCCAATTGTCAGTTGTAATTACACCTGGTGTTGGTGTTTTTGAGGTTGATAGAGAATTGACTAATGTTACAAAGCAAAGAATTATTGATAATGGAGTTGGAAGTGACTTAGTTTGTGTTGGAGAACAACCACTGCATGCTGTACCATTATTAAAGGTTCCTTATTTTATTTTAAAAAATATCTTAATAGTATAAACTTGTATTTCATTATAAATGGTGTTTAATAGTTTCACAACAAAGATTCATCTATAAATATTCCAGATGACTACAGTATGCCACATTGGATTAATTTAAGTTTTTATTCAACAAATAAAAAAATTCCAAATTCTACATTTGTGCCTCGAATTAAATTATCACAAAAAATAAATAAAATTTCAAATGAAAATAATGGATTTTTAACTAAATTTATAAATAAAACAAAAGTACTTCAAGAAGATGCCCGAGAATGTATCCATAATAATTTTTTTGATTATGATGCTTTTGATAATCAAGTTTTTCAGTTACCGTCAATGCATACATCAACATTTCAACGGACTTCTGTGAAAACAAAAAAACATAGTACTGGTTGTTATGAACAAAATAACTCTCAGACTTTGAAGCTTCTAAAACGAAAAATGTCTGATCCAGATATTCATCATCCACCATCTGATATTCATTCTAGTCTAGCTTCTTTGAATTTAGTATCTTCTTCTCGAAGTGCAGCTGTATCCATTCCATCTAAAAATGATAAATTATCATCTAATGTTCCTAATGGTGATGGTAATTAAATAAATTTTTTAATAACTCTTTAATAAAACATAAATTTACTGAAAACTTGTTTGTCAGTTTCAAGGTTAAATGTAAAAAGTGACCTAATAGAAGGAGAAATTTCTCCTCCTTGCAGACCAGTAGTTGGTAGTGCTGGCAGCCCAACAAATTCCATAATTCAGCCAATGAGTGTAATAAGACCTAGTAGAGCTTTAATTAATCCTTTTGATCCTTCACACGTTACTATTAAGCTTACTAGTAATCGAAGACGGTGGACTCATATTTTTCCTAAAGGTCCAACAGGTGTTTTTATGCAACAACATCACTATCAAGCAATTCCAACACAAACTCAAACTGAACAACCAGTTGATAAAATATTTAATAATTTATCTGAACAGTTACCATCTATAAGTCAAAATTCTACTCCTAAACTGTTACCAACTATTTATTTTAATGAAAGTAAGTTGTGTTAATTATAGAATACAAAAATTATATAAAATTTATTAATTGTAAAAAAATTTTAAATAGCTGTAAAAAATAAACTTTGCCGGTCTAATTTACCAATTAATAGTTCAATTGGTAAAAAAATTGTGGGGTCAAAAACTTTAACTCTTCTTTGGGGAGCCACTGGTGAACAAGAATGGACATCAGCTCTTACCACAGGTATTGCAATAATGTATATTATATTTTTTTATGGACAAAGTTATTAAATACAAATTAATTTTACTTATACATAATGAAAATAAGATTTTATAAATTTATTATTAAATTTAAAACTGAACGAAGATAGATAAATTTCAAAAAATATAAATGATTATTTTGCTCATTAATAACAATTGTTTTCTTTAACAAAAATTTTATAAGCTTATTTTTAGTTTTCAGAATATAATCTATACCTGATACATTTATCTTTGTACTCTAAGCTGTTTCATTTACTGCTTTGCAAATAATAATCATTATTTATATTTTTAAGATTTCAGCATTTAAAATAAATTGTATGCCATGGTTTTTACTATTAGTTTATTAAAAAGCCCCACAATAGCAGGGATATTTACAAAAAATATTACAGAGAAAACAATTAATAAACTTTTCCATTAATAAATATTTTAATGAAGGAAAAAGAACATTAATTTTTTTATAAATTTTGTCATCGTGATAAGTTAGAATACAGTACTTTTGTAGCCCAATATAACTAAAACATATAGAATTTAATTTGAAATCATCTCGTTTTCATTATTTTATTTTAAAAAAAATTCTTTTTATTTCTAAACTGTTTCCAATATTCTTATTAAATATATTCGTTTTTTTTATAAATGTTAGTTAATCTTAAATCAAAAAATGTCTTTAGCTACATAATGAAATATAATGGGTTTATGCAATAATTTTTTTTTTTTTTTATTTTTCACTTATGCTGTTTGATGCATTCTTCTTGGATTATATACAACGCTGGGATATATAAACTGTGTGTGATCGCAAAATACATCATGATGTCAAATTTAACAGCAATCATAGGTTAGCGATAAAAAATGCATTACCCAGGATTGATTAACTATTTTATTTTTTAAAATTTCTTTTACTATCTACACAATTGCATAAACTTTATGACTACAGCATGAACTTCAAAAATAATATATACAACATTCTATAATTTCACAGCTTTATTAACAAAAATACTTTCACAGATCATTCACAAGCTTCTATTATTAATAACTTACTTAGAAAATAGATTTAGAAAAAATTACGACAAATTTTCTTTACACAATTATAGCACTCTCTATAAAAATATTTGTTGTTTCAGAAAATAAATTTTTTTAAAAAACATTTTATAGGTGTAGACTGGAAATCTTTGACTATACCTGCTTGTCTACCCATTACAACAGACTATTTTCCAGATAAACGAAGTTTACAAAATGATTATGTTGTATCGGATTACAATCTACTTCCAGATGATGTGAATGCTGATTTCGCACAACAAAGAGCTGTTTGCAGGAAAACGCTTACAACTGTTGAAGTATTTAAAGAACTTGTCTCACAGCGTTTGGCACAAGTAAGATTTAAATTTATGTGTGGGCGGATCCAAACAAAATCCTTTAATCAAAATTTTTTCGAGTTTTTGGCTTATAATTATATTCCTTTAATCCCCAAAATTTTCGTGATATGAATCTCAAATGTTTGCCTATATGATTATTATTTTCACGTTCAAAAGGAGTTTCAAATTAAGACAGAATTAGATATTTCATATTATAACTTTAAATCTATGTATTCACATAAAGAAAAATGGCGTAAAAAAAAGTAAGAAAGTTTTATTTTTCGTTAATATCCAAACAAAACTTTCTTTTTGCAGCTAATTTTGTAAAAATAAGATAAAAATTTCAAAAAAAAAAAAAAAAAAAATCTGTTATTCACACTTTGGAAATTTCAAATCATTAAGAGAATAATATAAAAAAATTTTAGCAAACACTAAAATTTGAGAAAATTTGGAGGGTGCAAAAGCGTTCTCTAGTCCTTTTTAAGATAATCACTGAAAAAAATTACAGAAGTATTTAAAATCAAAAAAAAAAAAAAAATTGTTTTAGATTAATTTCACAAAAATGTTCTATTTTGATCTGGCCATTTTATTTTTATTCACCCATATATACTTAAAGCATGTAAGTTAAAATTGAATTTTATACTATTCAGGGATTTCAACTTATTTTACTATCAACAAACAAAAATCAAATTAAAAATTCAGGATCTAATTCAGTAGCTCCGATAAGTTCAATAATAAGAGGTAGAAATACTGATTCTGAGCAGAAAGAAGAATATTTATTAAGCATAGGAAGAATTTTTCATAAAATTTCTTTATGTGGAAATTGTATAAGTGTCACCAGATACAGACCACGGTAATGATATTAACTTGAATTTAAATTTATGAAAATTAAATATCATTTAAAAATAAAAAAAAATATTTACAGCCATCCATATCCTCCATTCAATATTCATTATCGTTATCGATTTCAAGCACCACATCATGATACTTATGAAATATCATGGGTTTCTTTTACATCCGAAAAACTTGAGAACTTCAATTGGAATTATCTTGATCACTATATTTGTACAAGAGGAGACACTGATTTTGCTTTAGTAGAGGTAATTCGGAAACTTCTTTTACTTTTACAACCAAGATTAAAAATTTATATTTTTAGGCATTAAAATATTGGAGATTTAGAGTTTTCTTGTTACCTCTACATCATCCAGCTACTCGTAAAATTATGGATGGCTCGCCACATTGTGATATTTATACATCGTTTTCTCCTCAAGAAGAAATTACTTTTATAGATAACTTTTTACGATTCATTGAAATTTGGGTAAACAAAATTCGAAGGCCAACATCTAACAAAAATTGGGTATGATTTTAAATTTTCAATTTATTTATTTTTTATTAAAGCAATTTTTTTTTTTTACTAACTTGCAACTTATTTTTTTTATCATAATTTTAACTTGAGAGTTTTTTTTGTACAAAATTCAGGTCTTCGTTGATTAATGTAGTAATAGGCTGATAAATCAAAATAAGGATTAATTTTTATATTTTTTTTTAAGATTAAAAAGTGGGTGATATTTATGTAAATGATGAAAAAAATTAAGTCCTCAATTTTATTTATAGAGAATATATATCACAGAACTTTCTTATAATTAGATATTTTATACATATTTAAATAACTGGAAGCAATTAATTTTAATATTGAAATTAATTGGTTTGTTTCAAATTAAACTCAAAATTTTTGCATGTATCGTTAACTATTTAAAGCCCAAATTAATAAATTTTAACCCGTAAAAAAAATTATCTTCAAATTCGCATAAATTTTTCATTTTAAAGTATTTTATTTAATTAAATAATATGGGATCATCATAAATTAGCTTTTAAGTTGTAGCTTTCAAAGACTTGGTCGAAGAAAAAATATTGAATTTTTAGCTTTTAATTATAAAAAAAAGTAGATATTGGTGTGTCAGCATGATGTGTTTCAGAGTCCCACTACCCTTGGTGGAATCCCCCCAAGAGATCCTGCTTCCCATTTGACTAGACGCAGACACAGCACAAGTTTGGTTTCCCAGACTAACCAGGTACAGCTTTCTTCCAAAATCTCACTTAGGATATATTTTCTTAAATATACGAAAATAAATATATATTATATAATATATATATTAAGATTGAATTTTATAAAATCAATACCATATAACCATGGGTTGTTTTGATTAATTATTTGCTTTTGTGTATTGTCTATAAGAGTTTTTAAGGTTGATTTTAGTATCACCTAAAAAACTGAATTTTTTAAATATCAAATAACAAGTTCATGCCTTATACTCATTTCAATTAAATCAATTTTTATCTTAAATAGTTTGTGTTGCATATTTTCTAATAAATTTACAGAATAGCCTTGTGGGTAATTCTCCTTTTCGAGAACGTCTTGGAAGTAATCGTCTACCAGAAAAACCTCGTCCAAGGTTTGATATTATTGTTCTGAAAAAAAAGTAATCAGGCTTGTTTAAATTTATTTTGCTTTTGGCTGGTGTTTCAATTAAACAGGATATGCTTTTATCTAATTAAAAATCATTTTTATAATTTTTTCTCTTACAGCATCTTTATTTTAGCTCTTTTGTATATTTTGTATATTAATTTGCTGAATGATGGTAGCAGTGCATTAGAAACAAATTTTAATCTAATTTATAAATCTTAAAAATCAAAATTTGCTTATGATTTCAGTCTTTTTAATTTCTTTAAATTTACTTATACTTATTAATTATCATACTTTTTATATAAAATTGTGTGTATGAGAGAGTGACGGGGTTGTTTGTACAGGAAAAGCAAGTAGTGAATATAACACCTGCTGTTGCTCGCACGTCCCTCGACACTCCTCGACACACTTCACAAAGGTTTGTTTTTATCACAACACTTTTCTATACTTACTAAGTTAAAAATTTTTTAAAGTTAGTTTTAAATAATGCATTATTTTTATTTTTGTTGCATTTTTTATTTTGTATTATAATTGCATGTTGTTTGTTTTATTAGGAAACTAAAATTATTTAATATTAATTCGTAATATCTTTTTTTCAATAGATCAGGTTCAAAAGTAATTGACAGAGGAAGAATTTCTCCAGCTAATGAAGTTGTCTTAACAATTGCTGCAGAACAGCAGCAACAACAACAACAAGATCATTTAGATATAAATGATGAAAAGTATGAGCTTGATTCTTTTCATATTATAAGAAATAAATCTATTTTAGACATAAAAAATTTTTTGATTTTAGTTTTGTAACTGAAGTAATAAAGATTAAATTAAATGCTCCCCTATTCGAGATTCTAGAAGCTATGAAAAATCCTCAAACTGGTGTCGGGTTCTTGGGACAACTTCCTATACTTCCTAGTCATACTTTTGTTAGTGCAGATGTAGTACAATGGTTAAACAATAATATAGAAGGAGGAATTAATCCAGAAAGAGCAAAGTCATTAATGAATGTAAGTTTATTTATTTTTAAAATAAATAAATTACTAAAAATAAATTTTTTCAACAGACAATGATCCAAGAAAAATTAATTTGTCATGCTTCGGGAGATTTTTCAAAACCATTTATCATCGGTTTTTATCTGTATCATATTGTTCAAGATAAAGACAATTTGAAAAGCGTAGATTATATTCCTCCATTAGGTGATTTAGAAAGTTTTGAAAATGAATTGCTTGAAGTTGAAGTTATTGCTCCAAAAGAATGGTGTGAATGTAAATCTCAAGCAAATAATATTTCTGGAAATATATCAAATCCTATCTCTATTCAAAACTGTGATATTAGTGATGAATCTGATGTTCCTATTTTTCTTAGAAATGTAATTGATGCAGAAAATGTTAAAAAAGAAGGACCTGGTAATGTTTATATTTTAAAAAAATTTTTAATTTTGATTGTATATTAATTTTTTGTAAATTTAATAGTTACATCTTATAAACATGTCCATCTTGATATTGACATAAATAATCGTAGTGATAGAATAGAATGGGGACATTTAAAGTACCAATCAGTATTTAAATCTGATAATTCTTACGAATTGGTGATACAATGGGTAGCAGCATCCAGTAGTGTAGTTGCAGATCTTGTCAGTACTCACTTTATTTTTATTTACATCAACGTATTTAATTTTATAATTTAATTTTATTTCTTTATTTTAGGTATTTACATGGCAACGTAAAGCTCAGACATGTGGTATTCAAATGATTCCAATACCAAGTGATTTGGTTGCTTTACCTTTTGTGACTAAAAGTGATCCTCTTCGAGGACCTATTTTTATACCATTAAATACAGAGTGTGTTATGGCTGAGAAAAATTTTTTATTTAATGGTATATATTAATTTAAATTTAAATTATCAATGACATTTTTCAAAAATTTATAAATTTTTATTAGATTTTCAAGAAGATTCTTATGCTCAACGTTTGCTATATTTTCAAGAGTCTATTTTACAAAGATTTGGTTTCATTCCATGTTTTGGGGATAATGAAAATGCCCATCAATACGTTCACCTAACTGGTAATATTTTTATCTTAATACCATCAAAAATAAACTTAAAATCGAAACAGTCTGCCGATATTAATCGCTTTAATGGAGAAAAAAAATTTATCAATTATATTGAACAACAAAGTCCACACGAAGCGTATATTACTAGACATGTAAGCGGTAAAAGTAACGATGATTACAGTAATATTGACAAAAAAATAGGATTTTTATGGTCATGGAATCACATGTTAAGTAAAAAATGGAAATTTTCTACTACGAGTGCGGGCGATGAATTATTTCAAAAAAAAATAATACAAGATTTCCGGCATTTTTGTTCTAATGGGGATAATCGTTTGAAAAAATACTGGGAATCTTGTTGGGAATTAAAAGAAAAATTTTGTACTAACACTAAATGATCCTTGAAAATGTCTCATATTTTTCATGTCTAGTCAAAAATTTGAAACTATTGTAAATATTGTAAATAAGAAAGAGATTCATAATAATTTTTGATATTTAATTTTTTATAAAAAATAATTTTTATGCATAAAGTAATTTCACTTTGTTTTATTAACAAAAATTGTTAGTACTACTTTTTTACAATAATTGATTATAATTATCAAAGCATTATTAAAAAAAAAAAAAGTTTACAGTAATTTAAATATTGAGTCTTAGACAAAAATGTTAACATATAATTAAATAATAAAAAATGTTATATTTTATTAATTTTATACCAAAAATTTACATTATATAAATACTGTTATATGCTAAAATTTATAAATAAAAATGTTTATTTACTATGCATTACATAAAGAGTATTAAAAAATATTCTCTTACAAAAACCTAACGATTAACTTAAAAGTATTTTTTTTATTTAATTATTTTTAATTATTAAATATAAATTAATATCCTAGTTTTGTTGATGGAGGTGTAGCAAAATATTTTCTATTTTTTTTTAAAAATGGTTTTCTGTCAAATAAAAAATTAAAGTTAGTTCATTTTTTTAAATTAATTAGAATAATTTAATTAAGAGTTTATTACTTTGACGACATTGGAGTATTAAAAAAGCCTCTTGATACTGAACGTTTTAATAATGATTCAGTTGATGGTGTATGTCGTAATGTTGAAGCTTTTGGGGTAGCAAAACTATTGAAATCTGGATTGACAAAATTAGCCCAATAATCTGAAGGAATTTTTAATAAACTTTCAACGATCTAAACAAAAAAATTTTCAAATTAAAGCATGTAAATTATTTTTTTTAATATCATTATCTTACATACCGAAATTTGATTTTTAATTTCTGTTGCTGCTGATGTACTTGATGTAATTTGACCACTAAATCCAACTAAAGTTGGACCAAAAACTTTAGCAAGATTACTTATTGGCATTTTACACTCTGGTGTACTTGAAACTCTTTGCAAATGTAAAATCAAAAATGCTAAAGTATCTCTATTTGGTTGAGGTAATTCAGAAATGGCTTGATACAAAGCAGCATCTGCATCTTGTTTATCGCTTAAGTTAGTAGCACGAACAAAATCAGGATACAGGCTTGATGTTATTAATGGTTCTCTTAATGATCTAATGAAATCTTTGAGCGTTGAGCAAATAACAGTTATATCCACATTTGATAAATTAGGGGCACCTTTTCCCTTTAAGAACTTTTCTTTTAAGCATTGAACTTCAACTTTTCCCCCATTTACTCGATACAGTCCTTGTTCTGATAATCCTCGAAGTTCTATTTCATTGATGCAATGAACTACCAATGAAGGTACCATTGGCGAAGTTTCTGGGGTATAATCAGCTATTGTGCCCTAAAATAGTTTATTTTTTATTTAAAAATTTGACATACTAAATAAGATTCACTACTTTTTTAAAATACAGGTTACCAACTGATCTATTTTTTATTATTACATGTATATTACTGACAATTTTTAAAATTTAATGTTTTGCTGAGACAAACTAATTCTTAATTTAAAACAAATATCAAAAAAATCTTACTTTTGCTCCTCGAAGAGTAGGCGTATTTCCAGTTGGAATGCAAGGAAGAGGTATAAGATCTTTACATTCTGGATGACTTGTTGCTCGGCAATCTTTACATTTCAAAGCCAGTTTGCCAAATCTTATCCTAAACACAAAAACAGCAATTAAAAGTTGTTTTAATAATATACAAGCTTTTTTTATTATAAAGTAAAAATACCTTTTACCACATGGTGTACACATTTCAGGCTTAATTACAGTTTTTCCAGTAAAATTATGACCTCTTACAGGTTTGTTATGGAATGTGTAACCACCGATATTAGGACTAGGTTTAAAAATATTTTCTGATTCAGAACCTGATGTTAGAATATCAGCTTTTGGAGCAGAGGGCTAAAAAGTAAAGTAAAAAATGTAAAAATTTTTAACTTAGCAAGTTTTTTCGAATCAAAAAATATCTTACAGTTGGTGTTTCATTTTGATCAACATGAATACTTTTATTAGACTTGCTATGAACATCACTACTCTTTCTTCTTTTTCTTGAATTATGCATAACATTTTGAGTATCCTGGTTTTCATCTGCTGGTACAGCTTCAATGACCGAAGAAGCCGTAATTGCTCCTTCTTTCGGCATAACTAAAGTTGTAGTAGCAATAATTCGATCAGAATTATTAAGATCAATAGCTTTCTGCAATGCGCTACGACGTTTTTTACTTATCACATATTCTCCGCTTGGCCTGTGCTCTTTCCATTCACTTTTTTTATGCTTTTGTTGCAAAATAATACTTGTGTCTAAATCATCCTCGGATTTTGAGAAACAACTCATGTCACTCAGTAATGATCCAGTGGAGTCCAGCTCTGTTATTGTGTTTAATCTTAAAATAAAAATATTTTTTTAAATAAAAAGATACTAAAAATAATATAAAAGATTACTAACTTATCGTGAAGATGATCTTTTAATAAAGTGCTATTTCGCCCATTTGTGGTTGTATTAAGAAATTGGAGTTTTTCTCTTGTTTCATCATTAAGATTTCGTCCACCATCATTGAATAAAAGTTCTCTTACCATAGCAACTTGACGTTCCTATTATAACCATAGGTATAAGTTTTTGAGTTTATTAACTATAATAAATAATAAAAATTTTACTTACGCAGTTATAACGCTGTTCCTCAGCAGTTTTCCTCCTTCTTTTTTCTTCATCCAAAAGTCTTCTAGCATGACTGAGCTTTCTTTCAAGGTCGGCTGACTCATGGTGTGCTTTTTCTAAGGCTGAGTGTAGCCTCTGACATTCTTGTACTGAAGTAAGCCACTTTTGACGTACTTCCTCTTGATTTATGACAAACTGCAGAAATTCTAAAATTTATACATTTAAGTGAAACTAAGAAAAATAATTTTTCAGTTTAAGTAATAAGTTTAAGGGTAAATATAAATCATGAACAATTTTATTTTTGATTGAGTATGTATAAAAAATAAATATGACAAATTTATGATACATTGAGTTAAACTTGAAGTTTTATTATCTTTTTGTGATGGGATTATAAGTGGTCTTTTTTTTTTTAATATACAAGCAATATTTTTTTAATATACAAACCTCCCTCACAGGAACCATTCACAAGCACGTTTGTACACCGTATAAGTTCATCGTGACTAGCGAGGATTGATAAGGACGACGACATCCTGAGCTTTTTTGAAATCTTTTTTTCGTTTAAAGTAAAATTTACAAACACTATTTTTACTCTTTTTCAAAACTTCACCATCAATATCAAACTTTACAACAATAACTGTCACTGTTTACGCTTTCGAAAAAGTGCGATTTTATGAATTTTGATTTAATCATTATTTTTATTAAACAAAGAAAAATTATTTTATAAAATAAAAACAGATTATGCAATATATTTTTTCAATTTTTTAAATGAAAAATCTCAATTTGTAAAAACAGCAAAACACGCTATACATTTTTGAATTTAACCAATAGCGGTTACAACTATTTACGGCGGTTGTAGTAAACGGCCATTTTGGCCATATTGGTTTTCAGTCAGACCCAACCAAACCATAGTGTGTAAACACGCAAATAGCGGGTTTTTCAAACAAAAGTTAATAACAGTTAATAACAGAATTTTTTCTTGAAAAATTATTAATTAATCAAGGGCGGATCCAAAGGGGGGTCACTGGGGGCAATTAACCCCCTCAAACGGTGAAAATATTAATAGAGTTATAAATAAATTAATAATAAGCTATAGTTTATAATTAATTATTTAATATTGTGTGCTCTTTGGTATTAAGTAAAGTAATAATTTCTTAAAAGCGCATGGAATTAAAAAAAATTTGGTCTATAGAAAGGCCTTTAGTATATAATAAATTGAATTTTGAACTATAGAAAATAACATTGATTTGTTAGATTTTGATTTATAATCATAAGAGTCTGATAAGAGCTAGTATTCTCTAATTTTTATCTTTATACTTTATATCTACTGCCTTGAATTGTAGACAAAATAAAATTTTGGAAAAAAAAAAATATTCAGCCACATAATATAATATAGGCAAATAGGAACATTTCTAAATAACGATATAATAATAATAATATCAAGGGGTAGCGCCGTTTCAAATACCCTGTAAACTGCGAGACCAGCGCTGACTGCGACAATCTTTTCAGTCGACGCGCGCAAGCTGCAGCGTGCAGATGTTTATAATTTTATAGAAAGGATATTTCGGAGTTCGTTTATATATTTAGTTCGTGCAGCATTGTTTTTTTTTTAAATAAAAATTTTTGAAAATATAATATTAAAAAATAATTTGTTTTGGAAGAAAATAAAATATCAAGAAAGTGTTTTTTATTAATCTTTTTATAAAAATAGCAAGTTAATTTAGTAAAAACAAACAAAATCAATATAAAGGAAATAATACTGAGGTGACAACAGGAGGTGTTACAGAGAGTGCCATTAGTCCTTGACCTTCGTTGAGAGGACAAAATAAAAGCCAAGTTAGATTTATTTTACTAGCTGTAAATAAATTTAAAAAAAATCCCTCGTAATTTAACATTTAAATAATTTGAATAAAAACAATTAAAATGCCGGCTGACGAAGAACTAAGTACTATATTGAGCAGAAGACAAAAAATTAACGAGGACCTTGAAGAAGGCAAGGAAGTTAAGAAACAGTACAGGTTTGTCAACGTATACACAGAATTCCATGAATTATCTCGAAGAGAAATTAAACAATACGAGCAAACCTTCAACAGGTAAATATTATTTATTTATTTTTCTTCAAATTGTTAATTAAGTAAGGCATGAAAAAAATGTAGGTTAATAATATCTTATGGGGAGAATTATGATAAATGAAGATTCCTTGTTTTTTTTAATATCAGGGTCGATCAAGGCCGCGGGGCTTTATTATATTTCCGTTTTCTTATAATATTTCAAAAATACATCATAGATCAGCTTTTTTTATTATTACAAATAAATAATATTAAGTTCAATGTTAAATTTTATTATATAATTAATTTAATATCCGGTATTTCTCTGGGTATTTAAAAATATAGAGTAGATACTCTTGTGATTTATTATAGGACAGATAAAAATTAATTTAATTTTTCTAGTTAATATTTATCAAAGAGCGATAAAAAAATGTTACCTTATTTTTTGGAGATAACATTTTGTAAATTTGTAATATAATAAAAAATATTAAAACTTGATTAAAACTCCAAAATTTTTAAGCAGAAATTGTAGTAAAACTTATGACATTACTTAAAATGCAAACTGCTTGAAAATTTAAATAGAGTAGGTAACTTAGCTGCATAGATTTCGTTTAAAAATTGTGTCTTTGAAAAAAGGTACCTAAATTTGGTACATCCAGTTAACTGTAAAGTTCTATTCATGCAAATATCAAATAAGATGAATAAAAATAAGTGTTCCTGTATACTATTAAAATAAAAAAAAATTTACAAAAATAAATAAACAATTTTTGTTTTTATTATTAATTTACAAATTAAAAATAAATTATAAATTTATTATTGTTACAATATTTACCTGGTATACAATATATGAATAATAGTGAGGAAAAGGAAGTAAAAAAAAATTTCTCTTCAATTGTCGCGACAACCATACTGTGTAATATTAACTTCCTGTTCTTTTTTTGCAAAATATGTTTAAAAAATGATATTTTTTACATCTTCGTATTTTTTTTAGAGAATGTATACAGACTCAGTTTATAAATAAAATATTGTATAGGTGTAGGCGAGGGTGTAGGTATATAAAATTGTATAAATTTATAAAAGAGTATAAAAAGACAAATTATACGGAAATAAATAAAAATTAACGCAGTAAGTATCAAAAAATTAAAAAATTTTTATTTTATCAAGATTTAGTATACGTGTAATTGGTTATTTTAGGAATCAGGGCTTTCAAAAAGTTTTTTTTAGGAATTTTTACTTAATTATTAATAATCATTCACTATTAAATTGCATTTCTTAGGTTGTAAAACTAAGTATTTTTTCGTATTATGTAATACACGACATAATTATGTACTTCAGTACTGCTTGATAGAGCTCAGGAATTTTTTAATCGAGTTTGTAATATCTATCAAAATTTAAACTTTTGGAACTCTGTAGGCATCCTAGCAGGCACGGAATTTTTCTTAAACTGATTTTGGCCCTAATTTATGTACAAAGTTTAAAAAATTTCGATTCAGACTGCTGCAACTCAACAAGAAGCACTTTGGTAAACAAAGTGAGGTGTACGATAATGATATAAGAGTACTTCGGAGTACTTTTATTATAATATTATGCAAACATCTTTCTTTTCATCTTTCAATGACACTCTTAATAAATTATTAAAATATATTAAATTCAAGTTTTGAAGGAATATCATATCATAAAAGTAGACAGAATGTATTCTTAATCGTGTGTTCTCGAGGTGTTTCTAATCTAAACTGATAATTTCATTATCTTATTTGCCAATCTAAGCAAGTTTCCTTTTAAACTGAAAGCCATTAAAAAATGGAAGTATACTTTGACATATCAATTCTCACTTCTTTTTTTGTCATTTAATTTTCTTTTTTTTTGTAATTCTAACACTGTAATAATTGTTGCGCTATAAAATTTCATTATATGTGTGAGAAATACTTATTTATTGTTCTTTTAACGCGTGAATTTTTTCCTTTTATTTTTGTAATACGCATTACTTATATTGTTATAAATGTAATAAATAGTTTACACGTACTTTTTTAAATAAAAGAAACATTGTTAAATAATATTTTTATGTAATTTAAAAATTATTTTGAAATTTTTTATATATATGAGATAGTTTTTAGTTTATTATTCAAAGAAACAGTTGTTTAAATATTGAAATATAATTATCTAAGCTTCTGAATAACTATGCTTATCATTTATATCAATCAATTATTATACAGGTATTTTTTTTAATTGATAAATATTAATCAAATAATTATTATTAAAACAATAATTTTCATTTTTAAGCGAGTTTTTAAGGTAGTTTACAAAATTAAGTTGGTGAAAAAATAGTACATTTTTAACCAAGGGAGCAAAAAAAAAAAAGGCCCAGATCGCACGTTAATTAGCATCCGAGGCGAAGCCGAGGATGGTAAACTGCGATCTGGGGTATTTTTTTTTTGTTCCCATGGACAAAACGAAATTTTTCTTTCTCAGTGGGGTGAAAACGCGTTTTTTTCGATCTCGTTGCGGGGCGAAAAAAGTGTTTTCGGCCCGCTAGGAAGAAAAGACTTTTTACCTCCTTTTTACTACCCTCCTCCCTTCCCTTTGTCAGAGAAAATCAAATAAATAGGTGATAAGAAAAATCACATGTATTAGATGGGAACTGTCCTCGAGAAGCCCATACTTAAAGCATTGGAACGTGATCAGCCCGAAAAGTCTTATTCCGTTGATGACTTAATGATATTCAGATACTGTATCGAATTGCTCTTCAACAATAAGTCATCTTAATAAATTATCTCAAACTTTACAGAAATGTGAAAAAAAATTGAGACAAAAAACATACAACCAGTTTGCTTGCCAGTTTGTGATTTGATAACCAACGAATACGGAACATGTTTAAATTTATATTTTGAATCTTAAAGCCTTTATAATTTTAAGTCCAAGACAAAAATGTTTAGCTCCTAAATCCTTATTATTCTATACCCCTTTATCGAAATTACTCTAAGTCCCTAAATCGAAAATATCGGAAAATATTTTAAGTCCATTTGATCCCTTCCCCAAATGACATGCTTGAAGTACCTCCCTGCTTGTAAACATGTCCCATGTTAAAATACGAGAGAAAATAAAAACAAAAATACAAATTGATGGCAAATGTTGGATTTGAACAGACGTTTTAAACAGCTGAGTTAAAATTTACTAATAATATCCAAGATGATATCTTTTTGAGTATATGGTTGAGAAGTTTGCAACATTATTATTATTATTATTATTATTATTATTATTATTATTACCCTTTCAATACAGTAAGGTTTTCGATAATAAAATATCTCCACTAAGTTTAATCAATAAAAAAACTTCAAAATTCGCGCTTATTTGGATCTGCATTTATATAGTTTTAGTTTATATCTCAGCGGTAACTTCCAGATTCTTTCCCCTAATTCTTAATCAACCTTTTTGCATAAAAATTTACCTTGTCGTAACTAACATATCCGTTCTCGTTTTTAATTTGTAAACTTGTTTTGGCAATACCTACCCTCAACCTACCCTTTAAATCTTCTTGAGAAACTTCTTTACACTGATGACCAAATCAAATGAATGCCCAAAGACTTGTTAAATATAAAAAAGAATTTTATTTATTTGAATTTACGCATTATTATCTCATAAACAATTAATTTACATATTATAATTAAATTATACGTTATACAATAATAAATTAACGGAAAGTTCATAATTTAATCTAATGCCTAACAATTTAAATACAAAAAAAATAAAATTAATAACTTCATAGTAGTAAATTAAAAAAACAATTCTTCAAGTAAAAAAATATGAGCAGAAAAAAAACAACAAAAAAACTATAATTTATTAATTAATTCTCAAAATTTTCATGCTTACAAACTATTAAATACATATAAATTTTACTTTTTTGATGATACCAATCTATCACGAAGTGCATAACTACAAAAAAGCATAAATTTAAATAAATTGGGTTAAATGTGAAAGCTATGCACGTTATCAGATAAAAAAAATTGATTAAAAAAAAAAATTAATGTGGAAAATTGATATTTTTTATTGATTTTTAATATTATAATTGAGAAAGTATGTGTGTAGGATCTTATTATGAATATGTGCTTAAATTTAATAGGATGTAATAATATAACAAGTTTTATGTTATTAGAAAATTTGTATTTAATTTCAATGTTAATAATAATTTGCAAGATTAAAAAAAAATTAAAATTAAATTAAATACTTATTAAAAAAATAAACAATAATGATTATGTGTTATTATATATAAATAATTATTGTTATTATTGCAAAGCTATCTCGAGGACTTTTTATCAAAAGGGAAAGGAATTCCGGAGAGTCATGTGCTAGTAAGAAGTTAAAACCGTTTATGGTATAAATAGTGTTAAATAAAAGTAAATTGTTTCACGTAGTGTAGTATAGTTTAACAAGCTATTATTGTTATTATTATCATTGAAAAAAAATTGTTAATTGAATTGAAATTTGCAAAATGTTGGTTTCAGGAATATACTTTATTGAAAATGTATTTTCATTAATTAAATTAAATTATGCAATATCACACAAAAATTCATTGACTCTTATTATGTAGGTTAGACAATATGAGTGTACGATGAGAATCGAGCTGGGAATCTGAGAACTTGTTGAAAAATTATCGACAAATTATTTAGAAAATAGATTTTAAATGCAAAAATAAAAAAGACCCTTTATCCCTTCCCACTCCCATCTCGATTAAAAATTCACCAAGTACTCCTCTCATCATGTTCCAAATTAATAGTAGTATTCCTCCTTCATAAAATATACGGTACTCAATACGGTATTAAGCTCGGTATTGAGTAGTATTGAGATTCTTTAAAATCGCAAAAAATGCAACTATTTTATTTGAAAATCAAAATTTGACATAATCTCAAAAAAATTGTATTTTTAGCCATTATTCATATGACTTGTGTAGATAAATTAAAAAATAAATTCGAAAATAAAGAAATATTTTTGTAATACAAATTAATCCAAAATAAGATACTAATATTTTCTTTGTATGCAACTCTAAATAATCTCGTAAATATCTGAGTAAAAATAAAAAAAAACTACCCCATGCATTGAAATAACCCAAACACTCTAATATAAATTTTAAAAATACTTTTGAATATTTTCAAGATTTGATCTCCTTTTATATTTTCAAAAATAATATGCACACGAGTGTACATATCTCTTTATTATTATTATTATAATTATAAATTTAAAAATTTTTTGCATGCATATGTTTTTACACCAAAATATAAATACACTTTAAAGTATACGAGAAGAGAAAAGTTATAAAACCCAGAGAATATTTCTTAAAATAAATGAAAAATAAAAAATTTTTCGTCTATAGAATGTTTAACCTGGAATCGTGACAAATGTCCTAAATGATTATAACTGTAAATAACAACGCATTCTTAGATTATAATTTTTATATACTTTTTATTTTATTTATATTTATGTGTAAAAAAAATTAACATGCAATTATCTGATTATATTATTACAACCTTGCTTGTTGTACTTATTGAAGAAAAATTGAATTTACCATTTTTAGCTTTCTCTATTCTCGTTTTTTTATTTGGAATGTATTTATTGGTACACATTTTTTTTTTCTTAAGCATTATTTCATGGTTTGTAAGTAATCTTTGAATTTATTTACTCTAACAGAATTATTATCCAAGTTATTATCACTTGAATAAAATATAGAAATTTTATTAAGGACAGTGAAAATTATGCTTTCAAAAATATCATTTGACTCTAAATTTAGAATTTACATTTTACAGATCGGACAAGATTTACCAATAAAAAAAATATTTTTATGATTTTTAAAAATAAAAATTTCGCTTTGCATATTTAAAATTATATGACTTAACCTTTTTAGTTTTTATAGATATTGAATAATATTTGCAAGTATTTATTACTGAAATCGTTCAATTTTACGCTTGAAATTATACAAGTGTCAATAAACTAAAAGATATAAATCTTTTTTAAAAAAATTTTTTATTTTTAGCTAATATTACTTGAGCTAAATCTTATATGAAAATACATAAAAAAATTTTTTATTTATTTTTTTTAGTTTAAATGGAATAGATTTATCTTTATTTGCAATCTTTTTTGCTTAATTTTAAATAAATATTGTTATAGTAATCGAGGGTATTTTACGGGATTTGATGGATTTGATGGATTTGCAAATCCATCAAATCCATTCAAATCCATTCAAATCCATTCAAATCCATTCAAATCCATTCAAATCCATTCAAATCCATTCAAATCCATTCAAATCCACTCAAATCCATAAAAAACTATAAAAAACATTAAAATTCTTTCATACTTCTAAAAATACTTTCAAATCTGATTTAAAATCCGTTTTATAGGCGTTTATGTAAAAGTTCTTACACTTGTACTCAATGTTCTTATCAAATAATTTAATTTAAAAAGGCGTATGATTACAAGCAGTAATTTCTCTTGTTCTCGCGCTCGATCAATCTTACCCAAACCTCGCATCGCCTCGTTCTCAGTAGCGATCTGGGTCTCACATATATAGTATTTTTTCTTACAGATATTTATTTATTTTAACTAATTTTATTTGTCAAAAATAGGAGCAAACGTAGATTTCTCGATATACTTATAGAATTATAACATTTTTATTTTGCAAAAACATTTTTAATTAATTAACAATTATTCTACTACAAATTTATTTAATGGAAGTTAGTGCAGGCATTACCGATGCACGATTACAATATTATACAATTTTAAATAAAAATGTGAAGCAGTAAAATTTGAAAATTTATAATAATAATAAATGCTTAAGTACACTGAAAAAAAAAATTCAACCTAGCGTCGAAATCCTCCTGTTCATACGTGAGGTAGGAAGTATACGTCGACGCGTATAGTATTCAACTTCGACGTGGCGTAGGATCCTATTGTATACAGCCGGCGTCGACTAATGTTCCGACGTCGCGCTTGAAAAGAATTGATCGACGCCGCCACGATACACGTTTTAACTGCACGTGAGTTTCCATTCTACGAGCGCTCATATTATTGATTTGAGTTATTTAAAAATCTATTAATCTTTTTGAATTATTAAACTCGTAGATAATAAATTTTAATAATTATTTAATTTAAATAAAAAAATTAATTTAGAAAGCTATATATGTATATATGTATATTTAATGATATATATAATTATATAAGATTATTATTTTTATTTATAAATAATATATAGATGCGATATAATTTTATTTTATTTATTGAAAATGAAAAAAAACCACGCAGTGTTACATACAATTTTCAACGAGAGTAAATAGATTTGCAAAATAAATGAATGAATGTTCAAAAATTTGCTTTATTCAGAATTTTTTTTATGATCCTAAAATTGCAATATTGATTTTTCATTTTCAAAAATTGTTAAACAATTAACCCTCCGTGTGTCCACTGTGCTGTGTCCCGTAGGTCGATATCGTCCCAATCGTTTTACATTTTTTAACTCCTTAAAAAATAATTTTTTGATAAAATTTTTTTAAAAATGTTTTAGACAAACATTTCATAATCACGAAAAAAAAGTTTTTTGGCTAAAATGTCCAGTCAGTTTTGCGCAAAAAATTTTGCAACAACCATAAACAGGCATTTTTTAAATTTTCGGTCGAAAATTCATATCTCCTACCCTAATTGATATTAAGGGGTAATAATCTAGGGTTTTGAGCTTCATATATATGACTTTAAAAAAACCCTACCCAAATTTGCCTCAGATCCAAAAACCATAATTATTTTGCGATATAAAAATTGGCCCTTTTCCTCGATTATAAAAATTTATAAAAATTGAAGGTTTTGTTGTATAAACAGCCTCCCAGGATCATTTAATGGCCAAAAAAGTTATTTGTGGGGCTGAAGTATAATAACCTTTATATAAGTACATAAAAAAAATTTAGCCAAAAAAAATTATCACTCAAAACCATATAAAGGGTCAATTTAAATAAGAATTTAATCGCTATTCTAATTAAATTCAAATATTTAAACAAAGTCGGGACTTAATAAGTTACACAAATGTAATGTGTAAAGCATAAAAATTACCAACTAATCAACATTAAAGTGAAGGTTTAATCAAAAGTAGTGTGTAAATTGATATATTCAATACGTTATATATTAAATTAGTTAAATAATAAAATTTAATTATTACACCAGGCACGGAAAAAAATGACACGTCAAGCCATACACTAGTGTAACCTAAGGAAGTAGGCTGTATTAAAAAACGACACGTCAAGCCTTACACTAGTGTAACCTAGGCGATACCAAAAAAACGACACGTCATGCCTTACACTAGCGTAACCTAAGGAATCCGTCTATAATAAAAAAACGACACGTCAAGCCTTACACTAGTGTAACCTAGGCGATACCAAAAAAACGACACGTCATGCCTTACACTAGCGTAACCTAAGGAATCCGTCTATAATAAAAAAACGACACGTCAAGCCTTACACTAGTGTAACCTAGGCGATACCAAAAAAACGACACGTCATGCCTTACACTAGCGTAACCTAAGGAAGCCGTCTATAATAAAAAAACGACACGTCAAGCCTTACACTAGCGTAACCTAGGTTATATTAAAAAAACGACATGTCAAGCCTTACACTAGTGTAACCTAAGGAATCCATCTATAATAAAAAAACGACACGTCAAGCCTTAAACTAGTGTAACCTAGGCGATACCAAAAAAACGACGCGTTAAGCCTTAAACTAGTGTAACCTAGGCGATACCAAAAAAACGACGCGTTAAGCCTTACACTAGCGTAACCTAAGGAAGTAGCCTGTTTTAAAAAACGACACGTCAAGCCTTACACTAGCGTAACCTAAGGGAGTAGGCTGTATAAAAAAACAACACGTCAAGCCTTACACTAGGGTAACCTAAGGAAGTAGGCTGTATTAAAAAACGACACGTCAAGCCTTACACTAGCGTAACCTAAGGAAGTAGGCTGTATTAAAAAAACGACACGTTAAGCCTTACACTAGCGTAACCTAAGGAAGTAGGCTGTATTAAAAAACGACACGTCAAGCCTTACACTAGCATAACCTAGGTTATCCTATCCTAAAAAAGACATTGCTCATCGCAACGGTTGCTATGTGTAATCGCAATAAAGTCATTCTGATTGGTTCTCACAATAATGTAAACAAACATTATATTATACACGCAGTTGAATCTAGTATTAAAAAAACGACATGTCAAGCCTTACACTAGTGTAACCTAAGAAAGTAGGCTGCATTAATACGCGACGCAATTTTTTTTTAACAGAAAAAAAAGTGAACAAAGATGAGTTGAGCAGAAAAAAATGAACAAAAAAAGTTGAAAATAAAAATTTTTGAACACAAAAAATTGAACAAAATTTTTTGACCAACAAAAAACTTGGTTCAACTTTTTTTCTTCAAAAATTTTTCTGTCCAATTATTTTTGTTCAAAACTTCCTATGTTCAAATTTTTTTGTTCATTTTTTTCTGTTCAACTCGTCTTTGTTCACTTTTTTTTCTGTTCAAAAATAATGGCGTCCATTAGCGTAACCTAAGGAAGCGGTCTATAATAAAAAAAACGACATGTCAAGCCTTACACTAGCGTAACCTAAGTAAGTAGGCTGTATTAAAAAAAAGACACGTCAAACTAGTGTAACCTAGGCGATACCCAAAAACGACAAGTCAAGCCTTACACTAGCTTAACCTAAGAAAGCCGTCTATAATAAAAAAACGACACGTCAAGCCTTACACTATCGTAACCTAAGGAAGTAGGCTGTATTAAAAAAACGACACGTCAAGCCTTATACTAGTGTAACCTAGGCGATACCAAAAAAATGACACGTCAAGCCTTACACTAGCGTAACCTAAGGAAGCCATCTATAATAAAAAAACGACACGTCAAGCCTTACACTAGCGTAACCTAAGGAAGCCATCTATAATAAAAAAACGACACGTCAAGCCTTACACTAGCGTAACCTAAGGAAGCGGTCTATAATAAAAAAACGAGACGTTAAGCCTTACACTAGCGTAACATAAGGAAGTAGGCTATTTTAAAAAACGGCACAAATTCAAAATGGCGGCCTCAAAATTCGCCCATTTTTGAAAAATTAGCCAAATATGAGTTCAATTTTTGGCGTAACACTAATAAGAATATTGATAAAATATCTAGGAGTTTTTGGATATGCTGACTACGAAATTAGTAAAAACTAAATCACAAGCCTTTTATGAACATTGATTATTCACCACTTTTACCCTTATTTTCCACCCCTAGATGAAGTTTCATCATTTTTTTGAGTTCATATTTGAAATCAGCAATCTTGAGAACCCCCGATATAGATTTTCCAGTAAGAATAAAAACTTTTAAAAAGAAAATAAAGAATTTTTATAAATGACTTTTCACCCCTTTTCACCCCAATTTTCGACTCCTCGATAAAATTTTATGTTTTTTTGAAGTTCATATTTGAAGGCAGCAGCCTCAAAAACCCTAAGATATAATGTTAGACCAAATACTGCTAGTGTAAGGCTTGCGGTGTCGTTTTTTTAATCTAGACTATTTCCTTAGGTAACGCTATTGTAAGGCTTGACGTTTCGTTTTATTATTATAACCTAATTCATCAGTTTATGTTAGTGTAATGCTTGACGTGTCGTTTTGGTTCCTCATAGAGGAACCTTTGTGTTCGGTAAAATTTTGATTTCTTGACATATAAACACGTTTTGAGACCTCAGGAAGCTAAAAAACCGGTTTTTAAAAAAGTCTGTAACCGGTTATATTTCACAACCAACATTATATTAAGACTTAATTTTTTTTTCAAAATTTTTTTCACTAAAAAAGCTGGAGGTCCATTTTTTTTTTAATTTGGATGTAATACCTCATTCATTTCCATGAAAATACATATATTTGAAAATATGCTTTTTACTCGATGTCTTGAATCTTATAATTAATTTAAAAAAAAATTTTTTTCTTAAAATTTTTGTTACCAAAAAATACAAAAAATACATTTTTTTCTATTTGGACGTAGTACCTAATTGTTTTCTATGAGAGTACTAGTTTTAGAAATATAATTCATAGTCAATTTTTGGATTGGATACGTAATTTCATGAAAATTTTTTTCTCCAAATTTTTGCCGCCAAAAAATATAAAAAATGCCAATTTTTTTTTTTAGAACGTAGTACTTAATTTGTTTCTACGAAAGTACGAATCTAGAATTATCGTTTTTAAAGGATTTCTCCATCTGATACGTAATTTTTCGAAATTTTTTTTTTAATCATTTTTTACATAAAAAAATTAAAAAAACACCATAATTTTTTTTTCTATTTGAACGTAATACTCAATTTATTTCTGTGAAAGTAATATCTGGAATTATCATTTGTAAAGGATTTCGCCATCTGATACGTAAATTTTCGAAATTTTTAAAATTTTTTGTATAAAAAAATTAATAAAACACAATAATTTTTTTTCTTTTAGGACGTAGTAACTAATTTATTTCTATGAAAGTACAAATATCTAGAATTATCGTTTTTAAAGGATTTCTCCATCTGATGCATAATTTTTCGAAATTTTTTTTTTTTATTTTTTTGTATAAAAAAATTAAAAAACACAATAATTTTTTTTCTTTTTGGACGTAGTACTTAGTTTATTTCTATGAAAGTACTAATATCCAGAATTATCATTTTTAAAAAATTTCTCCATCTTAAAAATAAACCACATTTTTTTTTTAATGATTCAGTAATTAATTTCTTTCTATAAAAGTATACGAATATCTAGAATTGTCGTTCGTAAAGGATTCCTCCATCTGATACGCAATTATTCAAAATTTTTTTTTTAACATAAAAAAATTAAAAATACACCATAATTTTTTTTTCTTTTTGGACGTAGTGAAAGTACTAATATCTAGAATTATCGTTTTTACTCGATATCTCCAATCTGATATACTTAATTTTTTAAAAAATATTTTTTTAAATTTTTCATATAAAAAAATTAGAAAAAAAATTATTTTTTTTTTTTAGGACTTAGTACTTAAGGAGTTAGGAAGGTAAATAGAAAATTTGAGTCAATATCCACATTACCGACGTTATTTTTTTTTTATAATTTGCAGTTTAAAATAAAATTGGTCGTAAAAATATTAACAAATGAGTTTATTATGTAATATAATTGCAAAAAAAATTATTTTAATTTTATAAATTATGAAAAAACATTATTATTTTAGGTTATGGTACTTGCTAAAACTTGGTTTTTACCGAATAATTAATGATTAAATGTGGTAACCTAGATAAAATAAATTGGAAATATAATCTTTGACAATTTATTTATGATATTTAATTAGTTTCATCTGCTTGAGTCATCACTATCATACTTTTTGTAAGCTCCAAATATGAATTTCCATAAGAGCAATGTTAAACTGCCTATTTTTAATTTGCAATAAAATGAAAATTAATGTGGTAACAAAGGTAAAACCAAGTTCTATTCAACTTTAAAAATGTTTAAATTTAATAATTTTCCAGTTTCATTCAGTTCTGTCATCATTTTTATTTACCCTCCTAACTCCTTAATTTCTATGTATGAAAGAACGAATATCTAGAATTATCGTTTTATCTAGAATCTAGAATTATGGTTTTTACTAGGTAAAGTAGACCATTATAAACATTTTGTTATTGTTAATGAGGAACCATAGTTCCAATTAATTGGTAGCGTTTTTTTATTATAGACCGCTACCTTATGTTATCTTAGTGTAAGGCTTGACGTATCGTTTTCTTTAATATAGCCTAGGTTACCCTAGTGTAAGGCTTGACGTGTCGTTTTTTTATTATAGCCTAATTCCTTAGGTTACGCTAGTGTAAGGCTTGACGTGTCGTTTTTTTAGTACAGCCTACTTCCTTAGGTTACGATAGTACATGGCTTGACGTGTAGTTTTTTTGGTATCGCCTAGGTTACACAAGTGTAAGGCTTGACATGTCGTTTCCTAATACAGCCTACTTCCTTTGGTTACCCTAGTGTAAGGCTTGACGTGTCGTTTTTTTTATTATAGCCTACTTCTTGAGGTTACGCTAGTGTAAGGCTTGACGTGTCGTTTTTTTATTATAGACCGCTTTCTTAGGTTATGTTAGTGTAAGGCTTGACATGTCGTTTTTTTAATATAGCCTAGGTTACGCTAGTGTAAGGCTTGACGTGTCGTTTTTTATTATAGCCTACTTCCTTAGGTTACGCTAGTGTAAGGCTTGACGTGTCGTTTTTTTAGTACAGCCTACTTCCTTAGGTTACGATAGTATATGGCTTGACGTGTAGTTTTTTTGGTATCGCCTAGGTTACACAAGTGTAAGGCTTGACATGTCGTTTCCTAATACAGCCTACTTCCTTAGGTTACCCTAGTGTAAGGCTTGACGTGTCGTTTTTTTTATTGTAGCCTACTTCTTGAGGTTACGCTAGTGTAAGGCTTGACGTGTCGTTTTTTTATTATAGACCGCTTTCTTAGGTTATGTTAGTGTAAGGCTTGACATGTCGTTTTTTTAATATAGCCTAGGTTACGCTAGTGTAAGGCTTGACGTGTCGTTTTTTATTAATGACCGCTTCCTTAGCTTACGCTAGTGTAAGGCTTGACGTGTCGTTTAATTATTATAGACTACTTTTTTAGGTTACGCTAGTGTAAGGCTTGATGAGTCGTTTTTTTGGTATCGCGTAGGTTACACTAGTGTAAGGCTTGACGTGTTGTTTTTTTATACAGCCTACTCCCTTAGGTTACGCTAGTGTAAGGCATGACGTGTCGTTTTCTTATTATAGGCCGCTTCCTTAGGTTATGTTAGTGTAAGACTTGACATGTCGTTTTTTTAATATAGCCTAGGTTACGCTAGTGTAAGGCTTGATGTGTCGTTATTTATTATAGTCTACTTCCTAAGGTTACGCTAGTGTATGGCTTGAAATGTCATTTTTTTATAATAAACCGGTTTCTTAGGTTATATTAGTGTAAGGCTTGACGTGTCGTTTTCTTATTATAGGCCACTTCCTTAGGTTATGTTAGTGTAAGGCTTGATGTGTCGTTTTTTTAATATAGCCTAATTCCTTAAGTTATGTTAGTGTAAGGCCTGACGTGTCCTTTTTTTATTATTTACCGCTTTATTAGGTTACGCTAGTGTAAGGCTTGACGTATCGTTTTTTTATTATAGACCGCTTTCTTAGGTTATGTTAGTGTAAGGCTTGACGTGTCATTATTTTATTATAGCCTATTTCCGTAGGTCATGCTAGTGTAAGGCTTGACGTGTCGTTTTTTATTATAGTCTACTTCCATAGGTTACGCTAGTGTATGGCTTGACATGTCGTTTTTTTATTCTAGCCTACTTCCTTAGGTTACACAAGTGTAAGGCTTGACATGTCGTTTTTTTATTATAGACCGCTTTCTTACGTTATATTAGTGTAAGGCTTGACGTGTTGTTTTTTTAATATAGCCTACTTCCTTAAGTTATGTTAGTGTAAGGCTTGACGTGTCGTTTTTTTATTTTAGCCTACTTCCTTAGGTTACACTAGTGTAAGGCTTGACGTGTCGTTTTTTTATATAGCCTACTTCCTTAGGTTACGCTAGTGTAAGGCATGAGGAAAAAAGAGTCGAAATTCTTGATTTGTGACCCAAAAAACCTATACGGACATATCCGGGATGCTTAAAGTGCGAAAATATCAAAAACGCACCTCTTATGGGTAGTTTTGGCTATTTTAAGGGTGAAATATTGAATATTTATGAAAAAGTCGAAATTCTTGATTAGCGACCCAAAAAACCTATTCGGGCATATCCTGGATGTTGAAAGTGCGAAAATATTTAAAACATCCCTTATCGGGGTAGTTTTAGCTATTTTATGGGTGAAATATTGAGTATTTATGAAAAAAGAGTCGAAATTCTTGTTATTTATCAAAAAAACCTATACAGACATATCCTGGATGCTCAAAGTGCGAAAATATTAAAAACACCCCTGTTGGGGTAGTTTAAGCTATTTTAAGGGTGAAATATTGAATATTTATGAAAAAAGAGTCGAAATTCTTGTTATTTATCCAAAAAACCTATACAGACATGTCCTGGATGCTCAAAGTGCGAAAATATTAAAAACACCCCTTTTGGGGGTAGTTTGAGCTATTTTAAGGGTGAAATATTAAATATTTATGAAAAAGGAGTCGAAATTCTTGATTAGCGACTCAAAAAGCCTATATATTATGGGCATATCCTGGATGCTCAAAGTGCGAAAATAGCAAAAACACCCCCTTTTGGGGGGTAGAATTAGCCAATTTAGCGGTTAAATTTGAATTATTTATGAAAAAGAAGTCAAAATTCTTTATTAGCAACCCAAAAAGTCCATATGGTGCAAATCTGAGCGCTGAAAGTGCGAATATGTAAAAAAAACCCCTTTCTGGGGGTAGTTTTAGGAAATTTAAGGGTGAAGCCCCAATTTCTTTACGAAAGGACCCCAATTTTCTTTTTCAGCGACCCAAAAAACCTATAAACCTCCCCCCCAACGGTATGTTGCCTGGAGTAATGATTAAATTTTATTATTTAATTAATTTATACTACGGATTAAATAAATAATGATTTAATTTTTATGTTTAAATTCTGATGCTAATTGACACAATAAGGTTTTGAGTGTAAGGTCGGAATAAAATTTGGGAGACTAAAATAATGAATTTTTTTGGGAATTTTTTTTTGTTGTAAAAAACACAAAATTTTGCTATGTATTTTTTTTTTTTTAATATAAAAAATAGTTTATGCAGCAACAAAAAACATAGCAACAAGAGCAACACGTGCAATTGTAATTTTTTATTTACAGTAATTTTATTCACTGACTGCGTAGAACTACAGTATACAACACGTTGCCGGTAGAAATGAGCGGCGTCGAAGTCGTGCCTTGCAACGCCTCGTCGAAAGAGTCGACGACGTCCAGCCGGAATAGTTTACACGCTGCGTTAAAAACGCGCCATGTATAGGTGGAAACTGAAAATACGACGCGGCGTAGTTATTGTACGAGCCTCACGTTATGAGCTACTTCAACATTACGTAGATAAGAATTTTTTCAACTCTGGGTCGAAAAAATTTTCGGCGCTAGGTTGAATTTTTTTTTTGAGTGTATAATCAAATTAAATATTATAAATTAATACATCTGAGAGCTAAATTATTAGATTTTTTTAACCATTATGTTTTGAAAATCAAATCCTTGGGATCAAAAATTTGTGCACACATGAAGCAAATTTTATAATCTAATTTTTTTAGGCCTGTAAAATATTAATTATTTATCGTTGTTTTAGTCTCTAATTGACCTGTATCTACTTAATAAAGTTCTGGTTTATTTAAACAACAGTAATATTTATAAATTTAATTCTTTTAATTTTTTATCAATGATAAAGGATTCCTAGGTACGAGAAAAATTAACTAAATAATCAAGGGTCTATCATCAAAAAAAGACACTTTAGAAATAGTATTTAATAAAAAAAATCACACGTCAGGCCTTATACTAGCGTAGCCTAAGGAAATAGGCTATAATAAGAAACGACACGTCAAGCCTTACAGTAGCGTAACCTAAGGAAGTAGGCTATAATAAAATAACGACACGTCAAGCCTTACAGTAGCGTAACCTAAGAAAGTGGGCTATAATAAAATAACGACACGTCAAGCCTTACAGTAGCGTAACCTAAGGAAGTAGGCTATAATAAAAAACAACACGTCAAGCCTTACAGTAACGTAACCTAAGGAAGTAGGCTATAATAAAATAACGACACGTCAAGCCTTACAGTAGCGTAACCTAAGGAAGAAGGCTATAATAAAATAATGACACGTCAAGCCTTACAGTAGCGTAACCTAAGGAAGTAGGCTATAATAAAATAACGACACGTCAAGCCTTACAGTAACGTAACCTAAGGAAGTAGGCTATAATAAAATAATGACACGTCAAGCCTTACAGTAGCGTAACCTAAGAAAGTAGGCTATAATAAAAAACAACACCTCAAGCCTTACAGTAACGTAACCTAAGGAAGTAGGTTATAATAAAATAACGACACGTCAAGCCTTACAGTAGCGTAACCTAAGGAAGTAGGCTATAATAAAATAATGACACGTCAAGCCTTACAGTAGCGTAACCTAAGGAAGTAGGCTATAATAAAATAACGACACGTCAAGCCTTACAGTAGCGTAACCTAAGGAAGTAGGCTATAATAAAATAACGACACGTCAAGCCTTACAATAGCGTAACCTAAGAAAGTAAGCTATAATAAAATAACGACACGTCAAGCCTTACAGTAGCGTAACCTAAGGAAGTAGGCTATAATAAAATAATGACACGTCAAGCCTTACAGTAGCGTAACCTAAGGAAGTAGGTTATAATAAAATAACGACACGTCAAGCCTTACAGTAGCGTAACCTAAGGAAGTAGGCTATAATAAAAAACGACACGTCAAGCCTTACAGTAACGTAACCTAAGGAAATAGGCTATAATAAAATAACGACACGTCAAGCCTTACACTAACATAACCTAAAGAAAAAGACTATAATAAAAAACCTACACTAAAATTTAATGGAGATGAAGATAATTAAAAAACAAATCCATTGATCCCAAACAATACCCAGGTTCCTGGTTAATTAAGAAAGAAATAAGCAACTCAAAATTTTTAAGGTTAAACACGCGTTCTTATGGGAGTTGATATTGTTTTACTTCGTACTCATTCAATAACGAATCTTTTTAGATAAAATTGTACACACGTGTTATTTAACAAAAGTAGAAACTTTTCCAAGAAAAAAATACAATAGTTGCCGATCAAATTATAAACACATAATTTTAGTCGTGGGCTCCTTTCAATAAAATGTTTTGTAAATAAAAAATTTTGTTTATACCACACTCATTATATAAGAAAATGCATTATTATTAATAATAACTTCTAAATATTCGCATATCCATAAAATAATTAATATAATTTAATTAATTAGTTATACCCCCCTCTGATCACACCCTAAAATCTATGGACCTAAAACCGGGAGCCACCTTAAATATAATTTTCTCTGATAAAAAATAACCTTTGAGTGAAGTGTAAGTCTGATGAAATAAAAAAATAAATCAATCTTTCAGCTCTAGTTGTAATTTCGGGTTTATTTGAATTATTATCGGTTACTTATATTTTTTGAGTCACTAAACACGAATATGATGTTTGTTTTTACTTAAAATGCACCAGTTGCCCACATTAAATATCTTTAGGTAATTGCTACGCATTCATCTTCTATTGTAGGGAATAAGAACAATTTAGGTAAAAACAAATGTCGTATTCATGTTCAGTAGAGCGTGTTTTAATTTTTTGTTTTCAAGATTTTTTTGCTCTCCCCACATTTGGATATTTTGGTCATAAAACCCCCCATCTTCAAGGATTTTACTCGTACCACCGAGCACTTAAAGTTTCCCATTTAAATAACATGGGAATTTTTACTTTTCAGTTTTCTAATTTTTTAACATGCTTTAAAATTTTTTTAAACACTAGCTAGCAGATAGAAAATGATGTTTAGACGTATAATATTAAAAAATGATCATTTTTATTTATTTTCAAAAATACTTTTGTCCCTTCCTTTTTAAATCAATTTAATAATAAAAATATATAATACAGAAAATATAGTAAATTTAATAACTAGAGTGCAGATATAGTTGGGTATTTAAATTTAATATTAAATTTTGAAAAAGAAAATGTCTGAAATTTACTAAAATTTGTTTGTAGGAAACTCTGGAAATTCAGGGAATTTGGTTTGTAAAATTTGGTTGAAACACTAAAAAAGTACTGGAAAATTTAAGAAAAATGGTCTGGAAAGTCAGGGAATTTTAAAACTTCAGTTCCGTGGCCACCCTGACTATACCATTGCATGAGGTTATGTTGGTGTAACTCTTGCGTGTGTGTGCGAAATTTTTGTCTCAATCTAATGCTTTCAAAAATTAAAAAAAAAAACCCCTAAATTTTTATTATTTTTGGACGTAATACCAAATACTTTTCAATGAAAGTAATAATTTTATAAAACTCGGTTTTAATAGATTTATTGGGTCTGATAATTAATGATTTGAAAAATTTTTTTATTATTTTTAACGTTTTTGTCATAAAAAAAACTCGAAAAAAACCGAGAAAAAAACTGACCTGATACTTAATTATTTGAAAAGTTTTGTCTCCAAAATTTACGTTGTGTTGGTGTAAGGCTTGACGTGTGTTTTTTATTATAGCCTACTTCCTTAGGTTACGCTACTGTAAGGCTTGACGTGTCGTTTCTTATTATAGCCTACTTCCTTAGGTTACGTTACTGTAAGGCTTGACGTATCGTTATATTATTATAGCCTACTTCCTTAGGTCACGCCACTGTAAGGCTTGACGTGTCGTTTTTTATTATAGCCTACTTCCTTAGGTTACGCTAGTGTAAGGCTTGACGTGTTGTTTTTTTAATATAGACTATACTTCCTTAGGTTACGCTACTTTAAGGCTTGACGTGTCGTTTCTTATTATAGCCTACTTCCTTAAGTTACGCTACTGTAAGGCTTGACGTGTCGTTATTTTATTATAACCTACTTCCTTAGGTTACGCTACTGTAAGGCTTGACGTGTCTTTTTTTGATGATAGACCCTTGATTATTTAGTTAATTTTTTCGGAGATTTTTTCAGCAGAAACACCGAGTACCTCGGAATCCTTTATCATTGATAAAAAATTAAAAGAATTATATTTATAAATATTACTGTTGTTTAAATAAACCAGAACTTTATTAAGTAGATACAGGTCAATTAGAGACTAAAACAACGATAAATAATTAATATTTTACAGGCCTAAAAAAATTAGATTATAAAATTTGCTTCATGTGTGCACAAATTTTTGATCCCAAGGATTTGATTTTCAAAACATAATGGTTAAAAAAATCTAATAATTTAGCTCTCAGATGTATTAAGTTATAATATTTAATTTGATTATACTTAAGCATTTATTATTATTATAAATTTTCAAATTTTACGGCTTCACATTTTTATTTAAAATTGTATAATATTGTAATCGTGCATCGGTAATGCCTGCATTAACTTCCATTAAATAAATAAATAAATAAATACTTATTAATTGGATCAAAAAAGTACCCTAAATAAAATAAGAATCTTAAAACCTGTTTTAAAAAGAAAGAACCTATTTTTTAATTTTTTTTTTAAATTAATTTACAAATTAGTTTATGACGTGGGTTGTAGAATAATTGTTAATTAATTAAAAATGTTTTTGCAAAATAAAAATCTTATAATTCTATAAGTATATCGAGAAATCTGCGTTTGCTCCTATTCGAGCTCCTATTTTTGACAAATAAAATTAGTTAAAATAAATAAATAAATTATTTAAATAAATAAAATTAATTATTTAATAAATAATAATAATAATAATAATAATAATAATAATCCAAGTCCAAAACTAGCACCGCATACCCTATAAACCCTAAAAACGGCGCGTCCCCCACTTTTCCGCGCGTCGCTTAAAACTCTGGCCGAACTGCCGCGGAACTGTCTAAAACTTTAACGAACTCGCGCATTACAGTTTTTATAAAACTGCCACTGAACTGGCGCGGAACTCTTGCGCTGTCCACTGCTATGTACCCCTCGAGGGATTGGTTATTGCCCTCTTAACCCCCCCTACGTACCTTAAGTATAATAATTCCATGTTATTGCCCCGACTTTACTCGGGACTGCACGTAAAGGGGTTAAGGCAGATAACAGTACTGTAGAATTTTAAGATCCTGATTTTTGTAATCAGCAACCCAAAACACATATATAATGTAAGTTTTAAGAGTCATTTAAGGTTTGTATTTAGATTGTCGCGAATAAGTCCTAGCCCTAACATGGGTAGGTTTTATCCCAGTATGAGCAGATAACAAACTTAGGACTTCGACACCCACATAAGCAACCCAAAAAACATATGTTGGTAATTTAAACCGTTTTGAACGATTATTCAAAGTTTACACTTAGACTATCGCGCAAAAGCCCTAAAAAGGGGGAACTTTTGCCCATTATGAGCATATTACACAGCGATAGGATTTCAGTATTGCGATTTTCGAAATTAGCGACCCAAAAAACATGTAATACCGTACTTTGAGCGTTTATTCAAATTTTTTTATAATTAGTTTATTATGAAAGTTCTAAAATAGGCAGCTTTTGCCCATTATGGGCATACAATTCAACCTTAGGATCACGGGACCCTGATTTTCGTAATCAGCAGTCAAAAAGTATACAAGTCAGTATTTCGAAAGGTTATTAGAAGGTTATTTAAAGATTTTACTTAGATTTTCGCAAAAAGGCCCTAAAATGGGCAGCTTCTGCCCATTATGGGCATTCCACATAACCTGAGGATTTTGTAACTCTAATTTTCGTAATCAGCTACTAAAAAAATATCAACAATGGTATTTTGAACTGTTATTTTATATTCATGCTCAGATTAATTATCGCACAAAAGCCCTAGCATGGTCAGTTTTTTGACCATTATGGTCGGACAACACAACTTTGGGGCTTTGCAATGCCCGGACTCATGATCAAAAACATAAAACACATACAAAGAATGTAATCTTCATTTATGGAGTGTAAAAAACATATTGCGTTGGACGCTTACTATAATATAATGCGTATTTACAATTTTAAGGTTTTTCCTTGGATTTGAGTGGATTTGCAAATCCCAAATGCATTCAAATGAATTAAAAACCATTAAAATCCATTCAAATCCATTCAAATCCCATTCAAATCCCATCAAATCCCATCAAATCCCTTCAAATCCAAGTGGGATTTGCAAATCCACAAATCCTCAAATCCCGTAAAATACCCCCCGATAGTAATAAACGTCAAATATAAATGTAAGGTGCTGATATTTAAAATTGATCGAATAAATTTTTATTATCGTTATGTTATGGTTTGTTAGTCGAAAATCAAGCTGTTTCTAGTTTTTTTTTCAAGAATGTTAATGCTTATTTTTTGACCTATTTTGCATAAAACTCTCGCAGATATTATTATAATAAATGGCCTTATAATTTAAGAAAAAATTTACTCTATCATTATATGGTGATTGATTTAATGATTTAATAAAATTGGCATATAATTTGGACCACAAATGCAATTAAATTTTTTTAAATAGGCTAAAATATACAATCAGCACAAGTAAACTCCATTCCAAATAAGAACGAATTAACCTTGATTTAGGGGAAATGAGTAATCTCATTGATATATGAGTTTACACTTTATCCTCGAACCTATAATGAAATTATCAAATGAGTATGACTAAGTGTTGTTATCAACACGGTAGAGCTGCTTTGGTTGAATATTAAACCAGTTGGTTGAAAATTCGACTAATTTAAATCAGGGAATATCCCACCCATTTGGAAACTTGCTTTTTAGAATCAATTTTTTTAATTTTGTGTTACTTCGGATATAAAAAATTATCGTCCTATTTCCGTTGTATGTGCAATATTTAAATTATTTGATCATATTCTGTACTTATATGTATTATATGAAAAGTTTTCTCATTTAACACATTCGCTGCGGCATGGGCGAAATGCGCCCATGATCCCATGTATTTTAAATGGAGTCACGTGACCTGCCGCAGCGAATGTGTTAATTTCACATCACCAACATGTATTTATGAAGGGCATGTCCATTTCCACTAGTTTCTTTGGTTTTTCTAATGATACTGTAAATGTTATTGATAAAGGTGGTCAAATGGGTGTGATATACCTTTATATTTCTAAAGCCTTAGATATGGTAAGTCATCATGTAGTTCTTGAAAAGATTTATAATATTGAGATTAAAGATAGCGCTCCTGAATGGATTAAATCTTATTTTTCAAATCGTTAACAATCTTTGAAATTCAAGGGTACTATCTCTGATTGGTAGGCTGATTGGTTTCATGTAACTTCTTGTGTTCCCCAAAGGTCACACTGGTCTTTTCCTGTTTTTACTTTTCATAAATCACCTACATCATCATATTCAATTTTCTAAACTCTAACTTTTTGCTAATGACTCTAGGCTCCATTGCCCGATTTACTCAACCATTAACTCTACCCTTTTACAAATTGATATTCTAAACTTTTTCTTGATCAAATGCAAATGAATTATGCGTTAATATTTCAAAATCTCAGCTTTTTTAAAAATTCAATTACGTTTAAGTTAAATTACCAGTTAAGTGGATTTACCACTTAGTAAAGTATCTAAAGTTCAAGATCTTGGGATTATAGTTGATGAAAATTGATCTTTTAGCAATCACTTAAATCATCTGAGGAAATCGAAAAAGTCATAAATTCACTAGAAGTAAAAAAAGCAAAAGGTAATGATAATATCAGTGCTGCAATCCTAAAAACCATAAGTAACTACGAAACGAAACCAATTTCCTATATTTTATATTTAATTGTAGAAACGGAGGTATTTCCTGACAGCCTTAAAATTGCAATAATTACACCAATATTCAAATCAGGTGATAGTCACCTATGTAAAAACTATAGACATATAGACCTTTTATCAAACCTGACAATAATATTTGAAAAACTAGTAAAGATTAGGATAGTTAGTTACCTAGAAAAATACAACATTTTAGCAAAAAGACAATACGGATTTAGAGAAGGCTGCAACACAAGTATGGCCATTGATTACTTAACTGAAAATATATACGAAACTCTAGATACCTCCACCCATATGGCGGTAATATTCCTTGATCTACAAAAAGCATTCGATATGGTTGAACATAACATAATATATAGTAAGTTAGAAAATATTGGTATACGTGGAAAGACAAAAAATATAATTAAAAGTTACTTGGGAAATCGGAAGCAAGTTGTGAAAATAGATGACTGTTACAGTAGTGAATGTAATGTCGAGATAGGAGTACCACAGGGGCCAGTCCTAGGTCCAATACTATTTCTTATATATATAAATGAATTGTTATATCTATTTGAAAATGATATCATATCGTTTGCAGATGATACAACAGTGGTATGTAGAGGAAAGAATTGGATAGAGGTTGAATGGGACGAAAATCACAAAATGAGGAAAATATATGATTGGGTTAAACGAACAAATTAATACTAAATATAGAAAAGACAGAATGTACCACTTTTTCCATTTATAAATTCACCTAACGCAAAGAGTTTAATATTAAAATTGAAATGAAAACGATTAAAAGCAGATTAAAAGGGTTACTGAAGGCAAGTTTCTGGGCATCATAATAGATTCGAATCTAAGATGGGAAACTCAAATAAAAAAACAGTAAAAAATATAGCTTTTTATACCTATATTATAAGGAAACTGTGTAGAGTACTAAATTACAAACAAACATTACAAATATACTATGCACTAATTCAATACACTGTTATGTATGGCATGGTGGCCAACAAAATAGACCTTCTAAATTTAGTACTACAAAAATTCAAAAAATCACATATAAAAAACACAAACATTTACCAGAATTCGAAGAAGAGTACAAAAAATTGCTATCAGTAAAAAATTTATATTATATTACAATCATTAAAAGTAAAATTCAATATTTGATAGAGAAGTACAAGCTAAAGCAAAATAGAACTAAAAAAAATAACCCCTATAGGTAAAAAATGGAAAATGGGACAAAAAAGTAGCCTTTACAATGCAATATCAATATTCAATAGGTTGCCTATTGATATAAAAAACAAAATAAAAGTAAATAATAGTAAAAAAATAAGTAATATCCAAAACATTAAATTATGGTTAAGCAAAAATAATTATAGAATATATGTATATGTAACAAACATGTGTAAACTTATGTACAGCTAGTTAAATAAATAAATAAATATAATATTAACTTCAAGTAGAATGATTTGTCTTATTAAACGCTCTACGTATGACTTAAGGTCACCGAGGTCTCTTTCCATTTTTTTTAAAACATCGGCTTTAACCCATATGTCCTATTTGGTTCTATTATTTGTAGACCCCATACTCAACAAGTCCGTAACCAGCTTGAAAGTATTACAAATAAGTTATTAAAGTTTTCATCATTCAATATATGGGAGAATGGATTTGATTATCACAATTATAATTCTATTTCTAATAAACTTAATATATTTACTATTGACACTTTTCTGGATATCAATGATATTTTAGTTGTTCATTGTTGTCTTTATATGATAATAAACCTAAATTCCAAATTACAAAAATAAAATATAATTTAAGATTTGCTCGGAAGGTTAAGCTAATTATACCATACCCAATTTTGCCTTTTATTCACCCTATTATAGGCTTTGTACGATTTGAAATTCTGACAGGAATTTACATAAACTATTGTCTGAAGTTGATGCATTAGTATTTAAACAGATAATTAGAAGCCAATATTTAAAATGTTATGAATGAGTAGTTTACTATTTGAGTAATTAATATTTTTATATTATTGCTTTATCATTCATAATTTTACTTTGCTTAACCTTACTTTACTTTAATTTAATTAAATATAATAAATTACATTTATTATAGTAAATATTATAATGTTTTAATTACATGTTCAAATGTTATATAATTTGTTATATTTTTAATATTTTTATTATTTTATAGTTGACCTTAACCTTAATATGGTTTGATTTTTCTTACAAATTCAATAAATTTTAAATTAACATTTGTATTGGAATATATTTAAGGGTAATAATAACCGTTGGATATAAATAAATAAATAAAAAGATGTAATATTCAACCAAAAGCGTCCAAAAGCTAAAATACAAAATAAAAATGATGTAAATAATAGAGGGTAAAAAAATGATCTGTGCGTCGATTCAAAGAGAATTAATTTTATTATATATTACAATTAGTGATTTTAATCCACTACTGAATTTGGCTCTAAAGCTGCTCTGAAGCTGAGAAATGCCTAACTAAAAAGATTACCCTACATAGAATAACAATAAAATAACGTCTTTACTTAAATTTACAACTATATACCTATGAAATCATATTCATGTTTTTTTTTATCAATGTATATTTACTTTTTTTTTGTAAATAAAAAAAAATGTACTCTGCTAACTGGAGCATAAATTTAAAATTACTCTTTATAAAATTAATTTTTCAAAAAGTTATTGATCACACACTCCATTATAGGTAGTTTAAATTAAAAATTATTGTTTTAAATTAAATTAAGTAATCTTTTTAATTAGTCATTCCTCAGTTTCAGAGCCAAATGAAGTAATACATAAAAAACCACTAATTTTAATTATATTATAAAATGAATTCATAGGTAAAAGGTGAATCAAACCACGTATATATACTTCATATTTTTAAATTAAAAAAAAGAAAATGAAAACATTAAGATAAATTAACAATGAATGCATAAAATTTTTACATTAAATGGTAAATAATCTTTTAAATAATTTACTAATAAAAATTTATTACCAACATAAAATATATTCTTTGAATGTTCATTAATTTTAAGATTTCTTTGTATATAAAAATATAATTCTTTGAAAATAAAAGTTTTATATTTTTAAAAACGTAATAAATGTAACTGTAATAATGATAATTAAAAAAATAATTATTAAACATGATTAAAAAAGCAAACCTGTTTAGTATTTTCACTAAGTCATGTCAGATTAAGTTCATTAATACAAGGTTACCAACATTTTTATAACTAAATTATTATAAATTTTTTAACAAGTGGATTAGACTCTCGATTACACTAAAAGTATATTACTTTCAAATTATTGTTATAAATTGTAAGCAAGAAAAGGCTTTATGTAATTTAAATGGAGTACTTTTTTTTCGTTTATTACCGGTAAAATCGTTTTAAAAATATTTTTTTTGGCTACTTGAGGTTGGGTATCATTTTTTATATATTTAAATAGTACTTTCCATCAATTAGTAGCTTGTTAATACATTCTGCAAACTTTGTAAAAAATTAGAAAGCTGAAAAGTCAAAATTCCTATGTTATTTAAATGGGAAAATTGAGGTGCTTACAAGCACGTGTTTTTGCAACGCAAAAGCAAAATCCTTGGAACTGGGAATTTTTTATGACCAAAACTTCACAAAAAAACCCGGGGAGCAAAGTTTTTCCACAAAGTCCAAAAATAGGTCCACTTTAATACACAAAATACGTGAAGAATAAGGCTTTTTTGGGAATGTATAAAAACGGATAGAAGCCAATATCATCCACCAAAATTTCAGAGATTATTTATTAATGTTTGAAGAATATTCTCTGAAATTTTTGGCCATTTTGGTTATGATAGAAAAAAGTTATAGTAATTTGAAAACGCAAAAAAATCAAAATTTCCGAAAAACGACCAAACTAAAATACGCATAACTCCGGATAAAATAAGCCGTTCGCATTCGAAAGGTCTTGAGTAGTACAAAATTTTGCGACTAACCGGAAGTAGTTATATAAACATTTCCAGATTTGGCACCAATTTGAAATTCCGGTTTTTTTTCGTTTCAGTCATCTAACATTTTTTATCGCCAAATAAAATCTACGTGATAAAAGTGTCTATAATTTTTTTTTGGAAATTCTGAAGCTTATACCAAAAAAATGCGACCAACCGGAAGTAATTTGACTGAAAAATAAGGGAATGGCGAAATTCTGAAAATAGGCTAAAATAGGTCATTTTTTTGACCTTTTGGAGGTCATAACTAGGCCCCATATTGTTCTAGAGGGCTAAAAATTTGGATAGGTGAGTTTTTTATAACCCCAAACATAATCTAAAAATTTGAGCCCAATCGGTGACATGCGTGCGCCCACTTTTGTATGAAAAGTAATGGATACACCCACAAATATAATGTAACCGTTTGATATTGTCTCTGAGTCTTATATTATTAAAATACTTTTTATGACAGATTCTGTAAACAAACTAAGTGTTGAAGTACAGAAACTGTATAATTATTGAATAAATTCAATCTCATTTTAATTTTGAAAAAAATGAGAGTCGTGTCAGGCATCAGACGTCAAGCGTAAAACAGAGTAAAACAAAACTTGTGTAAAGTATGTGAAGTGTTTTTTATATATTTTATTCCCTGATGATGAAATTAATAAGTTTCGAAACGCGTCGAATTTGACGTTATTAACGAAGTTACTGATGGATATAAAAAGTTAAAATTATATTATAACGGTAATAAAGAGCATTGATGGCTCAGTCGGTAGCGCGCTCGCTCTTCAACCTATAGGTTGGGGGTTCGCGTACAGCTTCGGACAAAAAATAATCGTAGTTTTTTTTCTGCAAAGATAAAATTCTAAAATTATTTCCATCAGTGCTTTAGGAGTGAGGCATCCGCATAATGTTAAATTAAGGTGTAAAACCCGGCATTATGTATATAACGCAGTCCGAAAAGCTTCCGGGGCACTTAAAGAGGCGCGGAGTTTGGGAGAGGTAGCGTACCTCCTGAACCATAGGTACATCGCTAATAAAAAACATTCACACAAACAGATAAAATTAAACAGACAAAAAAAACAATTAAAAAATCTATCTTAAATAAGCAAATTCTTAATATCTCTCACGAATAACTAACTATATTATAACTGTAGTAAGTAACTTGGACACCTTAACAAAATGTTTTTTAAAAATAATTGACCACTAGGTATAGATTAAAATAATTTATTTAGAATCCATAATATCCAAAATCGATAGTTAAATTCAGTTATTTCATAACATCATGACCATGAGGATACCTAACTGAAATAAAAAATACGCTAAAAAATTTAAAATCAAGAAAGAAACTATAACCACTACTCGTGGCTAGAAAACATTTTCTTTTATTTTATTATCTGTTGCATTTAAAAGAATTTTAATATTTTTAAAAGTTATATTCACAAAAGAAACAACATTCTTCTGGGCTTTAAAACCAATAATGTTGAAAAATAAAGATTACGCTTTCACTAAAATTGAAGTATATCATTATAATTGAGTTGCATATTACAATATACATATAAATTACTTTTTTAAACCATTTTTACATATACAGAAAGAATTCCAAGTAACTTTTCAAAATAGTGTATTACTTTTTATATAGATATAAATGCAAATACTATTTAAAAAATTTCTACTAAATGCTGAAAACTTTTTGTAACTAAATAAAAATAAATATTATTATTGATAAAATTTTAATTATGTTAAATTAAAATATTTATTATTTTATATTTTTATTAGGATTTTAAACTTAATGCCATTTCCTTTTCTTGAAAAAAAATTTAAATAATTTCAAAAATTTAACCTTTTCGTAGAAAATTTAGAGCTTCTTCTGACTACACGTGTTACCCAATAATTCATTTGGATGATAAGCAGTATTTCTTGTTATTTGTAGCTAAAAAACATACACCTACAAAAGATTGAATTTCGGAATCTGTTTTGGAACCACAATTACAGAGTAAATATGTTTCAAAAACAAATAAAGGATCGACGAATTATTGATTTTTGATATTAAAAGTGAAAAATTGAAGGGCAATTCGATAATTTTTCAAGATAAAATCATAACTATATTAATTTGTAAATGTGTTTCTTGAATACATTATTTTGGCCAATGTAATGGAGTTAAGGGGTCAGAGCATCAGTAAATAAAATAAACCATATGTAATAAAAAATTCGAGTTAATAATGTCAATTTCGAATTTGCACTATTGCGATTTCGCAAATCATTTATACAATGATTACCACGAAGTTATTACCAAATGAAAAACAAGTAACTTCAGCTAATCAGAATAGAAAAAGCTAAGATACAATCTAAACAAATGGTGATAAAAAGTTAAGTATCGATCGGTATCGATAAATTCCTCACAATTTTCAGGAGCTAATAAATCATTGACCTAAATATTTTATTAAAGAAGTAAAATTTATTTATTAGCAATAAAGAACTCTTCGATTTAAAAATATTAACTTAAAAAAAAAAAACTATCGTTCTACAATATTTGAAGTTTTACTGTAATTCTCAGTAGTTATAAAATAGAATTTTATATTATAAAAGTAAGAGAATAAACGGTAAAATTAATTATAAATAGATCGCCAAATCTATAAAAAATATTTATAATTTCAATAAAATTGTATAGGAAGTTAAAACGTGGAGTAAGCAGTGGTTCAAAAACAGTCCAAAACATCATGCATTTAAGGAATTATTTGGGAATTATACCTGGCTAATTTATAATTGTTAAATAAAAATACGAAAATTTAAATAAAATCGATATTAAAATTATCTTTGTTATTGCTAACAAAAAAAATTATACAACATTTAATTTAAAGTATGTTAAATGTTTTTTAAAGATTTAAATGCAAATTGCAGTGTGCAATTTTAAATATAACAACAACAACTATTTTAAATATTTTCAATTACACACGATTCTAAGTAGTACAAAATAATTATAAAAATGCAATTTTTTTTTCTTTGACTTCAAAACAAAAGTCATAAAAAACGAGAAAAAAAATGCAATTTAAAAAAAAAAAGTCCATTGATAAAAAAAAGCAAGAAATGTGGAGACAATAGAGTGTTACAAAGATTAAAAAAATGCAAAGAATAATCGTGTGATATTATACTTGGCCCTTTTTATATATAAAAGTTGCTATTTTTAGAGTACCCTCTTTGCTTTTCTGCAAGAATTCTTAGAGATGAGATGCATTTTCTCTCTCTGAAAAATTTTCAAACTTTTATATAAATTTATACTTCATGCATCATACAGGTATTCGTAAAAGTAGAACGTTTTTTTATTTTTAAATCTTTCTCTTTCACTCATTCTAAATTATTTATAAAATATTTTTCTTTTAGCATAATTGATGATATTCTGTAATATTATTTAACGAAATTTCCTTAAAAAAAAAAAATTTAGTTAAAATTGTCAATGTGGCTTGAAATGATAATAAATAAAATATAAACGCACTTTTGTAAAAAAAATAAAATTATTTATTAATCTTATCAAGTGACATTAAGAATAATTATTACACCTACATTTTAACTTCCTACGTTTTACATATTGTTATTGTGGTACATTTTTCATTTGCTTATAATTGAAAAAATATAGCACAATCAATTTATATACGTTTTTTTACTAATAAATTAAAAAGAGAAAAAATAGATAATAAATAAGTTTAATTTAATTGTCAAATTTATAGCTAAATAAATTTAAATCTCATTATGTGGATAGAATAGAAAGTATTTCAAGTTATGACTTTTAATGTAATTACAATATCAATTTTATATAAAAAAATAATTGTATAGAAACAAGTTTTTATTATAATGCAATATAAATTATTTTTTATTAAATTGTTTATTATTATTAGAGAGTAGACAAGAGTAACTTACTTTATCTGATGTAAATCGATGTAAATTTAATTTATCATTAATAACTATTATAAATTTGTAGTATAGCACTTTATACAAGAGAAAGAGCAATTGCCTATATCGCTAGTATATTGGACATGGAAGAAAATAGATGGCCAAAAATCTGTATAAGAGAATAGACCAGGGCATTGAAAAATGGAGAACCTTCTACGTGAGGAACTGAAAGGGAGAAGTACAGCAGTTGCTTAACGAAGGGCTGAAAGGAGAAGTCTTCAGAGGGAAAATGCGCGAAGCTCTTGATATTCTAAAAGAGTAGGATATACAAAGGGATTTAGCAGGGTGGATATATCAAGATTCAAAATACTGGGAAGGCTACACGGATTATAAAAGTAGTTAACTGGAGGGAACAGTGGGCTAGAATTAGATGTGGGAACTTAAGCAAAGAGGGAAGAAAAGGATTTACTGATAAAAGCTGTAGAGTATGTAAAGTAGAAGAAGAATCATTTAAACATGTTTGGGTCTACGAAGAAATCAGAGGAAAAATTAAAAATTAAGGATAATATTGTGAAGGAATCGGATGAATGGAAAAAATAAAACAGTAGACAGAGTAGGGACTGGCGGGAAGCTATAAAGAGGCTTTAATAAATAAATATATTAATAAATAATTATAAAATAGTAATGAAAAAAATAGTAGTAAAAAAAAATATGAAACTTAATTTAACGGAATGTTTTGAACAAAATAAGGGAATCAGAATTTGCATTTTTGTTAGATGCTATCCTATTCTCTTTTAAAAAATACAAAAATGAAACAATTTTCGATAATAGTACCCACGTAAAAGGATTAAGCTTAATTTTGGTTAAGCTTAATGAATTAAGCTTACTGGAGTAAGCTTACTGAAGTAAGCTTACGGACTAACCTAAAAAGGCTTAATTTTTAAAATTAAGCTTACTGACTAACCTAAAAAGACTTAATTTTTAAAATTAAGCTTTTTTAGGTTAGTCCGTAAGTTTACTTCAGTAAGCTTAATCCAGTAAGCTTACTCCAGTAAGCTTAATTCATTTTAAGCTTAATTTTGGTTAAGCTTAATCCTTTTACGTGGGTAACATACTCACTTTCGTAACGTAATTTTTTTGGCCGTGGGTTCTAGAAAAAGTTATGGTTCTACAAAGTTGGCCAATTTTTCAAAAAAAAAAAAAATAAAGTAAATAAAACTAAAAGTATGGAACCTCAAAATAACCTAGATTTTTGTTAGGCTAAAACATATTAACTTTATATTGGACATTTTTCGGTATCTGAATTTTAGGGGTGATTTAAGTTCTGTTGTTTAACCACGCTTTTATTTTAAACTAATTTTAAGATTCGTTTAAGATGATACAAAAAATATGATTTTAGAAGCATTTTCTATGACCCCTTTAAAATCCAGATACCGAAAAATGTCCTATATAAACATAATGTATGTTTTGGCCTTGGGCTATTTCAAGGCTTTAAATAAAATTTTTTTTTTTTTTTTGCAAAAATTGACCAACTTTGTGGACCTACAACTTTTTCCAGACCCTGTGGCCAAAAAAAACTAGGATACGAAGGTAAGTATGTTTTTGCCTTGGTTATACTTGGACTAAAATTGAACTTAAAAAAATTCATACTTGCACGCCTAATTTATCGTAGCCATCCCCAAAGCTGTAATTTTTGTTTGATGTGATTGTTAAACCTTCATTAAAAATATTAAGTAGTTTTATGAAAAATTAAAATTAAAAGTTTTTGCGTAACAAAATTTTTTAGATTTAATTTAATTTTGGCGATATTATTAACTGACGATTAAATGTACATGTTAGAGAAAAAAAAATATATAACTTTTTGTATAAAGATGTAGGATGTATGATAATATTACAAAGTCATGCCTTAACTGTAATTGCAGATGTAATCTTTGTAAATGCAAAAATGCAAAATTAAAATAGCAAGCTTACTTTGCTTAGATAGTTATGATTTGAATGTAAGAAAAAAAGCAAAATGGACAAACCATAATTATTAAGAAAAATACATCAAACAATATAAATATCAAAATGGTTCTAGTGTTAAAAGTGGTTAAAAGTAAATAAAAAACAACATAGTAAATAATATTGCAAGAAATATAAAATTTAAATTATTTTAAATTTATTTTTGACAGTGTGAAACTTGTGAAAGTGTCTAAAAGATTATTTATCGTTATTCAAATGATAAATACGTAAAAATCTGGAACTCCAGGGATTTAATTTATATGATAATTATGTTATCATTAACTTTAATATATTTCCATGAAATAATTTAATACAGAAGAAATAATTACATACCTTACCATATTCTCATAATCACAGTGAAATCATTTGAAACTTTTTGTTTTCAGTACATTTTTGAGACAATGAAAATTTCTTACTTCTCCTTAAAACATCACGTGATAGCTGTAACTGAGGCTTGAATCAACCCTGCTTTTACTGATAAAATGGCTCAAATCCCAGGTTACGTAATGATAGGCAAGGACGAAGCTCAGATGTTATCGCCTTATAGATTCGCAATAACTTAAAATATAGAATTATCAAAATGAGTCAAGGCGCGAGTCAAATAAAACTTCCTGAATCTCTAATTTGTAAAATATCATTTGATACTTCCATTATAATGGTTTAATTAACCTATAGGACTTCCGATTCGCCTTTTCCTAGAGGCATGGATGTACTAACCAAAGCTGCTGCAAATTACAGCAATAAACTAATTCTTGGAGATTTCAATGCAAATATGTGCTATTTCAATCACAAATCTAATCTAATTTACGACTTTATTTTTAAAAATAAGCTTTATGTGTATCTCATGGAGACACTCACATAGGCCCATCAAACGAATTATGCATGGTTGATGAAAACGATCTTATACTTTCTTTCAATAAAATCCTTATCATAAGTAGCCACTATCTCATTCAGATAAATTTAAACATATTTGTACCCAAACACCCTTTAACTAAAATCACGTATAGAAATATCGACAATATAAATCAATACGAGATTACCTCAAAACTACTTATATTTGATTGGTATTTTGCATTTAAAATTTGGGATTCAAAACACATGTGAAATACCAATGCATTAGATATAACAAATTTACTAGACTCTTTAGCACCCTTTAAAGAGTTCATCATCGACAAAAAGTCATCTCACTGGATAACTCCTGAATTAAAACGCGAAACTGTCAAATTCGACCAACTCTATATAAACGTTATAAACACAAGAAAAATTGTCCTAATTTGGCTGCCTATAGGGACTTCAAAGAAAAGCTACTTGAGGATATATCTGCAGCCAAAGTAAATTTTTACTCAGATAAGCTTTCTACTAAAAATCCACCAGCGTCCATTTGGAAAGACCTTGAGAATCTTGGCCTAATCAACTCTCCCTCAAATAGTAAAAACTTTTTATCAGCTGTTGATTTATCTCTACCCAAAATGCCTCAACTTCTGTCAACTTAATTTACTCTCCTCAAAGCACTTCACCCAGGCCGTCCTTTGAATTCAAAAACATAATTAGTAATGATCATGATTGGGCTTTAAAGCAATTGACTACGAAATCCGTTGGTCTTGATATTATTAATCTCAAAGTTCTCAAACTATTTCCGGCTTTCTCCAAAGCTTTCTTATCTCTATTCAATAAGTCCATAATTTTAATTAAAATCCCTTCAGTTTGGAAACATAGCTATATTCTTTTAGTAGAAAAGACCTTAAACCCTACTTCATTCGCAGATTATAGACGCATCTCTCTCTTTTGTATCATCTCGAAATTTTGGAAAAAATACTCCATAAACAGATAGTTATTACATCACTCATCACAATATTCTTGATTCCTTTCAGTTCGCCTTTCAGAAACATCATAGCACTAACTTCCTGTTCACAAATTTAACTGACGATATTTAAGCCTAGTTAAGTTAAATATGAAAAAATTTAAAACTTCAAATAAATACAATTTTCCTCGCAATTTTTCATAATTAGGAAATACGTTTATTTTTTAGTAATTTTCAAAAATTAATCTTATACATTCAAATAACACACAACACTTTAAATAATTATTGTATTGTATTTGTTTATCATCTAATTATAGCCTAATGCCGGCCTATTTATGTTTAACAACTACAACTGCAGCCACGCCACTGCATGATTTAATTTATTTCTTAAAGAAACTGCTATATATGCAAATATATATCAAATTCCTTTTTGAAACTATTTTTTTATCTGTTGAAAATTACCAGGTATGGGAATGCACTTTTTGCAATTGTTGGAGAGCTGTAAGATTAGTGAGGGTGAGATAGTTTTGTGTTTTGCCTAGAATTATTGTATACTAATCAGTGTTAAGCACTTGGATTCAACAGATGTTCCTTTTAAAATCTGAATACATTTGTAGTCTACACGGAATCTTATGTCAAAAGCCTTGATAAGTCAAAATTGCTTAAGTGACAGGTGCTTGAATTCTGCTCACTTATAAAAATAATTTAGATACTCATACGTATATTTTCATTTTGATTTTGGATATTTTCTATTCTAAGAACAATAAAGAAAGTTTTCCTTTGTATAAATATCTTTATGTTATGAGTATTAAAATATAAACATATATTTTTGTGATAAGAAAACAATAAAACAAGATATAAATAAAGATATGAAAATCATCAATAAAATAAAAAAATACATAAATAATTTCTTTAAGTAATTGATAAATTATCAATCACATATTTCTTGTTTATTTTAAAAGCTTACCTAATTTCTAATCTTTATATTTATAATTAATAAAATAATCATTTAAATTAAGTATAAATCATCAAAAATTTTAATAAATCGATAAAAAATAATAAATAATGAATGAGTAAAATACAAAACATGATATTTTAATCTTATTACTGAATCATACTTGATGTACCTTTGATCTTTTATTTCTTTATTTAATGAAGAAAGATACTATTTATAGTAGTCCAGAAGCCGTATATGTTAAATGTATTTTTTCTAAAGTTTGTGCAAGGAAACTTATATTAATATATGGTAGATGAGTTTTCTGATACGCTGAATTGAAACTTTTTTGTGCCGGTCCCGAATAATAAGACCTAATACCGAAAAATCGTATTTTTTGGTCATATTGGAACTTTTTTTTGACATATTTCACAAGAAACATTTCTAAGTATACAGTCAACCTCGGCTATAACGAGTTTCAAGGGACTGGACGTTTTTGCTCGTTATAACCGAAGTTCGTTACAACCGAAGTTGAATAAAACGTGAAATAATCAAAACTACATACGATTTTTTTAATTTATACAACTATTTATTTATTAATTAATTAAAAAAATCATTTATATATGCCTGTATATTTTTTTTCTATCATCAAAATGAATTTTTTCAACAATTTGTTTCATCCCACGTATAAAGATTAAGCTTAATTTTGGGTAAGCTTACTGAAGTAAGCTTACTCAAAATTAAGCCGCCTTTTTAGGTTAGTCCATAAATAACCAAAATTAAGCTTAATCTTTTTACGTGAGATTTAACAGTATGATTTAAAAAAACCATCATCAATGTTATTTATTTCATAAAAGCTCCTAAGTGTTTGCAAAGCATCCAATGCAGCGTTTGTAGATACGGTTGGTACTTCAGTTGCATTTACTTCTTCTTCATCATCATCAGACACCTGTTCTAAATATTCTTTTTGTAAATATTTAAATTGTACAGGATTAAGAGTGGTAGAAATGTTATTAGTATACATAATATAAAAATAAAGTAAACGTAATTCAAAAGATAAATAATATGTTAATAGTACATTTTTAACCAAGGGAGCAAAAAAAAATAATGGCCCAGATCGCACGTTAATCTGCGATCTGTTAATTAAACTGCGATCTGGGGTATTTTTTTTTTGTTCCCATGGACAAAACGAAATTTTTCTTTCTCAGTGGGGTGAAAACGCGTTTTTTTCGATCTCGTTTCGGGGCGAAAAAAGTGTTTTCGGCCCGATAGGAAGAAAAATAAAGTTTTTATTTTTTTGATCGTTATAACCGATGTCTTTGACCATTTTTCGATGATTTTTTGTTCGTTATGGCCGAGGTCTCGTTATAACCGAGGTCGTAATAGCCGTGGTTGACTGTATTTTCAAAATAATACGTTGCATATTAGTAAAATAACCCAAAATCGACAAATAATGCAGTTTTTCGGAATTAGGGCTTATGATTCAAGGTTCGGACCTAAAATTTTGAAAACAACGTATCAAACTATTCTAAAACTTACTTATCACATATAAATAGGCTTGTACCTCGGCTTGCACAAACTTTAAAAAAGGTCATACATCTAACATATACAGCTTCTGGACTATTATTACTAAAACTTAATTTGTTTATATTTTCAACTTAAAGTTTAATGACATTTTAATTTGATAAAAAAAGAAATCTTTATTTGTCAAGTGCATTATTCAATAATGTGGGTACATAAAAAAAAAAATGTCTAATTTAATTTATATCGTTCTTTATTCAAGCACATTATAAATTATTCAATTTACCATTAAAAAAAAAACCTTTTTCTTTTGACAACAGTTGTTAAAATTTTTTGTTTAAAAAATAATATTTTGTACATGCAATCTTTTATACAATTAAAATGCATATTTATGAATGCATACAGTAGCATATAAAAAGAAAACAGTTATAATAATTTACAAGTGCATAATTCGCTGTATGACAAATAACTAATCTTAATAAACATTAAACATTTCATTAAAACATCCATTTCCATTATCAGATTCTTTAAAAGGTAAAAAACCGTTAAAATATCCTCTGACTCATTTATATATAATTAAGGCATGTTTCTATTTTATTTATATTTCTATTCAATGTGAAATTAATCATTGTCTAAAAAAACTCTTTGGTAATGTAATTTAACTAAATTTATTGAGATACGTTGAAATATTGATATTATACACTTGGTTTGTTTTATATATGTTTACATTTTTCATGCTGCTCTGTGATCTCCAGCCCGTGAAATTTATTTTTTTTGTATTACTTACATATTGTATCTTTTATATGATTAATTTTTTAATGTCTAAGCAATCAATTATGATTGTTTTCAATCAAATTTTTAATGATTTTTATGTAACTTAAGAGAAAATTAAATTAGTTTTTTAATTTAATTTTATAGATTAGTTTTTTTTTTTTATAATTAATTTGTAGTGCTATAAATTTTAATTTTACGCAAATAAATAAAAATGTTTTACTTTTACTATATGACTATGAGAGATAGTTTTTTTTTATTTATGCACTAACGAAAACTTTCAATTAAATGATTTGAATCAATTTAATTGAAATTAATTAGAAAATTTTTTACAAAGCATTTAATTTATATACAAATACTCACATTTAGTATTTATGCAGTTCCAGTAATTAAACTTATAAATCATAATGTTTTTGATTAGTCTTGGTATTTGAAGTTTGAAATAATTTGCGTAAAATATACGCTTTGTGAATATATTTTCTTTTAGATTTTCTTTTCAAATTTGATTGGATGATTCAAAAATATCATTTTTAATCAGTAATCGTATATTTTTGTGTTTTGCGAAATTTGATATGCCTGAAGATCAAGATATTTATGAAAAATAATCCCTTGAAAATAATGGGATTATCGGCTTAAGTGTAAGCGGAATTCGTAAAGATTGTGTGGATAAAAATTTGTGCAGAATTTGTAAAGATTTTAGAGATAATTTTAGGGGATTAGCGGAACTCGAATACCAATAAATTTTCTAAGCTTCCTATACATAATCTCAAAATTAACTAAATAACGCGTTTTTTGAATCTAACTTAAAATTTGCTTACTTGATAGGTCATTTTTTGCACACCCCTAATTTTTCGACCTGTCTCGAACCTGTCTTAAATTTAATAGAAAAATTGAAGAATTATCAAAAAAAACTAACATAATAGCAAAAATAAATGTGAATCTCCAATTATTTTAATACTTGCATGTATATACCAATTGATATGAGTAAAAATTTTTTAAATATTTTTCTTTCCTTCTTCCTTTAAAGACCAATGACCTTGCCTTTATTGAAGGTATAATTCCATCGTCATATCAGATTATGTATTAAATGATTCATAATATTAAAAAAAATCTTACCTGTGAAAAAAAAAATAAAAATCCTTTCTCTTTAAATTTTTTTCATTTTTCTAACTTACGTAAATAAATCATAAAATTTGATCTATCAGATTGATTTCTCATGAAGAAAATATAATTCGACAAGACAAAAATAGATTATAAATATCAGAATATCATGATTTTATAAAAACTTTTTCCATTATTAATTTTCATTTTTTTTTTACGTAACCACGTCTTTACACACTTCATCTCTATGGGAATTATTTTTCTTTATTTACATTATTTTTTTAAAAATATACCATAAAGCATAAAATATATGTAAATAGAGCTGCTTCTGTATACAGCGAAAGCAAAAGTTTCTTATTTCAGTGCATAATAAAATGAAAAGTGCAAGGAAATGCAATATTTTTTTATTTATTCATAATAATTTTTTAAAACCTTTATTTGCATGTATCAAGTCTATGTATAGGTATTAAATTAAATTTCAAAAAAAAAAATTTCTTTTTTTTGCATAAAAAAGATATTACTATGACAAATATGCATTAGATATTTGCAACAACAATCTTATAACCACAATAATGATATTTCTAACAACAATGAAAGTAATAATATTGATTTTTTAGGACAATGTATATAGAAATAATTACAGCAATTCTAGTACTAAAGGTCTTTGTCCTACAGAGATAATAAAAGTTGAATAACCATTTAAATAAATTAATAAATTATTTATATACCTGCACTCTACTGTTATTGAATTTTCTTCTATTCGTTTCATCATTTATTTAGACTTGCTTTTATACGTCTATATTTATAATTTATTAGGTAATATAATGCAAGTAGTATGCTGAGAGACAGGTACTTACATATATATATCATTATTATTATTATTATTTTCATTATTTTTTTATTGCGAAAATGTAAAGTTAATTTTGTTGGATTAAAAAATACTCACTTTTTTTTCCAAGATATTGTAATTATTGCATTTACGTTCACTTTTTACGTTTTATTGTATCTTTTACGATTTTAGAAGGAATGTACCGGATACAATCGATGATTCCATTAAAATTGAATAGTTACTTTTAATACTTACTGTCGAATATGTGCTTTCAGGTGAGTGAAACCTGAGCACTGTAAAAATGGGCTTATTATGGATTGGGGCTTACCGCAAATTCTTGATGTTGAGCCGATTTACAGAAAACGAACTTTTTCTGAGTTAGCTCATAATATGCACCAACAAATAGATTCGTTAAACTCCAAAGATTATGTAAGAAAACTGCATCGTTCATATCATTATTACAGTTTTTTAGTCAATTTCAACCCATAAGAGATTTAATCCTCACAGCCCTTGCCTTCAAAAAACATATATTAAGGATTGATATCTAAAAACAGGCGTTTTTGGCCTAAATTTCTTAAAGGCCTTATCTTATCAAGCAAATCACGCCTTATTGGTAAAAAAGCTTATTTATCCAAAATGTATTATTTATTATTTTTTACTCAAAATTTACATCTTGAGAAGTTTTAGGTTTACTAAATTCAAAAATCAATCTGAAAATCAAAATAAAAAATATATAGCATTTCATCAAAGAGATAAAAACCTGGCTAAAAATCTTTCTAAAATAGGGGTTGTGAAGTATAAAAATTTTAATTCAATGGAAATGTTAAATTTTTAAAAACTTTTTATTATTAAGATTTTTATGTATAAATTTAAATTTTCAACTGCTCATATTAATTTAAGCTTGATGAATAAGTAACCTAAGCAAAATTCAAGAAAAGAAACTGAGACAGAAATTAAAGAACAATAAGTCACAAAAAGTGGTTTTGAAAGATAAATATTTATTTTAAAATACTATGTATAATAAACTCAATTTTTTACAGCGTACAAAAAAGTATCACACTGCAAAAAAAAATAAGTTATAAAAAAATGATAAAAAAAAATAAGCAAAATGATTAATTTTCATTGACCTCGTTATTTAGATACTAATAAAATTAAATTATATTTTTTGCTAGATAGTTTTAATTTATTTTTAAACTAAATGCACCTTGAAATATAATAAAAATAATCGTTTTTTTATTTTTTTAGATTCGATAATGGCCATGATGGTTTTTTGGATCTTGAAGAATTAAAACGAATGATGGAAGTACTTGGTGCTCCTCAAACTCACCTTGGATTAAAAGCAATGATTCAGGAAGTTGATGAAGATCAAGACAATCGCATTTCCTTTCGAGAGGTTAGTCACCTTTTTTTCTAAATAACAAAGTTAATAAAACCCTATAATAATAATGGAAAAGATTTGAAATAACGGAATTCTATAGAATGTCGATTAAAAAATAATAGGAGAAAAATTGAGAAAAATCCGAGGAAAAATCTATAATTGAACTTTTACATGTCTATTCAATTTAATTATTCGAGCGTAATCAAGTTTATTCAATCTATTATTATGTTTTTAAATAAATATTTATGAGTCAATTTTTACAAGAATTTTTTTATCATTTAATGTAGATGAATTTTTTTAATAATGACTTGGTATTAGAGTGCGTATAAAATAATTACAAAGAAATAACAATAAAAAACTGATTATATGACGTTGATTATTTTTTTTTTCTTTGTAAAAAATATTATTATCTGACTCGACAAAAAATATTTATCTGACGTTGTAAAAGTAAGTTAGTTCATTTTTTTTAAACTGTATTTGAAACAAAAACTCTGTAATACTATCTTGCTTTTTTATTATTATTAATTAAATGATATGCATGATTAAATGCAACTTGGAATTTTCATTTATGTAATAAAAAGATTATACATTTACAGATTGTATTTCATGAAACCTGAAATTTGTAATACTGATTTTTGGGGTTTTATAAAAAAGCTAAAATTAAATTTTTTTCATTTATTAATTTTTATACGCTCTATATATGTATGAAATATTCTATACCACCTAACCCGAGGCTGTTTTCAGATCTGATACAGAATTTTAATTCCTAAAAATGCTACACTGTAAAAAGTAACTTTCTTAGATTTACAAAAAAAATAGAATTTTTTCGAAAAATTAGTGAATTTTCAAAAATTTTTGAAAATATTCGATAAAAATCGTAAATTTACTAAATTTCGTATAAATTCGAGAATTCTCGACTTTTTTTAGTGATTTTAGGAAAAAAGTTGTAAATTCTTTTTTGTAAATTTTCGAAAAAAAATTGTAAATTATCAATTTTTCTTGCGAATTCACAAAAAAAATCGAGATTACTCGAATTTTTTGTTAATATACTAAATTTAGTAAATTTTCGATTTTTTTAGAATATTTACAAATTTTTTCGAAAATATTCTAATTTTTTTGTTAACATAAGAAAGTTACTTTTAACAGTGTACTTTAATACGTTTTTGATCAAGTTTTTGGTCCCTCGCTTCAATTTTGGATTTTGTTTGAAGCTTTTGAAGGATTGTTGATAGTATATTAAGTATCAAGGGCGTACAAGTTTTGGCACTAGCGTGAGTACTAGCACGAGTGCTCGGCGAAGCCGGGCATAAGTGATATGTGTTCACGCTAGTGTCTAAAGTATTTCGCCCATGGTGCTTACAATATTTTTTGCCTACCTAAGTGTAGAACGAGTGCAGAAAATTCTTTACGCACGAGTTTTACGCCCGGGAGGGCAAAAAAGCTTTTTATGGTTTAAGGGCATAATCCGCATAATAATATATTAAGTATAAAGGGCGTAAAATTTTTAGTGTTTAAAAAAAAATTTATTTTACCCCCCAAAAGCAGAAAATACGGGAGCAATCAAGCTTCCTCGGGGTTCTGTACAAATAATTTTGATATATGTAAGGGATTTGGTCGGGATAAAAATAAACCAAATGCAAAAAGTTTCAAGTGATTTCATTGTGGTGGTGGAAAAATTCTAGATATCTTAAAAATATGTAATTATATTTCTTCTACTATAAATCGAAAATATTCTAATCTCATTCTAATATATTACAAGTCTCTAAATCAGAATTATTCGAAGTGCCTAAATCGTAATTATCCTAAACCCCAAACCCGAATTACTCTAAATCTGTCTAAATCCCTAAACCAGGATTAGGGAGCATTCAGTCCAGACAAAAATTTTAACTTTCACCTTCAATATTTACTATAATTAATTAACATGTTAAAATCGGACGAGTGAGAATAAATATCGAAAGTAGGGGCTGAAAATTTTTTTTCGTCTGAATATCCCTAATTCCAAGTCCCGTTTGACCCCCCTTCCCCTCTTGAATTTCGGATTCCCAGTTTACCCATGAGTTTACCTCCCCTATAAGTAAACATATTCCATGTTAATATCAACTAAAAATAGAGAATTAGACTCGGACCCCGAATAAAATGGAATAAAAATAGGTGACAATTTTTCTCGCAATTTTTATTATTTATACTTTCAGAAATAAAATATTTGAAACTGAATTGGGGCCCAGTTTGTACGAAATACCTCATATGAGCGCGACAGTTTAAAAAGGGCGTATAGATTTTACGAATGAGAAGTAGAAGAGAACGAAACAGGCTCCGTTCAGGTACGGATTAATATCTACTGTCTCAACAGGTTCTTTTATGTATTGGGCCCCAGCTAGGGGGCACTTAATATACCAGTATTTATGCACGCACCTCTCTGTTTTTCGTTGATTCCTCTATGCCTACCGTCCTTACTTTCTTTACTTAAAAAATCTATACGCCCTTATTAAACTGTCGCGTTCATATAAGATAATCATAAAACAAAATAAACAATTAAAATAGAAAATAAAGCCAATAAATACAAAAAATAAATAAAAAAAAGATTTTGTAACACTTTATTCTTATCACTATAATCACATGAAAATGATTAGTTTATCTAAGTCATAAAATAATTACACAAGAACTAAAAAATATAAGAATCTAATTAGATAAATTATATTTCGTAATTATTTTTAATTGATTTTAATAGATACTGTAAAAATAATTGCTCTAAAAATAGTAATTTTTTTAAATTAAATTATTTGCTATAGATTAACTCTACATATCATAAATACCCCATTAATTAGCGATACCTGCTGATCAGTGTGGTTTTGTAAGTAAAATATCACTTCTGTGGTTATCAACTTTTATATGGTTTTACCAAGGTTTTGTTAATAAAACGATTGAGACACTGGCTTGTTTTGTGGCTTTTGAATACAAATACGATGTATTTTAAATTTTCAAGGTTTTTAATTAGATATAATTATATAGTTACTATATTAAAAAAAAATTTATATCAGAAATTTTTGACCATGAAATTTTCGGGATAATTTATTTTTTATTTGTACTGAAACATTTAATTTTGGCCAATATTTTATTTAATATTTTCAATTAAAACCCTAAAAGTTATGAAATGCCTTTTAAGCAAGTGATTCCAGCGAAAGTGACACATCAAATCGCATTAAAAAATCACTTTTGTTGAAAAACTTTTAATTTTTTCAATTTTTGAGAATCAGATAATTTTAAATAATATGTATAAACCTATAATGATTTCAAAAAATTAACTAAAAATTTTGGGTCAATAACTGGGTATTTTATATAAAATTTGCACTTAGATGATTTTTTCATTAAAAAAATGCGTTTGTTTTACGAGGCGGAAAAAATCCACACATAAATAGAATAATAATTTATTCAGTAATTTATCACACTTTTGAAAACTTATAAATAAAAAAAATTGATTGTATATATACTTGGGGCACGACTCGGGTTCAATGACTCAAAACTCAGCGATAGGTCTTCAAAAAAGCTTCGCAGATTATAGATGAGCTTTATTAAAATAAGAAGCTCTTTGAAATACTATACACTTTATATTTATGGTCATGTAGGCTAATTCATAAAAGGTATTAAAAGCTTTTCTTGTAACTAACCAAGATTTATTTTTTTTTTATTTTAAAAATTTTCAATTCTTAAAATCATTGTAATCTTAATACTCGTCTTAATTTGCACCATCATCTTTTTTTTTCAATTCAAACAAAAAAAATATATACTTTCTCATACCAAACGTAACAACTAATTAAAAATTCTTATAAAAGGTGACAAAATACAAAAATAAAAAAAAAGAATAATTAATTGATTAATTAAATGAATTGTTTTATGGTTTCCTTTAGCGCAATGAATCACATTAAATTTAGTTTCCGTTACCGGTAAAATACGATTTTGAAAAATATCTATATAGAAAATGTTTAGTTACATAAATGAATTATCACACGATATAGAAAATAGGAAACCTTATTGTTATTTAATCAATTTCCAATAAAAAAACATTTTTTTAATTTTTTATTTTCTATTTTCTATACTATACATAATAACAATTACGCAAAATACGAGGCAAAATAAAATTATTTATTTGAAATATTCATGAACTGTAACGATTTAATAAAAACAAAGAATATTGATAAATTTGTTTGTTTTTTTCTCATTTTTTTTTCTTTTATCAAAATAAGGAGATTTTTTCATTACATGATGAGTATAAAAATTTTTGTAAATTAATTATGTCATCAAAAAGCGAATAATTAAAAATTTCAATTTATAGAATTTTAAACACACCATGCATTATATGATTCAGCAAACACAAAAATTACAAATTATGATATTAATAATTCAGACGTATCATGTGACGTTATATTATGACTCATTTATTAATATGAAATTGATATTATGTGTATATTAATGAAAGAAATTTAATCGTAAACTAAGTATAGTACTTTTTATTTATAACAAAAAAACGTATCTTATAAAAATATATATGGCTTTGTTGCATTTTTTTTTTTTGAAATTAGAATTTTTAAATTTAATTTATAGATAATTTGATCAAATACATAAATATCCTGATATATATGCGCGTCTAAATTGCTTTAGTTGAGTTTTTAACCAAAATACGCTAGGGTAATTTCGAGGATAATCTGAACCCTGGGTCGACCCTGGGTAAGAAAAATAAATTATAAATATTTGAAATAGCCTAAAATATTTTTAATTACTATGAATATAAATATAATACAAGCTCAAAATTCTAAGAATTATTAAAAATTAAAAAATTAGTTAAATATTCAATCTCGATTCAAACCAAGAAATCCTCAAAGAAATCTTAATTAGTCTATCTCTAATAACAAGAAAAGTGTCAACTGTTTGACGGATTTGATTCTAAGTTTCAAGAAAAGTTGTGGTTGTTAAAAAAGATCCCCCACACCCTTAGTTTACCTGCATTGGCCTCCTGGGTCTACAAAATTAGAGCCCCTAGCAGGGTTTTATGCTATACAAGGTATGGTTTTTTAGGCTTTTTATCTTGTTACCTTGTAAGCAGATTGTAAGTCAACTAAATACCTAGGTGGTCTCATTTATTTCGTGTAAATGGCCAATTTTTAAATTGCTGCCGAAATTGCAATTTTTTACTAAAATGGTTTTTATAGGTATCAAAAATTTGCCAATATTTTTTGCCCAATATGATTCATTCCTTATGAACAATTTTATACAGTATACAAGACTTTGCATCAGGCTTTGCATCCTATTCATAAGAAAAATTGTAAAAAATTATCTTCAGGTTAGAGTGCTCTAAAATTCCTATTTCTCTGTAAAATTTTTTACTATTAATAATTGCTAATTTTTTTTAATTTCATGCTGATATTAACAATGAAAATAAAAATAAACAATCAGCAAAAGATCTCCTACGAAGAAATTTTTACACTTTTCTTGAAAAAATGCCATATACACGTTCTTATTAATACTTTTATCAATGAATGAATCAATAAATATGGGTTCTAAAACAAACAAAGCAAAAATAACATTTAAAATAAAAATTAAACATATTTATTTTAATTATTTATAAATATTTTATTTAAAAAATCTTAAAAATAATAATTAACTGTCTACTATACCGTTATATTAGAATAATTTATATAACATGTAGATACGACGAAAAAAAAATAACTGAAAATAAAAATTAAGTTATGCCACTTATAATAATATACTGAGTCACTTATATGCGTGTCACGCAAACTTGATATTTACCTGATATTTATGTATTTAGTTTAACTTGCATAAAAAAGTAGCAAATTTCAGTTTATAACTATATAAATTAAGTTATATGGAGTAAATGAATTTTTTGGACTAATTATAAAATAATTGTTAAATTATATTTATTTATGATGTTCTGCTACTTTAAATTAATTAAAATCCTTTATTTTTCAGTTCCTACTGATTTACAGAAAAGCAAGAGCAGGTGAACTTAAAGTTGATTCTGGTTTAGGACAACTTGCAAGATTAACCGAAGTTGATGTAGATGAAGTAGGTGTAACTGGTGCCAGAAATTTCTTTGAAGCTAAGGTATCATATACATATTAACAAAATTATAAAATATGGATAGTTCCAATAAATTTATGAGTGAAAATTATGGTACTTAACATTATTATCTCTAAACAATAAAAACCTATTCACAAAATTATATTAAATAGCTTATGTATGGAATATTCAGCTTGAAATTTCAGCGACCCATAAAACATATAATGGAGCAGATATCAAATTTATTAACTATTTCAGGACCATCGTTACGTTTTGACTGGAGTATTACATAAATTTGGGATTTAATGGGATTTGTTGGGAGTCGCAGCTTATAGAGCATTAAGAAATGTTTTTTGCTCCGATTCGAATTCGTTCCAATGAAACAAAATTTTTTGTCATCTACCTTTGCGGGCCCTGTGTTTTTAATCCAGTAATCATATTTGGAACTATCCATACTTAAATTTTGAAACTTAAAAAATTTAACTACAAAAATTTTCTTTTTTCTTTACAGATTGAGCAATTAAGAAAATCTAGTAAATTTGAAGATGAAATTCGTATGGAACAGGAACAAAGAAAACGCGAAGAACAAGAAAAAGCAGCTCGACGCCAACAATTTTTACAAAGAGCTGCTATTTTTGGCAAAAATTAAATGCATATTTATAATTTTTAAAAAATCTCTTTAATTATTCTCAAATTAGTCAGGGATAATAATAACATGTTACTTGTTTGCTTCTTTGTTATACTTAAATAATTTTAATGTAAAAAAAAAAATCAAAAAATTTTTTCAACTATTTGTAAATAATATAAGTAATTATTATAATATTCATCTTTGAAAAAAAAAAAATAATTTAATTGTATTTACAAAAAAATTGATTACCATTATTATTATATTATTATATATTTGAATCTTTTTGTAAAAAAATAATTGTACAGATATTTTTTGAAAAATTTTACAATGAAAAAAAAAAAATTATATTACATATTAGGTATACTTTATAATATTTTTACAAAAAAATAATCCCTGTTTTTAAAAAATGAAAGAGAGAGTTTAAAACTCATTGCAAAAAAAAGCCAGGCCATTTATACAGCCTGGAAAAATTCATATTTACAAATGAATATTGTTGTTGCTCGTGTTTTTTCTTCTTTTTTTTTTAGAATACTTTAATTATTAGGTATAAATATTATTGATTAATATTAATATTAAGTAAAAAAATATATAAGCTAAAAGCATGATAAAATATGTTGCGTCCAAAAATTTTATATGATTAATTTTCTTTAACATTTTTTCTATATTAATTATTTTTTGTAAAAAATTACTATTTTTATGATTTCTATCTTTTTCGATTAATGATTTATAATGATTTTTGATTTATAAAATATTAAAAAAAATAAACTTGCATTTCATTGTAACATTTAAAATATTATTGGTTATGTAATTATTAAATAAAAATTGCATTTTAAAACAATAAGAAACAAAGCATCGACTGACGCACAGACTGATTAGCCTTTTCTATTGGTCTTTTATGCTTCAATGCCAACATATTTTCTTTTTTTTTTTCGAATTTTTTTTTTTTGTTTTTGAATTTATATTTATTATAAATATTTACTATGCAATTAACATTTTATAGTATTAAAATAGTAAATAGATATTTTTCCTGAGCGTTTACAAAAATTATAAATATTGTGAATGTATAATTATTATTGTGTGTATTTAAAAAATACGTAAATTTTTAAATTAAAAATCATCGTTGTTCAAGCTTATTGTTTGTAATTATTATAAAATAAGCTATAAAATTTTGCTCTGTGAAAAAAAAAATATATTATTATAATTGTGATAAATAAAATATAAATTAAAAAATGATTTAATGGAATTTTTATTCATAAAAATCCTTCAACTTCATATTTCCATAGACTACTTCTCATAACAATATTCTACCTCTAATAAAAAATGCTCAAAAAATCTAAGATTGCTTTTTTGGTCAAGTGAGCAATTTTAGGTAAAAACAGATTTTGTGTTTTTGTTTTATGACCCATGAAACATACCCTATAGGGGTTCCATTTTTTGCCTAAAATTGTAATTTTTGATGAAAATAAGTTTTAAAGTTTTAAGGTCTCAAAAATTTTGTACTAATGCCAAGTATCCAAAAATTGTTTACTCATCGATTTTGCTTTAGACGTTTCCAAGATATTACTCGACAAAGATAGTAATAAAATACGATTTTTTTTTTAAACCGTTAATTGAAACTCTTACTTTAAATTATCATACAGAGCTAAACAAAGAATCAAAAAGGAAAGAATAAAGAATTTTTCAAATCTAAGAACTCTTAAAAAATTTTTGTGACCTATTAGACTCATTTTCATCAAAAATTACAATTTTAGCAGCAATTTGAAAATTGGTCATTTTGAGCCAAAAATGCTTTATTAACTATGCGATGAGAGAATCGGTAATGAAAAATTGCGGTTTACGCACTTATTATACGAAAAAAATTATACCAAGCGGAAATATTTTGGTTGAAATGCAATATGTCAGCGTTATTTGGAAATTTGACTAAAAACCCTATTTTATAATATTGTTGTAGAATTGAGTCCTGCGTTACTACCTAGGCCCCGAAGACGCATTGGAATAAACGGAGAGTATTTTGGATATTTTTTCAACATATTTAAGTCATCCATAACTATAGATTGTAATTTACGACCCAAATGTTCTGAATGTATACGATTTTCGCTATTTAATCTATAAATTTTTTGTAAAAAAGGGGAGTTTTGTGTGTTTTAAGGGTGTTTAAGCCATTTTCGGACACTGGGATCGGATTTTCGACACCGTTCTCAAATGAGCTCAGAACTGGTATGGGATCATTTTGTAACCTAAACCTAAAAGAAGGCCATTACCCTAATACCCTACTTTTATATTCAAAAAATTTTTCGCAAAAAAACTTAGAAAAAATTTTGGAAAAGTAAACAACTTGAAACGTTTCTGAAACGTTTTTTTAAGGTACACATAGAAACATTTCTGATATGTTTTGGAAGTGTTTCAGAAACGTTTCTGTTTACAATTTTCAGTTTATGTGGAAACGTTTCAGAAACGTTTCGTGCTGTCTGTGTTCTTCAAAAACAGTTCAAATAAATTTTACTTTGAAATTATGCGGCGATACTGAACCATATAATGGGAACTTATAATGTTGGTAACTCTGCTATTCAGAATTTTCTAAAAATTTTCGTAAGATAGTACCGAACTTTCTAGAATTTTCCAATATAAGTAATAATAAATAATAGAGTAATAATAAATTTTTAAATATAAAAAAATATCGTTATTAACAACTATGAATCCAAAAAACACGTCATTTTTTAAAAATTTAGTGCAGTGAAAAAAAATATTGCGCGAGTCTCTTCAGTGGGGGCAACGTTCGCATTTGTCTCTAATGATCATTACAGTTGAAAAGGTGCTCTTTGCTTTGCATGACAAGAAACTTTTGCTAACCTAAAAACAGTAACAGTAATCAAAAAAAAAGATATAAAAATTAAATAAAAAGTTTATTTACTGGTTATTTAAAAGATATGGCTGGTGCCATGCTTTTCGAGCGAGCCCAGGCAGTGTCTATGACAAATAGAAGCGAAGGTATAAATCTTTTAAACGAAATAGTTTCCGATCCAAATATTGGAGTCGGTGGAGATGATGAAGAAAGCATACGCGTTAAAGAACAAGGAATTCTTCAATTGGGTGAATTGTACAAGAAAGAAGGTAAAGCCAAAGAATTGGCTGACTTAATTAAAGCAACAAGGCCTTTTTTGAGTCTAATTAGCAAAGCTAAGGCTGCAAAGCTTGTTAGATCTCTTGTTGATTTCTTTTTGGACCTTGAAGCTGGTATTGGAATAGAAGTAAGATTTTATTTAATAAATATTCATATCTTTTCATTTTATACATTTTCATTAATTTCATTACCTATTCATATTTCAATAAATAATTCTTATTTATCTATGTTAGGCAAAGAATGCTTGTTTCCACATTTTAATTTTGAAAAATTCCAAATGAATTACAATGAAATAAAGTATATATTTATAAATGATTATTTAGGTACAATTATGCAAAGAATGTATAGAATGGGCAAAAGAAGAACGTCGTACATTTCTACGGCAAAGTTTAGAGGCAAGGCTAATTGCGCTTTACTTCGATACTGGAATGTATGCAGAAGCCCTTCAATTAGGATCTGCATTATTAAAAGAATTAAAAAAATTAGATGATAAACAATTATTGGTTGAGGTGCAATTATTAGAAAGTAAAACTTATCATGCGCTTGGAAATTTAGCTAAAGCAAGAGCTGCATTAACCAGTGCAAGAACAACAGCAAATGCTATTTATTGTCCGCCAAAAATGCAAGCCGCTCTTGAATTGCAATCTGGTATACTACATGCCGCTGATGAACGAGACTTCAAGACTGCTTATTCCTATTTTTATGAAGCTTTTGAAGGGTAATTAAAATAATTAAGTTTTAATATTTTTAACTTGATTTAATTTCACCCAATTTATTTTAGCTATGACAGCGTTGACAGTCCTAAAGGTCTCACTGCCCTAAAATATATGTTACTGTCAAAAATTATGCTTCGTACACCGGAAGATGTTCAAACCATTATGTCTGGAAAACTTGCAGTTAAATATGCTGGAAGAGATTTAGACGCAATGAAAGCTGTTGCCGAAGCAAGTCATCGCCGTTCTCTTGCTGATTTTGAAGCTGCCGTAAAAAAATATCATCAAGAATTAAAAGAAGATGTTATCGTTCGTGCTCATCTTGACTCTTTATATGACACAATGTTGGAACAAAATCTTTGCAGGATTGTTGAACCATACTCAAGAGTGCAGGTAAATATGATTTTTAAGTTGAAAGTATCTACTTTAAAAAAGGATAATAATTCATATGAATTGTAGGTGGGTCATATAGCTTCCTGTATATCACTGAGTATTCCCCAAGTGGAAAAAAAATTATCTCAAATGATATTGGATAAGAAACTGAAAGGAGTTCTGGATCAAGGAGAAGGAGTTTTAATTGTTTTTGAAGATACTCCAAGAGATAAAACCTATGAAATTGCATTGGAAACTGTACACAGCATGGGAAAGGTTGTAGACACACTTTATCAGAAGGCCAAGAAGCTTACCTAGCCTTATTTTGTTTAATAATTTATGAAAATTAATAACAAATTATTATAATTAATTCCATTAACATTATATCCATTAAAAAAAACAAAAAAAAAAACAAAAAAAAAACAAAAAAAAACAAAAAAAAGGCTAATAATGTCTTTTTTGTAACATTATTTTTTGTAAATTGTAATACTTTTGCCATTTAAAATCAGTTAATTATTTAATATACTGTACTTAAAATGGAAAAGTTAAAATAACACAACTAAAACTAGCTATTGAATCAAAGAGAGAAAATATGCAGTTAAAAAAAAAATTTATTGTAAAAATAATTTTGTTTTTTTAAAATATTATATATTTTTTGCTTTTTTGAGATTTGATAAATAATTTAAATAAAATGAATCATTAAAAAAAAGAGACGATTTTCATGAAATTTTTTTACAAAGGTATATCCAATTTTTTGATTTTAATCATATTTGTATAGCCAAATATCTTATTAATTTCTTTTTTAATTAAGTAAATAAACTGAAATCAGCAAATATACTCATACATAAAAAATTAACAGTCTTTTTAACAATTATTTTTATATCATTGAATGAATTATAGTTTAATTAAATAAATGAATTTTAACCAAATAAATACTTAGTAATTTATTAATTCACTTCAATTTGATGTATATATTATACCTAAAATTAATTAGTACTCCAAAATAAATACTGATTTCTTTATTCAATTTATCCCTAATATTTAAATGTTTAAAACAATTGAATTGGCTCACTATAGTGGTTTTTTGTTTTCAAAATTATCAATTCTGAGTAAATCAAGATGAAAACAAAATTATAAAAAGTAATGATTATACAAATTATAAATTAACTTGTCTTTGAAAAAGACAATAAAGCTCATATTTTTTTTTATAAAAAAATATATATTTATGTTGATATCATTTGTTGACTGTCTAATTTCCGAGCTCACTGAAGTTATTCGTGTAACTATTCTGAGACACCGTGTAAATGTAATAATTCACAAGATTTTTTGTCTCTTTCTTTCTTATATTAAATTTTGCAATATTGTTTCCTTGATAAGTTTTTTAAGTTTTTCATTCTTTTCTCATACATATAGTTTGCTCATTCGCTGATTCAGGTTTTCTAAACTTTTTATATTCAGTCAAGTGTTTTAATTGTTGTCGCTCTATTGTATATATAATCTTTGATTATTCCTATATTATTTTATAAAAATGAACTTAATGAAAAGAGGTCATAACTTTACTTTATTGCAACAAATTATTTTATACATTTTATAGAAAATGAAAAATTATTAAAAAAACCAACAATTTTACGCGCGTGTGCAAGTCCTTGAAAGAAGAGATAAATTTTAGTCTTCGTACTTGTGATTTTTCGGCTGCTGACGACAGAAACGTCTATTGCATTGGTGTTTTGGAGTTTTATTTTTGTGTAAAACCATAATATAATCTTTGAGGAGGTCTTTAAAACAACCAAAAGTAAAAATGTGGAGAGAAAAAAGTTTATATGTGCATATTGCAAAATAAACATTAGTGACGCTTAAATACGAAGGGATATTTCAAGCGAAAATAAGAAAAAGTAAGTGAAATATTTTAAATTAGGGTTTTACGTGAAACTTGATCATACACGTAAAAAAACTTGTCATTTTCATAATTTTTGATTATAAGAATACACATGCGTGCATGTAACTTTATTTAATTTCTTTTTTTTATCATAATTTCGATTTTCATTGAAGGGTTCGATGCACCTTAACCTAATTTCCTGTTTATATTTTATGGATAAGGTAGTAGAGGGGGGGGGGCGTATTCAAAGGGCTCTCAAAAGTGTCTCAAGGCATTCAAGGCTCTTTTTTTTTAAATAAGTCTTGATTTTGGAAAATTTTAATAAATCATGGTCTTGAAAATATGAGCTGAGACAATATGCTTTATCAAATACATTAACTATTCAAGAACTTTATTCGATAAGAAACGTGTCTTCTCTCTCTTTGTTTTTGCATTATCGCTGTTTATTATTTTTCTATCTGTATCGTTTTTAACGTCATGGGACAGTTGTATTATTATAATGTCTTATAATAAAGTAATATATATATATTAATAATACAAATGTTTACAAAAGAGTGCATGAGTCATTAACAACAGCTTTGAGCAGGCTCTACAATACTACAATGCATTACTATATATAGATGTATAGTTGTGAAGTTGATATACAATAAAAGAAATTTAATTGATTTTTTCCAGCATTACCTATATAATTATTTAATATCAAAATAAAATTTGTCTTATTTAATTTCAAGTTCTATAGTTCAAAATGCCTGGACCACCTCCTCCTCCACCTCCTACTTTTAATTTAGGAGGTGGTGGCTCAGCTGAACAAGGTAGAGGAGCTTTATTACAATCAATTAGAGCAGGAAAACCTTTAAAGAAAACTGTAACCGTTGACAAAAGTGCACCTGCTTTATCCGGTAAGTTTTTATTTGCTAAATAGGCGATTATAAAGAAATAAATTTCATCTAATTTTCATTTTATTTGATAAGGAAAAATAATCTCGAGTACAACTAGTTCAACAAGTGCTTCGTCTACTAATCCAACTTTAAAAACATCATTATCAAACAATGGAAATGGTTGTGCAAATAGTAATAATGGTAATCCAGTTGGCTTGGGAGGTCTTTTTGCTGGTGGTATGCCTAAACTTAAGCCTACAGGTCTCAGAAATAATTTAAATACAGAAAAAAGTAATCAGCAACCTGTCATTGGTTCTGCAACTTTGCCTAATATCAACAAACGAGGACCACCGCCTGTTCCTCCACCAGCTACTCAAAAGCCTCAGATTTTTACAGCTGTGCCAGCACAAGTTGCTCAAGAAAATACAAGTAACTCAGAATCTCCTCGTGGTTATGGTAAGCCTACAATTGCACCAAAACCACCAGGCCAACAACAACAACAACAAAAACCATCACCTCCTCCAAAAAAATTAAGTTTAATGACCAATAATAGCGTATCTAGAGCCCAAAGTATGAGATTAACTCGTTCTCCACCAGTATTAGCTCCAGCGCCACCATCTTTTCATCAATCCAAAGAAGTTTTGTATGATCCTCAACCTAGACCAGTTACACGGGCTCTTAGGCCACCAGGTGTTAGGCCTCCATCGCCTCCAGTTTCAAAAACAAATGGCACTAATAGCAGTAGTGTACCTATAACAAGGGTTGCTCCTCCACCACCATGTAGAGCACCTTCGATACCACCACCACCGCCGCCCTTACCACATCGCGGTTCAACTTCCTCTAGTTCTAGTTCTAATTTACAGCAACCAGTGCCACATACAAGGCTTGCACCACCGGTTCCTCCATCAGTTACCCCACCTACACCACCTACAAGAAATCAATCATTACGGAATGGACAAAATAATTCTAATCCAAATACAGCTACAAATTTTGTAAATAATAATGCAAGCCCAGCTGAGTTTGAAGCCAGGTTTATAGATTTCTTCCATTCCATAGCAAATTTTCCAGCTCCTGAAGCATTTAGAAATGTTACCAAGGTCTACAACAGCAGAACTGGTGAGGGAAAGAACTACTACAATATTTTTAAATTGGCACTTAGAAGGCATTCAAGTGAAATTGATGTTTAAATATTGTTATATTTATAATAATATTATATTTACTTAAATATGGTTGTTGGTGTCAAGCACATGTATATATTACTTGCATGTTACCTATACTGAAAAAACTGTGCACTATTAAATTAATGAAAATATCTAATGGGTTTGCAATGCAATTCATTTCTTTTTACATTTATTTCTTCTTTTATAAATAATAGGTCATTCTACTTTATTTCTTTCTTTTCTATTATGTGAGTAAATGTACAAAAATTTATACCCATAAGGGTATATACATGCATATTATTTTGCAAAAATTTAGTTTTGAACATTACTTTCAAGCATGCAATTTGGCTTTTTAATAATTTGCTGCTATTAATTAAAACCGCTTTTTTTGCGCTTGCACTGGATATTTGTAAAAAAAAATTAGTAAATATTAAATGTGATTTTTTTAACAAATATTTTAATTTCGTGAAAAACTTGTTTTTTCACTGCTGATGAAATAAAATTTTATACAGCTTTCTATGCTATAAAAAAGAAAGCCTCAGATCCTATTTATTTTAATGAATTTACATACGGAACTAAAATTTTCAGTAAGATTTTTCTCATTCTTTGTCGATTCGCGGGAAAATTTAGCCGAAAAGTCTCCCACTAACAAAAAAAATTAATAAAATTTAAAAAAAATGTAAATTATTTAAATGGGATTTCCTTGAATTTTTTACTTTTTTAGCCTAAAAAGCATAGAAATGCTATAAAAAAAGCACTACTTTTGGGAAAACAAAAATTATATTTGCTATTAATAAAAACTAAGTTTTTTTTTTCTTTTAAGTTCATAGTTAATTTTTCATTGAAATATCTGTAAATTGTTAAAATTCCCACTTAAAAAATGTCCATTTTTATTATATTTTTATAATCTATTTTAATTAATTTGTCAAATTGAGATGTATCATTTCTAAAGATACCAAAATTACTTTACCCTTGTAAAATTTCCCTCAGAATTCAAATTTTAATGAATTCAAATTCACGTGACTCTATTAAAGCCGAGACATCATTATGAACAGTTTAAAAAAAGCTTTCAAATTATAAACTATAGACTCCAGTATACTGATAGACTCGAAAATTAAACAATAAAGTATAAAATAGGTATACCAAAAATTATAGTAATACCAAAAATTTATTAAAATCTGGCCTATAATATATAATTATATACTAAAGTTATTGCTTTCAACAAACAAAAATTTTTTAAATGAGCATAAACTAGTCACTGGACCCATAGTTTTTTTTTCTCTTGCTAGTCAATAAATACTTTATTTTTTAAGGTATGAATTTTTATTTATTTTATGTAAAAAGGATTAAGATATGAATTGATTAGTTATTTTTATTAGACGCTATTTAAATTTTGCAAAAAAATGTTTTGTTAACTTTGCTTTTAGTTTAAAAATTTTTTTTTTGCTTTTAAATCTTACACATATTGTGTTGCACATGCACATTATAATACTTATACTTTTATAATAAAAGTAAATAAAAAAATCTTGAAAAAGTTGCAGCAGCAAAGCAACAAGCTCCTGCTCCACCAATGCGTTCAGTATCAAATGCAGGGACTAGTTTGTCCGGAACAAAATCACAATGGTCACAACAACAACAAAACGCAACATCTTCAGCTTGCTAAGAATAATTTTCGTAATACCTAATTCTAATTTGCCTTGATTTTAATTTAACAAAATTTGAAGTTATCTTTCTAATACTATTGTAAAGTGCCCCTTCGTATTTAATGCTAAATTATATGTGAATTGTTAAAATATATATATCATAAATTTAGAAAAAATGCGCTAGAAAATAATAAAAAATTGTATGATAGTTTGTAAAAAAACTCCTGATATATTTATTTTATCAGGGATATTATTGATTTAATTTTTAAAAGTTATTGTATTATAGCCTAAACGTAGAAAGTAGCACTAATATTTTTCTTCTTTTTTTTAAATCAAATGCATATATTGTAAAGATATAGCCCCAAAATATTAAATGTATAATAATTTTTTTTTTTACCATTATTTATTTAAAAATTTGTAAAATACTTTGGTATAATATAATTTAAGACATGTATTGAGAATGAAAGCAAAAATAGGTTGAGAAATCAAAGTACTAAAATTGTGATAATAAATCATTTTTTTTTATTTAACATTTTTATCGATGTTCATTTTAATTAGATTTTATTTACATATATAACGTTTATAACAAATATATATTAATATCAATAAAAAAAAATGTTTTTCAATTTACTATAGTAATATCACAATTTTTATCAAATAGAGACTTTGACCATCTTCCATATCATGTTTTAATGTCAATGTCAAAGAATTGTGATACATGAAAGTTAAGAAAGATTTAATTATTATACATATAAACTTAAATAAATTTATTATATATTACAAATTTTTTTCTTTACATTTTAAAATTATAATTTTTGCCTGTACAAAGAATAAAAAAAATGTTATTATTTTGTCTTAAAAAAAAAATGTCTGAGTGAGTGTGTACGATAAATAATCTTAATGATTGTACAATTGTTGAAAATATTGCAAATATATATTTAAATGAATTAAAAAAAAATGATATTAAAATAATTTAACACTAAAAAATAATGATCTTGATTTATTATACTTTTTTTTTCACATTCAAAAGTCTGTCTCTCTATAGAAAAAACGTAAACAACAAACATATAATAAAAAAAAACATTTCACGTTTCAAGTTCTTTTTCAATAATTTGTCTATATTCATCGAAACCACCTTCTATGCATTTAACGGAACCTCCACTGCATACCCAAAGTTCTTCACATACCATACGTATGAGTCTTTCATCGTGAGAAACTAGAATAACTCCAGCCTAAAAATAAAATTGAGCATTTTATAAAAGTTATAGTAAATAATAGCAGCAATAGTTCGAGTTACTAAATTACGTTTGATCTGTAGGAATCAGTTAATTATAAAAATATCCTGGATACCTATGGTTTTCCTGAATGATTTTTCTGAGTCATTAGAAATTATAGCCTGAATATTTTAAAAGATTCTATCAAATAATGATGCTACCTTATTGCATTTTTCTCTTTCAATTTTCTCTTCACAATAGTCAGTAAACTAAAGCTCCATTGTAATTTAAAAAAAAAAAAGAATTTTTAAATTGCTTCCGAATTTTCGATAATTTTTTTTTTATGGATTTATTTCTGAATTTTTAAACCTCGTATATTTAGTTTGGAAAAAGTAGCTTTTTACCCATTCACGTACACTTTGACAAGTTTGTATCAAAATACATGGGGATTCTTTATAGTGTAAATGCGAAGGGTTAAAGTCTGATCCTTATTATCTTATTAGTTATACATTGAAACTTCAACTTTTTTATAAAGCACTACTTGCAAATGCATAAAGATAAAAAAACAAGGTTTAAGAATTTGGATTTTAAGAGAGTATCCAAAAAATAATTAGACCAGGTATCAGCATGTTTGAAAAATATTCTACCAAACGCAATCTTGGTACATTAGATAAACTGAACAAATCCAGGATTTTTTTTGAAATAATATTCAAATTTCAATGATGCCATGTTTGGCAACCTAAACAATTGGCACCCCCCTGTATTGTTATATAAACATCTTATAATACCTTTTTTTTATACTAATTTAGTAAATAAAGTGTTTTTGCTCTTAAGGAACTCTAATAGATTAAATGAATTTCAAAAAATATATAAAAACGATATTGAAAGTTTTCAGTAATCGACTGTTTGAATATTTTGTTTGTGTTTTCCATAAAAAATTAAAAATTAAATATTTTAAAATACCTTGCAGTTATTAATTGCTTTACCAAGAGCTTCAATTGATTCTATGTCAAGATGATTTGTAGGTTCATCTAATACTAAGAAATTTGGCATTGCAGCACACATAAGTGCAAAAGCAACTCTGGATTTTTGTCCTCCAGATAATGAGTTTATATTTTGTAATGCCAAATCTCCACTGATACCAAAACTACCTAACATCCTGCGATATTCTTCAATTGGTTTACCTTGAGTAAAAAAAATTTTTAATTTGTGATATAGATATCTTCACTCGTTTAATTTGATATGTTTTTTTACCTGGAAAATTAGCTTGCAATAATTCAACAGGGCATACCCTTAAATCAAGTTGTTCAACATGATGCTGACTAAAGTATCCAAATTTAAGATTTCTATGTGTATGTACAGTACCATGTGTCGGAGTTAAGGAACCTGTTACAATTTTTAACAAAGTTGTTTTTCCGGCACCATTTTCTCCAACTATACATATTCGTGATTGTAATGTAGCATTCAGACAAACGTTACTAAAAATATATGAAGTGTCACTGCTCTTATATTTGAAAGAAACTTCATTTAATTGAAGAATAGGAGGATTTAATGGCTCAACATCTGGGAAACGTAAAGTAACTTCACTTTCCTTTTCAATTGGTTGTAAGTCAGGTCTGTAGAAAAAATAATTTTAGACGTAAATTTTTTTGAAATTTCAAATAAATAAGTTTTTGAATACTTACAATTTGTCTAACATTTTTATTTTACTTTGAACACTAGAAGCACGGTTAGCATTATAACGAAACCGATCAATAAACTCTTGTACATGAGCTCTTTTAGCTTGTTGTGCTTCAAATTCTCTTTGTTGATTACGCTCCCTTTCACCTTTAGTTTTTTCAAATTTGTCATAATTCCCATGATAAGCTTCTATTTTTTGTGATTTTAAATATAATATGTCTGTTGGAACCTAGAAATAACAAAAATTTAATTAGAATAATCGTATTAAAAATTTTAAAACATTAAAAATTATGTAGCTTACTGAATCTAAGAAATTTCTGTCATGTGATACTACAAGAAGCGTTGTCGGCCAATTTTGTAAGTATTTCTCCAACCAAAGAATAGCTTTGATATCCAACATGTTTGTAGGTTCATCAAGTAACAATAAATCAGGTCTAGAAAATAAAGCTCGTGCAAGAGCAAGTCTCATTCTCCATCCCCCAGAAAATGCTTTTGTAGGCCATGACTGTCTTTCTACAGAGAAACCCAAACCAGAAAGTATTGTACTAGCCCTAGCAGGTGCTTTCTCAACTTCTGACAACTGCATTGCTTCATAAACTTTTGCCAATTCTTCACCAAGTTCATCACTAGCTTTTCCACCATCCTTTTCGATCGCTGCTTGTAATTCAGCTTCGCTTTTCAATAATCTGCTTCTTTCTTCATCGCACTCTAAAACAGATTCAAGAGCAGATGTATCATCACCAGCAACTTCTTGCTCGACATGAAGAATTTGTATGTGGGATGGTATCCGCAGCTGTTTACTAAAAAAAATTGTAATTGAAAGTAATTTTAAAAAAATAACTATCTATTTACAAATGTTGAAAAATTACCTTGATATCATTCGAAGCAATGTAGTTTTACCTAAACCATTTCTACCTACTAAACCATACCTTCTACCAAATGCTAATGTTAAATCAGCACCTTGCAAAAGAACCCTATCTCCATATGCAACATCAAAGTTTTCTATCCTAATATCTTGTGTTCTATTTCCAGTACCTTTTGATTCTAATCTATTGTCTTTTTTGCTAATCATCTGACTAGCTGAAGCAGTTTCTAAAACAGGTATACTATTGTTGCTTTTACCTGATACTGTATCATTACGTTTTTCTTGTTTTTGTTGTAATTTTGCTTCTGCTTTTTCTAATTTTTTTGCATCTACTTTCTGTAAGCAACATAATATTTTTAAAGCCTGAATTTAAATGATAAAATTATTAAATTAAAAAAATATTTACCATAACATCATCTCTAGAAGTTACCCAAATACTTTTTATTTTATCAAATTGGTCCTCTAAAGTAGCAGCCATTGAGCCTAAATGTATTGGGGCATTTAATACTTTGTTTACTCCATTTTTTCTCCTTTCGTTTTCCTTGCTGCTGAATCCACCTTTTAGAATATCTAATAATTTTATACATATTTGCCTATTTTAAAATTTAAAAATTTTAGTTTTAAAATTGATTTATAAAATTAATTTAATCTTAAATTTTTGCAATAAACCATTTACTCACCTAACTTCGTTTTCTGATTTTTGTTCAACTTCATGTAATACTTCTCCTATTGCTTCATAAACCTCATTTGCATCTTCAAAATCATCTTTTGAACTGTCAAGAATACCTAAGATATAAAATTTTAATAAAACATGATATGCAAAAACTTCATCTTTTACTCTATCTTAAAACAGCTCAAATTATTACTAAAATAAATATAAAAACAAAAAATTTAGCATGTTAAAAATAGGAAAAAAACAATTAATTAAACTTTAATAATAAAAATTGATTTGACTTAGGTATATAAATTGACCTAACAATCATGTATGAGAAAAACAATTTTATTTTTTATTAAAGAATGAAAATTATATAACTGTTAAGGTTGCGTACAAATTTGAATTTCCTACTTAATTTACTGACAAATTTAAATATTAAAATATAGTAAATAAATTTAATTAAAACAAAAATTATAATAAATAAATTTTAGTAATTTTGAGGTTATATTATAAAATACACACATACCTTCAACATATTGATAAAGTTCATCATCAATCGTTGGAAACTGGCTTCTAATATAACTACCACAAATTGCCATCACAAATTAAAAAAAAAAAAATAATCGAAAACTTTTTTTTCAGACGGACAAATAAATAATTTAAAATTCTTATTTTAATAAAAGTTTTGCAGAATATTTTCAATTAAAATGTCCTCGCACCGCACCTCGTTTTAACAACAATTGTTAAATACCAAAAGGAATGTTTGAGGTAAGGTATTTACAGGGGTATTTAATTGCAAATGTGCGCGCACAATCAGCAATGCATATATGTGTGTGAGAGTACTCCAAAATTTAGTATCTCTTTCTTTCTAATGTTAAAAACACATGTGTCAATCCCCCACTTTCTAATCCATTCAAAACTATATACAATAATAATCGAACCATTTTGAAATTGCTGTCACGGTCTGTATATAGCTAATAATGACGTTGTTAAGAGTACATAAATTTAAATTAATAAAAAACAGTGCATAAATAATTTTTTTTTTAAATAATAAAAAGTTTAAATTTTTATTCCAAAAAGAAGGGATTCTATTGATCAAAATTTACTTTCTTGAATCTTTCGCCATTTTGTATTATTGCTGTGATGTTTTGAGAAGATGCTAAATTTATTATTTTTCTTATATACTTAAAATACTTTTAAAATAAAATTCATTAATCAAAATAATAAAACTTTATTTTAAAAGATTTTAAATTATTATGTTCAACAGTAATTACTTAAAAATATAAAATTGTTTACAAATTTTAAAACAACATACCAGTAAGTAAATTATAAATTCAAGATTACATTCATCATCCTCAAATCTGTATCAAAGGTTTTTCATTAAGAAAATCAAATTTTTGCTGAATTAAATTTTGATAAAAAATGGCCACAGACATAGAAGAATCAGACACAGATGAAATTGAAAGACCTACACCAGCTAAGAAACAAAAAACTTTATTGACAAACAATTCATCAACAAGCAGTCTCGAATGTGAACAAGAGAATGTAAGTAACTTTAATTAATTTCAATTTATTTCTTAAAAATTTAATTAAACTTACATAAACATTATTCATAACATTAGAGTACTTTTGTTTATAAGAAAACAAAAAAATTATCTTAAAAGTAGTATAAATATTTATCAAAGATATTTTTACTTGTATATTTATATTGTAATTTCTGGTATTACTTCAAAATAATTGTAATATTATTTTTCAAATAGGTATCTTCAAATTCATTAAATATTAGTGAAGAAGAAGAAGAAAGACGCTCAAGGGAAAAACTTAAAGGATGGCAAGCTTGCCAAGTTGCCAAAGGATTTGTTGATAATACAATCAATCGTGTTCTTGAAAATTACATAATGTCACCACCAGCAACCTATTTATTTGAAGACCCTTGGTATCGTCTTTTTCAAGGAAACAGAATGGAAGATACTGCTGTATCAATGGCTATAAGAAATCATGGATTAGTTTGTTCTATGGAGCAACCCCAATCACAAACTCTTTCTAGCAATGGAAATATTATAGTTCCTCAAAACTCATGTAATATTCCATTGGAAACTCAATCGACAACATCAAAAGAAGTTCTAGTATCAGACGAATGGATGAACGATAAGTATGATAGCGATCAACAAAAAGATTTCTTAGATAGAGCTGTAGCTGAAGCAATTAAAAAAAAGGGATTGAGTACTCTTAGTGTTGATTATGGATGAATAAAATCTTTGAGTACTTCCATCCTATTATTACTGTTAAAAGATTCATAATATTTCAGCTTTATTTTAATTTCAATGAAACTTATATATTTTTATCAAATAAAAAGTTATTTATTTATTTGTCGTTAGAAAATATACATAGATAGGTATATATTCCTAATAAATTATATATAACTAATGACCATATTACATTAAATTATATACAAAGCCATAAATCTCATAGTCATTTAAATTAGATATAAGCAGAATTATCGAAATATATATTTTAAGTAAAAAATATAAAATTATTTAAATTCTTATTTAAGAGAGTTTATAAGAAAGTAACATTCCTATATAACTATAATATGTATTTATTATAGTCTTTAGAATCATTAAGATACATATTTTTAGAAAATATAAAAAAGCTTTATAAAATGAAATTTATTTTTTATAATATAATTATATAAGTTATTTTAAATATTATCAGCCACATAAAAGAAATACCTAACACAAATTATTTTTCAAAAACTTGAAGAAGGAAAAGAAATAGAGAATTATTAAAAAAAAAAAAAACAAAGTTTATCATTTTGTTCTAAAATATCTTTTTTTAAATATTTATAATATATATGGAGATACAAAAATTTAATAGCTGAAGCTGCTTAAAATTTAATTATCAATCAATAAATGTGATTTTAATTACTTTGCTAATCAAAAATTTATTTTTTAAAATATTGCTGTTTTACACTGGCATAAATCAATATTTCGATAAACCTTTGTTTTTTAAATTCCTTCTGATATTATATAATAATGGCTGAATTTTTTTTTAAATTATTTATTATTTTAGTATGTTATTATTTTGTAATTTTATTTAAAAAAAAAAAGAATGTTAATTTTTATCTAATTAGTATAAATTTTATTAAAAACATACATACATATAGGTATTGGCATTACGCTAATGACAATAAGCAAAAACATACCCAAATTTAATAATTTTAATCATATGTGATCATTTATTACTATTCATTGCTATAAAAAATAGAAAAAGCCGTATACATATATTTATTTTTTTTAATTAAATGAATAATTAATCATATTTGTATAACTTTTAGACGGCTTTTCGTATAGTATGATACATAGGTATTATATATGTAACAGATTTATTTTTTTTTTTAATATACAAAAAATATATTATAATTTTATGTGATATATAAATAATTATAAATAAAAAACAAATATAATAATAATTTAATAGTTTTATTTATTTTTTTGAAAGTATGTATTTTTAGCGCCATTAATGGAAATTTTCTTGCAAGTATTAGTGATAACAGCGGATATACATGCATTAGTGAAATTTTGAAATGTGAATCGCGAAACTGTCTTATATATTTAAATAAAAAAGAGATAGAAAATTTTTCAACTGTTGGTGGGATCAACGAGCACGGGAAAAGCGCGCGATTCTGGGGTGGTGAAATAAAATCCGGAGCTCTCGAGAAGAGGACATAGAATTTTCATATATTCTCTATTTTAAAACCCTCTTTGCCTTTTGTCAACAATTTTCATTTTATTTTCTCTCTTTCTTTATTCTTATATATACATTTTCCCCGCCCGTGTATATATGGAAAAGTTAGAAAAAAAAAAGAGTATTTCAGGGGTATTGGATTTAAAGTAATTGCATATATGTATATATGTATGTACTATGTATGTACTAGTATTTCAACTTAAAATTTTTCCCTTTCACAGCTTTACCTCTGTAAATGAGGGACCCTTATATTGATTTTCATTTTCTCGAGCTCTATCTTTCTCTTTTAGCTAATCGCTAAAAAATACATAACATTTTTTTATTTTTAGATATACTAATTATCACCAAATATTTTGATAAAAAATTAAGGAATAAAATTATTTTATTTTTTGCCTCACTAATTAGTTACGTGATAAATTTTTTTTTTAATTAATCAATTTCTGATAAACTTGTTGGAATATTTAAATTATAGTTACATATTATATTTATATTTTGAAATCCCTGCAAAATATTCAAGAAATATTTTCCGTTATATAATATTTACGTGTTTACTATATGATTTATTGGTTTTCCTTTAATAATTTTATAAAATCCATTTAATTTTAATATGATAAAAACTAAGATTTTTAAAAAAGATAGCAGGGTTAAAGTATTGCAAAAATATTTTTTAAAATAATAAAAGTTAGATTTTTGGAAAAAGTTGGAAAATTTTTTTGACTTTCCTTTTTTGCGATTTTACGAAATCAGTGGTTATTATTTTTCTTGCTAGCGGATCGAAAACCCTTTTACACTTTTACATATCTAGAGCAAAAAAGCCTATTTTCTAACCTTGGAAGACGGCTTTTTTGCCCATTATATGTAAAACTATGTTTTAAATCATGGTAAAAAATATATAGAGTTCGACTTTTGCACCATCCTTGGCTTCACCTTGGATGCTAATTAACGTGCGATCTGGCCATTTTTTTTGCTCCCTTCGTTAAAAATGTAACTATTTAAAGCTTGAAATTATACGAGACAACCTTTGCCAGTACCCGGAAAAAAATCATAAATATAGCTTTATTTAGAAGCCGCCCGTATATATGAGATATTTGATTTTGCAATTAAAGTGTTTTCATAATTAAATGTATGATATATTCTTGCTATCTTACGAGTTAAAAAGTTGCAAAAATTGTATACTGACAATATTAAGCCTAAAGCAAGTGTTTTGTGTTAATAACACTATCAAAAAACTGCAAAAATAATATTATTGAAAAAATATGCTCAATTAACGAGTGGGGCTGCGTGTAAAAATATAACTCAGAAATTTTATGATATCACTAAAATGGGTATATGGCTAATATAAAAAAAAACATAAATATTTATCAGAATTTTCTTTTGACATTAAGTATATCAGCAATTTTTAGCAAAAATAGGCTAAAAAGTATAAGGTAAAAGTGTGATACTAAAAGAATCCATTCAATTGGATGCAATTTATATAAAATTATGTCACCATCATTTTTTAAATATTTTCTAATTTGCAAATGAATGTTCGATTTTAATTATTCAACACTTTGAATAAAGATAAATATGTAGTATATTTACGGCTAGTGTACAAGAAGGACCCAAATCGCATGTAGAAAATATAATTTTTATAATAGGTATCCCGACGAATTGTCCTGAGATCTCTAGAGATCTCCAGAGATCTCCGGAGATCTCCAGAGATCTCTAGAGATCTCTAAATTGGGGAGATCTCCGGAGATCTCGGGAGATCTCTGAAGATCTCTGGAGATCTCTAAACTTGTTTTTAATTATTTCAAATGATTGAAGCTTATTATGCTAAAAATGCTTATAAATAGCTCCAACAAGCCTACATTATTCATAATACATGTAAAAAAAAATTCAAGCTGTATTTATACATAGCTAAACCATCAAAATTTGCCTTTTAATCAAACGAAAATCTGTAAAAATATTATTTTTTTCTATAATTATTACGAAAATTGAAGCTAAACTTAGGTTTCTGACAAAAGATTTTTAAAAAGTGAATTACTATTATTATGATTAATAAAACTTGTATATTTTAAAGCTCAAAAAGCACTCTATGTCAATAAAATCATAATTTGCTTATGGAGAAATTGAAGAAATTTCAAAGATTTAAATCATTTCAACTGTTTGGAGATATTATTCAGAATTGAAGAATCCTTTTTCATTAAATAGACAAATAATTTATCATATATACCTTCAGTTTTCTTGAAAGAACCTACTGAATCTCGAGCCAAGTGCCCCAACTTTACATGAGAAGGGGATTCTTAGACGAATATTTTAAATTTTGCTGTAACTTTACTTTTCCACCAAATAACTTCCTGAGTCTTATTTTTCTGATCACAAACGAATTAATGAAATATAAACATTTAAAGCGTTTAATATCACATATAAACAAAATTTGTTGACCCAGGGTCATATACGATATTTCTGTGTCCGTTGAAGGAAAAAATTTTTATAAGCTTCAAATTTTTTAAAATGTTTACTTGCAATATTTCTTAAAATCATTTGTGAGATTTCGCGATTAAAGGTTAGAATCCCAATTGAAATATTTTATAAAATATCAAAAATCACTATCTTTAAAGAGTTATAACTTGAAACTTGAAAATAGTTAAGATTTGTAGTTCTGTTATATGAAATCCATTTTAATCGAAAATGGTCCAGTTAGCACAATGAGAAGTTTTAGGTTATTTTTTGTAGTTATTAAACATTTTTATTAATTACTTACGTTTTGCGGGTCGTTGAACGCAAGTATGATATCAGTTTTTATCTAAGATGACCAAGTTGCCCATAATAAGCAACATTAGGTTATCTTTTGCGTTTTCTTAGATGTTTATTTTTGTGAGTAGAAAAATAAGACTCAGGAAGTTATTTGGTGGAAAAGTAAAGTTACAGCAAAATTTAAAATATTCGTCTAAGAATCCCCTTCTTATGTAAAGTTGGGGCACTTGGCTCGAGATTCAGTAGGTTCTTTCAAGAAAACTGAAGGTATATATGATAAATTATTTGTCTATTAAATGAAAAAGGATTCTTCAATTCTGAATAATATCTCCAAACAGTTGAAATGATTTAAATCTTTGAAATTTCTTCATAAGCAATTTATGATTTTATTGACATAGAGTGCTTTTTGAGCTTTAAAATATACAAGTTTTATTAATCATAATAATAGTAATTCACTTTTTAAAAATCTTTTGTCAGAAACCTAAGTTTAGCTTCAATTTTCGTAATAATTATAGAAAAAAATAATATTTTTACAGATTTTCGTTTGATTAAAAGGCAAATTTTGATGGTTTAGCTATGTATAAATACAGCTTGAATTTTTTTTTACATGTATTATGAATAATGTAGGCTTGTTGGAGCTATTTATAAGCATTTTTAGCATAATAAGCTTCAATCATTTGAAATAATTAAAAACAAGTTTAGAGATCTCCAGAGATCTTCAGAGATCTCCGGAGATCTCTGGAGATCTCTAGAGATCTCAGGACAATTCGTCGGGATATATTTATAGGTATATATATTATATTCCTAATAAATTATATATAACTAATGACCATATTACATTAAATTATATACAAAGACATAAATAGAATTAAGACTTAATTTTTTTTTCCAAAAATTTTTTCATCAAAAAATCTCAAAATACTTTTTTTACCCAGAAGCTGAATCTCGAGCTGAATATTTTTTCGAAAAAATCTCTACGAAAATTAGAGAAACTAACGGAAAAATAGTTTTTTTTTATCTCAATTTTTTTCACTGGTGAATAAATTAAATCACGAATTTTCTTTATAATACATAATTATGCTGATTTGCAAAAGGAGCTGTTTTTATAGGGATTAGGAGGGTCAAATTTTAGCAAAAATCGTAGTAAAAATTAAAACTAAAGATTTCTATCTCCTAAATAAAGTTTCTGAATGTTTTTTTATTTAATTTTTTTTAATATATTTCAAAATTTTTCTACCGCTTATTTGTTAAAATTTTTATTAAAAATCATCCAAAAATTCCGTAGTTTATTCTACTATTAATGGATATTATATTTATGTATAATTATATATTTAGTTTCATGAATAAATAAAAGTTTGGAAATTCATGATTTTTATATATACACTACATTGTGCTTGTATATGAAATTAAAACTGCAATTAAATGTTTTAAAGACACTAAAAATAAAGTATCGTAAATATGAGAGAGTAAAATAACATCAGATTCAAGGACAATGTATTGCAAAATTCAGAGAGTTTTCCTGGGTTTAATGGCCTGCCTTTTTGTTCAAGTATATATTTTAGGTTCAAGGACTTTTAAGGATTTATGCACACCCTAAATGGCTACCTTATTTTATTCTGTTTTGATAAAACTTTAATTAAATAATATAAATATAATAATTTTTTTTTTATTTGTACAGATATTCGCATGAAAATTTCTTTACTATAGTTTGTAACTATACGTAAACAATTTATTTTTTACAGAATTAAAAAATTTTAATTTGTAACCACTATTGATTGTGAAGACTTCATAACTTCGATAGGTATATCTATTATACGTATAGGCAAAAAAAATGCTGCCAAATTTTTGGCACTGAGGTAAAAGAATACATAGGAAAATCTTTCCTAGAACTAGAAAAATTATGAAGAAAAATGAGGTAGTATTACTGCAAAAAGAAAAAAAAATACCCTGCCAACTAGCTGGCACTAAGGTTCCTCAAACAATGAGCTAAATACTTCAATATGCCACAGATATCACCGATTACAACCATGCAATCATACATTCATTTCTATTAACTTTTAAAAGTTAAAAGAAAATTTATGTATTGAATTCAACTAAATCTATTTTTTTCAAAATAAAATCTAACGTAATTCATTCGATAATAATTATTCAAGATAGTACTTTCATGGAATTAAATGAAGTATTACACCAAAAAAAAAATATTGCAGTTTTTTTTTGTTTTTTTAATTTTTAGAAAAATTTTGGAAAAATTCGGTATTAGATCCAAAAAATTACTATAAACGAACTGTGTAAAACTAGTACTCTCATAAAAATAAGTTAGGTACTACGTCCAAAAAGAAAAAAAAATGTGGTGTTTTTTGTATTTTTTTATGACGAAATTTTTGGAAAAAAATTTTCAAAAAATTAAGTATCAGATTCAAGATATAGAGTAAAAACCATACTTTCAAATATAAGTACTTTCATGGAAATAAATGAGGTATTACATCCAAATTAAAAAAAAAAAAGTACCTCGAGCTTTTTTGGTGAAAAAATTTTTGAAAAAAAAATTAGGTCTTAATTCCATAATGTTTGTGAAACATCACCGATTACATACATACACACACACACACACAGACTTTTTTTAAAATCCGGTTTTTTAGCTTCCTAAGGTCTCAAAACGTGCTTATATGCTAAAAAATCAAAAACCAAAATTTGACCCATCACAATGGTTCCTCATTCAGGGACCAATAGTTTTTTTTTTTATATAAATTTTTCATTCAAAAATATTTTTAAAATACGCCCTAAGGTAGGAGAAAATTCGTCGCGTTTAAATTAGTTTTGTAGCACCTGGAGGCCAAAAATTTTTTAAATCAATTTTACTATAACAAATACGAGGACGACCGCAGGTACGTTTAGTATAGAGCTTTTATACCGAATATATGGAAAACTGTAAATAAGCCAAAAAAATTGTCTCTAAACGTGAAAAATACAGGAGAAGAAACTCCATATGTGCATGAGCCATTTTAAGCATTCTAGGAAGGTGGCTTTTTTGTCAGTTATGTGTAAAACTATGTTTTAAATCACGGATCAAAATATGGGGTTCGACTTTTGCACGCTGTCTGCACTCGCTCGCTATGCTCGCTCGTGCATACAACTGCATACAAAGTCAAAACCAATATTTTGTTCCTTGTTTAAAAAATAGCTATTTCTCTATGGGTACCAAGGATAATTATGACCAACTATCCAAATGGGGATGAGGGCATTATTGCCCTACATATCTGCGGTAAAAAGACATATTTACTATTTGAAACTGCATGCAAGATCAAAGTCAAAAATATTTTCTTTGTTTAAGGACTTATGACCCCAACTGGAAAAAAAAGCAAATATCCACATTATCGACGCTATTTTTTTTTTTTATAATTAGCAGTTTAAAATAAAATTAGTCGTAAAAATATTAAAAAATGTGTTTATTATGTAATATTATTGCAAAAAAAATTATTTTAATTTTATAAATTATGAAAAAACATTATTATTTTAGGTTATGGTACTTGCTAAAACTTGGTTTTCACTGAATAATTAATGATTGAATGTGGTAACTTAGATAAAATAAATTGGAAATATAATCTTTGACAATTTATTTATCATATTTAATAAGTTTCATCTCCCTGTGTCATCATTATCATACTTTTTGTAAGCTCCAAATATGAATTTCCATAAGAGCAATGTTAAACTGCCTACTTTTAATTTGCAATAAAAAGATAATTAATGTGGTAATAGATAAAAAACCAAGTTCAATTCAACTTTAAAAATGTTTAGCTTTAATAATTTTCCTGTTTCATTCAGTTCTGTCATCATTTCCAATTAGGGTCATAACTCCTTAAAGATAGTTCTTATGTATACCCAATAATAAATAGTTGCTGGTACAGAAAGAGCTGGCATAACTTGCCAGCTGAAAACTTCAGTTTATGCCTGCATATTTCTTACTGGGTATGCACCTATAAAAATGATTTTAAAATTATTGTCAGAAAATAAAAAATTCGAAATTTCATTTAAAAAAAAAAAAACATGTATTTTAATTTTATTATTTTCTTAATTTTATTTATTTAATGTTTATTACATATTAATTAATCGTACATTATAGTATTAACTGATTCAAAAATAATTCTCATTTTGCAAAAAAGAAAATATTAAAAATGTTTTCTTCTAATACCAAATATACTGAGAACCTGTCAAAATTGAAGTATAGTCTAATACACCTGTCAACTCTCACGAATTTTGCGTAAGTCTCGCGAATTTTTGTAAATTACCCAAATAACCTAAGGAATTGCTATAAAAAACTTCACCTCAAGTCTTACACCTAAAGTATAAACCTAAGGTATAAAAAACTATACCACACTAGTAAAAGTAACGCTCTTGGATTAACAAAAAAATTAGTACATTTTCGAAAAATTATTAAATTTTCGAAAAAATTTGTAAATATTCGAAAAAAATCGTATAATTACTAAATTTAGTATATTATCGGAAAATTGGAGAATTCTCGATTTTTATTGTAAATTCGCAAGAAAAATTGATAATTTGCAATTTTTTTTCGAACATGTTGTTAATTCACAACTTTTTTCGTAAATTACCAAAAAAAATTGAGAATTCTCAAATTTTTCGATAATATACTAAATTTAGTAAATTTACGATTTCTATCGAATATTTACAAGTTTTTTTGAAATTTTACTAATTTTTCAAAAACATTCTATTTCTTTTGATAATCTTAAAGTATTTACTTTTCACAGTGCACAAGCCAAAAATTTTATTTTTGTTCCCATGTTAAATTAGTTATGAATTATATATTTTTCTATTATAGTTCATACTAAGAATACACATGACAATAGTTATAACTACACTGTGAAAAGTAACTTTCTTAGATTTACAAAAAAATTAGAAAAAAATTTACTAAATTAAGTACATTATCGAAAAATTTGAGAATTCTAGATTTTTTTTTTGTGATTTTACGAAAAAAGTTGTAAATTTACAACTATTTTTCGTAAATTTACAACTATTTTTTGTAAGTTTTCGAAAAAAAATTGTAAATTATCAATTTTTCTTGCGAATTCACAAAAATAAATCGAGGATACTCGAATTTTTTGTTAATATACTAAATTTAGTAAACATACGATTTTTTTAGAATATTTACAAATTTTTTCGAAAATTTACTAATTTTTCGAAAATGTTCTAATTTTTTTGTTAATATAAGAAAATTACTTTTTACAGTGTATACTTATACTTATATTAAGTATACTTATTAAAATTTTGAAAAAAATTTATTAAAATCAAAATTTCAAGTAATTAAAAAAAAATAAGATACATATATTTTTTTAGTCAATATTTAAAAAAAACCTCTACGCCGGACTCTCACGCAAACATTTTCAACATTTCTCACTTTTGAGGTTTACAGGTCTATGTCCACAATGGAAAAATTGACATCTAATAAAAATATATTTAATTTATCCTAAAATAAAATTAATTAACAACTTATTTTTTTAAAAATAATTTTTCTAAAATTTAATGTCTGGGATCCAATAAATCTATTTTTTAATTAGCAAATTATTCGTTTACAAAATATTATCAGGTACATTCTAGAACTTTTTGCAAAAAGTTTATATTATTTGTTGTACCGATCAACTAAAAAAAGAATTTTTCAAAAATTTTACTGCTGGGCGCTATAATTCTATTTGTTAATTAACAAGTTGTTTGTTTATAACAATTAGTGTGTCTATTCTAGAACTTTTGCAATTTGATTTAACTCTAGTAATTATCACTAAAAAAAGTGCCCCTAAAATTTATTAAAAATATGATCCATGATTCATGAAGATTCATGGACAATGAAATTTGCCATGAAATCGAAAAGTCCACAATCGTCTCGTCCGAATTTCACAAAAACGGTTGGAGTGTTCCTATTGACAGCCAATCAAATTTGAGAGCTAAGACTGACGCTAAGTCCTAAGCCCTTAAGGAGAAAAGGGGGAGCCACAGAAGCCATAGCGCAGTGATTTATATATGATTTCGTGATATAAAATTGTATTGTGATTATATATTTATAAAAAATTATTGTTGTGATACTTCGAACCAAAATATTGAGTCCTGTTTAATATTTTTGAGTGAAGCAAACATTTTTATTAATATAATACAATATCGGAGTGAAATTCTGAAGAGACTCAAGTGCTGGCAACACGTGATTTTTTATCAAGCTTTAATAATTAATTGGATTTATATTTGATATAAAACCAGAGATTCGTTTTTAATTCCTGAAAAAACTCATATTAATAAAATTTGTGGAAAGATATCTAAAAAAAATTGTCAGGTTACTGATCTGAGAAGGAGGGCTTCAAGGAAAGTTATTGCAAACAACACAGGTCCTAACAGGCACAAATCACACACAACTTTTAGGCCCTTTTTAGGTGAAAAATTATAGGTATTGTATCGTATCGCGTAGAAGCCATATTTAAAAGTCATTATTAATTAATTATTTTTTCGAATTTAAAAATTTTTATGTAAAAAATTAATTTAGTGTGTTTTGTGTTTTATATTATTTTTAGTATATTTATAAAAATTTAAAATATTAAAAACTTAAAAAATTTTATTTTTTTTAAATTTAATATTAATTTCTTTTTTTTTTCAGAAAATTTGTCTATAGAAAATAAAAATGAAAAAAGTTATTTTTTACTCGTGCTTATTGGTACTCGGAGTTAGTGTCACTTGCGGTAATGAAGTTACTGCTGATACGAAAAATTGTCTGATTCAAGGTGTAAATGTAAGTTTTTTATTTAAAAAACAAAAAGTATACTCGTCTTTCAAAAAATAACTTTTTACTTTTTTAGTGTAAATCTCCTAATGATTGCTGTAACGGATTAACCTGTGATCTTTTCGCTGGAAAATGTATCGATTCCCAAAGACCTATAGCCACTTTTGCAAAAATTTTTAGTTATTGTAGGATTGCTGAAAAAATTGTAAATAAATTTTATCTTTTTATTTTCCATATTCACGTTTGTCACAAAAAACATCAATACCTATTTTGCTGTAATTTATTTTTAGTGTGATGAAGATGAGCAATTTTGTGAACTACTTAGTTGTCATCCTTTTGCTAAACGTTCTGGTAGACCTCATTTTAATCGTCCAGGATCAAGGGTAAAAATACATTCAAATCAGTTAAAATTATTTTCAATAAAATCAAACCTAATTATATTCAAAATTTATTACAGTGTCGCAAAGATAGGGATTGCTGTGAGGAATCAAAATGCAACAAAAGGCTTCGTCGTTGTGAGGAAGAAAATAGTTCCAGGGCCCGTAGTGTCGTCACTTTTTCACTTTTTTCACTTTTTCAATTTTTCTGGCACTTTTTACGATTTTTATCACCTTTTGTACCTTTTTCTACCTTTTTCAGTCAATTTTTCAATTTTTTTACGTTATTATAGAAAAAATTTTTAATTTTGTTTTTTTGAGAAAAAAAATTTCTTATAATACCTATAAAGCTAAAAGCTATAATTTGATGAAACAGTAGAATGTATTATTTCAAAAAGAAGATTAAGATACTTTAAATTATTACGTATTTTTAATAGCTTATCGAAAAACAACTTATTGTATAAGTAAAATGTTTTATTGACAGAAATTTATTTTTTTTGTTAAAAAATTATTATAATCAAAAAAAGTCTTTAACATGATATAATAGTTTTTGACCAAAAAAAAAATTTTTATCGACTAAACTAATTTTTTTCTTGCATAAAAGAATGCCCGAGGAAAATATATTCCATAATAATCCAAAACTTTTCTTTTTACTATAAAATTTAAGCGAGTTGAACATTTTTTAAGTTGTAATGTCGTTATAGACCCTAAAATTGGAATCAGTATAAACATGGTAACTTGTGACAATATATTTACTGTACCATAAATCGGTTAATTTTCAGCGAAAGTAGCAAATTTTTTTTTTGTTTTTAACTACTTTTTCCCTGGCCAATTGATTCTGAAAGAAAAAAAGTCAATTTATGTAACCCTTAATGGTTTATTACATATATGTAAGTTTAAAAAATGTAAAAATAATCTAAAACAGACTAAAATCGATCCTTATTGGCCGAAATAGAAAATATTTAATGGCGAGTTTGATGGGATTTTGGTAAGAGAATTTTTTCAAAAAAAAATTTTCAAAAAAAAAATGGCGGCAAAAGAGTTATTTTGGTTTTTCCAAAAACACGTTTTCCTATTTTCCGGAGTTATCCGAGGTTTTTCCGAAAAACTAATGGCAGAAATGGATTTACCGAAGGTTTCCCAACATATATACTCTCTTAGAATATTTTTTCAAGCTGTTTTTTATTATTTTTTAGCATTTTCCCAAAAAGCACCAACGCTGATCGAGAGCCACCCAATGAGTTTGACTGGCCATAACTCGGGTTGTTTAAGACCTAGAGGGCTAAAAATTTCAGGATTTTCCTGTCTTAGTGTTATAAAAACATAGGGAAACTTTGAGGCCGATCCGACGACCCCCCTGGCAACCATTGCTGTTTTGGCAAAGAAAGACTCATAACTCGCATAAGAAAGTTACTTTTTACAGTGTAGAAATATAATTTTCACGTTCGTTATTTTTTATAATAATTAATTGATGGTAAATGGTATATTCACGAACGAAGGATACTAGCTGAAAAATATATTTTATTACATTCTCACATATTAAACATCAGCATTTTTATAGAAAAGTATTGAAAAATTTTTTAATCAATTTTCCAAGAATTTTTTTGATCAGAAAATTGTGTGTAATGATGTTAAAACACAAATTAATTGAAAAAAAGTGACTTTAATAACTATTTCTCGAGTTAAAAAATATACCAGAGCTGGAGCCATTAAAATTTTCATTTATAAAAACGTTTTTCTCGACTCCGAAAACCCCCAGGTAATGTAGAAAGTTTTTATTTTCATGTTTTTTGGTCCGCCATCTTGGAAAATTTGCTGGGGCAAAAAAATTAAAATTTTCATTCATAAAAACGTTTTTCTCGACCCCGAAAACCCCTAGGAATTAACCTCAAAATAATTCCTCTCTAAAGATTTAAATAAACATTCAATATTTTCTGCGTAACAAAAAACTCTTTTAGGTTTGGTGTGTACGACAAAATGAATAATTTACTAATTTTTCCCTAGGTTGGAAAGTAGTCTTTTTTGCCCTAGACATGTAATATCCTATTTTGTCCTCTGTATATAACTTTTTTGATCCGGACCTGTTCTTACCAAGATATTAACAGTCATCGCTCATGTTGTTCAAAAATTTTCATTGCTCTAAAAACTTTTTGAAAAATAAACTTATCAACACCCGGGTGTCTTAAAAATCCTTATCTTAAAAAAAAACAAATTTTAAGACAAAGAAATGAAATAGGATTTATTACAGTAACCTGTTTTAATTTCATATTTTTTTATGTTTAATTTCCCACTAGTCGCCTTTGCATACAAACCCCCTGTGTAGGAAAAGCTGCACTCCTTCCTCGTTCATTTTCGATTATTTATATTTTTCTGTGTTCGGTCTATTTCAAGGCAAGGTATAGAGTGCTCGATTCCAAAAATAAACGCCTACCTAAAAATTTCTACATTATAAATAACAATACAGGAAAATATATTTATTTTTCAGCAAATAAAGTTACCGTTTGCTAAAAAAATAAGACTTCTAAAATATGAGAGCATAAGACTATACTAACTGGTAAAATGTAATTTCGCTAATCACAAATTTTGGGATCTTTCCAATGAGAAATGGGCAGAACACTCTTAAATATGCAAAAATTACACCCAAAAAGGGTTATTTTTTATGTATTCGCTTTTTGAATATCTTGATTTGGTCAGTATAATATTTCGAATTTCGGGACCCTGTTTTCTAAATTATCGCTTCACCTTTAAATGTGCAGAAATATAAAATACATAAATTTTGTTGGTAATTTTTGTTGATTTACGGGTAAAATATAAATTTTTCATAAAAAAGTTTCCAAAATTGGTGACTAGGACCCAAAAAACCTATGTTGACCAAACCTGTAATTTAAAAGTGTGGTAATAGTAAGAACGCCCCTTTTGAGGGTATTTTTTGCCAATTTAGGGGCAAAATTAATTTTTCTTTTCCTCAAAATGCTTGGTCAGCAACCTGAAAAACCCAGGCTTCTGCCAGGCCTGGCCTCCGCGTTTTTACTGGAATAGAAAAGGCATTTCTTTGCATAAAAACTCAAACGATAGGTAGCGACAAACCAGATTTTCTTTTCAGTATTGAATTTTTTATATCCGTGCATACAAATGTTATATATATGAGTTGTAAATAGGAAAATTGTTAAATGATAAGAACTAAATTGAGCAAGGTGAAATTCCTTGAATACCTAGTATCATTTAAAATTACTTCAAAATACTGAATATATTCTAAAGAAAAATCTCATGGGTAAAGTATGGCTTCAAGGGGTGAAGATATACAGCTATTACAGGTGCGAAATACGAACCTCAAAAATATTCAGAAAGAGAAATGGATGATATTGGTATAAAACTATATGCAAATACTTCTTTTATATTTTGCATAAAATGTACATTAATCTCATCAACGTTTAATTAATAATTTTCACCTCGCAAGTTTACTTTTTCTCTCAAAATACAAAAATCCAATTTTAATTTTTTCCCAAAGAACCAATCTTACTTACTATAAAGTCATATTAGTTTACTAATTATATTATTTGAAACACATAATTTTAGTAGTGTAGATGTTTTTACTATAGAAATTTCTAGGTACTCAATTTTTCTACAAATCGTGTGAATTCTTTATATTTTATATAGATTAAAGTTTTTGATAATTTATTACCTGTACCAAAGTTACTCCATGTAGTAAATTCTGGCTTTGTGGTTGTTTTCATAGTTTCTCGGAATTTCGTGAGCTATTGATTGCGAAAGCCGAAAATCAAGATTTCGCTCATGCAAAATTTACATAAAATCCTAAGATTAGCGATAATCATCCCTTTTTAAGAGAGTTTTTGCAGTATTTAAAAAAATTTAACAAGATTTAGGATTTAAAAAGGTCTTTTAAACTGCTAATGACCAATTTGATAGTCCCAAGTATACAATATGAGTAAAGCACCCTTAAATTGGGAAAAGCACCCCTCATAAAGAGTATTCTATATTTAAATCATAATAAAATTTTGCCGTTCTGAGCATGAATATTTTTCAAAGTATGCAAATATTAAAAAATCATCCGAAAAAAGGTGTTTTTTGTGATAATTTAAGGGTGTCAGAAGAATTCTGCAGAAGCAAAACTTAGATTTTCGGAATCAGATGCCAAAATAACCTTTCTATTCGTTGACTTGGTTGTCAAAAACAGCTTCCCCTTCCGTGATTTGACTGGATAGTATACTTATAAGTAGGAAAAAATTTATCATAAACAAGGTGCTTTTGTCTTGCAATTTCTTCGAATCCATGATGATATCTGTAGAAGCTTTTTTATTTCTTCAAATTTTGATTAAAACCAGATGCTTACAAAATAACTTTCACTTTTCAAGAAACTGCAAAAAATAGATATATGCAAAATGTTTTTTTTTATAGACAGAATCATATCTCATGTTATATGTATTATAAATGAACACCTAGTTTCAATAAAATTTTTTTGTGCGAAATTGATTTCATTTTTGAGATTTTTATAAGATTAGGTACTTTTATTCAACATTTTACAAAATCATTGCGGAAATGGATATATGATACAATGAATAAAAACCTTTAGAGCCGCATAAAAACAGGTAGTAATTTCTAGATCTCGATATTTTCGGTATTCTGTAAATCTAAAACCAGGAACATGTTTACAGGGAGGAGTAACCGAAAAAGTCTCTCTCGGCAGGGGGGGGATTCAAATGGACTCAGAATATTTTTGATTTAGGGATCATACAAAACCCAAAGAATATATATAATACTGAAATCAGTTTATTTTAATTTTATAATCTGCTTCTTAAAAAAGTATATTAGATAACAAATTTTAACATGGAACATGTTCATTGACAGGGGGTAATTTCAAGCATGTCATTGGAGGGTGGGGGGGGGTCAAATGGACTTAGAGTAATTTTGATTTAGGAACTTAGAATAATTTCGATAAAGGGGTATAGAATAATAAAAACATGTTCCATGTTCGTTAGTTGTGAGTTCACAAACCGGCTGTAAGTTTTTACATTAATTTTGTGCTACTTTTATATGTTATTATATTATTTTTTTGTTCAAAATTTGCAGTTGTGAAAATTATACAGTAAGTATACCTATAATACATTCAGGAGTATGACTATACCTACAATTATAATTTCCTTAATTTGCAAAATTATCTTGATTATAATCTATTGTTTTTAAATTTAAATTAAAAAATAAATAAACCATGCCACTTTGAAGGTTTTTAAAAATAAGTGAATATATAGTTATTTGTAATAATCAATAAAGAAATTAATTTTTAAATACGTAAAGGCATAATTACATAAGTAAAAATTTGCAAATATAAAAAAACCATACAATAATTGGAATGTATTATAATATAGGTATATAATGGCATTTGTCGAAACTTGGAAAATATTCACAAGGATATTCGTCCCATAATAGAAACAGGCTAAAGGTACGATCTTCCGGAATACCAAAATAAGAACTTTGTGCGCACTACACATCACAGCCATGCTTCTTATATGCGTGTATTACGCACACATGTGTATGTATAAAATTTGTGTACAGTTTTGTAATTCCCGCACAACATGGCTGGCGTGTGTAGCCTGATGCTCATTGGCTTATTAAAAATTCATAAAAATGATGCGTAAGATCTTACCTTTAGCCTGTTTCTATTATGATTCGTCCTTGGAGGGGTAAATATGTATACTAATACATGCATTATTGTACAAATACATGCACATATTATTTTAAGAAAAAAAAAAATTATATACAGAAAACTAATAAACCGATGGGGAAAGGCCATGGGGAAGAGGTATTAGAGGGGTAAAATTAATAAAAGATGGCAATACACGAATATCTCATAATACTGACAATGAAAAACAGAAAATCAACTATAGGGGAAATTTAAAAAAGGAGGAGAAAAAAGGAAAGAAACATAAGGACACGAGGTCTTCAGAGTATCGTCTTTATATTATACATGTTACCGGTACCGGCAAATGAGAGGAATGAGGGGTCAAGGGGTGCCAGTAGTATAGCAGCAGGTTACTCACAAAAAAAGAGGGGGTATACGAAATGAAAATTTTCTTCTCTCTTTTTCTAATATATCTTTGTAGCGTGAAATTTCCACCACATACAATAAAAATACAACAGTGTAGTCTACGCTCTCGGCTTGTGCGTGTGTATTTAAGTATAATATATGTATATTGGTTTAAAAGAAGAAAGAGAAGGGAGTCAGAAAGAGCGCGCACCTTGATGCCGCTTCAACGTCGACGTCGTCGTCCTCGAGAATTTTATTTATTTTTTTTTTGTTTAACAAAATGACCAGAGGCTGACAACGTGGGTGCATCAAATTATTTATCAAAACTTATCAAAACTGTTGCACTCGATTAAATATTTTTTTTCAAGCTCGGCATCAACGGGCTTTTGTGTGAACGCGCGCGTGAGTAGGTTCATTGAGCACCACGAGGAGTGTAGACTTATGTATGTATCATAGAAAATATATACTTATGTGTGTTATATAAAATATAGTGAATTTTGAAGTAGTGTAATTAAAAGTAACAAGTTCGAAAATTTTCGGAGTTAAGTGTGTCGTCCTAAGAAAATTAATAAATAAACAATGGCGTCAGATGAGGAAGTTGAAGATAATTTTGCAGGTAAGATATTCATTTTATTAGAAATTTCACGTACAAGTTGCATATTAATAACTTTTTTTATTTGGAGTAAGAAGCGTCCCGGCCGGGTGTCATTTACATTTTGAGGTTAAAGTCGCTTATCTGTAACTTTTTTAAAAATTGTTAATTTAAAGTAATAGGATATTTATTTAAATACTAATATTGTTTAAAAAATTGTTATTTCTAAATAAACGCGCCAAAATTTTGGCTGAAAGCCACAGTGTGTTTTCTAAGCGTGTTTTTAACCTAAAAGTTTCTGTACGTTTTGATAAGACGATTATTAACCTAACATTTCTATACTTTTTGAATTTTTATTTGGTAAAACGTATGATTACAGTGTAAATGTACGTAACTTTCAAACAGATAAATAGTCATGCAATGATATCTTTAATTACCACATATTACAAATTTAACCGACTCCGAAAAAAATCAGTGTTTTATGTTTCTTGAGCATTTTATTTCATTTTTTTTTGCAAAACTTAGTATTAAATTTAATTGTTGGTATATATCATTTATTTTCGCACACAAAACCGTTCTCTTATAGCCCGTCGCGGTTTTACCTTGGAATTTTTGCCCCCCTTGATTTCAAGAAGTCGCGTCCCGATCGTTTTCTTTTGTCTTAAAAATGTAAAATCGGTGAATTGTTTATACAATATTTATCTACTTTAAAGATCTCATTCAAAACAATAACTACATTTAAAATATTTTTCATTTGGAGTCAATATTTTTGAATTTTAAATAAATTTAAACTTTCATAACATTCTATTACTGTACTATCAATTATTGAACTGTTTTTATTTTAGAAGTAATTAACTCCTTAATTATTTCATTGTAATACATTCACTTTGAAAAATGCATAAAATATTCAATAACAAATTGCCTTTGATTATCTGAATATCAGTCAATAAATCGATTGCATTACTTGATAATTTGTAAATCTCAATGATACAATGTATAAATGAAACATTGTTGCTACAAAAAAAAAAATTATTTCAAAAACAATTTGAATTTTGCACGTGAATAACATGCAGAATACCTGTAAACATTAGATTTTTAAAATAAATATATTATTTATTTGAAAAATAAAAATGCTGTCAATGTATTTATATTAATGCCATTAATGTCAAAATAAATTAAAAAAAATATTTATTAATAAGTGTTAATATGTGTGCGTGGTAGCGGCCCTTTACGAAGAAAATGGCGTCGAATATAACCGATAATGCATACGTATAAAAATATACACTGGGTTCAACAAAGGATCGCGACAATACACATCTGGCATATAACCGCGACGTGTGATAGAAAAAGAGAACAACATTAAACATGCAGCCGCTCATTTTCATTTTCGTACACTAACACATGTAAACATCAACATTAAACTGTGGCAGCACCAACCATACCTAACGAAATTAAAAATTATCTTTTCAAATTATTTATTTATTTTTTTATGTTTTTTATTCAAAATTTTTCATTACTGTCATTTAATAAATTCATAATTAATGGTAAGGGCGCGAAGGGTATATGGATCAGTTTTGAAGAAAAATTTTTTTTATTTTGTTATTGTTTTGGAAAAGTTATGGTCCTTGTTGTTACATATACATATAAAGTTTTTAATAAATGTATATCTCTCTGAAAGTCTCTAATGACTCTATCTCTGTTTTTCGCCATTGCTTCCTTCTCTTATTTCAGAGTTTTGTATAATATGGTGCGGATGTTACTTCTCTTTTCTGCAGACACCTTCATCGATTTGTAAATTTTTTAATTTTACATAAAAAAAAATATTCATTCCAATTGCTGAAATTGTAACTCAAAATAAAAAAAATGGACCAATTTTTTTTCGTTAAATTTTAATTTGATTAAAATTTTAATTAAAATTATTTTTTTTTTAACTCCCTTTTGATGTAAATAATAATTCATAATAAACTTTTGTTTAATTTGAAGACAGACATATTGTAATTTATATATTTTAAGCGTTGTTGCCTTTGATAATAAATAAAATTTATTGTTGAGAATTTTTTAATTTTTTTAACAAATTAATTTAATTTTAAATTATTCTATTGTGCCGTCCTCGTTTTTGTTCAAATCAATAAATGATTTTAAAAATAAATTTAAGCCTTAGAATTTTCAAAAAACTGAGAAATTTTAGATAAATCGGAAAATTAATTTTACCTAGTATTCGAATTTTTCGTCGACCTTTGATTCTTATTTTTTAATAACTTATATAATAATAACGAGTTTACAATTATTAACAATTTACTTGCGATTCTTTAATGAGATAAAATAACAATAATTTATCAAGTCAATCTTGAATTGTATAATACCTATGACTTTCCCAATCTTTGATTCTGTGAAGCAAAATATTAAAAATTTCAAAATTTATCGAATCAAATTTTAATTTAAGGGTATCTCAATTACTATGTGAAGTATAAAAAGGGCGAAAGTTGAGGGCTTGATTAAAATCGAAATATTCGCGAAGAATTTTTAAAATTTATTTTAAATTATAAGATTTTGCAATAATTGTTTTCAGTTTAACAAAAAATTGTAATTACAAATATAAGAAATATTGGAGCTGATAGGAAAATTTTTTGCTCTTGATGTATCGATTTCTTAATAATTTGTTTACCGTCTATTTTTGTTTGTTTTTATTAATTTTTAGTATAGTTCGCATTTCAATTTTCAAAGAATATTTCTGCAAACAATAAAAAAATATATTTAAGATTTCATAGAAAACACGCACAAGCATTTGCGCTTACACCTAGAAATTCAAAACAAAATATTTTCTTCTAATAATATGGCCGAAATTTTAATTTGAAAATAAATTATTTTAATAAATAAAGAGGGGTTTGGGGTGTTTTAGGTACGTTCAGAAATACCAATAAATATTAATTTACAGCATATTAATTTTGAAAAATCGAAAATACTGAGAAAAAAATTACCAAATGAGTAACATTTAGCGTAAATTTTCCAAAGTAATTTGATATTAAAAGTGACCTGACATGATTTGTCAAAACCAAATTTAATCTCAAGCTTGTAATCTTGTACTGCAAATTATGTACCATTTTTTTTTTTTTTTTTAAGAAAATTTTTCATGTAAAGTTATAGCATATACAAGAATTCGCAAAGACCAATCATTTTTTTTTTAAGATCGACGGTTGTAAAAGAAAGAATATGATTGGCCTTGATATTATATTATTGTATTTTTTTTTTTTACTTTGCTCACCCTCTCTCTCTCTCTCTTTCTCTCTCCCTCTCCCGTTCGAGATCTCTTAAATGACTACCGGGAAATTTAATATTTCAAATAATTAAATATTCTTGTAGTACTTTGAAAAAAAAAATTTATTTTTAATGTCTTAAATTTTGTATTTTATTTTATAGAAGAAGATGAATTGGAAGATGGCGTAAATCAATTATCAAATGCTGGACAAGCAGTTGAAAATTCATCTGATGCCGAAGAAGCTCAAAAAATAGTAAGTTTGAACAATTTTTTATTCAATTTTTTTAAATACAACTTTATTTGTATTTAAATACAAATGATTTTTCAATATAGGAGGAAGAAGATGATTATGAGCCTGAAGAGCGTAAAAAGAAAAAAGGCAAAAAACGTAAAGCTCGAAGTGAAGACAAAAAGGGCAGAAAGAAGAAGAAAAAGAAAAAGTCTGATTCAGGTGATGAAAGTGATTTTGGAGGTGCTGATAATGCTGATGCAGCTGGTGAAGATAGCGATTATGCATCAAACAAAAGAAGTAGAAAATCCTCATCGAGAAAATCATCAAACCATACACCTGCAGTTGCACAAAATCAAAATCAAGAACCTTCCACAGGAATGCCAACTATTGAAGAAGTTTGTTCAACTTTTTCACTAACAGATGTTAACATTGAATACTCTGATACTGATTTCCAAAATTTAACGACGTACAAATTGTTTCAACAACATGTCAGGCCATTATTGGCTAAAGAGAATCCTAAGGTAATTGAATTTTAATTAAAATAAATACAGTTAGTATGAAGAATTCTAATTTTATTTTTTTAGATACCCATGTCCAAGCTCATGATGTTAGTAGCTGCAAAATGGAGAGATTTTTGTGAAATTAATCCACATATTCAGCCAGAAGCAGATGCAACAGCTCAATCAATAGATGAAGAGAAAAACAATAGATCAAATCGAACTCAGGAAATTGAAGATGAAGAAGAAGAAGATGATGATAGTGAGAGAAGAAGGAAATCACGAACTTCTCGAGGTAAAAAAGGCAAAAAGAGCTCAAAAGTTCCAACTTTAAAAATCAAATTAGGAAAACGTAAAAGAGGTAGTTCGGTAAGTCTTTTATACTTTCTTTATGTTAAATTATTTAAAAAAATTTTTTTATTCATTTTTTTTTCCTTATTTTCTAATTAAGGACGAAGAAGCAGAAGAAAGTGGTTTAGTATCAGATAGAGATTCGGATATGGAGTTTGAACAAATGCTGGCTGATGCAGAAGATGTGCCTCAGACAAATAATGTAACCAAGGCTAGTGATGAAAATAATACCGATGCTCAAACAGATCCTCCTGTAAGAAAGAAGGCAAAAACCAAAATTGGTAACAAATCAAAAAAGAAAAAGAGAGCAAAGGCAGCATCCAAATTTCCAGATGGCGAGGTAACGTATTTTGTTTTATCCATAAATTATTATTTTATTTAAATTTTTTTACGTTAACAGGCTGATCATCAAGACTATTGTGAAGTATGTCAACAAGGTGGTGAAATTATTCTTTGTGATACTTGTCCCCGAGCATACCATCTGGTATGTTTAGAACCCGAATTAGAAGAAACACCTGAAGGAAAATGGAGCTGCCCGCATTGTGAAGGTGAAGGTATGTACATTTTTATTTTTGGTTTTTAAATTTTTAATTTTTTACTCGATTTTTTAGCTTTAAAATAAACATTCTATATTATTTCAGGAGCTTTGGAAGATGATGATGAACATATGGAATTTTGTAGGGTTTGTAAAGACGGCGGTGAGTTATTATGCTGCGACAGTTGCACTAGCGCATATCACATACATTGCTTGAATCCTCCATTAACTGATATTCCTGATGGAGATTGGAAATGCCCACGTTGCTCCTGTCCACCTATTCGAGGGAGAGTTCAAAAAATTTTAACTTGGAGGTGGAAGGAAATTAACGACGACGATGAGGGAGGAACAAACAAGGGCAAACCCAGGCGTATACGTGAATTCTTTATTAAATGGGCTGAAAATTCATATTGGGATTGTGATTGGATCTCTGAACTTCAGCTTGATGTATTTCATCCACTAATGTTTAGAAATTATTCTCGTAAATATGATATGGATGAACCTCCTAAACTAGATGATGGTTTAGATGAATTGGGTGAAAGTCGTTATAAGAGACCAAGAGAATCTGATGAATATAATCTGGAAGAACGATTTTATAGATATGGTATCAGACCAGAATGGCTCATAGTGCATCGTGTTATTAACCACCGTATTTCTAGGGACGGTCGCGCATCATATTTAGTTAAATGGCGTGATCTTGGATATGATCAAGCGACCTGGGAAGATGAAAATGCTGATATTCCCGGATTAAAACAATCTATCGAGTATTATTTAGATTTAAGAGCAGCTAATAGTGTAGATGTTCCAACCCGTAAAGGCAAAAAGGGTAAGAGCAAAAAGTCAAAGGCTAAAGAAGTTGTTGATGATGAGGACAAAGTTAGGAGATACTCTGCACCACCGGAGAAGCCAATTTCTGATCTCAAGAAAAAATTTGAAAAGCAACCAGATTACTTAGATGTAACTGGTATGCAGTTACATCCATATCAATTAGAGGTAATTACATGCAATTTAAATAATAAAATTTCATTATCCGTGTAATTAAATTTTATTTTTATAGGGCTTAAACTGGTTACGATACTCATGGGGTCAAGGTATTGACACTATTCTTGCTGATGAAATGGGGCTTGGAAAAACTATTCAAACTATTGTATTTTTATATTCTTTGTATAAAGAGGGACATTGTAAAGGTCCTTTCTTATTATCTGTACCTCTCTCAACAATTATCAATTGGGAGCGAGAATTTGAAACTTGGGCTCCAGATTTTTATGTTGTAACTTATGTTGGTAAGTTATTAGTTTATTTTCTTAAAAAATAAATACAGTTCAAAATTTTTCAAAATTTTTTATCAAGATTTTTACATTTCATTTCATCAATACAGGTGACAAAGATAGCCGTATTGTAATTCGTGAAAACGAATTATCTTTTGAAGAAGGAGCAGTACGTAGTGGACGGGCATCTAAAATTCGTTCATCCCAAATCAAATTTAATGTATTACTTACTAGTTATGAATTAGTTTCTATTGATTCAGCATGTTTAGGATCAATTGACTGGGCAGTTTTAGTAGTAGATGAAGCTCATAGATTAAAATCCAATCAATCAAAATTCTTTAGATTGTTAGCATCGTATAACATTGCATATAAACTTTTATTAACTGGAACACCTCTTCAAAATAATTTAGAAGAATTGTTTCATTTACTTAATTTCTTATGTCGTGATAAATTCAATGATTTATCAGCTTTCCAAAGTGAGTTTGCCGATATTTCAAAAGAAGATCAAGTCAAAAAATTACATGAAATGTTAGGACCTCACATGTTGAGACGTTTAAAAGCTGATGTACTAAAGGTAAGCATTTAAATATAAACTTTTTCTATACAAACTAATAAATTTTAATTTACTATAGAATATGCCAAGCAAATCTGAATTTATCGTTCGAGTAGAATTATCACCCATGCAAAAGAAATACTACAAATATATATTAACTAGGAATTTTGAAGCTTTAAATCCAAAAGGTGGTGGCCAACAAGTTTCTCTTCTTAACATTATGATGGATCTCAAAAAATGCTGTAACCATCCATATTTGTTCCCTGCGGCTTCACAAGAAGCTCCAACAGCCTTAAATGGAATGTACGAAGTCACAGCTTTAACAAAAGCAGCTGGAAAACTCGTTTTGATGAGTAAAATGTTGAGAAAATTACGTGATGAAGGACATAGAGTTTTAATATTTTCACAGATGACAAAAATGTTAGATCTGTTAGAAGACTTTTTAGAAGGTGAAGGTTATAAGTATGAAAGAATCGATGGTAATATTACAGGAACATTGAGACAAGAAGCTATTGATAGATTCAATGCTCCAGGTGCTCAACAATTTGTCTTTTTATTATCAACTCGTGCTGGTGGTTTAGGTATTAATTTAGCAACTGCAGATACTGTGATTATTTATGATTCCGATTGGAATCCGCACAATGACATTCAAGCTTTTAGTCGAGCTCATAGAATCGGTCAAGCAAATAAAGTCATGATTTACCGGTTTGTTACGCGTAATTCTGTTGAGGAGAGAGTTACACAAGTAGCTAAACGTAAAATGATGTTAACACATTTAGTTGTAAGACCTGGTATGGGTGGCAAAGGTGCGAATTTCAGTAAACAAGAATTGGATGACATCTTACGTTTTGGAACAGAAGAATTATTTAAAGAAGAAGAAGGAAAAGAAGACGAAGCTATTCATTATGATGATAAAGCAGTAGAAGAATTATTAGATAGAAGTCAGGAAGGTCTTGAACAAAAAGAAAATTGGGCAAATGAATATTTAAGTTCCTTCAAAGTGGCTTCATACATGACTAAGGAAGGAGAAGCTGAAGAAGAAGTCGATACTGAAATTATTAAACAAGAAGCTGAAAATACAGATCCTGCATATTGGATTAAACTTTTAAGGCACCATTATGAACAACAGCAGGAAGATATAGCTCGAACTCTTGGTAAAGGAAAACGGGTGAGGAAGCAAGTTAATTACAATGATGGAGGTGTTACTGGAGATCAAGGAACAAGAGATGATCAACCATGGCAAGAAAACATGTCAGACTATAATAGCGATTTTAGTGCACCAAGTGATGATGATAAGGAAGATGACGATTTCGATGAGAAAGGTGAAGGTGATTTATTGTCAAGACGCAGTAAACGACGTTTAGAAAGGAGAGACGAGAAAGACAGACCATTACCGCCTCTATTGGCTAGAGTTAATGGAAATATTGAAGTGCTTGGATTTAATGCGCGACAAAGAAAAGCATTCCTTAATGCCATCATGCGATATGGTATGCCGCCACAAGATGCATTTAATTCACAATGGCTTGTTAGAGATCTTAAAGGTAAATTTATTACTTCATAACTTTATATAAATTGTTATTCAGTCAATAATTTAAAATTTTTTAATTTAGGAAAATCTGAAAAGAACTTCAAAGCTTATGTGTCCTTGTTTATGAGACATTTATGTGAGCCAGGAGCTGATAATGCTGAAACTTTTGCTGATGGAGTTCCTAGAGAAGGTTTAAGTAGACAACATGTTTTAACTAGAATCGGTGTAATGTCATTAATTCGTAAAAAGGTTCAAGAATTTGAACATATAAATGGCTACTATTCAATGCCAGAAATGATTCGCAAACCAGTGGAACCAACTAAAACAGAAGCAGCTGCTACAGCTGGAACAGAAAGTGCTGCAACAGGAACAAGTAGTAGTACAAGTGCAACACCTGCAACCTCAAATGCTCCAAGTCCTAGTCCAGCAGCAACACCAACTCCAGCTGCAACTGCAACATCTGGCAATGAAACACCCAAGCCTGGAGATACAACTGAAGCTAAAGAACCAAAGGAAGAGCCTAAAGAAACTTCAGAGACCTCAGAAGAAAAAGAAGAAAAGAAAGAAGAAAAGCCTGATGAAGAAGAAAAAGAAAAAGTAGATACAGAAATTAAAAAGGAAGATGCCGAATCAGAAGTAATGAATCTTGCTGTGGTGGCTGAAAAAGATAAAGTTGAAGAAAATAAAGAAAAATCAATAGATGAAGATATAAAAAAATCATCAGAACCAACGACTGATGTAGCTAAACCAAAAGAAGAAGCTGAATCAGATGTTGTCATTGTAAAAGATGATGATGAAGAGGCAGAAAAGAAAGGTGATAAGGATCAAACAGCCACAAAAGAAAATGCTAAAGATACTAAAGACGCTGATAATGAAGGAAAAGTTAAACGTAAATTCATGTTTAACATAGCTGATGGTGGTTTCACAGAATTGCACACATTATGGTTGAATGAAGAAAAAGCTGCAGTACCTGGTAGAGAATATGAAATTTGGCATAGAAGACATGATTACTGGTTATTGGCTGGTATTGTAACTCATGGATATGGACGATGGCAAGATATTCAAAATGATATTAGATTTGCAATAATTAATGAACCATTCAAGATGGATGTTGGTAAAGGAAATTTCTTGGAAATTAAAAACAAATTTTTAGCCAGAAGGTTTAAATTATTGGAACAAGCACTTGTTATTGAAGAACAATTAAGAAGAGCAGCTTATCTTAATTTAACCCAAGATCCAAATCATCCAGCTATGAGTTTGAATGCAAGATTTGCTGAAGTCGAATGTCTTGCTGAATCTCATCAGCATTTGAGCAAAGAAAGTTTAGCTGGAAATAAACCAGCCAATGCTGTTTTGCACAAGGTGATTATTAATATTTTTATTATTATTATTATTATTATTGTAACTAACAGTTTATAATGGATTTTAAATTATTTAGGTGCTTAATCAACTAGAAGAGCTTCTTTCTGATATGAAATCTGATGTCAGTCGATTACCAGCGACATTAGCGCGAATACCACCAGTAGCTCAAAGGCTGCAAATGTCGGAGCGTTCAATTTTAAGTCGTTTAGCTGCAACTGCTCCTGGCGGTGCTAATGCGCAAACAGGACAAGCTGCTCTTTTAGCACAGCAATTCCCTCAAGGCTTTACTGGAGGACAAATACCAGCAACATTTGCAGGTGCTGCAAACTTTGGTAATTTCAGGCCACAATATTCAGTACCAGGTCAACCACCTCAAGGTTTTGCAGGCGCGTAATGCGTAAATTAACTGTCCAAGGAGAAGGCATCTTATTAAATATATCTAAAATATTAAAACCACACTTTTTGGTATTTTAAATCCAAATGACTTAGCGATGAATATTGCTGCAGATCAAGAATAAAAATAAGACTTTTTTACAGTGTTAAAAATTGTGAAAAATGAGCTTTAAAAGCAAATGACGCGCAATTTTAATTTTTTCTTTCAAAATTCGCGTCTTGTGTAAGTAAGTAACATATTGTCATTATACAAATTGCAATGTCACACACACATACACACATACACACACCTTTTTACTTATGTATTTATTGTTTGTGAATGAAAACGTTCATAAAATTAAAACTTTATATTTTATAAGGAAAAAAAATATTTAAAAAATAAATAGTAAAATGATCGGTAAGAACTTTAGCCATCAAATTTAAAAAAATTTAAAATAATTGCCAATGTTATACTATTTATGTAATAATTAAGTACACATTACTTAAAAATTTAATTAAGCAACAAAAACTTGTATTTTAATTCGAATTTTAGATATAAAAAAAAAACTTTGTTCAAATTATTTGAAAAAGTGTTATTTATTTATAAAAACAAAAGAAATAAATAAAAAAACAGCATTGTATGTATATAATAGAAAATTTTTACAGGATGTGGGTTTTCATTTTTATTTAATAATAAAAACTTTAATAACAATCACAATTTCTTGTGAATTTTTAGTACCATTTATTTGTTTATTTTTTATCCCCCTTTTTTTTAATATTTAAAGAACAGTTTCAATCATTAAAATGGTATATTAATTTAAATTATTTAAAAAAAAAATTATATCAATCAAAATTGTTTTGAAAGTGAAAATTTACTACACCTTATCCCATTATTTTTATTGAAAGGTAGTTAATAAATCTGGTTTATAAAATGATTAAATTTATACCAGTTTATACTTTTTTGAGAGAAATTAAATCATATAGTTCCTGTTTTATTATACCAACTTTATTAATTTGCAAGTACTGCACATATTTGCAGACTTCTGTTCTTTAGTTATTTTGGCCATCATTTTTTTGCATAAAACTGAGTGTTGCATAGGTAACTACCAACTGCTCTTATTTTTCAAGTGTAATAACATGTGTAAATAAAAACGGAGTCAAAAGAAATTTAAAAAATTAGGTGAGATCACGGGGTGAGATTCAGGTATGTTTCTTATTTAAAAAAATGTTGAAAACATTTTCATTTGAATATCCATAAAATCTGTATAACAAAAAACAAAAATATAATATATAATTTTGATAATAATTTTAAGGTTATACCTGTACTTTTTTTTTAAATACTTAATTTTTAAAAATTATTTTATTTACAATTTTTAAAATATTTTAGATTTTTTATTATAATGGAGTTATCTGTGAATGAATTTCCAAATTTAAAAAGAAACAGAAACTTTCATCAAAGTTTTTTGGAATTTTCAAATTTTTTCTAACATATAGGTACATGATGTTTTTCTTTATATTTTACATATTATAAAATAATAAAATAAGACATGAGCTTCATCTTCACAATATTTAAAAATCTTTGTCTCAAAGTGTGGCAAATTGTATGGTTTGGTAAAAAAAAGATAACAAATTCTTTAAGTATTTATATAAAAACAAATACTGGAAATACTTTAGCATTAGAGTTAGATCCAAAATGGGATATAAAAAATGTAAAAGAAATCGTTGCTACAAAAATAGGTACTTCTGCTGATAATTTAAAGATTATTTTGGCTGGAAAAGAGTTGCATAATTCTACGGTTATAGAGGTAAATAGATTAAGTAATTTAGTTTATGAATTTAAAGTTGAAATACAAACTTTATAATTTCTAATAGGAATGTGATTTGGGTCAGCAGAGCATTTTACATGCTATTCGTACTCCAAAACGGATTAATAAAGATAGTATTTCTGCAAATGCCATTAGGGAATCTTTTTCTGAATCTGATCATGATGATAGTGGTAGTAAGCCACTTAACGAAACCCTTACAGATTTGTCTTTAGACGATTCGCTAGAAGAAAAAAATGTAAGTAAAATAATCAAGTGATTTTGACTTGACCAAATGGGTGCCAGTCAAAACTCATAACTGCTGTTTAGCAGATTCGGCACCTTTTAGATCAATTTTTTTAAAGAATATTGAATATTAAGAAAAAATTGAATATTGTAATACTAACTTTAAAAATAATTAGGTATTTTTTATACTGAAAACTTTTTTCTGTATTTTAAAATTCTATCTGGTGCTGATTCAAAACTGCTAAACAGCAGTTTTGAGATTTGACTGGCGTCCGACCAAATGCTTATTTGTTTTCTATTTTCAAGGACAAGCATAAAGCTCATTTTTATGTTTATTGTTCATATCCTTGTAAATCAGTTAAAGCTGGTAAATTGCGAGTTCGATGTGCAACTTGTAAAAGTGGAGCAGTAACTGTAGACAGAGATCCACAATGTTGGCCTGATGTCTTATTACCAAATAGAATTACCGTTCATTGTGAAAATCCTAGTTGTCCAACATTAGAAGAAGGTTCTGAATTGCATATTCAGTATGCTCACTTTTTTTTTAAGTGTTCAAATCATACTAGTCTTGGAGAGAATGATGAAGCTGTTCCATTAAATTTAATAAAACCAAATCTTGATAAAATTTCTTGTATATCTTGTACAGACATAAAGTGAGTAGACGTAAAAATTAAAAAAATGTTTATTTTGTCATAATAAATAAAAAGATAATGATTCCCATCATGAATAGTGATGTGATTTTAGTTTTTCCATGCGATGCTGCTCATGTCTTATGTTTTGATTGTTTCCGGACATATTGTACAGTTCGTTTAAATGAACGACATTTTGTCTTTGATGATAATACTGGTTATTACACACTACCTTGTCCAACAAACTGTCAAAATTCATTCATTCAAGAAATTCATCATTTTAGACTTCTTTCCTCTCAACAAGTGTGTTTTTTTTAATATAAGCTAATAAATATTTAAAAATATTAAAATTAAAAGTACTGCATTTTCATTTATCTAGTATGATCGTTATCAACGTTTTGGTGCAGAAGATTATGTACTTAAAGTTGGTGGGTTTCTATGTCCTCAGCCGGATTGTTGCATGGGTATAATTCCAGATCCCGAGTGTGATGTTAATGATGAGAATTATCGAAGAATTGTTTGTACAGGAGGTTGCGGTGTATGTCAAAAGTTGCATAATAATTCAGAATTAATTACTAATTTTAATTTTTGAATAATCTTTGTTTTTTGCAGTTCGTGTTTTGTCGAAATTGCTTGCAAGGCTATCATGTAGGGGAATGTGAAAACCAAAATTCAGGTTCAAGTTTGACACTTGGTTCAGAAAGTTACTCTTTACTCGTAAAAAACGTAAGAAAATTTATTTTATTATTATTATTAAAAAAAAAAAAAATAGCCATTAATTTGTATTTTACTATAGTCTAAGAGAGACGATGCAACAACTAAGACAATTAAAAAATTAACAAAACCTTGTCCAAAATGTAGAACCCCAACTGAAAGAGATGGTTAGTTCATCCTTAAAATTTCAAAAGTCAATTGAATTAAAAATTTTTAATACCTATTATTTTTCTTAAACTTAGGTGGTTGTATGCACATGTTTTGTGCTAGAGCCGGTTGTGGTTATCAATGGTGTTGGGTATGTCAAACAGCATGGACAAGAGAATGTATGGGAAATCATTGGTTTGGTTAAGAAAAGATTTATTTCTAGTTATTTTTTCCTTAAAATCAAGCCCCATTTTTTTACTGATTTTATTTAATCAGTTTATAATATTTTATATCCTAGTTTTTATAAACTATACATAATTGTTATAATAATATTTGTAATCTTATTATATATGTTAAGCTATTAAAAAAAAAAAATATTTTAATTCTTAAACTCTCTAAAAAAGTTTCTATCTCCTTAAAAAAAATAATATTCCAAATATTAAAGCTTTTTAAATCTGAAAGCTCTTTTATTCTAATAGCATCATGAAACTAAAAGTTTGCTTCACAAGAACACATGTATATATTTGTTGGCACTATAATTGGTTTGATGCTCTCATATTTTTTGAAGAAATAGAAACGTTTTTTACCTGGAGTTTTTGAAAATAATTTTTTTTTTTTTAAGTGACAGATGAACAAATATATATTAGTTTATATTTTTTATTTATTCTTTATTTGATATAAAAAAATTTACAAGCTTTTTAAATTCTTTTTTTTTGTATAATTTTTATTTGTATACTGTTATATACATTTAAAAACTCCAAAAATTTATTTGATATTTAGAATAAATTTTATAAGTTATATGAATCTTTTTTCATAGGAATATATTTGTAAAATTCATATTCGTAAAAAAGCTAATTTATATAAAATTATATTTTATAATAAAATATTTTAATACGAAAGTTTGAAAATAATTTTTATTTTATATAGATTTAAAATACATTTATTAAGAAAAAATTTTTTACATCATTTAGCAACCACCAGACACCAGATTTGGAAAAATTAATATTTCACCCTTAAATTAGCAAAAACAACCCCTAATTGGTGTAATTTTGCTATTTTCGCACTTGAAGCTAATTGAAGGGTGAAATATTAATTTTACCTTTCAAAATTAATAAAATTATTGATCAGCGACCCAACAAACCCCTAGGTGCCAAACCCCTAGGTGTTCAAAGAGTAAATATATTAAAAATACTCATTTCGAGGATAGTTTTTGCTAATTTTAGAGTGAAGCCCTAATTTCTTAACCAAATGACCCCGACGTTCGTGATCAGTGCCCCAAAAAACCGATACTAGACCAAATCTAGTGGTTGCCAGTAACTACAAAACCAAACCCGTATTATGACTGGAGTATTTACAATATTTAATTATAAGTACATCATTCAATTAATTTCTAATTTCGTTGTTATTTTATGATAAAGACGAATAAAGAATCATGAATTTCGAAAATTGAAACAGGAATCGGACAATCGGTTGACAGGCCAACCCCTTAGGTATAGAGTCCTTAGACTTAAATTTAAAGCCCTAAAATTTACATTCTATTCAATGTCAAACCACAAACCAAAAGCTAAAATTTATATAGGTCTATAAGAAAATATTTAGCTGAACCGGAGCGTCTAATTAATTTTTGTAGAAAAACAGAGTTCTGAGCAAATTTAAGTTTTTGATCGTTTTCTTGCAAAAAAAGAACTATACTGATTTCTCATATGATATAAATAATATGGTTTACCATAAGGTATATTATTGACTCAAAAAGATATCTGTTATCTCTTGGAAAACTTTCAGCATTTTCCAAAATGACAGACCAAAAAACATGAAAAAGGAACTTTTTACATTACCTGGGAGTTTTCGAGGTTGAGAAAAACGTTTATTTATTGATGAAAATTTTTATTTTTTACCCCAACATATTTTCCGATTTTCCAAGATGGTGTACTAAAAAATATCAAAACAAGAATTTTTTATATTACCTGGGGGATTCCTAGGTTAAGAAAAACGTTTTTATGAATGAAAATTTTCATTTTTTCACCCCTACATATTTTCCGATTTTCCAAGATGATGGACCAAAATTTGAAAAAAGTAAATTTGTACATTATCTGGGGTTTTTCGAGGTTGAGAAAAACATTTTTATTTACGTAATTTTCATTTTTTTACTTGAACATATTCTCTAATTTTCCAATTTTGGCGGACCAAAAAATATCAAAAATGGAGCTTTTTACATTACCTGGGGGGTTTTTGAAGTTGAGAAAAATGTTTGTATGAAAAAAGGAAATAAAAATTTTCATTCATAAAAACTTTTTTCTCAACCTCGAAAACCCCTAGCTATAATGTAGAAAGTTACTTTCACAGATTAATCTGTGATTACTTTAAAGTTATTTTGGATTGTTTGTGTTTTACAATACCAATTTAACCATTATAGACAATATTATATGGACTAATATTAAAAACCCAGTCTATTACTATGATGAAACAAATTTAAATGAAACTCAATCCGAATTTTTTATTAAAAATTTATTTTATATTTTTATTATATTTAAATTTTGGATTAGCTTTTCCGAAGCAAACTCAAAGAAATGCAAGTATTCAGGCTGCTGACAAAACTAGAGATAATAAGAGATTTTTTTCTTATCCTGGTTTTTTTCTTATGTTCTCTAGCCAAAAAAAAAAAACAAAAATAATAAAATTTCTGGGATTTGGTATTAAAATCTTGGTTAAAATCTATAATTAAGGTGGTAGATACAATTGGAACTTTTTCAAAATCGATTTTTTGTTTTTTTGGGTTCGAAAACATTTTAAGAATATGGGAAACAAATTTTACAGTGATATCTTGAATAATAAGGAAGTTATAGAAAATTAAACGAGACACCACTATAGGAGTAATACGTTTCACTGAAACTTTAAACGCGTTTTTCTCGAAACAACGTTTTTCGAATTGGCGTACACGATAACTCAAAAAATAATTAAGATATCTTTCTAATTTTTTGGCTACATTTTTAAAATATAATTATCTTCTAGATTGATGGAATGATTTTTCCAAAAAATGTCCCAATTTTTTTTTCTTCAAAAAAACATGTGAAAAAAATTGCAATTTTTGATAAAAATTAACTCTTTCCTGAGGAATTGCCCCCACCACAAGTCACGTGATACACGCTTGATATTTATCTGGTAGCAGTAATTACTGGCAAGTCAGATCAACTTGAAACTTTTTGCAATTTGTCAAGAAAGGTGTCTAGTTCAGAAGTAAACAACTTCCGTTGGTTGAAAAAAGGGTGGAACTCAGTGGGGGGAGGGTTGAAAAAAAAATAACCTAACCAATCGATAAATTACCATATTTTAAGATAAAAACATTGATTGACATTTTTCATAAAAATGCACCCCTTCCGAGTTATAGCGCAATGAAAAGTGTGATTTTTGCCAAAAAAAAATTTTTTTTTTTCAGTTTTTTTAATTTTATTTGAAATCTGGTAGAATTACAAAAAAAATTATATATTACTAATTTGAAGTAATTTTCATTGACAAATAAAGTGGTTTTTTTAAAATTTTTGTACGATTAATATTAAAGGAGATATGACATGGCAAAAATGGTTGCTTAACGAAAAATTAAAAAACCGGATGTTCTGGCGGAAATATCTAAAAAAATATTACTTTCACACAAAAAATTATTCCTATCATTTTTCAAGATGATAAAATTGGGGAAATTTTGAGACCACCTAGAACCGTTTAAAATAACCAGAAAAAAAGTTATGGGCAAAATAATTTTTTTTCCAAAATTTTTCATGCCAATTTTTTAGCGCCATCTGGGCTGAGTTGCTTCGAAAAAAAAATCCTTTGGTGAAAAGTCAGAACACTTATTCCTTAATATGTCCAGCAATTTTCAGCCCTATCGGGTAATTATTGTTTATGTATTGGCCTGATAAAGTTGTGTAAAATCGTGTATTTTTTAAAACATTCTCAGTTTTTGGCCAGCAGCGTGAACATTATTTATTTTAAACAGCCACATTTTTTAGCATACATTTCAAGTTGTTAGTACTTCAAGATTTGGTTATAATTTGTCGTCTGCAAGCAGATTTGGCCGTTTAAAATTGCCTATTTTATGTTTATAACGAAAAATGCTCTTTTTTGTCGGGCGATATTTAAGAAAAATGGCTGATCCAATTGAAATGTTGCATATGACATGAAATTTTGGCGTTAACCTTAGCTTTAAAATGGTTTATTGTACATCTCGTTATCATTAGCCAAAAAAAAGTTATGGTCAAAATTCCTTTTTTTTTTTGCAATTACAAAAAATTTTTATAGTTAATCCATTAGGTCCCTCTGTTTCTAAGTCTTATCATAAATTGTCGTACAGTACCGTATGTTTAGATGATAACTCATTAAAATTCTGCTGTAAAGTTTCAAATTCCGACTTTTTTCAGCTGTAAATTTGCCGTAAAACCTAAAGTAAGTAATAAAAAAAGCACAAAAATCAAAGATTTGTGTTTGTTTCGTGTAAATATTTAATTTTATGGAAAATTTTTAGACGAAAAATCTTTATATGCAGGGGATTTTTCAAGCACGTTACTGGGGGGGGGGGGGGGAATGAACTTCGAATTAATTCAATTTAGAGACTTAGAGTGATTTGAGTTTAGATTTATAACTGAAAATTTTTTTCATTTAGGGACTTTGAATAATTTTGATTTAGGGACTCAAAATTATATTTTTAATTCCAAACTTAGAATAATTTCGATAAAGGGGTAAAAAATAATAAGGATTTTAATAGCTGAAAACTATTTTTTTTTGGCTAAAGGCAAGTTTCTTTGCTATAAGCGCTATTTTGAAGGGTTTTTTGAATTGGGCTTTAAAAAAATCATTGTGCATTTAGTGGCGGATCTAGAATATTTTGGGGGGAGGGGGGTAATTTAAATCAAAATGCTACAAAAGGTCCATAAAATGTTAACGTGGGACATTGAATTAATTTCAGAATAGTAAATATGCGATAGAATATTTTCAAAAAATTTATCCAAATACAAAAAAAGGTCATGTTATTGAAGTTATGAACGTTCAACGAACAATACCTAACCTAAACTGGTTAAAAAAAGTGGATTTATCTTAATAATAATTTTTCCGGTGGTTTTTCCCAAGAAATACTAAACGCCATTGAATCTTTAATAAAAAAGTCATAATTAATAAAAGATTTTACATGGTTTAAAGCACCGGAAATATAAAAAAGTAAAGAAAGAAATTTTTCCTCTTTAACCTAAACTGGTTAAAAAAAGCGGATTTATTTTGATAATAATTTTTCCGGTGGTTTTTCCCAAGAAATACTAATCGCAAATGAATCTTTAATAAAAAAGGAATAATTATTAAAAGATTTTACATGGTTTAAAGCACCGGAAATATAAAAAACTAGAGAAAGAAATTTTTAAACTTTATAAGGTTTTTTTGTTATTTTTGCGGCCAAAACATGCCACTTTATTATAATTCTGATAATCCTTAGTATTATTAGCTCTAAATTTAAATCTGAATTTTTTTGAGGCTGCTGGTTTCAAACATGAACTCCAAAAAATCATAAAGTTTCATCTAAGGGTAGAAATTGGGGTGAGCTAATAATACTAAGAATTATCAGAATTATAATAAAGTGGCATGTTTTGGCCGCAAAATAGGGTGAAAAGGGCATGTTTTTGAAGTTTCTACCCTTTTTACACTTTTTCTGAAGGGTTGCACACCAAAAATAACCATAAAACTGAAAAGCCAATAACTTTTACTCCGCAGTCAAATCGCGGAAATAGAAGGGGTTTCAGCTACTAGCCGTCGCCAGATATTTTCCACTTTAGGTTTTTTGGGTCCCTGATCCGAAATTTCAGGGTATTTTGTATGAGAAATTGGTCGTATGACACTTTTTAAATTACAAAAAACTCACACAAAAATGGAATATGTAAGTTAAAATATATGAATAATTTTAGAGGAAGTTTTTGCAAATTTAAAGGTGAAGCGACAATTATTTTAGGCAGGTTTTCCAAATTTATGAACCACGGCCAAAAAACCTATGCAGACCAAATCTGGACCCTCTAATCTGCAAATGTAGTTTTTAAAAATTTTAGGGTGAAGTCCTGATTCTTTATAGAAAAGGTCCCAATATTTATAATGAAATCTAATGTTAAACTCCAAATCTTATTTTTAATTAATTATTCCTTGTAAGTAATCTGTATTTACTAAACGAATAGATTAAAGACTAAAGTGAGAAAAAAACGCATTCTTTAACCTACAAATTTCTAGCATTTTTCTTCTTTTAAATATTTTCCGGTGACTTATATTTAAAAAAAGTTATCCCAAATAATAAGAAATTAAATATTTAACATAAATATATTATGAAGGTTCTATTTGGGAAAACTGACTCAAAAATTAAAATTAACAAAAAAACCTTATAGTTTAAAAATTTCTTTCTCTACTTTTTTATATTTCCGATGCTTTAAACCATGTAAAATCTTTTAATAATTATTCCTTTTTTATTAAAGATTCATTTGCGATTAGTATTTCTTGGGAAAAACCACCGGAAAAATTATTATTAAAATAAATCCACTTTTTTTAACCAGTTTAGGTTAAAGAGAAAAAATTTCTTTCTTTAGTTTTTTATATTTCCGGTGCTTTAAGCCATGTACAATCTTTTATTAATTATGCCTTTTTTATTAAAGATTCATTTGCGTTTAGTATTTCTTGGGAAAAACCACCGGAAAAATTATTATCAAGATAAATCCACTTTTTTTAACCAGTTTAGGTTAGGTATTGTTCGTTGAACGTTCATAACTTCAATGACATAAAAGGTCATATTTTTTATATTTTTTCTTATTCTGGGGGTAGTTTTAACCCCTCTATTATTAAACCTTATATCTCAGTATTGGGGCCTAATCAATTTTTTTTAAATTTTAGGGTACTTTTCACGCCCAGGGTTGCAAATATTGTTACTTTTTGGGCTGTAAATCGAAAAGGTGCAAAAAAAAATTTAATAACGTTTTTTTCATTTTTTTAAATTTAGGGGTAGTTTTCACCCCCCCCCCCTGGGGAGGGGTGTAATTAATCCCATAATAGTAAATATACGATAAAATATTTCCGAAAAATTGATCAAAAAAAAAAAAATAAGGAGGTCATATTTTTTATATTTTTTCTTATTCTGAGGGTAGTTTTAACCCCCCTATTATTAAACCTTATATCTCAATTTCAGGCCATAATAAAAAAAATAAATCTTCATTAATTTTTCAAAAAAAATGGCATTCATTTGGTAATTTTATCAAAAATTCCAAAATATTTAAAAACAATCCCTAAAAAAGGGTGGTTTTTACTGTTTACAGGGTGTTTGAGAAATTTCTGACATTAAAATCGTAATCAGTGACCCAAAAAACCCCCTGGTACCTATTTTCACCAATATTCATTTAATATTGCCCGAGATATTAAATATTTATTTATTTTTGTCCAAAAATAACAGTTTGGCCAATTTTTGCCACATTTGGGACTAATATCAACCAACCAAACTTGTTTACTTCTGAACTAGATACCTTTCTTGACAAAATGCAAAAAGTTTCAAGTTGATCTGACTTGCCAGTAATTACTGCTTCATTTTACCAAAAAATTTACCTCCTCTCTTGGATTAAATATATTAATTTATTTAAAATAAAATACTTGATAAATCATTTGTAAATAACTAATATTTTTATATTTAATGAATAAAAATAATTTTAAACGTTACTACATAGCTGTAGTACTACTCAATACACGCATACTAATGTAAGTCACACAGAGAACGATTTAGGGAGATTCCTCAGGAAAGAGTTAAATAATTTTCACAATTTTCCATTTTCCGAAATTTGAGTGCATCAATCTAGAAGAAAAATGTTTCATAAACATAAAAAATTTTGTTTGGTATGTTTCCGAACATGTTGGAGGCTGCAATCGTGTACGCCATGAAAAGTGAGGCCTAACTTTCAGCACCTGTACTCGGCGCCATTTTGGAAAAATAAAAAAAAAATAAAAAAATGTTTAGCAACTCATAATCTAATTAAGTGCCAATTTTGAAAAAATTATCTCAATTATTTCTACCCGAAAACCTATCCACAAAAAGTCATGTTTTTTTTTATCTCCAATTGTATCTACCACCTTAAAATTTCTGGGACCGCCTCTTGTGTAAAATTTGGGTAAAATGATGATATAAACGTCTCGTGTGAAAAATCTGATTATGTTTAATTTCTAATTTAATACTGAAAATCAATAGAATTTTTTTTAAAGTTTTGAAGTTATATATTTTCGCAAGTTATGTACTTCGTAATGTTGGAAATTAGAAATTATTTTTTCATTCTTAAAATTTAAATTCAATGAAACTGTAACAATTTTCAGTAAAATTAAAGCAATTTTTAACGAAGTATTCAGGGTTTTCACGAAACGTTTTATTCATAATTTTGGTCAGGTTTGACTTGTTCTAAAACCGTTCCCAAAACCCTACAGTAAGTTTCTTCAAGATTTTTTTTTATTTGTATTATTATACAAATCAGACAAAAATAGAAAAGAAAAGAGAAAATTTTATTAATTTAAGATTAATTTAAGAAAATTAATTAAACAATTTCGATGGCCACGATAACAAAAAAATGGTTTTCAAAAATTTTTTGCAACATTTTTTATAATTATTTTGAAAAACCAGTAAAACTTCATCTAGCTTCTTGCATTTGCGAAAGTCTTGCATTTGCTTACATTGCTTCTTCAAGCAAAATGGCCTATATAGCAGAGCCATACTAGTCAAATAACTTGAGATAGTGAAATTTACTGTAAGAAAAAAAATTATAAAACATCATTCTTGAATCATAAATTAATTTTTTTACAAATTAATTTTATCAAAATTATCATAAATAAAAAACTATCTGAAAAACTAGGTATTGTATATCCAGGAGTAAATCGCGAACTAGGCTTCTCTGAAATCTTTGGATGTGATTTCATAATGAAACATGATTTTTTTATGCAATAGAAATAGTAAATGTGAACTGGAGGGCGAAGCCTACATTTTCATTTTATTTTAAAACCTAAAGAATCGCTTTCTTCATCCATTATTTTACTGAGTCAGGGAGTAAAACCTAAACTCCCTGAATTTATAGAGTTAACTCTCTAAAATTTCTGTCATTTCCTGGAATATGTTCGGGATGAAAATGAACCGTCCGAAGGAAAGCTGATATCTTGGAGGTATAATTTTAAATTTTTTAGCAAAAAAAATTTTCCGATTTTCCAAAATGGTAGACCAAAAAACATAAAAAGAGGAACTGTCTACATTATCTGGGGGTTTTTAAGGTTGAGAAATGTTTTCAATGAGGAAAATTTGTATTTTTTTGCATAATAGGCTTTTTACATTGCCTGGGGGTTTTCGAGGTTGAAAATAACGTTTTTATGAATGAAAATTTTCATTTTTTGGTCCCAGAATATTTTCAAATTTTCCAATATGGCGGATCAAAAACATGTTAGAATAAGTTTTTTACATTATTTTTTTAATGATCTTTTTCCACCATCTTGAAAAATCGGAAAATATACTGGGGTTAAAAAATGAAAATTTTCATCATTGAAAACGTTTTTTTCAACCTTGAAAACCCCCGGCAATATAAAAAGCCCTTTTGTTCTTATTTATTTAGTAAATTAATTTACCAATTTAAGAAAGTTATTTTTTTTAATGATTATTATATAAAAAAATAAAAATTTTCATCAACGAAAACGTTTTTCTTAACCTTGAAACTCTCAGGTAATGTAGAAAGTTCCTCTTATCGTGTTTTTTGGTCTACCATATTGGAAATCGGGAATTATTCTGGGGCAAAAAAATAAAAATTTTCTTCAATGAAAACGTTTTTCGCGACCTTGAAAACCCCCGCATTTAATGTAGAAAGTTCCTGTTTTCATGTTTTTTTTTGTTCACTATATGTGCATTTCTACGAAAAAATCCTTTTTATGAGCACCAAAAATGAAGAAAAAAAAATTTACGAGGCCGCGACTGCCACCATGGCTTTCTGCTAGTTTGAACCCTATAGAATGAAAAAAAAAGCGTAAACACGAAATCGGTAATGGATGCCAAAAAGATTTTGCCGCTTTTATGTCAAAAACCGTGTTTTTCGTATCTGAGCTACCCCAAATTTTCAAAATAACTTTTAAGGTAAATAAATTTTTTTTAAAAAAGGTAAAAAATCTGATTGCCAGGGAAAAATTACTCCAGAAGAAAAAAAAACTTCTTTTTCCGATGAAATTTAGCCAAGTTATCGCCAATTTAAGATTTTACTCAAATTTGTCTTAAAAAAGATTGAAGTTCTATATATTGAAAAATTCCTGTTTCTGAACTTTAAACATGCATTACTCGCTTGACTTTCATCGTAAAAAAATAATTTTTTTTTTAATTCGATGTATTTTTCCCTGGCAATTCATTTCTTTATGAAAAAAATCATTTTTATGTACCAAATTTCGATTTTTAGGTCAAAAGCCTTTGAATACTGTAAGTAGCAAAATTTACTTAACACAGTTTTCGACCTAAAAATTGAAATTTTGTCAATAAAAATGATTTCTATCTTGGAGAAATGAATACTCAGGGAAAAATTAATTGATTTTTAAAAAAAATTTTTTATTTTACGATGAAAATCAAGCTAGTAATGCATATTTTAAGTTCAGAAACAGGCTTATTTCAATACAATTTCAATCATTTTTAAGACAAATGCATTATTCGCTTGATTTTCATCGTAAAATAAAAATTTTTTTTTTAAAATCAATTAATTTTTCCCTGAGTATTCATTTCTTCAAGAAAGAAATCATTTTTATTGACCAAATTTCAATTTTTAGGTCGAAAACTGTGTTAAATAAATTTTGCTACTTACAGTTTTCAAAGGCTTTTGACCTAAAAATTGAAATTTGGTAGATAAAAATGATTTTTTTCATAAAGAAATGAATTTCCAGGGACAAATTAATCGATTTTAAAAAAAAAATTATTATTTTACGATGAAAATCAAGCGAGTAATGCATGTTTAAAGTTCAGAAACAGGGATTTTTCAATATAGAACTTCAATCTTTTTTAAGACAAATTTGAGTAAAATCTTAAATTGGCCATAACTTGGCTAAATTTCATCGGAAAAAGAAAAGTTTTTTTTTCTTCTGGAGTAATTTTTCCCTGGCAATCAGATTTTTTAGCTTTTTTTAAAAAATTTTATTTACTTAAAAAGTTATTTTGAAAATTTGGGGTAGCTCAGATACGAAAAACACGGTTTTTGACATAAAAGTGGCAAAATCTTTTTGGCATCCATTACCGATTTCGTGTTTACGCTTTTTTTTTTCATTCTATAGGGTTCAAACTAGCAGAAAGCCATGGTGGCAGTCGCGGCCTCGTAAATTTTTTTTTCTTCATTTTTGGTGCTCATAAAAAGGATTTTCTCATAGAAATGCACATATAGGAATATTGGAAAATTGTTTTAGATGAAAAATTAAAAATTATGCCTCCAGGATATCAGCTTTCCTTCGGACGGTTCATTTTCATCCCGAAGGTATTCTAGGAGATGACAGAAATTTCAGGGAGTTGACTCTCTGCTCTCTAAATCCTATTTGGTATAAATCAAACGCATAAACTACAAAATAGCAAATTTTTACCAATTACAATTTGTAATTTATAAATTTATAAATTATATTTGGTAAATTTTAAGATTTACAAATTCTATTTGATAAATTTTAAGATTTACAAATTCTAATTGGTAAATTTTAATATTTACAAATTCTATTTGGTAAATTTTAATATTTTAAAAGAGCATTTCTGACATGATTGTTGAATTTTGTGGCCCAAAAAACCCATAAATGTATATTAAAATTGGAATGAACGGTGCATTTAAAGAACTGCATATTTTGGGGGTAAAAGGGGTGAAAAAAGGCCAAAATCACCCCCTGAGAAGGTTTAAAAGAGCATTTCTGACATCATGTTTGAATTCTACGACCCAAAAAACCTATAGACACTCCTCAAAATTGAAAAAAAATCATTTCTAAAATCTGAGGGAAAAATGGGGTGAAAATGCGGGGGGGCATTTTCCGGTGTTTTGTTTCTAAAATTTTTCCAGCTAGCTGATAACAGTTGTTATGATCTCTTATTTACAAATTATGTATATTTTAATTTTCGTTACTAATTTCAATTTGTCATTTTATGATTTACACATTATAAATGAACTTACTAATTTGTAATTTATAAATTTACTGATTCTATTTTGTAAATATTAAAATTTACCAAATAGAATTTGTAAATTTATAAATTACAAATTGTAAATGGTAAAAATTTGCTATTTTGTAGTTTATGCGTTCGATTTACTAAATAGGGTTTAGAGAGTGAGTCAGGGAGTAGTATTATGTGGTTATTTTCGTTAGAGATTATAGATGTATGCACTTTTTTTCTAAGTTTTGTGCAAGGATACTCCATATGCGATAGCTAAGTTTTGAAACTAGTTTAACTCATTAAGTCCGAAGCGGCTAATTACGTGTCGATTTGAAAATCGCATGAAAAAATTATTTAAGCTTTAAAAATTAAATTAAAAATAATGATTTCCGAAGTAAAAATAGTTTCTTTTCAAATTTGAGGTCAGATTTTCGATTCAGAAACCTGGAAAATAAGTATGGCCGGTCAAAGTTGACCAATTTTTCAAAAAAAGCAAAAATCGACACATTGAATTATAATATTAGTAAAAATAACTTTGACCGGCCATACTACTTTTCCAGGTTTCTGAATCGAAAATCTGACCTAAAATTTAAAAAAAAGAAACTATTTTTACTTCGGAAATCATTATTTTTAATTTAATTTTTGAAGTTTAAATCATTTTTTTATGCGATTTTCAAATCGACACGTAATTAGCCGCTTCGGACTTAATAAATTGAGTAAAAATTTATTTTGTGATCAAATGTTAAAGGGCGTTTCTAATTATTATAATTTTTTAAACAAAAAAATAACTTTTGATTGACTAAACTACCTAATTTTTTGCTTGGATAAATGAATAGTCAAGGAAAAAATATTCAAGAATAATCCAAAACTCTTCTTTTTGTGTTTTTTCTTTATGTATTCTTTAAGTTAAAATGTATTAATGACCCTAAAATTGGAATTAGTATAAGTACGGTAATTTTTGGCAGCATCTATATTTGACGACATTTTTGTTTAGTCCAGAATCTGTAAATGTCAAATGTATGTAATTTTTTTCTAAGTTTTGGGCAAGGCTACTCATATGTGGTATGTAAGTATATACATATTTCTAAACGGTGATTATAAATTTATTTATTTAAATATTTCAATTTTTGGTCCCGATCCCGAAAATAGCCCTAATACCGAAAAACTCTATTTTTTGTATACTATAAATTATACAAAATTTTCAGTAAAATTCGAAAAAATATGAAATCTAAATTTTTTTTGCAAACACTAAAAAAAAGTAAAATTTCTCTACCCAACAGACAGACAGTTTATATAATGAAAGTTAAAACTTAAATTTTCTAATGAACAAAATAAAACTAAGAATTGGCCATTTCATTTTATTTTTATCTTTTTTTTTCACACTTACTCTTTTTTGCTCTAAATTTTTGTTATAATTGATGGGCAATTCGTCTTGCAATCTGTATGAAAGAGAAAAAAAGGCAGAAAAATACAAAAGAATATAATAATAGCCCTTATGGCCTCAAGGTAGACCGCTCTTTCGCGAGGATAATGGATGAGGGAGAAAAGAAAACGAAGGAATTGAAAATTTCCGGGGCAAATGTTACCTATTTAGAGAGATGAAAACAGATTGCAGGTATATCTATATAGAATTGTCAATTCAGTATATGTTGGAAAGAGATGGAATTTGTGGCGCCGGCATGCGAATAGAATAATACAATACAAACACAAGTATGTGTATATATAAATTTTAATTCTTTTTCTACTTGGGGTATTAGAGTAACTATATGGTTGGCCCCGGGTGCTAGACGCAAGCCAAATCTTTTCTTCTTCAAAACTCCCCCTTCTTCAATGGCAATAGATAATAGAAAACTAATCTCATTTGATTCGCAAAACAAAAAGATTAAAAGTTGCAAAAAACAAGTGTTCGACAATAACCCGGAATTGAACTAATAAATATTTACATATCAAAGAGTTCTTTAGCCGGTTAAACCAGAACCACGTGCATGCGTGAAATGTAGTAAAGATAGACGAGAATGTGCAAAAATATAATCGCAGAGGAACCCATATAGAGCTCTTGGTATATGTGCGCGGCGCCGGTCAATACTCTCTTTTCGTCGACGTGAAATAAACGTATAGGCCTTTCGTTCTCTTATTTTTATCCATCTTTGTCTTTCATGTTACATTGTATAAAATATCCCCTTCTACCGCGAATAATGTGTAGCGCCCAGGAGCCGTCGACGTTTCCTCGCGCGGTATGGTGGTGCGGTGAGCCAAGAACTAGGCAGCAGCAGCCAGTCCTCGCGCGGTGAAGACGCTGCGTGAATATATCAAACACAGTATAATATCACATGCAATTTTCAAGTTCGCTTTATTATCAATAAAAAACCAAAATAAAATTTATGTGTTTGTATTTGTTATGTGTGTCTATCAGTGAAAACAAGTTTTTTAAATAATTTGTTTTATCTTAAAATGATTTAAATCGTTAAATTTTTTTTTTTGCAAATTCTTTTTTTTTTGTTGGTTTGTTTGTTGAAAAATAAAAAAAAAATACTACTAAAATGCATGATATCTCTGTGAATGATTAAAGAAAAATATACGTAGGGTGGAGGAGGTAGGAAGAATAAGAAGAAATATAAAGAAGACAACTCGTTTTTTTTATCACACACGATAAAAATATAAGCAAAAATTATCTCTTCTTAAAAAAAATTTTTTTATTTTTATTTTTGTCATTATTATTATTATTATTATTTTTTTACTAAATGTGTAAAAGTGTATAACTTGGTGTGCAAAAAAAATTTAATAGTGTGCGTCTGTCAGAAGTAAAGATTACATAAATAAAAAAAATATTTTATCACAAATGATAAGGGAAAACAGATTGATAGTTTGTGAAATGAAAATTTTATTATTTAAAGGTGTTTCAGTGAATCAGTGAATTTGATAACAAAAAAAAGGAGCAAAAAAGAAAAGCCATGGAGCGAAGGCAAAGTCTGAGCTTAAGACGAAGGTTACGCCTTCTAGGCAAAAATCATCTCCATGGCCCATGTATATCATGGTTATTCGCATTTATTGTTGTTATTATTGCCGGTAAGTAAAAAAATATGATACTTTTTAATGTAATTATGATACTTTAGCGAGTGTTTACTGAGAAAAGGTGTTTTTCCTGTTTTCTTGAGTGAATTTACATCAATGTGCAGATTTGAATGAATTAGTTTACGTGTGTGAGAATGTAAGTGTATTTTGATTGATTTTTTATTGTAAAAGAGGGTTTGAAATATAAAGTAAATATTTATTTATAGTAAATTACATTAATAAATTAGGTCATTGTTAAAGGTAAGTTGTGTGAGTTAGTGTGTGTAAACAGAATATTTATGAATAAAAAAGAAATTTTTTGTTTTGAAAACAAAAAAAAACACTCGAAAATGATGAATGGGCCATATGTCACATGGAGTTTTTTTTAATGATTTTGTTATTATAGTAAGGCAATTATGTTTGCTTTTGTTTGTTATTACTGGGTGATTTATTCAAATTGACAAGAATTTTTTTTTTTCAAATATAAAAATTGTCGTTTGATAAGATGAACGATTTATTTATTTGTTTTGTTTTTGAATAATTTTTTATTAGATTATAGTATTTGAATAAAACTCTGTATTTTTCTGCTGTGAAAATGATAAAAAAGTTTTTTCTACCCATGTGTTTGTGTGTGTGTAATCTTTTTATACTATGGGATTTAAATATATTTTTGTTTTTTATTTTAAAAATTGTTGATATTTTAAATGACTTATTAATCTTTTGAAAAAATTCGAGTGATAAATTGTCAGTTTTTTAAAAAAAATAATATTTTCTTTGTGTTATTCTTTTTTTTTTAATTTTTTTACACACTGAAAAGAATTTATAATTAATGAAGAAAATAAATTTGATTTTATTAGCTTAATGTACGTGTAAATAATATCTTTTTTAATTAATGAAGCTAATGAGCATATTGTGTTTGAAAAAAATGTTGCTAATTATTCGATAATTAGTTTTTTATTCAAATTATACATTTATTTTTATTTTATTGATTTTAATTTTATTTAGCCTGGAAACGACGCTAAAAAGTTTTAGAATATAGCATTTTTAAAAAAAATATTTTTGCAAATATTAGAATATTGGTCCTAAGTATTAAAAATTTGTTTTTTATAAAAAAATTTTAAAAATGCAGTAGTTTTCTATGTCGGAACGAGAAATATATATTTTTAAAAATTTTAAGATCAAATTTACTGTGATGGAGTATATTTTCTGTAAGGGTGGTAAATTTGATTGAAATTTCTTTTTTGCAAATTAATGTTTTAAAACCTAAAAAAAGTCTTGAGAAAGGTTAACAATTGTTTAAACAAAAAGATTTTTTTCAGCTCATTTGTGTATTCTAATAGAATATTACGAGGAATATTCTGAATAACTGTAAAAAATCTAATCTAGAAAAATACTCTAGATCCATTTTTAATAAATGCTAGAATATTGAGTTTTAAACAAAAAAAATTTTTTTCCTAAAGATATAGCTTTTTATTATTAAGCCACTGTTGAACATTCATTTATGATATTCTTCAAGAATATTACGAATAATGCAAATCTATTTTTCCATTGCATTCACGGTAGATAGGGTATCTGAAACATGTGGTCGCATATTATTTTAGAGAAGTTTCCCCCTATAATTTTGCATATTTAAGGGATATCAAAATTGACTTTAGATGTTTAGGGGAGGGTATCAAAAATAAAATAAAAACTTTTAGATTAATAAAAATCATATTTTTACAAATATTATCCAACAAACTATAAAAACGCTCGTTGTTTTTTGGTCATTAGTTAATATAATGAAAAACAAATCTGATTTCTGCAACCAAAATTCTGGTTGTGGCAGCTAGAATTTTAAATGGTTGCAAATGACATATAACTTAAAGAAAAATGTAAAGAAAAAATTTATTTTCGGTCAAAAAATTTTTTTTTTAAGTTTAACTATGCCAAGGTGCGCGAGCATTTTAATGAGTGAAATTTATATTTTTAAAATTTTCTTTTCGTTAAACCATTTGCAACTGTTCGAAACAAAAAAAAAAATTCAACCAGAATTTTAATTTCGACAACTGTAATTTTTTCTTCAGTATATAATTATCAAGACGCAAATAAAAGGTATTTTTTACAAAATCGCAAAAAAATTTTGTTGATTAAAATAATTTTTCTTAAAGTAAATTTATTTAAGGTTCTAATTTAAATACACGTAAAGATTTTTCTAAAGAATCAGCAAAAAATTTTAGAAAATAGGATCCCAGTCTAATATATGCAACTGCTTAGACTTGCAAATTTTCATAATTACATAATCCTCACTTTTTGTAATTGTACTAATTAATTTTTTTACATTTTTTTTTTAATTTCTGTAAAAACTACTATTTATTAACCATTGATTTTTTTTTCAAAAACAATACGTGACCTATAAAGTATGAAATGCGTAAAAAAAGAATCATCTTGTCATATTCCGTGAAGAAAAGTGAATGAAAGCACGTACAAAAGCTCATTTTTTTTTTTTACGAAAAAATAATAATAATAGCGTTGAAATAACGACAATGATGATTTTTTGATACGAACAAAACTCTATAATATCCGTTAAAAAAAGTGAACGATTGTAAGAAATTATTATTATTATAATTGCTATTATTTTATAAAAATGTCATTAAATAATGAAAATAAAATTCTCAAGAGTAAAATTAAAAATATTTTTTTCTTTTTTGGGGTCATTTATATATACTTGTGTACGTAAGTGAGTGCTTGTATAGTTTCTTAAAACTCATTTATTTAAATGAGTAGTATAAAAGCAGCAGCAAGTAGTTAAATTAAAAAAAAAAAGACAGTTTGTGGTTAAATTTTTATTTTTTTTTTTTTTTGTAGTTCAGGTAAATATTTAATTAGATTTGTACCGTATTTCTTAACCCGATCGCTGGACCTTTTATTTAGAGCTTAAAACATTGTAAAAAATGTCTGAAATTTAATTTCGGACAATTCTAAGACAGATTCAAAAAAAATAGTACATCACGATATATGGTGAGAAAAATAAAGAATTGAATTGTATTGTCTTTTAAGCCCAATTATAGCCAGGGTTATAGCAGTCAAAAAATTTCAGAAACTTGAAACTTGTAGAAAATATGTAAGTGAAGCGTTACACTGAAAATTATTGGAAAATTACCAAAAAATCGTACACTGAAAAAAATGCCGCAGACGAAATGCCGGAATAATTCCGGTTGCCGTTGCCGGTATTACGGTTATCACCACCAGAATTCCGATTGTGGCAGCCGGAATTTTTTTTTTTAAATGGTTGCAAATGACATAAAACCTAAAGAAAAGTGTAAAAGAAAATTTTAAAAAATTGTAAGAAAAAAGGTGGAAAAAAATTTTTTTTTGGCTACAAATTTTTTTTTCTAAGTTCCACCACGCCGGCGATGCTCGCATTTTAAATGAGTAAAACTCATTTTTTTAAAATTTTCTTTACGTTTCAAAACTTTTGCAGTCATTTAAAACAAAGCAGAATTTTGTTTCAGAATGCATAATAATATTAAGTTCTGTCTTCATAAGCTCAGAAGCGAGCTCAGAAGACTCATTGGAATAAACGGAGGGTATGTGGGGTGTTTTTTCAGCTTATTTAAGTCATCCATAATTATGGATTGTTGATGAATTCCGAGATGAATTCTAATTTGGTTTCTTAAAGGTGGCGGTCTCCCTTTATCAGTATAGAATCCGAGATACTTGAAAAAATGGGAGGGGAACAATTCTTTACCTACTACAGGGGAGATTCCTGTAAGTGTGAGTTAAATGCATACCCTCAAAAGTGAAAGTGGAAGCCTGTGCGCTGTAAAGTGGCGATAACTCGGCGCTACATTTACAAAGTGAGAGGAGTGGTAAATAACAATTTACAGAGGGGCGCGCAGCCATATTTTTTTTTTCAAAGTGGAGTTTGAAATTTCTTACAATTTACAAAATTGAGACCATGCGTATTACCACTTTAAAAGCGCAAATCATCCTTAAAGTAAGCTTTGGGAAATTGGAGTTTTTTGATGTTTACACTTTATTAATTTTGTTTTTTTAGCCGCACGTGCGGAAAAATTTTTTGGTGATTGGAGTCGGAAAAAAAGTGCTAAAAAATTTCAAACTTTATATGACATTAATGTTTTATTAATTGTGACTAAGAAAAACGTTTTTATGAATGAAAATTTTCATTTTTTAGTATCAAAAAGCAGAAAAAGAGCTTTTTACATATTCGGGAGTTTTTGAGGTTATATTTTCTGCTTTTTGATACTTCATTTTAGAAAATTAGAAAATATGCTGGGGTGAAAAAAAGAAAATTATCATTCATATAAAAACGTTTTTCTCGACCTTGAAAATCCCCAGGTAATGTACAAAATTCTTTTTTTCTGTTTTTTTAATCCACCACACAGTGTGGCAAAATGGACAAAAATCGCTCTTGGACTGAGTTTTTGAGCTATCGACTTGAAACTTGTTTTGAACGGCTTTAAAATAAGCCGGATTTCGTGCATCACTGCGGATTTTCAAAATTTTTTATTTTTAATTAGCCTATTTACACTACCTCAACCTATTCGTTCATCGAAATTTTCACTTCCTATATTTTTTGCACTCTAAAACAAACGGGAAATTTTTTTGTGTTCATCCTGCATTATATACATAAAAATTAAAAAAAATTTTTAAGTCAAAAAATATTAAATCATAATTTTTGCATATTTTTGGATCTCGCATAAAATGCATTTTTAGTGAATAGATTAATTAAAAATAAAAAAATATGAAAAATCCGCAGTATGACACGAAAGCAGGCTTATTTTAAAGTCATTCAAAACAGGTTTCAAGTAGCTCAAAAACTTAACCCATGAGCGATTTTGTCCATTTTGCCACACTGTGCGCAATCTCGAGAAATTGCAAAATATGCTGGGGTTAAAAAATGAAAATTTTCATTCATAAAAACGTTTTTCTTAGTCACAATTAATAAAACATTAATGTCATATAAAGTTTGAAATTTTTTAGCACTTTTTTTCCGACTCCAATCACCAAAAAATTTTTCCGCACGTGCGGCTAAAAAAACAAAATTAATAAAGTGTAAACATCAAAAAACTCCAATTTCCCAAAGCTTACTTTAAGGATGATTTGCGCTTTTAAAGTGGTAATACGCATGGTCTCAATTTTGTAAATTGTAAGAAATTTCAAACTCCACTTTGAAAAAAAAAATATGGCTGCGCGCCCCTCTGTAAATTGTTATTTACCACCGAGTTTACCACTCCTCTCACTTTGTAAATGTAGCGCCGAGTTATCGCCACTTTACAGCGCACAGGCTTCCACTTTCACTTTTGAGGGTACATAAACAATAAACATTAACCTCAAGTAATTTTAAAAACTCTTAATTCAATTTGGATACTTTAGTACTTTTACGAGTAGTTTTAGACAGTTTAATAACAATCAATAAATTCAATAACTCAAGAATTAAAAAATAAATTCAATTATTTTGAATTTATTATTTGAGTATATCTAAATTTAAAATTTTTATTGAATTTGGTTTGGTAACTATTTTAAAAGAAATTTTCAAACACGTATTATTTTTAATGTTACTACGATGCATGAATACTAGATTTAATCCAGTCTTCATGCTACGATGCATCAACGTCACAAAAAACGAATGAAAGAAACTATCCAACATTTTTCGTCCTCACTATCTAAACTTGGTCAAATACCAACTTTTTCTGACTTATTGTTAGATGGTAAATATATCAAGAGTGCAGGAGTTTATTTAAAAGTTGCAGGGATAAAATTTACAAAAAATTCAAGCTTAATGGATCTTTGTCGTAACTTCATATTATAAAGTCAAACGAAAATTTTTAGATTGATAAATTTCAAAGTTTTATAAAGCTTATAAACTTTCTGTTAGCATATTTCAAAAGATACCTAATTAGGTTTTAAAAATCATACATTTTTTTAATCAACAATTACATATCAACATGAGCTAATTTAGAATAGTAAATGACCTAATAAATGACTTCATCAGAAAATCATATTAAATTTTTAAATAAATAATTCTCATACATGATAAAAATTTGTTTCGTTAAAACTTTTCTTCGTATTTTAATCAAGCCATTAAAAACTAATATAATATTCTCTTTTTATTGATTAGCTATTTTTGTAACCATAGAAAACAATCAGAAAATTTTGAAAAGTCTTATAAGATAAAGTAAGAAGTCACTCACTTTTGCTCACTTGAAATTCTTTAACCAAAAACTTTAGAAACTAAACTCATTGTTATAACTATAAGTATTAAAGAAAATCTTTGTCTAAATTTAAGTGTAATACTCTATTGAACTTATTTTATTATATCCAACATTCATTTTTGAGGTCACATCAAACAATTTTACTAGAAAGTATTGATCAGTTTTGTTATCAGTTCTAAGAGCTTGCAAAATATTTTTTATTTATTACATTTTTTGAACAAAATAAAAAATCAACTTTTTTATTTTTTTTATAGTGTTAGGATACTGTGCTTGAATTTTATGACTTTCTTGATTCATTTTCTTTAAAATGTAATTTTAAAAGCAATTACTTTAAATCTTAATTTCATCTAATATCTCAAACTTTCAAAAGTTTAAAATGAAATTATAATAGAACTAGCCAGAACTTAAGTATAGAACCTGTATGAACGGATATTTTCAATCAGCGATGACACTTAATGAAATCCAAATTTTTGGAATGAGTTAATCCTGGGGTTAATAAACTTTAAAAAAAATCAGGATTCGATCAGGATCGGTTTTCAATGTTCCCGAGTTTAAAAATTATTTCACATACACGACCCCGAAATTCAAGATAAAAGACCCAAATCTTTTTATGGTTTGCGAGTACTGTAAAAGTACCCGAAATACCCAAATTTTTAATTTAAGCAGTTCCAAAAATCTATGTAACGGGTCGGTAACGGTCTGAAACTTATTACAGTTTGTTAATATTGCAAGTACCCATTATAAGGGGTGTTTTTTACTTAATACAGAAATTCAAAAAAATTTCGCACGAATGAAACCTTGGTTTTGGGAATCAGCAATTCGAAAAATCGTTAGTAGCCTTTTTCTTATCTAGGTAGCCAACAACAGCTCTCCCTTCCGTGATTTGACTGAGTACTATAACCCGATCAGAATCAACCTCGGCATGTGGCGCGGCGTTAGCTAGGCACTTGCTAGTTCTAGGTAGAACTAGGTAGAATCTAGCTAACGCCGCGCCACATGCCGAGGTTGATTCTGATCGGGAAGCACTTAAAACGACTTAAAATAAAATTGCAACTGCCCAAATTATATGTAAATTACTATCTGAGATAAATTAATAAAAATTAAATTGCGATTTGAGATTTTTTATGACCAAGTCAAGACAAGGGCTGTATACGATTTTTCTTTCATCTGACGAGGTCAATCGATGTTTTTGAAAAAACTTTCTAAAATAAAAAGCCTAAAAAAACTTATTATAAAGCTAAATTTAATTCTTTAATCATTCGCCAATTGCTCGTCAATAAATAACAAAATTTATAAGTATACTACATCTAATTAAACGATCCAAACTTAGGATTGTGCTTTTATTTTTCATTTTAACTAGATAAGAAATTTTGATTAAATCCAAGAAAAGTTTTATTACAATTTTGCAGTTTCTACTTTATGCAGTTTTCTGCAGCGTTACATTCTTCTTTTTTTTTTGTTTTAGTTAGTGGTCTAGTAAACTTTTAGTTTTTAATTATGTTAATAAGTATTAAAACCATGGGTATCAAAAATCTTTTTAATTGTATACATAAATTTTTATACAGTGCGGTAAATTTAAAATAAATTCTCAAAAATTTATTTATCATTAACCACAATCGTAGACGTTAATCAGTCACGAAAAATATAACAAAGAAAAAGTTTTTTAAAAAATAAGTTTTCTACATAATATGTAGAAAACTTATTTTTATTTAAATAATTTTTTTACGTAATCGTCAAAAAATTCTAGTAAAATATACATAATTAAGTAAAATCATATTTAAATGTGTATAATTTTTACATTATAAACCTGATTACAAAGTAGGTATATTATGAAAGAAAACCAAATAAAAATTTTAATAAATTATTAGTATTTGTAATAAAAAAAAAAATAAATATGAATGAATTTCTTGATAATTAATAAATTTAAAAAAAATGTATTTTATACCTGTTACAGTATGTTACAGACATGAATACGCAGGCGGCGCCTATAATATTTTATATCTTTGATGACTATTATTGTTATATTTAATGTGAAATCATATAAAAATCTTTTGACTCTTGAATAATAAAAATATTTTTAAATGACAATTTTTATTATTATCAAATAACGTGTGGCAATAAATGCTATATATGAGTAGAAATTTTAATTTTTTGATTTGATAGGTACTTGGATTGATAACTGGGCTTTTCCCTGTCTTGGAATTCCCCCCAGGACAATCCCTGACGTTTCTTGCCTAAATTATTTCATTATAATATTAATGGGCAACTCCAGGGCAACTCCTCCTTTGATTTCCAGCTTTTTCCCTGAACCCGAAACCCTCTAGCCCCCCTTCATTCTGGTTTAATTTAGGGATTTTTTCGAGTACAAAATTTGAGGATAAGTAAAATTTTGGTTATTTATTCCTCGATGACCCTGCCCTTGACTTCTTCAATCTAGCTTAATTTTGGAATAATTAGGGGGATAGGCGTGAGTACACCATTTGGGGTAAATATGATACCCCTGAAAATTTCAATTCTTTATCACATGAAAAAATATTTTAATAAAAATTCTTACAAAAAGTTTAGGTATTTATTTCAGCATAAAAAAAATAATAATAAAAAGAAATTTCATAGTCCAAGGGGAAAATGTGCTAGAGCGGAAAAATTGTTGTTAATGCTTACTGTCGAGCTGGAAAAGATTGACACCTCCCGAATTTTAAGCGTATCTTCTACAAAAATAGTCCAAAAACATTAGGACAAAAAGCATCATGTTAAGAATTCTTTCATCTAATCCTATACGGAAGCTCATGATTGTAGGTTAAAATTATTGAGATTTATGGGCAAAAATAGGTGAAAAAACGTGGAAAAAAACCTTTTTTTTTTCATGGTCAACTTTATGAGGTTAACTTTGGCACTAAAAATTATTATTTTTTGACCAAATTTTAACCACATATTCTTTAGCTCTTGAACTTTACAGTAGCGTTGGTTAAAAAAAAAAAATTATTTTAAATATTATTTATATTGTGCAAAGCTATTTTCTCAGTTTCACACCATCCATGGTGTAAATTAAATCTAATAAAAATCCATAAGATAATCTTATTAAGTTCTTGCGGAATTCGAACATCAGAAGTAGCAGAACTCAGAAACTACATTGCCCCGACAAGTGGTTTAATAAAAATTTAACCAACACAGCTTGTAATAATGAAATAAAGTTCATTGAATGAAAATTTCTAGCGCGCAAGAACTTATTTTAGTCAAATTATCAAAACATGACTCAATTCCCTGTGTTTAACCAAATTAAAACAAGAAAATCAAATTTTCACCCATATAAATTAGAAAATTAAACCAATATAAAATAACGTATTTATAAAATTAGCACTCTTTGACTTGCTTTGACTTTTTTTCTACTGAATATAAATTTCTATTAAATTAGTACATAAGTATCACACACATAAAGAGAAATTTTCTCTGTTTTTTTCATCTTTTTTATTTGAATAAAAGGTACACTCAGGACTATATACACAAATATAAATATTCAGTCAGTACAGTGGTTAGTACAGCCAAAAAAAACTATGTTTTGCTTTTAATAAACGGTATTTTTTTTTTTTCTTTTTTTGGAAAGCATTGAATTAATTCATTTGAATATATACATATTTTACATTTATTTTTTTTTATACATATATATGATAGAAGGATGGGCGTGGAAAATCAAAGAGAGATTGATTTATTTTTGATTGGAAAGTGAACTTTCTGATAAAAAAAATGTAGAAGTTCATTACATCACTTTTTTTTTTCTCTCTTTCGTTCATTTTTTTTTATTGTATATGATTGACTATTATTTTACAATAGTCATAAATCATTATTGAAAAAAAATAACTACAGAATTAATAGTCTTGTATAATTGTTATTTATTTTCTTCATTTTTTTATACATATAAATAAAAATTTATTTGAATTTATTTATTCTGTATTTTTTTAACCTTCAATCATATTAAAATAATAATCGATTTTTTAGGAGGTAACATTATTTTTAATTATGAATTAGGTTAGATCTGATGATAGTATTATGAATTTTGAACTAAATTCAGTAAAATCACTTTGGATGCTTGAAGTTGGAAGAGAAGCAATTAAATTTTTATTGTAGTTACCCATCAGATCTTTTTCAATAATCTGATTGCTTCTAAATATCTATAATTAAACATAAAGTTTATCTTACCAGAGTATGATTACAAGTAAATATTTGAAATTAATTTCTTGACTGGAATCGTTATTTATTTTGAATCAATCCTGTTGCTTATTATGCAACAATTAAAAATATTGATGCGGAAAAGTAAAATAATATACAAGGATAAACTAGAAAGAGATGCTATAATGAGTTTGTTATAAAGACCGTTTAGGTCTCTGGGTGCTGGACGTAGTATTTTCCATTTTACCCCCCCCCCCCTTTTTTTGATTGTGACTATTGGCCGGGGGAGGACTTTAATTTGCAGCTAATCTGGTGAGCATCACCCTGTAAACATGTTCCATGTTAAAAATTTAGCCAATGTATAGTGTACCTCAGATACTTAAAAAGCTAGGACGCTCTTGCTGTACGAATATATGCACAGGCATCACCCTAGCAAAATAAATAATTGTATTCTAAATATAGGAAGTATTCATTATCCTGAAGATATATTCCTTTGACCTCTTCATTCTCTTCGAAATTCAAGTTCAGAGATCGAAGTAAGTAGAATCTCATGGCGACTGTGATCCTTCAATGTCACACTCACATGGCTACAACATTTTGAAGTTGAGATTCTATCCCTTGTAACAATATTACCATATTCAATACATCAGACATACATGGTTAGTTTCAAACTTGGTTACAGGAATTGTAAACATTAATTTAGGCCCACCAAGAAAAGTATAAAAATTGACATTGTCTGAAAAAGTATTTAACATAAATGAAAAATGACCAATAGTAAAAAAAAAGAAATGAACAATAGAGTCAACCGAGGAGTCAACAACGGCACAGCTATACAACTCTGTTATAATGATCCAAAGGAAAACAAAAAACGCTCCATATCGAACCTTTGATACTTTGCATTGAAAATAAAGTTTGGTATCGCCGTTTACGCATAAATACTGGGATAAATAAGCTTTGAAGAAAAGTACTCGGGAAATTAAAAACTAGGAAAGGAAGTCATTATTTGAATGATGCATTATTATAGAGATCGGAATGTAAAAATATTCAAGCAAGCTATCGTGTATTATAGATATGTCATATTACAGAATGCATGATAGGTGAATACTAATGCACTCGGTAATACAAGACAAAAGCAATATTATACATGGAATCTAAAAGCTAATCTCTGCTAAAAGGTATCAGCAATTGAAGTTAAATTTGAGGCTCAATTTTAAATCAAGTGCTGCAACATTATATCGGATAAATACTAACTTACTAAGTAATTCAATAAATGGAATCACATATAGAAAATGAGTAAAAAAAATTGTTAAAATGGTGTAAGCGATCCTGAAGATATAGGGTCAAGATGGGATATATATCTTGAAACTAGGGTTTCTTTATTGTCACATAAAGTATCAATGGTTAACGAAGTCACACACGACGGATATCATGGATATCATGCAGACCATTAATTAATTTATAAAAGAAAAATTTATTTGTAAATCACAAAATGAGTATTTAATTTACGTCATTTTCAGTATTAAATATTGTAATGTTTATAAATAAGCAGTAATAAATTTATGCACATGAAAAATAGTCCTGATAATTGTTAAAATATAATAAAATAATTGACAATTGACATAATATAGATATTATGACAATCAGCTTAAAAACACTAATAATAACTTAAGTACATTGTTCCTTTTGTTGATGAAGTAACCAGTCTTAGTTTTGTACTAGATAACAAATTATCATGGAAATCGCAAGAACAACAAGTAACAAAAAAGGTAAACAAAGTGCTTTATTGTCTCAAAATATTAAGTCTTCAAAACTATTAAGCCTTGTACCTCTCTACGTAAACGACTAGTAGAATCCCTCGTTGAACCTCAACTGGACTACTGCAATGTGGTGTACTCAGATATTACTGATGAACTGGGTGTCCAATTGCAAAGATTAGCTAATTCTAGTATTAGATATAAATATGGTTTGAGAAGAAGTGAACACATTACCTCTTTCAGAAGGAAATTAGGCTGGATGACTAGGTCAACACGCACTGATTACTTTGCGTCCTTAATATTGTACAGTCTGGTGCGAATAAGAGAACCCCCACCCCATTTCTCTTATCACTTTTTAAATCCTATAAAAAGGACAAGCCAGAATGCGGACATGGTAAGGACCTTGACATACCTTCCACTTTGACGACAGATTGGGACCTTTACTCATTCCAAGTAAAGTATGCCTATTTCTGGAACATGCTTCCCCCCATACGTGACTTACCATCTTACTCACGTTTTAAGATAGCAGTAAGACAATATCTCGATGAATTAGATGATAGATAATTTGACTAACTATTAATAACTTTTGACTTGCTAACATTGATTGACTGATTAAATTATTGACTGTTTGACTGACTGAGTGATTGTTGTTGTTGGATTATTAAATAAATGATTTTATTATAAACTTTATTACTTAATTATTAAATAATTTTGTCTTTCCTTTGATTTTTTTTTGATATATTTTTATGAAAATTATGTAATTTAATTTTACTTTTAGGATAAACATATTGTAAATAATTGTTAGAACGGTTAGAACTATCTAGATATTTTATTTATTTATTATTTTTATATTCACTCAAATTATTGACTACGCTGTAAAAAGTAACTTTCTTAGATTCATAAAAAAAATAGAATATTTTCGAAAAATTAGTAAATTTTCGAAAATAATCGTAAATGTACTAAATTTAGTATATTAACAACAAATTCGAGAATTCTGGATTTTTTCTTGTAAATTTATGAAAAAATTTGTAAATTGGCAAATATTTTTTGTAAATTTTCGAAAAAAAATTGTAAATTATCAATTTTTCTCGTGAATTTACAAAAAAAAATCGGAAATACTCAAATTTTTATTTAATATACTAAATTTAGTTAATTTACGATTTTTTTTCGAAAAATTACTAATTTTTTGAAAATATTTTATTTTTTTTGTGAATCAAAGAAAGTTACTTTTTACAGCGTATTTCTATATAAAATATGTTGAAAGAGTGTACCATTATTTTTACTTGCAAAATAAAGATCTATATTATTATTACTATTATTACATAAATAGACTGAGTTTGTATATGTACACCTTGGTGTACCCAAACAACTTGTAAGGAACATATTTACGTTTACTGAAATTTTATCTATTACAAAGGTTCTGTCTTAAATAAGTAAGCTCAAATAAATCGCTAACCCTGAATTATTCTAAGTCCCATTTGACCTACCCCATCTATTTCCAGGCCTTCTGAGGTACTCTTTCCTATAAACATGTTCCATTTCGTTCCATTTTAATAATCAAAGATAACATTTATACGTACAACCATTAATTGTCTGTAATAAAATAGTAAGACAAATTTTTTAATCTTAAAAACATAAAAAATTAAATTTTTAATAATTTAACTTTTAATGAATTTTTGGAAAATAATTGTATGTATCGAATTATTTAAAAAAATGTATTAATGCTTTAGAAGATAGTAAAGGAAAAAAAGTAAAATAGCTTGTTAGTTAAGGGTTCTGAAGCATAGCAAATGAATAACAGAACTCGTAAATTTAAAAGTATATATATGTAACTTTTATATAAATTTCAATTCTAATGCCTACAACTTTAAAAACTCATAAATTCTTAAAACTCTAATCCAACTTAAATAACAACTAAATTTAATGCTTTTTTTTTCTTTTTTTTTATAAAAACTTTTTAAATAATAAATTATATAGGCTATATTGAATTTAAAAAGAATTATCATGCTTGTTATGTTGAATTTGATTTGGAAAATTCTCATTAGGTCCTTCATAGTTTGTTTTAGGCTGGTTTAATGAAAGATAAATAATTTAGTTCGGGAAGAAAACTATAATAGAGGAAATCTACTGATGGTGGAAAATGTTAACTATGGACACACATTTTGATTCGAGTTCGATTCGAGTAAAAATTTTAAGATATTAAATGTAATTAATCAAGATAAACGCAAAAGGAGTTTGTTTATTGACGAATGCGTCAACGAAGTTATGAAGTATTAATCTGAAATTTTAGTTTTTGATAATATACCAATTTATAACTTCGACCTCGACTTCGACTTTAATTCATAAGTTCCTAAGTGGATATGAATTGTCGATTAAAATTACGTCTAAAAAGCTTTTTTTAAACTAAAATTTTTTTAACCAAAAATGTTCAATTTTTGACCGGAAATGAAATATATAGCCACTCAAAGTTCGTTAATTTCAAATTATCGAATATAGCTTTTTTAGCCTTTTTTTTTGAAAAATCGGACTATATTATGGATCTAGCGAAAAAAATAATAGCCACAAATAGTTCTTAGTCAAAAAACAATTAAATTTTCAATTTTTTCAAATAAGCGAGGTTTCTTAGTCAAAATTTGATAAACGCATGAAAATTTATAAAGAATTGGATTCAAAATGGCGGAAAATGATCAAATTCTAATAAATCATGACAAAGTTTTAAAAGATATGGGTTGTGGTTACTTATCTTATACATTTTTTAAGTATCTAAGTTCAAATTTGATATCATTTTTCATTTTGGAAAAATGAGAAATCAAGGTAATTTTTAGTAGATTATTACAAAAAACTCTAATAATTCACAGGCGCGCACACAGAAAGTTGCGCTGGGGTAGGCTAATAATGATAAATTTTTTAAAATATATGAAAAAAATTAAAATATTTGTGAAAAAGATGCCTTGAAAGGGTAGGTAGCTAAGTAGGTAGGTAGCTAAGTAGGTAGGTAGCTACAGCCTAAGTAGCCTATAGCGCGTGTGCGCACCTGATTCAAACCTTTTACTAGGTGATTATTTAAATGATGAGAATAACTCGTTACATATTTATACTGATGGCAACAAGAGTTCTGATGTTACATCAGTAAGTTAAGCTTGCTTCTGTGCAAAGACTAGTAAGCAAGTTATGTTGAGCTAAAACAAACGTGTGTCAATATTTACATCAGAGTATACTGCAAACAACGAAGCTCTGAATATCACCTTGGTTAACAAAGATAAAAATATAGTCATCATAACATAATCACTTAATGTAATAGAAACTTTTAATCACCCAAGTATTAATGCGCAAACTAAGCCACTTTTTTATCATATTAGAAAGAAAATTTATAAAATTAACAATAGCGATACTTGTATAAAATTTCTATGGCTTCGTGTACATAAACCAAGGGTTAACTGGAAATGAAAATGTTGACAGGCTTGCAAAATCAACCACTTTAATAGATCTCAATTTAAGGCATAATCCATTTATCGACTCAAGAAAAAATATAGTCCAAAAAGAAAGTTAGTTTCAAAAATTTCCTTAGAGGAGGTAGGATTGATTAAGGGCCTCAGTTATTTTGAGTGATTTCATAATGCCTATGGTTTTACAATACAAATCTCAATCGCCATTGAATTACAACTATCAAAAGCAATCGATCAGGGTACTACAATTTAAATGAATCGTTGCATAGAATTAAAGTAGTTAAGTAGTAATGGAAAACCTAAACCATGGTACTTGGCAATGCGCGCGCTTCAACCAAGAAAGAAAATCTGTTCATAAACTAAATTCTTAACAAAGCCAAACTTAACTTTGTGTGAATGAATTTTTCAACAATCGTCAAATTGAAATTTAAGTCAATTATAAAACTAATTATAAAATTATTAAGTTAATTACTCTATGCTTGCTGCATAGCCTCAGAGAATTCTCAAAGCTTAATATTTCGCTTAATATATAAAAAACAATCCGAATCGTTGTATTTTCATTCATTTTGATGTTAAGAGTTGCAAAACGTTAACAGCGACAAACTTTGTGAAACAAAAACTCAAAAAAACCTGATGAAAAAATTAAAATTATAAAAATTATGTCTACATTTATCTTAAACACCAAAATCTACCAATATTCCATTCTGCACAAATTAAAAAAATTAGTTTCGTAAAATGTTTTTAATTTTTACATTGTTAAAGTTAAAAGTTGGAATCTTGGAATAGAAAAAAAAACGTGTTCAATTAAAAGTTTTAAAAAAATAACTACTTTGAGCCAAAAATAAATGGATTTTTTAGAAAAATTTCAAGATTGTTGTTTTGTGGTCAAAATAATTTATTGGTATAAAGGTGCATCAAGGAAGTATTTTTAAACTATTCGTTATTATTATAAGCTACTTTACAAGCAAAACAAAACTTGGTGACCCAGGTTTCTACTACCTTTGTGAATCTTTGAATATTTCCATGAACTTGTTCTTAAAAAATTAATCCATAAATCATGTAAAATAGTAGTTATAAATTGATGTTTAAGATTAATGTTTAATTAATTAAATCAACACAAAATTTTGCTTTATTATTGTTCTGAATTTAATTTTTATTGGGTGAAATAATTTTCGTTATTAGTAATTTGATGAATTTCTAAGTTTGATGAAGATGAAACAGGAGTTGAGCTTTGTTGACATCTATAGAGTTATAATAATATGAGCAGAAAGTATGAAAATTGAAGCGAATTGAAGGTATGCGCATATAGTCTCAGATTTTGAGAGGAGAATTGATTCAAGCAGTTTCAAAATGTCATTTGTCTAGTTTAATGTAAGTTTAAAATTTTGTTTAAATCAATAAAAGCATATTATTTTAAAACAAATATCACAGCAGTATGCTAGTGAAACTAAATTAGGAATAAATTTTGGAAAAAAAGTTGTTCAGCTATTGCTTTTGATTATTATTATTGTTATATTTATTGTAATTTTTTTAGGTAGTTTAGGTCTGGTGAAGTTTTTTTTTAGGTTTAATCATGGTTCATAATTTAAGTAATTGGCTTATACGAAACGCTTGGTGAATCAATATTTCAAAAGTAGTTAATTAAAACGAATAGTGTAAAATTGAACAAAAGGGTAGCATTTACTATATTTCGGGTGCTATATTTTAACATAAGATGTAATATAGGTAAGCTGAGCTGAGAACGAGGTGTGTCGTGATTCTTTGAGTGGCCATTGTGTTAAAAAGTAGGAAAATATTGCCGCTTCTCGCCCGGTAATGACATGATGAAAAAAAATCGTATACAACCCTCGGCTATAATACGAAAATTACTTTTCGAGGCAAAGCTGTGAGTATTTATTTTTCTGGCCATGGGTTTTAACAGACAATTTATGCTCGTATTTATGTACCAATTTAGCGTGATTACATAAGACATCTTTAGAAGTACTAATCAATTATACCAAAAACAAGAAACATTTTAATTGTAAAAATAAATTTCAATAAAATTAGCAATATTTCAATTTCTAGCCAAATCTATAGTCATTAAAGCCTAAAGCCAAATATAAATTAAATAAAACGCAACAAAACATCGATATAACCAAGTTATCAAGTTGAGTCAAGTTTAAATTAATTAATTAAATTGATTGCCTATTATATTGATGATTAAAAGCTGTCTCGTCAAGAGTATAATTTAAACTCTATAGTAAATTTATAAATTTTAAGTTATTTCCAATATTTTCAAGCTCACATAATAAATTAGCATATACTATGTCATTAATTATCGAATAATAAACAATTTTTTTTATAAGATCACAGAAATTTTAAGTACTTTTTTCGTAGTCTTGTTTATTGAAATTTTTGGTTCCAGACGTTTCAGCCAAAATTATTCATATTTTTTTTGCAAAACTAAATTTCTTATAAATTTACTTTATAATACACGTCGGCCAGTTAAAGACGTTTTTCCCTTATTTTTTTTTAACTTAGACTTAAAAAAAAAAATAAAGCACATACACATAAAATAACGCACGCGCAAACAAAACAATCCTACGCTGATCGAACTATGGGCGACGTCGTTTTACAAGTTTTATCGGGGCGCCGGACTCTTTTTTTTTCTACATATACATAAAAATTTATTATATGTTTATATGCGTACACAAATATATTTTTTTATCCTCTCATCCTGTACATATATCGTTTGTCCTTTAACTTTGTATTTGTACACGTCAGCTAAAAAGAGCGAATATGTAAAAAAAATGCACAAAATAAAACTTTTTTTCTATTCAGAGATAACGACATTTTTTACTTTAGAAAAAGCTTAAATTTTTATCAGGATGGCTTGATTGACACAATTATTTAATGATAATAAAGACTATAAATAATCAAAGCAACTAAAATTTTGAGAATCTATAAAAATTATGAGCTTTTTGTAACAAAAAGTTTCGAATTCTTCACACACGTCAAAAAGCTCGAGTATAATAACAGAATAACAAAGAGAAAGTGAGATGGAAAGAGAAAAATTTTACTGAATAAGTCACGAAATATACAAGAAAACAAAAAAAAAAGTAAAAAAACACGGTTTAAGTACTCTCTTTATTGCATATAGCCCTTATGACGCGATATAGTCTCGGTGCACTTTTTACACATAAGTTTTCTAAAAATGCCTTGGTTTTTCTTTATTTTAGTAGTAGTCGTCTCTTGGTATATTACATATATTTATACAAGTTAGATGTGTGTTGTGCCCCTGGAATGTTTAAGTGCTTTTTGACTTTGGATTGTTATATACAAACAGGAAGTTTTTCTTTAAACTTTTTTTTTTCTTCCGTTTCTTCTACTATATATTTAGTTTTTTACTTATTGTTGATAAAATTTTTCGTTTCAGGTGATGAAAATTCTTTTGGCTTTTTGAGATTAAATAACTTTTTCAATAGTTTTTAACTTGAATTTTGTTTTTTTTTTTTTATTTCAAAGACTTTTTTCTTATTTATGCTTTTATTTTCTTTTTTTTAGCGTGGGTAGCTTAGTGGGAAGTGAAGAGTTCTCTCATGCATACCACCCAATATGCAGTCTGACTATAACGGAACTTGTTCTCTGGTTATATCCACTAAATTACATTGTCCCTGGTCTTGAATTCTTTTAGGAAGTACAATTATACATATTGCATTATTTCTGATCATTTGGAGTTAAGTAATTTTGATGTTTCCTTGTGTTCATCTTACTTCCATGATCATCTTACTTATTTTTATGTACTCTAAAACTGTTTAGAGATTTAAATGTAATTGTGTTTCTCTTATTACTTGTATACGTACCACACGTACAAAGAAAGACTGAAAGAATGTGCATTGATTGATATTAAAAAAACTGGTCTTTTGGTAAGGTGTTTTTTCTTGGTCCCTAAGCGCAGGGAACATGAAACTTTTTATTCATACATAAGTAGGCCGAGAAGCACACCTGCCTTACCCCATTACTATACGCTTGTATTCAAATGCATTCTCTACCTCTCACATCTTCAAAATTTCACTACTTGCTTTTTTGTTGAGTTTGAAAAGCAATATTTACATATTTTAATTGTTAGATAACCAGTTTTACTCTAGGAGCCAGTTTTGAAAAGAATGGACACCTAAAAAGGTCAAAATATTCATTTTTTGACTACCGGAAGTTAATCTTTACCCTACAGCGAATCCTAGAGAATAATTGTTATTCTTGAAAGTACATAATTATACCTGTGAAATATAATTTCAATTCTAGGAAATCTGGTTTTAACTCTCGAAAGTTTGATTTTAGTTTTGATTTTAACCATCAACAATAATATTTTATGTTTAGATATCATTATTTTATAATTAGAAAACTGCTTTTACCAAAATATTAATTTTCATTTCCAATAAATTTTGGATTCAAAAACTTCTTTTAAAATGCCAAAAAAAAACCGTATATTTCAACCCTTATTTCAAAATTTTATCATAGTTTTAAACTTGATAATCTAACTACGTCCATTTTGACTCTGAAAAGTCGAACTTTATCTGAATAGTAAATTTTAACCTCCAATACGTCCATACCGATATAGAATCAATTAGTACCCCTTCAACTTGACATTTTAAATGTTTTAGTCAACAGAAAACCTAGAAAATAAGTAACAAGTATACAATATAGCTTCCTTTTGTTTATTTTATAAATTTAAGAAAAGTAAATCAAACTCATAATACATAAAGTAAGCCAACCAATCTTTACGGCTTCATTTGTGGTTTTCTAAAAAATTGAAAAAAAGTACAAGAAAACTGATTGTTTCATGTAGAAACTTATCAAGCTATAACAAAAGTTATACAATATATAAATACTTTCAGAAACCATAATAAATATTGTTTTGGTTTTGATACAATTTGTCAAAATGAAATAAACAACAGCTAAAATATATATAATAAATAGTTATTCTTAACTTTTCATATATAACTTCATATATATATAGATAGATAAATTGGTCAATAAGTTTTGCTGTTTTATTTATACAAACTAATCTTATAAATTAAGATATTTCGAATCAAAAAGCTGAAGATTGAATAAATTGTTTCTATAATTCTTGTTGACCGAAATTCAATCATAAATCACTACTTGTAAATCAATTTTAACTATAAATTCTGGTAGGAGATAGAGAATGGCACGAAATTGATTGTTTTGTATATTTTAGATAATTGAATTATTATCTTTATTTTTAAAATTCAACTGGAAAATGAATTCTTAACTGCTCACAATTTTGACTCAAATTATATGTTAAATTACGCATTAATTATAAAATTTGGCTCCAATATATATTACATTTTAAGTTTATTAATGTCATGCACCAAGTGTGCGTATATGCACTAGGGAAAGTTCCGCTAAATAATCAAGAATTAGATAGTTTCGAATTTACATTAGTGAAGCCCTTTTTGGCACACATTGAGTGTGCTCTAAATGGACAGTCCCTTGTAAAAAACTGTTTTAACAATTACTATCAAACTGTATTCATCAGTTGAGAAAATAGCGTTTTTTTAATTCAGTTATTTTCTTGCAGGCTCCGCCAAAAACAAATGCCATTATTGAGCTTTAAGCTCGAAAATTAATATTTCAATAAAACAGTTATTCTGAACGAATAACTAAAACAACTGTAAATAAAAATATGAAAGTTCCCATACAAAAACAAAATAAAGCTTGTAGTTGTATATAAAACTTTTTGCTTTAAATAAAGTAGCATGTTTTATTAATAATTTAATTAATTCTACGTGTATACGCAAACACTAGCTCAATTACCTACAAGTACGTACTACAAAGTTGAGTGTCTAAACAAAATGAATTTTTTGTTTTTTCAACAATCCTCAAATGCATACATGCATTATTACATCAAAATCACATCACGTTCTCGATTCAAACATAATTCAATGAGGTACATGTTCAGTACATATTTGAAATTGACCATTATCAATAGCTAGCAAATAAGCGAAATCCACTTATGTTGTATAATCGATAAAATACTTCGTAATGAGGCTTATAACTAACATCGTATTTTAAACTGAATTTTGAACTTTGAGATAAATTTAATGAATGAACAATTTTTAGACTGAGTCTAAATCAAGGAATATTTTTAATTAATTAACTGAGTTTCACCAAGTAGGATTTTTGACACATAATTTACACTGCTTTAGGGTCTTCACAATTTTGTATCAACAAAGATATTGAGATCTTTATTTAATTTAATAATTATACTTAGCATATCAATAATTTGAGAAATGTATCTGGATTTTGGCTGACCTAAAGTCTCTAAAATAATTAACTACAGATTTTTTAAATAAAATGCTAAGTTTATTTGTTTCAAACATTTTGGTAATTAAATTGGTACCATTTGCTTGAAAACTGTTTAGAATTTTAGTAAATTTTCAAACTAAAGAATATGGAAACCTTAGATTGGCTAAAATTTTAATCAAATATTTCCCTTTTTATACAAATATAATAAAGTTAATGCTGCAACAAAGAATTATTTTTTATCTCGTTTTTTATCGAGTCAAAAATTATAAAATGAATTTAAAGGTTCTTTGTAAAGCTCGAGTTAAAGCTTTTTACGGTATATATTCGCTGAAAGTTAAATGTTGGTTTAATGATAAAAAATACTTCAAAGGCTGTATAATCTAGAGCTTCTTTTTGAGATTTTAGGAAAAATATATATTTGCGTTAATCGATTGAAATTTTCAAATAGTGTAGGCGTGGATTTCTATTTTGTAATTACTTTTTTACCAATAGGTACATAAAATTTTCTAAAGAGCATTTATATTTTTTGGGTTTTTTAATACAGAATGAAACGCAGGTTTAAATAAATCTTTGTCTATATTACTTATGTATTTTGCACACTGAATACACATATGACATCCGTTTTCATCTATATAAAATTCTCCAGTTTATCATAATAGAAAATGTTTAAGGAGTCACAAAAAATAACCTGAAATTATTTAATTGGTAAATGGAGCCATTTTGGGTAAAAAAGGAATTTTATTACCAAAAAAACTGAAAGAAACACAAGTAACAAATAAAAATTTTAAAAAAACCAAAAAAAAATAACCGAAAATATCCGAAAAGTTGTTTTCAATTAAAACCTATTTCATGTTCGTATTAAATAACCCAAGGTAACTTGGATAATTTTATGGATCCATGGGTTCACGTATACACTAAAAGGCGTTGTAATCTGGTTGTAATTTAAATTAATTAATTTACTAAGAGGGTTTAAACTTCAGATTATAAACTCAAAATGTATTAGACAGGTTTTTTTGTACATAATTAGAGAATATTTTCTTGAAAGAAATTTTGATACTGCTATGTAACTTTGAAATAATCCTTTAGAAAAATATTGTAAATTTTAAAGTCTGATTCTTAAAATGAATATTTTTAACGAACTGTCAAGTTTTATTTACAGAGTATATTACAAAGGTCTAGTTGAAGCATAGAGTTGAAGTAAATGCTTGAAACTTCAAGTATCAATTTCTTTATAATTGTAATAATAATAATGTTGATAAATTATACATGAAATTTAACACACTATAGTAGTTTATTACAACTACTAGTTAAACAAGAGTAAAAAAAAAATTTTTCTTTCTAATTAACATAATACGATAAAATGATCACCTAATTATTTAAATTACTTGATGATGATATCAGTATCAAGTTTTGTAAAATATGTACATACAACTCATTCATACTATTTTGTAATTCGATGTAAAATGATCTCAGAATCTAAAACTAAATATTAAAAAAATTCAAAGATTATATCAAAATATCTCATAAAAATTTAAATAATTAACTAAATTAGAGAAAATTTTATTTTAAAATATTACTAACATCAGTAGTACGTAATAAGTTGAAATTATTACTAAATAGAGATAAAAAATATTTAGGTTAAATGTTGGTATTCTTTTATATTTTAATGACCTTAATGGTTTTATGCAAATTTTATTTTTTAAAACTGTGGTTTTTTATATTATCATGATATTTGAGATGATGATGTAAGTTTCTACAAGTATGTTAATGTTTTATTTAAATATATATGACTACTTTAATTGAAGAATTTATTGTAATGAAGAATAGTAAGCCTTTAAATTATACGAGCTAAACGATTGTGGTTGGTACCACATATTTATGGCATTTTTTTTACTTAAATATAACTGACAGATGGTAAGTGATCCTTTTGCTGTGGGATATTTTATGTTTCAAGGTATATAATAATGAAAAGAATAAGGATTAGTGGTCATTTATTGTGGTTGGATGTTAAAAATTAATGCTTTTGGATTTTTTTGTCTTTTAATGTGGAAGTTATTTAATGTCAGAAGAAACCAGATAATAAAAAATTAATATTTTCTGAATCATAGTTGGGAAATCACAAATTTTAACAATTATAATTGTAATAATTTTGTGGTTTCTGCCTTATTTAAGTACAAAGAGCTTATTTGTTTGGATATCTATTTAAAATTATTATTTTTATTTCTTCGGATTAATCAAATATTAAGTTATTAGACTAGAGTCCCTAAATTAGCAGAGACTGACAGAAACGCACGTGGTTTCGTTTGGTCTACCAATCATAAAAAAGGTGCCAGCTAAGATGGCGGTCGAAAAAAATTTCCTCATTTAAAATATATGGTTGCGATTGCAAATGGCGGACCAATCAAAAACAGTCTACCTATCTGGGTCTCTATATTAGACTAGAGACCCTAGATTACCAGAGACAGACAGAAGCGCACGTGGGTGGGCGTGGTCCCGTTTTGTCAACCAATCACAAAAATTTTGCTAGGTAAGATGGCGACTTTCCCATTTAAAATGCATGTATTTTTTTGACCAATCAAAATCGGTCCCCCTATCTGTCTGTCTCTGGTAATCTAGGGTCTCTATATTAGACTTAAAATCAACTCCACCTGACGTGAATAATCAAGGTTCGCTTATTTCATCAAAGAGAGCAAAAGTTCAACTACTCAAATTAATACAAAAGTTTTTAGTTAAAAAATATAAGATTTATACAAATATAAGTTTTAGCCTGAGTTTTAGATATATCTAAAACTTATATTTGTACATACTTTTTATTTCTTTATAAATATTTTATATATACTACAAAAAACTTTTTTTTTATGAGAAAGTAAAGCGCCATCTGGATATCAAAGATAAACTAAAATTTATCGAGAGCTGTATAATAAACTCGAGCGACAGCTAAAATGTTAAAATCTATGGTTAAAATATAAGTAATTTTAGAACTGTCAAATAATTAATCTACCATTTTTATTTAAACTAAAAAAAAGTATATATAAAAATAAAATATTGTCATTTTGAAAATATAAATAAAATCGCGCCCCATGTAAAAAAGTTGGTACAGATAATATACAAATTGTATATAGCATTGTATACTAAAAAGCTGTATACAAAAATGATTCTATACAATTTATCAATTGTATACAATCTAATGAGATTTGCCAAAATAGAAAGAGATAAATTCAAAAAAAGAGAAATAGAAAATAAAATAAAATTTTCTGCTCCAGCTACAGATTTTTTGTTTCTCGGCTCCAGGAATCCTGTAGAAACCTAAAAATAAAAAAACGCATCCATATTTTCTAATTTTTCCAATATCTCTAATTTCAAATTTAAAATCTTCTTAGTAGTTTTAATTGCGCCTCTTTTGTTACAAAAATATTAAATTTTTTATCTTCTAATGATTAATTTTACAAAAGCTTCTTTTATTCATCACATATTTTCAATGACTTTTGTTCATAAATTGATTTCGAAACTAACTTATAAAAAAGTTCTTCCAAGTCTTAATTTGTGCACACAATTATTTTGTTAACTAATTTTTCCATTTAAATTCGTATTTATTTTTCAACAATTTTTTTTCATAAATATAACATTTTTAGTATTTGATCTTGAACTTCTAGGTTTTCTTATTAACACAATTAAATTAGGCTTCATTTTTTTCAGAAAAAATTTAATCACCCTTAAAAAAAATAAATCTTTTGCAAAAACTGTAGGTTAAAAAGTTTTATTTATCGGCGCGTGACCGGCTAGTTTGACTTCACGCGATCAACTAATTTTTTTTTGACAATTGTTTTTTAATGTCACCAAGCAACGCAATAAAATTATGTGTTTTTTTTATTAATTAAATTGTTGCTTGGTGACAAAAACAATTGTCAAAAAAAAATTAGTTGATCGCTTGAAGTCAAACTAGCCGGTCACGCGCTGCTAATAAGACTTTTTAACCTATAATTTTTGCAAAAGATTTATTTTTTTATAAGATTTTTATTTTTTTATCAGATTTTAATTTTTTTTAAGAGTGATTGAAATTTTTTCTGAAAAAAGTGATGCCTACTTTAATTGTGCTTATAAGAAAACCTAGAAGTTCAAGATCAAAAACTAAATGTTATATTTATGAAAAAAAATGTTGAAAAATAAATACGAATTTTAAATTGAAAAATTAGTAAACAAAATAATTGTGTGCACAAATTAAGACTTGGAAGAACTTTTTCATAAGTGTGTTTTGAAATCAATCTGTGAACAAAAGTCTTTGAAAATATGTTATGAATAAAAGAAACTTTTTATAAGCATTATAGAAGATAAAAAATTTAATGTAAAACTAATAAGAAGATTATACAGATTTGAAATTAAAAATATTGGAAAAATTGGAAAATATGGATGCGTTTTTTTAATTTTAGGTTTCTAGGATTCCTGGAGCCGTCAAATCTAGAGCCAGAGCGGAAAATTGCAGATTTTTATTTTCTATTTCTCTTTTTTTGAATTTATCTCTTCCCATTTGGGAAAATCCCATTAGATTGTATATAATTGAAAAATTGTATAGAATCATTTTTGTATACAGTTTTTCTGTATACAATGATGTATACAATTTGTATATTATCTGTACCAACTTTTTTACATGGGGCAGAGATTAATAAATCGAAAGGATTAAAAAATAAATTTTAATAATTTGTAACTTTTTTTCCACCGAGATAAGCAACAATGTAAATAAATAATGGAATATCGATCAAAATATTTTATTACATAAATAAAGTTATTTAAAATTTAATGGATAAAAATATAAAATTAATGTTCGTTCGCGTAAATAAATTCATAAATTTTTATTTTTGGAAAAAGTCAATTTAAAAAATATTAAAAAATAAATGAACACGATTTAAAAAAAAAAGAAAATGTAAAATTACATAAATTACAATTATATATCAGTTAATAATATTCAATTTTAAGGGATAGTTGCATGAAATTGTATTGTCAAGTATTTTCCTACACTGTCAGATTGTTGTCTTTGAATTTTGCTTGAAATATCAAGCCATTTCATTAAAATTAAGCAATTTCTAGACCTAAAATTAGTCAATGATGTGAAGAGAAAAAAATTTTTTTTTAATGTTGCAAAATATTTCAATAATTTTAATGAGGAGACCCTAGGAAAAATATAGTGTAGGTTATGCGTCTAATTAAGTGCAGTTTAAAATTTTTTAACCCATTAACCCATTGGATCAGAGCCTATTATATTAATAGCTAGTTTAAAATTTTTAATCTGAATTTATTATATTTTTAACTCAACATTTCTAGGTACCCTGATTAAAAAAAAAAAACATAAAAAAATGATAGAATTTAATCTAAGGACTAAAACTTTATATAAATTTAGCATTTGAACTCTTATTTTGTAAGATTTTAAGCCTCTAGATAAAAGTTCAAATTTTTAATGTTGGTCCCCTGGATATACATTTGGTAAAAAATTATTTTTGAAAACAAACCTAAAAAAGCTTCTTTTTGGATGTTCAACCCTTAACTTATAATTTTTGAATAGTTGTAGATTAAAATTGACTATAAAACTGATAAGTTTTTAGTTTTAAAGATACAAAATTTTATAAAAAGCCTAACGAAAAAGTTAAACAAAACTTATAGAAAAAAGAAAATTCAATGAGTTGAATTTGGTTAAACTCTTCCCTTATAGTATTTCTATACTAATTTATCAACAGATTAAAATTGTAAAATCATACACTCATTTTATTTATATTTTATTGTTTTGTATAATTTAGTTTTATCAAAAATTTTAATTATACTTTTCAATATGTACAAGTACAGAGAGATATGATAAATGTATGACATTTATCTATAATTTTTTTTGGACATTGTTTAAAAATATTTTTCATTAAATGTGTCAAGTAATTTGTCATTTTTCTTGTAAATTTTTTTACTCAAGTACATATCAGACATTATTTATTTTTTAAAGAATTTCAGCTATTCTCAGATAACTTTAAAAACACTCAATATTTTTCCTCTGCAAAGGGGTTTGTATTCCGGAAGTCATCTAATTTTAGATTAACGTCATTTTTATATCTTACATAATGTCGTCGATTAAAGTATTTTCAAACAAAAATTTTTTTCATTCATCACATGAGATAAGAAATTTATGCATATTCAAAGTAATATAACATTTGTTGAAAATTAGATTCTAATAAATAAATAATTATTTACAAAGTTAATACTTTATTGACTATTTCTTTGCGCAAACAATTTGGCTCCATTTTTCAAAAACTGGCAAATTTGAAGGCTAACATTTTGATTTTGTTCATGGAGCTAAATTTTTTTTGCACAAAAAAATAACTTTATTAATTGTATAAATGGGGAAATTCAAAACAATGATCCAAAAATTGGTCAAATATAGGCCAAATTATTAAAAAAAAAAAAAAAATGCTAGTGAATCTTGGGATCTTTAGAGATCAAATTTGGCATCAAAATTTTAAAAATCAATATGTTTGCCTCAGGAATAGCCAGTTTTAGAAGAAAGAAGCCAAATTATTTGTATTATTAATATTATAAATGATGGTTTCGAGGTACGCCAAGTTTGATCTAGAGGTCGATTTTTAAAAATTAATACGATCCAAAAAATTTACTTATTTGACTTTCTTTGATTAGCTAAATGTTCTTATTTCAAGTAAATGTTTTCTTATCTACTTACTACTTTTTACTGACTTTTTAGGTTCGGGCTTTAAAAATTCAACCAAAATACCGATTGAAGTTTTTTTTTGCTCATATGATTGCAAATGAACTGCAACGTATAATAAAAATTAAAAAATAATTTTTTTTTCAAATTTTCTTTACGTTTTAAGTAATTTGCAATCGTCTGAGCAAACGTATTTTTTTCAGTGTAAAGATTTGCTCCATATTTTTTTAAACTTGAATATGAATACACAGACATTCAGTATATTACAATTTTAAAGATATCAAAGTCCCTTACAAATAAAATTTTTCCTGAATTGGGACATTTTTAAAAATTTCTCCTCCTGCACTGAAAAAAAAATCATTAACTCGTTATTTTGTTTTACAATTGAGCTGAAAGCAGGACTTAAAATCGTGGTATTAACTTGAATTATCAAGCAAAATAGTCTAAAAGTATATGTTTTATAAACAATCATTATTTTTTCCGGATAAATTTTATTTTTTTGCTCGAAAACTACAAAAATAAAACGAATGTAAAAAAATTTAATGAAAAATTTTTCGCACAGTCATGTTAAAAAGCATTATTGGCTTCAGTATTTTAAATGGTAATTCTATATCTTTACAAAAAAATAAACTTCCTGTAAATTTAACATGGATATTTCTTGTGTTTCTAATTTTTTATTTTTAACAAAAAAAAAGTGAGTAAAAAAAAGTTTTTATAATAAAATAAAGGAGATCGATTACAAGAATTTTGTTCTCAAACTGTCTATATCGTTGAAATATATCTTTTTCTTCAAGATATAGGCAATAATTCCAAAGATGATACTTGTGATAATTTTATTTATTTTAGAACCAAAAAGTAAAAAAATATTCCCATACTATGGTCTCGCGACAGTTACATTTAAAAATTATCTGTTCTTTTATTATCTTTAATATAAAAACTAGCACACCAATAGCACCGTTAAAAGTGCTCGATATTTTTTGATGTCTGCGATTATAAAACATTAATTTTTAAAAGTCAACGAAGATTAGATATTTTTGTAAAGAACAGTCTAAAATATTTATCGTTTAGGGTGACCCCAAATTATTTGGAGCCTCTTTTATATACGTCTCCATAAATTACAACATGATAAAAAACAGCAGTAGATTATTTTTGATAAAAATATTTAAAATGAAAAAACAACCGGCTGTCACAACCGAAAATCAAAGTAAAATTTTTTTATTTGGTAACTTAAATAAATTAACTAGCTAATTTATAACCAACTTTGAACTGTCCTTAAAAATTCAGAAAGTTCTTAACGACCTCCATAAAACTGATGACTTAAAAAAAGTACCAAAATATCCCTAAAAACACGCCTTTGTACTTTTTGAACTTGTTTGAAACTTTCCCTTGGAAACTTTCTTTAAGAGCTGTTTAATTCTTGAAAATAAGAGATCTGGAGTTGGTTGTGGGTTGTGTAAAACCCCTTAAACTTCGTTTAAGCTCTTTATCTAGAGCTAGATTTAATTGTTTATAAAATTTTTAATAACCAAAAGAAAGTTTATTAATTAAATACAGCTTAATTATTTACCATTTCAATAAAAACTGTAATCAAAGAAATCAATAAAATTAGCGAGAAAAAAAGAAGCAAGCTCCATTGATAAAAATAATTAATAAATACTCAAAGCTGATTATTATTCAATCCTATTAATAAAAATAAAAGTTATAAATAATCTATAGAATATGATTTTAATAATTTTTGAAATTTAATATATAAATGAGTATATAATTATAAAATCTGTATTTAAAAGTTTCTAAAAAACTTTGTAAAAAAAAAATATCTTCTTGTTATAATTATCTTTTAAAGAGTATAAAGTCATATTACCTTTTTTATTTTACTTTTCTTTCTTTTTCTAATAGTCTCTTCTTTAACTTTTCTGTTTTTCTTTTTTTTTATATCGAAATTTCAACGACAAATTAATCAAGTAAAAAAAACTTTATATAAAAGTTTTTAGAGAAAAAAAAATTTTTTTTTTCTTGTATATTAAATTTCATTTTAGAAAAAGATAAATGTGCCATTATTTAATATTTTTTCTCGTATATACTTTTTGAACTTTTTTATTTTTTAATGCTAGATTTTATTTTAGAAAATTTGTTTGTTTTTAAAAGCTTAGGCTTTTAGAAAAGTTGGACATTTATGAATCGAGATGACCTAATTCGGGATTTTAAGTAATTTTTCATCAAGATCAGTGGCTTGGATGGAATTTCGATGAAAGCACTTTAATTACACTGTAAAACAACTGCTTTTGATTTTTCTCTTAAAATTAAAATCTGTAGAGCAATTATGTTACTCATTATATTCAATTTAGGTATCAGTTTTTACGAGTTTTTATGATAATCGTTCCTCCGTTAATAAATACATAAACTGTAAAAAGTAACTTTCTTAGATTTTCAAAAAATAGAATTTTTTCGAAAAATTAGTAGATTTTTAAAAAATTTTGTTAATATTCGTAAATTTACTAAATTTAGTACATTATCGAAAAATTCGAGAATTTTCCATTTTTTTTTTTGATTTTACGAAAAAAGTTATAAATTTACAACTATTTTTCGGAAATTTACAACTTATCAATTTTTCTTGCAAATTCACAAAAAAAAAAAAATCGAGAATACTCGAATTTTTTGTTAATATACTAAATTTAGTAAATTTACGATTATTTTCTAAAATTTACTAATTTTTCGAAAATGCTCTAATTTTTTTGTTAATATAAGTTACTTTTTACAGTGTACGTAGAATTGCACCCAAACTAGGCTAGAAATTAACTAAAAATATTTTTATTTTTGCTGCCAAATACTGACTTTGTGGTTAAAAATATCTTCTTTTTAAACTGAAAAAAATCTGTTTGCTGCTTTCGCTTGTGGTTATAGTGTATTTTTTTACCTCAAAAGATGACAAATGACTTGAAACGTAAAAAAAATTTTTTTAAATTTTCTTTACGTTTCAGGTCATTTTTAATTATTTGAACTAGGAGTGTGTATTTACCCGAAAGTCGGGTCGGTTACCCGAAATTTCGGTCTTTTTTGTCAAATTTTTGCTGGTCAGATTTTGTGTAAAGCCCGAAACTTCTCGAAAAAGGGCTACACTTGCAGTTTTTAATCGAAACTTCCTTAGAAACCCTAAATTCTACCCAACTAGAAGCAAAAAATCCGAAATTTCAGGTATCGGACCCAACTTTCGGGTAACCGCACACCCCCAGTTTGAACTAAAAAAAAATCAGTGTCACATGCGGAATTCTGTTAGGCACATTCTTGAAGGTTATCTTCTAGAGGTCCATAAGGTAGTGGCGCCAACTAAGAATAAATGATAAATTGAAATAACCAGGTGTATTTATTTTATGTAAAGTTTGCACCGTTGAATTGCGTTCCTCGTTTGCAAGAGTTTACCGAATAGAATGTACTTTAGCCGGCCTTAGCGGCAAACGGATACTCTATACTTGAGGTTAACGGATTGCTGCTGGTCGCAAGTGAATATTTTTCTAGTATAAATGCTTATAGGAAATACTTCAAAAAATTTGATTCCAAGGTTTTGTATTTTTTGCAAATTTTTGGATACATTTAACACATAAGGCGCCTTATGTAATATAGAGACGTGAAGTGTTTTTAGTCTATTCGAGAGTCTATTCTACACATTTTCTAAGTATTTTTTGTTGAAATATTTTGCCAGCAATTAAAATAAATAAAAGCAACTTTTGAAAATAACTTTAAAGCATAACTGTAAATTTAATTATTTTGTTAAACAAAGCATCAAATGTATATTCAGTTAAAAAAACAGTAATTAAAAATAATAATGGCGACAAAAAATTGACTAATACTCGGACTAATAATATAAGTTTTATCCGGTTTGAAAATTACATTTACGAGACACACCTTTATTTTTATTTTTACAAATTACGTGACAAATACAAAAATAAAAATTATTTCCTTTTTTTCTCGCAAAATAATAATAAAAAAAGAAAAAAAAAAGAAGTACATTTATTGAAAACCAACAATGCGAAACGCCACCTTAAAAAATGTCATGTATTTTTGTGTATTTTTTATTTTATTTATCTCTTTTTTTTTTATAAAAATACACAAAAATTCAAGAATTCAATACAAAAAAGTATAACCTCAATAGTAGTAAATAGAAAATTTTTTGACGTTTCGCACGCGTAGCCACAAGGAGAAAAAAAAATTTATTACCTCGAATATTGCTGTTGAATAAAGCCAGAGAGAAGATGAGATGAGAAGTGTTAAAAATTTTATAGAAATATTCACGGAATAAATAAAAATTTTCTAATAAATAAAAATAATTTTTGTTTTTGAGGGGATAAATTTATTATAATAAAAATTTTTTTCTCTTTTCTATTATGAGTGACCTTTAACTTTCATACTGCATTATGCTTTTATAAACCATCTGTCGTTTTATTTTTCGATATATGACTTTATGTTATAAAAATTTCTTTTCTATTTTATATTATTTTTCACGCCTTTACTACTACCACTACTACTGTTATTCAATAATAACAATAATAGTATAAAAAGTACATTAATAGTATAGTCAATTGTTATTTTTCCATTATAGATTATTTTACTTTAAAAAAAAAAAAAACTTCTGTTTTTTTGTAAGAAATTTAATTAATAAGCTGTTTGTAATTGAAAGTAAATAAATTGATTTTTTTTTGTAGTCAATTTTTCTCTTTTTTAGGTATGATTAAAAATTTACTTTTTTTTTTTAATCAATTATCTTTGGTTAATACTTTATTAGTTTTTATTAAAGCAGGAGATAAGAGATTTTTTTTTTGTATTTATTGTTAATTAAAGTGCACTGTGCTTACCACTCTTTGGAATTTGACTTCATGAATTTTAGAAGTCATTTTGAGTAAAATAGGAAATGTGAGCAAAGGTTCTATTTATGAAATAAAACTATTGATATCAAACAAAGGTTCGGTATTTTTGCAATTTTTTTACTCTTAGAGACTTGTTTCAAGAGATACCAAACGCTCGATACTTATAAATCTTAATAAAATATTAAATTTTACTTGTTTATATACTAAGTGAAATTTATTTTTAACACTTGCGAGATAAAAAGCCATAGTACCTATTAACAGGAGTATTAATAAGTAATAAGGCACCATACAAAATTTAAATATAAAAATTAACTTGTTTCAAAATTTTTGTTAAATTTGAATTATACGCGGAGTATTGTTTCTATTTTCTCCCGCTAGGTGCTATGGCTTTTCTCTCGCAAGTCATAAAGATTCATTTTACTTAGTTTATAAGCAAGAAAAATTTAATACACACGCAGAAAAATATGAGACAGAAATAGCGGCATTAAATAAAACCAGAAAAAGCGACCGAGCATACTCCGCTTTTTGTGGATTCTATGCCAGAATAATTTTCCCAGACTAAATTTTCTCAGTGTACATGAAAGCATCAGTAAAGTTAACATACTGATACACACAGGGATACAAATTAAAAATGTAAAAAAGTGTGCTCTGTTTAGTTTCTTTAGATTTTTTATGCTGCTTTAAAACACCAATTGTACTCTAGGTGAAGCGCCTATTTATTTCCTTTTAATAAATTTAATTTTCACCGAATCCTTGAGATAATCAGTTGAAAAATTAAACAATGAAATTTCACAAAGCCTAATGACACATGTTACATTTCTTCAATTAAATAAAAAAAGTTGTTTTGTTAGTAATATTTTATTTACAATATAAAAACTACAGCATGACATAATTTTCAATATTTCTAGAATTTCTTTTGAACCCGTCACATTTTGTAACTTTATATTAATCCAGAAATACAATAGTATTAGAATTTCGAACTGAATATTTTCCCTATTAGTTTTCATACAAAGAAGAAATTAAACTTATTAAATTAATTTTCTATCCTTATTTATCTAAGCTCTTTGAAAATAGTAATTATAAAAATATTTTGTTATATCCTTAGAATATAAAACGTATTTTCACTGAAAAGATGAGGGAATTAATTTTCAAAATTGCAAATTATACTTATAGAGAGTTTTGTAATGAATTAGTGCAAAAAGAATTTTTTATTTTTAGAAAATTATAAGAAAGCAACAAGAAAGTGTTTTAAAAAAATCTCTAAGCTACAAATAATCCACATGTTAATTTTTTACAGTGTATATAAATTTTCAAAAAAATGAAATTCGCCTGAATTATCTCACTTCGTTAAAGTAAACAAACGAGCAATTTTCAAATTAAAAATTTTTTTCTCCATATTTTCATAATAAATTAACAAAAAAAAAAAAGAAATTGTAAATAAATAATTTCAAAAGTCAGAGAAACGTAAAAAATGCAAACATTTAAAATAAACATCTCATAATTTAATGATAATTTATAACTTATACATCCTACTTTTTTACATAATTGCAAAAATAAATAAATTAGGTTAATAATAAAAAAAAAAAAAGAAAAAAAAATAAACTTTCGACATTTTTATTAAGATTAAAAGTTTTAACACGCGTTATTTAACAGTTTTATTTATTAACACTTGTGCATTATATTTGAACAATAACGCTTTTGAGATTCATCTATAAGTGCATTTTAGTATAGAAGCATGAAATAATTACCAAGAGTAAATGCAAATTCTTTTATACTATAAAAATAATAAATAAACATGTAATAATAAAGCGATAAAATAAAAGAGTAATTGCTTCTTTTGAATGATAAATGCATTTACTAACACAAATAACTGTCTTACAAAAAATTCATTCACGCGTCCGGTCGTCTCGACTTTGTAACGCATATTTTTTAAAAAGAACTGGCGCCTTCTTTATTTCTTTAAGAATTCATTTATTTCGTTAATTTAATAAAACAATTAAAATTATCGAGGAAAAAGTTTAAGTTTCCGACCCAATACCCCTGGATTAATATACTTAATTATTATAATAATAATGATTCGCTTTTTAAAATTTAAATTTTTAAATTATGATAAACTGTGCGCCGCTATTTTCTAATTTATAGAATATTTTAATAGATAAATTAGGCTTGCTAATTATAACAATGAGACTATAAAGTGCATGATGTTTTTACAAGAACTTTTATTTCAAATTATAAGAATATACGAGGTAAAATTTATTTAAACTTAAATTATTGCAAGAAATTAAATTTAAAACTAAAATTATAATAATTAAATGGCTTTTTATAAAGTTTCTGTTTTTTATAAAATATTTATTTTAATTATACTCAAGTTATACATGATAAGATAAATGCTTCGTGTATCAATTATAATAAATTATAGTTGTATTGAGAAAAGGGATTGTATACTTCGAAATTCTAAGCTGTCAGTTTGGATTTGCTTGAAATTTCAAGCATTTATTTTAATATTCTAGCGATTCGAAGTGAAATTCTAGTAATGTTGGCGTGGAACCCAATTTTTAAATCAATTTTTTTTTGCTGCCAGGTCCTTATCCAGTGACCCAAAAAACCTAAGTAGCCGATAGCCTCTAAATTTCTGTGGGCAACTATATGCCATTTTCTATAAAAAACAGATAGGTAGGCAGCTCATAAGAATTAGGATGACTTTTTTGAAACCACTCGGACGGGTTTAAATGCACTATTTGCCACCGAGATAAAGAAATTCTAGACTTTTGACGAAGGCTCCATTGTACGAACAGAAAACCTGCTGGTTTCAGAAAGTCGCCTGGGTGACCCTCTTGAAACCAGGCTAAACTTTTACACTTTATTCTACGAAGCTTTTTGATAACTTACTCAAAGTTTCTAAGCTCCATTGTCCTGAGAGGGTAGAAGTACAGCCCACCAAAAATTTCAGTAACCTAAGTGATCAAAATAAAATCAGGCCAAATTTTACACATGTTTCCTATTCATCATAATAAACGTATAATTCAAGTATAGTTTATGCCAACCTGTCCAAATGGGTGAACTTGACGCTATTTTGGCCCAAAAACTGCCCCAAAAGTCAAATTTCTTTTGTTTTTCTTTTTTTTTTTGTATAATTCCCAAAATATTTACATCTCTTTCATTATTTGTTTAGGTAAATATTCTCCAGAAAAAATTCGTTAATTTTATTTTCATAAAACTGATATTCTTGAAATTTCTCAGTAAAGCTGTTATTACTAAACTTTTGGATAATATGAAGCTCAATAAGAAGCATTTTATTGACTGGGCTTATATAACTTTTTCAGTATTATTTGATTTCAGGAAAAACTTTTTATAACTGTTTTATAAAGTTTTTCAACGTAGATCGCTATATTTTGTACTCGAGAAGAAACATGTTATCTTATATCACAAGGAGAAAAAAAAATTGTTATATAGCATGGTTTCATATAATTTTCTTCACTTTTATCTCATTTAAACTAGAAAAACTGTTTTTAAAAAAAAGAATTAATCTTTCCAATCTCTTTGCTATCAGTTTAACTTTTTAATCAATTTCGGGTATAGAATTTTATTCTATACAATAAAATTTTGAATTTCTATTGATTTAAAAATTTATTGTAATATCCTCCATTTTATACATAGTTTTTTACAATAAAAATTAATCAATATCAATAAAATGTTACGGTTGGTTGGTACATTGATGTAATAGTGATTTGATTTAAATTATTTGATAAAAATTGTTTTATAGAAATATAAAATCGTACAAAACGTTTGACAAAATAATTGAATTCAGTAATAAAGGATATAGAAATACAATTTAAAGAATATTTTCTTAAATATATATAAATCTTTAAAAAAATATATATAAACGCATTTTAAGAGCGTATCTAAAGCTTCAATTTAAAAGACGTTGAAAGCATAAAGATTCAATAGGACAATTTTATAATGAAATGATGTGTAAAATTTTTGGCTTGTGGTGAATACAAATTTTATGTATCGTATCATATTATAGGTACTTTTAAAATATCCCATTTTTGGCCATAAGCTTTTTTCCTGCAAAATATAATGGAAATATAAAGTAATTCTCTTTTTTAGATATTACACATTTTAACAATCGCATTAAATGTACTTTAATAAAACCTGATATTATAAGGATTTTAAATTTATAAATTCTATGTGGAAAAGAGTTTTAATTTCCATATTACAACGAATTTTATACCTAGTTTTAAGTTAAGAAACTGTTGTAAGGGATAATTAAATTTAATTTTTCAAGTATTTTTTTTTTTCAGGGTATTACTACAAAAATCTTAGTAAATTTTCGAAAATTTGCTAACGTAATACGTTGCAAATTTACGACTTTTATAAAAATTTACAAATTTCGCAAATTATTATTTTGCAAATTAACTAGTTTTTTTTTAAATTTTAGTTACTTTTAAGTTTTAACCACAATTTTTTAACATTGTATAATAAATACAGGGCACGTACCTAGAAGAATTTTTCGGGGGTGTGGGAGAACCTAAAAATGATAATAATTATGTTTTAGATTTCTTTTTATAACCTTAGAATTTAATTGCTACTCATATTAAATTATTTAAATGTAATATTTGTTAATAAATAATTTAGAATTTTTGGGATTATGGCAAAAAGTATTGCTATTTGCGAAGATATTTGTACTAAAAATTTTCATCTGGGAGGATGGCGGAATGGACATTTGGTCCCCTCTCTGTATACGGGAAACAGCTTATCTATTTGGAAATGATGAAAAAAGTAATGAACACAAAAACTTTTTTTGTTGAAATGCAGAACCTGAGGTAGAACGAGGTAGAACCATTAAGTGGAATTTAAGTTTTACGGGATAAATTAAACTTTGCAGTCTCGAAGCAGGCTAAATGTCAATGTAAGATATTTTCTTAGAGAGGGGCGAAAAGAATTTTTACGGAAGGGTAATGATTGTTGAGCTACCAGGCAAGCTACCAGGTAGATAAACTGTTGACGATCCTGTAGACTGTATTATTATTAATGATGAAATAAGAATGGCGGGAATGATTTGATCAATAAATAATATAAATTATTTAATTTTATGCAGTTAAATAATATATAATATTTTCTTAATAATGCTGCAATATGAAGTATCAAGCAACAACTAACTAAATATTCTCGCTTTCATTAAAAGTTTACTGCATAACCCATACATACGTGCACACATACTTATTCAAATCATACAATCTTAAACACACTATATCAATATTGTCCAGGATATTGTCAACAATGACATTTGTCTTTTAAAATTTCTAGTGTTTAATATTCCTAAAACTTTAGAGAATATTTTTTTGAGACCTCAAAGATTTTAAACACGTTCGAGCGCCAACCAAACATTTTGAAAAGGTTAAATAGCCATAAAAAAGAAGCTCGTCATACAGTGCATACACCTGGAAATATCAAAAATAGTATAAATGCACCCGGTTAATAAAATTTTTTTTGAAAGACTAAAAAAGTCATGTTTTACAAAGAGATGCCCAGTTTAAAAAATTTTTCTTTTCAGGATGTTAACTACCTTTTTCTACCTTTTTTGTTTGAGTACAGATTTTAATAAAAATTGGTATACAATAAGAAATTATGTTAAAAAATATATATTTAAAATTTGAAGATCCTAGGGTGACTCGTTCATGGTTAAATAATTAAAAATAATTTTGCTTTTACGAGCATCTTATACACATGATTCTTATGCGGGACATAAGAAGAACCGAAGAGGGGTAAAATAAGTTTATTTAAGTTTTAAAATGTTTAAATTTTAATAATTTTCCTATTTCATTAAGCTCTGTCATCATTTTATTTTACCTTTAAGAGACCTTAAATGATGCAAATTCTATCTGGCTGCTGTTTTAAAAAATAAAAAATTTAAAAGGTTTTCATTAAATTACTTACATGAGCGTTAGTTTCTTTTTAACTAAAGTACTAGAACTGTAGAGCTTTAAATATAAAATTTTAATATTAAAATTAGTCTTTAAAAAAAATTTTTTTTATTTAAAATTAAATAAAATGAAGTTACTTTTTATCTCTCGTACTGATGTAAAAAGAAAATTTATTCAAATTTTTAGAAATTATTTTTTAACATAAAAATTTTTGTAAACCAGGCTATTTATGTATATTAGCTTATAATTTTATGTAGACTGAATAAAATTTTTTTTTTTTATATAAAAGAAAAAAAAAGGCAAAAAAAAATAGAATAAAATTTCCAAGAATTTTAAAAAGCTCAAATAATCGATAAAAAAGCATAACCTATAATAATATATAAGCTTTCTAGAAACCAATAGTGAAAAAAAAGCAAATACAATATATATGTCCAGGTCCAGCTCAAGTCACCGGATCAATTTTTTTTTTTCAATATTTTTTTCTTGAAGGCTTACTTTAGGTCTTGGATTTGCATTTCACCGGAATTTTTGAGAAATATTAATTATGGAAAATAATTTCTGATGCTCAAAAATTGGTTTTTTTGAGATTTTTGATTTTTAGGGCATCTCTCGGGGCATCTCAAAACCAACGCACTTTATATATATACATTTTTACGTTTTTTTTAAATTTTGGAGTCATTCTGGTTTCATTTTTAGCGGTTTCAATTTTTCAAATTAACTAGAAATCAAGTTCGCCATAATTATTTTTGCTCAAATTTTCCCATACTGTTGGCATATGTGTCAACTTGTCCCAAAAAAATTTTTGAGATGTGACATTCGAATGAACCACTACAATCCAAAATGAAAAAAAAGATTTTGGATTTGGCCTTTTTAAAGCCCTAAAAATTTAAAACAAAAAACAAATTTCGAGCTTAAGAAAATTTTCGCCGAAATTAATATTTTTTAAAAATTCTGGTGAAAATGCAAATCCAAGATCTAAACTAAGCCTTTAAGAAAAAAATTTTGGTCCGGTGGGTAACCTGGACCTGGACATATATATTCTGCAAAATTTGAAATGAGAAAAAATATTATAATATTCAAGAAATGGTTGAAAGAAAAATAAGAATGATGTGACCGAAAGCTCTGACCAAGCATGAGAGAAAATAAATAAATAAAAAAAAAAATGTATATTACTTGTTCTGAATAAAATATTTTTAAAATATATGTACGTTCAAATAAATAAAAAACACTATCTTGCTTATTTTGTATTTGAATTTCTGTTTTTCTTCTTTTTTTTTAAGTCGTGTTTATTACTTAATTGAATAAAAAAAAAATAAAAAAATAGAGAATAAAATGGAATTTATTAAATATTAAATGATGAAATAAAATAAATTTGATTTTTTGAAATATTATAAAATTTCTAATTCCATGTAAAGTGCATTACTTTTTTATTTTAAAAGATTTTTTTTTTCTTCAGGTGTGTTTTTTCCCTGATAATCCGAATTTTACATTTTTTAAAATTTTATTTACCTAAAAAGTTATTTTAAAAATTTGGGATAGCTCAGATACAAAAAACATAGCTTTTGACATAAACGTGGAGAAATCTTTTTGGCACCTATCGCCAATTTCTTGTTCACGATTTTTTTTGGTTTTCTGAAGGTTCAAACTAACTGAAAACATGGTTCAATTCGATGTGATATTTACTGTGCTCTAACTGAACTACTCCTTAGAAAAATAGAATTTATTTTATCTTCGGGAATAATTTTAATAGAAAGATTATCATGACAAAGCATTTAGTTATAAAATTGGTATTGAAACCGTACTAAAATGACTTGAAAATCTAATTAAATTTTAAAAAAATTATTTCCAGCAAGGCTTAAAAAATGAGTAAAATTGAATAAAATATGACAATTCGTTCATTACACGTCTGCCTCGTAAAATATATTCTATGATAATTTTATTTTAAAATAAAATACACAAATGTATATGCATTTCAAGTGAATAATTAAATAAACCTTGAAATACAAAACCTGAATTTAATACTACGTATTACTTCTAATATTTTATAATCACATTAAATATTAAATAGGTGAATATAAATGTGGCCTTAATTAAAGTTCAAATAATTTTAACTTAAAAAAAAAGGAAAATGGCAGAAATTAATAAATACGTACATTAATTTTTCTATTAAAAAAAAATTTTTTTTCTTTTAAATAGCAGAACAAAAAAATTAATAATTATAATCATAAAATTAAATGTTAAAGTAAAAAAGCTGAGTATGTATATGAAAAGAGCTTTTTTCATTTTAAATGTAATCAGTAATGCTTTATCACTTTCGAACAAAAAATATAAAACTATTTATATATTAGCTTGAACTTTGTATTTTAATTTTTTTTAATTAACATATTAAAAGTAAAAGTAATCCATTAATTAAATAATATCTTGAAAAGTTTAGATTTGGAATTGGGCATTTTACATTAGTCTGAGTGTTATTTCAAAGATAACTGATTGCTAGTGTTACTTATACAAAAGCAACAAAAATTTACGACTACGAGCATAGAACTTGTCTACAGCTAAATAATTCTAAGACCCTGAATCAAAATTATTTTAAGTCCCCAAATTCAAAATATTCTACGTCATTACTCTGCCTTAGAAACGTGCATTTTGAACCCCCTCTTGGAATGGCTGCCCTGTTACCCCACATCAATTATTAAGAATTTTCCACCTTACCACTAGATGGTAAAAGGGTGAAGGATCTAGATTTTTGCTTCTGAGGTTGTGTCCCTCTCAACCCTTTTTAGTCTAGGTCACCCTGAGGGAGGTTATGAAGTACTTGATTTTTTATTGTTGCCCCTGTAACCTTTTAATTAATAAAAATCATAAAAACCTTAATAAATGTCCAAGCTAATGTACACAGTATTTTCATTATTACATTAAATTTATACAATTTTCTTTTTTCCATTTTCTTTTTTTTTTATACTTTCATAGTCTTTAAAGCTCTAAAAAAGCATGAAAAACTTCGTTATTAAATGTACTAGAAAGTAAAGAGTATTAAAAAAAAAAAAAAAATTACAAACAAACAAATAAACAACTTTTTTTTTTATAAATAAAATAGTTATTCCCTTTTTTAAAAAAAATCTCATTAATTAATTTTTCAGTTCGAGTTTTTTTTTTCGATTATTTATTTATCTATTAAAATTATTAAAAAAAAAAAAAAGTAAAAAAGAAGAAAATTACTTTATAAACATAAAATTTTTTTTAATTATCATTTTTCCTTTTACAAAAAAAAAAAGGAAGAAAACATGTGCATTAGAGTAACATTAACTTTGTAAAAAAATAATTAAAAACTGTATATCACATAAGCGTATACGAATAAAGCTTTTTTTTTTCAAAAAAAATAAAAATAAAATAATAACGCGAGAACTTGAACGAGAAAAATCAGTCTGCAGAACGAAGCGCTTATACATGAGAGAGGATTTGAGGTGGTTATGCGTTAACTGTAAACCAACTTAACACCATATCATATACATTAAATAACAAGAGATATTCATATTCTATGTTAGTATGGAAAAATATTTAACTTGTGTTTGAATTATCATAGGAATTTATAATATTTTATAAATTTTATTTAACTCGGATATAGTACAAAAATTTTATATTTATTTGTAAATTTAATTTCATGCTTTTATGTTATGATTGTTTTGCATTTTATATGATAAAATTTTACAAATTTATGTGTGTTATGTTTACAGATATTCAAAATTGTATTATTTTTTGGGTCCATTCCCATTTCTTAAAATTTTCTATCAGTTACCTTGGTTAGATGTTTGTAAATTTTAAAGTTTTTACTAACATAGATGCTTCAAAAATTACCTAAAAACTGTTTTTTTTTTATTTGCAAGGCTCCAATTGTTCAAAAATTCTTGAAAAAAATGACAGTCACATTTTTTTATAAGTATTGTAACCAGTCATTTTAGGTTCAAAAACTCAAAACTTAACTGAAACACTTTTGGTTGGTCTATTTTTTTTGCAAGTATCACCTTTCAAGCCCCGTATGCCTCAATTTTTTGTTATTAAATGTTTCATGGCTATATAGCCCATTAACCTAATAACCTTTTTTTATCCAAAATAACTAATTTTTAAATACCTAAATAGTTTTGACAAAAATGGGTTATATATTAAGGTCTAAGAATTTTTCACAAGCTTTAAGTTCCCAAAAATTCTTTACTCGTCCTTTTTCAATTACTTTTTAGCCAGACATACACGCTTTGGTTCGCTAAAATTGATTGATTGAGAAGCAAACCGCACCGACTAGAAACGACAATAAGTAAGCATCTGTCAAGGCCTTTACGCAGTAATCTTTTTAAGGCTCTGAGCTTTCAATAAGTGGGAGCTTTGTCCTCGGCTACCCTCGATTAAGTGGATTTACTTCCTTCATTTCTCGTTCATTTTCCTTTAAATAAATTCAAAATCAGGTATAAACATAGACACATCCATGGGTATAAATTGTTAAATTTTTAGTGCTTTAAGTTTTGCTTTTGTCCCCAGATTTTCAAGAACATTGTCCCCATACCTCCATAAATTGAAATGCATGAAATTCATACCTCAGTTAATTCATAAATTTAAGATTTTAATAATACGAACGTTAAAAAGTAATAATTAGCACCGCATGAAACATCATTTTATGCACTAAGCTTTATTTCAAAATTTGAAAAACTCCTCAGTTGAAAAAAAATGATATATAAAATATTTATAATCTGTCAGAATTTCTCATGTATACGTCATTCAATTTAAAAATATAAAATAAAATAATAGCAGTGCTATTTGATAATACAAGCTTTTTCCAGCTTTATTTAGTTAAATTTTCAGACAGTTTATATACCAAAATTATTTAGCAAGAAAATTTATAAAATATAATAATTCTATCGAAATTTATCATAAGAGAAAATTTTGGTAAATTTTCAAGTTTACTTTGAATATATTATTTAGGTTATATATATATATATATATACGTATGTGTGATAATTATATGCGAATTAATATTATGAAATTAGTAATATGTAGCTGGTGTATAAATGTCATAAAATTATACGTTTAATATGTCCGTAGTAAAAGATTATATTAATTAGTATTATTCATATTATATCTCATTTATATAAAAAAATAATGTAATTTCATTTTTTTAATTTTTGGACTCACGATTTTAATATAGTCACTATATAATTTTATAGATTTTTAATTTATTTATGAGAGACTTTTATTTTGTTGATAAATTTCCAAAAAATTAATATTTAATCTCACCTGCTAACGTTAATAAAATCATTTTGGCAATCTTCCTAAACGTACCAAAATTCAAATAAAGAGTTTTCTGTCGATATAAAGTTAATGTTTGAAATTATTCTAGCAGAAAATTTTGTACTGATTAATATCTTTGTTAATTAATCATTTGTTTTTAAATTATTTACTTACCACCTGATTTTTATTATTTTCTTCTATTGTGTTCTTATCTTTTAGATCAAACAGTAGTTTTTATCGATACATCTATAGAACAAGCTTTTGCTTATGTAACTCCTTTATCTGAAACTTGGTAATTTTAACAATGAAAATTAGACCAAAAGTAAGAAATCACAGAGCATAATAAAACTCTCTTGTTAAACAATGGTTAAAACACAAGGTACATTTACTTTGAGATAAAAGACTCTTTTGTTAAAAACTATTGATTACTTTTTTGTTTTTTCAAAATTTTCCAACCTATATAAATATAAATAATCAAGCTTTATACCTTTTTTTATTCTCAACTTTCCTATCTCTGTATTATAAAATTATGATCGTTGCTGCCGCTAACAGGAGTTAATTTTTTGGTACATGTAAGTTTTTGGGATGCTTTAGAGCTTTAAATTCTGTGATTTTTGCAATATTCATCTAAACAGTTGTATTCTTCCAAAACCACTTAACGAAGCGTAGTATTTTTTATAAAGTTATAAATGCATCATTGATTTTCTGAAATACTGAATTTTCCCGAGAGTGTAATAAAAATGTTTAAATTACGCACCAAATAATTAAACTTGTAAATAACTGCATACCTGTTTTTATTTTACTAGACATAAATATATATATTTTTTATTTTTTCATAAAAACTTCTGCATTTCAAAAAAAATTCTTTTAGTATTATTGTAAGCTGTTAAAAAAAAACTTACTACTGGTTTTGTGTGTTAACTTAGTTACCTTCTTATATTTTACCAACTCATATTTTAAAAAATAGTAGATACTGTGGCTGAATTATTTTAAGTCCCTAAACATGAATTCATTCTAAGTCCCTAAACCAAAATTATTCTACGTTCATTTAAGGTCCCAAATTTAGGAAAGATTGACGTTTTTAGTGGTGACCCCCATTCCACTAAAAACGTCAATTTTCAATATTCTCCCTGATATGAAACCTTCTACAATTACCCCAATTACAAGAACATATCCTAAGTTAAAATGAGAAACACTTGGAGAAATAATAACCCAAGTGAAAAAGAAAGTAGATTTTCAATAAATTGCTTATATTTTATGTAAACTGAAAATTATGTTTTTTTAGTTTTTAGGTTAAATAAAATATAAACAATATATTGAAAATGTATTTTCTTTTTTACTTGAGAAGCTTAAAGGCTCAGAAAAAAAGGTAAAATTTTTAATCAATAAATTACGAAAGCTGTCCATTTTTTGGATTTTAAAACAAATTAACTACCATTCTATTTACTTATAATTTTAGGATAATAATTAAATTAATGATGAAAATATTTTAAAGTCGAGTTTTAATATTTACACTATATTTTCAACACGAAAACTTGAATATTTATATTATATTATGGAACATTATCATTACAGCTGGCATGTAATATGGCACGTATACTGTTGCCAACTTGTTAAAATGTATAATTTTCAACTACAAAATGGTCAATACAATCCAAGAATTCTAAACAAACTTAATAAATTACACGAGAATTTGTATAAGATTGATTTATAAGTGATAGTTAGATAAACGTGCCTGATTAAATTTATTTCATTATGTTTAAGAAACAAGCGAAATAACAACATAGCTTAAATTACTTACAAGTATTTCAACAAGCAAAAAACTTAGTTTAAGCTATGATTTCTAAACTTCAGTAGAAGAAACATTACATAAAACAAAAAAGATGCCATATGGCTTGTAGCACTTTTGATAATTTAGAACAATAGGATTATTTCTTGAGTACTAATTCAAAATCGATTTGATGTTTTTGTTTAACTATGGTGTTTATTTTACAAAGATCGATATTTTTTATCTGAATGGCAGATCAAAGTAATTACTTGTTTCAAATTGAAAGAGAGTCCGAGCATAAAATTGATTTTTAAAAACTTTTAAACTTTTTTAAGTCAGATTTCGGTCAAAAATGTTCAACTCTGGTCCGGAAACTACCTAAATTTTAAAAAATGTATATTTTTACTTGGAGGTCGTAAGGTCAAATATTGAATGTGCTTGCAATATTAATTTTATTTTACGGAGAATACTTTATATTGTTTTATCGTTGTTCTAGGTTTGAAACTTTTGCATATATGTATTAAAATACGAGATAAATCTATATGTACAGTCTGAATGCTTCCTTGGGGAAGTAAAACCCTGCGTATTTCCTATGCCGTAAATTTAATCGTTAAAAAAGGTATAGTATATTGAAATTTCTACATGTTTGCTCACTCAATTTAAAGCTAATTAGATAATGCGTAAAAAATGTAATTCAATAAATTTATTTCACTTTATTTTTGAAAATACCATCCCTGGATAACCCTGGTAATTATAATACTAACTTTTCTCTCTTTCTAAAAATAATTAAGGTCTGTTTTCTTGACCATCATAATACATATTACTATTGCCTGGAAAGGAAAATCAAACTAATGAAATTTTTATTTTTCCAATTAAGCTTTATTTGTAAGTTTGTACAACACGAGGAGGATATGTTATTAGCAAATAAGAGTTTTATTATCTTTTTACATTAGTTTATTAGACAGAGAATATTTTCCTATTTTGTACCTTTGTCTTTAACTGTTTTATACATGTATATTAATAAAAAATAATTAGTCAGACACTAAAAGGTCAATTTAATAAAATTAACATTTTTTTCTCCTTGCATAGGATAATATTATACCCTACGTATAAAACAAAATTATATACTAACAAAGTATAACCTAATTTACTGTTACACAAAGTATACAGAAATAAAAAATTCTGAGAGGAAAAAAAAATATATATGAGTTTTACGTGATACATTTTCATATTTTTATAAAGAAAACATACTGCAGTGTATATTTGTTAATATAAATTTTGATTAATTTTTTATGTTCGTGTGGGTTTGGATGTTAGTGTTTTTAGGCATTAATGCAACTATAGATTTTAAATTAATTGTTTTGTTAATTACCCTTTTGTGAGGGTATTAAATTTATGAATTATTTGTAAAATGATAAGGTATACTAGATATATACGTATTACAAAATATTGATATTTTGGTTAATCACTTGTGTAATGCTTGTTGTTTAAAACTTATGCTAAATTGAAGATAATAATATTTTCTGTATTTATAGCAATGTTTGGTTTATTATTATTTTATATGGCGATTTTATATGGAAGTAAATCTCTAAATTTTATATTGGTAAAAATGGAAATTTATTACCTAGTTACGTGCATTTCGAAATACGAGTTGAAATATTAACATGGAACATGTTCATTGGATGGGGTATTTGAAAAAGTTTGGCTCGGCAGGGGGGGATGAAATATTGATATTTTTAGGGGGGGTGGTGAAAAAGTGACGCTTTTAGGGGAGGGGGAGGTGAAAAAGTGACGTTTTTAGGGGGGGGGGGGTGAAACGGACTTAGAATATTTTCGATTTAGGGACTTAAAATAATTTGAAGTGGGAGTCAGGACCTGATCAGGCCCTGATCAGGCCCTGATAACAACAACAACTTAGAATACTTTAAGTTTATGGACTTAGGATAGTATATATTTCAGGATTTATTGAAATTTCGGTTTTTGGATTTATTACTATTATGAGTAAACATATTCCATGCTCGTTGGTTGTATAGTTACACTAACCGGTTATAAACTTGCTTCAAAGTTCGAGGGTAGATTTTTATGGCTGAATCTCATTATGATTTGTAAATTTTGCAAAAACAACCTTAAAAACCGGTGTTTTGTGCTAAATTACGGGTGTTTAGAACAAATTTAGCAAAACCTCGAATATCAGATCAGCGAACAAAAAACCTCTAAAAAACCTTTTTTCATCTTAGTTGCCAAAAACAACCACAAAACAGTTATCTGGATGGAGTATTTATCGATTTTCGCAAATTAAAATACTTTTTAAATAATTATATATTAAGTATCAAGGGTGAAAAGTTTTGGTACTAACGTGATTACTAGCATAGATGCTCAGCGAATTCAGGCGGGAGCGAGGCGGGAGTGGTATGTGTTCAGGCCAGTGCCAAAAGTTTTTGCCCATAGAGCTTAGGAGCTTTCCACAATCATCAAATAAACTCTTGGGGGCGGCCACAAGAGCCTCGCAAATCAATGATGCTAACTGCACATATATTAAAAATTTATGTTTACTTCCTCAGTTACCACCACCAGCCTACTGGTGGAACGCTGAAATAGCCCGTCTAAGAAGTGCGAGCTTAACGACAAGAAGGAGAGCCACACGTGCTAGAACCAGAACGGACGCTGCTGAGCTTATGGCAGAGCATAAGCAAGTTAAGAAAAGCCTGAGACTGGCTGTTAGGAGAAGCAAGAGAGCATTCGAGAAGGCTTTGTGTAATGAGGTGGACAATGACCCATAGGGTCTTGGTTACAAAATAGTCACCAAGAGAATTGGTAATCTTTCCGCAAGTGGCATTATGAACGAAGAGGAGGTTGGCCGTTTAGTTGACGGAGTTTTCCCTACCCACCCTGAGAGGGAGAAAATTACTTGGAAGAAGATGACGAGGAGGATATCCCCGAATTCACATCGGAGGAGCTTGTAACAGCAGTAGACTCGCTCAAAAATGGAAAGGCACCTGGGCCTGTTAAAATACCCACCGAGATTCTGAAGATAGCCGTACACGAGTGTCCACAGCTTATTCTGTGTATGTACAATACTTGTGCACGAGCGGGCGTCTTCAGCAAACTCTGGAAAAGAGCTAGTCTAGTCCTTATCAGTAAAGGTAAAGGGGACCCTAGGCTGCCAAACTATTGGCGTCCTCTAGGATTACTGGACACAGCCGGAAAAAATTATGAAAAGATGCTGCAACCACGGATACTGAGGGCTGTAGAAAATGCAGGAGACCTTTCTCCCCGACAATACGGGTTCCGCCGAGGGAAGTTAACTATCGATGCCATAAGCAGTATCCCCCGTGTCATTAAGAATGAACATTCAGGCAATCACTACTCTAGAAAACACGCTACTAGTGACCCTAGATGTGAAGAATGCCTTTAATTCAGCAAGATGGAGCGATTTCATGGAGGGGAAAAGGAACTTCCAGGTGCCAAAATATCTACGAAGAATCATCAGCAGTTACCTGAGCGATCGAGAAATAATATTTGAGACTGTGCAAGGAACAAGATTGAGGAGAGTAACTGCAGAAGCAGTTCAAGGATCGGTCCTCGTGCCGGATCTATGGAACATCATGTACGATCAGGTACTTAGGCTCCCAATGCCGGATGGTACTTTTCCAATGGATCTTAATTCATACTTCTTTCTTATATGATGCCCTGTACATCGAATGAATCATCGCTTTATTGACATTTGCGGTCTTGATGCTTTTGAAATAGAAACAGATTTTCTAGAAAAGTAACTAAAAATTACAAAATTTCAATACACTGATAATCCTTAGCTTAGATAATCTCGGAACCTTGTTGTCATTTGGTTCCATCTGGTCCATGATGTACATGACCCTGGCATCCCTTTGGTGGTAATCGATGCTAGAAAGCTTTTTGTGAGACCAAGATTTTCTAGATCATCTGCTGACATACACACGTGTGTAAGATAAAGTACATGATGTAAATTTAATATCTTGACTTAGAACATCACTATCTTTAAATTTATTCTTCTTATCTTTGTGAAGCTCATTGAATGGCTTGAATTTATCTACTATTTGCGTATCAATAAAACTGTATTATTATTTTTACAAACTAAATCAGGTTTTTGTGAATCTTTATTAGTCATAAAGTTATTATTTTCATCCAATAGCCAACCTTTCTGTTTGAGCCCGTTTGCTAGACTTTTAGAAATCGCGTCATGTCTCTTGACTTCTCTATGTGTTCTAAAGCATTCTTGTACGACATGCGCCGATGTTTCAATAGAATTACATGCCGCTCAACATAATTTAATTATTTCAGTGGATCGAAAACCTCTACTCGTCTCGATTTTGTTAGAAGAATATTTATCCTCAAATGATGAAATTGAGACCCTGGAATTGAGACCCATTCTTGAGTTAATTGAGGATTATGAAGCTCTTGCATCTATTCTACAAACCCGCAAAATCGGGCCTCACAATGTAAATGTAAACCCGCAACCTCATATATATTTTATTGTGTTTGCGTTGCAAGTTTATAGAATAAGTCTGACAATATTTTTTGCCTATACTTAGGCGTAGAACGAGTACCTAAAATTTCGTTCACGAGATTTATACCCCGGAGGGCATAAAATATTTTAAAATTTTACCTCATATGTTTAATAATGTAATAATTAAATTAATTAAAATCTAAATTAAAAAATTATAAATTAATAATATTATTGATTATAAAAAATTTTAACTTTAATAAATCCACTAATTCCAAATGCATATATAAGGTAAATATTAAAAATTTATAAAAATAAATATTAAAAAAAAAATTCTTTTTCTAGATTAAAAAAATAAAATAAAAAGCATACCTAGAGTATATATATGCATACTCACACGTACACATAAACTCTCACACGTATTTGAAAATAAATATTATATAATTTTAATCCTTAGGGAAATATTTGTTTATTCAATTTTATATATATATATATATATATAAAATATATAAAACAATTCTTTTCATAAAATATTTCTATAAAAAAGAAACTTGGGAATATGAGTTAGGTATATATTTAAATATTTATAAATCAATGAATATTTTAAACATTTATATATTATATATATATATAGATATATTCTAAAAGCATTAATAAAATTAAAAAAATATATATATATTCTAAAAATTGCTTATTTTTTTTGCTGTATGAATCTATAGAATTTAAATAATTTTATTTTATGCATATGTAAAAACCTTTTATGTAATAAACTATTATTCGGGGAAATCCATATGAAAATCTTTTTTGGTATTTATTAAAAATATCTCTTTATTATTTTTTTTTTAATTTAAATGAAAAAACTTTTAGCATTTATTAGTTTTAGCTTAAAAATGCTTTTATAAAAATATAAATTCAAACTAATGTGTGCGACCTCGCAACTGAAAATTTGATAGAGTAATAAATGTATGACATTTTTTAGATATATTTATTTGATTTCTAAAGATCTCAACAAAAATCTAAATTTTGCTTTAATAAACAAAATTTTACTTACAAATTAATTCATTCCTAAATAATATATAATGAAGAATATTATAAAAACCTTTTTTAAAAAAGGTGTGTTGTGCTTTTTTTCACTCCAATTCATTGAAAATCATTGCAAAATTCCGAACCAACGAAATTGTCATTCTAATCAACGCAAATTTATGTACATATATATTAGCCTGGCAATTATTTCAAAAAGTTGCTTGGATTTTCGATTACTGAGTGAAATTAGGTACTGTTACGATAAATTTGTCCTTTATTTAAAAATAAAAACTAAACAATTAATCAAGAAGGGGTTAGTAAGTTTTCAACGCTTGCCCCGTCCTTCGGACAAATTTAAAGTAATAATAATAGAAAAGTTAATGATGTTACATTTTAAAGATTTAAATTTGTGAAAAATAAATAATGAAACAATATGAAAAGATATGTTGGTCCCAGCTGAGCCTTTAGCTTTATTGCCTGATTGAGACTTTTTGTATGTAGTTTTTGGGAACGTGGTTCTTTTGGTTTCCTTTTCCATGAGCATTTTTCAAGAAAAACGTCATAGACAAGTTATCAAAAGGGTTCCCATGACTACATTTTATCAATAAAATTATTTACCGTTAGATAATTACAAAAATTTTATTCTTAGGATGACTAAATAAAAATTAAAAATTTTATAATTTCATTTTATATAATAAAAATTTTAAAGGTATAGATTCAAAGTTTTTTATAATTATTTTGTTTTTCAACTTTCGACATTCAAACATTTGCATTTTAATAGTCAATAGATTGGAAGGTCTAAAGTCTACAAGATAAAAATAAAAATTATGGTCATCTAGAAAATTTGATTTCTTAAATTATTCTTATAAATAAAAAAAACTTATTTATTAATTAATTAAAATATAATGCAAATCTATCATCAGAGTGCCATTCACCAAAAAATTAAGATTCCAAAAATGAGAGTTAATCTAATGACTCTTTAGTATCGTTACCAAATACATTCGTTTTGATCCTATGTAGCAAAAATTAGAATTGATTAAACAAGTTATTATTTTAGAAATCTTAATTTTTTTGTGTATGACATCTAATTTAATCTGTAAATGAAAATTCAAGCAACTTTTTAAAATAACTGCCAGACGAGTATATGAGCTTGCAAACAATGTGTAGTAAATTTTTAAACATGCCAATTCGTTTTCTGGACATCCATTTGCATCTTTTGTAAACAACTTGCATGGCCCATTTTTTTCGGAGCTCCTTGGAAGTCCCTTAAGTTTACAGGATTTTATTTCTGAGGATAAAAAATAAAATTTATTTTTGCAAAATTTACTGATTATCTATTAATTTTTCAAATTTCTTTATCACTTCTTGTGGAAACACTGATCCCATAATAAGCAATAAAGCTTTATGCATTTTTTTTCAACTGTAATAATTTAACAAAAATAGAAAAAATTCTCGTCATCCTGGTACACAATACAGTCTAAAAATATATTAAATAAATTTATGATTATTACGGTACTTCAAAAAATTCATGCTCATATATAAGTTTTTAAATTATTCTCTAGTTGTAATAACATAAATTTATTGTTACATATATAATAAAATGTTAAAACAAAATAATAAAAAAAATAGTTTAAATTTTTTAGAGTATTGAAAATTTTTAGGGTATAAAAATTGTTAACAATAAAAAAAACACAATAATACATCATCACACTTTTTTTTTTAAAATGTGGTCTTGTAAAATAAAAATTTATATATGCAAGTCATATAATCCCTCTAGCCATAACGTTTATATGTGTTTTATTTTTATGTTTATATATGTATAAATAAAAATATCCTATACAGAAAAATACATGCATGCATGTTTACTATGCACCTAAACAAATACATACAAGAAAGATTCAGTGTGTAATTGGAACAGGTGTTTTGGTGTATAATACAAAATTTTCTATTTCAGTGTGTTAGTTTCCTCTGTTTTTATGTTTTAGAGATTAAAAGAGCTTTTATACATACATTGAAGTGAAAAACATGTTGAATGTGTGACTTTTAGAAAATAATGGTTTGGATTAGCTTTTAAAATTTAACGAATTTTAAGACATGCTTCTGTATTTATCGTTTGATTATTGTATCAACTCTGAGAATTGCATAATGAATTTTCTGTTTACATGCAAACATATACAGATTTTGTGTGAATGCATTTGTACTCAGATATATATACTTGATTATTTATGGGTTTATTTGATTTGTATATATGCAATGAATAACTATGACAAATATATTATTCGCTTCACTATCGAATAATACATTTTTTACTTTATTTTATTTATTTTTTATTACAACTCTTTCTTTTCATGTTTTTTGTGTTACAAAATATAAATTTAGGGAGTTTTTGAGCTGGTTCTTGACCTAATAATTAAGAGTTTTAACCTATTTTGATAAAACCTTGAAAAATGAATGTAAATCCTGCTCGAAGGACCACTCTCCAAAAAAATAAGACCCTTTAAATTATCTTCTTAGACCAAATACATCATTTAACGGTACATTGGTTTTTCTATCAGAAATAAAAAAATACTGTCCCATTTATTAACAAAGAATCGATGACAAACTTTTGAAAAATCAGAAAAATAAAAATTGTTTTTTCATCGATTTTTTTTCTGTACAAATAAAAATTATTTTCATTTTACAAAGTTATAAAAAAATATCTATGTTTTTTTTTTAGTTACATGTTTTTTTTTATAAAAAGGAAAATAGTCATTTCACTGTCACTATTATAACAGATTTTCTTTTTCTCATTTATCGGTTGGTATTAGCTTATGGATTATATTCTTAAAAACGTATATATTTTTTTTTTTTCGTTATTATTTGTACGTATTTCTAGAATGAATTTTTTATGTATTATTATATATAAGGTTTTTAAAAAATATATGTTAGACTTGACATTATTTTGGAAATTTTTTTTGGCCAAAAGTGACCAATTTTTTGATTTATAGATATGAAAATTTTTTGTACAATATAAGAATGCTTGGGAATAATGGTACTAAAAGTATTTGAATAGTGGGGAGGGGAAGCAAAAATTTTTTCATCAATTATTGAGTATTCAATTTTGAAAATTAGATGTGAAAGATGAAATGGCAATTTCTTATGTGACACATTGTCCGGGCCAAAAAATGTCCAGAATCCTTAAAAAAATTTGTTTACCAAAAAGATATTTTTAAAAACTTTATATTAATATCAAGATTTGATATTATTTTTTGAAACATCCCAACCTTAAAAAAAAAATTTCAAGCAACAGGCTAATATACATATAGCTTTTGGGTATTAAGTTTTCTTCTCTTTTTTTACTCATATTTCCATTAAATTTTCCAGCTAAATAAATATCACTTATTTTTTTATTAAAATAAATAAAATATTAGGGATTACTAAAGTTGTAATTATTATTGACTGAAAAGAAAAATAAAAAATAAAATTTATGGAAGAGCTTTTTTTAGAAAATTTAATGGAATTTAATCTTTTCTGAACAGAGATAAGTATGATGTATTAATTTATATATTTCTGCATAGCAACAACGTAAATTGGAAAAAGTAATTTTTATTTATATAAGGGACACATTAACATTTTTTTGCAGATAAGCTATCGCCTTTTATGCTACTACTTTGGCTAGGTTTGCGGGGGTCAAATCACTATGCTTATCCAGCAACAGCCTTTAAGGTTATGATATGTTAGTTTATGGTAAATTCTATAACAGAAAAATGATGCTGAAAGCTGCGTAAAAATATAGTAATGTATTATTGCGCCGATATTGCGCATTAGGTTAATTCTTAAGCAACGCAGTATCATCTTTTTTAACTTGCATGCAAACAAAGTTCCAATAAAGTTCAGAAGCTTAATGCACATATTGCTAAAAATCAGACTGAAAGTGGTATCATTTCGTTGCGTATAGTATTGATTTTAAATAAGAGAAATCGTTTTTTACATTAATTTGTATCTCGATTTGCATCTATGTTATAGAATGAACCTTGGGGGTCCTAGCTACACCACTGCTATTAAGTCACCCGGTCCTCCCATATTGTTACGCTTTCTAGTATTCAAACATTATGATTGATATTAATAAATAAAAAATATTTGAAAATTTTCAAAACTTTAGTTTAATAAAGTTTTTAATTTAAAAAATTTTTATCAAAATAAAATATTAAATTAATGTGTATACGTAAACATATTAAATTAAATTTAATAAAATAGTTTACACTATGGTACACTATTTGTATTATAATGTGTTAGAAATTCCACATATAAACTATGTGTGTACATGTACATGTATATATACGTGTCAAATTATGCATAAAATATGTGTTTTACACACATTAAATAACATATATTAAATAGATATCTTTAATTTAACATTTATTCGACGTGTATTTTTTAAATTTAAATATCCAAATTTTCTTGTTTTATATTGACATTAAACATTTTTAATTGATAAATGATTCATTTGAATTTAATTTTTATGTTATTTAAACTTTAATTAATTGCAAATTTTTCAATGAATTTTATAATACTGTCAAAATATCAATTTGACTTTTTTCCAGTTAATGTTTTGCAGTCTAAATAATTTCAAAATTCAAATTTCAAATCAAATAATTTTGACTGTAATTGGTCTGTGAAACAAATTATTATAAAAGATTTTGTACTGGTGTAGAAAAATTGTTTTTTTTTTATTTTCCAGATGGAAAATATTGCTATTTTCCTGGTACAATAAGTATTTAGCGACCCCGAAACCCCCCTTATACAAAATTGTACGATAGAAAGTATTTAAGTTTTATTTTAGAATTTATCGGGTGGAAAATGCACCTGTTTTCCAGTCACGACGATAAATTTTCTGTTTTCTAATATCGGGGCTAAATTTAGGGACCCTGAAAACCTCCAGAAACCAAATTTTACCAGAGAATGATTCAAAGTATTAATTTCAAATTTGCAGGTGAAAATTATGGCAATTTTCCAAGAATCATCTTAAAATTTTGCTTTTCTGATAGAAAAATTGGTTTTAGTACCTCGAAAACCGACGAGCATGATAACCACGGGCTTCTACCTCATTACTTTGTTATTTTGGAATTTACGCTAACTGATGTGTGAACACCTATATCTTTTGCTGGGTTCATTCTGCCAGCTTCACGGACATAATTTTTTCCATAAAATGTTAAACTGTCAATATCGAGGAAAAGATCATTTTTAGTTTTTCGTATGACATACTTTGTTAGGTAAAATAGACCATTAAGAACATTTTTTTATTGCTACTGAGGAACCATACACTGTAAAAATTAACTTTATTAGATTTACAAAAAAATAGAATTTTTTTGAAAAATTAGTAAATTTTCAAAAAATTTTGTAAATGTTCGATAAAAATCGAAAATTTACTAAATTAAGTACATTATCGAAAAATTTGAGAATTCTAGATTTTCTTTTTGTGATTTCACGATAAAAGTTGTAAATTTACAACTATTTTTTGTAAGTTTTCGAAAAAAAATTGTGAATTATCAATTTTTCTTGCGAATTCAAAAAAAAAAAAAAATCGAGAAAATTTAGTAAATATACGATTATTTTCGAATATTTACAAATTTTTTCGAAAATTTACTTATTTTTCGAAAATGTTCTAATTTTCTTTGCTAATATAAGAAAGTTACTTTTTACAGTGTAGTGCCAATTACTTGGAGGCGTTTTTTTAATTGCATTAGCTAATTTTTTACGATTTCTCCTCTTTTTAAAGCGTAATATATAACAATTTTCAAAGGTAAAATAGTTATCGAATCGTAATGCCCAGGGAAATTTCTGTTTCAAAACTGTAACTGCGGAACTATGATGTTTTCCAGCTATACCCGAAAACCGAGCCTGACCGACCCGAAAAAAATACCGAACTTTCGGGTTACATATCTATGTAGGTACCCGAAAATTTGGATAACAGCACACCCCTAATTCAAATATAATTCAGTTATTTTTTTTTTTTCACAATTTCACTCTCAATTTTGAACAATATTTTCATTTGAATATTTTCTTAAAAACATTAAAAACTGATAATTAATTAAATTGCGAAATAAAAAGTTAAGAAATTTAGATGACGCAGTAACTAGAAAGAAAAAAAAATAAAAATAAAAGTTAGGAAACATTTAAAGATTAAAATTAATCCATTTTCTCAGTACAGCTCTTTTAACCAAATCAATAGTTCTATTATCTGCATGTAAGGATTTTGATAATATCAAAATAATTCTTTAGGAAGCTTTATATGATACTAAATTTAACGAGCTACAGCTTCTCAACGTTTATTTTTAGAGGTACTATTTAATCTTATAAGCTTTCAAAGGTTATATTTATAATATTATTCTTTAGATAATTGATAATATCCTTGTAAAGTTATAAAATATCGAAATTTTCCTAGAAATTTTCATTCACTGTTTAAAACATCAAGCTTATTAAGAATCTAATTATAATAATTTTAATACTATTTGATTTTGAGTTTAATACTTGATGATTTCCTCATTATTTTCTCTATTTTTCATTCATCAAAATTTACTTTAAGCTCGACGTATTAAAGGTGGTAACGAGTACGATAGGAAAAGTTGTTTATTGAAAAGATAAGTGCAAAGCTTTTCAAGTAGGTTCTATCCAGGATTTAATTGGGTTGAAAGCAAATAGGAACTCAACAAAGAAAATTTTAATGTAGCTAACCATCTACAATCACACCTCAAAATAAGAAATACAGAAATTTTTAAAGACTTTATCAGCTTTTCTTGGATTATTCAAAAAACCATCTTTGATGCATAAAATTTGCGTACCTTCTAACCTCGCTTCTAACCTAATTTTTTAAAAATATAAGTTAAAAATACGAGTATTGAAATTTTTTATAAGGTTTGAAAAAATTAATTTGATAAAGATGAATTTCTATAGGTTTTGATAAAAAATTCCAGGAAATAACGTGCATTAAACAGAATGCCATAACATTAGTTTTATATAAATATATTAGCATAATATATATATATATAATAAAAGCATTATTATAGTAACGAGAATGTACGCAATGCTTTTGAAAATACTCTGATGTTCTCTAAAAGCACCGCCTTTATATTATAAGCTAACTTGGTTGCCTCTTCAAAGACCCAATTGCTTTTATATGTATATTAGAACCAGGTATATACACATAATACAGTTGTATTAGTCTCTCTAAGTGTGCAAAGTAAATTTTAACCTTATTCAAAGATATATATGTTGTCTCTAGTTATACATAAGAAACTTTATCGAATTTACACCCTTGTAGGAAAATTAGTTACAACTTGGAAAAAAATACAAAGTCTTTAAACCACCAAAACATTTTATAGTTAAAAGTTTTCTGAATCGAAATTATTACTTTCTGCTTTTTGAATTTTTACGGGGTTAAGATATCCAGGGGTGGATTCGGGAAACACGTCTGGAGAGGACGAATTCCCAAAAAATACGTCTAAAAACTGAAAAATTTACGTTCTGGAGGGGGCGATCGCTCGATATTTAATAAAGTTAATTTATGAGGCTGCATTATTATTCTATCATTACAACGAATGTTTGCGTAGATATTTGAAATATCTTATAACTGACATACACTTTTAGAAATTATAGAACTGAACTCAAATGCATCGTATAATCACGATTAAAGTATTACCTAAAAAAGTTTTAAATTAAATTAATTGAAAAAAAATGTCTTTGATCTTGTTTATTTTGAAACCCTAAACTGTATAAAAATTTAAAAAAACGTAATCGGATTTGTGTAAATGTAACCAAGCTAAATATTTTTAACAACCTTTTTTACTATAAAATTCTTAATTAAGTATTTTTAAATACCCGACCTATAAAAAATATTTTCCTCAAGTTACCAAGATAAATAAATTTTTCAGGTCAAAAGTTGATTCCTAATTTAACCTTTAATTTAAAATTTTTTTCAATTAACGTTCACTTAATTTCTATCGAATAGTTGACCTCTCAATTCCTAACAGTTTCCAAAAAGCATCAATTAATTAAGTTACTTCATCTCGTGGTTTTGCAAAGCTCTTCACCTTTACCAAATTCAATACTCTCGTGTTTTGGTAAACATAAAATGAGATAGAATATTTAATTAAAAAATACAAATTAAGTATAGTTTATTATATATAAAATATAAACACTACTTGTACTACTTTTTTTAAAATACTAAAAACGAAAATTTACTCAACACAAAACCTCTGCTCAGTTTTGTATCGTTTAAAAGTTTAAAAAGGGAAAAACTTGAAAGTAAATACTGGTAGCTTTAAAGGACTACCAGTGCTATAATTTATTAATATTTGCATAAAATTTAAGTTTTGTTTTACTTGTATTACTCTTGGCTATGAAAAATTATTCATCACTAGATGCAAATTATTTTCCAACAAAGTAGCAAGAAATATGGGAATTTAAATAGTATAAGCTAATATGACTAGGAAAATATTAACAATATTAACTACTTTGCCTCAAGGTCTCCATACGTTATGATTTTGCATATTTTTAAAATATATTTTTCTGTACCTAATTTGATTTAAATGTGATTTTACTTTTTAAAAAAATTAAGTTAGTTTAAAATTTTATTTAGTTTTACTATCTTTTCCTGGTTCAGTTTTCTTTAAACCTTTATAATTAATTTATATTTCATCTATTTCTAACTGCAAGCTCCACAGTAGTAAACTTTTAAGAAAACTTTGATAAAAGCACATATAAAGAAAAAGAAGATTACGAAAATTTCTCTTTTAAAATTTTTACTTCTTTTTCTAAAAGGAGAATTTTAAATTTTATGTGCTGTTAAAAAAGTTTAACCTTTTCAACAAGATGTTAAAAGTTTACATAAGATCCCAATATTTGCATATATGAGGTATAAGTTAGTTAAATTTCAAGTATGTTTTGTAAATCAATAAAGGTTAATTAATAAAATATTTATCTTATTAATCCAGTAACAAACAAATTTATTATTTATGTTACATAAAAACATTTAACTTTTATAAATAAACATTTACAAGCTTAAGTTTAATTAATTTATTAAATAAAATTTTATATTAACTTACTGGTTACTCGAATCTTATACAATCTGACATTCTCAGTAAATGTTTTTTTAATTAACATTTATATCAATATAGGTATTACTTTAGACTTATATGTAAACTGTCATTTTAACCACTTATAAGTAAGTGAAGTGACATGTATAAACTACTTATAATTTATTAAATTATCTCATTTTTTTATATATTTACTCATATATCAATTAAATTTTTATACGAGTATTTTTGAATCGATAGAGTTTCAAACTTATGGTCGTGTCCTCAAATCGGTTCCATAGTATTTTTTTCCGAAACTATATATACTACTACTAAAAATAAAAAAAGTGTAAACCGCGGAATTCATGTTTTTGTCGAATATTACCTAACAACATACTTATTATGGTTTATAAACAAATTAAAATTGTTTTAACAATAACTCGGATTGGTTTTTGAAAAAAATAACCTGAAAATCGTGATCAGAGGGTCAAAAAATACATAAACAAAGGTGCCACACGTAATTTTCGAAAAAGTTTTGTTTAAACAATTTATTAACAATTAAATATTGTTTAAACAATTAATCATATATAAATTAGAAATTTGGATTCAGTGAGTCAAAATATGTTTAATAAAATCAGGGACTTATCAAAATTTTGAACTATTTTAGCTATAGCTATCCTGCATACAGGATATTATTTAACATTCAGATTTTCGGCCAATTTTGCAATAAATTGTTAATAACAAATAATTGATCACGAATTTTGCAAAGTAGACCACCTATTTTTTCATGGAGCTCTTATGGCAGTAAATAGCATGGCTGGCGACAGGAATAAATGCAATATAAAATAAAAACGGACAATAGAGCCTATTTAAATATTAATTACAAAGCCGATAAAATTTAAAAGTAACAAATACCATCCTTTAATAAAAAAAGATAAGCTATAATTTTATTTTATGATTGTATATGTGTTTATGTATATTTAATGTTTATATATTTAATCAATCATTAGCTTTATATAGCTTTTGAATGTCTTTTCTTTTGCGAGAAAATTTACGTTACACTGTAAAATGTAACTTAATTAGTAAATTTTCGAAAAAATTTGTAAATATTCGATAAAAATCGTAAATTAACTAAATTTAGTATATTACCGAAAAATTCGAGAATTCTCGATTTTTTTTTGTGAATTTACGAAAAAAATTGTAAATTCACAACTATTTTTCGGAAAATTACAACTATTTTTTGTAAATTTTCGAAAAAAATGGTAAATTATCAATTTTTCTTGCGAATTCACAAAAACAAATCGAGAATACTCGAATTTTTTGTTAATATACTAAATTTAGTAATTATACGATTTTTTTTGAATATTTACAAATTTTTTCGAAAATTTACTAATTTTTCGTAAATGTTCTAATTTTTTTGTCAATATAAGAAAGTTACTTTTTACAGTGTACTTATGAGTAGGCATACCAAAAAATTATGCATAAAATTAAATGTATGTCATGTTCACCACCTTTTTAAGTATAAACTGAGTGTAAAATATGTTTTCTGTGAAATTTTCAGCCCTTTTAAATCTTCGTTTTTTTCTAAATTTTTATTATTTTTTTTTTAATTTTTAAAATTGACTAGATTAAAAAAATGATTTCTAATATATAAAAAGTTGTAAAAATTTCTCACTGAACCCGAATCTGAGGTTAATTTTTTGTAATTTCGCCCTTGGATGATTCAAATTGCTGAGAGGGAGAGAATTCGAACAGCCTTATAGACTTTATTTAGCTCACTAAAATTAAAAAAAAAATTTATGAATTTTAAAATTATATAATTTCTACAAATGATACATCGAGTGATACATTAAAACATGATACACATATAAAATATTTTCATATTCATAAATGTAAATTAATTAAATCATACTTGCATGATCAATCATTGATACATGACCTACCAATTAAAATACCTAACTATAATGTTTATTTTTATTTTTAATAACAGACTGCAAAAACTGGAAACACCCAATTTTATTTATTAATATAAATCGATGATAATATTTAAATATTAAAATTACAAAAAAAAAATAAAAATAAAAATAAAATAAAAATCTCTATTATCACATATAATATATTAAAATAAATGATATCGTTAAAAAAAAAGGGAAAAAACACTTTCATCGATTAGACTGTAAAATTTATATGGTGCACTATAAAACGATATAAGAACCTGATGTTAAAAGAGCTCATAAATCCTTTAAAGTATAAACTTATACATTGATAATATATAAGAGTTTAAATTGTAATCACATAACCTATAAAATGTCATCAAAAATATATTCTTTTTTTTTTTCTTTTCAATTTTTAATAATAAAATTAAATTTTCTTTTTTTTTTTAACTTATACTTCCTTTTTTTTTTACTTTTTCTTGGAATAAAATAAAAAAGCTACATGTATTTTACTTGAAAAGTAATTAAAGTTTGGCAATACTCTTTTCATTCATTATAGAAAATTTTCTTCAACTTAGTGTATAAAACGACAAGTCTTGTGACACGTTAATGGAAAAGTATCAAAAAAGTAAAAAAAAAAAAAAAATTCAGTTGTATAGTTTTCTGCCATTTTTCCTCTCTTTTTTTTTTTTATTTTATTTTGAATTACTTTTTATTTATAATAGTTTATGCACAGTAATTTTTCATATTATTCTTTTTTTTTTTCTAAAATAAAACTATTTTATATAGAAAAAATTATTGATTGAATTTTTCTTTTTTTTTATTCATTCATCAAGGGAATTTTATTTGAACTCCGTGTGTACGAAGAATCAAAAAATCAAATTCAATAAGTTTTTATTTTTTATAGAAAAAAAATAGATAAACGGATAAATACAAAAATTAGTTTTATTTTTATTTTTTGAATCGTGAATTTTATTTTTTACGAGATGTTGGTTGGCGAATTTTTGAAAATTTTATTCAATAAAGGATATTCAATAATTTAAATCGATTGATTGAAGCTATTATTTTGGTAAATTGATCTATATTTTAGCTTTTTAGAATTTTTTTAGAAGAAAGTAATTTAAGAATCACAATTCAAAAAAATAAATTATCGTTTCACCTTAAGCTAATGTAGGTAGATCTATTTATTTGGGAGTGTTTGCGGATAAAAAGATATATAAAATAAGCTGAATATAAGAGTTTAATAAAGATAAACGAAAAATTTTCTTACCTACTTACCTACTTAACTTTACAACAAATAGTTATTAAAGATTTGAGTAATTGATTATTGTTCCCTGGAATAAATTATCCGAAACTCAAATTAATTCAAAATTAAAGTAGAAGTAAAATTTTGAAAAGTAAAACCAAAAGCATAAGTAATTTTGAAAGAAAGGAGCACAAAAGTGTTGGTATTAGCATGATCATGAGCAAAGCTGGGTACAAGTAAAACTTTTTTACGCTAGGGTCATCCCGGACGAGCCCCCAATTGTAGGATTCCTAGTTAGGGTATATTATTGCAACACTTAAATCACTCCTTGCATACACCTACTATAGTCACACCAATGTCCTAACTAGACAAAAGTTTTTTGCCATGGTGCTTTTTTTGTCTACCTAGGTATAGAACGAATGCAGAAAATTCCGTGCCAAGTTTCATGCACGATTTTGATCAGGAGTCTTATTTTCAGGAGGGCAAATTTACTACTTTTGATACTAAAATCGTAAAGATAAAGTATATGTTCCAAATTACAGTTGTGTTCATTGGTTTATTTTTACACGAAATTGAAATTTCAACTATCGTTCAAAATGGAGGAAAATTTTGAAAAAAATCAACGAATAATTTTAACTTTATTAAAAAAAGAACCATTTTCCTAAATTTTACCCATGGGGATGCTTAAACACTAATAAATTTTAATTAAGTAAGTATACAAAAATAAAATTAAACAATTTTCTTTTTTTATGTTTTAGGTGAGTAAATCATTCAATTAAATACATTAACCATGGCAGATAATTAGTAAGTTGCATAAAATTGTTCTAATCTAAATTTAATTGCACTGATAAAATAACTAAGCAGATAAAATAAAATTTGAAAATAAAAAATAATGAATTACATACAGTTTTAAATCTAAAAATGATTAAAATTTTCTCAAAAATTTCCTATTCTCCCCTATAAACAAATAATATATTTAATCTTCAATCAGATTTATATATTTTAATATGATATAAAATAAAATAATAGACATTAAATATTATATGATCTTCCATATAAAGCACAATAATAATTATTGCTTTCTGCATATTAAAAAATATTAAACCATAAAACCCATTTCATTTAATGTAACCAATCATTATAATACTTTTATATTAAAACAGATTATGCAATAAAAAGTATAAATATTTTATTATACATCTTATATTTATTACAGATTTCAACTAAAAGAATATTTAATTTTTTTTTAATATTTAGACACAAATTCTATATTATTATAAAATAAAAAATTAAATTATAAAATTATGTAATTCTGAAAAGAAAAACGTAATGTAAAAAGTGAAAAGTTACTTTTCGACTTTTTTTTGTTAAAAAATATATATTTAATTTATTCCACGTAAAAAAGTGATTGTCAAAGAGAGTAACACTTAATTTTTTTTTTTTCCTTTTAAATTTCATATTATATGACTTTTTTTTTGCTTAAAAAAATATGGTTAGAAATTCTTTTGAAGACAAATATTGTAAAAATTTTCAAACTTTATATATTTAATTGATTCTTTAATAATAAAAAATAAAATTGTGCAGTTTTATTTTTTATATTCTTTATTTATTTTCTTTTTTTATTGAGGTATAAAAAGCTTTTAATTTTTTAATTAACTTCAATAATAGGTATTTATAAAAAAAATATATATATATTTACTCAAGATCATAAAAAAATCAAGACTAAATCTTTGTATTGCCAACACGTAAAATGTAGATTTTTAAATCCCACTAGAAAAATTTACTATTTAAAACATGCTTTTATATAATTTTTTGTTCAAATTATGCCTTTAGCTATGTTTGCACAAGTAAAAAATTATTTTAAATTACAATAGAAAAATATATATATATATTTTTTTAATTTTAAATTCAAGAAATAATTTGCTTTTGGTGCTCGCGGTATATTAAGAAGTTTAATTTTTAAAAGCTTTTTTTTGTTCCGTCGTTTTACTAATCACCTGACTAATTATGATGAATTTCTTTTGTATGAATTCATGAAATAATTACTTTTAACTCTGCTGCTGCTCAAAGTCATTTTTTTTCGTGTCAATTTTTCACAGGTAATATAAGAGTTTTCTTTCTTCTTATAATTTTCTCTAATTCGTAAACAAATTTAATAACTGGTTTGTGTGTTAACTGGGATTTAGGGCATTAAGCTCCATCTACAAAAGCCTTAAAAGGGGGTCGCAAACATAAACTTAGCCGTAACGCAATGCGCACAACACGATTTTGGTTTGTGCGCATTGCATTGCGGCTGCGTTTGCGATTGCGACCCACATTTACGGCGTTTGTAGAACCACCCGAAAAATCGTTTTGGGCCCTTTTTGTTGCAGCTGTGCTTGCGTCTCATTTTTATGGCAATTGTAGATGGAGCTTTATAAAATTTTTCTGCGTTATCGGCAAGTCGGCAAGTAACCAGGTCTTTTTTGGCTATACAGTAACTGGGAAATGCGTGCCTTCTGGCCACTGACCAGAAAAAAAAATTTTTTAAAGAAACAATAATTTTATTTTTCAATTTAATTTGCGTTTCAAATTCTTTTAATCGTTTGGGCAAGAAAATACCGCCTCATTTTTATACCAAGTGCAACTACAGTCCCTCGGCGCCACATGCCTCAGGCTTATACTGCATCGCATTTCCCAAGATGAACTTTTCTAAGACCCATTTAAGAATGTGTTATTTTCTACGAAGGGCAATAACGATAGCCTCTTAAAATTGGAATATAGTCATTATTGTCTGCTAGCAGAGAAATAAATATTACATCACATTCAGGTAAAAAAATGTTTAAGTTTATATTGCAAAAAAGTAAAAAGTATAAAAATACAATAAAGTAAGTTACGCCGTCTATATATCTCATAAAGCTCAAAATAATATAATAAAAAATTGCAATATAATATAAAAGTCATATTATATTGAATCGGATTTTATCAGTTCGAGGACGTACCTTTTTCATTATAATGCTCTCAGCAATCTTCGAATCTGCGACACAGATATAATAGCAATTTTTCACTGGATAGACAACTGATACCCATTATTTGAATTATAATGCAGCATATTTTCATGCATATAAAAAAAATAAAATTTATGAAATATATACTTTTATTATTACTATTATTATTATTTAAAAATTTTTTATTTTTGATTCTTCATTTTTTTAGTTATTCCCATCAGCTGTGTTAGGAAGAGATTTATCTCTTGGGTGGAATCTTTCGTTACGAGTTTTTTTGTATTGATACAAATTTTAAATATTTAGATTTTCTTATTTAGTATTTAGTTCGGGTTTCTCATTGATCAAAATTCTTAAACGTGTGTTTTGTTAAAATATTTTGTCCTGGATTTTGTCTGGGTATACCGAGGCATATAGGGTAACTGTACTAGAGGTCGGCCACCTTGCTCGTATATGAGTAATTAATAATTATATTTTTAATACATTGAAAAATAAAGTTAGAATATTTCTTATAAGTATTAATAATCTTTGAAAATCAAAATTTTGTTTTTCAACAAATTAAAATTCAATTAAAAAAATAAAAACACAACCATGCTCTCAGAAGTGCTTTTATCTTACGATTTGTTTTATGACTCGTGCCACGTGCCTACTACTAACTTTCATTCTTGAAATTTCTAATATTTTCTTTTGATGCGAAGAGTAAAAGTCCTGTTATTAATTTAAATATGAAATTAAATATTTCATATTAAACTAGTTTACAATACTTAATAATGATAAAAACTGTAAATATTAAGAATAATTAATAATTAAATATACGGTGGCCCACTGGCTACACTATTTTCACTATTTTTTAGTAGTCGGTATGTTCTAAAAACTCTTGTCACGGCAATATTTTTGATTTATTTGTAAAGTAGATTATTAATTCTGCATTTTTATGTTATTTCTTTAATATTAACAATAATAAAACAAATTTTTTATTAATTTAATTAGTTTTTAAAATACCATATACTTTTCGAAAAATTGGTTCAATTATTAAGCTTTTTTAGGGCAATTTCCCAAAATTAATCTTTTTACGAGGGTATATAATTTAAATATTAATAAGCTTAAGATATCATTTAAAACTAGATATACTAAATTGTCAGAAATAATTAATGAATAAACAAATTTATTAGCAAAATTAATTTTGTCATCTTAGTATCAAAAAGCTTATTATTATTGATGAATTACTAGAATTACTTATATGTTGTTGCAACGTGACTACTAAAATATTACTGCATATTCTGTAATAAAATTTAATGCGAAATTGCTACCGTGTTTTAAGTACATTCTTGGAATAAATTTGCTAAACAAAAACAAAAATTAATATATAGCACTGTTGAGAAAATTGAAAATGACTAAACTTGATATTAAAATTACTTCATCATTTATTTACAAATCATTTTGTCGTTTATGGAAAACCTTGCAGCATATGAATTTCACATAAAGTCTAGCAATTTTAAAATACTAGACCTCATGAAAGTATGGTAATTTTCTCAGAAATTTTTTTTATGATATAAAATTTAGAATCAAGAAAAGTGTTTTTATGCAAAAAAAAATCGTTTTCTACTTGAATTTCCAGCAGGTTCTAGACTAAGCCATTAAATAATTTAAATAAATTTTTTACTTTAATGGAAAATTTAAATAACTCGAGCATCAAGGCATGTAAATCAATATATTTTACATGAAAATAATTACTAATCGAACTATGTGACCTGTTTTCCTAGTTGTAAGAAAAAAACGAGGGGAAAAAATATAATTATCGATTTAACTATTAGTACATGTCCATTATATCGTTTAAATAATATAAATAAACATAATAATAAATCAGGTACTAAGTACTCGAAATCACACTTTAGCTATTTATTATCAAAAAGCTTTGTATCGAAATATCTATATATATAAATACAACAAATATACAAGCTCTGATTTAATAAGCAATCATCTTCGTTTCTCTACTCACGCATTTCCGTATATATCTCTGTCATTTGCCATAGAGATACTAACATAGAAGTTTCTATTGCACCTACATGTTTATATTTATGCACATGCTACAACGATAGTTTGCTCGTCAAGATCTCTATTGGGATTTGTCCTCACAAATATAGTACATACAGATTCTATAACGAGAATATATATATATATAGCACTCAAACATGTGTATTTATTATATGTATGAGAATCTGGGTCGATTTTGAAAGATTAAATTCCAGTGAACGCTGACATTTTGCCTGGATTTTGTTGTGTATAACTATAATACGTCGAGGGATGGAATATCGCGCTCTCTCTATACAACTTTTGAATCTAAAAACTCATTTTCGCACCTAACTATGTATATGTGTATATATAATAAATAATATTTGCTAAAGTAACAAAGTATTGGTATCTCAAGTATTATATTTAAAGCACATATAGTTTTTTCCTTGTTTTATCATTTTTATATTTTTTGAAAGACGACGACGACAAAATATAATATAAAAATTTACCACCAAAGAACATCTATTATTATATACACGTATATATAGTTTTAAACATGTATATTTATTGGGAAATACACACACACACACACACACACATTTATGTATATAGTTAACTGCATAAAGTAAAAGCACGTGCAAAAAATTACTTATGAGCTTGGTATCGACGTACATACATACGTATGTACGTTTTATATGGAGTATGGTGCTGAAACAAAGTGAGATTATATATTTTTTTTTTTACTTATTTTAAATTTCATACAGGAATTTTCAACAACTTATAGATTATATATTATAAGAGTTGATGGTATATGTGCATATTTTAGATAGAATGTGATATTTTAAAATTTTTTGAATTTTGGAATTCCTGAGTACTAAAAATCAATTTATTATTGAAGTAAGATTATAGCAGCTTTTAGAGCTTGAATTGGGGTGAACGATGACACACGCTTTGTATAAATAGGGTTATTTTGTTTTTCCCCTATTTTAATGTATTTTGAAATTAATTTAAGGTTTTTATATTAAAAGTTCCAAAATTTTAATTTTTCTATTCTGATCTTTATCCTTGATAACTAACAAGGGGAGTTCAATACATTTGGAACACCAAATTAAACCAAATGGTTGTGTATGAATGTGTATTGTGTATTATGTTGAAAAAACATTCCGACTACCCTCCGTTCATTTCAATGGGCCTTCTAAATAGTACTCCAGTCAAAATACGGGAGGGGGGGGGGTTGTATTGTTTCTGGCCACCACCAGATTTGGTCTACTATAGGTTTTTTGGGTCGCTGAACACGAAAATCGGGGTCTTTTCTATGAGAAATTGGAGCTTGACCCTTATATTGGGCTAAACTTGCCCTAAAAAGGGCATTTTTGCTGCATTCAGTCTAGGCCTTTTAAATTTGGTGTACGGGTGTTTTTTGTATCGCTAAACATGAATATTAAGGTATTTTAATGAGAAATTAGATCATCACCCTTGAATTGGCTAAAACTTGCCCTAAAAAGGGCATTTTTGCTACATTCTGTTTAATGTAGTTTTGGACAATTTAAGGGCGACGGTCTAATTTTGCATTAAAAAAACCTGAATATTCGTGATCAGCGACCCAAAAAACTCCCGTATACCAAATTTTAGAGAGCTAGACTGATTGTAGCAAAAATGCCCTTTTAGGGGCTAGTTTGGGCCAATATAAGGGCAAAGGTATAATTTTTCATTAAAAATAATTAAATATTCGTGATCAGCGACCTAAAAAACCCCCGTATACCAAATTTTAGAGGGCTGGACTGAATGTAGCAAAAATGCCCTTTTAGGGCTAGTTTGGGCAAGTTTAAGGGCAAAGGTATAATTGTTCATAAAAAATAATTGAATATTCGTAATTAGCGACCCGAAAAACCCCGTATACCAAATTTTAGAGGGCTGGACTGAATGTAGCAAAAATGCTCTTTTAGGGGCTAGTATGGGCAAATTTAAGGGCAAAGGTATAATTTTTCATTAAAAATAATTAAATATTCGTGATCAGCGACCCAAAAAACCCCCGTATACCAAATTATAAAAGCTTAGAGTGAATTTATCAAAAATGCCCTTTTTAGGGCAAGTTTTGCCCAATTTAAGGGTCAAGCCCCAGTTTCTCATAGAAAGGACCCCGGTTTTCGTGTTCAGCGACCCAAAAAACCTATAGTAGACCAAATCTGGTGGTGGCCAGAAACAATACAACCAAACCCGTATTTTGACTGGAGTATAGGGTTTTTTGGTAATTTTCAATGAAACGCTTAAACCTTACAAGTTAAAGAAAACTTTCTGGTTGGTCTCATTTTTTGGGTGTAAATATCACCTTTTAAACCGCAATTTTTTATTTCTAATTTTCTAATCAATGTAGCCACTTAAACCAATGGCCATTTTTGGCTAAAAATGACCAAATTTTAAATTGCTGCCAAATTTGTAATTTCTGACAAAAAAGGGTTTTATAAGTCTCGAAAAATTCTTACAAGCTTCAAGATTCAAAAAATTTTTTACTCGTCTCATTTCCTTGAGTCGTTTTTAAGAAATGGCTTTTCAAAGTTAACATTAAAAACGAGCTTTTTTAAAAAATCATAAAATTAGGACTCCGACTTCGAATTATCATATCTGATTAACAAATAATTGAAAAAGGTAGAGTAAAGAATTTTTGGAAATTTGAAGCTTGTGAAAATGTTTTGAGACTTATAAAACCCATTTTCGTCAAATATTATAAATTTGACAGCAATTTAAAAATTAGTTATTTTTAACCAAAAATAACCATTCGGTTAATTGGCTATAAGTGATGAGAGAATTAATACTCGAATTAATGATAAAAAATTACGGTTTACGGCGTGTGAATGGTGAGCAATTCCTAAGTAGAAAAGAAATTATCTTGGTATCTAAAATAAAATTCAAATTAAATCTATTTATCTTATTTAATGCAAAGTGAAATCTCAATTTTAAATAATCCATGGCAATAAAAATATGATGAATAAAAAATTACCTGAATAATTAGTTATTTTATCTGAATTTTAGTTATTTCTCACATTTTAGCATACAAAAAAAAGAGTAAATATTTTAAAGTTAAGCTGCATTACAGAAAAATTGAAATACCTATAAGGATTCATTTTCATAAAAAGCCTCAAAGCTTTTTTTTATATGAAAAAGAAAATTTTTATCAAAGAAGAATTTTATTTTTTTTGTATAAGTATTTGCTAAAAAACAGTAAAAGTAAAAAAATTTATCAAAAAAAAAATATAAAATTAAAGAATAATTTTTAATATAAAGTTATTAAAATACATTTTTACGTAATAAAATTTAATTAGAACCTCTTTTAATTTTATTAATAAGTATTATAAGTATAGAAGCCCTGATAGAAGCTTAAAAAAATATTTTAATAATAACGTATTTTATGTTTGAAGAAAAAATTCTTTTAAAAATTTTGTAAGAAATGTGTATTTTTAAAGTAGATGAATTTTAAGAGATATTTTATTAAAATTTTCTCTTTATCAAATAATAATAAGGATTCTCTTTAAGAAAATTTTAATATTACTTTTATATGTCATAAATCATTTTTAAAAGATTTTATTTATAATAGGATGATTATAATTTTTGTAATTTAATGCTTTTTTTTCTGTAACAATTTACATCAATAGAAATTTTGACATTTACTAAGATTTAGCATAGAACTACTCCAAGAAATGAACTAGATCTATATCTGAAAAATCTCTTCGAGAATTGGGTTTAAATTTCTTGGATATAAATTCTTCTTCTGATTCATCATATTCACTGCTGCTATCTTCACTTTCATTACTATCAACTTCGATATGAGAAACAGGATTTTCATCTAATTTTTCTTCACATTTAGAACAAGTAAGAGTATCATCATCAACAGTCTTTATTTTGCAAACAATACATTTATCCAAAGTTGAGTTAGGAGCATTTGTTGCTGCTTTTTTAAATTGTTTTTCATTTTCTACTTTATTGTTTGACGAAAATTTCATATCTTTTAGTAAATTCATTAATGATTCAGGTACACTATTAACTGCTGCTTCACATTCATCTTCATCCTCACTACTATCTTCAATTCCTGTTCCATCAGCTGCAGTTATTTTTCGTAACTGTTTTTCGCAGTTAGAACAAGTAAGAGAATTATCACCAACTTTATTTTTTTTACAAATAATGCATTTAGCAACGGTTATTTTGACAGATTTTAGCGCTACTTTTAATTGTTTTCTCCAAATCAGTTTATTTGGTGAAAGCTGAATTCTTTTTAGCAAAGTTATTAATGTTTCTGGCACATCTTTTATTCTAGGAGGTTCTTTACTTTTCATATATTTATCCAAGTCTTTTTGTATAATATTACTGCATTTCATCATTTCTGCTTCTTTTTCTTCCTTGGTTTTATTTTTTTCACGATCATTTTCTACACAAAACTCATACATAGTATCTTTGGATAAAATCATAGTAGGCTGACCTGTTTTTTTTAGAAATACAAAACTATCCTTTCCAAATCTTTTTATTATTTTTTCTTCCACTGTTTCAACTGTTGGTATTACGTCATCAGGTTCCTTTAAATCTTCTATTAATTTTTCATAATAAAATACTTTTTTCTGTTCGTTTATACGTTTATAAATTTTTTCCATAAAATCGTCTTCATCCTTTATATGACTATCACGCTCTAATGTTTTAAAACAATTTTCATGATATCTGGCTTGATTTGCGACTAAATTATTTAGCAAAATGCGCTTTCTAAGTGCTATAATATCATCGTTTTGTGTTTTTAATTTATCAATTATTTGTTGGCACATTTCTTTAGCAAAATTTGTGCTAGTTACTGTACTAACATCTTCTGAATTGTTGTTATTAATTACTTTTGTACAGATTAGACATCTTTTTTGAAAATCAAAATTTACAGTGTCAAGTTCCAATCTTAGTTTTGTTCTTGCTGTAGGTGAGCCACTGGAATCATTTTTACGTTTACTTACACCTGTCTCATCAGACGCATTATTTGGTCTGTAATATTTCATTCTACATGATTTGTGCAGATATATTTGGCCTTGCTGTTGTGAAAGATATACCTCAAAATTATCTTTTTTGGATTTTGAAATATCTTTTATGGAATTTAGTCCTTTAATTCCTATTTTATCAAGTCCTTCTTCTTTAAGTAAATTTTTAAACTTTTTACCGAAGTAAATACATGAAGCACATTCTTGATTTTCAGTATCAACATTCATGGTTTGAATTTGAATGCTAGAACAAAAAATTAATTTATATATTTATTAGGCTATTCGGAAAAAAAGTTTTACCAAATACAGAAGTTATTATCAAAATAGCGCGCTAAACATGATGGATTCCTAACCTCATAATCGGCAATAAATGATAATTTAAGCATTCTAACGTTTTACATTATGAGTTTTTGGGATCGGTGATTACGATCCTGAGATCAGATTTTTGATAATCAGATAATAAAAAATATGACCTCATAATCGTGATAACTGGCCCGAAAAACTTACTAGACAACGTAAATATGCTTAAAACAGCATAAATCGCTATTTCTGAGGTTAGAAATACGCCATTTTGAGTCCACCATTTTGATTTTTAAAAATCTGTCTTCGAAATAGTGATCAGCGACCAAAAACTTTACTAGGGTACCAAAAATAGGCTAAATTAGCAATTCTTTTCAAGAATTTACCTACACTGTAAAAAGTAACTTTCTTAGATTCACAAAAAAAATAGAATATTTTCGAAAAATTAGTGAATTTTCGAAATTAATCATACATTTACTAAATTTAGTATATTAACAAAAAAATCGATAATTCTCGATTTTTTTTAGTGATTTTACGAAAAAAGTTGTAAATTAGCAAATATTTTTTGTAAATTTTCGAAAAAAAATTGTAAATTATCAATTTTTCTCGTGAATTTACAAAAAAAAATCGGAAATACTCAAATTTTTAGTTAATATACTAAATTTAGTAAATTTACGATTTTTTTCGAAAATTTGCTAATTTTTCGAAAATATTCTATTTTTTTTGTGAATCTAAGAAAGTTACTTTTTACAGTGTATCTTGCTAATTTTTTACCCATTTTTTATGATATACACTGTAAAAATTTTTTGTGATTTTAAAAAAATTTACATAGTATAAGTTTTGTAAAATTACATAGCGCTTGTAAAATCACAAATGTTATTGAAAAATACAATTTTTTTGTGATTTCCTATAGATTTTGTGAATTTACAAAATTTTTTGTGATTTAAAAAAAATTTGTTTTGTAAAAATACAAAGCGCTTGCAAAATCACAAATGTTATTGAAAAATAAAATTTCTTTGTGATTCACTAAAAGATTTTGTAAACTTACAAGCCTGATACTCAAATTAAAAAAGAGATGAGAAATAAAATTTCCGCTTTTAGTTCTTTCAAAATCAAAATTTTAAATAAATCTAAGAATTTATCGTTCGTTATATTTTTACAAATTAATTAAATTAGAATTGGTCTTTACGAACAAAGAAGAACATGAATTTTAAGAACATGTTAACATCTTTGTTCGTAAAGACCAATTCTAATTTAATTAATTTGCAAAATTTTAAAGTTAATAAAAAAAATTTATTCCCAGTATGGTTGATATATAAATATAATATTTTTTCCATAATTTTACTATGAAAAATGGGCTGTCAATGCAATATAACTCTTAACTATAATACGAACCTGGACCAGAAAAGTAAAAAATGGCTCAAATTCACGTAAATTAACTACCGAGGTGAAATCGCATTCATTTTTCGTTATAAATATATTTTAATTAGCAAGAGGTAATAATTTTATTTTTTTAATTTTTAAATAATAATTAGATTGTTTTTAGTTTATAAAAATCAAATGCTTAAAAATAATATTAAAATTTACGAAAAAAAACATGATAAATCAAAAGAAGTATCAAACCCATAATTTAAAAATATATATTGCCAACTCTTCTTTAGCATGGTGGTAAGTCTTGAAGCTGATAAGCAGCGGTCTCGGGTTCGCATACCGGTCGTGGCAAATAAAAAATATTAAAAAAATTAATAAAATAAAATTTAATCATAATAATATATTATACCTACAGTATGTTTACTCAAAATCTAAATAAAAAAAAAAAAAAAAAAAAAAAATATATATGTGATTAAAAATTATAGAAATTCAAAAAAAATTTTTTAAATATATTTTTAAAATGTAATTTTACAAAAACTTTGTATATTAAAATCACACAATTACTTTTGTGAAAATACAAAATTATGTTTGTGATTTTACAAATCTGTTGTTTTGTAACATTTACAAAACTTTTGCTCATGAAATTTATTTCCATTACATTTTTTGTAATTTCACAATAAAAAATTTTTACAGTGTAGCGTTCATTACTTAAAACTAACAATCCGAAAATTAATAAAACCTTCAAATTCGGTTTCAGTGACGAAAAATAGATACGTTTCACTGAGAGGTGGATCCATTCTCGTGTTAATTTTTGGATGCATTTAACATTGCTGGTGCCTTGAATATATTGATATAGAGCAATTCTTAGTGAAATCAGCAAAATCTTACAGATTGGACATTGTTTGGGCTCAAGATTTTTTTTTCATTTTTCTGCAAAAAATACGTTTTTTTCGCTGGATTTTCAACCCTTAATATTAAAATATACGAAAAGGGGTCGAATTCCATTCATTAATTTTTCACGATTCGCTAATATTTTACTACTATACACCAAATAACTTTAATGCCACCGTAGTCTTTCTACAATAGGTTTGTTCCATAAAGTGAAATTAGTTCAAAACTTAGGCAAAACTAAAAAAAGACGCATTCTTTGTCGCTTTGTCATGGCGATAATTCAAAAAGTTATGCGTTTTTTTGTATCACATTTTTTAAAATAAACTTTAAATTCGGTTCAATACATCTTTTTTCTTTAGTAGTAAATAAATCTGTTACTGAAATACAAAACTTTGAATCAAAATTTAGTTTAATTTTGATTTAATTTTATTGAACCACAGCGCGTATGCTTTCTCTAGATTTACTATTGAGGACGAAAAGATCAGACCTACTAGTTTTAAGAATATGTCCGTAAAACATACTTCATATTACTAGGGTTAAAATAATTGAACTAAGTAAGTAAAATTAAAAAAAAAACAATTTACTACTTTGTGTAATATAAAAAAAAATTGACGTGATCCTTGAAATTTCAGGTGAAGTAAGGTCAAATTTTTTGGCAGGCTAATTTTTTCCTTTTTATTTTTATTTGTATTGATTCAATATCTTAATTAAAACTATATGAGCCTCACATCAAGTCTAATTTTTGCTCTGGCCGTGATAAAAATGATCATAACAATATAGGACATTTTTAATTGTCCAGGTCTATTTGTCCAGAAAATTTTCAATTGTTTCTGGTTAAATAGATTTTCTGGTCAAATAACCAAAAAAATATCAAAATTTTATTCAAAGATTTTTATTGAATAAAACTAAAATTTAATTTAGAATTTCATAAATTAACAATTTTTAAAGATTAGAAAATTTAAGAATTGATTATTTTTTCAAAAAATATTGCAGAGTGCAGAAATGCAAGCATAACTTTACTCCTCGAAAATATTGAGGTTAAAAATATTTTTCACTTTTGTTTATGTGTGAGTAAATTTTACACAAAAATTTTCTGGACAAATAGCTCTTGCGTTTTTAATTGCTTTATATTATTATTTTATTCTCGATTTTATTTATACCACACATTTCCATCTTTAATAAATTATTTTTATATTCGACAATAATAATTTTGTTATGAATTTTAGCTCTTAAAATTTAGAAAACGTTTCTTGCACCTATCTTATTAGAAAATTCTTACTTTAAATAATAGATAATCATTGAATGTAATAAACTAAAATAGAACCTTATATTTGAACTACAACTAAAATTTCTTTCTGCTTTGATGCTATTGTTTTGATTTTGATCACTTTGTTTAGTTACGTGAAGTTTGTTTAAATTACAAACAACTTATTATTAAAGAAAAATTAAATTATTTCCATGTTTATTTTATTTTTTTGCAACGTTCAATGATTTATAACTAGATTTATAAAATAAATATTTACAATCTTATCCGGAAGAAATATTGCTTATTCTATGATTTATCTAACATAAAATTTTAGGTTATATTTTTACCTTTTGTTTACTTAAATGATGAAGCTCTTGAATATTAATAGTAAATTCTTTATTAATTTGCTTGAATTAAGTAAATTTTAATAAACACTCAATATTTATTATTTTATTATAATAAAACTTGTCAATAAATTGGTAAAAACTGAGATTAAAACGATTATGAAAATAACGTCCTTGCACTCGCCGCTAAGAGATGTTCTTTCTAGAGGGCAGCACGTCTTTGAGAGGGCCCTTCCAAATATCTCGACCAGGAACCTCCATGGAAGCAGTGGAACAGAGGATATCTCATATCTAGTCTTCATGTCTCATATGAGATCATGCAGTTTATATAAAAAAAAGCGCATTTTAATAAATATAAAATAAATAAAAAATTCTCCAAAATTTATTAAAATTCAGAAGGGTGATTACCAATTTATGCCCAATAACTTATGATTAATCATTAATAGGAACAATTATTCTAATCAATAAGGGTTCTAACTTTTTCATTTGTAAGTTTACATCTTATAAAATTTTTAGAAAAATATAATTTCTACTATAAGTAGTATTAGTCGTACTGTCAGAAACGTATTTCGTAGACCAGTTTCCTGCTATTTTCAGTACGTTTTATGATAGGTCAGAGAATCAAAATAGGGTGAATACATGCTTCTTGGGCCTTTGAACACGAATCTGAAGTCATTATTCTTGTTTAATTTTGCAATATTTTACTATAATTTTCAAATAACAAGTAACCTGCCACTTTTAAGTCAAAACGGACCCTGAATTCGTGTTCAGTGCGTCAATTAACGTATATTCATATCCCACCCTATTTTTATCCACAAAACTCACTAAAAAACTAGGCTAAAAAATACATTGCCAGCGGCACGACTATATACGAATTATTAGTTAATAATAATTAAATAACAAATGCATGATCGTAAAAAATAAAATTTCAATTTTAATAAAAATAATTTAAAAAAAAGAGTTACAAGAATAAAAAAATTGTTATTTTTTACATGTAAATTTTTTTTTATTTCAAATAATAAAAAAATACGTGTTTTTAGCATTTGATGTATTTCATTTGTCGAATAATGACAAATTCGATCTTGATTGTCGTTTTCAATTATATTGATTTTCAATTTGACAATTTCATTGTAACTATACGTTATACAGGAATTTCCAATTGTACAAAAAGGGGTATAATCGCTTAATCTTGAAATTTTGATAAATATTTTTTTACTGCATACCAACATTTATTTTATCTCGATAAATTTGTAGTTTAAAATTTTATTTTAATTAAAAATTTATTATATTTTTTGCGATATGAATATTCATTTTTTTATTTATCAAAAATTTAAATAACTACTGTATATAAAAACTAATTGAAATTTATAATTTTTATTGGATATCAAATTCTTGATAAATTAATACTAAAACAAATATTAAAATATAGCTATTGTTGGATATTATACGCTTTTAAATTTAGATTTATGAGAATATTTCAAAAAACTTTTTCACGTAAAACTTATGAAAATTTTCAACTATACGTATTAATGATAACTGATTTATATTATATAAAAAACTGAACCGAGTTTTTTTAAAATATGAATAAAAAAGTTACTTGAAATATTTAAACATTTATTTACGTACACTGAAAAAAAGAAATGGAGTACATTCTTTGACACTAATTTTCCTGCTTGTTTTTTATCTTAGTTTTTAAATATTTGAAAACCTACTTTTAAATAAGAGACTGAAGCCTGTTGCAAAAATCATCCTGTCAATTAAAAAAAATTCCACTTCCTACAAACGTAAATTTTTTTTACAACAGCGGATTTTTTTCGTTCAAGGCTGACTCTACAAACGCTGTAAATATTTTAACTTTATTTTTCATTTAAGCCTTAATTTCCATTCCTACATAGATATTTCATTATGCACAAACCCAATGTATTCTGGTGTTAAACCAAAAAAAAAATTTATTACTGGTTCGGATTAACAAAACCAAAACAATGCATGAAGTATATATTGGCAACTAAATATTAAACACAACACATAAATGATACAGTTTAGAGTTTCTATAATAATCCATAATAAATAATTACTTTTCAATACTTCTGCTCGTACTTTAATTATTAAAAAAACTATGTTAATAAAATTTTTTTTTACAATAATTATCATAAATGGTACGCAATAGCAATTTTGTCTGATAATTCAATTATTACATCAATGGAAGTAATTCCAAGTATCTAATCCTAATTCAAATTATTCTAATTTTCTAAGAAATCAAAATTAGTCTAAGTTCGCTAAATCGTCCTTTGAACTCCTCACCAAATATACCTAAAAGAATGTTTTACTTTAATAATTTTGGGAGTAAATTCTAGAATTTAATTAAATAAACTAACACACACACTATCTTTTAATCCCATAAAATGATAAATTTTCTGATAATTCTAAAAATTATTTATTTAATAAATATAAACCTTGGATGAATAAAATTGACAAGCCAATATTAAAACTTGGTCATTATAAACTTAACGGATTAAATAAGGCCGATTATCTATAAATAATTAAATATTTATTAATAACATCAAAATAATTACATTAAAAAAAATATATTTTTAATTAAAAAAAATATTCATGTTCGAATATATTAATTAATTAATACAGTACATAGATTATGCTGAATGTGCATAAAAGAAAATTTTTAATTAAAAATTAACATTTTTTCGATATATTTTATTGAGGAAAATATGAATGAAAATATATACTTTATTTATTGTTTATATATAATTTATGTTCAAAAGAAAATACTTTATAAAATAGTATATTACATATTTTCTTTATATATTTCTTCATCTCTTTGGCTCAGGTGCAACTATCGACTTTTCATTTAAAATCTATACGTACGATTTGAGAGATTAAATTTTTTTTTTCTCTTCTTTTTATTTTTTTAACTTATAAAATATTTGTTTCTGTGTTTGCTTTTTTCTTTTCTTTTTTTCAGTCAATAAATTCTTTTTTAAATAAAAAAGTATATTAAATTCTTTATAAAATTCTTCATTAAATTCTTTGTATTAAAATGAAGGGTTGGTAGATATGGTGCTTGGGCAAAGTTTATTGAAATTCAACTTAATAAACTTAATTTTAATTTAGTTTTAGTGCACTTTTAGTTAAATTTTGAAGTATCAACTTTTTACTAATAATTTTCTTTTTTCTAAACATGCATTTTCGTATAAAGAATGCTCCAAATCGCACATAGCTCCTCGGATAGTGAAGCTTTCAAATGTGATTTTGGGCATTTAAAAAATATTTTTACATATAAAGGGCAAAAAAGCCATCTCCCTAGGGTAAGAAATAGGCTTTTTTGCCCTAGTTATGTAAAATAAAGTACAACCTTTGCTGACCTTTCTCCCATGAAAAAAGAATATTTTTTATCAAAACTATTCTAAGTCCATTTTAGCCCCCCAAATATGGTATATTTGACCCCCCCCAAATGACATGCTTGAGGTACCCTTCCCCTGCCTATAATCATGTTTCATGTTAAGCTTTTCTTTGTAAATGGAAATGTATGTAAATTTAAATCCAGAACTCACATTCGCCAATGAGACATCGATAAAAATTTCTTTAAGTAGGGAAAGGCCAGGCTGATAGCTGATATTTTATAATTTAACTAAAAATAATTAATTAAGTATATTGTAGTTAAAATAAAGTAGCAAGTAACCCCATAGAGATTTTCATGAATTCTAAATCCAAAGATAAAAAACAGATTCCAAAATTCAGTGTCCAGATTTCACTTTTAAATATTTTGGTAAAGCAGCGTATCCCTAAACCTATTTCCAAATCATCTTTCTAATCTGGCAATTAATTAAACATCTTGAACCCTTATTAAAAAATAATCAAATAAAATTCTTAAAAAAGTTTTTTAAATTGAAACATAACCATCGTAATAAAGCATGGCATAATGATCTTTTAAATTGATACCACGCTCAGTATACTCAAAAGAATAAAAAAGAACGAGCAATTAAAAGTATACGATAAAATTATAATAATAACGTGTTAAAAAAAAAAATGAAGTATAAAAAAAATCAATATTTTTATAATTAACATCTTTTATAATATTCAAGGAAGAAAAGTGACATCAAGAAAATTTAAATTTCCTTCTTCTAGTTTAGTTTAAAACACATTTTTTTCTTCTTCTTTTTTAATATATTTTCATTATAATTAATTATAAAGCTTACTATAATTACAAACTTTTTAATATAATGCTATTAATAAATTTACTTTGATTAATTAAGATATTTTAATTTTAAAATATTTTTTTTTTTATACACACTTGAAAATTTCTATAACTATATAGGTGTTTATAAAGTATATTATAGAAATATTTTGACGTGTATAATTACAAGGTATGTTTATTATTATAAAAAAATAACAATTGAGAGATTAATTTCTATGTTAATTATATTGTTAAAAAAGAAATTTAGCATGACTTGGCGAAATATTAGTATTTTATTTTTTTAATATTCAAAGCAAATGAGTTTGGTATTGAAATAGTTGAGCTATTAATACTAGCATTATTTTATTGTAGTAAAACTAATTAACTAAAGGTAAACTTTTTTTTTCATGTAATAAACACTGAAATTAAAAAACTAAATTTTACGAATTTGTCCATATATGAATTTCGCCAATTTCTTACTGATGACATTACTTACGACATTTTCGGAGTGACTGAATCCAGATTCAGTGGCATAGTAGAAGACCACATAGCAAACATCGACGGGTACACTGCAGTCAGACAAGTCAGAAACAATGAAGGCGGGGGTGTCATTTTATATGATCGTAACACATTAAGAGTACAAATTCTTGCACAGTCCAAGACTGAGGGCCCCGGAAAATCTCTCAAACCAGAATATATTATATGCAAAGTATGGGCTGATAATATTCCGTCAATATTAGCCTATCTTGTCTACAGGCCTTCTAAAATATCATTTACTGAAGACTCTGACTTTTTTAAACAACTTACGTGAATTTTGCTCAAAGGTTATTTAGTCAAAAGGTTATTATGGGGGACTTTAATGCTGACCTTCTTAAAAACACTCCTGTCAGTAAATTCATTCCAGAAATGGCTGATGAGGTGTCGCTCCGGATCATAGATCATGGAGCCGCAAATCGTCCTACAGGCGAGACAGAACCGAAGACTTGGATAGACAATATCTTTGTTGATAATAATGACAATATACTAACCTTTAATAACACAGTTGCTCATTTTCACACAAGTCACAATGCCATTGATGTTGAAATTAAATTATTTATACAAAAGCCTCCTAATTATAGTGTCAGCTTCAGAAAACTCAATGACATTACATCAGAGGTCTTAAATAAATTTTTGAATGATTGTGAATGAACACCTTTTCATACTCCTGTTTTTAGCATAGAACCATCACTTGAATACCTTTATTCCAATCTTCAGTTGGAAACAGATCACCAGGCACCTCTCAAAACCATTAAACCTAAAAAACTCAAACATCCTTGGATCAATGATAATTTACAAATATTAATCAGCAAACGCAAAGCAATCGAAAGAAGCTATGTCAGAATGAAGGATCATTTATTTCTAAAAGATTTTATATCCTTATCAAATGAAATAGAAGAATTGTAGCCCGTAACACCTTTTACCAAGAGCAAATAAGTGATGCACGTAACAGTAACCAGGACATATGGCGCAAGTTTAAACATCTAGGATTATTGCCTAAGCCCAAGAGTGATCTTCATGGTTTTTTGCAGAAATCTTTGCAAATGCTGAAGAAAATATTGCTAACTGCTCTAATTTTATTGATGTCACTCTCAATGACGTGATCTTGGCTGTCAAGCACTTCAGTTCCCAGGCTACTGGGGATGATGCTACGACTATGGGGATGATGGCATTCCACAGAGGATGTCATTTTTTGACGTCATTTTTTAATGTCATTTTTTCCATCTCCTTTCCTCTCTTCATCATCAAAATTTTACATTCTATCGTTCAGATTGGGACGAGAGCGAGAATAGGAGAAGGTTAATGGACATGCAGTAATTTTAGTTTAGATAATTTTGATTAACCGCTTAAAAAAAAAATTGAACTTCAGTATCTAATAGCTTTGAAAAGTACGATTACATTACCTATTTTAGTGCATCTTATTTATTTATTTATTTATTTATTTTGAAAAAATTTGGCGCAGGCATGGCCGATGCGCAATATGATACAATATTGTATAATGGTTAAGAGTATAAGTACATAGTACATACATAAAATTTAAGTGAATAAAAATAAATATGAATATAATTAATATTATAAAATATAATAATAATAAAAATAAAAATTAAATTAAATTTAATATATGAATTATAACAATTTTTGCTTAATTATGATTTAAATTTTAATATTTAGACATATTTTTGACAAAAGAAAAAAAGTATATTTTAACTTGATTATTTCTTAAAAAGATCTGGTGTTTTTTGTAGATATAATAGGTATTTCATGATATGGATTTTAAATGTATCCAAACAATCGTATTGTTTCAAAGTAAATGGCAGATTGTTCCACTCATTTATTGCAGATATAATAAATGAACTCTTATAGAACTCAGTTCTGTATGTGGTAGGTAGTGCAAAAGTTAGGGGTAGAAAATTTGATAAGGTTGTGTCAGGTAGATTACGCTGTGAACGTCTTATCTCTTCATTAGGAGGTTTAAATTGTGTTGAAATCATCTTGGAGGAAGGGGAGGCATAATTAAAACATGTTCCATAACCATTGGTTATGTTACTGCCTGCTTAATTCATAAACCAATTAACCATTTTATTTTAACGAGTCTACTTCATCCTGTATCTTATTTTAAAAATAAAAAGCAAAAAGTTTTAAAACTAATATTTGTTAAAAATTTAATGCAATATGCATTAATTTACAAATTGTACACTTAACATAGAGAAAATAATGAAACATGAAAATTAATTTAAAAAAGTTATTCATATATGAATTATTCAACTTGTCACATTAATGAGGATGAAAATTTAAAAAAAAAAAAATATGTTTATTCATATAAATAAAAAGAGAAAAAAATATTTGTATACATAAAAGAAAAACACAACAATAAAATATATGGATTCCACTAAATTTCTCATCATGTTTATACTAAATATAGTAGAGAAGTGACTTTGTGTTTTTTAAGATAAGAAGAAAATAATATATTATGAAGTCAAATAAAAAAAAACATAGTACTTTGTACTCCTCTCTCTTTATGTTTTAAAATGGGCCTTTTGCCAAGACATCATATTATAATAATAATCATTACAAAAGAAGACAAAAATATAAATTTTAATATAAATTTTTTTTAGCTACTTGTATTTTATTTTTTTTTATATAGCTAAATATAGATATATAAATATTATGATGGATAAGTTTTTGATGTTTATCTGGGCACGATTTTTCTTTTATGTCAAAGAGTAACGCTTAATTGCAAAGTGTTCTTTGACACACCTTTATATTTATAAGACATGACATCTTGTACACTTTATTTATTTTTATAAGCAATTTTTTTTTTATTTTTAGAGATATTAAGATATGTTAATATTCTTACGTGACAAATAAATTTTTGTGGTTTTTATTTTTAGCAGAATTAAGGAGTTTTCGTATGGGTTAGTGTGGTTATATTTTAAATAAAAAGCTTTTATTCTAGTCAAAATGCGGCTTAGGGTTTGATTTTATCGAATATATCAAGTTTTTCTTTACTATGGAATTTTAACATGGAACATGTTTATAGGGGGTTGCCCTGGGAATCTGAAAATCAAAGGGGGGAGTCAAATGTGTCCGATTTAAGAAGTGGAGTGGGTCAAATGGGGCTTAGAATAATTTCAATTTTGGGACTTAGAATAACTTTGATTTAGGGACCTTGAATAATCTAGGTTTAAGGAATCAGAATAGTTTGAGTTTATAATTTTAACATCTAGTAAAGTGATAATTACAAATTATAAAATTAGAAAATTGTATTGTAATGTTGCGTAACATTTATGCATTAAACCTATCCCTCAGCTGTAAGAAAACATGCTCTATGCATTTTGGTTTTGTTCACGCAAATTGGTTATAAATTTTTTATACACTGGTTACAATTTTTTATTGCCGTATTCTGAGTGCAAAAACCCGAGCAAAAACCTTAGAAGGCAAAAAGGAACTTTTTAGTGGTTCTTTTCGAATATTTACAAACAATTTCGAGTTTTCGGTTATTATAAGCTTTTTTAGCTTCTAATTACGAATTTCAGAGTAGCTGACTATGAATTTAGCACCCTTGGATTTGCGAAATTGCACTTTTTTAATGGAAGGGGGTTTGTTATATAGTATTAACGAAAAATATCTATACTGAAAAAAATGCGCTTGTGCGGCAAGTGGAATTCCGCCTGTAGCTGGTGATTTTTTTTTATCTCGTGAAACGATTGCAAATGACTTGAAACTTTAAGAAAATTTAAAAAAAAAAATTTTTCCGCTTACTTTGGATATGCTTGTTTCGGTATCTTGGGAAATTTTTTTAAAAAAGAAAAGAAAAAACAGTTTTTTTAAAACTGTGACAAGAGGTAAAAAACTCTCAAAAATCTTAAAAAATTTTTTGACGTCATTTATTGAACCTCTCTCATAAGTGTATTAAAACTGGTAGATATTCTACTTGAATTATTTCAAGTCTCGCTAAAGCATTTTCAGTCCCCAAACCCTAAAAAGTATTCCAAGTACTTATAGTCCTTAAATTGAAATTATTCTACAAATCCTTTTATTTTGACTACTTCCAATAATAATAATAATAATTTTTAATACATTTTCAAGTTATGATTTCAATTGATAAAAAAATATAAAAATTTAATATAAAAAAATATATCGTTTAAATTTTAATAATATATATAAATGGTTGTAGAGAGTAATTTACTATTATTATTATTATTATTATTATTTTTCTCTTAAAAGAGGAATATATTTATATTTAAACGAAAATTAAATTTTTCATTTGAATATATTATATGCTACTACTACTATTAATAAAAGTCCTCATCGAAATTCAACAAGCTATTTAAATATTTAATTGGAAAAAATTATTCTTATTTATTTTTTTTTTTATTTTATTTTAACATTTTTTTCTAATTAGAATTTTTTTTTCTGAATATTTTTTTATTATCCCATGTAAAAAGACTAAGCTTACTAATAAGCTTAATTTCGCACTCAAAAAAATTGGGCAATTCTGCTTTCTCCCAGGCAATTCTGCTTTTCCCCTTTTCCTTGATATTTTTGTCTTGTAGTCCCGGAGAGTCAGACTCCTCCGCCTGGCAAAGGTGACTCGTAGCGAAGACATATGCTAACTCGGTAGAAGGGACAGCCGTGCCGATCGAGTAGGCAGTTACCGCGTTTGAACAAGACAGCTGATACATGGTTTTGGGCAAAGCAGAATCCTTCTTTTTTTTTCTGTGCGGACAAGCTTACTATCGTAAACTTACCTACAAAAACTTAATAATTTAACCAATTTTTCAAAAAATATTTTTGAGCTGTAATTTTATAATTTTCTGTGAGCACCCCTGAAAATACTGAAAAAGAAAAATACTTATACATTTTTTGCTAGAGTTTTTAAACTCTAGATTAATTATGTCTTTTTTTGGGAAGGCAAAGATTGTCAATGTAAGTTTTTTTTTAAAAAAGTCAATTGGCATTTCATTTTTTTTTTCGAGCTTCAAAAACTAGCAAAAAATGTATAATTTCACGGAAAATTAATAAATTTTAGCTCATTTTTCGAAAAATTGGTTAAATTATTAAGCTTTTTAGGTAAGCTTACTGCAGTAAGCTTGCCCAAAATTAAGCTTGTAGGTAAACTTAATCTTTTTTAATTCTTATTAGGTAATTGGTTAGTGAGGTTTGTTTGAGGGTTTTATATTAACTGGGTTATACTTTTTTAACATTCAAACTGAACTCTTTCATTCCGCTAGAAGATAAAATTATGATTTCTACTTGTATGCAGTATGGAAAGTAAAATAGTTACGTTAAGATTAGGCAAAACATTATCGACCATAATTATGTGGTATATTTTGCAGAAAACTTTTTAAATTAAAAAGTCAAAGTTTAAGTAGTATTTTTTCTTCCTTAATGTTGATTGACTTTCAAGAGTAACGTACATAATTACGCTGAAAATTTATATTGCTTGAATTTTAAAGTTAATTAAGAAAATTCAAATCAGGACAATCCTAGTCATTTTATGATATTTCCCGCCTTTGTAATAAAAATATTTTTAAAATAACCTGTGACAATTATTTCATGAGCGCTGTTTAATAGGCTATAATTTTGGTTGGAATTAGTATTTGTTGACGAAACTTGGCATGAATCAGTAGGGTTGTAAAAATGAAAGGGAAACTGCGTTTTCGAAAAAATCGCTATATATCAATTTCCGCAGCTTTTTTTTTTTTTAAATCAGGATTTCCTGAATTTCCTAAGCAACCAGGGACTTCCTGAAAGCTAAGCGATTAGGATTTTCCTGGACTCTGAGCAATCAGAGTTTTCCTGAATGCTAAGCAATAAGGATTTTCAATTCCAACCAAAATTATAGCCTATCAAACAGTGCTCATGAAATAATTGTCACATAGTATAGGCGAAAACTCTCCATAAATTGAAAATTTCTCATTTTTATTTGCTAATCTGCTAACAGAATTTTTAGTCATTATCAAAAATTTTCATAATTTGTTACACTAAAAAAGAATCCCGCTAGTGGAAATTTCGTTTCGCAGATGCGAAATGTAGTGACATCTGCTTCAAAAACCGAACGGAAATTTGCTCTGTGTCTAGCCCAGGTCCTACCATGATGTTTAAAAAAATCTTTTTCTGCTCGGGAAATTCAAAATTTCAAATTATAATTGTAAAATAAATTAATTCCTTGAAATATTCAAATTGCCTTATTACATTAAAAAATAATTAAGTTTTAACCTAAAAGCATACAGAGAAAAAGTTTTTTTATAAAAATAAAATAAAAATAAAAAAATATATATATTTGCAAAAATAATTTTCATTAAAATGAGAAAAAAAGAAGTAAACATAATTTGCTACATCATGTTTCTCTATGCATAAAAATATTTCATTAATCATGTCATTATAAAATTCTATATAAATCATAATTAACAAATTTTCTCTTTTTTTATTTTTATAAAAATGTATACGAACGTTCTATATTTATTTTAACACATATTTAGTCAGAAAAAAAAAAATATACACTTTAATTTCCTGCTATCATTAATATAAAAATATAGAATATGAATAAACTCATAGTATAATACACCTTAATTATCAATTTAAAAAAAAACTTTTTTTTTAGTATACCAGCATCAGAAGTAAAAAACAGCTATTATTATTATTATATATTCGTTGTGTACAGAATATTTTAATATTAAAAAAATCTATTTTTTTTATGTTTAGCTTATATTATTAAGAGAAATATACGGAGAATTTCATGTCATTTTAAGTTTCATATTTTTATCAGCTCTACAATTACTTTGTCCGATTTTATGAGGTTTTAAAAGAAATCCAAACAATTTTTTTTGATAATTAGTAATTTATTCACAGGTACACATTTTTTTAAGTCCTGATTTCCGTAAAGACTGCCCAAGAGCTTGGTATTCAATTTTTGAAAACATTTTTCCAGAGGAATAAAAGCCCATTTAAGCACTCATATCAGGAGGGTTTAAATCAAGCTTGGTCTACAGACTATGGTTAAACATTAAATTGTATAATATATTCTAGATGAAGGTTATGCAGCATTTTTAAATGCTTGACTCCAGAAAAAAAAGTAAAAAAATAAACTTTTATCATGTTTTTTCTATTTTTTTAAATTTTGGGGGTAGTTTTCACCCTCTATATTTAGCCCATATATCCTAATTTTGGTAAATTATAAAAAATCGCAATATCTTCTTAATCCATCATCAAAAAATAAAATATATTTGAATTTATTAGCTTCAGTTCCAAATTTTGCAAATTAAACCCTAAAAAGGGGTAGTTTTTGCTGATTGAAGGGTGTTCCCCTATTTTTCAGCCCTATTGGACACCGGATTCAGATTCAGTGACCCAAGAAACTTATAGTAGAGCAAATTTTAGCCTGTCAAAAAGTTTTGACCTCCCCCTCCTCAAAATGACTGTAGTATGAGCTTAGCTGCTAAATCTACTGTGCCAGTATAATTCATTTTCTCCACGCCGCCCCCATAATCTATTAAAACACATTTAGCGATTTGATATGAAATCCACCGTATATTTATTAATTTTAATTTCATAAAACTCTATTTGTACGCTAAAGAAATATAATACTCATTGATATTATTTGGATATTATGTAACAGGAAGTTTATTTATACTTCTATTTACCTACTTTTTTTTACAAAAAAAATAAACATATGTGAAAAATAATACAGTCTATTACAAAAAAAAAATTTTTTTGTCGTTTTTATTTTTGCAAGCTGTCATTCGCATAAGTTTAAAATATTAGATGTATATTATACTTTAATACTAGAAACTAAAAAATAAAAAAAACTATATGTAGTTCAAGTAGGTATTTGACGTCGTAAGCAGCAGTTACCAATGAATCTCATGATAATGTAACCTGTAAATACTTTCCTAATAATACTCTAGGAAAAATTTTGTTTATGAGTGTCTATTTTTAAATTGTAAATAGTTTTTTTTTAACCTAAAAACATTTGTAAGTGGTGATTTCCCTCGTGATTTTAGTTTGTTTGTCAAGAAAACAAAAGATTTTCATTTCCTTTTGATGATTTTTTGAATTTTTTACAAAAAATTCATTTAAGCATGAATTTAGAGATATCTAGCTAGCTTTAATTTCCTTTAATTAACAAAACCATGGAACCTGAGATGGAACCAAACCTTCAATGCTATAGGCATTTTTCCTCGAATAGAAAGTTGATTAAATTACTTATATAAATAACCAAATACTCTCATATTCATTCATTGAAAACATAAAAAATATCATTCATTTTCACTCCTTTCGAATCCAGAATTATACTCCAGATTATAGATAACATACCGTTGCTTAAATATTATATTCACTTTAAATATAAAGTATGTATATAAAATTTTATTTTCCTTTGACTTATATAACCTGCGGTCATACTCAAAGAGTGAATGACGTGTGTCAAGTATAGCATCTGCAAAGTTAATGCACACTTTAATGAATGCATACATTTAGCCACATCAAATAAAATTAGAATATTTCAGATCCACTGTACATAAAAAATTATTTATTTCTATCCCCGCTCCTGTCCAATTTTTCAAACTATCAAAAAAATAGAAGAATATTTAATCAATCTATTTATCCATCTTTTTTGTATAATTTTCTTTCTCGTAAAAAAATAAATGAAACTTTACTTAAAACTTCTTTTCTCCTGAATCTTTTTTAACTTGATTGACTGTGTCTATATATACAGCTTGAATTTTTTTTATTTCAACATATCTCTCGGTTGCCAAGAGTTTCAACGAGTTTTATTGAAATCACTCTAACAATGAAACTACTGCTATCTCGAAAGTTATCATTTGGTAGCGACATGAAAAACTCCTATTTCTATTGTTAACTTGTGTACTTTATTTCATTACTATATTTTTTAGCAGACTGTATTCATAGTGAAATTTTTTGGACAAAAATTTGAAATAACAATTATCAGTCAGAATAAAGTTTTGGAATAAGCTTTTAGACAAATACGAACTTAATTAATTTGCTTTAGGACAATGATCGATCTTATTCTGCAAATACTGAGAATATTTTGTCCCACCCAATTTATTACTTCTTCTATAGAATTGTTCTGATCGATGCAAAGCGGATTATTTAAAAAGTACTTGAAAAATTACGAGAAGAAAATAATGGGAAGGATTTATTCTTGGGATTCTTTTTAAAATATTGATTTCTATATAATTGGAAAATTCAGTAGTTGTTCGAAAAACGTTATTAGAAATTTGCGAGGAAATTTGCTACTAAAGTACATACCAAAGTACAATGTACAGTCAATATATATTAATACAGTTACTAGTCAAATATGAATGTCAAATAATATTAAGTATGTGTAAACATAATTATAACATAATTTGGTAAAAAAATTACTTAAAAGTTTTAGAATTTAGGATTTTTGCTAGGATCTTTTTTAGATTCTGATCCAGTTTTTTAAAGATTTTCATGAAAATCTTTGCCAATAAATTAGAAAATCTATAAAGAACTTGCAGAATTCTATAAACAAAAAATGAAGCTCCGGAAATTCTTGCCAAAATCTGCCAAAAACACAAAAATTGACTTAATTTTATGTTACTTTTATACCTTAAATTCCATTTTTTAATAAATTATAGTTTTAATTGGCATTTGTATAAAAATAATTGTCGAATAATAATAATAAATTTAATCCAAGTAAATCTAAAATTGTGGCGATCATCATGGCTAACCCATAAATATATCAAGAAATGGATCTATTCCTATGGGTGCTATTATACATGTGTCAAATACATATATCCCTTGAGATAAATATTCTGTACAAGAACAAAACCCAAATAAATAGGATATATTTTATAAACTAAAAATATTTTCAAAAATATAAAATTATTCACAAATGATAAATATATACACTGTAAAAAGTAACTTTCTTATATTAACAAAAAAATTAGAACATTTTCGAAAAATTAGTAAATTGTCGAAAAAATTTGTAAATATTCGAAAAAAAATCGTAAATTTACTAAATTTAGTATATTAACAAAAAATTCGAGTATTATCGATTTTTTTTGTGAATTCGCAAGAAAAATTGATAATTTACAATTTTTTTCGAAAATTTTCATAGTTTACATAGTTGTAAATTTACGAAAAATAATTGTGAATTTACAACTTTTTTCATAAAATCACAAAAAAAAATCGAGAATTCTCGAATTTTTCGATAATATACTAAATTTAGTTAATTTACGATTTTTATCGAATATTCACAAAATTTTTTGAAAATTCACTAATTTTTCGAAAAAATTCTATTTTTTTTTGTAAATCTAAGAAAGTTACTTTTTACAGTGTAATTTAATGAAAAAGATTTTTTTAGTTAATTTTATTTTTTGTACGGTTTTTAAAAAGATTTAGAATTTTTAAGGAGTAATTGCAAATATTTGTTGAAGCTAAAGTACATAAGTTCTACTTAGAAGTACAAATTTAATTTTTAGTCGTAGTTTAGTGAACCACATTATGTAAAAAAATCCCTTCAATCCAATAAAGCTTCATCAAATCGTCCTTTGAGCTTTCTTTGACTATATCCCCTTAAATAGTTTTTAACGAGTAGTTTTAAATAATTTAAAATCCAAATATTTGCATTAGCTTTTTTTTTATACAACGAGGTTAAAACTATATATTTTAAAGAGATAAAGAAAAAGGATATTTAGCACTTTAAAATATAATTCTAAGCTAAAACTGATAATTACAGAGAAAATAATTTATAAGCCCTACTTAAATAACAAGTAGACGATTAAGAAAATCTTCTTTTAAAACTTTCCATAAATTACCATAGAGCCTCAAGTACGTATCAAACAAGTGCAGGATATAAATATATAAGCTTTTTTGGATCTTCACATTGTTAAAACTTTCTTAGCTATTAGTCATGGTAGTTATTTTAAAAAAAATTCATTCAATTAAACTATTCTTGTTTATTAAATTTCACAGATATGTTATATTCAAATACCCAAAATTTCAATAAGGTTATTGTTATTATGATAAAGCAAATGTTTCAGAGTTATATAATGTGTCTTCTCTCGTATAATAAAGCTATTATTATAAGCTTGATATTAGACTTTTTGTCAAGTTTTGTATTATATATCGACAGTAATTATTATTACTCGTTATATGACCCAAATAATAGTAATATTATGCTAAATTAAAATTCTAAAAAAACCATTTTCATTAATATTACAAGTTTTTCCAAAATAAAAAGTACACTTAAAAACTTTTGATACGTGTTTGTATTATTAATAATTTTAATTATACAGAAAAAATGAGGTTTAAAATTACGTAAGATAAAATAGTTTTAGTTTATATTTGCCTAATAAAACACATGTTATTTTATATTATAAAGGGTAGAAAAAGAGAAGAAAATGGTTACTTTAAACTTTCTTGTCACTATAATATCAAGCTGTTATAATATTATGGCGTAACAAAAAAAAAAAGTTACATAAAAAACGAAGTTTAAGAAAGTTTAATATTTATAAACTATATTTTAATGATTATAACCCCTCATTTTATCAATACAAAAACTTTTTAATTCCCATATATACGTGTGTGTAAAATAATATTTATAATTTATAACTAACTTTGTACTTGGAATATTTAATTAATATAGTATTCGTAATTTTCAATGTATATTTGAGGGATTCCACGCCAATTAGGTACAAGTTTAACTGAATGGGTTACAGAAATTGGTAGAAAATACTATTTTTCAAAAGTGCAGCTAATTATGTTTTTAGCCTATTTTGCTAAATTGACTCAAAATATTTTTATTTTTTCTGTCAATGGTTATTTTAAGATGACAAATATTTTCCTTCTGTGCTATAAAAAAATTTTCCCCATTAAATTTGAGTCCAAGGTCAAAAACTTGACCTTTGCAAATCCGATAAATATGGTCATTTTGGTATCCTTTGAATAGTTTGCCTGAATACGATGAAATTTCAAAGCTAAAATTCATATAAAATTTTCACAAAATGAGTTTTCAATTAAAATTGTTAAATTATTATTAAATTAAAAAATTTAATTATTAAATTAAAAAAAAACATAAAAAACAGGGTGGAAAAGGCATTCCTGCCCATTTCAAGATATTAAAGCTCAAAAAACCAGGCAAAAAACAAAACAGAAATAAAAGAAAGAGTATTATTATTATGCTAAAAATCGATTAAACCTAGAACACTGAAAATTAATGAAATGACTTATTTTTAAAGGCCTAGTTGGCGTGGAATTTCTTATATTAGTTTGAAAGTTTATATTAAAATAATATAACTTCATGATTTTTCGGTTTCTAGAAACCCTGAAACTAGATCTGATTTTAAAAAAAACAGGAATATTCCATTTTCTAACATAACAAACTTATTAGGCACAGTTTGATCTATGTATTGCATGCACAGGACGATCGTGCCTAAAAATTATCAGCTTGCTGAAACCTAGGCTCTATAGAGTCTTGTAAATCCAGGAAACAGAAATTAAAAATAAATGATTGCTTAAAATCCTATAGACAAATCTGAAGCTTGCTTTGAAGAATAATAAAAAGGTTTAATTGATTTCAGCTCAAGTGTTAAAAAGCAAAATAATATTATGAAAACTTTATTTCTAAGAAACTTTAAACGAAGTCACTAATTACATTAAGTTTAAAACAAAATATCATGTTTCATATTATTAAAAGCAGAAATAAATTTTGCAAGCTCTAAATTTAATTATAAGATAAAAATTTTAAAAAGTAACGTCCAGTCTAATATATAAATTTAAAATGAAATAATAGAATATTAATAAAATGTATAAATCGATTTTTAAGATACTAAAAAAGTATTTTAAAAAAAGCACAAATTTCAATATATTAAAAGGATATGATATAAAAATAGATAATAATTTAAATTTCTATAAATCAAGTATAAAATATCAACAGAGTGTAAAAATAAATATTCGCATTAGTGATATATATAAACTCCTTTTAGGTTTTCTGCAGGATCGATTACTAGAGCTTGAGTTTAAAAGCTCCCCCCTTCTTCTACTTCTTCGTCTTCTTGACTACATAGAACGTAAAATAGCGTAGAGTAGAATTCCTACTCTTCTTCCTATTTCATCTCTTTCTCTCAAATAACTGATGATTCTCTACCATCTCATTTCTTTACCGGCTCGTTAATCGATATAGCACGGAAAAGCTTTCCTTGCTACCACACCACCAATATAATTTCATATATTATATTTTCTTTCCCTATTAACATCCTTGTATGTGTGCTTATAAACTTAAAATCAGGAGCAGGCTTTTCTTACTTTTATTTATTTTTTTTCCTTTTCCTTTTTTTTTTCTTCAATTTTCTTCCAAGGATGTATGTGCTTGTTCCAGACAATTTCATTTCTCTTTGTTCCATGTACCTGAAGCTTTTCAACTGAAAAACACCTATATATAGGATATTATTATTATAACACATGTATACTATAATCCAACAAACGTTTGACCAACTTTTATGCTTCGTTATCGTCAAGTACATAAAATTTCAGTTTCTCTCTTTTATATTATAGCAATATTATGTACTTTAACAATATAGATTTTTTTTTTTTTTTTTTTTAATTTAACTACGTTGTATATGGGTGATGGCTTAAATTTAAAAACTTTATTTGTATTATCGTGATATAACAATTTTACCCTTTTGTTTTTTAAAGTATGTATTTTTTATTTATTTATTTTTCAATTTTTTTGTCATATTTTTTTTTCTAGTTTTTTTTTTTTTTTTAATTAAAAAAAATAAATAAATCTTTATTTTTTTTTGTATTTATTTAACCTTTTTTTTTGTTATAAAAATTCTAATTGTATTTTTTTATATTTTACTGCTAATACTGTTTACAAACAATTATTGTATGAAATTTTTTGAATGCCTATATGAGTAAATCCATTTAAATACTATTAAAGGATTTGTATTTTTACTATTTTTAGAAAATGTAGTTTTTTTTCGGTAATTTGAACTTAAAAATTAAAAATTTTTGTGTTTGAGGATTATTGACATTTTGACAAAAATAAATACACAAATACCAATAGAATTTAATCAATGAATTCTATAACTGAATTTTAGCAATCTACTTTTATTACAGTCAAATTACAAAGCGGGCTGTAGAAGTGTTTATGGTAAGAAACAACCGATTTGTGAACTCACAACCAAAAATCATAGAATATGTTTAAATTATTTTTCTTGTTAGTGTCCAGAAAGTGCGTGTTTTCTGGCCGCTGCGCTATTCGAAAAAACGCATTTTCTCGATACTGAGCAAGAAAAATTATGTTTTGTCCTTGGCCACAAAAAAAGGATGCCCCAAAGCGATTTGGGCCATTCTTTACTTTTGTGGCCATGGGTAAAAATATACTATTGAATCTTAAAGACTTTATAATTTTAAGTCCTTAACCCCAAAAAAAAATTATTAGTTCCTAATATCCTTATAACTCTATACCCCTTTATCGAATTTATTCTAAGTCCCTAAACTTAAATTATTTTAAGTCCCTAAATCGAAAAAAATATTCCAAGTCTCTAAATCGAAATTATTCTAGTCCATTTGACCCCCCCCCCCCCCTCCTAAACTACATAATTGAAATACCCCCTTGCTTATAAACAAATTCCATGTTAAAATCCAATAAAGAATTTTCGGGTCACTGATTGCTAAAATTGAGCTTTAGCTTGTGCAAAAATTACCCCCTTTTAACTGCCTTTTAAGGTAGTTTTTGGAATATTGACAATTTTTAAGCAGATTTAGCTCATTACATAGGTTTTCGGAGCTGCTCAGCTAATTATATAAATTTGGGAAGGGGGTCCCATACATGAAAAATTACCAATGACAACATTTAACCTCTGTAATTTTCTTTAGGTCACTGATCTTGAATTTCGGGTTCTTGTTTCAAAACTTTCGAATGCTGTTAAAAAATCACTCTTAATAAAAGAATTTTTTTCAATTTAAGGGTGTTTGACTACGGGTGTCTTTGAATTTGTAATTAGTAGCACCAAAGGAGCGCTTTTTGCTGATTTAAGTATATTAAAGAAATTTTGCATGAACGAAAAATCTCGACTTTCGGAATCAGCATTAGAAAACTCTAAACACACCTTTTTTCATCTTGGTTACCAAAAACAACCGCAAATCCTCGATTTTATGTGTTTTAGATAGCTCATATAATTCTAAAAAATTCATAATTTTAGCAATTGATTATAAAAAAAATTGTTCTGTTTCCAAAAGAATAGTAAATCTAGTAGATTTGCTCATATAATTTTGCTATCGATTTTTTAATTAATAAAATTTTAAACAAGTCAATATTAATTGTATAATAAACTTTTAAAAATTGCACCAATAGTTTAGCATGAAAATATAAATTTTTAACTTTTTTATTTTACACTAACTTCATAGAAACTGACACTATTTAAGTTAAATGTACTCAATATGAATAATATACTTTTAAGAATTCATTATATATTCATGAACTACTTTTTAGTTTATTAATTTAATTGAATCTTATTAATTATTATAAATAATTTAACCCATATTTTATACATTAGTCAATTTTATTTAAAAATTTTAATAAAAATTAATGTTAGTAAAATAAAAATTGTTAAATTATTGAAAAACAACAAAAATATGAAAATGTGCTTGCTATTAACACCATAAAAAAGCGTACATCTGAAGCTCATTTAGTAATTTATAAAAATCACAGAAATGAAAACCAAGGAACAAAATATATTGGTAGGCAGCCCATAAGAATTTGGATAATTTTAGGAAACCATTCGGATAGCTCAAAATTCACTACTAGATTCACTACCTAGATAACGAATTTCTAGACCTGTAGCTAAGATCCATTCTACTAATGGAAAACTAGAAAAGGCACCTGGTCGACTCTCTTGAAACCAGGTTAAACCCTTACTCTTTACAAAGTTTTCTGATAACGTACCCAAAGTTGCTAAGCCCATTGTACTGAACGGGTAGGGGTACAGCCCTCAAAAATTTGAGTCACCCAGGTGATCAAAATGAAACCAGGTCTATATTTACACACGTTTTCTTTTCTGGAATTCAGTTTTTTCTACAAAAAAATTTTTTGTCGTTATCAATCGAAATAAAACTTAGCCTATGTTTTGACCCGTAATTTTTGTCGTCTTTTGCCGTAAACGCGATGTCTGTAGCTTTTATCGTGTTCTCATTTATCGCGTTTGGACATACAAACATACATAATTAAAGATTTATACATACATATATATATAGGATAGGATATATTTTGAAAAAACCATTTAAAAAAATTATTACTACTAAATATCAGGAGATCTAAAATCCCATGTGGGAATAAACTGAAAGCTATTGTTTATAAGTAAATATTTATTTAAATGATAAAATACTATATATATTCACACATAATTAACAATTTAATGTAAATAAAATAAATTTTCTAATTATTTAGTACAAATATATATACATTGTTATTATTATTATTAGAGAGTTTCAAAGTAAATATGTATAACGATGACAGTTAATAAGTTATAAAATACGAGTATATGGATGATACATAAAATAATTAATGTTTGTCTATCCATTAAATGTTTTTTATAAGTTCCTAAGAGAATTAAAGAAATAACATAAAACTTTGATGTTTATGTTTCTCAAAATTTACATTACCTTATGTAATAATATTAATTTAACACTAAAAAAAATTTTTTAATTTTAAATAGAATATTTCGGTTCTGTTGTTTTTTTTTTAATACTTTAAGTATTACACTAATGCATTTAGTTTGTATTTGCTTATAAGATTATTTGAAAACATAACATTCTCAGTAACACTAATATATATATATATATATATATATATATACTAAGGTAGTTACTTACTACATAAAGTTAAAAACTAATTTCCAAACTTTGATATTACAAAACAACAATGATAATATTTTTCTTTTTTCAAAATTCAAATATTCAAGATGCAGTTATTCTACTTTAATGTCAGTGTAAAAAGTCTTTATCGTAGTAATAATGAGGTTTATAACTAATTGGCATTAAAATCATGTTTAATAACAAATAAGTTATTATTTCAATAACTATTAATTTTGGTATACAATAAGCTTCACTACACTTGAATGCTTAATTGTATTTTGTCATACACCAAGAAAGTGTTATGAAATTTCCTGGTATCAAAATTAATTGATCTATATAAACAATAGTTTACAAAGCTTTTGATTACAGAAATTTAGAATAATTCAAACAATTAATAGTAAATTAGTTTAATTAAAAAATATATCTTTGTTTATTTTATTATTTTAAACACTTTGTGAATAAAAAGAAAAATTAAAAAAAAAATAGGTTAATAAGATGCAGTAAAAACTTTTAATAATTTATGTTTTACAAAAAAAAAAAATTTTTTTAAAGAAAATATTTTTATTTAAGGATTTACTCACTGTTTTATTTATTTCAATTTTTTATTAATTTGAGGTTTCTTTGACACTAGTGTCAACTGTTTGAAAACCTGATTTGCTTCTAACTTTTAGGACAGGTTATGATAGTTGAAAAAACATCCCCCATACCCTCAGTTTATTTGAATGGAGTTTCTGGACCTAGAAATTAGACCCTCTAACAAGGCTCTTTGCTATAAGATAAAATTTTAACATATATGGAACATGTTTATAGCGAAGGGGTACCTGGAAGTCTGAAAATCAAGGGGGGTTAAATTCGGCTAAGAATAATTCAAGACTAAGAACTTAGTGTAATAATTCGGGTTAAGGGACTTGGAACATTTATTGATTTAGGGACTAAAGAAAATAAAAAAACACTTCCAAATTACATATCGTATCAAATTTAAGAAACCGATTAAAATGTATGTTTTTAAAATTAATACTTTCACAAAAAAAATTAGATACTGCAACCAAAAAGAAAAAAAAAATTGGTGCTTTTAAATTTTGAGAAAAAAATTTTTTTTAAATTGAACATCCGATCCAAGTTATCGAGTAAAAACCATATTTTCAGTTGTATTACGTAAAAAAAATGAGTTTAAGATTTTTTGAATTATAAAAATTTTTCATTTTCTTGCTTAGTAAATAAATACATAACTGAATATGACCCTTATAACGTGACTGGGTAGGCATTACAGCAGAATGAAAATAATATTTGAAAAAGATTAAAAATGAATTTGAAAAATATAAAAAAAAAGTATATAAATAAAGATGTTCGACTCGGTAAATCGAACATAACCCCTAAAACTAATTTGAGCAGTATATTTGCTCAAAAAATGATTTTAAAGAAATTTTATGAGAAGAGGCACCTCAATAATAAAAAAATGAATTAATTTGCAAAATTACAAGCTACAAAATGCTATATTTTCCAAGAAAGTCACTTTTTTCGTAAATTTATAAAAAAGCGACTTTTTCGAAAAATAAAGCATTTTGCAGCTTGAGATTTTGTAAGTTAATTCATTTTTTTATTATTGAGGCGCCACTTCTCATAAAATTTCGTTAAAATCATTTTTTGAGCAAATATACTGCTCAAATTAGTTTTAGAGGTTATGTTCGATTTACCGAGTCGAACCTGCCGTTAACTAATTAATTATATTGCCGTACCCCAAAACGTGTTCGACATAAATTTCTCTTAACTAGCGAACCGTATTACTTATCATCAGTCTCCTCATCATCTGCGCATAACGCTGGTAGATGTTGAGAAGTCTGATGATCCGCTCGTTTCACCAGTCCCATATACCAAGAGAGCTGACGACAAATGCATCAACCTCAACCCTGTAACCCTTTCCTCTGAGTCTCTCGGCTAGAAGATGGTAATGATCTTTGATTTACGTTGTCTAGCTTCATTGAATGCGACCATACGGTTCTCAATGGGAACGGTTACATCGATAATAATTATCTTACGCTTGAAATCATCACGTATGACAATGTCAGGACTTAGTAGGGCCAAATCGCCGACTTCTCCTGATACAGTCCAGTTTATTGCCACTGTCCCGTGGGTCTTTAGTGCTTTAATCAGATGGTCCTGTATATTATTTTGTCATCTGAGTGTACTCCACAGTTCCCGATCCTTTGGGCAAAGTTTCTTGCAGGTCGCCGCATTTACGACAACGTTTGTCATTTTGCCTTTGCCAATGTCTAGCCACATTTAATGGTAGACAATTAAGTTTAGCTCGATGAACAAAGCGCCAGTCACAAAAGCGAGTGAAATTTTCAGATCACAAATAGTGATTTGAAAACTTGCACTTGCTTGTTACTTTAAAAACCTTACCCTGGTCCTTTTTAGCAAGCAGCGATTTTAAATAATGACCGATAAGAGCTGCTCGCATCCTACGTATTATCTGTGATCTGGACTGTGAAAGCACAACTACTGTCCTGTCTCCTGTAGTGCTTCACTCTAATGAGTATTCGTGGTGGTTTACACTCCAGTGCCATTTCAATACAAGTAGAGTAATTTGCCTACGGGCAGCATTTCTCGACCTGGACCAGAATAAATCTGTTTGTGTTCCCACCATCATGTCATCATCAAGGCTGCATGTTAGAAACCTCATGAAATCTACCTCAAAAGTTGCTTTTTTCATCCTAATAGAGGTGGCCTCTCTAAGTGACAACATGGCCAATTCGCTCACAGTCGCATCTTTGCAGGTTAAAATTTTGAATGCATGTGCGTTGATCAGCAAATTGACCATGTTGGCTAAAAGAAGTAGGCCCCCTCCGCCCCTGTTGGGGGGGGGGGGGAGAAAGGCGACCTCCGAACTAGCTCTCTAAGGAAGGCTCATCCAATTTTTTGTCATCTTTTTAATTATTTCACCGGCTTCTTTAAGAGGTTTTGTCTCCACGCTGGCACCCTGTAGTAAAAAATCTTATTAATACCTTAATGATTGTGAAATATCGTCGATTACATACATATACTACACACACACGTGCTCGCGGGCGTACTTTTATTAAAAATCATTTTTTTAGCTTTCTGAGGTCTTAAAACGTGCTTATATGCCAATAAATAAAAATTTAACCTACCACGATGGTTCCTCTATGAGGTAGAGTATCTCATATCAAAAATATTTTTTAAAATTTAAAAAAATTGACAAAATAAATGTCAACAAAAAAAAAAAAAACAGAAAATTAAATTTTAACGTATTTTATCTTTATCAAAAAACATATTTCTTAGTAAATCCATTATAGATTTGAATCAGAAGATTTATATAAAATAAATTTTATATTTATCCTATAAATACAACACAACAACAAAATACTTATAATCCAAAAAGTATTATCAACAGGTATAATATCAGTGTATACTAAATATTTGTCTTTTCAAATGTCTCCAGGTGGTTTCTTTATTTTATTTTATTTTTGCTCTTATCTTTTAAACTTTTTTATATTTTTCTAAAAGTCCTTTGAATTCAAAAAATAAAAATTTTTAATTAATTAAACTGATATTTATATAAAATTGGTTTATTGTTTTGTAATTAATTTTATCGATGATGTTTATTAATAAAAGATTTATTAAAATTAAATTATCGGAAATACATATTTAATTTAATTAAATAATTTTAATTTCAATTTGTCTTTGATATTATTATTTATACTCTATTAAATTTCGATATTTTTAATTGTATAAAATTTGTATACCCAGTAGCGAAGATTATTCAGTTTTTCCACTATAGCAGTTTTAAAAAAGAAAAATGAATTTTTATATTATAAGGTAATCTTCTTGTTTCTAATATCTTAATTTCAAATTATGTAAATACGTAAGAATATTATAACAAAGACATACCAAGTTAATCTTATAAGCTACTGAATCGATTACTAAAATTATGTTGACATGAGATCTGTGTTTTGGTGCATATAATGAAAACTGATAAAATAGGAAAATGTTTTATGACTTTCATACAAATCTAATTCTGAATTTATGTAAAGTTTATAAACATTCAAAGCAGTTCTGCACTAGTTCTGCTTCTGTTTATTTAAAAAATGAATGAAAAATAAAATGATACCCTTTATCCAATAATTGAGTATCAAAAAATCTTTAGAGGACTATTTGAATATTGAAATAAAAATAAATGCAAAATTCGACTGAATGAGCAAAGTTGAAAGCAAAAATTTTGAAAAAGTATCCTAAAAACTCCCTAAAGAATCCCTAATTTACCATGCACAAAACTGGAAAAATAGAAATTATTTGATATTATAGACATAAAATAGATTTATCCTACTATTATGAGCTTTTCTAGCTATTCAGCAAACAAAAAGTAATTTATTGACCCATACAAGCTTCAGATCCTCTACATACCCTGTGTTAGTATAAACCATTGAATACGCATTTAATTTACTTTACACATGGTCCTCTATGATTGTATATTTAGCGAAATTTTAATTTAAACAATTAAAATAATTATAATAATGTATGTTTAAATTGTATAAAATATTTAATTCACATCACTTAATAATGGCATATTTGATTTGGTTAAGTAACTTCTTATTGTTCTATAAAAGTGTGGTTACTAGTTTAATTATCAGTAATTAAATTTCTGTATATAAATTTACTTTATTTTATAGAAAAATAGGAGTGAAATTATTCGAAATTCAAAATGTTTACCTAAATTTAATCTCTTACTTTCAATTGCAAAGTCAAGAGTTTTTGTTTTCTATTGTTTTCTTGTTTATGCACATACTTTGAATTTCAATTCGATTCAAAAACTGAAAATTAGTAGTTTATAAATGATTTTGATAAACACAACTGAAGAATATAGAATATATTTACTACAGCTAAAGTTCACTGTACTTGATTTTAGTAACCAATTATGAAAAAATTATTATCCTTAATAACAAAAAATCTTAAAACTTATATAAATCAAAATTATTCAAAGGCTATTTTCATCTTTTAGATTTCATCTCTTTACCTTAATTTCCAGAACCCCGACTTTTCATTGATTTTTATTGGTTTAATGGAAAAATAAAAAAAATTAGCTCTCTTTTTTTCAAAATGGCCAAAAAACGAAAATGGCTTCCAAAAATCAAAAATTGAACCTTAGGAGCTAAAAACTTGCATGGAGGGTTATTATTAGTATTACTTTAAAAAAAAAAGTACTTTGGTACAAATTTTAAGATCCATGAACGTTACATTCGTTTTACCCAAATTGGTCATGAAATTGGATCAGTTGCTCATTAAAGGCAGCTTTAGACTACATTATAATATGAGAATCGACGGTTTTATAACATGGGCAATTCATTAAAACTAATATCATGTTGGTCTTCAACATCCTAAAAAAAAATAAATACTCTTCATAAAATTCCATGAACATATCAACAGCAAAAATCTATTGGGGTTTGTCCATGCTTATACACACTAGCATACACACAATGGGAAGTGGTATTTTTTAAACAAAAAATATATTCTATAGTCAAACTCATATTTCAAGTGCATCAAGTTTTTACATTACTGACAATTTTCCAATTTTAATTCAATGAAATTTCAAGTGGACGTGATTTAATTTTTTTTTTTATTTCACTAGTTATGCGTATTAAATTTATTAATTAAATAAAATGATTGATTATTTATTATGTTATTTTTTAAAATCGTTATAATACGAAGTTTTTACTATTTAAAAATAATTTTTTTTTAAAATATTAATCTCGATTTTATTAAAATGAAATAGCTAAAAAAGAGAAAATAGATGAAAAGTAGGTTAAAATGTATTTAAAATTGTATTGAAAATGTAATCTTTTTACAACATTTATTGATTTTTTACAATGCTGTAAGAATATTTTTAAAAATAAAATGTCAATAATCTTTTTTTTCAATTGTTACTTTAGGTAATTCAAAGTATTAAAAAAAAATAAAATTCAATTATTTAGCTGTAAATAAAATATATTTTCACATCATGTGGATGGACTTTTTTTCAATACGTCAAATACCAGTTCAAATAAAATAGAAAAAAAAGTTTATTCTTATTCTGCGAGTTTAACCAATTTTAACATACATGTTTATGCTGCTGCTCTTGAATTATTTTAAATTTCAAGAAAAATCCAATAGATCTGACACGAACCCTTGCTTTGAAGACGCTTTTTATCCTTTATAGGTCAACGGAATTTTTTAACGGGTATTCAATACGAACATGAATTCCGTTTTCACCTAAATTTTCCCAGTTGCTCACAATATGCAACTTGAGGTTATATTTTGCGATTTCAGACATTTTCTTTTGTGGGAAACTTTCATATTAGTGACCCAAAAAAAACGAATATTCCATCGACCTGCAAGGTTAAAAATTTTTTATACGAAACAAGGTTTGATACCACTTCAGAAAAGTTATCTGAAATTTTTTTTATTTAATTTACTTGATTACCTTATTGGTAAAACTATAAATAATATTTTAAAATACTGAAAATAAATAATATATTTACAGCTCGTGTCCAGAAAAGTAAAAAATGGCCCAAATCGCACATATATCGAAATTTGGGCCATTCTTTATTTAATATACAAAATTTTTATTCGAGCTTTCTGATCGTTGACCAGAAAAAAATTTTAAATGCTACTGAGACATTTTTTTGCGTTTTTTCACCCTTCGTCCTCCCTTTGTAACCTAAAATAAGAATTTTACATACCCCCTCCTCTCGAATCCTCGTAACATCTTATCGCATTTACTTACAGCAATGTAATTTTATGGATGACCCTACGTAACTTTTGAAAATTTAGCATTTGCTTAAAATTTCTTTAAGTGTGATTGAGAACTGAAAAAAAGATCTGAAGGTACTAAATAATTATAAAAACAATTTTTCTTAAAATATAGGATATTTTTAGAAAATAGCTATTACATTTAATTAAAATTTAAATTTATAAATGATTTTAGTTCCTCAAAAGTATCATTCTATGTGTGTTATTTTTCTGGGTTATAACTGGGGTGTTATTAACCTGGCCAAGAAGACAGTAATTACATATTTAAAAAACTTTTAATTACGTAAAACTGACAATGTAAATTTTGTGAAATTTAGGCACAGCGATGGATCCAGAATCCTCCACTGGAGGGAAGGAGTAAATTTCCAAAAAATGCACCTTAAAATCAAAGATACACTATAACTGTGTTACACTTTCTTTGCTTAAAATTGACAAATTTTCAAAAATAGTCTAAAAAATATAACAAATTTACGCTCTGATGAAGGGGGAATCTGATCGAACGACCCCTCTCTCCTCACTGGATCTGCACTGTCAGCATCTAAAAATTTATGTATCAATATACCTGATAATGAAAAAAATGAGAAAAAAATTAAAATTATTTTCATATGAAAAAAAAATGAAAAATAAAAATAAAATAAGCAATCAAGCAAATAGAAGTAGGTATATAACTATTTACTCTTCAATAAAATAGAACAAAAGCAATAATACAATGTTTACCATGAAACGGTGTATGTATAGTAAGAGACTCTCTTAGAATTGTTCCAGAATTGTTCTGTACTCAAATCACTCAAGCTAATAACATACCTAGTTTACCTTCGTATGTACATATCGTTGGAGGCCTTGTTGGAGGCTTTATATATGTTAAAAAACACATGTTTTTCATCCCTTTTTATTTTAAATAAAAGAAGAAAAAAAAGGGAATATAAAAAGTAACGATCCCTATTGTATTTTACTTTCTATGTGTCTATCTCTGTCTGTGTAGAAAAAACGGCCTTGATATACCTCCCACGGGTCAAGATCATTTTATATAGTGTAGTACCACACATAGTACTTTTTTTTAATTATCTAAGGGATAAAAACAAAAAATGTTCATATATAGTCATATTTTATGAATGAATTTAAGGGGTTGCTCTGCGTATATAATACACTTTCTTGACTGTTTTTTTTTTCTTTGCTTAAAAAAATGAGAAATAAACATTTTTTCTTCAGGCTTTTAGTATATTTTTAGCGCAGGTAAGTATAAAAAAAGGGTGTTAGACTGCAAGTATACTATAAGATCACTCAAAATTTTATGGAAGATATGGTGCGATGTATATGTTTCTTCTTTCTTGCACAAGCATTTCTAACGAGAAAAAAGGATTAGAAGAGTCCTCGAGAATATAAAAGAAAGTAATTTTTTTTTTTTTTTTTTTTTAAACAGAAAGAGATAGAAGTAAAAAGTCTCTTGTGGTTTTTATAAAGGTAAACGTATAATATGAACTTGGTTAACTAAAAATATGAGCTTGTACTATTTTGTTGCTTTTCTTTTTTTTGGACTATATTTTTAGGTTTTAAACCTCTTCTTTTTTTTTATATTTATTTTATGCAAAAAAAAAAAGGAAAGTTTAGTTTTTTTTTAAGAGATGTAGAAAATTTGTTCTTTTTTGAGGTTTTTATCTATATTTAGCTTTATTAAAGTCCTGCTAACTCAAGCAAACAAAAGTCTTTTGGGAACTGTTAGAGCAAATATTTGAAAAAAAGTAATTTTTTTTTTTATAATAAATTTAACACAATATGAAGATTTTATTACATAAAAAATGAATAAAGTACACTGTTTAAAAAAAAGTAGAAAAATATGCACCAACTTGTGCGAGTAAAATTTTACTAAATTAGATAAATCCACTATTTTTTCAGGACATTTATAAAAACTTTACGAAAATTTCAAAGAATTGTAATGAAAAAAAAAAGTTATGTGAACAAAAAATTTTTTTACCTATCCATTTAAGTGTGAAAGTTATCCGAACGATCTATCGTAGAATTTAGAGCTCTTTGTAACCCTTAGGCAAGGAAATCAAATGGATCTTTTTTGCTAAGTGATATGTGTTTGTTTTTGTAATCAGATACTTTAATAACAACAGAGGTTATTTTTTAAAATATTCTGTTTTGAAATTTACTTTTAGATTTTAAAACTTTTGTAACAATTAATTTTCCGTAGCAAAATTTAATGTACAAAGTTAATTTTTTGATTTTTTTAAAATGAACTCCAAGATGAACTTGATGAATATTCATTATGTAATAAAAAAAAAGTTGAAAAAAAAACAATTTTTTCTCGAATTTTTCAAAAAGTCCTCTTCCCTTTTTAATATATTTTATTTGAATATAAGCAAAAAGTTTAATTCTTTTTTTTATTTATTTATACATTCAAGTTTTTATTTACTTGTATAAATTTTTTATTACATTTTAATTTTGAAAAGAAAATTATTTATTTTTTATTTTTTGAAATACCTACTTTGAAAATAAAGTAACTTGACCTAAATTTTTTTAAAGCATAAAAAATTTTAAAAATTTACAATATTGTGATGTTAGAATGTTTATTCCTGTATTATAAATTTAGCGTATATATTAGTCTGTCAATTACCAAGAATTGATTTAGATTAAGTCAGTGGTGGAATACTTTCTATGGGGGGTGGGGCGACTCAACAAAAAATTGACATATTTTTAAAAAATATTTTAAAATTAAAAAAAATGTATGCAAAAAACGTATCAATTTTCGAATCTCAGAGGGGGGGGGGGCTAGAAATTACAACTTTTGTATTGCATATTTTGAATCTAATTTTCAGTTATTTAAAAATCCATGTATTTATGAATATAGGCTACAATTTATTTTGAAAATTTTATTATTTTGATAAATTTTACCTAATTTAACCCGGTAATCGATAATCCAAAAAACTTTTTGTAAAATAACTGCCAGTTTAATATTAAGTTCTGCTAATGTAATGTTAAAAACAAAAAATCGATTACATTGTTAAATTTTTATTTTTTCTAGAAAAATATTTTTATATTATTTTCCTTATTTTTAAGTTGAAAAATAAAATTTTATTTAGCTTTATATACCTGTATTATATAAAAATTTTTAAAGAAATAAATGCTTTTGTACTATTAGTATATTTTCTAACAATAAAATCACTTGACAGTTTATTTTCCTTTCGAATAAAATTTAAAATAGTAAATTTAAGTTTTGATGTAAAAAATATAGAATTTTTTTATTTTTTAATAAAAAATATAATTTAATGTAAATTTTATATTTTTAAGAAAATTTGTCTTCTTTTACATAATTAAAAAAAAATATTTAAATTTATTTTTTTTACAAAAATGAATCTTTTATTACATAAGAAAAAAAAATATTTATTTAACGTGAATTTTATACTTTTAAACTTTAATTTTGAGTTATTTTACTTTGGCAAGGAAGTTGAGGGCATTTTGTCATACTTAGATGAATGGTAAATTTTTATTTTTCAAAGTAAAATTAGACTTTCGAGATAAAAATGTGGTTGTTAGGATGAAAAATGATATTTTGAAAATGTAAATAAACTTCAAAAAAGAAACGAATTATTTGAGTTATATGTTTGAAAACGCTGTCAGGTTATGTGGCTTCAATTTTGCTTCAGCGAATTGCTTGAATATTTAAGCAAATGCTTTAAAATTTTAAAAAAATTAAAGCTGAGCAACTTGAAAAAACGAAGGTTTCACGAACTACATTCATATTTTACATCAGATATTTACTTTTACATTTGCAGTTTTTTTAAAAAAATTTTCTTTTTAAATTGGAACATAATAATATAGACAAATTTGCACCTATGAACATCCATAAAATTTATACCCAACCGTACAATTTCAAGACCATTAAAAAATTTTTAGGTTTTATACCTTGTGTACGAAAATACAATAAAATTTATTCAACCTTTTGACGATGCAATGTATTATTCCTTTATAATAAAAATTTACAGTAGACTGAATAACAGTTTAAATAATCATACGTACAGAAATTTATTAAAATGCCATATAATTTTAAAGTAATATTATTTATATATGGGTAAGAATCTTAATTATTTAAAGACTGTTAATTGAATTTTACTGAAAATATTTCTTTTTGGGCTTTTTATATCGTTATAATAAAGAATTCCCAAAAAAAATTTAATTTTTTTAAAATTTTGATTCTTCAATCAAAAGAGTTGCTGGTATATTTTTTAAATCTCAAAATCATTGAATGCTCTTATATTTTAACAATTTTTAGTCATAAAATACCAGAGATTTAGAAAAAGAACTTTTAATTTAAAATATTACTTCTAAGATTCGAATAATTAAAAATTTTACCCATATAGAATATGAAAATTTAACATTATATGGTAATTTCATGTGTATTTTTTAAAATATAAGCAAATATTTTCATGCTGCGTAAATAAACTATGATTTTATGCAATTTTTTAAAAATAGTATTGAATAATTTATATTTATTTTAATTTTTCTATACAAGATTTAGATATTTAATTAAAAATTATTATATACAAATTTAAAAAATAAAAATCACGTAAAATATTTCTATGACTTCGTAAGTACTAGTTTACGGAAATATTCGAAGAGACAAAATTTTATGTGTTATGTGGCAAATAAGCTGATTTCTCAGACTTCGTCACAAGTGCAGAAACTATACTTAAATATAATTCTGGTAGGAACGAGAACCAGTAAAATATTTTTTAAATTTCTCTTTTTTCAAGTTTTTAAAAACATATTACAAAAATAATACAAAGTTAGTAACATTGTTTAAATATAATTTATATTTTATGAACTAAAAAAAAAATCATATTTACGTGAAAAATCGGAGTCTCAAAAACACGATTTTTGTTTTTATATGAATTATATTTCAGCGGAAATGTTACTAACTATCTATTATCATTTATTTTAAACGTTAGATTTTTATAATATAATTATCAAAACTTGAAAAAAGGGCAATTTTATTATTTATTTATAAAAATAAAAACAATTATACCAGTTTCTCCATATAAACTACATTCAAACTTGGCGCTCCGTTTCTACCAGTATTATTTTGTGTATATAGTATCTGCTCCTCGTGACGTAATAGGCTTATACTATTTCTAAAAAAAGATAGCAACGAATATGATTTATGTGTATCAAACAAAGATAGATAGACATTTTTAGTAACGTTTTCTAAAAATTGGTGATGGCTATAGTAGCGCCACATATTAAGTATTATTTACATTATGAAATAATCATAGAATGTTGATTGTTGGCGTAATAATTCTCTACAGATTCTCTGTGAAGCATCCTGCCTAAAACTAGTATTTGTAAAATAAAGATTAAAAAAATTTTATGCAGTTGAAACATTTTTAAAAAGTTTAGATTAAAAATCTGGTTTACAATAAAAATGTAAGTTTTATTCGTTTTATTATTAAACTTTAGTTTTATGGTTATGCATGTATTTTTTTTTACATTTTATTTTATTTATTGTACTGTAATCATGTGGACAAGCATATTAGTTTCATAGAATGGGGCACATTTTCAGTATGTATGTTTAGTACTAGTATATTTTTAGTAAATAGTTTCTAGTATGATGAAATTCCTAAAAAATAAACTGCTCCGAAATTTTTTTACTATATTATATTCGTCATGGTACGTGATCCACACGGCGCCACCGAACGATACTATTCAGAGTACCCAGAGTTATCTCAAACTTGAACCAAGAAACTAGTGAAATTATTGTTTTATTATTTATAAAAAATTTTTTATTACCGTAGGTCACAAACCATATGACATATATCACTAATTTGCATTAGACAGTTTATATACTTTGCAACAAAGTTCAATCTTCAAATGTTATTATTTAATTTTTTTGTACGCAAGGGGGCGCTTTTCAAATTCCATAAGAGATTTTAGAATTTTTTTGTGAGAGTAATAAAATTTGATAAATAATTTTATCTTTAATATATAGTAAATTTATTTTCATATTCTTTTTTTTTTAATTATTTGAATCTTTTTTTTTTATAATGAGTTGTTGTCATGATAAGATAAAATCGGGTAAACTCCAAATTATAGATTTTTGTATTATTTAAAACCATGCAGATAATACTTTATTCTGTATTTTACATTTATCAAATATTTTCTGGAGTCTATTTTTTTCTGATAATTTGATAGTACTATGGGTAAAAAAATAAAAAAATTAAACCTGCATTTTTTAAAATCAGTAATAATTATTAAGAAAGTTTGCCGTGATTTTGAACAAATTTGGATTTAGTGATTTATAAATTTACTAGCTTGTTTTATTTAGTTTCTAATTTTTTGTTTGATGAAATTAATCAGAAAAGTTTTTTAAACCTTAAATATTTATTTTAATCTGAATGGTTGTAGATTACAAGTATTATAAAACTGATGTAGAGTTTAAAGTAAAAGAACAAGCGGACGGTCCGAACAAGCACATCAAACGAATAACCTTATAATATTTTGTCCTGTGTTTTAACACATGCTTTTTAATCAAAAAGCGAAAACAATTTGCTACAATTTGCTAGTTTTTTCTTTTTCTTCCACAATTTGCCTAAATTCAAAAATAGATCATTGTTTTAGTACCTATATGTAATGGAGAAACTTTTTTGTTTCAAATGCAAATATAATGATTTTTTATTCTAAAGACACTAGATCTACATGAATATAATTTGTTTATGATGCAATATAATTTTTTTCAACTTATAAAGTTTACCATTAAATGTTTAGTTTTTTTATACGGAATACCACGGAATACCAAGTTGACTATTTATGAATTTGTAACTAATAATATAAGAATTTATAAAATTATGCAAATGAAAATTTCAAGGAGTTTGCCTGCTTAGAATTTTCTCAAAAAGATTAAAAGAATTTCACCAATGCCTTAGAGTTCAAAAGTAGTTCACATTTATAGATTACACCTCGGATTACACTATAAGATTGCTAAGCTTGCATTGTAAAAGCAGAATATAAATTTTTAATAGTTTTGTTGAATCTAGAAAAAAATGTTTGAAGAAAAAATTGATCCAAGGCTCATCTTTAGCCAAAAGTTTATTTGGTCTACAAACACTCTAAAAAAAAATCCCACGAATTCTAAGTCAGGCTTCTGATTCTTTCAGGGTATTGAAGGTACCGGAAAATGGTTATAAAGATAGAGCTACCGAACGATTGATTTTTTTATCATATGTTACATGTTAAAGTTGTAGACCAGGTTTGTAGACCTTGGACATACGCGATTTTTAAGACGCCGTAGGACCTTCTAACTACCTCAGATTCTTTGTTATGGACAAGATTAAAAAAAGCGACAAAAATTTAAAGTTAAGCTATAGAGCCTTGAAATTTTTCACAAGGGCTCTTTTTAGCTAAAAATAATCCTGATAAATTTTCAAAACTTGTGTATCAAAATAAAAAAATTGTTAAATGAGATTTCGGTAAAAATTCTTAGCCTTAAGTACAAAGTGTAGTCTTCAATTTGCGATCTGGTACGTAACTATCTTAACTTTGAAGTGTTTGCGTCATTTACCCGTGCTTTTTAAATACATTATTGTAAAACTGTTTTTATCGCCAAGTAACATAGTTTTTTGAACTAAATCAGAACAAATATTTTAAAAGAGCGGGTAAACGACGGTGAGTGCTTGTGTCTCCATATAACTAAACATCCAAAGTTAAGAAAGTTATGTGGGTAAATTTAAATGAAGTGAGTGCGATTTGTATGGTCGGGTCTTCAAAACTGCCCCAAAGTGTTTTTTTCTGAAAGTACTACCAAAAATAAGTAACCAGCCCAATTTTTAGCCTTCCAGAGCGAAATCTCGATTTTTGGCAGCCATTTTAGTGTTTTTGACTGTCGTAAAAAAAGTAAGAAAAATGAGTCATAATTTTTTTTATTATTGCTGTAAAAAACTCACATTAGCATGAAAAATTTTTTCCTCATAGGTCCGGATAGGAAATTTCCCTGGCTATCCGATTCCGGGGTCAAAAATTTTTTTTGAGTAGCGCATGCGCGAGGAATCGCTTAGATAGGCTGTTTTTTTTCAAAAGTCGATTTTTCAAATGCCTATATTAGTGAAAAATCTTCTGACCAGGCTTAAAATTTTCGTTAAACCTTATATTTTTTGGAAAAAAAAACATTTCGATGGGACACTGCTTTTTGGGAGCTCTAGATAAAAAAATAGCAGCTTTCAAAACCTCATTTTCTACAAATTTCAAATTTCCCGCCAAGTCACGTGACCAATCAAAAATCTGACCACAAATTTGGATTTCGCGGGAAATTTTACATAAGGATATATCTTTTCATGTTTTTAAGAGCGTTTATGTTAAAGCGGCGAAAAACAGTGAAATAATAAAGAATTTTCTGAATAATTTTGAATAATTTGGAATAATTTATAAAATAAAAAAATTCCTTAATAAATGAGATATTTTAATCTTTTAATTTAAAATTTCGCTGCTTTAATATAAACGCTCTTAAAAACATGAAAAGATATATCCTTATGTAAAATTTCCCGCGGAATCCAAATTTTTGGTCAGATTTTTGATTGGTCACGTGACTTGGCGGGAAATTTGAAATTTGTAAAAAATGAGGTTTTGAAAGCTGCTATTTTTTTATCTAGAGCTCCCAAGAAGCAGTGTCCCATCGAAATGTTTTTTTTGCCAAAAAATATAAGGTTTAACGAAAATTTTAAATTTTACTTTCAGAAAAAAACACTTTGGAGCAGTTTTGAAGACCCGACCATACAAATCGCACTCACTTCATTTAAATTTACCCATGTGCAAGATCGCAATTTGAAGTCTACATTTTGCATTGTAACCCGAAGAAGTTTTACCGAAATCTCATTTACCACAAAAAAATTGACCACAAACCCCCGAAAGCCCACTTGGCTAAAATTTATTTTAAATAAATTTAGCTTAAATCTATGGAGGTTATTTTTTAGTTAAAAGGAGCCTCTGTGATAAATTTCAATTCTTTAACTCAACTTAAAATTTTTGGTCGTTTTCGGGTTTTGGCCATAACATGGAATCTAGGGCAGTTAGAAGGTTGGATTGATTAGAAGGCTGTAACCACGTGGGGTCTTAAAAATTGCATATTTTCTAGGACCATAACTTTCCCATTTGACGTATAAAATTTTAGCGCCCATGGTGCTTACGATATTTTTTGCCTACATAGTCGTACAACGAGTTCAGAAAATTCCGTGGCGAGTTTTACCAACAGGAGGGAAAAAAACCGTTTTCCGGTTCTTCCAAACCTCCCAAAAATTCGGAATCCTGCCTCGGTATTCGGTAAACTTTCTTTTCTAGAGGGTTTGTGGCCCAAATAAACATTTAGTAAAAGATGAGCTTGGTTCAATTTTTTTTAAGAGTGCCTTATTTTTAATCTTATTACTTGTATAAAATCTAAGAAAAATCCGAAAAATTCAATTAAATGATTTATTATATCTTTGAAAAAAAATGTAAATATAAGTTATAAAAAAAAAACTAAACATTTATATTTGTGGATGCATGCATTAGTATCAAACTTTTTATTTCAGCATCATGAAAATGCCTCGAGAAATTTGTAATTTAATTCTATAGTTTTTGAATAAAAGATGCATAAAAGATTATGTTAGTAACATTTATAACTTTTCATATTTTTTAAATAAATATTTAATGTTACAAGTAAATTTATTGTAAAGAAAGAAAAGTTAATATTTTTTTTTTTGAATAATAATAAGTAACATTGTTTTGATTTGTTTTTTAGGAAAATTTTATCTGTCTATTCGATATCTGAAGAAGATAAAATAAATAATCAAGACAATGAAAATGCAGTTGATGTAAAAGAACAAGAAAATAAAAAAGTATCATCAGTAACAAAAAATTTAAAAATCATGCAACAATCTAAAAAAATTATTAAAAGTCCGGCACAACGAGCTTGTGATTACAGAGCTCGAAGAAAGCAACAAATAACAAATAAAATTGATATTATTGATCTGGATGATGATGATGATAGTATGAATGCTACTAATCCATTAATAATATCTGATAAAGAAGTGTCAGGAACTAATTTAGAAATTTCATCAGCGTCAGAAAAAGAAGCAGAAAAAGTAACTGATGTAAAAACAAAATGCCCACCAAAAACTTCAGCAGAAAGAGTACAAAAATACAGAACACGACAAAAATTAAAAAAATCTCTTCATTTTGGTAATTTTATTAAAGACAGTATTAAATTTCTAAAACCAGATAATTCAGAAATATCGAATTTAGTAACAAAACAAAACCAAACACTCAACAAACCTGAACTATCTATAGCAAAAAAACTAAAAGCCATGCCAAAATTACAAAAAAGTGCTCCAGTAAACGAAAAACCAGAAACCAGAAGTAACATAGAGACAACTATTAAATTAGAAAAAAAATTGAGTGAACAATTACGTGCTAATAATTTACTATTTCTAAAATCAAAGAAAAAAAATTCACTAGCAACATTATCAATTACAACCAATAAAGAAGAGCCTACAAAATTAACAGATGAAATATTCAAAAAATTCGTTGACAGTAGACCAGACTTAACAATGTATTCGTTAAATAACGATAACAATCCAGATGCTGTTAATTACACATCAGTAGAAAAGTCAAATATATTGTTAATATCAGATGTTCAAAAAATAACATCTAATTTACCAGAAATACCAAATTTTAATTGTACAGTACATTTTAATCGTCCAAAATTACGTGTTAGTGGTTTAGGTATTTATCCAAATAATGATAATAATAAAATAAACATAGTAACACCAAATATGGATATTAAATTTTTATCAAACAACAATATCGAAATATTAAATTCATCAATAACATCAGTTGGTGAAATATGCTTAAGTAAATTTAAATTAAATAATAATTTAATATTATTAATGTCAATTATTTACATAAAACCAAATGAAAATATTAATAATATTATTAATTTTTTAAATGATACATTATTTTTATATACTGTTAAAGCATCAAAAATAAATTTTAAAAATTTTCATAAAATACCAATGATATTGAGTGGTAATTTTAATTTAGATTTAAGTAACAAAAAAAATAAAAAATTAATTGATTATTTATATAATAATTTATTGTTAAAATTAACATTAGATCTTGATTATATTAAAAATACTGATTTATCAATTGATACATCGTTTATTAGGTTTATTGATAATATTGATAAAGAAATTTTTTTATCATATTTTTGTCATCATAAAAATAATTGATTTATTTAGGAATTTCATATTAGTTTTAAATATTTTTATTATTTAGCAAAAATTTTTTTTATATGCTTGTGTACTTAGTTTTATAATTATATTTTTTTATATTATTTTAGTTAACTCGTTAGTAACTTATATACTAAGATTATACAAATCCATCAAAATGAAAGTCAAAATAAAAGTTGGAAAGTTGTTTTTATTAATTGTAATATAGGTAAAGACGGTTCATTTAATAAAATGTTTTATTAATTTTTATTTAATTATTCATTGTTTTAATTTATTTACATTAATTTTAAATTATAATCAATTCCAATTAATATACAGTAAAACTTGTATAAGAGGGATTCCACTCCAACTAGGCCCAAATGAGATTTAAATGGAGACGGACTACGGAAATTGGTACGAATTATTTTTTTCCGGAATTCCAACTAAACATAAATTTTTCTATCATTTTTTGTTTTTTAGATTCAGATCTCGATTTTCGACAGCTGTTTTTGTATTTTTAACCTTTTTTTGTAAATTGACTCAAAATCTTCTTTCAATTCTTGTTACTGCAAAATGCTTATTTTAAAGTGAAAAATATATTTTTTTTATAGTTATTTATATAGGAAATTTAATCTGTAGATTTTGATTCCGGGGATCAAAGATTGTTTTGACTGTGCATGCACGCAAAAATCAACCTGACACTGATGATTTCTAAAATTTTTTTTAGAATTTTTAAATTCCCCATAAAAAGTCCCGTGACTAAATGAATTGAATTTCTGGGAAAGATTTACTTAAGTACGGTATTTTTTGTATCTTTTGTAATATTAGTGTAAAATAGATGGGATTTCAAATTTAAAAGTCATAGAACAAAATTTAGATTTAAAAGTCGTAATTCAGCATTTTTTATAATAAAATTTCAAAAAATTAATTTTTAATAAATACAATATAATCCGATTAGATAATGGTTTTGCCAGGGGTTTTGCAGTTGTTTTATTAATGCAGTTGATAAAAGGTCTACTAAGTTATGAAAAAATTTTAATTTATAATACAATTTATTTATTTTACACTGGATCGACTATGTGTTTTGTAAATAAATTCCCATCATGTCATACATTATTAATCTCAATTAATTAATGAGAAGTCATATTAAAATATTACATATAATTTAAAATATTACATATGAAAATTTGCAATTTAGTGAGGAAACAAAGTTTTTTAAAAACATTTCTTTTTAATATTTTAATAATTGCCTACTAAGGTTTTTTTGGGTTGCTGCATCCGAAAATCGAAGTTTCGCCGGTACGAATTTTTTTTTACATCCTTAAAAAGTTGTGATATTCACAAAATATATGAAAATTTAGCCTTTTTACATAATATTTAAATCTGGTAATAACGAATTTAAAGATCACATGCTTGGAAAACGGTTTAATCATCTTTTTAATTGAGACAAAACCCTTTATTAGGGGTAAATTTTCTGTATTTGCAAATCATAACAAAATTTTGGCACCAGTACGTTTTTTTGAATTGTTGATCTCGGATTTCAGGGTCTTGCGTGTGGAAAATTTTGAAAAAGTTGGGATCATTGAAATTTTTTTGCTATTTTAAAATTGTATTGAGAATTTTTTACGTTGACGACCCCAAAAATTGAGATCATAGCGACCCAAAAAATATACTGGTGGTGAAAATTTGTTATGTAAATATAGAAAAATCACCCATACTAAGGAGTTTTTTTTTTCTTAATTTAAGGGTTTTTGACTTTTTCTTCATGGCGGGACCTTTAATTTTGTAATCAGCTGCTTTAAAACCTCAGTTTGTGGTTATTCTAAAAATAATCTTAAAAAAGGGTGATTTTTTCTCATTGTAAGAATATAAAATTTTGTACGAGCAGAGCGATTTTCGATTCTCGAAATCAATGATTCTAAAACCCTTAGAGAAAGCCCTCCTGTTTCCGTGATATGACCGAAGTAGTTTATTGAATTAAGGATTTTAAATTTAAAATTCCACCATTTTCATACAAACCCTTCAAAGGATACCAAATTACCGTAAAATTGGCGTTAAATTTAAAAAGTTGAGCCTTTCCTACGGAAATTATTTATTTAGATAAAAGTTGATTATAAGATAAAAAACTGAATCTTTGTTACAAGGAAAACGCCCTCTGCCCTTTTTGAGATTTAATTAAACATCAAAGTTTTACTGTACACAATATTTGCATTTATCATAAATATTATAATTAAAATTACAAAATTGAATACCAATAAATTTGTTTACTCTTTCTATATGCAAAAAAAAGCTCAATAAAAGCTCTCTAATAATTATAATTTAAATATTCTTATATAAAATTTAAAACACACTTATTTTGAATATATTATACATAAATTTAAAAATAATCTTTTAATGGATCTAAAAAAAAAAAAAAAAAAAAATAATAAAATAAAATTGCAATAAATTTATCGTTTAAATAGATAATGGTGCATGTAGTAGTAATTTAAAATATGACATTTATACAAATTTTTTTCTTTTTTAACTTTTTCGTTTTAATTAACCTTATGCTTAAATTTTTAATGTTACATTTTTTTTTTGTATTCTGAATGTACATAACAATAATGTTCAAAAAAAAAAGTAATAAAAAAATGTTAGTTAAAAATTATTCTATGCATATGTAAATGTGACAAAAAATATATAGTCCAAAAAAAAGGATACTGCTATTATATCCGTAATAACAATCATCGGGTATTTACTTTTTTTTAAATAAAAAAATACTTAAATAGCATAAAAAATTTTTTTTATGTTCTTATGTTAACTTATTTTTTTTTTTAATATAATAAAAAAAGCTATTCTAAAAAAAAAAATTTTTTTCAGCCTCTTTAAGAAAAATTCTTTTTTTTATCCTTCCATTTTCCTTATATAACCTCAAGAACAATTTTAAAATAGTTTTTATACACGTATTTGTGTATCTGTGTGTGTGAAAGTTAGTACATATCGATTTTTCTTTTTTCTTAAAGCTTTTTTCGTAATTGCCTTAAAAAAAAAATGGCTTTAAAGAAATATTTACTCGAATATGGATTTTTCACTCGAAGAATATAAAAATATTCTTTTCTTTAATGTCATATTTTGCCCTGGGTTTTATATCGTTTATATCTCAAAAATAAACAAAACAAATAAAATTAAAGTACCATAAGCAAGCTTTTTTTCTACATAAAAAACTTCAAATTAAGATACACTCTAACAACAAAAGTGAGTGTGTGTTAAAAAAAGTAAAAAAAAAATTATTGCGCAATCATAGAGTAGCTAAAAGTTTAGTCCTTAAGTAGTTTAAATATAATACAAGTGTTATATATATTCGTAAGTGGGAAATTCCTTGAGTGAGTTGGTTAAAATTATTATTATTATTATTATACAACTGTTTTTAGATTTCTTCGTCTCTTTATTATTATATTCTCTTTTAGTTTAAATAGCAGTATTATAAGTACGAATCTCTTATTTTTGTACTTGGGGAAATTACATGTCACGTTTTCTACTGGACTCTCTCTCTCTCTCTCTTTATTAATATACACAAACAAAGAAATAAACCTAAACATTTTAAATTAAGCTTCTTCTTATTTTTTTTTTTGTTATTCTACTCGCTCTTTAAAAATAATATTTATACTGTACCGCAAAATTTATGGTTAATGATATCATTTTATTTTTTAATTACTAAAATTTCTTTTAACTGTTTACACTTGTATATTTTTTGAGCTTTTTTATTATACTATGTGTTTGTTTTGTTAGCTTTAATACTTAATACTTTTTTTGGGGGGCTCTTAAGTTTGTTGTATCACAACTTTGTTTGATGATAAAATATGATCATAATTATAATCTGGTTCCTAATGTTTTAGTAATTGAATAAAATTAGAAATTTTAGCTTGAAATCCTGAATATGTAAAAAATTTTGAACATTCAAAAAACGCTGCAAGCACAAAACTTTTAGCTGGATAATTACAAGAATTTCATTCGAAATTTCCTGCAAGCTCAATAATCAAACGACAATTTTTAATTTACAATTTTGCAGTTACGAACGAAAAATGTTTATTTTGTTGAAAAGCTTTTAAGCTCAAATGTTAGTAAAGGGGTAAAAGTTTAATTAACTGTAATTTTCATGACAATTTTAAAATTTTTCAATTACAATCGACTAAAAATGTACTTTTTTAATTCTAGATTTAAAAATTTATAACTCGTTTATTCCATTATATCTAAATATAAATTTAAAATAATTATTGAAATACTTAGCTAAATAAAAATAACTAACCTTATTAATTTTAAAATTACAGATTTAGCAGTTTCTGTCGAGGTTCATTTCGAAAGCAAAGACGGTGGCTTCTTTTTAAAACACAGTCCTCGTCAGTTTTATCCAATAAATGCACGTCCAGATTTTAGTGGTCCATTACCAGGTAACAATGGGGTAACTGGTTCAATTAGTACATCGATAACTGGTAGCCCAGAGCCAAGTACAACAAATTCAGTTTTATCTGTTGATAAATTTACTGTATTTCAAACAAGTGAACCAGTTTCTGTTAGAGCAAGTTATGGACCATTCAGTACAAAACAAACAGTACCAGCACGTTATATCGTACCTGATCCATTAGATATCATACCGGTTTCTGGAAGTGATCCAAAGAAAAATAATATCAATACAACTAGTAATGCATTACTTGAAGCTCAAGAACTTGGTACTAGGCATTTGGATATGTCAGCTCATGTGGTATGTTTTTAAAATTTTATATATTTATTTCTGTCTATCTAAAACTTCTTTTAAATACGGAATCAAAAATATACATTAACATATTTTATCAATGCAATATAGACCTGAATATAAATCAAAGTCTTTTCCAAAGTTGCGATTATCTAATAATAACTCGTCTGATAATTGTGCCTATTTTCCAAATCCATTTTTGTCAAGTCGAACTCCAGACTTTAAAAAAAAATTATTGTATCTTTAAAAACTAGTTAGTAAAGAATTTTTGAATTAAACTTCTGAAAAAATAGAATAAAGGTAATGGCAACAATTTTATGTTTTCGGCGTTCTAAGGTATTCTAAGCTAAAACTGGACAAAAAATCTTGCAAAAAATTGTATTTAGAGGAATCTTTTACCCTTACTTATATGTGGAAACTATTTTTTTTTTTTTTTGCATATCTAGTCGGTTTTATAAATATACCATCATAGCCGAGGCCCCCTGATCTGTTGAAAAATGTTTCATATGAAAATTGTTAGAATTAGAGAGGGCCATCTGTGGGAAGGTATTAGATTTGCATAATAGTTTTAAAGCCAAATTTCAGGAAGCCCTAAAACCTTTGTCAAATCGCCATTGTTTATACTTTTTTATAACAAAAAAATGTTGTATATAAATATTAACATCTAGTCTGAAAATTCATCTAAAATCTAAAATATAAAAAAAAGCTGTGATACACAAAATGAACAATAAAAATTTAAATCAACTTATGCATTTTTATTTTTAATTGCTAATATACTACAAACTTCAAAATCGCTAATGATTAAAAATTAAGATATTGGTTAAATATTCATCCAGAATTTTAGGGCTGCACGCCCAGAATCTATCGCAGTGAAGCAAAATAAGATTTAAGATCCATGGAATACTATATCCAAGTGATCAGAAACCTTAATCGATTTTCAGTGTAGAGGTCAAAAAATAGAAGGGGAACCTTATTTTATAAATCCCAACAATGTGAGCAAAATCGAGAGCAAAATTTGAGGGCGATCAGATGAGATCATTTTGAAAGATTAGCATACCCTCCACCAATTTTTACTCGTTTACATATTTCAAGTTTTGCATCCGCAATCCTAATATCGTTAAACTTAGAATATCTAAAGTCTAGCTGGCCAACATTTGCTCTACTATATGTTTTTCGGGTCACTGATCACGAAAATCAGGATCTTTTCCGGGAGATATTCTCAGAACACCCTTAAATTTGTAAAAAGTACCCCCAAAAAGGGGTTATTTAAACTGAAAAAAAATCCGGTTGTGAAATCTGTTTCCTTTTCCCTCTTCATACAAATCTTCAATCCAAGTAACAATCACCCAGCTCGAAACAAAATGCTATACTGTAATATTAATTTTGTTAAAAAAATTTGTTATTCATGACACATTTTTTAAAATTAAAATCGTCAAATTCATAAAATTTTATAAAAATTGAAAAATATGAATGAGTAATTGACATATTACCAATACAGACAAATTGTACATTAAAAATTTAAAATTATAATAATAGCATGTAAAAAATAATGAATATAAAAATATTTTTTGCAACAAAAAATGTGTCATTTTAATACTGTCGAATATATTAAATAATTGTCAGTAAATATTAATTCAGTAAATTAAATATTAAAATGTAAATTCAAAAAATAATGAATACCTATATTTAAAAAATGTATATTTTTGATTCTCATTTTGCCTAAAAATTAATATTAATTATAAATTCATTTTTCATACGAAAAAAATAAATCACCCAATCCTCAAATTATTCAAAATTAAATAACTAATAAATAACTTCATTAAATGACACAGAATATTAAAAAAAAAAAAAAATGATATTAAATTTGCAAATAAAAAAGGTTATATTTAATGAAAAAAAAGTGTATATATATAAATATTTTTATATTTACCTTCGCGTAGTTGACTTATAATCTTAAAGTCAAATATTAAATTTTAACTTTTAGATGGTATCATTTTTCCTTCTTTTTTTTAAGAGATGGCTAAGTTTTTCATTATTTAATATTCACTCTTCTTTTCTCTATGGCATATAAAAAATACACTAATATACCACAGCTACACCACCCAGTAGAGCAGTAGATAATAATAAAGAAATATTAAAAAAAAGTATATTGCAGTAACCTTAGAAAAAAATTTTATTTTTTTTTCTTTTTAATTATTTTAACAGAATAAAAAAATAAAATTGCATCTCATTTATTCATTATTTCCTTTAACAAAAAGCAAACTATATAATAATTATATTCTTTATTGTGGTTTATTATATTTTTTAATTATATTTAATTATTATAGGTTAAAGAAAAAGATGTTAATGATTTATTAAATTGTGGATATGATAATAAAAAAATGATTGAAAATTTTCATCATTTTGATTTTATATCACGTGATATTATTTATAATGAAACTTTATGTTATGTTTACAAAATGTTTGTTGATTTGAGTTTATTAGAGTATTGGAAAATTGATAAAAATATTTTTGCAAGGTAATAAGATTTTTTTATTTTATTTTTTTATTTACTTTTTTTTAAATTGAGATGTTTGAGTCAAAATTTAAATTCTTAAGAATTTGATTATTTATTGCAAAAAAGTCATCCATAAGTTGCGTAAATATTTTGAGGGGGAGTGGATTGGAACATTAATTGTAGAATCGCAAAATAAGGTTTAAATTAAAGATTACACTGTAAAAAGTAACTTTCTTAGATTTACAAAAAAAAATAGAATTTTTTCGAAAAATTAGTGAATTTTCAAAAAATTTTGTAAATATTCAATAGAAATCGTAAATTTACGAAATTTAGTATATTATTGAAAAATTCGAGAATTCTCCATTTTTTTTTTGTGAATTTACGAAAAAAGTTGTATATTCACAACTATTTTTCGTAAATTTAAAACTATTTTTTGGAAATTTTCGAAAAAAAATTGTAAATTATCAATTTTTCTTGCGAATTCATAAAAAAAATCGAGAATACTCGAATTTTACGATAATATACTAGATCTAGTAATTATACGATTTTTTTCGAATATTTACAAATTTTTTTGTTAACATAAGATTGTTACTTTTTACAGTGTACATCCGGAAAATTACTAAATTTTGTTTCAAAAAATCTTAAAAATGAAGTTTAACTATAAATTTAATCTTACACTGAAAGAAATGATTGTCTTGAGTCAATAAGAAAATATTTTTACAAGAAACATTCAGTTTAGTCTTAAGGAGTCCCATAATGCCTTTACAGGAGGAATTTTTTACCAAACCAGGCACTAACTGAGACTGTTTTCATATATATATAATATTTTAAATTAAATAAACACAATTGTGAAAAAACTTTAATTTATTTTTCATCTATTTTACAATTTATTTAACATATAACGACTACGCGTTTTGGGAATATTCCCATCATCAGGTCATACGCTAATCTCAGTTAATTTAAGTTCTTATATGTATAGACAATTTTTGCTTGATTAGCTTCAATCATTATTTTTTAAAACTTTTGTTTGCCATCAAACTGTTTTTATCGCTGAGTTTATCGCTCGAGATGAAAAGATTATACATGCGAATAATAATTTTGACTCAAACAGACTCAAAAAGAATGTTATTTTATAAAAAAAATTACTAAGGTAAAATTATTGTAGATTTCTAATAACTGTTAAAAATAATTATCGTGATAATCCATATCACAATTGGATGCACTCATTTACAACTACTCATTTATCTTATTTGCTTATTAAAAAATTAAATTTGATTCAAGATGGTTATATGAATTGGATACAAGCATTATCATTTTTTATTTCTTGTTTATGCCATGATTTAGATCATAGAGGAACAGACAATAATTTTCAAATAAAGTATTCTACAAAGATTGGTATTAAATATGGTTCACTTGGTTCTGTTATGGAGGTTTAAAAAAAACTATTTTTTATTTTATAAGATATTTATAGAAGCTATTTTATATATATATTATATTTTTTGATTTTATTTCATTGCGCTGAAAAAAAAATCCGTTTCCCGCAAGCGGAAATATTTCGCTTACGGTTACTGCACTTCCTTAAAAAAAATTTTTTTCTGTATAGTAGCCACGAAAGTACGATTTCCTGGCCGCTGCGTGGCCAAGGAAATCTGATTTTCTCGCTACTGTCGCAGAAAAATTTTATACGACCCTTGTCCATAAATAAAGAATGCCCCAAATCGCAGTTTACTCTCCTCGGCTTCGCCTCGGAAGGTAATTTACGTACAATTTGAGCCATTCTTTACTTTTCTGGACACGAGCCGTAAATATACTATTTCGCATTCTACTGCTGCGTGCTTATATTAAATAAGCTAAAATAGTGTTTTTTAAAATAAGTTTGTAATGATACTGTTTTAATCGTGGTTTTAATGCAGTATTAATAAGTATAAACATAGATAACGTAAGCAACCGTAGGCCGGTTACGTTATATTTTTTACGTTACGTTTACTTTATAACTTTTTTTTTCAACTTTCTTTACGATTCAGGTCATTTGCAATCGTTTAAGCAACAATAAAAATTCCGCTCGCCGCAAGCTTATTTTTTTTCAGTGCAACAAAATATATGCTTATTGACGTGGACTACTGCTTCATCGGCACTTTTTATATGAATGTGAAATCTTTTTTTACCTAAAATGTTTCAATTGCCCATAATAAGCAACTTAAGGCCATTTATGCAGAATCTTATAAATTTTCCATTGTGGGCAACTAGAAAATTTTAAATAAAGATGAATTTCATCAGAGATCAACTAATCTCTGATTTCATGTTCGCATTCAGTGAACCAAAAAACACAAATAATTGTACAAAAATCTTATAAAACCCGCACAAAACATAATTTGAAAATTTCTATTGTAGGCGACTGGTTCATTCCCGTTAAAAATGGTTACAATATTATTCGTACACTGAAAAAAAATTCCAGTTACGACAAGGGGAAAAACTAGGTTGCTGCAAATAGATTTTTTTTCAGTTTATTCAGCGTTCCAAAAAACGTAAGACCCGGTGAAAAATTTCATCAGGTTTAAAGAAAAAAAAGTATCTAAGAAACAGTAGTCTACGTTATAGGAACAATTAGCTTGGCAGTTATTCTAAAAACGTTTAGATTTTGAATTACCAAGTAAAATTAGTTGTCAAAGTTGATTTAATCACTTCTCAGATTTAACGTTGTTTCTATTGGGACCGAAAAATTGTTCCATAAAAGCCAATGTATTTGGTGGCAAACTAATATTCTGGAGGTCTTATTTTTTGATGATAGGAACCTTATTTCACCCATTACGGGTAAATCCTTGCAATTTTTTAAAATAACTAGCCAGGCCTAGTTTGTAGATATGAAAATTTTATTAGAAATATTAAATTAAATGTTATTAATTTAATATATATATATTATTATTTTGATTTTATTGACAATAAAATCATAAATTAGAAAATATGGGCGATTAATAGAAATAACTAATAATTTATTAATTTAAGTTTACACTATAAAAAAGCTCAATATATATACTTTGTATTATTTACTTGCTTGAAAATGGTTTTTTTTTAAATAGACTGTATATAGCCAAACGCCAACAATGTTAAATGCCTCAAAAAATTTTATCTATACGGAAATGGGATACAAGGGGATATTAGAAAATAATTTTTGGAACCGGTGATCACGATTCTGAGGTCAGGTTTTTAACAATCAAAATAGCAAGCTCAAAATGGTTATTAAAAATCTGACCTCAGAATCGTGACTACCGATCCCAAAACTTATTAGAGAACACGTTGAAAGACTTAGAATAGCATTTATTGCCGATTTTGATCCCGCTATTTTGATTATTAATAATATGACCTCAGATTAGGAATTAGTGTATTGAGTATCAAGGGCGTAAAACTTTAGCACTAGTGTGAGCACTAGCACGAGTGCTCGGTGAAGCAGGGCACGAGTAATATGTGTTCACACTAGACTCTAAAGTTTTTCGCCCAAGGTGCTTACAATATTTTTTGCCTGCCTAGGCCTACAATGAGTGCAAAAAGTTCCGTGACAAGTTTTATGCATGAGTTTTACGTCCGGGAGGGCAAAAATGTCATTTTAAGCCCGCCATTTCAATTTTTAAAGATTTTTCTTTAAAATCGTAATTAGTGACCCTGAAAACCTAAGAGGGGTACGAAAAATAGGCACGATCAGCAACTGCTTTCAAGAATTTACTTGGAAATTTTTGTCAAATTTTTATGATTTAGCGTTCATTAGTCATAAAAAACCTTCAAAATCGGTTGTAGTGACCAAAAATACATACGTTTCATTAAGGTGGATCCATTTCCGTGCAGATAAACTTTTTGAATTTATTTACCATTATTGGCGCCTTGACTAGTATTTAAGTGAATCATATAATTAAAAATGTAAAGGGTAGTATGTATACCCGTTTAATTTCCACATTTATGATAATATCAAATAAATAAATAATTGGTTTTCGCATAAATTTAAAATAAATACAAAGTTTTTGATCAAGAAAAAAAATTTTCGATTATTAATTCTTATATTTGCAAGAAATGATTTTTTTTCTAACATAAAAGTAAAGTTAAATGACAAAAATTAGGCTGCTTACAGTAGTAACCATTCCAAGTGCGCCAAGTGTGCGCCTGGTGTGCGCTGAATTTGCGAATCGTTCTAGAAGCGCTGCTAATATTTCAAATAAATTAAATAAGTAGGGACAACCATATTTCAGCAAAAAATCCACCCGCACACCGTCTATTTAATCTTATATAATATTAAAAATATTTGCTTCTTTTTGAAGCCCTACAAAAGGCTTATAAGATTGAAAGGAGGGTGCGAGGGTAGTATTTTTAATAAAATATGCTGGTCCCTAACTATTCAATTAATATGAAACATTTGCAACGCTTCCAAAATGATTTGCAAATACAGCGCACTTTATTTTCCTGCTGCTCTGGACCCCAGTGAAATTTTGCATCTTTTTTCAAGAGATAAGATAGTGGCTTGGCTGTTTTCGCGAATCCTTCAATAAACTTGCGAAAATATTTGATTTTCATGCCAAAATCAGCTGCTCGCTCCAACACCTCTTTTAGCCGTTCAAAACCTTCCTCCTCATTTTTCATCCCATCATCAATGTATATTCGCATTTTCGTCGCCTTGATTAGAGGTGTGAATACATAAGAAACATACTCCGAAAACACAGGTGGCGAATTACAATATGCAAATGGAACAAAATTAAACTCCCAATGTACCCTCGGTGTAATGAAAGCTAAATATTTTTTGGTCGCCTCATCGACCTCAACATGGAAAAATCCGTCCCTCATGTCGATAGTGCAAAAAAAATTTTGCTTCCGCTAAATCGTCCAGCATGTCTTCCACCAACGACGCCGGAAAATGTAGCTTTTCCACCTTGGCGTTAAGCCTTTTAAAATTTATGCAAACCCTGGGAGACCCATCCCGCTTTCTCGCTTCTAAAGCTGAGCTTGCATACTCCGAATGACTTAGCCTTATAATTCCCCTATTAAGTCATTGCCCCAAATGTTCGTGAAAATACAGCCACCTCGCCTTTCACTACCACTCTCAGCTTTATGGGCGTTTTCTCCACTCCTGTGGGGTGATACCCCTTGAACAGCTGCTGCACCCTCAAATTTCCCCAGTACATCTCTTAAATCTACCTCAACAGCCTTCTCCTCTTCCAAAAGCAAAACTTATTCCTCCCCAACTAATGGCTCTACGGTAGCTCTATTTTGTTAACTAATTTTAAGCCTAAAATAAATGAGCATTTTCTAGATTTTCTAAGCATCTTAGAGGTTTAACCCCTCGGATTTCGAAAAACTTAAGGAATACTTAAATAATTTGAATATGCACATCTTATAGTCTCTATCAGCTCATAGTTTTCTATTTGCATATTTTTTTAAATTTTGTAACTGCATAAAAATTTGTGAAAATAATGAGCTCAAAAAATCTAAGAAATATAGGGAAAAAAAGTTAATTTAAATATTTAATGAATTTCATAAGCACGTGAAATTTCAGTTTAAAAGTTTTATTAGTAATAGTTTTATCATGTTTTATTATTCAATAGGTATAAATTTTATATAAATTAAATTGTAAATAAATTTTGCTTAGTAATATTATTGACTTTTCTTTAAATAGTATCTTTAATAGTATTTAAATGTTTTGTAATAATTATAATTTATTATAATGATCAGCCACAAAACAAACTTTGAATAAATTTAGTTGAATTTTTAAAAAATTTTAAAAATGAGGAAATGAACAATAAATTAAGCATTTAAGAAATATAATGTTGTTTTAATTTTAATATTCAGGTTTCGCATTTGTTTAGGAGATTTTTTCTGAACACGCAAATTGCAATGCTATTTCAATTTTTAGATATTTTTAGATATTTTGTTGGTATACTAATTTCAAATTTTTAGGTCCTGATCCTGAAAACTTAGTCCTAATACCATAGAACCGTATTTTTCAGTTAATTCTTAACATTTATTTTTTTTTTTAAATTCTATATATTCCTTGATATATTCTCAAACTGACAGTTTACACAACTTTTTAAGTACTTTTTGAACCTAAAAAATTTGTTTCGATACCATTTTGATACCATAGAAATATATTAGTCCATTGTTCCCGTTTTGAAAACTTGACCGAGAAGTACTTTTTTTGGTAATAAGAATAAGTTTTCGGTAACAGTGCCTACAATTTTGGGTTAAGCGTATTAAAAAACTAATACTTAAAACATGTATAAGGAAAAGCTATAAAAAAAGTAAAAAATCTAAAATTTACAGCAACTAAACCTCGAACTAGAATATTAAAATAAATTAGTAAAAAAGCTCCAAAAAATAATCACTAATTAGTTAAAAATGTCAAAGTATTGATGACAGTTCGAGGTTTTTAAGCATATATTATTCATTTCCACAGCCTTTAACACAAAAATTTAATTAATGAGTGCTAAATCTTAAATGCCTCCGTAAAAAGTTTCAGATAAATTTTTAGCATAAAAATGTATCAACCAAATCTGAAAAATAAAAGAATATCTAGAAAAAAAAATTAATTAACCAATAAAAGACAGATAACTTTTTAATTTTATAATGTGTAATTTAAATTTTTGTTAATTAACAATGTAACTCTAAAAAATAAGATAAAATCTTCTTAAAATTAAAAGTTTTAAATTTACATTAAAAAAAAAATTAGATTAAAAAATCTATAGAGTATTAAAATACATGATAATTAACTGTACAGTGTACATACTGCAACTATATATATATTTATAAAATTTAAATGGGTTAAACTTTTGTTTTACTAACACACAGGTTTACATTTAAAAGAGCTTTTTTATAATTTTTTTTTATTTAACAATTTAACAATTTAAACATTGTGAACTTTATTTTAATGAGAATTATAAAAGACTTAATAATTTCATATAAATTATTAAATTTAAGTTTACGTACATTGAAAATTATTAAATCTTTTACAATAATAATGATAATGATAATAATGTAACATTAATATAATATTGAATTATATTTTATTCATTTAGAGGCATCATATTGAACAAACTTTAAGCATATTAAATAATGAAAATACAAATATACTTCAAAGTTTTACAATTAAAAATCAGGAAGAAGTTATTAATTTATTAAAACGTAATATTTTATCAACTGATATGAAAAATCATTTTAATAGTATTAGTCAGCAAGATAAAATTTCTAATATTCGTTTTAATAAAACAGATGTTAATGACTGGTTGATTTTACAATCAATGTTTATGACAATATGTGATTTAAATGATCAAACTAAGAATTGGACTAATGCAAGAAAAACTGCAGTAATTTTTTTATTTTTATTATAATAGCTTTAAGTAAAACTATCTTTTTTAGGGCATCGAGTTTTTTGAATTTATTATGGAGAATTACCTACTAATTCTTAAAGAGATAAAGAGACGTTTATCGCGTCACAAAGGGTGGGTGGAGTTTTTTTTGGTAACCGAGATGAAAAAAGGTGTACTAGAGAATTTTCGGGTCCTTGATTCCAATAATTGAGGTTTCAATCGTGTGAAATTTGTCAAACATCCTGAAATTATCAATAACGCTCCTTTTTAGGGTTTTTTCAATTGCAATATTCACGAACTGAAGGGAAATTTAGAACGTCATATAGGAACGGCTTTCGACTTTGATGACGAATTTGGTTATCTCGTGCATGAAAAATGATTAAATTTCTTTTAAATTAAAAAAACACCCCTTGTTAGAATCACTCCTAAAAAGGTACGCTTTTGGGCGGGGGGTAAAAATTTTGTCGTTTTTTTTTTGTTTTGAGACATAGAATAAGTCATACATTCTGCATAAGGTTATTTAGAGATTTAAACCCTTTCTGGCTTTTTTCGAACATCAGGGGTATAAAACAGCCCAGTTCTAAAAGTTTCAGCAACATTTTACCAAAAATTTAATTTCCAATAATGAAAATTGAGTTTTTACCAGACATAAAATGGGTCATGGTCCCTAAATATGATCATTTAGAGCTTGGAATTTGGATAAGAGGTAAAAAATGGACTTAATTTCAAAGGTATTGTTTTTTCAAATTTTTCGATGTATCCCAAAAATGATTTTGCTTTAGGTTATTATTTTTAATTTAGGAGAAATCAAAGAAATCAAATTTGCACAAAATTTTAACTTTAAAACCTTGATGCCTATTTGAGTAAAGTTTTACTTGAAACAGCTTTTATTATTTTATTTAATTAAATTAGCTATATATTTTTGTAGATTTTAATTTATGAAGAATTTTTTAATCAAGGTGATCTAGAAAAACAAATGGGTGGCATTCCAATTGAAATGATGGATAGAGAACTTGCGTCAATCCCAGATTTACAAATCAAATTTTTAAATGAAATAGTATTACCTTTATTTGAGTTAGTTGAAAACTTTTTTATTTAATAAATTATAAGTTTTTATTTGTTTAATTAAATATTTATTTTTTTTATAATAGAAAAATAAGTAAATTGTTTCCATCAATGAATTCCATTTTAAAAGTAATTGAAAAAAATATAGAATTATGGAAGACATCAAAATTAATATTTCAAACTTATGAAGAAAAAGGAATGACTCAAATGCAAATACTTTTAAAACCTAATTTTGAAGAGGAAGTTTTTTCAAAATTTAATAATAAAACATTTTAAAAGATAATGAGACCAAATATAATAATAGCTTTGCTTTTTGTGATAAATTATGTTTACTTTGCTTTGAATATTTCATGCTTAAGAAAAACTGTTGCTTTATTTTGCTGCTACTGACAAAGGAAGCTCACTATCTTTGGAACACCGAATGGTTATGGATGAGCTTATGTTGAAAAAACATGCTAGCCAAATTCCGTTCCTAGAAATGCAAGCCTCAATGTTATAAAATACACTTCTGGTTGTTATTATTTTTTTGGTATAAGCTTTAACTTTTAAGTCTTGCAACCCGCAATTTTTTATTTGCAATTCTCCTAATTATCGTTTACCAATGACTAAAAATGACCAATTTTTGAATTGCTGCAAAACTTGCAATTATTGATAAAAAAAGGTTTTACTGGTCTTAAAAAATTCTACAAGTTTCAAATTTCCAAAAAATTTCACATTTACAGCTTTTCAATTATTTGTTAACCAGGTATGATATTTTACAGTCCTCATTTCATGGTTTTAAAGAAAAGCTCATTTGTATCACTAACTCTGTTTAGTCATTTCTTAAGAATGACTCAACGAAATGAGACAAGTAAAGATTTTTGAAAATTTAGAGTTTATAAAAAAGTTTTTAGACCTATAAAACATTTTTTCAGCGCTGTATTGAAATTTACTAAAAAAAACCCTATTTAATAACATTGAGTTCTGGTTTTCATGGATCTTCTATCCATTGGAGTAGAGGTTGGTCGGAATTTTTATTTTCAAATAATAAGCTCAAACCATTTGGTGTATTTGGTGTTTCAAAGTGAAGTCCTCTTATTTGAGTCAACAATGAACCCTATAGTTAAGGATTTCTAACTTTGGTTTCCACAGAAATAATAAAAAATAAATCATTAGAATGGTTAAATGAATTTTCAACTCTTAATGCTGTGACCCTAGCATAACTGAATATTTTAGGAAAATGTTTTTAAGATTTTGAATGAGATTTTGTTAGAATTATATAAAAACAGTAACAATATTATTATTTTCAATTGTAATAAATTAAATTAAAAAAAAAATTTTTATTACTTTATCAATTTGATATAAGCTTTTATTATAATAATATTAGAACTATTAAAGATTAAACTTTATGCTTTACTTGTTTTAAGTACCATCTTGAAAATTATAATATATATGTATTATATATAATATAGTGTGTATTATACACACAAGAAAGTATAAGTGGAAGCCAAAGAAAAGAGATAATAATTTTGGCGTTTAGATAGAATTTATAACTCTTAAGTTTTTATTATTATTTTTTTCCTTTTTTTTTACTTAAAGTTTTTTTTTGTAAACAAGTTATATTTGAAAGATATAATATATAAATTAATTATGTAGCATGGTAATTATGATAAATAAAAAACAATTACTCAATAAATTTTAAAAAATTTTGTGATTATTTTTAATTATTGTAAAAATGCACAGGGCTCTTTAAAATACTGATTAAGATTCTTTTTGGATAGAAATAATTTATTATTCCTAGACATGTAATTTCACTTTGAAGAACAATTTTTACTTTGAAGACTATTTTGTCCCTTCAGCGAAGTCAATCTTCACTCTTGAATTTTCTTGTTAATTTTCAAATTCTTATAATTTACAAAAATAAAAAACTGCTTATACATACTATGAAAACACATTGTATTTCATATGTATAAAAAGTTAAGTCATTCAAAAAAGGTCGTTTATAATAGGTAGGGAGATAGCTATGGTAAGCTGCGCGTATAATTAAGACAGCTAAATTTTCGGTCAGAGATAGCCAAGGCCAAAGCATTGTCACCTTCTATGGAACATTTTTTTGGCCGCGGGGTCTGGAAAAAGTTATGGGTTCACAAAGTTGGCCATTTTTTCACAAAAAAAAACTGAAATTAAGATATCGCGGAATAGTCTAGTTTCATAGATTAGGCCAAAACATTCTCAGTTTCCATTTGAAATTTTTCGGTACCTCGGGTCTGGAGGGCAATGTCGGCCCTTCAAAGTTCCAAAATTTATAGGTTTTCTATCGGTATTAGAAAAAATTTGACAGGACCAAAAAGCTTCCCGAGAAAATTTCCGATTCAAATACACATTTTGACAAGAAAATTTATAGTTATTTTCGCCACCAGAGGGCAAAAAAACATGAAAAAAAATTGAAAAAAAACTACTTTTTGACATTTTTAAGGCTAAATTTAGAAGTTTTCTCAAGCTAGCGGTAAATAAATATTTTTCATCCATAATATCTACCTAGAATTTAAGAGATTCTGACTATACAATTTGGACCCTTTATATATGTTTGTGTTATTTTTTTAAGCGCGGGTAAACGGCGGGACTTTGAAGGGCCGACATTGCCCTCCAGACCCGAGATACCGAAAAATTTCAAATGGAAACTGGGAATGTTTTGGCCTAATCTATAAATCTAGACTATTCCGCGGTGTCTTAATTTCAGTTTTTTTTTGTGAAAAAATGGTCAACTTTGTGAACCAATAACTTTTTCCAGACCCCGTGGCCAAAAAAACTAGGATACGAAGGTGACAATGTTTTGGCCTTGGCTATCTGTGACCGAAAATTTAGCTGTCTTAATTACACGCGCAGTTTACCATAGCTATCTCCCTACCTATAATTAAGTATATCGAATGTATAAATTTTTTTCTTATTACAGAAATGAAATTTATCTCTACATGGCATCACCTTAAAAATTTTTAGTGAGGGTGCCGATTTAAAAAGTCAGTTTTTATCATTATCTTTGCAAAGTTATTTAAAAATTGGTCCTTTTGGGCAGGGTGCATGCTTTTTCAAAATTATAACACCGGTTTTAATATGTTGTCTGAAATGTGGTGATCTCCCTTTGTAAGTATAAGTACTTAGGAAAATTAACTCAAAAAAGGTTATATTTCATAATTCAAATTGAACCAAAATTTCAAATGCAACTTAAGAACATTTTAGGTTGTTTAAGTAAAACTACTTACAGGGTGTAAAACAAATTTATTACTTTAGCAATTCCCTCGAAGTTTAATTCTAAAAGTTTAGGTACTAGTTTTAATTATTCCATTTGGTCAATAAATTCAAAAAATATTCTATAGTTTTAAATAAAATTTAATTAATTGCATTAAAATTCTGAAAGCTTAAATATAATTATTGTGCTGTACTGAATATACTCTTCAAAAATAAAGAGATAGCTTTATTATTGTCCTTGTAACATTTATTACATAAATATAGATATATTATTATAGCTATGTGTGTGTGTGTGTGTGTGCTTTTAAGAACCTTTTTACTATAACCTATAAACCTTAGTAGTATATTATTATACTTTGATTTATTAATTTGATTTCAAAGACTAATATATATGGGTAAATTTAAATGAAGTGAGTGCCATTTGTATGGTCGGGTCTTCAAAACTGCTCCAAAGTATTTTTTTCTGAAAGTACTACCAAAAATAAGTAACCAGCACAATTTTTAGCCTCCCAGAGCGAAATCTCGATTTTTGGCAGCCATTTTAGTGTTTTTGACTGTCGTAAAAAATGTAAGAAAAATGAGTCATAATTTTTTTATTATTGATGTAAAAAACTCACATTAGCATGAAAAATTTCTATTTTTTGGTCCGGATAGGAAATTTCCCTGGCTATCCGATTCCGGGGTCAAAAATTTTTTTTGAGTAGTGCTTGCGCGAGGAATTGCTAAGATAGGCTGTTTTTTTCAAAAGTCGATTTCCCAAATGCCTATTAGTGAAAAATCTTGTAACCAGGCTTTACTTTCAGAAAAAAATACTTTGGAGCAGTTTTAAAGACCCGACCATACAAATCGCACTCACTTCATTTAAATTTACCCATATAGAAAATTTACGTTTAAATATATAGTGTACTTATATTATTGGAAAATATTACTTTTTGTATTATAGAAAAATGTAATAAGCTTTTCTCTTTAATGTACTTGAAAAACATTATTTTATTATGAATTATTAATTGAACTATAAGAATTACTTGGTAGAAAAATTGAGGAAAAGAAATAAAATTCTTGAAAAATAATTGAATTCTTTTAGGGTATAATACGGCTTATGAAAATGAAAAATTTCTTTATTGATGAATGTGAACAAAATCCATTCAATTTTTATAAAATTTACAGTTTTTACATTAGTTGCATCAATTTGACTTGGATGACTTGGGGAGCTGCACCCTCAAATTTGGAGGAGCTCCAGGACAATGGGGCGTAGGCTAATCTTTGGTTATGTTATCAGAAAGCTTTATATAGTAAAGTGTAAAATTTTAGCTTGATTTAGAGCCCCAGGTGTCTCTTCGAAACCAGCAGGTTTTCTTTTGGTACAATGGATCCCTTGCCAGAGGTCTAGAAATTCATTATCCATTATCCCGGTGGCTAGTAGATAGATGGATAGATAGACGTTCTTTATTTGTTTTAAACAAAATAGTAAATACATTATATTGACCATAGCAGTCTTTTACAATATGGGTTTTTATATATTTACTCGTATATTTATAATACTGATAATATATATTATCACAGTAAATTAATTAAATATATGCTTATTTTGATTATATATAAATATAGTTTAAATATTAAATCTGTATTCTCATGCGTGAAAGTAGAATTATTTGTAAAATTAAACAAGTAAATATAATAGAAAAATAATAAATATGAATAAATATAACGAAGAAAAAATATAAATATAATCTTTGGGTAAAATATATATGTGCACTCATTAGATATCTAATGCCAGAAGGTGTTAATATAATGCCGTTTTGAAAGAGCTAAGGCAAGGCTTGACTCTGATGTTATGAGGGATGGAATTTCAATAGATCGATCCTTGTAGTTGAAAAGACGAGGACCCACACTCATTTATAGGAGGTAACTTTAATTCTTTTGTAATTAAAGAGCTTCTAGCGTTATCCTTTGGTATGTATTTTGTAAATGAGTTGATAAGGTAAGGAGGTTGTTGTAAGCGTAAAATTTTGTATATAAGTATATACCAATAAAATAAAGTCTTCTGCTGTTTGTGCATAACCAATTAAGTTTTTTCCTATAAGGAGAGATGTGTTCTTCTTTTCTAGCGCCAAATATATAACTTATGGTACAATTACTGAGGCGTTGAATTCTTGCTTTGAGAGTATTACTTGCATCCAGATAAACTGTGACGCAGTAATCTAAATGGGGTGTTATTAAGGACTGAACTAGTAATGTACGTAGCTTTTCAGTCGTACAGTGTTTAATAAAACGTAGTGAGTAAAGCGATTTATTCAATTTCTTTTCAATTCATGTTAACTGGGATTGCCAATTAAGTTTACTGTCTAGTATCACACCTAGACTGTTAACTTCATTAGAGAAATGGATTGTGATATTTTTGCCCAATTTAACCTTAAGATCCAATTTACCTATGCGTTTAACAATTGATGATGTGTCCCCAGTAGCTTGGGAACTGAAGTGCTTGACAACCATGATCACGTCATTAAAAGTGACATCGATAAAATTAAGGTCATCATTAGAACAATTAGCAATAATTTCTTCAGCATTTCCAAGGTTTTCTGAGGATGATGTAGAAACACTAGCAAAGTAAATGTTTATGTCATGAGGCAAGAAACCATGAAGATCACTCTTAGGTTTAGACAATAACCGTAGACGTTTTAACTTGCACTATATGTCCTGGTTACTAAAGTGCTCATGGTAAAAGATGATATGGGCTAGCTCAGACGATTCTTCTATTTCATTTGATATAAGGATATAAGTTTTTTTAAAAGTAAAGAAGTAAAATAGTGCATTTTAGGCCGACCAAATGACTGCGTGCCAAATAGTCCTAAGAATTTCCAATTTACCCATTAAAAAAAATGAATGTTTTCAAAAAAAAAAAAAAAAAACTGTAATCGAATTATCTATTAGAAAAAAAATTTTCATTATTGATATCGATACGAAACGTTAAAATTGAAATACTCATTTTTAATAAGTTTTAGAAATTAAAATTTTCAGGCCATAGTTTTTCTTAACCTTTTTGCAAATAAATGTCTCCAGAACTGTAATCATGAATAATTAAAAAACTTGTGTTCTATTGAAAATTAAAGTTTTATAAATTTAGATATACACTTAATCTGCAAATTTAAAATAGACATAAATTTTGTTTAATACCAGCTTTATGGCTATTAAACTGCAAGTTATTCTATTATGAGATACACTAAAAGTTTAATGTGCATTATAAACTAAAAGTTAAACATAAATTTTAAAAAATATCATTTTTGTTCAAAAAAAGCCTTATTTCTTGTTAGTCAAAAGAGAATTTAACACATATAGTTTTCTCTTTTAGTTAAACATTTTCGCACGTTTTCCTAAACTAACTAGACTTTTAATTATTTTTAAAATTTCCTTTGATTGCTTTAATTAATATATACGTTAATCAAATATTCAAAAACTCAGATAGTAATACAAATTCTAACTATGTAGGTATTATTTTTAGCAAGATATAAAAATTTGAAAAAGTGTTATTTTAAAGAAAAAAGTTAATTTTTTCCAATTTTTTTTAGTAAAAATAATCCCTTTTCCTACAATTTTTCCATAAAAAAAATTAATTAGTCTAATTTTATACGAAAATTCCTTTATAAAAAAATATCATACGATAAATCCAATAAAACAAACGAAGAAAAGTAAATAATGAGTTAAAGAAGCTCGAAGCAAAAAAAAAAGTATACATAATAATATAGAAAATAATTACAAAATATATGCTATAAAATGTACATAAAACCCGTACATACATAAATGAAACTTTCTGCATCCTAAAATATCTACAAAGACCTAAAAACTAGGAAATAACAACGGCACTAAAGTTTCCTTTTATATGTATTATAATATATCTACCTATACATATCTCCTTGGGGTGTCATTTCCTTACTCATAATAATAATAATAATGATAATAATACAAGCGTATTATAATTCTAATTTTCTTCTTTTGCCATTTTTTTAACTGTCTTTAATCACTAAATGCATTTAACTATATAGCATTATCTACAAAAGACATTTTGAAATTTCAGGTGACAACGAATATCCCAAGAGACTCTCCAGTTTTAAGAGTATTATTTCATGCAGGAAGCGAAGCAAGTGGCCGTCGTCAATTATTAAGTCAGGGTCGTTTGCAACAACGAATTTGTGTATTATTACATGCGACCTTAAGTGGTGCTACTACTGCAACAACTTCATCCCCAGGGACATCGGGTTTTTCTCCCTCTTCTTTGTCTGCATCTTGTAGTCCAGATGGACAAGATGGAGTTTGTATGGCTCAAATAACTATTCCTGCTAGTTGGTGGCCTCCTTTACCACCTCCAGATTCAGCAGGTCGTGTCAAACCTACGAAAACTCTTCCAAGACTGGTGCAACTTTCTTACACGGTGCTTGAACCAAAAGCAACAACTTCGAATTCCGATGATGCTTTTGCATCTCCTTCGCCATCGCCGGCATCGTCTTCTTCGTCGTTTTGTCAACCCAGAGTGCAAATTCAACCATCGACTCCTTTAGGACAAGTAACACTAACTCCAAATAGAGCAGCTTACAAAGAACTAAAAACCGACGAGTACTTAACGCTGTTGGTACCCCATGGACCACTTTACCCCAGATCGAGATTGCACATACCCGTCTTTTTACAGTCACATTCAACGAAACAGCCCACCCAGGGAAGACCTCCTGTTGCTCAAGTCGTGCTTAGGTTTGTATTTACTATTGATTTTCTTTGTTGTTATTTTTAATTGTATAATTTTTTTGGTATGTATGACTAAACTATTTGACTTTTAAAATATTTTATTTCTTTTTAAAACTTTTTATATATACTGTGTAAACAATTATTATTCAAACAACTAATTTAATTTATCTGAAAAAAAAAAGTTTTAATGTTTTTTCAAGCTATTCAGTTATATTTTCGTGATGAATATTTTATTTTTTTTAACAATGCATAGAATGTACCTAATAATTTTTTATTATTTATAATTTGTGAATTATAATTCTTGTGCAGTTATGTATTTCAAAAGGTGGCATTGATTTACGATTACTCAAAACATTAAAATACCATTTATAAGGAAAATAGACCCCTGAAAAGCCGAATTAATTCAAATTTATTTAAATATTGTTTCTAATTACACGGGATTTTATGCATCAGATATTTGATTTCAGAAGAACTTGTTAGGGTTTTCATCCTTTTCCTTCTTCTTTATTTACTAGCTGTGACAGAATATGCCTCCTGGCCATTTTTTCGTTAGAAGGGTTATTATACATTTTTTTGGACGAGATGTGGATTCATATCTTTGCCCTATAGTTAAATAAGCTATTTCTATAGTGTACTTCAAGATGAGTAAAAACAATACTGCACGGGTCAGAACACAGCTGGGCTGCTTTGCTTGAAATTTTAAGCAATCATTTAAATCAACTAAAAAAGACTTGAGGAAAGCTTAAATTTTATTTCCCTCCCTTTTTATAACATTTATTTGAGAATAGTAGCAACAAATCATAAATTTATATAAAATTAATATTATTTTTCTTTTAACTCTAAAAGGTTTTCCTCAGCTTACTTGAAAATATAATATTTTAATCTTTTAAAATTTCGCTGTTTCAATGTAAACTCTTTTCTAAACATATAAAGTTATACCCAGGGTTATACCCTAATATAAAGTTTCCCGCGAAATTTAAATTAATTGATCAGATTTTTAATTGGTCACGTGATTTGGTAGGGATTTTAAAATTTGTAAAAAATAAACATTTAAAAGTTGCTGGATCTAGAGCTTTAAAAATTACATAATAGCCCACTTTGAAGTTTCAGAAGTAATTTGAGTCCTACATAAATCGATTTTTGAAAAAAAAACCGACGTATTTTATTAATTTTTAGCGCATGCGTAGCCAAAATTAACTTTGAGGAAACAAAATCCCTATCAGGAATTAAAAGGGAAAAAATTTTCACATTAATATGAGTGTTTTGCAAAAATAATAAGAAAAATTATCTCCTTTTTTCACAAATGGCCAAAAAGCGAAAATGACCCCCAAAAATCGAGAACTAAATCTCAGAAACTAAAAAATAACATAGGGGCTTATTTTTAGAAACTTTTTTGGGATAAAATACTTTGAAACCGATTTAAAGACAGGACCATAAGGCTTAGACGTATTTAATTTAAAATTAGCCCCCTAAAATTTTTGTTCTTCAATTTTCGAGCACAATAACTTAACCGTGTATAAATGAAGGTAGCTAATTTAAATTGCAAAGTTGATAATACACATAATATTAAATTATATTATTATTTAATTTAAATTTTCCAAGAAGAACATTATTATTACATTTTCAAGAAAATTCCACATTACATATCCGGAGTACTATTATTATTATTATAATTTCATTAAAAATAATTTAAAAATAAAATTAAAAACAAATTTAAATTACATGTTTTTCAATTATTACATAAAATAATTTTTTAAAAATATTAAATTAAAAGCGAATAAAAAGTAAAATAAAAAAAAATTTTTTAATAGAATTTATATGAAGAAATGAACTTAATTTTTTTTTAGCTCAACCTAATAAAACTCTAGAATTTAATTAATGCACATCCTTTTTTTAAAAGAATTTAGCTTATTTAATGTTTTTTTTTTTTATTTTAAAATGTATGCACAATTTAAATGTACATTTCACTCCGCCTTTACTTGGTGGTTACATATTTTTAGTGTGTAATAAAGAAAACAAAGTATTTTATTTATAATTTTCATATTCTTATACTTCAAGTATTAAAATTAAAATATAATTAAGTATATGGTAAATTAAATTTTTTCCTAAATTCGCACTGATTAGAGGTTCATTATCAAAGGATGTTAAAAGAAACATTTTTTATGACCTTCTTGATTTTGGCTTTAAATTTAAGTACCTTAATATGTTTTATTGCAAACTTGATGACGAAATCAATAAATTCTAATTTTGTAGAATTTCATTTTAATTTTTCAAAAATTTACTTAAAATAATTAACACATTCGCTGCGTCCATGATCCCATGTATTTTAAATGGAGTCACGTGACCTGCCACAGCGAACGTGTGAAAAAGCAATTCCTAGGTTAAGACTTTGAAACACACAAAAAAAATAATTTTTTCTAAAAATTATTTTAATTCTGCATTTACAATTTTTAAAATATACCCTATCACGATTGGGTATGTTCTGTCATAAAATGGCACTAATTCCAAAATTGGGATACTTTTGCCAATTGTGGACAAAAAAATTTTTTCACCTGATCTCGTGATGAAAACACCCATTTTCACGAATTTTCATAAGAAACCCACGATTTTTTCGTGACCTATTCAATTTTTAGTTCAAATAAGTTGCGCAACACAATTTTTGGAGCTTAAGATTTACTTTGAATGCAGCCCTATCCTACCACCAAAATTCTATTAAACACTCAATAACGAAAATTTTTGGAAAATTTTCCATTTTTTTTACGATCTTTTTAGCCAGAAATATTTTAAAAATAGTCGAGCAATTTATTGAAAATTCATCAAAAAAACCGTTTAGCCATTTTTTTGGCCAAGCTGAAGCAAGAAACCCAAAAAAATTGTGTTTTTACTAACCTCCCTAAATAATATCGGAAAAAAAAGTTAACATTGTTTTTACATCACTATTAAATCCTTATTTGTCTCCACTATGAGTCATAATAAGGATGTACCCGTAACCCAAAATACGGCCCCACTTATTTCTTCTAATTTATACTTTGAAAATTCTGGTCTTGACTTGTTTTAAAAGATGACACTTTTTAAAGTTTTTTAAATACCCCTCTTGTGCGTTTTTTTCAATATATAATAAGAGAACCTCGAAAAGAACATAAATTATTTTGCAAAAAATTTATTATGACTAATCAAAATATATAATTTGTAGAATTATTCATATTTATCTAAAAAAAACTAATTCAAAAAAAATATATATGGATCAATTCAATAAATAATTTTTTCGAGCTTAATTTTTTTCTCTTTGGATTCTTTTTGGCCACGTGTTATCTGGAATATTTTGCTCTTCAATTTTAAAATTGGCTTTTTAAAATTTTTTTTATATGAATTATTATATTTGTGTGTGAGGTAACAGTATGAAAAAGTTTATTTTTGTTGAATCAAAATCAATCAATCATTTCTTATCCTTGGGACTCAGAAATTTGCAATTCAGAAAACCTTCAAGTTCAAGACCCAAAATCAGCGATCAAAAAAAATCTATAGCAGGAATCCGTTAGCCGATTTTTTTTTTAATGCAGTAATTGTGGGAATTAGCGGAATGTTAAAATAATTGCACAATAATTATTAATATACGACAATAAACAAACAAATATTTATTGAAAACTGCACATGACTATTATACAAAACTACACTCTTTATACATAGAAAGTAATAATGCAACTCTATTTTAAAATAAAGACTTTTATACATAAGCATACATCTCAAATTTACTATAGACAAAAAGGAACTGACTCGACTCTCAAAGATACACAAATTTATATAATTTTATTATTTTTCTAGATAATTCGACATCTGGTTCTTTCTAACTAGTTTCTATGAGTTTTTTCTATAAAAATCTAAGTCTAGAAGGCTCTACATAAAAAAGACATAAAATACTATTTTTTCGAGAACTTCCGGACACATGCATTAAAACGTTAAAAGATAAAAAATAAAACTATTCTCGAAATATTAAGTTCTAGAAAATTCTTATCCCACAACTCGGCCCTCCTGACAATCCACCTGACCCAGGTGGTCTTCTTCTTCTTCGTCCTCATCCTCAGTGTCCCAGTCGTAGTTGCTGTCCAGGTCATCTACAGCACCTCGCCAAGGGCTCATCCTGCAGGCAGAGGCATTGGTATCTACTGGTCCTTCACCATCGCCCACCTTGACGACGTCGTACCTGTCGTTTTCTTTAACCTTAGTTACCTTATATGGTCCAAACCCTCGAATGGATAACTTTAATCCTGGTCCCCACTGCGTCCGCGTAATAGAAACAAGATCTCCTACATTATATTTAGTTGCTGGCTTTCTTTTCTTATTAAAATTTCTACAATTTTCCTCCTGCACCATTTGAATCTGACGTCTGGCCTCATCCCGCATACGTAACCGCTCGTCCTGAAATCTTTCGTATAGTTCCTCGTTTAGCAGCTCCAATAAATTTACATCCTCCGCTGTTCGCATTTTGATTCCAAACATTACTTCAAAAGGTGTTTTGCTAATTGACCGCTGAAATGAACCATTGATTGCTTTTTGAACCCTACTGACCTTTTTATGCCACTTGCCGGGCTCCTCTGCGTCTAGTCTTCTAAAAATGGTCTCTATAAATCCATTAATTCTTTCTACTTGGCCATTGCTTCTTGGAACTCCAGTTGTAATTTTTAAATGTTGTATTTTCTCCGATGAGCAATAGTTTTCAAACTCCTCTGACGTGAAGGCTGTTCCTCGATCTGAAATAAATCTCCTAGGATTTCCAAACACCTGTTGATGCGTCCTTAGCCGTTTTAAGACCTCTGCCGTAGTAGTCGATTTCGTCGGGTATATCCAAACAAATTTTGCGAATGCGTCAACCAGCACCAATAGATGTTGATAACCCTTTTTTGATGCCTCCAATGGCCCAATGTGGTCTAGGTGAATCGTGTCCAAAGGTGCGTCGTCCTTCGGTATAGGATGCAAAAAACCTTCTTGTTTTCCTGCTTTTCGATTTCCTAAAATACATGCGACACAATTCTTAATAAACTTATCTACTCTTTTATTCATACCTTCAAACCAATATCGAGTTTTTAGTATTTCCATTGTCTTTTTAGCACCGAAGTGCCCCGTATCATGTACACTTCTAATAATTTCCTCTTGCATGGCTGAGGGAATTACGAGTAAAGGTTGCCCCTCCTGGACCTTACACAGGAATTCGCCACGCATCTTGAAGTCATCAAACTCCCCAGCTTCTAACGCCCTCATAATTGCACGTAAATGAGAGTCCGCCTTTTGTGCCCTGGAAATTCTTTCGACCAAACCATCGCGGATCATTAGAACTGAAAATTGGCGGCTCAAGGCGTCTACATGTCTCATTCTCGTTCCAGGTCGGTGTTCCATTTTATATGTATACGCCTCCAAGGTCATGACCCATCTAGCAATCCTCGGACAAACCTCTTTTCTCTGTATGGCCTGTTTTACAGCACTGCAGTCCGTAACAATCTTAAATTTTATTCCAAGGAGGTAGACCCTGAATTTCTCAAGTGCCCTTACAATCGCAAGTAATTCCAAGTCGTAGCTGTGGTATTTCATCTCGGTAGGCTTGGTTTTCCTGCTAAAATAATAGACCGGATGCAATTTGCCGTCCTCGGGATTGACTTGTAGCAGCATTGCGCCGTAACCATCTTTTGACGCGTCTGTGTGCAGTTCGGTCTCTCGGTCAGGTCGGTACAGCTGTAATACTGCATCCCCTGCTAACGCTTGCTTCAGGACCAAAAACGCCTCTCGTTGCTCCAGGCCCCACCGAAAACGTTGATCTTTCCTCAATAGATCGCTAAGCGGCTTGGCAATTTTTGAGTATCCTGAAATAAATTTGCGAAAGTAAGAGGTTAGTCCTAAAAATCTTTGTACCTTCTTTACGGAATTCGGCTCTTGAAAATTCATGACATCCGCAGCTTTACTTCTAGATGGCCGAATCTTTCCATTTTCTACTTCGTATCCAAGAAATTCTACCCGTTTGGTAAGTAAGGAGCATTTGGACCACTTAATCTTTATACCAAATCGTGCTGCTCGCTCCAATACCTCTTTAAGTCGGGAAAATGCCTCCTCCATGCTCTTAGCCAAAATTATGCCGTCATCTATATAGATACGCATCTTCTTAGCCCGTATTAATGGGGCAAACACATATGCCACAAATTCTGAAAACACGGGTGGAGAGTTACAAAATCCAAATGGCACGTAATTAAATTCCCATTGTCCGGTAGGCGTAATAAAAGATAAATACTTCTTGGACTCTTCCGAAACTTCCACATGAAAAAATCCGTCTCGCATATCAATTGTGGAAAATACGGTCGCCTCGGCCAAGTCATCTAGGATATCCTCAATCAATGGCGCTGGATAATGCTGTTTTTCCACCCTGGAATTAAGCTTTTTAAAATTTATACAAACCCTTGGCGAGCCGTCTCGTTTTCTCGCCACCACTGCCGGGCTTGCGTATTCTGAATGACTTGGTCTTATTATACCTCTTTTTAACCAGTCATTTACCTGTAGATCAACTTCTCTCTGTTCCTCAGGCGATAACCGAAATGGCTTGGAAAAAACAGGCATTTCATCCTTTAATGCGACCCTTAACTTTACTGGCGTTTTTTCTACCCCTTTAGGCTCGTATTCCTCTATTAACCTTCGAGTTTGCTCCCTGTACTTCTCTGGGATGGATGAATAATCAAATCTTTCTTCCTTTTCTTGCTCTAAAAGTAAAACATACTGCTCTCCAACTAGCGGCTGAATGACTGCTCCATTTTTGTCTAAAAATACCGTGGCCTGATCTAGTAATGGATCTCCCAACAACACCTGCGCTGGAATAGCCTCTTGGGATACCACCTTGTAGTCCAACTTATATTCCATGCTACCAAGCGTTGTACTCGCAGTCACAACTCCTTGCGACTTAAAATAGGCTCCTCCTGCCCCTTTTAGTAAAGTTCGATCCATTGCCAGCTCCGACACCCCTTCTTGGCCCTTGATGCGGGTAAAAACGTCTTCCCTCATTATATTAAAATCTGCAGCACTGTCAACTTGGCACTCGACCTCCTCTTTGCCAATTACCGCTTTGACCGTGCTTCGATTACCTCTACTGGACACAGCCATCACATTGCCGCCCTCCTCTTGCTGTAATTGCTATGCTGCCCTTGTTTTACCTTGAGGACATACGGATGCACGATGCCCAAACTCCTGGCATTTAAAACACTTAGGTCCCTTCTCCTTATCAGGGCACTCAGCCCCCTTGTGCCCAGAGCCACCACAATTGTAGCACTTCTCCTCTTTGCGCTTAACATGACCTTGACTCTTTGATTGGCTGCCTGAAACTTTTTTGTTATTTTTAAAATTGCTCTGGTTTTTACCTGAGACGGGTGCACTCAACGAATCTCCTATGAACTCTAGCTTATCCCGAAGTTCCTCAAAGTCGCGGGCAGAACAAAGCACCAACTTGGTATTTTCGTCATCGGTAATACCTTTAACCACATATCGCAGGATATCCCGCTCCTCCATATTTGCCTGTCGTCCTAGCGCCTTCATATCCTGCAAATAATCAATTGGATTTTCATCCTTTTGGCGCCTCCGCGCTGCCATCTTCTCGTAAATTTGGGCTGGAGATGTCCTAGATTTAAATTCTCGTTCAAGGCCAGCCTTAAGTACAGTCCAAGTATTAATTTCGGGATGGCTCTCGCCCCACTTCTTTGCCGCGCCCTCCAGGGCCCCACTCGCTGCGAGGTATCCTTCTAACTCGGTCCACTGAAACGCGGCAATTTTATTTTCTAGCACTCTTGTCCACTCCTGGACTGGCTTCGCTAGGTCGTCGCCCCGGAATTTAGGAAGGGACTCCACCGCGTCCCTTAACAAAATTCGTGGCTGCTGCACATCTGTCCTCGAGATCTGCGTAGTCGGAGTCGATTCTCTGCTTCTAGGTGCCGACAAAGCCAATTGCTGCTCCTTCAGCCTCTGGTTCTCCGCCCTTATAGCATCTAACTCACTCGCAATTTGCTCAAACCGAGCCTGAAATGAACTAATTTCGTCGTTACTCATGTTATAATTACCTGACTGGGCTTGTACTCGTATAACGCCTCTACTCTCTTGTGTTCTTACTGATGAAGCCTTTGCCGTGCGAAAGGGTTGTATTCTTTGCCCACTCGTAGCTTCTACTTTTTCAGAACTACCCGCCAGGATCACGTCGTCTATATTCTTTGAACGCCGTCTGCGATAACAAAGATCTTCTAGGCTCTCTTAAGTACTTACAGAACTCTTTCCGTAAATTGAACTCCTAGGACCCTCTGTGTCCAATATAGCAACTCTTGAATACCTCCTCCAAGGTACCGATGTATACAGAACTCCTTCCGTATTTTTACTCTCTTGGGCCGCCTATACCCTATGTGGAAGCTCCTAAATACCTCCTCCAAGGTATTTCCGCACTACAGCAAAAGGAAAGACTCCGCTACTCTAAGCTTTGAGCCTTCAGGAACTTCCTCGTCTTTTTAACACTCCACTTTTTCCACTAGTGAGACATTAAGATCCCGGCGCGGGCCCCCAAAATTTGTGGGAATTAGCGGAATGTTAAAATAATTGCACAATAATTATTAATATACGACAATAAACAAACAAATATTTATTGAAAACTGCACATGACTATTATACAAAACTACACTCTTTATACATAGAAAGTAATAATGCAACTCTATTTTAAAATAAAGACTTTTATACATAAGCATACATCTCAAATTTACTATAGACAAAAAGGAACTGACTCGACTCTCAAAGATACACAAATTTATATAATTTTATTATTTTTCTAGATAATTCGACATCTGGTTCTTTCTAACTAGTTTCTATGAGTTTTTTCTATAAAAATCTAAGTCTAGAAGGCTCTACATAAAAAAGACATAAAATACTATTTTTTCGAGAACTTCCGGACACATGCATTAAAACGTTAAAAGATAAAAAATAAAACTATTCTCGAAATATTAAGTTCTAGAAAATTCTTATCCCACATAATTGATCAAATAATTGCCATCAGGCAGATGCCGTCAGGAAAACAGGTTCATTTAATTTTAGTATAAAGAACCTCTCAAAGAATCTCAAAAAATCAATTTCTAGTATAAGCTTATAGCATAAAAATTGTCAACAGCCAAAATATAAAACTTGCTCTAAAGAAATAAACTGAAACAAGCCCTATAGAATTTTTTGAATAGAAAAAATGTACCAATTTAAAATTATTATATAAATATTTTTTTCTAAAACTTGTTTAAACATGTTTCCTTATAAATTTACACATAAACAGTTATAAATCTCTGAAATGCATGTATAATTTAGCTATTATTACAACATAAATAAAAATAAGCGGAAATCCGACCGGAATATCTTAACATATGCGTTAATTTTTTTTTGTTCTATATAATATAACCAATATCAAACAAAATGGAATGTAAAAAAAAATTAAGCATATTAATAAAAAATACACATCTGGCTTTAATTATTTAAAAATAAAAATAAATATAATATGTGTCATTTAAAATCAAATGTAATTATTATAATAATATGACCTAATCATACGCGTAATATGCTAAAATTTTAATTCAAAAACATATTTTTATTAAAACAGACTATATTTATGCAAAAAAAAGTATAGGTATATGCTTTTCATTTAATCACTGATAGCAATTAAAATTAAAAAAAAGAAAATTTTATTATAACGATTATAGTACAAAAATAATAACTATCACATATATATAACCTGAGCACCTAATAAAAAAAAACTTATACATTGTTTGTAAAATAGTATGTATTTCAAACATTAATTTTTGTTTGTAACATAATAACACACTTTTTATAATAATAATCGATTTTTTTTTATTTCTGTTATACTACTGCACATTTTTAACACATAAAAGCTCTTAAAAAAAATCTAATAACACGTACAGACTATAATTAATAAAATAGTACTTGAAAATAGCCCTTTCATTAAACTTATATAATGTTATACACATTAGACCTTGGTATAATTTCGATTTTTTTTATTTTAATTATTTATAATTTGTAAATTTTAGATAAGGGCAGTCGATATACGGTTTAGGGTGTCGAGTTTTCGGTCACCTCCAGATTTGGTCTTCTGTAGGTTTTATGGGTCACGTATTTTGCTGATCATGAATTTCGAGGTCTTTTCTATGATAAATGTGAGGATAGGGGTATTTTTTATGTATTCGAACTTTAAATGTCCAGATTTGGTCCATATGGATTTTTTGGATCTCTGATCTCAAAATTTGGGTTCCTTCTTACTGAAAATTAGCACTTCACCCTTAATTAACAAAAACTACCCCTAGGAATTAAATCTATCAAATTTTCAGACAAATCGTATATTTTTTTCAATTCCTAAATAAAAATTAAATGCATTCTTATTTCGGTATTTAAAAGCAATGACGTTAAAAAAATTTTATCTTGAATTACATAAATTTTTAGCATAAGTTAAAGTTTAATGAGTATAAAAATTTTTCTTTTATATATAAAATAAATCTTTATAGGAAGTTTATTTCCAGAGAGTAAAAAATTCTTTAAATAATATAAAGCTTTTATTTTTCTATTATTATGCTTGAAATTCCACAGATTAAAACTTTCTATGAAAATTTATAAAAACATTTATTTTTGAAATAACCTGAAGAATTCCTTGAATTTTGTTACAGAAACATACTGCAGGGTAATATAAATAAATCTTTGTATACATGAAATTTTAAGATATCTTAAGTGCCCCTAGCAATTATTTTTGAATAAATTACTTATTAGCTGTAGATTAATTTATTTAAATTTTTATATTCAACATAATTATATGCAAAAATAATTATTCCTTACACAAAATTGCATGAAGATTAACAAAGTAATTTAAATTTTCCTAGCATTAAAATTTTTTTTTTATTGTTTATTTTTTGTATTTTTACTGCAGCATAATTACTTGAGATAGGGTGATTCGGATGTCAGAAATGCTAATTGCATCCAAAAATTGTTAGCAGTAAAAGGGTACCAAATTCTATCACCTTTTTGTCGTTAAAATAAATTTCGAAGGTTTCTTTAATTTTCCAAATGGCTATTTTTTATACTAAAATTATTGCTGATTAAAACAAATTAAGTGATAAGTGAAAATTATTTACTTCCAAAAAGATTTTGTGATAAAAAAAATTAACCGAAAGTTTCCTATAACTATATTAACTGAACCATGTTCGGTAAATATTGATAATATATTCGTGTTCAATGACCAAAAAAAATATAAGTTCCAGATGGAAATGTTAACAAACCCGCAAAATATAATCTCGAAATTCCAATTCTGGGCAACTGAACCATTTTCGGTCAAAACTGATGTCATTTTCGTGTTCAGCGACCTAAAAAACCTTAGAATCCTGGTGAAAAATTCTATTTACTTACCAAGGATAAAATTTTTCTACGAAATGAAGCTCCACGTCAATTCTAACTATATTAAGTTTGGTTGTGGTCCCTATATAAATACTTCTTAATTGAAGAGGTTCTCAAATTGAGAACGAAATATTGACAAGAAAGAAAATCAACGTTTTTGGAAATTTTCCTTATAATTTGTCCAGCAAGGTCGATTTAAACTCAATTAAAATTTACTAATAAAATTTGTTTAGGAATATTAAAAGCCTGAATGTTTTTAGTAAACTTTACTAATTTTTTTGTTAAATTTACCAGTATTTATTAATTTTTGTTAACAAAATTTGTAGAGATTAATTTTACTTAATTGCGCTTGCGTGTACCAAAATATATATAATGTTCTTTGGTTATACTGAAGATCATTTTTGTTTGAAATCAGCATTGCTGGTGCCTGCTTAAAGTACTATCCAGATTTTTAGAAGCAAACTAAATTTTTTATATTTTTTATAAAAAAATACTTTGTATTATTATATGCATAAGTTTTGATCAAAGGGCACTGTAACATTAACAAAAAATCAATTTCCGAATTTAAAGTAAATGAGTATTCACAAGAAGCATGTATAAAAACCATTAATAAAACTAAAAAAAGCTCATAGATAAAATAAACATACAAATACAATATTTGTTGAAAGAAAATTTTAAAGTATTCAAACAGAAAATCTCACATAAACTCAAAGCCAAAAATTCATAGGGGTCACCTGTTAAAGATTACTATCCATATTTTTTATTTATTCAAGAATTGACCCAAATATGAAAATAATAATAATAATTTTTCTATTGCATAATAAAAAAGAAAAATACTTTATTATAATCTATTGATTATATAAATAATAAAATACCACATTGTTATTCATTCATATACGTTGTTGTAATAAAAGAAATAACATAAAAAACGATATAATAAATGATGAATGATGATATAAACTTGGCCTACAGAACGAAATAAAATCTAATTCATAATGTAATAATATACAATATATCTAAGAAAAGAGGAGAATTAATGATATTGTGGTTTTTGTAATGCCCTGATATATAATATTTTCTTATTTTTCCTTATATTAAATGTAAACCGATGTAAACATATGATTTTTCATCAATATGATTGATATTTATTTGTATAGAAGATAAAACTTAAACAAAAAATATAATGTCTTTTATTGATTACATAGAAAACTAGGTAAACTTACAATTTTAATCATACGATTTAGAAGCAAGGGCAAAATTTAATATTTTATTGGTTGCTGAACCTGAAGATAGTTATTAATTAATAATTGATTTAAACTGATTTATTTTTAGAGTTCTTTTAGAATATTCTACTTATTTTGTATTTTTATGATGAGATAGAATCTATCTACAAATAGTTGTACGTTAGAGTCTAGATGTTTCCGGACAAATTATAGTGTATTTATTGTAGTCTCTATCGTCTGCTATTTTAATACATGGAAGTTTCTAGGTCTTATTTTTCGTTAGTTTCACAGAAAGAATGAATGTTAATTAGCTAGAAAATAGAACGATCTAGAAAGAATGTTTAAATGTATAAAAGCTGCAGGATTTCGGTCATGGGTGTCAATTATTTATTTTCTATAGTCAGTTGAGTGTAGTATGATGTTTGTAGCACTTAAAACTGTTACATTAAAATTGTAGTCTTTAAATTCAATTTTACTGTATCAATAAACATGTTGTGTTTTAAATTTTAAATTCGATAAAAAGTGTTTCTGATTATTTGAAAATATTAAGCCCAATCCTACAAATTGGGGGCTCATGCCGCAATAGTAATATTCTACTCATGGAAAAAGTTTAGTGTTTTCAAAGGTGAAAATAAGTTCCTGGAATACATGTAAGACCGCAAGGAGGTGAAGTCTTATTTTTGGCAATAATGCAGTGGTACCTTGAAGTAGATACTTAGGAACTTTTATTTTGGACGCTGTTGGTCCTAAGAAGAAGGCGACGCTGCAAGAGCTTGCAGTACCGGAAAGGTGTTCCGACAGGTGAGGGTAACTACGCCGGAGGTAATTCCCAATGGAGAAATACACGGTTCCGAACGTTGGTCAAGGAGAGTTTGAAAACTACAAGAGGCGGTAGCTGTGCATAAGTAGTATATATAAAAAAGTATAGTTGAATATAGACCGAGGTAAGCAACAATATTTACATAAGATTTTACACGACGGCAATATGGAGAGCCTAAACGTAGCAGGTAAATCGACGTCAAGAAGAGTACAATCCTAACTTGCAGCAAAATTATCGATCATAAAGGTGCAACTGGAAAAGAGTATAAGAAAAAGGGTTACAGAAAATAAAGTTTGCCATTCATGATAAGTCCGAATGAACGCAGCTAATATGGTTGATGTAAATACATTACGTAGTCAGATCGAAAAACTAACTGCACAAATAGGAAATCTGCGTGCTGAAAATAAAAGACTTAAGGAGGTTTCAAGGGAAGCTTCGGTAGAAAATTGAAATGGTGCAAATCAATCATTGCAGCCGCAATTTTAGGAGCTAGCTTTGCAAAAGGCGTCGTTAAGGGATGCGGCGGATACATTGCCAAAGTATCAAGGTGATAATCCAATGAAACGCTTTAAGTAGTAGACGGGGACAGTGACACATAAAATTGCGACGTGTAGGTGGTCGCAGCTGGAAGTTTATATTGCAGCGGTTGGTGCGTTGGAAGTAATAGCCATAGATGGACCGAAAACCACCCTGAAATCCACGCGAAAGAGGTGCTTTAAGAAGAAATTGAACAGAAGTTTAGTTCGAAGACTTCATCGGCACACTTTTATGAGTGGATGTCAACTTGCAACTGCAAGAAAGAAGAAGCACCGATTTTTCTTTGAAATGAAGGACTTCGGGTGTAAAGCAGCTATGCAGTAGAGCGATGTCCTTTGCTATTTCATTAAAGGGGTAACTGATGACGAAAGACAACAATTGATGCTGTGCGTTTCAAGAACTTATGAGGAGCTAAGCTAATGAGAAAGAAGTAGTTGAAGAAGATGAGTCTCAATTACGATGGAGCAGAAACAGAAGGTGTAACCGTAAGAGTTAGCAGTTCAGACAAGGTGTACTGATAGGTAGTGGATGCTATACAGGTGTTAGTTTCCATAAAGGAGCTTTGGGTATTGCGTAGGTTAAAAAGTATAAAAGCGGCAGAATTTTAGTTGTGGGGGTCAGTTATGTATTATCTGTAGTCAGTTGCGTGTAGTACGATATTTGTAGCACTTAAAAAAGTTATTTTAAAAATGTACTTTTTAAATTCAATTTTGCTGTATCAATAAACATGTTGTGTTTTATATTTTTAATTCAATAAAAAGTGTTGCAAATTATTTGAAAATATTAACCAAAATCCTAAAAATGTATATTTATTTTTTATATATTTATTGATTCCACGGTACAATTTAAAAAAAATAAAAATAGCCAAAATCTTTAAGCCATTCAAAGGTGGATTCAGAAATTTTTCGGGGGGGGTGAGGGGGTAAATCCAAGATTTTAGGGGAAGATGGTAGGATGCACATATATTTTGACTAATAAAGAAGACCTTGACATGTCGCGACATTTGCTATGCTTTGTAAATAGAAGTTGTCGGATTTATCGTTATAGCTAAAATATTTTGTAAATTACATTTTTACATATTAAAAATTATCATCAAGGTAAAAAAGATTTCTTTTTGTGCACAAAGTTTCAGAAATATTTTAAAATTTGCTTGAAAATCAGGTCTTAGAAAAATTTTCCGAGGAATGTAAAAATAGAGTCACAATTTTCGGAAATATCATCAAATGGCAGAAAAAGGGTCTCAGAAATTTTACAGAATCTACTGAAAACCCAGAAATTCTGTTACTTTACTTTGATATTATTTTTTTTACAAGGGTAACCGAAAATTTTAAAAATATTAACCTAATTATCAGAATGTTTTATAGAACAAGTCACCCCTTGCAAGTTTTGAATAAAAAAATAATTATTACGACACTTAATATTTTATTTTATTACAATATATAATGCAACAAAAAAAATAATAATAATAAAATTTTTTTATTTTTTAGAGCAAGAGTAAAATCTGGTATAAAAATATTAGATGCATCATCAAGTAGTTCAGATTGGATAGTCGAATCAGATATAAGAAATAAAAATTCAGCAACATTTACAGCTAGAAGAAAAGAAAATGTATCAAGACTTCCTAATGCGTTAGTATTTTTATTATTATTCAAATAATATACGTGATATATTATATCCATTTTATAAGTAAAATAAAAAATATTCTTTTATATTATAGTTCCGCTGAGGAAATCATGACAATGCTTTTGGAAGCTAGTGAAGAAAATTTAGAAAATAAAGAACACGGTGGTCGTATTGTTTGGAGTGTAAGATATGCACTAGAAGGTGAAGAGGATAATGCATCTCTTTCAGGATCATTCCAAATGAATCATCATCATAATATTCATTCTTCTTCTCCTAGCGGTAGTGGTAGTATAACGGATCGTAAAAAACTTCAAGCGCATCTTGAAATTCAAAAAGATGATATTCAAGCTGTATTACCTATTTCTAAAGTATGTAAATTTGATATTATTCTTTATTTTTATAAATTACCTTTAATTTTTATGACTTTTTTATTTTTTTCTTCTTTAGAATTGGGAAGTTATGAACACTGCTGTATTAACAGGAAGACAAATATCTCAAGCAATGAAAGTTTTTATTATTAGTCAAGCCGGTACTGTTGCGGATGTTACACTTCAATCTTCTTGTCATTCTGAAGATGAAAGTGTATTAAAAGTAAGTACCTCTTTTTATTTTATTATTAGGATGTTTCTAATCAACTCATTTTATTTCACATTCTCTTTGTTTAATTTTAAATATGTCTTTATGTCTTAATTTATTTAAGAGTACTTTCTGTAATATAAAAATTTTAAGGTGTTTATTCCTTTTAAATATATTGTTGGATTCTACACTGTAAAAAGTATCTTCCTTAGATTAACAAAAAAAAATATAATTTTTTCGAAAAATTAGTGAATTTTCAAAAAATTTTGTAAATATTCGATAAAAATCGTAAATTTACTAAATTTAGTATATTATCGAAAAATTCGAGAATTGTTGATTTTTTTCGTGATTTTACGAAAAAAGTTGTAAATTCACAACTATTTTTTACAATTAAAATTTACAATTATTTTTGGTAAATTTTCGAAAAAAAATTGTAAATTATCAATTTTTCTTGCGAATTCACAAAAAAAAATCGAGAATACTCGAATTTTTTGTGAATATACTAAATTTAGTAAATATACGATTTTTTTCGAAAATTTACAAATTCTTGGAAAATTTACTAATTTTTCGAAAATGTTTTAATTTTTTTGTTAATATAAGAAAGTTACTTTTTACAATGTATCTATAAAAACTATATACAAAATTCCATATTGGAGTAAAAAATATTCCCTGGGTTCATTTTCTGTTCATTACTTTACAAGCTTTTTTACAATATCTGGGCTCGATTATAAAAAAATTTTAAACTATAAAAAAATTAAAGAAAGGATCTCGAAAATGATGCCATCTGGAAATAGGACGATAATTAAAAAACAATTGAAAAGTTTTAAGCTCGCTCATTCAGCTTCGAAAATTTAAGCTTCAAAAAGAGCAATAAATATTTTCAATGAGACTTAAATCCAGAAATTTAATAATATTTTATGTTGATTTGTAATTAAATTCCAATATTTATTTTTATTATCATACTAAACAAAAAAGGGTCTTGAAAATTATTTACATTTTGATGTATCAAAAGTAATAAATATAGATATTTAGTCCATTTTAGTGTTTAATGTAGATATACGGATCAAAAGTTATATTCATAATAGCAATAAATCATTGATTAATTTGTGCAAGCATTTTACTTTTAGAATATGCGCGTGTATTTGATTTGTGTAATTGTACTATATTATATACAAATTATATAAATTTATGAAATATTCAATGCAATATATGGTATTATTTAATACACGAAATTTATTTATACATCCATACATTGTATATTAACTCGTGAGTAAAAAATAATATTTTTTAAATTTTTGGCCTACAAAAAGTGGCGGTGTTTACAAGAAAGTAGAAAATTGATAACATTTTTTTCAAATATCTGATGGCTTAAATTTAGGCATGATAAATTTTACAATTTACTGCTAAATCTGTATTAAGGACCTAATCAGGGACCTAATCTGTATTGTTCACAATTTTTGTTAAATAAAAAAATTAGGCCTACATTTCATTTTTATTGCTATTTTAAAACAAATAGACGGGGTGGACGGAGGGGGGGGGGGGAGAAATGTATCCACTTATAGCACCCAAAAATTTATATAACTTAAAAAAAAATTTAATGAACGAGAATAGAAGTCCTAAGATAATTTGCATCTTCCTCAAGGAATTAGTCAAAATTTTTCTGAAAAACTTTTTTATTCCAAATCAATTTTTGACCTGCCTCTCAACTCTCAAATTAAAATGTTCAACATTTTTGTAATCAAGTATTTTTCAAAATCACATCCAAAATAGACTAAATTTTAAGATTTTAACTTTGCATCTTAAACTAAGAAAGAGATATTATATATAACCGAGAAAACTTTCAATTAACTATTTTATTTATTTCTTTCTATTTTAAGATACCGCAATTTTTAAATTTGTATATAAATATCTGGTATACTAAGGAGAAAATTAAATCCAAACAAAAGTTTTCGCAGATTTTGAAATAGTTACTGTATTTAAGGTCTTAAGAGCGGTAGAATTAAAATGCAAAAAAAAAGCTGAAACTTGGATAAAGTAAAGTAAATATAAATTAATTTTACTCGTATTTTTTTTTTTTATAATTGACCGAAAAGTTTTTGAGAAAATAAATAAATAAAAAATAAATTAACACAGGCTCTTATGGGAAATTTTAAAAAATGAAAAAAAAGCATTTAAAATACAAAACTTAGATATTTTTTTTTATGAGTTGATAAATAATGTCCTAATAAATAAAATGAGACCTTAAAATTTACAATCGACCGTCATTTTTTATGGTTTTACTTAAAAATGTATAAAAAATTAACGTTTATTCTGCTATTTAGGTAGAGTCATTTATTATATTTTTTTATTTATTTATTTTCTTTATAAATAATTAAATAATATTGTTTAAATAATAAATAATTCATTTAATGTCAAAATTAAGTTAATAAAATTCATTTTTAAGCTTTGAATAGTAATAATTAAGTAATATTGAAAAAACTTTTTTATTTATTTAAAGTTGCAATCCGTATTTTTTTACATGAGTAAGACAAGGATGCCGATAGGCAAAATCCTAACGCTCTTAAGACCTTAAGTCTACTTAAGGTACTTACGCGCTCAAAAAATAGCACTTATATCGAGAATTTGCTGTGGAAAAATTATATTAAAAATAATCAAGTTTTATTTTTTTGGTTAAATTGATATACACACAAATATTCTAAACATTAAATTTTTTTTTATTGATATTTTAAATTATAAACCGTTGATGAAAGAAGTTAAAGTCCAGAAAAGAAATTTTTTTTGAAAATTTTTTTTTAAAATTAACACTAATTTTTTATGATATTTTTAATTAATTAAATCAAAACATATTTATTTTAAAATTCTTATAGATCCTAGTTGACGCCATAACTCTGCCCTACAGATTAAAAACCTTAATATAGCAGTACAGTAACTTTTATTCGTACCAAAGAAATAAATTAAATTAATAAAAATAATAACAAACATTTCCCTTTTTGAAACCTGAACTTTTAGCTGTATGCACAAAAAAGTTAAGCCCCATATTTTCCCCCATGAACTTAGTTTTACATATAATGAACAAAAAAGTCGTTTCCTAGGATAGAGCTAGGCTTTTTTGCCCTATATATGTCAAATTATTATTAGAAAACATGAATGAAAATCACCTACTTTATCATTTTCACATAGTTTCAAACTTAACAAAACCACCTTACAATTGACATACATATTACATTTACAATATTTATTTCAATATTTATTTTTATATAAAAAGTAATTTTATAAAAAAGTTTATAAATTTTACCAATAAATAAAAAAAATATAGTACGAGGCATCGAATAAAGTTATTGACGTTTATTTTTTGTAGAACAAACTAGAGATGTATACTGTTAAATGAAGTATTATATATAAATAAATATTGAATGAATAGCGTAATAATTAATATCAAACATATTGATTATTTACATTTATTTAAATTGTATTCTGCAATAACACAAATAAAAATCAGAATATTAAATTTTATTTAAATATTAAAAAAAGAAACTTATTATTATAAAGTATATTTGTAAAAAGTAATAAAATTTTATTTATTATTTATTTTAGGTTTCATCATCATGTAGCAGTGTTTATGTTGATGGTTCTGAAATACGTGGTTCGAGTAATGCATCGGTATTAGTTAAATTTGGAACATATACAGGTTTAGCAAAATTTACAGTTTGGATGCCAGAGTTTCCATTAGAAGTTTCGGTCTCAGATCCACGTCTTAATCAAATAAAAGGATGGAAAGTACCTGATGAACACACGACCTTAAAAAATAAACGTAAAAGGAGTACTGGTGGTGGTGATCTTCCATTGGAAGATGATGATATTGATTACGAAGAAGGGGTCGAAGATTTAGACGAAGAGGACGAAGACGACGAAGGTGAAAATGAAAGTGATTTAAGTGGTGGAAAGTTAAGATTTCGTAGTGGTGATAAATGGGAAGATATAAATTCTATAGATAGAAATCAGAATTCTGGTTCTTGTAGACTTAGGTTTCAACAAAGTCCAGTTGAAGTTCATGCTAGATTTTTAGCTGCAGATCATGATTCTGGAAGAGTATCTTATTTTGTTAATAGACGTACATGGTTAAGAATAACAGATCTAGTCGCAGGTCTTCTCAGAATATCTGATCCAAGAATAGCAACTTTACTTCAAGGAAGAATAGTACAAGGACGTGGAGTAGGTAGAACAGAAGTTCAAGTATTATCACCAATAACAGGAAGAGTCATTGGTGCTAAAGAAATTAGGGTTGGAAATGATAGGGTCTCTGTGTCACAGCTTTCTGTAAAAGTTGTATCAGGCTTACAATTAACTATAACTCCAGATGCAGCTGTTGAAAATGGATATATTGCTGAAACATCAGTTACCAGGAAACTAACTGCTCAATATCAAGAAGGATTACTCGATATTGATATTGAATTTTCAGATGGTTCAAGAACACCTTTAAGAGAAATTGCTGTAAGTTTAATATTTTTTTGTTTATTATTACTATTTAAGGTTGCATAAAATTATCACAAAATACTTACTAAAATAGAATTAGTTTAAATTAACAATTTGCCTCATTTAATAATTTAACAAAATCGATAGTATTTTATAGCGTTTGCTCCTATTATATCAATCATTTATATATTATTAAATATTAAAATTTGATTGCCATAAAAAGCTTTTTAAATTTACAAAAATAACTTGATTTACAATTATAGTGTATAAATTAAATAAATTGAATATATCCTTTTAATTATATGCAGTTAATAAAAGTTTTAAAGCTTTCATATTGAATAAAACTCTTATAAATAAAAAATTTGCTTTTTTTAAATTACATGTATAAGATAGAACAGATATAAAAATTTAATGCACTGCAATTAATAATTCAAGTTTTGAAAAAGTATTTGCTGGATAACGAATGCTAAAAGTTATCACCTTTGTTGTTGAATTCAAAAAGTTACTTAAATCTGGACGAACGACAGTTAATTTTACCTATAAAAAAATATTTTTTATTTAATAATTAATAATAATAATCATATAAATATAAAAAACGCGCACCTAAAAACATTAAACGACGTCGTAGTTTACTTTATTTTAAAATAATTTAGGGGAATATATTTGCCTTATTGTGTGCGCTGTTATATAAAATTTATTATTTTTTGGAAAATACTAATAATTCTGCAGTACCTTGAATAATATTGGACCAAATAATTTTGTTTCTTGAACGTATAATTAACACTTTTGAAAAATTTGGAGCATCCTAGCTTGTTTCTGCTTTGCACCACAAAACAGCCATTCTTAAAGTTTATGGAATCAGAATAGTTTGGGTTTAGAATCATAATATCTAGTAAAGGTGATAATTACAAAATATAAAAAAAGCAAACTGTATTGCAACTTTGCGTAACATTTGTATTATACCTAGTCCTCAGCTGGAAGTAAACATGTTCCATGTATTTAGGTGGTTTTTACACAAACCGGTTATAAGTTTTTAAAATTGCTACTAAAATTGCAAATAAGTAATTTGCAGTACATAAAAAAAAATTTTTTTGGCCTGCGGTCCGAAAGCACATATTTCCATGAAATTATTAATTTTTTAATTATTTGTCCTTTTTAACTGTAAAGATTTGTAAAATTTTTACCCGCAAGCTTCATTTAATTACTTGACCCAAAATCAGATATAGAAGCCCAATATAGGAGTTATGGGATCATGCAAGTACTTTGATGGGGTTTTCAGAGTAAATTAAGGGACATTGCAAGTTTCTAATGCTTTTCCCATCATTTAAATTTGAAGAGCGCTAACCACGTCATGATCTCGTTTTTTTTATATTAAGATAAGAGACCCTCCTCGCTCCTTTCTGCGAGGAACAACCACCGAAGGGCGTGACTCGAGCGTTTTTATGCAAAGTATGCGAAACATGCTTTGTATACAAACGCATTGTTCTTCCCCAAATTGAAACGGCGTTTACTTGATGTGGAGGTGTAATGCGGATTACTCGAATGATCATGACCACATATCTGATAAAATAGGTGTGCTTGATAGTTAGTTGATGTTCATGTTAGTTGGACATGAAAGTGTTGGTGAAAACCCCTACGTAGGGAAAAAACCATTAAAAATCGTGATATATGATAAGAATAGGATATTTGAAAGTAAAAATAGGTTTCTTTATCTCATATTCTGATTTTCTCCATGTATATAATATAATCTTTAAATTCATTTCACTTTCGAGAAAAATTTTATCCCAAATTCTTGATCGAGTTAACATTTCATTTTTACAGTAAAAAATAGATTGGTTATTTGACACAGTGCTATTTTAAGACAAAAATTATAACTAAATATTATAAAGATCCGATATGGACTATAAATTATGGGAAAACTAGAATAGGCCATGAACCGTTCAGGGCAATTCCATTAGTTTTCTTTCACAAGTTACTTTCAGATAGTAAAGACAATATTGAAGATATCTTAATTAAGTACTTACGATTTATTAGTATATTTACGGCTCGCGTTCAGAAAAGTAAAGGATGGCCCAAATTGCACGTAAATTATCTTCGGGGGCAAAGCTGAGGTTATGGTAAACTGCGATTTGGGGCATTTTTTGTTTATGGACAAGGGCTGTATAAAATTTTTCTACATCAGTGACGAGAAAACACGTATTTGCCGGATTACTTATTTTAGTAACAATTTTAGTAGCAATTTTAAAAATTTATAACCGATTTGTGTAAACACAACCTAAATACATGGAACATGTTTACTTAAATCTGAGGGCTAGGTGTAATGCATAAATGCTACGCAATAGTACAATGTAAAAAATCTAAATAGTTTTTAAAAAGACCTCTATATGCATAGAAACCCAACAACAACTTAAATACTTGCTGAAAAATCCTATCAACCTTCATTATAAAGTAAAAAAATATTATTTAAATTTTGTTAATTGGCTGCATACCTACAGGGTGTCTGTATCGTGATTGAACTTAATTTTTGGCCACGCGATAAATCCTTTATTTTACTTAAAAAAATAAGTTGTTATGAAACTTCCCATATATATTTTTTTAATAAATAAATTTTATAAAAATATATTGCATATCAATTTGTTGCATCAATATATTATAAAATTATCAATTAAAGCCTTTAAACTTTATTATAAGGCTGCAGCTTTTTTTTATCATGATAAAAAATTTACAATCAAATAAAATACGTGAATTTAACACGTGAAAATAAATTGGGAATGATTACTCATTAATTTTATCAAAAGTAATTTTTTTACTATAAAAATGAAATTAAAATTTTTAATATTTACAGCACATTTTTTAATGTGGAGAATATCTTATAAAATTGCATATTTTATTTATTATGTATTTTATAAGACATTAAAATGATTTTTATTTGAATGTCACATAAAATTTTATCTTTATACCACAGGATATTTTTGATATCCTTATATATATTCATATAAAATTTATTCTAATAATAATAAAAATAATTATTCACAAAATTCATAAAAATATTCCATAAAAATTTATTTTTTCAGATAACCGATTATCATCTTCTCGTTGAAAGTTTAGATACAGAAGTTGTTGCATTTGCACCTATGGTAGCATCACATCATCCGCGTGTTATTGCTGTTGGTGAAGGACGTGGTGATTTATTAAAAGTAACATTACAATTAGCTGAAGTATGTCGTGTTTCTAGTAAAAGATCAAAAGGACCACCAGGAAGAATCGCACCTGTTGTGCCATTAGCAACATCTTTAGCTAATATTGAAGTTGATTTTGCGTCTAGTGAGTTACCAACTCGTCCAGAATTCGTTCAAAATGATGGTGGTAGTAGTCTTGGTCTTGGATCACATCATAGAGAAAGAAAAAATGGAATGTCTTCTGATTTACATGATATTTTAATAGGTAATTGTTTTTCAAATTTCTATATTTGTCATTATAATTTTTAACATTAAAATTTTAATTTTCAGGTGGTCACAATGGTATTGGTGCCAATCGTCACAACGTAGTTAATAAAATGACACCATTAGAAATTGGAATGTATATTCTTTTAGTAGCATTTTGTTTTGCCATTGTTGTATTTGTTGCATCCTGTGTTGTTTATGAAAGTAAATTTAAGCATCAGCAATCTCACTCAACATTATCTGGATTACCAGTTTTGAGAGCTGCTGCAAATCAGTTTGCACATAATAGAAGAACAAGGGAATCAACTACGAATGCTCATGATTGGGTTTGGTTGGGACGAGCTACTTTAGAAAGAACAACTTGTTCATCTCAACAAGTACGAAGTTTTATATATTTTACTTTTTTAACTTTATTTTTGCAAAAAAGTTTTTCTAAAAGCTCATATTTTAGCAACGATTAAGCTTTTAAAATTGATCCAAACCCTAAGGGTATTTAATTAACCGAGTTGTGATTTTTTCGGCCACTCTTTAGTTTTGGAAACAAATTTCGTAATTAAAAACCTTAAAATTATAAATACAATTTTCTAAAGTAGTTATTTTCTTAAAATTTTCTGTTGAAAACCTTAGTTATACCTTCTATAAATCACTAAATTCAAAAAATTGTATAGGATAAAAATAATATGGTCAATATACTTTGTAAAAATAAAGAATAAATTATTACATGTACTACAATAAATCATTACATGTACTGCACTGAGAAAAAAATCTGATTGCAGCTACCGGAATTCCGATTTTGTCAATTATATTAATCGATTTTGAAATATGAGCACTACTGAATTTCGGGAATTAAAAAGAAAATTTGTTTGAAAAACTTTTCTTTAGGTTTTTTATAATTTGCAACCATTTAAAAGAAAACGGAAAAATGCGGCTACTAAAAACCAGAATCCCGGCAGTAGCAAGTTAGTTTAGTGTAACTTCATAACACGTAGATCATTATAGAAAGTGAATCTTTAAAGACCCAGGTAGTAAATAATTTACTATCCGAGTCCATTTTCACGCACTCTTTTTTTTATAGCCAAGTAATTTTTTCGTAATTTATCTTCGACGTTCGCAATAATCAGCTGGCAGAGGCATAAGTAGATCCTTTTGGGCCGGTTTCAAAATTTTTAAAAATTTATTTTTTTTTCTCATTTAGCTGAAAATTTTTCAATGTAAAGAAATTCGAATATGGAATTTTTTTTCTCAGCTATCTTAAATATAAATTTTTTTATCGGCATTTTTCTTTAAAATTTGATTTCACAGGGAAACAAGAAAGTTATAGGTACTTTATTTTTTTTTAATTTGACTTATATTATGATATCCAAATATTTGGATATTTTACATAGAAAATTTAATAGATTAATTTTTAGCTAATTTTGCAATAGTTTTTTAAAAACAAATAATTGACCAGGAATTTTACCCCGAATTGGTGTTTAGCGGTCGAAAAACCTAAATACCATCCATTTTTTTCCATGGGTAATGAAATTGAAATTATGCGTGGTTAATTTATTGACTAGCGACAGGTCTAATGATATATTTTAATAAGGTTTATTGCGAATAAATTAAGGTATACCTATAATTTTTTTTTAAAAAGGATTTTATGAAAATAATTTTTTTCTACCGATGATCATAAACTTCGAGGTTTATTCTCCAAAAAAATATGGGCATGCCCAATAATGTCGATAAATTTTGTAAAATATTTAAATACTAAAAATTATTTTATTTTAGGTTCGAGTAACAAACAATCCATTATCTGGAGAACCAGATGATGAAAACATGGATCTTGGCACAAGTTTTGATAATCCAAATCATATAGAATTACCGTCTAGTATTAATTTTATTCCATCAGCCCCAATTGACACAACAACTTACTGTAAAAGAGACAAAATACCTCGAACATTCTCTAATCACAAAAGCAGACCGTTAAGTAGTTCAGCACCAACGTCAAGTCAGACACATGAGTAAGTATATTTGTTTAATAAGTAAATAATAATTTTTAATTACATTAAAATATATAAATCTTTTCTAGCAATGAGAATAACATAGTTCCACCAGTACCTCAACACAAGTCACCCTTAAAATCAACAAATTCTAATTCAAATAATGGTAACGATTACAAACCTCCAGTACCACCTCATAGAAATACCGGAGCATCACCTCGTCAACCTTCACCTCGTAAACGTACTCATCATCATCATCAACGCGCATCAAGTGCAGAAAATGGACGTAGTAATAAACATCACCATAATCATCATCATCATCATCATCGACCACATAATAAAATTAGCAATCATTCCAAAGAAGACTCAAACAATTATGAAATGAATGAAAAAAATTCTAAAAATAATGAGAGTGTAGAATCAACTTATATTAATAAAAATGAAATTCGTAAAGGAAAATTAAAAGAAGTTAAACGTGCAACAGTTGTTGGTAATCCAATGTTTTCATCCTCATCATCAGAATCATTAAGTTCTTTAGCGCAAGAACAGGAAGAAGAACCAGTTGCAACATTAGAAGAATTAAATCTTGGTATGGATTATAATCAAATTATGCGATACTTTGACAATCTTAAAGAGTCGAATGCCTAGGGTAGGCCTTAAAACGGCAATTTCAAGCCGCTTAGAATCATAAAATTTATTGAAGATTCTTTTTGATTTTTCATAAGAATTTAATAATGCAGCTTTTAAAGATAAAAAATAACTGATGTAAAACTTGCTTAAAATAAAAATGATAAGATATCCGGTGTTTATTTATTGTAGGCAATATAAAAATTGGAGCTTTATATTGGAGATAAAATTTTTTTTTTTTAATTACTTATAATTTTCTCCTTATATACAAGTCCAATAATAATTCATTTTGCTTTATATTAAAGTAAAAATTTTTTCTGTAAATATATTTATTTATTTAATATAAGCATCGAATAAATATTTTATTTTCAGCAAGTTTATGTAAAATTAATATCAGTGCCATATAATATTATATAATAAGCGCACTGTTCAAAAAGCAAAAAATAATAATATGCCATTTGTACTGCCTCAAATAAAGAAACTAATAATTTATACGATTCTAAAATATCGTAACAAAATAAAGTCGAGTGACAGATTAAAGCTTTTTTAGACTGTCGCTAATATGTTGTATTCTAGTCAGCTTTGATAGAGCAAAAATAAATGCATAATAACTTATAGTACGTAGTAAATATATTTATAAGTTTTAAGAATTATAAGTAAAATATATATCATATTATTATTATTATTACACAATGGGGGACTAATAATTTAAATATTAATTTAAAAAAAAAATATGTGCAAATATAATATAATTAATTATTATATACATATAAGCTTATATATTTAAGGCATAATATTATTACGCTGCTATGAGAGGTATAAGAAAAAGTGTCTAATGTATAAAAAATAATAATTATTTTTATTTTGATAATTATAAAATACTAATTTATTTATTGTGATAAAAAATTTAATTTTTAGAGGTATATTTGTTTATTTTTCATTTAATTTAATGAATTCAGATAGCTTTAAGTATATAATAATATAAATAAAAGTAGAAAAGGCATAATATGTATGTAGGTACTAAAAAAGTCCCCCCATTTTCCTTCAAAAGCCCTAAAAATCCTATAAAAGAAAATACAACCTTACGCTTTATTATTCCTTCGCCTTTAAATAATAAGCTAATATAAAAAATGTATACTTTTTGGTCTATAGCTTTGCATCTTTGCGACCAAAAAAAAATTTTTTGCACTGCCTTTTCAAAAGCATATCGCAATTTTCTACATTTGATGTTAAACGTTATAATAAAAATAAATAAAGAAACTTAGTTTTTTTTATAAATATAATATATAAGGCAGTGCAAATTAAATAAAAAGCGTGCAGATGTTATTTATAAAGTGCGTTGTGATGTTTGTAAATTTTTGCTTTATATAAGACTGTGTATATATATATAAATATATATTATATATAATAATTATCAAAGCCAACATCATCCCCCTGTTATAAATTTATAATAGTATAAATTATTATTATATCATAACATACCGCAAGAAGCCTCGCGTTGCAATTTTTTAAAAAAAGTCACAAATAAAAATACGTAAAAAATCTAATAGTTTTTATGTCTTTAAGTTTATAACAATTGTTATTTTTATTTAAATTTTAATTAGTATCTTTTATAGCAATAACAGATATGTTTTTATTTTATGTAGATTTGTCTTCCTCCTCATACTATTAGTTTGTTATGTAAATTTTATACAAAAAAAAAAGTTGTTAAATTACCAATATTTTTAATTATTTTAAAACTAATATTATATACCTTTTATCCGCATGATACAATAAATTGGCAAAAGATAAAATGAATATTTATTATGGCTTCAGAGTTAATTATTTTTATGCTTCAAATATTTATAAAATGAAGTAATAGTATTAATAATAATAAAATTTTACAAAAATATTTAAAAAATTAATGTTTAAGAAAAATGAATGTATAATTAGGAAAATGTTATATTATTTATTTAAACAAGTATCCGCATCAATTTTATAAATAATCCAAAACTTTAAGGATACTACATACAGTGTCGTTCTTTGGTAAATTTTAGAATTGAGGAAAACAAAATTTTTCACTTTTTGGAGAGTATAATAATTATTTGGGTCTTGCTTATAGCTGGTTCCAACTTTAGCTCCCATTGGATTTTAATTTTTTAAAACGTGGTTTATATTTTTTAGTGGTTTTATGAAGGCTAAAATTGTAGAATAATTTTTTATATTCATTTTTAACTTTTTATAAATAATTAGTACCTATATACAAGAAACCTATTTCATGATAAGATGATTGCTAAAAAATTAAAATCATTATGAAAAAAAACTGAAAGAAAATATAAATTTCGATCGGAATAACTGAAAAATATTTTGTTGGATTTTAAAAGGTTTATTTTAACAAAAATTTAATTCAGAGGAAAACGGTGATAAGCATTTTATCCTAAAAATTTAAAAAAATTTTAAGTGTTCAAAAGTTTCTCTTTGTTAAATTTTTATCCAAAAATGTTTGGAGGAAGCTTAAATTCCAAACACATTTTTTAGATCTTTCTAAAAAATTTTTATTCCTCATTCCTAAATTTACCCTAAGAACGATCTGCCTATTTATTATGCATTTTAATTTAATTTCTATAAAAAAATATAATATTTTAGTAGTGATGAACTCTTTGTTTTTTTTTTTTTTTTTTTTTTTTTTTTCAAAAAATTAATATGTTTTATAATACAAAAAAAAGTGTGTTAAATATAAGATATTATATATAAATAAAATAATTGTGTATACACATGACGATAAAATTAATATAAATAATAAATATAGTCTTTAAAAATTTGTGCAACAAAAATATTTAATAATTTAAGAATATCTTTGTAATAATTTATTTATTTGTTTTTTTTTTTTAGTTATTTTAATTGTATATAAAGAATAATAAGTCAGAGCATAAAAATAGTAATAAAAAATTTATCACTGAATAAATTGATTGTACTTATGCATTTTTTTTGTTATTTATAAATTATAAATAATGACCAATTTTTCAAAAATAGGTATTGTATAATATTTTTTTAATGAAATTCATAATTAAATTATTATAATTTGTTATAACTATTCAATTAATTCTGTCTAATAATTCAAATATTTTTTGCAATGTATATTTGCTTCTTTGATATCACGCACAATGAACTGCAATTTACGATACCATTTAATTAGATCGAACCAGATAGTTAAATTTGTACTCAAGTACTATTAAAACTAAATAAATAAAAATTCTTTGCATTTAATACAAGCACCTTATGGTGTATATAATATAAAAACATATCGTTAAATATAATCAAAGTAGCATTTTCATTTCTTACAAATTTTAAAATTTTAAAACCGCACTGCCTTTAATTCCTTTTTTTTAATAAACAATAAGTAAGCCAATACATATAATTATATTAATGTGCGTGTTATTACATTAAAAAAAAAAAAAAAAATTAGTTTTGAATGCATTTAAATGTAAAAAATATTTATTTGTAATATTATAAGAAAAATTGTTTTTCCCAAAGTAAGTTGAAAAAATGTCACCTAATAAACTATAATAAAAAGACTATAATGCCTAATTAATGTACAATATGTAGTTATTTACCTATTGTTAAACCACCAAATTAACATCAAAATTAAATAAAATATTGTCATTGTATCATAAAAAAAATTTTATTTTATTTTTCCTTTTCCTATACAGTAAATAATTTATGTTAAAAAAAATTGTATACTTATCAACAATAAACAAAAAATTTTCTTTATCGATGTCTACCAAAATAAAGTTTATCAATAGGAGATATCCAGTTATGACAACCTCCAAGATTATTTTGAACGACGTATTTAAAAGTGTAAGGATTTTCATTATTTTCTTCTAGCCATTTTTCTTTTTCTTTCATCTTACACAATTGTTCGTAAGTACAAGCTTTTGCTTTAAATGGTAATTTAGCTGCAATATCTTCAAGTGTTTTTTGAACTTCAAACCATTCTATAGGTCCACCCACTTCAATAATTACTCTTCCTGCTTTAATAGGAGTAACGTAATGATCTATTGCAGCTTTTCCACCTCCCATTTGATGACCTTGTGCCTATAACAAATAATTATTAGTTTTATCTTTACTATAGCTAATTAATATTGAATATTACCTTTTTTGTACATGGTTGCCAAGGTGCATCAATTCTCCACAAAGAAAAAGCTTTTTTATTCAATTTTCTGACGATTGAATAACGTATCATTTCAGTATGTCCATATTTTAATCGTCCACCAATTAATGCCTTTAATTATTATTATGATACTTATAAATTTTAAGTATTAAAATTAACTTTTATTATATCTTACCACAATCCCATATTGTTTATGTATAAAATCATTATGTACTTGCTCTGGTCCTCTCATTAATCTAAGTTTTCTCTGCATTTTAAAAGGTTTTAATTGTGGTGGATATTGAGGTACTTTTAATAAAATAGGAAGTCTTTTTCCTCGAGTGTCTGGAGGTAACTCCAAATCTGCATTTGAAAAAATATTATTGTAATTTAAATCAAAAATTTTTTGAATGTTAAATAAAAAAGTTATTTTTATTAAATAAATTTAAGTACCGTATTTTTTTGGAATTGGATAATCTTTGAATGAAGCTATTTGAATACATGATTGCAACAAATTTTTGCTATTCAATCCTACTGGCACTAAATAAAAATTTTAAAATATTAAATAATTAATAGACAAAAATAATAAGATAATAAAAATTTATTTATTTCATACGTGAATGTAAATAATGGTTGATAATACTTCTTGTAAACATAATTAAATATATTTTACCAAATTGTCTGTTTAATTAATCTTTATAATTAACCTAATTATATACTGTTTTAAAAAATTGTGAGTAAATATATTTTCATCTTTTAATCGACTCCAATTTTTCAAGAAGCAGAACTGAAAAATTAAAGGCGCTTTTCGCAGTTCTCATTCTCAGATATTCTCAGATTAGGTTAGAATTAGAACTGAAAAATATTTATCTCTCCACGACACGTGAATATACATATAATAACAAATAAATGATATGGATTGAAAATTAAAAATACAATTAAAAAATTTTAAAATCATATACCTAAATAAAATAATAAAAAAACTTGTGAAATTTAACAATCAGTGTTTGGAAAAACTGTTTGGAGTTGATTTTTCTTCATTTGCTTTAAATACCGGTTTCGTATTATTCGTAAGTCTAATTTAAAAAAATTTTTAAATATTTTTTTTACATTATTGGTGTATATTGTTTCAGAAATAAATAAAATGTTCTTAAACGTTTTTAAATTGTCAGTACGAAATTACAATTTTATTCATATGTTAAATAAGGAAACAAAATTAATTGAAAAAATAAATACCAATTTTACCAGATCATATAAAAGAGAACGAATTGTTTCAAAAATTGTAAATGAAGATGAGCTATATGATGATGATGATCAATTAGAACTTTCGCATGCTGTACCCAAAATAGAGAAAAAAAGTACAAAAAGAAAATCTAAAGAGACAAAAAAAGATGCTAATCCGTTAAGAACAGACCTAAACGATGAAAAAAGTGAAAAAAAAGAAAAAAAAGTTACCGATTGGGGTTCGCTTCCAGTATTTAAAAAAATTTATGATAACGAAGAAGCTATATCGTAAGTAGAGTTGTACTTACTTTTTAAATTAATTGTTACTTCATATAAAATTTAATTTACAGCTCTATGATGTTGAGCATAGTGTCTAAAAAACAAAAGAAAAAAAAAGACATCATTATATTAGAAGGACTACGCCTTATTAATGAAGCTCTTGATGCAGGATTAGAAATACGAACTTTATTATTCAGTAAATCAGAAGATGCAAAAAGAATTGATGCAGCAAAATTAGGAGATGCAAAATTATATAAAGTACCGTATCGTACAATTCAATTATGGTCAACATTAGAAACTTGTCCAGGAATAACAGGTAAACTAAATTTCAATTTATAAATTTTTAATAAATTTTAGTTTATAAATATGAAGAATTTATTAATATCATTATTATTGTTTCTTTTTATATTATTAGCTATTTTCAAAAGACCAGAAAAAGCTGTTGATTCTTCTCCAGATGCACTACCTATTACTATAATATGCGATAATGTTAGAGATCCAGGTAATATGGGCTCTATGTTAAGGGCAGCTGCAGGAATTGGATGTGAAAAAATTATTTTATCAAAAGGTTAAATTAGTTATAATTAAAAAGGAAAAAATTGGATAAGTTAATAAAGTATTAAAAATTAAAATTTAATTTTAGGTTGCGTAGACATCTGGGAATCAAAAGTTTTAAGAGCATCAATGGGTGCACATTTTAAAATTCCTATAAGTACTTCTCAAACATGGGATGAAATTAATGAAAGAATAAGTGAATCATCTAGTGTTTTTATAGCAGATAATCAATCTAAGCGATATATCAATGATTTTGAAACAGATAAAGATTATGAAAGAGAATTGGAAGAAGTTGCTAAGGAAATGCCTGATTCTTTTGGTAATATAGAAGTAGAAAAAGAGAAGAAAATGTATGACAAAAAAGAAAAAAAAGAAAATATGTTGCATTTACCCTTAATTCCATATTATAATGCTAAATTTTCAAAAAACGAAATAGTTTTAATTGTCGGAGGCGAAACTCAAGGCTTAAGTGAAGAATGTTTTAAATTTGCTGAATCAAGAAATAGTGTTAGAGTAAATATTCCATTGAATAATAAAATGGAAAGTTTAAATACTGGTATGGCTTTAGGAATTATAGGATTTGAAGCCAAAAGACAATTTTTAAAAGATGCAATTTTAAGTGAAACCAAACCAGATAGTAAATTATTAACAAATGAAAAAAATAATAATGATTTATCAGCAGTATCAAAAACAGAAGAAAATAATTTCTCAATTAATAATAAAGAAAGTGATGTGTCAGTTTTATGCGCAGAAAAAGAAAATAATAATTTTTCATTTGACGAACAATTAGACGAAAATAAATTATTAATAAATAATAAAGAAAAATAATATAATTATTTAAATAAATTTATAATAACTAAAAAATAAATTTTATATGATTAAACTTTTGTACATAGCTTAACATAGTACTTATAGTTTGTTTATAAAACAGTTTGTACAAATTTTATAATATTTTGTATTTTTAAGTATTTTTACTGCTTAAATTTTATTACAAATAAATTATTTAATTTTTTTTTATAATTCGATTCAATTGTTTTGTATTTTATTTTTATTTAAATGAATTAGATCACTTTATATACAAAATAATTAATTTTAAAAGATTAAAAAAACAGGGTTTAAAGTTGAAAAAAATTTAAAAATAAATATATATGATGAAATTATTATTCAACAACAATAGTTGTTATTAACAGAAAAAATATTTAAAAAAGTTTTATTAGTATGAATACCATGTTTTACATTTAAAACAAATATTTTATATTGTAAAATAGTTTTATTTTAGAAATCTAATTCATTTCAATAATAAAATATACGAGTTTCATAAAATTTGATATAATAATTTATTTCCTGAGTACATTTATTCTAAAGCATAAATAAAGGTTACAAATTCAATATTTAGTATTTGATAGCATAAGATTTTTAAAAATAATATCATATTATGACAAAAATTAAAACTCAAAAGTATATTTTTTATTTGCTGAAATAAAAAAGTTTTGGTTCCTTTTTATTTGGATTAAGGCTTTTTTCATTACAGTGCGACACACATGATTCTTGTGAATTACATATATGGGAGTATTTTGCATTATTTTTGAAAATTGTTCAAGTTTTTGTTTATGTCTCTTATTATTTCTTTTTTTAATTCTAGATTTCAGTCAATTTACACTTAAATATCTTATAAGTATTATAGTTTCAGTGATATATATTTTCTTTTTTCATAGATGTACGAATATTTTAGATTATTTTTAAAAATAGATTACGGTTATTAATTATTTTTAGCCATTTTTCGTAGTTGTTAATGTTTCAGGTTCTAGCAGTCATTCTGAAAAACTTTTTTTTCATTTTCCCGGGAAACATATATATTGAACAAACATCCCTGATAACAAACTTTTATTATCATAATAGGACTCTTGGTTCTGGACATAAATTCTCGGTTTATAAACTTTTACAATTAATGTACTATAAAGAATATAATATTATATTCTTTGGTACTACTATACTGAGTCGAAATTATTTTAAGCTCTTCAATCCAGAAAGTCCCTTATAAATCGAAATCATTCTAATTTATTAGAGCTATACTGAATATTAATAAAAATTGAATTCAAAGTCTCATTTACCCCCCCCCCCCCCTCCGCCACTTGATTTTCGGATTCCCAAATGGTACCCCTCCGTATTATAAACATATTCCATGTTATTATTATTTATTTTTGCCCATAATTATCAATTTTTAGATTACTGTAAAAATTATAATTTTTGATGAAAATATAGGATCTTTGTAGGGCTCAAAAATTTTTTACAAGTTTCAACTTTTCAAAAATGTTTACTCGTCTTTTTTAGATTATAATATAAACTCTGAAAAGTTTTTCATCCAATTACCATTAGGTACCTAAATCTGATAAAAGTATAATAAAAAAGAGTTGGTTAAAGACTTTTTGGAAAATTGGAGCTTGTACAAAATATTAATTTTGGTAACGATTTAAAAATTGGTAATTTTGGGTCAATGGTGCAAATACTTGATGTATTTTCTATCACGACAAGAAAGTTGTCAAAAAATTTCGTTTTTATATGCATTTGATTTATGTATAAAAAAAAAATTAAACTACCCGAAAATTTTTTAAGGGTTGACTTCCAAGGTGAGACAGTAAGGCAAGACAGTATGTCATTTGAAATATATATCTATATCTTTAAGCTCTAGAACCCCTTCTTTATAGCATTATAATATTCTATCTAGTCTCAAGAGGGTCATAGGAATAAACGGAGAAATTATAGATGGTCTCCTCATATTAAAATAATATGGGTTTAAGAATATTTTTATTCTCTTAAACCCATCAAAATAATTTAGTTTATCTACTAGTTTATGAGTACCAAGTATTGGATAATAGTACTTTAATGGAAAGGCACAACATACTACAGTAAATTTTCGGGTTTGGGTAAATTAAGGGCAGTGAAAACTGATTTTTTTTTGCAAGCAATTTAGTAAATAATACAATAGTTCTGCATAAGGTTTAATATAAAAGATGATTATGTGCTGGTCTAAAAACGACCAAACACTATCATAATATTTTTAAAGGATTTTTTCTGCTTCTTTATAATTATAAGGTTTAAATTATCTAAAGAAATTTAATTTTTACTATTTTAACACACAAGTCTTGTGTTATTTTGAAACTTCAATGAAAAGGGTTTTTTTTCTTTAAAGGTCATTTGAGACCCCTAAATTTCTGATTCATGATGAAAATACATATTAGACCAAATCTCGTTTAGATAATACCTACCTCCCCCCTTTATTTTCAAAGAAGAACTTAACTTAATTACTTGATCACAACTTTTTAATGAACCCTGTCTGAGCCAACTTATAAGTTGCTGCAGGAAAATTTACACGCATTTTTAAACTTAAATTTTAATAACTAATAGGTTGAAAGAAAATTTTAAGTGTCAAATTCGATTTAAACCAGTTCGATAAATTTTTTTTTACATAATAAAAGCTTATAAATATTTAATTTTTCATTTTATTTTTTAAGCATTATATATTATAATGTAATATTTTCACAACCGTGTTCAATCAAAAAATCTAAATTTTTTTTTCAATAAATTAATCTCAAAGTACTTACTATGATAGCTGAAAAAAAAAAAAAATTCAAGAGGCAAAAAATTAAAAAAGATTTCTTTGATAAAATTTGATCAAAAGCTTTACATAATCTTAAGGGTTGCATATTAAAAAGTTTTACATGTAAAATAAAATTGTTATAAAACAGAATATATAACTTTTTTAAAAAGTTATTTAATAATAAGGCCAGTTCATAATATGAACGAATGATTTATAAATAATTATATCATTTATTCACATAACGCAATGTATGAAGTAATGCATTTTATTGAAATTTAGACATTGTTTATTTTCAATAAATAGAAAATTTTCATTTATTTAAAACCTTTGGAAAAATTTATATATTGATATTGCTGCCTTATAGCCACTCCTTTTTAATTGAGATATTGAGACTTTTATGTATTGTCTGTATATTTATAGCCAACTTTTATAGGACATTATTATTTATTTTTATCTTTTTTAATAAAAAACAAAATGTTCTACACATATTTAAAACGTTAATGTGTTATAATAAGATAGTCTAGCCCTGAAAAAATGATTTCCTTGATAATATAATTATGCGAATTTCTTATAAAAATTCGAAGAAATTTATTAAAATTAGATAATAAAATTTTTTAAATTAATATCTTGTAATTCAATAAGGTCATAATAACTTCAAACAGAGTAAGCTCGAAGTAATTTTTTAAAAGTTACTTTCTTACAAATTCCATTTTTAATATCATAATCCCAAAGATTACTCGCTAAACTTTTTATCACTAAAATTCCAAACTAAAAGCAGTTCTAACTGAAAATATTCATATATAAAAGCATTATATAAGTAAAAAATATTTATTCTTATCAAAAACTTTTAAAGAAGATATTATTTGTATCCGTATATGCAATATTTTTACATGTTTATATTATGTATGCAATAAAATACAGATGACCTATGACGATACTTTTAAATCAATTGATGCCCTTTGGCATATTTCTTTAATTAAACTTACATATGGAATTTCATTTATATTAAATTTTATGTTTTATTTTTTTTGATAATTTTATTTTTTACGTATTTGATTAAAAATGCAAAAAAAATAAAATATAATCATTAATAATTTATAAAATAGTATATATTACAAAATATTTGTTCAAAATATGGCCAGAAAAATAAAGAATGGCCTAAATCGCAGTTAAACTGAAACTCTTGTTCTATTATTTTTCTTCGTTAGAAGATAGAAAACGCGTCCCCTCCTTAAGAAGCGTTTTTAAATAAAATTTTATAATTTTAAAGTTTTATAAAATCTTGCAAAATTTTTACGATCCTCCTACTCGCAGGTCCAATTCGTTATTTAAAAATCAAACCACGACATCGCTTAAATTCAGATAAAATCTATAGGAATCTGTTCAGAAGCTACTCAAGAGCATTGTTAACATACAAACTTCAAGCGTTTTTGAAAGTAGGGTGAAACCCCCCCTCCCCAATTTACACCCCCTTAATTCTTAAAATTTAAGTTAAACTCTTTTTTTTTTATTTGGACAACTCTCCGTAGGTATTTTGCATCGCTGAACCTGAATCTGAAGTCAAAAATGATATTTAAGGGGTGTAACATCCTTATTTTTTCCGTTTTCTACCCTAAAATAAGCGATTTTTAAAAAAACGTTTTTTTTAATTTTGGCGGCCTTTAGTAGGTTTTTTGGATTGCCGAATCCAAATCTGATGTCAAAAAATATACTTGAGAGATGTAACACCCTTATTACTCAAAAAAAAGGAGTTTTTGCTACATTCATGCATTATATTAGACATCAAATTTGGATTAACCGACAAAAAAAAACCGACTAGAAGCCGTCAAAATAAAAATAAAATTCGTTTTTAAATCTTTTTTTTTTTTTACTTCAGATTCAGATTCAATAACCAAAAATACCTATTGGGGATGTCAAAATAAAACAAAAAGAACTTAAATTTAAGGGTTAAGATATTTCTATATTAATTTAATTTATATTAATTTAACCAGTGTCGTGTTTTTAAACGTTTGACTTTTTTTTTACACCTCAGCTCTGGCTAGCCCTCGCCCCTGTGTGAAAGTTTCTGGATCCGCGGTTATGTTTTTGATGGACGTGCAGTAAATAGAACAATTTTTTATTAATTTTTATAATGTCGAAATCTAAACTATAGATACTTTTTTTAAATTTAGTCTTTTCCGTTATGGAATAGAAACCAATTTATTCCCGAAAACAATTTTTTTTCGTTTAAAATGTTTCGAATTTCAAACATTTTTATTTATTTGGTTTTCACCAACGCGTCTCAGTACCTTCAGAATTTTTTTTTATTTTATGAGATTTACAAAAATCTAAGTATTATGTAAAATTAGATCCCATTTACTTTTATCAGCCATATTTAAATACTGGCCAATGATACTGAAAAGCTCACTTCAGAATCTGAAAAATCATGTTTCTTTAAAAATCTTTTTTTACCTAAAGCAGAAAACTAAGCGACTGTGAATTGGTCGCACCGACACAATAAATTAAAAAAAAAACAGGTTTTCAAAAACTTATAAACAGTTTGTGTAAACACAACCAAAATGCATGGAACATGTTTACTTCCAGCTAAGGGCTACGAGAGGGCTATGCATATAAATATTACGCAGCATTACAGTACAACTTGCTATTTTTATCATTTCTAATTATCTTATCACCTTTACTAGAAGTTAATATTCTAAATCCAAACTCAAATTTTAAGTTAAGTTAAGTTAATTAAGTTTTTTTATGATCACCAGTCCCACGCACAGACCTTATTGTCGTCTCGGTGGGTGATATTACTTTGTAATATTTTTCTGTATATATGAAACTGGATTAAATAAATAAATAAATAAATAAATAAATAAATAAATTATTCTAAGTCTCTAAACTCGGATTATTTTAAGTACCAAAATTGAAATTATTCTAAGTCCCATTTGACCCCCCCTCCTTTCAGATTTCCAGGGTACTCCCTCCCTATAAACATGTTCCATGTTAAAAGTATAATTTATTTAATGACTTATATTTACTGCTACCAAATTCTCAGTCTTTTATGGAACCGAAAATTTGCAATAGAACTAAAAAATTATCTATAATTTTGAGATCTTAATACATGTTTTAATTTTTATGTAAATTCTTTATTTGTGATAAAAAATCCGAGCAACTTTTTTTACTATATAAAGTATATACCATGACTGTACCAACTAATCAGAATCCCTCAATTAATTTCCAATACCATGTTATTCTTATGGGAGACGAGTGGTCACCATTAATAAGGAAAACTTTGGTCACTAATTGGTACAGTCACCCTATAGGATTCACATACAAGGAAAATTTTTTATGATAAATTTTTTGATTAAATTAAATATGTAATGGTCATTTAAAGGATTTTTTTTAACCGTCTAACCTATTTATTTCGCATAAGTATTTTAAGAAAAAAAAATTCTAAAAATCATAATAATTAAATTTTTTGCTCAGTTGTATTTTTAAATATGAATAACTTTTTAGATATCCAATAATTGTTAGGTCAATATAATAAATTATTCATAATTAAATTTCATTAATATTATTTGGCTTGTTTAAAACTATTGACTGAAACTTCAGTTAAAATATATTAAATTTATTTCATTTTCTATATAAAATTTTTAAAATTGAATGTATTTAGAAAAGTCAATGCTAAAGAAACACTGGTATTTTGGATCTTGAGTAGCGTGTATTTTCAGTAAATTTTATGTCTGGGAGCAATTAGCTGGCAATGGAGTATTACTCTAAACTGAGAAATGTTATATTAATAGTTAGATTTTTTTTAAAAATTCAATCGTAGAAGTTCAACAGTGTACAAACATTCATAATATGCAAATTAATATTTTATTAAAATTTTGAAATTATAATTAAAAATAAAAATTAATTATTCAAAAAATTAACTAAAAATAAAAAAAAAAAATTCATTTTTGTTAATTTTATTTCATAAAGAAATATAAGAGAATGCTGGCATTACGTTTGGAACGATTACATTTTAAATGCACAACTTTAAAGCGATTAACAATTAAATGAATATTCAGGATGACCTTTTATAACCTTATGTTATTTTATATACAAAATAATATCACCTTTGAATACATTATTTTATAAAACTAAATTTTATGCTTCTATTTTATTTTCTAAGTTAAAAATTTACCCGTAATTCGCAAAAAAAAAAAATTTATGTAATTCGTATCTATTTTTTTTTTACAAGAGTTTCTAGTTTTACTTTAAAATTATTGTCCTTCCCGCGTCCAGCTCCATGGAGTCCATAGAATTTTAGAAAAAACTTATGAACTGTTTGTGTAAGCACAACCTAAATGCATGGAACGTGTTTACTTCCAGCTGGGAGCTAGGTATAATACAAATGTTACGCAAAGTTGCAATACAATTTTATAATTTTATAATTTGTAATTATCACCATACTAGGTTTTGAAATTCTAAATCCAAACTATTCTTATTCCCTAAATACGTATTATTCTAGGTCCCTAAATCAAAATTATTCGAAATCCCTAAACTTGAATTACTCTAAGTCCCTAAATCGATATTATTCTAAGTCTATAAGTCAAAATTATTTTTTGTCCACCTGGGCGTAAAACTCGTGCGTAATAGTATATTAAGTATCAAGGGCGTAAAAGTTTCGGCACTAGCGTGAGCACTAGCACGAGTGCTCGGCGAAGCCGGGCACGAGTGATTTGTGTTCACGCTCGTGTCTAAAGTATTTCGCCCATGGTGCTTAGACTATTTTTTGCCCCCCTAGGCGTAAAACGAGTTCAGAAAATTCTTTACGCACGAGTTTTACGCCCGGGAGGGCAAAAAGAATTTTCTGTACTCGTTCTACGCCTAGGTGGGCAAAAAATATTGTAAGTACCATGGGCGAAATATTTTAGATACTAGCGTCAAAACATATAACTCGTGCTAGAGTTCACGATAGTGCCAAATCTTTTGCGCCCTAGATACTTATTATACTACAAAATAGCTAAGAACTACCGAAATAATAAGTCCTACATCGAAATTACAATATTCTAAGTCACTAAACCCAGATTTTTCAAATTCCCTAAATTTAAATTATTCTAAATCTCATTTGACACCCCCCCCCCCCCCATTAAATCGGACAAATTTGACCCTCCTTAATTTTCAAGTTCTGAAGTACCCTCTCCCTATAAACATATTCCATGTTTAAAAAAATTTTGATACTGCGGTAATGAAGAGTGTTCACTAACTACTAATATGTTTATAGCTTTCTATGTCAAAACCTTGAATTTTAGCAGCCATTTTTGTATTTTTGACCAACATTGATCAATTAACTCAAAATATTTTTATTTTTTTTGCCAAATACTTCCTTTTGCCAAATATTTGGAATAATTTTGATTTAGGGACCTAGAATAATACGTATTTAGGGAATTGCGGTGAAAAATATTTTCCTCTTAGATGCTTGTAATAAATTTCCCATAGAATTCAATTCCGAAAATTTTAAAAATATAACCCTAGTAAAAAAATAATAGAAACAGAATATCTGAGATCTGGGGTTCCTTGGGTAATCATAGCTAAATTTCTTTTTCAAGCAAATTTTAGACATGTATGAATTCTAAAAAAATTTGGCTAATTTTTGTAATTATCTGATATATTAGAGTGCGCCTAAAATTGGAGTTTTTACCCATTACCGTCCAGGCAGCCACAAGAGTCTGTCTACAAGAGACGGAAATTTAAAAAACAAGTGATTTTAGCCATATTTTGCGGCCAAAACGTGCCACTTTGACGTAAGTCTTTACTATTCGTAAAATATTATGTTTTTTTTCCTGCTAATTAGTACCTGGGAGTTTTCGAGGTTGATAATTTCAAATATGAACTCAAAAAAATCATAAAGTTCCAATCAGGGGTTGGAAAATTGGGGTGCAAAGGGATGAAAAATCGATTTTTATAAAAAGCATTATTTTTACTTGAAAAACTATATCGGGGGGTTTTCAAGGTTGCTGATTTCAAATATGATTTCCAAAAATACTAAAATTTCATTTAGGGGTGGAAAATTGGGGTGAAAAATCAATTTTTATAAAAGGCTTTATTTTTTTTTGATAAACTTTATCGAGGTTGCTGATTTCAAATATAAACTCCGAAAAATGCTAAAATTTCATCCAGGGGTAGAAAACTGGGGTGAAAAGAGGTGAAAAACCGATTTTTATAAAAAGCTTTTACTTGAAAAATTATATCGGAGATTTTCGAGGTTGCTGATTTCAAATATAAACTCCAAAAAAATACTAAAATTACATGTAGGAGTGGAAAATTGGGGTGAAAAATCAATTTTTATAAAAGGCTTTATTTTTTTTTGAAAAACTATACCGGGGGGTTATTGAGGTTGCTGAATTCAAATATAAACTCCGAAATATGCTAAAATTTCATCCAGGGGTGGAAAACCCGATTTTTATAAAACACTATTTTTATATAGTTTTTCAAGTAAAAATAAAGCCTTTTATATTTTATATTATATATGTTATTTTTGACTAAAATAATTGTTTATTTTTACTTTTTATAACGTATATCTATAATTAATTACTGTTAATTACTTTAAAACCTGGCTCACAAACAGATAATGTTTTATCTCCGTGAGCTACATACTTGTACGTATAAGCCTTTGGATTACCGGTAAATTTAAATAAATAAATAAATAAATAAATAAAAATTGATTTTTCACTCTTCGCAATTTACCTATTTAAAATACATTACAAATAAAAAACAATGTATTTAAAATGGGGAAATTTCGATTTTAAAAAGTTTTATTTTGATAAAATAAAGTTTTCTGGGACTTCTAAAATTTTGGGGATCTATTTTTATATATCTAAACATCATTTTCTATCTGTTAGCTCATGTTTAAGAAAATTTTGCAGCTTATTAAAAAATTAGAAAGCTGAAAAGTCAAAAGCCCGTGTCATTTACATGGAAAAATTGAGGTGCACGTGTTTTTGCAAAGCAAAAGCAAAATCCTTGGAGCTGGGGACTTTTTATGACCAAAAGTTCACAAAAAATCCCGGGAGCAATGTTTTTCTTAAAACTCCAATTTTAGATCCACTCTAGTATACATAGATGTTATTAACTTTATGTTTCATAGTTTATTATTTTTTTGTATAGCATTTCAAAAATTTATAAAATTTTCCTGAAAAATGGGTTGATTTAGCGAAATTTTACCAGTAATCCGAAAATTGAGCCAGAATTTTCATTCTTTGATAGAAAAATCTGATCCCAAAAATTCCATTGCTTTAAAGTTATTTTTATTAGTAGCCAATAAAATTAATTTATAAAAAAGCCATTATTACTGTATATTATGTAAATGTAATTTTGAATATTTAAAAAATCAATACAGTTAATTGAGACAAAGTTTTACCGTTACATCGATTCAGTATTTAAGTTAATTTAAATAATAAATTTTGGCTTTTTCATTATTAAATCAGTACAAAATATTTAATGATTAAATAAAAATGAGAATAAATACGTTAAAAAAAAATAAAACAAGTCTTCCGATATAATTTATTTTAATATTGATATCTCATACGCGCATATGTATATTCTAATGATGTTTTATATTACATACATATTCTGCTCGTATGTTCTATAAAGATAATAAAGAAGAAAAAATTATCATATTTTTAAGGAAAAATATAATATTTTAGTATTATACATTTTTTTAAAATTTATTATGAATTTAATTTTATAATATTCAATATTTTAATAAGTAATATAATGAAAAATGAGACACTTGTATTTGCAAAATCTTCTTTTTTTAAAGATTATTATTATGTATATTATTTTTTAATTAATTAACTGAATATTTTATCATTTTATTCATTACTTAAACTTAAAAATTATATAAATGCAATTTTAATATTTTGAAGCGTAGATTATAAATCTTTAATACAGCTGAAGGAAAAATGCAAGCCAGTTTTATATCAATAACATAATCACTTTTCTGGTTTAAGATTTTATTTCAATAGGAAAATATGCTCAATAACGTTCAATAATTTAATAACGAAAGTCTGATTTTTGCCTTCTTTTGCTTATTTTGTACAGTTTTAAATTTTGAGTGGAATCAAAAATAGAGATACTATTCAAATAAATTCCGAATAAAAAAAGTAAAAAATTGGTATTTAATTGAAAAAGGAAAAGTAGTGAAAAACTTATAACCGGTTTGTTTAAACAAATACTAAATACATGGAACATGTTTACTAAAGCTGAGGGCTATAGGTAAATGCATAAATGTTATTATGCATTAAAATCCAATTTGCTATTTTTATAATTTCTAATTATCACCTTACTAAATATTAAGATTCTAAACCAAAATTATTCTGATTCCCTAATCTTGTATTCTTCTAAGTCCCTAAATCGAAAATAAAAGTCCCATTAAGCCCTGATTATAAGTTCCTATAAACTTAAAGTCCCTAAACCTTAATTATTATAAGTCCCTAAACCAGGATTAAGGAGGTTTATTCGTTGTTTACTACATTTTTGCAGGAATTACGATTACCGACATAAATTTTTTTTTTTAAGTTTATTTTGAAAGCTACTAATTGAAAAGAAACTATAAAAAACCATTAATAATCCAAGAATATTACCAAAAAAAGTCTCATAGTATTATAGAATTTAAAAAAACGTCACTAAAATAATGAGCTTTTTGGTTATGTTACGTGTTTTTTATTAATTTTACGAAAATAAAGTCGATAAAGTATGTAAAACTAATTGGGAATGTAAACTTTAAGTAATTATTTATCAGATTTATTAAGTTTCATCGATCTGTGTCATTAGCACCCTACTTTTTATAAAGCCGAAACAAATTTTCCCATAAGCGCAATGTTAAAATACGACTTTTATTTTATGAATAAGAAATTAATTAAGTCGGTGACATAGGTAAAAATAAGTCGATTTTAGTTCAGAAATGTTTAAACTTTAATACTATTCACGTTTTATTACATTCTGTCATTATTTTTTTTAACGGATAAACCTCCTTAATCTAAGTCCTTAAATCAAAATTATTCTAAGTCCTATTTGACCCCCCCAACTCCTAATTTTCGCATTCCCAGGGTACCCCTCTCTATAAACATGTTCCAAAAAAAAAAAAAATAAATGCGAGGACTAAGCAGAGCTTTCGAAATCGTGTACTATACTTGAATCAAATTTTTGCATCATTTTGATGTATAATATACTACTGGAGCATTTTAAATGAGTTTTCCTTATTTATAATTAATTGTCAGATACTTAGTTATGTTTATCTCAATTAACGATTTACGTCCTTTATGACTTCTAAATATTTTTATTTTATTTTATTTTATTTTATTTATATGAGACTGCTCAACGAAATCGCCTCATGGAAATTTCGAAGTTGGATGCCTGTTTCATATTTCTCAACATTTTGCAAAGCTTTACACTGAATAAAAATACGCTTCAAACAATTGGAAACAAGTTGAGACTAGGGGTGTCTATTTACCTGAAAGTCAGATCAGGTAACCAACATTTTGGGTTTTTTGCTTTGAACTGGATCGGGGTGTTATTAGTAATTTTATTTTATTCGGGGTATTTAAGGAAGCTTTCGATTCAAAACTGCAGACTTTTTTCGGGAAGTTTCGGGCTGCACCTGTAAAAATCTCGCAAAAAAGTCCGAAATTTTGGGTACCCAACCTGACTTTCTTTTATTTATCACACGGAATGCTAAACAGAAAAAAAATTCTTCTTAGTTTCTTTTACGTTTCATATTCAAAAATAGTTTGAGATTTTTTGATGAAAAAATTTTTGAAAAAAAAATTAGGTCTTAATTCCATAATGGTTGTGAAACATCACCGGTTACAATATTTTCAGATATTAGTACTTTCATGGAATTAAATGAGGTATTAAACCCAAAAAAAAAATATTGCAGTTTTTTAATTTTTTTGTTTTTTTAATTTTGAGAAAAAAATATGGAAAATATTCGGTATCAGAACCAAAAAATTACTATAAACAAACTTTCTAAAACTAGTACTCTCATAGAAATAAATTAGGTACTACGTCCAAAAAGAAAAAAATATTTGGAGTTTTTTGTATTTTTTTGTGACGAAAATTTTGGAAAAAAAATTTTCAAAAATTTAATTATCAGATTCGAGATATCGAGTATAAATCATACTTTCAAATATAATTACTTTCGTGGAAATAAATGAGGTATTACATCCAAATTAAAAAAAAAAAAAAAGGTCTTAGGTCTTAATTCCATAATGGTTGTGAAATTTCACCGGTTACATACACACACACACACACACGCACACACACAGACTTTTTTTAATAACCGGTTTTTTAGCTTCCTGAGATCCCAAAACGTGCTTATATGCCAAAAAATCAAAAATCAAAATTGGACCCATCACAAAGGTTCCTCATTGAGGAACCAAAATTTTTTGATTAGTCTGCGCCTACTATCTAGTACCCAGAAAAATTTGTAAACATAAAATAGGCGATAGATGTCACAAAAAGATTTTCTTACTTTTAAGTTAAAAATCCTAGTGCTTCATACCTGAGACACCTGAACTTTTTTAAATTTCTTATGTTAACAGAATTTAAAAAAATAGATGACAAATTTGGATTACCAGGGGATAAACCACTCCTCCTCGCATTCCTCAGTATTATTACAACTCATTCAATCATTTATCTGCAATATTCCTAATAAGGTAGTTAATAGGGAATTATTAGATGCTTTTTTTCTGAATTACCATCTTTCAACTAAACCTACCCATATATTGAATAAACTAAATAATTTGTAAAAAAATTAATAATTTTTTTTATTTTAACATTGAATGATGGTAATATTTTGTAATAAATTACAAAATATAAATTATTAAAAAAGTATAGATAATAAATATATAATCATATATGATAATGATCTTATCAATATTTAATTCAAAATTCTTTTAAATTAAAATTTAAACTTTTTTTTCCTTATACTTTTTTAATTATATGGAAATTACTGAGTAATAATAATTCGAATTTTTGAAACTCAAAAATTTAATATTATTAGGTACCAAGTTTATTAACATGGGACATGTTCATAGAGGATTTTTAGGGATCCTAAAATATTAGATTTAGCGACTTTTAGGGTCACTCGAATATTTCTAGTAGTAGTAGTTGTAGTAAGGAATATATTATTAGTAATAATTAGGGAGTATATGTTACAACGAGGGTGTTAAAACTGTTATAAGTGAACATGTTCCATGCTTGTAGGTAGTGCGAACACAAAAACCAGTTATAAGTTTTTTTCAATTGCGATTACAAATAGCTTAAAACGTAAAGAAAATTAAGAAAAAATAATTTTTTTTCAACTTTTCAATTATGTCATTTGCAACCATCAAAAAGAAAAAATGTTCCAGCTGCCACAAACGAGATTTCTGTTTTTTTTTTTTTTTTTTTTTTTTCAGAGCACACGGAGAAAAATATTTTTCTTGTTAGTGTCCAGAAAGTGCGTGTTTTCTGGCCGCTGCGCTATTCGAAAAAACGCATTTTCTCGACACTGAGCAAGAAAAATTATGTTTTGTCCTTGGCCACAAAAAAAGGATGCCCCAAATCGCAGTTTACAATCCTCGGCTTCGCCTCGGACGGTAATTTACATGCGATTTGAGCCATTCTTTACTTTTGTGGCCATGGGTAAAAATATACTATTGTATATTTTGCAAGGTTAATTTTAGTAAAACGGGGTTAGTTATAAGAACAAAAAAATTTTGTAAATTTTACAAATATGAAATTAGAATATTGTAATTCTAACTATAAACATGGTTATATTTACAAAATATTTGAACAGAAAATAACAAAACTTTATGATGTAAACATAACCAGCAATTTTGGTTATATTTAACAGTTATTTTTCTCCGTGCATAACAATGATGGAAAAATGAAGTCTGAGTGAATCTTCATCATCATGCATAACAATCATTTCAGGCATGATTAAATATAGTAAACAAGAACATCAAAAAATTTTGTTTTCACGAGATCCGCTTAAAAAAATGATCGAATCAATGATAATTTTTTCATACATAATAAAAATCCATTTTATTTTATAATGCAACTTTATATAATTATAGTATGTAAAAAATTCAAATTGAGTAACAACATAAAGAAAAAATATTTAAAAATTTAGGAAATAAAATTAACAAATATTAGATTTTTCAAAACTGAACATTACAGTTGCAAAAAATTTATCATGTAATTTATTATGTATTTTATTATCATTTCATTTATCATATGTTATGATTTATCGAATTAGATAATCAAGTAAATATTTTCGAGTAACAAGGGATGTTCACTACCTTTGGATCACCAAATGGTTATGGCAAAGTTTATCCTGAAAAAAAATGCCGACCAAACTCTGCTTGTGTCAACGGGCCTAGAAACACAGAGCTAAATGTTATAAAATAGTGTTTTTTTATAATGTTCAATATGGGTCAATATTTGTAAACTGTATATGACTTTGCATGGGCGGGTCTCGAAATGTACTCCAAAGTATGTTTAGTCGAAAGCATATATAAAAAAAATAATTTTCCCCAATTTTTAGCTTTTTAGATCCAATCCTCTATTTTTTACAGCGATTTTTATTTTTTTCAATTTTTTGAAATTTTTAATTTTTGAGAAATTTATGTTCATTAATTTTTCTCGCAAACGCGCACATTACAATAAAATTTTTTTTCCTTATAGTACCCCATAGGAAATTTCCCGTAGAATTCGATTCTGGGGTCCAAAATTTTTTTTTGAACTGCGCATGCGCAAGAAAATCAACTTTCTTGCTTTGCCTTTTCTAGCTTATATGCCTCAGCTGCAGACAGCTCAATTTTCATCCTGTTGGTCTCGAATTGTATGTTTTTTCATATACTTTCAGCATATGAAATCATTTTTTTGGGTAAATTTATTTTAAAAATACTAAAATTGAAAAATAGCGATTTTAAAAAAATCATTTTTCACAAATTTTGAATTTTCCGCTAAGTCACATGACCAATTGAAAATCTGACTAAAAATTCGGATTCAGCGGAAAATTTTACATAAGGATACCAATTTTCGTCTTATTTCATTAAATAGTTTCTAAGATATCCCATTTTAAAGATAAAGATTAAAATTGACTTTTTTTAAAAAACCCTAAAAATGGGACTCTGACTTTAATTATCATATCTGTTAAACAAATAATTATAAAAAGACGAGTAAAAATTTTTTGGAAACTAAGGGCTTGTAAAAAATTTTTGAGGCCTATAGAACTCGTTTCTTTTAAAAATTAGAATTTTGGAAGCAATTTCAAAATTGGTCATTTTTGGGTAAGAATAGGGATTTGGTTTATAGACTATCGCCATGAGAGAATTAACAACAAATAAATGTGGTGTATGGTAAATAAATGTTGATACGTATACCGAAAAAATGAGACCAATTGGAAGTATTTTGGTTAGCTGGCGAGGTTGCAGCTTTATATTAAAGATTATGAAAAAAATCCTATATTATAACATTGTCGTATTTTGTAGCTATTCTATCTTATTTTAAATTTTCCGAATTTTCTAGTTACCTAATGAAAATTTTGACGAAATTTTCGGATTCCTCGAGAAATTTTACAAGAGACCCCCTTTTTGGAAAAGTTTTGGATGTTTCCGTAACGCTATAGAAACAAAAGAAATAGCAAAATACAAAATAACTACAAAATACCACAATGTTATCAAATAGGATTTTTTTGTAATCTTTAATACAAAGCTGCAAACTTGCCAGTTAACCAAAATAATTCCAATTGGGCTCATTTTTTTGGTATAAGTGTCACCATTCAGTTACCGTACACTTCAATTATTTGTCGCTAAATTTCTCGTGCCGATAGTCAATAAACCAAATGCCTATTCTTACCCCAAAATGACCAATTTTGAAATTGCTGCCAAAATTCTAATTTTTAAAAGAAAAGAGTTCTATAGGACTCAAAATTATTTTACAAGCCTTTAGTTTCCAAAAAATTTTTACTCGTCTTTTTATAATTATTTGTTTAGCATATATGATAATTAAAGTCAGAGTTCCATTTTTAGGGTTTTTTAAAAAAAGTCAATTTTAATCATTATTTTTAAAATGGGATATCTTAGAAACTATTTAAGGAAATAAGACGAAAATTGGTATCTTTATGTAAAATTTTCCGCTAAATCCGAATTTTTAGTCAGATTTTCATTTAGTCACGTGACTTGGCGGGAAATTCAAAATTTGGAAAAAATGATTTTTTTAAAATCGCTATTTTTCAATTTTAGTGCTTTTAAAATAAATTTACCCAAAAAAATGATTTCATATGCTAAAAGTATATGAAAAAACATACAATTTGAGACCAAAAGGATGAAAATTGAGCTGTCTGCAGCTGAGGCATATAAGCTAGAAAAGGCAAAGCAAGAAAGTTGATTTTCTCGCGCATGCGCAGTTCGAAAAAAAATTTGGACCCCAGAATCGAATTCTACGGGAAATTTCCTATGGGGTACTATGAGGAAAAAAAATTTTATTGTAAAGTGCGCGTTTGCGAGAAAAATTAATGAACATTAATTTCTCAAAAATTAAAAATTTCAAAAAATTGAAAAAAATAAAAATCGCTGTAAAAAATAGAGGATTGGATCTAAAAAGCTAAAAATTGGGGAAAATTATTTTTTTTATATATGCTTTCGACCAAACATACTTTGGAGTACATTCTGAGACTCGAAAATCCAAACTGTATACACTTCACAAATATTGACCCATATAACACTTCAACCTCGCAAGTTAACCAAAACACTTTTAGCTGGTCTCATTTTTTTGTTTTAAGTTTCATCTTTCATTTTTAACCCAAAATGACCAATTTTTAAATTGCTACTAAAATTTTAATTTTTGACGAAAATAAGTCTTCTAGGTATATCAAAAATTTTCTAAAAGCTTCAAGTTTCTAAAAATTTCTTACTCGTCTCTTTTTAATTATTTGTTAACCAGATATGATAATTTAGAGTCAAAGTTAGAATTTCATGATTTTAAAAAAAGCTCATTTTTATTTCTAGCATTTATATCTCAAGCTTTGTAGAGTATTTTCTCAAAAACGGCTAAGTATAAATGAGACAAGTTAAACATTTTTAGAAACTTGAAGCTCATACAAAATTTTTGAGACCTATAAAATTCATTTTTGTAAAAAATTTCAATTTTGGCAGCAGTTTAAAAATTGGTCATTTTGCACCAAAAACAATCATTAGGTTAATTGACTATAGCGATGAGAAGATTAGTAATAAAAAATTTCGGTGTTTGGGGCTTGAAAGGCGACTCTCACATCCAAAAAAAAAAGAGACCTACCAAAAGTGTTTTGTTAACTTGCGATATATTGAGCATTACCAAAAAACCCTATTTTATATAACATTGAGCCTTGCGTTTCTAGGCCAAGAAGGCCCATTGGCATAAGCGGAGAATGGTCGTCAAATTTTTTCTTCAGTTAACCACAATTTGGTGTAATTTGGCGTTCCAAATTTCCTTGAAAGTTAAGTCACCAAAATAGAAAATCGGAATAATACGTAAATATATAATCCTTATTATTATATACTCTTTAATCGAAATTATTCGAAGTCCCTAAACTGAAGTTATTTTAAGTCTCTAAATAAAAATTATTTAAAGTCGCTAAATCAAATAATTCTTAGTCCATTTGACTCCCCCCCTTAAAATGACATGTATGAAACACCATATCCCTGCCTATATTCAATATTAATACCATAAAAATTACTGTTTACAATATATTGAAGTCTGTTTATTCTCTTTTATTACACCTAAAAAAAAAATATCGGGTTACCGTTACGGGAATTCCTGTTGTGGAAGCCGGAAATTTTTTCCTATTAAATGGTTGCAATTCCCATCATGCAGCGTTACTAGTATTTTAAATAAGTAAAACTCGTTTTTTTAAATTTTCTTTACGTTTTAAGACATTTTCAATATGCCACAAATGGGATTTTTTTTCAATTTAAATTTATTTTACTCACAGTAACTCACTTTGTACCAGAATCAAATAATGGTAAAAGAGATAAATAAGGAATTTTCAGAAATTTATAGGCTGTCATACTCACACTCGTAGCTACAAGTTTTCTGAGACATATAAAATCCATTTTTTTTCTTCAAATTGTAGTTTTGCATAGTAATTAAAAAATTGGTGATTTTGGGCCAAAAATGGGCCTTTTGTTTATTGCATTTAAAGGCGTGAGAAACATAGTGATGAAAATTTGTGATCTATGGGGCTTGAAAGATAATTTTTACACAAAAAGAAAAGACTAACCAAGAGATTTTAGATTCACTTGCAAGGTGACAGCGTTATTTGGGAGATAGCCCAAAAACCCGTTCTATCTTAGAACATGAAACCCTTTATTACTTGGCCCAAAAGGATCACTGAAGTAAACAAGGAATATCAGGAAGATTTTCTTAACACAAAGAAATAAATGAACCATGATGGTAGACTGTAGTTTGACGTTCAAAAAATGGTTGTTGTTTAAAATTGCTGTTTTAAAAGATACTAAAATTTGGGCTTATGACACAACATATATAATATATCTATTAACACTTTAAAGATGTTCTCAGAAAATTATCTTTAAAAAAGATAAGAATATTTTAATAATTAAAGAATTGATAAAAATATCCGTCAATCTTTGATAACTTCTAAATTATTTTGAAAAGGTCATACTTATAAAAAAAAAATTCCTTATTGGATATACTATAATATATAGATATAATTTATTTTATGTTATCATTTAATATTTTATACTTTTTTATTAAAAAATAAACTTTATCTTGAATTAAAAAAGAATATTTTATTTTATATTGTAAGAATTTTAGCATTTAAATTTTTAAACAAATATAGTGGTATGTATCATGATCTTTTTTACACTAATATATTGTATTGCTTTATCAATTTTTTTCGACATTTCGACTCCTCACCAAAATACCATTTTCAAAAACTCAAAAATCCAAATATTATCTGCCCGCAAATAGCATACTTGCGCTTACTCGTAGATTAAACTATATGCTAGCCGTCGAAGGGTGCAGCCTCTCGCGGAAGTTAGAGGGCAAGACATTGTCGAAAAATCAAACATTACCTACCTCCAAATTGGGTACTCTTACTCCTAGATTAAACTACATCCAGCAGGTTAAGGTTGTGTAACCCCTCCCCCTATTCAATCCCTGGAGGTATAGAGGCGAAGCTCTTGTATAGGTAAAAAAATAGATTTTTAAATTGGGAAAAAATTTAATAATTAAGAAATATTCTGATTTGTTCTACGTGGGTTTGAGACAGCAAGTCTACTTAAAAATACATATTTCCCATTCAAAATTCGTTGAAACATATTTTTTTATTTTTTGGGTCATTTCCAGTCAGAATATTAGTGATTTAGTGGTGGATAGGAGGGGGGGGGGTATAAAAAGCATGCTTATTTTTAAAAGCTAATCTTTTTTCCGATTGAGTTGGTACATGTTATTTTGCGAAAAAGTGAACCTGCAAAACTTTTTTTTAATAATTTTGTAGATCCATATTTAGACATTTATAAATTTCATTTCATTTTAGCGAATTTTACGCATTCTTTCATCAGAAGTTATAGGATTAAGATGATTAATTATAATATATTTTGTTTGGACATTTTCTTTTTATATATTTTTACTCAGCTGCGAGTATAGAAATACACTCATAAACTAATTTATAAGTACAGACAATATTTTAATATTCTATTCTTCCGAGTTCCTATAATTTAAATTTAAATTTTTGTGTTTAAACGATTTAACATTCTTATGTTACAAATTTATACCAATATTGTATTTCCTGCAGTTGTAATAACTGCATGTAAATTTATTTAACAGATGTTCTTAGTATTCAAATTAATTTTATGTATCTATAATATTGGATTTTAAAATTTAATGTTTTATATTTTTTTATAAAACTTACATTTGTTTCATTATTTTCAACAACGGCGGATCCAGTGGGAGGATTTGGATCATAAATGCCAATTTTCACAGATCTGAACCACTTGGATCAAAACTCTGTTTGGCTCTTGTTAAAAAGCATTTATAGTGAGAAATCAACAGGAGATAAGCAGAATTTTTATTTAAACTGTTCAATCTGGAAACTCGCAGGCATTTATGACCCAAAATTTAAGATGTCTTATTGGTTTAAACAAATAAATATTTTCCATCTTTTTATTTATTATTTGCTGATACAAATCCTAAAAAAGTTACAGGGATGTCTATGGCAAACAGTGCGTGTGAGTATGAAAGCTGAATTTCTTTTCAGAGATAGTCAAAACCAAAATATACTTTCCACAAAGTTGACCAATTTTTCGCAAACAAAAAGTGAAAGTATGCCAGCCCGAAATAGCCTAGATTTTTAGATAAACGAACGATTGAAAAGGAACGAGCAAAGAATTTTTGGAAATTTAAAGCTTATACAAAATTTTTGAGACCTATTAGACTTATTTTTTTCGAAAAAAAATATTGACAGCAATTTAAAAATTGGCTTTTCGGCCAAAAATAGGCATTGGGTTTATTGAATATAGGGGTGAGAAAATCGTTGATAAAAAACTATGGTTTATGGGAAATGAAAGGTAGAACTTATACAAAAAAAACGAGACCAACCGGAAGTATTTTGGTTTAAATGCAACATGACAGTGTTATTTAGAAAGGTGCCGTAAAACCCTATTTTATAAAATTATCGTAAAATTGAGCCCTGCATTTTTAGATCCAGAAGGCATGTTGGAATAAACGGAGGATATCTTGGCCGGTGTTTTTTCAACATATTAAAGTCATCTGAATTTATAAACTTTAATTCAGCGACCCAAATGTTCCGGTCTTCCCTTGCTAGTTCCAAAATTTGTTACACGACTACACTTAGTTTGCGACAAAGAGCTTCCTTAAAACAATAAAATTACTCTTAAAATTTAATTTTTTAATAACAAAAAAAAAAACATATTAAAATTACTTACGTATACGCTTAAAAAATTGAGTAAATATTTTCGTATAAACTATTTATAAATAAAAATTATTTTTAGAATTCTTTTAGATTTGAGATTTTATTTTGAGACATTAATACGTTTAACAACATGGTTTAACAAGTATATTTTTAACTAATTATTATAAAAGATTTACAAACGTTATTAAAAAAGCATATATTTATTTCATCATCTAATTAACGTTTTTTTTTTCTTCAACTAATAAATATTTTTATTTGAAATTTATGCGACAAAGCAATATTTTAAATATTTTATTTTTACACGAACTAGTAAATAATAATTTCATATTGCGATTGGGGAAAATTTAAATGTGCTTTTCTTTGTTGGCAATGAAATTATAAAAACTAACAATGAAATTAGTATGTTTTTTTGTCTATTAGAATATTTGCAATACACTTAAATTTGAAAATAAGTTTAAAAAATATTTTCATTTTCAAATTTATTTCTTTTATCTAAGAAGTAACCATTAAAAACAAAACTTTTACTATAAATAAGATTATTTATTAGATATTTTAATTTCAATGAACGATATTTTATTTAAAAATTTTTTAAAAACTTTTTAAATGATTTGTAAATTTAAATTGACAATTAACCTTTTTCTTTTAGAACACAACTCAAAAAGTACCAAAATAACCAGTATATCTATTTTTCAAAACGACGAGACAAACCTCCGTGCGAAATTTGTCAATTCATCATTTCTTACATTGATCTAAATCTATAAAAAAGATACTATAGTAAAATATCTGTAATTTATGTAATTTTATTTAATTTACATGTGTAACAAAGTTTTCTAAATCTAAAAGTCAAATCATAATATATAATATTGTATAAAAGAAAAAACCCATAAATATATAAATTATGTCTAGCCAATGATACGTTTAAAATATCCATTGATACCCATATATGGAGAAAATTCCTCAAATTCATCTTAAAATATTTTTTCCAGTTTCAAGAAAGCTAAAATCTCAGTCTATTCTACTTGGTCTCCCCATACTTGATTCTATTTTATTCATGGTCGTTTTTTATCTTAAATAAATAGATTAAAATACATTTTGATAGCGAATTTCTCACACTCTGTAATTTTAAGGTCATTTTTTTTTTCTTTTTTTTTATGTTCATGTAGAAAAGAAATTAGAATATCTTTTCGAAGGTAAATATGCAAAGATAAAAAAAAATAATTTTTATACATAAAATCTCATTTTTGCATTATTTTGAATGAACGAAATTTTGAATAGGAATTTCAAAACTGATTTCACTTGTTAATTTAAAAAATTAAATTTATTAATTATTTGATTTTTCATTTAAATTTAGCTGTATAAATTTTCAGGATTTACTGATAAAAATTTGAATATTTTTTCAATATGCTTTGTTTTCTAATTTATATTATCAAAATAGTAAATTTTTTATTATGATCAACACCACATCAATTAATTCCTGTTAAATTTTAGGCTAAAAAGTTTCTTTCACTTATGCCATTTCTAGATTAAAATAAAAAAATTGATATAAAGATATTTTGTAAAATATGTAAAACTAATGACAGGAAATTTTTTTCTTTATTTACCACGTACAGCACAAAGCGTTTCTGAAACGTTTTTAGAACGTTTCTAATGTAAACTAAAAATGCAAACCGAAACGTTTATAGAACGTTTTAAAATCGTCTCCATGTAAGTAGTAAAAAAACTTAATTTTTTGGAACAAAATATTTTTTCTTAGAATCGATTCTACAACATTCTATAAACGTTTCTAATTGCACTTTTAGTTTGCGTTAGGCTAATTCAACACGTAGCATTTTTCAGCTAGTTTATCGTCGGATTCTTATAACGATTTTGAAATATTGCGAATTTTACAAACTAAGAATTTTAGATATTACATTTTTTACGTCAGGAAATTTCTTCAAAAATATTTATATTAGTTTTTTTCCACCAAATGCACTGTTCGCAGACATAAATGCTGCATGAATAGAAGTAGATAGAATTTTTTTTTTGTTAACCTTCTAAAACCAAATATATTTTGCCATTAATTACGAATTTGGACATAAATCAAGGGCTGATGCTAACCAAATTCAAAATTTTTAAAATTTGCTAGAAAATTTTTTTATCATTTGATCTACTTAATCCCAGTTTTTTATTTTCGAAGTTATCAGGTTAATAATTTAAACAATAATTAGTTTTTTACAAATTTTTTGACCAAAACAATCAATGTGATGCATATTACGTGTTTTCCAAAGTGCCCGGTATAAGTCACTGGTTTGTTTTTCCAAAAAATGAAAATTGTTAACTTAGTCAGCCGTTGAAATTTGGCGAATTTTGCAATAGTTTATTAATAACAACAAAAGTACTATTTTTAGCTCAATATGAACACTAATTTTGGTTTTATGAAGCTAAAAAACGTAAGCTAAATTTATTTTTACATGATTCTGGAAAATAAAAATTACTTTCTAACCTGAACATTTCGTCATTTTTTCCCTTTTTATTTAAAATATCATTCTAAACCTGTTATAACAAAATTTATTATGCAAATTGCGATTAATAACCCACAAACCTTTGCATTCAGGAAAATGAATTTTTTCAAAAAATAGCAATTTGCAAGCACGACTTAGAAATACATATTTAAAAAATAAAAATATATTTTCCCCTCGTTTATAACCCAATAAGGCTTTTCGGGATGATCACGTGACAATGCTTTAAGTATGGGGTACCCGAGGACAGTCCCCATCTAATTCATGTTATTTTTTCCTATAACGTGACCAGTTGGAAAAGTCTTATAAATGTTGGTAATATTTATTTTGAAAAAACTAAAAATTTACTGAGACTTATCTACTAAAATTTAAAAAAGACAAATTTTTGACCTCATATTACACTGTTGAAATGAATGAGAAATAAAAGAAACATAGTAAAAATTAAGCTAATTTTGGAAAAAAACTTAGCACTCACTTAATAATGAAATTTCTTCCAGTATATTTTTTTATAATATATTGTAATAAATGAAAAAAAGTAAAAAATTTAGTATATTCATTGATATAATTTGACGTTTTATTGTAAATTATGTTAATATTTAATACATACTGAAAAAAAATTAAATATATGTTTTTTTCTTTTTCTTTAACAGAAATATTTAATTTTTTTGTATTATGTATAGTTCTTGTATGTATTTATACAGTCTTTTTTAGTTTTATATTTGTACAATATACTTTTATTTATTTTGGTAAACTAAATTTAAATATAATATACTTTACTTGAAGTCTAGCCAAAGTTCGTTTTGGCAAGTTCAAGAACTTCTTTATTTTAAAAGAAAAGTTTTTTTTAATTTTTCATTATTATTTTTAATTCTATATTTAAATATTTTTTTTAAAGAGCTAGGTTCACGAATTTTTAATTAATTTTATCAATTGAGACAATAATTTTTGATTTTTTTGTTTGTTATGAGAATTCATCAAAGAAATTTCTAGTTATTTCGTCTTATTATACTTTTAAAACCCCTTTTTTCACAGAGACGTTACAGTTTATGCTAAAAATGAAAAACCGGATGTCGAGTTTGGTACAATATGTTTTATGCATTTTTATGCATAGAATTGTATTTTACGATTTATGTGATTTAAATAAATAATCTATTTAAATTATATCTACACTGCTATTTAAAACACATGTCATTCTCGAGGATTTTATTGCTTTAGTAAAAATTTGCAAAATTCAATAATAAAAATCTTCAATTTTTTTGTGAATTCTATTTTTTTTTATTAATTTTCAGAAGTTAAAAAATTTGACCTATTTTAAAGCTTTGAAAAATGAGCTAATTTTTAAAAATTAAATTTTTATTTTAAAAAAATACATTTACATGAGATTTTCATAATAACTAAAAGTATTTTTAGCTAAATTTTTAAATTTACTGACTACGTAAATGATACTCTAGGCGCCACGTTTTATAAGCTAAAAATTAATTTTGACGTCGACGATTTTTATTATTTAATTTGTTTTCTTTCATCAAAAAAAAATTTTCATGTTTTTAAAATATAATTTATTAAAATTTTTCACCAATTTTTCGAAATTATGAAAAAATTTTAAATATAGAATAACAGCGTTCAAGTTCAAAAGTGGTTATACTACAAAAAATTTCGTAACCGTCTGTTATTGACTTCTTAACTTTTTTAAACAAAGAGATATAAAACTTGTAAATAAATTAATATTTAATGTTAAAATTAAATTTAACAAAAAGGTAAAGAAAACTTCAAAAGCATATAAGAATAGATAATTATTTGCAAGGTGATATAGAAGTTATTTGGTCAATCAGCTGAAAGATTATTGCTTATATAATATTTTATATTGTGTAAGATTATGCCGCAATTTCCACTCGGTAATTCAGATAAAGCTTATCTAAAATCTTATTAAGCGAATTTATATTTCTAAACAACTATGCTATGTTATAATAATGATTATGTTAGTTTTGAAATAATCTTTTTGGATATGTATTTTTTTAACCCATCAACAATTTTCGATTTATACGAACGATAGTTTATTAAGTTTTTTTAGAAAAAATTTGGACAAGTAACAGTAAAGTCCGTTGATGTCTGATTCATATCAAAAAATAGAAAATATAGAGTGAAATTTAAATAATTTTTGTTTTTTGTTAAAAAATTGCTAAAAATAATATTTTAATCTTAAAGGTAAAGTCAACTCTAGAGGTACAACAAAAATATCCAATCCCCCTGGTGCAAAAATAACTCGTAGCAAAAATTTATCATTAAGTAATAAAGAAAATTCTAGTTCTAATTATAATCATGTCAATACTCAAAATTTAACTAACGCACAAACTACAATTCCAATTGAAACAAACATTCAAAAATCTAAAATTCCAGTATTACTTAATTCAAATAATTCAACTTTTTCAGATAGCAAAATTAAACAAACTAATTTAACTATAACAAATATCCACAAACAACCAGACCGTAGCAACAGAAAAAGGACGCTATCAAATTCACCAACTAATAATATTTCAAAAAACTCCAAGCTAGTAAAAATGAACACATCAAGTTGATATTTTTCTACCAAAATACACGCAGTATTAGGGGAGAAGATAGACTGAGAGATCTTAACAATAACCTTCAACAATTTTTAAATAAACCACAAATCATATTTCTCACAGAAACATGGCTCTCACCATCGATAACTGATGCCGAACTCAATCTTACAGACTACTTAATTTTTAGAAATGATAGAAAAGACAACGTCACAGAAAGAGGTGGTGGAGTATTAATTGGAATTGATAAAAAATTGAAAAGTAAGGTTATTGAATATTCAGAACCATATTCCAAATCAGACCATATATTTCTAAAAATTTCAACAGCAAATTGTAAGTGGATTGTCTCTACGTCATATTTTCCTCCTCAATCAACTATTGAAGACTACTTGGATTACTGTAATCATCTTAATAAGCTAGCAGATAAGTATGTTGGATACAAATTTTTCTTAACAGGCGACTTCAATCTTAGTCATATTACTTGGTCCTATGACGACGGCTTAACAAAGTCAGAGAATAATGATTGTCCATCTTTTAACAAGGAAGCAGCTAATATTATACTTCCAGTATTAGCATCTCTCGATTTAGTCCAACAACATCCAAATCATCCAGGAAAGCAATATACATTAGACCTGGCCTTCTCATCGATTGGGTCAACCGAATATCTTCACTCTGATGACTATATTGTTAAATTTGATCAACAACACCACTTGTCAGCTACCTTTTCTCGAACACAGGTACAATACTAGAATCAGTAAGCTACCACCACTCAGATATAATTTTAACCCATTTACGCCCAAGCGGACGTAAATGGAAAGTCAAAAAAAAAAATAGGTTCCCGTATAGATAGAGGGTTTTAAATTGCATGTTTATAGTAAAAACACATGCTCTTACCGAATCTGAAGTCAGATCTTACTTACGACCCTTTCAAATGCCCCTAAAATAGGGGTAATGAGGGTGAAAAGGGGGCTAAAATAAAAATGACGGAAAAATCAATATAAAAATAAAAAATTGATACCAAAAAACATTTAAAATTACTAATTTGTGCAAAAAACTTATATTTTTTAGGTTTATGGGATATTTAATTGGATTTCAACCCTTATATTGCAACTAGGGGTAGTTATCCCAAAAACTTCAAATATTGTTTTTTTAGTTCCAAATCGGTTCTAATAGGTAAATTTTACTCCTAATTTCATTTATTGAATTTGTTTTGAGCTAAAACGTTTCTGCGAGCGTAAAAATAGGGGTACTATAAACATGTAATTTAAAAGTCTCTATCTATACGGGAACCTATTTTTTTTTTTTGACTTTCCGTTTACGTCCGCTTGGGCGTAAATGGGTTAACAAAATGAATGCTGAGGATATGAACTACTGCCTTAGTTATGTTAATAGGTTTGATTTTATCAACTTTAATATTTTCTCATTTGATGATTGTATTCATAATTTTTATCAATTATTACATGAATTAATAGATGTAACTGTTCCCAAATTTCAGATAAAAACATCCAGTTACCCTAATTGGTATAGCATGGAACTTATTAACTTAATTCAATGTAAAAAGAAAATCCACTCACAATGGAGATCAACAAGAGATCCTGATGTTTACATTGAATTCAAAAAATATAGAGCACTGTGTAACCCTAACAAAAATAACCGGCCGGTTTTGGCTGTTTTTATCTGGTTTCATCTGGTTTCATCTGGTTTCATCTGGTTTCAATGAGTTTTAACCAGAAAAATAGTTTTAGTTGTTAAAAAAAGAAAATTTCCGGGAAAAACAAAGAAAATTCAATCCTGAATAAGCTTAGTAACAGTAAATTATGATTTAATATTATTTTATCCAGCTATGCTGCGAATTTATTTTACCAGTATATGTTAGCTCGGAAAAACTTTTTTATTATGTGGAAAACTCGGAAAATTCTGGAAAAGCTTAATGCTAATCTGACCTAATTTCACCTGATCTCATCCGGAATCCACCTGGTTTTACATAGCTATGATCAGAAAATAAGTTTCAGTTGCAAAAAAATAGAAAATTTCCGGAAAATTAGGAAAATTCAATACTGATAAACTTTATAACATTCTTTGAATTGATGTAAAATTAGTTGACTCAGCTCCGCGGGGATTTATTTGACCTGTAATTATTTGCTTAGAAGAAAACATTTTTGTCTGTGTGAAAAAATCGGAAAAATCCGGAAAATCATTAACACGTTTCCACCTGTTTTCATACGGAATGCACCTCGTTTTACTATGAATCGTACAAAAAGAACCATGAGGATTTCCCATGTGATAAACCATAAGGTTGAAGAAAACTTTCATTTTTTTACTCAAATATATTTTCCGATTTTCCAATATGGCGGACCATAAGCATGAAAACAGGAACTTTATACATTACCAGGGGGTTTTCTAGGTTGAGAAAAACGTTTTTATAAATAAAAATTTTCATTTTTTCTGTCCTGCATATTTTCCGTTTTTCCAAGATGGCGGACCAATATACATGACAAAAGGAACTTTATATACATTACCAGGGGATTTTCTAGGTTGAGAAAAAAGTTTTTCATTTGAATTCACCTGGTTTCTAATAGTTTTAACCAGAAAAATAGTATTAGTTTTCCAATTTTCCAAGATGGCGGACCGAGAAACTTAAAAAAATGAACTTTTAATTTTACAAGGGGATTTTTCGAGTCAAGAAATATTAATTTTCGGCGGATATTATTCAATTTTTCTACCTAAAATATTTTCCGATTTTCCAAGATGGCGGACCGAGAAACTTAGAAAATTGGAGTTTTAACTTTACGAGGGGATTTCTTGAGTCAAGAAATATTAATTTTCGGTGGAAAATATTCAATTTTTCAACCCAACATATTTTCCGATTTTACAAGATGGCGGATAAAGAAAGTTACAAAAATGAACTTTTAACTTTACACGGGGGTTTCCTAGGGCAAGGAAAATGAATTTTTTGTGAAAAATATTTAATTTTTCAACCCAAGTTATTTTCCGATTTTCCAAGATGGCGGACCATAAGACTTGGAAAAATGTAGAGACTTTACCAAAAATCATGGCCATTATGGAAAACTAATAGAAAAAACAGAAGAAGGACGCAATAAACCTGTATAGGTATTTCAAAAATCAATAAAAGAAGTAGAATAAAAGTAACAATCAAAATTTTCCAATATGGCGGACCAAAAAGCATTAAAAAAGGAACTTTATACATTACCAAGGGGTTTTCTAGGTTGAGAAAAATGTTTTTATAATTGAAAATTTTTATTTTACCAGATGGTTAACCACAAGGTATTTTAAGGAAATAAAAAGGTTAAAAACAGACTATGTTTCTTGACTCAAGAAACCCCCTCGTAAAGTTAAAACTTCAATTTTTTAAGTTTCTCGGCCCGCCAACTTGGAAAATTGGAAAAATAATACTATTTTTCTGGTTAAAACTATTAGAAACCAGGTGAATTCAGATGAAAAACTTTTATCTCAACCTAGAAAATCCCCTGGTAATGTATATAAAGTTCCTTTTGTCACACGGTGGTCTTGAAAAAATTTAAACCCAAAAGTAAAATACCTCGGATTTTTTTTTTAAATTTGCTTTTTCATGATTAAATAAGTGCGTAAAAAATTTTTTGAGCAGATTCTCCGAGGGATTTAAATTTTTTGTGGGCGGATGTGAATTTTTAGTAGTTTAGAGATGCAATATTTTTGAAAATTTTTTTAAAATAAATATTATTATTTAAACGAATGTGTGTACTCAAATATGAATGAAAAACTATCTTTGTAACATGAATATACTTAATTTTGTATGTATGTTGGTATGTGTGTGCGTATATGCGCTTGTACGTGTGAGTTAAATGACAATTAAAAACTTATAATTTATGCTATAAAAACTAATAAATAAATAAAAAAGTATGAGTATGTATGTGTTCCGTGAGTATTTCTGTGTGTGTATGTGTGAGTGTGAACGTATTGTGTGACTGTATGTGTGTTTGTGTGGGTATTTATGTGTAAATATATTTTGGGAAGGGTGGGAAATCTAAATAACTTTAAAAAATTTAATTTTAGGGAATAAATTTTATTGAATAAATAACACATTTTTTATTTTTACGTAAAATAAAAAAATAAAATTTGAATGTTTCCAAGATGGCGGGCCGAGAAACTTAAAAAAATGAACTTTTAATTTTACAAGGGGATTTTTCGAGTCAAGAAATATTAATTTTCGGTGGATATTATTCAATTTTTCTACCCAAAATATTTTCGGATTTTCCAAGATGGCGGACCGAGAAACTTAAAAAATTGAAGTTTTAACTTTACGAGGGGGTTTCTTGAGTCAAGAAACATAGTCTGTTTTTAAACTTTTTATTTCCTTAAAATACCTTGTGGTTAACCATCTGGTAAAATAAAAATTTTCAATTATAAAAACATTTTTCTCAACCTAGAAAACCCATTGGTAATGTATAAAGTTCCTTTTTTCATGCTTTTTGGTTCTTCTGTTTTTTCTATTAGTTTTCCATAATGGCCATGATTTTTGGTAAAGTCTCTACATTTTTCCAAGTCTTATGGTCCGCCATCTTGGAAAATCGGAAAATAACTTGGGTTGAAAAATTAAATATTTTTCACAAAAAATTCATTTTCCTTGCCCTAGGAAACCCCCGTGTAAAGTTAAAAGTTCATTTTTGTAACTTTCTTTATCCGCCATCTTGTAAAATCGGAAAATATGTTGGGTTGAAAAATTGAATATTTTCCACCGAAAATTAATATTTCTTGACTCAAAAAATCCCCTCGTAAAGTTAAAACTCCAATTTTCTAAGTTTCTCGGTCCGCCATCTTGGAAAATCGGAAAATATTTTAGGTAGAAAAATTGAATAATATCCGCCGAAAATTAATATTTCTTGACTCGAAAAATCCCCTTGTAAAATTAAAAGTTCCTTTTTTTAAGTTTCTCGGTCCGCCATCTTGGAAAATTGGAAAACTAATACTATTTTTCTGGTTAAAACTATTAGAAACCAGGTGAATTCAAATGAAAAACTTTTTTCTCAACCTAGAAAATCCCCTGGTAATGTAGTAGTAGTAGTATAGTTTATTCTTGTTTATAATTAATACATAATTGTTACAAGATATGGTAATTATTATAATATGATACTGTGTTTTCACAATATTTTACATCTACAATAAAAGATAAACGAATTTACTTTACAATGTGAATATTTGAAATTTTAACTTCAGATTAGTTTATTTACCCCCCTTATATAGAAAAACAAAATTACCCAAATACAAATTACAATATATGTAGTTACCAAATTTATAAATTTACATAAATTACTTAAAATTATATTATTTATTCTTTACAGAATTTATAAGCATAATTTTATTTCATCTCTTGATTTTCTTCTATTTAATATTTTTTTTCTTCTGCTCTTGATTACATATACTTTTTGATTTTTATCTTTCTTATATTCTTGCTTTTTTGTTTCATGTTTGAAAAAATTTTTCAAAATCTTTAACAATATTTTTCTCTTTTCAATATATAATTTATGAAGACAACCAATTTTTCACTGTACTATTATAAAGGGTAGGGAAAAAATTTTCCCTCTTTTTTATTAACTTTTCAAAATATTTTTAAGTGATAATTGGCGTTTCCATACTATTCAAAATCATTTCTATATTTTTCTTCGAGGCTTACTATAATTTGATCTTTACAAGCCACGTTTCTAACCTAACTTTTTCTCAACTTTTTTTTCTTCTTTTTTTTTTTTTTTTTCTTTTTCTTTCAATCTTGAACTAATTTTTATGCTGGAGTTTTTTTCTATTCGTGTTTAAAAATATTTTTCAATATCTTTAACAATATTATTAGTTTTTCAAAAAATAAAATTATGAAGACAACCAATTTTTCACTGTACTATTATAAAGGGTAGGGAAAAATTTTTCCCTCTGTTTTGTTAACTTTTCAAAATATTTTTTAGTGAAAATTGGCGTTTCCATACTATTTAAAATCATTTCTTCTTTTCGTTTTCTTTCCAATAATATTTCTTTCTTCGAAGCTTATTAATTTGATCTTTACAAGCCACGTTTAATCTAACCTAACTTTTTCTCACTTTTTTTTTTTCTTTTAATCTTGATTTAATTTTTATGCTGGAGTTTTTCTTTTATTTTCATTTATTTAATAAGTTTTATTTTGATACTTTTGACCGATTTTCTGGTATTTTTTTAACTTTTTCTATAAATATTAAGTATTTTTTCACGGAGCTATTTTATAACGTGACTGTGCGCTCTCGCGCCCATCCCCTCTCCCCCTGGTAATGTATATAAAGTTCCTTTTGTCATGTATATTGGTCCGCCATCTTGGAAAAACGGAAAATATGCAGGACAGAAAACCCCCTGGTAATGTATAAAGTTCCTGTTTTCATGCTTATGGTCCGCCATATTGGAAAATCGGAAAATATATTTGAGTAAAAAAATGAAAGTTTTCTTCAACCTTATGGTTTATCACATGGGAAATCCTCATGGTTCTTTTTGTACGATTCATAGTAAAACGAGGTGCATTCCGTATGAAAACAGGTGGAAACGTGTTAATGATTTTCCGGATTTTTCCGATTTTTTCACACAGACAAAAATGTTTTCTTCTAAGCAAATAATTACAGGTCAAATAAATCCCCGCGGAGCTGAGTCAACTAATTTTACATCAATTCAAAGAATGTTATAAAGTTTATCAGTATTGAATTTTCCTAATTTTCCGGAAATTTTCTATTTTTTTGCAACTGAAACTTATTTTCTGATCATAGCTATGTAAAACCAGGTGGATTCCGGATGAGATCAGGTGAAATTAGGTCAGATTAGCATTAAGCTTTTCCAGAATTTTCCGAGTTTTCCACATAATAAAAAAGTTTTTCCGAGCTAACATATACTGGTAAAATAAATTCACAGCATAGCTGGATAAAATAATATTAAATCATAATTTACTGTTATTAAGCTTATTCAGGATTGAATTTTCTTTGTTTTTCCCGGAAATTTTCTTTTTTTAACAACTAAAACTATTTTTCTGGTTAAAACTCATTGAAACCAGATGAAACCAGATGAAACCAGATGAAACCAGATAAAACCAGATGAAACCAGCCAAAACCGGCCGGTTTTGGCTGGTAAAACCGGCCGGTTATTTTTGTTAGGGAAATTCAACTCTCGAATTTGTTACAGAATCTACATTAATAAGGTAGAACACTCCATTTCACAAAACATAAAATTTTTTTGGCAGTTTTTTAACACACTTAAAAAAAGCTCTTCTTTACCAAATACTTTTTATCTTAATGATACAACTTCTAATGATAATTTTGAAATCTCTAACTTATTTGCAAACCATTTTAAATCAGTTTATAATAATTCAACCTTACAGTTAAATTGTAATATACCTTATAATCATCTAACCCTTATTAGTGAAATGATTGTAACAACAGATCTTATTAACTTGGGCTGGTAATACACTTAAAAACTCCAACCAGATGGGACCCGATCTCATCCCTGAATCTTTAATAAAAAAATGTTTTCAGCAACTTGTTCTACCTCTTCTTTTACTTTTCTCCCAGTCATTTAAAACTGGATACATTCCACATATATGGAAGTTAGCTTTCATTAATCCAATATTCAAAACTGGTGATATAAGTAATATTCAAAACTATCGTCCAATTCAAATTCTCTGTATAATTTTCAAATTATTTGATCATATATTCTACCTTATTATTTATGAAAAATTATCATCATTAATATCTCAACATCAACACGGCTTTTTAAAAGATAAATCTGTAATCACCAGCATGTATGAATACAGTAATGAGACTGTAGAGGCTATTACTAAAGGTCAACAGATGGATGTTGTATACATTGATTACGCAAAAGCATTCGATAAAGTCAACCATGCTCTTCTTCTTGAAAAACTAAACTACCTGGGAGTTAGAGGATCAGCGTTGAGATGGATTGAATCATACTTATTAAATCGATTTCAAGCAGTAAAATTCAAAAACTTAATCTCAAATTGGTTCCCTGTTATCTCTGGGGTACCACAGGGCTCTCATTCTGGACCTTTTCTTTTTCTATTATTTATTAACGACTTATTCTCTCATATTAAATATTCTAAAATTGAACTTTTTGCAGATGACACAAGAATCAGAAAAACTATTCAAAATTTTCTAGATTCATTACTCTTACAAACAGATATTTTAAATTTTCAAAACTGGTCTATAGAAAATGGTCTTCCTGTAAATATCTCTAAATCCCAAGTTATTAGTTTTTTCAAAAAATCCATCAATTACAAATTTAATTATCAACTTAATAGCACAACATTAGATAGAGTCTCACAAGTACGTGACTTAGGCATTATCCTTGATGAAAAGTGGTCATTTAACAACCATTTAGATCATATAATTTCGGAAGCCAGTAGAATGATTGGTTTCATTCGCAGATCCACTCCTGGTTTTAAATCAACAAAAACTTTATCTATACTTTATAAGACATTAGTCTTACCTCATCTTCTTTTTGGATCAGTAATTTGGAGACCATATAATTTGTCCGATCAGCACAGACTAGAAACAATAGCACAGAAGTTCCTGAGATTGGCATCTTATAAAATCGGTCAACCCATGAAATATTTTGAACATAATTACAAAGACATTTCGGTTTTGTTAAATATTTTCTCTGTACATTCCTATCACCAAATTAATGATATAATTTTTGTAAATAATGCAATGAATAAGAATCTCCTGAATGAAACAACATTTAATTTTACTAATAGACATATAGATTACAATTTAAGAAATTACAGAGTCTTGTCTGAATCTCAAACAGTTAATAATCGTCTGTTTAACTCGCCTCACTTTAGGCTAACACGTACTTGGAACAGTGACACATTTATAAATAAAACATCTTCAGAAACAGACTTAAACGAATTTAAAAACATAATCAAAAACCGCTACTTAAAGCATTGTGATTAAAATAATAACTGAAATTATTTATTTTTTCCTTCTCAAAAATTTTATTACAAGACTCAACTCCATGCTATACCAAACCTCTTTTATCTATTTTATTTACCTAATTTTATCACTGTTTAATTGCTATAGTACCAAAGGATTTATTAATTCAATGCTAGATCGTTCTTTTATACTGATGGTCAATTTTGAGTTATGTACATGCATTTGTTAATAATATATAAATCACATTTATTTATTGTATATTGAAATATCTTAGATTTTAATTATTTTAATTTTATATTACTTATATTTGTATACTTTTTGTTAATAGCTGTAATTTAGCTCAATTAAGTATCAACACTCAAATTTTGTATTGTATATTGTATAAAGGCGGCAACGCCTGTTAAATTTTGGAAAATTTTGAAAAAAAAAAAAAAAAATGAATAAATAAAACATAAAATTAGTCTACATGAAATTAATTTACTAAATTTTAATTACAATGATGGTATTAACGAATATTTTGATATCAAGCACTCAAAGATAAAAACAAAAATGTGTTATAAATTTGTAACAATATGTAATAAAAAACAAAATTTATTTGAATTTGTTTGAAAATCTTAAGAACAGTAGTTTGTTTATTTAATTGTAATTTATACAAGTTTCGAGCTGAAATTGGCAACCAGCAACAAATATCTTCCTACAATCAAGGAAAAATAGTTTAAACTGATTTTTATGAGCCTTCAGTCGAACTTCAGTCGAACTTGGGCCCAGTTTGTGCAGAATTTATCATATGTTAAATAAATACTGAGAATTTTTGATATGATATAAGGTACTCGTACCAGTACATGAACGATCACCAGTACCTGAACGATCGTTCAGGATTTGATTTTTTTCATATTATTTGATAATTTTGAATTAAAAAAATGGATAAATATTAAAGCTGAAGGATCGCTGCATAATTTAAAAAAAAATTAAAACAATTATCTTTAGAATCAACAGAGAAACAAAGAATTGAAAATTTTAGGTCGTTCAGGTACTGGAGCATTTTCTTATACACGGTTTTCCCATTTAAAATTCGATCGTTCATGTACTGGTGCAAAAAACATGTCGTGGATATCACTTAATTTCACAAAATAAAATGCTAATCAGGATAAAATTTTTGTGTTAATGTATTAGTAAGGGTTCAAAGTAACCATTAAAAGCAAAACATTTACGATTAATAAGATTATTTATTAAATATTTCACATTTAATAAACGAAAATCCTTAACCGTTCATGTACTGGTACGAGTACCTTAATATCATTGCATTTAAAATTTTTTCAATTTTTATGATTGAATAATAATTACAAACCTATATAAAGTACGAAATATATAATAGTACAAAAAAAATGCTATAGGTTAGATATTATTCACGTGCATAATATGTACATGAAATAGAATTTAATATTGTATTTTATATAATTTTAAATGTATATGTCGTAGTGAAGTAGAGGAATCAGTGATTATGCCAAATCCCTAGTGGTTTGGCCAAACCACGCGGAGTTAACTTATATGAAAGATTTGATCGCCTACTTTTTTAAAATTTTTAGTGAAGTAGACAAAATTTTTTGGCTATTTTCTACTCCATGAAGTCTCTAGAATAATCCTTCATACTCAGATTTTTGCGGCATCTTTGTGAAACCTAAAAGCTCTTCAAGAGACCCGTGAAATTCTTGTATGGCATTGAGAATAACATGAGATTCCTGACTTAAAACATTTGCAATTATGTATTAGTGCTGAGTAAACTCAAAACCTATTGGGTTTCATCCTATTCGCTGACTATTTACGAATCCAAAATACAAAATCAGTGACCCAAAAAACCTACAATAGACCTTATCTAACCTGGGTTATCAATCTTAGATCCCTTAAACCAGAGTATCAAGAGGATTGGAGGCATTAGAGGTAGGAAAAATTTTTTGTATTATTTATTATGAAAAAGCATATAATAACAAAGATTTTGCATAAAAAAATTTTATTTAAGTTATTTTTAGCAAAAAATTAACGAGTTTACAAAAAAATAGTCGGATTTTTAGTGTTTTTTACGGTCGCACTTTTCTAAAAGCCATACGTGATGTAGAGAAATGAAAGAAATTAGTCTAATCCATTAGGATCATATCGAAGTAGCAGACAATTCCATCATGGCTATCCGTGGAGTAGAGAATATAGCCATATGTTATCTACTTTATTAAAAATTTTAGGGAAGTATGCAATCGAAACTTTCATTAGTCCACTAGGGATTTGGCCAAATCACTGATTCCTCTACTTCACTACGACATATATACGTAGGTTAATTAAGGGTAACGTGCCGAGACATGTGAAAATACATTTAATCAATCAACGAAATCATTTTTCAGCATACATAACAGTAATCAAAATTTTTTTTTATATTGACGTAGATAATAGATTTCAGTTTATTTTAAAATAGGTATTCTTTAGAATACTTTAGATAAGTTAAGCAAAACTTATAAAAAAGTTCGGATTTTTTCAAAAAATGAGACTTTGAAATTTTTAGCTTGTTTGAGGTATTTAAAATTTGCCAAGAAGCTATAGCATTTTCTAACAACTCTCTTGGATCTAAGTATAAAATAAGAACTTACTTTAATTTTATAAAATTACAAATAAACTTTTGCTAATAACAATTAAGGAAGAATTTACCGAAACATTTACCGAAATATCGGCTACCCGAAATGAAAAGCCGAGTTCTTTTTAGGTGTTTCGGATTTTTAGTTAGAAAAATTTTCGATTTACTCTGTACCCACAGCCCTTTTTGAAAAATGTTTGGGTTAGCTCGAAACTTGATCTAATCCAATCCTATCTTAAAAAACGCAACTTTCAATTAACCACACACCTCCAGTAACAATAAATAATCAAAGATCATTCCATTATTTATTTAGCAATAATGGCTTGCAGATGTAAAATTAAGAAATAAGCTCATTTTTTTCACGATTTCTGTGCGTTATGGGCGCATTGTGCTTATGTTTTATTTCTTGAATGCTAATAATTAGCAACGTAGGTAAGATCAAATTTCGCCTATGCTTCTATTCCGCAAAACATATATGAGTAGATAATAGAATAAATTCAAAGAAAAAAATTTTTTTCTGAATGAAACTAATTAGAAATGAAAATAATAAAAAAAAAATCAAAACCTAGCTACTAGATTAGCTTTGCCAAAATATCAAAACTCAACAAATGCATTAATATATCCGACATTAAGTCTATAAAAAATAATATTTACAGACATTAAAAATAATACAATCAACAGGAAATTCCTTGTGTAATATTTTTGATATTTTTTTAGGGTAAAATTTAAATAACCTTAAGTAAAATCTTTACGAAAAAATTGATATTATAGAGGTAACAAATTGTATTTGAAAATAGAAAAATTTTAAATAAAAAAAAATCTTGAGATAAAATATAAAAATGATATTTTTCTAAGAATAGTTAAATTAATTGTTTATTTAATTTTAGAAAAATTTTTATATTATTTTTATATCATAGATTATAAAAACAAGCCATGTACGACGCACCCAAATAAGGCTTGGTCAGGCGATAATTGATTGAGCCACACCCTAATTTAAGGATGTTTTAAGGGTGTTACTTATATAACATATAAAGGGTTGCTTTTAATAACTCGAAGGATTAAAAATATTTCAGAAAATATATATATAATATATTTATATAGTATACTTTATATCTTATTAGCAGAAAAATTATTATCTTAATTATATTGAAATTAAAAGATATTATGTAATTATTCTAGTGTCTTCTTTTTTCCTTTTTATTTTTTATAAAAATTTTCGAATTACTTATAAAATTAAAATTTTTAGTTTATTTGCATGAGCAATTTTATTAGACTATTAAATATTTTATTTAATTTTGGGGAATTCCACGGATAAACTCAGGTGCACAAAATTATGGTCAAGGTCTTGAAGATAAATTTCTTTCCTTACAGTGATAAAACATGTTAAAATTAGATGATTTCCTGAATCTGAAGGTTTTTTATTAATTTTTAAGGATTTTATTCCGGTTTAATATTGTTTGGTAAATAGTAAACTCTCAGCCACCGTTTTTGAAAAGTCGTTTTATTAATTTTCCGTTTTATTAATTTTCATTTTTATTGAATTTTAATACTTTAATTATTTGTCAAATTTAGACGAATCCTTTACTAGGGTATCAAAATTTACGTATCCTAGTAAAATTTCCCGTAGAACCCAAAATTTTTATCAAATTTTTGTTTTGTCACGTGACTTATCGGAAAATCGGAAAAATAGGTAATAAGTCAAAATTAAAAAGCATAGAAAATTCGCAAAAATTAGATTTGCGCTCTTTCAACGGAAAATAACCTTTGAAAATTCTTATATTTTAAACTTGATCGCTTTTGGAAGGTTTTAAAACCTGAATTCAATTCAGTGTGCAATTTTTATGTGTCAAATTTTTTGGTGGTCAACTATTGTAGCGAACTCTCTGTGTCAAAATCTCCGGTGACGTAGATTTTCGGTGGCGTAAGTCATATCTTCCTTTTTGATGCTGTATGAAAAAATGGCTAAACTTTTTGATGATGTATGAAAAAGTGGTTATAGATTTAAATGATAATCCCCTGATAGATCTATAATGAACTCCCTGATCAACTTATTAGTGAACAAAGTAACGTTATATTGTTAGTCGAAAAGTCAAAATTTAGATCACTCATTTGTGAATCATTTTTTGGTTCAATTTTATATATTTTAACTTTATAAAATTATCTTAGTTTTTGGAGCTTAAAACTGAAAAAAATAGTTAAATTCAGGAACGGTCACTTAATTTGCAAATGCATAGATAACAATTTCGTCTTGTAAGTTATTTCTTTTATACCCTAAGAAATCGAATTTTCGTGTTTGCGCTGCAACCCCTGGTACCCAAGTCTTTCCTCGGCATTTGTCACGGGCCTTTGTCGTTGCCACGCTTCTTTGTTGGCTTGCCACGGGCCTCTGGTGTCATCGCGCTTCTCTGATCTTGCAGCGTTTATTATTAACTTTTATTTATAATTTTTGCTCCCTTACCACGACGAGTACTTTTATTCTTATTAAAAAATGAGGTGCTAAAAAGGACTGATTAGTAATATTAATTTCTTAAGTTTCACGTTCCATATTTTTTTTTACTTCGCGAATTTCGTAACGGTTTTGTCGCATGCGCACCAATCAGCTAACGAAGTCGAAGTAAGCGAAGGCCTATTAGTATAACCGCGTTTTTGGCCAAATCATTTACTGTCCTGACTTCAGCCATTATGCACGGTGTTATTTTCAACGCTTTCTTTACTGGATAGATTGTGGAGTCAAAATTGTTTGCTTGCTGGTGACTATTTGCTGGTTTGATTGTTGTTGGTGTAATTGGTGCACTTGTAGGAGTCCTTGGTATTAGGTATTCCTTTTCTAATGAAGCAGTTCGTATACTGCGATTGTTAAATCGCTCGGTGCAATTTTCTGTGATCCTGAAAAATCCATAAAGACATTTTAATTACATATTTTTTGGGTAAAAGGAGTGAAAAGGCCAAAATCGCCCCCAACAAGGCATGAAATAGCATTTCTGACATCATATTTGAATTTTGCGATCCAAAAAACCTATAAGCACTCCCCAAAATGGAAAAAAAATCAGTTTTTACATTTTTGGGATAAATGTGGGGGCCCAAAAAACTGCCCCCCTTCATTTTAACATATTTTCTTTCCGGCGTTTTTTTCCGGACATGTTTCCGAAGTGAATGCAAAAAGTTTCAGGTTGATTCATCCATTTTCATAATTATGTAGAGGTAGTTTCATAGATATTTCCGGACTATTAAGGAACAATTATGTAGAAAGATATTTATTAAAAACAGCATGAGGTAAATGTACAAAGGAACTAGCCACATACATAATAATTATAGGTACATGTGCATATAAATGTATTAACTCATATACATTTACATATATATAAAATATGTGGGATTTGTTGGGCTTCAAAGACATCTGAAGTTACATTCAAATCAATATGATATTTCTTTTTGCTTAGTAACAATTTATTTATTAGAATTAAATTGATTGATCCAAATCTTTTATTGTTAATTAATTTACGATACTATTTTATAATCAATAAATTTTTAAGAAATTACAAGTAAAATTTAAAAATTTTAAAAAGGATATCATTTAATTAGCATTAAAATTTTTTTTAACTAAGTTCCAAAAAGAAGGCTAGTATTTTCTTTTGTAGAATTTCCAAACTTTTTTAAAAAATTTTTCTACATAGTATTTTTAACCGCTGATTAAAAATCTGATGTCAAAAATTGTATGCTATGGATCCCATTTCGGTATACTTGATAAGAATTCAAAAATACCATATATTTAAAATACAATTTTGTCAAAATAGCAAAATTTCATTAAAAATTTTAAAATTTAAGCATGCAATATTTTTAATTTCATAGAAAATAAAATTTCTTTGCTTTTAAAAATTCTAAAATAATGCCAGTTTAAAAGATAAATGTAAATTATTGTTTTTTTTTAAATATTTTTTTTCAATGTTTATTCGTATTAAATTTTTTAAAATTAACATCAAAGAGTAACTGCAAATACCAATTTTTATAATATTAACGTGTACCATAGAACCAAAAAATAGAATAAAATTATTAAATAAATGATATTAAATCAATTTTTTTAAAGTATTCATCTAAGTCTCTCTCAATAAACAGGTTTTTTGTTAAAGAAAGCATAAATTTTGAAAAAACGTTTATTCAAAAAATGTGAAAAAAAAACCTGGTCAATTTTTATAGAATAAAAAAAATAAAGATTTTTTTTTTATTTCCTTGAAGTCGAAACCATTCAAGTTAAAATAACGTTATTCTTTTATTATAACTTTTCGTTAAAAATTGCTTTTGTAAAAAAAGATAATATAAAGAAATTTGAGATTTCCAGGTTGTTTGAAGGGAGGAAGAAACTGTACTTAGGTAGTAAATCAATTGAAGGTAGTTTCTTTTGAAGTATCAAATAATATAAAATTTTAAATATTCGTTTGTTCTTTTAACTTAATTTGAAGTTGTATTTTAAAACTTGTTAATTAAAGATTCAAAATAACGTTAAATTTAGAAATAAGAGATTTTTAATAAAATTTTTTAAATTATCACATATATTTAAATTTATTGTAATGTAAATAAATAAATAATATAAAAATTATTATTATTGATATTTATTGTTTATATAGGAATATGACACGGGTTAACACGTGTAGATTGCCTTGAATACAAAAAAAAGAAGATGCAATAAATAAATGTATATGGGAGGGTCTATGCAGATAAATTACTTGCTTGAGAATATGTTTTATTTTTGGATCTAATCTGTAAGCATCATATGTCTAGAATATGTTTTTCTTAGTGGATGAGATTTATAAGCAATAGGATATCACTGAGGATATTACTTTTAAAAAAAGTTCTCTATTTTTTGGTCAGGCAAAATTTTCATATTTGGGTACTAACAAAATAAGATTCATAGAGTTTGAGATTATACAAGACCAATTTTAAATAGTGCCAATAAATATTTATACAAGACTGAAAATTTTCTCTTATTTAGAAATTAGAAACTTTTTTTTCTCACAAGGCCTATGGTAAACCATATTAAAATTAATCTACAGAGTTATGAATGAGTTTAATAAATTGAAAAAATACATACGATACCCTCCGTTTATTTTAATGGGATTTCTGGACGTAGAAACATGAAGCTCAATTTAAATAAATACAATTTTTTGTTAATTTTAAATAAAAGATACTATTGAAAAGTTTTTGGAAGCTTGGATCGTGCATAAAATGTTTAAAATCTATATAAAACCATTTTCACCAAAAATGATATAATTTTTGCAGCAATTTACAAATTAGTCATTTTGGGCAAAAAATAGCCGTTTGGTTAATTGGCAATAGCGTCGAAAGAATTGGTAATAAAAAAATTGCATTCGAAGGGACCAGAAGTATGTTTTCGTTAACTTGCACGGTTGTAGTGTTCTAGTAAAAATTACCGAAAAATCCTATTTAATAACATTGATACCTACCATTCTAGTTCCAAATGGTAAATTAGAATAGACGGAAAGTGGGGGTGTTTTTCCAAAATATTAAAGTCATCCATAACTATAGATTTTAATTTGGTTTCTTCAAGGTAACAGGGCTTCCCCTTATTAGAGAGATAAAAAACAAATTTTTTATTAATATTTAGCCCTATAAAACATTAAAATTTTTGAATCTGGACGAAAAGATTTTGAAAATAATTTTACAATTCCAGTTGATTTTTATTTGTTGATAAAGGGGTTTTTGGAATAATATTCACTTACGGTTTTAGGATTAATATACTATTATGTCATGACCTGATAATTATTCAGGGATTTATAAAATAAAAAAAAATAACTGAATTTTTAAGGCCCAGTTATTAAATAATAAAAACAAATTTCCAAAATTTTACCAAGTTCTGTAGTCAAGCATTAAAAATTTCATAACCAAACTTCTAACCTCAAAAATCACTTTGTTAAATTTGGCCACGACACAAGTTTAAGAATTATTAAAAAAAAAAAATTTTCTGTTCTACGTCTACGTCGAGAAAGCACATATTTCCCGGCAAAGACGTGTATTCTCGTCACAGATACAGAAAAATTTTATACGACCCTTGTCCATAAATAAAGAATGCCCCAAATCGCAGTTTACCATCCTCGGCTTAGCCTCGGAAGGTAATTTGGGCTATTCTTTACTTTTCTGGACTCGAGACGTAAATATACTATTTTGGAATTTTTTCTTATAGATTCGATAAAAATTAAAGACTGTAGAGAAATTAAAATAATACTTTTTTTTCAACAATAGTGTGTCATCTGATAATATACGTGCAGTAAAATTTATAACGCGCATTAGCTATTTTTTAAACAAGGCATAAAATATTTGTTTTGACTTTGCATGCAAAAATCGAAACCCATATTTTGACAAGTGATTAAAACATAGTTTTACATACAATGAGAAAAAAATTCGTCTTCCTTGGGTAGAAAATAGGCTTTTTTTGCCCTAAATACGTAAAATTGTTTTCATTACACGCGTTAGAAAGAATCGTTTTTCTGCACTGCAAGCGTTCTTTCTTACGCTCTTAATGAAAAACTGTGTGTTAGATCACAGGATAAAAAATAAATTTTTTACTTTCTATGCTGACTGCACTCGTTCGCTACGCTTACTCGTGCATACAACTGCATGGAAAGCATAAATCTACTTTTCATCCCTTGTTTAACAAATTGCTATTACAGCCCAACTTCTCTGTTGCAGTCAAATCATGGTAAGGAAGAGAGAAAGTGTTTTTGCAATATTCACAAATCATAAAGAAATTTAAATTGCTGCACACAGGTTTTTGGAGCTGTTAATGTTTTCAATACTCTTAGAATGTGAAAATACAACCCCTATAACTCGCAGGATTCCAAAATTTGCCAATATTGAAAAATTACTCTGAAAAAAAATTTGAACCGTGGCAGGTAAAATTTCGTTTTGTTTCAATAAATTTTAAATGGCTTGAAACATAAAGAAAATTAAAAAAAAAAGTTTCCCTCATTTAAATGGCGAGCACCACAGCATAATAGGACATAAATAGTATATTACGACTCGTGGCCAGAAAAATAAAGAATGGTCCAAATTGCACGTAAATTACCTTCCGAGGCGAAGCCGAGGATGGTAAACTGCGATTTGGGGCATTCTTTTTTTATGGCCCAGGGTTGTATAAAATTTTTCTGCATCAGTGGCGAGAAAACACGTCTTTGCCGGACGCGCAGCGGCCGGGAAATACGTGGTTTCTGGTCGCTGACCAGAAAAACAATTTTTTGTTGAACATTCCTTTAGGTTTTACGTAATTTACAACCTTTTAGACGAAAATAAAAGTTCCTGCTGCAAATATCAGAATTTTGGTAGCAATAACCTATTTTTTTATTCACTGTCATAAGAGGCATTGTTCCCAATTTAGGAATATCCGAACTTCTGAAAAATCATTATGAAAAAAATTTAGTATTAGTCATAGTTATGAAAAAAAATTTGATTACATAAAAATCACCTGAATTGATCAATATGCATGAATATATACACTTGAAGAAAAATAATGACCTTCATTAATGAAAAAAATTATGAAATTTAAATAATATGTATGTATCAATGTAATACTCAGATTAATTAAAATTCATATTATTAATATGTTTAAAATATTAGTTATAAATTACATATTTATTAATAAACACAATAGTGCGAATCATCATTTTCATTAAATTAATGTAATTAACTTTTAATATTTATAATTAATAATTATATACATTTTATACAAAAATTATTTTTTATTTAATCTAAAAATTGTGATTTGAAAAAAAATATTTTATGCTAATTTGTCAAATATTTATTTTTAAAAATTACATAAATTTTGTATAAAAATAAACACACATGCAATTATTAATGCAAAAACAAGAAATTTTTTTTTTTCTGTTTTCAATAAGTAGTTTGACCAGCTGCTGTTTTTTAAACTGTTATCCAACAAACCATGTAATATTTTATATAGTAGTTTGATAATGTTGTTGTCGATGATCGATTATAATATTATAATTCATTACAGTTACAAGGTCATATTAACATTGTATTTAATTCTTAACTTTTTTTTTTTATTTTCAAAGACACTTTTTCTATAAATGGAATATAAAAAATTACCTTTAAAATAAATTCCATTTTTAGATTTTAAGTATTTAGTTAATTTTTTTTTTTTTTTTTACTATACAAAATGTACATATTTGGTCAAATTTTGTGTAAAGTAATTGCTTTTTATTTTATTTCCTTATTATTTTTTTTAATAATATTTTTATTAATTGATTTTTTTTTTTTCTAATAGAAATATTATGAAGTTAAGGCAGAATTAGTAAAGAAATTTATTATTAGGTAAATCCAATCGTGTATGAATGTACTTTTCATGAATTTTTTGATAAAATTTTTAGCTCTAAGTTATCTAAAAATTCTGAAAAATTGCATGGTTTAAATTTAGGTTGCTTTGCTTGTAACCTTAATATAAGCCGAATATTTATATTTTCAGATACTTTACCTGGATTATTCTAAATTTCAGTATTAAAATTTTTCCAAGTCCCGAAATTGTAATAAGTTTGTCTCCACTTGAGACCCCCCCCCCCACTCTTGATTCAGCTCTTTGCAAAATATCCCTCCTTTTTAAAATTTTCCATGTTAAATATAATTGCAATCACATATTTAAGGAGTTACGAGGGTAAATAGAAAATTTGAGTCAATATCCACATTACCGACGCTATTTTTTTTCATAATTTGCAGTTTAAGGACTTATGACCCCAATTGGAAAAAAAAGCAAATATCCACATTACCAACGTTATTTTTTTTAAATAATTTGCAGTTTAAAATAAAATTATTTGTAAAAATATTAAAAAATGTGTTTATTATGTAATATTATTGCAAAAAAAATTATTTAAATTTTATAAATTATGAAAAAACATTATTATTTTAGGTTATGGTACTTGCTAAAACTTGGTTTTCACTGAATAATTAATGATTGAATGTGGTAACTTAGATAAAATAAATTGGAAATATAATCTTTGACAATTTATTTATCATATTTAATAAGTTTCATCTCTCTGTGTCATCATTATCATACTTTTTGTAAGCTCCAAATATGAATTTCCATAAGAACAATGTTAAACTGCCTACTTTTAATTTGCAATAAAAAGATAATTAATGTGGTAATAGATAAAAAACCAAGTTCAATTCAACTTTAAAAATGTTTAGCTTTAATAATTTTCCTGTTTCATTCAGTTCTGTCATCATTTCCAATTAGGGTCATAACTCCTTAAAATAAAATTAGTCTAAAAAATATTAAAAAATGTGTTTATTATGTAATATTGTTGCAAAAAAATGGCAAACAAATTATTTTAATTTTATAAATTATGAAAAAACATTATTATTTTAGGTTATGTTACTTACTAAAACTTGGTTTTTACTGAATAATTAATGATTGAATGTGGTAACCTAGATAAAATAAATTGGAAATATAATCTTTGACAATTTATTTATCATATTTAATTAGTTTCATTTCCCTGTGTTATCATTATCATACTTTTTGTAAGCTCCAAATATGAATTTCCATAAGAGCAATGTTAAACTGCCGATTTTTAATTTGCAATAAAATGAAAATTAATGTGGTAACAAAGGTAAAAAACTTTTAAAACTTTAACCAAGTTCTATTCAACTTTTAAAATGTTTAAATTTAATAATTTTCCTGTTTCATTCGGTTCTGTCATCATTTCTATTTACCCTCGTAACTCCTTAAAGAAGCAAAGAATCACACACTCAAATTACGTGATAAACTTTAATTTGAAGCATTCTTTTTTCATGGATAAGTGGTCACTGACTAGAAAACGTCGTTGCTTTTCATCCTGTGACTGTAAAAGGGGTTAATTTATAAATAATAATGTACAGCCTGTAATTTTCAGTACAGAATATTATTTTTAAATCATTAATAAATACAAACTCTTATTTGAGTTTTTTTATTTTTGTTATTGTAAAATGAAAGTTTTTGAATAAATGTTTAGTATAGAAATTGTAAACAAGAAAAATTTTTAATTTTTTTCATAATGACTTTAGTAATTTTGTATATTATTTTAATTGTTTATTTTTTGTTTATCTTAAAAATAGAAAATTTTTAAACTAAATTGTTTCAATCATTTTTTTTACTTTATTTTTTGAATTAGTAAATAGTGTCCAATGAAGCCAAGTTTAGTTGAAAAAAATAATGATAATAATAAATTTTATTTACTTGGTATTTATTTTTAGAGTATATTTTAAACATTGTATAAATATTTATGAGCCTGCTATAGTAATAAAGATAAAAAAAAGTAAATGTTGTCTCAATAAAAAAAAAACTAAATAAAGAATAAGTTGATACTTAAATATATTTCATTAAAATTTTAAATTAATGACCTATCTTAACAAACTAGTTGTAATGACCTTTAATTAAATATGCATCATAATAACATAATATTTATTTTTTGTTTGAACAATAAGGTACTCGTACCAGTACATGAACGATTATTAGTGCTGCCAGTTAATTTTTTTCATATTTTTTGTAGGTTTTAAATAAAAAATACTGTTGAATATTGAAGCTGAAAGATCGCTGCACAAATTAAAAAAAAATTCAAACGTTTATCTTTAAAATCAACAGAGAAATAATTTTGAAAATTTTAGGTCGTTCAGGTACTGAAGCCTTCTGTTATACACGATTTTCCCATTTAAAATTTGGTCGTTTAATACTGGTGTAAAAAACATTTCGTGAATATCGCTTAATTTTAAAAAATTAATGCTAATTAGGACAACATTTTTATGTTAAAGTATTGGTAAGGGTTTAAAGTGACCTTTAAAAACAAAACTAAAATTATTAATTACAAATTTCATTTTTAATGATCGAAAATGCTTAACCGTTTATGTACTGGTACGAGTACCTTATAAGAAACAAAAAATTTTGATAATACTATTATTGCTCCAAAAAAAACTTTTGCAGTGGATACAAATCGTTTAAATTTTGCAGAAACTTTGATTTTAAAAATTAGTTTAAAATACACATTAACAAATTGTAAAAAGTTTTTAAAATACTCTTGCCTATGTGGACTTGGAGTATACACTATAGTAGAATGTCGTAAAATTAATGAAATTTTTTTAATATCTTTTTTACTGTTAATCAATTTTTAATAGGTTTAATGTCAGGAGGTGTTAAATCCGTCCTTTCCAAAGTTTATTCTAAAGTTTTAAAATCTTGATGTTCTAAATTTTTCGAGCTATAATACTAATTGGTTAGAAACTCAAAATATATTACTTGGAACCCAAGGATTTAGTAAAAAGCTGATAAGACACGTGGAATTAACGATTCTTTTAGTAATAAAATTATTCTCGTAACATTCCTTGTTGTAACTGGCGGATTTATAAAGCTGAATCAGGGGGTTAAAAATGAAATTTTTTTATTTTAAAATTTCTGGAATTCAAAACTTAATCCTTAATTCTTTTAGCCATTTATCAAGTTATATGTCCCTTTGAATTCAAAAAAAAAAATTTAGAAAATTTATTTACTACAGACGGAAGTATTAGCGCTTGAAGTTTCATTAATTTTTGAGGTACTAAATTAATCAAGACTTTTTTATAAGGTTTCAGATTATAAAAATATTATAATATAATATTTGGGACATTACTTAGCATCGATTCACTAAAAAAATTTCAATTTCTATCAATAATATAAAATATTTTTCAACATTTTTGATTTTTGACCTTCAACATATTGATTTATTCGGGAAAAAATTTAGAAAATAAAAAAATTTTTTCAGTGAAACAATGCTAAATAATCCTAAATATTATATTAAAAGATTTTAAAAATCAGAAGCTTTATAAAAAAGTTTTGATTAATTTAGTAGCTCAAAAATAAAGTAAATTTTAAGAGCTAATATCTCCGTCTGCAGTCAGTAAAATTTCAAATGGACTTAAAATATTTTCGATTTAGGGACTTAGAATAATTTGAAGTGGGAGTTGATCAGGCTCTAATAACAACAAGAACTTAGAATACTTCAAGTTTATGGACTTACGATAATTTATATTTCTGTATTTATTATGATTTCGGATCTAGGACTTATAAAAATCAGGAAGTATATAGTACGTTAAAGCTATTTAACATTATTATAAGTAAACAATAACTAGATAATCTTTTTTTTTTGTTTTTCATAAAATTATTATACCATATACTCAAATTTAAAAAATTTTTAACATCCAAATCTCTTTTATTTTTACATATTTATGTGACTGTAAAATCTTGAAAAAACTTCCATCAATTAACCTATTAATAAATAAGCATAAAAAATTATTTAAGCTTGAATAAATTTTCCGAAAATTAGGTAGATAGAAACAGTAATAAAATTTCCGTGGTTTGAGGGTATAATTTATCGCATGTAAGAATGGTTTTACTATCTCATGCAGATTTCCTCCTTCAAAATAATATAAGTTACAAATACAAATAGAAATATATTGGGGATTTAATCATTTCTACATGATCTGACCTTGCATTTTAAAGCAGAAGTAATTAAAATAGGTCAATAACAAAGTTATATATTTGTTAAATGTTTCTTTATATTTCCCTGAGGAAGAATTTTTTTATTTAATCAATGATTTATAAAGAAAATCGTATTACTAAATTATTCGTAAAGTATTTTTTTATTAGATAGTATAGCTTTTTATTAAAAAGTAAGATTTATGTTTTTACTGAATAGCACATTAAAATGGAAAATCTTTGCAACTATCAGTTTCGTTTAAAAGAAATGTAAATCTACCGATTATTCAGGAGGATAATTGAATAATTTTTCTATACACATTTTATCCTGAGAACTTTTTACAGCAAAATAATTAGGGGCTATCCATAAATTATTTTAGACAATTTTCGAAGTTTTTTTTACCCTTTCATCCCCTCGCGAGAAGGATAAAGAATCCAAAATTTTCTGTATTATTGTTAATTTTAAGGATAATAAATGTTTTTTTTGTTTTGTGTAAAAATAACAATACATTATGCTGTTTAGTATTGTTAGAAATGATCAGGATATACATGTGGTTTGTATATGAAAATTTTGTTGCCAAGCAAGAAGCTTAAATCGACATATCATATACTATTGAACGTAACTGTTGGAAAGAAACAGAAGAATTGTACAAAAAAGTATAAGTATTTATATGGGCTGATCTAGTAAATATCACTTTAAACACTACTGTGCAGATCGTTTGTTAACGAATTTTGATGCTAACTAACGTAGCTTTTGAAAAATTATTCTAGGACTAGCGTCAGAAAATTTTGTTCTCTTGACCCCTTCTAAAACTATTTCTATAAAATTATACTTTTAATATTCAAGCAAATCAGGCCAGGCTGCTCTGCTTGAATTTCGCTTCAATATCTATGAAAATTCAAGTGATTTAAGCAAAATTTTGGCACAGAAATCTGATAGAATGTTGTTAGAAAGTAAGTTCTCGTATAAGTAAGGAGGCGCACTGGAACAAAAACAGCTGTAACATGCAGCAAAAACAACTTAATACTGTAAATGTCATAAGTTTATTTTTTATTTTGCAATTAAAAAAAAAAAAATTATGGGGAAATATCAGCAGTTTTCATCAAAAGTATATCATCCCAAAAAATAAGCTGGTGAACCAAGAAAATCTTTTAAGAGTTGATGTAAAATCAGTTTTGTGCACAGATTGAATAAAAAATTGAATGAAAATTTGATGATTTTTGACGATATTTTTATATTTTTTTAAAAGGGTTACATCAAATGAATCAGACCGTATATATAATAGGTATGTTATATGTGTAGCATATAATATTATAATGGGCGACAAAGCAAAGTGTTACACATGCCAAGTTACTTTAAGTTCGTTGCGTGTTTTTCAGAACGAGGGACATCAAGTTGTTTGAACAACAACAACAGTACTATAATACACCTATAGTTTATAAATATTTTTTATTTTTTCACTTGAATATTTCATTAAAGACTCTTAAGTCTGATGAATATTGCTTGCTCATGTCTATCGAAGATTAAAAGACTTATGCATACATTTTGCAGTATCGTTTCAATCACGAAACTCTCGTTTGTATGTGTACAAGCTAAAAAAGAGATTATTATGTTAATTATATTTATATTTATATAATAATAATAATTATAAGAAATTTTTATATAGAATTTAATTATAATCGATTTAGTATAGAAATTTTGCAATATTTATACAGTTTTTAATTAGTTTATCTAATTCATTATTATGATAATAAAGTAGGAATATTTTTTAAAGATTTTTTATACTGTTCAACATTTATGAAATATCATTATTTTTTTATTTTATTTATTTTAAATTAATGACTTTTTTGATAAATTGAAACATATTTGGGTCATTTAAATGATTCAGAAATGTAGAGAATGATAAAACTATGGTGATAGTAACTGTAGCAATGGAATATTAGTTATTAAAACTCCATTAACTTGCTAATATTTGAATGCAGCATGCTTATTTAACTTAGATTCTGTATAAAATTTTTTAAATATATAGGATTCGAACTTTTTTTCATGTATGTATTCGCTTGGGCATACAAAAAGACATCCCAACAATTAGACAATCCTAATCTGGACGGGGATTGGGGGTCAATTTTACCAATTTTTTTTTTCCAAAAAAAATTTTTACCAAAAATATTTTTACCAAAAAAATTTATTTCCAATTATATTTTTTCCAAAAAATTTTTTTACCAAAATAAATAAAATTTTTTTTTTCCAATTTCCAAATTATTTTTTTAAAAATTTATATAATAGCTCCTTCAGATTGGATATGACGGTAAATATTCTGACAAAGATGAAATAGACAACATTTAATATTTTCCTCCCCAATCACTTCTTTAGCAGCAATAATTATACTTTGCTCATAATCAGTCATTATTGTTGATGGCATATTTACTTGAATATTTAAATTACGTACGGATGATATTGTAATTTCAAAAACCTTTTGATACGAAATTTTTTCTTTAGATTCGAGAAGTGAATAAACAAGTGGTAAAGCAGTTGTTTGCAGTTTTCCTTTTCGATCTACATGCGAAATTGCCCCCATGATAACGAAAAGCTGGAAAAAAATTGATGGCGCACACTTGATTTTTATTCAATGCATTTTAAAATAAAATGGCATTTTGTTAAAAGTCCGGCAAAATTTTGGATACATATTAAACCCATTATTAATTTCTGGTTTTGGGAGTAATTTAAAATGAGACCAACCCAATGTCTTTTTATTTTAAGTCCCAAGAAGCCCAATAGTATACTTAGGGGATGTTTTTTTTAAATAATAAATCCATCCATAACTGTAGATAATAATTCAATAATCTAATTATGGTGGTTATCCCTTGTAAAAACCTTTCTTATCAATCACTCATTACTTTAAATTAGATGTACACTGTAAAAAGTAACTTCCTTAGATTAAAAAAAAAATAGAACGTTTTCGAAAAATTAGTAAATTTACGATTTTTTTTTAATATTTACAAATTTTTTCGAAAATTTACTAATTTTTCGAAAATGTTCTATTTTTTTTTGTTAATCTAAGGAAGTTACTTTTTACAGTGTAAGTTTTAATTGCAAAATTTAATATTTTGGAAGGGCGCCATTCACTGGTCATAATTGTCGATGTCCATCCGACGCAGTTTTCCGAATCCTGAAAATCAAGTGTAAGAATTTTTTGTTAAGGATTGTAACCCAGATAAATCAAAATTCCTAAAAATCAGTGCAAATTTGATAAAATATCAGAAGCTGCTAGTTTTAAAGAGCGAAAATTTACCATAAAATACAAGATTTCATAGAATGAATTTCGAAATTTATCCTATTCTGTACTTTGATGCATTCTGATTTTACGAATCCGAAATTAAATATTTCTGCAAAATTCATTTATGGGTCTGTTTTCGAAAAATCTAGATTTCAAGGTTTCGAGAAATGACCTGGATGGACAACGACAGTTATGACCAGTGAATGAGGCCCTTTCAGAACAGGTGAAAAACCTTGATTCTCAGAGTATGCTTATGCTTAACTATAGACATTTTAAGTTTAATAATAGATCGTTTTCCGTTAATTTGAGACCATCCGCGTTTTTTTTTTAATTTGTCTCAATTTTCATGCAGGGAGTTTATTTGAATTAAGACAAAGAATAGTCCATATGTATAACACAGTTAATTTTTTTTCTCACGAGCCCACCAATACATAAAAAGAAACTAAAAATTCCTTTAATATAGTAAATTAATATGGATCCATTATAAAATTCATTATGGTTTAATACACATTTATAAAAAATAATATTTAGTAATTGAATAGACATATTTTTTTTAAAAAAATATTATAAAAATAATTTCAAAATGGGGCAATATTATATTCCAGAATATATTCAGCATGGGGTCGAAGATTAAATTTACAAGTGTACACATTTTTTTTCTTTTATATAGGAACCTAAAAGGTTCCTTGTGGTATGCACATGTTGCTTAAAAAACATAATTATAATATTCAAAAAAAAAGACAGACTTTACATTTTTATACATAAAATAGCTGATGGTTTTATTTTTTGTCTTTTTATACACGGAAATTCTTTAATATTTAATTTTTAACGAATTAAAATAATTTAGTAACAGTTATTTTTGAAAAACTGTTTCTTTTGTATTTTGTATTTTTAATAATATGATATTTTCCAAATATTCTATATAAATTATAATTATTATACTTATAAATACTGAAATTTTACTTAATTTTTATTTATGGATGATAAAATTTATCTAAAATAGATAATTTTTTTCCCCATATTTTATTTTATCATGATATGACCTAAATTTGATAAATTAAATAAAATCCTAAAATAGACATTTTTTTTCTTGATAATAATGTGAATTTTTATTTCGTAAGTATAATTATTATCTAAAAATTAATTATATTTATGACAGAGTATGTTATAAATGAATTTAATCGTCTTACGAATCCAATTAAATTTTTTCATTAGTTTTTTCAAAAAATTAATTTGCAGCCACAAATTTTAAATTTTGTCTCATGTACATTAAACAATTTTCAGGGTTTCATCCACTTTCCTGTTGACGATAGGCAAAAATAAACAAATAATTAATAATATTTACAAAAAAAATCTTGGTAATTGAGCCAAATTTTGATACCATTCTCAGACTGAGAATGTTTTGGCCTTAATCTATAATTCTAGACTATTCCGCGGTGTCTTAATTTTAGTTTTTTTTTTGCTAAAAAATGACAAACTTTGTGGATCCATAATTTTTTCCAGACCCCGCGACCAAAAAAACGTTCGACAAAAGGTGAAAATGTTTTCGCCTTGTCTATCTCTAACCGAAAATTTAGCTGCCTTAAATACACGCACAGTTTACCGTAGTTATATCCTCCTTACCTATGATTCTGATGTCAAATTTTCAAAATTAAAAACAGTAGGCAGTAACTAATAATGGATTTCATCAACAAGTTTTCATAGTCCACAGTTTTAAAATCTGTTAGTTTTGGTTAGTATGGGGAAAAAAATTGTGTTAATAAATGTACACGTGGCATAAAGAATTTTATATTATATAGTAATAGTAAAAATAATTTTATGTGGCAGTTGGCAGACAAAACATTAATTTAATGTTTCCTGAATAAATGAATAATAAATAAGATTAAATTTTTAAGGAATATCAGTATTCGGTAATATTACTAAAGCTGATATATTGTTATGTCTCCATCTCCTGTAAAAAATGTATTATTTTTCAAAAAAATTTGTAAATATTTGATGATAAAAATCGAAGTTTTGTACTAATTTTTATTGGAAGTTTTTTAAAAAATCGAATATATTTTTTTTTTGTGAATACTCGACAAAAATTGGGAATATACTATTACAAAAGAAATAGGAAATTTTCGATTTTTTCATGAATTTACTAAAATTAGCAAATTGAATAAAATAATATAAAATTTTAATTTTAAAATCTGCAACTTTAAGTCTGCTTTTTTGAATCTTGAAAATTTTGTAATCGTGATTACTGACCCTGAAAACAATTTCTGCAATATTTTTTAAGCTATACATTCCAAACAAATAATATACGTAAGATTAGACCAGACTAGTTCGGTTTTCCTTTATTATAAATTTTTTTTAATTTTGATGCATTAACATTTTTTTAAAATAATTGATTCCCAAATCTTGGTACTGCTTTTTTAAAATATTTACTTTGATCCGCTTTGATCCCTCTTATGAGATTAATTTATGATTTTTCGTTTAAAGTCAAGTTTTTAGCACCTATCTGTAACTCTAACTCACAAGGGGAGTTCAATACATTTGGAACACCAAATTACACCAAATGTTTATGGATGAGTTTTTTATGTTGAAAAAACATGCCGACTACCTTCCGTTCATTCCAATGGGCCTTCTGGGCCTAGAAACGCAGGGCTCAATGATATAAAATAGGGTTTTTTGGTAATTTTCAATGAAACGCCAAAACCTCGCAAGTTAACCAAAACTCTTCTAGTTGGTCTAGTTTTTTTTTTTTAAGTATCACCTTTCATACGCCGTAAACCGCAATTTATTATCACTAATTTTCTCATCACTATAGCCAATTAACCAAACGGTCATTTTTGGATAAAAATGACCAATTTTTAAATTGCTGACAAATTCGTAATTTCTGACGAAAATGGGTTTTATAGGCCTGAAAAAATTTGTACAAGCTTCAAGCTTCCAAAACTTCTTTACTTTACTTTTTTCAATTATTTGTTAACCAGATATATTAATTTGAAGTCACAGTCTAATTTTTACGATTTTTTAAAACGGCTCATTTTTAATGTTAACTTTGAAGAGCCATTTCTTAAAAACGAATCAAGGAAATGAGACGAGTAAAAAATTTTTGGAAACTTAAAGCTTGTGAAAATTTTTCGAAACATATAAAACCCTTTTTCGTCAGAAATTACAAATTTGGCAGCAGTTTAAAAATTGGTCATTTTTAGCAAAAAATGACCGTTTGGTTAATTGGCTATAGTGATGAGAGAATTAGTGATAATAAATTGCGGTTTACGGTGTATAAAAGTTGTTACCTAAACCAAAAAAATGAGACCAGCCACAAAAGTTTTGGTTAATTTTCGAGGTTTTTGCGTTTCATTGAAAATTACCAAAAAAAACCTATTTTATAATATTGAGCCCTGCGTTTCTAGGTCCAGAAGGCCCGAATTTCCCGCAAATGCAAACACTTTTTCACATTCCTGACCAAAAATATCGATTCAGAGCCTCAAGAATCCCCAGAGACCGTTTTGTAATTGAATAAAATAAAGTTTTACCATTTTCATTTTTCAAAATGAGAAAACACCTATTTTCTGAATTTCCCGCAAATGCAAACGTTTTTTCACGGTCCTGACCAAAAATATCGATTCAGCGCCCCAAATAACCCCCAGTACTAACTTAAATTGTAAAATAAAAATTATTTACATATTTCTTATTTTCAAGTCAAAAGATGGTTAACAGCCCCTTTTAGAAAGGTTTCTGGCGGATAGAATATATTCCTCTGGCGGATAACTTTACCTTCATAAAATTGGACATTTTTAGCCAAAAACGGGCATTTACTTTATTGATTATTACGAGGAGACAACTATAAAAATGCGAAGTTTACATCAGGATTCAAATGTCGACACTTTGACAACAAAAATGAGACCATCCGGAAAGTATTTGATCAAGTTAACAGGTAACGACATTATTTAGAAGTTCCCAAGTGCAGTAGGATGATAGCAGTTCTCAACTTTTCATGAAGACTGAAAATTGTAAAATCCCCCCCCTCCCAAAAAAAAGAAGTGTTGTTACTAATTTAAGGGTTTTTTTAAAATTTTATAAATATATTCAAAATATGGGGTTTGACCTTTGCATGTTTTCTGCGCTTGCTTGCTACGCTCGCTCATGAATGCAACTGCATGCAAGGCCAAAACCAATATTTTGTCCCTTGTTTAAAAAGCAGCTATTTTTTTCTTGAATTTTCTTTAAGTTTTAGATCATAATTTTGGAAGCGTGCGATTACGAAAAAAATTACGTTAAAAACAAGTTTTTCATTGTGGTAACATGAAGATGAGTAAAAAATATTTTTAAATTTAAAGAATGTGCCAAAATTTTCAAAATTCATAAATATGAATTGCAGTACAACTCATAATAAGAATAAACAATGTATATTTACCTTAAAGTATAATAAATTGGTAATACGCTCGTTAAAACATAAAAAGCAACAATATATTTTATCACATGTGTAAATAACATACATTATACGGTTATACCACTATTATTATATTATTAGTTACCGAGTTAGTTACACATATCTATATACCTTTAGCTACCGTTCATTTATGTAAATGTGTTGAAGAAAAAATAATTTTCCAGACATTTTTCTGTTGACACAGATGGCTTTATATATTACCAAATTACTATTTAAAAATATTTTAAAAAATTTTTTTTTAATTTATTTATTTTAGTGAAATGTAATTTATTTTTTTGTTGTCTTTGGCATTAAAAAATTTTCTCTTAAAAATATATTATTAAAATAAAAGAAAAACATACTTTGAATATTTTGTTTGTTTTAAATTTATTGTTAATATTTTAAAAAATATTTTTATTTGTTAAAAATTTTAATTAAATAAAAAATAAATACAATACAATCTGTATGCAATATAGTTGTTTTGGTACCAAATATTATGTAATGCTGGTCCAAACCGCTTCGTTTTAGCTTGTTCAAAAATTTGAATTTTTAGTTACTATCAGGCTGGAAAACTGGGTAATTGTTAATAAAATCTAATATTTCTGGTAGTTTGAATAATCTTAGTATTTTCGAAAAGCTAATAATTAAACCAAAATTTTTTCGGGAATTTGGTTCTAATACCAACCTATATTTAAGAGACTTACACAATGCAGATCTCGCCTTTAACAAATAGGAATTTAATAGGAATGGGTGTAAAATCAGTAATGAAAAATGAGTAAGCCTCTGATACTAGATTATTATAAAATACTTGCAACCATTTTACAACGGTGCTGTATACAAAAAAATATTCAAGAACCGAAAACTACATTAAGTCAAATTACGGCTTTACAGTCATTCTTGAAAACTGCTAATGAAAAGGTCTACTATAGGTTTTTAGAAATTGGAGGAACTCCTTTAAAGTATAAAAAAGTATGCCTTTTTAACAATTTTCACAAACCATAACAAGATTTAATCAGCATTAAAAGTTTTTGGGTCGCTGATCATGAAATTTGGGATGCTGCTTACGAAAAATTCTTCAAACAGCCTTAAATTAGTATAAAACATTGTAAAATAATGCCTCATTTGATAATTTTACTAATTTAATAATTTAACTGTTACTTTCATTTTTCAAGGCGCCATTCACTGGGTCATAACTGACGTTGTCCATCCGGGTCAACTTTTTTTTTTTTTGTTAATCTAAGGGAGTTCCTTTTTACAGTGTATTTACAAAACTTGTGGAAGTTAATTTTACCAAACTTTTGTTGCGTGTACTTGAGAATCAATGAATTTCCTTTGGTTGGAACTGAAATAATGAATATTCTTACTCTATCCAGGAAGTCTGTTTCTGGTACACTTTTTCTTCTCTAACTTCATTTTCCAATCCATCAGCATATTTTTCAAATAAATAATCAATAACTTAAATCCAATAAAAAAAAGAAATATTATGATACTCCCTGTCGGATATAAAAAATTTTCCAATCTAACTATTGTCCAATAATTGCTTTATTACCGTTGTATAAACAATAAAATTAAAAAAAATATATATTTTATCGATTTTATAAAAAATTATAGGCACCTACCTATTGATTTTTTTATGGAAAATAAAATTCTGAGTAAACATTCAAGTCAGACTCCCCTATATCAATTACTGAAAACTTATAAGTCTGTCCCACTCATGACGATTCTACTTATACTATCTGGATATTCTGGCATCCCTTGTATTTTTCAATTTTATCTCTTTACCTATATTTTATTTTTATTTACTATAATATAAACTCTCTTCGAAAATTAAAACGTTTTTATTTCAAACTTTCTAAAAGTTTCTATTTATGGGATATTTATTTTCTTATTTTCTCGAGCTTTTAGATTATTTGAATTCTTTTGGTATAATTTTTTTCTGACTTCTGTAAACAGCTAATTTAAATTTATGTCTTGTAATTATGTTGGGTTAAATTTATTAGCTGGGTTATAGGTACATAAAAGTAAATTTTAAAAGGATTGTATCTATGGCCACAGAAAATTGTGGAGAAATTAAAACGGTATAATTTGGGGTATTCTTTTATTGTTGTCATGAGTTGTATACGATACTACGTGGTTTTTGGCGGGACTTCTGACGGGATTGTGAATTTTCTGACCAATTTTTTAAAATTCTTTAATTTAACCCTTGATTTAATCATAAGACAAAAGCTCAAAAATGTTGATTTTAAAAACAAAAATTTTTAAACAGTAAAAATCTGGCGCATTTAAACATCTCTGGTCGCCATAGTAAATGTTGAGAAATTTGAATTTCGCATTATATCAAAAAATCAACTCAATCTCATGAAAAAAAATATTGTTCATTTGCATTTCAGAAACAATTCAACATATAAGCCAATTTTGAGGCCACCATTTTGAATTCTTAAACTTATTTCTGATTAAATTTTTACTGAAAAGAGAATACATAAATTAAATAAAGCAACATGCTCTGATTCATATGTTTCTAGATAAATTGTTTTCAGAAAATTTAATAAAAGTGGTCAACAGCCCGAAAGCACGTGTTCACTACGCGTCCCGCAAAGAAGGGTTTCTCGCCACTGACACAGAGATATCTTGTCTAAATAAAATGACTCAAATCCAGTTTACTATACAAATTTACTTGCGATTTGTCAAGGTACATAAACAAGTCGTAAATTTGTATATCCCAAAAAGTTATCCGAGAAGTTACCCCACAATTTTATTTTTTAAATAAAATTTTAAATCTATTTTTTTTAATTTGACTTAATAATCCATTTACACGACATTTACATCTGTGCATTTGCCCAAATATGGAATTCAGCGATTAAAATCAAATTAAAATGTCCAAAATTCAAATTTACTTTCCACATATAAATTACAATCAAGATTTTTTTCAAGGTTACATTTTTTAAAATCAATAAAAAAGAAAAAAAAAATTTACCATGCTTCTATAAAGTTGTAAAAATCCAACGTTGAAATAAGAGCTCTGACGACATCTTTACCTGACAGTATTAGAAATTTTCAATATAATCTAATGCTGCCCAGTAAGATGTAAACAGACACTCAGCTTTTATAATCCAAATTTTTTTATATAATTCTTGCTGTGTTGAACTCGTTGCCTTGATTTATAATAGATGTTTTTTTTATAAAAAAAAACGTATAACATACCAATAAATCTTGTTAGATTATCTAAAATGATTAAAAAAAAAAAAAACCTAAAAAAAATAACATACTTACCACATAATACTCTCTAAATCTGATTATTATACCTACTCCAATTTTTTTTAAGTTAAAAATAAAATTTTTTCATATTGTACAAATTATTTTGTATAAATTAAATAATCACCTGAATAATTTAAAATTAAAATAGATTGTGATATAAATTTAATTAATAATCAAAAAAAATATTAACACCTGCTCTTTTTTTATAAAAATTCAAACTACTTTATTCAGTGTAGTATTTATTACTAAACTTATTTGTCAAAAAAAAAGTTGCTTAATCATTAAAAAAATAAAATAATTATACCTATTTTTAATATTTTCTAAAATTCATTCAAAATAATTTTTAGTGTCACTTATAAATATTTTAAAATATTTTTTTTTTATTAAAGATTATTAAAAAAAAAAAAAAAAAAAAAAAATTTTTTGATAAGATTAGGAATTAAGGAAAAAAAAAAATGATTGCTCAACTAAAAAGAATTATTTGCAGTCCTTGAAATTATAAATTCGGAAATGTATAAAGGGTAACCCAACACACGCACACACTCACTAAAATCACATTTTATAAAAATTTAAATTAAAACGAATAAATTTACTTGTAGTTATCTAATCTTCTTCTTATTCTATCCTCTCTTTTTTTTTACTCAGAATTAATACTTGATTAACTTTTAAAAAAAGAATTACGAAATTTTTTTTTAATATAAAAGAAATGATAAATAAAGAAGAAGCAGGCACACAATAAATTTAAATAAAAACGATAATTTATTCATAAGCAAAAAAAATTCAACATTTTTATGTTAATATTAATTTTTTATAATTAAAAGTAAATTGCGGAAAAAAAGTATGTTGTTATTAATTACTTTCTATATTAATTATACGATTTAATTTGTTATTTTATGTAATTAAAAAAATTATTCTATAAGTAATAAATATAGTTACCGCGCTTTTTTTGCAACTTTTTTTTTTCTGTGTGGTTACGCGATAATATTATGAATATCATTTTATAACATGTTTACGTTATTAATGTTCGTTTTGTATGTGTGTTACTTATTACGCAAAAAAATTTTAATTTTTTACACATTTGTATGTTAAGTATGTGTGTGTGTATGGCGCTAAAATTTATTTCTTTTTGAAAAATACTCAATTTATATGCACTTTTGTGTTTAAAAAAAAACTAAGAAATTAAAATGCTAAGAATTCAGGAAATAATAAAAATTATTTTGAATATTCAAAAATTGTCTTTTTTTCTAAGAATGTACCTATTATTTAAAAATTAATTTAAATATTTAAATTATATCAAAAGTAATTGAAATTAAAATGTGTATTTATAAAATGTAACTCGAATGTAACTTAATCTTAAAATATTACACTGATGAAAAAAAGCAAAAAAAAAAACACATTATTATAAAAAAAAAGTGATAAAATAACTTGTTATAGTCCAACCTAATATGGCGCGATGTTTCTTTATTGAAACACAAGCGCATTTTTAACCACGCGGTCGGTCCTTTAGTAAAAAAAAAATTAAATTTTTGAATTAAATATTTACTCATCTATGAACCGACACTTCCACACAATTTAATAGTTCACATTTATTAAAACACATTTTATGCACAATTAATTTAAAATTCTGAGAATTTAGTATTTCACGTTCACGGTGACAATATGTTACCAAAAAAAACACATGCTATTCAAAAAAGAAAGAATAGTTTTTGAAAAATTTTAATTTAACAAAATTTATATTGAAATTTAAAAATTTTTAAATAAAACAATTTTTTCGTACATTTAAAAAATATAATGCAAATAAAATTGTTATTTTACGTAACTTGTCATTTATATAAGTAATAAAGATGCTACATCAGAGCGCCGATTTTTGTAACCGCGTGGTAAATTCTCTTTGGCTAATATATATGCACAATATAAATATATATCACACATGCGTCTCGACTCCAAAAAGAATCGGATTCTCCGGCACAGGGAGAGAAAGCCTTCTTTTTTCCTTCTTCCCCTCGTGGTCTGAGCGCCCACCACTCTTCTCATTTTGTCTTCTTCAGTTTTCTATTTATAGGCCTGTTGAACTTGTCCCGAAGGGAGGAAGCATTAAATGTTTGAATGTATTTATATTTTATATAGGTACACACATTTTTATTATAGAAACGACGACGTCAAAAGAAAATAAAACGACGAAGGACACGCAAAGTAGTTTTTATAATAAAAAATAAGGAGAACGGAATTTTCTATTAAAAAAAGAAAAAAAAAACGATCAATTTAGTATGTTACAATATTTTAAAACGATTCACCAAAATGTCTCCGTTTTCACCGTTAGAAATACACAAATGATACATGGATCTATAAACCGGCAGCTGTGTGTAGCATGCGTTCGAAGAAGAGATGATTTACACATTTTGTCCTTTTTTTATTTAAAAAAAAAGCTTTCATTTCAAAAAAAGAAAGGGAAAAGAATAAAATAATTTTTTTTTAATTTAAATATTTATATACGGGTACTTCTAATTCTAATTTATTAAAATTTAATTAAAACAGTTTAAATAAGGGAACAGTAATTTTAATTTTGATAAAATTTCAATGGAAAATTTATGCTGTTAAAATAATTCAATCATGCAAATATTTTATGTATAATAAACATTTTTTTAAAAATAAGAAAGAACAGTAAAGAACATAAAAAGAGAAAAAAAATCTCACTTGGCAACGAGCCGAAAATAGGAATATAAGATTTGGAGATTAAAATATATATGAAAAAAGAACGGTTATAAAAGCACGTTGCCACGTGATGTTGGGAAAAAAAATTTTTTTTTTATTAAATTTTTCAAGGTTTAATATTAATTTTTAAAATTTATAATTACCAAATTATTTATAAAAATATTTCAAACTTCGAAACTTCATATTTTTAATTATAATTTTAAGCCATTTGAACAACAACGTGGTTCTTTTATTTCACTATCCTTTTTTTATCTTCTTGAAAAATTTTAAACTTTCTCCGTTAATTATTCGAAAAAAACTAACTTCATTTTTTTTATTAATATTTTTAAATTAAACAAAAACAAGAAAAAAATCATTAATAAAATCAGCTTAAAATAAAGTTTAAATCTCATGTCCGAAACACAACCAAAAAAGAAGACTACACAAGCCGAAATCCAACGATGAACTGGAAAGATCGGCGATGGCACTCACTAATCCTCCGAATCACGCGGGATCGAATAGTCTTTGAATTTCCCCACTCTTTTTAATAATTTGCCGGTATTAGTAACATGAACTATTTTGTTCTTCCTTCCTCTCATTGGAAGAAAATCTTTATTTAGAAAGAGATAGCGATAATTAAGAATGGCGATTGGTATGCGCAGTAAATTTTTTTAAACGAAAAAGAATGTATTAATAAATAAGATCGCGCCGACGCGCGGGATTTTGTATTTTTAATATTTCAGAAGTGGGAATTTAGTTTTAATAAAAAAATGGGGGAAATTTTTGAATTTTTGAAGAACAGAAAAAGTTACTGTAAATTTGTAAAAAAATAAAGTGGGGAAAAACGGAAGAGAAAATGTAGGGAAGAATTAGCCGCGTTATTTTTGTTTTATCAAGTCTTTTATATCATTATTAAATATTTGCTTTTAATTTATATATTTTTATTATATCTATAGGTATAATTATCTCTATTTATACAGGATAGGTATCTAAACGGTTCTTGTTGTCATTTTACAATGTATCCTTTTGTTTCCGTTATAAAAGTTCATAAAAATAATAATGATAATAATTTAACAAACGTGATGATTATCATCTCACTCTTTCACGTTTAATATGGCACGTTTTATTATAATATAGGTATATAAATGGTTATAATTATGGTGTAATACAATTTACAGACAATTTAATAACTAATGTTTTACAAGGATTGTTATATACATATTTATAGATTTATTATAAATAAAATATTAATTAATAGTCAATAAATATGATTTTTAATTAAATTTAAAAAATTGGTAGTTTATTATAAATGGAAAAAAAATAGATTGTTTTAAACAATTTGAATAGCGCAAAATAATACTCCGTGGTTCTGATTACAATTATAGTTTTTACATGGTTGGGGCCTTTTCTCTTTGCTTGTATTTCTTCATATACAAATTAAAAATTATAAGTACACATCGAATTACACCATTGCGATGCAGAAAAATTTACAACTCTCAACTAACACGGAAATACCACCACATTTGAAAATGCTAAATTGCAGTCTATTGTTATGGATCAGTTTATTATCCCTTTTGGGTCTAAAAATACAGGGTTTATGGGATTCTTATTATCAACCAAACCCAAAAATAGCAAATTTTTATCACACGAATGGTCTAAAAAATGTTTACTCGCTCCTTTTGCTTGAGTAATTTCCGAGATACGGCTATATATATACAAAGATATAGTAATAAATAATTATTGAATTTAAAAAAAAAACTAAACTATGTCAGGTTCACTTTGCTCGCCCGCCCGCATTATGATTTCCTCTTAGCTTCATTAAACAAATATCAAAGAAATATAGGGTATAACCTATAAAGAAAATAGAAAAATTCAAATTTGTAAACAAGCAATTTGATTGGTCTTTATATGTTATATTGGTCTTTATAATTATGTTTTATTGGTCTTTATATCTTACTGCAGTACATGTCGACAAGATAGAGGTCCCAATAAAGTCCGCCAATTTTTATATAAAGGACCTTAAATTTAAATCATCACATTTTGCAAAAAAAATAGTTGAAAAATAACGAGTAAAAAATTTTTGGAAACTTAAAATTTTTAAGACATAAACTTATTTTTATTAAAAATTGCAATTTTGAAAATAATTTAAAAAATTTTGGGATCAAAAACGGCTTTTGATTTATGGATTATAAAGGTGAGAAAATTGGTGATGAAAAATTGAGGTTTAAGAAATGATACACAAATAAAAAAAGACCAACTTGAAGTGTTTTGGTTGATTATAGAAACCCAAAAGCTGAAATATTTATTTTTGAACACAAGCTACATCATTTTTACGATTTATAATTGTAAAATATTATTAAATCTTTATTAATGGGCGATGGAAACTTGAACCTCAGCACACCACTAAAAATTACATCAAATTTCAAAAACACCAATATAATTATATTCAAATTATATCTAAATTCCATAACTATTCTACTCAGGCACGGATCCAGAGGGGAGGGGGGGGCAAGGGAGCCATGCCCTCCCACGAAATGAACATTTTTAGTAAAAATAGTAATATTTTTGCCCTATTTTCAAAAATTTTAAATTGTTTATTAACAAATATAACTTTTTAACAATTTAAATAAGAAACGATTAAATTTTGATTCTTACTAAACAAATTTAAACCATAATTATTAGGTTCTGCCCCCCCCCCCCCCGAAATTTTTCGGGATCCTCAGAAACAAATTTCTGAATACGTGCCTGAATTCTACTTATACTATTTTTATTTTGCTTAAAATTTCAAAATAATTTAACATTAAATTTGCCTGAAAAAGGACTGCAGTATAATTTAACGCAGGATCCCAAATTCCGGAAACATTCCGTTACAGTTTTCTGTTATTTTTTTTACAGGGAACGTAAAGGAAAATTTTATTTACATTTGCCCATCAATCTCAACTTTTTTAATAACTAACGTTTTTTATTTTTATTTTTTAAGCGATATTTAATTGCTAAAAAAATTACCTAGTTAAAACAACAAAATTAACTTAGATAATGTGAGATAAGTTACAACATATATACCTAAAATGTTTCACACATTTAAAGTTCAAAGATTATTTTTTACTTTTTTCATTTTTTTAACGAAATAAACAGGGCGAAAGATATGGATGTTTTTTTTATTAAAAATTTGTTATAAATTCGCTGTAACTGTAATTTAACGTTTCTGAAGAAAAAAAATTTTTTGGTCCAAAAAATTAAATTTCTTTTTTTTCTAATAGACCTGACGTGGAGCCCCGTTTCGTAGACAAATTTTATCCTTGATAGGTCGATGGAATTTTCTAACGGGTATTTATGTTTTTTGGGTCGCTGAACCCGAATATGGTATCAGTTTTTACCGAAAATGGTCCAGTTGCCCGCAATAGGCAACTTTCGGTTAATTTTCGGAAATTTTCTTATTTTCGCAAAGGTTACTTATGTTTTTCGGATCGCTGAACACGAATATGATATTGGTTTTTACCGAAAATGGTCCAGTTGCCCGCAATAGGCAACTTTTGGTTAATTTTTGGAGATTTTTTTATTTTCGCAAGGGCTACTTATGTTTTTTGGGTCGCTGAATACGAATATGATATCGGGTTTTACCGAAAATGGTACAGTTGCCCACAATAAGCAACTTTAGGTTAATTTTCGGGGATGTTTTTATTTACGCGAGGGTTACTTATGTTTTAATTTTTAATTTTCAATTTACTAATTATTTTATTGTTTCTTTGTTGTATAGGAAAAACTTATTAAATTATTAAATACAAGTCTAAGCGCACATTCGGTAAAAAGAGATATTGATTTCCAGTTTAACTAGCCAAAAAACATAAATAATAATAGAAAATGTTTAGAAAATCTAAAAAAAATAGTCTAAAATTACCTACTGTGGGCACTTATTTTTAGTAAAAACTGATGTTATATTCATGTTCAGGGACCCGAAAAACATAAGTAACAGATGAAAATGTTAAAAAACCCGCAAAATAAAAACCTCGAAATTCCTTGAGTATATTACTGATGATGGCAATGTAAATGCCGAAATGCGCATCTAATTATTTATATAATTATTGTACGTCACATGGCGGTTAATAATAATAAAATATTATAGTTAATACATATTAAATATGTTTAATGTTTTTTATTATTTAATTTATTTAATTTTTATTTAATTTTTCGAAATTCCTATTTTGGGCAACTGAACCATTTTCGGTAAAAACCGATATAATATTCATGTTTAGCAACCCGAAAAACATAAGTAACCCTCGTGTAAATAAAAACATCCTCGAATATTAATCTAAAGCTGCCTATTGTGGGCAACTGTACCATTTTCGGTAAAAACCGATATCATATTCGTGTTCAGCGACCCGAAAAACATAAGTAACCCTTGCGAAAATAAAAAAATCTCCGAAAATTAACCAAAAGTTACCTATTGCGGGTAACTGGGCCATTTTAGGTAAAAACCGATATCATATTTGTGTTCAGCGACCCGAAAAACATAAGTAACCCTTGCGAAAATAAAAAAATCTCCGAAAATTAACCAAAAGTTGCCTATTGCGGGCAATTGGACCAGTTTCGGTAAAAACTGATATCATATTCGGGTTCAGCGACCCGAAAAACATAAGTAACCTTTGCGAAAATAGAAAAATCTCCGAAAATTAACCAAAAAAGTTGCCTATTGTGGGCAACTGGACCATTTTCGGTAAAAACCGATATATTCGTGCTCAGCGACCCGAAAAACATAAGTAACCCTTGCGAAAATAAAAAAATCTCCGAAAATTAACCAAAAGTTGCCTATTGCGGGCAACTGGACCATTTTCGGTAAAAACTGATATCATATTCGGGTTCAGCGACCCAAAAAACATAAATACCCGTTGGAAAATTCCATCGACCTATCAAGGATAAAATTTGTCTACGAAACGGGGCTCCACGTCAGGTCTATAAGTGATTATGTATAAAAAAAAAACTTAGAAAAAAATTCAATGTAAACAAAATTATTTTACATGGAAACGTTTTTAAAACGTTTCTGAAACGTTTAGCTTCCAAGAAAAAACGTTCCTAAAACGTTTTGAAAACGTTCTATAAACGTTTCTTTTTGCATTTTAGAAACGCTCTAGAAAACGTTTTAGAAACGTTTTGTGCTTTATGTGTCTAAAACCCCAGGTAATGTAGAAAGTTCTTTTTTTCATGCTTTTTACTCTGCCATTTTAGAAAATCGGAAAACACGTTGGGGTGAAAAATAAAAATTGTACTACCAGGATATCAGCTTTTCCTAGGAGGGTTCATTTTCATCCAGAATGTTTTCCAGGAGATAACAGAAATCTTTTTGGGTCAATAATATACCTTATGGTAAGTCACATGAGAAATCATTAGGTTTCTTTTTGTGCGAGATGCTGTGCACAAACAACCAAAAATCAATTTTCTTAAATTCTGATCGATATGTATTATTATATATTTTATTATATGATTTTAGTTTAAAATGTATAAAGAAGTCTAGATAAAAATTTGCATACCGAATGTTAAATAATAAATAAAAAAAATTCAAAGTTAGTTTCGCAAGATCAGCAAAAGATTCTTGATTTTTTATTTTTTATTATTATTAATAAAAAATAATAATCATAATAATTACTCAACAGTTGGATAACCCAATATTACATAATAATTCAGTAACGTATTTTTCAACTTTTTTTATTTTAGTTATACTCTTGGAGTTGCGCTTTCATTTTTTTTTTTTTTTTATATATTAATTTTTCAAACTTACTTATGCAATAAAAAAAAAAAAAAATAAATTAAACAAGATTTTTTATGATCAATATTATTTGTAAAAAAATGAGTTTGCTTTTAATTAAAAATGTATTTGAATTAATTAGTTTTTTTTCTGATAAACAAATCAATATTTTTCCGATATATTGAATAGTTTAATATGTACTTGCTTGTGAATAGAGAAACCTATAATGACAACTTATTAATCTAACTGTAACAGCTTTTTACACATTGGGAATCGATTTGTTTGTGTATCTAGGGATAAGCAAAAGCTTTAATTTTACACTTTTCCTTTGTTTCGCCTACAGAATAGGGCAGTGTATTATATGAAAATCCGAAGTCTCTTATGAAAATTTCACATTCAGGTTCAATACAGGGAAGTAGAAAGGGGAGTAAGATGGATAAAAAGAAATATATTTTGAAGAAAAAAAGAATTTATTTACTCTTATTATTAAACTCGACAATTTTATTTTAAATTCGGATTCGTAGAATTTTTACGATTTCTTTTTGTATTTAATATAAATTTGGATTTTGTGAAAAGAAAATTTTAAATATAATAAATTTTTTTTTGCAAAATTTTTAAATTTCTGTAATTTTGCTCTAATTGTAAGCTCAACAAATATTAAATAGGCCAAAAAGTGTAAGATTTATAAATTGAAAAAATAACTATTGAGAAAAAAAAAAAAAAAAAAAAAAAAAAAAAAACGGAAAATTAACGGAATTTTATCAATAATATAAATTACCTACTACGTGAATAAAAGATTTTATTTAAATTTATTTTAACAATGAATTTCAAAGATTACAATGAAGTTTTTTTTATACTTCATAAATATATATTATATAGAATTCAAAAAAGTAAAAGTGGTTTCTGTAAATTTACTGAAATAAAGTTTCTTTTATAAAAAATTTTATAAAAACCGTAGTTTTACTAATCTGAAATTGCTTTTTTGTGTAGAAATTACCAGCGATACAAATTTCCTTAAAAACTTACTTTTTAAGTTTTTATTAGCACTCTAAATAAAAAAATATATTAAATTTCCTATTTTATAAAAAAAAGTCTTCTAATAATTTACGTAGGTAGACTGTAAAAAGTAACTTTCTTAGATTCACAAAAAAAATAGAAAAAAATCGTAAATTAACTAAATTTAGTATATTAATTAAATAAAAATTAGAGTATTTCCGATTTTATTTTGTAAATTCACGAGAAAAATTGATAATTTACAATTTTTTTTCGAAAATTTACAAAAAATATTTGCTAATTCACAAGAAAAAATCAAAAATTCTCGAATTTGTTGTTAATATAAAAATTTTCTATTTTTTTGTGAATATAAGAAAGTTACTTCTTACAGTGTATAATAATTCGTTACAAAAAAATGCGAATGATTATTAAGTTTTCATATCTCTTAGCCATAATTGCCCGCTTTATTATGAGCTAAAGGTTGATTTTTTTATAAAGAATTATGTAAAACTGAAACAGTTTTATGAGACTACTATCAAAAAATACTACACAGGAACCACTTTAATTACTCTAAAATGAAAAACTTCAATTACTGAAAAAAAAGAAGAATAAGCATATTAGCAAATATTCATAAATGTGAAAGTAATGCAATAAGGGCATATACTGCGATAACCTTTTTATAGTGTTACCCAAGTATGTATCTTACCGATAACGTACGTGTCTTTCATCTCGTATTTTATGTTTCTACGAACTGTAAACTGTTTTTCTGTAATAAATGTACATAATATTACTGTGTGCATATTTTTTAAAATTTGAATACATTTTTTTGTTGTTGCTAAAAAGTATATATAAATGGGAGTTATACGTAAGTTAAGTCTTTTATTCGATCAAATAATAAATTATCTTCACATCATAGTATGTTACGACCCATGGCCAGAAAAATAAAGAAATTCTCAAAGCGTACGTAAATTACGTTCCGAGGCGAAACCAAGGATGATAATCTATGATGCGGGGCATTCTATTTCTGAACATATACGAGTTCGGCAAATCGTATTAAAAAATATATGAGTTCGTCTTTTAATCGTATTTGTTTTCAAAATTTTTTTGAATTTGGCAAAAAGATTATCCCTATTGTTTAATTCCAGATAATTTTTTAAAATCTTTTCTGAGTACCTCTGAAATCGAAAAATGTATTTAAAAAAATTTATAACTGGTTTGTGTGTCCACACAACCAACGGTCATGGAACATGTTCACTCATAACAGTAATAAATCCAAAAACCGAAATTTCAAAAAATCCTGAAATATATACTATCCTAAGTTCATAAACTTAAAGTATTTTAAGTTGTTATCAGGGCCTGATCAGGCTCTGACTCCCATTTAAAGTTATTCTAAGTTCCTAAATCAAAAATATTCTAAGTCCATTTCACCCCCCCCCCCAAGAACGTCACATTTTCACCCCTCCTCCCTCTGTTTAGCCAGATTTTTTCAAATACCTCATCCAATGAACATGTTCCATGTTAAAATATTTATCAATAAGGGGTAGAAAATGGCGCTGCTCTGTAGACTGTAAATGCAAGGCATTAACTTTAAGCTCAGAGCAGAAAGATTATAAAAATTGGCATCAGGAATTTATTTCAAACAATTTAAAAACTAAAACTGTCAACCAATATGCATATACGAAAACTAGGCAATTATTAAGATACGACCACTTTATCGCGAAATGTATTAGTGAATTGCATGAAGTATAATTAATCATTTAGATCTGGAATATGCATTAGGAGATATTTTTTTACAAATATTACTAGAATTCGGCCCAGTGTATTAATAGTCCCAAGCGAAATTTAAAGTGTAAAGAAAAATTCTTTTTTTTTAATTTATCTTAAATAAATAATTTTTGTTTGCTGAACTCAGAAAGATCTTGCAGATAAGAATTTGCCGAATTCGTAAAGATTTTGTAGATAATTTTTTAGAGGATTTGTCGAACTCGGAAACACCCTTTTTTATGGCCAAGAAGTTTTCGGAAATCATACTTTTGTTGCCACTTTGCAGAAAATAAAATTTGACTAAAGCTCAAGCTAAAGCCTTCTCTCTATATGCAGATTTAATTTTTTAATTCAAAATGCTTTACCTACAGCAAAAAATTAAAAATTTAAAGTTTTTGCTATAAAGCATACATATAGAATTAAAAAATTAATTCTATATGAAGAGGAGGTTTAACCATTTATTTTGGTGCCATTAATCGAGTATCCTATTGAGTTCAGTTGAGTGCATATTTTAGATATATTATCGTTTTATATACACGGAAAGGTTGCTTTGGTTGAATTTTCAATCAATTAATTACTCCAGTCAAAATACGGGGGGGGGATTGTATTTTCACTGGCGAACACGAGATTTGCTCTACTATAGGTTTTTTGGGTCGCTGAACACGAAAATCGGGGTCATTTGACAGAGAAATTGGGGCTTCACCCTTAAATTTGCAAAAACTACCCCTAAAAAGGGTTTTTTTTTTACACATTTGAAATTTGAGCGCTCAGATTGGCACCATACGGATTTTTTGGGTCACTGATCAAGAATTTCGACTCCTTTTTCACAAATAATCAATATTTCATCCCTAAATTGGCTAAACCCCCCCCCCAAGGAGATGTTTTGCTATTTTAGCACTTTGAGCATCCAGGATACATCCATATAGGTTTTTTGGGTCGCTAATCAAGAATTTCGACTCCTTTTTCACAAATAATCAATATTTTACCCCTAAAATGGCTAAAACTCCCCCCCCCTCCAAGGGGGTGTTTTGCTATTTTCGCACTTTGAGCATCCAGGATATATCCATATAGGTTTTTTGGGTCGCTAAACAAGATTTTCGACTCCTTTTTCACAAATAATCAATATTTCACCCCTAAATTGGCTAAAACTCCCCCCCCAAGGGGATGTTTTGCTATTTTCGCACTTTGAGCATCTAGGATATATCCATATAGATTTTTTGGGTCGCTAATCAAGAATTTCGACTCCTTTTTCACAAATAATCAATATTTCACCCCTAAATTGGCTAAATCCCCCCCCCCCAAGGGGGTGTTTTGCTATTTTAGCACTTTGAGCATCCAAGATATATCCATATATAGTTATTGATTATTTGTGAAAAAGGAGTCGAAATTCTTGATTAGCGACCCAAAAAACCTATATGGATATATCCTGGATGCTCAAAGTGCGAAAATAGCAAAACACCCCCTTGGGGGGGGGGTTAGCCAATTTAGGGGTGAAATATTGATTATTTATGAAAAATAAGTCAAAATTCTTTATCAGCGACCCGAAATATCCATATGAACATATCCTGGATGGTCAAAGTGCAAAAATAGCAAAAACACTCCCTTGGGGGGGTAGTTTTAGCCAATTTAGGGGTGAAATATTGATTATCTATGAAAAAGGAGTCGAAATTCTTGATCAGCGACCCAAAAAACCCGTATGGTGCCAATCTGAGCGCTCAAATTGCAAATATGTAAAAAAAACCCCTTTTTGGGGGTAGTTTTTGCAAATTTAAGGGTGAAGCCTCAATTTCTCTGTCAAATGACCCCGATTTTCGTGTTCAGCGACCCAAAAAACCTTTACTAGAGCAAATCTCGGGTTCGCCAGTGAAAATACAACCAAACCCGTATTTTGACTGGAGTAAATTGAATTTTTAGCAAAATAGCTGAAATATTGAATGGTAGTGAAATGATGAAAACGATTTTATTTGTCATTTTTCTATAATTCAAAAGTGCGTTAGTATTATAGGCTCAGGCGCGCACACACGCTATAGGCTACTTAGGCTGTAGCCTACCCTTTCAAGGCATCTTTTTCACAAATATTTTTTTTTTTTCATATATTTTAAAAAATTTATCATTATTAGCCTACCCCAGCGCAACTTTCTGTGTGCGCGCCTGAGGCTATACTACGGATTATAGGCTATAGCACTTAAAATTCCAGTATCATAGGAAAGTAATGATTTTAAAAATTTATATATTATACTCCATCAAATCGCGGTGGGGGGGTGTATTTTCACTGGCCAACATGAGATTTGCTCTACTAGTATAAGTTCTTGGATCACTGATCACGAAAATCGGGGTCTTTTCCGGGAGATATTTTCGGAACACCCTTAAATTTGCAAAAACCACCCCCAAAAAAGGGCATTTTTAATAGATTAGCAAACTGAGTTTCTTGATTTAGCTAGACCAATTGGTCTAAGAGGATTTTTTGGGTCAAAGAATTATGGATTTCAGGTAATTTTTTATGAATAATTAATATATCACCCTTAAATTAGCCAAAACAATCCCTAAAAGGGGTGCATTTGCAATTTTTGCACTTTGAGCGACCAAATTAGGTCCTAAATGGTTTTTTGGGTCGCTGATCAAGAATTTGGGGGAATTTTTCATAAATAATTAATAATTCCCCCTTAAATGAGCAAAAATAACCCCGAAAAGGGGTGCATTTATAGCAGACACTCCTTTCAGGAGTTGTCTTTGCTAATTTAGGGGTGAAATATAATTATTAACAAAAAATTCTTCCACATTCTTGATTAGCGGCCTAAAAAATCCGTATGGACTTTACTTAATTTGATCGGCTCAAAGAGCAAAAATAGCAAAAAGCCCTTTTTTGAGTTGTTTTTGCTAATTTCAGGGTCAAATATTAATTATTAATGAAAAATTCTCCCAAGTTCTTGATAAGTGACCCAAAAAAATGTATAACCGGTTTGTGTAACTACACAACCAACGAGCATGGAACATGTTCACTTATAACACTGATAATAAAGTATCTATTGTGTTCATAATATAAATATTTATATCCAAATATTTATATTAAGATTTCTATTACAGAAATCATGCTGCTTAGACATCAAAGTGAACAAAATTAATTAAATTTTTAAATTATTATAGTTTTTTAAATAATATTAATTTATTTATTTTTTTTTTTTTTTTTTTTTTTTTTTTTATTTATTTTAGTTTGTAAAAATAACATCACGTCTTGTTCCTTATTGACCAATTTCAATATTTCAATTTAATTAATTTATTTTTTATTAATTTTAACAATAAATTCTTTAAAAATTCTGCACCAATGGTCCCTAGGTACTTCTGCACCAATGCTTCCTAGGTACTTCTGCACCAAAGGTCCCTAGGTACTTCTGCACCAAAGTCCATTTCACCCCCCCCCCTAAACGTCACTTTTTCACCCCCCCCCTAAAAAACGTCAATTTTTGACCCCCCCCCCTAAATGCATCACTTTTTCACCCCCCCTGCCGAGCCGGACTTTTTCAAATACCCCATCCAATGAACATGTTCCATGTTAAAACCTGTACTGACGTAATCTGGTCGCTTAAAATGCGAAAATAGCAAAAACACCCCCTTTTAGGGGTAATTTTTGATAATTTAAGGGAAAAATATTAATTATTCATAAAAAAAGTTCTGAAATTCTTACCTCAAATTCTTAATTAGCGACCCTAAAAACCCTCTTAGTCCAATTCTTGGCTAAATCTAGAGACTCTGTTTGCTAATATATCAAAAAAACCCTTTTTTGCGGGTAGTTTTTGCAAATTTAAGGGTGTTCCGAAAATATCTCCCTGAAGACACTCCGATTTTTGTGATCAGCGACCCAAAAAACATATAGTAGAGCAAATCTCATGTTGGCCTGCGAAAATACACCCTAAACCGTGATTTGACTGGAGTAATAATACAAATTATTCTATAACACTGCGACATATACTTGAGTGTGTATACTCAAATAAAATTTTTGAAAATGCTCATGTTTTTGGTAATATTGTTTCATATTTTTAAGTAACGAACAATTAATATAGTTCCATTTTTTTATATTTTTCAAAGTGTTAAAATTTATATATTATATCTGTATATACAGCACTTGAAAAATTTTTTAAGATAGCAATGTTTTAATGCAAATTGGTCTTGTTTTTTTTTGTTTTGATTAAAATAAATTAATAAAAATGTAATAAAACTTACTTCTATACAAAATCGTAACTATGACAGAATGATGATAAAAATCAGCTTAATAACCATGCCTTTACATTTTGACACAATAATAAACTGTTTAAAATAAAAATTTCATGTAGCAGTTAAAAAAGTGTGCATAAATGCCGGTAGAAGATTTTGAATTTTTGAATTAAAACCTGAGTATAATTTTTAAAACTATAAGAGCTGAGAATTTTAGGAAAATCTTATTTTAAGAACCTACAATCAGCTTGAATTTTCAGCTCTTTTGAAAGAGCGACTTCGAAAATATTTCTGATTTCATTCAGAATTGCTCTAAATATCTAAAATAATTGGTAAAAATAATTTTTTTTCAATTTTTTTTACTGTATGATAAACAAAATATCATTTCTTGGGGTCACGATTTCCGTTATACGTCAGTGACGGGTTAATTGTATTTATAATTTTTTTTAATTCTTTCCACTGGTTAAAAGTATTAAAATTAACACCCAGACGCAGATAAAATTTTTATAATTGATAATTTTCAACTAATTATAATTATAAAAAAAATTACACTTAAATTTAAGGCAAAAAAAGATTAAAAAAAATTGAATATTTGCTCGTAATGATAATTATTTCAACGAAACGTAACGTTAATAATGATTTATTTATGTTTTTTTTCATATTTTTGACTTACATGTGAAAAAAGATTTATCGCATGAATGAAATCCAGATGAAATCATTTTAATAAAATGCATTATATCAATATTTTTTGTTATGTCGATGTTATAAAATTCAACTTTAATCATTTACTTTAGATAAGTTCAAAATTTATAAAACCATTGAGATTTTTCAAAAATTAGATCTTAAAATTTTTGGTTCTTTGACCTATTGTGAATTTATGAAGTGAAACCGAATAAGCAGGAATCAACCCACCTTCGCTACTCTGCTCATTCTAATGGATCTTTGGAGCGCATCTTTTAAACATTTGTATTTTGGTTTACGGTATATCTTAAAGTGGATCCTTTCAGAAAAAAATGTGACCATTGGAATCATTATTTTTTTCAATTATAATAAACTGATTCCTATTTGGTTCCATTCAAATTTCTCCAAATATCCAAGACACACTTTCCGGATTAAAATATATTCTACTCAAATTTTCTAAAAACTTTTTCTTTTGATTTTAAACTGGTACAATACAGAACTTTAACAGTGTATTAATTAAGGTTTCATTAAATTCTTTTAAAAAATTTCAAGCATATGGAAAAAATTGTTCATAATGAAATTTAAATATGTATGTAATTTAATTTCATTTATTAAAATCCAGGTTGCATTAATTTAAAAAAAGTAAAAATTATATTTAAAGAGATGCATGTATAATAATAATATTTACTTTGTAATTAAAATAATTTAATTTAAAGATAAAGCACGTGCTTTTTTTATTTATTAAAAAAAATTAATATTATCTTTGTGACTTTATTACTAAATAAATATTAATATTTCATTATCAATAAATTTTTATTTTTAATAATGTTAATTATTTTCAACTTATCTTGCAAATGACTTATTCACGAACTCCACCAAATATCAGTGCGATGCTGCAATAAAGAAATTATAAAAATATGTTTGACAGTATATCTCTGATGTTTGACCATGTGGAATTATCAATGCTGAAATTGCGCGCTTTTGTATTTTTATATAAGGATTTTAAAAAAGAATGCACAGAGTCATCTGTTTGTAATTTTTAGTAACAGTTTTTAATTTTTAACATTTATTAGCTCTGTTAGTAAAGTAAATTTAAAAATCTAAAATATTTAAAAGAAAAAAAAATAATAAAATAGTCCAATAACACCAAGTATGCAAAATTAACTAAAAAAAAGCTCAAAAAAGGATTAATTGAAATTATATTTAAAAAAAGTTTTTAAAAACTATAATGTTTGCGGTACTAGTGAGCCTAGGGTAAGAGTTATTTTTTTTCAAGAAGATTATTTAAAATTTATAAGTGGTTTTTACCCTCGTGAAAATTAATACATGAATAGAATAATTTTTTATACTTAATTAAATACAAAAATGAGAAATTAATTTTTAAATCATTTACCCCATAACGCATTTCAGGAAAATTTTCAATTTTTGCATATTCTAAAATATAGCTTCTCGTTCCAATTCTAACTTTTGAAATAAAAAAAAACCCTGCTCTTAAAAATGTTTGCAAAATATAAGGAAATATCATGGGGGCAAAATATTATTAAGATTTTGATAATTTAGTGTTTGTTACATGAAATACTTACTACCATATTTTTCTGTTGAAATTTGAGCCAGTGTGCCCGCTAGCATGAAACTCATTAATTTAGATTAGATCTCGTAGCAAATTTAAAAATACGTTTAAAGAGAAGGTGTTGAGATTTCAAATCGTTTCCTTTTTTTTTTATTTTATGTCTAAATCGAGTAATTTAGTGTAAAAATTGTTTTCTTCTTATAGAAGCTGATAGAGGCTGATCGGAAATTTCCCGTAGAATCCTGTAGAATCCAATTTTTAAGTTTCATTTTCTCAAAAAGTTGATATATAATAAAAAGATTTTTTGCAGCTATTTTATACACTCATAATGAACACAAAAAAAAAATAGGCGCTGAAGTTGGTCCCTAAAAAAAAAAGGTCCAAATTGGCCCGCATCATAACTTGGTTTAGATAAATCCAAAAAAAAATCACAATAAAGTACATGACTTTTTGCATTTAATGAACTATCATCAACGAAAAATATTAAAAATTAAAAAAATTATGAAGGTAAATGGGGCTCACCGAGCTTAAAATGATAAAAATTTTCAGAGTTTTCGACAATATTATTCCAGAGAAAAAAAATAATGACCAAAAAAAAGATTAAAAATACAGATTTTTGTCAATAAAATGGCAAGACGATCAGTTTAGATTTAGTGTGTCGAATTTTCAGGGTTAAAAAAAAAAAAAAAGTCCAACTTTCGCACGCTTCAAGCTCGATGTGTTTGGCACAAAAATGGAACCAAGAGACGACAAAAATGCTCCGATCAGGTTCATTGTAGTTCAAAACTTGAAATCGGAGTAATAGTCTTTTAGTTATCGTGCGGGTCATTTTCAAAACTTTCGTTTTGAGAAAAACGCGTTTAAAGTTTCGGACCTACTCTAGTTTATTCTGTTAGTTTTGATTATCCTTTATTTAGTTTTATTTTCAGGCGCTGTTGTTTCTTTATTATTGTCGGGATTCATTCAAATTTTAACATGGAACATGTTCATTGCATGAGGTATCTGAAAAAGTCTGGCTCGGTAAGGGGAGAGGGTTAAATATTGTACTGGAAAGTACCTAGGGACCTTTGGTGCATGATTCCTTAAAGACCTTTGGTGCAGGAGTCCCTAAAGACCTTTGGTGCAGAAGTACCTAGGGACTTTAGTGCGGAAGTCCTTACGGACTTTTGGTGTAGAAGTCCCTAGGGACCTTTGGTGCAGAAGTATACCTAGGAACTTCATTATGAAGCAACTATAGATCGAAAAAAATTATGATTAAAAAATTTATTTTCACAAATTTTAAATTTTCCACCAAATTACGTGACCAAATTAAAAGCTGACAAAAATTTGGATTTTCCGGAAAATTTAACATAAAAAATACAAAACACCTTAGGTGTATTTTGAAGGGTTTATGTGTAAATGCCAAAATTTCAAAGATAAAAATTATATTTCAATATTAACATGGAACATGTTTATAGGGAGGGGGTACTTCAGAACTGGAAAATTAAGGGGGGGGGGTCAAATTTGTCCTTTTTAAGGGGGGGGGGTCAAATGGGACTTAGAATATTTTCGATTTAGGGACCTTTGGTGCAGAAGTACTTAGGGAGCATTGGTGCAGAAGTACCTAGGGAGCATTGGTTCAGAAGTACCTAGGGACCTATGGTGCAGAAGCCCCTAAAGACCTTTGGTACAGAAGTACCTAGGGACCTATGGTGCAGAAGTACTTAGGAAGCATTGGTGTAGAAGTACCTAGGGACCTATGGTGCAGAAGTCCCTAATGACCTTTGGTGCAGAAGTACCTAGGGACCATTGGTGCAGAAGTCTCTAAAGACCTTTGGTGCAGAAGTACTTAGGGAGCAATGGTGCAGAAGTCCCTAAAGACCTTTGGTGCAGAAGTACCTAGGGACCTATGGTGCAGAAGTCCCTAAAGACCTTTGGTGCAGAAGTACCTAGGGACCATTGGTGCAGAAGTCTCTAAAGACCTTTGGTGCAGAAGTACTTAGGGAGCATTGGTACAGAAGTACCTAGGGACCTATGGTGCAGAAGCCCATAAAGACCTTTGGTGCAGAAGTACCTAGGAGCCTTTGGTGCAGAACTCCCTAAAGACCTTTGGTGCAGAAGTACCTAGGGACCTTTAGTGCAGAAGTCCTTAAAGACCTTTGGTGCAGAAGTACCTAGGGACCTTTAGTGCAGAAGTCCTTAAAGACCTTTGGTGCAGAAGTACTTAGGGAGCATTGGTACAGAAGTACCTAGGGACCTATGGTGCAGAAGCCCATAAAGACCTTTGGTACTGAAGTACCTAGGGACCTATGGTGCAGAAGTCTCTAAAGACCTTTGGTGCAGAAGTACTTAGGGAGCATTGGTGCAGAAGTCCCTAAAGACCTTTGGTGCAGAAGTACCTAGGGACCTAAGGTGCAGAAGTACTTAGGAAGCATTGGTGTAGAAGTACCTAGGGACCTATGGTGCAGAAGTCCCTAAAGACCTTTGGTGCAGAAATACCTAGGGACCATTTGTGCAGAAGTCTCTAAAGACCTTTGGTGCAGAAGTACCTAGGGAGCATTGGTGCAGAAGTACCTAGGGACCTATGGTGCAGAAGTCCCTAAAGACCTTTGGTGCAGAAGAACCTAGGGACCATTGGTGCAGAAGTCTCTAAAGAACTTTAGTGCAGAAATACTTGGATATAAATATTGATATTATGAACAGAATAGATACTTTATTATCAGTGTTAGTTATTAGTGAACATGTTCCATGCTCGTTGGTTGTGTAGTTACACAAACCGGTCATAAGTTTTTTTTATTAATGTTAATTTTTTAAAATAAAAATAAATATTTAAAAAGGCTTTGACCTTTGAAATTTGCCATATTCGCGCATAAAACCTTCAAAAGAGTGTAAAATTTTCTGGGGAATCCAATTTTTTTGTCAGACTTGATGAAATTTGTGAAAATAATGTTTTTATCATCATTATTTTTCGATCTAGTTGCTTAAAAATGAAAGAGCCAAAAAAATGTTTCCAGATATTGAGAGTTTATGAAAAAACAAGTTATAAGAGGCCAAAAAAAAAATTAAGTTATCTGCTGCTTAGTTATTAAGAATGGTAGAGTCAAGCCTTAAATGCTGATTTTTGCGCCTCTGCGCAATTAAAATATAATTGTTGACCCCAGAATTAAATTCTATAGAATATTTTACTTTTATAACAAATTTAATAGCCGGATAGTAAATACCTGTACAGAATATTGAATTGCATTGCATAGCTGTATTTCAAACATCTTATTATATTATTATTTTAATTATAGGAAATCTGTAATAAATTTCAATTAGGTATTTTAAAAATTTTAGATAAAAGTCTCTATACAATATGTGGTGTTTATTTGATATTTTTATACTTTATCAGAAAAGTTGAAAATTAGATATTTATTAAAATTTAAATTAATCTATTTTAAAAAATTTTCCTTATTATCGACAATTTTCATTTTTATCATTGCCTGATAATAAATTTATTCTTATTTCCGGTATATGATATCATTTTTAAGAAAACATCAGTGATACCATAAGCATTAGCTAGATGGCGTTAAATCTCATTTGCGAATCTGAAAATTTTACTTTTACATTTTACTCTTTTTTTGCAAAAGTAATTGGTTCTGAGTAGGCTCGGATAGGAAAAGTGACGATTATTTCTAATAAAATTCAAAAAAAGAACTTTTTAAATAAATTAATTGTTTTTGGCATTCAAGAGTCTCAAATCTTTATTTTCAAAGTTCTTTGCTCTAAATTCTTATAGATATAAATTAAATTATATATGATATAAAGCAAGTATATAAAGTTCATTTTTCAAGTTATTTTTTTTTTCATCAGATAGGTTTTCTTAAACACCTTTTTTTATTGAAAACTTATTTTTTCCTGTAAGCTGCAAAAAAGCTGTACTGTTAATTAGACTGAGTGAAGGTCTGAGTGCTAGCTCAGTCTATTCCCGCGAAAAAAAGTCTGATTTGGCTTTTCCTCAGGGATATATATCCGTTTGACTTCAAATTTTACAGTTGCACTGTAAAAAGTAACTTTCTTAGATTTACAAACAAAATAGAATTTTTTCGAAAAATTAGTAAATTTTCAAAAAATTTTGTAAATATTCGATAAAAATTGTGAATTTACTAAATTTTAAATAATTTTTATCGAAAACTAAAATTTTTATTTTAAGTTGATTGAGGTTGAATTTCATTGAAATGGATCGAATTCTTGGATAGGAAAAATGAAAACATTCAATCCTTCAAAACGTTCTGCTGATGAAAGCAGTGATTTCAATACTGACACTAATAATACTAAATTCTCACCTAAGCAGATATCACCTAACAAAATATTAATAAATATATAAACAAACTACCAATGAATCCACAAGATTTATCCTCAACTTTAATATTTCATAAAAATACGCCAAGCGATAAGTGATTTCAAGGTATGATCTGATAAAATCAGGAATTGTAGGGGCAGTGCAGGTTAAAATCCGACTTTTTTGAAAAAACCTAACTTTTAGAAAATGTTAGCAAAAAATTGAAAATCGAAAGAAAATGGCAACATTGCCAAGGCTTTGGCGGATTCAAAACTGTGGGCTTAGGTCTTTTTATATGTATATGTTTGCTCGGGGAATTTTTTGTTTGAAAATTTATCCTCAATTTTTTAGAGTAAATTTTCAAACAAAAAATTCTCAAAAAAACATACATATAAAAAGACCCAAACCCACAGTTTTGAATCTGCAAAAGCCTTGGCAATGTCGCCATTTTCTTAGATTTTTAATTTTTTGCTAACATTTTCTGAAAATTAGGTTTTTTCAAAAAACTCGGATTTTAACCTGTATTTCCTCTTAAACTGAATATTGTTTATTATAAGAATTGCTCTATACAAAAGTGTATTTCTTCAATTTTCTACTTATAATACTATATTTCCCCGATTTATAGCCCTTAATATTAAAATTCAAGCTCAGAGCCAATTTTCGAAAATTAGCTGTTTTCGAGCTCTTCTGAGCCGCCCGTTCTTCTTTATTAGCCCTTCATTCTTCACTGTCTCTTCCAGAAACGTTCAAAAATTATAAGAAAAGAGGAACTTTAGTAAAATTTCCTCAGAAATCCATTCCTGTCATAAGGTTTGAAAAAATCCTTCTCTGAGAGCCGGATAATCGAATTATTCACATGTTATTTTGCCTAAGATATAACAAATACACCCTAATTTTTTTCAGGATTTGGGAAAAGTTGGCTTTTGCATATATTTTCGGATGCCATATCTAGATAATTTGTAATCGACCTTTTTAGACCCCGAAAACAACAAAAAAAAGAAAATTTTCCTTATTTTTTTTACTTTTTTTTACAGTTTCTTGCATACCAGATGTAAAAAAAGTTTTGATCCTGTAACTAAACCTACCTGGAGGTAAGTTTTTCGATGTCCTAAAAACGAATCTGAAGTCATAATTTACCCGACACCCGCAGATTTTGCCCCAACTACCCCAGCCACCCTCTTAACTGACCCAAAACGTTACTTTGTCCAAAATTTAAGTTTTTTCTCAAAAGATCTTCTTACTCGTTTTCTTCTATGGATATCGTATGTCTCTTTCTTCATTGACCAACAGCAGTCTGCCATCATATGAATATCCCATCTTCCTTGATATCGTTTTTTCATTTCTGAAATATCTTGGTGTAACCTCTCACCCTGTTCTTCATTGGAAGCACCTAAATTTTCTGGTAAATAATCAAGATGCGAATCCAGAAAATGTATTTTTAAACTCATGTTGCAGCCCAAAATTTTCAAATTTTTCACCAGAATAGAAATTATCTGTTTATAATTTTTATCTTTATTATTACCCAGAAACTTTTTTACTATCTCCTTTAAACTTAACCAAGCGTTTTTCTCTTTTCTATTCATGATCTCTATAAAAGAATCATCTTTCATTAGATTGCTTATATCAGGGCCATTAAAAATTCCTTCCTTAATTTTCGCTTTTGAAAGCTTGGGGAATTTCACGGCCAAATATTTAAAGCACTCGTATTCCTTGTCAAGAGCCTTTACAAATTGCTTCATTTTACCAAGTTTTATATGAAGTGATGGGAGCAGTATTTTATCTGGTTCAACTAACCGTTTATATATAATATTATTATAACCAATTTTGAACTCATTGCGCTGTGGCCATTTTTTTTATGTAGTAATTTGCTTTGTCTCTACTGTTCCACAAACATAGATAACATGAAAATTTTGTGTACCCTGACTGTTGACCTAGCAATATTGTAGTCATTTTTAAATCTTCACAAATTTGCTATAGATGTTCATTATATTGTAGTTTCTGCAAGAAAGAATTCCCTATTGCTTCTTTCGTGTTTTAACTAAATAAACCACAGGATTAGAAGAATAAACATTTTTGTTATGAAGTAAAACTGCTTTTAAGCTTCTCTTACTTGAGTCAATACAAAACCTTCATTCATTTTCCTATAAAATTAAGTCATTCTTCATTTGGTTAATTATGCCTTCTATATAGTATTACAATGAACCAATGGACCATCTTGCTTAAAATATGGTAGAATTTCTTTCTCCCTATGACAATATTCCGTAATTTAACTACCTTCTGCCAACAGATTATATTCTTTTAGTCTCAATGCAGCAAGTTCTGCTCTATTTTTATCAAGTCCAAGATCTATTATAAAGTCGCTGAGCGTTTTTTGATTAAAAAGTATTAATTTGTTTTTTAATTCCTCGTCCTCATTATCATCTTCTGATGTTGATTTTTCTGTAATATACTCCTCTTTGTTATATTTTCGTAGGTACTTACTGTTTCGAACAAAAGTTCTTAGCATTATTCTGAAATCGCTGTAATGCTTTAAAGCCATTAATTAACCTTTCTCTGGTGGGTTTTCAAGGGTTACTGGGGTAGCTGGGACAAAAACTAAGGATGATGGATAAATTCTGACTTAAAATTAGTTTTTAGAACATTAAAAACGTAACTAAGATACTTTTATTTATAACTTTTGCACAAAGTAAAATATTCGCCCTTTTGGGTAGTTGAGAGGGTGTCTGGGGTAGCTGGGGCAAAAAATAAGGGTGATGGGTAAATTCTGACTTCAAATTCATTTTTAGAACAACAAAAAAGGTATTTAAAATACTTTTACTTTTAACTTTTATAAAAAATAAAATATTTACCCTCTAGGGCAGTTTAGAGGGTGATTGGGGTAGCTTGGGCAAAAAATAAGGGTGACAGGTAAATTCTGACTTCAAATTTGTTCTTAGAACAACATAAAACGTAGTTAAAATACTTTTATTTTTAACTTTTGGACATAGTAAAATATTTGCTTCTTGGGTCGGTTTAGAGGTTGTCTGGGGTAGTTGGGGCAAAAACTTAAGGTGATTGGTAAATTTTGACTTCAGATTCAATTTCAGGACCTCAATAAACGTAGCTTACATACTTTTATTTTTAAATTTTGGACAAAGTAAAATATTTACCATCTGGGTCGGTTTAGAGGGTGGCTGGGGTAGCTGGGGTAAAATCTGAGGGTGTAGGGTGAATTCTGACTTCAGATTCGTTTTTAGGACATCGAAAAACTTACCTGCAGATAGGTTTAGTATAACTAAAGAAGTATAGTATAACTAATTCTATAAGAATCAGAACTTTTTTTTTGTGTAGCTGTGTTATTATAACGTTTTGCCCAAGACCCTAGATTCAGATTCTTTGCAATGAATACCATTATGCGTCATGGCATGTTGCAAAAACCTGGAATTTATGTGAACAAATATAAATTGCACTAGATTACACTATAGAAGAATTAAAATCTAAATTAAAAGATAATAAAAGCTTTTCGGAACACAACGGATTTACTCATCTACCATCAGATCTACCAACAGTTATTGGTATCAACGATCTGATGAACTCATATCAATAGTTAAACAATTGGGGAAATCAAAAATCTTTTTTATACTCATTGCAGCTGATCATCAATGGATATATAACCGACTTTTGGTACAGATGGGAGTGGCAGTTGGATAGAGGATCTACCCCAAACAGGATCTATCCCAAATCCGTGGATCTCAACGCATACATGGTATATTATGCGCTCGGTTATGCGGTTGTCGGATGCACCATCATTTGATCAAAACAATGTATCAGTAATACAAAAAGTAGAGCTTTGTAAATAGTTTGATAAATTTTGTTTCGCTATGAACCCAAAACATCACATCCATCCTGATAAAATTTTTCAAATGCTCCCAAAGAAAATTTGGAAAATTATTTAATACACTTAGTTGATAGATTACAATGGCATACTTTGCATGGAAAACATTGTATGCGATATAAACACAAAACAAATTAACTTCAATTTTCCACATCCTGAACGGACAAAAAGTTGTATCGACAATTCTGATGAATATTTGCGATATCTTCCAAATCACAACAATCCATCATTGCAAAGATATAACCCCATAATAACATTCCATTGGTAAGCTAATACAAATTTTTTACCAATTGTTTCTGAACAAGCAATTAATTATTATATTGCCAACTATGCCTCAAAAGTTAAAAAAATTTCAAAAGACAACAATGTTTGAATGAAATCTGTAGTGTAATGCCAACTAAATTGTACGTGAAAACAGCTATTCAAAAATTACTTATCTCGAGTTTAAATGAATGAGATTATAGTGCACAGGAAGAAGTTTATTTACTTATGAGTTGGCCACTTTTTCACAGTTCAAGAACATAATGATGTCTATAGAAATCTATTAATGTACTGTAAACATAATTCGATTTTATTAACATATGCTACTTAAGAAATCATTGGACCAAATTATTCAACATTAATTAAGAATTATGAAATAAAAACACTTGAACCCGAAGACTTAAACTTATTAAATTTTTCTAAACACTTTAGGGTCTTTCGAAATAGATTCATTAAATGGAAACAACGACGGGACATCCAGGTAAAAAAATAGGTATTTTGCCTTAGATTTATATATAAGTTATTATATATTATGAATTTATGCTTCCCCAACCGTTCATAAAAAATTATGACAAAATATTGAATTAAATATTCTATAGAAGTTATCGACCTTATTGGGCAAGCAATCTTGGTTGGTTTTTGGTCTGCAACCATTTTCAGCTTTTAACATGGAACATGTTTATAGTCAGGGAGGTGGTACTTCAAGCATGTAATTTTGAGGGGTCCAATGGACATCAAACAATTTGAGTTTAGGGACTTAAAATGATTTCAATTTAGGGACTTAGAATAATTTGTGTTTAGGGACTTAGAATAGTTTTGATTTAGTGACTTAGATTAATTTGAGTTTAGGGACTTAGATTAACACATTCGCTGCGTTTTGATATTTTTGCAATTTCTAAATAGGTGCGTTTTGCTTGTATTCATCAATTATTCTTCTTTTACGATAAAAACATGTTTTTTATGATGTTTTAGTCGTGTTTTACGGTTTCCTGAAAAAAAAAAACAGCATGGGCGCATTTCGCCCATGCCGCACACGATTCACGCAGCGTTAATCAGGTGCGGCATGGGCGCAATGCGCCCATGATTTTTTACTTAATTTTTTAATATGGAAGGTGCATATTCTTAAAAAAATATTCCAAAGTTGTATTTTTTTACGTATTTATTTAAAAAAAGGAAATTTTTGTAATTAATAGTAATTTTTCATTGTTATAATATTTTCCATATTGTGAAAATGAGGAAATTTTTTAAAGTAGGTTAAAAAAACCAACCCTAACTTGCACTATTGTAAAAATATCATTAACTAACCCGAAACTGCCTTTAGAAATCATTTATAATTGAATTCTGCAGATATTTTTGATAATTTGTGAGTATAAACCATGGGCGCATTACGCCCATGACGCAGCGAATGTGTTAAGTTTGATAAAGGGTTCTAGAATAATAAGGATTTTAGGAACTTAAACTTTATATATGAATGGCAATCATTATCATTATATAGAATACTATTTATTTAATGGTTACAAAATACTAGCAGCGATTTAAAGTATAAATTTAAACATGCTTCATGTTTGTTGTTTGTGAGTTCACAAGCCGGTTGTAAGTTTTCTTTTTATGAAAGCTCTTGCATTTCAGTAAATTATTACGTATTATAAATTGAAATATATGAATAAACATCTTTTTTATTTTCCAGTTAATTAATTTAATTAATTAATTATAACCTTTCTTTAACATTTGAATATTTAGCTTATATACAAAGACATTTAATATTATACTTTAATGAAGATAGGCAATTTTTTATATAATAGTATATATTATGAGCCCGTGTTCATAAAACTAAAGAATGGCCCAAGTGGCCCAAAAATTGGCAAAATAACATAAAATAAGCAAATTAAGGTTTTTTATTAGTGTTAGTTTATTATCAACTTTTGGATGAAAATAAGTAAATATTTTAGCATTTTTCATCATTTTTTTGACATCCGAAATCAGTTACAGGTCATTTTGATCTTTCAAACACACTAATATTGAATGGGTGTGTATATGTTCGAGAAACTGTATCCAACAAATTTTAGACACAATTCAATGAATTAAAATATCTCACGTATAAAATTTTTAAATTCATATCTAGCTGTGTCTCCTACAGTTTGAGACAATTCCACCAGTTGTTGTCGAGTTATCCCGAAAAAGCCGCGTTTAGATATCAAAAATTGTAAAAACTGTTTAAAATTTGTCTTTTTTTTTAATGTTAAATTATCTAAAAGGTGTCTAATAAGCTACTATAAATAAAAACAGTTTGTATGAAGAAAATCATGCTGTTAAATTCAACCATAATCGTATATCTGAAATCATCACTTGGGAGAAAATCACATAAAAATGAAAAATCAAATGAAAATGTGATCGTGCCTAAAATGAAAAAGTCTTCGCTTTTTTATAATAATATAAGTGCGATTTTTTTTTCATTATTTGATGAAAAATTTTTTTTTAATTTTCACTTAAGTTTTATGACGTTATTGGTATCATGATTTTTTTTTACAAAGAAGGACATAAGCTATGTAGCAGAATATGATTAGAGTATTGCAGGGGAAGTCAGCTGATTAAAATTTTGGCTTAACTTTTTATTATTTGACGGGAATATTGCGATAGTCGATAGTCGATTCTTATTAGATCGCAAAATTCTCGATAGGCGATAGTTATTCTATGGCATATCGCCAAAAAAGCGATGAATATTTTGAATACTATTGACAATCTTGTCAATCTGACATCAAATTCGAAATCAACAACCTCAAAAACATAAAGATATACTTTAAAAATAAAAGAAAAAAGGTTTTTAAGCAATTTTGTTATGATGGAGTTTTGAAGCTTTCAAGCTCCGTAGCAGCCAAAGTTGGGACTTTTGAGCTTTGGGCTAAGTGAGACGTTTGTTCAGAATGATGAAATCTATAACATATCCAAAATTCAGCCAATTTGACCGAACGGCCATTACCTATCCTTTTGTGCGGGGTCCTTTTCAACGGTACTGCTACGTAAAAATAAATTCTACTTGTTATTCTTATGCGATTTTATTTTATGCAGACGTTTTTGACAATTTAAGACTGAGAAATTCCTCAAGCAAACTGTTTTATTAGGAATTTCCCTGGGGAGAATGACCTTATATAGCTCTTGATTGAAGCCGCAAAATTTTCTCTTACTTTGGGTAACTTATTTTTTCATCAAAATACGTTACTGAACAAAATGTATTAAATAAAATATTGCATAAACTTTGAGAAAACGACATGGACATTTTTGACATTTTTATTTTGTATGAGCGTTTTAAAAATTTAAAATCAAACATTTTCGTTGATAAACCTTTTATTATAAAAATTATAAGTTTTCCGTGGTTCATATAATATATAAATATTCAAGTAGGAAAAATAATACGACAGAGCTTTCAAAAGCATAAATATAGACTGCGCACTATGAAAATGGTGGGAAGCTTAGAAATAGCTAAAATCGGGGAACAGACTTGAATACGACGAAACGCTAAGAGGACTGCATAAAAATTTGTTTCGTTGAAAAAATAAATTTTGGGGACCTAAATACGTCATATGCATCCTACAGAAAAATTTAATTTTTAAGCCGTATATTAATACTCAAAGTTTATATTTAAGCAAAAGGCACCATTATATACCTAGCTGATTAGGACTTTGAAAAAATATTATTTATTAACTTTTTAAAAGAAAAAAAGTTCAAAAGAGCGTTCATTTGGGGGGGGGGGCACTATGTACACTGTTCCTGTGAAAAGCATTCATATATGTGCATTCATATATATATTAATAACTCATTTTTTTTCTTTCATAAAGATTAAAGAATATTATTCAAAATTTTAAAATAATAAATACTAAACACTTATAATTAAATATAAAGCGCTCGTTCCATGAATTTATTTAATAAATAAAAAAAAATATATAGAGATAAAAATTTTTTTAAATCTCTTTTTAGTATATTCTATTTTATACTATCAAAGTTTAAAGTTCCATTTTTTACCTTAAATTTTTTAATTTTTTATAAATAGGGTTATGATGGATACTTTTCTTTTAAAATTTAAACTTTGTTTTTATTCTTACGCAATTGAGAATTAGTTCTTCTTTGGTTTTGAACCAAAAAATTATTTTGTTATAATTTTTGAAAATCTTTTTTCTTTTTATTAAAACAAGAATTAAATAAAATGCTATTTAACAAAATAAAAGCCATATATTATGCTTTCTATAGTTTTGAATCAAGATGCAAATTCACTCTTCTTTTTGAACATATAAATTTTAATTTTAAAACGAGAAAATAGATTGCTTTTGTTTTGTAAAACAGAATTTTATTTAATTATTGTTTTAAAAAAAGGAATTAATTCACGCATATTCGAAATAAAAGTAAATTTGCAATTTTCTGGATTGAAAAAGTACAGTAAAATAATTAGACACTAAATGATAAAATTTAATTAATATACTGCTAGCTGTTTAAGAAACTAAAGAAAAACTCATTACAAAAAAAATCTATTTTATAAAATTAGCCATTGAATTTACACAAATGCTTTAACAAAATAAATTTGAATAAAAAAATTTTTTTTTTAATCACTAATGTTAAAAAATTAGTAAACAAATATTTTGAGAGCCAAGGTTCGAGAGTTGGTCATATTCATAATTGTAACTTATTAATCCAAAATTAGTTACAAAAACTAAAATAAAAAAAGATTTCGTGCCCCATAATAAGACTCTCCATATTCACAAAGATTTGAAAGTATTTGAAAATATTTGAATTTATTTGAAGAACAATTCTTAGTAAAATCAGCAAAATCTTCCAGGGGTCAACTGCCCTACAGATTAAAAACCTCAATATCTACATTTTTATGAAAAATGAGTTTTTTATATGGGCGTAATCGTAATCAAATTCTCTATTATTCTCTATGGTGCAAAAATTATTTTCTTATCACTTATCATTCGCAAAATTCGATGGCACATCTACAGGGTTCTATGTATATTGAAAAAAAATGTATATGGATAAAAAAAAAGAATACAGGAGAAAATAGCATATCTACACGTTTTTGTAGATATTGAGGTTTTTCTCCTGTAATGCCATCGCGAGCTGTCTCGTCAATACCTGAGAAATGGCATTATGGTATATCTGCATGTACCGACAAAGGATTTAAAAAAAAAAAAACAATATATGCAGATATTGATGTTTTTTTGATCTGTATTTTCCATCGTATTGAGGATTCAAAATGGCACATCTGCAGTTTTTCACACAAGGAATGGAAAATCGGGAAAAATTTTTTCACTATTGAAAAGAGCATACCTTAATTAGTATAAAAACATGATAAAATTTTTTAAAAACATTTAAAAACATTAAAAAATTTATAGAAACATGTTTTGTTTAATATCTCGAAATCGTTAAAATGTAGATATTGAGGTTTTTAATCCGTAGGGCAGTCAAGTCATTGAATTTGGCTGGAGACGTTTATATTTCATTTTATTACATTAATTATTTAACTGTAGCTGTTTAAAGCAAATTTTAATAACTTTAATTTTAAAATGTATATAAAATTAAAAATTTGAATTTATAAATAAATAACAACGAAATTTATATCAGCCAATCAGAATAACTCTTTTAACTATTGTTGATGAGTACCTATGTCACTTTTAGGAAAAGGATCCGCTGAACATTAACAAATACGTTCGGGTGGAAAACAATGTACGTATTTAACATGGGCTTTTATGGGGAACGATTTTTTATCAATGTTTTAAAAAGTATTGACAACTAAAATTGAATAAATGTATTGTAATTTAAATAAAGAATACAATAATCTTCAAGTAACATATATTTTTTTTGAAATTTTTTAGATGATAAATAATAAATATAAAAAAACTCAAAATTAAGTGATATTTTAGGTTAGTGGATTGTTTAAATAACTTTGGAAAATTAATATTTTTGTCATCTTTAATTGATTATTAATAAAAAATAAAATTATTTATTAACAGCAAGTTAATTTGTTGAAAAATAAAATTTTTATTTAATTTTGACCAATAAATTAAATCATTCAGTAAAAATTAATGCTAACAATATATATCAGACTATGAATATATTATACAATGTATACATTTTCTAAATTATAATAAAGTTTTATTTCTCAAAAAATTAACTTACTGCTAATAAATAATAACTTTTTTAATTATAATATATAAAAAAAATATTAAAATTTAAATTTTTTATCACTTCACTAACCTAAAATAACATTTATTTTTGAGTTACTTACAATTATCTGCCAAAAAATTGCGAAAAAAATATATGGTAGTTGAAGATTATTGTATTCTTTATTTAAATAATTATACATGTACTATTCAATTTTAGTTAACAATACTTTTTAAATCATTGATATGTACATTGCTTTCCATCCGAATCACATATATAAGTAGTCGCAGCTGAATAGAAAGAAAATTTTCTGAAATCCCGCGCATGTTTGTAACATGTTTTTTTTTTTTACAAAAAATGGAAAGTAAAAAAATTGAATGGGGTCTTTTCCGTAGTTTGAGGGCGCTACTGAGACATGCTCCGTTTCAGTGGGAATTCAAAATCTTTCAAAATTAAATGACTATTATTTATTAAAAAATATTAATTTTTTATCAATAAAGTATATAATTTTGGTAAAATAATACCAAAATAATCATTTGAAATATTCAAAAGTTTAATTTTGTTGATTAATTAATATAATATCATGTAAATAATAATGCTCATATACTCTTATGTGAGTGAGAGAGAAATCGTTGCGTACGCAGGTCAGCTGATTTTTTATATGCTCACTCTCTCACTCGTATAGGAGTATATGAGCATTATTATTTACATGATATTATATTAATTAATCAACAAAATTAAACTTTTGAATATGTCAAATGATTATTTTGGTATTATTTTACTAAAATTATATACTTTATTGATAAAAAATTAATATTTTTTAATAAATAATAGTCATTTAATTTTGAAAGATTTTGAATTCCCACTGAAACGGAACATGTCTCAGTAGCGCCCTCAAACTACGGAAAAGACCCCATTATTATTGAGTCCAGCTCTTCCCCTACTCCAAAAGAAAATTGGAGCTGCGAAGCGGCGATTTTTATAACTTTAGGTCCGGCTTGAATTGAAAATAAGTAAAAATTTTGCATAAAATATAATAGGTAATTAACATTAAAAACCATTTTATAATTAAAATAACTATTTAAAATATCTACCTATTTTAACAACTATTTTAACAATTCAAATTTTTAAATCGAAGGATAGCTTAAATATTATATTATTTATGTTTTCAATTCAAGCCGGACCTAAAGTTATGAAAATCGCCGTTTTACAGCTCCAATTATTTTTTGGAGTGGGGAATATTAAAATTACAACATGAAAAGTTACAACAAATTTATTTAACTTTTTTATACCTTTATAAAAATCTTTCAAAATTAAAACTCTGGAACCAAAGAATTGAAATACTTTAATACAACTTTACAAGACCACGGCTTCGTTTATAAAAGATTCATGCACAATGCTAATGTTAATTCTAATTCTAGTGAGAAAATTGTATACATTTTTCTAGAACATAATATAAATTTCTAACTAGGATTTTCATGCCTGCAAAAATTCACAATGTAGAGATAAGCAAAAAGAGGGGGGTTAGCTTCACGGAAGTGATTTCTGATTGGCTGACCCTGCTAGTCTGCTACACGAGACAGAAAAACATAAACATAAGTTAAAAAAGGATGCCAATCAGTTTTAAGTAAGTAGAGGGAAAACGCCAACCACCAATATACGCTCGGTGTAGAAACGACAACGAAGTCGAGCGACGATCTTCATCAAAGGCACATGAAAGTACGCGTTTTGCTTTCTGCAGTAGACGCCATTGTTTTGCTTTAAAACTCGAGTTTATAATTGAAGAGAGTAGGGGGTTAAAGAAAGAACGCATAAGTTAAAGAAGGAAAGACAAACAAGGAAACGCTATTACAACATGCGACAGATAGAGACAAACATGTAAGGTTGGGACGTCTACGAATTTCTTTCCTGACAAGACTTGGAGCTAGTTGATAGATCATCTACGAGGTAAGGTTTTCTAGTTAATATTTTTTTACTTTATTGTTAATGTCAAAAGATAATTTACGACAAAAGATATGACAAGGATTTATCATCCGGGTTGAAGAGTAAAAACTATATGCGCAAGCGTTGTCGCGGGAAATTCGAAATTTTTTAAACACTAATCTAGGTCGCTCGTAAATGTAATAAAAATGATATATATATGTAAATACATGCTCATTTAAATTCTAATTAGTAGCTATTATTTTTGCATTTGTCTCAATTGATTTAATTTTAAAAAAAATTCTTGTCTTTATGAATGTTGTAAAGATACATTTAATTTAAAATGTTTCAGTCATAATCATTTGTGAGTCCATTTGCCTTTAAAATTTTTTTATTAGTAATTACAGTTTTAAAACATTGCAAATTAATGTTGCAGAAAAAGTATTCTTGAGGGACATCAAGGCAACATGCTGGAGATACTTAGGTAGTGGAAGCAAACGATTTTAATAAGTTTTTGCTATGTCTATGAGCATATTATTCCTAACAAATTATTCTAACGAGTGACATTAAATATATTTATATTTACTTTTAAATTATTTAAAAAAATTTTGTATCTATTTTAAATATTTTTGACATAAAATTTTTTGGGTTTTTTTAATTAAACTAAATTAAAGATTAAAATAAAAAAAAAATTGAATTATGTTTACTAACATTGATTATTCAAGATTTATTTATTTGTCAAAATAAATTTTTATTTCATATTAATAATTAGTCTATTAAAATTATTTTGCAGCTATAAAATGTCATCTGTAGCAGTTGAACGTCCAACAAAAATGAATGCTATCGATAAGAAAGAAAATGAAAATAATAAAACTCGTAAAATTTTTAATAATTCACACAAAAAACATAATAAGCATGAAGAAAATAGGCACTTTAAATTTGGACGTAAGAGATCTCAAAGTTTTACGGGTAACTCTGGAAAATTTTTTCCTCCTTATAAAAGAAGAAAAAAAGAAGGTCATATTGTCCCTCCAACAAAATTTCTACTTGGCGGAAATATTTGTGATCCATTAAATTTAAATAGCATGCAAGATGAAGAAGTTAATCGTGCTATGAATGCTGTTACTCCAATATCGAGTCCTTTGCCAACTCCCAAACATAGAAAAGGAACTATAGAAGTTATTATTCCACCTAATATACATGACCCGTTAAATTTAATAAATTGCAATGATAACGATGAATATGAAAAACAGCTTATATCACCAGTCAAAAAAAATACAAAGAAAAAAAAGAAGAAAAAATTTAAAAAAGCCTTAAATTTAAGTGAAAAGGTAGATGAAAGTATAAGATCGGAAGAATCAGTTACATCAGAAAAAGATAAAGTAGAAGATAACACAATTGATACAGAAACACCAGATGCACAAAAAATAAATTCTCCAAGTAAATTGCCACCAACCCAATCACAAGAAATAAAAGCAGAAACACAGTCAAAAGAAAAAAATAAATTAAAGTTAAAAGGCTTAGATGAAATAAAAGATAAAAGATTAAGGAAGCTAGATTCAAAAGACAAAATTGTTAGTCCCGTTATTCCACAACCAGGTATGTTTGGATGGAAGTCAAGAACACAGCATTATAAACATTATGATAGGAAAAAGAAAAATTCGAAGTCAAATTTTCATTCTAAAAACGTTAAATTTCCATATGGAAATTACCTTAGGTATTATGGATATAGAAATCCTGATAACAGTATAGATTCAAGGTTAAAAGTATTCGCACAAAGAAAGCGTTTATTTTTTAGAAAAGATATCTTAGATATAGGTTGTAATATTGGTCATATAACAATTTCAATCGCAAGAGATTTTGGTGCAAAGAGTGTAACTGGTATTGATATTGATAAAACATTGACAAATATAGCAAGGACAAACATAAAACATTACGTTAATTGTATTCAGTCACCAGTGTACAATGAAAATGGTGAACACAAAGCACGCGATGCAAATTTTTTTCCAATATCAATGCCAATCAATTATGGACCAATTGATATTCCAGGGTTTACCAAAAAAGATCACAAAGGTTTTCCACATAATGTAACATTTGTTCAGGTAATAATATAAAAAATTTATATACTTTTATAAAACTTAATAATTAAAGCTAATATTTACATACATTAAATTCTAGGGTAATTACGTTTTGGAAAATGATTCCTTACTAACATTAGAACAGCCACAGTTTGATGTTATTCTTTGTTTGTCTGTTACAAAATGGGTCCACTTAAATTTTGGAGATGAGGGATTAAAAACAAGTTTCAAAAGGATGTATGCTCAACTTCGACCAGGTGGAGTTTTACTTCTAGAACCTCAAGCTTGGGATACTTATCAAAAAAGGAAACATTTATCAGTAAGTAATATTTTAATTAATATAATTTAAAGACTAATACATTAAACTAAGTTTTATTATTGTCCAAAAAAATAATAGAGCGATTCTTTCTTTTGAAAAAATTGAAAGGTTTTAGTTTAATAGGCAATAAATTAAGAGCTCTAACTTAAACTAATAAATATTTTGTGAAAGTAATAGTTTTAAAAAGTTCTGATAAGATTTAAAATTTTAAAATCAGAAAAACAATTTAAAAAAAATTTATTAAATTAGTTTACATGAGATCAGATGTGGAAATTTCAATATTTTCCATGCTGGATTATTGATTTTCTCTTGTAGGAAAACTATTGGAACAGAAATTTAAATAAAAAAGAAAAATAAAATTATCTTTCCTGATTTACTAGGGTTACAGTTGAATAATAATATGTTTTATGTTTAATATTTAGCAAAGGTTTACAAGTGTTAGTGACAGTAACTAAATTTGGCATGAATTTTTACATAAGAAATTTAATGTAATATCAATATTATATTTTATACAAAAGGGCAAAATATTTACTATCTGGGAAACTTTTTTTTTTCTGCCCTATTTGTGTATACTTTTTATAATTAAAAAAAAACTTGAAATTACTTATATTTATTTTATTTGCCAATTTCAGGAACAGATGTGCATTAACTATCATAAAATTGAACTCAGGCCTGAAAATTTCACCCAATATCTTCTTTCACCTGAAGTTGGTTTTTCAACATGCGAAGTTATTTCAGTTCCACCAAATCCCAGCAAAGGGTTTCAGAGGCCAATTTATTTGTATGAAAAAGCAATCTCAAGAAGGCAAAATTCAAAAGACTTAGAATTAGAACAAAAAGCTTATGAAAGAAGTTTATTTCCAGCGTCATCGTTCTGCGATAATGCATCAACCAGTCAGCGTAGTATAGAATCAATAACCCAGTACGAACAACTGGAAAATGTTTATGCACCTTGTGCAACACCATGTTTTACACCTTTGCATAATACTGACAGCTTATCAGCAGATTTGGATTTAAAATGTGTTGAGCCTGATAGCACTGTTAAAAGTGAAGAAGATTTAAATGTACAAAAAATATCCCCAAAAATAGAGACTAATGAAAATAGCTCAGAAAATACTGCTATTGTTACTACTACTACTATTAATTGTACAGATAGTGTTATTGAACAAAAGTTTGAAAATTGTGAAACGCAAGATGATAAAACGTGAATATTTATTATTGACTTTTTTTAGAATATAAGCCAAACATACAGTTTTTGGACAACTTCTAGCTTGCTTTTAAGAGAAACTTGAAATAATAAAAAATGTTGACTTTACTAAACATTATAATTTTTTAACTTTTTATCTTTTATTAAATTATACATGCTAACCAGAAAATATTTTAAAATATTTTATAAAACTGCCTTTCAACTAAAAACATCTGTTTTACAGACATTCCGAAATTAAGTTATTTTAATTATTTTTACTTAAAATTTATTACAAATTAAATTTATCTTTGAATAAAATTTTAAAAAAAATTTTTATCAAAAATTGCTTTTAGTTAAATAAAAGATAAATCTAAAAAATTTTATGTTAGTAACTTCAATTAATTAGTATAATTCTAACATAAAACAAAAAATTCATATTTCTCTTTAAAAGTATTTCACAAAAGAAAAATGGTACACCATTATGTGTTAAATTTTGTAAAAAAACAAAAAATCAATTAGTTTTAATTTTAGATTACTTTATATAATTTTAAAGTCTTATAAAGTCTCGGTAATGACTTCTGACTAAATAATGTAATTTTTTTTTTTTCGTATTTAAGTATTAAAAAAAAATTTAATTTATCTGTAAAACAGCAAGTAAATAAAAAAAGAAAAAAAAAATTGGTAATTTAATAAATATTTATTGTTGCTTTACATTTATTTTATCCATCTCACAACTTTATTTGCAATAATTTACAACATTCGATATACATCAGATAAAGATAGAGCCTGTTTAGCGGCTATCAAAATTTTTACTAATGACTAAGTATTTTATTACTTACAATTTTTTTTTAATAATGTGGTGTGCAATCATTTGATTTGATGAGAAAAATTGTTTTGTGTTTATTTTGAGTGGTTTTTTTAATTACATAAAACTATTTTGTTGTTGACCCGCAACAACAGAGTTTTCATATTTCTAAAAAATTGAATAATGTTTATAAAATACGCTTAGAGAAAGAACAGGATTGAGTTTTTAAAGATCTTAGTGTAATGTATCTAATATGCATGCAAATGACTTTATTATAATATATACATTACATATTAATTCTAAAATTCTAAGCAGCAAGATTTAAGTGTTTTACTATTATTTAAAAATATAGAAAAGCTTCGTTATAACAATGAAAAATTTTTATAATCAAAAATGAGTCTATTTTTTAATTAAACTTTTTCTTTAGTGTATTCTCAGTCCTGTTTTTTCTTATTTTTAAAAATGAATTAATATGGCGAGCGGAGACGAATTATTAATTTTTTTTATAGTCTTTTTAACGACTGTGACAATAAATTACATAATAGTTTTAAATATATGACAAAGACCAGTATCAATAGTTTATATTATATACTAACAAATCAAGGCGTCCAGCACCTTGTCAATAAATATATATTTTATAAATTACATACAGGCAAAGTCATAATAGAATTTTATAATCAGTTTCTATTAAAAATCGAAAATTAAAATAAGAAATTGAGCAATTTTATTTCTTTTTCTTTAAAAAGGCTAAAGTAGTGTGATTTAATATTTCATGTTAAGCAGAGAAATACTATACTGATTTAAATTTAAATTCTAATGTGACTTTGTACCTTACAAAAAATTAAATTTAAAATTAATAGGATCCATGATCCTTAAAATGACAATTTACAAACAGCTCTGTTTTTTAAACAATTTTTTCTTTTTCATCTAAAAGACGTAGTTTAAAAATTTTTTTTTTGTTACGATCATTAGTCGTTTTATTAAAAATTTTGTTTAGTACAATTAAAGTGAATAGGTAAAATATATTTAAATAAAATCTATTCACTCGTCAACAAGTTCCCAGAGCATAAGGGCAGCATCTGTACCGCCAACTGTTACAACATTTTGATCGTTGTAAAGAAAACGAGAAGTTGCTACTAAAGAACTATAAACTTTTTCTTCGACATATTCAGCTTTTGGACTAGTACAAGGATAACGGAATAGTCTTAAGTAGCCTTCCGCATCACCACTAACCAACATATCATGGGCTGCTGAACGACAAGAAGTTGTTACCACTGTTGTTATTGGATAATAACGATTATTCCACATGCCTAAAAAATTTTATTTGAAATCATTTTTATTCAAAATTAAATTTTGTTAAATACCTAAGAAGTAATTTATTTACTTACCAGAAACTAAATAACCAATCATACAATTGTGCGTATACCATTTGACATCTTTCATAACAATAGGACTTTTTTCTGATGATAAAGCCTTTACATCCCCTTTATAAAAGAAAAAAATTTTAGAAATAAGTATATTTAAATTTTCATTATATTTGAAAATAGCAAGGAAAAAATATTGGTTTTGACTTTGCATGCAGTTGTATGCAAGCATGCAAGTTGCAGACGGCATGCAAAAGTCGAACCCCATATTTTTCCCCGTAATTTAACGTATAACGGGCAAAAAGCCATCTCCCTAGGATAGAAAATTTAGTATATTTACGGTTCAAGTCCAGAAAAGTGAAGAATGGCTCAAATCGCAAGTAAATTACCTTCCGAGGCGAAACCGAGGATGGTAAATTGTGATTTGGGGCATTCTTTATTTATAGACAAGGGCCGTATAAAATTTTTCTGTGTCTGTGCACAGACCATGGTGAGAAAACACGTCTTTGCCGGACGCGTAGCGTCCGGGAAATACATATGCTTTCTGGCCGCAGACCTGAAATAGTCTTTTTATGTACAGTAGCCACGAATTCTCGATTTTCTCGCTACTGTCGCAAAAAAATTTTATACGGCCCCTGTCCATAAATAAAGAATGCCCCAAATCGCAGTTTACCATCCTCGGCTTCGCCTCGGAAGGTAATTTACGTGCGATTTGGGCCATTCTTTATTTTTCTGGACACGAGCCGTAAATATACTATTTTGCCCTAGATATGTAAAGTAACTTACAAAAAACTAAATCATAGTCTTGGGTTACAGTTTGTAAGAAACGACTATCAGAACTCCAATCTAGCTGAACCAGAGGCTGAGTTCCTCTAATTTTATTACTTTTTTTATAAGAGAAACCATCTCGAGATACTCTGAATAAATAAACACTGCCATTTTGTGAGCCCATTGCTACGATTTCTCCAGCTAAAAATGAAAAATTATTGCAATAATTTATTTAAAAAATTTTTTCATTTCATATGGCACTGATTTAAATACGCACTTGGATTGTATCCAATACATGAAATTGGAGATCCACATACTCGTAACGTTGCCACAGCAGCTCCTGTGTCTGCCGAAAGTACCAATAAATGCCCTTCAGAAGACCCTGCTGCTAAAGCAACGCCAAATGGATGGAAGGCAATACAGATGCACTCAAAGCCCACCTATTCAAAAATAATAATTTTTAAAAAATTAAGTTTTCAAAAAAATATATTTATAGCATGGAACATGTTCAAAAGTAGTAGAAAGGATAGTTAGGGCCAAAAATTGCCCTAAAAGAGACTAGTTTTGAAACTGCCCTCAAAAGGAAGTATATAAGACAAATTAATTATTTCAAAATTAGTTTTTTTTTACCTGAGTTGTCCAAAGGAGTTTATGCCGCCTCCAAAGAGCAATATTTTTATCATGACCAGCAGTGGCAAAAACTTCATCATCAGGATGAACAGCAAGACCCCATAGTTGTCGACCGTGACCAAAAACAACTTGATTGAATCGCCTTTGCAAAGAACCTTCTAAAATATTATTACGTGTAGTTCCAACGTAAATGTTTCCATCGTTTCTTCCTGGTCTTTGAGGATAAATACTTCTTACACCACCAGCAGATTCAGGAAGCTAAATTGAAAAATTTAAATTCATAGAATATTAAAAAGAAAAAAATATTCTCAATAATTTGATCATTTTAAAAATTAAAAAAGTTACGCATTTGGAGTTAATAACTCGCAAATATATAATAAATTTAAATTTTAAGTAGATAAGTTCCAAGTTTAGTAAGACACAATTCGATAACATACCTTAGTATCAGTAATACGTTTATAATTTTGTAGAGAATCCCAAGCAGCAATTTTCCTATCCTTTTCACCGCCAGATAACAAAGTACCCTCAGATAACATAACTAATGAACTAATTCCTTTATTATGTGCTTCAAATTCCATTCTAATAAAGTATGCACCATCTGCATCAACCGAATAAACCGTTATAAAACCATCGCTGTCTGCTGTTACAACATCACCGTCTTGTTCAAATTGTATACTTGTTACATGTGTTCTTGATGGCTGCGAATAAATTTTACGATTTTAGAACAATTTTCAAATAGTTTATTCATAAAAATTCGACTTACAGGTTTTATTATGTCTGTTCTTTCAAAGAAACCATCTTTTCGTCTATTCCAGAAAGTTAAATGACCTTTACCATGAGTTATTAGAAGATTGTCATCCAATGGATGAAAAGCTGCGCCTGTCAAATCTTCTTGAAGTGTCTGAAAAATATTATTTTTTAGTCGTTATAATTTTTTTTTTCAGTTTTAAATTTTATAAATTAAATTTCATACTTACAGCTACTTTACCAAGTAAATGTCCCCATTGCCACTGCCAAACTGAAAGAATAGCTTCTCTTCCAGCATCAACAACAAGCACATAGCTTCCACCGTTCTAAATTAAAAATATTGTAATATTTAAAATTTGTTTAAAAATTTATTGTGTATTTATGAAGTGATGTTGCGGTAAAAATTGATAAAAAGGTGAACAAAAATTTCAAAGTTTAATTTTTTTTTCTGTGGCAAGACACAAAAATAAGCGTGCTTGCTAGATCAAACATTCAGTTTGTGCTCATACTTTAGTGGGGTTTTCAAAATATTATAATTTGAAATTTTTCAGCTATCAGGCTTGCTGATAAGTGACACAAAATTTTCAGAATTTCTAAAATTTTAAGGCAGATTTATAAAAAAAGTCAATAAAAACTGCAAAATCTTTTGAAAGATTCCTAAGTTATATATTTTATATTTTATTAGAGTCATTTACGTTTTTACTTTTTTGAATAAAACTCGGAAAATCAAGAAAAGCACTAAATTTTTACAAAATATCAAATATAGTGTTTGGAATATTTTCAAAAAGGTATGTAAAAATATTACAACATTTATTTTTAATTAAGAAAAAATAAAAAATGATTTAAGATTTAAAAAATTCAGGGAAAAACATTGCAAGTTATATTGCCACGAAAATTGCTTGAATATTCAACCAAATTACATTAAAAAGAAAGAGGGAAAGTTAAAATCAGTACCGTAACTTTTGAGCTTGTTATTTGTAAAAATGAAAAAATACAATTATTATTTTACCAATTGAGAAAAGGCTAAAGCTGAAACTCCCATTTGAAATTCAGTCATTCCAAAAACATATAAGGTCAATAAAGTTTCAGTAGACCAAATTCTCACATGCGGCTGGGCTTTTCTATGTCTTCCAGCTTTTTGTCCCGAAGCAACTAATTCTCTGCTTGGATGCACCTATTAAAAATAATTCCTTATAAATTCTTATTTAATAAAAAAAATAAATGCTCAGTCATACCTCCATACAAGTAATATCTTCTGTATGTCCAATATAATGTCTTTGTGAATTTTCTTCACGATCATACAAAACAGCAACAGCAGCAACGTAATATAAAAGTTCACCACTCGGTAATACCCATAAATTACGATGTGTATCTGTTCCACGATAACCATAAACCCATTCTAATTGAAGTTTTTTATCAGGTGGTGAATTATCAACAGGTGCAACATGTGACGGTGGATAAAATGATCTTCTTAATCCACGTATCGTAACACGTGCTGGTTCTTCTCTTAATACTTCAACTGCACTGTAATCTAATAAAAAAATATTGAATTCATTAAAATTTAAACTAGAAAATACTGCTCGACTTATATATCACGAGGGATTGATTTAACTGTCAAAATAGAGTACAATGTACTTTTATGATTTAATGCTCCTTTCTTATAGAATACACTGAATTAATTTAATATGTTACAAGTGTAATTTATTATATTTGACTTTATCTTAATATTCACATAAATATTACAAACTTTATTTTTTAATTTAGTATTCTTATTTATTTTTTTTTTTTAAATATTAAATTTAATACGAAATTGATTGATTTTTTTTTTACTCGAAGAAATAAATTACAAAAATATGTAAATAAAATTTTAATAACGATTTTTTTTTTCTAATTTTTAGTACAAATACATATTAAATTTTTATTTTATTCGAAATGTATACTTTATTATTATTAGTTGAAAATTTTTTATTAAATGGTGAGAAAACATGCTAAGTCATTAATGATTTTTTTTTTTAAATTTATTTTATGGTTTTAAGACAGTGTGATGAAAAAAGTTCAGAGCTGATATCAGGGTGATTTTATTTTGAGTGTATGGAAGATAAAATACTTAAAGTTGAAATTTTTTTAAGTACTAGAAAATTTTTGAATTTTTTGGCACAAAACAAACTTTAGTTCTAAGAAAGTTTTAGGAATCTAGGGTCTAATATCTAAAGTCTAATAAATTATTAATTTTTTTTTTATAGCCCTTTGCAATTTTCCAATACTAAGTCAGATTAGTCCCTGAAAAAGCTAGATGATAGTTGGATTCTTTACACGAGGGGTTACAATGTAAATAGAAAATTTGTCAATGTTTTTTTAACTTATTGTCATTTAATTTTCTACGTTTAATTTTCTACGACAACATTTTAAGGCAAAATATTTTTATATTTCGTCATGACTTTTTAAGAAATTGAAATTTTTGTCAAATATTTAAAACTACTAGCTCATGGAGTAAAATCATTATATCGAATTAATTAAATTAAAATTTTATTATTGTTTAACTTTAAAAAATGTTTATATTTTTTCAGAAAAGTCTTTAAAACTACATAGACGAATCTAAACCATTCTTTTCCAGCGTATATAATAATAAAAATGTATAAATATAAAATTACTAAACACTAAAACCAAAAAATCATTAAAAAAAAAAGCAAAAATATTTTGTCGGACATACCATTGACTCTAACTACTTCGGAATCAGGTGCATAAAGCGCACGTGGTCTACTTTTACTTCTAGCTCTTCTTTGTCTACTAATATCATCAACAACAGTTGCTGGTGGTCCTCTTGATCTTGATCTTCTTGCTGGTGAACCAATTGCTGTTGCAATACCACCACCACTAGCACCAGTACCTAAATAAAATGTATCTACATCCGCAAATTCATTTCTTAATTGTGAAAAACTACGTACCTGTAAAAATAAAAAGAAAAAATTATTGATTTTTAGATTAATGAAATTGATTAAAAAAACGCGTTAAAATATATTATAACTTATGGCTTAAAAAATTACATAGAAATAATAATTTGATATTCGGTCATGACCTGAAAAAAAAAAATAAATATAAGGGAAAAAAAAGTATACGTTATTAAAAGGATCGTTGCTCTTTTTTTTTCGTCATAATCACCTGTCAAAACGAGGCCGAGGATAATATCTCTTACATTATAAGACGGTATTTATAAATTCAGACTGGGTCGTAAAAAAAAATTTTTTTTGCATATATAATAATAATAAATGTCATTGATCGTAAGTGTCTAATTAAAATTATAAAATCAAAATTTACTCGCGTAACCAAAATTTTTGGTATTTTATTAAATAGTGTTTTGATTTATAATTTTATAAACCGATCAGTCAAATATTATAAGGAAGCTTTCAATCAGTAATAGTTTTATTTTAATGTCCAATGTATCTTCGGGTCATGACCTTATTCCCTTATTATTTTATATAATATAACATTAGTTTATTCGACCCCGATCACGTAAACTACAAAAAACGTCTATTGTTTTTTACATGCATTTATGTAAGTATTTTAAAATAATGATTTTTTTTTTCTTCTTTACTTTAAATTTAATATTTTTGCCTGTTTTATGATGTGTTTTTTTTTCTTTTAATTTTTTTAATTAATTGGATTTTATTACTTTTTTTTTTTTGGTTCGTACGTCAGAAATCAATTTATTGTAATTTAATAGATTATTTATTCAAAAATATTTTAATAGCCTGTTATAGATTGGAAATAACAACTCTTTTTTTTTTCTTCATAAATTATTCATTCTTAGTTTTTACATATAGTGTTAAATTGTGTATTTTTTTTTTCTTTCAAGCAAGAGAAATAACTTTCAATCAGTTTTTTTTTGCTAAAAATATTTACTTTTCAGACATTTTTAGAGAGTTTTTTCAGTCAATTTTAGAAATATCCTTAAATTGCCTATTAAATAGGACTTAAATAAAATTTTCTATGACATTTGAAAATCTAGTCAAAATCTGACCTACAGATCAAAAACCTTCATGTCTACATTTTTTTGTATGGGCTCAATCGTTGCAAAATTAATTGCAAATCCAGAATTTTTATTCGATGACAAAAAAGTGATTCCTAGAAACTTCGTTAAATTTGTTACTTTTTTACTTATTTTGTTTGGTAGTTTTTTTTTAAATTAAAAATAAATTATTACACAAAACATTTTAAAAAATAGTATTAAAAAATTAAAAAGTCTAACATATACTTCTTTATAAAATGCATTCAAAAAAACAATTGTATCAACAGGTAAATTCTAACTATATCTCGGTAATATTTTGATTAAATCTTGATCAAAAAAGTAAATTATGTAACAAGTGTGTAAAATTTAAATTTTTTAAAGAATACTAGTCTAAAAGATTCTGTTCTTTTTTAGTCCCAGATGCTGGAATCTAGAATTAGTTTTCTGAATTTAAGGCTGATTTTAAGCGTAACGGGTTTTCTATTGTTTCGACTGGTCAATCAGTTTAAAAAAAAGCATTAGACGTGAGTGACTTGCTAATAAAAGCTCGAGTAAACAAAACACAAATATATATAAACAACAAATATATATACAACAAATATATATATATATATATATATGGGATCGGATGTTATTTGCAAAATTAGCCGTTTAGTGAAAATGCTTTGTTGGAAAACTATAAAATTTAAGAAAATATCCGAATGACAAATATGACTTTTTTACTCATAAACATTAAAAATTTACAACTTTTATTAACCCTCGTAGGTCACTGTGGGTCAAAATGACCCCAGACTTTTTTTATGTAAGTTAAATAAAAAAGGGTTCCAAAATACCAGAATTCATCTAGAAACCCCAAAGATTATTCTTAAAAAAAAAAAAACGGATGGGGTCAAAAAAACCTCATGTATCTAAAAAGTTGCCTAAACCATGTGTGACCTTTAAGGCTTAAATTTTTCTCAAGTTATAAGTTTTTACAGATAAACCTACAAATTATACTTCAAGCTGATAATTAGTTTAAGTAAAAAAAAACATATGAAAAATTTGACACATTTAAAAAAGAATATAAAAAACATGCATTTATACTTAAAATTTATATATTTAATATCAAAATTATTAAATCTAACATTCGTGTTATGAAGCAGTAATTTTTTTTCTCTTATAAATGTTTGTTAAAAAAAAAAAAAAATTATAATTTATGTAATAAACAAATCTTATTATGTTATCTTATATTTACTTAAACTCAAAAAAAAAAATTGTTTATAATATTTTTTTATTCTATTATTTATAACATAATATATAATTTTTTTTAATTACATACGTGTATAACTTAATAAAAAAGTAAGAAAAAGTCAGTATAAAATTATGAGGTAACGTCATTTTTGGCATACAACTAAAATGAAATTTTTAATATGAAAATTTTAGTATTAAAAAAATTGAATCGATTTGATATTTAGGTGACTATTAAAATAAGTTTTTTTTTTAATTTACATAAATCTCATTAAATTTTATTGCTTTTTATATAAAAATTGCATAAAATTAAAAAAAAAAAAATAGGATAAATTTTAATAAAACTTACTTCTTGTCCAGATACAGTAAGCATTCTTTTGGCTCCGTTCATTTTTAATACTTGTCCAAGATCTTCCAGTACTTCTTCAAATGGTTGTGATGTTCGTAAATTTAATAATACACGACACTGAAATAAATGAAAAAAAATTGTTTTTTATTTGCTGATGGGATATGTGGGCGGGAAAATAGACTACAGAGTTATTGTATCCTCCCATAGATACGATGCTTAGAGATATAGTATTGACGATACAATGCATATTATAGGATGACACTTGTTTTCGAAATCTATATTGTTTAAAAATGATTTTAAGAGAAATATTTTTTAATTAGTCAAAGGATAAAAATTAAGATACTTTTTAAGTGTCATTTTCTTTTAATTTGGGTTAAATAAAATCCCAAAAAAGCTTTTCTGAAATCTTTAAAATTTATCAATTGTTCATTATAAAAAATTTAAAAATAATTAAAAGTCTGCTTAAAAGAACAAATTAATAAAATTTTTATGGGCTACGTGAAATAATGCTATTTAGGGTAGAAGAGGGCGTTCTCGCCTTGGTATACAGTTCTCGCCACCCTTGTTTTTTCAACTTAACCCTTTTAAAATATGTTGCTAATTGACTTTAAAGTCTAAAATAATATTTTTAATTACTTGTATCATCCAACCACAAGAATATCGATACATTTGTCTAATATGCATTGTGTAGAGAAACCCGGGTTTTTTAGAGGTATGGACTAGGGGTGTGCGGTTACCCGAATTTTCGGGTAACCGAGCTTCGGGTCGGTCCTGGATTTTTTCGGGTCGGGTCGGGTCGGTCTTCGGGTATACCCGAAAGGTTTCCGAGATCCGAAGGTATAGTTTTTTCATCTGAAATTTCCCTGGCATTACGAATCCATGAATATTTTTCCGGGTATTTTCCATTTACGCTTAAAAAAGAGAAAAAATAGTAAAAAAAAAGCGTATTAGAAAAAAAATTATATTTTTTATTACCTATAAGTAATTATTTACTTTTTCATGTAAATTAAACAATTGTATAAATAAATTTGTACTCTTTTTTACATTTATACTTGTATTATACTTACTGTTTTAAATTTGTGATTTTCTTAAAAAATAGTAATAATATCCCAATTTATATTTTTACAAAAATAATAATAAAATAGTATATATACAGCTCGTGTCCAGAAAAGTAAGGAATGGCCCAAATCGCAACTAAATTACCTTCTGAGGCGAAGTCAAGGATGATAAAATGCGGTTTAGGTCTCTCTATTTGTGGGGACAAGGGTCGTATAAAATTTTCCTGTGGCAGTAGCAAGAAATTTCGATTTCCTCGGCCGCGCAGTGGCTAGGAAATCGTACTTTCGTGGCTACTGTCCAGAAAAATTAATTAATTTGTATTCAAGATTTTTGAAGAAACTATTTTTCTAAATTCTAATACTTGACTTACCTTAAAAAATAATTATGCAAAAGGTATGTCAAATTTTTTTAAAAATTTAAGTTTTAAAAATTCTTAGCTCAAAGTTCCGCTTTTTTTAAATACAAAAATATAAAGGGATTAAATTATATAGTATTAATTAAGTGGCAAGTTTTGGCTGCCTGGTTGTTAATAGGTTAATACAGCCGTTAGGCTAATAATTTTTAAATCATTTAAAAAAATTTTGACTTATACCTTTTGCATAATTATTTTTTAAGGTAAGTAAAGTACTAATACTTAGAAAAATAATTTTTTCAAAATTTTTGAATACAAATTATTTAATTTTTTATTATTATTTTTGTAAAAATATAAATTGGGATATATTACTATTTTTTAAGAAAATCACAAATTTAATACAGTAAGTATAATAATAAGTATAAATGCTAAAATGAGTGCGAATTTATTTATTTTCTTGTTCAATTTACATGAAAAAATAAATAACTTCTTATGGGTTAAAAAATTTTTTTTTTCTAGTACTTTTTTTGTGACTATTTTCCTTCTTTTTTAAGCTTCAACGGAAAATTCCCGGGAAAATATTCATGGATTCGTAATGCCAGGGAAATTTCAGATGAAAAAACTGTACTTTCGGACCTCTGAAACTTTTCGGGTATACCCGAAGACCGACCCGACCCGACCCGGAAAAATCCAAGACCGACCCGAAGCTTCGGGTTGGGTAACCGCACACCCCTAGTATGGACCTTAAAGGTTAGGTTTGACAAAAGATAAATTTTAAAAATTACCGAGGTCGATATTTAAAAACATTTAAAAACTTTTTAGCCATGTTTAATATTTTAAAATATCCATAGATAAAATAAAAATTTCCCTAAGGGTGACTAAAACCACCCCTACTGTTAAAAGTAACTCCTGAAAATATTTTTAAAAAATAGTATTTTGCGAAGAGCTACTCAAATTTCGAAAATATTGAAAATACTTGATATTTTTTCTGAATTTTAAAAAAAGTAGTAAATTTAGTAAGTAAACGTTGTAATTTTACAAATAATAGCAATGAATTTACACAAAATAGAAAAAAATAAAAATTTATGATTTTCATTGAAAATTTACTAAATGGTACATTAAATGAACTATAGGGAGATTGAGAACTGAATTAGAAAAATTAATTATACAAATTTTACACAAACTTAGAAATGAAAAATTTTAAACAAAAAAAATTCAAAGCTTAAAAAAGTATAATATTCATACGTGTAAAACAGTTACAAAAAAGTTCAATATATAATACGCTATTACATTCGTTCAACAACTGAAAAAAAACTTAAAAATTAACTACAGAAAAATTTGCAAAGTGTCAATTTGCAGTTGACGTTTGCAAACTCACATTAATATTCAAAAGAATTAAATATTTTACAAATAATTGAATTTTTACTATTAAAATAAAATAAGATTATTATTTTAACTTAATTTGCAAGTAAATATTTAAGTTGAATGAACGAAATACCTATCAAGATCTGATACAAGCTTTCGAAAATTTGTAATTTAATATAAATTATGTCGCTAATAAATCATTTATATATTAACTTGTTTTTTTCTTAATGCGCAGTAATAGTTTATCGATTTTACATTTAACAATAAATCGATAAATAAAATTATTTATTTTTCACAATGTACAACAAACTAAATTTTGAAAACTTAATTTTTCAAAAAGTCAATTTAAAAATTTTTTTTTATTAATGATAAAAAGTAAGAAAAAAAATAAATAATAGCTTACTTGTACAGTATGATCAAGATTATTAACAATTCTAATGACACGTCCTGATGAAGGTTTTCCGCCCCCAGGAGGCGGTGCTTCGTCAGTTATCGATGCTTTTCTACTTAGACTAGATACTGCTGGATTACTACGACTTTGCCAACCACCAGGACCACCAGCACCACCTAAATTTGTTCTACTTCCTGTACCAACACCAGAACTTAAGTACCATGTATTACTTTTTTTCCCGTAGCTCGCCGGCTAAATAACAAAAAAAATCAATATTTCTCATTATTAAAATATCTATAGATTGGCGAATAATAATAAAAGGAACATCTTTAACCTAGTTCTTATTTTTTAGGTTCATATACGAATTTGTTATTACATAATACAATGTTTTTTATTACTAAAATTTAACATTCGATTATTTTAACGAAATAAACGTGAATCTCTTACAAGTCAAGGGATATTAATGAGTTTAAATATTCTGTATAATACTTTAGCAGGTAAAACCTATATTTTTTAAAGACATGTGATTTATTGTTATACTACTTGTTTTGAAAATTTTAGTATTTAAGCTATTTTATTAACTTAATTTTAAAAAACTTAATTATTTTTTTATTTTTTTTTTTACTACCTTAATTTATCATTCTTTACAGGGAAATTTTTTTATATATCGATAAATTTTCAATTTTTGACCAAGTTTTTACTATACTTATAACAATTTTAAGCAATCGATAATCAATAATTTTAATTACTCGAAAATTATTTTTTAACTAAACCGATTAAATAAAAAAAGTAAAATTTACTTTCATGTTAAGAAATAAACCTTTGTTTTCGATTGATTAAAATAAAAAATCTTAATTTGGATAGTCCAAATTGGACCAAATAGTAGTTTTATTTGTTTAAGTTAAATAAAATCCCCTTTGCGGGTAAAAATATTATATTTGGAGAAAAAAAACTTTTTAGTAAAAGAAATTTTTTTTAAAAATTTTTATGCAGTTTTAAACCAAAAATTTTTTTTTTGTGAAATTTTCGTTCGGATTATTGTAATATACCTGCATCATGTCGGCGGGCAACGAAATAATTTCAAATGCTTCGCTCATCAACAAAACAAAACTATCGTGATGATCACGAGTTTTTCCGTGACTGAAATAAACTTTTTCTAATTTTTCTTTCAATTCTTCTTCTTCGTTTATTTCTTCGCTTTCACTAACTTTTTCTGTTTCTAGTTTTTCGTTGTATCCAAAAAAACAATTTCTTTCTTTTACGAACTCTTCGTCTTCGTTGTCTGCTTCTTCTTCCTCTTCTAATTTGATTTTTATTTCAACAACTTTTTTTCCCTCTTCTTTTTCTGCTAATTCTTCTGATATACTCGCTTCGTCGTATGATAAAAGTGATTGGTAATTATCAGTTGGCAGCGATGGGATTAAAACAGACGACCTGCGTCTTAAATTATTTCTTGGTACTACTGATTTATTTACCGTTAAATTTTTAGGAAATTTTAATTTTGGAGGCTCAAAGACCACGGGATCTGGGCCCAAGTCCGAGAGATACGACGAGCTCGACGGCGACTCAATTGTGATTAATCTATTTTATAGATTTTTTCTTCTCACCTTTTTTTCCCTTAAATTACTAAATTCTTTACTTTCTTCTCAATTATAAAAAATTATCTTTCTTGCAAATCCAAAAAATAAGTTTTTTTTTCTTACATCTTATGCTAAATTTTCGCCTTTGAATTGAAAAAAATCCAATTAAAAACCAATTTAATTTCAATAAAAATAACAAAATACCTGACTGAAACTCTCCTCTCAGTTAAGAATAAACGAGAGGACTCTCCTTATAAACTACACTGCTGCCATAATTATTATTATTATTCAATAATAATAATAAATATTAAAGTTTTGTTAAAAACACGTTGATTAATAAAATTTCACCGCAATGCACTTTATTGATAGTCAAAACGTAACGATACTTCCTTATTACTATTATTCCGCATTAAACCTTCGATCTTTTCTTTTTCTTCATGTAGATATCTTTTATTTAAAATTTTTTCAAAGTACAAAAAATTTTTTTTTCAATTTTGAAAAAATTTAATTAATTTTTAAATTATTTATAAAAATTTATTATGACAAAAAATACAAAATGAAAATCACGGCCAGCCGTGAAAATATTTGACTCTTAAAAAAGTTTAAAAAATTTTTATTATTATTATTATTTTTTTTTTTCAGTGAAGGATAATCAAATTTTAACGTCTAATCACTTCAATGATCCTCGGTAGGACTAAATAATTTTCTTTTAAAAACTTTTTGAATACTTAAAATATATTATCGGCGTCGAAGCACGACTTGCGCGACCGAAAAGAGAGTAGGTACAACATATAGTAACTTTTCGATATATAATGTACTTTTTAAGTACTTGTTTTTGTAACTCCCACTCAAATACTTAAGTTTTTTTTTTTTTTTTTTTTTTTTTTAAAGGGGCCACGAGTTTTCCAACTGGACACATGACCCTTTGTAAAGAGTATATTATGCACTTAAAACACCTCCCACTTATTCAAATTTCAAAATTTCTTTTCGATATTTTATGAATGCATTTGTTATTATTATTATTACTATAAAGAAAAGGATTTCAAGGCCAAAGAAAAATAAATTATGTAAATTTACAATTTTCATTTATATTTTGCATGCCTTTTTTTTAAATTTCGTTCTTTTTTTTCATTGTGATTCTTAATACTTTTGTTAATTTTTAAATAATAATTAATCTTAAAGACTAAATTTTTTTTTTCTTGTACAACATGTCGTAAAATTTATTGATTTTGCAATTTTTTTTTTTTTTTTGATTGATTGTTTAATGCTACTTAATTTACTCTCCCTTTTTATGTCTTGAGAAATTATAAAATTATCGCTTTAACTCACGAAATTATCTGATTAATTACAAGTTTTTTCTATACTGATAAAATAAAATAACTCTTAGGAGTAAAATTATTTTGCAGGAAAAAAAGTTATACACTTTAAATTTTACGAGGAAAAATAAACTTTCTAATTGGATTTTAATTTTCTATATATTAAGCATACTTCACCTTCTAAAAAAATTTAAAATTTAAAGGCTACTTTCGAATAAATTCAGTGATTTGGCCTCCGGAAACAAACCTAACCTAGGTAGTAGCATCCGAAAACAGTTATTTTAGGTTTTTGGGGGCTTGTCATGGCCTAGAGGTCTAATTCCAACGGGAATCAGTGAGTTTTTTGATAACTTTTGGGGGCTGAATCACTGTACCTTTACGAAAATCGTTGGATTGCTATTTTCTATTTAAAAAGTTGTGTATATTTTCAAGTGGTGGCTTTGTCTCACGTTTTCGTCAAAATTTCCATTCTTCGAACCTCTTCTGAAACGGTAATTTATTATAAAAGCCCTATTTTTTTAGGCACGACCACTATGCCTCACGATGCCTCTAAATGCTTATATTGGCTTCAAGTGTGTAAAGATGTATGTTCGTCGTTCGAGAAGGTTTTTTGAATCAATATGGTTCCATGAATCAAAATTCCATAAAAGCAGTTTTTTCGAAATCAGATCTAGTTGCAGGGTTTCCAGTTTGAAGTGATTTCATCTAGTTCTTGCAGAGAAACGTCGAAAATACCGATTTCAAATATCAAGAAATTAGTTCGAAATTTTTTAAATTGTATTTAGTTGTGCCTCCTCCAGCTTAGCTTAAATTTCATTCATTTTTTTTCGAGTAATCACAAAAATCCTGATTTCTAATTAACTAAAAAATACTAAAAAATTGCAAATATCAGAAATAACTTGATGAATAAAAAAAAAACTTTGGAAGAAAATTTTTTAAATTGTATCTTGTCCCTCTTCCAGTTTTGACTAAATTTTTGTTTGTTTTTTTTTCCTTAGGAAGTGGAGAAATGCGTTATGCATACTGTTCAGCATCCGGACTGACAGTTATAAGGGACTCGACTTAGCTTGCCTTTACCCACTAAAACTGCACTCCCTTCCTACCTTATGCGAGCCTATCCCGGGACCGTTTTCACATTACTTCAGGACAGGTTCAAGGCCATTTAGTTCTAGTCGTGAACTCCATCTTTCGACTTGCATCCAATGACTCGCCAGTCTGGTTAAGGAGTCCGTCATTCTATCTGATTAAAATTACGTCTTTTTTGCTGTCATCTTCAATAAAATATATGAGTAATTCTTAGTGAAACTTTACTAATGGAAAGGTAAAAGTCGGGGATTTGAAAAAAACTAATTGGGTTGGGTTTGGTATACGTTCATATGATACCATGCCAAATTTTAAGGTTTTAGGTTCAAAGGGTACAAAATGGCGGCTATTTTTCGGTCTTATATGGTTTAAAAAAAAAATCATTTTTAAAAATGACAATTTTCGATTTCATTTTTTCTACGCTCTGAATAAAGCTGAAAAATGGTTTTCTTGATTATATCTTATGTAAAATTTCCCGCTGAATCCGAATCTGCCACCAGTTTTTCAAAAAAACGCCAAGGAAAACCGGAAAATTGGAAAAACTAAGAAAACTCATTTTTTTTCAAACGCAGATTTTTCATACAGTCGTAACTTTTTTTTTTCCTAACCGGTCTTAAAATTTTTGTTTTTGTATGTACTTTTTAATAAAAAAAAATTTTTTCAGTGTATTTGCCTTTTAAGTACTTAAAAATCCATTTCAATATTTCCCATTTTCACGAAATTTTCCATTTTCAATTTTCCGGATTTCCTTGTCACCTAATGAAAATTTTGACCAAATTTTCGGATTCCTCGAGAAATTTTACTAAAGACCCTCTTTTTTGAAAAGTTTTGGATGTTTCCATAACGCTATAGAAATAAAAGAAATAGCAGAATACTGAATAACTACAAAATGCGACAATGTTATAAAATAGGGTTTTTTCGTAATCTTTAATTCAAAGCTGCAACCTCGACAGTTAACCAAAATACTTCCACTTGGTCTCATTTTTTTCGTATAAATGTCACTTTTCAATTCTCGTACTCCGCAATTTTTTTTAATTAATTCCCTCACGGCGATAGTCAATAAACCAAACGCCTATTTTTACCCCAAAATGACCAATTTTTAAATTGCTGCCAAAATTCTAATTTTTGATAGAAATGGGTTCTGTAGGCCTTGAAAATTTTCTACAAGCACTAAGTTTCCAAAAAAATTTTAGTCCTTTTTTAATAGTTATTTGTTTCGCAGATATGATAATTTAAAGTCAGAGTCCCATTTTTAGGGTTTTTGAAAAAAAGTCAATTTTAATCTTTATCTTTAAAAAGGGGATATCTTAGAAAATATTTAAAGAAAAAAGACGAGTAAAATTTTGTTGGAAACTTAGTGCTTGTAGAAAATTTTTTTTTAAAACCATATAAGACCGAAAAATAGCCGCCGTTTTGTACCCTTTGAACCTAAAACCTTAAAATTTGGTATGGTATCTTATGAACGTATACCAAACCCAACCCAATTAGTTTTTTTCAAATCCCTGACTTTTACCTTTCCATTAGTAAAGTTTCACTAAGAATTACTCATATGTTAGCTAAAAATATACGTCATTTCCTAATATCGTCAAAAGAGAAGGTAATAAATAAATAAATAGATAAATAGATAAAAATAAATAAATATTATCCTACCATCTTCGATTGATTGGGTATCGAGAGATAACCGCAGTACGTCTCAATATTAGCCTATACCTTGGACTTCAGGTTTTTTGGTGCGGAGTATGTACTCCTCATACTGGCTGATTTCGAACCATACTTCTTCATTCTCAGGTGTGATTTGGCAAATTTTAGTTTCTAATTAAAACTTTTTAACAGCCCATCGGTCGCATTTGTGTTCTGGCGTGTCTTCTTTGCCAGGACAGTATATTATATACATTCAGCGCTATTCATCTTCTGGATCCGAAAGAGGTAGAAGCAAAAAAGCCCATGTCCGCTTAAGAATTGGGTCAAAAAATAATTAATGTCTCCTTGCACTCTATTTATCCAAGGTGATATCTCTCCTATCAACCTCTTGGTCCATTTGCTCTCCGAGTAGTCTTTCCAACGGTCCTGCCACTCGCTTAGCCTGATCTGGAGCGAAGTAGCCTTTGCGCGGTCAATGCTTTCCCTCTCTTTGTTCAGATAGATATACTGTCTCTCAAGGGCCAGCAGATCTATTGGGATCACCCCGGCGACGACTAGAGCTGCCTCCAAGGACTCTTTGCGATAGGCATAGGCGATTCGCAGGGCTCCTTGCCTCTGGACGCTCGTAAGATTAGACGCATAAGTGATTTTCTTTATGCAGCCAGCCCATACTTCTGCACCATACAGGAGTATGGAGTGGGTGACTGACATAAGAAGCCTGCGCTTTCTAGTCTTAGGTCCGCATGTGTTTCTCATGAGCCTGCTTATATAATTTAGATATCCAATAATTATTTTTATGTAACCCCAGATAGAAGAAAATTTTCTCTCAATCCTTATTTATGAATACATCATAAATGATTGTTTTCAATTTATGAGAGTTTGGACCCCATCAAGGTTTTGTGAAGAGAAAATACTTAATAAATATGTAATCGTGCCTGAAATAAAAAGGCCTTAGCTTTTTTAGAAGTCTTTGTGATTTTTTTATTTAAAATTGTAATAATCTTTTTTTATTTGATTATGAGGTTGAGGTCTCATGAGTTAAAATAAACACGCTGAAAAATTGCGAAAATTGCATTATTAAATGGAACTACATAAAGAGACTCCGCTCGAACCGAAAAAAAGCTTCTTTAAACTTTATGACACCCAAAAACTTAAAAAATAAAAATAATTATTGTTTTAAGAGTCATTGTAACGTGTGCATAAGATTCAAATGTATATATATATATAAAATGCAAAACATCAAAAGTATGTATAGTATATGCATATAACCGTAGGTGCGGCCATCGATAAGCAAAAGATGAAGGATGATAGGATCGTTAATCATATTTGATTAGACGTTACGCGAAGGATTTTCCGCACGACGAAGGTATTTTTTTTTCCTTTTTTTGATCTACAACATATTACAATTGCATATTTTTACTATTTATTATAATAATAATTTTTTTTTCTTTTTTTTTTCTTTTGTTAATGTTTTTACTTTCTCAAGGTAATTTAATACCTTATATACTTTAAACTTAAAATTGGTAAACTTTTTTATTGTTTTTTTCTTCTATTCATTATTTTTAAAAGTATTCTTATCATGCAAATAAATATTTTTTTAGTAATAATTATAGCTTAAATAGACAGTTGTTTGTTATTTTATGTGTAAATCATGGTCAAGTAACAATGTAACCGGAAACCAATTTTTTTAAATAAATGTCTTCTAAGAGTTTATAAAAAAAGAAAAGAAAAATGACCTCTAATTGAAGGGAAGTAGGCACATAAAAATTTTGACTAAATAATATAATATTAAGTCTTGTTAAAACTCAAAATAATATTTTTGAACCTTTAGAATTAAATTCAAATCATAAACTACCTCCAAGAAACATTAACAATTTATAATAAACTGGACACGTGTGAAAAATATCTCAAACTATATTTTAACACATCTTAAAAATTTTGTTATCTCAGAAGCAAAAGACGTGAAATGACCCCTATTTACGTTATTAAGTTTAAAACTCACTCATAGGCTTTGTAGGAGATTCGCGCATCGAAAATGTGAAGATCTATCAAATGTCAGCATCCTAGTAAGACTGATTAAAAAAATTTCTCCAAAATAATCTATTTAAATTACATAAATTATAAAAAAAAGTAACGATTTGTTAGAGTGGGGGAGGGGGGGTACTACTAAAAGGTTATATATATATATATATATATTACAAAAATAAACAAATGTAGGTATTGTTACATATGATGGATCATAATTCCAGCATATCCGCATTCTTTTATTATATATATTATACATATAATTTATAGTTGATATTTCATATCCTGTCTTAGATTTCACCTATATATTTCTAGATCCCCACATTCGACGTAAAACATAGGTCAGCAATGACGTATGTCCAAAATATCTTATATGCAACGAAAGTTATAAATCCCCCCTCGCGGTTAATTGGACGTGACTAGACCGATGCTTCCGCGTATTGGGCGATCCCACCTAAATTAACCACCTATAAAAGTATTAAATACCTGGCACTAATATCCCGGAGAGTTATATTTTATATATTTATATTTATTTATATTTACGCGTCTCAGAATAAAATCTCAGGTAACGTAACAGTATTTTTAAACCGATTGTCAAACTGTAAGTTTTTAAATCGGTTCCAAAGCATATTGTGATAGGTGCATGAAATTTTTATTTTTTTGCATATAAGCACGTTTCGAGGCCCAAAGCTAAAAAACCGGTTTTAAAACAAAGTCTATTTAAAAATATTGTTTTTACTCAATAGCTTGAATCTGATAATTAAGGGTACGTCCCGTCAATTCGTTAAAAAAAAAAAAATATTTTTTTATTATTATAATTGAATATTAGTAAGTATTTTAAATAAATTATTAGAATTATATACAGTTACGAAATTATTATACTTTTTATACATATTTTTGTATTTGAATGCAAATAAATCATATCCTATCTTATCTTATCTTTTTTTTTTTGAACGTAGTACCTAATTTTTTTTTATGAAAGTTCTAATAACTAGAAATATCATTTTTACTCGATATCTCCAATCTGATAATTAATTTTTTGAAAGTTTTGTTCTCAAAATTTTTATTATAAAAAAATTTTTAAAAAGTAGTACCATATTTTTTTAAATGGGAGCTATAGTTTTTAGAGATTCATTATTTTTTCCATTCACAAATAATTTATTTTTTATTATAGTAATTCTGTTTTCTTTTTGGATGTAGTACCTAAATGGATTCTTGAATGAAGGCCTTAAATGAATTCCTGAATTGTTGTGAATGGACACGTTTTCACAATCCTATTTTTAACATAGAACCATCACTTGAATGTCTCAATTCCAATCTTCAGTTGACAATAGATCACCTAGCACCTCTCAAAACTGTTAAACCCATAAAACACAAACAACCATGGATTAATGACAATTTACAATTATTAATCAGTAAACGCAAGGCAATTGAAAGACGTTATATCAGAACTAAGGACCCTTTACTTTTAAAAGAGCTTATAGAAAAATTGTCTGAGTTAGCCCGAAACACCTTTTACCAAGAGCAAATAAGTGATGCACTCAACAGTAACCAAGACATCTGGCGCAAGTTAAAACATCTAGGGCTATTGTAAACCCAAGAGTGATCTCCATGGTTTCTCGCCTAATGATATAAACGCTTACTTTGCTAGTGTCTCTACATCACCCTCAGAAAACCTTGCAAATGCTGAGGAAATTACTGCTAACAGCTCTAATGATGGTTTTAACTTTCTTGAAGTTACTCTAAATGATGTAATCTTGGCTGTCAAGCACTTCAGTTCTCAGGCTACTGGGGAGGATGGCTTACCGCAGAGGATCATCGCTAAGTCACTACCTACTATAGGCCCACTATTGGTTAATTTATGCAATGAGTCCCTGATGAGTGGCGTTTTTCCCACATCCTGGAAAAAATCGCTTTTAATTGCAATTAAAAAGACACCAATACCATCAACTGTTTCTGACTTTAGACCAATTGCACTCTTATGTTTTTTATCTAAGGTACTTGAGAAACTAGTCCATGATCAGATCACAAACCACCTTAACACCAACAAATTATTACATCCGCTTCAGACAGGTTTTAGGAGATACAGTAACACAGAAACTGCTCTAATAAAATTGACAGATGACATCAGACGTGGCACGAACAATAAACTAGTGACTTTTTTTCTTCAATTCGATATTAGTAAGGCCTTTGATACCATATCGACTACAAAACTAATATTTATGCTTAAAGATATAGGTTTCTCGCGGACAGCCTTGTTATGTATCCAATCTTACCTCAAAGATCGTCAACTCCAAGTAGCTTCTAAAACTACCATCTTCGATACACTTGTTATCAATCTTGGTGTCCCTCAAGGCTCAGTCCTCGGGCCATTGCTGTTCTGCATCTACATCAATGATTTAAAAAATCATCTTCCAAATGGGGTCCTGCATTTACTGTATGCAGACGATCTCCAAGTTTACATTCAAGTCCCCCCAGAAGATGCTTTACTTGCTACTGAAAAACTTTAACTCATTGCGCGCAAGGTCTCAGAGTCGGCAGACATTGTCTCTCTGAACCTTAATTACAAAAAAACAAAAGCAATATTTTTCAGCACATCATTGATTGTTGAACGCATAGGTAAATTGGATCTTGAGGTTGAATTGGGTAAAAATGTCACAATCCACTTTGCTAATGAGGTTAAAAGTCTAGGTGTGATACTAGACAGTAAACTTAATTGCCAATCCCACATAACATCAATTGAAAAGAAAGTGAATAAATCACTTTACTCACTACGTTTTATTAGACACTGCACCACTGAAAAGTTACGTATATTACTAGTCCAGGCCAAGAATCCAACGCCTTAGTAACTGTATCATAAGATATATATTTGGCATTAGAAGAGACGAACATATCTCCCCTTACAGGAAAAAACTTAACTGGTTATGCACAGACAGCAGAAGACTTTATTTTACCGGCATACTTATATACAAAGTTTTACGTTTACAACAACCTCCTTACCTTATCAACTCACTTACAAAATACATACCAAAGAATAACGCTAGAAGCTCTTTAATTACAAAAGAATTAAAGTTACCTCCTATAAATGAGTGTGGGTCCTCGTCTTTTCAACTACAAGGAACGATCTATTGGGAATCCATCCCTCACAATATTAGAGTCAAGGCTTGCCTAAACTCCTTCAAAACGGCATTGTATAAACATCTACTGACATTAGATCCATAATGAATGCACATATATATCTTATCAAAGCCAAGCCCAAAGATTATATTTATTACTTTGCTCTTTATATTTATTCATATTTATTATTGTATTATATTTACTTATTTAACACTACTTTTACGCATGTGAATACAGATCCAATATTTAAACTATATTTTTACAAAACCAAAACAAGCATATATATACTTAATTGACTGTGATAATATAGATTATCAGTATCTCATATCTTAATTTTAATTAATTTTAATTTGTATTATATTATATATAAATATTGTAAAAGACTGCTATGTCAATATAATGTATTTACTAATTTGTTTAAAACAAATAAAGAACATCTATCTATCTATCTATCTATCTATCTACCTAATTTTTTCTGTGGGTGTTTAAAATGGCAATATCAAGGAAAGATCATTTTTAGTTTTTCCTATGCTATTATACTTTATTGGGTAAAATAGACCATCAAGAATATTTTGTTATTGCTTGAGGAACCGTAGTGTCAATACTTTTGCAGCCTTTTTTTGAAAATGCAATGAAAAATAAGCCTCTGTGCCAATTTTTGGCTTTCAAACTGTATTTCTTGATATTCGGCTGACTTTTTTATTTTTTCGGCCAGCTTTCAATGAGAGAACTAATTTTTGTTATTTTGTCCCCAAAACACTTGTTTTTATCCTGAATAATATTGTATTCTAACAACTAGATCCTATTTGAACATTTTATGTAGAATTTTTTTATGGGGCTTAAAAATTGATTTTAACTTCACATGCTTAAGAAATACATAAATGTTATTTTATTTTCAATTAATAATTAGCAATTTATAAAAAGTATACGCATATTTGCGTAAAAGTACATGCACAGTTCAAATTTAATAGTACCAGAACGTAGGAGGAAAATATAAAAGTGTTTCAGAAAAAAAGTATAGGTAATTAAATCTTCTTTTTAAAAATCGATGCCAAACATCGAAAATGGCTGTTAAAAAACGAGAAATAAATTTTAGGAGCTTGAAATTGAATATAGAAGCAATAAACTGCTGCAAATGGCCTAAAAACGTTTGCCAGATTAGAACCAGATTTTTAAAAGTAAAGCTAAAGTTTAAATAATATAAAAATCTTTTAGCCCTAAATAGAGTTTTTCTGATTGTGACTAATAGATTTTGATTGTTTAAAGAGAAACCACTGTTGCAGGTGAAATTTTGGTTTCTGATTTTTTGGCATCCAAACACATTTTGAGACCTCGGGAAGCTAAAAAACCGGTCTTTAAAAAAAGTTTGTATGTGTGTGTGCGTGTGTTTCTGTTTTAATTTAATTAGATTCAATTTTAATAAAATAAAAAACTAATTTTTTTATTCAGATATGTAATACCTAATTTTTTCCATGCGAGTTTTAGTTTTAAAAATCGTTATTATCTAATTTTTAGGATTTGGTAATTTTTGTTTCAAAATGCTATTATATTTTGGTATCATGATAGGTAAAAGTTGTAAGCACTTCTGAGACCCCAGAAAGTTTAAAAAAAACACTACAACGTATTTTTAGTCATATACTGTATTAAAACTTACATTATAACCGATTACGTAGGAGTTTCTTTAGCATGTTTATAACAATTAAACAATCGATTATAAAAAATCAATGATTAAATTAATAAACAAATGAGTTTAGACTTCCGTATTGTGTTTTATCAGAGCAGTAATATGATTAGTACACGTTTATTTAATATGATCGGTTATTCAAGGTCTTTACTTATATAATTTTATGAGTCGTATTTATAAAAATCTAAATTTTAAATAGGCCAAATTTATAGTGAGCACGTCCAGGATAGAACAAGCAGCCGAAAAATAAAAAATTGATAACAAAATTTTTTTATCACTTTTTACCTGGGATTTGTGATTCTTATTTTATGCTTCCTGATATTTTCATTAATTGTTTATTTTTGTCATCTTCTCCATAATTTTTTTTCACAGGATTTTGGCCTATGTGTCAGTTTTTCACAAAAAATTTCTGATATGTGATATTCAAATGAATGCTAAAACAGGGGGCAGAATTTTTTTATTTTCCAATCAACGTAAAATAGGTATCAATATAATTAATTATCGGTACAATTGAACTGGCTAGCTCAAATCAAAAAAATGAAAAATTAGCTGTATCTCAAAATTATACATCAGGAAAGTAAAATAGGAGTGGTTTTAAAAATCCTAGGTAAAAGTGACAAAAAAAATTTGTTATCAATATTTTATTTTTTGGCTGGCTCAGTACGTATTTTATTATCTGATAAAATTTATGATTAAGAATCGTAATATAAAAGTAATAAGCAAAAAAAAGAACACAATAGCAGTCTTTAGTGTGAGTAAATTATCAGAATGAATCTGTTCATACACACATAATAAATTATCGTTTGGCAGGTATCCACGCATCTATAATTATTATTTTAAATAAAAAATTATAAAAAAGTTCAGTATTAATTCAACCTTCCTCTAATAAGCATAAGTTTGAATCTAATTTCTGTGTGTCAAAAGTATCTCGTAATCTAAAAATAAATAACTAAAACAGTTATATAATTGACTCTTATATATTATATATAAAATATTGAACTTGATAATGAAATCTAGTGCAGCTTTGAGTGTGCTATAGTTTTACAAAGTATAGTGAATAATACTAGGAAAAAATGAATATTTTAAAGAATATTATAATTTTAATAACATTTTATTTAAATTTATGTAATACCTATAGAATTTTAGGAATATTTCCATTTAATGGTAAAAGTCATAATGTTATATTCGATGCATTAATGTTAGGTTTAGCAAATAAAGGTCATAAAGTTGATGTAATATCACATTATAATATTAAAAATTCTACTAAAAATTTAAATTTAATAATTAATCTTGATGGAAGTATGGAAAAAACACAAAATAATTATACTTTAAATGATGCAATTTATTTTAAAACACATAGTGGTATTATATTTGACTTATATGGTAATAGATTATGTCATTTAATGGGACTTAAGGAAATGCAAAATTTTATTCGCAATCCACCAAATGATCCACCATATGATTTAGTTATTGCAGAGGTAATAAACAATATTTTTTTTTTTTTTATAATAAGAATATCAGTCTAAATTAGTCTGATAGTTTTATTTAAAAGTTGCTAGACTTTTGATTACTAAATGAAATTAGGTACCGTTTACAAAATAATAAGATTCTAAAAATGGTAGCTCAAGCTCATTTGATCACTTATGAATTGGAACTTAGAATTTTCCCCACTCGAGATTTTAAAAGCAAAAAAGAAGGGATACTTGAGAGTATACAAATTTTAAAAAAGTATATAAATTTATAAAATAAAGAAAATGTAAAAATGCTGAAATATTTGAAAGGGTTGTTTACTATTATTTTTCTAAAATTCCGAGGGGCCAAGATTAGGTGAATCGAAATTAGGCTGTATCCGAGTTCCGCAAATCAGATTAAAAAATATACGAGTTCCACAAATTTTAAGCTACTTAATTTTCATTTTTTTTACGAATACCGCAAAAAATTATCTCTATTGTTTAAATATTAATACAGATTATCTTTCTAAATACTTAATCAGATTTTACGAATTCTGCAAATTAAAAAAAAAATTATTTTTTTACATTAAACTTCTATACTAGTTTACTTGTTATTCTGAATTTTTAACTAGATATTGATTTGGCTTTAGTGAAGATAAATCTTTTATTCCAAAGGAAATCATTCAGAAAATGGGTTTTGGAAGAATTTGACAAGAATCTTACCACAAATGCCTGTGAATCGTTTCATTCCAAATATAATTTATTTTTGGATCTAGTAATCCTAATATTAATGCCACAGTAGAAATTATAATAGAATGGCAAAAAGAGTTGTTTATTAATAAAAATCTGTACACTTTTTTCAAATAAATAATATTTATGGTTAATTTTTGTTTTTTTACGGAATCCGATATGCCTGAGGATAAAGTTAATTATTAAAAATAATCTGTTAAAAATGATCGAATGATCGATTTAATTATTTGAGGAATTCGTAAAGATTGTGTGGATAAAAATTGCGTCATTTAGAAAGATTTTGGAGATAATTTTAGAGGATTTGCAGAACTCGAATACGGCCAAATAATGTTAATAAAGGAGCTATCATTTTCGAAATCTTATTTTTCTGGTGAATGTTACCTTAATTTACCCGGTAATCAAAAATCTAAAAAATTTTTTAAAATTACTGCCAAACAAGCCTGTATATTTAATTTTTTATTGAGTCAAAATTGAATTTAAATCGAAGTAGTAAGTAACAATTAAGTCATCATTTTTTAATTTTTATATTCTCTTTTGCCCCTTGACAGACGATTCCTCCCCCACCGGATAATTTCCCTCCCCCTCTCACGTGGGCACAAAAATATTTAAATTTTATAAAGTGATAAAAGTTGAATTTAGTGCCCCCAGCACAGGACCGCTTCAACAAAATAGCTTTTTTCAAGAAAAGTTGATAAATATCGTCCTCGAATACCCGAGAATCTATTTTTGTCATCTTTTTTAAGGTTTATCTTTTTTAACTATTTTAAATATGTAAGACTTCTCTGGGCTCTTAACTCAGCGAATTTCAAGGAATATCATCAAAGGTCTAAGCGGTTGGTTATCTTAATTTTGATTTATATTCAGTTTTGACGACTGTAATTTTTTATTTTATTAAGAAGTGTTAGAAATCCATTTTGTGGTTCTTTAGCTGAGTTTTATAATCTGAAGATAATAAAGAAGTTATAAAATATAAAGCTAAAACTATTTTAAAAATGTTTATTGTTTATAGTTTTTTGCTTTAAAATAAAATCTATTACAGGCATTTACTGCAAATTGCTACATGGGTTTTGGTTATTTATTAAAAGTACCAGTTGTAGCAATAAGTACAACAAAAGATTATCCATGGATAAGCGATTACAGTAATAATCATGATAATTTAGCTTCAGTGCCATTAATTCCAAGATCAGATAAAAATGACATGACTTTTATAGAACGTATAATTAATATATTTATATATTATAATATTGTTTATGAGTTTTATACTACTACAGAAGTAAGTCAAACAGAGTCAATGAGAAAGTATTTAGATCCAAATATACCAAATATACGTGAAATTGAAAGAAACGTTGCATTGTATTTACTTAATTCACATACAATATTAGCTGGTGTTAAACCATTAAATCCATCAATTGTTAATGTTGGTGGCTTACACATTCAAAATGACAATGAAAATGTACCATTAGTAAGTATATTTTTATTTATAGAAGTAATCAATTTTAATTATTTTATATATGTATGCAACAAGGTTTTTATTGTATCAGTAATTTATTAATATTAATGCGTGTTTTATCAGTAATTTTTATTTATTGAAAAACAGTATATAAAAGTGATAATTTATCGATTAAATAATTTTATATACTTACTTAAAATTATAAGATATTTACATAATTACACACAGTGTAATATTTTTTTAATTGATATTTTATTTTAATTAAATTATATTTATTATAGAAAAAAAAACGCTGCTAAGTAATTGGCACTATGGTTCCTCATTAGTAATAACAAAATGTTGTAAATGCTCTATTTTAATTATTTTATGTAAAAAATTAAAAAAAAAAAATTTCGAAAAATTATGTACCAGATGGAGAAATCCTTTACAAACGATAATTCTAGATATTCGTACTTTCATAGGAAAAAATTAAGTATTACGTCCTAAAATAAAAAAAATTTTGGCGTTTTTTGTATTTTTTGGCGACAAAAATTTTGAGAAAAAAATTTTCAAAAAATTAAGTATCAGGTCCAAAAAATTACTATGAATGATATTTCTAAAACTAGTACTTCCAATAAATTAAGCATTGCGTCCATAAAGAAAAAAAATATTGAAATTTTTTGTATTTTTTGGTGAAAAAAATTTTGAGAAAAAAATTTTCAAAAAATTAAGTATCAGGTCCAAAAAATTACTATGAATGATATTTCTAAAACTAGTACTTCCAATAAATTAAGCATTGCGTCCATAAAGAAAAAAAATATTGAAATTTTTTGTATTTTTTGGTGAAAAAAATTTTGAGAAAAAAATTTTCAATAAATAAATTATAAGATTCGAGATATCGAGTAAAAACGATACTTCTAGATTAGAGGTGGACGATACGAAACGATACCGAGACTTTAGGCTTGTTTCGTCTCGGTATCGGAAATTTCGAAAATTTGCAGTCTCGTCTCGGTCTCGTCTCGATCTCGTCTCGTTTTCGAGAAAGTCTCGAAAAAATTGAAGTTTTTTTTCAGGAAAATTATAAAAATAAAATTGTCAACTATTTATATACAAACAATTACAAATTTATAAATTCCTGTGAGACTAAAGCGTCCTCTGAGCTGAGTTTCTTTTATGGCTAATAAAATAACCTGAAAATTTTTATCAAGCAGTTATTCTTTTGTAAAATTATAGATAAAAAAATATTGTTTTTGATTAAAATTGTATACATTTGAAAAAAAATTTTTTATCTGCAATAAATTACTGTAACGTATTTTTAAGATTTAAAATAATAATAAATTATCTTTGGCGGTTGATTATTATTGATATTATTTGATGGTTAGTTAGCTGATCATAAAACTGAATCCTTTTATGGAATAACAGCCCATATTTTATTGATGAACACTGGATTTTACGTTCAATAACTTTAGATTTTATACTATCAGCTAGGAGCCAAACATTCAGGAATAGTATATTACGACCCATGGCCAGAAAAATAAAGAATTGCCCAAATCGCACGTAAATTACTTTCCGAGGCGAAGCCGAGGATGGTAAACTGCGATTTGGGGCATTTTTTTTTATGGCCCAGGGTCGTATACGATTTTTCTGCATCAGTGGCGAGTAAACACGTCTTTGCCGGACGCGCAGCAGCCGGGAAATACGTGCTTTTTGGCCGCTGACCAGAAAAAGATTTAGCCCATGGGCATATCTCACCAAGTGGTTATATTTCTAATTTTATAAAATAAATTTTATTTTTGAGAGCACAATAATGACATTTGGACAGAAGTTTAATAAAACAATAAAAATTAAGATTTTCTTTGCGTAACTTAATTTTAAGCAACGGCGTTTGATAAATGAACTTCTTAAATTAAAAAATATATTTAAGGTTATAATTACTAAATGATGAAATTAGTTCTCAAAAATACTGGAAAATATAGAGGTATATAACAATAAATTTTATTTCTGCGTCCAAAAACCAATAATAAGAAGATAAATTTTCAATTTTTTTATAAACAAAAACTTAAATGTTCTACAGACTGCGCTATAGGTATAGCTAGGCTAAGCTCCCTGAATCTTTAACTCATTGCTCACATAAAGCCTAAAATATAGTTAACGTTAAAGCCTAAAATATATTAACATATTAGTCATTAAAAAATTATTTTTAAAAAAATTTTATTTTTGCAGTTTCATAAAATTTTAATTAGTAAGAAAAGTGTTCCTGATTGTTTCAAAAAATTACTCAAAGCATTTAAATTATTTGTCTTTAAACTTTCTATTACTAAATAATTGTTTTAAAAATTCTTTATCATTATACCTAATTTTTATTCGACTACTGCTAAAATTATGGGCGGATCAAAAGGGGGGTGGTAAGGGTGATTGCCCCTGAGCTCCAAAAAATGCATGTTTTTTGTTCATAATTTTGTTTTTTTATACAAATTTCATAAGAAAACATACAAAATTTTGCTTAAGCGCCCCACCCCCTTAGGCCCTTTTCTGAATCCACCACTGGTTAAAATATGATCGCATTATCTTATTATAATTTATTAAATCATTTGGTTGGGCCTTCTATGATTTTTGAAACATTTTTTTAGAGTTTTTGATTTTTTTCAAAATGTATATTTCTTGAAATATAGATTTTAATGATCCACTAAGTATGACCTACAACTGCATAATTTTATTTATTTTTTTAAAGCACTAAATTCAAATCAAAAACATCTTTTTTGAACTAAGAATGAAATATACGTAATTCTTACACGTTTGTTATTTTTAGGTTATTGGTAAACAACGCTTCTAAATTGTACGATTAGTTTATATAAAACTGAGGTTTATACATACAACGCATTGAATCAAGCTATGCCGTTTTTTTTAACTGAAATCTTATAACATTTTACATAAATCACAAAAGATTTTGCGAAGATTTTTTAAAAATTGAACGAGTGCCATTAAAAAATGTGATTTTAGTACCAAAATTACGCATCGACAACAAAGCCCTTTGATGTCGATATCTACTAAATTATTGGAGGCACCAGTTTTTCTCAAATTAATTTCAAATTGTGAAACATTTTACAGAATTTTCACAATAGTTAGAAGTAAAAATTGTTCACGGCATTCATTTGTGGCTTAAAAAACTTTCTTTGGTCGTGTTTATTAGAAAATGTGGTTCCCAATATTTCAGCTAGCAGAATTTTTTTTAGAAAAGGAGCACATTGTTTTAATTATGTGAAGAAATTAAATATATTATTAATTTATCAAAATCTATTTATAAAAAGGCAAATAGTTTTACGGCATCCCCTCTGTAATGTTAAGAATTTAAAAAACTTAAGAAGGTTACCAACAAAATATTAGGGTTTCAAATCATTCCAAGGCTGTTATTTCATAATAATTAAAGAAATTAGGCAAAAAAGTTTCGTGAGGCTTAAGAAGAAATATATTTAAATAAATTACAATAATTTTTTTTTTAAACAGAAAGCTGGATTTTCATTAAAACCCTCATGCATGCAATATAACCACTTGGTGAGATATGCCCCCATATACTTTTTCAAGCCTTAAAAGATTATGAGATCGAGGGGAAAATTCAAGGTATCACTTTTTTTTCGAGACGAGACTTCCCGAGAGTCTCGATATGAATGTCTCGTCTCGTCCCGAATTTTCTACAAATGCTCTCGTCTCGCAGTCTCGTCCACCTCTATTCTAGATATATCAGTACTTTCATGGAAAAAAATGAGGTACTACGTCCAAAAAGAAAAAAAATTATGGTATTTTTTTAATTATTTTATGTAAAAAATTAAAAAAAAAAAAATTCGAAAAATTATGTATCAGATGGAGAAATCCTTTACAAATGATAATTCTAGATATTCGTACTTTCATAGGAAAAAATTAAGTATTACGTCCTAAAATAAAAAAAATTTTGGCGTTTTTTGTATTTTTTGGCGACAAAAATTTTGAGAAAAAAATTTTCAAAAAATTAAGTATCAGGTCCAAAAAATTACTATGAACGATATTTCTAAAACTAGTACTTCCATGGAAATAAATTAAGTACTACATCCAAAAAGAAAAAAATAAATTGGTATTTTTTGTATTTTTTTGTGAAAAAAATTTTCAGAAAATTAAGTATCCGATTCGAGATATCATGTGAAAATCATACTTTCAAATATAAGTACTTTCGTGGAAATAAATGAGGTATTACATCCAAATTAAAAAAAAAAAAGTACCTCGAGCTTCTTTGGTGAAAAAATTTTTGAAAAAAAAAATTAGGTATTAATTCCATAATGTTTGTGAAATATCAGCGATTACATACGTAATTATACGTACAATCATACGTACACACACACACACACACACACACACACGCACACACACACACACACATTCACACACACACACACATTCACACATACAGATTTTTTTTAAAAACCGATTTTTTAGCTTCCTGGGGTCCCAAAACGTGCTTATATGCCAAAAAATTAGAAAACAAAATTTGACCTAACACAATGGTTCTTCTATGAGGAACCAATATAGTAGTAACAAAATTTTTGGGATCCTTGGTCCTTTGGGAGATCGTGCTAAAGTTATTTTTTCAGGTCATTTTTTATATATTTCTCGAGAAATTTAGAAATTGAGTTAGAGTTCTAATTTGGTGATATAAAATACCAGTCGAAGAAATTGTCCAGGAAACCTCTAGATCCCAGAAATTTTGCTGCTTTTATGGTATTTTTGTTTACTAGGGTAAACAGAAATAGAATTTTGATATTAAAAATAAAATTTCAGAAAATGATTATTTAAGGATATTTGATACAAATATAGCTTTCATAGATAGTAACATATAAAAATAGTCCGAAAATATTATCGAAAGTAGTTCTAAAATGAAATTTTACAAAAATAAAAACTGAAGGAAACCGATTGCCTCATTGTCCTGAGGGTGGTTATAGCCCCCTCCCCCAAATTTAAGTCACCCAGGTGACAAAAATAAAATCAACATTATTATCATAAAGAACCTACAGCCAAAGTGCTATTACGGAGAGATTATAGATATTTTAAATCACCTGGGTGACTCTCTTGAAGACAAGTTAAACTTTTACACTTTACTCTAGGAAGCTTTCTGATAACGTATCCGAAGTTTGACATAAACTCCAATGTCCTGAGGGGGGGGGAGTCACAGTTTGGCATATAGGCAATATCTGACATCCTCTGGGGGAGCCAAATTTTAGAGGGGCTGCACCTCATTCCACCTCCTTCAAGATATTGGGACATAGGCTAAACTTCGGGTACGTTATTAGAGGTTTCCCGTTTGTACAATGGATTCTATTTCCTAAAAGTTACCCAAATTATTGTTGGTTGCCTGCCTAAAAAGGGAGCTCTGCTAAAGGGAAATTATTAGTACATAATAATATACTCGTAGCAGGCTGCATGTTTTAGATACTTTTACCCAGTGTCCTCTAGATTTTTTAACTAGATCATTATTTCAAGAATCAGAATAAATCTTAAAAAATAAATATTTAAGAATAAATCTAAAAATAATTATTAATTTTTTTATAGGATTTAAAAAAATTTTTTAAATAAATATTTAAGAATAAATCTAAAAAAATAATTATTAATTTTTTTATAGGAATTAAAAAAATGGATGGATGAAAGTAAAACTGGTGTAGTTTATTTTAATCTAGGATCAATGATATTAATTGAATCAATGGAAGTAAAGAAATTACAAGCAATGTTTAATTCTTTTACTAAAATTTCACCAATAAAAGTTTTAATGAAAATTGCTAATGAAAAAGATTTGCCTATTAAGTTACCAGGAAATGTCAAAGGTTTACCTTGGATACCTCAAAAATATGTTTTAAGTAAGAAATAATTTATTATGCATAATTTTTTTAAACATGTTTGTCTTTAAGTTTCACATCTGGGTACTATACTTGAATAGTTTACAAGAGACTAGATAAAGTTTTTACATACATTTGAAGTTTTTAAAAGTTGAATTTTAAATATTTTTTATTTTAAAACGTTTTTTTAGGTCATCCAAATACAAAAGCTTTTATTGGACATGGTGGTTTACTAGGCTTGCAAGAAGCATTATACCACGGAATTCCAATTATTGGAATACCATTTTTTGGTGATCAAAGTTCTAATGTTGAAATATTTTCAAAATTAAATATGCTAATAAAAATGGAGTATGATGAAATTTCTGAAGATAAATTAGATAAAGCAATTGACAGTTTATTACATGATCCAAGTTATAAGTAAATTATAAATTTTTCTTTTTATTTAAAGGGTTTCTTGCCAAGTGGGCCCAAGTTGGATTGAAGGATCATGGAAATAGCTTATAGAAAGCTTAATAGAAAATGTAACTAAAAATAAGCTCCTCCGCCGATTTTCAGCTTTCTAAGTCAAATTCTCGGTATTTTGCAGCCATTTTCATTTTTTTGGTCAATATAACTAACTAATTTACAAGCAAATTAATATTTCTAAAAAAAACTATCTTTCTTTAAATGACAACAAAATTAAAATGGTTCCCAATAACTAAGAATTTGAGTTAGAAAGCTGAAAATTGGTGAACGATATTATTTTTTGGTTAAATTCTTGATTTTTAATTTTAAATTAATAAAATTCTTTTAATTAGTTCCTTTTTTGGAAAAGATTTGAGTGAACTTTTAGAACAATTTGAGCTCATATGGCCTGGGACTTTAACAGCATTCCGGAGCTCTGTAATTACCGACATTTTCTATGGGGGATCTAGTAAATTTGGGCTGATTTGGGCTAATCGGTTCCTGATTTACTGAAGCCAAAAAGCAATTAAAAAAGTTTTCCTCTTACAGAAAATTTTCTTTTTAGTTCCTCTACATTGCTATCGTCTTCGATTTTTGATATTTGATATTTTTTTTATTAAATAATAACTTATGTAAGTTCGTATATATTCGACGCTATTTGATTGGACGCGAACTGTTTATTATTATAAATTATTATATAATAAAAAAAATTATTGAATATCAAAAGTCGAAGACGATAGCGGTGTAGAGGAACTAAAAAGAAAATTTTCTGTAAGAGGAAAACTTTTTTAGTTGATTTTTGGCTTCAGTAAATCAGGAACCGATTAGCCCAAATCAGCCCAAATTCATTAGATTCCCCATAGAAAATGTAGGTAATTACAGAGCACCAGAATTCTGTTAAGTTGATTTGCTTGAAATTTCAAGCAAAGCAACCTAACCGTATATACACAAAATTAAATATTTTATTATAAATTAAAAAAATTAATTTTTTAGAAAAAATGCAAGTTATTACTCAAAAATTTTCCGTGACGTACCAATGAGTCCAATGGATACAGCAATATATTGGATAGAATACATTATAAAATATGGTGAAAATATATTAAAACCACCAGGTTCTAAATTAAAATGGTGGGAAATAATGTACTTAGACATCTATTTACTATTAACTTTTATCATATTAATTATTTTTTCTTTAATTTATTATTCATTCAAATTTTTTGTTTTCAAATTAAGCAAAAATGATAATTTAAAAATTAAAAAAAATTAATAAATTAAGTAGGTACTATGTTTATCTCTTACAATTTTTTTTTTTTTAAATCCAAATTTCAAACAATTTATTATAAAAACATAATCAAGATATAAGGTGTGCTTGTACGTTTTGTAAATCATGAAACAGGTCAATCACCTTTTAATGGATTACTATCTTTGAACTTGATTTCAAGATCAATGAAATTATTTTAACAAAGAAATTATACAAATGTAAGTTAAAAAAATCACATTTACACGTTTTTTTTATCAGTTGCCATATTTTCCAAATAATATTCATGTTTTATGTAAAGCAATAATTTTTTTTCTTTCTTTTTTGACATTAAAATATTAATTTTATTTTCATGTGTATGTGTGCAAAGTAATTATGTATAGAATAATAAATTTCATGAATAAATTAAAAAAAATCTATGGTTATTTTTTTTTGTAAACAAGAAAACATTTTTTTACTCAATTATTATATTACTTGCATATATATTTATTGCAAATTATAAGAAAGATAAGCAAAAATGTATTAATTTTTACATATTTTTTTAATTTAAAATGCAAAATTAAAATAAATAATATTTATAATCATTAGTTTTGAGTTATAAATCATTTTTAATTTTAATTCTGTATAAAATAGTAGAGGAAATCATGACATTAAAATGAGGTAATTAGTGGTTTTCCACCAACACCTAAAAGTGACCACAATCTTTGTGAAATTCAGTTAATTACATTCATTTTATTACCTTGTCTAAAAAATTGTGGCATTTAAACTTTTTGGACAAGTCCCATTGGGGTTGGTTTGCCCCTCTCTGGAGGTGAAAAACAATTTTAAAAAAAGCAATTTGAATCGATTAATTATTACATTCTAAAATGAAAAGGTTAATATGAATTTTTTAATTAAATTCGCCCCTTTTAAGTTACAGCCCTTAAAACTATGATTTTTTCGAAATACTTAGAGTAATCAAAGTTTTAAGGGCTGTAAGTTGAAAGGGGTGCATTTAACTGAAAAATTCATATTTACCTTTTCTATTTAGAATACCGAAATTAATTTATTCCAATTAATTTTTAAATAATTTTTTTGCATCCTGAAAAAAGGGGCAAACCAATCCCAATAGGGCTCTGTCCAAAAAGTTTAAATGCCACAAATTTTTGGCAAATGTTGCAATGAAGCGAATTCCACAAAAAGGTATTTTTGGACAGCCGGAAGGTCTGTAATGATTTCCTCTACTAAAATTGAAAATTTAAAAAATTTATATTTTAAAATAAATGCTTACATTTATACGTTTTAATTTATGATATTTTAATTTATGCAATCAATCTAAAAAAAAAATATTTATAATAATAATGACAATAAAAAAAGATTTCTTTTTATTTGCCCTTGAAATTTTAAGATTTATTGTTATATCAAGATTTTAAAATATGCATATTTTAATTAGATTACTCAACATTATAAATATCTTATTTATATCACTTTGTATTATCTCATACATAGAATTCGATAAAAATAAAAAAGATTTAAGAAAACATTTTATTTGTAAATTAAAATTGAAAATGTGAACTAGTGATTCAAGAACTTTATGATAAAAATAAATAAATGACTGTTTAAAAATTTTCCAGTTAAATCAACATTCTTAATATTACAATTCCAAAATAAATTTTGGCTCTTGTAGAATTTTCCCGTTTGAAAAGAAGAATTTTGGCTATCTGCAGTAAAATCTGCGTATAAATTAGAGACTCACAAAACAAACAAAGTTCCTTTAGCATAGCTAAAAAAAGTCCCTGATACCCGTAACTCTGTTATATTGGCCTTCTGGAACAAGGAATAACGAGCTTATAAAATGTGATTCTTTAGAATGTCTTTAATAACACTGCTTACTTTTTTTTTCTCGGCTTCTTCACTAGTCTTATAAATAATATCAGATTAATATTGATTTTTTTGTACAAGCTTCTACTTTTCAACTCTGTAAAGCGAGCTTTCTAATCTTTAGCTGCTTCTCCATTCTCGCCTAAAAGCTAGTAATTTTTGGCCAAAATAGTTTTGATTGGCTTTACAAATTTTTTTGTAATATTCAAGTCTTTGAAATTTTAATTGCTTCTAAAATACAACAAGGATAGTGACAAGTATTGGAAAAAAGATGAGTAAATAATTTTTGGTTTGAAACTTTTACAAAATTTTTGGGACCTTTAGAAACCAGTTATAGCCGAAATTTATAATTTTTGAATCAATTTTTAAAAAATTGGTCGTTTTTGGTTATAAACCATAAATGTGATTTGGATTCTTGACAATCTTGGAAAATCAACTAAAGATAAATACAATTATCTTTAACGTAGAAAACTCTGTATTTTAACAAAGATCACTTTGATATTTGGCCGATTCAACCAAATTATAAAAATGGAGGATATTCTCAATTACAATAACTAGAAGTCTGCGGTTATTTAACTTTTCGGATCGGGAAGGTCTCGTATTTTTCTTTCAGGATAAACCCAAAATATTCCAGAAGTTTGCAGGTACGGATTTTAATCAGAATTCCTCTGGCTTTACGATTCGATGAAAGTTTTTTGTAGTTATATTAAGTCCCTAAATCTGAATTATTCCCATTTGACCTCTCCCTCTAGATTGTTACACGCTTCTCTTGATTGTAACTATTTGACCCCCCCCTTCTCGATTTACAGGCCTTCTGGGGTAACCCACCCTATAAACATGTTCCATTTTAACCCATTAGTGCCCAAGCGGAAGTAAACGGACACTCAATGAAAATATTAAGAAAATCAATCGATAGAAGGCTAAAAATCATTCCTTGCAGGTAAAATGTCATGCTTTTTTCAAATCTACCCTTAGTTTTGGCCTAACACCCCTCTATATACCCTAAAAATAAGGGTGAGAAGGGGTAAAACGAGAATTTCGAGAAAACGACGGACAAAAGACTTTTAATGTCACAAAATAATAATAAAAAGTTCATGAAATGTTCTTAAAAATAGTCCATTTTACCCCCATCACCCCTATATTGAATGCATGATGAATTTAATCTTAGAAGTGACATTTGGTACCAATTCAGTAGAAAAAATAAAATTTATAAACATTTTAATAGTTTTTAAAAATTTTCGGTCCATTTTACCCATTTCACCCCCATTTTTAAGCACAAGGAGAGGTTGTATGTCAAAACAAAAAAACAAAAAGTGCATTTGGATTCGGCAGAAAATTTTACTAAAGGAAGTCCATTAAAGAAAAAAAAAAGAGATAAGATATATAGTCAAAGTTTTATATGCGAAATATAAATTTTGGATCTGAAAAAGCTATTTAATGAACTTTTTATTATTACTTTGTGACATTAAAAGTCTTTTGTCCGTCGTTTTCTCGAAATTCTCGTTTTACCCCTTCTCACCCTTATTTTTAGGTTATATAGAGGGGTGTTAGGCCAAAACTAAGGGTAGATTTGAAAAAAGCATGACATTTTACCTACAAGGAACGATTTTTAGCCTTCCATCGATTGATTTTCTTAATATTTTCATTGAGTGTCCGTTTACTTGCGCTTGGGCACTAATGGGTTATTTATCACTTAATATATGAATTTTCCTTTTATTTCTTAGGTTTATCAATTTCAGATTGAAAATTTAATTTTGGATTAAAAACGTCCTTGAATTTTGAAATTTATTCATTATATTATGTTTCTAATATTTACTCAACTTGTGTAATAATATTTTAAAACATTATTTTTCTAGAATAATTAAACTGTATAAATTAAAATTCTAAATAAAATACTATATTACAAAATCTCTATTATAAAAACTATAAAAGTACCTAATAAGAATAAAAATTTAGTCAGTTTAACAGAACTCTCTATTGAATGATATAAAATAATTTATATTTAATATCCATACAATAAAAAGTTAAATATTTTTTAAAAAATGTTTAAAAATTATAAATTATTATTTGTATTAAGTGTTATAAGTCTTCTAAAATTTAATGATTGTGCTCCACCTTTGGTAAGAATATTTTTAATATTAAACTGTCCTTACAAATAAAAACAATCATTTTTATATAAAATATTAAAACTATTTTTTAAAGAAACAAAATCAAGATCTTCAATCTGCTGATCAAAGTAACGATGACAAGGAAATTGCCTCTAATTCAGCCAATCAACTTATTAGTGATACAGAAATTGCCTCTACTTCATCTGCAAAAACAAACGATGTAACCGAAATGAATCTTAACTCATCTTCAGAAAATGCAATATCCGAGTTAAATTACGTCGTGGATTCAGATGATGATGAAAATATTTATGAATTAGAGCAAGCTCGCTATAAGAGTTTTGAAAATTGGCAGAGCGAATTTGATGATGGAATTTTAGTAGCTTCTGGTTTTTATTATACAGGAAAAGATGATATAGTTCGGTGTCCTTTCTGTTTTATAGAAATAGAAGATTTATCAATTGGCGATGATCCTCTTTCTTTACATATAGAATATAGTCCCGAATGCGAATTTATCAGAAGATACAGAAAAGACAGAGATTATGATACAGACGATTTGAAACTTTCTATCGAAGAATTAGATATTATCGATTCATCAGAAGAACTTGAACCTGCCTTGAGAAAAGAAATGCTTGAAAAATGGATGACTTCTTCGTATGAAACATCACAACCATTGTTGGACTTTCCGACAGACGAATCAGAAAGTGAAGATACTACGGAAAAAGTGTAATCCAGACTTATTTAACAAATCTTTATTGTATTATGATGTGGTTTTGCAAGGATTGTAAGATTTTAATAAAGTTAATTAATTGTCGATCCAATAAGTGTCTTTAGCCGAATAATTACAAGTTCCTAAACTTGAATTATTAAAAGTCCTTAAACCTAAATTATTTTTAGTCCATAAATCGAAATTATTATAACTCCCAATACCTGAATTATTCAAATTTCCTAAATCCAATTTATTCTAAGTCCCTAAATCGAAATTATTTAAGTCCCATTGACCTACCCCATCCCCCCTCTTAAATCGGACACTTTTGACCCCTCCCTTGATTTTCGGATTCCCATGGTACCTCCCTATAAACATATTCCATGTTAAAAATTAAATACCTTACTTGAAATTTCCAGCTAAGCAACCTTATCGTATGTTTATCACAAATAGAAAAAAAATGTTTAAATAAACCGAAAAGACTTTTAATTATTAAACAAATATTTCAAAATATGTAAATTTATTCATATAAATGTAAAAAAAAAAAATACTTCATATTTAATTACAACACAAAATAATAGAATAAACTATTATATTTGTAATAAGATAAAAAATCAATAGATAAAATTTAAAAAAAAAAATTCTTTTATCATATTCGACTAAAAATTAATATTTTTTATTGCTTAATTTATTTTTAAAATATAAACGTATATTGTACAATTTGGTAAATTAATATTTTCTTTTGAAAAATGACGAAAAAAATGAATATTTTACATTCACTGTTAATTATAATTTATTATTTAAATTTTACAAAATGTGCACCACCATTGGTAAGTTTATTTACTTTTATCTTGGTAATTTAAATCAAATATATTAACTAATGAAATTTACGTCTTAGATCTGCCAAATCTTTACCAAAATTGGTAGAATTATTTCTTGTGTTAAAAAAAACACTCAGTAAAACAGTGGCTTCAATATGGCTTCTATCATCCAATCTATCATCTTCACGTCTTGCTAGTCAACCAAAATTATTTTGGTTGGTCTCATTTTTTTTCTATTAGTCGTCAATTCTCTTTTTTTGTCATTACTTTTTTTCGTAATATTCAATAAACTGCATGCTTATTTTTGCTGGGATTGATATTGGCTAACATAGAGAATTCATAAAAGAAAATTGTAGTTTTTAGTTCTTAACAGAAGAGTCTTACAAAAAAAATAGACCAATTAGGAGTATTTGGTTTGATTTGTAAGGGAGCAGCGTTATTTGAAAGGTTGACCCAGAAACCCTAACCCTAACCCAAAGTCTCAGAAGGCCTATGAGATCGAACTGTTGTTTTTTTTCAAAATAAAAAAAGTTCTGCCAAGTTTGGTCAAGATCTAAAAGACTTCAATTCAAAAACTCTCCATGTAAAATAAATTTTCCATAAAAAATTACAGATAGAAAAACCAGAATCTGAAATTAATACTAATAGCACAGATGCTATTGCAACGACTTCCTTTGCTGTTGACAATGCTTTAGAAAATAATACTGATAAGTATAAATTTGAAGATTCTCGTATAGAAAGTTTTAAGAACTGGTCTAATAAGAACATGAGTTCTACAATCTTAGCCAAATTAGGATTTTTCTATACAGGACATGATGATATAGTTAAATGTTATGCTTGCTCATTAGAATTGCGTAATTGGTCGGGAGATGAAAATCCTTTAGATTTGCATAAACAGTACAGCAGATTTTGTGATTTTATATACAAATTTTATAATCCAATTGTTGATGACAGTGAAACTGAATCAAATGATTCTGAAAATTCAGCTGGTTTAGCATTCGATAATTTGGGTTTTGAAACGAGTGACGATTACAGTACAGATACTTCTTCATTAGCTGACAGTGATATTGAAGAAAACGGAGACGAAACTGAAAGATTATTAAAACTAGAAAGTACGTCAAAACTTAGTAAAATTGGAATTGTTTTACTACAAAAACCTAATGATTTTAAGTATACCAACTATGGAGAAAGATTAAAGTCGTTTGAAAATTCATTACCGATAATTCAAACGATGAAAGAAAAATTGGCTAGTGCAGGATTTTATCAATTAGAAGAAGGTTCTATTGTATGTTCTTATTGTTGCTATGAAGAAAATAATTGGAATATTGAAGAGGATTCCTGGGTAAAACATGCTGCTCATTCTCCAAATTGTTTTTTCGTTCATATGATAAAAGGACAAGATTTTATTGACAATGTTAAAGGAGAAGAATCTCCGTCATTTACAGAGGAGGTACAAATTTATGCTTAAAACTTTTAGCTTAAAAAAAAATGGTCTAAAATACTATAAAATTACAAAGAAGTGACTGACCACAAATTACAAAACATAATGAAGGGATAATAAAGTTGTTAATTTGTGGCAAAACTTGAAATAATGAAAAGAAAACACATATTAATATGTGGGGCGTAATATATTATAAAGAGAAATATCAAAAGTTCCCTTTCTAAAAGAATAAAATTTCCGGTAAGAAACACCCCCAGTTTTTATTATTAAAAAAAAATTTTTTTCCTTAAATTTTCATGTTATTTCCAATCATTTAAAAGAAAAAAAATAATTCCGGCTGCCACACCAGAATTACGGTAGCGGTAACTACAGTCCCGGTAAAGGCAACTCTGTTAACGGTAACGGATTCTTTTTTCAGTGTAGCTTTGATATTTAAGCAGTAATTTGAAAATTAGTCATTTTGTACCGAGAATTCGATATTCAGTTTACCGAGCAGTTTTCTGACTATCACGTTGAGAAAATTAAAGATAAAAACTTATAATAAGTTTGTGTGTTTACATAATCAACGAGCAATACATATACCTACTCCTTTTATTATGAGTTCTATAGAACCGAATCTAAATTCCTAAATATAAATTATCCAAAGCCCATAAACCTAAAGTATTCTAAGTCCCTAAATCAAAAATTTTGAAGTCGATTTACCCCCCTACCCCTAAAACATCACTTTTTCACCCCGCTCCCTACTACAAGGGACTTTTTGTACCCCTTCATTTGAACATGTTTCATGTTAAAAATTAAAATTTAAGAGGCTTGAAATATGATTCTGACTATCAAATACTTATATAAAAATTTTTCTTAGAAAATTTAAAATCTTTAAAGTTTTATTTTAATTTACCCTAACCACATAAACTATAAGAGGGGGAAGATTTGTCTTGTAACCCGTATCGAGACAGGCTATTGAGTATGTAGTCACCCGAAATAATTTGGGCTTAAGGATTTAGAATAATTTAGGATTATTTACAAAGAATAATACCATTCAAGGTTACAATAATGACTTTTAAATTCAGCAGATCTGGTTTGTAGCCTTCATGGTACCGATTATTATGTATGTATAACAAGTATTAAGTCATATTCAATTTTTTAAAAGGGATAGCCCCCCCCCCCTTCAACATTTAAAACAAACAAAATTTGCATCAAATTTTTGTATGTCAATTTTGGATACATGGTCCCGAAAAAATAAGGCCTTATAAACCGATCAAAATTTATAAAAATGGTTTTAATGCATTATTCCGAATCCCTTTTCCAGAAAAATACATAATATCCAAAATTGCAAATTACGATGGTAAACTGTGTTTTAAGAGACACTATTTTTTAATCCACGGGTCTGGTAAGCTTTATCTTCGTACACTGAGAAAACTAACATATAAATATTCCTATATATTCAAGTAAAAATTACTGTATTTTCTAGTAATTGGCGACCCTGGTTAAATTTATTGTAATATTTATTATTTAGTATACAGTAAAAATTGCTTGTACTTTAAAGAAATATAACTATAATTTAAATTAATAATTACTGGATTAATTTAGAATTTTTACTATACGAGGAATATAATTTTTATTTCAGTATTTTTTTAATGTAAATTAAAAACATATTAAAAAATAATTTCTTTTTTTTTTTTTTTTTTTTTTTGTGGTATATTTATTATTTTTTATTTATTTATTATTATTTTTTTTTTTTTTTATTTTTTATTTTATTTTATTTTTTTTTTTTTTTTAAGTCAGTTAGGAGTTTTCGAACGCGGGTCCTTAGCATTGCCGGGTTATCACTTCGTCCACTAGGCTACAGTTGCTTACGCGTGTAGAAATCGAAGTTTGCAAACTATATGTTTTGGATATTACTCACTTACGCCCCCTGTTTAATAAATAGATATTTTATTCTCACTTTTTTCTTTCTTTATTTAATTCACAGGTCTATTTTTATTAATACGTGTTTATTTTTTATGATTAGTTTTGTTTTCAAATACCGAAATACGGATAAATGTGCCTACACGTGTGCTAAAATTTATTAAAAAAGGGGGGGTAACAAGAAGAGAGAAAAATTACTTTATCTATGTATTAAAAATTCCGGAATTTTTATAAACATAATTTTTACTATATTTTATAGTAAAAATAAAGGCGCGCGCAGTAATATTTCTTATATATAATATTATTTTTTCCCTGAATTGTCAGGTGGGTCGCGCGTTACTATAAAATATAGTAAAAAATACTGTTCTTGTTTTCTCAGTGTAAGTAGCGAGAAAACGCATATTTACTATGAAAATAAAAACTCCCTAGCTTCTGTTAAGAAAAAAAAATTTCCACATCAATTTTAGTGTAGTCCTGAACTCCTATATCGCAATAATTTTTTTTGCTGATAGGTCCATAAAATTTTCCAATCAGTATTTATTAGTATTTTGGTCGCTGAATACGAATATGAAAACCATTTTTACCGAAAACGGTCCGGTTGCTCACAATAGGAATATTCGTCATATTCGCATTCACCGACTCATAAAATATAAATACTCATTGGAAAATGTGTTTTTTTTTTTGTTCTTTTGCTTCTGAGCTGTTCCTAAAATGATTTCAACAAGGTTACACAAGTCTAGATTAAAACTACGCCGTTTTTTTTACGAATAGGGTAAATTTCGTAAAAATTTTCTTTTTATAATGATATACAGTAACAATATAAAACTATAAAATTATAAAATTTATTAATCTAGTTTTAAAAAATTTTACAGGAAACAAAAATCATTATTTCAAAAACGTGTCCAAATCTTGTCATAAATACAAAAACTAGTAACGATGATAATCTCAATAATACAAGTGATGTTAATGAAAAGTCAAATAAAATTAATGAAGAAAATATTATAAATAAAGCATCAACAAGCAAGAAGAAAGAATTAATCGAAGAATTAACATGTAAAATATGTTTTAATGAAAAATTAGGTGTTACTTTTATACCATGTGGACATATTACATCATGCATAAATTGTGCATGCAGTTTAAAAAAATGTCCATTATGTAGAAAATCAATTAATTGTGTATTAAAAATATTTTTTTAAAAATTGCTTACATAATAAATTAATTAAATTATAAAGAAAATATAAACTTTCAAAATAATTTACAACAGAAATTTCATTGACGTAAATTGAAACGTAAATATTTTTACTACATTTTTCATTCATAAAAGTTTTAAATTAATTTATTTGCATAAATTTATAAATGAAAAAATTAATTAATGTCAAAAAAAAATATTTTTTTAATAAAATAAACTAAAAAATATTCGTGTAAAATTTCAATTTTTCAAATATTTAATTCATAATTTTAAAAAAATTGTATACAATCAATAAAAATCTCATAAATTAATTAGAAAAAAAATTTTATCCTTTTTGTAACAAAAAAAATAAAGGTTATGACATTAATATTTAAATATTATCAAAAAAAATCTTAATTAAAAGAAAAAAAGTTATTGTCTTACATAATAAAATATTTAAATGTAATGTAAAAATATTGAATATCCGTCATTAAAAAGGATAAATGTAATGCAAAAATTTTTGTTAATATTATTTAATAATGAAATTTTTGTTTTGTATTAAATTATCCGGTCAATTTACATTGGCCTTGAAATGCAAAAAAAAAATAAAACATAATACAAATATTTAAAGAAGGGGTGAATTAACAGTAAAAGGCCAGGGTCACGGTCGAGGTTAAATTTCTTTTTTTTCAAAAGCAGTGGGGTGTATTATTGAATTAATGTAAGTTTAATGAAAAAGATAAAGAAAGTAAATATTAAATAGATAAGGATAAATAATTTCGATTTTTTTTTTTATAAACGTTAATGCACTTTGGTAAATAAAGTAAACAAAACATTTTTCTTGAGCTTTTTAATTTATGATATCAAAATTTAAATAGGTTTGTAATAAATTAGAGTATTTAAAATATGAATTTACTCTAATTGGATTTTGAAATTTTCAGGTACCAAAGGTAAAATTTTTTTTTAAAATAATGTAAAAAATATAGTAAGTTTTTAAAACATAACATTTTTGTTACTACTTTCTTATAGGAAAATGGTTTCTATTTATTATCACATTCTGATGATTTCATAGAATCAAATAATACTGCAGGTAATAAGCTTAAAATTAAAGTATTGGAAGGAATTAACAAAGCACAAATACTCCAGTCAATGGGGGGGGGGGGGTGTTTAGTTACTGATCGTCGTTAGATTTCGTCTACTATAGATTTTTTGGGTCATTGATCACTAATAGGCGGTGTATTTGCTATTTTTGCACTTTGAGAGTCTAAATTTGGTCCATATGGGTTTTCTGAGTCGCTGATCAATTATTTTCAGGACTTTTTTTTATGAAACATTAATATTTTACCCTTAAATTAATAAAATTGCCGCAAACAAAGGGAGTTTTTCTACATTCATGCATTTTTTACTTTTTTTAAACTTATTTTAAAAATATCATAATGTTTGTTTTTGCTAATTTAAGGGTGAAATATTAATATTTCATGAAAAATTCCTCAAAATTATTGATCAGCAACCCAAAAAACTCATATAGTCCAAATTTAGACACTCAAAGAGCGAAAATAGCTACTTTTACAATAGTAACTAGCATTTATCTTTTTCTGGTAAATAATGATAGGCTATTTCTAACACAAAATCATATGTTCCTTCTTTTTTACTAATTGTGCAAATATTATATAATATTGTAGCATTAGAAACTGAGATTTCAATAATTTTTAGTAGCACTGACCAAGTCCATTTTTTACTTTTCATTTCTATTTTCACATCATTGCAGTGCTGATCGTGAATATAAACATCACCCATTCATTTATTATAAATTTTGATAGCTCATATTATCATTGCTTACGTAGTTTGGCCATCATTCCTCTCTTACCCTGTACCCAGCTTGCAAGATTGCACCTCTTTTTAGTTTAGAGTCAACAAATATACTTCTATTTCTACTTCTATTTCAAATGCTTGAAGAAATTTATCTTCAGAAATAACATTTGATATCGATTCAGTAGAAAAATAAGATTTATAAACATTTCTACTAACTTTACGGTCCATTTTACCCAGTCTACCCCCTTTTTAATATAAGTCATTTCCTTGCAAGAAGTCATAAAATTGCCAGAACGAATCCCTTGATTTGACCCGTTTTGGGCACACTCTTTTAGATTCATGAAATAATCTCTCAACTTTTTAGCCCTGTAAATGCAAATTTGACCAAACTAGACCCAAATTACATTTTTTTAGCCATCTTTCATTTTCTTGTGCAATGTATTAAAAATATATCAACAAAATCTGTTAAAAAAGTATTGAATATAGTTTCCGTACATATTCTACAATAACATTTTTCTCTGAATACGAAGACGAGATAAGATTTTCAAAATTTTGCTTCTGGCTACCTAAATTAGTTAAAGGAGCTATCATTTTAGGGATCTTATTTTTTTCGCGAAAGGCGACTAATTTCAGCCAATATTAAAAAATTCAAGAATTTTTTAAAAATAACTTACGTTGACGAAAAAAAAAAACAAATAAAATAATAATTATAATGTAGAAAAAAAGATTTATTGGACTTTGATTGATTAGAAAGAGGGTTAGTCCAGACTATTTAATATGATATCGTGTTTAAATCGGCACCTTTGTTTGAAAAATTATAATTATTATTATTTACAAAATACATTATTTAGTTCAAAAAAATAATAAAGATTTTTTTTATTATTTAACATGATTTAAATACTGATTTTTTTAAATATATTTTAATAATTTACAACAGAGTGAAAGAAAAAAAAACATAATTTAATATTAATGAGTTTGCATGTAATGATAAAATTTTCTTTGTCAATTTTTTGGCTATTGTTCAGCAAGCAATAAAATAAAAAAATAATAAAATATTAATATGTATATATGAGAAAATCCAGTAAATATCTACATTATTATAATTTATTCAAATTATTCACGAAAATAAATTGAAAAAATAATTTAAAAATTTACGTATTTTATGAATTTGAGCTTTTAAGATAATGACTGTGAATATGAAATCCAAATTCACAACTAATTATGGTTGTTTTTTCATTATTTACTATCCTTTGATTAGTTTAACGAAGTTTCTTACGCAAAAATTAACGAGGCGTGAACGGATGGAATACGAACCCTGTTAATTTCAAATGTTTTGATAATTAGGATTGATTATTGATTTGAGTTTTACTTCTTGCGCTCTGAGATTGATATACCCAAAAGTCTAAAAAAAGTTACTTACGAATAAAAAAATCTAGAATTAGCGAACTTTTACAATTTTTTGCGCTTTTTGTAACAAGTTTTTATTTCATTTCGTCAATTACTTAAAAGCACTTTTATACGAAAATTTTTGTTATATATTTTATAGAAAATTTTAATTAACATTTGACCAGATAATAAGTTAGAAAGTGTTCGCGAATATCTACTTGAACATCTGTTGAATTTTTCAGCGTAATATTATTAGATTTTTCCATATATATCCATCTGATTGAAAAGAGTGATTAACCAAAAAATTAGATTTTTACGTGTTTCAATATATATAAAGAAAATTATAAAATATATAATACAAAATGCGGTATAATATAAGTAAACTAGTTCTTTTAATAGTCAATATAAAATAAACTGATTTGCATATCATTTTAAAAGATCATCATATAAATATACAAAACGTAGTAATTATACGCGCTGCGTGACCAGTAAAAATTTTAAACAAGTAGGTTTATAAGTTTATACAACTGTTTATTTTTTCATTTTACTTTTATTTATTCGTATTGAATCAAATTTTATTTATGTGCTTTGCTTAGATTCATTTTTTTTTAATTGCAGGTAGTTTTATTTAAAAAATTTAAATGGACAATATTTTTCGTGAAATTTCGGTGCATCTAGTAATATTACGAAATAATAAGTTAAACAGCTAGGAGCACTTGAATTAAGTCGCAAACCAGAGCCATTATAACATATTATATTCATTGTGAATCTTACGAAGTTTAAAATCAAAATCACTTTTACTTTTTTTTCACTATTGTTAGATAATGGTTAGATAATAATAATTAGATAATAACTGAATATCACTTTCCTAAACACAAATTGGTTATAATTTAGATATAATTTGAGACCCTTACCTCTCACAATAAACATTTTCTATGTTCAATATAGACTTTAAATGTTTATTAAGGGTACCGTTTCCCAGTTTTGAAATTTAAAATCGATTTTTTTTAAAATTGATATGTGTTGAAAAAGTATTCAAGAATATTGAAAAAAAATTTTAAATGAATCCCGCAAATAATAAAGAAATGACAGCGCCTAAAAGTTAAATTATCAGTATGCAAGAATACAAGATTCGAAACTTTAAACGCGTTTTTCTCGAAACGAACTCTTTGAAAACGGCCCATACGATAACAAAAAAACAATTGGTCCGATTTCAAATTTTTTTTTTTTTTAATCAATTTGTAATGAAATTCTACGAATCTTCATCTAAAATGAACCTGATCGGAAGTTTATTTTGGTCTGTAGGACTTCGTTTTGAGGATAAAATAACGTCAAATTTCGACTTTTTTCTATTTAATTAATAACTTTTTTAATTTTTAATATTTTTTATTGATTTTAGGTTAGGATTTGCAAAAACTCATGTACTTTATGGTGTTTTTTTTTTTATTTCGGACGATTCTAAACCGAGTTATGATGTGGGCCAATTTGGAACTTTTTTTTAGACATCAACTTCAGCGCCATCTCATTATATGTAAAAAAAAGAGAAAATAAAAAAAAAATTTTTTTTTGTGTTCATTATAAGCGTATATAATCTCTGTAAAAAAATCTTTTTATTGTGCAATAAACTTTTTGAGAAAACTTCGCTAATGGACGAAGAGGAGGTAAATATGTCGTTAATGCTTTATTCACGATGCACCCGACAAGACGGGACCAAGAGGATGACATCAGCGTAGTCGATGTACCAGCCATCACGCAAGAAGAGCTGTTCGCTGCCGTTGACTCCCTCAGAAACAGGAAAGCTCTTGGCCCAGACGGCATACCAGCCGAGATTATAAAAACAGCTGCACACGAGTACCCGTCATTGATGCTAAGGATTTACAACACTTGCATCCGAACAGGAGTCTTTAGCAGGCGATGGAAAAAGGCAACACTGGTCCTTATCAGTAAAGGAAAGGATGATCCCACACTCCCGTCCTACCGGGGACCACAAGGGCTTTTGAATACAGCAAAAAGAAGCTTCTAAAAGATGCTGCAACCCGGTATTTTAATTACAGTAGAAGCAGCAGGGGATTTATCTCGGATTTAGATGGGGGCGGTCCTCGATCAAGGCAGTAAAGGAGGCTGGTAACTCGATAATCAGGGCCCAAACGGGTAATTATTACTCTCGTAAGATTAATATCTTGGTTACCCTTGATTTTAAGAATGCATTTAACTCGTCAAAGTGGACAAGGTTCCTGCAAGGACTAAGTAACTTTGCAGTACCCAAATATTTGATGCGGGTAATGAAGAGCTACCTAATTAACCGAGTACTCTTGTAGGAGACTCTCCAAGAAAAAAGGAACAGGAAAGTGATAGCTGTCACGGCTCAAGGTTCGGTACTGGTACCTGACCTATGGAATATTTCTTATGATGGTATCCTGAGGCTGGAGCTAACGGACGGCTGCTTCATGATAGGCTATGCGGATGATATTGCCCTCATAATCATAGCAAGGAGCGTGCAACAGGCTCAGAACAGCTTGAGCGTTTGCATTGTAAATGCAAACATATAGATGGAATAGCATGGATTAAGTCTGGCAGCTGCTAAGACAGAGATTGTGATGTTTACGAGGAAGCAAATCGATACCGTCATTTTGATAAGAGTCGACGAGGATAGAGACGAAAGAGACGAAAAGTCTTAGAGATGAAAAGGTTCGTTAAATATCTGGGGATAATTCTGGGAACGAAGCTGAACTACTGGGAGCACATCTGACATCTCTCAAAGGATCAAGATGGCAGGTACCACGACGCTAGCCCTGAGCAGGCTGATGTCAAATATGAACGGCCCGAAGTCCAGTAAGAGGAAGTTACTAATTTCAGTAACTCACTCCATCCTACTGTACGGAGCAGAAATTTGAGGGAAGGCCCTAAACAATGTGATATCTATGCAAAAAGTATGATAAGAGTCCAGAGGCAAGGTGCTCGAGGGTTTCTCGAGCGTACAGGACTGTTTCGGAAGCGGCAGTTCTTTTTATTGTTGGAATTATCCCAATTAACCTCCTGGCCAGCGACGTAAACTCATTTAAGAGAGAAAGAACGAGAAAGACCTCGATTATTTTAAAACGGATATTAGGAGAGCTACAATTCTGGAAGAGCAAACCCTTAAATGGGAGAACCGCGCAGTCAGCGAATGGACCAGGCGTCTCATAAAAGAAGTCGCGCTTTGGATCCAGAGAAAACACGGAGAAATAAACTACTTCCTGACCCAGTTCCTCAGTGGTCACGGGCTTTTCCAGTCTCATCTCTTCAGAATGAGGAAGGTTGTAAGCCCTGAATGTGTATTCTGTCCCGACGAACAAGACGACGCGTGTCACGTGTTTTTTGACTGATGACGTTGGAGGCAGAGATCGGTGAAATCACGCTCGATAAAATTTTTGATAAAATGCTTCAAATCGAGGAATCATGGAGCGCTGTGGCAAAGTACGTGGAAGAAATGTTGCTAACTAGGAGCCGTGTGTAGGAGCGGTCAAAATAGACAGCTCTTGCTCGTGGCACCAATGGGGGGACGATGGAGGACGTACAAGGATATATATTTATTTATTTATTTATTTGACCAGAAGGTAAATTACACAAGGAGAAAGAAGGGATCTCCAGAATGAAAGGATGAATGGAAGAAAGGACCTTCAACTAAAGAAGACACATGGCCTCAAGTCAACCCGACGTAAGGTGAGGATCGGTCCCGGGCTGACTTGTATAATGCATGATGGGGGGTGAGTTTAGTCGGTAGCATGCCAGTGAGAGCCGAGTTAAATCGAAAACATGCTGTCATGTTATCCAACATAATTTGGGAGCCAGGCCCATCTATGCGTATCGCATTCTCACCTAGAACATGTGTTCGGTTGTACAGTTTTCAGAGTCATAGCTTTGTAAAACCGTCCAACTTTATGCATGTCGTCCCTGCTTGCATGCAAAACGAAAAAAAAATATAGTTAATTTTGTTTATAAAAAAATTAAAAAATAAAATGTTTTCTTGTATTCACAAAAAATTATTCGATAAATACTATACATCTGGCGTAACTCCATCTTTTGGCGTCTTTCTCTTAAAAGTTTGATGAAAAATCTTATATAAAATATCTCTTTTTCATTTTCTGTTATATATAAAATCAAGATACAAAAAAAAATATATATATATGGGTGGTTTTCACTGAAACTATATATTTTTTATTGTTTACGGCACAACACTAATTACATTTTTTTTTGTGTATTTTTATGTTTATCAAGTTCTAAAAACCTTAAATTTTCAGTGGTACTGCTACAAATGTAAAAATAAATTCTACGTGTTATTCTTATGGGATTTTTTTATTTATGCAGATGGTGGTGACATGGACGGTGGCGATATTTTGAATGTATTATTGAAATAACTTTGTATTGAAGCCATCAAATTTTCTCAAACTCTGGGTATCTTATTTTTTCATCAAAACATATAACTATACAAGATATTAAAGAAGAATATGACATACACTTGGAGAAAATGACATGGACGGTGGTGACATTTTTTTTTGTAAAGCCGTTTTAAAAATCTAATAGCTTTAGTTTTCGTAGTTAAAGCTTTTATATTTAAAATTTTAAATTTATTACATGGGTAAAAGGTTAAAGGTTATTATATGAGTAGTTAAGTAAGAAAAAAAATACAACAGTGCTTTCAAGTGCATATACATAGGTGCATATACATAAAAGGTGGGAAGCTTAAAAAGAGCTAAAATCGAGGGACAGGCTTATATGTGACGATAAGCTAAGAGGCTTGCATGAAAATTTGTTTTGTTGAAAAAAATAAGTTTTTGGGACCTAAATACGTCATATGCATCCAACAGAAAAATTTAAGTTCAAATTTTAAGTCGTTTGTTAATACTCAAAGTTTACGATTAAGCAAAAGGACGACGGACGGTGGCGACATATTGAACACATATGCTCTAGAAAATTTTTTTGTTAACTTACCAATATATGCATAATAGATTGCGACTTTAAAAAAATATTATTTATGAGCTTATTAAAAGAAAAAAAAAGTGTAAAAGAGCTTTAGTTTCGGATATAAATGGAGGGGACACTATGTATACTATTCTTGTGAAAACCACCCATATGTAATCAATAAAAATCTTTTTATTTAATAAATCATAAACTTTTTATTATTTTTCAAATTGAAAATTGTTTAAAATAATTAATTTCAACTTAACCTCCCACGACAAGCCATATCTTTACCTCATTTAATTTTAAGATGTTATTAAAAAACTGTATGGGCCAACGCACCCTAAAGGGGTAAGTGCTTCAACACTTAAATATTATTCAATAACACTATCACTAACAATTGCTAAAATGCGCTTTCACATCCTCAACCCATTAAAATAGATAAATAAATATAAAATTAAAATAGTGCAGGATGTTACGGCTTTGGCAGTTGTTGGTGAACACTGTCACAATTCCGTATGGAGTTTAAGATGGAGGTTAAACAAATACCAAATAAAAATGCACGCTTTAATTAAATCTACCCAAATAAAAATTAGCCAAATACTTAATTTTGTTTTAAACTGGTCATATTTTTACCTAGAGGGCTGAAAATTGGTGGGATTCCATATTTCATGTACAGGGTATGTGCAAAAGTGTGGATTAAAGATGCCAACTTGAATGATTCGCACTACTAAAAGACTTTTTATCTAAAATTAAAAATATTATTTTTCTTTTTGAATGTCCTTAAAGCACATCGACTAAAAAAGAATCAGTAAGTAATTTTGAAGTAAATCATAATTAAATTGATAGATTAAAAAACTGGCACACCTACCTGATTTAAAATAATATAACTTTTAAATGAAGAGAATTAAAAAAAAATTAATTATTTGCACGAAATTTAAAGGCGCGAATAAATAGTGTGCATTAAAATGAAAATGAACAAAAAAAAAATTAAAAAATCAGTTAAGAGAAATGAGTAATAAAAAAAAAAAATTAGTTCAAAAAAAGTTTTTAATGTTTAGATTTTGATATACATATTTATAAAAAAAAATTTTTTAAAAGTGCATGTTTGCTTAAATTTTATTTCTTCTTATACTATAATTGACATGGTTACCTCGATATTAGTGTTATTATGTTACAATATCATTATATATACTTAATCTATTTTGTAAAATGAATATTGTTTTTTTTTATTTATAATTTGCACTACCGATAATTATATTTTTATACAAAACTTTTTTTTTTAATGTATGCAAACATTTTCTGTAAACATTTTTAGTTTTAATTATAAATAAATGATTATTAATTATTCATAGAAGAAACTTAGGGAAAATTAAGTCTAGGAGTTGAGTGTGACACTATTTTTTAACATGCAATTTTTGTATTTTATGCATTTAATGTCAAAAAATATGAATTTAATTTTCTGACAATAGAACTTTAAAAATCTTTTTTATAATGAATTTCAGCCAGTATAATATTTAATAATTTATAAATAAAAAATAACCATTTTTAGAACTTAAAATCCAGGAACCTCGAACGTTAAAAAAATCACGAACTTTAAATACCTACAATGAAAAAAATTACAGTTTCCACAAATGGAGTTTTGGCTACCACAAACGGAATTTCAGTTGTAGAGAATTCTTTTAATTTCCTGCAAATGAAATATTAATTTTCCAACTTTTTTTTTGCAATTCAGAAATTTAAAAGAAGAAAAAAAATCCGTGGCTTGAACCGAATTTGTTTTTTAGTGCAGCTAATTAATTGAATATAAAAATTATTTATGAGAGTAAATATTATTTTTAATTGGTTTTGTTGACATTTATTTATATGATTTTTTATAATATGCTCGCATAATATGGCTGTAAAATTACACAGCGTTATAAAAAAAAGTTTTTGAAATTGCTACTTAATTTTTACATAAACTTATAGAAAATTATTAGCCTGTAAAAAATTATATAATATGTACAAGTAAGTATATATAATATTATAACGTAAGTATACTTTTTTGTAAGATTTGAGATAATTTAAAATATACTTAATTTTATAACATATTTTGTGATTAAATAAAAAAAAAAGTTATATTATTATATTATAAGAAAAAAAAAGTTAATGTCAAAAATTATAAATTACAAATAATGGTATTTTAATTTTCGTCTTTAAGAAGAATCAGCTTTAGTGAGAGTGAGATTAAATGACATATTTTACGTTTGAAATTGGTCAATGGGTCAAAATAAATATGAATGATAGAAAAAATTTGAATACTATTTAAAAATAACATGACGAAATTACTAAATGTATCAAAAAAAGTATGGAAATGTAAAAACTAAAATTTTTCAATAATTTTAACATAAAAAAAATCGAAAATTTCAGTCAAAAGCTCCGAATCTGTTTAAAATTTAAGGGTAGGTTTCTACGCTTTGCAAGGGACGCCTTATGTAGAGCACATCAGTTAATGATTTAGAAAACTGCAAAACTTTAAAACTCTCAAAACGCTAAACTTCATTTTACATTATTTAAATATAAATTTCACTTTAATGGAGCCCTCTCTAGCTCACAGTTTTGCAGATTGAATGAATAACATTAAAATTTTATGGCAGTTTCAAAGCACGGGTAAACGGCGGTAGATAATTTTTAATTTTCGGATGTTTTCTAAAAAATTAAAAAATATGTTTTTTTAGTTCATCAGGACTATAAAAAAAAATTAAGGATGGTATATTTTATGTTTAAAACCAATTTTCAGAAAATTTAAAATTATATTTCGGTGCCTTCAAGTGGTCCTGAAGGTACAAAAAAAAGTTTTTCTTGAAAAGTTGTGGATTGTTAAGTTTTCTAGCCAATGAGCAGAGTATTTATGAGTCAGAGAAATTAAATAAAATCTTAAAATCTCCAAAATAAAAGTTTTTGTTAAGTTTTCGGGGGTCTGTTATGGCCTAGAAGTCAAATTCCTACGGCAATCAAGCAGTTTTTTGATAATTTTTTGATAATTTTTTGGATGCTACTACTTAGTTTAGATTTTGGTTCAATGACCCAATCACTTTACTTAACCGGAAATAGCCTTTCTGTAACAATAATTATCTTTAGTATTCAAAGCCAATTAAGCCCAAAAAAAAATATTTTTGAGCAACGGAAGTTAAACGAGCAAAACCTTAGTTTCATTTATGTCGGCAATATTTTTTTAAAATAGCTTGAAAACAATTCCCAGCATACAGAACAGTGTTTGAAAGTATATTTTGAGAATTTTTAGTATTCAAAGATTCAACCAATGACGCTCGAAAATTACTATTATTTTTTTTAGTATAATCTGAACAAAATATGTCAAAATATAATTCTATTTTTTTATCAAAAGCCTTCATTCATTTTTATGATTTTTAGTTTTTAATTATTACATCTGTAATCATTGATAAGTTCATAAATTAATTTAAATAAAAAGAGATAAAAATAAAAATTGCAATAATATACTGATTTAAAATTTGAAAACTGTAATTTTTTTACTCAGAAACCTTGTTTTAATATTTCTTATATAAAAAAGGCATGGCTTTACACTTGCAACAGACTTGTAAAGGGCATAAATATTGATTTTATAAAAACAAAAAAAAATGAAAAAAAAATTTATGGTTAAACGTCAATCAGATGGCCATAATATGACGATAAGTTAGGGGCAGAGACCCTTCCATCACCATAAATTATGGCCATATTACGGTAAAAATTTTACACAGGGTATACATTTGTATAATTCTAAATGGGATTTAAACTTAAAATTATCACATTTCATGAAAAACCCAAAGAAAAGAGACGCATAAAAAATTATTGAAAACTTAAGGTTTTCTACCAAATTTTTAGGTACCTTTATAAGTTTGAAATCTATTTATCCAAAAATTCTAATTTTGACAAAATAGTTACTTGTTTTGTTAATCATAAAGGTGATGGAATTATTGAAAAACGACAGAATCGTAGTGTTAAGGGCTAAAAAGAATATCCTTAAATAAAAAATTAGAAATAAAAACTAATGAAACAGAACTGCTTTAGAAGTTTTTTAAATTTAATTCACAAAACAGAGCAACTTATTTAGGAGAATTTAAATTATAAAATTAAAAATAAATTAGACTTGAAATTAAAAAATGTTATTCGTATAATAATGCAATTTTAAATTAATTTCTCATACAAAAATATTAAAAATTTATTCTTTGCAAAGTCATTTAAATAATATAAAATGAACAATTTCCTTTTGAGTAATAACAAAAAAAAAAAAAAAAAAAAAACTAGTAACATGATATAAGAAATTCATGTATAAAATACTTATGAATAAAATTACATAAACATAAAAGAAATGTCATAATATAACTGCAGTTTAGATTTAATTAATGATATGAAAATAAAAAATTATTACTAGAAAAAAAAAATTATTTCACAATTTTAGTTAATAATTAAAATTTATGAAAATTTGATTAATTATTAAATTTTTTTAATATCTAAAAAATCTTTTCAAAAAAAATTGTTATAATTGGTGAGAGATAGATCGCATTCTTGTTTTTGAAGAGCTTTTTTTTAGACTCTTGATAATTTTGCAAAATTTACTGATTTTTATTATCCGGAATTTAAACAAAAGTTCAACTGAACAGCAAAAACAAAATTGAATAAATAAGAAAAATTTTAATTCCTTTAAATACTACTTCATTGAAGACAAGAACTATAAGAACCTAATACGCAAAATGTATGAGAAAGTTTTTATAAAGGTAAAGTGCGAGAAAGACGTAATTATTGATCGGTTACTTTTAACCACCGGTCAATGAGATACGGTCCTTCCGTTATTTCCCCTATTTATACATAAAAGTCGCAGCCCCTGTTCTCAAATATATTATACGCATGGTGTTGATAATAAGCTGATTCATTAAAAAAAAATCTATACATTATTATAAAGTGAAAAATATAAATAAATTTGTTTATTTGTAGAAAAACATTTTAGATCTAAAAACTGTATGATAAATAATTTAATTTCGTATGTGATTTTTTTTCAAAACATTTTCTACGTGTAACGTAGTTAATTTTTTAGGTACATATTAGAAGCAATTTATAAAAATCTTTTAACTCAAAATCAATTTTATCAAAAATAAGACATCTAAAAAATAATATTAAAAATGATTTCTATTCTCATCAATTTTTAGATCTATTCAGTGGAAGCTTTATCTCAGAACCCTATCAGTTAATTTGACTCTCTTTGACTTGCCTTTTAATCTTTTTTTCGCACAACACATATTTAATTAGAAAAGGGACAAGCAAAGAATTTTTGGAAAATTTTAGAGACTATTATTATCACAACTGTTATTTTAAACATTTATAACATTATATTACATACTTTGTAAAGACTGTTATGATCTATAAATGTATATTCTATCACAAATTGCAATTTTGACAGCACTTTGAAAAATGGTCATTTTGAACCAATTAATAGGCAATTAGTTTATTGTCTATCTTTGTTAGAAAATTATTAATAAATAATTGCAATTTCATTGTTAGATGAAAATTCATAGCATATAATATTTTTAAGTAAAATATAGAAATTTTTAACAAATTAATTTAAATTTGCTGTTAAATTTATAATTGTTTCTAAAATTACGAGTAGTATTAAATGAAAAATAATTATTCAACTTTGATATAAAATTTATTTCATGTCTTTAAAATAAAATTATCTACAATAAAATATAAAATTTAAATAATATATTCATCTTGTTACAATAAAATATTATGCGGTAATAAAAAATGATTTATTTTAGAAATATTAAAATAATACACAATTATAAAACATTTTATTATTTTTATGAATTTTTGAAATAATTTTATTACACGCCGTTCTCAAATACTTAAATTTAGCTAAGCGTCTTATAATTTATGCATATTATTAGAGAAACAATCAATCTTATTAAGTTTTAACCAATTGAAAGTTTCAAATTATGATTTATTATGAATAAAAAGAAATTTTTTTTAATTTTTTACTTTAAGGTAAAGAAGGTGAAAGTGAATAAAATGTAAGAGAATAGATTGTTGTGAAAAAGATTATTTTTTCTGAATGTGAAGTTTTACAAGCCTCGAGGGGCCTCGTAGTCTTTAGAGTTAGTAATCGCGTTCGGGGCATGTCAAATGAAACTTTCTTATAACAAGTTTAAAACAATATTTTACTCAAACAGGGCAAAAAAACCGTCCTGCATAGATTAGAATGTATTTTTTTGGACCCAAGCTGAATTGAAAGTTACTGGAAACCAATTTAAATAATTTTTTTATTAGTGCAACTACACGCATACAAAAAATTAGTAAATATAACCAAAATAACGATGTTGTTTACTAAGTTCAGTATGGTTAAAAGTCACTATAAATTTTTAGTGAAATTTACTAATAAAATTTGTTTATAAAACTAAAACCTCAATTTTTTTAGTAAAATATACTAATTTTTTGGTTATATTTACCAATATTTATTAATTTGTGTTTACTAAATTCTTTGAGGTTAATTTTACTATTCTTTTTTTTGCGTGTAAAGATAAATGCTCCCTACAATTTTTAGTTGCGTAGGCCAAAAACTCGATTTTTGGCATCCATTTTCATTTTTTTGGCCTTTTTTGGTAAAGCCAGTTAAAAATTTCTTATTATTGCTGCTAAATGCTTATTTTTCAGTGTAAAAATTGGCAATAATAATAGGAAAATTTTAAGTCAATTTGGAAAAAAAGGCCAAAAATACGAATATGGCTGCCAAAATCGAGTATTGCCAAGAACCTAGAAAACTAAAAATTACTAGGGGAGCTTATTTTTTGTTGTATTTTCGAAAAAAAAATAGTTTGAATCGAAGATCTCGGTTCCTTATCCTTTAGTGTAACGTGACGCTAGTTGGCAATGATCCCCTCATATAGTGAAGGTCTAGACCTTATTTTGTAGCCACTTTTTTTCTTCTAGGTCCATAACATTTTTTTAGTCTTTATGTCTTTTTGGTTCTTTTTGCGATTTTTTAAAGATTTTAATTGGTTACTTAAGTTTTTTCGAACACGAATATGATATCAGTTTTTATCTAAATTAACCGAGTTGTCCACTATAAGTGATTTTAGGTTATTTTTTGTGGTTTCATAGATATTTCACTTTTTGGGAAACAAAGTTAGTTTGATAAAAACTGATGTCGTTCAGTGATCCAAAAAACATACTAGGGGAGAAGCGGGTTGGTTGGCGCAGCGGGTCGTTTGGCGCACCCTTATTCCTTAAAACAGGGTTATTTTTTTCATAAAATTTTTGTTGCAAATTAAAGGTATTAACATTATTATCTAAGTTAACAACAAAAAAATTTAATTAAGTTGCATAATTTTTATAAATTCAGTAATTAAAAATATGATGTGTTTTTGTGTTTGTATGTGGGATCAAAAACTTAAGGATTTATGAATGAAAAAATATCTTTAAAAGGTTTTATTTAGTTAATTACCAAATTATAAACGCTTTAATTTAAAAATACGTCGTGATTTTTTTAAATAATTAATTTAAAAAAACAATTAATAAAATTTAAAAAAAAGTGTAAAATCGGGTTGGTTGGCGCAGCCCAGGCGGTTTAGTTGGCGCAAGAATTGAAGGAATTGTTTTGCAAAACAGCGTAATAATTTTGTTTATATTTCTAAAAATTCATGAAAAAAATGAACTTATTAACTATTAAATTACATATAATATTATGATAATTATATAAAAATAATTAATTAATTCATTAATTTTTGTGAAAATATGTAGGGTCCAAGTGTAAGGTTATGTTATTGTGTGTTTGTTTACAAAAAATGAGTGAAGTGGATAATTTGAAAAATAAGAAAAAAAATTTATGTTTTTATGTAAAAAAAGTGTTAAGGATTAATTTTATGATGAATTTAAATGTTTTTATTTAATTTCTTTATAGAAACAAAAAGATTTTAATGTGCGCCAACTGACCTGATAGGTGCGCCAACCGACCGAAAAACTTATTTTTTTTTTAACAAATATTTTCCATTAAATAAAAAAAGCTTTTCAAAAAAATAACTGTGTTAGTAAAAAAAAAGGGTCCAAACTTTAATTAAACATAAAGATTATCTCAAAAACTTGATTATTTTAAGAGTTAAAATAATTTGAAATTCAAATTTTTCGCGTCTGCCAACCGACCCGCTTCTCCCCTAAACAATTTTTTAAAATCTTAAAAAATCCGCAAAACATAACCTAAAAGTTCCTATTGTGGGCAATTGGACCATTTTCAACAAAAAGGGATTTCATATTCATAATATTGATTAAAATGATTAAAAAACATAAAAACTCGTTGAAAAATGATATGTATCTATATAATTATTATAAAAAAGTGACTGCAAAAATGGGCTCTACACCTACACTAATATAAATTTTTTTTAATTTTATGAGTTTTTATTATTTTTAATTTTTTTTTTGTGAGTTAAAAAAACGTCCATTTACTAAAAATCAAAGAATACGAAAATGAAAATCGAGCCAAAATTTTAATTGTTTGTGAGGAAAAGCCTGAAAATGGAAAATTATGAAAATTTTTTGTTTGATGAATTTTTAAGGGCTGAAAAGACAATTTTCAAAATCATGTATCAAATATGAGATCTCAAGTTAACAATTTCCAGAAATTAATATTTTCATAGAAAAAATTAGGGCCTGCATCCAAATTAAAAAAAAATTTGTTTTTGAAACAATTTTCGAAATAAAATTAGGTATTATTTTTTTGAGATTTTATTTAAAATAAAATTTTTTGTTAAGTAAATGGTATGTTTGTAAAAGAAGCGTAAATCCACGTTTACATATCAATATTTGGTAAAAATTTAATTGATTTTTATAAAATCATAAAGTGGAGCTCTAATTCAGATCAATAATTTCTAATAAATTTTATTAATACCATAATGTTTGTGAAATATCACCAGTTACATACATGCATGCATACATACATACACACACACACACACTCACTCACTCACTCGCACACTCACACATACTTTTTTTAGTAACCAGTTTTTTTAGCTTCCTGGGGTTTCAAAACGTGCTTATATGAAAAAAAAATAAAAAATCAAAATTTTACATATGACAATGGATCCTCTATATGAGGAACCAAAAATTTCCCTGTTTTTAGAAACACGCATTTAAAGTTTAAGTTAGTTCTTACAGCTTTGACATCTTTTAAAAATTTGAATCCGAAAAATAGTTGCTATTTGGAAACTTTTGCATCTTGAACCTTAAAAAGAGGACAAGATATCATTTGTTTACATACCAAACCTACTGAAACCAGTTATTTCATTTCAGAATGCTCGTTATGTAAAAATTCAGTTAGCTTGCAATAGCATATCTCACATATCTTAGTAGTTAAGTTACCCTCTTTTTATCTTATTTTTATTTGGATGTAACAATAATAAATTTCTCTTTCCTTGCCCGACAATCTACTATTTTCAAATTATAAAATTGGTTATTTTCCTCAAAGCAAAATTTTAAAAATTGAAAAAGTGTTCATTTACAGGTTCTTTACCTTACTCTTTAAAATTTATTTAAACAGTTACAAAATTTATATTATAATAATGCAGATAAATTATTTTTTTTCTAAATTTTAGTAAAAATTAAAGTAAAAACAATTAAATAAAATATATTCATAAAGTAAGAAAAGAATGGAAAATTATTACGCTAAAATGATTAAGGGAGGTTTCGTTTTGAAATGCTTAGATTTCAAAGAAACTTTTGGAATTTTTAAAAAAAAAATCTACTGGATGTTATGAAATAATTTTTTTTGTATTATTTTTGTACATTATTAAACATTAAATTTTTATGATTATTTTTTTTTTGGCCTTGAATAAGTACTTCAAAGATGGCGCCCAAGTGACGAAGTTAAAAAAAAGTTGTCCGCACGATTGCAAAAAAACTACCCAATCGATTTTAATTTTCTTTTTTTTATTTTGTTTAATATTTATCTAAGATGGCATTTACCTACGGAGAAGTTGATCGGAATATTAATAAAAATTTTTTTAAGGGGGAGAATGCCAAAAAATGAAATCTGTTTTCGACTATTTTCGTTTTTTACGTGTAACTTTTTTATTATTCAAGATTTTTCTTTCTCCGTAGGTAAATGCCATCTTAGATAAATACTAAACAAAACAAAAAAAAGAAAATTCAAATCGAGCGAGTAGTTTTTTTGTAATCGTGCGGACAACTTTTTTTTAATTTTTTGACTTCATCACTTTGGCGCCATCTTTGAAGTACTTATTCAAGGCCAAAAAAAAAATAATCATAAAAATTTAATGTTTAATGATGTACAAAAATAATAAAAAAAAAATTATGTCATTACATCTAGTAGATTTTTTTAAAAAAATCACCAAAGATTCCTTGAAATTTAGGCATTTCAAAACGAAACCTCCCTTAAATTCAATTTTAAATAAAATAACATGCAAATTATTTAAGTAAACTGCAGTGAATATATATATATATGTATATATATATATATATATAAAACGCATTTCAACAATTGTATTTTATTATAAAGAAATTGATAATATACACGCAAATGTATAAATTAAATTTTTTCATATATATATACTAATATTATTTATGAATGATAAAACATTTTTTAAACAAAAAAAAATTAACATAAAAATCTTATGAATCTTATATATTAATTTTTTATATATTTTTTTAAGAAAAAAAAAATTATATCCTTAGGTAGTATATAACTTATATTTACCTTAAAATTCAAAAGTATGCAAATTTTTTATTTTTTTGCAACTATTTAAGTGCTGCCATCTTACGATTTAAAAAAAAAAGAAGAAAATAGTTATTTATCGATATTTTTAGGGAAAAATAAAAAATATTAGTTTATTTTCATGCTTCTACGTTTTTAAAATTTTAAAATTGAAATAATTGTAAATTTAAGTAGTATAAGTCTATATTTAAGCATCCAACAACATTTATTAAACTTTTTGTTAAATTATCTGCATTATTGAGATTTCATTTACAAATGGAAATGAGTAATATTAAAATAAAGCTTAATTAAAGTACTGTTTTAAAGAGCTTTTTTATTTATTTAAGCTTTAAAAAAGCTCTACTAAAAAGAACTTAATTGTATTTATTTAAAATTTTGAAATCTACTTTTTACTTTTATGGTAAAATTATCTCAGGTAAGCTTAATTTTATATATAATTAGGCGCTTAATAGAGCTTTACGAAAGCTCTCTCCAACCCTTCTGAAATAATAAAAAAGTAAGTACCATCGGTCTTTAAATAAATTAATAAACAATCCAAAAAAATTAGAAAATAAATTAATTTATTGAACATGCCCACTTAATTCCAATCTAAATAACTAAAATTTAATTAACATAAATAGAAAAAATAAATTTAAATAAACACAAAATATAAATTGTATAAAATTACGCACTTAAAGAAAAAAAAAAGCATTTAAAGTCATTAAAATATTTCCTTAGTCTCCCAGCGAAGAACAAGCATCTATAAGCGCAAAATCTATTTTTCCTTAAAAATATTTAACATAAAAACTAACGCATGCGTAAGAGAGTAGATTTAATATAACCAACCCTCTTTGAAAAACATAAACCAATAAAATTCTCAAATACCACTTCCCAATGAAAAAGAGCTTTTACTATAATATGTGGTAACCACCCAATTCTGTTGGTATGTTAAATTTCTTCGTTTTTTTTTTCAAGACATTTTTTTTTCTACTTTTAATTTTACCACGTGCTTTTTTATATATAAAGTTATACTGTATTAAATATATATTAAAAAAATATGTAATGAAATGCGCAAGACAGAAATAAATGTCAATCCCTGTGTAAATGGATAAAATGGACGATAGAATCTCTCGTTTCCTATGTTTTATAATTTTTTAATATTTTTGATATTTTAATTAATCTTAAAAAATTTTTTTTGTTTTATCTGTATTTTTTCTGGCACATATTTCATTTCTTCAAAATCTCAAATATTTATTTTTTAACATTAAAAGTAAAAATAATATCCTTTTAACATGGAACATGTTTATAAGGGGGGGTACTTCAAGCATGTCATTTTGAAGGTGGTGTCAAATGTACCACATTAGAGGGGTTTAAGTGGGGTTAGAATAATTTCGATAAAGGGATATAGAATCATAAGGATTTTAAGAGCTAAAAATTATTTTTTTTTTAACTCAAAAATATAAAGGACTTAAAATTATAAAGGCATTAAGAATCAAAATATAAATTAAACATGTTCTATGTTCTTTAGTTTAGATTTCACAAACTGGTTGTAAGTTTTTCAATAAAATGAAGGTGAAAAAATAGGTGTGGATAAAGTAATTTAATAAAATTGTAAGCTCGTTTTTTGAATTCTAATTTTAGTCATAATTGCTAAACTTTTGAAATTTTATAAGGTTAATTATAATTGCATTAATTAAACAATGACCTTTTACTACTTTTAGACTAATAATTTAAGATGTTAAAAGAAAGAAAAAAAAAGGCGGGGCTTAACCTGATTTTAATCACATAAATCAAAATTTTATTAAATAAATCGACGTTTTAATTGCTTTAGTATAATAGAATTTCTTTTGTTCCAAAAAAATTTTTTTGCTTTATAGAATCGATAAATTATATTTCTTATTTAAAATATAAAAATAAAAAATTTGTTAACACAAAATAACATCTTTTCTGATGTTCAATATTTACTGATTAATAGAAAAATCAGAACCACAAATTGACGAAACAGTGAAAAAATGAATGATTATTTTAAACTGTGATAAATTTAAAAAGGAATTCTAATTTATTAATTAGAAGAGAAGTAGAATGTAACTTTAGTATATTGTTAATTAATATTTACATTTACATTTACATTAATATAATCTTAAATATTAACATTATATAATTGTGTAACTTGATGTATATATTAGACTTTAGATTATTTTTTATTTTACTAATTTCTCGCAAGTTTTCTCGGGTATTTTTAGAAAATTTAGTAAAATTAGATCCTCAAAACAAACAATTGATTCTGAAATAACCTCAACAGGTGCAATAGTAAAAACTATTTTATGTAAAAGTTTTCATTAAGTAACCAAAAATAAATCACAAATAATTTAACCTGCTAAAAAATGTGTCTTATTTAAATAGCTATACAATTATCGCTAAATTCGTATCCTAAAATTATAAAACCCATTGCATGAGTATAGTTCAAAATCTTATATTTTTTATGCAATAAAAATCTTTTAAAATTCTCTAAAAACAAATCAATGTCTAATATACATTTACATGAATAATATGCGTGAAAAAATGAGTATCTACCTACGTAGATGTTAAGATAAAAAAACCCACAAAAAATAACTAAAAAATAACTAGTGATCTGGGCCAGATACACGCAATCATTTTTATGTACCCTTAACGTAACTAGTGTTATTATAAAGTCAGGGTGACTTCTATATATATATTTCGCATTTGCCCTTTTTGTTTTATTTAAATCTCTACTACTACCCTAATAAACCATACGTGTTTCCTTTCCTTTTTTTTTTATTATTATATGCATTTTTTTAATACTTAATATATACATACTTGACTTATGTTTACTATTATATTATATCCTTTTTTTCTCGTTGTAATTTTAGTTTTATTGCAGGTGATAGAAATATGTATATTAGCTGGTATATGATTTTTTTTTTAAGTTACTTATTTTTGAAAGTCACTGTTAACTGAAAAGTTAAGATTCTAAAAATTTTACCTTATTATGTCATTTTTTTATGTCTCAATATTGACAAGGATTCTTCAAATTATAAAGTAACAACAATTTGATTTATGTAAATCCACATGATTAATGTAATTAAGTGATTAAATAAACTTGAATTTCCAGAATTTGACTTTTAAATAAATGGTCAAGCTTGGTACCCTATAATTATGAATGAAATAAAATTTTTAAAACACTGGTCAAGCTAATATACCCACATATTATATAATTTTAACTTTAATTTATATATATATATATATTTGTATAGGAATGTATTACACACGCAAAGTTATAGACGAATGTAAACACGTGTTGATGCTGGTAAAAAGTAAGAAATTAGGTTTATTTATATTTGCTCGTGTATTTTATTTGTAAAATTATATATACCATTGACCCATTATTTTTTATATATTTTTTCAATTCTAAAATGCTACTGACCTTTAAAAAAATTCTGTCTTAATAAAAAGGTCAATATATTGTGTATAAATGGTTAATCTACAATTAGACTTAGTTCTTGTTTAAAATAAAGAAAATATGTAATTATATACAAAATATTGTATACTTAACCTCAATTAAAATGTTTTAAATGAACTTGTTTTTTTGATAATTTATGTATAGAATAAATATATACAATATACATATTAAAGCTTTAAATTTCAAAGACATTGCATATATATAATTACATATTACTAAATTTACGATGACCCACATTGACAATTTTGTGTAAAAAATAAATAAATAAATTAAAATAAACAAACCTTAAATGTTTTGTAACTTGAAACAACATATGATGCACCATCTTCGAGTTCGTCAAGTGTAATTTTACGATCACCATCCATAGAAAATATATGCCTAGCACCTCTTGGTAAATCCAATCGTAATGATAATCTATCCAATAATGCTTCCAATGAGCCAATGTCTCTTCCCGGTTTAAATCTATTACATTAAATAAAATCGAGTAAAACTAAAGAAAAGCTTCTTTTATAAAATCAATAAAAGCTTTTGAGAATAAATTTAAGCTAACCTGAACTCGACACCAGGAAAGTATGGATCTCCATTTCTATAAAATGTGACTCTTCTGGCTCTCCAATATCCAAGATTATTGTATCTAGGTTGTGTAGTTTGTTGTTGTATTTGTTGTTGATGATTGTGATGATGATGATGGTGATGATGATGATGTGGTTGTTGTTGTTGATGATGATTATGATGCTGATCAACGCGACTCCTTGGCCTAATAGGGCAGGAGATATTTTCAGGTTGCTCCGGGGGCGGCATGCGGGGACTGGAGGGTCTACTTTGTCTATTCCAGTAGCCGGCCATAACCGGTGCCATTACCTCCTCCTCTTCTTCCTCCTCTTCCACTTCCTCCTCGACATTAGCAACGTCTTCCTCCTCCTCTTCTTCGAACGCTTCTTCCTCCTCCTCTTCGATTAAACGACTAGGCTCCACCTCGTCTTGCCCTACCACACCAAACGATTCACTTTTTACACCACGAGATGACGTTACTAATTTCTTGTTTGTTATTATTGGTTTAATAATACTGCTATTTTTTATTTTTTTCTTTTTATTTATTGCTATTTTTCTTTCGTCATCTTCGAACGGATGATGGGTATGTGGAATGTGATTTTCATCGGATGGACTTTCTTCCTCGTCGAAATTGTTATTATGGTTGTTGTTGTTGTTACCATTGTTGTAATGATGATGCGAATGATGCTGTGGTCGATGATTATGATTGAATCGGTCATTGACAATTATAGGTTTCGTTGCTTCCTGTGGAAGAGGATTTTCAAAATTCACATTTGGTTTTGGTGGATCTTGTGGCTGCTTCTGTGGCTGTTGTTGTTGCTGCTGCTGTGGTTGCGGTTGTTGTTGCTGCTGCGGAGCTTTTTGTGCCAATTGTTGATCTTGTTGCTTTTGATTTGACGCTAAATGTGAATCAGTATGATTTTCATTTTCTGGTTTTGTTATCGTTGTCGTCGTCGTTGTCGTCGTTGAGGACGTCGGTGACGATGGCATCATTTCCGTATGATTATTATCGTTTTGACTTCTTGCTGCTAACATGTTAATAAATTCTTTTTGGGCTTTCAAAGATGGATATACCCAAGTTGCACGTTCAATTGTATTTATTGTGGATTTTTTTATTTATTTATTTTAATATCTGATTCTTTGATTATTAATATCGCAGTTCTGTAAATAAAATTTATTTTACTTTAATAACACATTTCCATAATTTTTGATTAAAAGCGATAAAAACTTAAGCACTTTATATTCAATACCATTTATCAAATTTAGTATGGAATTAAAAGATTTATTATACATGTGTTTATAAATTTTATACGTCTAGACGTAAATTAAGTCACGTAAATTTGATTAAAAAATTCAAATTAAGTAGTCGATGTAAATTTATGGTCAGACATTATTATAATTTTGGGCATTTCTTGTTTGTTACTTTTATCGTTAATTTTACAAGATTATTATTTTTGAATAATTTAAATTTCTAAAAATAAATAATTTTATCTTGATTTTTAAATTAAAAAAAAATTTTTTCTAATTTCTTGTAACACGCGAAACTTTAAGATTTTGTTGTTGTTGTTTTTAAGAAAAATAATTCGCTGTTTTATTCTTTATTACTGTTTAATATGCACGAGAGAATATAATAAATAAATTAAATAATGATTGATAGGTGACCCCGTACTATAATGCAATATAATAATTACAAATCTTGAAAATTATAGTAATTTTCATTTTTTTATTTTGATTTAGACTGGAGGCGATATAAATTAAAAAGGAAATGGTCTAATTTTTTAAAAATATGAATTTTCGTTATGAAAAATTGGGAAAACCTAAGAAAATAAGAAAATTTCAAATTGGCAATTATAATTAAAAAAATGTAAATTGAATTTAGTTTAAAAATCAGAAAAAAGCCACTAATTAAAAGAAGGAGAAAAAAATAATAACAATAACTTACCTTAAATGAAGCAAGTTAATAGCATATAAAGTTAGAACTTTCATGAAAATAATCGTTCTTTCAACAACAAGAAATCTTAGGTAATAACCGTTATTCTTAAACTTATTTTATTTTTTTCTTTATCCTTTTTACATAACTATTCGTTGATTTAAACTGGACATACTATAAATGGTAATAGTAACATATTCTGTTCTTACGATAACTATAATACAAAGCACGTGTATAGTAAATCGATTCTTTTTTTACTTATAAAAAAAAAATATATGTACCCTTTTTTTTAAAAAAATATCCATAAAGATATTATTTACACGCATATCATGCGGTAACAAAAGTAATTTTTGGATATTTTTACCAACACTTTTGAATACACGCACTTTTTTTTAGTAAAACTGATTTTTTTTTTCATATTTTTTTTGTTTTATGATTTATTAGTCAAAACACATGTTTTCATTTTATTTTATTCATATTTTTTAGTTTTTTTTTAGCACAGTTAAATCACCAAAAAAAAATTAATTTAGCTACATATTGTAAGTTCAAAAAAAAATACATAAATAAAAAATTATTAAATCTTCATAATTAAAATTTATTAAAACTATTTTGAATAAAGGAAATATAAGAAAAGAAAACTTTAAGAATTATATTTCCGCGTCCTTTAAGTGTGACGGCCCGGCATCGAGTGACCGATGTCAGTGAACTGCCCGGCAAAATATGCGCAAAGTAGTAAAAGCACTCTTAAAGCGCGCTTCGAACTTGTTGCTTAAGCTTTAATTGGACTGAGATTTTCTTTACATTTATTATTTTATTTTTCTTTTTCATTTTTAAAGTTTTTTTTTTTGCTATGAATAAATTTAAATATCATTATATTTAATTTTAGACTTTACAAAACAAACTTTTTTTTTAAATTAGAGAAATTATTATTGACAAAATTATTGAATCTTTATATTGTTTTTTTTTTTAATGAGCTTTTTGTTAAAAAAATTAATTAATGCTTTTTTAATAAGCTTTTTGTTAGGCTCCAATTTTTTTGTTGATATTTTTAGTTGAAAGAAAATTTTTCTTTTTGAAAAAAACAAACCGATTATTAGTCATAAAAAATTAGTTAAAATTAATAATTACCTTTTTTGCAACTCAATTTTATATTAAACAGTAAATATGTCCATGTTTTAATATCTTACTACTATATATATTTGAAAATTTATTTATGTGTCTGTGTGTTTGTGTACTTCATCATCAGGGTGGAACCAATGAACATAATTAAATAAAACCAAGTGTAAAAATAAAGAAAAAAAATCGAAGGTGACGCTGGCCCTAGTTTTGCGACTCAGATATCGTATATTTTTGGAGATATTCAATTTTTACTATTTTTCGGGAAACTAAAATTTTTTGAAAATTTTTTTCAAAAACTGAAATATCTAAAAAATATAATAACATTTTGTATTATGCTCGAACATTACGAATCCATCTCCATCTTTTGACTTGCATCCAGTAACTCCCCATCTGGTTCCATCTGGTTAAAATTCCGTTTTTATGTGCTTCATCTTCAATAAAATATGTTAGCTAAAAAATATACGTCATTTCCCAATATCTTCAAAAGAGAAGGTAATAACTAAATTTATTTTTTATTTATTTATTGTTACCAGTAATACAAAATACTTTTTTGCCCTCCCGGGCGTAAAACTCGTGTGTAAAGAATTTTCTGAACTCTACGCCTAGGTGGGCAAAAAATAGTGTAAGCACCATGGGTGAAATACTTTAGACACGAGCGTGAACACATATCACTCGTGCCCGGCTTCGCCGAGCACTCGTGCTAGTGCTCACGCTAGTGCCGAAACTTTTACGCCCTTGATACTTAATATACTAATATAAAAAAAAACAAAAATATTAGAGTACCATGCAGAGATCGTCAAGTTAATCCGTGTGCATGTACTGGTACATATAAAGGAGTATACAATACAATAATTATAAAAAATTTGAATTCATAAAAGAAAATAAAAAAAAGAAAATATATAATATAAAAATTTTAACATAATAATAAAATTTTAGTCAATTTAGAGTTATAATATATAAATTACAATTATAAGTCAAAAAGTTCAATGCTAATATTAAAAAAAAAGATGTTTTTTACTAAAAAAAGAGGTTTTTAAATTTGAAACTTAGAAGAGAGTATGTGTTTTTTAAGTTTATTTTTTATTGTTTTTTTACTGAAATTTAGTGTCTTTAATTGTGTAGGAAGTGAGCTGAAGTATTTAGTAGCTATATATTTATGATTTTTAAAGCCAATTGATTTATTAATTTTTATAGAATGATTTTTATTTCTAGTTATACTAGTACTATTTATGAATTCAGTTTTGAGTCGGTCATAATGAATAAGCATGGAATCAAGGATAAAATATTGTTTAATGGAAAGAAAATTATATTGGTCAACGTTTATAATTTTTAGTAATAATCTGTTTTGTATATTATTTAAAGAATTAGAGACATTATTATAGGCTCCACCTCAAGTCTCGATACCATAAAAAGCGATGTTTTGAAAAAGTGCATAATAGATCAAAAGCAGTACATTTTTATTAACATATAAAGACATTTTTCTGAGTACAAATAATAAATATCGAGTGTTTTTTAGTATTGAATCTATGTGGTGATTCCATTTTAAGTAACGGTCAAATATGACGCCCAAATATTTTATCTGTTCTACTCTGATTAGTTTATGGTTCTCAATAAAAATCTCAATTTTTTTAGGAATACTATTAGCGTAAGATCCAAATGCCATGAAAACTGTTTTTTTCATATTTAATGATAGATAGTTTTGATTCAACCAATTATAAATTTTGTTAAGATATATAGTCATATTTTTTTTGGCCAATTCCCAATTTTTGTCACTACTTACTATTGCAGTGTCATCTGCGTATGAGAAAATACAGTTTTCAGGGAGAATAGAAAAGATGTCATTAATGTATAATAAGAAAAGTAGTAGTAAAAAAAGTATAAAAATATATATATATATATAAATAAATAAATAAATAGATAAGTAAATAAAAAATAAATAACTATTATCCTACCATCTTCGATTGATTGCGGTATCAAGAGTAAGTGCAAGAATAATTTTATGTTAGTCCAACACCTGCAGTTATCCGGATAAACGCAATACGTCTCAATATTAGCCTATACCTTGGACTTCAGGTTTTTTGGTGCGGAGTATGTACTCCGCATACTGGCTAATTTCGGACCATACTTCTTCATTTTGAAGCATCAGGCCAACCACATTCTCAGGTGTGATTTGGCCGATGTTAGTTTCTAATTGAAACTTTTTTTGTGTTCTCTATTTATCCAATGTGATATCTTTCCTATCAACCTCTTGGTCAATTTGCTCTCCGAGTAGTCGGTACAACAGTCCTGCCACTCGCTTAGGCAGATCTGGCGCGAAGTAGCTTTTGTACGCAGTCAATGCCTTCCCTCTCTTTGTTCAGAAATATATACTTTCTCTCAAGAGCAAGCAGATCTATAGAGATCACCCCGGCGACGACTAGAGCTGCCTCTAAGGACACTGTGCTATAGGCACAGAAGATGCCTCCTTGCCTCTGGACGCTCGTAAGCTTAGAAGCATAAGTGACCTTCTTTATGCAGTCAGCCCATACTTCTGGACCATACACTCATAGAAAAATATAGTGAAAACTATATAATTGTATATAATTGTATATCTCATGAGCCTGCTTAACGCAGCAGTGAGCCTGGCAGCCTTCTCCATGCTTCTCAGAATCTGCCCCTTAAAGGCCAGTTTCGTGTCCAATAGCACTACCAAGTACTTTAAGTAATCCTTCGTTTCTATCCTATCCTCCCCAATACATATTGGGATGATGGTCTCAATATGTTTACGGGTAAATACGACAATCTCAGTCTTTGCTGTCACAAGATTTAGTCCAAGGTCTTCCATCCAGTAGTTGACTTCATGCGATGGTTCAGTATCTCCTTGGCAATTTGTACATTTAACTAAACTAGTTATGGGCAGATCAAATAATCGATTAGAAACATTTTTTTGTTTTTTGTTTTTCAAATCTGGAATATGTCTGACCGTTAGTAACTGCAGAAAACGGTTTGACGGTTTGAACCCCTCCCCCTAAGTTTCCAGACTTTCTAGGGAACCTTTGCCCTTAAAAATATAGAAAATTGCAAAAAAAATTACTATAAAGAAATTGCATTAGATTATTTATTGTTTTTAGTAATTTTTTACAATTTTTCATCCGCCATTTTAAAATTTTAAAAAATGCATGCAAAAAAATATGTCCTAAAACACATAAGAGATGAATATTTAATGATTTTTTTTACCAAATTTAGATTTATGAAAAAACTCATAAAAAAGGAGGACACAAGTTATAATAAATGAAACCCATCTCAGTTGTATACCTATTAGTTGGCGCACCTAAATAATAATGGCATTGTTTTACAAAAAAAAAAAAAATAAAAAAAATAAAAAAAACTTAGCTTTAAGCTATATATGGCATCTTTTTTTATACTGACTATTTTTTTCAAGATTAAGAATTATTGCTTTATCGATTGCAATACCTATAAAACCTTTGATGAATAATCCTATAAAAAATATAGGTCACTCTATTTCAAGGGTATGAAAAAAAAAATTAAAACAAGTTCTTAAGTATATATTTTTACCGAATTTTGAACTAAAAATTTTTTACACCAATTAGGTATTTTTTATACAAAGACGAATAGATTCTTTTTTAAATCCTTTTTGATTGTTGTTTTCTAATGTCTCAACTATAGTCAACACTCACATTGCTTAAAAAGATTATTAGTTTTATAGACTACAAAAGTAAGAAAAACTTAAAATAAATAATTGTGAAATCAAATTTCCCTAGGCCTAGGTACTATATTGAATCACTACTTATTAGTAAATTTATATTATTAGTAAAAATTGATTCAAATTTGAGACCGAAAAATTGCAAAACCTTAAATCTCTATCTCAAAATTTAAATCCAAAAAATAGTACCTAAAAGCATCTTTGGAGTATCTTTGAGAGACCCAGGTCTTGCAAAACTATAAACTAAAATTTTAAAATTTTATTCTAGTATAAATAATTTTCACTATAACTTAAATTCAAAATTGTCAAAGACATAGGGTACTCAAAGATACTGTTGGGTATGTATACTCAAAAGTTACTAATTTATAAATAAAATTTTCTTTCTTAACTTTTATTTCTGTAATTTAAGGTTTCACTTAATTTACAACTTATTTAGAAGCGCCTTATGTTTGTGTAACTACACAACTTACGAGCATGGAACATGTTCACTTATAACACGGATAATAAAGTATCTATTGTGTTCATAATATAAATATTTATATTTAGATTTTTATTATAGAAATCATGCTGCTTAGACATCAAAGTGAACAAAATTAATTAAATTTTCAAATTATTATAGTTTTTTAAATAATATGAATTTATTTTTTATTAATTTTTACAATAAATTCTTTAAAAATTCTGCACCAATGGTCCCTAGGTACTTCTGCACCAATGCTCCCTAGGTACTTCTGCACTAAAGGTCCCTAGGTACTTCTGCACCAAAGGTCTTTAGGGAGTTCTGCACCAAAGGCTCCTAGGTACTTCTGCACCAAAGGTCTTTAGGGACTTTTGCACCAAAGGTTCCTAGGTACTTCTGCACCAATGCTCTCTAGGTATACTTCTGCACCAAAAGTCCCTGAATCGAAAATATTCTAAGTCCATTTGACCCCCCCCCCCCTAAAAACGTCAATTTTTGACCCCCCCTGCCGAGCCGGACTTTTTCAAATACCCCATCCAATGAAAATGTTCCATGTTAAAATATGGTGGCCATTCATTGTTCATAAGCGTTGATGGCAATCCCTGCTAATTTTTCAAATTCAGATAATCCGTAAGCCAAGGTTCAATGTTAAGAATTAAGAATGTAAAATACCATAAATTACCAATAAATGGCCGCCAAAAATATGCATGTTATATATATAATATTTGAATTTTTCCCAAATTACTTTGGATTTTTTCTCAATGCCGAACTTAATAATTAGAAACTACCGCAAGACTTTTATATGTTCCAATTCAACTTATATTTATCTAATTAAATATTGAAAAATAAACAAGGATAATCAATTAAGCTGCTGGTACAATAACATTTTAACATTTTTTTTCACAACATAATTGATTCCTCAAGCATGAAAGTCTCATATTACATCTTAATAACTAATTACAAATATAAATACATATTTTACAATCACTATCGTTCATTTATCAAAAACAACAATAATTTAATATTTTATTTTTTTGATGTAGTTCACCGTTTTACACGCATCAAAACTAGCATGAAGTTCTTAATTTGCAGCGAGAAATTTAATCTAGTGTAAAATAAAAATCGTGCAATATTAATATGACATACTTTCTTGCTTTTAGATTTCTGTAACCTTTTTCCCTTAAATTGTTGTAAAGAATTAACTTATATTAAATAATACACTGAAAAAAACCAGAATTCCGGTTGCGGAACCCAGATTTTTTTTTTCTTTAAATAAAATAAATTTCTTAAAATTAAAACTCCCGTGAGAAAAAACTAGGTACTGCTTCCAAAATGAAAAAAAATAATCTTTTTTTTTACTTTTGGATACAAAAAAAATGTGTACAAAAAAATTGTCAACAAATTATAAGTATCAGATCCAAAAAATAAAGTTAAAACGGTATTTCTAAAACTATCAAATGCGTATAAAAAAATTAGGTTCTACCATCCATAAAGAATAAAAAATTTGGTGTTTTTTGCTTTTTTTGGTGGCAAAAATTTTAACTATCACAATGGTTCTTATATGAGGTACCAAAATAATTTTTTTTTTTCAGGTCCTATTAAGCCTTGGTGTTCTCATTTTAAATAAGGGAAAATCATTTTTTTTAATGTTCTTTACGTTCTAAATTATTTGCAATCGTTTAAAACAGTAAAAAAATATGAACAAGAATTATATAACACATAAATTAATTCCATAATACTAATAATATTAATTTTTTACAAACTATATGTTAATTAATTTATTATTACTTGAATTGTTTAATGTAAGCCTGGATCCCTAATTCGTAGTCAATTTTTTTTGCTGATAGGTCCATAAAATTTTTTAAAGAGTTTTTGTTTTTTGTGAAATCTGTTTTTGATGAAAATGGTCCAGCTGTCCACAGTAGAAATTTTTATGTTATATTTTTTGGAGTTTTCAAGATTTTTATTTGTTTATTAGATCTCTTAACACGAATATGGTATCTTTTTTTATCTAAATTGGCTCTCAGTTTCCCAAAAAAACAATTTAATGTTATTTTTCTGGTTGCTTAGATATTTTCTTTTGTGGGGAACTAGAAAATTGTATGTAAACATGGATTTCATTTTTGTATTCAATGATCCAAAAAACATGAGTAACAGCGAGAGTAACAAATAAAAATTTTAAAAAACCTCGCAAAAACATTACCTTAAAATTCGTATTGTGGGTAATTTGACCGTTTTCGGTTAAATCAGATTTCACATTGTATTTTTTTTTCACATTTGTATTCAGCGACTCAAAAACAAATAGACGAAGGATAAATTTTTGGGCTTATTAGCAAAAAAGATTAACTAAGAAATAGAGGTCCGACGTAGAATCCCTTATATACTTACCTCGGATTATAAAGAAAATAATTTGGCAATCATAATTTTTGCCTCAAAGTTTAATTTTATTTTACTCCAGTGTACCTTTTAATAAATTATCCATAAAAAATCTAAGAAACTTCTTTTCGAAACAAATCGTTTTAGATAAGATATGTTTCCAAGATTCAATTTTAAACTTTTACGAGTTCAATTTTAAACTATTTTTTAGAGGATCTTAAAAAAATTCATTAAAATATTTAAAAAAATTTAAGCACATAAATATTTCAGACTATTTAATTTTTATAAAAATAAAAAAGAATGAATCAAAAAAACAAAACTTCTTAATAGTCAATGCGCCAGCAATGTTAAATGCATCCAAAAATTTTTTCAGCACTAGAATGGATGCACCTCATTGAAACTTACGTATTTTTGGTCGCTGAAACCGATTTTGAAGGTTTCATCCATTTTCGGATGGCCAGTTTTGAGTAATGGACGCTATATTCTAAAAAATCGGCGAAAAATTAGCAATATTGGTAATATCTTGAAAACAATAGCTAATTGAGCCTATTTTGGGTACCCCAAAATGGTTTTCGGGGTCGCTGATCACGATTTTGAAGACAGATTTATAAAAAAAAAAATGGCGGACGCAAAATGGCGTGTATCTAACCTCAGAAACGGCGATTTCTGCTGTTTTAAGCATATTTACGTTGTCTAATAAGTTTTTCGGACCAGTTATAAAGATTCTGAGGTCATATTTTTAATTTTCAAAATAGCGGGCTAAAAATGGCGGATTCCTAACTTCAAAATCGACAATAAATGCTATTTTAAGCATTAAAATGTGTTACATTTTAAGTTTTTGGGGTCGGTGATCACGATTCCGAGGTCAGATTTTTAATTTTCAAAATAGCGGGCTAAAAATGACGGATTCCTAACCTCAAAATCGACAATAAATGCTATTTTAAGCATTTAAACGTGTTGCATTTTAAGTTTTTGGGGTCGGTGATCACGAATCTGAGGTTTAAATGCTTAAAATAGTTCTTATTGTCGATTTTGGGGTTAGGAATCCGCCACTTTTAGCCCGCTATTTTGAAAATTAAAAATATGACCTCAGAATCCTTGTAACTGGTCCGAAAAACTTATTAAACAACGTAAATATGCTTAAAACAGCATAAATCGACGTTTCAGAGGTTAGAAACACGCCATTTTGAGTCTGCCATTTTGTTTTTTATAAATATGTCTTCAAAATCGTGATCAGTGACCCCGAAAACCTTTTTGGGGTACCCAAAATAGGCTCAATTAGCTATTGTTTTCAAGATATTACCAATATTGCTAATTTTTCGCCGACTTTTTATTATATAGCGTCCATTACTCAAAACTGGCCATCCGAAAATTGATGAAACTTTCAAAATCGGTTTCAGCGACCAAAAATACATAAGTTTCAATAAGGTGCATCCATTCTAGTGCTGAAAAAATTTTTGGATGCATTTAACATTGCTGGCGCCTTGACTATAAGAAGACAAAAGTAATTTAAAATTAAGATTTATAAACTTCAACAATATTTAATTTTTTAAGCATTATCTCTTTTAAAAAGTAAATTATATTGTCTATCAATAAATATTTTTTGTCTAATCAGAAAAAAAATTTTTTGCAACACAATATTACTAATACACATATATAGCTATATGTATATGTAGCCGCATAATACTTTATTACCCTGATGTCATCAAGGGCAGTATAGTTGCGTATAAAAGGAAAGTAAAGAATCACGAAATAGCAAAGTTGCATATAAGTACTTTAAGTTAAGTTTCGAAGCTCCCGCGTGACTCTTTGAGTTGTATAGAAGGACTTCCGGGTTAGACGATCGAAGTTAGGGTGCACCGACCCGCAAATACTTACTGGACTATACGATATATATATAGTTATATTAAAACAACTTTACACTTCTTATATTTATAAATATACTCCCTTTTAGCTTACAAATCCTTTATCTCTCTTATAATATGCTTTCTTACCATATACATACCCTATTAATTTATATGCACCACCTTGTATTTACTATAAACACAAGTTATTCGAGACTTTTTAAATTCTCTGTACGCACTTTAAAAAAAAAATTTTTTATTTATCATTTTCAATACAGCCAAACTACTTTTAATTATGATTTTTATTTATTTATTAATTATAACAATTTTTGACATTTTTAATATAAAATAATTATGCGAATGTTAAATATTTTTAAAAATTATTGATTTTAGCCCTTTTACCATTAATTATTTTTTTGTGATTGCAAGTCATGTTTATGATTAAGATTATTTTAATAACATAATTTAATTATATTTTGACGCTTATGTATTTTTAATTAAAAATCTAATGATAAGCACGCTATTGCCAAAAAAATAAAAATAATTAATTAGTAAGTTTTCTTAAATGTCACAGTAGGATACTTTCTACCATACTTCATTCAAAGTGTGAGTGTTAGGGGTTGGTATTACCTGGTATTACACAATATCTGAAGATTTTGTCTACGATGGGTTTTTTTAGTTCTCGAAGGTTTTCACCTAAATTGCACCTAAATTGTTAAAATATTCCCCTTTCAAGGGGGTTTTCGCAAAATTTACAAAAAATATCGAGTTATGTGTTAATATGTGTTTTTCTGAGACTTAAATACGAATTTTGGATCCCTGGTGGTAAAAAGAAATTTAACACTCTTAAATCTACAAAAAAATAAAAAGTTATGAGTTAATAGATATTTTTTTGGTCGATAATTATAAATTTTTGCGTCCCAAGAATTAAAAATGCATGGTTTTTTATACATTTATTTTTGAACCTCAGGACTCTAAATGATGGGCGCTAGAGTACCTAACGTCCATGAGAACTTATAATAGAGAAAAAATCTCCAGTTGATGGGTAAAAATAGCCCCCCTCCCCTCCACATTTGAGAAAGAATATAAATTTTAGAATAATTTAATTTATCATTGTTCATCTTTTATTTAAATTAATTTGATGCTTAACTTATACTAATTTTGTGTAAAGTGTTGTCAAAAATACACCTGAACTATAAAATCTACATTGATCAATTACCAGCAGTAAAAGCTTATTTTATAAATTATAAATAATAACTATAGTATTCTTTTTTTGGATTTACTCTAATTTTCAGTTTTTTTAATTGTTTGAAAATTTTTTATACTGGTAACTTTCAGAATTGATCTAATGTATACGCTAAAATTTTATTTTTAGAATTTTATTTTTTTTCTTCAAGGAAAAATTTTTTATGAAAAGATTTCCATTTGTAAAAGTCTGATACTACATACGCACAAGTTTTCCACCAGAAAAAACATTTGTAGTTTGATTTGTATTTATTCTGGAATATAGACAGTTAATAACAATTAATATATAGCTATCGATCATTATTGGTTTTTCGCTTTTTTAGCATAAGATTTGAATTCAACTACCTCAAAAACATATGTTCAAATAAAAAAAGGATTTTGCTGGAGCCAGCATTCTTATTTTCATAGGTCGAGTTGAGATCTTAGATTTATATATCTTTGCTACTTTCAAAATCATGCGGAACTTTGAAGGTCGGTTTTAAAGCCCGAAAAAAGCTTATTATATCACAAATCAGCGAATTTTTTATTAATACACGCATGGTCAGAAAAAAAATTTAATTTTAATTGGACTTTTCAAAATAATTTTTCGTTTTTACCAGGTTTAGTTTAAATTAAAGTGGTTTGAATTTTTCAAAAAATTTTAGAGGGTGCGAAAAATGAAATAAAAGTGTAAATATTAAAAATGTCATTAATACTCCATTCAGAGCAAGCGATGGCTCAGTGGTAAAGACTTTGGGCTTCCAAGCGGAGGACCGAGGTTCGATCCCCGGCAGATACCTCTGATTTTTTTTCTGAGGAAAATTAAATTATGTGTTTATATCGCTTGCGAGTGGTTAGGATGCCACGTTAAAAGGAGATCCAGTCGAGGGAGAGGCGAAATCCTGAGACTATAGGTTAACACGCATTACACGCACACTAACACTCACACACGTCACAAACACTTTACACTGACATTACACTGGTGGACGGATTCAAAGGCGATGTTCTCTATAACATTCGCCACGACTCTTTCCACCCATATCACCTGCGACACCGAGGGTACTAGTGTTTACCATAGCTAGGAATTAACCCCATAACGGAATATGTTGCATATACATCCATATAGCTACCAATAGTTCATGGCGTGGACCTCTCTATACGGGTCTCAAAGGGTTCGTGTATGCTTCCAGCATGAACCTGGGTGTGAACCGGTGGAGTGGGGACTACTTGAGGGTAGTGGATGTGAAAAATTAACACCAATCCAAAAACAGCTTCCTGTCTACACGGGACCGAGCCTTCGTAGGATACCGGTGGGTTGGGTGCTGTTTGAGGAAAGGTGGAGAGAGATCTGCTTGCAGAGGCGCGCTGGGGGCTTTTAAGTTAAGTCGGGTGCGCTGAAGGTTACCTTCTATCTCTCAAAAAGGCTTAAAAAAAAAAAAAATACTTCATTCAAATCACGCTTTTGGTGGTATTGTTTGTGGTCGCCACCAGATTTGGTCTACTATAGGTTTTTTGGGTCCCTGAACACGAAAATCGGGGTCTTTGCAATGAGAAATTGGGGCTTAACCCTTAAATTAGCCAAAACTACCCCTAAAAGGGGTGTTTTCGCAACTTTCGCTCTAGCCCTCAAAGATTTGGCTAATAAGGGTTTTTTGGGGTCGGTGATCACGAATATTGAAGTTATAACTATGAAAGATATAACTATGAAGTTATAACCCCTTCACCCTTAAATTGGCCAAAACTACCCATAAAAGGGGTGTATTCGCTACATTCACTCTAGCCCTTCAAGATTTGGTCTAATAGGGTGTTTTGGGTCGCTGATCACAAAAATCGATATATTTTGAATTAAAACTTAACTCTTCCTGCTTAAATTAGCCAAAACTACCCCTAAAAGGGGTCTTTTCGATACTTTCGTTCTAGCCCGATTTGGTCTAATAGGGTTTTTTAAGGGTGAAGACCTAATTTTTAATTGGAAAAACCGTGATTTTCGTGATCAGCGACCTAGAAAACCCTTTTAGACCAAATTTTGGAGGGCTGGAGCGAAATTAGCGAAAACACCACCTTTAGGGGTAGTTTTGGCTAATTTAAAGGTGAAGAATTACGTCTTAATTGAAAATATATCGATTTTTGTGATCAGAGACGCAAAAAACCCTATTAGATTAAATCTTGGAGGGCTAGAGTAAAAGTTGCAAAAACATCCCATTTAGGGGTAGTTTTGGCTAATTTAAGGGTCAAGCCTCAATTTCTCATAGAAAAGACACCGACTTTCGTGTTTAGCGACCCAAAAAAACCTATATTAGACCAAATCTGGTGGCGGCCACAAACAATAACACCCCCCCCCCCCCCCCCCCCGTGATTTGACTGGAGTATAAACCAGTAATTTTTAAATGAATCCCACCTTAAAATTCTAAAATCTCGTTAATTTCACCCTTAACTATTCAAAATGAAATTTTTGTTTAGATTTTCTATTTTTCAGGATTCTTATTTTATCTTAAATTACATAGTGTTTTATTATATATGAAGTGTTGTAATTATAAGGTTTTTGTAGTAACATAGATCATATTCATATGAAGGGTATTATAAATAGGACACCGACAAGTTGAGGCGGTTTGAAATCTTGCTTCTGGATAAATGGACTTTGTAAAATAATTTTAATTTAGGGACTTGAAATAATTTGGGCCAAGGGCTTAAAACAATTAATTTTTCTTCTTTACTCTACATAGGACTTTACAAAATATTACTGTAAAAGCTGCACTAAAAGATTTATTTATTTATTTGATATTAAATTTTTTTTTCATAACAGAATGCAATAATTCTAAAAATTTGAAAAACTTAATATTTAATCAAGAAAATACTTATGCCTCATTATATATATATATATATATATATAGGAGTAACAAATAAATTCCAAATCTAACAGGTCATAAAATTTTATAATAAGATATTTTATGTAAGTAAATATCGTCAACAAAATCTACTTTAACTTAATTTAAACATTAAATTATTTTAGAATCACGAGAATTTTTTTTATATAGGTCAAAACGAAATATGCAATAATATATAGTGTTCCAAAAGTTATACAGAGCGAAAATAAGTGAGTAAAAAAAGAAATTGCGTGTTATGGAAAAATACTACACGAAAAATTCAAACTCCTATCGAAAAGAAAGGACGGAACTTAAAAAAAAAAGCTAAATAAAGAAAAGGAACGCAAAAGAATGAAGGTTTATATAAAAGAACGTAATCAGATAAAACTTGAAACATGCCATTATAATTTACACTATATATATTATATTTCTAAGAAAAAAAAGCTCCAGGTGTATTTTTATTCCAATTTTATAAAAATTTAGAATTCATATATGGGTAGATTTAAATGAAGTGAGTGCGACTTACATGGTCGGGTCTTCAAAACTGCCCCAAAGTGTTTTTTTCTGAAAGTACTACCAAAAATAAGTAACCAGCCCAATTTTTAGCCTCCCAGAGCGAAATCTCGATTTTTGGCAGCCATTTTAGTGTTTTTGAATGTCGTAAAAAAAGTAAGAAAAATGAGTCATAATTTTTTTTATTATTGCTGTAAAAAACTCACATTATCATGAAAAATTTTTTCTTTTTAGGTCTGGATAGCAAATTTCCCTGGCTATCTGATTCCGGGGTCAAAAATTTTTTTTGAGTTGCGCATGCGCGAGGAATCGCTAAGATAGGCTGTTTTTTTTTAAAAGTTGATTTCTCAAATGCCTATTAGTAAAAAATCTTGTAACCAGGCTTAAAATTTTCGTTAAACCTTATATTTTTTGGCAAAAAAAACATTTCGATGGGACACTGCTTTTTGGGAGCTCTAAATAAAAAAATAGCAGCTTTCTAAACCTCATTTTTTACAAATTTCAAATTTCCCGCCAAGTCACGTGACCAATCAAAAATCTGATCAAAAATTTGGATTCCGCGGGAAATTTTACATAAGGATATATCTTTTCATGTTTTTAAGAGCGTTTATGTTAAAGCAGCGAAATTTTAAAATGAAAGATTAAAATATCTCATTTATTAAGGAATTTTTTTATTTTTTAAATTATTCCAAATTATTCAAAATTATTCAGAAAATTCTTTATTATTTCACTGTTTTTCGCCGCTTTAACATAAACGCTCTTAAAAACATGAAAAGATATATCCTTATGTAAAATTTCCCGCGGAATCCAAATTTTTGGTCAGATTTTTGATTGGTCACGTGACTTGGCGGGAAATTTGAAATTTGTAAAAAATGAGGTTTTGAAAGCTGCTATTTTTTTATCTAGAGCTCCCAAAAAGCAGTGTCCCATCGAAATGTTTTTTTTGCCAAAAAATATAAGGTTTAACGAAAATTTTAAGCCTGGTTACAAGATTTTTCACTTATAGGCATTTGAGAAATCGACTTTTGAAAAAAAACAGCCTATCTTAGCGATTCCTCGCGCATGCGCAACTCAAAAAAAATTTTTGACCCCGGAATCAGATAGCCAGGGAAATTTCCTATCCGGACTTATATGGAAAAAATTTTTCATGATAATGTGAGTTTTTTACAGCAATAATAAAAAAAATTATGACTCATTTTTCTTACTTTTTTTACGACAGTCAAAAACACTAAAATGGCTGCCAAAAATCGAGATTTCGCTCTGGGAGGCTAAAAATTGGGCTGGTTACTTATTTTTGGTAGTACTTTCAGAAAAAAACACTTTGGGGCAGTTTTGAAGACCCGACCATGTAAGTCGCACTCACTTCATTTAAATCTACCCATATTAAAGAAAAAAATTTTTTTAATCAAAATTTTACTGATAAAACAAAATATTTCATAAATATTAAATTTTGCTATTGTTAAAAATATGCAAATTTTTTAAATTTAATTGACATTAAATAAAATTATCTTTGCAATAATTAAAAAAAAAGCTTTCAAAACGCGATAAAAATGAAAAGTCATGGATAAACACAAGAATTTGTGGTAAAAGCTTACAATATTAAACTTAAACTATACATTCAAAGTTTAAATTTAAATGCACTTAATAATATTTTGCTCTAGTAATTTTTTTCGCGTGCATATATGTGATTTGATTATATTTTTTTTAAGGTGCGCGAGTAAATCGTTAAAAAAAACCTCCAGTACTTAGCGTGTCTTGATTTTTTTTTTCTTTCAGACTCCAAAGTATACTTAAACTGCCCCTTTTAAATCGATTTTACTTTAATTTTAATAAAATATTTGTTGCTTATATTTACTCTACTAGTAATATTTTTTAAAATAATTATTTTTTTCAATTTACTAACTAATTTTTTAATTAAATAGAGAAAATTTTAATTTTGAAAACAAATTTTATTTTTTTTTTTTTGCAATTCATTTACTAAAATATTAAAGGTAATGTTTAACGAGAAATTATTTTTTTCAGTGATTTTCTCAAAAAATTTAAAAATTTAAATTAAAAGAGAAATTTAGAAAAAAGTTTGAACAAAAATTCTATTTGATGTCAAAAAAAAAAAAAAAAAAAAAAATCGTTAAACATTTCCTGAAAATATGTACAAAATACAACTTTAAGCTTAATTACAATTTGAAAAAAATCCATTATTTTTATGTACAAAATCTATGTACCTATTAAGCAAAAATACAATAAAATATTATAATTCTTAAAATTTAAGTACTTATATCATGTTACATTTAATTGTATTATAAATTATTTGCTGATGTTTACAAAAAATAATTTGTAAAAAAAAATTATTCAATAATAATGTTTTTCATGTATAACATATACCTATATAATATAAACATTTTAAGAAAAATCGCGTGCATTAAAAAATATCACGATAAACTTTAAGTCATTAAAAACTAGGCAAAAGTGAACAAAAACTTATATTATAGTAAAAAAATTTATAAAAATTATACATACTGACCAATAACACATGTCACGTCATGTATGTAAAAAAAAAAAAAAAAAATTCATGTGATTGAGGAACATAAATAATAATGAACAATATTTTACAGAAATAATCTTATGTTTTAAAAAATTTTTAATTATAGACTAACATTATTCGTCATTATCATTATTTTCCTTAATTTTCTTATTTGGTGATTCACTATTTTCTTCAAAGTTTTCATATTCACGTTTATTTTTTTTTTCATGGTATTCTTTGTATTTTAATTTTCTATACTTTGTCATACTTACGTCATCTGGTTTATGACAAAATAGTTTAAAAGGAGGTACCGGTACATCAAATTTCCTTTTAAATACAGCTATGAAAAATCCATTGCATAAATCTGATTCTGGCAATGCATAAAGACATTTATGACCCCACTCATATGTTGACGAACCAAAATTATTCCATTTATTGGACATTTTTTTATTTAAATTTACTAATTTGTATGCTCCGTTAACTGCTTTCAAAGCTTCGTTAACAACATATTCATTTTCTTCAGGGCAAATGGAGCAAGTACTATAAGTAACTTTTTTAACATTTGGGAAATTTTGTAAAGCAAATTTTAATATTTTTGTTTGTAAACCTTGTAATTTTTTCATTCTTGATTTTTTCTCTTGTTCATCTTCTAAAACCTTAAAATCATGCCTTTTAACAATACCAGATCCTGAGCAACTTGGATCTACAAGAATATATTTAACATCAGAAAAAAAATCAGCAGATAATTTAAAAGCATCCATTTGATGAGTTTTCACACAAGTTGAATTTGTACTTTTGACAAATGTTTCAAGAGTTTTAAATCTTTCTGGATTAATTTCTGAAGCATATACCGTTCTAAAAAAGAAGCAAAATTGTAATTTTAATTATTAATAATAAAAAAATAGAAAAAAAATTTGTACCCTATATTATTAATAATGGCTGCTAACTGAGTAGTTTTCATTCCAGGAGCAGCACACATATCTAATATTTCTGTATTTTGCTTAGGATTCAGTAAATAAGGTGGAAGACAACTGGCCTAAGAATAATTGAAATTTTAATTTATAAATTCTAAATAATTTTCTTTTTATAAATTAAAAACTTTACTTTATCTTGTAGTATAAGCTTTCCATTTAAATAACCAGGATGATTAAAAAATTTTGTATTAGATGGAAAAGCTAATAATTCTGGTATGTGAAAATCTTTTATAAAATTATAATCTGTAAGCTGTGCTATTGTATCTAGGTAATCAGCATAAGTTTCACATTTTGGTAAAAGATTCCAACCATCATCCAGAAATGCATCTATGGCTTCATCCATTGTTGTTAATAATGTATTGACTCGTACATATCTTGGTATTATTACTGAAAGGTTTAATAATAAAAATAAACAGGATACTTATTACTAATATTTACAAAAATACAATATTAATTCTAAAATTTTAAAATTAAACACAAAGTTTCTTAGTATCTAATCCATTTTTTTATCGCTATCATTTGATATTTCATCTTGATTGGGAGTATCTTTTGGATCATCAGGTTCATGTAATGCTTGATAAGCATAAAAAGCAATAATTAAATTTACAACAACAACTGATGCTATCACTGATACGCAATTTGATATAAATTTATCACTCTTAAATTCTTTAAGCATAATATTTTGTGCTCCAAAAAAAGCAACAAATGGTAATGTAAACATTGCTACACTATACAAGAAAAACTTTCCAAGAATCATATTTAAATTTCCCATGATGATGTGAAATAAATTTAAGTTATTCAAGACAAATTTAAGGAGACTATAAGAGTTAAAATTTCTGAAACAAAAATAATCCATATTTTAATATATTTACCTTCCTTTTTACCAGAGGGATCTACACCGGCATCGGAAAATTGCAATAATGCTTTTTCCAATTTTTCTTTATAACTGAGAATGGTCAAAACAGGTTTACACTCAGATTGCAAAGTTTTTTTATGCCATAATAATGCAGCTATTAAAACTTTTCCTAACCAGGGATCTAATCGTGGATTTTCATCAAATATTTTAGTTTTTTCAGTTAAGAAATCTAATTCCGCACTATGCTGCAAGGTCTCCGACACCAAACCATAGATCCCTTGGACCATCTGCATGAAGCAAAATTTGTTTTAAATTATACAAATAAAAAGAAATTTTGCTTACAAACAGATTGATCAAAGATTTTTATTATACTTACATTACGGCGTTGAAAAACAAGATTTTTAAACCCTGTACCTTTTTCATATACCTCTTTAATTATTTTAGCACTTTCTTTGTAAGATCTTGGTACTTTAACGGAATGCACAAATTTTGTGTTTGACATAGCTTACTATTCTATTTTCAGTAAAGTAAAAATTACATTATTATTAAAAATATAGGTTAAGGCAGGGTTTTAAAAAAATCAAATAAATATAATAGATTTGGTTTTAAAATTGCTTACCTCGTATAAAATTTATCCAACATTAATTAATTATTAAAATAATAAAATTTTTTGTCATGTGATTATTTACCATAATAAAAAAACCCTCGTGTTCAAAACTCTAGGAGTTCACGGTTTTTTCAACAGGAGCGCATTGAATCATGTGATGTGTCATGTGACTATTGTACATCAATATCAAATATCAAAAGTCCTTATCAACCTTTTTCTTGCCTTATCGTGGTCCTTATAATTACAGATATTAATGAGAGAAAATTTTGTTATGAAGTTTTCTTTTTTCTAATTTTTTGTAAATTCAGCATATACCAGTTGTTTCATAGTTCTTAAAGTATATATGTATAGATATAAAAAATTCTAAATTTTACCTGTTTAACATTTGCTTAAAACATTTCCTGATTTATTTTGATAATAAAGTATATATACTTCTGATTATAATATATTGAATTAAAAAAGGAAAAAATAAATAAATTTTTCAAACATATATAATAGGACGAATTTATTTTATAAAAATCACAGAAATTGACAATTGCAAGCAGCTTATACGATAAAAAAACACCTAAAAAGCTAAACATACGATATATTTTAACACAGTGTAACATTTGAATTTTATTTTTTTTATATCCCAAACAGACAAATTTTTATTCATAGTAATAGTTAATAGTTGCTATTACAGTCTATCAAATTTTTCTATAAACGGCATATTATATAATTTTTTTTCATAATATTAAAACAATATTTTTTATTAAAAAATAACAAATGCCCAATTTTAAATACTATTTATGACGTTTATAATATAACAATATTTCGTTATCATTTGACGCATAAATGACTTTCAAAGTTATATTTTAATACGTCAGCATGTTTATATAGAATTTTATAATCACACATACAAAATTTATTTAGCTTAAAATAATCTTTTCTATATTTACATAAATCAAAAATTCAGTCAAGAGTGCATACTTTCTAGGAATACAATTTTTAAATATTATATAATATATATATTTATATATAAACAATTTAACAATACTAGAATCATATACAACTTTTTTTAATACTTAATTTAGTTTTCATACAATATTTAAAAAAAAAATTGGCTAAAGCTGCTATTGAAACAGTGCAAAAACTGCATATTTGCTAAAGTTTTATTGACTTTTTTCTGATGTTTCCTTTAAGTTATCTGGTTCAGATAATTCAGGTAGTTCAGCTTTTGTCGCTAATTGAAGGGCATTCAGCCATCTGTAATACCAATGAAGCACTCATTTTTATTTATTTTTAATTTATTTAAAGAATTCAGTTACCTTTGTTTATCATCATCTGAAAGGGCTTGAAGATAATAATATTTTCTAGAATGATGGATTTTAAATGCTCTAATTCTGTCTTTAATGTTAAGAGGATCTTCATCATGCAAATCCATTCCTTCAGTAACTGTAAATCCAGGCATTGGAGTTGCCGTTAACGCGGTTGTTTCAGTATCTGATTTGAACGAATACAATACAAAATCAACGTGAAGAGAAAACCATCTTTTAGTCCATGGCTTACTTGCTTGAGTCTTTAACAAAAGAAAGCCAGATAAAACTGAAGGAGCTTTTGATGATACTTGCAATAAACTTGGTACTGGAGCTGTTGTAGAAGACTTATTTACTGGCTGCGTAAGAGCGGCATAACATAATCTGCACACTCTCATATTTTTGTTATTTTCAAACATTAATTTTTGGTTGGAACATTTATTACAAACAATCTGTAAAATAATTATTTTTTAAAAAATTTTTATGTACATTTACATATAAGTTTCTGCAACATTTAAGTTTATGCAATACTTACGATTCCACAAGATCTGCAATTATACCTTCGTTTCATTACATAGAATATTGCCTCACAAACCATGCATCGACTTGAATCGTCAGATTTAATAATGGCAGTCTTATTATTATTATCATTAATTTTAAGGCTTGCTTTACGTTTCATAGTTTCTTGCATTGTTTCAAATAATGCATCAAGCCAAGCTGCTTTTTCTGTTGCCGAATGAGTATACAATTCAACACTTTTATTGACATCCCTTAAATAAAATGTATTGGCAGTTTCTAAATTATCTCCTTCTATTACTTGTAAATTTTCTATCATAAATTTTGCTCGTAATCGATATAATGGTCCAGGAATTAGTCTTAATGAGCATAATAGAAGCATATCACTAAACTAATTGAAAATAAAGACTTTTTAGTAATATTATTTAAAAAAAAAAAAAAAATTACTTACTAGGAACATTTGTCTCTCTTGATGATCACCACTTCTTGCAGAAATTTTAACGATTCTCCCTTCTCTCACAAGTTCACGGGTTGCACTGACTAGATCTGTTGGATCATAAATACTCTCTTGGATTTCTAATAATTTTTTAAATTTATCAATTTTTTTCATAGCCTCATTCGTGTGATTAGCTGCAATAGATACTAATTCTAATGCTTCTATTTAAGAAAAAGAAAAAAAAATTAGGATTATAGTAAAATAATTTGTAAATAAATTCAAAAATAAAATAAGTATATACTTTTGGTATCTTCGTAATCTGATTTTTCTTTAACAAGATTTCTTAAGTAATCTTTTAACAATAATTCATATCTAGGTAATCTTTGAATTGGACTAAGCATGTGATGCGCTAACGATAATTTTGCGCATTCGTCCATCTTTTGAATATCATTAATTATTGCAGCAAACTTTGGAATTTTATTCTGCAGAGTACTCATTAGATTCATAGCATTGTCAAAATTTTTTACATATTCAGTATACATTTTTAAAAAAGGTGCAAAATTTTTCATTATATCACCTATTCTAGGATCTTTATCCCATGCTTTTATTCTTTCATCTAATTGTGGTAATAAAAAATCATTATGAAATTTATAAATTGACTTAATATTTGAAAAAATTTGTTGAATTGTTTCTGGTGGAAACATTGGGTGGGCTCTATTTTCTTGATCTACTCGAAATTGAAATACTTGATCTATCAGGTACAAAATATTGACGTAATGTTTTTCAGTTGTTAATAATTCATTAGCAATCAGTCTTGCTTTTTTCTGTTTATTTTCTAGTAAAATTTGTTTAGCTTTAATTTTTTGTTCAATTAATATATCATCCGAATGATCTGAAACAATGGCTGAATCAGTTTCAGAAGATCTAACATCTTCTGATTCTTCATCGCTCTCTGATTCACTGATTGCATAACTATTCTCATAGGAGCTTTCTGATACGACATACCTAAAAATTATTGATTTTTTTAGTGATTTTTTTAATTAAAATAATTTTAAAACTATTATAAAAAAAAAAATTAATGTATGTACCTGCTAGTTCGATATTCTAAAATACTATGTGACATTTGATTATAATTTGATTCAATTCTAGTTTCTTCAGATTTATTAACTTCTGTACAAATAGAAGAGCTAGTTGACATAACAAATGGTCTAAATCTTGAAAATCCACCAAAACTAGCAATTCTATGAAACGAATGTCTAGGATACTGATTTTGTTCTTCCAATCCACCAACTGAATCTGAATCTTGTGAATTTCCATCTTCGCTAGCAGTACTTTGCTGCTCTAATAAATTTGAATTTCTTGAATTACTTTTTTCTGTATCAGAAATTGACGATGACTGCGACAAATTATTATCATCTGTGATATGTAAATCTGTATAAAATGTACTAGTACCACTAGTTTTTGACCCAAACATTTTGGGATCAACTAGCTCAGGACGGAGACAAACCATCCAGGATGAAAAGTCTTTTAACTGATCTCGCAGCATTCTATAAGTAATATTAAATTATATTTCTTTAATAAATTTTAATTGATAAATTTCAAGTGACATTGAAGTGCAATTCAATAATGATCCACGATATTAATAAAATTTTATAGTAAATAGCTATAGAATTTAATTTTAATTTTCAATCTCAGTTAATGTATAAATTAAATAAAATTTTACTTTAAAATTAAATTTTTAAACAAAAATTCTGTCATTTGTTGAAAATATGAATATTTAAAAATATTGTATCAAACTGGCATCAGTGCGATATTAAAATGATAAGTAATAAAAAGTAATAAAAGAAATAAACCTTGTGCTCAATTACATCATAAAACTCAAAATTATCAAACCCTTTTAAAGAAGTGTAAGAAAAATTAAAAAAAAAAAAACTTACCTTTCATTCCATCTTTTTTGGCAACAAATCTAAATGCTTTCCAATAAGGTTTAAGACTTGGCATTTCTAATTTCAAAATTAAGTATTATAAATTTTATAAATACAAGTTATTTAAAAATAATAACAAAAAATCATTCATTTATTGATTGCATAAATAAAAAAAAATTGTTTATTAGATCACATGCCTGATATCTTTTCTAAATTTAAAAAACCTGAAAAATGAATCATTTTTTAAAAGCACCTAAAGACTAGATATAATCATCATCATAATATTAACACTCCTACATTGTATAAGTCATTGCATCTTTAAATTTGCATTAAAACACTGCGTAACAAAAAAAAGAAAAATATGTATAGCAAATTAAGAAAAAAGTAATTAAATTGCCCTACGCCCTGACCAACACAATCACGTATTTTTACTTATAGTACACAATAAATAATGGGTTCTTTTTGCTGCGTATATTTTTCATTGATATAATAAAATGCATCATGTTCCTTTTTTAATTTTTATTTTTTTTTATGTCTGCTTTTAGATCACGATGCAAATATAACAAACATAAATGATGATGATCGCTTCTTCATTACATTTTATGTTATATTAGAGGGATCCTTTCTATATAAATAATTATCCACTATAATAAAAAAGCACTTAAAATTCACTTTTCCTTTCTAAATAAATTAAAATAATGAATTATTATGTTTATATATAAAGAATAAGAGTGTGCTGTTTTATTGTAAGTATACTATTGTAACTACCATATAATTGTATAACGCATTGACCACGATCTAATACATTTAAGTATGTATGTGTAATGTAATTGTTTATTCTCATCACTCTAAAAATTTCACGTAATGATAAATTTTTTTGAGTGCATTAATGTTTATTATTCACGATTTGCAATATAAATAAATAAAAATAAATAAATACAAATAATCATTTAATTATCGGTAATCGGTAAGTTAGAAATTTAGAAAAATACTTATTTACAAAGTTTTCTGCTGCAAAACAAATAAAAACAAAACATTTACTAGTAACATTTACATATTTTGCTATTCAGCAATAAATCAGCAACTGAATGTTTTAAAAATGTATCATCAATAATGATAATTTATAAACAATTAAAAATTTTCAATCAATTTAAATAATAATAATTTAATATGTAAAATTAATAATTTAATATTTAATGTAAGTTATAACTTTTAATACATATATATTATATTTGAAATAATTTTTTTAGCTCAATTTCATTTTATTTTGTGTTTTATTATATTATACTTTAAAAATAAAGAATTCATAATAATGTCATTTATATTTTAATGAGATATAAATTTTATTTTAGGTAATCCAGATTTTATACAAAGATAAAACATTAAACCAAAAAATAATATGCACAAGAACTTTCATATTCAAAATTTTTAATCATTAATTCTAAGTAATTAAATAATGCCTGAAGAAAATATAATATCAGATACTGAAGTTATGGATTTAAGCATTGACCCAATTAAAAAAAGATTTCCATTCTGTATTGTATGGACTCCAATTCCTATTTTAACGTTAGTAAAGTACTTATTTATTTAAAACAAAATTTTATTTAAACATGTTGATTTAAACATTAAATTTTAGTTATTTATTTCCATTTATTGGTCACATGGGAATAGCGACTTCATCTGGAATTATAAGAGATTTTGCTGGTCCTTATTTTGTATCAGAAGATAGTATGGCATTTGGTTGGCCTACAAAATATTGGCAACTTGATTACACAAAAGCAAAAGGTAATCAGCAAGGATGGGATACAGCTGTGCACGAAGCTAGCGAAATTTACAAAGGAAGAATTGTAAGTTATTAAAAATAATATAATGTAATTTATCAAAAGAATGAAAATGTAAAAAATTTTTTGTAGCACAATTTAATATGTGATAACTGTCATTCACATGTTGCTAAAGCATTGAACTTAATGAATTATGACAACTCAAATAACTGGAATATGGTCAAATTAGCATTTTATACGTTTGTATATGGGAAATATGTAAAGTAAGCTAATAAATATTAATACTATTAATTTAAATAATATGATTTTCTTATTATATTTTTAAAGTTTTGCAGGTTTTTTAAAGACTTGGATCCCATTTAGTATATTAGCTATGGTTTTTTTAATAATATTTTTAATGTAAATTTAAACTTTTTTTTTTTTATTTAAAAAAATACTTTGTACATATTTTATATCAATATAAATACTTATATTTATATATACGTCTCTTATACATTATAATCTCTTGCCTTTCTAACAATTGCATTATATTATATAATTTATTTATAAAAAAAATATTTTTTTAAATTTTATTTTTACATAATATTAAATAAAAACAAATAAATTATTCAATAATCTAAATCTACTAAAAACGTAAAGTATTTTTTTTTCTTAGTTTAAACATTACATTATTCAATTTGACTGTTCATTTCATTGATGATGCTTCTTTCTAACTGGAATTCATAATCATAATTTTCGGCATCAATTCTTTTTAAAAAGGACATGATTTCACTAACTCTGAGTTTGTCAATATCAAAATCTTGATTTCGTGTCCTTTCTAATTCTCGACAAAATTTAAACGGTATTTTATTTATATCATTTGAATGTGAATCTTGAGAATTTTGTTTTTGAACTAACGGTGGAACTGGAGGATAAGCAGAAAAATTTCCTAAGTTAGGATATATACCACTAGGATACGTGTTACTACCATCACTACTCGGTATTGAAGGATTATCTCGTTTTTCTATAAATATAAAGTTATCATCTGGTGGAGCAGTTTCTGCTGGTGTGCTTGGAGGTGATTCTTTATTTTTTTTTTTACCAAAAAGCCAAGACATTTTCTAAACAAAACAAGAATATAAGATATTTTTAAATTTAAAATCACAATTATTAGGTTAAATAATATAGGCTATAATATATCTCGTGGTTATTATCTTTTTAACTAATACTAAAAAATAAAAATAAAATTATAATCATATTTTGTAGGAATAAAATATTAACTCATAAATCAATAACAGTAATATATCAGTTAATTTTTAATGTACCTATTTATAAAAATGAAGTTTAAAAATCTGGCTTTTAATTTGTAGAAATTTATTTTAAAAACTTAATTAATATAAAAAAGAAAAAAAACTTTTAAAACTATATTTTACTAATTAAAAAAAACTTTAACTACACTTTGTTTTTGTGACTATATTTTTTTCACGGTAATTATTTATTACCGTGTTTGAAGGTTAACACGCCGCGAGCGCGAAGGCGGTTTAATCACCTCGGTTTCCCCAGCTGAGCATTAAAAATTTAATTAAACCAATTTTAATGCACAAGGACTCATTCGAAAGCTTAGAATTTGCTAAATTTTGCTATAAGTTTTTTTTAATTTGCTAACTCTTAGTTTGTTTGCTATTTCGAAAATAAAAATTGACCTCTATGGGCCCTCAATTATAACGTTTACTAGTTAAATGAAAGGTTTTATGCCAACTTTTTGGGTCTAATTTTATTTTTATTGGTTTGCTAGAATTTGCTATTCCAAAATTTAATACGAATTTTGCTTTATTTAATTACAGTAAATAATTATAAATTGTTGTTAAAAATTGCTAGTGACAAATTCTAGTTACGATAAAATTACCGACATCAACTGTATTTCGTATGGTAAATTCATGGTAATTTAGCTCTCATAAATATTTTAATAACCGGTAGATGTCACGTTGCTACAATTCATTTTCTTGAAGCGCGAATCTTAAATATATAATTAGATCAAACTTTAGTTTCTTGACAAAAAATGAAAAAATGTATTTTTCTGATAATTTTTTGATATAGTTATATGAGTTATTTTTTGAACCACAACTACACCAATGGATAACAATTAGTATACATCCAAAAATAAAAAAACTAATAGCATTTTAAAAAAATTTTTTATAGCAAAAATTTTAAGATAATAATTTTTACAAATTTAAATAATTTAAATGCAAATATTTTAATATTATGTATAGCTGATGATATCTCCGAATATTTAGACCTACATTTTTTTTCAAAATTTTTGTCATCTAATATTCTGAAACTTCTTTTTTCTATCTGCATTAGTATATACCAACATTATACCTAATTTTTTTCTCCAAAGAATTAATAGTTTTAGGAAAATAGTTAATACTTATATTACTCGATTTCTTGAACTTATTGTTGTGAAAAATTTGTCAAAATTTTTCTTTCAAATTTTTCGGATGTATAATTTAATTTTTTCAATGGGATTTTTAAAAGACATTTATCAACAAAAAGATTATTTTATATAATAATACAGTTCTAAAAAGATTATTGTTTGTTTTCTTATACATATTATTTATTTATATATGCAAATACTAGATAAAATAGATTTTCACCCATTATGAATATTTTGTATTTGCTGAGGAACTGCGTGTGTTTTTTATAAATTTGTTGTTTTTTCTTTTCTTTTTATATAAAAAAATTTTTATATAAAAAAATTGATATTATGTTCTCATATTTTTACCGATTATTCCAGTGCAGTCAAATCGGGTTTTTTAAAATTACGGACTTTTACCTTGCTTATAGGTCCGTTTCACTAAGATTTACAATTATTAATGATTAATAATAGTGTATTAAGTATCAAGGACATAAAATTTTAGCACTACTAGTTTCTAAAGTTTTTCGCCCATGGTGTTAATGATATTTTTTGCCTACCTAGGTGTACAAAGAATGCAGGAAATTCCTTGACAAGTTTTACGCAAGATTTTTACGCCTAGGAGGGCAAAAATTGTTTTTTTTTGTTTGTTTATGGAAATACTACAGAGGAATTTCCCTTTTTCATTATACGCTTGAACCGACACTGAAATTTATGTGCAAGCGAAAAATAGAAATAAGATTAAAAACCTTAATAGGTATTTAATAGGTATTTACTTAAAAAAGAAGTTTTTTATGATGTGGTACTTTTTATTGAATTATCTATAATAATGCACTTTTTTCATCGAAATATGGTTTAATTCAGCTTTAAAGCGAACATGTATCTCTTACACATATTTATTTTATTTTTAAACTGAAATATATTTTTTTAAATAAAATAAACATAATTATATGTTTAATACAAGGTTTAATACATTCAGTGCGGCAGATTTTGAAGCCTTATTTAAAATACATTAAGCTATGTTTAGACTTTTTAAAACCATTTTATTAAGTAATTGTGATTAGCCCTGTCGTCAGCAATATAGTAATCATGCCCATAAATTCAATTTAAATAAATTTATTACCCATGGAAAACAATGGATGGTATTTATGTTTTTTAACGCGGTGAATCTAAATACGAATTGGGTGCCTACTTTGCAAAATTCCTGGTCAATATTGCAAAATGGACCAATTTTGCAAAATTTTGTTAATAATAAAAAATTAACCAGGAATTGCGCAAAATAGACCCCGGATTCGACCTGATAGTCCAAAAATATAAATACCACCCATTTTTTTTCATATAGCTAATAAAATTGAATTTATAGGCGTAATTACTATTGCTGGTGATAAGACTATAGATTTTAATTTTTTGATATGCTAGAAAATTTTTTTCAAAATGCATGTAGTATATATATTTTAAACGTCAGGCAGCAAATTTCTACGAGAATGTTTATTTTAATGCATTTTACTACTGGCAAATCCAATTTTCTTAAATATTGATGTACAATTTTAATTATTATATATACATTTTCGTAAACAATCGCTACTCGTAAAGGCTATACAGATAAAAAACTAATGATTAAAGTAAATCAAAATATATTTCAAAAAATTTAGCTTCTTGAAAGTTAATATTTTCAATTAATGGTAAAAAGGAATTTTCAAATACAAAGTTTGACTTCCTTACTTTACAAATCCAAATATAAGATTCAAGTTTAATTTAAAAAAAAAAATTATAAAAAATATCTTATTGCAAAGATTCCATGGGAGTTATGATTACGATTGATGATGTTTACAAAGTGAAAAATTGATTATTAGATTAAATTAGTGAAAAATATATTTATAATTAATTTTTAACCGATTGTAAACAAAATTATGATATTAAAAACAGGCTTAAATATTAAAATTAATTTAATAATAAGCGAGATAATAAGCGTTTTTTTTTAGAAATCGACATAATTATATTTATATAGTATTTATATGACAATTGACCCTGAACCCATCATTTGCTATATTATATTTTAATTTTATGGTCCATAAAAATATTTTACTTTTTATATATTATGTGTAATAATATATATAGGCGTTTCTCCCTGATCGTTACTATTTCGTTAATTTTCTTAAAAAAGTTCAATTTTTATAAAAATTTTCACGAAAATTTGATCACTTATTCTCTTGTTGCTATAGCCAATCAACCAAATGGTCATTTTTAGTCTAAAATAACCAATTTTTAAATTGCTGCCAAAATTTTAATTTTTGACAAAAATGAGTTCCATAGGTCTAAAGTTTTAAAGCTCCAAGTTTTCAAAAATTCTTTCGGCTTTTTTCTTTAAATAGTTCTAAGATATCACTTATTTAAGATAATGAAAAAAATTGACTTTTTTGAAAAATCCTAAAATGGGGACTCTTGCTTTAAATTGTCATATCCAGCAAACAAATAATTAAAAAGCAGCGAGTAAAAAATTTTTGGAAACTTGAAGCTTGTAGAAAATTTTGGAAAACAATAAAAACCATTTTCGTCAAAAATTACAATTTCATAAATTAAAATTAGTTATTTTGGACCAAAAATGACGTTTTGGTTAATTGGCTATAACAGCAACAGCGAGAGAATAAGTGATAAAAAAAAGCAGTTTACAGGGCTTGAAAGGTGACACCAAAAACCCCTATTTTATAACATTGAGCCCTGTGTTTCTAGGCCCAGAAAGGCCATTGGCATGAAGGAGGGTGGTCGGAATGTTTTTTCAATATAAGAAACTGATCAATAACCATTTTGGTGTGATTAGGTGTTCCAAAGGTAGTGAACTCCCCTTGTGAGTTAAAAAAGAATTGCCCATATATACTAAAAAAGTATAGGTCCGATTCCAATAGAGTTTTTTTTTAATAGTATACATACTCTTGTAACAAGAGACTTGTTTTATTTTAGTACCCACAATTCCAAGAGTTTTATCATTTAATAAGTTTTATTTACGCACACATACGCACACACATATATTATGAATGATTCAATAGTTCAAAAAATTCCAGATGACAAAAATTTACAAAAAAATTATAAACAGGATTTTGTATAGTCATAAAGTTAAAAATATGTGGCTGGCTTATGTAAATTAGGCAAAAACATAGATTTTTCTCATCAAAAAATTAATTACAAAAATGCTAAATTTTTCTATTTTTGCAAAGGAAAAACAACTTCACTGTAAAAAATAACTTTCTTAGATTTACAAAAAAAATAGAATTTTTTCGAAAAATTAGTGAATTTTCAAAAAATTTTGTAAATATTCGATAAAAATCGTAAATTTACTAAATTTAGTATATTATCGAAAAATTCGAGAATTCTCGATTTTTTTTTGTGAATTTACGAAAAAAGTTGTAAATTCACAACAATTTTTCGTAAATTTACAACTATTTTTTGTAAATTTTCGAATCAAAAAATTGTAAATTATCAATTTTTCTTGCGAATTCACAAAAAATACGCTGCCAAGTAATTGGCACTATGGTTCCTCATTAACAATATAGCAAAATTTTTATAATGGACTATTTTATCTATCATTTCAGATTTTATAGTATGTCATAAAAAAAATTTAAGTACTTTTAATTTCAAAAAATTACTGTAAACAAGGTTCTTAAAACTAGTACTTCCATGGAAATAAATTAGGTACTACTTCCAAAAAGAAAAAAAAAATTGGTATTTTTTGTATTTTTTTGTGAAAAATATTTTCATAAAATTAAGTATCCGATTCGAGATTCATGTGAAAACCATACTTTCAAATATATGCACTTTCGTGGAAATAAATGAGGTATTACATCCAAATTAAAAAAAAAAAAAAGGAGTTTGAAATTTTTTGATACAAAAATGTTTGGAAAAAAAATTAGGTCTTAATTCGATAATGGTTTTGAAATATCACTAGTTACAATATTTTCAGATATTAGTACTTTAATGGAATTTAATGAGGTATTACACGAAAAAAAAAAAAAAATATTGCAGTTTTTTTTATTTTTCTTTTTTTTTAATTTTGACAAAAAAAAATTTTGAAAAAATTAAGTATCAGATCCAAAAAATTACTATAAACAAGGTTCTTAAAACTAGTACTTCCGTGGAAATAAATTAGGTACTACGTCCAAAAAGAAAAAAAGAATTAGTATTTTTTGTATTTTTTTGTGAAAAAAATTTTAGGAAAAAAATTTTCAGAAAATTAAGTATCCGATTCGAGATATCATGTGAAAACCATACTTTCAAATATAAGTACTTTCGTGGAAATAAATGAGGTATTACAACCAAATTAAAAAAAAAAAAAGTACCTCGAGCTTTTTTGGTGAAAAAATTTTTGAAAAAAAAATTAGGTCTTAATTCCATAATGTTTGTGAAATATCAGCGATTACATACGTACATACGTACGTACACACACACATACACACATACAGACTTTTTTTAAAAACCGGTTTTTTAGCTTCCTAAGGTCTCAAAACGTGCTTATATGCCAAAAAATCAAAAAAAAAAATTTGACCGATCACAATGGTTCCTCTATGAGGAACCAAAAATCGAGAATACTCGAATTTTTTGTTAATATACTAAATTTAGTAAATTTACGATTTTTTTCGAATATTTACAAACTTAATCGAAAATTTACTAATTTTTTGAAAATGTTCTAATTTTTTTGTTAATATAAGAAAGTTACTTTTTACAGTGTTCTTATGAATTATTATTAATATTATTTTTATTATTTTGTAATTTTTTTCTATACAGATTTCCGCGAATTAACCCGGTTTAATTTTGTAAAAATACAAATATATTTTTTTAAATAAATAAAATATGTTTGTTATTAATATTTTAAACAAAGCTGGGTAAACAGGCATACTCTTATGACCGTTTTCAATAAAACTGATAAAAATGAAATCGGAAAAATTTGAAAACTTTCCGTTTTCAATGTTTCTTTTGAAAAAAATCAAAACGGACTTATTGGCCGTTTTTGCGAATCATGAAAATTTGCTTTCGTTTTCATATTTTTTTATTTTTTTACTTTCCGTATACCAACTATAAAACTTCAAGTTTTGGCTATTGATAAAAGATATATAGTTATTCTTATGCTTATCAACTTTATTAAAAAATAGCTCAACATTTTTTTATTAAATAATTTTTTTCAACAAATAATTAAATTTTTTATAATAATTATAAAAATTAAAAATGTTTTAAAGTATTCATGTGCTTATTTTTTAATTTTTATTTTTATGTCTATAAGAAAAAGAAAATTAAAGCAAAATTTTTATGATTAACGAAAGCGGATATTTCAATCCCAGCTCTAATTTTAAATGTTTAACATTAAATAAAACTTGAATTCTAGTCGGAGTCGGGGTTTATTATTATTATGGTTCAGTTTCACTGAGAACAGATGATATTTTATTAATTTAAAAGCATAAAAATAATTGATAACTAAAAAAAACTCCTGAAACTATATCAAACAATAATTAGAAATACACATTTTTTCATTTTTTGTCAAGAACTTAAAGTTTTATCTAATTATATATTTAAGATTCGCGCTTCGAGAAAATGAATTGTAACAACGTGACATCTACCGGTTATTAAAATATTTATGAGAGCTAAATTACCATGAATTTACCATACGAAATACAGTTGATGTCGGTAATTTTATCGTAACTAGATTTTGTCACTAGCAATTTTTAACAACAATTTATAATTATTTACTGTAATTAAATAAAGCAAAATTCGTATTAAATTTTGGAATAGCAAATTCTAGCAAACCAATAAAAATAAAATTAGACCCAAAAAGTTGGCATAAAACCTTTCATTTAGCTAGTAAACGTTATAATTGAGGGCCCATAGAGGTCAATTTTTATTTTCGAAATAGCAAACAAACTAAGAGTTAGCAAATTAAAAAAAAGTTATAGCAAAATTTAGCAAATTCTAAGCTTTAAAATGAGCCCTTGTGCATTGAAATTGGTTAAATTAAATTTTTAATGCTCAGCTGGGGATACCGAGGTGGTTTAATCTATCGTTAAAAAGATCATGATCACGTGACCAACCTACATGCATATGTATCTAGTATAAACTTAACCTTAATAGTTTAACTTTGTATTTTTTTTTGGAAATGAATAATGTAGAATACTTTATAAATATAAAATGAGTTAAGTCTACTGTCCTGTCAAATTATTAATAAAATAAATACAATGGCTTTAAGTACAAAATTTTCTTTCCGTTTTAATTTTCTTAAAGAGCTTAAAATTATGAAATTTTATAGTGTTGATTCTTACAAAAATAAAACAAAGATTAATGAAGAAAACGAGAAAACAACTCATTTTGGATTTAAAACAGTCAAAGAATCTGAAAAAGTTGATCAAGGTATCAAATAAAATAAATTTCTTTATATTTAATATTTTGTGCTAAATAAATTTCAATTGTTGCAGTTTATTCAGTATTTGAAAATGTAGCCAACTCTTATGATCTTATGAATGATGCCATGAGTTTTGGTATTCACCGAATATGGAAAGACCAGTTTATTGAAAGACTGGCACCAAAACATGGCTGTCGACTCTTGGATGCCGCTGGTGGTACTGGAGATATAACATTTCGTTATCTTAAATATTTAAAGTCTTCTTGCAATCCAAAAAATATTAAAAGTCATGTTACAGTTTTTGATATAAATAAAAATATGTTAGACGTTGGTCAAGCAAGAGCTAAACGTCAAGGTTTTACCATTGAAAATGGTTACAACATAGAATGGGTTCAAGGAAATGCTGAAAGTTTACCATTTGATGACAAAACTTATTCAGCTTACACTATAGCTTTTGGTATTCGTAATGTAACAAGAATTGACAAAGCTTTAACTGAAGCATATAGAGTTCTTAAACCTGGTGGTCGATTTTTATGTTTAGAATTCAGTCACGTGAATAATGATTTACTAAAATGGTAAATGTATTTTTTTCTTTTTTTAAATTATTCTAAAATCTTAAATTTTTAGGATCTATGATAACTACTCTTTTCAAGTTATTCCAGTACTTGGTACATTACTTGCTGGTCAGTGGCAACCTTATCAATATCTTGTTGAAAGCATCAGACGATTTCCAAAACAAGAAGAGTTTAAAGTAAGTAAATTTGAGTGAAAATTTTGTAAAAGTAAAAAATTTTGTAAAAGTAAATACAAATATTGAATTTTATTTACAGAAAATGATTTTGGATGCAGGATTTGAAAAAGTTACTTATGAAAATTTAACTTTTGGGACAGTTGCTATTCATATCGGTTATAAATTATAATTAAAAATAATGCAATTGCAGAATATTTTACATTTAATTTAATTTTTAACTTTTATTTGTACAAATTTTATAAAATTTAAAAAATTTATGTATAAAGTTTTAAATTCTATTAGAAAGATATAAGCTATAGCTAAAACAAGCATCAAATGTGTAAATACAAATGTAAAAAATATGTATATTTGTTTTCTTCAGTTTTTTTACAACTGAAAAAATATAAAGTTATTAACAGTAAGAAGGATATAGATAAAATATATAAATATCTAAGTTATTATTGTACAAAAACAAAAAAATAATGAAAATCATATTGAAATATTGCAATATGATCTTTGGCTGATTTTTACAGATCTAAGTTTATTATTGTAACAAATTTTTGTACAATTGTAAATTAAAATAATATAAATTTATACAAATCCATTTTAATTTTGTTCGTTTTATATGAGAAATTTCATGCTGATTGACTGATTCTTAATTTTCTATAGCCGTTAGTTTTTTTGACCATTTTTTGTAACAAAAATATACTATTGCGTAAAAAATTTATTCATTTAGATAAAAACCCATTTTATGTTATAAAAGTTAATTCATGTGCGTGCTGTCATAAAAACAAAATTATCCTTGAGATTGACAAATTTGTTCATCTTTTTAATTAGTCTTAAATTATTTAAAAATTTCAGTTACATGAATGTCTACTAGAAAAATTTTAAATTACAAATTTTACCTTTTCACAAAATTCCTTTTAAAGTTCCGCAAAAGGCTTATAAAAATTTTCTCAAACATTCAAATAGGTCAGGAGACTTAATCTAAAAAAAATTTTTTAAACAAGTTTTTACGTTTCAAAAAAGGTTTAAGCACAAATAATTTTAGACCAATTAGGAACAAAAAAATTTTTTAGAATAGACATTTAAGTTATTATGGAAAAAAATATTTTAAACAATTTTCAGACGCACGTAGAGCTTAAAATGAAATTTTGAATAATAAATCAAATTTTTGATATAATAAATCAAAATAATAATAATACAACCCTGAGCCATAAAAAAAGAATTTCTTTCATTGCAAATTAAATGCAATCCCCTAAACCATTCTTTATATTTATTACTATGGGTCATAATATACTATTTATGAGAATCTATTGTGCTAATTCTAAAAAATTGTCAAAAATATTAAAATGACAACCCAAAACCCGCAAATGAACTTGATTAAAATTAATGGTCTTTTGGATTAACTTCGGTCCAGCTTGCATGAAATCTATCATACATGTTTTAGTTACTTTCTAGTTGTAAATTAAAAAATTTTAGACGGACTTTTTCTAAAGTTAAAAAAAATTATGGACGGAATCACCAATTAATATTAATTTGATTAATATTAATATTCTAAAATAAAATTTAAGTCTTACTCTATTAATCTAAAAAATATTTTTTAAATATTTTTGATTGTCTTTTTCAATTGATTTGTAAATATTGAATTTTGTTCTATTTACATATAAAATAACGATAAAAAATTAAAATATAATGAGATTCTTGAAATACACTTTGAATAATTTCAAATTTTTTTTTACAATACTATCAGACAATATTTGCTTTCTTATTTAGCACAATAAATACTATAATTGGACGGAAAGTTTAATTATTAAGTTAATAGCTACACACTACTAAACTTTATTTTACTAAATTCATAAAAAAGTAAGCTAATATTTTTTAATAAAAATATGCATTCTATAATTTCATATAAAATTAAATTTTTTGTAATGCTTTATGATATTTTTAATGGAAGCTACTATATGAAATTATTCATTCATTTTTAAATTACAATTCCTTTCAAACCACTGGTTACATGCATACATTTCATTGACACATCACGAGTTCTTTAAAAGTAATTTTTTTTTTACTTCAATTTTTTGTTTTAAAGAAATTTTCATAAACGGTTTTTAACTTAAAATTTTTTAAAGAAAATAATTTTTTCCAACTTTTTCTAGTTTGTATGACAAACTTCTTATTTTTATTACCTAATAAACTTTTAACTTCTTAACCATTTCGAAATTCTTGTGTCCTAAAATAACTGTATATGCTGACTAAAACTGAACATATTATGATGAAATATTTAGATGATTTTAAAAGTATCGCTGCATTATAAATTGGACAATATGGACATTGTGAGCTCCCACAAACTTCGCAAATATTCAGAATATATGTAGGCAATGCATCAAATATCGTTTCATTGAATCTTTCTGGAGCATAATAATCATACACCCTAATTGGAAGGTATCTAGACATGTTAGCCACTGGGAACCATCTTTCAATAGTAAAGTTTACGCAAGTTTCTTCTTTGTCTAAGTAGTCAAAGTAAAATACAATTTTTTGGGGCTGGAATCTAGCTCTTTGTAAGTTTCTTGCAGTCCTTGTACGAACATAACGATCAAGAACTTGCTGTTGAATGATGTAACCAGTTGGAATTGTAACATCTAATACAGCCATTCCTGATCTTTGAGATTCATTTAGATTAATCCACCTAAAATTCATAATTGAATCGATATTACAAATTGAAAAGAGAGAGAAAAAAATAAAAAGTATTTAATTACCTTTGACAACTCAAATAGTCGATTCGAGACTGATTTCTTCCATGAAAATTAGCCCTTGTAATTAATTCAAAAGCTGGTACTGGAGGTTTGGTTTGGAACTTTTTATTATCAACATTGTATTGCACAGACATTTGCAAAATCGCGTAACCAGCACCTTTAGCTTGAACTTTTACTGTTCCCCAAGCTTCAGGAATCTAAAAAAAAAAAAAATGCTTAATAATTTTTTCTTAGAAACTGTCAAAGTAAAAATTACCTCGATACTCTGAAGTCTTGCAAGATTTTTGTCATTAACATGCAATGTTTTTACTTTTCCTGGCAAAGCTGTAGCTTCAATAGTAACTGAAAGTTGACTAACATCTCTAATTCTTGATCTTCCAGTGTAATCCATTAAGGCTTTCATAGCCCAAGCAGTATCTTGAGTTGAGGCCCAACCTCCATCTGTTAATCTTTGCGAATTAATCCATTTAACGATAGGCTCTACGTCAACTTCTTGTCTAGCAACGTGAACCAATAATGCATATGCTGTTGTTTCAATATTCTCGGCATCATATTTATACGGTAAACGTGGAAGAGAAAATGGTTTTTGATTTTCATATTTGGAAGGTGGTTGAGGTACCATATCTCTACCCCAGTAAATTAAACCTCCTTCTTCTCTTCTGTGGTTCCGTAACAAATTAAATGCTTGTTCAGCAGTTGAAGCTTTTGCTTGTAATAATGCATATGCCACAATAGCTATTTCATAAGGTCGGCCTTTTAATTGAAGAAGTTGCAAATTTTGTTCAAGATATCTGTAATTAAGAATTATTATTTTTACAAGTACTTAAACTCATTGAAATAATTAAATTAATTTTTTTTTTATTTCCAAATTTACTAAAATAAATTACTTACCTTACTGCATTGGCCGCAGCTAATGCCACTCTTGCTCCTATACCATCTGATAAATCCTTAACAGCCTCTAATGTAATTAAAACATGAGCGGTCAATGAAATATTTCTATGTCGATAAGAGTAATATTCTTCATCAAAATATAAAGTACTATTCATTTTTCGATCAGGAAGCCAAGTAACTTCATAAAATGAACCTTCTGGCAGTTGATGTTCCAATAACCATGATACTGCTTGACTAATTACTTTTGGATCTATATAAAGAAAGTTTTCCCATTCATAAAAACTGGCTTCTTCAAAAATTCTAACACAGTATGCTGTTAACCAGACACTTGGATGAGACTGGTTCCAATCGCTTCTGAATAAACTAAAGGAACCATCAGGATTCATAAAGGACATTTGTCTTTGATAACCAATGTTCATATAATAAAAACTATTTTTTTCTTGTGTTCTGTTTCTCTGATTTATAAATCTCATGTGTAAGGTGGTGTACATGTTGGCTGCAAAGCTAAACATATTTTGCTCTGCACAATCCATAGGCAATCCGATTAAACTTGTTGCATTAACAGGCATAGTTGGGAAAATTGGTCCAACAACGTCTCCCACAATACTAATTCTTGCTTTATTAGAACCAAATATATAATAACGATTCTCATCATAAGGTATTAACGGTGTTTCTGTAATATTAACATGCATGTACTGAAATACGTAAGCTCTGTTACTTAAATCTAATAGTATTGATTGATGTCGATATTGAGGTAATCCATCAGCTTCAACATGAACAGTTCGAGTAACTGAGTCTCTACCAACAAGTGTAGAAGCATAAATTTTTACCTCTATGTCACCTAGTCTTACTGGCACAATTGGAATATACACAATTGTTGCATCTTGCGCCGCAATCCAAATGAAAAATTGATGTTCTCCAAATGACGTTCTTGGACTATATGATTGTACAATACCATGATCTTCAACGTGTACAAATTTATAATCTTTTGAACCGGGCAACACTATAGTAGCTTCAATATTATACTGCTGATAATTAAATACTGAAACACGGATTCCAACTTGCTCACCTTGTTTAATACTATCAGGCATTTCAACATTTATGTAAAATGGTAAGACACCAATGTACTCTAATGCATTTGGTAACATACCAAAGCCAGTTGTAGGACTCATTCCAAATGCTGTTACCATCCAATGCACAGGAGTTTTAGGTACATCAACATTAAATATAAATCGGCCGTGTGGTCCAATATTAATATCTTTCCATAACCAAACATTTTCATACTGTCTTTGAATTCTATTAAATCTCATTTTTCTAAAATTAGCTAGATCTGTTGTATTAGTATGGGCACACCTCGTCTCATCAGTACCATCATCGCACTGATAAATACCATCACAGTGTTGTTCGACTCTGTAACATCTTCCACTAAGGCATTCCATGTAACCTTGAGTACGATTACAAAGTTCAGGTCTCCTATAAACATATGCATCTGTGAATACCACAACACCCGAATAATCAAACGTTCGATTAGCGTCGATTCCATAGGTTGAAGAAGGAAAAGAAACTATTTCATCAGGATCACCACTGTGAAATAGCCAAGAATGAGAATGGGTTCCATTAGTATCTTCTCCATAATTTGACATTTTTTCAATAACATTTGCATATGTCAATTCATTACCAGCCTGCATTTGATAAAATGATCTGTCTATACCAGATAAACCAATATAAGCTCCTGGTTCACCATAAATAGCAACTTCAACATTTTCACCAGTTCTTGCTTTTCTGTTATTTATAAAAATTGTAAAATTATTTCTTGAAATTCCATTAACAGGGAAAGTCATTGAGTCTACTATCACTTCGCCATTATGGGAAATATGATAAACTAATACTGTAGAAACAGGTGCCATTTCTGGACCTAAAGGCAAAGCAAAAGTACGCACATTTTGTTGCATTATTTCATCTCCACTCAATAAAATCGTTCCCTTTGACATAACAATGTAGTTAAAACTATCGGCAAAAAAATTGCTTTGCACATGAACTACTAGATACTCCCCAACTTTTGCTTTTGCTGTTGAAGTTGATACTTTGAGATGTTTTTGATTAGGTGATTCATGAGCTAATAGTAATAATTCTGCACGAGATCTGTGTCCTTCGCCGTCAACAAATTCGGCATATACCCTTGCTGAATGAATGTCATTTAGTACTTTTTGCAATTGTTCTGGGCTCTCGCTTATGCCAAGTCTGTTTCTTAAATCTATTTTGACAGACCAGACCGCTAGATTATCAGGTGAGGGTCTTAAAAATTGATTTTCTAAAGTTCGACGACCACCATTTCTTAATTCAAAATCCACCCTAAGTTCCATCATTGATCCATCTAATTGAGATTGCCTTAATGGTGAGCCATCATGAAATGAAGCCACAAGATTTAAATCAAATGGCATACCAGGCTTAAAAACTTGTGGCGAACCACCAAAGAAATCAATCTTTACACTGGAATTAAAAATTCTGGCTGTTGAGTAACCAACAATAATTTCTTCCAAAAAATGTTCACCAACACTTGCTGTTATTGTTAATTCAATACCTTCATTGCCAAGTGGATGTGTTAAGAAATGAGACATAGGGTATTTAAAATGATAAGTTCCATTAAAAAATCTAAGTACTGGTATATAATCGCCTTCCCAATCTCTTGGGGAAAACCATGAAGGATAAGTTTCATCAAATATTACATAACGATCTGTACACGGGTACTGATTAGTTGTTAAGTTAAGTGATCTACAACTGGCTCGTATTGTTAAATTTCCATGAACTGGTGCACCAGATGTGTAATTAGCTTGAATAACCCCGTGAATATAATTATCAGATTCAAAAAAGAATGCTGGCATTGTAACATTAACTTCAAATCTAGTTTGATAATATTCTTCAACTAAAATAGCTTTTTCTTCAATTTGCCCTTGAGCTGTAACTTTTATTATCCATTCTCCAAAAACTGGTTGATCTGACAATTGATAAGATAAAGAAACTGTACCTAAATTACTTTGTCTACTAAGCCATCTTCTCATTATTCTTCTGTTTGGATCTAACATGTAAACTTCAACAGTATCGTCAAATGCTTTTAATTCTGTATTAATGGGAATTGTTCGAAATCTAATGGTTTGTCCTTGCATATATACTGGTTTGTCACACTGAATAAAAATTGTCATAGATCGTTGTGAAAAAACTAATGATGATTCATTAACAAATGCTTGACCACCAGTCAATGTATTATAATTTCCTTCGACTCTTAAACGATAATCTCCACGAACTGATGTAGTAGGCATTCTTATCATTAGAGTTTCTGGTATTCCCTCTCGTACTTCTTTATGATCGGCACCTAATTCTACACCATTTCTTTGAATAGATGCTCTTACTACCATTGGTAAAGGACTACGCAGTACATGAGCTGCAAGACGATAAATTTGACCTGGACGTACCATTCGTGATGCAAGAATAAGGTATGTTCTGAAAAAATGCACATTTTTTATTACATATTTCTTAGCTTTTACATTAAAAATAAAACAATTAAATTGGAATTTCAAACGTAATTGTTACCTATATCTAAGCATTCATAAATAGAAATTTGGAATTTCAAATAACCGAGTGAGTTAAATTTTGTCAATAAAAATAGTATATATATATATATATATATATATATACTATGTTAATAAATGTCATATTCTATGTTAATATTTGTTAATAAAAATAGTATACTATATAAACTTTAAGGACCATGGATTCAAAAATTTTCAAAATATAAATTATTTCCAAAAATTCAAGCAAATTTTTCTCTTTTAATTTATACAGTTATGTTAAGGAATACAAGTTTCCGCATATATGAGTTTCCACTAAGTCTAACAATAAGTCTGTTATCAGCTACAGTTTTTCAAAAAAACTTGTGGGCAAACCAGAGCAAATAATTTTTCTTAAAGGCAGAACTTTTTTTTCTTTTTATTTAATCGTTGAAAAAAAATTGTGTTATTATACTTAATTTTGATTTACACATTTTTACGGTCAAAATTTGCCATCTAAATAGTTCAAAATTCAAACAAAAAAAACTTTAGAATTTGTTAATTTTACGTTTTTTTTGTAATTCAATTAAAATTCTCGATTTATTTGCGTTTTGGAAAATATTTTATCACTCCTTTTCGAGATGTTTTAGAAGTTTTTCGCTATATATAAAAAATAATAAAAGTTTTAAAAAATATTAGGAAAATTAAATTTTATTTTTGGAGTAAAATATTATTTTTTATTTTTTTTGAGGCATGCATAAACCTCTGAGATTTCCCAAGAAATTAAAAAATCAAGTAACGTTTCTTATTAGACCATAAAAAAATTCAAAAAATTTAAAAACCGGTATCTTAAAACACGAATTCGAGTGAAAAAGAATTAATTAAAAAAATTGCTTACAAAAACCAAAATTTTAAGTTAAAAAAATTACATCTTTGTACTTCAATTAAAAAATATTTTTTGTTTTCATCCAGGAAATTTTAAAAAAGTAAAGAGAACACTGTAAAAAAAAACTCCGGTGATTTTTCGACAAAATTGGTAAATTTACTAAAATTTAGTAAATTTTCGAAAAAATTCGCAATTTTTCGAAAAAAATCGGAAATTTACTAATATTTGTAAATTTGCGAAAAAATAGTAAATTTACGATTTATTTTTTCGTAAATTTTCGACAAAATCGTAAATTTACAACTATGTCGTAATTTTACGATTTTTGTAGAAAAATTGCAATTTTTAATCGAAAATTTGTGACAAACAGTTGTGAAATTACAAGCCATATTTTTTGTACCTAAAAACGCATAGCATAGTTAGAGTCATAAAATAATGTTTTTTGATTTTATACCATGAGAAAAGATGAATACTTTTATTTTTTTTCGCTACATTTCTTTTAGCAAATAGGTATATAATTATTAATATTTTAACAATAAAAAATATTTTTAATTACGTAAAAAAGGATAATCTGGACGAACAAGTTATTATAAGTAAAAACAGGATGAGTCAATTATAATTTAAATGGGACATTTTTACTTTAAAAAAAAAAAATTAATTTTGATAATAATTTTTAGTATATGAGGCATTATTTTTTTTTTACTACTTAACTTGGACAAAAAACTGAAAAAAAAAAAATTTGAAGGCACATCGATATAACCCGTGTTTTCAGGTAGTTTGAACCTTCAGAAAACCGAAAAAAATCGTGAACAAGAAATCGGCGATAGGTGCCAAAAAGATTTTTCCACTTTTATCTCAAAAACTGCCTTTTTTCGTAACTGAGCTAACCGATTTTCGAAAATTTTTATTTCAGGGGTTTTTCGCGGTATTTTTAGGGATTTATTTTATGACAAGTTAAAACAAGTTCAAAACTAATACAAGCAAGGATTTAGCATCAATTTTTAACAATATTTTGACATTTATAAGCTTGAAAACCTGTATTTATTTTTTGCTTTTTTTCAAATTTTGTTTTATAACTTTTTCTTGCACCTTAGGCTGTTTTTAATCTACGTACAAGTTATAATGGTAAATATTGATAATTTTTAGTCCAAATTGATTGTTACATACCATCAAGATGCCCGAAAATAATTATTTTAATGCGCTACAATGATGGAACCCCTAGAGTCCCAATTTTTTAATTCTTGTTAAAATGAAGTAATTATACTTTTTCATCTTAAATATTTTGTCTATTTTATTTTTATCTCATAAAATATATTTTTCCAAGCAAATAAAACTCCATTAATGATTATGTGCCCAAATATTTTTCATTTATACTCGTTTGTTACCAATTTTTTCAATTTTATACAATACGTAATTTTTGACTGATTATGCATATTTTCAAGCTGTAGAATTAAATTAAAAGGGGAGTTCAATACATTTGGAACACCAAATTATAACAAATGGTTATGAATGAGTTTATTATGTTGAAAAAACATGACGGCTACTCTCCGTTCATTCTAATGGGTCTTCTGGGCCTAAAAACGCAGGGTTCAATGTTATAAAATAGGTTTTTTTGGCAATGAAACGCTTAAACCTCACAAGTTAACCAAAACACTTCTGGTTGGTCTCAATTTTTTGGTGTAAGTGTCACCTTTCAAACGCCGTAAACCGCAATTTTCCATCACTAATTTTTTTATTAATGTAGCCAATTAACCAAATTACCTATTTTTAATTGCTGCCAAATTCGTAATTTCTAATAAAAAAAGGTTTTGTATGTCTTGAAAAATTCCTACAAGCTTGAAGTTTCCAAAAATTTTTTCTCGTCTCATTTTCTTGAGTCGTTTTTAAGAAATGGCTCTTCTAAGTTAACATTAAAAATTAGCCTTTTATAAAACCATATAATTGGGACTCCGACTTCTAATTATCATATATCTGATGATTAAATAATTTAAAAAAGTAGAGTAAAGAATTTTTGGAAATTTGAAGCTTGTGGAAATATTTTGAGACTTATAAAACCCATTTTCGTCAAAAATTACAAATTTGGCAGCAATTTAAAAATAGGTCATTTTTAACCAAAAATGACCATTTGGTTAATTGGCTATAGTGATGAGAGGATTAATGATAATAAATTACGGTTTACGGCGTTTGAAAGGTGGTATTTACACCAAAAAAATGAAACCAACCAAAGAAAAGAGTAAAAGAGTTTAAGTTAGCTTGTAAGGTTTTAGCGTCTCATTGAAAATTACCAAAAAACCCTATTTCATTGAGCCCTGCGTTTCTAGGCTCAGATGGCCCTTTGGAATGAACGGAGAGTAGCCGGCATGTTTTTTCAACATAATAAACTCATTCATAACCATTTGTTATAATTTGGTGTTCCAAATGTATTGAACTCCCCTTTTAATTTAATTCTACAGCTTGAAAATATGCATAATCGGTCAAAAATTACGTATTGTATAAAATTGAAAAAATTGGTAATAAACGTGTAAAAATAAAAAATATTTGGGCCCATAATCATTAATGGAGTTTTATTTGCTTGGAAAAATATATTTTATGAGATAAAAATAAAATAGACAAAATATTAAAATAGACAAGCCTAAGGTGCAAGAAAAATTAATAAAACAAAATTTGAAAAAAAGCAAAAAATAAATACAGGTTTTCAAGCTTATAAATGTCAAAATATTGTTAAAAACTGATGCTAAATCCTTGTTTGTATTAGTTTTGAACTTTTTTTAACTTGTCACAAACAAATATCCCTAAAAATACCGCGAAAAACCCCTGAAATAAAAATTTTCGAAAATCAGTTACGAAAAAAGGCAGTTTTTGACATAAAAGTGGAAAAATCTTTTTGGCATCTATCGCCGATTTCTTGTTCACTTTTTGTTTCGGTTTTCTGAAGGTTCAAACTATCTGAAAAAACGGGTTATATCGATGCGCCTTCAAATTTTTTTTTTCTTCAGTTTTTTGTCCAAGTTAAGTAGTAAAAAAAAAATAATGCCTAATTTATGTGCATTTCTACGAAAAAATACGTTTTATGAGCACTAAAAATGAAAAAAAAAAAATTTAAGAGGCAACGATTACCACCATGATTTTTTGATAGTTTGCAACCTATAGAATGCAAAAAAAACGTTATCACGGAATCGGCGATGGATGCCAAAAAGATTTTGCCACTTTTATGTCGAAAACCGTGTTTTTCGTATCTGAGCAACCCAAAATAATTTAAGAAAAATAAAATAGGCGATAACTTCATTAATCAAGATAAAAATTACTTTTTTGTTAATTAAAATTTAAAATAATAGATGACAAAATCTGATTGCCAGGGAAAAACTACTCCACAAGAAAAAAAAACTTTTCTTTTTACGATGAAATTTAGCCGAGTTGTCGTCAATTTAAGATTTTACTCAATATTTTATATTGAAAAATGCCTATTTCTGACTTGTTTGATTTTCATCGTAAAATAATAACTTTTTTTTAAAAATCGATTAATTTTTCCCTGAGTATTCATTTCTTCAAAAAAAAAATCATTTTTGTTCACAAAATTTTAATTTTTAGGTCAGAAACCTTTGAAAACTGTAATTAGCCAAATTTATATAACACAGTTTTTCATTGGTTTTTGACCTAAATGTTGAAATGTGGTAAAAAATTATTCTTTTCTTGAAGAAATAAATACTCAGGGAAAAAGTAAACGATTTAAAAAAAAAATGAGTATTTTACCATAATAATCAAGGGAATAATGCATATTTTAAGTTCAGAAACAGACTTTTTTTAATGTCTTTTTTAAGAAAAATTTGAGTAAAATCGTAAATTGACGATAACTTGGCTAAATTTCATTGTCAAAAGAAAAGTTTTTTTTTGTTCTTGAGTAGTTTTTCTCTGGCAATCACTATCGACACTATGGCCCATATCATTCGATTCCTTCCTCTAACAAACTGTATATTTTGGAAATTCAAATGACGGAGCGTCCTAAAGTATGGTATAAAATAAAAAAACATTATTTTATGACTCTAAATGGTTTGCTATGCGTTTTTAGGTACGAAAAATAGGACTTGTAATTTCACAATTGTTTGTCGCAAATTTTCGATTAAAATTTGCAATTTTTCTACAAAAATCGTAAAATTACGACACAGTTGTAAATTTACGATTTTGTCGAAAATTTACGAAAAAAAAAATTGTTAATTTACTATTTTTTCGCAAATTTACAAATATTAGTAAATTTCCGATTTTTTTCGAAAAATTGCGAATTTTTTCGAAAATTTACTAAATTTTAGTAAATTTACCAATTTTGTCGAAAAATCACCGGAGTTTTTTTTACAGTGAATAATTTTGCTTAAATCTTTGAACCTATTCAACTTTAAAAATTTATATAATTATAAGCGCGTTTTAATTGCTAAAAGTTAAATTGCACTTAATTAGCAATTACATTGTACTTTTTATATACAGCTATGTAACTAAAATATAAAAAGCCTTATTGAACTTGAAATTAAAACATTTTTTTATAAAAGTCGTAATAATGAAATATTTTAAATTGAAACTAATTAATCTATTGTTCACAGAGTTGTTTCTTGTTTTTAGAAGATCCTAAAAGTATCGTTAAAAGTAAAAATAAATAAAAATTATTTACGCTTCTTTGATTATGACGTTATCATTGATATAATTTGTTGTTGGCCTATTGTAATTAAATGCTAAATTATCAAAATTTTCTCTAGGATTCTCTCTAGGATTTTCTCTGTCCCAATCTTTACTAATATCTTGATCTCGAATTCGATCTCTGCTTCTATCAAAGTCTCTATTTCTGTCGTCATAACGATTCCAGGGTGAACGAACCGATGAGTCTGTTGATTGGTTTTCAGAAACAAATTGCCCGTGACTGAATGTCACGAGCATTGTTACCAAAATGAGTAGTAGCCACATTTTTTTTCCTGGAAAAAAATTATTACCAATATAGTATGATATGGTTAATAACTTTAATTACTTTCATTTTATTTTAATTTATTGATAATTTTTGATAAAAAAACAACAAAAATTTTTAATTTATATTACTTCGAAATAAAAAAGTTTTAAGTTTTGAAAATTTATTTATAGCGCTGTTTAGTACTATGTTTAAAAAAACTATTCAACAGTTTAGTATATACCTTAGATTAGCATATATGAATGAAAAGTTTTCATAAAAAACATATTAACATAAGGTAAAACTATTTTGCAAATCCGACATTATTATAGGAATTCTATTTTAAGAACCCTTTTATGTTTCAATATTCTTTCGTACCGGATATGCAAATATTATTGACGTCTGCTGTTACACAAAACAAATTTGATTTTAAATGATGATTTATACCAAAACTTATTAATATATTTTTAAAAGCGCAATATTTAAAATTTTGCATCTCAAATATTAATTATTAAAATGAAATAGATAACTATAAAAAATTTTTTTCTTCAAAATTTCAATTCTAGGTATAAATGTGGATTTTTTAATTATATTATTGTTTAGGCTTTTAAAAATATGTAAACAAATCGGTCATTGATATTAACTTTTACTATAATGCATATTATTCATAATAATGTCCACGCCCGTGCATAAAGCATATGTAATTCATATTCCATCATCATATAAATAGTACATATGTGTAAGTATATTATTTAAAATCATCATATTTTACTCTTCCACATTTCCCGAGACATTGTCAACAATTTTATACGCGCCTTCTTTTCTTGATTGTAAATTTCTAGCAACTCACGAATTTTCGCAAAACATAAAAAAAAATTTTATTCTGTATTTAATAGTTAAATTTTCATATATTTTCATAAAAGTAAAAAAAAAATTAAAAATAACACAGGCTCATTAAGATCGATTTGCAAAAAACACAAACACGCCCATGTAGATCGGTATACTATGTATGTGTGACAATAACAAAATGTAAACATTTCTCATATAGCTTTACATGTATTTTATGTATTAAAATTTTATAAAAAATGCATTGATAGCAATTTTCGATTAATTGTTGTTGGTACCAACGTGGTACCACCTACACTACCAAAAAATTATTTACATAAAAAAGAATGGTTTTAGTTTAAAAATTTTTTGAATAAAATTTCTTTTTTCAGGATCCATAACTACAATTATATATTATTGAAAAATATTAGCTTACATATATGTAAGAAAATAATTAAAATTGTGTTATTTTTAAATTTTCAATGTACTAATGATAAAAATTCTGAAAATCGGTAAAAAATTAATGAACATATCATTTGGCTTCAATAAACAAATTGGTACTAAAATCATTGTAAACATAAAAATTCTTTAAAAAATTAATAATTGTAAATTACCTTAAAAATTAATTGGATCACACAGAGATAAATAAATTCACATATTCAAATTATTATGAAATTATTAAAATTTCCATACAAAAACAGGTTAACAACGTGTTCTCCATAGGTCACCGCTAAACCTCGCGCGTTTATTTGCACTAACTATTATTGCAATTCTGATTCACTTTTGGGACACATTTATTTTTTAACAAACGCTATTTTTAGATATTAAAATTATTGAACTTTCACAATAAAATATATGAAATTTGTAATCTTTTTATTATTATTTAATTATTAAAAAATGGTCAACGCCCAATAAATACCTATGATGTTGATCTTACCTGCGATGGGGCTACGGCTACTCGCGCGTCCCCTGATGTTGTGTATGCTTTGTTGCTGTCCTCAACCCAGGCGTCTTTCTTTTTTTTTATTGTAACAATAACACACCTTTTTTTTGAACTCATAAAACCGACACTTTATTTTTTTACATGAATTTATTGTTTTCAACCTTTTGCCTCATAATTTTCATGTTTTTTTAAATTTTGTTTATTGCAGAAAATACAAATTCCTTTTTAATACTTAGGCGCGGATCACCGCGACAAGTACTGATTCTCGATCCTCGCGGCGTGGCGGCAACTCCCACAAATGCTCTATCTTTTTTTGTTGTACAGGTTACAGGTGTAAATGCGGTTCTCCACTGCACCGATTTTTATTATCCCCTCCTTCAAAAAAACCGATTTCACGAAAACGCACACTCTTGATCAAAATATGCCGGTACCATATTATAAATACGCAAAATATTATAAATATGTCCTGATCCAAATGAGAATAAATTTATTTTTTATCAGAACCTTTAAGCCATAATTTTCATTTTTGCAAAAATAAATTTTCGTTAAATTTTAAAATTATAATTATTTTATTTATTTATAAGTAGTTAAACGTTTACTTTACAAATAAAATTTAAGTTCATAACATACTATTATTAAAAAAAAATGAAAGAAAAGAACAGTTTATTTTTTTAGAAATGTGTATAAAAATATTTTAGTATAGTAAATATAAATTATCAAAAGATTAATATCTAATGCACAATGTCAATGCTCCTTTAAAAAAAAAATCAACAAATATTACAAAAGATGATGAAAAATAAGACTACTTTTATTATAATTTTTTAGTAGTATAATTTTGTTTTATATTACATTTACATAATTATTTTAAAATTGTCTTAGTTATTTTGCGCAGGTGGCTTAGACCAGTCTACATTTAAAATTAAGTGATCATAACCATAACCATTAAGTTTAGAAATAGCCAAAGCAGCTTCGGATCTATTTTTGAAGTGAACATATGCAAAGCCTTTGCATGAATTTGTATTTTTCTCTTTTGCAAGATAAAGTTTTTGTATAGCTCCAAAAGGCTTAACTAATTCTTCTAAATCAGCATCAGTTGTACTCTCGGACAAATTGGATATTCTAATAGCTGTTGTGTCATCTCTCCTTTGCATAACATCCCCGCGTTTGTTACCTCCATCTCGCATACTGGGAGGAACATATTTACTTCCTTGCGATTTACTTGCCTCGGTGTTTCCTGCTACAGGATTAAGTGGTGGTTTCTTTTCTTCTAGTGCTTTACCTACATTAAATAAAATTTTAATTAAAGAAATAAGTTAAAAATAGAATATTATGGAATAGTACCTCCACCAGCCAAAACTGTATCCTTGAATGGACACTTGGAAGTCCAGTGATCACCATTGCAGTTACGGCATTTTACTACCTTATCTCCACTGTTTTTAATCTTCTCAAAAGCATCGTCTTCGACTTTATTTTCTTCTTCTTTGCTAGATAAGAATTGCATGTACACATCTTCAGCAATAATTGTTGTTGCTGGGTTAGGACCTGGGGAATCATTTGCCGAATCTCCAAACTTACCCCAATTTTTACGCTGTGCTATTGTTTTTGATACAGTACGCTTTTCAATCTTGTATGTTCTTACTATTTTAACTTTTTTATTTTCTTCGTTAAATTTATATTCTGTAACAACTTTAAAACCATTTTCATATACTACTGAAGGTGGTGGCAAAGTACTATTTCCTTCCTCTTCGACTTCGTCCGCCCAACTAGTTTTAACTTCATAATTTGCTGGCATATCTAATTTAAATAAACGTTATAAGACTTATAATAAGTTAACTTTTTTATAAAAATCAACTATTTCTAGTGAATACTAACTTGTAAAAACTCTGAAATTATTTTTTTATAATTTTTTATTGCTAAAAACACTGATACAAAATAATAATATATGGACTCAAAAATATTAAATCCCACGTTTACGATAGTAAGGTTATAAAATTTTTCAAGTTAGGTATAAAAATATCAAAATGTGTGTGTGTGTTAATGTGTATAGTTAGTGGCGCCGCGCAGCTGGAAAAAGCGCGGGTTTATATACAAAGTTTAGCCGAAATGAAAAACTTGTAATTATGGTTTGAGATAGATTATTATCACACAGATGATTAAAAAGAATAATTTTTTTAATAATACTTTAGTAGTTTTCTTTTCTAATTTTAATGTTAAAATTTCAATGTAGTTTTTTCAAGTAATACAGTTAGTAAAAGTTTATAAAAGCAAATTTGTTTAAAAATAATTGTGACAATATTAATCAAAAATTTTAATAAAAGGTAAGTGAAAAAAGCTTGCAATTCTTATCATATAAATTAGTTATAATAAAATAAAATGTTATTTGATTCAGGATTAAATAATGCAACCTACTCAGAGAATAAACCGAGAAATAAAGCAACTTGTCGAACGACCTCCAGAAGGTGTAATCTGCTATAAACCATCAGACAGCACACGATTAATAAAAATAAATTTAATTGGACCACCTCACAGTCCATATGAAGGGTGTTTATTTACATTAGAATTAGATGTGCCAGATAGATATCCATTTGTACCTCCACGTTTAAAATTTTTAACTCCAGTCTATCATCCAAATATTGATACTCAAGGGCTCATCTGTATGGATTTACTTAAGATGCCTCCAAATGGTGGATGGAAACCAACAATTAGTTTGGAAAATTTACTTACTGCAGTTTTGTCATTATTAGCACATCCTAATCCAGATGATCCGTTGATGATAGATATAGCAGAGGAATATAGATTCAATAAAAAGGAATACGAGAGGAAAGCTAGATCACTTGCTCAAAGCAATAAAAATAATTAATGTACTATTAAAGATACACTTTTATTTTCTTATAATTTGTCTAATTTAGTCATTTACAGCAGAGTTTATTTTTTTTACTAATAAATACTATTTCTGAGAAATAATATTTTAGTTAACTATTTATGTACTTTGATATTTGTGAGCAGTCTTATTATACTAAGATATAATATCACAAATTTTATTTAATTTCTTACATCTATGACAAAGAATTTTCTAATAAAGCTATACAACTTAAAAAATAATAGTAAAAGGTAAACTAAATATAAATATATACAATAAATTTACAATAATACAATAATATCCAATCAAATATTGCAATAAATTATCAAGATACATATATATTCACGCAAACATTAAGCAAATTTAACAATAATAACAAATAGTCTGAGGCACACGCAGCAAAAGGCAGTGAATATTAGTTTAACATTGGAATTGTTAGTAGACATCTACATTTATCACAATATTTTTTAAATACTTGTCTAAAATACTTTTGATCTGTTTCATAAAACATGTCTCGTTGAACAAAATGCATTATAGTTTCAAAATACTGTTATGATATGTTTTTTTTTCTTACTTATTAAACAAATAAAACTAGTTTTTTAACATTATCAAGCCTTAAATTATTTTATAACATTAACAGATGAAATAATTTTAAAAAAGCCTTATAAATAAGCATCAAGCCTCCTTAGTTTAATTTGCTAAATAAAGTCTTTTAATACACTAAAAGCTAAAACTTTTTTTTTACCGCTGCATTACCAAATATACATTTTCTTCAGACAATTGTTCTTGAAATCCTTGTTCTAAATCTCTAATACGTGGTGACATGAATACATATTCAGAAGTATCCACAAGCATATTATTGTCAATGAAATTTTCTTCTGGAGTCGGAGTGGTATCATCTTGGGTATTTGATGTACTAGATCTGGTGTCACCTTCAGAATCAAGACCGTCATCGCTTATGCTAAAATAAAAGTAAGTTATTTATTTTTTATACCCATTTTTTTGTTGTACATAAAAAGAACAATAAAAAAATATATTTACCTATCTTTTCTAGTAGAGCTTGAACCAAGTCTCTGACGTGGTGGCAACGGTGGTGGTAACAGCTTAATCTTGCAATTAAAAAATAAATCTTCCACATTTTCGTATACATTTGATGAAGTTTTAGAATTTTGCATAATATTATCTTCTATTATTTCTTCATAAATTCCGGAAGCATTTGATATATTTGATACCCTTCTTAGGGAAGGTTCTTCTAATTCTTCTAAACTTGACATGGCATCAGGAATGCCTGACATTGGTTCAGGTTGATAATCGTTATCTATTGCTCTGGAGTTAGACAAGGTTATTTTTGAAGACATTTTTTCTAAGGTTGTATTTTCGTCAGACGTATCACGAACTAATTTTACTTCACTATTTGTTCTTGAACTTAAAAATATACCTAGACCTGTATTTAAAAGGTTTGACGTAATTTTATGTTTTAAATTTTGTAAATTTTTTGTAGATTCAATTTCATTTTGGTTCGAAAGTCTTAAATCTCCCTCGCTTAGGCTAAGTGGTCTTAAAGAACTTTGATGATATTGGTTGAAAGTATTTTTTTTTGGTCCTCGACCTTGGGTTACAAGATCTTGTAAGAGATTTTGAGCATTTAAGCAAAAGATTTGTAACTCTCCTAAACCACCGCGAAATTCCTTTGTTGTAACAATAACTACAATTCTTTTAACATCATCAGGTAAACCATTTGTAGCTAAATAAAATTGGTCCATTTCTTTCCACTCGAAGGTTTCTATTATTTCACCAGAATTAACATCTTTGATGTATATACCAGAGCGACTTGCTATCAAGTCACCATAAAGACCTGTTAACCCGCATGATCTTGAATGAGAATTATCAACCATAGATATATTATAAGTATTATCCATAAATCGATGAAGTCTAGGTCTAAGCTGTTGCCTTATCCTAGACATCCACCTTTGAGACTCGCTTTCAGAATTAGCTGATAAATACAAAAGTGGTTTTCTTTCTTTTGCTGGAAAAACTCCAAATGCATATTTTTTGGTCTTTGATTCGGTACGACAAACAATGGCATTAGCTGGAATTCTTAATCTATTTTCCTTGTCATTAGCAAAAACTAATCCATTATTTCCTACTCCACAATCTAATAATACTTCCAATCCAAGACCTGGTCCAAGTTTTCTAACAGAGCACCAATGTCTTTGCCAAACTTTTCTTGATGTTAATGATCTTTTTCTTAATCTTGGTGACATACTTCTATTTTTGGGTAACTTGACATCCATGAAATCACAAAGCCATGTATCATCTGATGACATTGTTGATTGTACTAAAATAACAATAAAATAAATAATAAATATTAAATATGTATTTAAATTATGGTTTATTGTAAATATTTTTTTTATGAATGAAAACTATGGTGTTTTAGCACTTGTTAAAGTATAGAATTATGGATATTTCTCCCCTGAATATTTATTATTTGTGAGTAAATAATTATATTTTTTGATCAGTCGCGCAGAAAAAAATACAAATAATTTTTAATGGAAAAGGGATAAATTATAATATAATATATGTTTAATTACCTGAATTAAAATTTGATACCGAATTTGGCACAAATGAAAACAGTTGTTCATTCATATTATATTAAAAAAACATTTTAGAAATAAATCTAAAATGTTCACTTTTTTCTTTAATAAACATTTTAATAAATTTTGATACTATTTTCATTATTTTTTCCATATTAAAAATTTAAAATATTTTAAAACAAAGCACTTTTTTGTATTATCTTCAAAAATAAAGCGCGTGACGATATCACAATTTTTCACAACAATAAAAAATTACTCCTTTAAAAAAGTTCAGTTTATCGACCTCAAGTATTTGTACGTTATAAACTGCCTCTAAAATTTCAGATAATGCACAACACAACGAAGCAACGATTCCGGAGTCGAAGACTGAATAACGAATGAATGTGTATATGAAGGTAAAGCAAAGCACGAGAAAAGCAGTATGATTAAACAGAAATAAAGAGGGGAAAGTCCCCACTTTCCCCTTTTACTAGGATCGATCCAGGCTTATATTCTACATGCGTAGAATGCGTAAATATGTATAATTTAATAGTTTATTGGACCCCACCCTTTTTTCCTTAAGTCGCTGGTCAGATTATAATAATATTGTTTATTTACTTACGAATAAAAGAAAAATTTTTTTAAATACGTAAACAATTTTTATGCTGTCTCTTTAAATTTTTTTTTTTGTTTTTACTTTCAAAAATAATAATGAAATTTTTTACTTACTTCAAAAATTACCTATAACTCGCATTTTAAAAAATTAATTTATTAAATTGAATTAATAAATTAAATTAAAATTAAGTTTTAATTCCCATTTAGAAATTTTAAATAATAAAACAAAAACAAAATTTTTTTTTAAATAAATGATTCACATGTAATAAAAAAAATAGGTACATCAATCTTTTGCAATTAAATTATTTACAACAAATTTACGTCAGATACAAATAATTGTATTAAAAACCAACGTGTGACATATTTTAATATAATATTAAATATTTTTACCTCGCTCATCGTGATTTCATTTAAAAACAAATGATGATATTACATATTTTTCGGAAGAAAAAACTCATTGTCAACAAAAAATTTAGCTTAAAAATTTTGGCTTTTAATATACATAATTTTTAATTTTTGCGCAAGGTCATTATAGGTATACACAATAATATTTTTTTAAATCTAGATTGACGAATATATATTTTGAATTTATTTTTTATGGTTTATTTTTAAACTCATATATGCGAATATATTATAATTTTGTATACCTATAAATATTTCTTTATGTTAATTTCATGATGTTAATTTTAGAATGACACAATTTTTATTTTTATTGTGATGCCTAAATTTTAATATCATAAATTTTTTTAAGAAATAGTTTGGGTATTCGAGTAAAAAAGAAGGACAAAAAATATTGATAAATATAATTTTTTTAATTATTTTTAATTTGATTTTGATAATTTAATAATGAAGTAATCAGCTGTATTTATCTCATATATTATTTTAGGCCCAGGCAGCAGGTTTTTATTTATTAAAAAAAATTAAAACATGTTTTCTTGTTATTGTTTTGATTTTGTTCAGGATTTTAATACAATGTTTTTTATATTTTATAAACATGGTTATCTTTTTCTTGATTGTGATACGGTGATATCACGGCACCACGCAGATAATTAGGTAAGGCTTTTATACGATTACGTATTTTTTTTATCTTTTACGTATTACAGCTTTGTTTATAAAATTTTTTAAACATAAGAGAAAATCTATTTTTTATACTAATTTCAATGAATATTTTTATCTTGATTCACAGAATTCCCACTTTCATTTGAAAAATTTAACAAGAGATTCTCTTTTGGAATATTATTTAATATTTTTGACGCGTATAATATAGTGCGTTGAATCTTCGGTTTTTTATGATCTAAAATTGAAATTCCAGACTGAAAATCGAGTTGGAATTTTTTATTTTATAAAAATATATTTTCGTTATGGAGAACCCCCATTTTACACTCCAAAATTTTTAACTTTTTAATAATTGTTGCTTACAACTTAAAAAAAAGCATTTTCATCAATAAAATTAGTTTTTCATCTTGTATTTCAATTATTACATGTAACCCGAGTTTATAAGACGTACTTTTTTTATCCCAAGAAAAACTTTTTTTTAGAGGTAGATTAAATAGTTATTCGCCTTGTGTCCTCTAAAAGTTTTTTACATTGTATAGGAACTTTTCAAAATAATTATATGAAAAGTGCAGGCATCAATTTTAGCATTTTTGCGACGTCACTTTTTCACAAAAAAACTTTACTATTAAGTTCCCGGGGGCTTGAGATTTCGGGAAATTTTTTGAGAATTAAAAATTATTTGTATTAACTTTTAAGCAGATTGTAATTTCAGTATAAAGAAAAATTTTAAATCACAACTTTATAGTTTTTAACAGCTTATTACTCAGAGATAAGCCACCTAACTGTAATTCACGCAAAATAGTGATAACGACCTGAATACAGTTATACAAACCCTTTATTTTTTATTTTAGGTTGGCTTTTAAGAAATCTTAAAAAATGTGCATTTTGCTTATTCTGAAAGAAAATTTAAACAAAACAGTGCACTGCAGTTGATCGACCTGATCAAGTTGTCACTAATTTCGAAAGAATAACCAGCACAATGAAATTTTTTTCTCCAAATATTTAGGTTCTTATTTTTTTTTAAGAAATGTAAAATACTTGCTCTAATCTCATTCACTTAAAATAAAAAAATTACAAAAGTTTAAATAATACACTTGCAATTAGTAAATTTTTCGCTGAAATCTGAGAACAAAAAAGAGCACGTTATGCAAAATTTCAAATTTTTAAAGGATAAATAAAAAAAAATGATTAAATGTGCATATTATTTATGTGATTTTTTTACATTTTTCTTTTATTAAAATAAGTATACTTAATTAATGAATTTCTAAATTACTATGGCATAAAAGGGGCAAGAGCCGTTCGTTATAAAAATGATATTCAACAATAATTATAATAGCATTCTTGAAAAATCAGTAGACTTTTAAATGATATACATAGAAAATGATTTTTAATTACATCTGGTTAATTATTATGATTCTGATTTACTTTCGGATTTATACTTTGATCTTATAATGACGCGATAAAAAAAGCGTTAATAACGTGAATACTAAAAAACTAAAAAAAAAGGGGGTTTAAATTACTTACATAATTATAATGACTGTACATAAGAACGCATATTTTTGCTCAGAAAAATTGTCGCAAAATTATGACTCAGGGTGCAATGTTTATTATTTTTTAAAGTTATAAAGTAAAAAGACATTCGGAGTATTATTAATTGAAACGAAATTTAAGTTATATATCGCAGCATCATGATTGTGCAAAAAGTGCAGCTTGCATTTACGTAAACATAAGGATACAATATAGGCAGGTGCACTTTGTACTGATTGGATATACGCATATATTCAAAGCTGTAATGTGGTTTTTCGAGGAACGGTTATAATATAAAGGAGATAGGGTTTGTATTTTGCAAAAGTTTGATGCACTTTTATGTATCCTATGGCTATATCCACCAAGGACACGCGTCCTGTATAAACACCACAGTAGAAGAAAAAGCACCGTTTTTTGAAGTGCAATGTGCTTTAGGATAATTTTTTTCTTTTTTAAAGCAGGTGTACCAGAGTAGAATTGGTTTTTTTTTTGCATCATATAAAAAAATACAATGATGCACATGGCAGTGATTCTTAATTTATATACATTGTAAAATTTTAAATACGTGGGCATATAGGAGGATGCAAAAAAAATAGTATATTTTGCAGGTGTTCAAATACATTACAAAGAAAAAATCTTTGTTATTAAGTATATTATAATGTTTATCTTCCAAAATTAACTTTTATTTTAGAAAGATGACTTTCAAAAAAAATATTCGCAAATAGATTGCAGAATTTTTTCTGTTTATTTAAATAATTAATTTGAGATATTTTTACTTTCAAAAATATTATACTCTTAAAATATAAAATTCAAGTTCAAAAGTATTACATAATAAATAATAAAATTTTTGTTTTTATGTTAAAAATAAAATTATGTGTTCAAAAAAAACTTTGAAAACATGTATTTTTAAAACGCTGTTGAAAAAATGAGGAGGAAATTTGAGCTAAAATTAAATCATGAAAATAAAAAAATACGGAATCCTGCATGTAATAATTGACGAATATTTGAATGGTTTTTATAAGAATCCGATCATTGAACATGTAAGGGTTTATCCATAAATTACGTAAAACATTTTTTTTGTTTTTACCCCCCCCCCCCAAAAAAAGCAAAAATTTTGATTTGCAAACATTATTAAAACTTTATTTTTATTAATTACTCAAATACGAGCAAGGTGGCTGACTAGTGGGGGGTGGCCGACCTCTATAGTACAGTTACCCCATTTCCAAACCTCGAACCCTCCTGCGTAAGAAAATATAAAAAAAATTAAAAGTCCCCCTTCCCTCCCCCTTTTTGTCTTACACAAACAAATTTATTATTTTAGCTAAACAGACTCTTTTTTGGGAATAAATAGTATAAAATAAGGTTTTAGTGGCACTTGCGAAATACTAGAATATATTTCATTGACGGATTCGTAGACAATTTCTTAGGAGGAAGCTGTGTAGATTCACTAATGGGAGGAAGCGATTTAGTAAAAATTTACGAGTTTAGGTTTAAGATTAAATAAAATTTTATTACAAAACATGTACATTTTTGGTTCTCAGAAATAGACTTTGAAATAGTGTTTTTTTATTTTATTTCAAATTATTATTTACTAAAAATAAAAAAATTGTTTTCTGCAATAATAATATCAAAATTAAATTTCATAATGTTTTATTAAAAAAAGCTCTTCAGTAAAAAAAAATCGCTGGAAACGTTTTAGTAGGGTGGGTGGACTGAACTTTAAGCGTTAAAGAGCGTTTCAAGGGGGTGAACTAATCTAAAATTTTCGAAAATTAGCGTTGCGTAATTATTGAATGTTCCCTTACTGAATTTTATCTGTATAATAAAAATAATTAATTTTAATTTAATATGCTGAATTTTTTTGCACTGTTTAAATATATTTTTTTAGTGTTTTGATAGAATGTGTAATTATAGAAATTATAATTATTTATCCAAACACATAGAAATGTAAAAATATATTCGTTTTCTCATAAATGAATTGTCTTCTTCTTAAAAATTAATTTGTTTTACCAAAATTTATATTTTTATTTAAAAGGAAGGTTTGCTAAAATTTATCAATTTTTTAATTTGCAAATCATTGCAATGTTAGGTAATTGTGACATGTCAAGTAAATAACTCTTTTATCTATTATTTCGTAATTTTATCTTCATTTTGAGAAGCTAGGGGTCAAATGGGGAAGTAAATATACAAATTTGATAATAAAATCATTTATTACAGGATCTGCATATTGAATATTTTAGTTTTTGGTATATGAAAAAAGGACCAGGTCAAGGTCAATAATAGTTGATAATATAGATACAGAGAAGAGTGCAAAAGATAACTTAGAGGGTGGACGAAGGGGCATTCATCAGACATTTTATATACGTATCCGAGAAAATATTTTTTTCTGGACAGTAGCCACGACAGTACAAAATTTCTCGCTACTGCCGCAGAAAATTTTTATACGGCCCTTGTCAATAAATAAAGAATGCCCCAAATCGCAATTCGCCCTCGGCCTCGCCTCTGAAGATAATTTACGTGCGATTTGGGCCATTCCTTACTTTTTTGGACGCGAGCCTTAATGTAAATATACTATTTTAAGTTCCTAGAAATACTTATACAAGAATTTTTGTGTATTTTTTGGATATGTTATTGCTTTTGAAGAAAATTTTTTGAAAAATTGACCTTTTTCTTCCGCAGCAATTTTTAGTTTCATCCTTGGCGTATATGTTGCATCAAATATCAGCATCTCAAAAAGCAATAAACACAAGAAAATGATAAATTATAACTTTTATTATAACTTTTATGTTTTTTATTTAAAAATAATTTTTTACTATTTTTCGTTTTGCTTTATGGATTTATTGAAATAATAACAACCTTTACGAGCCAAATTCTTGGTGTTAATTTATTAGAATAAAGATGTAACTAAAATCCAAGCTTTCGACTCACAGGAGTCTTTATCAATGAAGATGATGATTAAGATGGTTAATCAAATAATTAAGTTAAATATCAGAAAATTGAAATATAAAACAATAATAAAAAATTTTTAATCCTAATCTTTATAATTATACACTTGCTTGATTATACAAAAATAATATTATATTATATATAAATTGTGTTAAAAATAATCACTTATTAAATAAGAATTGAAACCAATTATTTCTTAATAATTTTAAATAATCTTATTATCGAGCGATAATTAATTTTTTGAATAATTTAATTATTCATTATACATTATTTAACCTACTTAAATAAAGTTTTTGATATAAAAAAATGTTGACTTTTGTAGAGAAGCATAAAATAATTAGATGATTGAGATTTATACTAATTTTGAAAATGTTTTTTACGGGTTTTTGATTTTTAAAATTAGGTATATTAGACTAGTTGTTTCTTTAAAAGATATATTATTATTTTAATAAATTTTTTGTGGGCTAAGCGTGGTTTTCATACAGGGTGGCCATTAAAGAATTACGAAGCTTCGGAAAAAGAGGGATGGGAAGGAAAGATAAATAGGATACATTTAGACGATTTACCATCAGCCCAAAATTGACTATCGAGTCACCGAATTCTGTTCAAAATTTTTTTTCTGAAATTATAAGCAAATTTTTTTTTTATACTCAAAAAGAATTTATACGTTTATTGGTGTAAGAAAAAAGAAAATTTTGTAGCTTTTTATAATAAAAGTTAGTTTTTTACAGTTTTTGGGGAAAGAGAAGATATTTTAAAAGTTTTTCAAGTGCATATAAATGAAAAAAAAATTTAAGTTTCAAAATTTTATATCAATATATTGACTTTATAAACTTGAAGAAAATCCGAGAGAAAATTTTTATTAACTGCACGTTTGTTGGTATACCACCAACCTCTATTCGTCCGGCTAAAAAACGTTAATAAATTACAAAGATAATATACAAATTTGAACACGAAAAAAAAATATTTAAAAAAAATATTTTTTTATTTTTAGACCCGTAGAAGTAAACATTTGTTTCAAAATTTTTTTTAATTGTCAGGTGTATTTTTGTATATTTAACCAAATTTATATAATATTTCTTAAAAAATGTGAATTAAGCTTTTCAAATGCAATTCGAACAAGATTTTGAGAATTTTGATAAGCATAAAATCTTCATGGCGCCATAGTTTTCATAAGGATTTAATTTAATATGACTTAAATTAGACAAATTAAGATAGCATCATTCAGGATTATATTATTATTTAAGTTCCGTTATACGTTAAGTACTTAAAAAATATATAATATTATGTAAATATTATTTACTTGAAACAAACAACTTTGCATTTATAGAAAAGACAGCTGCAGCTCTTATAGTATGGAATTTATTTTTTCAAATTAGAAAGAAAATATTTTATTTAAAAATTTCTTGATTTTAATTTGCTCACTCGTTTGCTCACATGTTATATATAAATATTTAAAACTTTATGCATTTTTTAAAAAATTATGAAAGAAATAAATAAATTTTTCACGCTAGGCATATTTATTTATCATATGGTTTTATGTCAAACAGCGAATTTAAATTTATTTATTACCGCATAAAACAATATCCATATCCTACACTCGACTTCAAACAATTCAAAAATCTCGTTTTCAATGCACATTTGGAGGGCGTACCAGTAGTAAAATAAGTAAAATTCTATACTTATGGCAAGTATGTAAATTAATTTTCAAATTCTATAGAATTTTTTTACACTAGGGGGTTGTTTTGCAGTAGATTATTTTCATGCATTTGTAATTATTGATATTGTTATTATTATTATTGAATAATAAAAAAGATCCTTATCAAAAATCATCTGTCAATTTTATCAATTTTTCTCATATAGATTATCTTTTAATGATATATTTAAAATTTTTTACATTACTTACTGTTTAATATACCATTGTTAACATTTTTAAAATTTTTTATTATTAAAAAATGCTTTTTTTTATGTTTTTGTTTTTTAAAATTTAAAAACAAGTTATTTTTATATACATTTTTGTATACCTATAAATAGTCTAAAATAAGATAAAAAAAGATAAAATTTCAAATTCTTATATAAATGGTTTTAAATTTAACTAAATTTGAAACCATGTCTGTTTACTGCGAGGATTAGAAATCTTTATGTTGTAAATGTACTGGATTTTCTTATAAAAAATTGTATTTTACGCGATTAGAAATATTGGACTAAACAACAAAAAAAAATTAAACTAATTAAGAGTTTTTCGGTTAAAAATTTTTAACCAAAAATTCATCTATTTTTATAAAAACATTACAAAAGTTTGTTATAAACTCTTAACACACCTACACATGGACTTATACGTCATATCCTCGGTTTTTAATCTTTCTAGCTGAATGAAACCTAATTCAATCATATAAGAGCTCTGCAAGTGGATTTTTTTTCAGGCGATTGCAAATCACTTGAAACTTAAAAAAATTAAGATTAAAAAAAAAGTTTTGAGCTTTTTTCACTTTTCCCTAACTTTTAAATTATTTGCAATCGTTCAAACTAGGGGTGTGCGGTTATTCGAAAGTCGGGTCGGGTACCCGTAATTTCGGTCTTTTTTTCAGATTTTTGCAGGTAAGATTTCGTGTGAACCCCGAAAATACCCAAGAAAGGTCTTCAGTTGACCCAATTCGAAGCAAAAACGTAACTTCACACTCCTAGTTCAAACAATAAAACATCGTAAGTGGTTTTTTTCAGTGCACGAAAAAAAAAATTCTGTTTTTATTTATAAGGAAGGCAATTCCCAAAAATCTTAGAAATCTGAAAGCTCATGCTGCCTTGTTTTCCCCTAAAATGTGAGTGCTTGGTTATTTATGCTAAGCTTTTAGTCAAAACGAGTCAAAAACAATTTCAAGTAAAAAATTTTTTTTTGTAATTTCAAGTTCTTTAAATAAATTTCGACGTAGTTACAGAATCAAATATTCTTTTGGAAAATCCATTGTTTTGATTATAAATATTTACAAAACATACAATTATCTGTTACTTGATGCATATGATTGGTTTGAAAAGCATAAAATTATCAAGTGCAGAGTGTTTACAAAATTAATTTCGACTATGATAAGAAAAAAAACATCTACAAAAGAGTTTATTAACATAATATAAATAACTATAACACATTTAAATATTATCTACAGAAAATGACATTTTTTTTTAATAAAAAAAAATAATAATAATAACACAGCACGTGAGAAGAGACGAATTTTATCAATAGAAAATTTTCTTTTTAATGTACAATTTACTAAAAAAACACTTTAAAAAGTAAAAAGAGGGGTTTCAAAAAAATTTATATATGTAACCGAACCTTAAAAAACAACTGATATGCTTTATAAGTTTGGTTTCAGATTTTGGTTCCATTTAAGGAAGATAATTATTCTTTTGAATTAAAAAAAAAAATTTCCAGCAGAAAAATTGAAATTTTATAAAATCCAGTAGTGATTTTCCAGACTAAGTTTTAAAACCACTGGGTTTTATAAAATTTCAATTTTTCTGCTGGAAATTTTTTTTTTTAATTCAAAAGAATAATTATCTTCCTTAAATGGAACCAAAATCTGAAACCAAACTTATAAAGCATATCAGTTGTTTTTTAAGGTTCGGTTACATATATAAATTTTTTTGAAACCCCTCTTTTTACTTTTTAAAGTGTTTTTTTAGCCGATATCAGTTATTTTTTAATATTCTTAGAAATTATTTTTTTTCACACTAAATTTATTAATCCGGCAAAAAAGTCAAAAAATCCCAACTGAGAAAGTATGGCTTGATCTTAAATGACTCCACTATAATAAAATAAAATTGTTTTTGAAAATTTCATTTTGTAATTATTTATTTAATAAAATTTAATAGTTTTTGCAAACTTTTCAAATACAAAATTTTAACTTTGAAGTAATAAATTATTAAATTTTCAAATTGAAAATGTTTATAATTTTTTAATTTAAAAAATCCTATTTTAAAAATAAATCTTTTAATTAATTTAAGAATTGATTATAGTTAAATTTGTTAATTCTCAATTGAATAAACTTAATTTTAAATTATATTTTTTTATAGATTTTGAGTTTAGTTAAATTTTTAAATATCCGCGCTTATTTTTTTCCCGCATTTAAAATTTCGTTTATACTAACACGTGTATACACATAATACATATATTTATAGTATTTATAGAGAGAGAGAGAGAGAGAGAGAGATATAATAGAGAGATAGTAAAAATCTCGTGCCTTAAAGAAAGAAAAGGAGATATACAAATAATGGAGCATAAGAGAAAGAAAAAACATAGTGTTTGAAAGTAGGATCATTAAAAACTAAAAACTCTTTTTTTTAATAAATAAATTCATTTTAAGACACGAATTTATGAACAATTTATTTTCAATATATTTTTGAAATTAGTAATTATTAAATCACAGTAATTAGTATTAAATTTAAAGAAAAAAATGAAAGAATAAAAATATTATAGGTTAGATAGAACCTCTTTAAAGTATATTACAGTAGTACACGGTGCTACGGGTATTTTTGAAACCCGTACGCACTATCGTGCTCCTGCAAGTATTAAGAGGGCTGGATGTCAGCCATTTTTTTAGTTCTCAACCAATCAGAGACTGGGTAAAATACTAATTTTGGCCACCAAAATACGGCTTTAATTTTCAATTAAATTAAAAAAGAAAATTGTCAAATTAATCTACATAAAATGAAAAATGTGGCTCTGCTTTTCCTAGGTTTGAGAAAATTTTCTTTCTCAGTTAAAAAATGAAAGAAAAGCTGCAGTACAATCTAACCAAAAAAATGAGTGAAGCAGACGACATTGGGGTTGCAATTTCATTTAATTTTTTGAGTATTAGGAAAATTTTGTAATATCTAGGAAAAGCAGAGACACGTTTTTCATTTTATGTAGATTAATTTAGCAATTTTCTTTTTTAATTAAATTGAAAATTGAAGCCGTATTTTGGTGGCCAAAATTAATATTTTACCAAGTCTCTGATTGGTTGAGAGCTGAAAAAATGGCTGACATCCAGCCCTCTTAAATTTAAAGAAAAAAATGAAAGAATAAAAATATTATAGGTTAGATAGAACCTCTTTAAAGTATATTACAGTAGTACACGGTGCTACGGGTATTTTTGAAACCCGTACGCACTATCGTGCTCCTGCAATACAAAGTTGAGGACACATATATATTAGGGGCTTTCCATATTATTATAGGTAAGGAGATAACACTGGTAAACTGTGTGTTTAATTAAGACAGCTAAATTTCCGGTCAGAGATAGCCAAGGACAAAACATTGTCACCTTCGTATCTAGTTTTTTTGTCTGCGGGGTCTAGAAAAAGTTATGGGTCCACAAAGTTGGCTATTTTTTCGCAAAAAAAAAACTGAAATGAAGACACCGCAAATAGTCTCTAGATTTATAATTAGGCCAAAACATTCTCAGTTTCCGTTTGAAATTTTTCTCTATCTCGGATCTGGAGGGAAATGTCGGGCCACCAAAGTCCCGCCGTTTAGCCGCGCTTTTCAAGAAATAGTACATTTTTAACCAAGGGAGCAAAAAAAAAGAATGGCCCAGATCGCACGTTAATTAACATCCGAGGCGAAGCCGAGGATGGTAAACTGCGATCTGGGGTATTTTTTTTTTGTTCCCATGGACAAAACGAAATTTTTCTTTCTCAGTGGGGTGAAAACGCGTTTTTTTCGATCTCGTTGCGGACGAAAAAAGTGTTTTCGGCCCGCTAGGAAGAAAAATATTTTTATTTACCGCTAACATGAGGAAACTTCTACAATTTATTTTATATAATAAAAGAATCCCTCCCGCTAATTATTTCATATAATTTTTATATATGAATCAGCTATTTTATTTTTACAAAAAAATTCATACTTTTTTTTCATTTTTAGCTCTAATCTACTACACATTCAAAACTCTGATTAAGGAAAATCTTGTACCTATATGTAAATTGTATAATAAATAAAAATTATAGGTAAGCTGCGGTAAGTTGAATGAAAAATTAAAAATTTTTCAATTTTCTTCTTTTCACCATGTGTATGTATGTATTATTTTTACATACAGGTTACAAACAAAAGTAAATATTTTGAAGAAACAATATTTTTTTATTTTTAAATAATCTCTTATAAATAATAGTATGTCGCGACGACTAAGATCCTTAATATTATTATTATGGTTTCTCCGCCTTTGAATTATTGTATTAAAATAGGGCGTGTTTTCTCAAATTTTCATTTCTTTTCTTTGGATTAAATACTCTTTGTTCGCTTGTCATGTTTTTTTGAAATTTTAACAATAGATTTTAGAATTTTGTTTAGGTATGGCGACTTTTAACAAAAATATTTTTTTAAATAGTGTATGTTTATTTTGTTGGTAGAAATTCAAGGAAAGTGGTTTTCAAACAAAAAAAAGTTCTCAAGTCTTTTCCACAGTAATATTTAACAATTAACTTTCATGATATACTTCTGCGATTACCTTTTTTTTTTATAATTTTAAAATTTCGAAAAGATTTAAATTTCCACCAAAGAGCTTATCATGTTATTTAATATCAATATTAATAATTTACTTGTTTGAAATTTCGAAATTTACGTGTCTTTTCAGCGGTAAGAAAGCACGTATACCTTTTTTCCGGCCACTTTGCAATTGTTTGAGCAAAAAATGAAATTCCGGTAGCCACAAGCGGAATTCAGCTTGCTGAAAACAAATTAAAAAAAAAAAATGAGCGTAAAAAATCCGTTTCGAGTGGGTTCAAAAATTTTATTTCATATAACGGTAATTTTACCCCAAGCTTTTCCTCGTGTTTTTATTAAGTAATTCCCAAAAAAAATTATTTTATCAAACTCGAAATACATATTAATCATATTTTAAAAATGTTATTTTCTAACAAGCTTAAGCTTAGCAATTGCTAGAAAGGGCATTATATTAGAAAAATAAATCGCTTTAATTTATAAAAGAACTAAGACTTTTACTTCAGACACGATCACTTATTCCATCAAGTTTTTTGGTAGTCGTCAGTTTAGAACCCTTTTGGATCACTTAAAATAAAGAAAATAGTTGGATTCGTTGCATTTTTTTTCTTCAAATTTAGAATATCTAATAATAGTTCTGATTTCAAAAAATTTGTTCCAGGGGATTTTTCTGAGAAAAGAGGCATCGAAAAGACCTGGAAATCAAATTTCTCTACGAATTAAATATTTTTAGGAATATTTTATTTTTTGACCTGACAAACTCTTTAATAAATTGGATATATGGGGTGATTGGACAATTTTTTTGTTGAAGTTAAATATTTATTTAAAAAAATAGAATGGGTTTTTTAATATTTATACTATCGCTTGAGAGTATTGCTTTTTAAAAATTGTTTATTTACGTATTAATATAATTTCTATTTTCTTAATTATTCGCGTAATTATTAGTTAATTAAGTTATTTTAATAAATATTTGGTTTATTATACCTTAATTTTATTTGATTATCGATATGAAATAATAGTTTCCCCCTCCAATGGTAATTTTTTAATTTTATTTTTATTTATAGTATATTTTTATCCTAGGCCGCAAAAACAAAGAATGGCCCAGATCGCACGTAAATTGAAATCCGAGGCGAAGCCGAGGATGGCAAACTGTGATCTGGGACATTTTTTCGCCACAGTCGCAGAAAAATTTTGTACAATCCTCGACCATTCTTTATTTTTCTGGCCTAGGACCGTAATATACTATTTTAGGGAGCATTCAGACGAGAAAAAAATTTTAACCACCACCTCCAAAATTTACTCCCGCTTTTTATTATTTAACAAGCAAGAATGGGATGAGAGGGGGTAAATATCAAAGGTGGGGATTACAAATTTTTTCTCGTCTGAATGCTCCCTTAGTAGTCAGGGGTATAGTGTTTTTCACCTCTAACTGCCTCTGAAAGTGGATGGATTTTGATGAAACCTTTTGCATTCGCTTCAGAAAAATCATACAAACAAAGCGTCGGAAAGGAAAATTGTCGGAAATGTCAAGGGGTGATTTTTCCACCAATTTTTCACCCCTTCCCCCCCCAATTTTAAAATATAGTTAAAAATGTTTTTATCGACTTTTATATGATGCTATATGGTTAAATAGGTCACTAAATTAGAATTTTGGGTCAGAAATGACATTTAACAGGTTCCAAGGGGTGAAATTGGCCATTTTTCACCCCTTTCACCCCTAAAAAACTCATTTTGCCAAAAGAACTTATTTTTTTATTTTCAAAGGTCCTAATAGGTTTTTTTGGACGCTGATTTCAAAAATGATGTCAAGAATTACATTTAACATATTCTAAAGGGTGAAATTGGCTATTTTTCACCCGTTTCACCCCTAAAAAACTCATTTTGCCAAAAGAACTTATTTTTTTATTTTCAAAGGTCCTAATAGGTTTTTTTGGACGCTGATTTAAAAAATGATGTCAAGAATTACATTTAACATATTCTAAAGGGTGAAATTGGCCATTTTTCACCCCTTTCACCCCTACAAAACTCATTTTGCCAAAATAATGTATTTATTTATTTTCAAAGGGTCTATTAGGTTTTTTTGGACGCTGATTTCAAAAATGACGTAGAAGATTACATTTAACATCTTCTAAAGGGTGAAATTGGCCATTTTTCACCCCTTTCACCCCTAAAAAACTTATTTTGCCAAATGAACTTATTTTTTTATTTTGAAAGGCTCTAGTAGGTTTTTTTGGAAGCTGATTTAAAAAATTATATGAGAAATAAAATACTACAGGTTCTAAAGGGAGAATTTGTCAATTTTTCACCCCAAATACCTCCAACATTGACACAAACCGATTTTATACAAAAAATTACTTACGAATATTTATGAATATATATCATATTGAGATTTGCGACCTAAAAAACCTAATTAGTTTATTTAATTTTAAAAAAATATCTTAAAGGTTTATGTAAATTTTGGGGGTATTTGGGGTGAAAAATAGCCAATTTCACCCTTTAGAATATGTTAAATGTAATTTTTGACATCATTTTTGAAATCAGCGTCCAAAAAAACCTAATAGACCCTTTGAAAATAAATAAATACATTATTTTGGCAAAATGAGTTTTTTATGGGGTGAAAGGGGTGAAAAATAGCCAATTTCACCCTTTAGAATATGTTAAAATAAATGTAATTCTTGACATCATTTTTGAAATCAGCGTCCAAAAAAACCTACTAGGACCTTTGAAAACAAAAAAATAAGTTCTTTTGGCAAAATGAGTTTTTTAAGGGTGAAAGGGGTGAAAAATGGCCAATTTCACCCTTTAGAAGATGTTAAATGTAATCTTCTACGTCATTTTTGAAATCAGTTAGAGATTTGACCTTTTTTTTCACACTATACCCCTGACTATAGGGACAAAATAATTTTAACCCCCACCTTCGATATTTACTCCCACTTTAAATTATTTAACACGCGAGAATGGGTTGAGTTGAGAGGGAGTCAGGGAGTAAATATCGAAAGTTGAGGGTTGAAATCGAGGGCAATTGAGGGTTGAAAATTATTTCTCGTCTGAATGTCCCTTGCTTTATTTTACGGTATATAAAAAACACCAATCACCATGCGGGATCCCTCATCCCGGCCGGCATACACTGTTGCAAAATGGCCAGAATAAGCTAGGTAGCTAACACGGTCTGTTTGTCTGTTCATTCGCACACTGTGTTGTTAAAGTTAAAACAAAAAAATTTATTATAATTTATTATTTGTTGTATAAAAATATACTAAATATTGTAAATAGTTTTAAAATGGCCTTGTGTGTTTCATCTTTTGTAAAAAACAGTTTCGTACTCTTAGGCAGTAGTGTTTTAAAAAACTATCTTATAAACAGTAAGAAATTTTTTTAACCTCTTTTGTGAAAATAAAATACTTTTAATGTGCACAATTTATCTTAAAATTAAACTAATTTTTTATCATTTCAGCAACAAGGCAACTATATTCTCCAGTGTCAATGGGAATAAATGGATATCTACAATCACGAGAATTTACAAAAACTCAATTTCATAATGTAGACAATGTTTTTCGAAATAAAATGCTTGATTTCGTTAATAAAGATGATTCAATGATTTTTACGGAAGATTTAAAAACAATGGTTCATATTGTTGAAAAAACACCAGAAGACATTGATTTGTTAGTAAAAATGATGAAAAAATTTAATTCTCAAAGCAATCTAAGATTTGGGAGCTTCGTATTTGGCACTGTAGCAATGCGAGCATTTTATCATTTAGATGAACCAGATGTGGCCTTAAAAGCGTTCCTGGATCCAGAATTGAATACTTTTTTCGATCAAATTATGTCTTATCAAATTCTTCTTGATTTATTATATAATCATGGTAAATACAAAGAATGCAGAGATGTTTACGATATAATTAAAACTAAAAACGTTAATGGTGTTACTCATCCTAAAAATCCTTTTATTATTTGTATGGGTGCTTGTTATAAAGAGGTATTTTTATTTAAGATGTAAATGTTAATTTGAATCTAAAAAATATATATACATCTATATTTTTTCAGAACACTAAAGAAAGTTTAGATTATGCATTGAATCTGTTTCAAGAATTACAAGAAAGAGGTTTTGCATTTCCCAGGAGATCAGTAACATTTATAGCAGCTTTAGCTCTTAAACAAAATGTACCTCATATAGCATTAGAAATTACATCATTGTGTAAAAATGTAAGATACATAGATGTAAGATGCATAAGAGTAGATGCCCAAGCTAAACTAAAGCGATTTGATGAAATTATGATACATTTTCGATCGTCGTTACTAAGTGATGAACCAACGAAAAGAAAGGAGTCTTACTTCAAAGATGTGGTAAAATTATCTAAGTTTAATTTATTTTGATTTTGATTTCTTATAAAAACTTTATTGTTTAGTTTGAAAATGTTGAAAAAGCTGTAAATGAAGAGGGATTTAAAGATGATTCAGAAATAGTAAAAATGATGAATCAGTTGAAATTACATGATTTTATTCAACAACAGGTAAATACAAAATTTATTAATTAAAAAAATATTAATTAAATCTTAGATTAAATTATTTTTTATTTACAGACTTTAGAAAATCATCTTTCTGAACAAATTGAATCAATTAAACCATATGTCAGTGATCAAAATGCTTTCAATGAAAAAAGAGCATCCAGAAATTATTACTCTTACCAAAGAATGAATAATAGGGCATCAGAACAGTTTAGTACAAGACCAGGCCTGAAAGACATGGTTTAAACGTGTAAAATATTGTTATAATTTTATATAAATTACAATAGACTTATATACATTTTTTGTAAAGATAATAATATAACTATACTATTCTTTAAAACTTTAAACAAATATTTAACAATATGCAATATCATTTGCTTGCTTCTCATTCTTTAATAACCATTGTTCCATATTTCTTGTACATAATAGTCCATTGCGTACTTTAGCTGCTAAAACCATTAACCAATGAGCTCGAAATTTGGATTCTTTACACCATCTAAAATAAAAAATATGTAAAATTGTTATAAAATAAACATTTTTTATGAAAATTTTAATTTTCTTTTTTAAAATTATTACTCTGGCAATAATGCAGCAATTAAATTAGCCCAACTTTCAGAATAAGCAGGAAATGAGTGCACTGTATTTAATACACAACGCAATCCTGTTTCTTGATCTGATTTGATTAATTTACTTAATGTAGAAATGCATGTAATTTTTGCAATATAATCAATAGATAATTTTCTTCCGAGACAAAGAGCCTTTTCTGCACATATACTGAATGCAATATCACTCATTATCAACAAAGTTTCAGCTAGACTAGACCATAACTCGGGTGAATCTAAGAAAAAAAAAATCAATAACAAATTTAAATCTTGAATTTTATGATAACAATAAGAAGTTTAAGATGACACACTAACCTGGATACTTGTGAAGATATTTGGATAGCAATCTTGCTGCTCCTTCTGTATCATTTTGTATTAAAAATGAATATGCAGTCAATTTAGCAATTTGACATTTAAATTCAGGATGATCATCGAACGGCTTTAATTCTTTTAAGGCTAGTCGAGATAAATCTTTGTCACCATCTAACATTCCAATGGCAGCTAAAGCCATTAACGCAGGCACAACTGGAGGTTCAATTGCAACTGCTTGGAAAAGTAAAGTTTTGGCATCATTACTTTCTTGGAACATGTATGCCATTGATGCCATAGCGCACAGAATGTAACCCATATTTGTTTTATTTTCTGAAGTAAATTGTAATGCTTCTTCATAAACTTCATAAGATTCTTTAAATTTTTCAGCTGAAAATTTTAACAAAATATTGTTTACCAACAAAATAGTGTAAAGTTTAAATTAACAAAAATATTTACCTTTAAATAAAGATAATGCTAATTGGCAATTTGACTTAAAATTAGTTTCTTTAATATTTTTACAATATTCAATAGAATCTTGAAATTTGTCAAGTTTTAGTGAAATGCGAGATAAATTTAATAGCAACAAATCTTTATGTTTATCATCTTTAACATACTTCAAAGCAGTGCATAATTTTTCATAAGCTGGCCGAAATAAATTTTGCCTTTCTAATAATAATGCATACGCATTTAGAGCTTGTGGATTGTTTGGATGATGAACTGAATAAAAAATGCAATTTAATATTGTAAAAACAAGTATAGAAATAACTCTAAATGACAATTATACCTGTGTACCAATTAATAGCATCTGTTGCTACTGTAGTTGCATGCATTTTTTCAATTATATAGTTGAAAAATGAATCTTTCTTTGTTTCTGGATTTAGTAACGAAGTGATAACCCAATGCGTATAACCAAGAGCTGCTTCGTCATGATAACCGAGATCGGTAGAATGTCTAAACAAATCAATAGCATCCACATGAGATACATTTTCAGCTATTAAAGCTTGACCTATCCAACTATTAATATAAGCTGGATCAACTCTTTGTGCCCATGAAAATGCTTCATTAGCTCTGAATGGTTCATCTGAAAATTAATCTGGAATTTATCATTTGAAACTAATATACAAAAAGTATGTTAAAAATTTGCTTCGAACGTACCTAAAATAAAATACAAAAATCCAAGATTAGCCCAAGGGACAGGATTATTATCTTCTTGTTCTATAGCCATGAGAAAACAGTGTTGAGCAAGAGCATAATTTTTTATTTCGTTTGCCATGCAAATAACGCCTAATAAATTCCAATGCATCCATGAATCAGGTCTAAGTTTAATTGATTCCTTAGCAGTCGCCAAACATTTGTTTTTTATTTCTTCAACATCCACAGTTGGGTCTTTACACAACTGAGCAAAATAACAGCAAGCTAGATCATGCCATAAGGATGAAATATTCATTAAATTTAATGCTCGACAGTAACATCTAAAATGAAAATAAAACAATAAAATTTAAAAAAAATCATTGAATTTTAGAAATTTAAAATTATAATTATAAAGAATTATAAATGCATAATAATTTAATTTTAATTTAAAAATCATTACTTACCTTACTCCCAATTTTAAAATTTCTGAAAGAACAATTTTGACATTATCTTGTGATTCAGATTCCATTAATTCTGATATGACATTTATGTAACAGTACTTTTCTGGTAACATAGAAGTATTATAAAGTATGTCCCCTAATAATTTCCAATTACATGAAAATTCACTTTCCTCCATAATAGCTTGTGTAATAAAATCTAAAGATTCTTGAAAGTCATCTCGAGCTCGTGCTAGTAATTGTTTTGATGCATTTGATTTGCCAATATTAAAACAACATTCGGCAATGCCTTTTAAAGCTGAAACTGATTTACTATGGTTTTCTAAAACTTGTTCATATCCTTTTTTTGCATCAGCATATTCTCCTATCATCTGAAATAATTTAAAAAAATGTTATTCTAGAGTAATACCATTCATTTTTAATAAAATAAAATAAAAACGATTTTATAACAACCAATTTTATTTCCGATATTTGAAGACTTGGATACATTGATTCAGGATTTAATTCTAGTGCTCGTTCATATGATCTTAAACCTGACATATAAGCACCTCTGCAAAGATAAGCATCACCAAGGCACTCCCAACATTTACTAAAATTTAAATAAAGATAATTTTATAAATTAAACAAACTTTTCTTTGACTAAATTTAAAAAATTAAAAGTAAAATAGCAAGGAAATATTTAAGATTTTAAAAATTTTGAATAATTTGGTTAATAAAATAGGAAAGATATGAATAATTAGTAAAATTATTGGATTATTCAGTCAACAATAGTAATAACAATAATGTGTATACAATTTAATATAATATAATTTTTATTAACAATCGATTTAGGAATTTATTGACCTAATGGAAAAAACATTGGGGTTTATAATAAATTCCTAATTATTAATAATAATATAATGGAAAATTTAGTCAATGAAAACATTCATGAACTTTTATTATTAAATATTAATAATGTTTGCATGTTGTAAATTAAAATTAATTGTTATCAAATTTTTTAAAAAATTAAAGAGAAAAAGAAAGTGCCTACAAGTTCTACGAAAACAGTACACAGATTTTACTTTAGATTAAATTTAGATAATTTGATAATTCTTTTTGTGTATTATGTTTATTACTCACTCATCAGTAGGGTCAATTTTTATTGCATTCCGAAAAGCTGATATGGCTGGTTCTGCATCTTCATCTTCAAGATATTGTAGACCTAGTTGAATCAAAGCCCATTTTGGTCCTGTGCCTTGACTAGTAAATTGTTTTAAAAATTCAATATTTTCTTCCTGTATAAAACACCAAGAAAAAAATTAAAATAAAACTAAAAACAAAATTTAGAAACAGTAACTAACATTATTCTTCAACATTCTATTTATTATGCTTAATCCAATACCAGCTTTTTCTGAATTAGGATTTATTTGTAAAGCTTTTTGAAAGCATTTTTTTGCTCTTTCATGATCATCTGTCTGTTCTTTATAATAATTCCCTAAATAAACTAAACATTCCCAGTTGTAGGGGTCCATATGAATTGCTTTTAAAAAAGCCATTAAACTATGTCCATAATCAGCCATTTCCCAATGAACTTTACCCAAAAGTAACCATGCTTCAGATGTCTCTAAAACAGATCCTAAAATATCTGCTGCTTCTTCTAAATTTTTTTGACCAAATAAATTATTTGCTTTTAATATTGTTGCTTCCAACCTAGTTTTTGGATCATTGATTAAATTATTTATTAAATTCTCAGCCAATGGGTTATTTAATTTACTATATAAATGGGCTTCGAGAATTGAAGATTTTTCTGATCCATCAGAGAGCTAATTAAAATATTGAAATTAAAATATAATATATAATAAATAAATAAATAAAAATTTTTTACGTCTTGAAGTTTTTCTTTAGCCAATTCCCATTTTATTTTATTTGAATTTTTGATTAAAGATTCAAGATAAATAAGATTAACTATAGACTGCAAATTAATCATTTTTGGATTTATTAACTTTAATGCATGCAATGCAGCTGCTTCAGCATCCTCCCAACAATGAATTTGAGCATCAATTTTACTTAATAAAAACCAAGCATGGAACCATTTAGGTTTTGCATCAACTAAATGACTTAAAATATCTCTAGCTTCAACAAATTTGCTAGTTTCATAGAGATGTACAGATTTAGCAAAATATCCAAATATTGACTCTTGATCATGGTCAAGTAAAGTTTCATAATATATAACAATATTAAAGTTTTCACAGCTTTTGTATTCTATTATCATTTCAGAATAAACTCGGCATATCCATTCTAAAATTTTTATAATTATTTGAAAATATTTTATTATTTATATGAAATTATAATATACCTAAAGGATAAATATCTTGATTGTATAAATTATGCATATTAACTGATTCACTTAACAATTTTTGAAATTTCCTACACGAGTATAAAAATTTTAGATACTTTTTATAATAATCTTGCCTATTTGTAGAACTTTCATCTTTTATTAAGTGACAAAAAGCTTGCTCCATAATTGCTTCATAATTCGACACCGTAGTATTTGGAAATTGTGTAACAAGAGATATTATACTTTCATTTATTTGTTTTATTATATCTTCTTTAGAACTACTATCTTCAAGTAATGCAGAAAGAAAAGCTAGCGTATCCTTTAACAATTCTTCGCTATTTCGCTTTAATATACTCTGTACAAGACTTTTCAAATATTGAGTGAATTTTTCAAAATCACTGTAAATTTAAATATGGTTAATTAAGGATAATAATTATTAGTTTAAATATTTTTGATTTGAACAACTTAAAAAGAGAGAACTTTTAAATATTTTCTCATACAAATGTAAATATGGATTTGCTAATAGAAAATTTAGATTTAGCAGTTTGTAAAAGGGTTCATGAATTTTACTTTTTATTTATTTAAAAATTATGTATGATATCTATAATTATTCTAAAAATTTTTTTGTCTAGATTGTCGAAGAATATATTTTTCCAAAAATGATTAATACATATATTTTTGCCTTTACCTTTCAATTTGTAATAATCTTTTATAGATTGAAATCAACTCTTGCAAATTGTGATCATTATGTTCTTCATTTTCATAATAAAGGCATAAGCCTCGCCAAGCTAATGGATTGTTTTGCTGAATATTAGTTGCTCTTTTTAAATATTTTTTTACATGGTGTTTATGTTCTTTAATTTCCCATAATGCTGCTCCAATTAAAACCAAAGTATTATAATTTTTCTCATCATCTTCTAATATTTCTTTGCATATTTTTATAACTCGATTATACTCTTTTTGCTTAAAAAGTTCTCGAGCTTCTTTAAGGGCAGCTTTACTCATATCTCTTGACATGCTGCAAATTTAAAAATTCAATTGTATTAATTATTATTAACAGGGATTATTAATTTAACTAAGCAAGAAAGTTGTATGGTAATCAAACCTTGGTGATTTAAAATATTATCTCTTCAGTATTCATAAATTTTATGAAAAGTGCTATACAAAGAATTATACTTAATCTTTCAACACTTTTTAAAAATTTTTTTAAAATAGGTGTATTATATTTTTTAACTGTATAAAAATAAATAAGGGTCAAAATGTCAAATAAATTTCGGAATTTTGTTATTGTTTACAATTTTACAAGTTACCCTGGCCTTTTAACCGGCCATAGATAAGTCAGTTCATTTCGCGCTGATTTTGCGCAGGAACTTCATTGATTTTGCGCAGATCTGAAATTAAAAATGTACCCTATCCCTATGTTTCAGAGCAACTAGTTATCCTCGTATGAAAGCCAATCATAAGCTAGTAAAATAATGAGTAAGAGAGAGACAAATAAGACAAATTAACTAATTATTAAACATGATTGGTTACACAGAAACTGTAGTTTATCTGAATCAGACGGTATATGTTTTGTTGTTTTTAATTTTCATCAATTTCAAAAAATGCAAAAATCTTGCAGAATAGTACTTAGGTAGTAGAAAAAAATATGTAAATAAAATAAATATTAATTTTTTTACATGAAGCAATTATGAAGAATAAAATTAAATTAATGCAAGAAGTAATTGATTATTTTTTAAAATAAACAATGTTCCTAAAATTCACTTACTCAGGTAAATCTAACCTCGAATTATTTTTATTTTTTAATTAAAAAGAAAACTAAGAAAATATAATAAAAATCCTATAATATAATATATAGACAGTTATTGTTCACTGATTTTAATTGTATCTTTTTCTGCAAAGTCTAAATTGTTAGCAATGATTTTGTCTTACTTCATGTTAGTTTTTTGTAAGTTTTCGCCACTAATTTAATCATAAAAAAAGTTTAGTATTGCAATTCCTTATTTTAAATTTTTTTGGAACTTGGTTAGTAAAAAAATTATTCAAAGGAAAATAGAAAAACTAAATCAATAAATTATATTAGTATATAATTATTATACAGTATCTATACTGTGATGACCTTGAAAATTCAGTATCAGTTATAAATTAATTAGTTATTATAAGTGTTAAATCAAATTTTGTTGAGTATGAAATTTAAAAAAATACTTTTGGCAAAAAAAAATATTATTTTAGATTTTTTGATGCCCAAAAATAAATAATAATTGACATGTGGATCGATGGAGTCAGTTCTGTTTTTTTTCCAACAATATCAACAGTTATAATTTTTATTTTAACCATTAATGTTGTTCGTTACTTAATTGGAGAGTTCAATATTCATATTAGAGATAAAAGAAAACATAATTGGCATGCTATAAAAAGAACTTCAAGGGTACGAAATTTTTATTATTTAATTTAGCTAATGAGCTTCTTAATTTAAAAATTTAAGTATTTTAAAAACCTTATTTTCCAGGCATATTTTTGTAATATATGCGAAGTTTTGCTCTTAGCAACAAATGGTTTTTATTGTGATTCCTGTGGAATATGCGCTGATCATGCTTGCATCAAAGTTGCTAATAAAAAATTTAAGTGTAAAGAAGTTTCAATAACATCTAATAATTCCATCATGAATCATCATTGGATAAAGGGTACTTATAAAAATTTTATTGCTCATTTGCTAATATTAAATAAACTAAATAAATATATTTATTCATTAACTTTAGGGAATTTACCATTAGTAGCAATGTGTGATATTTGTGATGAAGAATGCAGTCTTGAGCCTGGTTTATTTGATTGGTGGTGTTGTTGGTGTCAAAAATGTGTACATGAAGTTTGTAAACCATCACTTAATGAAGTAATTTAAAAAAAAATTATAATTGGTTGGCATTTTATCTGCATTTTATTAACAGTAATAAATAAGGGTTTTTTTTTTAGGCTTGTGATTTTGGACCATATAAGTCCATGATTATTCCACCTACAGGCTTAGAAGTTGTTAAAAAAGTTAAAGTCCTTAGAAGGTTACTACAAATTAGATCTATTACTCGACCCCCATGGCCTTCTTGGAATCCATTAATAGTGATAGGTAAAATATTTAAAAAAATAAAAATTTTACTAACAAATAAATAAAAAAAAACTTTTAATTTTAAAGCAAATAAAAAATCAGGAAATAATGAAGGAGAAGAAATATTATCTTCTTTTAGAATATTATTAAATCCTATTCAAGTGGTTGATTTATCAGAACGAGATCCAATAAATGCCCTTGAATTTTGCCATTTGTTGGGAAAAGTTCAATGCAAAATACTTGTGGCTGGAGGTGATGGTACAGTTGCTTGGGTACTGGATTCTATTTATAAACTTCAATTAGATGTAAGAATATATCTTAAATATTAAATATTTAATTTATATAAAATATTTTTAAAACTCAAGTTAAAGGTAATGTTATGAGAAAATGTAATTTCTTGTTAATGTAGCCTGCTCCAGCTATAGCAATTCTCCCATTAGGAACTGGAAATGATCTCTCAAGAGTTTTAGGCTGGGGAAAAGAGCATGATTCAAATACTGATTTTTACAAAATTTTGAGATTAATAGAGTCAGCTAAAATAGTTAATTTTGATAGGTTTGAAGACAATAAAATAGAATATTTTTTGAAATAAAAATATGCTTTAATTTTCTTTAACTGTATAGGTGGTCTGTTGTAATACACAATCAAAAATCTTTAAGGTTTAGGAAGCCTCATAAATCATTACATATGTACAATTATCTTAGTATTGGCGTTGATGCACACGTTACTCTAAATTTTCATCGTACAAGGGAAAGTCGTTTTTATCTTTTTAGTCATAGGATTTTCAACAAGGTAAAATAAATATAAAGAAACTAAAATAACTAAACTTATACAATATTTTTATATGAATTTTTTAGTTACTTTATCTTTGTTTTGGAACTAAGCAAGTAGTTGATAGAGAGTATAAAGATTTGGATAAAAGAATTGATGTATTTTTGGATGATAAAAAGGTTGAATTACCTGCAATTGAAAGTTTAGTTATCTTAAATATTCCATCTTGGGGAGCTGGTGTTGATTTATGGAATATTAATCTTGAAGGTATGGATTTTTCTCGGAATTTTTAAAAATTCAAATTTTACTAGTTTAAGGTTAATTTCTTTTATTAAATATTAAATTAATATATTTTTAGATTATGAAATAGAGCCACAATATTTTGATGATAAAAAACTTGAAGTTGTTGCTTTATATTCTTCTTTTCATATTGCTCAATTACAAGTAGGTCTCTCACAGCCGTACAGAATAGGTCAAGCAAAATCAGTTAAGGTATTTAACTTTTTTTATGCTAAAACTAGTTTTTATTAATTTAAAAAACTAAATTTAAAATAATTTACAGATTAAATTAAAGAGTGCTTGTGCAATGCAAGTAGATGGTGAACCATGTTATCAATCTCCTTGCACACTTAATATCACGCATGTGAATCAGACTCAGATGCTAAAGAATATTCAATCTTAAAACCAAAATGGATTTATTGTAGGTATGATTTAAAATTAAATTAATTTTTTAAAAATATTACAAGTATTTTTTTTTCGAAAGCTTCGGAAATTCAATGATAAATTTTGTAACAAGAATCAAAAGATTTTTTTTACAAAATTTATTTTGTTTGCATTGCCGTTTTAAAAATCAAGCTACTATATAGAGACTTTATGTCAAAATAAACCAAAAATATCTGTTAAGAAATACGTTACAAATTATTTTAATTCGTAATGTTAATCCCAATTTTCGATAATGCATTTATAAACTATAAAATTGTAGGCAAGCATTGTTTATTAAGATAATTCAGAGTTGAAATTTTATAAAAGTGATTATTCGCATTTAATAAGAGCTTTAATGTAAACTGATACTTTTTACATTGCAAAAAGTAAATGAGATAGATTTCTATAAATTAAGTACCATATCTTGAAATTTGCTAAATAGTTTAAAGAATTTACAGATTTTTTTTTTAAAGTTAAAATTTAACTCCAAATTAAATTGGTATTTTACAATTAAAGAAAAAGAAATTTTTTATAGTTATTTTTATTTCTATTTATTTAAAAAAAAGTCGAAATTGACGGAATAGTTTTCCTTTAGAGTCAAATTTAAAAATTTGCTATTATAAACAATAAACATAATAAAAATATTTGATTCTTTGTTATTTTATTTCGAATTAAAAAAATAGTTTCCTGAAATGTATATAGAAAAGGTTTTTTCAAATGCATATTACAGTTTTTATATTAATAAATCTGAAATTTCACAATAATTTTAAGAATTACAAGTGACATTAAAGATATAGAATAATAATTAAATAAAAATGTCTATTTAGGTATATTTGAGATAAAGTAGTAACTGTTATATTTTAATGGTTTAAAAAATGTTATATCTATAGATTATAATACTGTTATAGTATGTTATTTATTTATTTTAAATAGAATTAGTTAAATTTATTTTTATACAGAATTTTCAATAAAATTTAACTTATAAAGATTTTATGAAAGTTTATGAAAAGCATTTAAACAATTAATATAATAAAAATTTAAATATTCTAGTATGCTAAGTGTTTGATTTTTACTTTGCTGTTATCATTAACAAATTATCTGTTCATCAGTAAAAATCATTAAAACAGCTATGGAACGTGTAAAACCCACCGCTGGAGACGCTATTAAATTCTGCTTGACTAGCGCGGTTTCAGTAAAATATTATATATTTGTTGCAAAATTATACTGTTTTTATAACAGCAACGATGACATATATTATTATATATTATTATTATATATAATATATATATATTAGACTGGTTTTTTTTTTCGAAGTATGCGGGATTCCTAACGCGCCGGCAGAATTCGAAAATATAAGTAAAAAAAATAAGTTTCTCGTTGGATTTAGATCAAAACATCGATTTTTGAGCCCACGATAGCTCTCGAAAGTTTTTTTTTTGGCCTCCTTAAAATTGGGATTATCTTAAAACTTTCAGTTTTTCTAGTGGATTCAAATCACGTTTAAAATTATGTTCTAACTAGCTGCCTCCGGCTCGCTTCGCTCACCTCGGCAACCGCCAAGGAGGCTGCGCCCCCCTGGACCCCTGCAACTTGATTTTTCCAAAGATATGTTGTTTTAGGTTACTCAATATTTGATATAACAACCTTTTTTTACCCGAATTATTATCTGAAATTTACTGAATCACAAAAATTACGGACGTTGGAACTCAGGCGGATAATTAGTGATCAGCGATACAAAGCTTGATTACCCGTCCCTAGGATCGGCAAGTGGCAGTTGCTTCCCTCAACTACCAATTCTAGGATTCTCCCTGATAATACCTGTACAAGTTTCTTTTAGTTACTCTATTGAGCTACTAAATTAGTAACCGGTAAGAATTACAAATATATATAATATTAGTCCTAAACTTTTATAATTTTCGAAAAATGATTGTAACTTTTGACAGATCATGCCGATTAACTTGAAATTTTAGGTGGCTACGTAAAAAATATACCCGAATCGAATAAAATTCTTTTTGATAGTAAAATTTTTCCTCGGTTTTCCGTTTTTTTGGTTTTTTTTGAAAATTTGATAAAAATTTTTTTCTTGGAAATTTAGTTTTTTCAACATAAAAATTTTTTGTCGTTATCAATCGAAATAAAACCTAGCCTATGTTTTAACACGTAATTTTTGCCGTCTTTTGCCGTAAACCCAATGTCTGTAGCTTTTATCGTGTTAGCTTTTGTCGCTTTTATAATGATTGTAACTTTTGACAGATCATGCCGATTAACTTGAAATTTTAGGTGGCTACGTAAAAAATATACCCGAATCGAATAAAATTCTTTTTGATAGTAAAATTTTTCCTCGGTTTTCCGTTTTTTTGGTTTTTTTTGAAAATTTGATAAAAATTTTTTTTTTCGGAAATTTAGTTTTTTCAACATAAAAATTTTTTGTCGTTATCAATCGAAATAAAACCTAGCCTATGTTTTAACACGTAATTTTTGCCGTCTTTTGCCGTAAACCCAATGTCTGTAGCTTTTATCGTGTTCTCGTTTATCGCGTTCGGACACACACACATAATTAAAGATTTATATATATATAGGATTAGTCCTAAACTTTTATAATTTTTGAAAAATGATTGTAACTTTTGACAGATCGAGCCGATTAGCTTGAAAATTTAGGTGGGTACGTAAAAAATATGCCCGAATCGAATAAAATTCTTTTTGATAGTAAAATTTTCCCTCGGTTTTCCGTTTTTTTGGTTTTTTTTGAAAATTTGATAAAAATTTTTTTCTTGGAATTTCAGTTTTTTCAACATAAAATTTTTTTGTCGTTGTCAATCGAAATAAAACCTAGCCTATGTTTTGACCCGTAATTTTTGCCGTCTTTTGCCGTAAACCCGATGTCTGTAGCTTTTATCGTTTTCTAGTTTATCGCTTTCGGACACACACACATAATTAAAGATTTATATATATATAGGATTAGTCCTAAACTTTTATAATTTTTGAAAAATGATTGTAACTTTTGACAGATCGAGCCGATTAGCTTGAAAATTTAGGTGGGTACGTAAAAAATATGCCCGAATCGAATAAAATTCTTTTTGATAGTAAAATTTTCCCTCGGTTTTCCGTTTTTTTGGTTTTTTTTGAAAATTTGATAAAAATTTTTTTCTTGGAATTTCAGTTTTTTCAACATAAAATTTTTTTGTCGTTGTCAATCGAAATAAAACCTAGCCTATGTTTTGACCCGTAATTTTTGCCGTCTTTTGCCGTAAACCCGATGTCTGTAGCTTTTATCGTTTTCTAGTTTATCGCTTTCGGACACACACACTTAATTAAAGATTTATATATATATAGGATTAGCATCCCTTAGTATTTTTTCCCCAGGAATCCGATGAAACCATTTATTTTAGCTTTTGACCACGTTTTATAGGAGAAAAATCGATTTTTGTTCCCTTTTAGGGTCCAAATTTCAAGAGGAACAATTTTAAAAGTTTTGTAGTTTTCTGAATAAATTTTTCTGTATATTATTAACAAGAGGGACTTGTCTATTTTTTCCCTAAGAATTCGATGGAACCATTTATTTTAGCTTTTGACCACGTTTTATAGGAGAAAAATCGATTTTATTGGTTTTTAGGGTCCCAATTTTAAGGAAATCTATTATAAAAAGTTAGTAGTTTTCAAAATAAGTTTTTCTAATTATTATTTAAAAGAAAGTCTTGTATAATTTTTCCCCAGGAATCCGATGAAACCATTTATTTTAGCTTTTGACCACTTCTTATATGAGAAAAATCGAATTTTGTCGAGTTTTGGGGTCCCAATTTTAAGGAAATCAATCATAAATGTATAACAGTTTAGAAAATAAATTTTTCTGAATATTATTTAATAGAGGAACTTATGTATTTTTTCCCCAGAAATCCGATGAAACCATTTATTTTAGTTTTTGACCACGTTTTATAGAAGAAAAATCGATTTTATTGAAACCACTGTTGTTAGGGTACCAATTTTTAAGAAATCTATTATAAAAGGGTAGCAGTTTTCAAAAAAAGTTTTCTGAATATTATTTACAAGAGGGTCTTGTATATTTTTTCCCCATGAAACTGATAAAACCATTTATTTTAGCTTTTGACCACGTCTCATATGAGAAAAATCGATTTTTTTCGTGTTTCAGGGTCCCAATTTTAAGGGAATTAATAATTTGAGTTTAATAATTTACAAAACAAATTCTTCTGAATATTATTTACTAAAGGGACTTATGTATTTTTTCCCCAGAAATCCGATGAAACCATTTATTTTTGCTTTTGACTTCGTTGTATACGAGAAAAATCGGTTTTTGTCGTTTTTCATAATTTTAAGGAAATCAATTATAAGAGTTTTTTACTTTTCAGAATATATTTTTCTCTGAATATTATTAACGAATGATACTTGTATATTTTTTCCTGAAGAATTCTATAAAACAATTTAATTATTTATCTGTAGTTCAAAAAGCTTTTTTTTTTATCTGTAATTCATTAGTAATCCAAAAAGCATAATGCAAATAAAATATAGAAAAATCAGTAAATATTAGAAAAATAGATTTTATCGCAAAAGAAATCCTCAGATAAAAAATTAAATTGATCCATCCAATTCCTCAGGAAAAAATACACAAGTATAATTGATAAATAATATTCAGAAAATTTTATTTTCTAAACTGTTATATATTTATGATTGATTTCCTTAAAATTGGGACCCCAAAACACGACAAAATTCGATTTTTCTCATATAAGAAGTGGTCAAAAGCTAAAATAAATGGTTTCATCGGATTCCTGGGGAAAAATTATACAAGACTTTCTTTTAAATAATAATCAGAAAAACTTATTTTGAAAACTACTAACTTTTTATAATAGATTTCCTTAAAATTGGGACCCTAAAAACCAATAAAATCGATTTTTCTCCTATAAAACGTGGTCAAAAGCTAAAATAAATGGTTCCATCGAATTCTTAGGGAAAAAATAGACAAGTCCCTCTTGTTAATAATATACAGAAAAATTTATTCAGAAAACTACAAAACTTTTAAAATTGTTCCTCTTGAAATTTGGACCCTAAAAGGGAACAAAAATCGATTTTTCTCCTATAAAACGTGGTCAAAAGCTAAAATAAATGGTTTCATCGGATTCCTGGGGAAAAAATACTAAGGAATGCTAATTAGAACATAATTTTAAACGTGATTTGAATCCACTAGAAAAACTGAAAGTTTTAAGATAATCCCAATTTTAAGGAGGCCAAAAAAAAAAACTTTCGAGAGCTATCGTGGGCTCAAAAATCGATGTTTTGATCTAAATCCAACGAGAAACTTATTTTTTTTACTTATATTTTCGAATTCTGCCGGCGCGTTAGGAATTCCGGATACTTCGAAAAAAAAAACCAGTCTAATATATATTATATATATTATTATATTATTATATATATTATATATATTATTACTCTGATATATATTAATTGTTATAAAAGCAGAATGATTTTGCAAAAAATATTTAATATTTTTCTGAAACCACGGTAGTCAAGCTCAAGTCAGTCTATTTAAATGGCGCTCCAGCGCAATGAGCTTTACACGTTCTCATTTTAATAGTAAATTAATTTTTGTTTTGTAATTTACAAACTTAAAGTTATTGTTTTTTTCTCAAAAAACTTGCTTTAAGTAGTAATAGTTTGTATAAAACTAAGATTTCTAACCTTCTTATTAAAAATAGATATTAATTACAGCAAGTGTCAGCTAAATATGTAAAACCTTCGCTCAAACTGATTTTCATTGAAAGTATTCAACATTTAATACAGAAACTGTCGCAAGAGTATTTCTATCCATTAGTAAGCATATCTGAAAGTCCTTTAGTACTGGAAAAATCGTATTCTTAATTTTTAGGAAAAATATCTTAAGGGGCCTTAAAAAATAAGATTTGAATTTGTTTTAAGCTGGTCTATTTAATTCTTTTAATTCCATGAGATAATAGTTCCCTGCAGAGGTGGGAAAAAACGTCGACTTTGACACGCAGTTCTCGTTTTAGTTGCGAATGGACAAATTAGAAATGGTTCAGTTTGGTAGACCCGTTTCCGAAATATTCCATGGCACGGAATTTTTGAAAACTGATCCGTCTTCAACTTTTTGTAAAACGACCAAAGTTTCAAAACTTACCGTTTTCAATTATTCTTTTCATCAAACTGAGAACGGGTTTTTAACCATTTTCACAAATAATAAAAATGAGTATTTATTTAATAGTATATTACGGTCCTAGGCCAGAAAAATAAAGAATGGCCCAAATCGCACGTAAATTACCTTCCGAGGCGAAGCCGAGGATTGTAAACTGCGATTTGGGTCATTCTTTGTTTATGGCCGAGAATTGTACAAAATTTTTTTGCGACTGTGGCGAGAAAATACGTCTTTGCCGGACGTGCAGCGTCCGGGAAATACGTACTTTTGGGCCGCAGTACAAAAAAATTTTTTTCAGTTGTTTAATTTTAGAATTTTTATAATTTAAAGTACCGTAATTTTTTATCTCAAAACTTTTTCATCAATTTAAGTTGCCAGACAATTATACCAAATTTTTAGTTCTCAACATACGCAATTTTTAATAAATTTATTGACTCGCTTGGCCATACGGGCCAAACCAATAACGGGTCTTTAAAATTTCAACCGTCTTCTTTGCCCCAAGGTGCCCCGTATCGTGCACACTTTGAATAATTTCCTCCTGCATCTTGGTCGGCACTACTAACATGGGAAACCCTTCGTTGCAAAGAATTTTTCTCGACTCATTGAAAATTGCTCTAGGACGAGGATCTGCCTTCTGTGCCCTGCCAATTCTTTCCACTAGTCCATCACGAAACATCAATACACTGGCCTGGCGACTTAAGGCATCTACGTGCTTCATTCTTGTTCCTGATCTGTGCTCCATTTTGAACCGGAACCCTTACAGGATCATTATCCACGTAGCTACTCTTGGTCAAATTTTAAATTTTCAAATGATTTCTTGGCAGCGCTGTAATCTGTAATGACTGGAAAATTTATGCCAAGCAAGTAGACTATGAATTTCTCCAAAGCTCTTACAATGGCTAAAAGCTCCAGCTCATAGTTCTGATACCACATCTCTGTGTCTATCGTTTTTTTTTCTGTAATAATACATCGGATGTAGCTTACCATCTTCTGGGTTCACCTGTAACAAGATGGCTCCATATCCATGCTTGGGTGCATCTGTATGCAGCCCCGTGTTGCGATCCCTTCTGTATAGCTGAAGAACTGCATTGCTTACCAAAGCCCGCTCTAAAGCTACAAAAGCCTCCTGTTGCTCAGGACCATAATGAAATTGAACATTTTTCTTTGCATTTCACTGAGCGGCTTGGCAATCCCTGCATATCCTTCAATAAATTTCCTGAAGTACGAAGTTAACCCTAAAAACCTACGTTACTTCCTCTCCATGGTAGGCTCCAAATAATTTGTAACACTTGCAACTTTGCTTAGTGAGGGTCTAACCGACCCTTTTTCCACGAAGTACCCTAGAAATTCTACTTTGCCGTTGAAAAAAGAGCATTTAGACCATTTAATTTTTATACCGTATTTTGTAGCATGCTCCAAGACTTCCTGCAAAATGGTAAAAGCTTCTTCTTCGTTTTTCGCCATGATGAGGCCATCATCGATGTAAATTCGCATCTTTTTCGTCTGAACAAAAGGTCTAAATTCATAAGCAACGAACTCCGAGAAAACTGGTGGTGAGTTGCAAAACCCAAATGCGACAAAGTTGAACTACCGTTGCCCCGTCGGCGTTATGAAGTACAAGAATTTTTTTGACTCTTCGTCGACTTTCACGTGAAAAAATCCATCCCTCATGTCGATTGTACAAAATCCCGGAGGAATACGTCCTGTATAAGTGGTGCTGGAAAATTTTGTTTTTTCACTTTATTATTGAGTTTTTTAAAATTTATACATACCCACGGTGAGCCATCGTGTTTTCTCGCAACTACCACTGGACTGGCATACTCCGAACGGCTTTTTCTAATTATGCCACGCCTTAGCCAATCTTCTACTTGTGTGTTTACCTCACCTTTCTCCTCTGGTGACAACCTAAAGGATTTGGTATAAACAGGAATCGTATATTTCACCATAACCCTTAGCTTGAACGACGTCTTTTTCTCACCTGTGTACTGGTACGCCTCGACTAACTTTCTGGTTTTCTCCCTATAATCCACCGGAATCAGGTTGAAATTGATTTCCTGCACCTTTTCCTCCTCCAGCAAGAGTATATACTCTTCTCCGATAAGTGACTCGACAACAGCTACCCTCCTATCCAATATTATCCTGGCCTTGTCTAGCAATGGATCACCTAGCAACACCGGAAAAGGTATCACCTGTTGAGATAACACCTCATATTCCAATTAGTATTCCGACATGCCCAGGGTTGTATTAGCAGTCAACACTCCTTGTGACTTGAAATACACGGAGCGAAGATAGTGGTATCTGCTATTGCTGCAGCAGTAGCAGCTACTGCTTTTGCCGCGACTGCTGAAGTCTCGAGATTAGCAACCGCAGTGCTTGCTATTCGCAACGTCTGCCGTAGCTTCCGTATCTAAATTATTTATTTTAATGACGCATTTTCTCATTAATATTTAGAATGAATATTAAGAATTTTAATGCTTACATGATTATATTTATTTTTATGTTTAAATAATTCAATTAATACTAAAAAATCTTTATTTTTATGTGATTATATTTGAAATAAATGTTTATAACCTAAAAATTGAGAAAAAAAAATATAGATTTCGATACTGCTGCTGTCGCGAATAGCAGTGTCTGCCATTGCTAATCGCAAAGTAGCAGCTACATCGGAAAAGCAGTATCAGCTGCTGCTTTCTTCGCTCCGTTTAAGCTCCTTCGGCTCCTTTCAACACCGTATTGTCCATTGCCGAATGCGAAACACCTGGTTGGCCATTGATGCGGGGAAAAATATCCTCCCTCATTATGTTGTAGTCCGCAACACTATCGAACTGTCTCTCCTTCTTCTTGGCCAATTTTCACCCGGACGGTGCTACGGTTGCCTCCATCTGTTACCGCCAATATGCTCCCTTTACCCCTTTCCTTTAATTGCTAAGCAACCTTCTTTTTATTCTGCGGACAGCTTGACGAGACAAAATTCGTTACATTTATAGGACTTAGGGACTTTATCTATGTGTGGGCACTCGACAATCTTGTGGTCAGTCCTACAACAATTATTACGCTTGTCTCCCTTAGGCTTCTGATGGCCCTTCGACTGAGTGCCTGCAACTTTTTTGCTCCATTAACTGTTGTACCTGCGCCTGGAATAGTAGTATCGTTAATTATAGTATCGTTATTTATTTGGTTCAGTGCAATTTATTCTAAACCGTAAGCTATATTTTCAGCAACCCTTTTTCTCACGCTCCTTTCCCGCTGCGCCTTTAAACAGAAGATTGCGCTGCAAGTAACCAAGTTTATCATGTATACCTACCTACTGTGTTTAAATTTAACGTTCCTCCTATAACACCATGAATGGTAAAAAATTGTTGAAAAAACATGGTGTAATAACAAAAAGTTATTACATCCATACATCAGTTACATTTTCGACTCACTTAAAGCTTTTAGTTTTTGCCAAGGAGAAAATATAATCATGTTTATTTTGTCATTATTTTCATGTACAAATTAATCACCATCGGCAGATTTTAAATTTAATTTAATTAATTTAATGCATTTAATGCATCATGCACTTCTTGAATATTTTTTGGCAATTTAGGGGTGTGTTCTAGACTTAGCTGCATATATATTTAATTGAACTCTTTTCAAGTCATGAATGTTTAAATTTTTTCTAATTTTCTGCGGAACTTGTATTATCTCTTGATGAACTAAACGCTTAGCATTTAGATTCAATTAATTAACAGCCTTACTTTTTACACTATTTTATATGTAATCACGACGCCAATTTTTACTCTGTTCATGCAAATGTGTCTCGTCAAATTCTAATAAAGTATTTTCATCAGCCGTAAGTATAGAAGCAATACATTTTTTATCAATACAGCGCCATTTTCTACCTTGCTTTGATATATATCCTCTATATTTATAATTTTAAGAGAGCACCTTTTTCACTAACCATAGAAATCATTTTTAAGGTAGTAGATCCCAATGCAAAAAAAAATCGATTTTTTTTTATTATTATTCAATTTCTTATACCTTATACCTATTAAAATATTTTAATAGGTAATTTGAACTTTTTATCGAAGAAAAACGAGTTTTGCTGAGAGTGCCTTGCTTTAATTAATAGTAAAAAAAACTTTAAACCCAATTTTCTTGAAATAATTTTTTTTTCAGACGGTGCACAGATAATCTCAGGGTTGGTTGATCCGATTTCAAAGAAATTTGTTGGGTAATATTTGTTTACGTATATTACACGCGAATTAACCATAATTTCTTGTTTATTTCAAAATGTTCACTCTCTTTTTCAAACTCACTTATCCATTGATGCGGAATTGGAGCTTTTATAAAAAATTTTTCGATCATACAAACCTTGCCGATTTTTTTCCAAAAATTTGATTTTCAGTCTTACTTTCTTTAATTTCTAATAGCTTTTCTAACACTTTTGATATTGATTCTTTTGAATTTGAAGTACTACCAGGTGCAGGATCTTTTCTTTCTTGTTCTAGATAGCAGTCCTTAAATTTTAAATTTTAATCTCCATCTAAATATACGTTCGCTAATTCATTTGTTAGTGTTATCCATACTCTTCCTACTTGAAGTCTTTTTTTTAAAGGAATTTTTTACTTTTTTAAAAGTATCGGTTTCTTTAAGTTCTATATGTTGATGCATTGGCATATATTCATGTGGCAAAACATATTTTCTACCATCAGGTGTAAATATTCTGACTATGCACAGTACATTTGACCAGAGATAAGATTACAGAGATAGCTCACGGGGTAGGCGAAGCTGCGACGATTTTATTGTACATCGCCCAAATTATCACGTGGCTTGTCTCTACTCTCTTTGTTTGTCACTTTATTTTTTAAATAAGTCTTTTCTTGTTTTTAGAAAGTTTAAAATATTATATGGTAGGGAGCCTGGCGGAGAAAAAAAACAAGAAGAGACTTATGTAAAAAATAAAGTGACAAACAAAGACACTAGAGATGAACCACGTGATAGCTAGAGCGATGTCGACTTTTTATTTAACATTGGGTAAGCTATCTCTGTAAACCTCATCTCTGATTTGACTTACCATCTCTTGCCTCTAACGAAGAAAATTTGAATTGTTTTTTGACGAAAATTGTCGTTTTATAATGTGTTATCTATCTTTTTTTAGATTTTGTAAATTAAACGACCTTTGTGTTGTTAAAAATAAGAAATTATTTATTTTAATTTTGATAATTACAAATTAACTTATTTTATAATACCTAAAAATAAGAAACAACAATAAGGTCTCTTATTCTATTTGTTTATTCTATTACTAAAACTTATGACTGTACATTAGAAACTTATGATTATATCTTAATATATCTATAAAAATCTTATAATAAATGATGTTCATGTAAACACTTATTAAATTACTTATCTATCTTAAAACTAAAAATAAAGAGTATACATTCTCACATATTTTTTAATCCGATTTGCGGAACTCAGATACAGCCACTTTTTGGACCCTAAAGGTTCAAATTCAGATGAATTTGTGATTAAAAACCAACAAGAATTAACTTAGATTTAATTATACTTTAATTTATTAAAATTTTAAAAACATTATGAATTTAATCAATGTCAGTAATTTGATATAATTTTGCTGAAATTAAATTTTACTTAGCTTAGGCCATAAAATTTCATCTGGCAACATTAACGGCTTGAAAGTTAAATAATTTATTTTTAAAATACAGCATGTAAAGTAAATGTGAAGAAGTTTATAATAAGCATTAATCAATTTAGTGAATATCTGTATATATTTATTATTCTCATTTTTTAAAAGTATATATTTAAAAAATATGGTATTTATCATAGAAAAATTCTATAAAAATTATTTAATAAAACAAAAATACTTATTATTAATAAGCATTCATAAATTTAGTGAATACCTATTATATTTTAGCATTCTCATTTTTAAAAAATATATTAAAAAAAATATTAATAATATAACAAGTTTTCAAAAAATCTACATTAGTATAATGTTACCAAAGAATATAATATATATTTACATAGGCTGCTCCACTAGCGCCCTAGCCAAGCTTCACTAGGAAGTCTCTAGGAATAGTGTTGATTTAAAAAAAATATAATATATAAATTGAATCAGAGGGAAGGTTAATTCGCATTATAAAATGAAGTAAAGAATCAATTAATACTTAGCATACTACTTATTTGTTATAAAGCAATGCAAAAAAAATTGTTTGAATATTGTAAAACTTTAGTTGCTAGTTTTATTTGTATCGATATAATAAAATGTATGTTTTAAAAATTATTATTGAAACAAATAAATGTTTTTTATAAAATAAACGAAAATTTGTTAATATTATTAAGTTTATACCTCATAATTTCCCTTTTGTATGTAGGTGAGGCAATTAAATTTTGATCTGAATATTTGAAATACAGACAATAACTTAAAAGAGGTAATTATTTATTTATATATTTAAAAATTAAAAATTATTATTTAAATTTTATTTTAATGATAAAATTAATATTTATTATTTATAAAATATTACATAGAGTTTTTTGGCTTTTGAAAAATTTAATAAGTTCATTTTATATATATTATATACATATAAATAATTTAATATACGGAATTTTTAAAAAACGTTAATTTTTCAATTTGAAACGCGATTTTTTCAGACATAGAGGCATTTCGCCTTGTTGGCCAAACACCAATCCTCTTTATAATGAAGCAGACATTTAAAAAAAAACTTTTCTTGCTTAGTCAAACTAAAATTGTGAAGAAAATCATAAAAACCGCTACAAAATGGCTTTTCCATGTATTTTAAATGGGAGACATATTGATAAATATCTCGAAGAGGATGACTTCTTTTCAAAAACGGGTTTAAACATTTTTCTGGGGACTAAAAGAGCAACATTTCCTGAAAATTTCAGCCTGATTCAGTCCGAGCAGGGAAAATGTTTGATCATTTTCACCTCCCCCGAGAGATACGTTTTATCAAATAACTCGTCAAAATATAAATTTAACATTTAAATCTAAGAAAGTACTATTTTCTTGTAGGCTGAACATTCATTTTTTCCTATAAAATTCATAGTGCCTGACTTTTTCTAATCCGATCTTTCAAGCTAGCCGCGTCAAGTCATTGCGAAAAAATATTTAGGATAAAATAATAATCATATCATATAAATTATAAATTATGTGACATAATTATTATTTTAACTAAAATTATTTTACTATAGGTGAATATAAAATAATGTAAAAAACTTGGTGAAAATTTCGTATATATATTATATCTCGGTGTTTGTTAGTCGCGCTCGGTTGACGCCTTGTGCGACCAAATTCACACACCTTGGTAATATACAAAATTTCCTCCTTGATGTTTAATATTATATATTTTTGAAATTGTTTCGCTATTTACTTACTACTCCTTAGAATTACAGTAAAATTTGAGCACAGCAATCTGACCACGTAGTATACATTTTACTAAAATTTGTATAAGAATTTTGCATAATTGAAAAAATCATTTTGCTTAACTATAAACTTTGAGCAGTAACATACTGCTTAAAATTTTAATTTAAAATTTTCTGTAGGGTAAATAATATGACGTATTCATTTTTTTTTTAATGAAACAAATTTTTACGCACGCAAATTTTTAGCTTCACGTCATATTCAAGTCTGTCCCTCGGTTTTAACTGTTTTTGTGCTTCCTAATATTTTAATAGTGCGCAGTCTATATTTATACGCTTGGTGGCCTTGACGCAATTTTTTTTCTACTGAACTAATTCAGGGCCGTTTTTACCTATCGTTCCGCCTAACGCAAAAATGTTGCCGCAAAGTTGCCGGAAGGCGAGAGAAAATACTTCAAAATCCAAATTTAAATAAATTTTTAAATTAAACATAGATGAATTAAAAGAATAACGTATACAACCTTAATATTATATTAAATGATATAATTTTGCTAAACTAAAATTTACATTGATTTTGGGGCTGGACATTTGGCTTTTAAGCTTCTAGAAAGGTAAATTATCATAGCTTTGTGTTTTTTTAAATATCGCTGAATTGGTTACATAGATTTTTTTTTTAGTTCAATGTTAAGAAAATGTCATAAAATAGGGTTTTTAGGCAATTTTCCAAATCACGCTGTCATCTTCTATTTCAACCATAATACTTCTAGTTGGTCTTATTTTTTTCGTATAAAATACACCATTCAATCCCCGTAAATCGTAATATTTTATAATCGATTGTCTTATCGCAATAGATAATAAACGTAGCTCCCATTTTTGACCATTATAACTAATTTTTAAATTACAGCCGAAGTTACAATTTTTATTAAAAATAGCTTTTATAGGTTTTAAGAAATTTTTTATAAGCTCTAAATTTCCAAAACTTTTATATTCATTCCTTTTTGATCATTTTTTCAGCAGATAATTAAACAAAAGAATCTCAATTTTAGGTTTTTTTAAAAAAATCATTAATTTGTAGAGCTATATCTCGGAAACATCTAAAGCTAAAAGGACGATTAAGATATTTTTCGAAACTTGGAACTTATAAAAAATTGAACTTATATAAAATATTTCCTAAAACCATTTTCTCGAAGTATTTTATTTTACAAATTATTTTCTATGTTTGTATGATTTGACCATCAATTGTTTTTATTATTGTAACCAAATAAACATTTATAACAAAAAAAATACTTTTAATAATATAAATTTGTTTCAACAGTAAATTTTAGAAAATATTTATGATCACGCAAAGGTACCGTTTTTTAGCTTTCAAATAAGCTCAACCACTACTGCCTTGGAGGTCTGGTTTCTTAGAACCGATGTCGCAAAAAAAAATCGCTAAGATTCCCTATATTCAACATGTGACCTTCGGCCTTTTAAGTTACCACATTCAATCATTAATTATTTAGTGAAAACCAAGTTTTAGCAAGTACCATATTTATAAAATTAAAGTAATTTTTTGCAATAATATTAAAAAATATTAACATTTTTTAATTTTTACTTGCAAGAAGGCTTATTTTTATTAGTGCTTTCAGGAAAAAATATTTTTGCACCAATTTTTAAATTTGGCCATAAGTTTCATATAACTACGTCACATTTAAAAATACATATAAACACGAAAATACAGATTTTACAAAATAGCATAATTAAGAAGTTTATTATTACTGTAAGTTATAAACTTAGTCACCAACTTATCAAAAAACTTTTATGTTACCATTCAGAAAAAAAAACCAATTTATTATACATGAAAAGTCTGACATTTCATATTAATTTAACTTTTTTCTATATGAAAAAAAAATTTTGTTTTATCAAATTTTATTTTGAGAACTATTTTCTAAGAACTGATAAAAATATTAACTGATTAAAATATGTATGTGATTATTGCACGAAAAAAAAAGAATAGTAAAATTAACCTCTAAACATTTTGTAATACAAATTAATATATATTAATATATATATATTGGTGAATTTAACCAAAAAATTAGTAAATTTTACTAAAAAAATTGAAGTTTTAGTTTTGTAAACAAATTTTATTGGTCAATTTTGCTAAAAATTTACAGCAGCATTAACCAAACTTTATATATAAAAAAAAAATTATAATTTTGGTTGATTGGGATCAACCCATTCATAAAATTAAATTACGGAATTAAGCAATGAAAGTTTGATCCATAAATAGAAATTTTTTAACAAGTTAGTAGTGTAAGGCTTAGAAAAACGCTTACAATTTGTAAAGAAAAGTAATTAAATAAATAGATAGTGACCTTAGTTTCTTTTTATAACTTTTCTGTATAATATCAGGATGAGTTACATTTTCACTATTATAAGAAAATTTATTTTTCTCAACATCTCCTTTAAAACTTTTTGTATACTTCTAGTTCTCAAGGTGAATGATTTATAAATATATAAACAAAACATATGCGCACTGTTAAAAGTAACTCCTGTAAATTAACAAAACAAATGGTTTACTCTCGAAAAATGAAGAAATTTTAAAAAAATGTGTAAACACGTGATAGAAATCGTAAATTTACTGTAATTAGAAAATTAACTAAAACTTCGAGAATCTTCGTTTTTTTTTGTAAATTCACAACTATTTTTCATATTATTTTTTGTAATTTTTTTTAAAAAAATGTTAAATTATCAACTTTTCTCACGCGAATGTAAATTATTAACTTTTAGTAACTAAAAACGATGTGAAGGTTTCATCAATTTTTCGATGGTAAAAATTTTTGCTAAAAATGTGAATTCTAAAAAATGTTGTTGATTCAGTCTAATTTTGATAAACTTAGGTACACTGAAAAAAAAATCCACTTGCCGCAAGCGGAATTCCGTTTGCCGCAAGCGGATTTTTTTTTTTTGTTTAAACCATTGCAAATGGCTTGAAACGTAAAAAAAACCTTAAAAATATTATTTTTTTGAACTCAAAACTTCATAAAACTGAATTTTAAGGCTCAAAAGTTAAAAAAATCTTTTTAAAAATAAAGATTACTTATTTAGCTTTTAAAACTTTTTTAAGTGGAATTATTATTGAAAGGTAATAATAAAAGGTTAAATAAAATATATTTCATTAATTACTAGCTTCAGAAATTACCGAAAACAGCTGAAAACAACTCAAAACCTAAATTAACCAATTTTGGATCATTTTTAAAATAACCAAATCAGTTATGTTTTTAATGATTTTGTTTATTACTAATTTTTTTACAGATTTTTTTATTATTTACTTTAATTGTACATATTTTAAAGTATTATTTTTCTGTTAAAAATAATTTATCTTTTAATTTTAAGCGTCTTAGAACAGTTAAATATTGGTTTTTTTAAAAATTCATAGACTTGCGATGGTAGCGATCTTACTCGACACAAAAAAAAATTGAACACATCACTTTTGAACACCTAAATTAAAACATACAAAACTCAACACACAATATTTTTTACACTCATTATTGCACACGAATTAAATTAAACACAAAATGTTCAGCTCATTTTATTTGACACAAATTCAAAACAAAAAACTAAAATTTAATTAGTTTTTACACGATTTGTATAAAAAATTTTTGTGTTGGACATGAAATTTGTGTTGGATTTAAATGGTGTGGAAAAAATAGTGTTAAAAAATAATGCGTGTTGAGTTTTGTGTGTTTTAGTCTTGTGTTCAATTTTTTTCGTGTTGAATAAGATCGCTACTGTAGAATTCGAACTCCCTATTTATTTTAATATTTTAATATGCTTTGCAGGAGGAAAATTCATTTTTTAAGTTTTTTAGGGTACCAGTTATGAGGGGACCAATTTTTAAAAGTTTTGCAGTCTTCAAGAAAAAATTTTCTGAATAATATTTGCAAGAATTACTTATATATTTTTTCCTCGAGATTTCGTTGAAAGCACTATAGTTTTTTTATCTGGGGTTTTCCTTTGCCATAAAATCTTTAGTTTCTATTTTTACTGGCTTTGTCCAATCTTATATATTTGCATTAGTACCCCATTTGAGCCTAAAGAGTTTGAAATATTTAAAATTATCTTTAATAAATAAATAGATAGGAAAAAACTGCTTAAAAAAATGCGAAATCGTTTCGTCTGAAGATGAAAATTCAGTGACTTATCAAATTTTTAAGTTATTGTGCTTCAAGTAACGTGTAATTGAGATTGTAGGAGAATTATTGCAAAATCTTTAATTAACGATAACTCGTTTATTGAAAACCAAAAAGTTTTAGCATTTTTTCGAGTGGTTTTTCCCTGACTATTTATTTATCAAAGATAATTTTAAATATTTCAAACCCTTTAAGCTCAAATGGGCTACCAATGCAAAATATATAAGATTGGACAAAACCAGTAAAAATAGAAACAAAAGATTTTATGGCTAAGGAAAACAACAGATAAAAAAACTAGTGGTTTCATCGAATTTCCGAGGAAAAAATATATAAGTAACTCTTGCAAATATTATTCAGAAAATTTTTCCTTGAAGACTGCGAAACTTTTAAAAATTGGTACCCTCATAATTGGTACCTTAAAAAACTAAATGAATGAATTTTTCTCCTGTAAAGCGTAGTAAAATGTTAAAATAAATAGTGAGTTTGAATTGTACGGGAAAAATTACTTGGGAATATACATTTTAGTCCAGTTTATAACATCATTTGAATCTACTAGAAAAATCTCAAGTCCATGAATTTTTCAAAAACCCAAATATTTAACATTTGAACTGCTCTAAGACGTTAAAATAAATTAAAAGAAAAATTATTTTCAACAAAGATATTACTTCAGAATATATAAAATTAAAGTGAATAATAAAAAATCTGTAAAAAAATTAGTAATAAACAAAATCATTAAAAACGAGACTGATTTGGTTATTTTAAAAATGATCCAAAATTGGATAATTTAGGTTTGGAGTTGTTTTCAGCTGTTTTAGGTAATTTCTGAAGCTAGTAATTAATGAAATATATTTTATTCAACCTTTTATTATTACCTTTCAATAATAATTCCACTTAAAAAAGTTTTAAAAGCTAAATAAGTAATCTTTATTTTTAAAAACCCTTTTTTTAACTTTTGAGCTTTAAAATTCAGTTTTATGAAGTTTTAAGTTCAAAAAAATAATATTTTTAAGGTTTTTTTTTACGTTTCAAGCCATTTGCAATGGTTTAAACAAAAAAAAAAATCCACTTTCGTCAAGCGGAATTCCGCTTGCGGTAAGCGGAAATCCGCTAGCGGTAAGCGGAAATCCGCTAGCGGCAAACGGAATTCCGCTTGCGCCAAGCGGAATTTTTTTTCAGTGTAGTTTTGGGATCACAAATCATGATTCTATTATTTGATAAAAGTTGATTTACATGTAAATGCATTTTTTGGAATCGTCTATCAAGATTCAGAAATCAGATTTATGATCTGATCAAACTTGTAAATCTACATAAAAATGCTTCAAATAACATTTATCACCGATTTTGAGATTAGAAATCTGTTATTTCGAGTCCACCTTTTTGGACGTTGAAAATCTAATTTAAGAATAGTGATCAGCGATCCTGAAAACCACAGAGGTGTACCGAAATTGGGCTCAATCAGTAATATTTTTTGTAAATTTGTACTCAAAAAAATTTTTTGCTTATATTTTGAGCAAAATATATTTTTAATTATTGAAAATTGATGAACAAAAAATAGATGTAACCTTCAAAATTGTTATTAGCACCTTGAGAAACAGATACAGATCTTGAAGATATATGTTTGATTTCAAGAAGAAACGCCCTTACGAAAGAAAAAAAACATTAAAAATGTTAGAATGCTTTATATATCTATACACATCATGAGAAACTAAATATTACAGTAAATTTAAAATTTTTTTAATAAATCTAAAAAAAACTTTATTTGATATTCAATGGTGTTATAAACAGTTTTTAAATGAAAAAAATCATGAAATCCTCTTGAAAAATATATATTTTTTTTTCACTTTTTACACACTCATAGTTATATATAGGTGTACATGCGCATATAAAGCTGATTATCTCATATAACTTAAAGTCTGCTTAAAAACTTTTTAATACAACTGAAGTTATTTTTGAAGTAGCATAATATAAACTTGCATAATTTTTCAATATATACTTTTTAAATTTAAAGAATCTTTTTATGTATTTTCTTTTATAAAAGAACTAGAAGTATTTTAATTATACATTTACACATTCATCAGGCATATATATTTAATAAATTATTCATAGCGATTTAACTATATTTGTTTAATTAAATTCTATTTTAACAATAATGAATTAATATTATGTTACAAATACTATATACAATATAAACTACGCTAAAACTGTAGTTTAGATTTAATCAGGCGTAAGATAATTAGTTAATTTATGATCTAGTAATTATGAGCAATGAATACTGCTAAATTTAATATTTCTTGGAAAATGCAATCAACAATATAGATCTGCAATTGTAATAAAGTAAACATTATTGCATTTAATGCATGAAAATTTTACAAAGAATTTGTGTATGCAGATTTTAAAACCTCTAGCTTTAATTAAAATAAAGAACTTATTTAATTTATTTAAAAATTTCTCAAAAAATCAATAAAAAATTTAAACATTTTTTATAAGAGTTTTGAATTGCTTGCTAGAATCATATTTATAATTTTTTCGACAAAAACATTTTATGGTACATTTATACACCTGATCAAACCTTAAATTATACAATTAGTTTTCACAAAAAAATTTTCTATTTCCTACTACTTATTTAACCAACTTTTATAAAGCTTCAATATTATTAAAATAACTTTTTTTTCAATAAAAACCTACGATAATAATTTATGTACAAACAAGAAATTAACTAAAAAGATTCTTTACGAAAATTAAAACCAAATTGATCACATTTGTAACGTAAAATTTTTGCTAGTTGAGGTGGTCCACAATAAAAGACAGTCACTTTTCCTTTTTTACGATCAAGTAATTGTTTGAAAACTCTATCCCAATTTGGTCGTCCTGCATTCGTACGAGTTTTCAAACCTGTAATAAGATCTCGTTTTTCCTAAAAAAATATATTTTATATTTATTATTACTGATATTATTTAAATTATTAAGTTATTATTATTAAATTATTAAGAAAACTGAAATAATTCCAAAAAGTTAAAATGATCCTAACCTTGGCACTTTTATACCTAGAGGGCTAATAATTTGGGAGGAATCATATTTCGTACATATGAAAAAATGTACAAAGTTTGGGGGGTCAATCAGTGAAGCTCATTATGCAAGCGTTGTAACTTTCATATGAAAGCACCCTGCACAAAAGGATAGGAAATGGCTGTTCGGTCAGCTAAAATTTTGATATGTTGTAGATTTTATTATTCTGAAAAAAAAGTCTCCATAGGCACAAAGCTCGATCATAGCAAGATTGCTTAAAAACCTTTTTCCTTTTATTTTTAAAGTATACTTTTATGTTTTTGAGGTCGCTGATTTCGAATTTGTTGTAAGCTTGACAAGATTGTAATTTGACAGCTGTCAATTAGCTGTCAAAACTGTAAATCACCATGTAAAACTTTATAGATTAGCTGGTATTTGAGATCACCAATTTCGAATTTGATATTAGATTGACAAAATTGTTTATTGACAATTAGCTGTCAATACTCAAAAATATCGTGGAAAACTTTATAGATTATGTTTTTGAGGTCGCTGATTTCATATCTACTGATGTCAAATTAACATTGTTGATAGTTTGCAGCTGTCAGTTAACTTTCAAATATCAAAAAAAAAAAAAAAAAATAATAGAACAATAGATTTTAAAAAGATCTTATGTTTCTGATTTCACTAATTATGAATTTGTCATCGAATTGACAATGTTAACAGTTGACAGCTATCAATTAGCTGCCAAATGCTTAAAAAAATCTTTACATTTTAAAGGGAGCAAATATTTTTGAGATTACTGATTATAAATTGGATACCAATTTGAAAAAAGTTGACAGTTGACAACTATCAAGTACCTGTAAAAAAGTCAAAACAAAAATAAAAGATTTTATGTAGGCTTTATATTTTTGAGATTGTTAAATATGACATTATTTTATACTAGGCAAAGTTGACAGTTGACCGCTGATAGTTTTAATAGCCCATTAGAGTCAAATAACTTTTTAAGTCTTAAAAATCTGTTCTTAGATTATTTTAGCATTTGGCAGCTAATCGACAGCTCTCAACTGTTAACGTTTTCAATTCGATGACAAATTCATAATTGGTGACATCAGAAACATAAGATCTTTTTAAAATCTATTGTTCTATTATTTTTTTTGGCTATTTGAAAGTTAATTGACAGCTGCCAACTATCAATAATGTTAATTTGACATCAGATTTGAAATCAGCGACCTCAAAAATATAAGGATAAACTTTAAAAATAAAAAGAAAAAGGTTTTTAAGCAATCTTGCTATGATGGAGCTTTCAAGCTCCGTAGCAGCCAAAGTTGGGACTTTTGAGCTTCGTGCCCATAGAGACTTTTTTTCAGAATAATAAAATCTACAACATATCAAAAATTCAGGTAATTTGATCGAACGGCCATTTCCTATCATTTTATGCGGGGTCCTTTGAATATAACTAATTATTTTCCTAGGAATTCTACATTTTATTTCCTATACAAAAAAATCGTTTTAACATTTTTTTTATTAATTAATTTATTTTTAACAAAAATAAAAATAAGTAAAAGTTAAAAAAAAAGTAATAAAGTAAAGTATGCCATGTAAATTAGCGTTTATAAAAATTTCATCCGAAAAAAGTATACCAACATATTATGTGTATACGACAACACGGAACAAAAGTTTTACATTTATTTTTTTTCTTTCATAATACGGCAAATATATATATAAACATAAAAATTCTCAATGTTATAATTGCGGACGTGCAGAGTCATTGCAGTTACATTTGAAAGAGAATCATTAAAAAATTCATCATTTATGTCTTGCATATTTTTTTAAATAGAAAAAAAAACGTTATAATACAGAAGCTTTTTTTTTATTCTTACTTTTTCATGTAGTAATTCCAAAGCAAGTTGTAACCCTACGGCCTTCATGTCGCTCTTTTGTAAAGCACTAGTTATATACATGTGCATCTCAAGAAAGCGTTCCATTGTTGCACCAAGTTCAGCTTGCTCCATTTCAAGTTGAGACAATAAATTGACAAACCACTCAAAAGACCGTTGATCTCTATTAATCCAGAAAAAATCCACCTAAAAGAAAATTTATTTTGTTTTTTGTTTTATCAAAGTGAAAAATAATAATTTATTTAAATAGTACTTTTATACCTTTCTAAGATTCATTACGGTTATTGGAATTTCGCTAGCCCAAGAGAAGGAACATTTAGGACACGTGTGTCTTGCATTCCAATATCTGTGCATGATTGACTGCAAAAGCGAGGCAAACGGGGTAACTCCGATGCCTGTAGCTATTAGCACCGCATGTTGCGCTTGGAATATGTGACTCGACGGAGCACCGTATGGACCGTCCAAATATATCTAAGAAAGTGAAATTAATCTTTAATTTTTTAAATTATTAGTTTACCGATTAGTTTGTTTATTCTTATCATTTCTAAGTTTTCATCTTTCTACTTGCTTGTTACTATGCACAATTTATCATATTCTCGGATATCAAAATTTACTGTACTCATATATCAAATTTTTTTTTTACCTGATATATTTTACGTATAAAAGTATATAAAGTATAAATATTTTATTTATACTTGATTTATTATTTTATATGTAATGTATATAAACACGGGACTTAACAAAACCCTTTTACAATCAATATCAAATGAGATGTTAAAAAGTTATAATAAATAAATAAACATTTTTTCTTTTAATGTTTTTTACTATAAAAATATTATTTTAAAATTAAGATTATAGTACTTGGCTATTAACATTATAAAATTACTTTTCAATTCAAAAAGTACAAATATCTGTTTTAGCTCAAAAACAATTCAAGGAAATCAAGCGAGAAAAATTTTTTGCAGCAATTTAAAAATTGGTTATTTTACGTCAAAAATAGGCATTTGGTTTATTGACTATAAGCAGTACAAGATTTACCATGTAGGCACAGTATAGGCATGGCCTAGGGGCCCCTACAAATCAAGCCATTAGAAAAATTTTTTTAAAATCGGTTTGTGTAAATGCACAACCAACGAGCATGGAACATGTTTACTCATAATAGTAATAAATCCAAAAACCGAAATTACAATAAATCCAGAAGTATATACTATCCTAAGTCCATAAACTTAAAGTACAGTGGAACCTCCCATAACCGGATCAATTAAAATCACTAGTAGTCCGGATATTAGAATTATCCGGATACGGGAGCAACTTCAATTTTTTAATAATTGATTAGGACAAAAAGATTTATTTTAACAAGAAGATTTTTTTTTCTTTAAAATTTTTCTCTTTATTTATCTAAGCAAACTGTAAATATTTTAATCTTTTTTTACAATCAAAAATATAAAAAACATAATTTATTTATCCATATTTATTTATATTCTTCTTGGTGTTGTCATCTTAAAGTTTCAAATTAAAATAAACTATTTTAAAATGTACAAATTTTCATAAATTTAAAATTAAAAAAAAAAAAAAACCTGAACACCGATCCGGATATGGGAGGGTCCGGTTACGGGAGGTCCGGTTATGGGAGGTTCCACTGTATTCTAAATTGTTGTTGTTATCAGGGCCTGATCAGGTCCTGACTCCCACTTCAAATTATTTATTAACAAGTCCCTAAATCAAAAATATTTTAATTCCATTTCACCCCCCCCCCCCTAAAAACGTCAATTGTTCACCCCGCTCCCTAAAAACGTCAATTTTTCACCCCCTCCCCCTAAAAGTGTCACTTTTTCACCCCCCCCCCCCCGGCAAGCCAAACTTTTTCAAATACCCCATCCAATGAACATGTTCCATATGTTAAAACCCTATCTCATGGCATATAGCCCTATGTTCAAGGTCCAGGAAGCCTGTTGGAATAAACTGAGGATATTGGAGACGTTTTTTTAAAAAATGAAACTCATATAACTATAGCTTATAATTTGATGTCCCAAATGTACCGGTCTCCCCTTATTTTTTATTTATTGATATAATAATAAATTATTTTTTGTTCAATACCATTTATAAAAAGAAAAACATTTTATATAATTCCCTGAACTATTTTCTACTCTCTGACTATAACTATTTTTAGTCATAGGTGCATATCGTTATTTATAAGTAAATACGACGCGACGCACATAGTGGAATTGTGACTAAACCTGGGGGAATCCCTTCAGGAACAACTGAAGAATAATGTCTACATAAAACTTCATGTAAGCTTGAAAATGTGGTGAAAACTCTCCCAATTTTCACCCCCTTAATTTAAGGGGCCACAGAACCAAAAAAATTTGTAAATCAGTTTTTTTGATATTTAACAAAATTTATTGGTTATATTTAAAAAAAAATGAGTCTCATGCCCTCCGCAATAAAAAAACACTTCAAATTAGTCTAATTAAAAATTTTAATATGACCATCCCTTCGAGAATTTTCTGAAATTTGGAAATCTAGAATTTTTTTCGAATTTCCAAAAATTCTCGAAGGGATGGTAATATAAAAATTTTTTTTTGGCTAGTTTGATGTGTTTTATTGCGGAGGGCATGAGACTCATTTTTTTAAAATTTAATCAATAAATTTTGTTAAAAATCAAAAAAACTGATTTACAAATTTTTTTGGTTTTGTGTCCCCTTAACCCTTAAAATTTAAGTTAATTTTTTTTTTTAATTTTGACGACCCTCAATAGGTATTTTGGTCCGTTAATTCCGAAACTGATGTCAAAAATTATATTTTAGGGGTGTAACACCCTTCTTTTTACCCTTTTGAACCCTAAAAACAAGCAATTTTATAAAGGTTTTTCTTCTATTTTTACGGAAACAAGTATGTTTTCTGAGTTGCTGAAGCTCAAAATCCCTGTCCCTATCTATTTATTGTTTTGTTTTCTAAATGAAGTGAACTCCTTTTGCAAGCAGAAATTATATACCGACGATTAATTAAAATGAATAAATTAGGCTTAATTAGCCAGTGTTTCATGTATTTACAGAATAAAATTAAGGGCATTTTATACAAAAATATTTTTTACATTAATTTTATTATTGTTCATTGAAACTTGAAATTTAGTTCCTTTAAAATTACTAAAGAAACTGAGATATAGTTAAGCAACTTATGTTACTGACAGTTAATATATATACTATGTAGCTAAAAATAAACGAAAAATCACGATTTAAAATATTATACAATAAATAAAAAATATCATTTTTTTCTTCAATATTTAAAAAATTATTTTATTGGCTTAAAATAATTTTGGAAAAAAAAATAACATTATAAAATAAAATGAGAAATTACTACAATTAAAGTTCAAAAAGTTTTTGGTTTTAATTTTTAATAAAAAAAAAAATGTATGTAATATTTAGTTATATTATAAGTAAAATGCTTTTGACATCATATAAACTATTATGCGCAAAAGTAATAGACATTAATTAAACAAAATTTTTGTTTGTTTTTCGCGAGTTAAACTTTTATTTTGTAAAATTAATTAACAATGTATTTTATTTAATATTTATACTTAAAACTTTGTGAACAGTTTTTAGTTAAAAAAAAATTTTTTTTAGCTAAAATATTATAGTTCAGGAAATAATAGTTTTTGACCCCCAATTAATTCTAAGACTAAAAACTTTTGGGATAAAAGTTTTGCGTATTGATGTGTACTATAAGGGGAATAAATTTTGTCAATTCCCAGGGGGTAGCCAATTTCGGCAAATCAATTTTCAGTTTTGGTTTTTGAGTTTTTTTTAAATTACCCGCAAAATATTGAAGATACGAAAAAATTTTTTAATGCAAAATAAGGCCAATCCAATCCCCTATGAAATGAGTCCCTATACCTTTCCGTACGATCTACCCATCCAGAGAAAATTGAAAATTAAAGTGTACCTTAAATTGACTTCCGCGCGCATTATTGATATACCTATATGATAAAAATATACCGCTTTCGGTCCAAAAAAACTGAATTTTAAAAACGTACAATTTTTTTGTATAAAAAATAAATTCTTCACAAGGTTGCTAATACCCTTGTCAATAATAAAAAAATATTTTGAAAAAATTTTCTCTTAAATTTTTTCCACATGGACAAATTTCAGCTGGAACTAATTTCTTTTAACTTAATGGCCAATTTGGGGGGGGTTAAAATAAAAATTTTGAAAAAATTTTTTTTAGTTGTTATTTTGTATATCATCAGGAAAAGATTTCAGTTTGCGGAATCTAAATATGTTTTATACGCCCTCCAAAATTACAACAGAAAGATTTGGCCAGTCAAAAAAAAAAATTAATTTTTTTACCTCTGAATTTCTTTTGAGAATATTTATTTTATGAAAAATGTTACAACAATAAGCTAGGTCTCATTTTAATCGTAATTTTATGCAGATTTTGATGGTATTTTTATTTTTTTTTTTGCGATTGCGAATTTTTATGTATACGCTAAAATTGCATTTAGTTCCATGCAAGAAATTTTTCAAGTTTCTTCGAAAAGTTTTTGAAGCCGTTTAAAACTGAAATTGAATATCGATTTTTTTTTTTTTGTATTTTATTCTTAAGAAGTTTCTTAATCCGATCATGTAAATAAGAACTCAGTAGGATACCATCGCCCATGGCAAAATCGATTAAATGTAACACGTTCAAAAACCTGTTGCTATGTATTTATTGATTTTTTACTCCGAGGTTATGCGCTTGCGTTATATACCAAAGGAGAGAATAGAAAACACAGCAGAAAGACAGTTAGTATATAATATGGCGGTGTTTGTGTGTTAAAGAAATACAAGCGTTTATAAAATAATTTTTTAAAACAGATGTTAATTTTTTATTTATTTATAATCTGTTAATAACGTAAGTAATTATGTATTTTTTTATGCACTTTTTAGTATACATTAGTATTTTTTTGTGCACAAATATATATTAAGTATTTTAAATTGTTTTGATGCAACAGGTTTATATGTATACACATATAAACAATGTGATTCTCTATTTTTTTTATTTTTTAAAAAAATGAAAATAAACAATTTTTAAAAAACACCCGTAATAATTTTACATAATACATTATTGCAGTTATAATTGAATATGGATATAGAAAATTGGAACGGGTTTCTGCAACGGAAGATAACTCTATTGACTGATTTATACAATTGTATTTAATTAAGAATAAAATTTATTTTTAGCAATTTATTTTTATTATTTGATGTACCTGTATTCCTTTTTGTATACTTCGCGCTTTCACATATTCAAATATCTAATGCCATTTTTTTAAAAATAATCTTTACCTTATAATTACCTTTATTAGGGGTAATTTTTGCTAATTTAGGGGTGAAATATTAATTTTTAATAAAAAACTTTCTGAAATTCTTGTTCAGCGACCCAAAAAACCCATATGAACAAAATCTGAATACTGAAAGTACGAAAATAACAAAAACACCCCTTTTGAGGGTTAATTTTTGCTAATTTAGGGGTGAAATATTAATTTTTGATAAAAAAACTCCCTGAAATTCTTGTTCAGCGACCCAAAAAACCCATATGAACAGAATCTGAATACTGAAAGTGCGAAAATAACAAAAACACCCCTTTTGAGGGGTAATTTTTGCTGATTAAGGGGTGAAATATTAATTTTTGATAAAAAAACTCCCTGCAGTTCTTGTTCAGCGACCCAAAAAAACCTTATGAACAGAATCTGAATGCTGAAAGTACGAAAATAACAAAAACACCCCTTTTGAGGGGTAATTTTTGCTAATTTAGGGGAGAAATATTAATTTTTCATAAAAAACTCCCTGAAATTCTTGTTCAGCGACCCAAAAAACCCATGTGAACCAAATCTGGCTACTCAAAATTCGAAAACATAAAATTCCCCCCTTTTTTGGGGTGTTTCCCCCATTAGCTACCCCCTGGGAATTGACAAAACTTATTCCCCCTATTGTACACATCAATACGAAAAATTTTTCCCAAAAATTTTTTAGTCTTGGAATTTATTGGGGGTTTAAAGGATTTTTGGATATTATTTCTCGAACTATTATGCATTTCATATATTTTATACAAGTTGATCCTGTTAAAATATACTCCAGGCAAATCACGGGATTTAGGGTGATTTTTTCCCCACTAATGAGGTTTGTTCCCCTTTATGTTTTTTGGGTCGCTGATTACGAATTTCGGGGTCCCGGAGACCGTCTAAGGGTGGAACACCCTTAAATTTGCAAATTCACCCTTATAAGGGGTATTTTAACAATATTTTTAACAGGAGTTATAAATAACAATTTAAGCAGATTATAATAGGTTTTTTGGCTCACTAATCACGAATTTGAGGTTCCCAAGTGTGTAAAGTTGATTAAACACCCTTAAATTTACAAATCAACCCTTATTTTTGCAAATTTTATATCCAAGCCTTTTCAATCGGCAGGATCATGATTTTATAGGTTTTTGGGGTCGTTAATTACGAATTTGTGGGTTTTAACTTAATAAAGTTGGTCAAACACCCTTAAATTTGCAAATCAACCCTTATTTTTGCAAACTTTATATCCAAGCCTTTTCAATCGGCAGGATCATGATTTTATAGGTTTTTGGGGTCGTTAATTACGAATTTGTGGGTTTTAACTTAATAAAGTTGGTCAAACACCCTTAAATTTGCAAATCAACCCTTATTTTTGCAAACTTTATATCCAAGCCTTTTCAATCGGCAGGATCATGATTTTATAGGTTTTTGGGGTCGTTAATTACGAATTTGTGGGTTTTAACTTAATAAAGTTGGTTAAACACCCTTAAATTTGCAAATCAACCCTTATTTTTGCAAAATGCATACCCAGGCCCTTTCAAACGGCAGGGTCATGATTTATTAGGTTTTTGGGGTTGCTAATTATGAATTTAGAGGTTTAAACTTCATAAAATTGATTAAACACCCTTAAATTTGCAAATCAACCCTTATTTTTGCAAACTTTATACCCAAGCCTTTTCAATCGGCAGGATCATGATTTATTAGGTTTTTGAGGTTGGTAATTATGAATTTAGGGTTTTTGACTTCATAAAATTGATTAAACACCCTTGAATTTGCAAATCAACCCTTATTTTTGCAAAATTCATATCCAAGCACTTTTAAACGGCTGGGTCATGATTTAATAGGTTTTAGCACGGTTGGCTAGAAACAATTTTAAATAAAATTTGAAGGTACCTCCGAGATTCCAATGAATTTTGATTGTAGGGTACCTTCAGGTCCTAAAAAAACAAAAAAGAAAAAAATCCGCTCGGCGCATTTTTATTTTTGCCCAAAATAGGGCTATGTCGGTGAATATATTCAAAAAAACGTTTGAAAAAGAAATAATGAATTATTAATTTTACAATTTTAATTGTAATATACTAGAATATGAAAGAAAAGTTAAATTTATACATTTTTATGTATTTTTAACTCACCTGCGCAGACCCAGATGTAATGGAAGGCTGCAAAGCTGACCTAGCTGAAAAAACTACATAAAAAACTACATATCCAGGACAAGATGTGATTTTGTCGAGGAAAGTATACTTGACGATTTCAACTATCATATTTCTAGACCTTATAGGCTCTCGTCACTGTTTTTGGACACATTTACTTTAGTCGAAACTGTGATTTTTTCAATTTTTTCGAATTTGATGAAAAAACTAAGATTCAGATAAAATAAGTTATAAAAAATATTAGGGAGATAGTACTCTCGAATAAGGAGTTTTCATTGGGGGTATGAGCAAAAAAAAGGGGTTTGCTATTTTTCGGGGATGGCAACTTAAGGGATGCTAGTACTGTAATTGGGGTAAAACTTCGAATTTACGCACGCGTAACGTTGACCAAACCAATTCACAGTAGACTTGCATAATAATTTCACCAAGTCGAATTTATATTTATGCTGTACGCGTGCGAAATAAATCGACGCAAGAAATCTATATTTTTGATATTTTGGATATTTTATCCATCAAGTAATAATCCCCTTAAAATAGCAAACCCCCTATCTCCTAAATAAAGCTTATAACCAGGGGGGTATTATCCCCTTAAATGGGCTTACAACTATTAACATGGAACATGTTCATAGGGAGAGGTACTTGGGAAAAACTACCACTACAGTGAGGGGTGGGGGTGAAAAACAGATGGGTTCGGGGGGGGGGGTATAATGTACTTAGAATAATTTCGTTTTAGGAACTTAGAATAATTTCGATTTAAGGACGTAGAATAATCCGGCTTTAGGGACTTGGAATAATATTGTTTGACTTTATTTAATCATTTAAAAATTTCTATTACACATAAATATGTTCTATGCTCATTAATTGTGTTTACACATGCCCGCTACAAATTTTTTTATCTTATTCTAAGTTTTTTCATCAAATTCGAAAAAATTGACTTCAGTAAAAGTGTCCAAAAACAGATCTGAAACCCTACATGGTCTAGAAAAATGATAGACGCAACAGTCAAGTACACTTTTCCTAATAAAAAACACATCTTAACCCGGGTATGTAGTTTTTTATGTAGTTTTTTCAGCTAGGTCAGGTTTGCAGCCTCAATGACCATCCATTACATCTGGGTCTGCGCAGATGAGTTAAAAATACATAAAAATGTATAAATTTAACTTTTCTTTCATATTCTAGTATATTACAATTAAAATTGTAAGATTTATAATTCATTATTTCTTTTTCAAACGTTTTTTTGAATATATTCACCGAGATAGCCCTATTTTGGGCAAAAATAAAAAAGCGCCGAGCGGATTTTTTCCTTTTTTGTTTTTTTAGGACCTGTAGGTACCCTACAATCAAAATTCATCGGAATCTCGGAGGTACCTTCAAATTTTATTTAAAATTGTTTCTAGAGAACCGTGTTAGGGGTTGCTAATTATGAATTTAGAGTTTTAAACTTCATAAAATTTATTAAACATCCTTAAATTTGCTAATTGACCCTTAATTTGCAAAATTTAGTATACAAGCCTTTTAAAATGAAAAACAAACTTTCTTTAACAGTCTTTTTACGTTGAAAACTATGAATTTGGGTTATCAAACTAAAAAAAATTAGTGAAAGGTTTAATTAAAAAAATTCCTTTGTTAAATTTAAAAATTTTCTGTATTGATTTTAGTAACAATTGCGTTCAGTTTATATATTTAATTTATGATCTTATAAGCAAAGCATTAAAAATAAATTCTCTTATAGTGAAAGATTTTAATAAATTTCATTAGTATTTATGATAAAAAAGTAAAGAACAAATAATAAAATATATTTAAGTTACTGTACATTTGTATGGTCTTTCGCCTGTGCGTAAGACATACAAGTGTATTATGATTTTACTTGCATCGTCGACAATTACATTTATATGGTTCTTCACCGGTGTGGCGCTGTTCTGTGTAAGTGCCGGCGACGCTCCAAGATTATATAATATATAATAATAATGTTTAGGAAAGGGGGGAAGGGGGAAGCTAAGTCAATAATAAGTCTTATTTAATTAACAAAAAAGAAATGAATTTAATAATAAAAGAGATTAATATTTTATAATTATTTACAAAAAAAACTTAGAACTATATTTGGCCATTATTAAAATAAAATAAAATATTATCGGCCTCGTGGGCCTTGATTATTTTGATGGACGCCATATTTTATTGAATCGTATGTGCGCGCACGGGTGTCGATTATACTCGCGTATATAAACTATAAAGTTAACATTATTAAAATTCCATCGAATATTTTCGACACGCGTGCTCACACATAGATGATTTTTCACACACTCATACAAATAGATTTCACTCACACATACGCGTAACCGCGTGAAAATAATTTTAATAAATGAAAATGAATAATTAAATAAAACGAAATAATAATAACCCGAGGTACCTTTTCTTGAAATCTTGATGCTTCTTTCTAGTCAGGCCTGGCTGAAATCTTCTTTCCTGGACTTTTGGTTACTTGGCCTGGTTACTGGTACTGGTTACTAAATATTTTCTGGTTTCTGGTTTGGCTAGAGCTTCTACTATTTTAGCTGCACTTGAAGCCATACTTCCTGGTGCATAAACACACATTATATTACACTGAGGGGAGAGCCCATGCTCTCTCCCTCTCTTAGAGAGCACTTTCTCACAATTGCTGTTTACTGTTCAGCGGCCGAGACGAGAGTGTGGCACTCCCGCTTGCTCATACTTTTCCTGTGTTCCCGGCGTCTAGCTTAGTTAAAATTCGCTGTTTCTTAATTAGAAAAGACGCACGAAATCACAAAACATTTAAATATCAAATTATCATAATATTTTACTTTTATAATGCAAATTATTGCATTACACCCCACCCCTTAAAGTATGCCAGCAATTTTGCTGGTATACCTTAGACTTTTCTGCTTAAGGTCTCTTAAATATGAGCCTTAAGAGGTGGTGGATGTTCTGAAGCTTTAATTTACTTCTATGTCTATGTTCTAACTGGTTTATACTCTCATATCTTATAAAGATAACGTCTCGTTCTGGTAATTCTAGTTGCTGAATCATGAACATATCTCAATGCTAGAATGAATAGAAAAGCTTTCTCTACTTGCGTTACTGTAGCAACTCTGTTTGAGATTCTTCCTTTTCTGGTACCTGGTGAATCAGCAAATCGATCTTCTACTTCACTGCAATTTTTACACAGATCAGCCATCAATATGACTCCTGCTCGCAACGTTCACTGATATTACCTTTTGCCTTATCTACTGGCCTACAGAGATGCAGAACTATCTTTAACCTGGCGATAATTCTGTTCTTGATCAGATCAACTTCTTGCGTGATGAGCCTTATGATTCTAGGCTGAAAAGTGGCTTAAAAGATTTTCCTTCATTCAAATTTTGTTGACATGTTATAATTTTCTGGTGATATATTTTCTTTACTGTTTTGAGATGAAATGGTATAAAAGACTAATATCTTGTATCTCATCTTTTGTCAACCTTTTTGCAGGACTTCTGCTACTTTCATTCCAAAATTTTTTCTTGATCGATCTTAACTGTCCTTAACGAACTTAAAACCTGGCGCTCGTTAAAGATAAAAAACTTTATTTACTGGTTACTCTTTAGTACTATTATGAGTATCGCACGAGCGTCCTCAAACGATACACTCACTTTTTCTAACCTAAGAGTAAATTTACTGATATATTAAAATTTTACTGGAAGCTAACTTTGCTGTACGATTATCTGGCCTTGTTACAAACAAATCTATAGCTATTTTCTAGAATTTTATATTTTTGAAACTTGGTCCTTAGTGCAAGCATATTTTCTGATTTCACTTGCTCATTAATCTTCCAAGGAGTTAGACTCAGACTTAAGAAGATGTAATTTTCAAAGGACCGATGACGATGCTAAATTTTGATTAGATCCACAATAACGTTTACTAAGAATTTATCTTTACGCGAATCAGACATCTTCGTTTCAAAGCTAATTGAAATCATATCAAAATTTTCGGTACTGGTAAATTTTACACACGTGATTTTAACTTTAATTTATGTCGGTATCGAGCGATATAGTTTCTAGACTCCTGCAAGCTTACGAGCTTGAAGGATCTCCCCCTCTCCCTAGGCCGAACCGCGGGGTCGGTAAGGATCCCTTGGAGCCGAAACTTTACAAAATTTCTATCTTTCATACTTTTGAAGTTTTACTATAATTATCTGGTTCTACTTACAAAATTAATTTTTTTTTTTTTTTTTAATTACTGTTATAGTAAAACTTCGAAACGGGTTACAAAATTTACTGGTTTTTACAAAATTTTATAAGACAATTAATATATCTTAGCATAATATGCAGTTAAATCTATTTAAAAATAAATCAAACAAAAAAAATTTTATTATAATGTTTCGTTTTTCAGGGATTGACCCATATACATAAAAAGATATTTCTGTTTTGGTGAAATAAATTTTAGATTATGTTGTAATAGTATAACGATATCGACTTGTGCCTGAAATAAGGTCTGCAAACAGGCCAGGCAAACTTTTAATTAATTAAAAAAATGAAATAAGTTGTTCAAAAAATATTTAAATTGAAAAAAAATTAACATAATAAAAATTTATTTTTCCAAAATTTTCTCTATATAGATTTATCCATATACAAATAATTAAACTTTGATATTTATTAGTTATATTACTGTGGAATATCCCATATAGCCTTTTACCCAGAAATTACAAGTTTATTATGTATTTATACTGTTTAAGAAAAAAAAATTTTTTTTTTAATTTTAGGAAAATATCCCATATATTGACTGTGGACTTGTAATTTCTGTTCATGAATTACAAATTTTAAAATTTAGGGAATATCCCATATATATTTTCTAAATATTTATGAAAGAAAAGAAAATTTTATTTTGTTCAAATTTTTAGGGAATACTCCATATAAAATTATTAAATGTAATTTTATGAACTTTTAGATTTACTATTTGTAAATCTAGATTAAATTTTAGATTCACTAATTATTGCTTGAACATAATTTTACTTATATATTTTATGATATAATAATGATTGAATTATTGACTTAGCTGTAGGTCTCCAAGTTGCAATTAATGGATGCCACCACATTTACTTTAATGTTACAAAATAAAAGAAATGTGGAAATTTTATTTTGTTTAATTTTCTAACTGTTTTGCTCAAAAATTATTTGACAAAATTTACTGTACTTTATTAAAGTATAATCTACAACATTCAATTTAAAACTTTCAATTTCTAATTTAATCTAAGTTAATTGCAACTTGTCACCTAATTATGAACTATTATGGCCAAAGGTCTTGGGTTCTATTAGAACAATAACAATATTAATGATTATGATGATGAGTATTTAAAAAAAAATTTTCCATTCCTGTTTTTAAAAAAATGCTAATTTTATTTTCTATTTGTAAAAAAAAATTTTATTTATAAATTTTATTGTTATTATTCTAATTCAGGGATGCCAGTTATAATGAAAGATTTTAATAAATTTCATTAGTATTTATGATAAAAAAGTAAAGAACAAATAATAAAATATATTTAAGTTACTGTACATTTGTATGGTCTTTCGCCTGTGCGTAAGACATACAAGTGTATTATGATTTTACTTGCATCGTCGACAATTACATTTATATGGTTCTTCACCGGTGTGGCGCTGTTCTGTGTAAGTGCCGGCGACGCTCCAAGATTATATAATATATAATAATAATGTTTAGGAAAGGGGGGAAGGGGGAAGCTAAGTCAATAATAAGTCTTATTTAATTAACAAAAAAGAAATGAATTTAATAATAAAAGAGATTAATATTTTATAATTATTTACAAAAAAAACTTAGAACTATATTTGGCCATTATTAAAATAAAATAAAATATTATCGGCCTCGTGGGCCTTGATTATTTTGATGGACGCCATATTTTATTGAATCGTATGTGCGCGCACGGGTGTCGATTATACTCGCGTATATAAACTATAAAGTTAACATTATTAAAATTCCATCGAATATTTTCGACACGCGTGCTCACACATAGATGATTTTTCACACACTCATACAAATAGATTTCACTCACACATACGCGTAACCGCGTGAAAATAATTTTAATAAATGAAAATGAATAATTAAATAAAACGAAATAATAATAACCCGAGGTACCTTTTCTTGAAATCTTGATGCTTCTTTCTAGTCAGGCCTGGCTGAAATCTTCTTTCCTGGACTTTTGGTTACTTGGCCTGGTTACTGGTACTGGTTACTAAATATTTTCTGGTTTCTGGTTTGGCTAGAGCTTCTACTATTTTAGCTGCACTTGAAGCCATACTTCCTGGTGCATAAACACACATTATATTACACTGAGGGGAGAGCCCATGCTCTCTCCCTCTCTTAGAGAGCACTTTCTCACAATTGCTGTTTACTGTTCAGCGGCCGAGACGAGAGTGTGGCACTCCCGCTTGCTCATACTTTTCCTGTGTTCCCGGCGTCTAGCTTAGTTAAAATTCGCTGTTTCTTAATTAGAAAAGACGCACGAAATCACAAAACATTTAAATATCAAATTATCATAATATTTTACTTTTATAATGCAAATTATTGCATTACACTCTTAAGTTTAAACCTCTAAATTCATAATTAGAAACCCCAAAAACCTATTAATTCATGATCCTGCCGATTGAAAAGGCTTGGGTATAAAGTTTGCAAAAATAAGGGTTGATTTGCAAATTTAAGGGTGTTTGACCAACTTTATTAAGTTAAAACCCACAAATTCGTAATTAACGACCCCAAAAACCTATAAAATCATGATCCTGCCGATTGAAAAGGCTTGGATATAAAGTTTTCAAAAATAAGGGTTGATTTGCAAATTTAAGGGTGTTTAATCAACTTTACACACTTGGGACCCTCAAATTCGTGATTAGTGAGCCAAAAAACCTATTATAATCTGCTTAAATTGTTATTTATAACTCCTGTTAAAAATATTGTTAAAATACCCCTTAAAAGGGTAAATTTGCAAATTTAAGGATGTTCCACCCTTAGACGGTCTCCGGGACCCCGAAATTCGTGTTCAGCGACCCAAAAAACTTAAAGGGGAACAAACCTCATTAGTGGGGAAAAAATCGACCCCCCCCCGTGATTTGCCTGGAGTAAATATACGAAATTCGCATATTTTAATACGATCCATGTCGAGAAAAAAATAAAAATGCCCCGGATGTCGTACTAATGACAAAAAAGTATTTTTAAAGTTTAGCTATAAAAAAAAATTTGTTTTATATTTGAACCTACATAAGATATTCTCTTAAAATCACAAAAAGCTAAAATTTGTAAATCGTAAGATCTGACATTTAAATTTCTCTATATAGATTCTTAAATTTAAGTTCTGAAAAATTGGAAATTCAATTAACTATTAACACTTGTAAAATATACAAGAATAAATTTGAGAAAAGTATCTGGAGATTTTAAAAAGTAAAGGAACCCACACAAAAGGATAGGAAATGTAGTTTCAATTAAATTGGCTAAATTTTTTATATTTAGTAAGTTTCATCTTTTTCTTTTTTCATTTTGAAAAAAAGTCTACATGGGCACAAAACTTCGAATTCTCAACTTTGGCTGTTACGAAGCTTTAAAGTTCCAAAGCTCCATTATAGCAAGTTTGCTTAAAATAATTTTCTTTTTATTATTTAAGTATACCTTCATGTTTTTGAGGTTACTAATTTTAAATTTGATATGAGATTGACAAGTAATCAGTCAAAACTCTGAAATATAAAAAAACAATTTTAAAGTTTAATTGGGGTTTATACGTTTTTAAGGTCGCTGATTTCGAATGTGATATGACATTGACAAGATTGTTTATTGAAAGCTGTTAATTACCTGTCAAATTTCTAAAAAAGTTGTTTAAAATATTAAAGTTTAGCAAATACTAACTTTATTGAGGTAGAAATCAGAAACTTCAAAAATGTAAATCTCAGACAAAGTATAAAGTTTTTTTTCGATATTTCAGATTTCTGATATATAATTGACAGCTGTCAATTAAAAATCTTGTCAATCTGAAATCAGATTCGAAATCAGCGACCTCAAAAAGATAAATGTATAGTTTCAAACTAAAAGAAAAAAGATTTTTATGCAATCTTGCTATGATGGAGCTTTGGAGCTTTCAAGCTCCGTATCAGCCAAAGTTGAGACTGAAGAGTTTCGGGCCCATGGAGACTTCTGTCCAGAATGATGAAACCTACAACATATCAAAAATTCAGCTAATTTGACCAAAGCTCCATTTCTTATCCTTTTGTGTGAGACCCTTTCAAGATCAATTAATGTCCTATAGTAATTTGGACACAAATTATGACAAACAGCTTTTTTTAATAATGCAAAAAATTTAACTTTATTTTATTATCAATAAATTATTAAAGTGAAAGATATTAAAAAAATATTCAATTTTTCTGAAGCTGTATTTTGCAAAGCAAAAGTTGAACCTTATTAAAAAATATTCAACTTTCTACTTTACGGTGCAGTGGTCAAAATAATAAAAAAAATGTTTTTCAGTTTTGAAAACGAATATTATGTAAAAAAAAAACTAAGTAATTTATGCGCCTAGGGAAAGCAAACTTTTGCATTTGCCAAAACATACTTTTCTATATCTTCTGAGAACGTATTATTTAATATTCTTCAACATCAGAAATATTAAAAATCTTTTTGAAAATATAAAAGTAAATAAAACAAAATTTCTTTTGAATGTATAAAAACAATTTTTTTTGGCTTTTTATGTAAGTTGCTAATTTTTAGTTAAAAATATACAAAAAAAAAGTTTTACTTTAACAACTTACTTCTTATTAAAACTAGAAAAGCTAAAAATGATTATTTTATGTTTAGCTAAAAAATTTGTTATCTTATTATTTTATTAAAATATTAATCAAAAGTATTTTTATAAATTTTTAAATTTAGTTTCTGAAAGAGTTGAAAAGTTATATAATCGATAAAAAGAGCAAAGAAAATGGCAAAGTGAAATATTTATCTTACTTTGGGATATATTTATTTTTTATTTCCTTTTATCATTACCCCATATCAAAAAGTATGTATTTTTAATTAAACTTTCTTTTTAGAAAAATACATACATAGCTTTAAGGTGTCTCACGGAGTTTATGAAAAACGAATAATATGAAGTAAAATTTACTGGAGATGAAGATAATTAAAAAACAAACTCGATGATCCCAAAAAATACTCAGGTTCCCGATCAATTAAGAAAGAAATAAGTAACTGAAAATTTTTAAGGTTAACACCGCGTTCTTATGGGAGTTGATATTGTTTTACTTCGTACTAATTCAATAACGAATCATTTTAGATAAAATTGTACACACGTGTTATTTAACAAAAATATAAACTTTTCCAAGAAAAAAATACAATAGTTGCCGATCAAATAATAAACACATAATTTTAGTCGCGGGCCCCATTCAATAAAATATTTTGTGTTTTAAAAATTTTGTTTACACCGCAGTCATTATATAAGAAAATGCATTATTATTAATAATAAATTCTAAATATTCACATATCTACAAAATAAATAATAAAATTTAATCAATTAGTTATGCCCCCTCTGATGTCACCCTAAAATATACGGACCTAATACCGTGCGCCACCTTAAGTTTTTTTTATTTTTTTTTTTTTTGAAGTATATGGGCATATCTCACCAAGTGGTTATATTGCATATATGAGGGTTTTAATGAAAATCCAGTTTTCTGTTTCAAAAAAAAATTATTGAAATTTATTTATATATATTTCTTCTCAAGCCTCAAGAAATTTTTTTGCCTAATTTCGTTAATTATTATGAAATAACAACCTTGGAATGATTCGAAACCCTAATATTTTGTTGGTAACCTTGTTAAGTTTTTTAAATTCTTAACATTACAGTGGGAATGCCGTAAAACCATTTGCCTTTTTATAAATAGATTTTGATAAATTAATAATATAATTAATTTCTTTACATAATTAAAACAGTGTGCTACTTTTCTAAAAAAAATTCTTCCAGCTGAAACATTGGTAACCATATTTTCAAATAAATACGATCAAAGAAAGTTTTTTCAGCCACAAATGAATGCCGTGAACAATTTTTATTTCTAACTATTGTGAAAATTCTCTACAATGTTTCACAATTTGAAAGTGATTTGAGAAAAACTGGTGCCTCCAATAATTTAGTAGATATCGACACCAAAAGGCTTTGTTGTCGATGCGTAATTTTGGTACTAAAATTACATTTTTTAATGGCACTCGTTCAATTTTTAAAAAATCTTCGCAAAATCTTTTGTGATTTATGTAAAATGTTATAAGATTTCAGTTAAAAAAACGGCATAGCTTGATTTAATGCATTGTATGTATAAACCTCAGTTTTATATAAAATAATCCTACAATTTAGAAGCATTGTTTACCAATAACCTAAAAATAACAAACGTGTGTAAGAACTACCTATATTTCATTCTTAGTTCAAAAAAGATGTTTTTGATTTGAATTTAGTGCTTTAAAAAAATAAATAAAATTATGTAGTTGTAGGTCATACTTAGTGGATCATTAAAATCTATATTTCAAGAAAAATACATTTTGAAAAAAATCAAAAACTCTAAAAAAATGTTTCAAAAATCATAAAAGGCACAACTAAATGATTTAATAAATTATAATAAGATAATGCGATCATATTTTAACCAGTGGCGGATTCAGAAAAGGGCCTAAGCGGGTGGGGCGCTTAAGCAAAATTTTGTATGTTTTCTTATGAAATTTGTATTAAAAAACAAAATTATGAACAAAAAACATGCATTTTTTGGAGCTCAGGGGAGGCAATTACCCTTACCACCCCCCTTTTGATCCGCCCATGATTTTAGCAGTAACTTTAACGTTAACTATATTTTAGGCTTTATGTGAGCAATGCGATGAGCAATGAGTTAAAGATTCAGGGAGCTTAGCCTAGCTATATCTATAGCGAAGTCTGTAGAACATTTAATTTTTTGTTTATAAAAAAATTGAAAATTTATCTTCTTATTATTGGTTTTTGGACAGAAATAAAAATTATTGTTATATACCTCTATATTTTCCAGTATTTTTGAGAACTAATTTCATCATTTAGTAATTATAACCTTAAATATATTTTTTAATTTAAGAAGTTCATTTATCAAACGCCGTAACTTAAAATTAAGTTACGCAAAGAAAATCTTAATTTTTATTGTTTTATTAAACTTATGTCCAAATATCGTTATTGTGCTCTCAAAAATAAAATTTATTTTAAAAAATTAGAAATATAACCACTTGGTGAGATATGCCCATATAAGAAAATATTTCTATTGACTAACCTCTAGAGGTTTTCCCACTGGATAGTTCAATGGCCCGTAACTTGAAACTTCGCAAGTTATTCCTCTGAAACAACTTTGTTTTCTTCTACCATAACTCGTACCAATTTTTCCTTCTTCCACTGCTGACTCAGGAGAACTTTTTCGCGAAATTTTTTGGTCTCTTTCACTTTCTGTTGAATCGATATCAAAAGTTTGTTTTTTTGTTTTTTTTTCATCGACTACAACTGTCATGTCAATTTTTGTGCTTTCTTCTATAATGGAATCGTGTTTTGTAACGTTTTATTTATTAAGGTTAATAATGATGATGATGATGGTATTAACACATACATAGATGATTACATATATAACTTTGACTATATAAATACCTTAATTAATTTAGAATTGGTCTTTACGAACAAAGATGTTAATAATACTACTACTGAATGTGGTATACATTTAAATACTCGACATAGTAGTGGAAAATTTAATTGAAAAATTTTTCAATTTTTCAATAATTTTTTTGCAACTGAAAAATTGTGTAATGTTGTTATAAACACAAATAAATTCTAAATTAATTAATTATTTATTTAAAAATATAACGAACGATAAAATCTTAAAATTATTATATAAATACCTGTTTTTGGTGCATTTGGAAATTCGTATTCACAGTTTTCTAAACTTGGAGTCTTAAATGCAATGATGGTTGGTTTCGTACGCATATATCGAAAACTTTGGGCCAATGATTTATTTTGAGGGCTCAAGTATGCCATACCAAGAGATTTTAATCTTGCACGACGTATCGAACATTCATCGAAACTTTTTTCTGACTCGGATCTCATGTAGTCTCGTAAACTAAAAAAAAAAAATAAAACTTACAGGAGAAAAGAAGCTTAATAGTTTTAGTATGTTTGTATTAAAGGTATCTGATTTATATTGTTAGTTGTTATTTATTTCGATTTCTTTTTTATGTTGTATCAGATTATGTTTAAATTTATAAAGTTTCTTTTAAAAATGTTTTAAATTTAAGTATTTATACTTGTTTCTTTTGATTGTTACGAGTTAATTCATATTAATTTTTGTCAAAGAAGTCAAACCTTAGGTTTCAGGCTAATAATTCAATAAAGCAAGTAACCTATTGAAAATTGTAAAGAAAGATGGCAAGAAGTATACTTAAATTCTGGTACTGGTAATTAATAAAACATCTCAAGAAACATTTATTATTTATTTATAATATTTGAATTTATTTGAAATTATTAAATTAGTACGTTATTTGCACTTTTCGTTAGCATGAAATGTTAATTATAGAATTGAATTAGGTACACAAAGTGTTATTTAAGTTGTCAAATTTAAATTAAATTTGTCAATTATGAGATTCTTGATAAATATAAACAGATAAATAGTAAAAATTTTTATTAAACAACAGTCTGTATAAGCAATCAAATAATCAAGTAAAGTTCTATCAAAAGGTAGATAGAATAAGAAGCGAGGTGGTAAGAAGGGGTCAAAGTAAACATGAAGTACTGCTGTCTTGAGGGTCACTTGGGATTTTATCTATCTAAGATTAGCCGGAAGAGAATTTCTGGCTCTGACAGTGAAGTTATAAATTAAGACAAATAAACAGATGTCCTCGCCAAGAAGATGGACAGATTTAAGGGTCAGTTGATATTATATATAAACAAAGGATGTGAATTATTATTATTCAAGATTTAATTTAATTAGATTATATAGAAGAAAAGAAATAAAGAATTTCTTACACCATCATTCTTGCTTTCTTTTTTGTCTTCGTTTGCATATCCGGCATTGAAAATGATTTTTCCAATGGAGTTTTAGTTGTTAGGGCCAATCGACGTATTTTTTGTTCCCTCGATAATTTCTCTGGATTATTAACTGGAATAAAAAAATTCTTATACCTCTATTCGTTATACGAAATTTTATCTCTTATATATTTACTTTCTAAGGAATTTTCTAAATTCGCTGGCGAACTATTGATTGTAGTATTTGAAGATGTTGTTTTATTATTATCTGGAGTAAATGCTGGATTATCAAGTCCTTGCGGATTACTATCTATAGAAACCTCGGAATATTTTTTTTCCAAAATACTTGGTATCTTTTTTAAAACCTTACAACTGCAATAACAGAATTTTAAAGTATAAGAAAAATAATGAAATTAAAATAAATATTTATTTTTACGGAGTATTTTTTGGTGCGCAAGTTTCGGGTAAAATTTCCCCTCGATGAAGTTTTTGCTGTTCTTTTTCAAAATAAGAGTATAAACTGTTTGTCCATTCACCAACAGCACGTATATGTAACCACATGTATTCTAAAATTTATTAAAATAGATTAAATTCGATTTAACTTAATTATTAAGTTTGAGCTTTTAGTAATACGTTGCGCGATACGAGACAAGTCAATACTTCTCATCGGAGTGAAACTTGATTATTCGTAAGCTTTTTAAAATTCGATGCATTAATTAATTTTAAATATTATATTGAATAAAATCGAAACATGTAAAATGTTTTTGTAACAACAAGTCAGAAAAGGACCTTAATTAAGCTAAAACTAACCAAAACAATATGAAACAATAATTACACATCACTGAGTATAAATTGAGTTACGAGTTATTGTTGTAATCCTTTTTACTTAGCTTTGTTAATCTTTTAAATAAATAATCGTCTAATTGAATTTAGTTCTACTTTTATAATTATTATTTTTTTAATTTTATATTTTTAAGCATTCTTTAGCTGCATTGCTGATAATATCTTATTTTTTTTTTATTGCATTATTTTTTATTTAGCATATTTTGTTAAAAAACCCTAAATTTATTAAATAGCTAAGCCTCTTTTATTAAAGGTGTGATTATATATTTATTAAGCATATATTTAATTTTACTCACTCGATTCTAATATATTAAACTTAAAATATCCGATTTTTTGATCACTAAACACATGCATTGATTCAAGGTACTGGAGTTATTGCTTAATAAGGATGAACCCTTTTGTTTGAGTACGCGAAAGTAATTAAATGAATAAAAATGTTAGGAAATTTATTTTTTTGGTAAAGAGTATCAAAAATTTTATCAGATATTAAAGAATTCAAATTACTTTTAAAATAACTAAACTTCCAGGGTTATTAACATGTTCAAAAATTAATAGTTAACGCAAATTGCGGTTTAAATGTTTAAGAAAATTGAATAAAGTTTACCTTCTTGTTCGGGAGCACTGCTGACAGTAAATGGATGCCATTCGTATTGTGCAATAACAGGAATGTTAACAAATACATAATCTCCCGGCCGGAAATCAAAATTAGGTGGTCTTTTTATAACAAGGTGCGTAACCTTCGACGGCAACAAAAGACCTGAACTTATATAAGTTTTCCCGCGTTGAGAACGTAACCACATCAACCTACGTATCCTTTCAACTGCATATATTGATCCTGGTATAAAAAACCATTTCCAAAAGTTAGGGCCATGAAATATCATAAGTATCCAAAAGGGCACGTATAGAAGATGAGACCAATAGAATACCTGAAAATTGTAAATTTTTTATCTTTTAAAAAAAATTATTTTTTTTTTAAATAATTCGCCAAATTTTCATCGCTAAAATTTTTATGGGATGTATACTTAATTTTTAGCTTCGAATGGTATATAAGAAAGAATTTATATCATGTTCTTTAAACATGGTTATAATGACGTTTTTTCTATGCTTTTTTCCTTGTTCTATTTTCCTTCATTTTACCTTTTTCTTATTTTTTTTTATTTGCTACGTCAATATTTATAAATGCTTCCTTGTATGAAATATATTTAACAGTTTTCCTTATCTTTATAAAAAGTCTAATTTTGCAGTTTGTTAAAACAAATATTTTTTTAAATAATTACTATTTTTTAACTCACTTAAGACGCGAGATTAAATAATTTTAATTTCAGTCTTTCTCAGTTTTTTTTCCCACTTGGGTTATTGTTAGTCATATCGCACTAACATCAATATTTTATTCAGCCATAAAAAGCTCTTTTTACTTTCAATTGGAATCAGGTTCTCCCAGAATCCAATTTTACTTCCAGGGGTAAATTTTTCTTTCAAGATATTATTTCAGCCCCAAGACATCATTTTGCCCTAAAAGGGCATTCGATATTATATGTTATTCTATAACTTCCTAATCCTAAGTTCCTAAGTACAATAATTATCCTAATTCCTGAAACCCAGTTTTATCTTAATTCTAAAATCTATAAATTATCTTTTTAACCTTGTTTTTTTTTTAATTGTGTATTTGAAAATATTTTATCGTATTTAGACCAATTTGCAATTTAGTAACCTCTCCTCAAAAGAGTGAAAATTGATAAAAACTAACCCTAAACTTAAAAAAAATTAAAAAAACTGCATTACATTGTACATTCCAAAGTTTTCGCCTCATTAGAAATTGCAACAACTGTAGTCCTAAAAATTTATTTTTAAATGCAGTCTGCACTAGCTCATGTATACGAATTCTTGTTAGTAAATATAATAACTCTTAATTATAACTCTTGTTAGTAAATCTACTATTTATAAACTACAAGACAGTAAAGTTGCCTGTACGTGGTTAATTGTTAGATAAAATTATTGTAGTAAAGGTGGTGAAACTTATATTATGACGATGTAAAAAGCCCCCAAGGATGCTATAACGAGTTAGTTGCATTAGTATATATATCACATAAATAACAAATTAATTCAAGATTTTAAGATCTATGCAATTGTTAAAAATTATGTTTTACCTAATTATTCTTTAAAAAACATGCATTAGATTGCTATCTCAATAAGTTATGTAAGGGTCAATTTCGTTAAAGTGTATAAATAATTGTATGCAAGTTTTAATGATTTGAAGTATATGCCCTTTATACATATTTTAATTTATCGTCCAATTAAATGAAAAAAAAGAAAGTAAAATAATAATCTTTGAATGATTCACCGAAATAAATTACAGTTTGATTATGAATCGAATAAATAAATATAAATTTAAATGTAATTATATGTACCTCAAAACATCCACCTCTTCTTACGAACGGCAAAGAACAAACAGTCATTATTGCCAAGATTACAATCAATGCTACGCCCGTTGGATTTGCAGCACCAGCTATCAGTCCAAAAAGTTTTGGTCTACTTGTTAATATCCACTCGGACATTGTATAATTTAAACTATTTAAATGTTCGTCATGAATAACAATGGTGCCTGGAATGGTTTTTTTATTTAAAAATTTATTATTAAAACTTGTAATAAATATATATATATAGTTTTTAAAATAAATATTACAAAAAATGCTCAAATATTATAGAACATTATTTATAATGTAGATAACTAAATGCAAAGTAAAAATTATTCGAATTTACTTTTCCGCTTGAGATTTCTTTTTTAACGAGACTGACCATTATTATTGTCTTGCTGCTTTATGTAAAAAACTTATATTTGGGTTCGTTTGATTTTTGCTTGGGGTGTATTTGATACATTAAATCTTATACTTACAAAGTTTTATTTTTTATTCTTACTTTTATTTCCATTGGTTTTTCTTCTTTTCAAACTGTGTACTATGAGACACTACAATAATTCTTTATTTGACGCGCATTCGTTTCATTCTATACAAAAGATATTTTTTTAACTCAAATTATATTGTTTTTTTCTACAATGCCCTTATATCATTGAAAAAATATATGATGGAATTTAAAATTATAAACAAAAATATTTTTAAAAGTAAAAGTTGATAAGAGCAATTATGGAAACACGACAGCAGGTAGTCATTTATGGAAATCTAATGAATATACTTATGCTTATACCAGAAAAACAACTGCTTAAAATCTATTATATATATTTTTTTTTTATCTGTGATATTTTTTATTTTTTGGGCGTTTTTCCAAAAAAATGTAATTTTGACTTTAAAACTAATGGGCAATTTTTTTTTCGATGTTAAGTACAAACGAGATATCCTAATTTTTTTTAGTGCGAGAAAATTTAATAATAAGTTATTTCATAAACAGCGTGCCTCTACCTTTAGTTAGGAATAATTTTAAAAATGCACTATGTTTTTATTCGTAATCAGAGTTTTTTTAATTTTCATCAGTATTAAAAATTTATAAAACTAAGTAACTAACAAGACCACAATGACAAATTATAATCCATAGTTATGGATGAGTATTATCTTAACAAAACACCCCCAATACCCTACGTTTGTTCCAACGTGGTTTCTAGGTCTATGAATACTAGACTCTATGTATAACTTAATAGAGTTTTTTAACTAACCAACCATGTAATGCCGTAACCTAAAAAGTTGATCTTGTAAGTGTCTAATTAAAAGTATGTTTTTTTGTGATGCACTATCTAGCACCCACATAGTTAGAGTGCTTTGCTTGAAATTAAAAATTTTAGAGTTATATTTATTAATAAGTTATTCATGTCAAAGATGTAATCAACGCTGCTAAATTATTTAATTTAGATTCAAAACAGAAAATTGGTTTTTATTTTTTTAAAATTCTTTTTTTTTTACTTAAAAATAGTAGTTTTACAGCTCATGTCCAGAAAAGTAGAGAATGGCCCAAATTGCAAGTAATGTGGTAAACTGTGATTTGGGATATTCTTTATTTATAGACAAGGGCTGCATACAATTTTTCTGTTCAGCGGGCCGAAAGTACGTATTTCTCGGCTTCGTTTCGGAGTCTAATTTATGTGCGATTTGGGCCATTCTTTACTTTTCTGGACACGAGACGTAAATATACTATTTCTGCGTGATGATGCTACAGGAAATGCTGAAGGGCTTAGAAAAGAACTGCGGAAAAAATAAGTTAACACTATAAATACAAAAAAGATAAAAATAATGGTATTCATGAGGAGCGGGAGACTGAGAGAGGAGGAAAAATGGTCATATAAAAAAGAAGAAATAGAAATAGTAGCAGAATTTAAATACTTAGGACTCAAGTTTGCAAGTACGGAGTCACTAGAAAAGCATATAACATATATAGTGGGGAAACCCAAAAAAGCTATTAATATGACATGGGGACTAATGAAAAGAATAGGTTTAGAAAAATTAAGCTTAAGGTTGTATTTATTACAAAACTTTGCAAGGGCGGTTTGTCTATATGGGGTGGAAATTTGGGGATTAAAAGGAAAGGAAAACATTGAAAAAATACAGGGTAAATACATGAAGATTATTATGGGCATAAATGCTAATACATTTGACCATATATGGAAACTTGAGACTGGTGTGAGAAGCCTGATATTGTATACACAAGAGAGGGCCATAAGCTATATATCAAGTATACTGGACATGAAGGAGGAAAGTTGGCCCAAAATCTGCTCAAGGGAAGAAATTAGAGGTATAAGAAATGAAGAGCCAACAAATTGGAGAAAAGACTTGCAACGGGTTTGGAAAAAAACAGGAAAGGATGAAATGCGGTTAATATTAAGTGGAGGTATGGGAGAGGAAAAATTTGCCAAAAAAATGGCAGAGGGGCTAAGTATTTTAAGGGATCAGGATATACAACAAGACTTTTCCAGAGCAGATAATTTTAATTACTGGGAATGGTATTAGCTATACAAGGAAAATTTTATGAGAGAACAATATTTTGAGGATAAAAATATAAAAGGTAGCTGAAGAGAGCAATAGGCAAGAATTAGATGTGGGAATCTGAGCAAGGAGGGGAGTAAGGGATTTAAAGATAAAAAATGCAGTATATGCTTAAATGAGAAAGAATCCTTTAGACATATCTAGGACTGCAGAGAAGCTAGCAGAAGTATGAAGGCAAGATGAACTAAATAGAAATTGGGATGACACAATAAGGGAGGCAATGAAAGGGAATTTATTCAAATAAGTGTTTATGCGATACAGTAGGAAAAAATAATTAGATAATTAGAGAATTAAAAGTAGCACTAATTAGAGGTGTAAAATGTGTAATTATATAGTGTTATTAATACTATATAAATAAACCTTTTATAAACTTGTAATAAGTTGAACAATAAAGAAAGATTATACTATTTCTGCGTCAGTTTGCTGGACTCACAGTGGCCTAGAAATACGTGTTTCCTTGCCACTGATAAAGAAAAATTATGTTTTGCCCTCGACTGTAAAAAAAGAATGTCCCAGATCGGCTTTTCCTCGGATTGCAATTTACGTGCGATCTGCAGGGCCATTCTTTACTTTTCTGGACGCAAATGTGCATTTCTACGAGAAAATCCTTTTTATGAGCACCAAAAATGAAGAAAAAAAAATTTACGAGGCCGCGACTGCCACCATGATTTTCCGATAGTTTGAACCCTATAGAATGCAAAAAAAAGCGTAAACACGAAATCGGCGATGGATGCCAAAAAGGTTTTGCCACTTTTATGTCAAAAACCGTGTTTTTTGTATCTGAGCTACCCCAAATTTTCAAAATAACTTTTAAGGTAAATAAAATTTTTTAAAAATAGGTAAAAAATTTGATTGCCAGGGAAAAATTACTCCAGAAGAAAAAAAAACTTTTCTTTTTCCGATGAAATTTAGCCAAGTTATCGTCAATTTAAGATTTTACTCAAATTAGTCTTAAAAAAGATTGAAGTTCTATATTGAAAAATGCCTGTTTCTGAACTTTAAACATGTATTACTCGCTTGATTTTCATCGTAAAATAATAATTTTTTTTTTTAAATCGATGTATTTTTCCCTGGCAATTCATTTCTTTATGAAAAAAAATCATTTTTATGTACCAAATTTCAATTCTTAGGTCAAAAGCCTTTGAATACTGTAAATAGAAAAATTTACATAACACAGTTTTTGACCTAAAAATTGGAATTTGGTCAATAAAAATGATTTTTTTTCATAAAGAAATGAATTGCCAGGGAAAAATACATCGATTTAAAAAAAAAAAAATTATTATTTTACGATGAAAATCAAGCGAGTAATACATGTTTAAAGTTCAGAAACAGGCATTTTTCAATATAGAACTTCAATCATTTTTAAGACTAATTTGAGTAAAATCTTAAATTGACGATAATTTGGCTAAATTTCATCGGAAAAAGAAAAGTTTTTTTTCCTTCTGGAGTGATTTTTCCCTGGCAATCAGATTTTTTAAAAATTTTATTTACCTAAAAAGTTATTTTGAAAATTTGGGGTAGCTCAGATACGAAAAACACGGTTTTTGACATAAAAGTGGCAAAATCTTTTTGGCATCCATCGCCGATTTCATCTTCACGGTTTTTTTGCATTCTATAGGGTTCAAACTACCAGAAAATCATGGTGGCAGTCGCGGCCTCGTAAATTTTTTTTTCTTCATTTTTGGTGCTCATAAAAAGGATTTTCTCGTAGAAATGCACAAATATACTATTCTAATAACGATTTCTAATTTGTATGGTAAAATTACTAGTGCGTTGTTATTTTATCTAGGTAGTGAATATACAATAAATACACTTATTCGATTTATTAAAATAATGGAAAATTTTTCAAAATCCATTGTTTCATAAAAAATCGACATTAAAACAAAGTCCACGATACAAATTAAGGAAAGTACGATACACATTAAGAAAGTTTAACGAAATAACGAATGACCAATGGTAAAAATCAGTAACCAAAAGTATTTATTTTAGCCAAGAGAGATATTTTTTTCTTGTTAAATTATGTACATAAATTTATCTTTATCCTCTTTTTTTGGCCAATAATCTTATACAGGTATATATAACGTGTTGTGATAATATATTTGGGTATTCATGATTCTTGTCTCTTTACCTCTTTTTGATATACATATGGATATACGTTCTTGTTAAATGTGCAATAAAGCACGAAAGTTTAGGTCTTCGACATTCTCTTATATGTTTAAACATTGATATATTAAGTAAACACTTATAATGTATAGCAAAAAGTAAAATAACGAGCAACAATAAAATTAACTTTTTTTTATACCAAGATAGATTAGAATAATATTTATATTACTAACCAAAATTTAATAGATGCATAATAGTGTGAATAACACTGAGGATACCAATAAGCCCTCCGGTTATTTTATGAATATATATGTGATTATCTAATGGTAATATTGAGCTAAAACCGTGGGTTCTTAAGAATGTTATACATTGACGTAACATCAAAACTAGTATAAAGGTGCAGTCGAAGTTGAGGCATTGACCTGAAATGTTCAAAAAGACTAATTAAATTTATTGCCATTATCATTATTATTATTATAAATAACAATATACAAGAGAATCTAAGAAAGCAATTAAGATTGTCGATTTCTATAAGTAAACTAATAAATTTTCAATTTGTGGTAAAACATGGAATTCAAATTTATTGTTATTATTCTAGATAAATCTTGTTATAGTTATAAAAGGATATTTTTTTAATTAAAATAAACTTACCACATGCCCTTGCCAGTATTACGTATCCGTTTGAATGTCTGTATTGATAAGCTCTTGTTGTAAATAAACCAATATTTATTAATGCAAAACACGTTATAAACATTAATTTAACGTAATTATTTTTTAAATATGGTAACGTTAACTGGTGTGGCCTTATCGCTGGTATTAGCTTTTCTATTTTACGTTTAAATCGTGGTGAATCTGGTTTTGGTGGCACCATCCAACGATCTATACTAAAAAGACAATGTATACAATTATATCTTAACAAAAGCAAATACCGTTGACAATTTTATTGAAAAATAAATAAATACAAGAGAAATTTAATTTATATTTCTATAAAAAAGCTCGAATTGTGCAATGTACCTGTATATAAAAATTCAATTAAACCTACCTAATTGAAAGATTTTCTAAGAGCCCATCGTGCTTTTCCAATTGCCTTTTGAGAGCTTCAAACGTAATCGCACCTCTATTAGCTTGGTCGGCATCTTCAAAAAGTGCTATTGTTAGGTCCTCAATTTGTTCATCGCTAAATTTCATTCCATTCTCTTCCATGCAAGCACGAAGTACGTGTTCCAACTCACGTAATTGAATTAATCCATCGCCTTTTTTATAGAAGGAAACAAAATATATATTATATATATATATAATCAAGAACCCAAATGAAGGATTTAATATCATTACAATTATAAAGCATAGAATTTCATAATATATTTTGATTACTTTTGGAGAAAATTTTGTTATTAAAATGCTATCCGTTATCTTTCTAAATTAATAATTCAGTTTATTTATTCAGTTTATATTTCCCTGACTTTATACCAAATAAGAACTAATTATTTCTTTCAACGTTATATTATACGAGAAAGTCACTAATTCATTTAATGCGGTGGAAATTTAACTATAATTTTTTTTAAATTCAATAAAGCTTCTGGCATAATTGTAAAACTAACTAATGCTTTTAACGTTTCAAAAAAATAATTTAAAAATCTGTTATATTCAATTTTATAATGTAGTTATAGTTGTCTAATCATATTTGCCTGAAAAATTTTGCAAAAAGAAATTTTTATATATGGGAAAATCTATAAAATTTCCAAACACTAAACTTATTTTAAAAATCAATTTTTTTTTCAGACTACAAAGACTTTGAAATAACTTCGTTATCGCCTCACCTTGTTATACCTAATTACATACAATATGTTAGACTTTTTTACCATATTGGATTCAGATTCGTAAAAAAACTAGGAAAAAGAAATTTTCAGGTATTACTTATAAATAAACACAACCTTAATGTATGAAACATGTTACCTACAGATAAAGGTTAATTATAATACATAAATGGTATTCAAAATTACTATTTTTAATTCGTTAAATATTACCTTTATTAAAAAATTAGCCCCTGAATCAAAATTATTCCAAGTGCCTAATCCCGGATTATTCTATATCCTTGAATCGAAACTATTTTAAGTCGCATTTACCCCCCCCCCTCTCCCTTAATTTTCCGATTAAAATGATGAATTTTTATTACTCAAACTAGAATCTCACTCATCTAATAGAATTACCCCAGTGTTAATGTAATTACATGATAAAAATTTTTATAAAAGCTTTACTTGAGTGGCCCTTTATTTATTTTAATTTTATTTTTAGAGAAAAATGAAACATTTTGCCAGCTTTAGTTTGAAATAGTCCTCTGATGAAAATTCAAAGACCCAGAGTGTTTATAGGTTTTGTCGTGTATAAACAACATATTTTAAATTTAATCAGTTTCATGTAAATAATTAATTTCAATTAAATTTGTAATTGAATATTCCATGTAAAATTCAATAATTGAATATTTATTTGACTTTACTGAATTAAATTTTATTTAATAAAAAAGATAAAAAATTTTAACTGTGTAAAATAAACAGTTAATTAAGTTGCAATTACTTTGTCAAAGTATTGATTACATTTTATATATACGAAAGATACCTATCGATAATATACATATAATAATAACGTAATGTTTACTGACATTTTACACACGAAATATAATTATATATTGAAGAGCAAATCTGTATTATATCAAAATAAAATAATAAAGAGAAAATTTTTCATTGCCAAATTACTTTAAATCATTTTTTTTTTTTTTTTTTTTTTGAAAGTTGTATATATATAATTTACCATCGATGTCGTAAACTTTGAAAAGAAATCTGATCTTATCATTTTCTGTTTTTCCTGCAAATTGATGCATAGCATCAAGAAATTCTTGTAAAGATATAGTTCCAGAATTATCTTTATCGAAAATTTGAAAGACACGTTCCGTAAAAAAAGGCTGTAAAAAGATTTTATCATTATTATTTTAAATAACAAATTTATTATATATATGAGACAAAATATGAATTTTTTTACATTTTTCTAAAAAAGATTTTGAAGATTACATAAGGGGAATTTAAATTCTAAACTATCATTTTTTTCTCTCATTATACACTCTTTTGTTGGCATGCTAAGGATCGTTTAAGACAATTAGTAATCTAGTTTAGATTAGCATAAGAAATAAATTTACTTTTAAAAACTTTTGAATTCTTAATTTTTTATTAGCAAAAGTAAATTTTATTGTCCTTTATGATTTTTAGTCTTGAGTTGACCAATTTCTAAATCTATGAAACAGCTGCAAGAAATTATATCGTATAGAAATGAAAAACTCGAAATTTCGTTTGAATTTTATCCAATTCTGATGTCACCTTATTTATTTAAATTTAAAATTATGTGCTTAAGGTAATCTTCGTTTACAATTTTGAAAAAAATTCATACTTTTACTCATATATGCAATAGAACATATAATCAGTAAAAAAGTATTTTAAAATTAAATTTGATAGAGTTATATATATTAAAAAAAAAAAAAAAAATAAAATTTTATTTGCATAAAGTTACATTTTTCGACGTGACGATCTTTTTAAATTCCTCACGCCTTATTTCTTTTTCGTTTCCCACAGTCTGCTTAAATATTCTCTCCAGCCATTCTAAATTACGCTCGTCAAATCCAATTCTAGATCTGTAAGATTTTTCATTTTCATTATTTTTTCTTTTTATTGACATTACGAGTAATTTTTTTTTCTCGTATTTTTTATATTTTGAATTTTATTTATATTACCTTGTACTCGTAATCGATGAAATAAATTCCATTATTTGTTCTGGGGTTACAGTTCCAGCTCCTTCTACATCTATTAGCCTCATTAATTTATCTATGATCTAAATAATAGATAATTAATTTTTAATTACTTGATTTTCTTAGATAAAAATTTATCATTCTTGAGATTTAATTTTAAAAAAAGTTATTAAAAAAAATTTAAATAGTAAAAAAATAAAGGTAGAGTTCTATTGGGTCTTGGCAAAGTGAGGCCCATTTGACCCACTCAAGTGTTTTAAATACTTTGGTTATAATCTTATACATTGAAAAAAAATTCCAGTTATAGTGAGCAGAATTCCGATTACGGCAAGCGGATTTTTTTATATTTCAAATGAAAGTCAAGACTTAATCGAAACAAATTGATTTTTTAAGAATAATTTAAATTTGTTATACTTTTTAGAAGTTTACCATCCAAATTAATATTGTTTATGCGTTATTTATTTAACCCTTTACCGTGAAATGCATCCTACAGAATACAAGACATTCAATTTACAGCAAGTTTACTTGAAAATCATTTTACTTAAAAAACTAATGAGTGTATCTCAATTGATCCTACATTTAATTAATAAGACAGTCTCAATTTTCATATTTTTATAAGTTATGAATTCATCAAATTTTTATCAATTTAGCCATAATAAAAAAAAAGTATATTAATATTACATATATTAATAGCAATCATTGAGTCGTTTACTTCAAGAACCCGAATTTCGGGTAATTTTGAAAATTTTTTAACATGGAACATGTTTATAGGTAGGAGGTACTTCAGAACTTGAAAATTAAGGAGGGGGGGTCAAATTTGTCCTATTTAAAGGGGGTGGTCCTATTTGTTCTATTTAAGGGGGGACCAAATTTATCCTACTTAAGGGGGGAGGGGTCAAATGAGACTTAGAATAATTAGGAGACTTTGAAAAATCTGGGGTTAAGGATTTAGGATAGTACAGGTTTCTGGACTTAGAATAATATCGATTTAGGGACTTGGAATAATTCAGGTTTATCAATCAAAATAGTTTGGGTTTAGAATCTTAACAGCTGGTAAGGTGACAATTACAAATTAGAAAATTGTATTGTAATGTTGAGTAACATTTATATTCTACCTAGTCCTCAGCTGGAAGTAAACATGTTTCATGCATTTAGGTTGTGTTTACACAAACCGGTTATAAGTTTTTTTTTTTCTAAAAAGTGAAATTTTGAAAAAATATTAAGATTCAATCGGCCAATTTTCAAAACAATAATAATTTCTAAAAGCTTGCATAATCTCAAAACTGAAATAAATGATTTTTTCGGTATAAGAATGAGTCCTCTTATTCAAAAATGATCTTACACTTTAAAATTAATTAATTTGTTCCAGAATTATCGAGGTTCCCAAAACGGTTGCCAACAATTCATGCTATTTTCCGGTTACTTTTATAATTTTTTTTAACATATATTAAATTTCAATGATCATACATTTTAAATGAACGCATTTTAAATCAAATTCTTTATATAATATAGCGATAAATATAAACAATAACAACAATAATAATTATATTGAATAAACGTGTAATAAATTATTATAATATCAAACATTTTAAAATCAGTATTTCGCCTAAAGCGTGTGCTTAACATTTTAGCACAGGTTTATAATATGCAAATAACCACTATATTTATTATTATATATATTTTTTATAGATTTTATGTAATTAGTGTTTTAATACACATTGGTCCCTGACGATGGAACTATAATATAAGCTCCGAAACGCGTCGGTTTTGATATGTTAAATAGTTTACGGAGTCACTAGACGGCTTATCAAGGTAAAATATATAATCTTATTTTGTGACTTGGACATAACAAACATGTTTTTTAAATTTTAAATAAGTGATTCATAAATAATAAAAAAAAGAATCATGATAAACGTCGTAACCGGAATCCCGTTTGCCACAACCAGAATTTTTTTTAGTTTGCAAAATATGTTTTATATATGGAATGGAAAACCACAAAATATATTGTCTTAATCTTCCTAAACTTCGAGCAAAGCAAAGCTCATGGCAAATAAGAATGGCCCAAGGCCTAAAAGGCGGAAGATCCGGATAATTGTTACGTATTCCATTTTGCTGTTAGTGGCATTAATGCACGGTAAAAGTATATAATTATATACTGCAAGGTATTTGCGAGAGTCCACAGACTTGCGGGTTAAATGACAATTTATAATTTAAAATTTTATTTTTATATTATACAGTTTCAAGATGGCCGAATTGGTCACATCGGTGATTGCTGGCGCAAAGCAAAACAAGTTAAAAAATTGCAAATTTGGGTGTTGTAAAAAAGATTGTGCTACAGCATTTTGTTTAATTTGCAATGAAGTTTATCATACTTCATGTTTGGAGAGGCTAAAATTTGTTAAAATTGACTAAAGAACAATTATATGCTGTAATGATTTTGACGTATCAAGAGTACAAGCCTCAATAAGTGTGACTGAGATATATAGACATAGACATTGAAAATAACGAAGATTTACTTAAGATACTTTTAAAAATTTGCTACAAAAAATATTTAGACACAGAAAAACAGCTGAAAAAAATATTAATTGAAAAAGATGATATATTAGAAAAAAATAAATTATTGTATAAATTAAATAAAGAAATGGAAGAAAAAAATGTGCTCTTAACTGAAAAAATTAATAATAATTTAAAATCAACGGATAATAATAGTAATAACAATACAAACAAAGACAACAACACAATGCCGTATGCAAAAGTTGTGGCTAAAGAGAGAGAAAATAATAATATTCAGGAGCTCATTATAAAACCTAAACAAAACAAAGATTTCAAGCAGAGTTGCCATTTAATAAAGAATAACATCTCTCCAGCTGACCTAAGTGTTCATGTAATATATTTAAAAGTATCTGAAAATAAACAACAAATAAAAATTTGTTGTGAAAATATAAAAGAAAATAATAAGTTAAAAGATTTGATTGAGCAAAATTATAATAAAAATGTTGAAGTAACGGCGCGCCGAAGTAACACATAGTAAATTACATAATCCACGTGTAAAAATAATAAATATTAATAGTGAATATAACACAGACGAATTAAAAGAAATTCTAATAAAAAACAATAACTGGAATGACTATAGAGAGGATATAAAAATCTTAAAACTAATAAAAAACAAAAAACACAACAACTTCATGTCTATAATGGAGGTTACACCTACATTATTTGCTTCCATTATGGAAACCAGGAGTGTCTACATTGGATGGAAAAGATGTAGAGTTATTGAAGATATTCATATAACACGTTGTTATAATTGCTCCCAATATGGTCATAAATCAAATAACTGTGAAAATGATCAAGTCTGTCCTGTCTGTAGTAAAAATCATGACCTAAAATTGTGTAATAATAGAATTAAGAAATGTAATAATTGTGTTTGGCATTATAAAGTTTACCATTTAAACTTCAAAGAAAACCATTGTACCTTTGAAAATAACTTATGTGAATATTATAAAAATCAAAAAAGAATTATTAAATTTAAAATTTGTTATAAAGAAATAGAAATTTAATAAAACAGTTACAGTGCCAATCTTGAAACTAATTGTAAAAAAACTAAAAATTAAGCATTAAGAAGAACCAAAAAATCAAATACCATAGACCATGTTATCTATAATAATCAAAAAATCACAGACTCTCATGATATGGCAAATATCTTTAATGGTTATTTTATTGACGTTAGTAAAAACCTTGCTAATACATATTCTAATGTACAAAAGGAACCATATTTACCTGAATTTAATAGTAACACCATATATCTAAATTACACATCCAAAAATGAAATTGAAGATATTATTTATAAACTACGAGATAAACAAGGTGATGTTGATGGTATATCTACAAGGGTAATTAGGTGGCTTAGTAACAAAATATCATCTGTATTGGAACACATATTTAACAAATGTATCTATTTGGGTTTTTGGCCTACTTCACTCAAAACAGCTGATATAATTTCAATATATAAAGATGGAGCCAAAAACATCACCAGCAATTATAGGCTTATTGCCTTAATCTCCAATATTGCTAAAATTTTTGAAAAAATTGTATCGATCAGGCTGCAAAACTTCCTACTTGAAAATAATATCATAAAAGATAATCAATTCGGATTTATGAAAAACAAAGGAACTGAAGACGCTCTAGCTTTTGTAACTAACCTCATTTACTCAAATCTAGACCAGTAATTGGGACCTTCTTGGACTTAAGTAAAGCATTTGACACGGTGGACCACAATATTTTTTTAATGTAGAAGCTATACAGGTATGGGATCAGAGGCCTGGCGTACGATCTATTTAAAAGTTACCTATCAAATAGAAAGCAATGTGTTAAGATCAACGATACTTGTGGATATTATAAAGAACTAAATAACATAGCTGTACCGCAAGGTAGTATTTTAGGACCAGTTTTATTTATCATTTACATAAATGATCTTTTAACTTTATGCCCGTATATATTATCGTATGCTGATGATACAGTATTATTTAGTGTTGAAAAAAACTGGGAAAAGGCTGAAAACAAGATGAACAACAACTCAAAAATTATTGGAGACTGGTTTATAGCTAATAAACTAACAATTAATACTAAAAAAACGTCATACATCACCTTCGCATGCAGCAACAAAAAATTACCTAATAACATTAATATTAAAATAAACTGTGAAACAATATCCAGAACACACACTATTAAGTATTTGGGTGTAATCTTTGATTGCAGAATGAGATGGGTAGAACACATTAAATACATCACAAAAAAATCAAGATACTTTTTATATATTTCATACAAGTTTAGATATTGGAATCAAAAAATATTAACTTCAATGTATTATGCCTTTTTTTATAGCATTATAACTTATGGACTACTAGCTTGTGGAGGAGCTTATAAAAATAGTTTAGGACCAATATCGAACCTTCAACGAAGAGTCATTAAGATTGAGGATAAGATTAAGATTAAATAATAGAGAAAAAAACTTGATACATATAGAAGATCTTTACAAAATAACTGCATTAGTCTATAACTATCATGATCTAAAAACATCATTCCAAAAAAGTACAAGCAAAACAAGGCATAAATCAATCCCAATACTTAAACATAAGAAAAAATTAGCTACAAAAAACCACAACCTAGAAGCAATAAAACTTTTTAATAAATTATCAGAACATCTCAAAACTCTATCCATCTCTAATAAAAGCATCAAGAAGAAAATGATACTATTTTTGACTCAAGAGAAATAAATTATCACATCTACAACATGCAGCACTTCAAACTAAATTTGATTAAAAAGATGACTTTTTGACGTATAATAAAATATTATAAATTTTTTATAAAACTTTTAAATTAAATTGTTATTAATATATTATTTGACTTTAAGTATTTGTTACATGAATTTAATTTTGTTAAAAAATTTTATGTATATATATTCTTAATATTTTCTATAAATTTTTCTGTACTATTTTTCATATGTAAATATTATATTTTTAACTTTTTGTAATTTTTTCAGTACCCAAGCACAGCTCCTTGACAGAGCTCTTTTGGGATACTTTAAGTATTGTACTGAACAAATAAATAAATAAATATTATTAAAAACTTCAGTTTTTTGTAGCTTTTTTAAATCACCAAAAACAAGGACAAAAAAGAAGGATCCTCCGGACCTCCGTGGAAAAGAAACGGTCTTGAAGTTCCTCCTAAAGAAATGTTATGAAAGATATTGGGGGACTTGTATGAGGTAGAAAGGGGGTGGAGTGTTAGGGTATGGCAAGTTAAGATCAAGTTCAGGATGGATGTTGAACGATATACGCAATGTATAACCAAAAAAAAGGGTATTCTTATAGGGTTAGAAACAATGAATTTTAAAACAGATTTAACCAAATTTTTATGCTTAATCCTATTTTCAATGAGTACGTGATTTTAAATTGCTGTCTAATCTAATATAATGAATTTTTAAGTTGTATTCCAATCCTAGCTTTATATTCAATACAGAATAAAACAATAAAAATGTAATAATAAAAAGTTGAGATTTGAAATTTGCATTGATGCCTCGTGTAATATGTAATAAATAAATAGAATTATATAATTAATTAGGAATGAATTTGTGAGTTCTCTATCATAAAACGTAATATTAATACAAATAATTAGTAAACATTATATGAATGCATAATTAATTTTGCACACAAGTATTCAAACTGTAAATAATAAAGTAATTTTAATGTAAATTCCATTAACAATTTCATGAATAAAGCAAATAAAATTTTCATAAATTTATTATTATTAAAAATATTTTTCTAATGATTAAATTGTTATTTTTATTATAGGTACTTTAATTTTATTACATTATATTTTATTTAATCCGTTAATTAAAAAAAAAATTGTTATAAAGAGAATGAAATATTTATGTACTTACTCCTTTTGTGCGAAATATTTGACGGAATGTCGTATTATTTACTGATTGCTCTCCACAAAGGACGTAGGTCACGCTTTCGATTTGATCAACAAAATCATTTTGTTTTTCGTTTCTATTTAAAAAAAGGAAATACAATTACAGAACAAACATTAGTAAATTAAATTTAGGAATAATACAAAATTGACATTTTAATTCAAACGTGATAAAATATATTTTTTTTATTCAATTCAAAAAGTTACTTTCAAAAAAAAAAAAAAAGTTAGCAAAAAAAAGAAAAAGAAAAAATTGGAAACTTACGTCAGTCTTCCTTTCAAGAATTCTATCCATTCCTCTTGTTTCAACAAACCATCTCTATCTTGATCGAATAAAGCAAATAGTTTCTCCAAGAAGACCTACAATGAAAATTACATTATGTCATACTTTTTATTTCGAATTTGACAGTGAAGAAACATACTTATTCATATGTTCAAAAATTTCATGCGAATTTTTTTATTTTCTTTTTCAAGATTTCGATTTATATTCTGATCAAATTTTTGAAATATTAATTAAATTTCTTATTTTATAAAAGAAAAAATCTTTAAAAGAAAGTAGTACCTATATTTTTCTTTTTTCTTAATTTTACGTTACTAAAACACAAATGTAATTAAAAAAAAAATCAAATCCTCTTTTTTTTTTTGTTCTTTACATTTCAAGTTATTTACTTTAATTACATTTGCATAAATAGAAAAGATTTTTTATTTTTAAAAATTTTAAATTAATTCATTAACATATATCCAATTGAATAATTAAAGTTAATTGAATTTTTTAAATTAAACTTTTTTATTGTTTAAGGCAACCTGCCAATATTCATTGATTTAAGTTTGTAACTTAAAAATAAAAAAAGAAAAATAATTTTAAAATAAAATTCTATAAAAAAATAATTCTTTAATTCTTTATTTAGATTTTTTCATTTTCCTAATATATTATTGATTTTACAAAAAGTAGTATAATTCGTTCAATTTAAAAATATCTCTCGAATCAAGCTTTGTTGTTAGCATTAATATAAATAAATTTTAACAAATTTATAAATAATTCTGGATAATGTTTTAAGACAGCTTTCAATCACTTGCTTTAAATTTAAGCAACACATTGTACGGATAAAAATATAATTTGATATGATGGACAGTTAAAGTTCGCAACATTTACATACATGGAAGATTAGAGTGGACCTATTTTTGGACTTTGTGGAAAAACTTTGCTCCCCGGGTTTTTTTGTGAAGTTTTGGTCATAAAAAGTTCCCAGTTCCAAGGATTTTGCTTTAGCCTTGCAAAAACACGTGCCTGTAACCACATCAATTTTCCCATTTAAATAACATGGGAATTTTTAGTTTTTAGCTATACAAATTTTCACAAAAGCCAAAAAGCGTTTTAAAATGCTAATTTTTACTGGAAAACATACTTTTATATGTTGTAAAGACATACAAACCACCCTGAATTCATTCCAAAGGGAATTTTGGGGCTAGAAATGCAAATTTACATGTTTGCTCAATCTTATAAAACAGGGTTTTTCGGTAATTTTCGATAAAAAGCTACAACCTCAAAAATTAACCAAAACACTTCTGGTTGGTTCACTTTTTTTGGTATAAGTGTCACCTTTCAAACGACGTAAGCCGTATATTTTAATCGCTGTTTCTCTTAGCGCTATAGTCAATTAACCTACTGGTAATTTTTGACCCGAAATGACCAATTTTTAAATTTATTTAAATTGCTGCCAAAATTGTAAATTTTGACGAAATTGAGTTTTAAAGGCCTTAATAATTTTTTACAAGCTTCAAGTTTCCAAAAATTTTTTACTCGTTACTTTTCTTTAATTAGTTTTTAAGATATTACTTTTCAAAGATAATGATAAAAATTGACTTTTTTTGAAAACCCTGAAATTGGGACTCGGTAAATTTGCGTATCCAGCCCCAAAATTCCCCCTGGAATGAATGCAGGACGGTTTGTATGTCTTTATAACATATAAAAGTATTTTTTCCAGTAAAAATTAGCATTTTAAAACGCTTTTTGGCTTTTGTGAAAATTTGTATAGCTAAAAACTCAAAATTCCCATGTTATTTAAATGGGAAAATTGATGTGGTTACAGGCACGTGTTTTTGCAAGGCTAAAGCAAAATCCTTGGAACTGGGAACTTTTTATGACCAAAACTTCACAAAAAAACACGGGGAGCAAAGTTTTTCCACAAAGTACAAAAATAGGTCCACTCTAATGGAAGATTGTAATTAAGATTTTTATTTTTATAATGAAAATAAAAAAAATTGTTATTTAAAGGAAAAATGTCAATAACAAAAAAATCGTTAAAATGACGAAAGAATGAGTTTTTTAGGCTTTTTGTACCTTTTAAAAGTAAAAAAATTACATCGTATACGACCCTTGTCCATAAATAAATACCCAAATCGCATTGGATTGTAATTTACGTGCGATTTGGGCCATTCTTTACTTTTCTGGACACGTGATCGTAATATACTATTAAACAAATGTTATGCCTGGATCTATCTAATAAATTGGTCTTCGACAGATAATTAGAAACTAGTTGTATTAGATTGAAGTAGACCTAAAAAAACGTGGATCCTGAGATTTTCAGATCTCCAAGTGCCTTCAACTGTGATTGGCGGCCTATAAGGTAATACCCAAAGACAACAAAAATATACATTTTAACGACTCACAAGTCAACTTTCGATAATCCTGTGAGAGGTGAAATAAATGAGTTAAAATATAAATTTGTGATTTCTTCGAAAAAGTTGTATATAATATACTTTTGAAATAATTTGTGATACATCATTTTGATTGGAGGGCCAAGAAGCTCCCAAAAGGGATTGTTTGTTTGTTTGTATACACCCTTCATTTATTTCTTTAAATCCAGCATAATACAATTATTACAAGTAATTTATAGCATATAACGATAATTCTTAGCTATTTTTACCCAAGCCTGACGATGGTGTCTTGAATTGAAAAATACCGATAGGACTGTGCTTGGTATTTAAAAATATTGTTACTGTCTAATTTTCAAGGTTATAGGTGGCTTGATTGCGACTTAGCAGCTGTTTTTCCAATTTTGATTTTTTTCACATGGAATAAGCCTAAAAAATATTTTCATTATAGAGGTAGAAAGTAAAATTTACCACCATATTTTTTCGGAAAACGCTCAGGAAAAGCTCGTAAAACCGGAAAACACACGACTGTTTTCAATTGTAATTTTCTCAAAAAGCCTCGCTTAATTTTTTTATTTATTTATTTTCTTTTTTAATGTGTTTTCCCATACATTTTATGGTGTTAAACTCCTTTTTTGTATTATTCTTTGTATACTTTTTATTAGGAAAAAAAATTGTTCGTTTTTTGTATTGATTTTATAGTTTAACAAGACGAGATTAAAAGAGCTGTAAGTTTAGCGAGACATTGTTCGGTAAAAGTTGTGAAAAGTTTTTTTGAGGACTTGATATAACATTTAAAAAGATGTCAGAGAATATTATTGCTTTCGTTTTTCATTGAATATAATATTTTTCTTCTATTACTATATATAAAAAGCTATTTTCTTTTTTAAATATAATTTATTTTTTGATGGCTAATATAAAAAAGTAGCATGTAGAAACGTCGAGTAACAATTTACTCGTACTATTCAGAAGAAGAGTGTATATAGATTAAAATAAATAACCTGATGGTTCGCAATAATATTTTTTCCTCTTTTTTTCTTAGATTTTCAAAGCTCCCTTTATGCTTTATGTTGCGACCTTAAAACCACTCAAAAAGTCTTGAAAAAGTACGCAAGCTGTGTACTGAAGAAATAGGGAATGTATTGATGCTTTCACAGGAAACTATTATTGTAATTTTTAGTTACAAAGGCACTTGTTTTAATAGCAAACTTATATAGTAGTGCTATTGTGTTGTGGAATTGCTACTCGATAATAAAGAATATTTTTTAGTAAAAAATAACTAACTTATCGAATGCAGCAAGAAATAAAGCAACAAATTGTTACTTTTATATTTGATCTCTTTTTCTATCTATGCTCATTCATTTTTCAGTTCAACACGATCTATTTTTGTTTTTTATTTATGAAAATTCAATAAAATTTCTTTCCCAAAATTTAGTTTTAATTTATTTTAGTGTAGTTTCCCGTATTTAAAAAATATAATACGCTGGCTGATATTTTTTTAACAAAATTTTCTTTCATGGCAGTGCAGGTTAAAATCCGACTTTTTTGAAAAAACCTAATTTCCAGAAAATTTTAACAAAAGATTGAAAATCCAAGAAAAAGGCAACATTGCCAAGGCTTTGGTGGATTCAAAACTGTGGGTTTGGGTCTTTTTATAGTATGTTTGCTCGAAGAATTTTTTCTTTGAAAATTTATTCATAATTTTTTAAGGATAAATTTTCAAAGAAAAAATTCTTCGAGCAAACATACTATAAAAATACCCAAACCCACAGTTTTGAATTCGCCAAAGTCTTGGCAATGTTGCCTTTTTCTTGGATTTTCAATTTTTTAACGATATTAACGACATTTTCTGAAAATTAGGTTTTTTAAAAAAATTCGGATTTTAATCTGCACTGCCCTTGAAAATTTCGTTTATTGAGTGAAATGGAAAAAATTCAATTCTACGCCTTTTAGACTGCAACTATATAATTGTTTGAAATAATTAACACATTCGTTTTAATATTGTGCCATAAAATAATCTGATGGGTTTTCATTTTTATCGCTATTTGTATTCCATTCAGAAAAAAATTTTTTCTGTGAATTTTCGTAGTTAGATTTACTTATATTTTTTGCATTAAAGAAACATTGACGTACTCTACTTATAATAACACCAGAAATGCTTTAATATCCACTTTTAATTCGGTTTTGTAGTTGTTGTTAATTAGCATTTAAAAATAAAACATGGATTCAGTGCGACAATAAAGGGCAGAAATCTTGAAAATTATGGACGCGTTTTGCGAAAAAAAAAAAGAAAAATTGGGTATTTTTTAACCCCTAATGTGGGGACATATAATCAAAAGATGAAAATTATTTCAAAAAAAATTTTCTATAATTTTGCTAAAAATGATGATATTGGCCACAAATTAAAATATTTCTTAACACCTGCTCAAAATTAAAACAAACTTAATCAGCACTTCTTATCAAAATTTAACTATTATTCCGTCGTTATATTTACTGTAATTTTAACGAAAAAAAAAGTTTCCATAGAATTGATTTTTAAGATTAAAAGACTCTTTTTACGTGATTTCACTCCATATGTCTATTGTCGATTTCATTAAAAAAAATTTTCCATCTTCTCCGCAACCGTAGATCCAGAGATATATAAATATCAGTGAAGAGATGCTGTTGCAGTTCACGAAATATGACATTCATGACACTTTTTTGACTTAGTCTTATTCTAAGAAAGCTGTCATTTTTTCAAAAAAAAAAAAAAAGGAAAAAATTAAATTACCAGTTAATAAAATAAAATTTATAAGATTTCGAGATGTGCAAAAAATTTTTAAAATGATTTAGTATTCAGTTTCCAATGCATAAACTTTTTTGCAAATTTTTTGATTTGATTTACTAATTAAGTTACCTCATGAATATTTTTATGCATATGGGTGCACTTTTTTTTTTTAACAGATGAAAACTGAGTATATATATTAGCGCAATTAGGTAGTCTCTTTTCTGGAACAAAAGATTTAGCGTAACTTAACAAAAAAGGGGGTATTATAGTGTAAGTCTTTATAACGTAACTAATACTTGGACAAAATTTAAAGAAAATTAAAAAAATCAAAGAAAAAATGAAAACAAATCTATATTATTAATTGAAAGTTAAGCTTCCAAATTAATTAGATACTAAAAGCGACGCATTTAAAAATAAAATATTAATTACAATTAATTATTTAAATTGAAGAGCAAAAACATGAAGAATTTTTAATAATATTATATTTTCTTTAAAAAAAAAATAAAATTTAATGAAAATTCTAATTTCGTATTCTTAAAATAAAAGAAAAAAGAAAAAAATGTCATTAAAAATCTGAAAACGATGTTTATAATTGGAAAAATTATTATAAAAGAATTCTTTAAAATTTTATTAAAATAATAAGAAAATTTAACGTAATTTTAATGAAGACTCGAGAAAACAAACCCATGGTAATTTAAAAGAGCTTTTTAATATAATTTAAATGTTATATATATAATCAATTATATTTAAAAGTATAATTTAATATTTTCTTGAATAAATTAAAAATACACTAGAAAATATTTTTTTACCTTTTTAATTAAATTTAAATAAAAAAAAAAAAAAAAAAATGTATACCTATATGGGCATATCTCACCAAGTGGTTATATTGCATACATGAGGGTTTTAATGAAAATCCAGCTTTCTGTTTAAAAAAAAAATTATTGTAATTTATTTAAATATATTTCTTCTCAAGCCTCACGAAACTTTTTTGCCTAATTTCTTTAATTATTATGAACTAACAGCCTTGGAATGATTTGAAACCCTAATATTTTGTTGGTAACCTTCTTAAGTTTTTTAAATTCTTAACATTACAGAGGGGATGCCGTAAAACTATTTGCCTTTTTATGAATAGATTTTGATAAATTAATAATATATTTAATTTCTTCACATAATTAAAACAGTGTGCTCCTTTTCTAAAAAAAATTCTGCTAGCTGAAATATTTAGAACCACATTTTCTAATAAACACGACCAAAGAAAGTTTTTTAAGCCACAAATGAATGCCGTGAACAATTTTTACTTCTAACTATTGTGAAAATTCTGTAAAATGTTTCACAATTTGAAATTGATTTGAGAAAAACTGGTGCCTCCAATAATTTAGTAGATATCGACATCAAAAGGCTTTGTTGTCGATGCGTAATTTTGGTACTAATATCACATTTTTTAATGGCACTCGTTCAATTTTTAAAAAATCTTCGCAAAATCTTTTGTGATTTATGTAAAATGTTATAAGATTTCAGTTTAAAAAAACGGCATAGCTTAATTCAATGCGTTGTATGTATACCTAAACCTCAGTTTTATATAAACTAATCGTACAATTTAGAAGCGTTGTTTACCAATAACCTAAAAATAACAAACGTGTAAGAATTACGTATATTTCATTCTTAGTTCAAAAAAGATGTTTTTGATTTGAATTTAGTGCTTTAAAAAAATAAATAAAATTATGCAGTTGTAGGTCATACTTAGTGGATCATTAAAATCTATATTTCAAGAAATATACATTTTGAACAAAATCAAAAACTCTAAAAAAATGTTTCGAAAATCATAAAAGGCACAACCAAATGATTTAATAAATTATAATAAGATAATGCGATCATATTTTAACCAGTGGTGGATTCAGCAAAGGGCCTAAGGGGGTGGGGCGCTTAAGCAAAATTTTGTATGTTTTCTTATGAAATTTGTATAAAAAAACAAAATTATGAACAAAAAACATGCATTTTTTGGAGCTCAGGGGCAATCACCCTTACCACCCCCCTTTTGATCCGCCCATAATTTTAGCAGTAGTCGAATAAAAATTAGGTATAATGATAAAGAATTTTTAAAACAATTATTTAGTAATATGCTTTGAGTAATTTTTTGAAACAATCAGGAACTTTTCTTACTAATTAAAATTTTATGAAACTGCAAAAATAAAATTTTTTTAAAAATAATTTTTTAATAACTAATATGTTAATATATTTTAGGCTTTAACATTAACTATATTTTAGGCTTTATGTGAGCAATGAGTTAAAGATTCAGGGAGCTTAGCCTAGCTATACCTATAGCGCAGTCTGTAGAACATTTAAGTTTTTGTTTATAAAAAAATTTAAAATTTATCTTCTTATTATTGGTTTTTGGACGCAGAAATAAAATTTATTGTTATATACCTCTATATTTTCCAGTATTTTTGAGAACTAATTTCATCATTTAGTAATTATAACCTTAAATATATTTTTTAATTTAAGAAGTTCACTTATCAAACGCCGTTGCTTAAAATTAAGTTACGCAAAGAAAATCTTAATTTTTATTGTTTTATTAAACTTCTGTCCAAATGTCATTATTGTGCTCTCAAAAATAAAATTTATTTTATAAAATTAGAAATATAACCACTTGGTGAGATATGCCCATATATATCAAGTTAATATTTATTAGGTGTAAAATTTTTTTTTTCTATAAATAAATTTAATCAATCAATCAATATGGATATATTTTGACATATATATGACAAAAAAATATTTAACACTAATTAGAGTACCAAAAATTCTTTAATCATGATGCACATAGAAAACGTTTTTTTTTTTTTCAATCCAATTAAAAATATATATTCTTAAAATAAAAAATACATAATTTAAATAAAAAACCTTGAATTATATACAAGAGAGTATGTGATATGAAAAAAAAAAAAACAATGATCGATTATTTATAATTGATTGTCATAAATAGTAATATTTATCGATATAAGAAAAAACTAGTTAATTTACGAACTAGATCAATGTGATTATATATCATTACTTCTTTTGTTTAAATATAAATAAATAAGGATTCCTTGAAAGAAAAAAATTAAATAATAAAGATAATAGGAAAGCTTTAATAATGTTACTCGGTGCTTTCATTTAATTAATTAAGTTATCGATGTAAAAAAGTTATAATATAAAGATAAGAAGTTACTATTGGGATATATTATTGTTTATCTTATATCGTGTGCAGACATTCTCAAGGTATATAAAGTTAGCCTCAGGCAATCAAACTCCTTGATCAACTCTATGATGGTCTATACCTTTTTCAATCTCTATTTTCTTTTTTCATTACTATGTTTTCCTCTTTAATTTAATGACTTCTTTCTTTCTCTTTTACCTTTATCTTTGAGGCGATAGTGACTTTTGAATAGGAAAATAAATATTTTAATACTTATAAACTTTAATAACGTCAAATTGATTGATTTATGAATACATTAAATTTATATTTAATATCTAATTATTTTGTTTATTTTCTCTTAATTAAATAATAATTAATTCTATAAATCAATTTTAAACATTTTATTTTTTTAATAATTATAATCTGACAGTAATATAATAATATGTTAATTTTACATTTTATTATTATTTATTTATTATAATTTATAAACTTGACATTTTTTTATGCTAATAGTATTTCCTACATTTATGCATTAAGTCTTGAAAAATTTTTTTTTTATAACACAGATCTGTAAAAGTAAAAGCTTTAATTTAAATTAAAGGAGGGACCACTCACTTTGGAGTGCCAAATTAATGGACTTATTGGGCCTAAAAAACTAGGCTCAATTTTATCAGATAAGAACTCTTGGGTTACCTTTCATATAATTTGGTTAGTTAAATTTTGTTTCATAAGATCGTTTACTTTTAAGCTCCGTAAATTATAATTTAGTATATGCAACTCTTTAATGGTATAATTGTAAACAAAGTTATAATGCTGATGTTTGACTAAAATGATCTATCCATAATTTATATTGCTTTCAAACTGTAGTTTTTGGTATAAACAGGTTTTGTAATCTTCGAAAATATTTTATTTGTTTTAATAAAGGAATAATAGTGAGAAAAATTCAATTAAAAATACTTTAAATTTATACTTATAGTAAATTAAAAATTTATTGAATTTTCACCCAGACACGACTCAACTTAGTTTCAAGAGCCCATAAACGATTTTAACACATTATATGAATATATTTTATTTTTTAAAATTGATTTGGTTGTATTATTACTAGCAACTACCAGATTTGGTCTAGTATAGGCTTTTCGGGTCGCTGATCACATTCATTTTGTAAAGAAATGTGCGAAACACACTTAAATTTGCAAAAGCTACCCCCGAAAAAGGGTATTTTTTTATATTCGCACTTTGAGTGCTGAACAAAAATTTTAGTGATGTTTTTATGAATTATAATTATTATACTCTTAAATTAGCAAAAACAGCCCCTAAAAGGGCTATTTTTGATATTTTTGCAATTTAAGGTAATTTAAGGGTAAAGCATTAATTTTTCATAAAAACATTCCTGAAATTCTGGATCAGCGACCCAAAAAATTTATATGGAATAAATCAGGACGCCCAATGTGCTAAAATAGCAAAAATACCTCATTTAAACCACCCCGGTTTTTGCAAATTTAGGGGGGTTCTGTACTATACTATGCTAGAACGAATCTGGTGGTTGTCAGTATTAATAGCCCCCCCTACTTGCTAATCCTGTATTTTGATATTAGCTCTTGAAGTTAAGTTGAGTCTGGGTCAAAAATCTTACTACAAGTGTAGTAATTTTACTACGAATTGTAGTAATATTACTACCAATTAGTAAAATGACTAAACTGTATTTATATTGTGTACATTTATTTACTGTGTAAGTGTTAGTCACTATTAGTGCAACTTTTAATATATTTTAATCATAGTTTATATCAATCCTAGTCCAAATATTTGCCAAAATTTGTTCCGAATACTTAAATCGCTCTATGTATCAATGGATAATTTCAGGTTAATAGTTAAAAATGAAAGTTTACATGATTTTCCTAAAAATATTCCGTTAACGATTTTGATTTGAGATATTTAAAAAAAAATTTATAATATTTACCTATTTGAAATATTAATAAATAAAAAATATTTACAAATCTGTGAAAATATCCTAAAATATAAAATTACGAAAAATCAGGCTATCTAAACAAAATTGAATTTTAATCTGTCTAACCAAAAAAATTAGTAAATACTGTTAAAAATTTTCTATTGCATAGAATACTATCGTTTTTTATAGACACTTTGTTTAAAAAAAATACTTATTACTAATATTTATTTTTAAGAAAATCGGGATGATTCCAATCTTGAACTTTTCCATTCCCGAACTTGACAAAAACTAAATTGGTTGTAAAGTAAATGACAAACATGATCCAAAATATTAATTCCCATTCCTCGAGAGTTTGATGCGGTGCCAGAATTCCTACCACATTTGGAGCTAAAATTCCAGCGATCGCTCCAATTCCATTACATAATCCCATTATTGTTCCAGTGTAATTTGGGCTAATGTCTAAAATATTTATTTTTACACCTGGAACTTCAGAACCTTTTAACGTTAAACCTATAACTAATAAAATTATTGCTATAAATTTGTTATATCCAAATCGTGCCGAAAAAACTAAAAATATTCCAGAAAAACAACTGGCAATTGTAGAATTTAATTTTCGAATGTTTGTGCGTGACATATATTTATTATTTATCATCCAATCAGATAATACAGATGTCAAAATACTAAAAAACCAAAACCCAATTTGGGTAAGTGCCGACACATAACCAGCTACATCTATTGGTAATTTCAAAGCATTGACCAAGTATTTTGGAAAATCTGACATTAGAGTATAATCACACCAATCAAAACCACAACTTATAACTATCAAAGCCCAAAATGCTTTAGACTTAAAAATATTCTTCCAAGGAATAGCAGGGAGGTTTTCGTGAACCGTTGAACTTAATGCTTTATCTAAAGATGTTTTTTCACTCTCAGTAATGGTTGGGTGTTCTCTTGGACTATCATAGCTAAGTATTATCCAAAATATCACAAAAATTAGAGCTGATCCTCCAAAAATGTAGAATACTATAGGCCAAGTAAAATTATCATTTTTAAGTATGATTCCTGGCAATAATGTTGATAGTAATGCACCACAAGGAACACCAGAAAAAACAAAACTTCCAGCAAATGATCTATCTTTAGCTGGAACCCACTGGGATAATAAACAAGTGATAGCTGGTTGGATTAAACCATGAAAAGAGCCTATTAAAATTCTGATAACTATCAAAGGTATAATTCCTCCAAAAAGTATAAAAATCGGAGTGACGATTGTAAGGAGGGAAGTAAAAAATATTGAACACCCAATAACTAATTTTGGTCCAAAGTTTCCAACTATTTTTCCAGCAGGGAAATGCATTACAGCATATCCCCAATAATAAGATGACAAAATAATGCCCTATTAGAAAAAAAGAGATTCATATTTTATAGATACGTAAGATTAAATAGAAAGTACACAAACTTTGAGTTACCTGAATAGATTCGTTCCAATCAAAAGTAAGAGATTCAGTGCTATTAGCAGTAATGTTATCAATTTTATTTTTTGAATGATATTCTGAGGTGTCATTTATTGTCATTATTTTTACATCATGAGTCTTGACCATTTTTATTATAGCCATAGATAAACATAATCGTAAATTCATAATATTTAAAAGGACTAAAAATCCTAGTGAAATGATAATCCATTGTTTTTTAATAACGAAATCTATAAAAATAAAACAATAAATTATTAACTTTCTATATAGATATTAAAAATAAACGGCTTAAGTCAGTTCTCCCATATGCTTTTTGACAGTGGCATGACATTTTTTGCTTGAAGATTTATATCATGGGTATTGGGGGTTACATAATAACAGCATTTCTACCTACTAAATAATTCATTAGCATGATGATAGTTTCATCAAATACTTTGTTTATGATTATAACTTTTGACGTAACTTATGAAGTGCTTATCTATTAATGAAGCCGTTCAAATAGACTTGTAAAAAAATTACAAACATTACAAGCTAGGTATGGGGTAGGACGTTAAAGTTTTTTTTTAATAATTCAAATTACCCTATCTAGTGTAAAAACTTTTTTTTTTTTTTTTTGTAAAAATTTTTTTTTTGTTAAAACGTGTTAAAATTACATGATCCCCCATACTCAAGATGTTATCTATTTTTTTAAAATTTGAACTCAAGGGTCATCAAAATCGGCCCAAACTATTTTTTCCGAAAGTACAACTTGCTTTGTTTGAAAATTCGAGCAGCTATTTTTTTTATAATTCTATGTAAGCAAATGCTTAAAATTTAGGCAACAAATATAGCTATGCTTGAATTTTCAAACAAAGCAGCCTGGCCGTGTTATGTTTCTAAATTCTTGATTTTTGGCAGTCATTTTTTAAATTTTGGACTACTTTGATAAATTGACTCAAAATATTCTTATTTTTGCTACCAAATGTTTATTTAGCGAAATTATTAAGTTAATTACGAAATTGAAATTATTAAGTGCTTCTTGGGAATTTCCCGCAGAATTAAATTGAGGTTCAAAATTTGATTGAAAATGCGTGTGTATGAGAAATTAAGTTTTTTATCACTACGCCCTTTAGCTTAAATAAAAAAATATGTAAGGTTTGATTTTCTTCTGCTTATTTTAGATTCTTATTTTATAACTTATTTTCATTAAAATCCGTTGGGTATACTAATCTGATAGCTCCAGATCAAAAATGATACTTTTCAAATTACTATTTTTTCGAACTATTGAACATCTTGCCAAGTTACATGAATAAATAAAAAATCGACTTTCTTTTCAAATTTAACATTGGAAATCTTTTTATTTGAGGGTGGGGGTAGGGGGGGGGTCATCCAGTTTTAACACGTTAAAAAAAAAAAAATTTTTGTTTTTGAGACCTCACGTCTCGTTTTAAAATGTACATGTATTTATTGAAAATACAATAATACATGCACTGTAAAAAGTAACTTTCTTAGATTCACAAAAAAAAAGAATATTTTCGAAAAATTAGTAATTATTCGAAAAAAATCGTAAATTTACTAAATTTTTAGTATATTAACAACAAATTCGAAAATTCTTGATTTTTTCTTGTGAATTTACGAAAAAATTTATAAATTAGGAAATATGTTTTGTAAATTTTCGAGAAAAAAATTGTATATTATCAATTTTTCTCGTGAATTTACAAAAAAAATTATACTCAAATTTTTAGTTGATATACTAAATTTAGTAAGTTTACGATTTTTTTCGAAAATTTACTAATTTTTTGAAAATATTCTATTTTTTTTTGTGAATCTAAGAAAGTTACTTTTTACAGTGTGGCACTCACATCAAGGTCCGGGAATAGTACATAAGTTTTTAACGTTGCCCAACCTGTAAGTGTTTCTAACTCGTATTTGATAATATTTTTTAAATTTTATAATAATTTTATTTTACAATTTTATTGTTTAATTTATACAATATTTCTATGGCAAAAATTTGAAAAAAACCTTATTTATTTTAAAGAGTTGAGACATCTCGTGACATTTTAAGTTTTTTATCCATGGAATCGCCTATGATCCAATTATCGCTTAATCGCTAATTAATAGTTATATAGCCCTTGCAAATTTATAATACGAATTTAAAAGTGATTTTGTAGGAAATTTTGAAAAAATTACTACAGTAGCGTATGGTAGAACAAAATTTGTCTAAATGAAATTTTATGGAGTTTTTTAGAGTAGAATTTGCAATAGTTACGAATTTGCAAAAATAAATAAGATAAAAAAGTATAGTCCTTGAAAGCATATAAAAGTCAAAAGAATCAAAACCACTGCAAAAATTAAAGAATGGGATCTGAGAGGCTAGCAGTTCAAAATAATTTTAGTTTTAAAGCATATTAAATAAGTACATATTGATTTATAAATTATCAGAAATAACCTAAGTGAGGTAAAATAAGTTAAAATATGAGATTTACTTACAGTACTCTTTTTTGCGATTCCTTTCCATTTTGAAATTGTATTTATTTTACTTAAAAAATCTTTTTAATTTCATTTAAAAAATTAATAAAGTTAATCAATAAAGAATTTGAAAGATAAAAAAATGTAAAAAATACTGCTCGTGCAAAAGATAATTTTTGCTATTTTAAATCTTATGTTATCTTTATTTATTTAAATTATAAATGTTGATAAGAAGACTTAAATATATTAAACAATGATGTACTTCTTTTCTTTAAAGAATGACCGATATTAGCATTATTTCGCCCTTGAATATTGTCATCAGCAAAATTTTCTTCACAGAATATTTTCAATTTTTATTTATATGATACGCAAAAAATATTTGTACATTCAACAAGCGTATTTTATGATATCTGAAGGCCTCCGATCTACTTTGGTTGACTTTTATTACTGGTGTACTTACATACAAAAATAATCTTCTTTGTAGGACAAGAACCAGAGTCAAGTTACACGAGATTGAGCAATAGCAGGTATTTCAATAATACCTTTAGATATTAAACTGGCTTTTATTAATATGCTGCTTTAAAGAAACAAAGAAAGTCTTGCAGTGTTCTCACTTACCACACTATCCTTGCTTAAGATTCGGAGTTGTGATATCATTGCAAAAAAATTTTTAGAGTTTATGGAAAATATTTCAATATATCCGTCAACTTTGACTGTTGATATCTTTAAACCTATAGGTGCAAAACAAAAAAGTTTTAGCACAAAATGGTAGTCTTTTAATACATAATAAGTGTGCCAAATGACAGAGGATCTCCAGTAACTTCAGATTTAGCCATTTAACGAGTTTTTTGAAACAAATTTTGACCCATTTTTCAAAGAGAATTAATACCCGAAAATTGCTAAATCCAAAACTTATGGATGAAATCCTTTCCCTTTTAGTACACTTTTTATGTTTTTAAACAGCGATTTGGTGCTTTAATTTTTTTATTTTGTAACTTTAGATCCAGAGATATCATCAGTCAAAGTAGCCGTTTATTACCCATTTTTAAAAACTAGATAGCCCCTATAACACTTTTTAAGTAGACAACAGATTACTGCGCGAATAGTTTCGTTTTCTTTTTTTAAATAAAAATCAACTTTTAAGAAGAAAAAGTTTCGATTTTTCTGATTTTTAAATATTGATCTTCCACCACTCAACGTCTAAAATTCACAGTTTGGATTCACAGAATTAAAAAAGGCTACTGAGAATTAAAAACTAGAACCTTTTCCCGTCAATTTGTCTTAACCAAAATCCTATTAAGTGGCCTCTATTTTTGGACAGAGGGGGTAGCTGCCTTGAGAAAGATTCGTCTATATAAATTTTCTTATTATATATGCATTACCCATTTTTATCGCCAAATTATATTTATGTTTATTTAGAAGTTTTTACCGAAATTTTTCTAAATTAGTGTAAGTAATAAATTACAAATGAGTTCGTATTGCAAAGTAGGGATTTTAATCTGTCAAAAATTATTTACAAAATAACATAAATTCTGCAGTCCTCGCTTTGGTGCAGAATATTTGTTAATTGCAGTTTTAAAGTATAATTTAAGAGGCGAAATTCCTGATATAATCACTATTTGCATCGTTTACCTCTTAAACTTATCCGCTGGCTTACGCAAGGTAATATTAAAAACATAAACTTTCAACATATTCAGCTTCCTTTAGGCCGAAAACTATGCAAGTTGTACCAAACCAAATTTTTTCAGTGTTTATCAATAACTATTTTTTGAAAAAATCTATTGGAAACAGACCGAAAGAAAATTCTGGTTGTGGCAGCCGGATATTATTGTTTTGAACGATTTCAAATAACTTGAACAGTAAAGAAAATTAAAAAAAAAAATTAGTTTTAATTAAAATGCGAGCACCGTGGCATCATGGGACTTAAAATGGATTTTTCTTTTGAGTTTTAAGTTAAGTAATTTTAACCATTTAAAAGAAAAACAAAATTTTTGGTTGTCACAACAGTAGCCGAATTTTTTATTTTTCAGTCCATATAAAATTTTAAAAACACTAGCGTTTGTTTTTCAAAAAAAGCCCGGAAATAAAACTTAAGTATTTGAAAATAATATGCTTTTAGATGACCAATATCAAAAAATTTTAGTATTTTCAGCAATGAATAGTTTTGTCTATTTCTATTATCTTAGATAGATTATAAAAATGAGGAAGTTATCGTCAAATTAAAATTGTTAAACTAAAAAAATGAACAATTTTCTAAAAATCTTAATATTTCAAAAAATTAAGTTTTTCGGATTATTTTTCCGTCAGGTTGATTTACTTCGTTTTTGCTTGAAATGCTAATTTTTCCTGACAGTATAAACACGAATATTTAGAAAAATAAATTTTGCACAAAATGTTACCTTAGCTCATAATAGGCAATTTTATGTTGTTTTATATGCATAATCCTTTATTTAATATCAAGGTCTTCAACTCCTTGAAACCCTTTTTAAATCCAAAACTTATTATTATTTTTATGCAAAGACTTATTTTTATAAGATACATTTTGAATGACATAAAATTTAAATTATTTTGAAATTAGCATAGCTGCGTGAATCTTGAATAAAATATAAAAGTATAAAGAAAGTTTCTACTAATAGATTAACTTTTGCATGTAATAAAAATCTTTTAAAAATATAACTTTCGATTTCTCAAAAAAATAAGGCATTATATAATTTATATAATTTAATTAATTTAAAAAAATAATAATAATATGAATTAATCATCATTTGTTTATGTCACACATAGATAGAATATGAGTCAAAATGAGGAATAAATAAAAAATAAAGAAATAAAAAAAAGATATAAATCCTTGACTTTTAAAAAAATTTAAGTTTCCATGTACGTAATAAAATTACTATGGTAACTGGAAATACGGCTTTTGGAATTTACGTAAATCTATAAGAAATTTAGATCAATTATTTAATTAGCCAAGAATTTTTATAAAATTAATTAAATTACAAAAATTTTTTATACTTCTTTAAATATTTCTTTTATTTTTTTTTTAATACTATTCAACTGAGACAAAAAAATGATAATAAAAAAAAATCTTTTCTTTTTATACCCTTAGATCTTTTTTTTTTCAAATTAATTGAGCTTTAGTCATGTTGGTTTTTTTAATTAAAAGAAAAAATAAAACGTATTTTTATAAAAATAAATAAACAAGCCTTTTAGCTAATTTATTATAGATTCTTATTACTTCATCGTGTACGTATAGATTTTACAAAAGCTTTTTAATTCTCTCTAGTATTATATCAAACAAAAGTAGTACATGTCTACACTATTTAGGTTTGATATATTTTTTTTTATCTTATTTTTTCTTTTAAAAATATTTATTTATAAAAAAAAATTACTTATATGGGTAAAAATCTTAATTAGTTTGATTATTTTTAGAAGAATATTCGTTTAATTCTAAATTTTTGGCTCTACACTGAAAAAAATACCCTTACCGCAAGTGGATTTTATTTATGCTCAAAAATTGCTAATACCTTAAAATCACTGAGACATGATAAAATTGTTTATATTATTTTATAAGTTTTATACACGGTTAAAAATAACTCTTGTTAATTTATATCAGAAAAATAATTTATTTGCCAAAGATTAGTAATTTTACTATTTTTGTAAATGAAAAAATCCAAAATTTTAAAATATTTTTCGTAAATTTATAAAAAAAAATTCTAAGGAAAAATATAATTGGACTCTCTATGCTAAATTAAAAATAAAAAGCCTGTATCTAATAAAAACACTGATCGCTTAAATTGGATGTTCCTTTTGAATAAAAAGAAATAAATTTAAATCTAAAAAAATTAAAAAACAATATCCTTAGAAAGAGACCTACTTAAAGCTAATGAAATTTAATAACTTTTCCATAAAATTTATCCCCATGTAGCGAAATTTAATATGTATTTTCTCTTGTTAAAAATTTAAAAAATCTTCTTCTCGATTTAAAAATACATATGATTTACAAAAATTTGAATTTTATATAATATTGAAATCCGGTTCGTTATAAATAAAACCAGTTTAAGATAATATTTAGTTGGGAGAAAAAAAATTTACAGAAAAAATAATGCATTTTTGGTATTTAAATAATTAATTAGGATAGAAGACGGTACCTCATTATGAAATAATGTTTTAAAAGCATCTTTTCCGTATCTGCTAGTACCATCCCTTCTTAACATCTCCGAACAATCCATTAACATAGCAGTTCTTCGCTTTTCAATTAAACATTCACGTTCCATAGCGCTAATTTTTTCATCCGAATCTCTGCGATTTTCTTTATTTTCCATTTTTTCTTTATTATTGTATTCCATCATCACTCGATTCACTATATTAAAACATTTTCAACACACTTCACACTAACACTAAATTATTCATTTTTTTAACAACACTTTAAATTTGAGTCAAGTTCGATGGTTCGCGAATGAATGAGCAATATAAAATACCACGCGGTTATAATACACGTTTTAATGAAATACATTATTATTTCTTTTTTGCAACGAACGTGAGATATCTTGTATATCCTACGCTGTGATTCTTTGATTGTATTATTAATAAAATTTTTGTTTTATCGATTTGATAACTTGGGTTCAAGATTTTTGTTTAATTTATTTTTTTAAAAATATGGATAATTTTAATTATACGTCGATATTTAATATGATCAGAATCGCGAAAACAAGAATTCAAGAACACCAGGGGCCAATATATATGTTTTTTCGTTTTCTACCTTTCACTTTTTTGACAGTCAGAGCCTTATATTCAAAAATATAAATAAAAAAAACTCTTCATTTCAGTTTCTAAAACTTTTAACACGATATTAAATGTCATATTATTTTTATTATTATTATTATTATTATCACATTTTTAAAAGAAATCCTATAAATTTTACTTATTTTTATTTTTTTTTTTTTTAACAATTATTTAATTTTAGATAATAATTTTTATTTATTTATAGAAGAAAAAGAAAAAAAAAAAATAAGTCATAATTTTTCATTTTTTTATATTTTTTCATATTGCCTCTGGATTTTATAAAAGTATAATATAAAGTCTCAAGCTCATCCTTCAAAATATAAAAGCATGCTATATAATTATACTACACTACACACGAAATAAAGAAGAATAATAGTTGAAATACCCAAGAGGCAATAAAAAATTAAGAAAAAAAAGCTTTAACCAGACTATTAAAAATTTACTATACTCTTTGAAATTAAAAAAAAAATCAACATTTGTGCTAACCATTTGTAAATATTACATTGACAAATATGAACAAGATATTTTTCCTCTTATGATTCTTACTAATTATTACAAAAGTAAGTACACAGTAGAATTAGTTATTAGGATTTTTCATTATCATGGTAATATAATAAGTTTGTTCAGTTTAATCAAAGCTATAGAGAGCAGAAAACTTTTATAAGCAGGATGTTTCTATTTTGCAAGCATGATATGCAGAAATAGAAAAATAATATTTATATGGGCTTGTAACTAGTTATTACAAAAGCGCAGATTTAGGTTACTAGCCCTGGTGAAAAATATTTGGCTGTAGGGATTTCCTGTTTACACCTTAAGTGGGCCTCCATCAGGTCGCATAGCTTATGGTGTCAATCCACCGATCTTGTTTGTTTGGTACTGCTCTGTGCAGTAGCATAACTTAGAGCATTGGTGCGAAAATGTGATTCTGCAAGTGGATTCGATACTAAGTTTTTGGCAGATCTTACTTGCGTTGATTACAGGAGTAGAAATCGTTAATTTGTATTTGCAGTTTATAGTAGTTTGTAAAAATATCCTTTAGGCAAAATCCAATACAAGTACGCAAAATTGAAAATTGAACTAGGGACTTAAAAAAATACAGATGCTTTTTTTTAACTAAAACCTTAGCTCCATAAATTTTTAGAACTTCAAAAGTATTGTAATAGAGATGACCTTTTCAGAAATCAAGAAAAAGGTACTAGGAAATCACTAGATTTGATTTATGTGTAAGATACGTACATGTTTGCAGACTAATAAAATTGACTATTATTTTTTTTATATTAGGTCCTTAAATCTGTAGGAATACTAAAAAAATCCCGAAAATATACTTTCAGAAAAAGAATTACCAGATTTTATATGTTCAGAAGTCAATATCATATAGGGTTTTGTAATTTATAAAATTACTAGCAGTGGAACAGATGATGATTTTAAGAAATTAGGAACTAGGAATAGAAGGAATGGGTAAGGGATGAAATAAAAGGACGAGAAATTAAAAAAAAAATCTGTTTGCCATTTGATTTAAAATATTTAATCCTACAAGATAATCAAGGGAAATGAAAAATAGAAGTTTTCATGTGAATACACCGAATATTAAATATAATGAATTCGTCGAATTTTGATTTTAACATCACTCTTTTGATAACTCGGTTGTTTTTATTTATTACAATACAAGTATATAATAACATATATAAATTTTTACACAAAAATAAATATCGTTCAGTAGGTTATACACATTTATAACTTTATCATGTTCATGAATTTTTCATTAAATTTTTTTTATGTATTTTATACAAAAAAAAATATTAAAAATGTTTTGTACGTATTGGAGTTTGATATCATGATTAAATTTGTTATTTTTTTTTGCACAATATAAAATACAACAACATGAAGAGAAATTTGTACTAAAATATTATTTTATAATTTTATTTATAAATGTTTTTTTTTTTAAATAAATATTTTATCTCGTTTATTTATGAGCGTTCAAAAAAAGTATATAAATAAAATTTCGATTATTGGATTATATGTAGAAGTATATAATATATTAGAAATAAAATATACAAATTATTTGCAAACGATTGAATTTTGATTATCACACTTTCTATATTATATTATTGGTATATATATTTTCAATTTAAATTTACTTTATATTTACCATATATATATATATAATTATATATATATGTTACCGTTAATGTACCCCCGACCGATAAAGTTAGCTTCAACTGGTTAAAGTTAACTTCAGCGAAGCGTTTTCGTTAACCAGTAACCAATCCTAGTTGTAAGGGACCTCTAGAGTTTGGTTAGGCTATTTTTAAAAAAAGACATTGTCACAGTAAGTCATTCCCTAGAATAAGAACAAGGGGTGCGAAGGACCCATGTGCAAGTGTGTAAGTAAATTCTGCACAATACTGTGACAATGTCTTTTTTAAAAAGATTGTCTAAATAACCCTAAAGGAGCCTTATAACTAGGATTGGTTACTGGTCCCAATTGCAAGAAATGCATTTTTAAAAGAGTAGCCTAATCTAAGTTCTTGGGGTGCCTTATAGCGAGGGTCGTATATAATATATATTAATACAAACTTTTTTTTTAGTATGCAAAACTACTTGTTATATTTTTATCAATTTTAATCGTCTTTGTGAACTTTATCAAAAACGCTTCGCTTAATTTAACTTATACCAGGTAAAGTTAACTTTATCGGGAGAGTGGAGTTGAACGGTAACATATATATATATATATAACATATCGATGAAAATTTATTATTTATTTTCTATTAATTTTGAAATAATGTCACCTCAAAAAAGAGATAATAATAATACAAATTGTTTTTAAATATAAAAAAGTATTTATTTAAATTACTGTATTAAATTTTATTTTTTGAGATATGAAATATTGATAAAATTTTTATACATACTTATTTCAAATATTATGGTGCACAATTTTTAAAAATTTATAAAGCTCGAACTGAAATTTTATTAATTTCTTAAATTATCATCAATTGTTTATCAAATTTAACATTATAAATAATGGGGTTTTTTTTCATCAGGTATTTGCATCTCTCAATATTTATCAATAAAAATTGGAAACGTATATTTTTATTGCTAGCGAGTAAAAATTATAATGTTTACGTTTTTCCTTTCAGCTTTGTAGGTATTATTTTTTTTTTTAAACAAACGATTGTAATAAACTTTTATTAAGTCATAAAAATTTGATTATTATTCAAAGATCCTTAATTCAAATAAGTAGAAAATTGGACTGTGGTTAACTTGACATTTTTATTTATGAATTTTTTCTTTTTTTACTTTTATTTCTACTTTTTAAAGCAATTTTTTCAATTAATATTTTAATTATTTAATTATTTACAATTTTAGTATAAATTATTTCTTAGCTTTTGAGTTAATACATATAATGTCTATTAACATGGAGCATGTTTAAAGCATGTTTTATAGGAAGGAGTACACGTGGGATCACAATTCTCAAGAGGATCTAGTAAGAATTTGAAATGGGACGTTAATAATTTAAATTTGGATACTAAAAATAATACCATTATTAATATAGCATTATTAGGTATTAGTTCTACTTTAAATATTCGTGTACTTTCAATACTAATATATCACTGTAAAAAGTAACTTTCTTATATTAACAAAAAAATTAGAACATTTTCGAAAAATTAGTAAATTTTCGAAAAAATTTGTAAATATTCGAAAAAATCGTAAATTTACTAAATTTAGTATATTAACAAAAATTTCGAGCATTATCGATTTTTTTTTGTAAATTCGCAAGAAAAATTGATAATTTACAATTTTTTTTCTCAAAAATTTACAAAAAATAGTTGTAAATTTCCGAAAAATAGTTGTGAATTTACAACTTTTTTCGTAAAATCACAAAAAAAATTCGAAAATTCTCGAATTTTTCGATAATGTACTAAATTTAGCAAATTTATGATTTTTATCGAATATTTACTAAATTTTTTGAAGATTCCCTAATTATACGAAAAAAATTCTATTTTTTTTTTGTAAATCTAAGAAAGTTACTTTTTACAGTGTAGTTTTAGGTACTTGAGAAAGTATTAGGCTCATTTTATACTAAACTATACTCAAGGAGACTCACGCAGTTTATAAAAGACGAATAATATTAACTTAAATTTTTGGAGATGAAGATAATTAAAAAACAAATCCATTGATTTCAAACAAAACCCAGATTCCCGATTAATTAAGAAAGAAATAAGCAACTGAAAATTTTTAAGGTTAACAAGCATTCTTATGGGAGTTGATATTGTTTTATTTCGTACTAATTCAATAACGAATCTTTTTAGATAAAATTGTACACACGTGTTATTTAAAAAAAATATAAACTTTACCATGAAAAAAATACAATAGTCGCCGATCAAATTATAAACACATAATTTCAGTCACGGCCCCATTTCAATAAAATGTTTTGTAATTCAAAAATTTTGTTTACACCGCACTAATTATGTAAGAAAATGCATTATTATTAATAAAAACTTCTAAATATTCACGCATCTATAAAATAAATAATAAAATTGAATTAATTAGTTATGCCCCCTCTGATGCCACTCTAAAATATACGGACCTAAAACCGTGAGCCACCTTAATTCTATAAAATATCTTTAAAAATTTCAATGACACTAACGATTTTGATTTACGTCAGCAATAAAATTGAGATAATTTAACTCAACTGATTCTTTCGTCATTAAAAAAAATGAAATATATATTACAACTGGTTTTTTCAGAAATTTTTATCTTTATTAGTTCAAAAAGCAACTCTTTCCCCAATCTAAAAAATTTTCTGCTTTTTAAATAGGTAAAGCACTGAATAATTAAAAAAAAATTTTTTTAGTTGATAATTTAATAATTTGATATAATTTTTAATATATAAACAAAGTAAATGACCTATTTTAAATTTTCAGACAATCATTGTATTTGCTTTTGACAAAAAAGTTTAATAACGGTACAAAATATAGGGCTGAATCTTTTCATGCAGTCAAACTGTATATATTTTGCTGAGAGTAGAAAAAGGCTATTCTTTTGCTTAGACAAGGCCTCTTTCTTTGCCCTTTATATATAATAAAAAAACTTATAACTGGTATGTGTATCAACACAACCAACGAGTTTGAAACATGTTCACTTATATATAACAGCTTTAACATATACTCCCTAATTACCATAAGTCCTAGACCCGAAATTATAATAAGTCCCTAAATTCAAATTATTCTAAGTCCATAAACCTGAAGTATTCCAAGTCTCTAAATAGAAAATATTTTTAGTCCAACCCCCCCCCCCCATAAGGCGTCACTTTTTCGCCCCACCCTTACTTCAAGTAACTTTTCGGGTAACCCTCCCTATGAGGATGTTCCATGTTAATAGCTTATTTTCGAACTTATTTTAATAAGTTACACTGAAAAGAATCCAGTTTGTGAAAAAGGAGCTTCAGTTGTGGCGCACGAATTTTCTTCCTTCAGTTGCTTCAATTTGCATAATAGCTTCCGGAAATTATAAAAAAAAAAAAATTTTATCTCTAAAGTGATGCAGGACAATCAAGTAGATAAAAAATAAAAATTTTTTACGCCTTGTTCCGTTTGCAACCGTTTTTACAAAAAAGATTCTTTCGTCAGAACTATAATTTCAGTTGCGGTAACCTTAATTTTTGTTTACTGCAGCAGTAATTTCTTTTTCCAAACTCTTCGGGTCCATAAACCTTTAATCCAGTCATTATACGGGTTTCGGTGTATTGCTATTTTCGGTTTTTAAGCTAATTTAAGGGTGAAATGCTAATTTTCTCCTAAAAAAATCACTGGAATTCCTGTTCATCGACCCAAAAAATCCATATGGGCCAAATCTGGGCCCTCAAAGTTTGAATATATAAAAAATACTTCTTTTTGAGGGTAGTTTTTGCTAATTTAAGAGTGAAGCCAAAATTTCTTAAAAATAGACCCAAAAATTCGTGATCAGCGACCTAAAAAAACTATAATAGACTAAGTATGTCTATTTCCAGTAAAAATACAACCCCCATCCCAAATATAATTAATGGATAACTACTTTGCGTTCGGCGAAAACAAAAAATTTTTGCAACATATAAGTAAAATTATTTGATATACTACTTAGATCTAAAAAGCTGTTTCCAAATATTTATCGTAGTTAATAGTATACACAAAAAATCATGCTGGTAAATACGTGGATTTTTTGTAGTAGAGTATATAAAGAATGAATCTAAAAATTGATTAAAAATAAAATTTTGAATTCGTCAAAAAAAAAATTATGCATTCCAAAATGAATAAAAAAATTTATTTTAATTGAATCGACTGGACTGTTAGAAAAATAATTTATTATAATTCAGTAGACAGTAAAAAATTAGGAATGTTAAATCCATAGAAAATCATAAACAAAAAAAAACACGAATTTATATTTATCAGACAGAAAAGTAGAATATAAATAAAAAAAAAGAAAAAAATTATAATTTTTATGCATAAATTAATTTATAATAATAAATTGTTATTTGTAAACAGGTATATATATTAATATAAATTTTTCATTCTTTATATTCAGTAAAATTTGCATATTAATATAGTCGCTAATTTTATAAATATAAAAAATATATACGTTGTCTTTTTTTTTATAAATAATTAATATATTAAAATTTTTTGTTGATTGTATTAATTTCGATAAAATATTATTTATTTATTAATGAGTTATATTTGTGTAGGATGTGAGATGTAAAATAATTATAAATAAAAACAATCTTTTGATTGAAATTAAATTGATGCATTTATTTTTATTATTATTTTTATATGGCAAATTAAACAAGTACTTTAAATTAAAGAAAATAACGACAAAAAAAGTGAATTTTATAAATAATATAATTATAATTGCATCGAATTTTCATAAAAATTCATAAAAAACACCTGACAATTAAAAAAAAAATTTTTTATCATATATATTTATATCATATTACGAGTACGAAAATTCAATACGTTACATTCAATTACTGGATATGCAATACAAATTAAAAAAATTTTTTTCAATTATCAAAATTATATATTTTTCTTTCGCCCTGTTTGATCAATCTCATAAATATTATACAATATTATTTAATGATTTTTTCGTGACTCTTTTTTCACATAATTATAATTTTTTTTATGAACTAACGGTATATATTTGATCGATGTTAAGTATTTAATACATGGGCAGTTTTATTTATTTTTTACTTCATAATGAAAGTTAAAACGGCAAATTTAAATGCGATTAAATATATAGAATATTATTCAGTATTAAGCTATTTTTGCCTACCTAGATATACAATTAGTTAATACTTAAAATTAATGACGTATGCATGGTTTTCTTCATGAAGAAATGAGTACTCACTTCTCTAATATTTCTTTTTCTTGTAATGAAGATCCTTCAATATCCACTGACTTTATTAATAATGCCTTTGCAGAAGACTTCACTTTTGATGTCATACTGGCTGTTTCTCATTTTAGATACCAGGCCAAAGGTGATGATGGCATATCACAAAGTATTATTGACAAAGTTCTTTCCTCAATACAGCCATATTTCACTAAATTATTTAATGTTTCTCTTTCGAAGGACATTTTTCCTTTAGCTTGGAAAAAGGCACGAATTATTGTGCTCAAAAGCACCATCTGATTTCTGTCCAATTGTATTGTTGTGTTTTCTGTCAAAAATCCTCGAAAAGCTTGCACATGACCTGGTGGTTAACATCTTGTCTAAATCTAAAATTTTAGATATGCATTAAACTGGTTTTCGTAAATTTCATAATACTCAAACCGCGCTAATTAAACTTAGTGACGATATCCATATGGGCAAAGATAGGAAGTTGGCCATTTTGTTATTGTCGTTTGATTTTTCGAAAGCTTTTGACAACGTTTCTCCTTCGAAATTACTCAACAATCTAAAATGCTATGGTTTTTCAAAGTCACCATTGTACTGAATCTTGTCATATCTTTGTGATAGACCCCTGTGGGTTTCATCTAAAACACCCTCTCCCGTTTATTATAACAGAAATATCCCTCCTATTTTGCATCTATATGAATGAAATCAAAAATCTTGTCTTTCAGAGTCAGCGAAAAAAGTAGCGACATGGGCAGAGCACAATTGTCTATCGTTGAACACAAAGAATACTCAGGAAACCATACTTAAATCATTTAAGGATTTGGATATACCTAATATTACTGTTAATAATAAGGTTGACCGGATTCCCTTTCTCAATGAAGTGTTCAATCTTTGAATAGTACTGGATAAAACATTATCTTGGCGTTCTCAAGTGAATGAAGTTACTAAAAAAGTTGATAGAGTAGATATGGTCTCAAAATTATCAGATTCTGTACTTTACTACCCCTACGCAAAGGTCTTGTTGAATCCTTAGTTCTACCTCACTTAGTTTATTGCAACGTATTTTCTGCTGATATTTCAAATAAACTAAGTGTACAGTTGCAAAGGTTGTCAAATACATGAATTAGGTATATTAGGTATATATATGGTATTCGTCGCTCTGAAAACATTACTCTATGTAGAAGGAAATTAAAATGGATGCTCAATGTAACCCGTACGGATTACTTTGCGTCCCTAATCATGTATAGAGTTGTTAGGATGAAAGAGCCCCCACTTCTCTCATCGTTGTTTAATCCATTTACCACAAACAGATCAACTCGAGACCCTAGAAAGGACTTTCTTCTAAAGAAAGACTTAGATATACCATTGTCATTAATTGATTGGGGTTTTAACTCATTTCAAATACAATATGCTGTTTTGGAATTCCATCTCACCGTGCATCCGTGATTTACTCACTTAATCACGCTTCAAGAACGGCATTAAGCAATATTTACTCTTAAATGACTCTAGGTAACTGTTTAACAGCAGGGCGAGTCATTTGACTTGACTTTACCAATTAACTAAATTAACTAAATTATATTGACTGATTTATTTACATTTATTAACTCTTTTTGACTTATTGACTCTTACTTACTACATGTTTGTTAAATTTTTAATAATCATATTTACTATGTTTTAAAAGATTGGTGGATATTTCTCCCAATCTTCCACAAAGACTTTTTTCCCAAAATAAATTTAATAAAAATATTCAAATTTAAATAATTGAAATAATAATACAATAAACAATACATGATTTTGTAGTCAACTTCATTATAGAACTATTTTCAGGCTGTTATTAACAAAAAATCTGTTAGTTATAAAAAAATACAAAATTAAAGGTTATTATTTTATTAAAAAAAATTTGGATCAAATTAATTTTAATTTAAAAGAAAATTTTAAAAAAGTGTAAAAAAATTTTTGATATTTAATTTAAATATGGCTGGAATAGTAAAATCGCAACGTTTAGTTTTTCTTCATTTACATGGTTACTTACATAATAAACATTCAGAAGCTGTAGGAAAAACCGCTCATTGAAATTGCTGAAAAAAAGGAGAATGTTCAGCCACAGTAGTAACAACAGGACCTGCCGAAAATTTGATTATTAAAAAGAAACCACTAGAGGAAGATCTTTCGAGCCATGCTCTAAAAATTGTAAATAAATTAAAAAGGAAAGCCGTAGAAAATCCGAAACAGCCACCTGCACAAATTTTACGCACAGAATTACGTAATGTTTCTTCAGAAATATTAGCTGAAATGCCTGATAGATTCAGTTTAAGGAAAGGCATAGGACAAGTAAAGATGCAGAATATGACAGAAATCCCTATACGAATGGAAGACTTAGAAGAAATTCCTGATGAATATGTCTTTACTTTAGGTAGAGATATCTTCCTTATTTATGATTCGTTTGAAGATGAATATGCTGATTATGCCAGAACGATGATTTTTTCAACGACTGAAAATTTAAGAAACTTTTTCAAAAGTCTCATCTGGTTTGTAGATGGTACTTTTAAGTCATCTCCTTCAATTTTTTATCAAGTATTTGCTATTCTTGCCACAGTTTCACAGCCATAAATAAATGGTGAATTACAAACTATAGGTTTTCCTTTCATATATGATTTATTCGAAAATAAAGAAGAAAAATCGTGCCAGAAAGTTATTGATGTTATATTTGAACGATCACAAGATCTTGGAAGTGCTGTAACCATTCCACCTATCATAATGTCAGATTTCTAACTTGGTAAGTACATTATTCTAAAAACATATAATATTATTTTCAAGTTGCCTTCAACCTGAAGGAAACAATATGATGCCACCCTCCAAAGAACAGCAAGGACTAATAATATCTCGGAGGGAAACCACAATAGGCAAACAGTAATATAGATAAAAAACATCCGAAAACCATCCCCTACCTTTTAAAATTATTTCCTCAAAAAATTTTTATCTTGTATTCTAACTTGAATGTATGTTGAAACTGAATAATTTTTGTGATGACAAATAAAGATATTTATATTCTATTTTTCCCAAGAGAAGTATTTTGCGAGTAATCCTGGAAATTACTAATTAATATAATTCATTTTCAATTATTATTCAGCAACGTTTGTAATGCAGACGCAAAAAAAAAATTATTTACAAAAGTTTCTTAAAATTTGAAAAACAAGTCCATATATTTTATAATTTTCTATAATACACATAATATGGAGTTTAAAAAACATCTGTTTAAATGTTTGATCATATGAATCTCTTTTAAAGATCTGCTTCTGCATTTGAAGTATATTTGTGAAAATATGTAGACAAAGAAGAACAGGTTTGGATAATTTTTGTTACATATATTAGTCTGAACCTAAAATTTTTTATTTTTTAATTGACCATTTTTAAAAACTTTTGCTTTATGACATTTTCACAAATAGTCATAAGAATGGAAATTTTCATGATATTATTTTTAAGCAATTTAGGTTTTCCTCTTATTTGCAAAGGTCATTTTCCTAAGATGTACATGAAGGTTTGAAATAATATCCAGCCTAATATGTATGCAAATTATATGTATATTAAGATGTCCCTTATACTATAATATCATTAATTTCTATTTCTTATAGGCCCTTTAATTAAAAAATGAACTCCTGAAAATATTTATTCATTAGGTCAATACTAAATAGTGAGAACAAATATAGAAGAGAATATGAAATGTGCATATTCTTTTAATTAATTACAGTATGTAAGATGTATGTAAGATGTATGTAAGATCATCACTTTCTGAAGAATATTATTAAGGTAAAATTAATTTTAAATAAAATAATGTAATAAAATTATTGTAAAATTTTGTAAAATATTGTAAAAAATTTTTAGCCTTGATAATAAGACTGAAAGCCTTCGAAACGCGGGGAATTTATTGCATAAATAAAGATAACTGTTACCTCAAGAATCGAGTATTTTTGTTAATTTTAAAATAATATTTGGTTCCATATATTCTCATGTATTTTTCTGAAAATGATTTACTTAGCTGTCATTTTTAAGTTGATATTATATTTTACGTTTATAAATTTAAAAAATTAAGATAAATAATTTTTTAAATAAGTGCAATCCTAATATATATGATACACGCTGTGTATATTTACCCTGAGGGCTTTATCGAATTCGCGAGAATATAGTTTCATGATACGTACCATTCATGGGATCAGTTTTTTTTTTTCATAATTACATTTTGTCAATGTTTGAGTGAGATGAAACGTATATATATATATATATAATCACCTGAGGCAATATGACGGTTTTTATGGAGGACACCTCCTGCTTTGCTGTTAAAGTGTGCTAATGTAATCGATGCACTTAATATAGAAGAATTGAGGTAAATTCAACCGGTGGCTTTAGAATGCATAAATACATATTAATATAAAAATTTTCTATGCTTTTTTTCTTACTTTCTACAATATTATAGTTTTTTTCTTTTCGTATAATTCTGAATATATTTTACAGTATTTTAAATATAAAATCTGTGTAAGCGTGAAATAATCATATTTTTTTTTACATTAGGATTCATGTTCAATTTAAAAATTTAAGAATCGTTAAATATTTATGAGTTCTTAGTTTTGTTAATATAGTTACTTATAAAGTTAAAAATTTGCAATAACTTTTTATTCATTAATTTATAAAATCATTCAGATTAAAAATTTTTTTTATTAACAGTTTTTAGTTTATTTATATATATCTATTTATATAGCTATATATCTATATTACTAGTGAATTGACTCAATTTTATCCAAGTTTTAGAATTTTAAAAAGCTCTAGAGTTTTTTTACATTTGTCAGTATACAAGATGGTATAAGTACAATCTACCTTCTACATTGTTAACAATTATTTTTACATCTAAATATTTGTTATTCGGTGTAAAATTTTTACCATAATATGACCATAATTTATAGTGATGGTTGGGTTTATGGTTATCAGTTATGGCTATGTTATGGCGAGTAAAAGAATGTATCTTTGGTATGTATTAAATGTATCTTTAATTACCCCCAACAAGGTGTTGCCATAATTGAAATAAATTTCTTTTTGTTTTTATTGTATAAAATCATAATTTAATTACCCGTCCAAACCCCATAGCAAGTGTAAAAAAACCACACCTTTTTCCGAATACCCAGAAAAATACAAAAACCAGATTTATAAGTAAAAAAGTAAAATTTAAAAAATTAAAATCTTTAAAAAAATATTTTTATTTTATTAACATAAGTTAACAATAATAAATAAAATAATTCACACCGAGCTTGAACGCACCGGAAAGTTAAAAAAAATGTGAATGATTTCTGACTGAGCAGAATTTTTCTAAATGTTTTCACCTTTCGATTTCTCACAGCCAGAAAATTCGACCTGATCGTCTAACAGATTTTCATAGATATATTTACAAAATTAATAGGATAAACAAAATCTGTGCAACATATAGAAATAAAATGCGTCAAAGCGTATGCCTAAGTAGGTTATAAAAATTTTAATTTTAAGCTATAATATTTTAGCATGATTATGATCATTTAATAACAAAAACCTTATTAAATCATAATATATTATCAAACTTGTACAATATATTTTATGCTTTATATTTAAGGTAAACAAATAATCACGATACAGAGTAATTAATTTCATTTATCGTTATCAGCTAATAGCAATATTAATAGCGTTTTTTTTTTAATCGATAGAAGTAAGTTACTTTGTTATTATTACTGAGCAAATGCTCCTTCTTTTATTAATTTTTTTAACTTTGCGAATTCGCAAATGTCAATTATATTAGAATTAGAAGAATTTTTTTCTGCTAATAGGTAGAAGGTGAAAAACACATTTATTCAAATCATATAGCCCGTGGTATATTAATTTTTAGTTTCCCTGTTATTAAAAATAAGATAAGATATGTTTTAGAAAGTTATGTTTATTGAGTAATTGTGTAATTAACCTTCCTGTTACAAAGAACAAATCTAGAGAGGACCTTATCCTGTAACATAAATTAATTATCTCCTTAAATAACCTTAATAATTACTTGTTTAGAAACTTATTTTCTTATAAAATTCTTCTGCAATATGAATTTATTTTGAAAATATAGTAATTTACCAAAACTTATTTGTAACAACTTCTTTATAATAAGTACTTTTTAATTGGTTGTGAATACTATATAAAGATATAGTCAAGCACACTCAGATATTTTAGATTTCTTGACAGTATTCAGATTGCAGACATATTAAAAGGATCAGGTTCAAGAAATTTATGTTTTAAGTGCGGGATCGCAAATTACCAGGCAGACAATGTACAGGTAACTTATACTGCTTGCTCTGTAAAAGTGATAAACGGAAAGGGAGTGAACCCAAATACTTTTTATTAGGCTCTGGTAAGTTTATAATATTTCGAAAACCGATCACAAAATGATTAAAGTTGTCCAATTGAATACGCACAGAAGCTGGCTAGCAAATCAGCTAATATATATATTGAAATAATGGGCTAAAAGGAGGAAAAATTCAATTAGATGCATCAGGGGAAGAACGTGGTTTGGTACAGATATATAACAGAAACATTGCATGTAAACTGTTACTCATTCTGAACGTATATATATTACACCCTAAACGTGTAATTGACCAATTCATGAACTGGTTAGAAATATTCATTTTTTACAATACTTGATCAATACTTAAAATTTAATAAATATAATATTTTAGCATGCAAATTATAAGTATAAAATAAAACATTTAAATGTAAATTAATGATTTTTATTTTAATTCAAAAACAATAACATTCACAAACTATTTAATTATATTTAATTTTTTTTTTTTTTTTCTTTGCCTGGGTGGGGAGAGACAAGCTCTGGAGCACCCGATTTAATTTAAAAGCCCCTAGCGCTCCACCTGTTACAGTCCCCGTTGGTCCATCCTGGTCCCTTTAGGTAAAGGCCCTGGATGTCCCGGTGTTGTATAGTGTTTGTTTCCCTTGGATGGTGTTCGCGGTTAGTGTCCCAAAAGTGACGACCCGCAGGTATCCTACCTCTGTAGGGAAGTCCAGACCTGGTTCCATGCGAGCATGTTCCCAGAATCACCCTTCCTTTGAGGGTTCGAATAACTGCTTAATTACTCCCTTGTGTGTTAGTGTCACAGAAGTGACAACCTGCAGAGATCTTGCCTCTGTTGGGAAGTCCAGACCTGGTTCCATGCAAGCATGATACCAGAGTCACCCTTCCTTCGAGGGTCCGAATAGCTGCATGGTTGCTACCTTGTGTGTTAGTGTTCCGAAGATGCGGAGCAGAGGTCAGAATAACCCCCATCAGGTTCTTCCAGTAGTAAGCCAACTCCAGGTCCCCCAGTTAGGGGCATCGACCAGGGCACTCATAGACCATTAGGCACAGCCTATAGAAATATGTCACCGAGATCTTACCACAGTTCGGGTATACCTGTTGCAGGCTTGCCTTAGGCTTCCCCCTCAGATGGTCTCCGCCCTCCTATGAAGTTTTCAAGGCCGAGTGACCTTATGAAGTTCACTAGGCTCTGAGGTTTCAATGGTCCAACACATCTTCTGTGTTCGTTAGTGAAAACTCGAGGTACCTTCTGCGTCGTTCCTCCAGCGCTGGGCAAGCCCAGATCAGATGTTCGGTTGTTTCTGTCGATTCATCGCAGAATCTGCAGTTCCGAATATCGTTAATGTTCCCCCATCTGTGATGGTTCAATACGGAGTGACCCGTTATCCAGCCCACCACAACACGAGTGTAGATTCTATTCATATTCAGTAGTTCGTCACGCTACTCGTAGATCGGAGAGGTACCCAGGGCCCTTTTGGACTGCCTGGCTCCTCTTGATTCCGTCCACTCCGTTGCGTTCTCCCTACCCATTAAATCAGAGATAGCCGATACGACCTCGCACCAAGGGGTTCCGATGACGGCAGTTAGGGCTGCTATCTTAGTTCCTTTCTTGGCTAAAGAGTCAGCTTTCTCGTTGCCTGGTATGCCCACATGAGCGGGTACCCAGTAAAGCGTGATTTTGTTCCGACTACCTAGAGTGTTTAACGAAATTTTTCATTCGCGTACCAGCTTCGAGAAAGCTGTTACCGAGTCCAGAGCGTTGAGAGCAGCCACGCTATCTGAGCATATGCTAACTCTCATTCCCTCTGTCCCCTGACGAAGCATCTTCTCCGCACACATCTTTATAGCCAGTATTTCCGATTGAAACACCGAGGCTAGGGGTCCTACAGAGCCAATGAGGGCTCTTTCTTTAGGACCCCATGCAGCCGAACCAGTATTTCCATCCTGTTTCGACCCATCCGTATACCAAACTCTTGTATGAGCCAGGTCCTGGTGAGTGCCGTTTGCCCATTCATTCCTGCTGGTTATCCTAATGGAGAACCTCTTTTCAAAGGTAATCTCCCCAGCAGTTCTGTCTAGGCCATTGTTCAGTAGTTCCATGCAAGGCAGTTCCGCTATCGCAGCGTGCTTGCCCCTACCAGGAACCCATTCGCCCAGAGCCCGTAGTCTAGCCGCGGTTCTGGCTGCTGATTCTTTGATAACTATGTGGAACGGAGGAACACCGACAAGCACACGGAGTGCCGTCTTTGGCGTGTTCTTTGGCGCTCCAACCATGCTTCTAAGCATCATTGCTTGTAGACGGCCCAGGTTCTTCCCCTCAATGGTTAGATCTGATTTGATTTGATTTTATTATTATTATTATTATTATTTATTTCATCACATAATCAACTGAATACATGTTTATATATACAACTTGTCATAGATATTTACATACATTTACATTAATAACAGTTGATCATCCCAGAGTCAGCTATTCACTGTCTGTGCGGGAGATGATAAATTAAAAAATACAATTAATATAAAAATAGAAAATAAAAATATAATACAAAAATAAAAAAGAAAATTAATATAAAAGTATAAAGTCAAAACAAATATAATATATGAACCATAACAAATTTTTATCTTAAATTAAACAACATATTTATACAGATAGTTTATGGAAAATTAATCATTTGAAACATCTTTACATCTGATCAGATTTTTAATAGTTTACTTCTTAAAATTTTAGTCTTATTAGATTCAAATTTCTTGGAATCAGTAGGCAATTAATTTAATAATTTTAATGTTATGATATAGGGACTTTTTTTAAATATAGTTTTATGTATAGGAGGTAAACGAATATGTCCTTTCCTTTTTCCAGTTTCAGAGTTAGTATAAATCATACTCAAATCTTCATAATAATAAGTTAGTGTATTTAATTTAAACATCTGCTTTATGTTAAGGGGGATAAATCATCAATTTTTAGAATTTTAATAATTTTATCTTGGAAACTTCTTTAGAGTGTTATCATAAGCACATCCCCATACGGAAATAGCATATGACACAACTCCAAGAAATAGAGAATAATACATAATTTTTAGTATTTTTTTACTAATGTGTTTTAGTTTATAAAATACGAAAAGAAGATATTTTAAATGTTTAATGAGATAGGACACATGTATATCCCATCGCATATGCTGAACGAAGTAAATTATTATTATATTATTTTATATCTTATAAATTGTTATTATTTATAAAATCCACCCTGCTTATGTTTATATTAAAGAAATAGTATATTCTTAATATCGCGCGCGTGAGTTTATTTGGTTTTATTTAATAATTATTATTACATTTTCTAACGCAAATTTTTTCAATAAAAAAAAAAATTTGTATAATTTATTAGATTTAGTAAAAAATAGGACATTGTTGTTGACAAGTGAAAAAATGAAAGAAACCACAGGTATTTTAGAAAATTGTCAAACCAAAATGAAAAGAACAAGATTACATTATCATTTACATGAAACTTATAGTATAATAGAATTAGCAGGTGTAAAAAAAATAGTGTTAAAAAACGATTCAAAAATGTTATCAACGAAAGAAATTGTGATATCAATAATCAGAATTGTGCATCAAGCAATAAATAAGAATTAATTTTAAGAAATACTATTTTTTTAATTTTTCTTAATTAAGGACGAATTTGTGTATTTATTAAATATTTTACTGTATTTACCAATTATTTCTGATTATATGGGAGATCGAAAAACTCATTTGAAAATTTTGTGAGAGCTATTCAAATATTTCGAGAAAAATTGTTTCTCATTATATAAAGCAATGAAAAAGATGTATAGAAAAAGTGAGAAAATAAGATGTGTCTGCTGGTATAGTAGTAAAACCCATACTTTCAACTAATTTTAATCAAAGGTTTCAAATAGACCTTATAGATTTTGAAAGTCTCCCAGATGATGGCTACAAATTTATTTTTCATTATCAAGATCATTTTTCAATATATAATCTTCTAAGGCCACTTTTAAGTAAAAAAGCTTCTGAATAGCGTATCATTTGGTTCAAATATTTTTTGACTTTGGATCTCCTCAAATTTTACAAAACAACAATGGACGGGAGTTTACTGCGCAGGTCATAAAGGTTTAAAAAATTTAAAAAAAATAATTCAAAAATAAAACTCAAATTTTTTTAAAAAAATTTTTAGCCTTTGGTCGAGAAGTGGCCTGGTCATCCGCAATCTCAAGGATCAGTAGAGCGGAGTAATGTATCATTAAAAAATTCTTTAATTGCTTGCATGAGAGACAACAATACATCTAGTTGGTCAAAAGGACTTCCAATTATTCAATGTTCTTTAAATACAACATGGCATGAAGGGATAAAAGTCATTCCATGCATTGCATTATTTGGTACAAATCTAATGACAGTTTTAGCATTTCATACATCATCAGAGCTCCTTCAAAATGTCGCAAATAGAATAAAAGATTTTGTGCAATTATGCGACAAAGGAGAAGATGCAAACGGTAATGAAAATTTAAATGACAGCAATTATCAAACTATATATATAGAAGTAGATCAGTAAATAAATGAAACTTAAAATTAATATTAAATAAAAAACATTAAATGAAAATCTAAAATTTTCAGAGAAGAAAATCCTGAAGAAGAAAATGTCAATATAAACTTAAAAATTGATGATCCTAACGGCTTAATTTATGAATCTGAAACTATTCTTATTGATGATGATACTTCAAAAAATGTGAACATAAACGAAATACCAATTATAATATCACCTAAAGAAATAAGGTATTTTATTTTATTTATTTTATTAATAAATTATTTTTGATATTTTTATTTACAGTTTAGAGCAAAATATAATAACTGATGATTATCCAGCTGCAAAAATCTGTAAAATAGCATCTATGAATATGGAAAAGCAAGCAAGAAAAATTGAATGAAGTTTCTCCAGGAGATTGTGTAGCTGTTTTTACTTCAGAATTTGATAGAAACAGAGGTGATCCTGCAAATATAATTGGCCTTGTCACAGAAGTTAATGAAAATAAAAAGTATAAGATCGTTACAAAAAGCAGGAATAATACAAACATGGCTGGAAAGAAACTGCTTTAAGTCCATCAATTATAAAGGTCTTCAAAAAGAAAATATTCCCAAAAATAGAACTATGCACCATTGAAATAATTAAAATATTATCTGTAGGATCTGGGCAAGGGTTTCAAAGATGTAATTGCCAAGCAGAATGTAAAAAGATGTAAATGTTTTAAAAATAATAAAAAATGCAACTCATCTTGTCATAGCAGTAAAAGTTGCACCAATCATTAAACTGATTTGTATTAATTTTCTAATTTTGACTTAAATACAAAGATTGTATAGTTCCGGTTATTATTTTGAAACAATTTTTTATATTTTGTTAATTATTTTAGATGTGAATATACTTAAAGACGTATCTCCGTGGAGTGAAACAGACATATATTTCTTTTCGTACCTCTTTCTCCCTCTCGCGAGTTTCGTATAAAAAATTCCAAAATAGTTTTGTTTAGATTTCTGTAAATAAACACCTAGGAGCATTGAAATTTTAGCTATGAGTTTTTATTATAATAAATTATATTTTTACCAAATATTATTAAAATCTGTTCAGAAAATTTTTTGTTTGGAGAACATATATCTTTCTTTCTCACAATTTTCGGACCTCTTGCTTCCTCGCGCGTATTCACCGTTAGAGATTTAAAAATGTTTTTGTTTATATTTCTGTAAATAAACATCTAGGAGCTTTGAAACTTTGGCTATGGGTTTTCAGAATAATAAAATATTGGACCCAATTCGTGGGCTGGCTTATATATATTAATTTTAGATTTTAAATTATCAGGCTTTGCATTTTGTAAATTATTATAGATGTGTGAGGCACAAAGATATTTAGCCCTTAACTTAACATTTAATCAACTTAAAGTTATCCTAGCAGGTGATGTTCTAAGAGGATATTTTATGTCACATAAATTTCGAACTGCAGCATTTTGTAACCTCACGTATTCAAATTCAGGAAGATTTCCTACTGGAAACATGCAATAATCCAATAAGGAGAAAATAAGAACGGAAACTAATTGTTTCCGGAGGTTTTTTGTGACTAAATTTTTAAAATATCTTAATCTGTATAGGAAATAATTCACTGATTTTACAACATGGTTAATGTGCGTATTATATTTCATATCCGAATCGAAGAATATATCAAGATTATTTACTGACTTTGAGAGTTTTATGTTTGCACCGCCAAAATAAAAGGAGTTGTTAGAGAGGTAAAAATCATTTGCATTTTTTCCAAATAGAATTATTTTAGTTTTTTCTCTATTTATGACGAAATTATTTGAGGAGGACCAAACTTCAATTTCCTTGATTTCATTTTGTAATAAAGAAATACCAAGGTCAAAATCCTTGTAAGGAATCAGAATATAGATTTGTAAATCATCGGCATAAAGAAGCCTTTTAGGGTAAAAAATTTTGGTGCATAAGTCGTTCAAGTAAATGAGGAAAAGAAGGGGACCTAATACCGAGCCCTGTGGAACTCTACTTATGATTTTTTTAATGGTAGAAACCTTATCCTCGTAGATCACTGATTGGGTTCTATCTGAGAGATACTCCGAGAACCAATCTATGACATTTTCAGAAAATTCAAAGGTAGCAAGTTTTTTTAACAGAATTTCATGCGAAACCCTGTCGAAAGCTTTTAACGGGTCAATCATGACTAAAATTGTTATTAAGTCAAAGTGATGACCCCAACAGATGTCATCAGTGAGATTTGTTAAAATAGACTGTGTACTATGGAGTTTTTGAAAACCAGATTGAAAACTATCTAACAGGTTGTACTGATTTAGGTAATCAGAAATTTGTTTATGTAAAATTTTTTCACAAATTTTAGAGATAATGCAAAGTTGTGATAATGGTCTGTAATCACCGAGAGAACTCGGATTTGGAACTTTGGCTGTAGGAAGAATATTGTTGTGTTTCCAGGCTTTGGGAAATTTATTCAGTAAAATTAATTTATTGAATAGTGCTAAGAAAACCCAAGAGAGAAAGGGAAGACATAGTTTTAACACCTTTAGGGAAATACCATCTGGACCAACTGATTTGGTTGAAAACTGTTTGAAGGCCGAATTTAAGTCTTCCGTTTAAATTTAAATTTTTTGAGCCTAATTGGGCTTCTTGTACTTTGAGTGGGAGGTACTGAGGAGGTAGCATTTTGAGTTGTTAAAAAGTAGTTGTTTAATTGGTCAGGAGTAAAGATTGGTTTTTCCTTAATAAAAGATTTGGAGAGACTGGAAAATATTGGCTAATTGCTGTTTGATAATAAATGGCGTGTTCAGGAAATTAGGCGACAAATGATATTTGACACAGTTTGTTTAATAATAAAAAGTAATGTAGATTTATTGACACTAAAAAACAATGTTTCTTGACGTTACCTCTCTCACATAATAATTTCATAAAATAACGACACCTTACACAGATTAATTTATATAAAATCACCGACGATGAATTGATATAATTAATGGTGTAATTCGCCAATTAATTGGGAAAGACACATAATTAACTGACTTGACAAATAAATGACGATTAAATATATTGATAATATGACACAATAGACTTGTAAAATATTGAATTGACATGATAATAAAAAGATAATAGATACGTAATTTAGACGATGGCTAACGTGCTTCTCGTGTCGCAAGACTGATGCTGGTCAGCGAAGGGGCGGTAAAAGACGTCGGTTTAGGCGCGCGACGATTTACATAAAATGTCAAATTAGTAAAATAGCACCTGCTTGACCAACGTCGATCTTGCCACGTGAGAGCCGCGAGAAATAAAGATTGTATTTTAAACAGAGACCCAAATGGTTTATTTCTTTCCAAAGAGATTCTGAGGAACAATTTGAGTCTAACTTTTAATTTTTTCTTCCATAATTTTTTATTCAGTGTGTCTTTGTAATTTTTGTATTGATCATAACTCTCTTCTCTACGGTTTCTGTAATATTTGCGATACATTTTATTTAGATACAACAACTCAATTTTTAATTCCAGTGTAAGCCACGGGAGAGATTTATTATTAAGAGTGAATTCTTTGTAAGGGGCTACCAAGTCAAGTACTGAGGTTATAATGTTTTGCAGTATTATCCCAAATTAAATTGATAACACTACTTTTAAATGCAAAAGACCAGTCATAAGCTAGTAGTCTTAAAGTAAATTCTTCTTGTGAAATTCCATCTGTGTTTTTATATCTAATTTGAGTAAATGGAGTTTTTGGAACAAAGATATCCAGAGTCACCTCCGTAAGTGCATGATTATTTATGAAGGGAAATTTTTCGAATGAGATAACTCGATCATTTTCATCGACTATACAAAGGTCGATAGTAGAGAAATGTTGAGGACATTTATGGGTGGCCCCACGAGGGACTAAATATAATCTATTTTCAAAAATAAAGTCGTACATTAAGATGGATTTGTGGTTAAAGTAGTATATATCTGCATTAACATCACCTAAGATTAACTTATTGCTATAGATGGCTATGATGCTAGATGAATTTTCTAAAAATTTGATACCCTGATAGAATCTCGAGTCAGGAGGTCTGTAAACCACAGCTACAACAAGGTAAGAACTTCAGAGATTAATTTCGCATATTAAATACTCAGCCAATTTTACATGACCGATTTCAGAACTTCTATCAAGGATTCTATGTTTTATATTATTTTTTATATATATAGCTACTCCTCCCGAACTGCGCCCTTGTCTATCGTTTCTTATTAAGGTGTATCCTGGTATTTTGACCTTTGAACAAACTTTATTCATGAGTATAACATCAAGAGAATCATAGACTAGATAACAGTAATGAAAAAATGGAGTAATTGAATAAGATACTAACAATTTAAAGGCACGTATCCAGAAACCCTTTTCAGAGGGGGAAAAAAATTTCGGGGGGAGGGCAAAACCTAATAATATTAATAATTATGATTTAAATTTGTTTAGATTCAAAATTTAATCGTTTATTATTTTAAATTGTTTAAAAGTTATATTTTTTAATAAACAATTAAAAATTTTAGAAAATAGAGCTATAAATATTCGTATGTTTACTAATGAAGTTTATATGATAGTAACCTAGATTTGAATGTTTATCTTTTGTGTATACTGTGAGCATGCCCTTTCGCAGGATCGTGTACGAAAATACACAAGTCTCAATTTAGCTTAGATTTACATAAATAAAACTAAAAATAAGCTTTTTAATGTAAATCTTAACAAGATGTTTTACGTTAATTTATAAAATGAAATCTGAAAAGTAAATAAAGCAAATGATGTTAAGTATACTATTGTACTAATCCTAATGACCGTTCAATTTCGTAATTACTCTAATTTACATCATTGATCGTAACTTATGTACATTTGTAAAGAAAGAGAGAGATGGAGAATGAAAATACATAAAACATAGGTAATTGCTAATTATACGTAGTTGTTTTAGATTAGTAAGAAACAAATTTTATTTATACACTGCGCTATATCTTTATTTTAAAATATTAAATAACTAATAATGATAATTATTCAAGTTTTTACTTTTAATAAAGTTTTCTTGTGTACATTACATTTAAATTTAAATTAGTTTTATTTATTTATATAAATTTAAGCTTGTAATTTCTTCGAACAAAGTTTAATAATTAAAAATTTTCACTTTTTAATTATTATAAATTAAATAAAATTAAAAACCTTATTACATTTATAGAAAAATAAAAAGTTAAAAACTTATGAAACTTCCCTTTTTATCCAATTTTAATTTTTTATTAAAAATAAATTTATTTCTATCTTCAATTTCATTTAACTTTAAATTATCTTTCACACTTTTTCACAATACTTAGGATATAAAAAAGAGAATAAAAAAAGAAACTTGTTTATATTTACTTATGTTTACATCATAAACTAAAAGTACAAAATATCTTTATAAAAGTAATGAGTTTGCAGTAAAAAAGATTAAAAGAGATAAAAATTTAGGCGTTTTTAAGCAAAAGCGTTTTAAAAAAGAAAAAGTTTATACTTTTTTATTATACGATTCATTGCATACGTGAAAATAATAGTCATAAAATTAAGATAGATGTTTTATCTTTTAAAAATCAAATCTTTTTTATAATAATATTATAAAAGAAAAAAAAGGAATAAAATTCATATATTGTAACGATTGTATAATATAAAAAAAAAATTTTATGAAAAAGCTTTTCTTGGTAGAAGCTTTAAATTTTTTTTTCAAATTTTTTTTTTTATGTAAACATAATATGTATTTTATTGAGATCAATATATGCATATTTTTTTTCAAATCTATTCAAATATGTATGAAGAAAAAAAAATTTCTTTTATTTTTTTTTAGCAAATTTTTCTTCAAATATAAAAAAGCTTTTAAAAACTAGAAAAAATTATTTATGAAAGAAATAGGAAAAGGAGTCACTTGAGGTAATTTGGTTATAAGAATTGGCCTCTGTTATTGCCAGAATAAATTCTTACCTAATAATTCCTCTCAATTTTTTGAGGATATGCATTGTTTTGCTAACCAGTAATTTTTCCTAGAGTACTTTCTTGATTGTACACGTTCCATATGAAATTGAAAGCACGACTATAAAATAAAATTTTTAGGACCATAGATGGTACATAGATCTATGAAACACTGTTTGTATTTTTCTCGTAACTGTAAATGGAAAATATAAAACGTTTATGAAAATAGAATGTAGATTCACAGTAAGTTCCCTGCCTTTATCTGAAGAGCAACGTCGACCGCGTATCCGATCAGGAAAGCTCTTCCTAGAATTCAGAAGCTGGTAGTCATAAAAAGCATACAACAGGTTGGTTCTTAGAATCGACTCGAGGAGTATTTTAACCTTTTCTCCCTGATGATAGCTTTTTAAGCATTCATTGGCAAATTATTTTTCTGAGTTGATTTCTACCCCTTATTGGTAATAACTTCATGTATTCAAGTACGTGTTAGAAAATGTTTTTCATTTGAGCTTATCGTGGCTATTATTTATTCTTGTTCTCCTCTTTTCTCAATTTTGAGGAGTACTTTTACTAAAAATATAAGATTATACAATATACAATGTTATCCTCAGTAAGTTATAAATTTGGTCATAGACATGGGAATTCTGTTATTACACTAGTAAGCATATTGAGTAATAAAGCAAGCATAAATGTCCCATCAGATTAAATATACTTTTTAAGAAGAAAATTACAACGGTACCTAAAAGGTCATGTATAGCTTTAGGACGAAAACTCGTAGAAACTTGCAATAGATAGAAAGGTCATGCGTAATCCTTTATCTCCGGATGTTATTTAATGATGATGCTATATATAGAAAATAAAGCAGCTTTAGTTTTATAAATAAAATGATGTTTAATACTTTGCTTCTGAGTAAAGATAATTTCGTATTTCAGAAAAATTTCCTTAATAACAAAATAACAAATTATTGGAAATATAAAATTTTAGAATTGGGGGCTTACAGAACCAGGAGATATGATTTATTAAATATTAATTGTCTGATGTAAAAATAGAAATACTTGAAGTAAAAATACTTTTAACTTGAATATACAAACAGTGACAAACTTTCATAACTGCTTTTACAACTTTATAAAGAATAAAAATTAGGATGTATACAAAAAATCAGCTTTTAAGCTCCTCTAACTAAACTCAACTCATTACCTATAGGATTAAACGACTTATGCTAAAAAAGTACTATTAAGAAAACATATCTTTATGCTTTTTACATTAATATAGTAAAAATTATTTTAACTCCAAATCCTAGAAAATAAGAGTCCTGTTTACGTTTTGAGTACTAGTATTATGTAAAAAGATTATAATGTAAAACAAAAGTACTGCAAAGAAAAAGTTGAAAACTATTTTTAGAGTTAATTATTTGCGTGTTTTTTTGTAAATATTTAGGAATGCACTGTTAAAAGTAACTACTGCATAGATATATAAAAAAAAAAGTAGTTTATTGGCGAAAACTTAGTAATCTTTCTGTAAAAATCGTAAAATTTACAAAATTTTGTAAATTTAGTAAAGAATTGATAACTTTAGTAAATTGGTGAAACAAGTTGTATATTTACAATTTTTTTCGTCAATAAATAAAAAATAATCGTACTTTTACGAAAAATAAAAAGTATTTAAAACGTTCAATTTTAGTTAATTTTGAGCCTAGCAGTTGATTCAAGCGGGCCTTCACTGTAAAAATTTTTGCATTAAAAATTACTAACGGGTATTAAATTCACTAGCAATGAAATTTGAAATTATCTATCAGATAGTAAATTTATGCAGTGTAAATATTTCTTAATATTTTTCTATATATTTTTTTTATTTGTAAATGTAGAGCTTGCAAGCTTTCGTGACTATAGTTTTATGAAAACTTAAAAATACCAAAATTTTGGAATCCTTCAGTACAATCAAAAGTTTGAAAAGCGAAAGAAGCGTGAGAGTTGATAGATACGATGATGGAAGACAGTTAAGAGCGCATTTAATTTAAATGAAACATGATTTTTTAATAATATATAGAATAATATACATAAATAAACTCAATAATTAGTTTGAATTAAATTAGTTAAAAAATAATATTTATATATATAAATTCGATCCTAACTTTTTATTTCATTAGCTAAATAAATAGAAAGTAATATAATTTTGTTAAAATAGTTAAACACAAGTTATATATATATATATATGTTTTTTCAAAACTTTATTTTTCTATTAAATTTTGAAAATGAAATAAAAATAAAAAAAAGAATTTTATTAGTTATATATAGAGTTTCAATTTCACTCATTCAATAATAATGCTAACTCTTTTTCTAGTTTACTTTCATAGTTTTTTTTTCTCCGCATGTTTATTATATATATAGAAAAGTTTTAATAGGTAGTATAACGAAAGTATCACGAACTTGCGTTTTTTTTTTATGAATGAATGAATAGTACTACCTATATAATATCAGAGATGCGCGGTCAGATTCACTTTGGTTTATGTATATTTATATAAGAGATTATGAAATATTTATGTATATATGACTTTTTTAAAAAACGCCTGCGCTTTTCCCAAAAATTTTCCCTTACACTATATACATGCGCGTCTTTTAGCTAAATATTTCGGTAGTAGGGGTTCTTTATATATATATATATATATATAATTTTCCCTTATATATTGTATTAGGTTTACTCATCGGTATGACTATCAGTTGCCGGTAGTTTCACTATAAACCTTTAACGAGGCATACCGTGTACTTTACTCTAACTCTATAGGTTAAAAAGATCGCGCGCTTATATATAAAATTACACGTGAAGTGTGTTATGATAAAATAAAAGTGAATTGTTTTATTTTTTATTTTTTCTTTTTTTCTCTTTTTTTGGCAAGTCTTTTATGTATTGGTGTGAATAAAATGTTAAAAAATATTGTTTTTAAGATAAAAAGGAAAAAATTTATGATATTATTATTGTATGTGAAATAATACATGATGATCGACATCAATATCAAGGCAGATGAAATTTCAAAATAAAAAAGGTATTACATAAATTTATATTTGTGCTTTTATTAGTATATAGTGTCTGAGAGACGGTGTCAGAGTCTCTTGACATGCATATGTATTAGTTTGCTTCAAGGTACATGCAAATTCTTACTTTATTGTATAGTCAAAAGTTCATCTCTTGTACCCTACCTACTATAAGGGTTCTTTCATGTTATACATATATATATATATATATATATTTATTTGAGAATGAGAAAAAAGAATAAAAAAAAAACCTTGAGTGCATACTTTTCTGGGGTGCAGAGTAAGTGCGTATGTACACACGCTCGATTTCTCTATTCGTCTGCGGAAATATATAGAAAAAAAAAACTCTTTTTCGGATGTTGACCTATTAAGATTGTTCAAACTTTTTTTTTCACTAAAAACTACCTTGCATATATATATATTTTTTTATTCAAGAAACTTTATGTTTACGTTTCTTGTTAATTAAAAAAGTTTTTCTTTTTTTTTTTCTTAGCTTTCTATGTTCATTCATACATTAAAGTTTGTTTAATAAAAATGTAATTAAAATAAAAATAATTTTTCTTTATTGTTTTAATATAAATTTGAATAATTTAAAAATATATATATATAAATATGTATGTACGTGTAGTAGTACGCTGATGACTGTATAAACAAGTAATTTCATGCAGTTCAATTGGTTAAGCAAATATGTAAATTAGTATAAAGTTGTATACATAGATAAAATTTATTATATGGAAATATAGAGAGATGCAGAAAGCTTCTTGTACCATCGCTGAACAATTGTTGGTGTTGTTCGGATGGTTGATATACGGATTGATTTGTTACGATGTACCATGCAATTTCAACGCAATGTGCCTATGTTGGATTCAGGATGACACTGATTTCACCAAAGTCGACATTAGTTGTACCGAAGTTCGTTTTGCTCGTTTTCCAGGTGAGTTCCATTATTATTATAATGTAGATTCAATTTTCGGTTTAATTATTAATACGGATGAATGCTGGCTATAATGATTTAACGTTTTTTTTTTTTTAAATGAATTTTGTTAGAGAAGCGAATATTTAATATACGCTGCTATAATTATGCTTATTTTATTCAAATAAATTATTATGTGCCTTTGAAAATTTCAATAATATGCAAAAGAGAATTTAAAAAAATATATTTTTATGTGTATATGGAACTTTTCGTGTCAATTCGATCGTTTTCAATTTCTATTTTTATTTTTATAGAAAACTGTATTTTTCAAGTGATTGAATCAATTTGTTTAAGAATGTGCTGCAGCTTTTGGTTTACATATAAAAAAATTCAATTTGTATTGTTATATGCGAGTTATTTATTAGAATTTTAAATAAAAGTTCAGTTTGCCTTGAAACTTCTTAGATAATTTATGGTCTTTTTATCGGTTAATTTTGAAATTGAAAAATGGTTTTAAAATTGTCTGAAGCCTATTTTTCATTTCATTTTAGACAAAGAGTAAAAACTCCTCAGCAAAATAATCAATGTTTAGAAATAAGTTGAGTTTCCGCATCATTCAAAAAAGGAATCGTAGAGTTTTAAATGGAAGAATGCAGAAGATAATAAGTTTAAATTTCGATGGTAAAGTTTTCTATTGTACACAAAATAAATCAGTCTTTGCCAAAATTTTAGTTTTGAATGCACCTTTAGTTAGATCTCAAGTATTCTCAATGATAAGATATCGTGTTTAACTTAACTTTTTTAATTAAATCCGAAAATACCATAAGCCCTTTTTATACATAAGATTAGTTTCTAATTTTTTGTGCTTTTACTTTAGCAAACACCACTTTTTAAAACGTAAACAAAGTACGAAAAATCAAAAAATTAATTCTATGCGTGTATTCTAGAGAAAGAGCTTTTATATTTTATATTGAATAGGTGCTTTAACTACTTAAAACTCTATTTTTCCTGCTTTTTATAAGAACGAAAGAAAAAAAATTTTTCGAGGTTGTTCCAGAGCATTGTTAAAACTTTCCATTATTTCTTTATTTTAAAAAAAATGTTTTGATGTTTCATGCATGAGAATTCCAAGAAAATTGCATTGTTATAAAATTGAGTAAATGAAAGAGTAAAAAATTGTATAAGGGACTGAAGTGGTATTGAAATGTTTGGTTTTGCATATTCGATGCAATAACAAGATTAAATTATGAACTTTTTTTTAGCAGTTATTTTTTACAACAGGTGTAAATTCTAAATTAATCAGCAAAAAACTTTGCATTATCCAAAATTCTTTTTGTATACAAGAGCACCTTACTATTATTTGCTTATACTCAAAGAAAAAATGTCAGCTCCCGCTACCGGAATTCTGGTAGCCGCAAGCGTTTTTTTTTATACGAGATCTTGAGTAATTCTAATTAAAAAAAATTTAATTTTCATTAAACAGTAAAAGACTTTGTTGTAGTCGTGAAACAAGGTTGAGACAAAATAATTGTTTGTGTTAAATCTTTTTAGAATTTGTAACAAGAATGTGTTAGATTACTAAAAGACTCAAAGTTTGAGGAGGAAAACTTGTAACGTAAAAAACTTAATTTTCATCTGCATAAAGTTTACACAATTTTACTAACGTTAAGATCATTAATTTAAAGTTGAAATGTCGTTATAAAAGTTTAAGTTGATTTTTGATCACTAGAAAAAAAGTTTCTTCGATAAAAAAGGGAAAAAAAGTAGTAAAATTTTCAATTTGATCAATTGATGTGAAAGGTTCCATATGCATAAGTACATAATATGATTTATTTTATACTAGCATGTTATATAAAACTTTGTAATGGACTATATTATACTCATTTGAATTATTTATGAATTAAAAAATAATAATAAAAAAAAATGTGTCATTAGATTATTTTAAGATTTCTTAAGGAAGTAATTTAATTAGAATTTTTATAGATTTCATATTATAATAATATTATTTTTTATACCTTTATAATTTTTCCTTTAATTATTGGTTTTTATATAGTAAATAAATGGATTTACTTGCCAAATTAAAAAAAGTTTATTTCATATATATGTTATATATATATTAGACTTGAGGTTATTTCTTTGAATACAAAGATTTTAAATAATTATGGTGTCATTTGTATTAAAAGTACACTGTAAAAACTAACTTTCTTATATTAACAAAAAAATTAGAACATTTTCGAAAAATTAGTAAATTTTCGAAAAAATTTGTATGTATTCGAAAAAAATCTTATATTTACTAAATTTAGTATATTAACAAAAAATTCGAGTATTCTCGATTTTTTTTTTGTGAATTCGCAAAAAAAATTGATAATTTAAAGTTTTCTTTCGAAAATTTTCAAAAAATAGTTAAAAATTTCCGAAAAATAGTTGTGAATTTAAAACTTTTTTCGTAAATTCACAAAAAATAATCGAGAATTGAAGAATTTTTCGATAATATACTAAATTTAGTAAATTTACGATTTTTTTCGAATATTTACACATTTTTTTGAAAATTTACTAATTTTTCGAAAATTTTCTAATTTTTTTGTAAATCTAAGAAAGTTACTTTTTACAGTGTATATGGAATTGAAAACTGTAACTACTTGTAATCTTAAAAAAAAAAACGTAATACAAAAATTGACAAAAATTTACGTTTTTGAGATTTGTACATTTTTGTAATGCTGTTGATATGTAGATAGTAGATTGCAAACCATATTTTTGACGTTGTTATGAATTTGAGGAAACACGTATCTGATACTAAAACCACACGTAAGTTTATTGAATAAAGGATTATAAAGGATTAGAAAAAAAAGAATTTTTGTGTTACGTGTTTTTCAAGATTGTATGGCAAAAAATGTTTATATACCTCCAGGTTAATATACATTTTCAACAAGAACTGTCTATTTTAATTTTATAAGTGCACAAATTTAATTTAATTTTTTTCTGAATAAATGATTAAAAGAAAATCTATATTTAAAAAAAAAAATACTTAATTTAATTATCGTTATTTTCTTTATTATTCCGAATACTGCAGTGAAACTTGTTTCATTCGAAAACATTTTTAATACAAAGTAGTTAGCTGGGTTCTTGGACTTTGAGTTATAAAGGATTAAATGTACAATAAAATATAAATATGCTTTTCAACAGATTTTTTTTTTTTTTAAATAGTTTTAAATTTTTGTTTTGAACATACATTGAAAAAAAAATATTTTTCCACAACCAGAATTCTGCTTGTGGCAGCCGGAATATTTTTCGTTGGCTAAACCATTGCATAAAGAAAATAAAAGCTTGAGACAAATAAAAAAAAAAAATTATTTTTCTTTTCAAAGATGCTCCGGCACCCTTTATGTGTAGTCGTGTGAAAGTCGTGTAAAATATTATAAATCTTAGATATTTCAACCCTATATTTATTTATAATTATTTTTTAATTAAAGAGTCGATGCTTTTCAAGATTTAGTATCAGAAAATGAAAAAAAAAATTGAAAATGTTTATTTTATTAAATAAATAACACACCTTAAAATTTTCAGTTATAATGTCTGAATTTCAAGTCTGAACAATTTGGATCAAAATTTTGCTTATCACTTGTTGAAGAGAATTCAATTTTAGGAAGAGATATATTGAAAAAGAAAAGGTTTTTTTCTTTAAAATGGTTGCAAATGGTGTAAATCCTAAAGAAAAAAAAAGTTGTTTTCAGGACAAACAAATTTTTTTTTAATTCCCACTATGCCTCGTCGCTAGAATTTTCAATGAATGAAAATAATTTTTATTTAACTTTCTTTACGTTTGAAAGCATTTGGAATTGTTTAAACGAGAAAAAAATTCCGGCTGTGAAAGCCGCAATTATTTCTCACTATTTTACTTATCACTATCGCCACACTGTAAAAAGTAACTTTCTTATACTAACAAAAAAGTTAGTAAATTTTCGAAAAAATTTGTAAATATTCAAAAAAATTCGTATAATTACTAAATTTAGTATATTAACAAAAAATTCGAGTATTCTCGATTTTTTTTTGTGAATTCGCAAGAAAAATTGATAATTTACAATTTTTTTTCAAAAATTTTCAAAAAATAGTTGTAAGTTTACGAAAAATAGTTGTGAATTTACAATTTGTTTCGTAAATTCGCAAAAAAAAAATCGAGAATTCTCGAATTTTTCGATAATATACTAAATTTAGTAAATTTACAATTTTTATCAAATATTTACAAAATTTTTTGAAAATTTACTAATTTTTCGAAAAAATTATATTTTTTTTGTAAATCTAAGAAAGTTACTTTTTACAGTGCAATTAACCAAAATATAACCATTTTTTTCCCAAAATGACTAATTTTTAAATTGCTGTCTGAAATCGTAAATTAAGAAATTATTGAAAGATAGAGCAGTATCTTGGAAACTATTTAAAGAAAACAGACGAGTAAAAAATTTTTGGGAATTGAAGCTTGCAGAAAAATTTTTGAGACCTATAAAACCCATTTTTGTCAAAAATTACAATTTTGGCAGCAAATTAAAAATTGCTCGTATTGGACCATAAATGGCTATTTGGTTAATTGTCTATAAGAGAATTATGAATAAAAGTTGCGGTTTACGGTGCCTGAAAGGTGAGTTTTTCCCCACAAAAATGAGACTAAGCTGAAGTGTTTTGGTTTACTCAATTATATTGAAAATTATGAAATTACTTTTTAATTTATTTATTTATTAGTATTATAGTTTTAAAATATTTTTTTAAATCTAATAATTTTTGTTAATTTAATAAATTTATTATTAACAACAAACACGATCTAAATGGAACGAATAAGGGGAGTGCCAATCGTTTTGTCGATCCGCTTCTAACTTTCAGGACAGATTGCGGTAGTTGATAAAACATCTTGTATACCCTAAGTCAGCTTTCCCTGTAAAGCACATTTTTTTATCAGTAATTTTTTAACCGCTATGGTCAGTAAACAAAATGGTCATTTTCGGCTAAAAATGACCAACATTCAAATTGCCATCAATATTGTAATTTTTGACTTAAATAGGTTTCATAGCTCTTAAAAACTTTCTAAAAGCTGAAAGTTTACAAAAATTTTTTAATTATCTATTTTCGATCAATTGTTTGCAAGATATGAAAAAAAATCAGAATCCTACTTTAATATTTTTTAATAAACGCTAATTTTAAACACCATCTTTATAAGTCCTTTCTCCAATCACTTAATAGACGTGTATAATACAAGGCTTGAATAATACAAGTGGTCGTTTTTAAGCAGTGTATTTGGGAGATATAATAATCATTAATAATTAATCATTTAAAATCATTAATAATTATCCATTTAAAATTGCTTAAACGCGACCACTTGCATTATTCAAGCCGTTTACTTATTTATATTTTCGTAGTTGTCGTGGATTTTAACATTTGTACCCATGAAACGAAGTTTTTAAAAATCGAAGCTATTGCAAGTTCGTATTTTTCAAAAGAATATTTATTGTTAACTGCAGCATTGTAAAATTTCAGAATTTTTTATTTTTTGGCTGAATTCCAGTATTATTTATTGTGCATTTTCAAAAATTTGGAAAAAATGTAATCCATTGGTTGAAGATTCGATAAAGGAAAAATATGTTCCTTTCACAAGCATTAGATACACAGTTAGATTGCTGCGTTTGAAATTTCCTTGATGTATCAAGCATTTGATTAAAAATTCAAGCAGCGTATTTTATTACTTTGAAAAAGTTTTTTTGTTGCATTTTTGGTCCTTCATAACATATTAATAACCGATATTACTCTAAAAATTAAAGGTTTTAAACAAATTTTTAAAAGTAATAGTTTTCTGCCCTTTAGTTGTGTAAAAATCTTTCTCTTTAGAAATAAAACTATTTGTCAAGCATGTATATTAACAAAAAGTACACAGAATCCGAGCAATTCAAAGTCAAAGAAACCACTTGAATATAAAATGTAAAAATAAGAGGATGACGAATATCACAGTAAAAAATTATCTTTATGCTTATGCATTTTTTCTCATAATGTAAATCCTGTTTACTCTTCGAATTATTTAATACGTCCTACATAAAATCACATTAAAATCCACTAAATATTTTATCTTACCAGTAAAAAAACAACTTGGCAAATAATTATTTATTTAAATAGAAACTAAAAATAACAACTGAAAATTTTTCAAATAAATTATATTTCCAGAATCTTTATTAGTTTTAAAAAAAGAGAGAGAGAGTGAGGGAGACGAAAAAAAATGTTCTAAAATAAAATCTTAAAAGCAGACTATAATATATATGTTTCTTATGCATAAAATAACGTTATTTTATAAAAATGGTTTTTTAAACTTTGTACATTATAAGAAATATATTATTTTTTTTTTGCCAGGATATAATATCTGTCATGATATTTGAATTTATAAATGTTCTTCCATACTATAAAATATGCTCTCATATTAATTTTATTCGAGATTCACAAGTTTTTCTTTTTTTTTTTTCTGCTCCTCTGCTTTTTTGCATGTTCATAAAAATAATATGTATGAAATATTATTTTTAGTTTATATACAGAAATTTTCAACTTTTAATTACAATAACATTTATTTTAAATTGTTTTTATTTATTTATTTCTGTACAATATTTTTTTTTTTTTTTTTATTATTTTTTTCAATTTGCAAATCAAATATAAAAAAAATTATTTTTACACAATTTTTTTTATTAAAAAAGTTGAGAACTCAATTAAAAATAAAAGTATTTATTTTTTTTTTTTGTTACAATTTTTTAAATATTAAATAAATTTAAAAAAATAATAAAAAATTTTTTTTTTGTTTTAAAATTTTACTAGAGTAACATGAAATTTAGGTTTACAAAAAAAAAAAAGAAAACTTTATTTTATAAAAAGAATACACACTATGTCAAAGAGAAAAATCATACACTCATTTCTCACTTTTTTTTTAACGCAGAAAAAAAAAATCCATTTACCTCAACGTGCTTTTTAAAAAAAAATATAAAACCAAAAAAAAAATTTTTTATATGCTTAAAGTGTTAAATATTATTATCATGGCTGACACCAATATAATTCGTGAAAAGAGAAAAAAAAATGTATGGAAATTGTTAAAATCTTTTATTCTATTAAAAAAAAAAAAAAAAAAAAAATAGGATTGGAAAAAAAGTTATAGTCTACTGTTATCCACTTTAAAGTTCCAACGTATAATCCATTACAATTTTCCCTCCTTTCTTTTTTCGTAAACTAACTAAAAAATATACGTCGAGATCGCTCAATAATGTATTAAAAAGTTCTAAAAAAAAAATTCTACTATTTTATATATCTGCTCTTTTTTATACATAAATATGTTACTACACACATACTAATACTTTTTTTTTACGTGGTATAAATTTTTTAAAATTTCGAAATCTATTTTATCCTTTGAAGAAGAAGCCTACCAAAAATATGAACGTATAAAAATTTATGCACTTTTGAGTAAAAGATAAAAGTTAAAATCGTAAATATGTAGGATGTAGGAAATTTTATGTATAAAAAATGTTTTTTTCTTTTTTTTCAACTTCAATTAGATAAATAGATTAAATTTAATAAATTTCTTGAACCTGCTATACAGCAATTAAAGAAAAGTCATAGTAATCAAAACAAGAAAACTTTGACAATAAAAATAAGATTTTATATTATAGAAATTGTTATTACTTGAAAAAGCTCGAGGGTATTTTTCCTAATTATTATTAAAAATTTAATTGTTCTATTTTTTTTTTAATTTTTGGTAAAATCTGGACTTTACGTTTGATTTGAAAAATAAAATTTCAACTTGGAAAATAACCTCTTTTTAATGTCTCAAGCATTTAAAAAACTAATCGAGTACTGTTGAATTAAAATAATTTTAAAATAACAAAGGTTTATTAAGTAATGAAGTGGTTTCTTCTATTATCACGATCAACAATTCCCTGACCCAAATGTCATTTTCTACCAACTCGAGTTTTCCAATACTAAGACAAATAAGCAATTGTTCTGCTAAAGCTGCTCCTATAATATACATGTAATGCATTTAAGCTTGAGCTTGCTAAGGGAAAATGCTTGACCGAACACGAATCCTTAACAAACTTGGCAAGTTGATATTTTGTCATTATGAAGGTACGTGGTTCTAAAATAGAAACAGATTACTGATATATAAAAATTAATTATCATTTATTTAATTATACCTGATGAAATTGCTTTGAGTAAAATCATAAAATATTAATTTTTTTTTTATTTTTAGGCTAATTATCGATTTTGAATTAAATGTTATTTGAAGATTGACTTGCTTATAAGTATTCAAAACAAGCAATTGTAAAAATACTGAAACAACATAAAACTCTTTTTGACTTATTGTTTTGAAGATACGTAAAAATTTATGAAAAAAAATTGTTTTTACCGAAAAATGCTTATTAATTAAACAAACTGACTAATGAACGATACGTCATGTGAAAAAAAACAGTAATTTTCGACAACTGTTTGAAAAATGGACATTTGAGCTTAGTTATTTTGATGAATATCTACTTTTGACATCCGAGTTTTTAAAAACAATTTAAAAATAAATTTCACAATAAATTAAATATTATATATTTGCACTTTTGGTTCTATTCATTAAAATAAAATAAATTTAAAAGCAAATTTATAGTAAACTATAATTATATCGATTATAAATATCTTTGAATTAGCTTTTCATAACTGTTAAATACATTTTATCACAACACATAGAATATCAATAAATATGTAAATATGTCTAAAAACAATATTGAATATTCGATCACACGCAATAAAGGATAATGTAAAGAGCATTAGTATTATTTCAATAATAATAATAATAATTTGTTACGGCACATTTCCGTAATCGAAATTGTCATTTATATGTTCAAAATGTTATAATTGTTAGTTCGAATGCTCTTGTAAAAAAATATTTTACATTCGTTTCCCTATTACATGCATAATCCAGGTGATTTACAAAATTTATACATTTGGCAGATTTTATGTTAAAAACAGAGTTCGTGCTTGCATCCATGCTGTATTTGACAATGTCAGTTACGATTTTTTTCATTTATACGGTGGAATGGAGTATATTAATCGCTTATTTTTCCAAATGAGAAATTGACAAATCGAAAAGGCTTGACATCAAAAACAATAGTATATTAAGTTTCAAGGGCATAAAATTTTAGCGCTACTGTATTCATTCTAGTATCTAAACTTGCAACGTACATATTTGCAAGAAATAAAACTGGTATCCCATAGTAAAGATGGTAACTTATGTAGCGACCACCTATACTCCTAAAATTATCGTTGTCTCTAATATATATTGGATTATGCCTCAAAAAAACGCCTTGTTTTATGATGAAATCGTGCTCAATAGGACTTTATGACAGTTATAATTATTGTTAGTGTTAGTCTTTTTTATGAATGATGCTACGAGCACAACTTCGTGATGCAGGAGGCCATTCTCGATGCGCGAAATAGCAAGAAGGAGGTTGTCATAGCGTATTTAGATTTAACCAATGCACTTCCATCTGTTCCCCACGCTTCAATACATAAGGCCCTTGAGGCCCACGGACTTCCGGACAAGACCAGACGGATTATATAGTCACTGTACGACAACTTGACCACACAAATACGAACTACCGCAGGGTACACTGCTCTGATTCGCATTCTTTCGGGGGTCAGACAGGGATGTCCATTGAGTCCCATAATATTTAATCTTGCACTTGAACCTGTTCTGAGGTCTGTAAAAAGAACAGGTCAAGGTTACAAATTATCTAATCAAAAAATTATATGCGGATGATATGACATTTCTGTCGGACTCGGTTGAGGGAATGCGCACGCTTCTAAGAACAGCAGAAGAAGCGGCTGCCGTTGTTGGTCTCGCCTTCAACCCGCAAAATTTGTGCCTCCCTGCACCTAAAAAGTCGAGGGGACAATAAAATACTACCAACGGCATTTACCATCGCAGGACAGTGTATCGAGACGTTAAAATCCGGTGACCCATACCGACACCTAGGCATTCCTACTGTGGTACAAAGTGCGTCAAACTCCGGTGTCATCCATCGAGGATGTCAGGCAGGACCTCGATAAAATCAATGACTCCTTTTTGGCCCCTTGGCAAAAGCTTGACGCTATGTCAAATTTTATATTACCAAGGTTAGATTTTTTACTCCAAGGTGCCAACGTGGAGAAAAAACCTCTTAAAGAAGCCGATAAAGCAATTAAAAAGATGCCGAAAAATTGGATGAGCCTTCCTCAGAGAGCTAGTACGGAGGTCGTCTTTCTCCCCCCGAACAGGGGTGGAGGTGGCCTACTTCCCCTAGCCGACATGGTCGATTTGCTGACCGTCGCACATGCATTCAAAATTTTCAAGATTCGACTGTGAGTGAATTGGCCATGTCGCCACCTCTATTAGGATGAAAAAGGCGGCTTCTGAGGTAGATTGCGCAAGGTTTCTGTCTGGCAGCCTTGATGATGACATGATGGTGGGAACACAGACAGATTCATTCTCGTCCAGGTCGAGAAATGCTGCCCGTAGGCAAATTACCCGACTTGGATTGAAATGGCACTGGAGTGTACATCGCCACGAATACTCACTAGAGTGCAACACCACAGGAGACAAGACAGTAGTTGTGCTTCCACAGACCAGATTACAGATAATACGTAGGATGCGAGCAGCTCTTACTGGTAATTATTTAAAATCACTGCTCGCTAAAAAAGACCAGGGTAAGGTTTTTGAAGTAATAAGCAAGTGCAAGTTTTCAAATCACTATTTGCGATCTGGAAACTTCCATCGCTTTTGTGACTGGCGTTTTGTTCATCGAGCTAGACTCAATTATTTACCACTAAATGAGGCTAGACATTGGGAAAGGCAAGTTGACAAACGCTGTCGTAAATGCGGCCACCCGCAAGAAACCTTGCCCCATGTGATCGGGCACTGTGGGGTACACTCGGATGCCATCCAAAGACGACACAACAGTATACAGGACCGTCTTATCAAAGCACTTAAGACCCGTGAGACAGTGACGACAAACCGGACTGTACCAGGAGAAGACGGCGATTTGGCCCCACTACATCCTGACATTGGCATTCGTGACAATGTCAAGCGCAAGATCATGATCATCGATGTAACCGTTCCCTTTGAGAACCGTATGGTCGCATTCGATGAAGCTAGACAACGTAAAGTTGATCATTACCATTTTAGCCGAGAGTCTCAGAGGAAAGGGTACTCGGTTGAAGTGGGAGCCTTTGTCGTCGGCTCTCTTGGTGGATGGGACTGGCAAAACGAGCGGATCATCAGGCTCCTCATCATCTGCGCATACCGCTGGTTGATGTTAAGGATTCGCTGGTCAAGAGACATTTGTTGAGCACGTTTCTGGAGTACGGCAATATAATTAAACATATTAATATCTTTACTTATACACTTTTTTTTCTGTTTTTATATTTTTATATTTTTGAAATTTATTTTAAATATTACTCTGCTGTAATGCCTGCCCAGTCACGTCTTAAGGGTTATATTCAATTATTTATTTATTTATTTATTGAGCAAGAAATTGAATACTTTATAATTCAAATTTTATATTATTTGTTGACAAATAATTTTATATTTTATATTGTAAACAGATTTATCTATTTTTATTCTAATTTATATAAAATGATTTATGTAAATTTACATTATATATTAAATTAAGCAAAATGAACTTAATAGAGGGGACTGGAGACCCCGTAATTTCTCGAATGAAATGTAACTTTTACCCTCCCCTTGTGGGGGGGACAGTTCTTTTTAAATAAATATTGTATGAATTCCCAGCCTCAAGGTCAAATGGATAGTTAGTAGTGCTATCATCTCTGCATACTTATCCTTTCTTGGAACTTGGATGTATTGATGATGGCATTTAATAAATTCAGCACTTATTTGAATTAAAGTAAAATAAACTGAGTTAATTTATTTAACAATAAAAAAAAATAATAATTTATGAATTAAATTACAAAAATATTTACAAGTTTTAAATTTAATTTAGCAAAATCTTAAGTCCGGAAATTTAATTCATTTTATAAATAAAATTATTTTAAGTTCCCAAATTTAATTTATTTTACAAAATTCATAAGTGAGATGATTTCCGGCCAATTTATAACTTTTTATGTTTCTTCCTTGAGATGTTATGCCGAAATCATAAAAATTGATCTCAGATTAACGAAATCACCTTGGAAGCGCATTGTCGGCGTTCATTCTACTTATCGTCAAAACATAATAATTGTACATTTAATTTCCCATAAAAGCGTCGTCGCAAACTTTTTCGCCCATAGTGCTTACGATATTTTTTGCCTATCAAAAATTTTACGCACGAATTTTAAGTCCGGGAGGGCAAAAAATTAATTTTTTCGAAAAAATTTGCACAGATTTTGAATAATAAGAGTATTTATTAGGTAATTATACTGCTCGAAAAATATTAATTTGCGAGCGCGCTCATGAAAAAAGTTTATTTTTATTTATATTTTTTTAAATGAAAATTTTTGAACGAATTTTTATCAAATGTAAAAAGTTTTTGTCTAAATTATAACTGTTATGTGTTAAGTTTTAGTATAAAAATATAATGCACTATGATTTATACACCTGAGAAATTTTAACAATCCGAATTAGGATTCAAATATCACGTTAGAAGGTGCAAATTTAAATTTTTATTCGATAATATTAAATTAATTAAATTTTATTAAATTATATTAAATTTATTATTTTGGTGAATATATCGACCTATAGAGCTAATTAAATAAATCTATGATTTATTAAACTCGACAGGATACGTAGACGCCGTCTGCAATCACTTTTTTTATTTTTAACTTATCATTTCTAACATCAATATTGATGAAATTGAATTTTTAAAAATTATTAATAAAAATTATTTGATTATATGAAATTAGAAAAAAAATTTTAAACCTGCTTAATACGTTAAAAATAAAAAAAGCAGTTGCAGATGGCATCCTCGTATAATGTCGAGTTTAATAAATCTTAGATTTATTTATATAATTAGCTCTCTAGGTCGATATATTCACAAAATAATACTCTTAAAAAATTATGAGCAAAATTAAATTTAATTTGAAAATTCACCGAATTCAATTGAATTAAATTTAATTAAAAATTAAAATCTATATATAGATGCTTTAAATAGGCTTGCCTATAGCAAGAAATTATATATAACAGAAATAACAACTAATAAAATGTAGAAGGAAAAATTATTAGCTGGGTAAAAATTATCTAACAAACATGATTATCTCATAAAAGGTGATCACATGCTAGTGTAGACAGGGCCATCTTAAGCAGTCGTGAAAACTTTGAAAAGAAAAGACAAGCATAATTTTTTATTTAATCACAACCCTAATAGCATTTCTTGATTTTCAATACGGGTGCATCGATTGCTATCCAAAATTGTTCAGAATAATTTCTCTGCAATCCAACAGCAACTAAATATAATTTATTCGATTTTACAGCAATTTTTATGCAACTAATTACATCAATATTGCATCAATAATGAAATTAAAGTTGACTTTATATTACTGTTAAATTGTTGGCGTGAAATAAAGCATTAATTGATGTAAAATTTGAAACATGAGGACACACCTTGCTTTGAATTTGTTGTCAATATATTATATTATTTGTTATATAAATTATATATTAAATATTAAACGGTATTTTTATTTACTATATAAATAATAATATCCTGTAATTTATAGGTTAGGTAACACCATAATGTAAAATGCGGAGATATGTATTATTTCTTTAAAATTTAATTCTAAATTTAATATATTTTTTAGATCCTTTTTTTTAATTATTATTTACAAAACACAAAAATTATGGTATATTTACTTAAAATTGCATTTAAAAATGACAACAATATGAATACAATATTCAATCAAGAATTTTAAACCCCCTAATGAAATCTTACATTGTTGTAGAATTGTATTAAATTTGGAAACACCTAGCCTACTTGATGTCAAATTTACGTCATATGAGGACGCACCTTGATGTAAATTTGCTATATTTGTCTCAAAAATCTGACATAAAGTAACTCAAAAATGCAAAATTATTTTTAAATAATCCTTTAAATACTTAGTTTTAAATAACGTTCGCATTTGTAATAAGTAAATACCCACTATGAAAAATTCAAAGATCGCATGTTAAGAATGATTTAAAGCAAATGCCTGGAATATACTTGGTAATTAAATTTTAACTATTCAAATAATTTACAAGGGATTTTTATTCCTGCAGAAATACTTTGAATAAAAACCAAGTGCAAGTGAATAAAAAATATACCAAACATTATCTGTCAAAATTCTATTTACTTATACTTACGATATAATTTTTCATCTTTTTGTATAAGAAAACAAAAGTTATTGACATTTATTTAAAATATCTTATTATTTTTCTGAATATTCAATATCTTATAAAATTAAAATGGCATTTCTTGAACTGCTTAAAAAAGGAAAAAAAAATCATATTTTATTAAAAATTTTTGATATTTTCGATATGACACAGATGATATCGACAGAAATTTGAATGTGTATTATATTGTCACTGTATTTTTTTTTTTTTTTTTAATAAAGTCAAACATTTATATGTAAAAATTTTGTGTAAAAAAAAAATCAATAGATTTATGCATGCATGTAGTGAATATAAAAAATATAAAATAATAATAAGTAATATTAAATATTTATTTGTTGAATAAAATTTTAGATGTATCGATTAGTTACGTGGCACAGCTGGATGTCATTGGTTCTGGTATACAAATATTTGATAACGATGCCTTAGCAAGTGCATCAGGTGTCGAAGCTCTTGGTTTAATAAGTAATCAGTTGATAAGTATAGGCGAAAAGTCCCTACTGTAAGTATTTTAAAATAAAATATTTATTATCCATAAATATAAATATCTTAAATATAAAATCAATTTATTAAATTATAAAATAAGTTATGATTTTGAATAATTAATCATTTTAACTTCATCCGTAAAATTTAAAAATAATATATTATAACGCACGAATAAATAAAGTGGACATTCAATTATTTAGAAAGTTATATCTCAACTGTAAATTTAATTTTCATTTTATTTTCCTTCTTGTTAATGTTGTTTGTTGTTCTCTATGTATATTCTTTATATTAAACATCCTTTCAAGTATCTTTTTGACACGTTTTATTATTAATATACTGCACAACTCAACTGTGATAATTTAATATATTGCTTTATTTAACTATTGTACGAATAAAAAATTTATATTCTTTCATCTATTTAATCAAATCTTACTATAAATATTATGCCCTGTTTGAAAAAGTTATACTCTGGTCAGATCGTGTGGTAATGGATATTGATTTTAAGTGCTGTACATATATGATATTAGTGAGAAACCCACGCGCGAACCGCCAAAATCCGTGATCAGCGACCTAAAAAATATAGCAGGCAAAATCTTTTTATGCTTTCTCAATAATGCTAACAATTTTAATTTAAAAAATTTTATTATTATGCATATAGTTAATATTTCAGCAACAATTAAATGCATAAATATTATATATATCGTAACTTAAGTCCAAAGTTTATCTAATCAAACTATAAACTAAAACTAAAATAAACAAATCAATTAATATAAGTTTAAGTTCAGAAGTTAACCGCAGAAATATTATACTCACAGTATGCTGCAAATTTTCCTCCAAAAGTATATATTTTAAAAAGTTATTTCATTTTTTTAGTTTTTTAGTAATCATACAGTATTTATTTAAATTAATTCAATAACTTTCAGCCAACTAATTCAATTATTTATGCTAAGTATAAGCCAAGGTAAATAAGCTTATACAAATTTAAACTGATTTTATTCTAATAACAAAAATATATAATATTATAAAGTAGCTAAAGCTAATCGAAGCTCTGAGTATTAGATTCTTTCAAGTTTTGATTTGTTTTTACCGTTGGAATAAGGAAAATATATAAAACTAGAATAATCTATAATTGACCTAACATAGGATTTATAAAACAATATTAGTATTTGAGGGTCAGCTTCCCACCGTATTTCCCGAGAAAATTTTATAATATTGTTGGGATCAGAGTTGGACCCGTCCTTGTAACGGATATTTAAGTATTAAAAACGTAACCTATCTACTACAATGCCGGGTGATTAGGCCCAACACCCTTAAAACTCAAGAATCGTTAACCAGTAACGATGTACCCGTTTCTGTATCCTACAATATTTAATGCCCTATTAGCTTTTGCCTGTACTGTTAGTATGTGTGACTTAAAGTTGAGCCCAGTGTTAAGTAAATGCCTAAGAATCTACCTTATTTGGATGCTTTAATGTCTAATCCATTTCATTTAATTTTTACGTTAATGATGTAAAAATTATTTTTTCTACTAAAACACATAAATACCTTTTTGTTTGGCGAGATTTCAAGAGATAGTTTTTTAAAATTATTATTTAGTATGTCAATGGCTTATTTAAATTCTTTTAGAACTATTGGGACTATAACCCAATGTATACATTACTAGACATTTTATGTCATCAGTAAATTGAAGTAGGTTAAAACCAGGTGGTAAGTTAACAACTATTTTGTAAACATAAATTAAGTAAAGAAGTAGGCTCAAAACTCCACCTTGAGGGACTCCTTTACAAGCGATAAAAGGGGTATTCATTGTGTATTTAGTAAAGATAAAACGTTTGTATAAGTGAAAATTTGTTTACAATTAACTAATTTATAAGAGCACCCAATTCCAAAATTTTTTTGATAATATATCAATAATGACGTTTTTGAAAGTTAACGGGAATAATTTGGTTAAATAAATAATTTTTAATAATATGTACATACATATATATTAGGGTGTTTCTTATTTCCCAAACTGCCCATAGAGAAAAATACTGGCTCAAATATGATACTTCAGGTCATAAAACTATTATCTAAAAAAATTTTTTTTATAAACAACTTGATGCAGTGTGCCGATTTGCAAATGCAAATCGGTAAAAATCAGGAAAAAGGTTTTAAAAACGTTTTAAAAAAGCTTTTAAAAACCTTCCCAAAAACTTTTACTACTAAAACGTTCAAAAAGCGTGTTAATGAGAAAATATTTTTAAAAAACTGTAAATTATTACATATTTTATGATATCTGAGCCTAATTTAAAATTTATGGTCGTTTAAAAAGCAAATATCCACGAAAATTGCAATTTGACTGTTTTTATTCATTGATTTTTTGCAAAAATGCATATTTCTTCTTTTAGTGACGAGGCAATGAAACAAGGCTTCTGTAAATGATCAGAATACCTAAAAATAACCTTTTATGTTATTGTTTACAGTTTTTTATAGATATTTTGTCACTAACCCGCGTTTACAAGATCTTAGTAGTAAAAAGTTATTAAAAGTTGCCAGTATTTTTCTCTACGGGCAGTTTGGGAAATAAGAAACACCCTAATATATATATATATATATACTGGCAAAAGTTAGAGGGGGGGGGCTCCATCCCCCTGTGTCGCATTTACTTCTGTTTGTGTTGCTTCAAAAAATCATTTTTCACTGCAAATTTGTAATTATGCAAACACATTCAAACTATTCAGAGCAGCGTAGGTGAAACATTAATGAAAAATTATAGGTTCTGATTGATTCTCCAGTTATAATAGAGAAAATAAAAAAACGTATAAATTAGTGCCAAATCAAGTAATACCAATTGTGACAGGAAAATTTGATCATATTAGAATATCTCCAAAAGTACGAAAGTTGAAAGTTGAATCTCAAAAACTACGATAGCTGAGTGGAAAACCTATAGCCTATGTCACTTGTGGATGATGTCGTCGGTCATCGTTGCGTCTGCTCAGATGCTGCTTTATTGTGTAGGCTTGAGGATGTTGGTGCAGAATTAAATCGTCTGCTGTCACTGTGGAGAAATGTTCGGGGTACCTGTTCCATAAGTTCAATGGCTTCTTGCCCTCTATGAGTTCTTTTGGCATGCCTGTTCGTGCAAGTAGCACATATGCGATTTTGACCCCTTTACGAAGTCAAAAGAATAAAATAGGTTTGGGAGAGCGATTTTTGTCCATTTTGCCGCACTGAGCGTCGTTTAAAATTTATTTGTAAGTTTGTACCAGTAACATCTAGGAATGCTGCTAGGACAAGATCTTTATTCAGTATCATACACGACACGCTGAATATCTTCCAATTCAAGATAATACGCAGTTTTAATTGGAGGGGAAACTTGTTCGACTGACAATGCGTCGACAAAATTATTGATTATTATTTAAAAATAAAACAAATAAAGGTTCGTCACTTTAAAATACACGAAATACCAAGAATAAAAAAATTATTAACAATAGAATCTTTTTTATACCTGTATACTAACTACGAAATTATGCAACTATTTGCTTTTAATAGTATGATGCATATATTCAAGGATTTTCAATATTAATAAAATTTTTAAATATTTTAGTAAAATTGGAAGAAAATCCAGGCTCATCCTTACTTTGTTTACAGAATTTAGTAAGGAACTACTCTTGTATATAAAAATATTATTTGTAAAAGGCATAATATTATACAAAATTTTAAGAGAGAAAATGTTTTAGTTAAATTTAAAAACAGATTTTATTTATTCAAATATTTTTATTTAAAAATACAAAATTTTGCAATTCTAAGATACAATAAAATATAGTTTTATTTAAAAGACAAAAAATTAGCATAAATGAATGATTAAAAAGAAGTAAGGGTTTCATGTAAATTTAACTGAGAAATTTTGTACTTGCTCGAAAAAACTTTTTTTTACTTACTTGTTTTACTGTCTTTTAGTTGCTTTTTTATTAGTAAATGCAAAAGTCTGAGCAATTTTTAGTTTTATTTATCATTTTTATACACACGCATACATTTACAACTACGTTCAAAATAAAATAGAAAAAAACTAAAAGTCTGCAAATAAAAAAATATATAAAAAGGCATTTACAGCTAGAGAAGCTTAAAAATATCGCACATAAACTAAAGCTTTGAAAAATTAATCACACATACAATCGTAAAATTTTTAAATTATTTACAAAAAAAAGTTTATTTAAAAAAAAAGTAAATCTTTGAAAAATTAATCATTTTTAATCCTAATATATTTATTAATTCGTCTTTTTACTAAGTTATTACCAAAAAAAAAAATAATTAAATTCAAAACAGGAAGAAAATAAATTTATGAACCTTACTTTAATTACGCTAAAAATAATATTTTTGAATTTTGGATTCAATATATTCAAAGTACTTTGTAGTAATTTTAATAAAACGTTACTATTTGCTGATTGCTTTTATTTCTTCAAGCTTTCATTTTAAAAATGGTTAAATTTTCTTTATTTTTTGTATCGTTTGTTACTATTTGAATTCCCTTTTTAAAGAGGAAAATTGCATTTCAATGAAGTAATTTTTAATGAAAAATTTAGTAGCCGGTGAAAATAACCCTCCGGCAAATATATTCATGGCAGGAATAATTATTTTTAAAGAGCTTTAACACTTAACATATTAATTTTGACTAACGTACGATGCAATAATTTTAAATTGAAGTAACAATTTAAGGATAAAATTTTTAATGAATTATGAATTTTTATAATACAAAACTAGAACTGATTTTAAGTCACCTACTTGACAGCTATTTGAATAACTATTACCAATTAGTCTAGGCGCCAGCCATACTAATCACGCCCAAAGATTAAGAAATTATATTTCTTTTTCCGAGGATAAAAATAGGTGGTATTTATGTTTTTTGACCCGCTGAACACGAATCCGGGGTTTGTTTTGCGAGTTTCGTGGTCAATTTTTTGTTATTAATAAATTATTGGCTAATTTTGCAATAAATTGTTAATAACAAAAAATTGACCATGAAATTCGCAAAACGGACCCCGGATTCGTGTTCAGCGGGTCAAAAAATATAAATACCACCTATTTTCATCCTCGGAAAAAGAAATTTAATTTTTGGGCGTGATTAGTATGGCTGGTGCCTAGACTAAATCTGCTTTCATAACTAGAATAATAATAACGTAACTATTGGTATGAAGGTGACACTTAAGAATCACATATTTTTAAAGTCAACTTGGAATAGTAAAAAATTTATAACAAGAACTTTTAAAGATAATTTTTTCATTAGGGTTTTAAATAAATACTTTTTAAAATTTAAACAATTATTGGCAAACTACCCTTCATTCATGAAAAAAAATATAAAAGTGATATTACTAATTGTTTCAAACTTTCAAGACATTTAGCTGTTTTACCCTAAATGAACTTTTATTAATAAATTTCCCCACAAAGCTATCCTTAAAACTTATCCTTGCGTATAAAAATCATTTTAATTATATAATAATGTCAACCCACCCAATCTTTAAAACCACTTTTTTCTACATAAATATACTAACAGGTTTCACATTCTAAGAAATTTTTCTTCTAATCCTAATAGACAAGTAAAATTTAAAAATTTTAAAATTCCTATATAATATTATTATTATTATTCTTATTATCATTATGTAGTTTATTCTGATTCAAGTAATACTTGTCTTACGAAAACAGTTAATTATTATAAATTAATTAAATTTAATTTAATTAAGTAAATAATGAATTAGAGTAAACGTAAAGTATAAATACAGCAAATAATAGTAATATAGTAAAATCTAGTAATATATTAAATTTATATAAATTTAATCACAGAGTTAAGTAATGATAATATATGCATAAATAAGACTTACCATTTAGAAAATTATTTCTTATAATACTGAAAAAGCCTGACCGAATGTCGCACAATGCCTATTGTTCTATTTTCATGAAGTGGATTTTAATACTTTTCTTAAAGTATATGAATGATGGCAGGTATCTAATACATGGGAGAATTAAATTCCAAAGGTTTGAATATTTGACCCGAAAGGACAAAATTCCAAATTTATAGTTGATACTTTGAATTTATCCAGATGTTTCCAAGCATCACGACTAGGTCTGTCTGAGATGAATTGCTTGAATAGGGGCAAAAGAAATGGGGGTCGTTTTATTTATACGACTCTATACACGAGTAGTATCGCAAATGAATTACACCGGAGGTCATTAGTAAACCAGTTAAGCTTTTTCTATACTGGGATATACGTTCATTTCTTCTTGCATATTTTGATACTTTCTAAGCCGAAGTTAATAAGGTATACAATTGAATACCTTTTAAGATATCGCCTGATAGTATCTGGACATAAATCTGTAAGTCATCGGCGTTAAGAAGTCTCAACGCGTGGCCGTCGTTCAAATAATATTTAATGTCATTCATTTATATATATGCAAAATATTAGTGGCCCCAGGACAGATCCCAGGAGATCAATATTAATATCACGAGAAGCAGATACTGAAAGATTTAAGTACATACATATTGAGCGACCACTGAGATATGACCAAAGCCATTCTAAGGCAGATTTTTAAAATCCTATATTCCGAAGTTTCACAAGTAGCCTGGAAGGTGATTCGTTTTCAAAGGCCTTTGAGAAGTTGAACTGCAATAGCAGTGTGGTAAATTTCCTTTCTTTACCCATACGTATATCATCAAGTAATTGTTTTGCTGGTTGAGTAGTGTGATATTTTCTAAAACCGTATTAAAATGGACCAAGAATATTTGAGTTAGTCAGAAAACTTACTATCTGATCATGAGCTAACTTTTCAAAGGATCTTTGAGAGAAAGCATAGTAAAGCTACTGGGCAGAAGTCAGATAGAGATGGTGGAATTGAGGCTTATTTAAGCGCCAGTATACACTGAGAAAAAAGTGTATGATTAGGATAACCAAAATTTTAGTAAAATTGCATTTAGTAATGATAACAAAATTTTGGTTATCAGAACCGAAAAATTCAGTAGATTTTACCAAATATTCAGTAGATTTTACCAAAAAAACTTAAAATAAAAAAAGAATTAAAAAGTAAATCTTTTTCAATATAGTGGCTAATTTTTTGAAAAAATTATTATATTTCATAAAATCTTTAAATTTTTAAAACTTTAAATAAAAAATTATCATTAAACTATTGTTTTTGTTATGCGCTTATAAATTTAAAATTTTAAGGTTATGCCGTGATAATTTAATAGAAAAAATTCAGAAAACAAACAAGATTAAGACCATAACATTTTATTTTTAGTTAACAAATTAATTATTAACAAATTTTTAAAACATTTTCAAGTATACTCTTGTAAGAACTCAGAAAATTATTAAAAATAATTAACTGTTCTTCGTTAAAAATGCATGTACCATGAGTATACAAAAAAAAATGCTTTTGGGTTCTCGTTTGTAATTTTAAATGAGTTTGGTTAATTTAACTAATTAAAATATAGTTTCATAGCTATTACTGTTTAATAGTATATTAAGTATCAAGGGCGTCAAAGTTTAAACACTAGCGTGAGCATTAGCACGAGTGATATGTGTTCACGCTAGTGTATAAAGTATTTCGCCCATGGTGCTTACACTATTTTTTGCCCTACTGGGCTTCAAACGCGTGCTGAAATTTCTCAAAAAATTGCACGCCCAGACGGGCAAAAAAATTTTTGATGTTATTGTAACTTGCCTCGTAATATTTTAATATCTATAATGATAATATAAGCTTAAAATTAAAATATAGATTTACATTTTGGTGTTTTGATAATTTTTACTAATATTTTTTAGTATTTACAATTATCTTAGGATATTTCAAATAATTTATTATTATTTTTTTTCAAATTTTAAATTATATTTAAGATATATTTAACCTAATATTTCTCAAAAAATTATTTTGGTTATTTCTACTGAATATTTGGTAATTTTGACTAAATAATTTGGTTAAGAATTGATCAACAAAATATTTGGTTATAGATACGCTAATATTTGGTGATAGTAACCAAAATTTGGTTATCCTGACCAAACTTTTTTCTCAGTGTACGAGATGTCTTCCAGGATATTGGAAAGATACCCTTGATGAGGGATGTATTTAATAGCTTGGTGAGATGTACTTCAGTCAAAATACGGAGGAGGGGTTGTTCACTGGTGAAAATCGGGGACATTTAATAAAGAAATGGGGGCTTCACCCTTAAATTTGCAAAAAATACCCTCAAAAAGGGTTTTTTTTTACATATTTGCACTTTGAGCACTCAGATTTGCACCATACGGGTTTTTTGGGTCGCTGATAAAGAATTTCGACTTCTTTTTTATAAATAATTAAAATTTCGCCCCTAAATTGGCTAAAACTGACCCCGAAAAGGGGTAGGGTTGTTATTTTCGTACTTTGAGCATCCAGACTATGTCCATATAGGTTTCTGGGTCGCTGATCAATAAAAATTTGTTATTTTTTTATGAAAAATTAATACTTAACCCTAAACCTACCTGAAAAATAAATTATTATAGTGAAGGTGAAAATGAATATTAATCCTTTTAGGGGTAGTTTTAGCTATTTTGAGGGTGAAATATATTTATGAAAAAGGAGTCGAAATTCTTGATTAGCAATCCAAAAAACCAGTATGGTGCAAATCTGAGAGTTCAAAGTTTAACATCATTGTTTAGAAAATTATTTAGAAAATTTAAGAAAAGTAATCGAAAGAATCGAAACGTCAACAAAATATTTTAAATAAATATAATTTTGGCTGGAAAAATCGACTTTTGATTTTTATTTAATTTTAAAAAATGTCTAGTGATAAAAATGTAATTTAAAGAAAAACTTATAACTATGCGGTTTGTGTGTTAACGACACATTGACTTTTAACAGTTTTAACTTATATACTTTAGTATAAGTCCTAAAACCGAAATTATAATAAGTTACTAAATTGAAATTTTTTTATGTCCATAAACTTAAAGTATTCTAAGTCCCTAAATCGAAATTTTTTAAGTCCATTTGACCCCCCCCCCCTCCCTAAATTGATTCCATTTAAGAGCTTTAGTTTTTGAGGAATCGAAATTACATGTTTTTTCTGAATAAACTGTACTGTAAAAATTCTTGTCCGGGTGATTACTATTTAAGTAGTAAATTTACTACTCAGATACTAATAACCAGGATGAGAATTTTTACAGTGTGGGTTTTGAATAAAAAATAAAGGTAAAAGCAAAACTTCCCTTATTTTCTATAAGCAAAAATTGATCAGAAGTCCTTTCTATTTTTAAATCTTAGGTCAATATAGCTGGAATACTGGGATTCTCATATCGTTTAAAAAATAAAATAAAAAAGGTTTTTCATTTTTCACATTGGTTTTAATATTTTTATCCTAAAATAAAAATTTTGTTTGTGGTTGTTTTATTAAAAAAAGAAGCTATTTTTAATATTAAAATCCTTTAGATAAAAACTATTTTGAATCCATTATTTTTAGAAATAAAATTGCATATTTCGGCATAATCAGCCTTAAGTATTAATATTTAATGAACTACTATAATGTTTGATGCTAAGCTATAGCCTGGGAAAAGTACATTTTAAATTTTAGCTGAGTGCACTACATTTTTTTGCCAATCCCTAAGCTCGAAATATATTTGAATTATAAATTTATTGCGAATTAAATACATTAACAAGTAAAGCAGAAATTAAAATTTAAAATTAACAATCAATTCACCGATGTAAAATTCATTTGGTGAATTTGAATTGTACAGTTGTAAGACCTCGAACAATGCTTTAAAGAACTGTGGAATTCAATATAGAAGTTTAAAATTCTTCATGTATACTTGATTTCACTCATGAAAGACAGTAAAATATGTTACAAAAGATTTGGCGAGTGAATCGGAAAATTCTTGGATCATTTGACATAATTGGAATTACTCCAATAGTAAAAAATTGATTTGATTTTATAAAATATAATTTTTTTTTTTTAACGATATTTATCAATTTATTTCAATAAATAATACTAAGTTTCTACTTTATTATTTTATTCAAAAAATATATACAATTTTTAAACGTCTATTTTAAACAAAAAATAAAAAGACAATATTTTATTGTAGGTACTCAGTAAAGAGATTTTCAAAATAAAAACATAATCTGTGTATTGAATGGAAACTTTCAAGTCAATAAGTAAACTCGATTTTTTTATTTTTACTTTTTATTCCTATGCGGATTCTTTTTATCTAACTGATATTTCGTAATAGTATTTTGAAACCTTTAAAATATTTAATATAATACTTTAATACTTTAAAAGAAGAGGAGTTTAAAAAAACCAAATTAATTTAAATAGTTAGGATTCAATTTTTTATTGTTAATAATCCAAGCACACCTCAACGCGTCTTTGGGGTCTATAATTTTCAAGTCTTCTAATCTGTCATTTTTATTACTGATTCGTTTTTTCAACTCTGCTTTAAGGGCATGTTCTCTTTTTTTCAGTAAGGAAACAATTTTTTTTAAACATTATTTTACTCATCGAGTTTATTATGTGCAAGTATAATTTTTTATTTATATTATAAAGAAAACATTAAAATTGACAGAAAAATTTTTTTTTTTTTATTTTAAACAATTTATTTTTAAATTTTTAACGTCTGGTCTTATGGATAAATATGTAAAATTAAAAAAAAGGTCGTAATTTAATTTTACAAACAATTTATTATTATTATATTAAGTACCAAGGTTAACAGGGTCAAAAAAACGGTTGCCAGCATAACTCCAGTTTGCAATGTCCGAATTAAAAAAAACAAAGATCATTTTATGAGTAATTAAGCCCTTTAGGGGGTGGACTATCGAATAATCAATATTCCAAAAAATAAAAAAATGGCGCAATATTTAAAAAAAAATCCGATACCAATTTTTGGAAAAATGGCTCCATTTTGTTTAATTTTTGGAATTCTGATTATTCGCTGATAGTCCACCCCCTAAAGGGCTTAATTACTCATAAAATGATCTTCGTTTTTTTTAATTCGGACACTCCAAACTGGAGTTATGCTGGCAACCGTTTTTTTAACCCTGTTAACTTTGGCACTTAATATAATAATAATAAATTGTTTAAAATAAAAAAAAAAATTTTTTTCTGTCAATTTTAATGTTTTTTTTATAATATGAATAAAAAATTATACTTGCACATAATAAACTCGATGAGTAAAATAATGTTTAAAAAAAATTGTTTACTTACTAAAAAAAAAAAAAGAGAACATGCCCTTAATCAATAAACTAAATGCCAATTTTTGAATTCTTGACAAAATGAAAAAAATCATTACTTCAACTGGAAATTATTTGTTTAGGAAACAATGTAACAGTATTATTTTGATGATATTTTTAAGAAACCCTATTTTTAACTCGGAGATCGTACTTTATAATTGATTCCTAAAAGGCCCACTCTTATAGTTATAGAAATTCAGTAATATAAAGAAGAAAAGAGCTTTTAAAGTTTTTCATTTCATCGGTAGTTCTTTGCTATTTTTACCCAAGTCTGAGGTTGATGTTTTGAATTTAAAAAATACCAATTGCACTGTGTTTGATATGTAAAAATATGTTTACTGGCCAGTTTTTAAGGCTCTAGGTGGCTTGGTTGCGATTTGGAAGATGTTTTTCCAATTTTGATGTTTTTCAAATTCTCGGCCACCCATTTGCTTTTTATTTAAAAAAATTTTTTTTAAATGTGTTTTCCCATACTTTTCATTGTGGTAAACTTGTTTTTTGTCGCATTTGCCTATTCAGTACTTAAAAATTAATTTTAGGCTCAAAAAAATGATTTTGAAAATTTCTCATTTTCTGAATTTTCCGATCTTCTTGCTTTTCCTGATTGAAAATAAAAAATATGACTTGATTTTCGGATTCCTCGGATAATTTTACGTTGAAATTCTCCTGGGTAAAATTTTAGAGGCCTCTGTGACACTGTAAAAGAAAGAAAAATTATATTGTAAAAAGTAACTTCCTTAGATCAACAAAAAAAATAGAATGTTTTCGAAAAATTAGTAAATTTTCAAAAAAAATTGTAAACATTCGTTAAAAATCATAAATTTACTAAATTTAGTATAGAATTCTCGATTTTTTTTTTTGAATTTCACAATAATTCACAATTTTTTTTCGAAAATTTACAAAAAATAGTTTTAAATTTACGAAAAATAGTTGTGAATTCACAACTTTTTGCGTAAATTCACAAAAAGAAATCGAGAATTCTTAGTAAATTTACGACTTTTATTGAATATTTATAAATTTTTTCGAAAATTTACTAATTTTTCGAAAATGTTCTATTTTTTTTGTTAATCGAAGGAAGTTACTTTTTACAGTGTATGCAAACAACCTAAATACACGTAACCTGCTAAAATCAAAAAAATAAACAGAATAAAAAAATAGCAAAATTTAATTATGTTTAATTATGGTTTTTTTTTTTTTTTTTTTTTTTGAGCCCCTTTAAAGAAGGGGCCTTTTTCGTAAGACGAGTAGAATGCTTTTACGCATGCCATACACCACGTACTGTATGGTTATGTGGGACTCAACCTCAAATTTATGGTTGCCCAGATACTCAGTATAACTGAGGAGGAATTACAATACCCACTAAACTCCCCACCCTCCTGCATTTATGACAATATCATAGAATCCGGACCAGGACTCCATGTTTAGGTATTACTTCGGTCCGGAAAAAATGCAGCCAAGGCATTTCTTCGCCATACCCTGTCAAAAAAGGAGGAGAGTTTCCTACGAGAGGAAACCTTCCTCCTTTTTTCTAATCAGTGTCGCCCGTACGTACTCTGCCACGCTGTACCAGTTCGTGGTACTGCGCAGCATTTCTGGGACGACTCCTTCTGGCCTCCATTCATCAAAGGGCGGTCGCCCCTCAGCGAAGTGAGGACATCTAAAAAAGGTGTGCTCAGCGGTATCCGGCTTGCCCGGGCAATGCAAGCATTCCGGAGATGCCACCTTGCGCCACTTGAAAAGCATATCGCGGAAATAACCGTGACCAGTTAGGAACTGTGTGAGGTAGAAGTCTACCTCTCCATGATCACGGTTTATCCAGCTTTCCAAGTCAATGATAAGGTGGTGCGTCCAACGTCCCCTCGGGTCACCATTCCACCTATGCTGCCAACATTCCATTGTGTGGGAGCGAGCGCGAACGAAAGCTACGTAGCGCTCTTCTTCCTCACGGTCATAGATCGCCTGCCTTTCCAAGGCAAGCAGATCGTTAGGAATCACCCGAGCCACTACCTGGATCGCTGGCTCTGATACAGTCTTGTACGAGCAAGCGATTCGAAGTGCCTTGCAGTACCTTTTTATGCGGACATTGTCCACCTACACCTCTGCACCGTAGAGCAAGATGGAGTTGACTGTCGTCATCAACAGCCTACTCTTCCCTGATCTGGGACCGCCGATGTTCGTCATCAGCCACGAGAGGGACTTTGTCACCCGTCCAGCCTTTTCACAGGCCTGCTGGAATTGTCTATTGTAGGTCAACTTGTTATCCAAGAAGACCCCCAAATATTTGACCGATGGTTTGGTCTGGATCATGAGGGGATTACCTCCGTCATCAAAGCTGATGCCGAATATGGTATCAACCCTTCTCCGGGTCAGAAGGACAATCTCCGTTTTCGGAACTGCCAGTCTGAGTCCGTGATCCGACATCCAGCTATTGATAAGGCGCATGGCCTCATACAAGGTATTCTTCTGGTCCTCTTTCTCTCGAGCTGTTATGGTTAGAGCAACATCATCCGCGTATCCGATCATGGAGCATCCATCCGGAAGTTCAATCTTCAGCAAGCCGTCATAAAAGGCATTCCACAGATCAGGGCCCAGAACTGAACCCTGCGCTATGCCTGCGCTTAATACTTTACCTCTTGTACCATCGAGCGTGTCCCAGCGCAGGTATCGGTCCCGAAGGTAGTCTCTGAGTATATTTCTCAGATAATCCGGAACTCTAAATACCTGCTCGAGGGAGTGCAACATATCGTCCCACTTACCCGAGTTGAATGCGTTTTTCACATCCAACGTGACAAGCAGGACGTCCGGTTTAATATCCGGCCGTACTTGTCTGGCCCTCATAACCACCTTCAGGACCTGCTCGAATGTTTAATTATGGTTACCCATGAGGTTTTCAACGCAAAATTTCCCCATGAATCCTAAAATCAAGTCAGATTTTTAATTTTCTATCAGGAAAAGCGAGAAAATCGTAAGATTCAGAAAATAAAAAATTTTCAAAATTATTTTTTTGAGACTAAAATTGATTTTTAAGTACTTAAAAGGCAAATGTGACAAAAAATAAGTTTACTACAATGAAACGTATGAGAAAACACATTTAAAAAAAAAAAAAAAAAAAAAAAAAAAAATAACGCTTTTTGAGAAATTTGTATTTGAAAATTTCCTTTAGTTTTTTCAATTTTCCAGGTTTTCCTGAGGGTTTTCTGAAAAAATAAGGTTAAATTCGTATTGGGCGGGAATTTTCACTACCTACCAATTTACAGAAAATATTTTTTAGGCTTATTTAGGGCGTTCAGAAAATAAAAAGCAAATGGGTGGCTGAGAATTTGAAAAAAATCAAAATTGGAAAAACAGCTGCCAAATCGCAACCAAGACACCTAGATCTAGGAGCCTTAAAAATTGGCCAGTAATCAAATTTTAAATACCAAACACAGTGCAATCGGTATTTTTTAAATTCAAGACATCGACCTTAGACTTGGGTAAAAATAGCTAAGAACTACCATCATATTAATTGTTATTTTTAAAGCAATTCGATATAACGATTGTTGTAATTAGTTCTAATGATGATGAATTTAACTGAATATGAAAATCCAGCATAGGAGTTTAGAACAACATATATTTTCAGTTAGAAGCAAAAATAGTGTAACTTACATTTTACCTTACACGATCACCAGGCGTAAAAAGTTTTTAAACCAAAAATAGTATTATATTTTATATATTTTAAAGCCTAGGTGCAAATTTAATTGATTACGCATCTAAATTCGAGTTCAATCTTCTTCTTTTAAGTTTTTTTTTGAATAAGCACTTACAGTTTTTATGGATCATTATAGGATGAATATTTAGTGAAGTAAACAAAAGTGCAAATACTAGTAGTCTAGAATTGATCTTTTTTAAATCCTAAAAGATTCTATATTACAGCAAAATCTAGGTATGGTCTATGAGATTGTAATGTAGATAGTACATTTTTTCAACATAAAAAAGTAATATTTTGAGTTGCGTGACTTAAAGTTAACAGGAGCCCGTACGGGGAAAATGTCCCTCTGTTTCCTACATAATGAATGTATATTTTATTACTTTTATTGATTATTTTTAGTTATTGATATTTTAATTTACTGGGAAAGTCCAAAATATTAATTACATCGCATAGATAGAAATCTGCTTTTATAGTGACAAAAAATCCCAAATTTTCTCAAACATTGGCCTTTTTCAAGTACCCCTTCCTATGAACATGTTCCATGCTAATATTTTTTTTGCATAGAAATTTTTGCACAAAAAATGATACATTAAATATTCTACTATATTATTTTCTTCTAGGAACTTAAATAAACACTGAACAGTTTAAAAATCTTGAATTGTTACATTAAAATGTATAATACTAAAAATTTTTTCAAATATGGTTCACGGCGGGCTTTAAACGATTTTAAATTGAAGTGCAAGTTACTGAAAATGTTAAAAATGGGATCAATTTGAAATATTTTTCCAAGTTGAATGCCGAAAAAATCAAAAAAATCCCCAAGGGCCAATCCCCAAAAAGAATTTTTTCGTCAGGTAAAAAACCGTATTTTTGAGGTTTTTTGTATTTTACTCTACTTTTAAATTTCATTATTCATATCAAATAAAGTTCAAAACCGTTCTGTACCTTATAAAATCTATCTATAAAGTTTAATTTTTCATTTTCTAGCATTAAAGTATACTTATACTTGTATAATTTGATTTCGGTGAGCTTTGGGTGGCTGCGAGGGTGGCTGAGCAGTTATTTCTTTCCGTATAAATAGTCATTAGCGGATTGAGTCCACAAATTGGATTAATTTTAGAGTAAAATACAAAAAACCTCAAAAATACGGTTTTTTACCTGAAAAAAAACGGCTCTGGGGATTTTTTTGATTTTTACGGCATTCAACTTGGAAAAATATTTCGAATTGATCCCATTTTTAACATTTTCAGTAACTCACACTTCGATTTAAAATCGTTTAGAGCCCACCGCGGGTTTCCTGAAATTTTTGTTTTTGCAAATAGTACTAACAGACCTTGCCTATTTCCAACTCATTGAGTCCATTTGAAAAGTCGTGAAATGATAGCTTTTCAGAAGTTACAAACCGTGTATGACTTGTGCTTCATGAGATCCAAAATTGGGATTTCAGACTGAAAAATATATTTGCACCCTTTAAACTACAAAAAGTACCATGTTTATTATTCATTATAACTTTCGCATATTAAAATTTTCTTCATCTTTTTTTTAATTTTTAGATACTGTTGCTGGTTTTAAATCCTAATTTGGGGGTCACATTAGGCCAAATAATATAATTTTTCTTAGTATTGAATTATATATCTATAAGTATACTTTAGTATTGACAGCATCAAAATGAATATCTATGATAATAATAATATAATTTATATGAAAAGATAGTTTCTGCAGTATATTAATAAAATATTTTTAAAGGAACACCTACTGTTCTTGCAAATAAGTTGTAACTTACTTTTATATAGAACAACATTAAACTTGTACATAATAATATCAGATGGCTTCTGTTTTAAAAGGTCATGTACTTGTGCGTTTTATACACTCGACTTGAAAATTTATGTTCTTGATTACTCAAAGTATAATAATCTTCAATTACTTCTAATTTTTAAGTAACATAATAAATTGTTTTTCTTTTATATATATATATATATATATATATATTATACTAAAAACAAAACACGTAAAGTCTATAAATAAAAAGTGTATTTTATTGTATTTATTTTTTCTTGAAAAGAAAAATGTGTTATATTGTTTTTTATTATATTATTAAAAAAAATTAATTTTATATAGGTATAAAACTTTTATTTGAAAATTACATTAAAAACAAATTCTAATATTTACGCGTGTATATATATATATATATATATATACTTTAAAAGTAATTTCTACGACTTTATACAGGGTAAAAGTTTTGAAAACTCATAAAAATGAAAACTGTATAACAACTATACACGACTTACTCTTCAGAGATTCACTTAATGCATTAATATATACCTATATATATAATAAAAAGAAAGACATAAAAATTCTACCAAAATTTTTTTTTATTTAGTACTTTGAACAATGTTTTTTTTTTCTTTATTTTTCTTCTTTTTTTCATATATGAATTTTTTACAGTGGTGTGAGTGATAGTCTAAGATCCTTAGATCTCAGTTATAATTCCTTAGAGGAAATTCCTTTTCTCGCTTTCCAAGGACTTCGAAAACTTGAGTGGCTGAACATGTACAGGTGACAAGTTTAATTATTATTATATTTTTTTTTAACTTATTAAAAATACTCTTAACATTATACAAATTTAAATTATACACATCTATTAATTTTTTTTTATTTTCCTTCTTTCCCAAATTTTACTTTGTTTATAGGGTAAATCATAAAACTTTTTTAAAACAGATCAAATAAATTTTTTTATCGCGTCAAAGATAGGTTATATGTAGCAACAAAAATAAAGTTTATCTTTTTTACAAAAACTCTGTTACTATTTAAAAATTTTATAGTTTAGACTGTTGTTTTTTATAATAGATTTTTGAAAAAAAATTATTTTACACCTCTTTGTATAATTTTTTTTTAAAACCTACGTAAAATTAAAAGTTTACAACAAATTATTGTCGTTTAAAAATAAATTTTAAATAGGATTTTAACAAGTAAACGATAATTTTGCAGTGCAACGTCAAACAGCAGAATGTCAAAAAACCATTCTGAAAATTTTAATGAATTTTAAAATAAGTAATTAAAAGTTAGTAGATGCATTTTATTTTCTATTTATTTTTAATTAATTATGTAATTACTTAGGGATTTAAAAAATTTAAAAAAATTATTTAAAAAAATATTTTTAAGTATTTGTAAACTAATATTTTAAATGGATTAAAATTTTTAGTTGTCAGTTGCTACAAATAGAATATTGAATAAAAATATTAATAACATATTGAAAAATATAAAAATATTGAATCTTTTTTTTCTTTGCACAAAAAGCAATGATTGACATCCGTCGAAATTGGAATATAGTCATTATTGACCGTTAGTAAAGATAAGCATTTTATTTATTTGTTATTTTCAAATTACATTTTTTTAATTGCTAATTTAGTAGTAAATTTTTAAATAGAATTCATAAACTGGAGCTTAAAAAATTTAGGACGCATATTAACACGCTGATAAAACAATGCTTTTACCTGAAAGGAATTCTATTACCTTAATTCCGGCCTAAATATACACGGTGGTCCTGAAGAAAACATTTTCAAGCCTAAAATGGTTAAAAAATAAGCGTTTTATTATGTTTCCAATGTTAAATCTTGTAAGAATATTAAATATGCGTCTTTAAAAATCTGTAAATGGATTTAAGTATTAAAAAAAAATTACTTTAAATCGTCTTAATATTTTCATTTAATTAGATATACCTAAGATTTTTTATTTATTATTTATTTAGAAATTCATTTACATGAAAATTGTTTTTTATAATTAATTTTACAAATATTTTTTGTCAAAAAATCATTTTTTTGTGGAAATATTCAAGTTCTTTCAAAATCATATATTTAATATTAGTAGAAAATTTGGACATTTTTAGGTTGAGATTACGTGGAATACTGCAATCATCTTAATAAATTAGTAAATAAGTATGGTGGACATAAATTTTTCATAACAGGTGACTTTAATCTTAGCTATATTACTTATTACGATGGCCTAACAAAATCAGAGAACAAAGATTGTCCATCTTTTAAAAAGAAGCAGTTAACATCATTCTCCCTGTATTAGCCTCTCTTGATTCAGTCCAACAACATCCAAATCACCCAGGAAAGCATTATACATTAGAGGGGTTTCCTGTCTTTCTCATCGATTAGGTCAACAGAATACCTCCATTCTGACAACTACATTTTTAAAGTTGATTCATAATACCACTGATCAGCTACTTTCTCATCAAATACAAGTGAAATACTAGATTCTGCAAGCTATCATTACTCAAGATATAATTTTAACAAGATGAATGCTGAGGATATGAATTCTTGCCTTAGTTACATCAACTGTTACTCTTCATAATTTACATGAACAATATTGGCTCTCATATTCTTTACTTTTCGCGGATAATTTACAAATTTATCTTCAAATTCCAAAGAAAATCTAAAACCTAGGTATTTCTCTCCTACAAAACGATTTAAGAAACATTGAAACCTAATCTTTTCAAAATAATTTTCACTTCAATAAAGAAAAAACAAATTTCATTATCTTTGGCAAGAATTCTCAGAACTTTTACACGAATAAAACTACATTCTACTTTAGCGGTATTCACATTATAATATCCAAATTAGTCAAAAACCTTGTACACTTTCTCGATTCAGATATGAGCTAGTACACCCAAATCAATCATCTGTCTAAATCAATAAATTATGTTCTCTACAGACTCAGATACTTCAAAAATTTTATTTTCCCTTTATTTCGAAGATGTTTAGTTTGCTCATTAATTTTTCCTCTCTTTGATTATGGTACCTTTGCAAGGGTAACCTGTTAGGGTATCAATAAAACCGTCTAAAAAAACTGCAAAATGCAACTGTTAGATATATTTCCCTGGAGGACCTGAATTATTTCCAATGACAACTGCTTCTCCCCACATCGAGAGCCTTGCGGTAATGGGGCAGTTTCCCTCTCCAAGATAGTGCTCCATAGAACACTTAGGCTGCTTAAACTCGCAAGTGAATTTGTAAAGTGAATTTGTGATCATTTAACGAACATTTAGATTACGTAACTTCTAAAACCAGCAGAATAATTGGCTTCAAACGCAGATCCGCTCCTGGTTTCAAATCTATAGAACTTTATCCATATTGTTTGAGATTAGTCTTACCTTCTCTTGATCTTTGGATCTGTAATCTGAAGATCCTATAATTTATCCGAACAGAATAGACTTGAAACAATAGAGCACAAGTTTCTTTAAAATAGGTCAACTCATGACCTATTTTGATCATAACTATAAAGATATTTTGGTCAAATTAAATATCTTCTCTGTTCATTCATACCACAAAATGAATGACATATATTTCATTAATAATGCAATTAACAAAAAACTTTTGAATTTTTTTTTTGCGTAAGAAGTGGAGAAATGCGTTACGCATACTGTTCAGCGTCCAAACTGACAGTTATGTGGGACTCGTTCTTACCTGGGCATACCCACTGAAATTCCACTCCCTTCCTACCGTATGCGAGTCTATCCCGGGACCGTTTTCACATTACTTCAAGACAGGTTCAAGGCCATTTAGTTCTATTCGTGAACTCCATCTTTTGACTTGCATCCAATGACTCGCCAGTCTGGTTAAGGACTCCGTCATTCCATATGATTAAAATTCCATCCTTAGCGAACTGTCATCTTCGATAAAATATATGTTAGCTAAAAAATATACGTCATTTCCCAATATCGTCAAAAGAAAAGGTTAATAAATAAATAAATAAATAAATAGGTAAATATTATCCTACCATCTACGATTTATTTCGGTATCAAGAGTAAGTGCAGGAATGATTGTTAGTGGAACACCTGTCCGGATAACCGCAGTACGTCTCAATAGGTGCGGAGTATGTACTCCAAATACTGGCTAATTTTTGATCATACTTCTTCATTTCGAACTATCAGGCTAACCACATTCTCAGGTGTGATTTGGCCAATGTTATTTTCTAATTGATACTTTTTAACGGCCCATCTGTCGCATTCAAAGAATGTATGTTCCGGCGTACCTTGTTTGCCCGGACAGTATATACATTCAGCGCTATTCTTCTTCTGGATCCGAAAGAGCTAGGAGCAAAAAAGCCCATGTTCGCTTAAGAATTGAGTAAAAAAATAATTAATGTACCCTTGCCCTCTATTTATCCAAGGTGATATCTCTATCAACCTCTTGGTCCATTTGCTCTCCGAATAGTGGGTCCAATGGTCCTGCCACTCGCTTAGACTGATCTGATGGGAAGTGGCCTTTGCGCAGTCAATGCCTTTCCTCTCTTTGTTCAGATAGATATACTTTCTCTCAAGAGCCAGAAGATCTATCGAGATTACGTCAGCGATGACTAGAGCTGCCTCCCAGGACACTATGCGATAAGCACAGGAGATTCGCAGGGCTCCTTGTCTCTGGACGCTCGTAATGCACCATACAGGATTTGGAGTGGGTGACTGACATAAGAAGCCTGCACTTTGCAGTCTTAGGTTCGCACGTGTTTCTTATTAGCCTGGTTAACGCAGTATTGAGCCTGGCAGCCTTCTCCGTGCTTCTTCGAATCTGCGCCATGAAGGTCAGTTTCGTGTCCAACAGCACTCCCAAGTACTTTAAATTATCCTTCGTTTATTGAGATGATGGTCTCAATATGTTTATGGGTGAATAGGACAATCTCAGTCTTCGCCATTGCAAACTTTAGGCCGTGGTCTTCCATCCAGTAATAGACCCCATGCATTGCCTGATTCAATTTCTTCTCGGCAATTTTTTCATCTTTTGCCTTGATGACTAGAACCAGGTCATCTGCGTATCCTACAGTAAAAGTATCAACCAGCAATGGAAGCCTAAGTACCAGGTCGTACATGATGTTCCATAGGTTCGGTTTTTAATTTTTTTACTAATAGAAATATTGTCTAAAATTTAAAATTTAAGAAATCACAAAATCTTTTCTGAACCTCAAACAAATAATAATCGTCAGTTCAATTAGCCTCGCTTTAGGCTCCACAGGTATGTGGAACAGTCCATTTATAAATAAAACATATTTAGAAACAGACTTAGATGCATTTAAACATATAATCGGTTATTAAAGCATTATGACTAAATCAATCACAGAATCCATTAATCAGTTTTAAAATTCTTAATTATATAAATTAACCCCATTCTATACCAAACTTTGATTGTCTATTTTACGTCAATAATTGTAATATTGAAAATTGTAATATAATACCAAGAAATTAACAGAGTATTATTATATTGTATTTATAATTAACTCTTAATTTTCATAGATTTTCTAATATTATATAAACTATATTTTATGTATTGTATGTTGATTTATCTTAAATTATATTTAGATTTACTTTTGAATTTATAATACATACTTTAATACACTTTTCGTCTATAGCTGCAATTAACTTAATGATGTATTCGCATTAAATCGCTGTATTAAATATTGTATAATGACGGTAAACACATTAAATTTTTAAATAAAATAAAATAAAATAAAATAAAAAATAAAATATGCTTAATCTTAAGAAAAATTATGCTCATAAGCAATCGAAAAGCTTCTATGCATCTTAACGAATATTTTAAGATTTTAAAATTTCTTTATAGGTAAGGAGTTAAAATAATTTTCATTTGGATAATATGGATAATGACAAACATTTATATCTAAATAACAGTGAAAATTTAATATTTGGACCCATTTACAGATTTTTAAAGACGAATATTTAATATTGTTATAAGTTCTATATAACTAACATTGGAGGCATGCTAAAATAATTATTTTTGGGTTTTCTTGAAAAAATAGTAGATCGCGAGTTTTGTTTGAGATTTTGTTCATGTTCTCTCACCATTCTAGGCCAGATAATGTGGACCAGCGTGCATATTCTATTTGTAAAATATAAGTATTAAAAGAAAATTTCTTTTAAAGCCTATGATTTTAAGATAATAGGAAAATCTTTTTTTTAAAAAGTAATAATTTTTGTTTATTTATAGGTATCCAAATTCATTTCTATTGTACAAAAATTTCTTTTAAGCAATGTTTTTGTGCTTTTGAAATCTTAAACCGAATATATTATAACTTCAATAAAAATTATTAAATAGAAACCACGATAATTTAAAAACCTATTTTTGAAAGTTTCTAAAATATGTGATGGCTTAGGTAAAATAGTTTTCGTTATTTAGAATTTTGAAAAATAATAAAATTTTATGTTATGAAAATTATTGGAATTTCGTAAACATGTACCCCACCCCGGTTAAATGCTTTGATTCTCTTATGCAAGAGGAGTACTATTGGTTTCAAATAACAAACAACAGCAGTACAGAATATTTTTTTTGCTGTAAGAGGATCTTTTTTCTCAGTGTGGCTAATTAGGTTAGAAATTAATTGTTTTAAATTTTTAATAAATTTAAAAATGCTTTAAAATTTAATTAATTAAAGACAAAACAGAGTACGCATATTCAAGAACTGCTTATCAAAAAAAAAAACTAAAATTTGTTTAATTATTTAATAGTTAAAAAAAAAAAAGAAATATTTTTTAAAAGAGCAATAAAAATTATTCTTTGATTTACCCCATATACACAGTTTGCAACGAAGGGTTCATAAAGTATCATTTGAAATAAGAATTTATACCTTGCGCACTTTATAAACTTTTAAGCTTTTCACATTTAAGAGTCTTAATTTTACTTTACTTTATGAATATTCATGCGTTAAAAAAAATATATACATAAAAAGTAAAAGATGTACTTTATAATATATATTTATAAGTTGATGCATTTTTTTTTTTTTTTTAATTTGATTCCTTTATAATTTATGATAAAAATAAAATATCACGTTAAATTATTTAACGCGTTGTTTGAAAAAGTGCATAATATAAACTTGTTAATCTTTTTCTACTATGTAATTATTGTACGCGAAAGTGTAATATAGGCCGTTAACGCTTTTCGAATCTTCATATTACAGGTCAATTTTGCTCGCACACACTAACACATGCAAACAATAATTACACAGTAATATAGTAATAAATTTTCTCTCTTTACATAAATAGCAATCATCTGACAACATTGGATGGTAATTGGGGTTACGTGATCAACACACTTTCAGATGCCTTTTTTGGTGATAATTCAATAACTGAAATACCAAAAATTTTTCAAAAATTTCATTCGATGATTAGATTAAATCTTGATAATAATAATATCAAGGATATTCAAGATAATACGTTACCTATTAATTTAAAGATATTAAGTTTAAATAACAATTTATTTGACAAGTTTCCTATTGTTATTAACAATTTAAATGATATACAGTGGTTATATTTACGCGCTAATAATATTAAATATTTGAAATTGCCAAATTTTAATAATAATTTTATTGAATTGATAGACTTGAGTGATAATTTTATTGAAAATGTAACATATTTAAATAGTAATAATAATAAACTGTACATAAATGATTTAAATTTAAGTGGTAATAGATTAAAAATATTATCAGACAGTATGTTTAATGGATTAGAAATAAATAGGATACATTTGTCATCGAATGCTATCACGAAAATAGACGATAATTCATTCAAAGGACTTGAGGATTCGCTGGAATATTTAAATTTAGAAAATAATCAATTAAAAATCATGCCAAATGCTGTTAGTAATTTAAAAAGATTATCTTTTCTTTATTTAGCTAACAATTACCTTAGTAATTTAACGAATCAAAGTTTTCTCCAATTTTCAAGAAATTTAAAACTTTTATCATTGGCTACTAATAATTTTGATGCTGTACCTGTTGATGCACTTAAGTATTGTAGAAATTTAACGCATTTAAATTTAGGATATAATAAAATACAGAATATTGAAGCTGGTGATTTTCAATGGGCTGATAATTTAGAAATATTATTGTTGAGGAATAATTTATTAACACAACTTAAACCACACACATTTAAAGGTTTGTATTTTTATATGTTTATTTTTTCAATTAATTTTATGTATATAGTTATAGAAAGTTTAGTTTTACTACTAGTTTTACTACATAATTTTTCTTAAATGTATTGAAAAATTGTTATAATAGATCTGGCGTGAACCCCTGTTTCGTAAACACTTTTAGGTCGCTGAATACAAATATAAAATCCGTTATTACCGTCAAGTGTCCAGTTTTCGGCCTAATTTATAGTTGAATGAAAATGTTCAAAATAAGTTCCTACATGATAAACAGAAGAAAAAAAGTCATTTCCACCCTAAACGGACCACCCCCACCCCACATAGTGACCCCCCCGGGTGGAGGGGACAAAAAGTTAATGGATAGTTTTTATTGCACAATACTAAGAAATGTAAATGTAATTGATATTAGACATATGATTTTCGTTGTATTTTTGTCTCCTGAACATCAATCCGTGCTCAGTTTTGCTTTATAAGTCTTCAGTTTTTGAAAAACCGCAAAAATCTTCAGAAAATCGCAAAAAATCTTCAGAAAAATGAGGATCTTTGAAAAGTAATTGGCTTTGCACGTGTGACATATATGATTTTCGTAGTATTACATTTCGTAGTATTATATTATATTTCATTCATTTATTATACAAATCAGCTCCTACTTTAATCTTTGACCAAAAATTTTCCACAAACAAATTTTACGGAATCCAGTAGAATGGCAGAACCGTACTAACATTAACTTCAGAATGCCACTAGACTAAATCGAGGAATTTTCTTTTAACGTCTGGTTCCAATACACAGAATTCCTAACAATATGATTGTATTCAGTTTGCTACAAACATTCTGAAAATTCAGCTCAGCTGCGCACTTTCAAAAGATTTTTAAGCGATATATGAACAACTATTTAACGATCGCTTGCAACCAGGGCACCTCCGCAACAGAATTGCTCCACTATCTGGCAGAGCCCCTGGGTGACAGCTGTCACCTCATTTTTCTGAAGATATTTTGCGATTTTCTGAAGATTTTTGCGGTTTTTCAAAACCAATTTATATTTTCAAAAATTTATATTCAAAATTAACTTTTGAAAAATTGCAGGACTTGCATTTTTTTCAAAGTTAAGCAGCTTTTACAAAAATTTTGCTGTTATTAAATGATATAAAAAATATGTATTTTTTGGCTAAAATTATATTCTCAGCTCACCTGGACTTTAGCAATTTATAAAAATAACTAAAAAATCATTAGAAATTTTGCATGAAACGATAATTTGCTATTCGAGGTTATTTTTACACTAATGAAAAAAAAAATATTGATCTTGCTTTAACAAAAGAATAATGAATTTATAGAACTGAAAATAGTAATTTAATTTTTTTTATTATTATTTGAAATTTAAATTTATAATTAATTATTGTCAAAATAATTATAATATAAAATTAATAATAAATCTAATATATATCGATGTATAATTCTAACTTTTTTATATGGATGATTAAATCAAGAAATTTAATAACGAATGGCATGATGGATGATTTTGAGAAAAAAATCTTAGTAATAAATATTAGATTAGTATTGTTTTGATAAACGTAATTTTTTTGAATTTACTAACCTAATTTTCTTCATCTTATTTTTACTGAACCCTAAAATAATTATATTAATTGAAGCTTTTCTTTGTAAATATATAATTCGAAATGAAGGAAGCATGTTTTGGAGGTGAAATTCACGAAAATCTTCAAAAATAAATGTGAATTTGTACAGAAAAGAGAGAATTAAAAGTACTGATTGTGAGTTCTCAAGAAGTTTTCTAATGATTTTTTATTTTATTTTTTTTTTATAAATTGCTAAAGTCCAGCTGAGCTGAGAATATAATTTAAGTCAAAAAATAAATATTTTTTATATCATTTAATAACAGCAAAATTTTTATAAAAGCTGATTAACTTTGAAAAAATGCAAGTCCTGCAATTTCTCAAAAGTTAATTTTGAATAAAAATTTTTGAAAATATAAATTGTTATCCAGTTCGAAGCTAAATTGTATGCAGCTATTAGACGGTTTTTTTTACATGGGTATATTTTTTGGGTTTTTAAAGACCTTCATTAGCTTCTTATGTTTTTTGGATCAATGAATATGAATAAAAAATCCATTTTTACCTAAAATAACCCAATAGCCCACGTTAAACAACTTTAGGTAATTTTTTTGGCTTCTTTTGTGGACAAAAGGATTATTTTAATTAATAATGAACGTCATATATTTGTATTCAGCACCCCAAAAAACATAAGAAACTTTTAAAAACTTTAGAAATATTAAAAAATATAACCACAACATAAGTATTGGAATGCGGTATTAGAAAGTATCTAACACCGCTCTCCAAAGTATCTAAGACTACTTTCCAAGGTATCTAACACCTCTTTTTAAGATATGTAATACGAATGTAACAACAAATTTCCAAGTATCTAACAATGCGTTGCGTTACCTAACACCGTTTCAAAATGTATTAGGCAATCCAAAAAACATAAATAACTGATGAAAAAACTAAAAAAGTCCTAAAACATAATCTAAAGTTGCCTATTGTAAGGGACTAGCAAGTAAAAAATTCGTGTTTAGTGATCTAAAAGTACACTGTAAAAAGTAACTTTCTTATATTAACAAAAAAATTAGAATATTTTCGAAAAATTAGTAAATTTTCAAAAAAAATTGTAAATATTCGAAAAAAATCGTTTAATAACTAAATTTAGTATATTAACAAAAAATTTGAGTATTCTCGATTTTTTTTTGTGAATTCGCAAGAAAAATTGATAATTTTCAATTTTTTTTTGTAAATCTAAGAAAGTTACTTTTTACAGTGTAAGAACCTATAGCGATAATCCATGGGACTATCAGCAAAAAAAAGTTACTAGAAAATAGGTCTCAAAGCTAAAAATAGAACTTTAGACCCAAGAATGTAGGCTAAAATATTTTCCAATCGGGCCCGGGTTTTGCGCAAGTCATTTTTCACCAAAAACTACCTTTTTAGCTCTCAGCCGTTCAAAAAAAAATTTCAAAAATTTTAACTGCGCTCTGTTATACAGCTGTTGCGTGTGAACAGATATATTTTCATGACTATATCAATTTTTAAATTCTACTGAATGTTTTTTTTGTCAAAGCCATTTTATATAAAAGAATCATATATATCTAAGGATACGGTTACGTAAGGCAAATATTTCTGTGAAGCTAAAAATGTTGCAGGCAAAATTGTTGAATTTTTTTTAACAAAATTGCTCACAGACTCACTTGATTTGATAATATAAAAAACAAATAATTAAATTATAAAAATAAAATTAGTTAAAAGAAGTAAATAAGGTAGACTAAAAAAATATTGCGGCAATATATTACCTTATGTAAACGTACCTTAACACAAGTAGCTCGAGAAAAAATTTCATTTGACGTAAATATACTTACACACTCTTAAAACAATCCTTTTTGCACACATACAACTTAAAATTGTGTGTAGTATTTTATAATAAAAACAAACTGTTGTTAAAAGAAATTAAAAGAAATTCTCAACAGTAAAATTCTAAAAAATTCTGTAATTTGTAAAGTTCATTTTTTTTCACTAATAAAATATTTTAGTATAAAGTAATAAAATAATTTAGCAGCAGTTTATTAATAAAGTTTGTTTGTTTTTTTTTCTTATATCTTTGATATTTCACGTAAGAATAAAGAAAATAAAAATAAATCGATATAGTTTCTTTTGTTCAAAATGCGAGACAGTATTTAACTTTCTTATATATAAAACTTTTATAAGAAAAAATATAAAATTTTGGAATACAAATGTTTTTTTGTTAACTTTTACTACTCTGATTTACTATTCTGAGCTTAAAAAGGGGTTGAAGCTTGATCACTCAAAACTTGATCAAAGTTTAAAAAATGTTCTTTTTTATGCATTACCTACTTTGGCTAATTTGCTCACCTTCAATAAATACACTGAAAAAAAATTCGCCTGTTGCAATTTAAAATTTTTATCTTGCTCAAACGAAAATGATTAGAAACATAAAGAAAAAAATGCTTTTGTTATTATTGTTGTTATTGCTTAATGTTGGAATCCAATTTCAGTTGATCATTTATAATATTTTTGTTAAATGTATTATCCTTGAAAACTTTGTATGTCTCAAATGCTTCATGTGGATTCAAAAAAACGCCTATATATATTACATATTAAAAGCGTAGTTAAATTTTTCCCTATATCTGTATAACTATGTTTTTCACTAAGAAGGTGACTGAAAAAATTGTACTTAATATTATCTAAAGTTCTTATTTCAAGGTTGATATTGTTCTATAACTCTTTTAGAAGATACACGTTTTTTATATCTTTTGGCAAATTTCCTATTCGTTTGTCCGATCTAAATGCAGTCGCAATCTTATATTTATACGTCAGATTTTTATTTTAATGCTAATTTATTATTTTTTTTAATTAATCTATATAGACAGTAAAAAAAAACTCAGTATTACTGCAGTTTAGTATTTTTACTACAATTTAGTAATATTACAACACAAATAGTAAATTTACTACTTTTGTAGTAAATTAAAAATTTATTGATTCGTCAACCAGACCACTACCTAGACACAACTCAACTTTATATTTTTTCCAGCTGGGTCTGGGTGATATAATTTACTACAAGTGTAGTAATTTTAATACACTTACTAATAGTAAAATAACTAAAATTTAATTAACTATTTTTGTCGTAATAACTATTACTAAATTCTAGTAAAAATACTAAACTGTAGCAATACTTATTGTGTACATTTCTTTTACTGTGTATAATTTATTATTAGTGCTGAACCCTAAATTGATGATGAACTTTTTCAGAGCTAATAAATATCTGCTAGAAAAGTTGTTTTTTTGTAGTTTTTTTTCGTTTTCGTTGTTTGGTTATCGGTTTATCCACAATATTATAATTTCATAACCGTTTGTTATAGCGTTGGATTTTATGATGTTGATTTCTTCTTTGTGATTATTCTCGCTAAATGGAGCAATGTAAAAATAAATTGCTTGAGTTTTAATGAATTTGCTTGAAAATTCAACCAGGTATTCAAGCACTTGAATTGCTGCTGTATGATTTATTAAAATTTTAAAAGTGTGCATCTGAGAATTTCATGATTTAACCATCCATACAAAAAAAAATTGATTTTATAATACTAGATAAGTTTTCAGGCAATATGTTTTCACATTGAAGGGTAACTATCCCTTGTAAAAATGAGTCAAGATTTGACATTTTTGAGTTTGCATATGATGTGAGTTCACTGGTATAACCAGATCAGTAAAATTCAATCTATTGTTAAAATAAACTATTTATATGTTAATGTGTAAGTAAAAACTGTAGTATAAGCTTTTATTTCATAATTTTTGCAAATATCTCTGGTAAAAAGATTGTTTGGTTGGATAACATATTCTGCCCACAAAGATAAATACTTTGATGCTAAATTATCGATATGTAAATTTCATATTATCAAACATAGAGAAATTTTTAAAAACATATAGAACTATTAAATTTTCTTAAATTAATCCATATAGATATAAACTTTTTATTCTAGTTAAAGCTTTTTGACTAGTACGTACAGGTATATTGATTAAATATACATACATTATTTGATTAATTTATGTCGAAAACATAAATTATTAAATATGAATCAGTAAATTCATTGTTATTTCATAGAATTATTCAATTATAAATAATTCATAAAACTAAAATAATAATCAATTTATTCGGTATTAAATTTATTTAAATATATTTAAGCTTAATATTTATATTTAATTTAAATAGAAAAAAGGAAAACGAAAAAAAAAATTCTATTTTTTTAAAAATCATTTATTATACAGATTTAGAATAAAAGTAAAATTGTAAATAATAACTTAAGCTTTTTGCGAATATCTACAGTAAAACAGACATGTAAAAAAAAAAATGTCAATAAATATATATGAAATATCACTACTAAAAATCCAGCTTTATAAATTCCTTCTTTTTTAGTATTTTTACTTATTGCTCATATTCTATGCTTTTTTTTTACCATACCTATATTTGCTCTTATCCTTTTTACTAGATAAAAAAAAACTTTTATTTTTTTCATATTGAATCTCGATATATTCTAAAAAAAATATACTCGTTATTGATTCACGTATGAAATTTTAATAACTTAAATCACTTAATGCAATTTGATATTTACAAAAAAATATATATTTATAGATATTTTTATTTAAACCTTTTTATAAATGCATCTGGGATAAAAGGGAACAAATTTTTCAGATATGTTTATAAATAAAGGTAATTCAATAATTAAATTGATAAATATATATACTAGGGTACTCAGCCCCCTGAGCGCTTTGCGCGCAAACCCCCATGGAGTATAAAGGGTATTGAATTTTTAGTTTTTCTTACTTATTTAAAATCAATTGGTCGGTAATAATCGTGATTTTACTAATTTTTTCATATAGTAATTATTATTATTGGAGTTCTATAAGAAAATAAAAAATTTTAAAAAAGAAAATTTTGTTTAAAGTATTTTTGATTTTAAGTGTCGAGACGGGTATGTTTTTAAAAATTTTTAAACAATAGAAAATATGCAGAAAATTAATAAACTGAACATGAATTAAAAAAATACAAAATTTTAATCAGTATAAATGATAAAAAATTATATCCCAACAACGTTACAACGAAATCATTTGCAACATGGTGTAAGATACTTTGGAAAGCTCTGCTAGCTACTAATGATTCCGAAAAACGGTGTTACATACTTCTGAACTAGTGATGGACGAGATCACGAGACTGGTATGTTTTCCAGTAAAAATTAGATTTTTAAAACGCTTCGTGGCCTTTGTAATAATTTTTACAGCTAAAAACTCAAAATTCCCATGTTATTTAAATGGAAAACTTCAAGTATTCGGTGGCACGGGTTAAAAAATCTAAAATCAAAATCCTTAGAGCTGGGAGTTTTTTATGACCAAAATATTCGAAAAAAATGGGGGGGAGCAAAAAAATATCAAAAAAAAAAAAATAAGACACACTCTAATATATGGCTCATTATCGTTTTTTTTGCAAAAGTGACGTACAGCACGTTTCTGACTACCAGATGCAGTAATTAAAAAAAATTTTTTTTTTTTAATTTTTAATTTCAATAAGTTTTTGATGGTACACCATAAAAATCAACATTATTTAATGTTTTAACTACTATAAAACATAAAAATATAGCAAAAAAGCCTTTACCGTTCCCTGTCACAAAGGAGATTCCTATACTTTGAGTGTCTGTCACTCACACCTATCAATTAATTTTCAAAAATTTTTATTTGGGGATTAATTGCTATATCATAAGGTTAAACTTTTTCCATATCGAAAAAATTTAAACTTACTTTCACTAATTATTACAAGGGTGAGAAGGTGTGTCACACGATTTTACAAAATGTGTACGTAAATTTATATTAAATTTGATTTCTCTTCATAAAAACATTTTTAAAACCTTTTAATCACATACACGACAACTTAAATATATAAAAAATAAATTCTCACACCAACAGCACTTTAAGAGGTCGTTAAATAGGAAAAAAAAATCAGTTCAAGTTCAAAAATCACGAAGGAACAAAAAAAAAAGCCTTTACCGTACACCCATGGATCTCCGATTAAGAAGCGTTGTAATTAAAATATTAAAAACTTAGCAAGTTTCAATCATAAAAATACTTTACTTTCCAAACGGAAAAGTTTTTTTGTTCATTTGTCTACGAATTATTTTGATTTTTCGATAAAAAAGCCTTTATCGTTCCTCTTTTTTTTTTTAAATTATTAAATATTTTTAAAATTTACTTATAAAACTCGTTTTTTTAGTAAGAATTATTCAAAAATATATGTTATTGTTCTCTGAAATACATCAAACTTAGAAAAATTCATATATTAAGGCCGTATGTAACGATTTTGGTTTTTAATGGTTTTAAGCTGTTTTTACCTTACAATTATATGAAAAAACGTAATAAAAGGTGATTTTTATGCAATACTGAATAACTATTGGTGAAAAAAGTCTAAAAAGCCTTGTTTGGACTTTAAAAAAGGAATTTTTTATTTTTAGTTTTGGTAAGCTATTTTTTCAAAAAAAATGAAAACGAGCCATATATTATATATATATTTTTTATTTAATAAAAAAGAAAAAAAAAAATATTTTTCTTTACGCAGATATTATCGATAATCGTTAAAACCCACATGCACACCAACAAATATTTAGAAATAAAAATTTTAATTCTTTTGTTTTTCAGGTTTAAGTAAATTGAAAGAATTAAGTTTATCATTTAATCATATAACAGAAATATCAGATGATACTTTTAACGACATAAGTGAAAATTTAGAACACATCGAATTAAGTTATACCTTTATCAAAGATATTTATCCATTGAATGCATTAAATAAATTAAATAATTTAATTTACCTCGTATTGGATAATAATAATTTTCAGCAATTGTACGAAAACACATTTTATAAATTTAATAAATTACGTTATGTTAATTTAGAATCCAATAGATTAATTAAGTTACCTAGTAAAATATTTTTAGCCAATTATAATTCGCTATTAAAAGATATTAAACTAGGTTATAACAGCATTGATTATTTATACGAATATCAATTTTTTAATTTTACACAATTAAAGCTAATTGATTTAACTGGTAATCGGTTATTAAATTTAACATCGAATTTTATAACAAAATGTCCTAAATTAATAACGATATCGTTAGCACATAACAGAATAACAAATATTCATCAAAACTCATTCAGTGGATTGTACAGTCTCAGATTTTTTCATTTGGAATTCAACAAACTTACTACTTTGAATTTTCAAACTTTTTACAACAGGTAAAAGTGACATTTTTTTTCCTTATCTTAATTCTGTCTTTTCAAATTATCGTTTTTTTTACAGCGACGCTTTCGATTTCACGTTGAACGTTTCCTACAATTTAATATCAGATTTACAACCAAGTTTACGTGGCGTTAATATAACGAAACTTGATTTATCTTTTAATAATTTGACACATCTTAATGCACAAAGTTTTTCTAATATAACGCATCTTAAACTTTTAAATTTACAAAGTAATCGCATAAATACCATCGAGCCAGGTATTATATTTTCATTTAAATAAAAACTCGTGTAATTATTAAAAAAAATTTTTTTTTCAGGAACATTTCAGTTAAAAAAATTAGATAAGTTGAATTTACGCAACAATCTAATTGAATCGTTGAGAAAACAAAGTATTAATGGTCTTGATTCCCTCCAAGAGTTAGATGTATCAGAAAATTTAATAAGTCAATTTTTTAATGAACAATTCCGTCCTTTAAAAAATTTGAGAATATTAAATTTATCAAAAAATCGTTTAAAATTTATACCAAAAGATGTATTTTCTGGTACACGATTAGAAATAATCGACTTAAGTTTTAATAAATTTACACAAATACCATCATCAGCATTTATAGAAGTTGGCTACACATTGAGATCTTTAGATTTATCTTACAATTTAATATACCATTTGGGTTCATCGTCATTTCAAATATCCCAATTAACGGAATTAAATTTATCAAACAACAAAATAACAATAATAACGGATAATTCATTTGATTCTTTAACAAAATTAATAAAATTAGATTTATCTTACAACAATAACATAAGAGCAAATTTTAAGGAATTATTTCATTATTTACCAAATTTAAGAGAATTAATAATGAAATATTGTAATTTAAAATTTATTCCTCATATGTCATTGTCAGATTTAAATTATTTAGATTTATCAGCAAATAATATAGAAGAAATAAATGAACAAGATTTACAGCATATTGAAAATATTAAAGTTTTAATATTAGCTAATAACTCTTTGTCAACTATAAATACATTAAAATTAGCATCGTTAAGAGAACTTGATATTTCAGGAAATAAAATTAGGGTAAGCTATTTATCAAATTTATTATATATAATATAGATATATATATAGAAATTAATTGACTCTTAATTAAACAGGAATTAAATACAGAGACATTTTATGGAATGAGAAAATTGGAAAAATTAAATTTAAAAAATTTGAACAAGATATATTTCATAGCAAAAGATTGCCTTAAATCATTGAGTTATTTAAAATATTTAAAAACTCAAACTTGGCCTGAAATACGAGATTTTAAATTACGCGAATTTTTAAATGGCCTTCCACTACGTAACGTCGAAATAGAAATGATCGAAAATCAATTGATCAATCAATTACATAACGTATTTAGAAAACATCTAAAGGAGCTAATTATAACTGGAAATAACGTTAATTACATCGATAGTCATGCATTTTCAACAATCGAAGGAACAGAATTAGTATTAAGAATACATAACACACAAGTACAAAGATTAAAGTCAGATATATTTTTTTCTTTAATTAAAAATTTTACTCAATTAACATTAGACTTAAGAAATAATCATATCAACGAATTAAGTCCATCTGTGATATATGGAAATTTGTCATGGGAAACTGTTGGGACCAATATGGTTTCAGGTATGTAATTTTATTTTAAATAAAATATATTTAATAGCCGTTAACGTACGGTCGATAAATTCATTAATAGCATAATAGTTTCAAAAGAATATTCAAATTTAATAGCGTACTAGAATTTTTTGATCTACATTTTTTAAAATTATACAAAGCCCAGAAAACGTTTAAACATTTACTGTTTTATATACAGAATAGTCCTGTTGCATTCTATTTTATATTTGAATATTTATTTATGCGAATACACTTTAACATTTTGCATGATTTCAAATCCTTTTTATCTCTTCTTTTATAAAAAAAAAAAGCTATAGTTATACACCACAGTCTGTTAAGTTAAATCTATATGAACAAAAAAAAATGAATATAGTGCTCACATTTAATGTAATGTTCTAAGAAAAACTTTTAAATGAAATAAAAAAATTTTAACTTTTTTTTTATACTACTGCTAGTTTAACAATAAAATGAAAAAAAAAAACTTTCATTTTCTAAAGGAGTTGAAATTCTATGTGAAGGAAAAAAAATAGAACATTTAACGTTTTTTTTTATTGATCATCTTTTATCATTACTTTACTTAATGACTTAAAAGTTAGTAATAAAATAAATACATAGAATTTTTTTATTGTTTTTTTTTTTGTATTGAAATTGAAAAATAAGGTTCTAATTACTGCTATGTCTATAATAAAAAATGTTCTGACTGAAATTAATAGTCCGAACTGTCGTATAAAAATTTTTTAACTTTACGCTTATTCTGGTGTCTTTGTTACCAATTTATTACATTACGATTTATGGGCGTCAAATTTGGGCATCAAAGTGGTCACGAGCCCAAAATTGAGTAATAAATAAATAAAATGCATCTGATATTTATTTTACCTGACAAAAATTTGGCGAAAAATTAAATTAAATTTCAAAACAATTTTTCTTATCTATTACAACAATAAATTACATTTTCAATAAGCTTACGTTTTTTATTTGTTCAATTACTATAATATCGTAAATACAATTTATTGTCCTTTTATTATATATCTAATATTTAAGGAGAAGAATAAATCAATAGCAATTTATTAAAAGGCTAAATAAATTATTATTAAAATTCTTATAAACATTTTTCTCAAAAGCTAACCCAAAAAAATTCTTTTTAGTTGGCCTCATTTTTTATACTATTATGAAGGAATTATTATTAATCGATAATATATCTAAAAAAGACATAAAAACAAAATCAACAAAAATAAGTCGATACAGACATAAATTTTTTCTTAGGATAAATATTTGCTTGAAATTTGTGAAAAATAGTGACATCTACTGACAGCAAAAAAAAAGGAAAACAATTTTCATAAAAAAAATTCAAAAGAATGTTTGGCAAATTTATTATTTTCTAAACTAATAATAGATTTTATCTGTATTGGAAAATCACAAAAATTTCCTTAATATATTACTATATAATGCTGAAAATATTTTAGTAATTTGCCAAAGAATTTTATGTGTTGTATAGCGTACGCCCTATGTCAATAATGTAAGCGTTTCAATAATGAAATTACCTTCTTTGTTAATTATTTTACATACTATAAATCAAAATTTATTGGATTCACAAAGTTATTTCTCAAATAACTATATGTTCAAGTACCTAGAAAATTTATCAAAAAAGTATGCAAGTAGGTACATCAAACAATTCTGTGAAAAAAACTTTTTAGTATAGAAGCTGCTACTTTATTTAATGATATGCTCTTTTTTGCTATACCTTTTGTACAAGGTTGCTCAGGTGCGAAAGGTAAATTTTAAATGCTAATTTCGAATATTGAAGTTCAAATCCAAAATAAACCTTATAACATCGACTACCGATATTTTTCAAACAATTTTGTTCGTTTTTATTGACTTATAATATTAATTTATCAAGTTATTAAGTTATTTACTATTATTAGGTTATTAAATTTGGTGGTTACAAATTTTTGTATTCCAATCTCTACGAGAAATATTTATGACCAATTTTTGTCTTTTTTACCATATTTTTCAAACATGCAATGCCCATCACTTTTATAAAAATAACTGATAATGAGAGGTCAGAACATTCGGAATGCCAATTTGTATTTTATTGATTCGAATTCGTTTTTTATGTTGAAAAGTATTTCCAACATCTTCAGTTTGGCTTAATAGGTATTTTTAAAAATTGGTCACTTTTTTCCAAATATAGAAATTTGGTTTACTGACTATAGGGCTAAGAGAATCACTGGTAAAAATATGCAGTTTACGGATATTAAAAGCTGACACTTACACAATAAAAATAAGGCCATTTGTGAGGTATTTAGTTGACTAACAAGGTAGCAATGTCATTTAGAAGTTAATCTAAAAAACCCTACTTTTATTTAAATCAACTAAAAAACTTATAAATAGTTTGTGTAAACACAACCTAAATGCATGGAGCATGTTTACTTGCAACTGAGGGCTAGGTATAATGCAAATGTTACGCAAAGTCACAAAACAATTTTCTAATTTTATAATTTGTAATTATCACCTTACTAGATGTTAAGATTCTAAACCCAAACTATTCTGATTCCCTAAACGCGTATTATTCTAGTTCCCTAAATCCGAATTATTCCAAGCCCCTAAATCAAAATTATTTCAAATCCCTAAACCTGAACAATTCTAAGTCTCATTAGACCCCCCTCCCCCCCCATTAACCTTTATGTCAATGGATGGTTCCATATGTAACTTTTTTGTCTAAAAATTAAATTTTTTTCAACTATTTCTAATTTTTTTTTTTGAGCTCTTTGGCCAGCTTCAAGCAACTTATTTAGTTGCCATTTATGAATTCAGAAATTTAAAAAAATAATTTTAAGTATTTAATTAATTTTTTTTTTCAAAGGACCTCGTATCCAATAGGTCTGTTCTTTTTTCCCCAAAAAAGTTAACCTGGAGCAAAACTGGGGTAAAACTAAAAAGAACGCGCGTTCTTTTTCATGGCGGTAATTCAAAAAGGAAAACGTTTTTTTGGGATAAAATTTTTTTACTAAAAATTAAATGTTAAAACATGTTTAATTTAGCTTTTTATCGATAGCAGTAAATAATCTATTATTTAAAATAAAAAAAATTAATAAAAATTTTTAAAAAATACAATCTAACCTACAAAATGTTTAAAATGAGCGCGCATTTATTTTCTCTGTTTAACTCCAGTTCTACTTTTTTGGGATAAAAAGAAGAGAAGAAGATTTTATAGCACGTAATATTAATAAATAAATGTTATAAATGTTAATAATATTATCTTTAAATAATTTATAACAATTAAATTGTTTATGATAATTAAATTTTTATTTATTTATTAAAAATTTATTTACAAGATATACATTTAATAATATGTATGCAAAATTATTAATGTTCTGCAAAAATTGGTTTGTTACATATTTCGCAGTAATTTCTTGTTTTTCTTGTTTTTTTTGGAACTTGATTTTTGCAAATATAACAATTTCCAAGAATTTTTTTCTTTCCAATGATAGCTGTCGGAGTAGGTATTTTTTCAAATTTACCTATGATGCATTCTATCGCAGTCTGATCGCAGTCTTGGTTGAAAATACTCTTGTGACATAGCTTTTAGTAACACGTTCTTCAATAAGTTGTTTGGGTAACTCTTCTGCTAATTGAGGAAGGAAAATTCGCCTTTCACAGGTTTTTTTTAGCATATTGTTGTTTTCATAACAAACGAAACTCTACTCTTGATAATTCTTAGGAATATTTATAAATCAAAAGAATAAGTTTAGATCACAACTGATCTCTATTTCAAAAAATATTTGTTTTTACGTAATTTTTTGTGAAATAAGCCTTTAAGAGATGGAAATCTGAAACAGGAAATCAAAATAAATTCTCCCATTGCTCGCATCTGAATCTTAAGTGATATAAATAATTAAAAATAAATACTTGAAATTCATTAAATATGTTTACGCAACGAAAAGATATAATAAAATAAAATAATAAACAATATAATTTATAAAAATATATTTTTTCTCATAAGAGTCGAGCGGGTTACAAATGTACCAGAGCCATTGACTAGTGTACAATTTTTCAGCCATTGACATAAGGGTTAAACCGGACAAATTTGACCCCCCCCCTCTTAATTTTTCAAGTTCTGAGGTACCCCCTCCCTTTAAACATGTTCCATGTTAAAAGACTTTAGGAAAGCTTAAATTTTATTCCCCTCCCTTTTTTAACATTTATTTGAGAAAAAAAATTAGGATTGTGGAAATTAATTAGTAGATTGATCAAGCATGTTAAAAATTAGTAAACATAATCAAAATGATAGTTTTGTTTACTGTCTAAAGTTTGGTTAATTTTACTTTAAATTTTTATTATTAAAATTTGGTAATTTTTTGATTAAATTTATCAATATTTATTAATTAACGTTTACTAAATTCCTTGAAGTTAATTTTGCTAAACTTTTTCTTGTGTTCAAATTATAAAATAAAATAAGCCCTGGATGAGCAAAATAAACAAGAAAAATGTAAGCAATTATGTTAATATAAATATTTTTGAATAATCGTTAATACTACTCATAAAATTTAGTAATAAATATTTGTGTTTAAAAAAGGAATAGAAAAGCTCATGTATTATAACTAACTTCGTATTCTCTATATAATAAGTATTTTTTCCCTAAGTGTTGTATACGAATTTTTAGAATGTAAAACCATCGTATTGTTGGTAAAGTTTCTCGGTATTAAAATAAGGAAAATCGATAAATATATAAAATGTAAATTTCTTGAGGTGTATAATATTTAAATATAAAGTTTTAAATAATAGAAATGACGAGTTTAATTGAAAGAGGAGAATATTTTGATGAATACAATTTTATAAAAGTTGCAAAGAAAGATGCTAGAAATGCCACAAAAAGTTGAAAGTAATTCAAAATATAATTTACGGGTTTAAAACCATATTAAATAAAAATAAATACTTTATTACCGTGAGAAGAAATTCATGCGATGTATTTTATAAATTTAATTTCAAATAAGGGCCAAAATTTAACATCAACAATTTCAAGCATACTGTAGAAATAGCTTTTTTTACATTACCTATAAAGCTTTACGACTTGAAAACTATTTGGCAAGTTACTTTTGAGTGGAATTACAGTCTCGATTTATACATTCGTGTATCAAATTGTTCAGAGTCAGCATGTAGAAAAAAGTTACTAGCCTTTATATGATGAAGGAAAATTTTTATGTACAACTTTTACAGTTTAAAAAATGCAAATGACGTCTTCAATGTGTCAGTTGAATGTACTCTTCATTACAAAAGATGCACAGTAAGCTTTAAATGCACATCTTACATGTTACATACTATAGATGTTTTACGAAAATTTCAGAATCAATAAAATTAAATAAGACAAAAGTTAAATGTAAAATCTTTTTTTTCATTTATTTAACTCTTTTTAATTTTGACTTTCAAAATATTGCTTTTTTAACATATTTTTTTCGATTTTTGATTGCTTTTAATTTTTGGACATGCTTGTTTATGTATTCTTTTCTCAAACAGCGTATCTTACCACACAAATATTTTCCCTATTAGGATCCTATTGGAAATTTCCAGTAGAATCTGATTCTGGAGTTAAAAATTTTATTTCAACCAAGAAAATCAATATTAATATTTTAACTTTTCCAGCCGTTATGATAATAAAACTTATAACCGGTTTGTGTACACACAACCAAAATGCATGGAACATGTTTACTTACATTTACATCTGTAATCTTACAGCATAGACACACAAAAAAAAATACAATTTCCTATTTTTATAATTTCTAATTATCACCTTTACTAAATGTTAAGATTCTAAACCCAAACTATTATGATTTCCTAAACGCGTATTATTCTAGGTCCCTAAATCAAAAAAATTTTCTAAGTCCCTAAACCCAAATTATTCTAAGTCCCAAAATTGAAATTATTCCAAGTCCCATTTGACCCCCCCCCCCTTAAATGGGACATATTTGACCCCCCCCCCCTCCTTAAATGGGACAAATTTGACCCCCCCCCCCCTTAAATGGGACAAATTTGACTACCCCCCTTAAATCTTAAATGGGACATATTTGACCCCCCCCCCCTTAAATGGGACAAATTTGACTACCCCCCTTAAATCTTAAATGGGACATATTTGACCCCCCCCCCCCCTTAAATGGGACAAATTTGACCCCCCCCCTTAAATAAGACAAATTTGACTACCCCCTTAAATGGGACATGTTTGACCCCCCCCCCCTAAATGGGACAAATTTGACCCCCCCCCCCTTAAATGGGACAAATTTGACTACCCCCCTTAAATGGGACATATTTGACTACCCCCCTTAAATGGGACAAATTTGACCCCCCCCCTTAAATGGGACAAATTTGACTACCCCCCTTAAATGGGACATATTTGACCCCCCCCCTTAAATGGGACAAATTTGACCCCCTTAATTTTCAAATTTCGAAGTACCCCCTCCCTATAAACATGTTCCATGTTAATATCGGCTGTAGAAATTTCAATTTTCATCCTGTTGGTCTAAAATTACTGTTTTATCTATTTTTTTGCAACATATTAATCCGTAGTTTCAAGGAAATTCACTTTCAAAGCACTAGCTTGCCAAATAATAGTCCGTGAAAAATTAATTTTTACCATTTTCAAATTTCCCGCCAAATTAAAATCTAACCAAAAATTTAAATTACTAATTAAATATTTATACTATTCAGGAATCTTATCATTTTTTAATGTACATCTAAGTGCTAGTACTTTGAAAATGTACAAAATATTTCTTGGAATTTTAATTTTGAATTAAAATATAGAAGTTTTATGATTTTTATTATGTTTTTATTTTTATTTTTATCATGATTTCAAAAAAAATACTGCACAAAGGCTTTTGTTTTTTTTTAAACCTCAAGATACTTACTTGCGCCCAGTTTTTAAGATCTCATTAAATAAAAATATATATAGTTACGAAGAATTTATAAAATAGAGTGAATAATTATTTTCGTAACGATGAATTCAAGTACTTAATTATTACGCGATCATTAGGTATTAAATATAAAATCGGGTTCGTCCCAAGAGAAAAAGCTTCACAGACATTTTAAGCTTTATTTTCTCGAGGAACATAATTCATGTTTATTTAAAGCACCCAAGCAGAAAAAGAATGATTTTAGATTTAACCCTTTATTGAGTTAACTTTTTTTTTATAAATTTTTATTTTTAAATTACTGATTGGTACCTTAATAAAAAAGTTTAATTAAGCATGTACTTTCGTTAATGTTCTAGAAAAGAAAATTGTTGCCAAAGTAATTTTTTATTCTACATTTAATCCTTGTTGAATAAAATGCTGGTATTTCCTTTTTCTTGATGAGCTTATGAGGAACCGTGTAAAATGAATTATTAATCTAACTGCATATATGCTCAACGACGGTTTGTTGAAATTGTGTACTTTTAGCAGAATAAAAGAGATTATTTATAAAAAATCTATATATGGGTCAATATTTGTGAACTGTATATGACTTTGCATGGTCGGGTCTCGAAATGTACTCCAAAGTATGTTTGGTCGAAAGTATATATAAAAAAAATAATTTTCCCCAATTTTTAGCTTTTTAGATCCAATCCTCTATTTTTTACAGCAATTTTTGTTTTTTTCAATTTTTTGAAATTTTTAATTTTTGAGAAATTTATGTTCATTAATTTTTCTCGCAAACGCGCACTTTACAGTAAAATTTTTTTTTCTTATAGTACCCCATAGGAAATTTCCCGTAGAATTCGATTCTGGGGTCCAAATTTTTTTTTTGAACTGCGCATGCGCGAGAAAATCAACTTTCTTGCTTTGCTTTTTCTAGCTTATATGCCTCAGCTGCAGACAGCTCAATTTTCATCCTGTTGGTCTCAAATTGTGTGTTTTTTCATATACTTTCAGCATATGAAATAATTTTTTTAAACCAATTTTCGTCTTATTTTATTAAATAGTTTCTAAGATATCCCATCTTTAAAGATAATGATTAAAATTGACTTTTTTTAAAAAACCCTAAGAATGGGACTCTGACTTTAATTATCATATCTGCTAAACAAATAATTATAAAAAGACGAGTAAAAATTTTTTGGAAACTAAGGGCTTGTAAAAAATTTTTGAGGCCTATAGAACTCGTTTCTTTTAAAAATTAGAATTTTGGCAGCAATTTCAAAATTGGTCATTTTTGGGTAAGAATAGGGATTTGGTTTATTGACTATCACCATGAGAAAATTAACAAAAAATAAATGTGGTGGACGGTCAATAAATGTTGATACGTATACCGAAAAAATGAGACCAATTGAAAGTATTTTGGTTAGCTGGCGAGGTTGCAGCTTTGTATTAAATAATCTTTAATACAAAGCTGCAACCTCGCCAGCTACCCAAAATACTTCCAATTGGTCTCATTTTTTCGGTATATGTATCAACATTTATTTACCGTACACCACATTTATTTGTTGTTAATTCTATCAATAAACCAAATCCCTATTTTTACCCAAAAATGACCAATTTTGAAATTGCTGCGAAAATTCTAATTTTTAAAGGAAAGAGGTCTATAGGCCTCAAAAATTTTTTACAAGCCCTTAGTTTCCAAAAAATTTTTACTCGTCTTTTTATAATTATTTGTTTAGCAGATATGATAATTAAAGTCAGAGTCCCATTCTTAAGGTTTTTTAAAAAAAGTCAATTTTAATCTTTATCTTTAAAATGGGATATCTTAGAACCTATTTAATGAAATAAGACGAAAATTGGTATCCTAATATAAAATTTTTCGCTGAATCCGAATTTTTAGTCAGATTTTCATTTAGTCACGTGACTTGGCGGGAAATTTAAAATTTGTGAAAAATGATTTTTTAAAAATCGCTATTTTTCAATTTTAGTGCTTTTAAAATAAATTTACCCAAAAAAATGATTTTATATGCTAAAAGTATATGAAAAAACACACAATTTGAGACCAACAGGATGAAAATTGAGCTGTCTGCAGCTGAGGCATATAAGCTAGAAAAAGCAAAGTAAGAAAATTGATTTTCTCGCGCATGCGCAGTTCAAAAAAAAAATTTAGACCCCAGAATCGAATTCTACGGGAAATTTCCTATGGGGTACTATAAAGAAAAAAAATTTTACTGTAAAGTGCGCGTTTGCGAGAAAAATTAATGAACATAAATTTCTCAAAAATTAAAAATTTCAAAAAATTGAAAAAAACAAAAATCGCTGTAAAAAATAGAGGATTGGATCTAAAAAACTAAAAATTGGGGAAAATTATTTTTTTTATATATGCTTTCGACCAAATATACTTTGGAGTACATTCTGAGACTCGAAAATCCAAACTATACACTTCACAAATATTGACCCATATAATAATTTAATTTTCCGTAATATAATACATCAAACAAAGGAGCAGCGAAATAAATTTTTACCTGAACTATTGTACTCATTCAATTTGTACAATTTGTTTCAAATTTAACTAAGAAAAAAAATATTTATTTTAAAGAAATTCTGAATTTTTCCATTTTACTGTTTAAAATTGATTTTCATTAATATTTTTTATATAATATCAATGTTATTGTTTGTAAAGGAGTCCCAGATGTATCGCAAAATTTATACATCTTTGTATGTTAGATTGCCATTTTCTGAAAACAGTATGTTTAATCTTTTATCTTCTTGACTCCCAATGATAAAAAGATTACTTAAAGGGAGCTAATTTAATACAATAATTTTAAAAATGGTAGTTCTTTACTTGTATACTTACTTTTACATGATTTATTTTTATTAAGAGGTACGAGGGAGTAAGCTGCAAATTTTATCGAGTTAAAGTATTATTTTTACTTATTTGCCTTCTTTTCTATTCCGTTTATAGTTGTTTGCACACCTTATTGTCAATTTCATCGAACCCAAGTCATCCGTAAATGTTATTGAGTTTATCTTGATTTCTAGTACTTTATATTATCTTTATCCTTTTGTTATTCAAGTCAATAATCGGCCATTACTTTCAATTCATAGTATTTAATTCAAAAACGATTTTACTTTTTTTTTAATGTTATCATATGTTATGTCTTATATTTTTTATAGAAGCTGTACTCAGATATTACCATTATCAAAATTATTGTGATCCGAGCTCATTTTTTAGCTTATACGCTCACTGGAGATAGAATTAAGCACAATAAGAATTTAGTAAATAGTTGTCTTTCTATCATTAATGCCATTCTAATTGGTTTTAAGTCTCCTAGATTCTATAATTTTCTGTTGATTAATAATTTTTTGTTACATTTCCTATGATATTATAATTATACAATTCATAGTGCCACACTACATATCAGATTTCTATTTTCCTTGTTTAGAACATACTGCAATTGCTTCTATTTCTTCTGTTATTTTTGTAGTTTATACATAACAGTAAAAAATAATGAACATGGAACACAATATTACTACCGTTTAGTAATTTTACTACGATTTAGTAATATTGCTACAAAAATTGTAAATTTACTACATATATTACTAGAAGTATAGTAATATTACTACAAGTTTAGTAATATTATTACAAGCGTAGTAAAATTACTACAATTTGTAGTAAAAAAAATTTATTTTTTTTCTAGACAAATGTGCTAAATATAGCTTTAGGAGTTCATTTACGTTTGTAATACACACAATATTAACCTTTATTTTCCGTTTTAAATATTATAAGCATACTATTCCTGCGTCTATATTCAAAAATATTAATGAAAAAACTTATAACCGGTTTGTGTAAACACAACCTAAATGTATGGAACATGTTTACTTCCAGATGAGGACTAGGTATAATACAAATTTTACTAAACATTACAATACAATTTTATATTTTTATAGTTTGTAATTATCACCTCACTAGCTGTTAAGATTCTAAACCTAAACTATTTTGATTCCCTAAACCTGAAATATTCTAAGTCCCTTAATCGATATTATTCCAAGTCCCTAAATCGATGTTATTCTAAAAGTCCATAAACCTGTACTATCCTCAGTCCTTAACCCCAGATTTTTCAAAGTCTTTTAAAAGTATTTTATTTATTTATATATACTTCCCTAATTATTCTAAGTCTTATTTGACCCCCCCCCCCCCTTAAACAGGACAAATTTGACCAACCCCCCTTAATTTTCAAGTTTTTAAGTACTCCCTCCCTATAAGCATGTTCCATGTTAATAATAACTAAAAAGGGGAGACCGGATCATTTGGGTCGCCAAATTACAATCTATAGTTATATACCTAAGATACCCTCCGTTTATTCCAATCCACCTGGCTTAACTTAGGGCTCAATGTTATAAAATAGGGTGTTTTTCGATATCTTCCATATAACGCTGCAACCTCGAAAATTAACCAAAATACTTTCAGTTGGTCTTATTTTTTCCATATAAGTACCGTCTGCTGCAATGCTCCATCATCTATTCTCTCATCGCTATAGTCGATAAACCAAATGCCCATTTTCGGATCCAAATGACCAATTTTTAAATTGTTGCCAAAATTGTAATTTTCAATAAATGCATGGAACATGTTCACTTCCAACTAAAGGCTAGGTATAATGCAAATTTTACACAACGTTATAATACAATTTTTTAAGTAATTATCACCTTACTAGATGTTAAGATTCTAAACACAAACTATTTTAATTCCCTAAACGGGTATTATTCTAGGTCCCTAAATCAAAATTATTTTAAGTACCTTAGCCCGAATTATTCCAAGTCCTTAAATCGATATTATTTTAAGAAGCCCAGATTTTTCAAAGTCCCTAAATTGAAATTATTCTTAGTCTAATTTTGCCTCTCTCTCCCTTAAGCTGGACAAATTTAACCCCCCCCCCCCCTTTATAATTTTTCACACATGCATAGTCCAAATCAAATCTTAAACCTGGGCATCGTTTTCTGCGAAAAATTTTCATGCAGCACCTATGAGGAAAATATTTTTCACCGCAAGATAAGCATTTGAAAGCATAAGAATAATTTCAGTCAATTTTTCAAAGTAGGCCAAAAGAACAAATATTGCTTCCAAAAATCTAAAATTCGACCTTGAAATCTGAAATTGGCTAATTTATTAATATGAAAATATTATTTTCTACTTTCTAAATAGTGGCTGCAGCCGCAAAAATAATTATGTAATTAATTTTTAAAATTAAATGCAAACAATATACATTAAAATTTAAAAAAAAAGTCAGTCCCATTTATTAGTAAAAAATAAGCATTTCCATGCGATGGGATATGACTTCCTGAATTCGTTGATGAGTACTTTTGTAACCAGTGGATAGATTGGGTTTGGCTGTTTATCAAAGTAGTCTGATAGCTGATTTTCTTCCTAGGATTTGGCACATATTTTTCTTTCTGTATGTTACTATGTTAGTTTCCCACAAGATACAGTTTAAGCACTGACTAGGAGGGCTGCACCTATATAATGGGAATAAATTTTCAACGAGTGAGCAATAGTAGCACCAGAGATATTTATTTTTTAGCCATTGTCATCAGTGTGCACTAAAGCTTTCATGCATGCTAAACATTATGAGAATTTACCCTCTAACAGTTTATTTTCTATTCTCTCTACCCCAGATTTATTTTCTACAAATCCCTCAAATAGGATAATGCGAATATCGCATATCATGAGATATATATATAAAAGGGCTTTTAATTTTTAAATTGCATGTCTTCTATAAAATATAACAATGTAATTTTATTTCGCAATATTATTTTATTTTTTTGGTAAAATATCTAATTCAAATATTGAAATCTTAGAATCAAAAAAATTGAAGTTACTTTTTTGCTTTTTTATATTTGAAAACAATAATTTTTGTATACTTAAAAAAAGATAAACCAAAAAATATTAAATTTATCAGACAATGTGAAAATTATGCAGGAAAAGCAATTCAAATTACGTAAAAGAATGTAAAAATTACATTAAAAAAAAACAATTTTGTTAAATATGAAAATAGCATGTCTAAGATTTCGCATAAAAGCACTAAGAAGTTGAGTGTTGAAAAAAAGCATCATTGCAAAAAGTGATATACACATAATATATATAAATACATATATGCATTATTGTAAAAACTTTTTTCGCAAAATAGGTTAAGTTATATAGAAAATGTAATATGCTTTGCTTCTTTTAGAAAATGTATAAGAATTAATAAACCAACTAGAAAATAACTTGATGACTAAAGTTCAATTTTAAAATAATTAAAACTTAAATTACTAAAAACTAAAGTTAATTAAAACTGTTCAGCAAAACAAGCACTTCAATTAAAACATAGCTAATAATATTAATGATATTAATAGTAACTTTAAATAAATTAGGAAAATACAATATCATTTAACTTCCATGCCCTTAAAGCATCATTTAAAACATTTAATAATATATAAAAAATCCTTTCTAAACATGTTGAAAAACCACAAATATTCACGCATATTTTCATACGAAAAAAAAATTTATATATATATGTGTTATTTGATGAGTGTAACTATAAATGAATGCATACCATCACTCGTACCTTCGTAACATTTATTTACGTACATGCCATTAGTTTTGAATAATGTTAAAAAAGAGAGATTTTTTTTTTTACTCTATAATACTACATTTTTTTTTGCTGAAATTTTTCATGTAAAATGAATAAAGTAGATATTTTTACATTAAAAAAAATATTTTTTTAAGCCGATTTTAAAAGCTTAATCTCTTTAAAAATTACGAAATTCTATATTTTATTTAAAAAAAGTTTTTCCTTTCATTTTAATTTATTTTTTACCCTAAGGGAAGCCCGGAAATTTCGGTGCAATAGTGCGAACTACGAGCGAATCAAACTTATTATAACTGCATACCAATGTATGTATAATCTTTACTGGCAATAAATATTATTATTATTATTATCATTATTAATACTTATTATGTTGGCTGAATCAAGGTATAGTTATAATCTGTCGATGAAGCTTATACTTTTAAAAAATCAAATAATAAAAGTTGCCCGATACATAAATACTTTTTCCGAATAGTTTATGGACAACTTCATTAATGAGATAAGAAATTTCGCAACAGGTGAAATTTAATTTACAAGATGCTTCAAATAACTGTTATTAATATTTTAAAATACCGTCAATGATGGGTAGAGCGAAGCTGACTGCTAAAAAATGTAAACTATTTTTTAATTTTTTAATTTTCCTAAATATTCATCAAATTAGGTTAAAAAAAAATTTTATTTAAAAAAATATATTATTCGCTGCGAAAACTAAATATTCCGAAAATATACTTATCTTCCTAGTACCAAAGAAGATATTGCGGCCAATGTTCTATATAGTACTAGAATCATTCATTATGAATCTGAATATCCAAGTCACCTTAATTAAAATAAGATAATTTTACCTTGTTTTTAATCCGTCTTGAGAGTGACTTCGTTATTAAAATATTTTACACTACGCGTTTCAGAATATTGTATTCCATCATCAGGTGTATTATTTTGTCAGATGTTTAAAAAATATAAATCTTAAAGTTTCTAAAAATAATTAATTACACTAAACTTGCATGTTCTTTTTCTTTTCATTTATTGAAATATACCGTATATTACACTTATTATCACAATTATTATGCATATTTTATTATTATTTTGCACTGCTTCTATTTATTTTATTAAGTATTTTACGAAATTTAATTTTAATTTTTGTTATTTATTGAACGAGATCTCGTTACAGACTGTTTAAATTTTTATAGTTTATTTATTATGGTGTCGTATAGCGAATTTGATTTAAATTGTAGTTTATCATTCAACAGGGACGTATCGTTGTTTTTAAATGCCTTGTATATTTCATATTCTTCTAATGCATTCATATAATTTCCCTTTTTGTCATAAATATGCATGGGTGTTAAAAAGTCTTCAAAATTCTTATTTTTATATTCATGGTTATTTGTAATCAGATGTTTTGCAAAATTTGATCGTATCACTGTATTCTTTTTGATGGTTTTTGGTGGTAAATGCTCAGTATACCTGGTGTAAAAATCTCTAGCTGTTTGTCCTATGTATATTGAGCCACAATCACATATCATTTTATATATACGTACTTTTTTTGCTACAATCTCTGTATTATTATCTTTTGGGTGCAAAATTCTCTCTATTTTGTTGTCGGTACTAAAACTGATTGTTACACCGTGTTTCTTGAATGCGTGAAATAATATATTAGGCAAATAGTTTCAAAATGTGGCTGATGTATATTTAATTTCATTGTTTTGTGCTTCGTTGTTTTTATCAATTAAATTATTTTTGTTAGCAATTTTCTTATAATGCCTAGATATTAGCTTGTCAATGATGGAACTATGATATCAGTTTTTTACTGTAATGTGTTTAATTGTATTAACTTCCTCATCAAAATCTATTTTATTCATTTGTATTGTTAAGAGCCTGTAAACAAAACTATTGTATGCTGCCATTTTTTGTGAATATGGATGATGTGAATTTATATGTATCGTTGCGTCAGTTGTGGTTGGTTTTCTATAAATTTTGAAACTTAAAGTATTATCTTGCGATTTTCTAATGTTTAAATCCAGAAAGTTAATGGAGTCTTCTTTTTCTAATTCTAAAGTGAATTGTATATTTTTATTCTGTTTATTTAAAAAGGTTTTGAAGTTTTCCAGCTGCCTGTTGGTTCCATTGTAAATTAAAAAGATATCATCCACATATCTGGTATAAAAAATGATGTTATTTTGGTGTGCGTTATTTTTATTAAATATATATGTATTTTTAAAGTGATTCATATATATTTCTGCTAACAGACAAGATATAGGTGAGCCCATAGCTAAACCATCTTTTTGATAAAAATATTTATCTTTGTATCTGAAATAGTTTTGTTTTACCAAAATGTTTAAAAGGTTGATTATTTCATTTATCTGATTTTTGTCGATTCTTTTATGTTTAATGAGATTTTTTTCAATGATATTAATTGTTTCATGAATTGGGACCATTGTGTACAAATTAACTATATCTAAAGATGCCAATTTATATGCAGAATCTATTTTAATATCCTTTATTTTATTAACCAACTCTGTAGTGTTATGTATAGCTTTGTCTCTTTCTAATACGATATGTGTTTTAAGTAAAGTGCCTAATCTCTTGGCTACTTTATAACTTGCTGCCTTTTTATGATTAATTGTTGGTCTAATAGGGATGCCTTCTTTATGTACCTTCATCAAACCTCTAATCTTTGGAGCTTTTGGTTTTGTCTGTTTGAGAAAAAATTTTTCTTTGTCGCTAAATAAAGAGTTACAATTATTTATTGCATTGTTCACATCCTTAGAATATTGTATTGTTGGGTCTTTTTCAACAATAGGGTCAACGACATCGTTAATACATAAAGAAGGCATCCCTATTAGACCAACAATTAATCATAAAAAGGCAGCAAGTTATAAAGTAGCCAAGAGATTAGGCACTTTACTAAAAACACAAATCGTATTAGAAAGAGACAAAGCTATGCATAACAATACAGAGTTGGTTAATAAAATAAAGGATATTAAAATAAATACTGCATATAAATTGGCATCTTTAGATATAGTTAATTTGTACACAATGGTCCCAATTCTAACCCCGTAGATATACACTGTAAAAATATGTTGCTTGAATTTTCAAGAATATGCAAGCAGGCATTCAAGCAGTTAATTAAAAGTTTAATTAAATAAAGTTTATAGTAGTGTCAGTTAGACGAAAAAATTTGAATCCCCATAAGAGTCATTCTGGGTACCGTGTCATGGCCTTGCCAGGTCAGGTCTCCCGATCGGGCTAATTTTTTCCCCACTTTTTTATGTATACAAAATATGTTTCCTGTGAAATTTTCAGCCCTCTAGGCGCTCAGGAACCCGATTTATACCCAAAAGAAGCTTTTTAGATTTCTTCGGTTTTTTCAAAAAAAAATTTTTTTTTTTTTTTAATTTCTAAAATTGACTACATTATTAAAAAAAATAGTACCCAGACATAAAAAATTGTAAAATTTTCCGCTGAATCCGAATTTGAGGTCAGTTTTTTGAAATTTTGCTCCTCGGCGGCTCAAACTTCTTTTTTCGGCTTAGAGCGGGAGATTTTGAACTGCCCAAATTCAACAACTTCTATAAGACTCAAACCTGGATAGAATTGGTCTAAATACTATATACTTTGAGGTTGTAAATGTCGCTGGGTGGTTATAGGCCCTTTAAAAAGCGTCAAAAGCATAATAATGGCTTTTTTAAATCAAATTTTAACTTTAAAATCACATTTTTTATGCGCCTTAAAGTATTTTGTAATTATATTTGTACTCAAATGACTTTTATATGCTTTATATACATAAACTTGATGTTTTTCAAAGATTTTCAGTCCATTAATTAACGCGTCTTCAATAAGTATCTACGCGTATTTCATTAAAAATTAAAATTTGAAAAAATTGACACTTAAACATTAAAACCTCACAAAGTAACCAAAAAACTTCTGGTTGATCTTATTTTTTTGATCTTATTTTTTTGAAGTGTCACATTTCAAACGCCGTAAATCGCAATTTTTTATCACTAATTTTCTCATCAATGTAGCCAATTAACCAAATGGCTATTTTTGGCTAAAAATGACCAATTTTTAAATTGCTGCCAAATTCGTAATTTTAAGGTATTAGGATAGTGATACGCCATTTTGTTGGTATTTTTGTTCGATTTCTGAATTATCGGCGCTACATACATATGTAAAATCGTATATGTATTAGTATAATACTAGGTTATTTACATACTTTTTATTTAATTATTTAATAATTATGCAATGAAACAAGTAAAACAAATTGGAAATATAATCTTTGAGCTTTTATTTACCATATATTTAAGTTTCATTAATCTGTGTTATCGCAATCATACTTTTCCTAAGCTCCAAAGATGATTTTCCATAAGAGCAATGTTAAACTACCTACACTTTTTTCTTGATTAAATAATAATTAGGCAACCAAAGTTGTAAAAGAAAGTTTATTTCATTTTTTAAAGACTTTATCTTTATATTTTATAAGTTTCATGCAATTCTGTTATCAAAAATTTTCACTATCCTAATACCTTAATTAAAAAAATTTATATGTCACAAAAATTTTCTTCAAGCTTCCAGTTTCCAAAAATTCTTTACTTGTCTCATTTTCTTGAGTCGTTTTTATGATATGGCTCTTCAAAGTTAATATTAAAAATGAGCTTTTTTAAAAAATCATAACATTGAGACTTCGACTTCAAATTATCATATCTGATTAACAAATAATTAAAAAAGGTAGAGTAAAAAATTTTTGGAAATTTGAAGCTTGTGGAAATATTTTGAGACATATAAAAACCTTCTTTGTCAAAAATTACGAGTTTGGCATCAATTTAAAAATTGGTCATTTTTAACCAAAAATGGAAATTTGATTAATTGGCTACATTTATGAGAAAATTAGTGATGAAAAATTGCGGTTTACGGCGTTTTAAAGGGGATACTTACACCAAAAAATGAGACCAACCAGAAATGTTTTGGTTAACTTGTGAGGTTTAAGAGTTTCATTGACGATTGCCAAAAAAACCTATTTTATATTTTACGCATAGATACGCATTTTATTGGAGACGCGTGAATTAATGAACTGAAAATATTTGAAAAATATAAAGTTTATGTATAGAAAGCATAAAAAAGTCATTTGAGTACAAGTATAATTACAAAAGACTATAAGGCGCATAAAAAATGTGATTTTAAGGTTAAAAGGCTATGCCCGGATCTATATAGTGAATCGGCCCACGAAAGATATTTAAAAACTAATTGTATTAGGTCAAAGTACTTCTAAGAAAAATAGAATCCTGAAGTTTTAAGACCACCAGATGCCTTCAATTCTGATTGGCAGCCTATTAATGACAAAAAATAAAGTAAATTTTTAGCGACTTTTTAGTCGTCTTTCTGATACTCCCGTGGTAAAACGATTCTTTCAAAATGATCTTGCGACCTCTCATTCAAAAGTTTAGACGATATACTTTGAGATAAAATTACTTTTGGAATTGATTTTAGTGCATCCTTTTGATTGGTAGACCATAAACCGTCCAAAATAAATTTTTTTTCTTCTTAAATTTCAACTTTGGCAGCGATTCAAAAAAAATTAAGGATATGCCCATTCTATTTTTTTTTAACTAATGAAAAATAAAACAAATTTTCATTTGCGACCATCTGCCCTCAAAAATATTTGGGTCAACATGGTCAAATACTTAAAAAACTGAAATAACTTTTGTTTTTAATTTTGCGATTTTTCGAAAAAGGACCCCGCACAAATGAATAGGAAATGGCCGTTCGATCAAATTAGGTGAAGTTTTTGTATGTTTTAGATTTTATTATGCTGAAAAAAAGTCTTCATGGACGCAAAGCTTCCAAGTCTCAACTTTGAGGGTAGACCCCCTGGTATGGGGGTTTTTGATGGTGCAAAAACCGAATATGGCCATAGAAATGCAATAAAACTAGCCAATTTCTTCCCAGCGCCCCCATAAACCTCCCAAAGGAGTAAAAAAATTTTTTTTTTCGAAAAATGAAAATTGAACTATATACTCATGTTTTTTGAGATGCTTATACCAAAAATGTATACAAAAAATATTTTTCACCAACATTTGGCCTTGTAGACGACCCCAGTGCCCCCATTTTTACCCCCCCCCCCAAACGGGTAAAAATATTTTTATTACAAAAGCTAAAACTCAATGTGTATTGTTATGTTTTTTGAGGCGCTAAAACCAAAGATGAATATAAAAAATATTTTTAACTAATGCTTGACCCTTTACAGGACCCCAGTGTCCCCATTCACCCCCCCTCAAACGTTTCAGTGTCCAAAAAAAAATTATAACCGGTTTGTGTAACTACACAACCAACGAGCATGGAATATGTTCACTCATAACAGTAATAAATCTAAAAACCAAAATTACAATAAATCCTGAAATATAAATTATGCTAAGTCCATAAACTTAAAGTATTCTAAGTTTTTGTTGTTATCAAGGCCTGACTCCCACTTCAAATTATTCTAAGTCCCTAAATCGAAAATATTATAAGTCCATTTCACCCCCCCCCCTCCTAAAAACGTCACTTTTTCACCCCCCCCCCCCTAAAAGCGTCAATTTTTGACTCCCCCAAAAACGTCAATTTTTGACCCCCCCCCTCTTAAAAGCGTCAATTTTTCAGCCCCCCCCTGCCGAGCCAAACTTTTCCAAATACCCCATCCAATGAACATGTTCCATGTTAAAATAAAAATACACCTTTAGTTTTAATTTTTGTTATTAAAATATTCTCAACTCGTTTGGGGGGCGGGGTGAATGCGGGCACTGCGGTAGTGTAGAGGACCAAGCAAGTGTTTTTAACCAAGTTAAAAACATTTTTTATATTCATCTTTGGTTACAGAGTCTCAAAAATCAAAAGAATACACATTGAGTTTGAATTTTCCTAATAAAAATATTTTTAACCCGTTCGGGGGGGGGGGGGTTGGTCTATAGGGCCAAGCATAGGTTATAAACATTTTTTATATTCATCTTTGGTTACAGCATCTCAAAAAACATAAAAATACACATTGAGTTATAATGTTCCTAATAAAAATATTTTTAATTCGTTTGGGGGGGAGGGGTGAATGGAGCCACTGGGTTGGCCTAGAGGACCAAGCATTGATTAAACACATTTTTTATATTTATCTTTGGTTTCAGCGCCTCAAAAAACATTACAATACACATTGAATTTTAGTTTTTGTAATAAAACTTTTTGTATCCCGTTTTGGGGGGTGGGGGTGCATGGGGCCATTGGGGTGGTTTACAGGGCCAAACTTGGGTAGAAAACATTTTTTATATTTATTTTTGGTTTCACCGTCTCAAAAAATATAAGAATTCATATTAATTTTTAAATTTTGTAATAAAAATATTTTTACCCGTTTGGGGAGGGGGTATTAATGGGGGCACTGGGGGCAAATTGGATAGTTTTATTGCATTTCTATGGCCATATTCGGTTTTAGCACCACCAAAAACCCCCATACCAGGGGGTCTACCCGCTGGTACATAATTTTTTTTTTTTGTGCCTATGTAATACAGCTATGGAGCTTTCAAGCTCCGTAGCAGCCAAAGTTGAGACTTTGGAGTTTTGTATCACTGGAGACTTTTTTTCAAAAAAAAAATCTAAAACATACAAAAAATTCTCCTAATATGATCGAACGGCCATTTCCTTTTCATTTGTGCGGGGTCCTTTTTCGAAAAATCGCAAAATTAAAAACAAAAGTTATTTCAGTTTTTTAAGTATTTGACCATGTTGCCCCAAATATTTTTGAGCGCGGATGGTCGCAAATGAAAATTTGTTTTATTTTTCATTAGTTAAAAAAAAAATAGAACGGGCATATCTCTTATTTTTTATTAAATCGCTGCCAAAGTTGAAATTTAAGAAGAAAAAAAATTTATTTTGGACGGTTTATGGTCTACCAATCAAAAGGATGCACTAAAATCACTTCCAAAAGTAAATTAGTGATATAGTGAATTAGTGATAATAAATTTCGGTTTACGGCGTATAAAAGGTGATACTTAAACCAAAAAAATGAGACCGTCCAGAAGGGTTTTGGTTAATTTGCGAGATTTTGGCGTTTATTGAAAATTACCAAAAAATCCTATTTTTTAACATTGAGCCCTGCATTTCTAGGCCCAGAAGGCCCGTTGGAATGAACGGAGGGTAGTCGGCGTGTTTTTTCAACATAAAAAACTCATCCATAACCATTTGGTGTAATTTGGTGTTCCAAATGTATTGAATTCCCCTTGTAAACGGAAAACAAAAAAAAACTTAATGTATAAATTTAAATTAATAATAAAAGAAACTGAATGTATGATTTTACGTTAATAATAAAACCAAAAGAAAATAAAAAAAAACTTATAATAAAAATTTTAGAGTCTGTTGACTAAACAAAATTAGTTTTATTTTACTTATTTAAAATATTTCTGTCGATAGGCTCGTTCAGCCTTTCTTTCAGTGTGCGAGAGAGGAATGTTCGTGTCGTCCTTTAGATCGTATGAATGGACCAGCTTGATGATATTACTCTGAACATCTTGAACAGATCCTCTTTGTGAAGTTCTTTAGTCCACAGTTTTTGCCATACCGTCCACTTTTAGTGGGCACTCAGGGTACGGATGGTGGGTGTTGCAGTTCCAACAACACGGTTTGGTTTTCCCACCCATACTGGTCTGGCTTCTAAAATTTTTACTGTGAATTTGTACGATTATAAACTACACTTTAGGACCCCAATCTAATTAATTGGTCGTATTATGATTTTCGATACGCTCTATTAAAATAAATTTATCTTTTTTTGAAACATGAAAAAAAAATAAATTTAAAAACAATATAAATAGTTTTATGTATAGTAATTTATAGTATTTAAGTTTCAGCTGATTTTGTATTTACAATTTAACTTCAATTAAAATATTCCTGAATAATTTTAAACTAACAAGGGGAGTTCAATACATTTGGAACACCGAATTACACCAAATGCTTATGGATGGGTTAGATATGTTGAAAAAACATGCCGACTACCTTCCGTTCCTTCCAATGGGCCTTCTGAGCCTAGAAATGCAGGGCTCAATGTTATAAAATAGGATTTTTTGGTAATTTTCAAAGAAACGCCAAAACCTCGCAAGTTAACCAAAACTCTTCTGGTTGGTCTCATTTTTTTGGTTTAAGTATAACCTTTCATACGCCGTAAACCGCAATTTATTATCACTAATTCTCTTATCACTATAGCCAATTAACCAAACGGTCATTTTTAGCTAAAAATGACCAATTTTTAAAATGCTGCCAAATTTGTAATTTCTGACGAAAATGGGTTTTATAGGTCTGAAAAAATTTGTACAAGCTTCAAATTTCCAAAAATTTTTTGCTCGTCTCGTTTCCTTGATTCGTTTTTAAGAAATGGCTCTTCAAAGTTAGCATTAAAAATGAGCTTTTTTAAATAATCGTAAAATTGGGACTGTGACTTCAAATTATCCATATCTGGTTAACAATTAATTGCAAAAGGTAAAGTCAAGAAGTTTTGGAAACTTGAAGCTTGTACAAATTTTTTCAGACCTATAAAACCCATTTTCGTCAGAAATTACAAATTTGGCAGCATTTTAAAAATTGGTCATTTTTAGCTAAAAATGACCGTTTGGTTAATTGGCTATAGTGATAAGAGAATTAACGATAATAAATTGTGGTTTACGGCGTATGAAAGGTGATACTTAAACCAAAAAAATGAGACCATCCAGAAGAGTTTTGGTTAACTTGCGAGGTTTTGGCGTTTCTTTGAAAATTACCAAAAAATCCTATTTTATAACATTGAGCCCTGCGTTTCTAGGCCCAGAAGGCCCATTGGAAGGAACGGAGGGTAGTCGGCATGTTTTTTCAACATAACAAACTCATCCATAACCATTTGGTGTAATTCGGTGTTCCAAATGTATTGAACTCCCCTTGTAAGCACTCAAGAAAATCAATACAAAATATATGCTCTGAATAATGTAAATATAAACTTGAATTTACTATCATTTACCTTTTTCATTTATTACATTGATTTAATGAAATGATTGCTTATTTGTTTTGCTTCTTTTTTTAACAAACAAAGAGTTACCGAAGTTTTTGAATTATTTATGCAGTGATGGGCGGAGAGGTAGTGTTTTATTTTATTAAAAAGATTAATATCTTATTTTTTGTTATTTTTCTTGTGTTAAATTAAATAAAAAAATAATTTTAAATGTACGATAAATTATAAGTTGATTTGCTAAGTTTGTAGAATTTTTTCATTAATGACTATGTTTTGAATTTTCATTAATTTAGGCTAATATGTGGTATTCATTTGGTTCAAATTCAAGTCTTTTAGTAAACAATATAAAACAGAACGGTTGAGTGGGTTCGTTGTTAGTGCACTTGAATTTGAATCAGTTAACATTTCTACGAATAGTTTTTTAGAGGCATCTAAATTTACGATAATAAGCAGTACTGAGAATAAGTAAGCTTTACTTTAATTAGATAACGAGGAATTATTACTATAAATAAATAAAAACTTTATGATAGATTTATTGAAAAAAAAATTTTTTTCAATTTTAAGTTTTCAGAAAATTTGTTTTTGAAAAGCATTCTTAAATTCGTCTCATTATAAAACTTTCAATTAAATTCATCATGCATAGAATATTTTACCCATTCAAATTTAAACTTTATTTTTTTGGCTAATAATTTAAAAGAGAGTTTTTGATAATTTTCATTTTGTTCATTATATCATGTATTGTCACAAGAAATCATGGGAAGTAAAATTTTTATGCAAAAAAATCAAGATATTTTTGGTACAACCGTTTAAAATGGTTAAAAACAAAAAAAATTAGAATCCCAGAATCGAATTTTAAAGGAAATTTCCTTTTTCACTACAAAATAAGCATTTGGCAGCAAAAATAAGAATATGTTAATTCAATTTACCAAACTAGGCCAAAAACATTTATTTTTAGTTGTATTTTCGGGAAAAACTAGTTTCGACATATTTCTACGACTCTTCAGTCTAACTTGGGTTCAGTTGGGGTTGAATCCTTCTTATACTAATATAATGTAAAAATAAAAATTTGAATATCTCCAAGTAAATTGTGGAGAGAATTCTCAGATCACAGTTATTGATGCTTTGAATTACACCTTTTTATACTTTGATGGGCTCGAATTTTTGTTTTCGGATCGGACTTTTTCACTGAAGTCCGAAAAGACAATTTCGGGTCCATATACGCCCCTAATTTGTGGAAATGAATCCCACTTGTGGTTTATTACCAAGCTTCTTTTATTTTAAAAATGGAAATTAAAATAAAACAAAACCAAATAAATTTTGAATATAAATTTTTATTTATATTATAAAAAGAAATTATATTTTCTATACATAAATTTCGTACAATGTATAAAATAAGATTCTTAATACAATTTATTTCAAAATAATATGTAAGGTTAAAAGCCTAAACTTGAACAATTGTAATAATGCTACCATTTGAGTATTTCCGATTGAAATAAAAAAAAATAAGCCTTACGAGTTTTTTTTATTAAAAAATTTAACGTTCAGGTTTAGGGTTTTTTACCTTACATTAAAAAGTTTTTTTTTAAATATCATTTTTACAATTATAGTTACATTATATATATTAATAAGTAATTTAACGTACCACTAAAAAAAAAATAAAAAAATTTTTTTTTTGAAATATAAATTACATTAATAATTATTTCTAACGTAGTAGGTATAAAATTTTTTTTTCTATATACATTTTACACATTTTTAAGCCAAAAAATAAGAAGGATATTCTTAAAAACTAAAAATAAAATATACAAATAAATGAATTTTTTTTGGAAAAATGAAAAAATTTAGATAACAATAAGTTAGTAATAATTAATAAAAAAAAAAAAAAAGTAATCTCTTAAAGTAATGTTTAAAAATTTGTTTTTGTTGTTACAGGTGGACTACAATTATCAGGTAACCCATTAGAATGTGATTGTGAAAGTGCATGGTTAAATTTGTGGTTACGTCGTTGGTTACGCGAATCGCGTCAAATTCATATTGCATCACAATCTGATGCTCGACAATTACGTGTATTGGCTGGACGTTCAGTATGTTCAAGTTTAATGTCACCAGCATCCTCGTCTTCTTTATCGTTAATTAAAAATAACATTAATAGTATAAGTGATAATAGTATTAGTAGTACAACAAGTTCATCATCATCATCAACAGTAACAACAATTGAAACAACCCAACAATTATATAATTTAAATAAAGCGTTATTAAATTTTGGTAATATACAAAACACAGCATGTCAAGCATCAGCTTTAAGTTCCGCGTATCAAGATTATTATTCATCGAATATAACTTTGTTATTGAATTTTTTTTTTATATTTTTTATTTTTATCATCAGGTAGTTTTCGAACGAACAAAAGAGTATTTTAATCTCGTTTTATTTTTCTTGCCAATTTAAAATTTTAATTTTTGTTATATTTTTTGTTTGTTAAAATAAATAATTAGTTAGTTATTAATCTGATTCAATTTGGTGGTGCCTGCGTATGATGTGTGCATCCTTCGACATTTTCTGGCCAATCGCAAACATTTTCATTTGGATTAAATACAAGATTAACAGGACATGGCATATGATGCTTGCGTTCACCTTCGCACATATAATACATCGTACAATCATTTTTATCTGGATGATAAGATATGTGATTATCTTCTTCCTCACACGTTACTTCGTTAGCTGTAAAAAAACAATTTATTATTTTTATTTATTAAATAAACTGTCAATGTAAAGTAAATAAATGAATGTTTCTTTCGTGCTGAATGAATGAAAGTTTACGACTAAAGCGAACACTTGATTTATTATAATGGTAAATAAACTAAATTTATCAAATTGTGTAAAATAAAGAATGTTATATATAAATATTATACATATCAAAAGCTTTTTGAACTATAAATTTTTTATAAATATAGTAAATAGTATAAAATGCCAATTGTAAGTATTAAATTATTGTACAGAATTTTTATTTTTTAACTTTAAGGCAATAGTATCAAAAATATTGTTTATATACACTGTAAATAGTAACTAAAAAAATTGAATTTTTTCGAAAAATTAGTCAATTTTCAAAAAAATTTATAAATAGTCGATAAAATAAATCGTAAATTTACTAAAATTAGTATATTATCGGAATTATATTATCGAAAAATTCGAGAATTTTTGATTTTTTTTTGTGAATTTACGAAAAAAGCTGTAAATTCACAACTATTTTTCGTTAATTTACAACTATTATTTGTAAATTTTCAAAAAAAAATTTGTTAATTATCAATTTTTCTTGCGAATTCACAAATTTTTGGCTAATATACTAAATTTAGTAAATTTTTTATTTTTTTCGAATATTTACAAACTTTTTCGAAAATTTACTAATTTTTCGAAAAAATTCTATTTTTTTTGTAAATCTAAGAAAGTTACTTTTTACAGTGTATTTATAAGGTGAGTGACAAGTATTTGGTTAAATAATTTTAACGTATATCTAAAAAAGTTTTAATAGATGTTACACTCTGAGGTAAAATATAATTATTATTCCAAAAACAGAAATTTATGTCTATTTTAAAAGCTACTCTAAAATTCAGGTATCCAAATATTTGACACTCTCCTTGTTAGTTAGACATAATAAATATATATAAGCTTTTCTTAAATAAAAAAGGGGGGATAATGAGCAAGTGAAAAGTTACTATGTAAAAAAACCAATCCTATTATTATTTAATGCATAATAGTTACTTAGTAAGAGTGAAAAATAATTCGACATTTCAGAGACAACGATAGATTCATTTTATTATTGTATAAAATATATAAAAATTTTCTTTTATCTCAACATTTAAATTAAAAAGAATCCAAAAAATAGCTTTCAGTAAAAAAAATATTTAATAAATTTGCCATTGCAAAAAAAAATTGTGTATAATAAAATTTTGTACATTAAAAATTATTATAAATAATAAACGAATTTGTTCAATTAAAATAATGTTTTAATTTTATTTTACTTACGATCTTTTACAGCATAATTTCCATTTTTAACGTTAGTTTCGAATGGTCCATCGTATTCAAGTTTAACAACGTAATTTTCAAGTTCTTTTTTCATGGCTTTAATTAATGGATATTTTCCACTACCACATGTACCACGGAAATCATCCATATCTACAGACCACACCATAATACCTCCGAAACCTTCTTCTTTCAGCCAGTTCATCTGTAAATATAAGACATAATTTTTTTCAGTTAGTAAGTATACCCCTTTCATTAATTAGGGTTCAAAATAACGCGAATAAAGTTTTGTTGAAAAAATCTAAGAAAAATAATTTTTTGTTCATTATATGGAAATTTCACATCGTAAAGTTGTACTTAAAAGTTATTTTATAAAAAACAAGAGAAAAACGCTTTGTCCGCTAATTAAAGCTGATAATAAAATTAAGTTTTTTTTGACTTTTTTAAACTTTTTTACCTTAAAAAAAATTTTTGACAAATGACTATGTTAAATTTCGGAGAAACTTTTGACTATATTTTTTCCTTTTTCCATAAGGTTTACTTGGAATTACTTGTAATGTAAATACTAAATTGTAAATTTATTCTTTGAAGAACAGGAAATACATTTATTAATAATCAGTCCTAATTCAAAACTATAAATACCTCATCAACAATTTACTTACAGGTCAGTAACTTTATCAAAATTATACTTCATAAAGATCTAACTTTGTTCATGTGTAAACTACTTCATAATTTACGAATTGATAAAGCTTCATTTCATATTAGCAGATAGTGCAAATTTTAGTTAATGGAAATCAAAATATTTAACAGAAAAGCTTAATTTCTAAACGTTTTACGTGCATGAATGTAAAAATAAATTTTAATAAAAAATATCATATTATTACGAAATATTACATAAACTTCTTTTAGTATTTGAAATTTTTATTCAAAAATAATATGCAAGGATAAAATGAAAAAAAAAAAAATTGGTCTTTAAATTTTAACACTCGTAAATTTTGAAATTTAATATAATAATTTCTCTTTTACCTTATTAACTAAACTTCTTTCATCATCAAAACCAACCCATTGATCTTCTCTGTAAGCGAAAGGTACCTGCTGTTCGCTATCCCAAACTAAAGTTGTATTATCTTGATTAAGGAATCTGCATACCTAAAATAAAGATAGTAATTTATTAAAAAAAGTTTATTAAAGTAAAATTAATTTTTTATTACCTCGTAATACGAAAGGAAACCTGGTTCATTTGTAAAATTACCAGCTACACCACCACTGGATGCTGGTGCACCAATATCGAATTTCGTTTTATCGACGAGTGTGAATGATCTACCGTAAGTTGGCATACCGATCATTAATTTTTCTTTTGGTGCTCCTTGTTTAACCCATTCGCGAGCACTAAAATCCTGTTCAATTAAAATTTATTATTATTCATGTTAATAATTTTTGTCTTAAATTTAATAAAACTTAAAATACTAACGACTGTAAGTTTCTTTTGATAGCTAGTGGCACTTTCTAATGGATATAAAGGACTATTGTGTCCAACTTGTCTTTCCCATTGTCCATGGAAATCATAAGTCATGACGTTTATAAAATCTAAATACTTTGAAATTTCAGGTACATCGTAACTAAAAAGAAAAATAAATTTATTTTGCAAAAAAATTTTTAATTTCAAAAATTATGAATCTTAAAAAGGAGAAATTTACATGCATATCATAAATTATCATAAATAATAATAATTTATGATTTTAAAGTAATTTTTTAATACGACTTGACTTCAAAAATAAATTTTTTTCTTTACACTTAATTAAAACTACATGGATGGTGCACAAAATATTGATATAATATACTTTCTCTTTTTTCTTTTAATTGTTAATGTAATCGTAATAACTTTTTTTTCGAAAGAAAAGAGAGTGTAAAATTTATGTATAATTTTTTTTTCGTACCCAGCGGCAATAGCTTCAAAACTAGCAGGTACTGCAGCGGATAAAATAAGTTTTGGTTGACTTGAGCTTTTAGCTTCTCCTTCGAATGCCATTCTTAGCTCCTTTAAAAGATTTACGTAAGCTGCCTTGTCATCTGCACCTCTATAAAGAAAATTTTTTTTAAATGATAAAATTTTTTTCAATTATTTATTCTGATTAATTAACATTTTTTTTGAATATAAAAAAAAAAAACTTTATTTTCTATCAATTAATTACTTGGAAGGAGAACTAAGAAAAAAAATTATTTATTTGACTTAATCTGTTTAAAAACATTAATTTATTTAATGATAATTATTCTTAACTTTTAATTTTTTTTTTGTATTTATGTACGTAAACTTTAAAAAAAGTAGTTATTTTTCGCTTAAAATAATTTTCCTACATAAATTATTCTGTATGAGATAAAAAAATTAGTTATAAACTTTCTATGTACACTAAAACTTTTTTCATTTACCTCAAAAAAAAAATTTTTTAATTTACAAAAATATTAAATAGATATATTTTTCTTATAAAATATAAGTAAATCTTCGGTATAAAAAAATGTGTATTTCAGCAAAAAATTTTTTATAGAAATTGAAATTGGTCATGTGTATTTTATAAATGAATTTCCATGCCATATATTATATTAGTATATGTGTGCGAGTAAATGTAAACAATCGTCATATATAAACTTGTTACGTATGTGTACACACGTTCGTGTTTTCTTTAATATAGACAATGTTTTAAATTGAAAAGTAAACTTTATTTTCGACTGGCCAATGATATAGCGATAAATTTAAGTGTTGTCAATTGTTAGATACACAGATACCTTAAATAACATTTTTTATTCTTTTTTTTAAAATGTGTACACAAGAATCTGTGTTTTTTTTTTTTTTTTTTTTTATGTAATATTTAATGACGTAGTCTAAAAAATGTGTTAGTTTTTTTTCTGTTTATCGAATAATTTTACCCAAATATTCTTATTACCAAAACTTGACACAGAAAAGGGAAAATTTTTTTAAGGTTGGTTGCTTAAAAAGTCATAAGTTTTTCCCATAAGCTTTTCAAACAATTTTTGAAATCTTTTTGCGAAGTCATGAAAATTTTTAATAAAAAGATCGTTTTAAATAAACAAAATCCAGATGCTTAATTAAGTTAAAATCTTATTTTGCAGTTTTATTTCCCATTGAAAATTCTAAATCAACTTCAGCATTTTAAGGCAAAATTTTTGAAAATTTTTTTTCAGGAAAAAGGGATGATATAATAAAAATTTTTTTGGGGTTAATAAATACAGTAGTTCCACGACTTATGAACATTTTGGGACCGAAATTTGGTTCGTAAGTCGAAAAGTTCATAAGTCAAAAAATGAAAAAAAAGGTATTTTAGCCGATCGAGAAATATGCACATTATTGATAGTAAAGACAAATCTAAATACTGGCGCCAACTGAATTTAAAATGTCTGAAAATGAATGCTTATAGGTAAGTTTATTATAAAAAAAACTTTAATTTGAATTCAAAAATTAAAAATTCCAGAAAATATCAGAATTCTATACAATACAATACAATATAAAAGATTCATCAATAAAATAAATTTTAATAAGCATACTTATGGATTGTAAGCAATTAATATGGATTTTTTAAAAATATTATTTTTCATTCCATTTCGTTAAGACTTTAGTAGGGATTAAAACTAAGGCGTCCCCATAGTGAAGTATACATACCTCTCTACTTTTAGTACTTTTAGTACTTTTTGAAAAAAAAATAAAAATAAAAATGAAAAATAAAAACAAAAAAAAGTAGGATATAAACAATTTTTATAAAATTAAAAATGAGTCCAAAGGTTCGTAACTCGAGGGTTCATAAGTCGAGGAACTACGTACACTAAAAAAATATGTAAACAAATTTTTTAATTAATTTTTAGTATTTTTTATGCATCAAAATTTTATTATTTCTTAAAACACATCCTGGTGGTGCATAAATTATGAGGTGGTATTATACAATTATAATTCCACTTCTACTTCAAGACCGCAAACGGAGTACTGTGTTGATATCTTGTTAGCGACTTCGGCTATGGTATCAATGATTCATGGCTGGAAATCGCAGACTGATCTTATGACCAGTGATTGCGACATTCCTTAAATGGAAATTGGCGTATTTACCTGGAGTAGCAATAAGATCGTAGAGCCGCTTTCGCCTTGTAAAGACGGACTAGGATAAGGCGTCTAAATATTTTAAAATTCAAATGGACTCCAGAATTAGAGACCCTACCAATGCTGGGATGCTAGCAACAAAAATAATGAATATCAACATTTCCTCTAGGAAACGCATCTTTCTTAGAATAAATCCTTGGTGGACTTACTAGTAGTATAGTAGTTTATTTATCTTGTTTAAAATTTTACATATATGGTGGACTTACCATTTGAAAGCGAATTGTTTACTAAACTATACATGACTAAAGTAGCTCTAAGACAGATCATAAAATTTGTGTTTGCTAAAGTTGTAAAACAAATAAGGATCATAATATTATAAAATCGCAATGTTTTGTTTATTTATTACCCTCTTAGTCAAAAACTTCAATTTCATGATCATGATTTTACTTTTAATGGACTTTCCACCCAAAAATGACTATTGATTGTATTATATAACTTGAATTCATCGATTGAAATAGCTATATAAGCTGTATGAAAACGTTTCATACCAATAATTGCTGTTGCCTCATCAGGCAACTTTTATTGTTATTATTATTATTTACTATTTTTAAATATTTAAATATAAAAGTAAAATATTATTATAAAGAAAGTGACATTATTTTGTCAAAGACATGATTAATAAATTCAAAATTTATAATTCGGTTAATTAAGAATAATTTTTAAAAGAACTGTAGAAAATATTCACCCAAGTAAAAAAGTGAATATATTGTCAATATATTGATTTTGAAATATATTATCAATAATATATTGTGAACAATATATTGCAAAAAAAAACAAAAATTTTTAGGTTAAAAAGTATAATTTTAAAATATAAAATATAATTAAATCATAAAAAGTAGATTTAGAGCTATTAATCGCCTTGTTGCTTAAAACTTAGCCAGAAAAGATTAGAAAGAAAGAAGTATTTAGAAGTAGAAAAAAATTAATGTCAGCCTAAAGAATTCGGGGTTTTCTGAAAGTTAAAAAAAAAGGACACATCCATGATTTTTTTCCATTGAAAATTTGTTGATCCTCTGAATATCTACCTGGCCAGATTTTTCGACCTGTGAAATAAAATCATAAATTTATTAGCTAAGTGAACAAAAGTTACTTTTGTTATTTGATTTTTTTAAAATATTAATATAGTTTAATTTTTAAAATTTTAAAAAGTTAATTTTTTTCATAAAAATAAAAAAAAAAAATAATTTAATCGAAGTTGAAAAAAAAATATTAATTATATAAGTACCTTACAAAAACTTTGTGATTCTTGCCCAAATTTTACCATTAAAATGGTTAGTTTTTCCAGAATTACTGACAAAAATTTTTGGTTCTTTTTCTTATCATTTCCTTGCTACATTTTTTATTTACGTAATTTACTTATAATTAAATTAATATATTATTTTTGAATTTATCATAATAGTTTTTTTCATTAAGAAAATTAGAAGTTGTTGTGTCACAAAAAAAAACATTGATATTTTTTCTCTGAGTGACAAAATATTTGTTTATTTACTTAGTTACATTTACTTATATAATTAAAACAAAATAAAATAGCGGCTTGAAGTAGGTTAGCAACCAATGAACAAAATTTATTTACACCAATCAACACGAATCAAGTTCATAATTGTTTTTGTAATGAATCAGCAGCATTAAGCAGCAATATAAAAATTAATTAAATTTTAAGTTGAAGCAAAATGTATCAAGGAAATTATAAGAAAAAGAACCAAAAATTTTTGTCAGTAATTCTAGAAAAACTAACCGTTTTAATGGCAAAATTTGGACAAGAATCACAAAGTTTTTGTAAGGTACTTATATAATTAATATTTTTTTTCAACTTCGATTAAATTATTTATTTTTTTTATTTTTATGAAAAAAATTAACTTTTTAAAATTTTAAAAATTAAACTATATTAATATTTTAAAAAAATCAAATAACAAAAGTAACTTTTGTTCACTTAGCTAATAAATTTATGATTTTATTTCACAGGTCGAAAAATCTGGCCAGGTAGATATTCAGAGGATCAACAAATTTTCAATGGAAAAAAATCATGGATGTGTCCTTTTTTTTTAACTTTCAGAAAACCCCGAATTCCTTACGCTGAAATTAATTTTTTCTACTTCTAAATACTTCTTTTTTTCTAATCTTTTCTGGTTAAATTTCAAGCAGCAAGGCAATTACTAGATCTAAATCTACTTTTTATGATTTAATTATATTTTATATTTTAAAATTATACTTTTTTAACCTAAAAATTTTTGTTTTTTTTTGCAATATATTGTTCACAATATATTATTGATAATATATTTCAAAATCAATATATTGACAATATATTCACTATTTTACTTGGGCACGATTAATAGAAAAAACTAAACGTGCTTTCTTGGGATTTTGTTACAGATGAGTACAACGAGATACTTTAGGCTTTTTTGCAAGCAATTGTTTACTGAATTTTAAGTTGGTGCAATTTTCATCTCTTTATATATCTAAATCTAAAACGCAGGTCATATATGTTACAAAAGTATTTACATATCTAGGGCAAAAAAAGCCTATTTTCTGCCCTAGGGAGGCGGCTTTTTTGCCCATTATATGTAAAACTATTGTTTAGAACACGGGACAAAATATGGGATTCGACTTTTGCATGCTGTCTGTTGATGTACTCATCTCTCATACAACTGCATGCAAAACCAAAATCAATATTTTATCCCTTGTTTAATAAATAGCTATGATAGTAATGTTAGTTGTAGTAGGACAGAAAATTACAAAAGAACTAACTAATCCCTTGGATAAGCGAAATTTGAAAGCCTATTGTTAAAATTATTAAAATTAACGGAAAAAAATTTTCTTTCGAAGGCCAAAAATGCTGGCCAAAAAGAAGCAATACGAAAATATAGATCGAAAGTGGTGCCTAAGTACTCAAATATCTAAGTTACTGGATGATGATGTTATGCAGGCTATAACAACAAAGTATAGTGAACTTTTACAGATTCATAAGGAAACCCAGGTGGCTAAAAGTATGCAGACAATAAAAGCAGGGTTTATTCCTGAAAAAAAGTATTACGGCATAATGATGGAGGCCATAACTGATATGGAATACTACTTCAGTTTCGACAAAAAAAATTCAAAAAATGGTGTGTGGTTCTTTACTAACGTGGAACAGTTAATATTGCTCAAGGAGCGTCAAACCAAGGAAGTATCAATGATATACAAACCTCTACTTAAAGAAAAGAATGTAAAGGCTTGCCCTTCCCGACACCCTCTTCTGAAAGCTCACCTGAATGTATGAATGCGGTGAAGAAATCTAGCGAACACAAATCTAGTTAGGTTGAAGTGTGAGAGGTCGTTATCTCAGAGAACCAATCTAAAATCAAACAGAGAAGGCAAGATAACAAAAGAAAAAAATTAGAATAGAAAGAAACTATTAGAGCAACATCAGCAGTAGAAGGAAAAAGAGGAAGAACTGCGAAAACAGAAGCAATTAAAAGCAAGTAAAAAGAAGGAAATGCTGAATCCCTATGGAACGGAAACTCCGAAGGATCACCAAGATTCAAAGGGACCAGCAAACGTCAACAAAAAAAAATGACTCGCAGATGAATGTCGAGGAATCCAAGCAAATAAAAATGGCCCAAAACGCAAGAGCAAGAAAGAAAGAAGGCAGCTGAAGAAACAAAGAAAGCAGCAGGCCCAACAGTAAAATCAGTTTTCTAAGCAGGGGTTGTAGGAGCAACATAAACAGACCCAGCTACAAACCAGCAAATACCCAGGAAAGAGAAGAGTTAATACATGAAAGGTTAAGTAAAAGAAATTTCTAGGACGAAGAAAACTTAGAAGCCAAAAAGGCCTGCAAATTCAAGCCCAGAAGGCGCACAGTGTGCCGATTCAATCAAAAATCTGCTGACTCCTTAGAATTTAATTTTTTCACCCACTTATTTTTTTAAATCCTTCGTATACTATTCAACTTTTATAGAAACCTGCTACTTTTTAAAAATTTTTACTCTTTGACTCAGGAAAAAGGCAATAGTGTTTAAAAACAAGGTTTTTTTAATTGCAAATAAAATTAGTAACCCTGTGAATACAATTTTTGCGTAATACACCAATGTATAAGGGGTGAATTTAAATTGTAAAATTTTAAAAAAGTAGCAGGTTTTCATAAGAGTAGGATAGTATACGAAGGATTTAAAAAAATAAATGGGTGAAAAAATTAAATTCTAAGAAGTCAGCAGATTTTTGATTGATTCGGCACACTGTGAGGCGTAGGTATAAAAAGAAAATTGAGGCCATACTAATAAAACCAGCTGCAAGCCAAACGTATACAGAAACACTCCTCAACATTAAATTGGGGGTGAAAGTACATCTGATCTGCAAGACGCATAACGGGATCATCCTCATTGAAATTAAACCGATAGAGGACTACGGAAAGTTGCCGGAGGTAATCCCAGAGGTAGCTGAATCTAATGTCCAGGCCATGATCCCTATGCTAAAACTCTGAATTCGAGATTTAGACTGGGTCACAAACGAAAGGGAGATAAGGAAAGCCATTGCCAAGGAGCTTGGAATGTAAGAACTGATACTAATTTCCATCTTTAAAACCAAAGGCACGTCAGGCCAAATGAAAGTCGTTAAACTATTGGAGACGGATGCTCTATGCCTTGCCAGAAAAAACAAGATATAAGGTACAAGTTTTTTCGCGTTGGTTTTAGACCACTAGCATCTTTCTGTCGCGTGCTACCTCAAAAAACGTCTAAAAATCAATTTTTTTTTCACATATTTTCGCATATTTTCATAGAAACACAACTCTTAGCCATGTTAATCTTTTTGGACCTAACGGGCTTGTTTGGCGGGGAATCTAACGTACTTTCTGGGAATATTTTTTGCGCGCCCTCCACGGTTCTCCTCCCTCCACCAGACGCTTAAAACTATATTTTCAAAAAGTCAAAAAATTAAAAAAAACTATTTTTTTCCAGCACGTTCAGAGGTTTGCAAAAACTTTTTTTTTTCTTATGTATATTTTTTGTTGAACATTGCCCTAGTGGTCATGATTTTTCATTATAGGTGGAAAAACATGCCGAAAAATCGAAAAAACAATTTTTTTCTTATTTTTTTCTTTCATCTACATAACAACATAACTCTTCGCCATGTTAACCTTTTTGGACCTAACTAGGTTTGTTCGACGGGAAATCTGGCGTTCTTTTTGGGAATATTTTTTGCGCGCCCTCCACGGCTCTCCTCCTTCCAACAGAAGCTTAAAACTAGATTTTCAAAAAGTCAAAACATTAAAAAAAAAACGATTTTTTTCGAGCACGTTCAAAATAAGAAAAGAAAAAAATAAGAAAAAAATAAGAAAAAAATGGTTTTTTCGATTTTTCGACATGTTCCATTACCTATAATGAAAAATTATGACCAGTAGGGTAATGTTCAATAAAAAATATACATAAGATAAAAAAAAGTTTTTGCAAACCTCTGAACGTGCTCGAAAAAAATCGTTTTTTTTAATTTTTTGACTTTTTGAAAATATAGTTTTAAGCGTCTGGTGGAGGGAGGAGGGCCGTGGAAGACGCGCAAAAAATATTCCCAAAAAGTACGTTAGATTCCCCGTCAAACAAGCCCGTTAGGTCCAAAAAGGTTAACATGGCGAAGAGGTGTTTTTATGAAAATATGTGAAAATGTGTGAAAAAAAAGAATTGATTTTTAGACGTTTTTTGAGGTAGCGCACAACAAAAAGATGCCAGAGGGATAAAACCAACGCGAAAAATTTTCTTTTTCGATACCCAAACACATGCTTAATTGAAATTAGCTATACAGGGTGAGTGCAAATTCACCTATCTTATAAGGCCAAGCTCTCTGCTTATCAATTGTTACAGCAGATTGATAGTGAAAAGGATCCAAGTATTCTTTTACTAATCGAGCCATCTTAAAATATGAAATATCAGTGCCGATTTTCCTATGACACTGGCGTTTGTGCCATATGGCTCCGAGGCAGTCCCTGACCCCACAAGGGATAGTTAATGGCCAAGTTTGGGTCACGTATAGGGAGACAACGTATAATCTTTCACATAAAGAAAAGCTTTTATGCTTGAATACTATTAGACTTGATTTAAATAAAAACAAGTTGCGATTAAATATAATTTTTTAACTGACTCAGCTTCTATAAAAAACGAGAAAGACTTAACAGTAAATACCGTACATTTGCAGTGTCTCTCTACTAAAAACATATTCATTTATAAAAGCTAGATTTGAATTTTAAATACGGCTTTAATTTGAATAAAAAATTGTTATTAAATAAAACTACCTACATTGTTTTTAAACTCTAAAATCTTATTATAAAACTCGGGGTATGAAAAAAGTTAGAAGAAATTATTTAAAGTCATTAATTATAAAAAAGATGATCAAATATTGGATAAAAAAAAAATTCAATTATAAATATATATATATTAAGATAGAAATAATTACGTGTTCAAGTAGACTTATGAATTTTTTATGCATGCTTTGTTTCAAACAAAATATAAGTAAGACAAATTTAAATGTAGAAAAAAAATTTTCTTTCTAAGATATAACGTGTTTAACAAGAAAAGTTTAATAATTATTTCTTAAACTTACAAAAAAAAAAAAAAAATTTTTCTTATTTAATTCAAGTTTTTTTAATTATAATGAATAAACAATTAGTAACAATTTAATTAAAGATTGATAATTTTCTTAACTTGTTCTTATTTTTTCTTCTTGTCTTTAAAGAAAATTAATATCTTAAAATAAAATTTATATATAATAAAGAAAAATTCTATTATTATTTTTAACTGAATAAAGTTTTAGTCTTGCCAAGCTAACTTATTAAGGCGTAACCGACCTTTCTTAGACACTTGCATTTTTTGGTAATAAAAACTGCATATTTTAGGTTAAAAACTTCACCTGGTGGGTAATTACGAGTCACTCTTTTCATTTCCGGATCTCGTCTTTTAATACAACCTCTACGAAACGAGATATCAACCCCTAAACCGGGGTAAATTTTCAAATAATTCTTAAAGAAACTTAATTTCTTCCCAAATGCAAAAAAGTTTTATTTAGCAAAAAACAATTATTACCAGGACTCCCAAGAAAAGGTTAAACGTCAAATATGCATGTATTAGCCATTGCAAACCTCCCTGTGGGTGTCTTTAGTAAGCAAAGGGGTGAGTTTTATAAAAAATGAAAGATTGAATATTTTGAGCCGAAAAACTCACCCGGAAAGTATTTTGGGTCGCTCTTTTCATTTCTGAAGCTCATTTTTATCTTCAATTTTACGAATTTCCTCTCTTTTGAGAGGGAATAATTTATTTAATTATTTAATTATTTAATAATTTTTGATGTGAAATAAAAACTTCTTTGTATTTGGGGACATCTCACGCGTAACAAAAATTATTTGAAAATTAACCCCTTTAAGGGGTTGATATATCATTTGGTAAGGGTTGTAGATAAAATGAGCTCCAGAAATGAAAAGAGCGACCCAAAATACTTTCTGAGTGAGTTTTTTGGCCCAAAGTATTCAATCTTTTATTATTTATAAAGCTCACCCCCTTGCTTCTTAAAGACACCCCCAGGGAGGGTTGCAATGGCTAATACATACGTATTTGACTTTTAACTTTTTCTTGGGAGTCATGGTAAAAATTTTTTTGCATTTGAAAACAACTAAAGTTTCTTTAAAAATTATTTAAAAATTTGCCCCATTTTAGGGGTTGATATCTCGTAGGGTTTGTAGCTAAAAATAGGCCCCAGAAATGAAATAGGCGTCCCAAAATACCTATTAGGTGAGGTTTTTTAGCCTAAAATATTCAATCCTTTATTTATTTATAAAACTCACCCCTTTGTTTACTAAAGACACCCCCAGGAAGGGTTGTAATGGCTTGTCAATGCTTATTTGACTTTTAACTTTTTCTTGAGAGTTCTAGTAATATTTTTTTATGCTATATAAAAACTTTTTTGCATTTGTTTTTTAGAATTATTTGAAAATTTACCCCACTTTAGTGGTTGATTTCTCGTTTCTTAGACGTTGTATAAAAAAATGGGCTCTGGAAATGAAAAGAGCGACCCGAATTACCTAGGTTAGGCCTTAATAGGATAATATAATTTTACTAGCCTTAGCAGACTAAAAATTGAAACATCGTAGAAGGACGTGATTTGCCTCTAATTTACGAAAAAGAGTCTAGTTTTTTATATCCATTGGTCTTTCTGTGTTTTTATAACTTATTTTTCATGAGCCCGAAGGCGCTAAGGTGACTAGTGAAAAATCAAAAAATAAATAAATTGAAGTAAGAATAAGTTAGTGAATCCTAAAAGTTATACTAATAAAAACAAAGAAAATAAGTCTATTCGTGTTTTGAAAACGTTCATTGCTCCTTCAAATCGAGAAAACTATATTACTTTTGGCTTAAACTTTTTTATTTTAGACCTATAGTTTCAGAAATCTCAGCAGTCAAAATTCACGTGTTTTAAAAAACTATATAAAAACCGCAAAACTTTTCGACAAAATAATGTATTAGGACCTATAAAATTAGCATAAAACTTATAACTTGTTTGTGTATTAATACAAACAATGAACATTGAACATGTTCACTTATAGCATTTTAACTTATACTTCTTAGTTATTAAAAGTCCTTGAACCAAAATTATAATAAGCCCCTAAATTAAAATTATTCCAAGTCCATAAACCTATAAAGTATTCTACGTCCATTCAACCCCCCCCCCTCACCTAAATTTATGGCCTTTTTTAAATACCCCTCTTTATGAATATGTTCCATGTTAAAATTTGACTCTTCTTCTAATGATACTACTTCTAGCTTCATTAAAAATTAAAAAAAAAAAATATATATTTTGAATACAAATTTTTTTATTTCTATTTTCTGCCATGAATTATTCACATATAATATAAGTAAGTATATAAAACTTTAAAATAAAAATTTTCCTTTTATTTTATTTTGAGAAAAAAAAAGAGTATGACAATCAAGTTTGAATTTTCCATTCCAGACGATTCTTATATATATAAAAATATATAAAAAAATAGAATTTGATAAAACGTGAGTAGCATATCATATATTTTTTTAATGTAAATACTTGTGATTTCTTATATTTTATTTTATTATATAAGCACATACCTATTGAGAAAGAAAGGGTAAAAGACAAAGTAAGAAACTAGTTTTTTTTGTAAATCTATAAAAAAAAATCCAATAAGAAAAAAAAAAAATTTACGATTTTTCTATGTACAGTATCAGATAAATAATTTAGTACAATAAATTTAAATAAATAAAAAGGAGAAGGTTGAAAAATCGAATTTTTATAGAATAAAAAAAAAATAAAATACTTGACCTTCATTATTCTTCGTTAGGTACAATAGAAAATTTACTCTTTTTTTCAAGGGCTTTATAAATAATTTATATAATTTTGAATAAAATTTTACCTTGGATATTCCCAGTCAACATCAAGTCCATCAAATTTATATTCACGAAGGAAGTCAATAGCTTCATAAACGAATTGATTCATGCGGAAAGTATTACTTGTCAGTTCCTTAAATGGAGTAGAACCGAAAGCCCAACCTCCGATTGCTAATAAAATCTGTAACGTCCGATGTATTGTGTTAGAGTATTTATAATAGAAAAAATTAATCAATAAAAAAAAAGTTACTTTTATATCAGGATTCTTTTCACGAAGTCCAATAAGTTTTTCGTACATTACGGAATCTTTGTCACTTCCTTCGGACAGTAAATGATTTTTTAATGTAGCGAAAGCGTAAATAACGTGAGTACAAAGTGTTGGATCAATATCTTCTGGCATGAATTTTCCGGAAGTGGGCCTTTTGTGAGACCAGTTCGTCAGGTAACAGATTGTTTGTGCTTCCCTTTCTGAAATTTATGCAACACATTTTATTATTTATGCAAGCAAAATAAAAACGAGGAAAATAACTTTTCTTTTTTCTTCTTCTACTCTTTTTTATTCTATTTTTTTTTTAATAAACTTTTATCTTTTCTTGCTGTTTCATAATAAAATAATATTTATGTATAAGAATATGCTTAAAGGTATAAAAAAAAAAAGTTTTGTTTATATATTTTTAAAAATGAATTTAAAGTTAAATTTTATACACTAAGAACGGTCAGAAATAAAGAAAGAAGTTATTTTTATGCATAAAAGTTGTAGAAAATTATTTTATAAAGCACTTTGCACCTTTAAAGAGTAAAAGTTTAAACTTACGCCTTGATGGTGAGCTAAGAACAATTTGTGTTGTTGGTTTTTGTATTTTCTTGGCCTTATTTATAACTTCGCTAACATCTATTTTAATAGGTTCCGGATTTTTGACAACAGTTTCAGTTATCGTCGTTGCAACAGCACTCCAATCTACATCCTTCGAATTACTGCCTCTTGAAATGCCTTTGAGTTCTTCTCTCATTGCACCAATCAATGGATATTTTACTTTACTTGGACAACTTGTACCGTTAAAATCGTCCATGTCAACTGTCCATACCATGGCGCCTTTTTGAAAAATTAAAATACTCATTAATTAAATTACTTTGAATTGAAAAAAAGCCTTTTTACAAAATAAAATGAAATATTCAAATTTTATTAGGCAAATAGAAATCTAGATAAAATGCCCTATGGAAAGTAACCTTCCTCCGGAAGGAAAAATTTTATTCAAAGTATGTTCGATTGAACTCTATAACTGATGCTTGAGTTCATGAAGTGTAAGAAATCAAATTAAGATTTTATAGTGCTTTTACATATTTTTGACTTTTTTTAGTAAATATCTGTTATGCTTTTTACGTTTGGACCATGAAAAATTTATAACTATTATTTTATAATTTAATGTTAAAAATACGATTTTGTAACAAAAAACTAATGCTTGATGACCATATTATCAGGTGAAAGTTGAAATTTTTTTAAAATATTAGCCATTTATATATTTTGACAGAATGCATTTATCGGAGAAAAAAAATGGCAGTAATAAAAAAAAACTTAATTTCCCTTTGAAATCTTAATTTTCTTATGATATCGTATAATTTTTCACGAATGTCCAATTTTGATGCCAAAAAATACAAGAAAAAATATAACAGGGCCAAAAATTTTTTATATAGATTTTTGGTACATAACACCGCAATTTATAATTTCTTTTTATTTGTAAAAATTCTGCTAACCCTCTCTTCTCTTCTCTCCAGGTCTAAAAAAATATTCTGGCTGTACGTATAAGCATAAAGCGGAAAATGCATGAATCTAAATCTGCATAATAATTATTCATAATATTATAATTTATCATTTCCATTAAAAAATTTATGTTTCAGGATGTAATGTTATAGAAATTTTTTTATATTTAAATATATAATTTATAATATAATAAATCTTAATTAATATTACATATTTTTTAAATAAATAAAAAAAAATTATTTCCATTTTTTTAATGGATTTTTCTAATTAAAAATAACATTATCCTCAAAAAAGCAGTAAAAAAAAAAAAACTAAATATTTTTTCATAAAAAAATACCTCCATATCCTTTTTCTTTGAGCCAATGCATTTTATTTCTAATGGATCTTTCATCGTCAAAACCAACCCATTGATCACCGTGCACAAGATAAGGTACTTTCATCTCGTCGTCCCAGACATAAGCAGCTCCGTTCAGTAACATTTCACAAATCTGTTAAAGTAATTTTTCTAAATTACTTGTACATATTTATAATTTTATAGATTTTAATTTACTTTTTTTTTATTTTATTGATTTTTTATAGTTACATAGGATATTTAAATTTTATGAACTATCTTTTTATTTTAGTTTATTTTCTTTTATAAATTATCTTTTATTGGAAAATGAACTGAAGGTACAGTCTGTTGGAAATAATAAGATAAATGTGAAAATCAAGAAATTTTTTCTCCATCAAATTTTATTAGATAGAAACTTAGTTTAAGGTATGAAAGAAATTTATGACCCGGGAATACAAAATTGCCCACGAGACATTTTTTTTGGCCATTTTGGCTAAAAATAGTCGCTTTTTGCTATTTTTTGCGTTTTTAACATGGAATATGTTCATTGAATGGGGTATTTGAAAAAGTTTGGCTCGGCAGGGGGGGGGGGTGAAATGGACTTAGAATATTTTCAATTTAGGGACTTAGAATAATTTGAAGTGGGAGTCAGGGCATGATCAGGCCCTGATAAGAACAAGAACTTAGAATACTTGAACTTTATGGACTTAGTATAATTCATATTTCAGGATTTATTTTAATTTCGGTTTTAGGATTTATTACTGTTATGAGTGAACATATTCCATGCTCGTTGATTGTGTAGTTATACAAAACGGTTATAATTTTTAATTCTTGTTCAGGTATAATCTATTTTAATCGATTGAAACTGATGAAAATGTTTAATATGGAAATTAACATAATCAAACAAAAAATGCATACCGGTGGTTTCCTGATTATGATTTAAACCGAAAATGTAGAATATTTAAAATATACGACTGAAAATTACAGTAAAATTCAAATATAAAGAGCCATTTTTTGAATTTGTTTTACTTTGAACGTTAAAAAAGACGACAATCCATTTTATCCATCTATTTTCGACAAGAGTAATAAAAAAAAAATTTTTTTTTATTTTTATCCCTTTTAACCCCCCACCCCTGCTCCCTTTGCCTTCCACCGTTTTCTTGGACCTTTCAAAAATCAAAAAATCTTTATAATTGCTTGAAATTGAAAACTGCTAAAAAACAAAAACTTATGGATCCAGATCATCAAGTTTTAGAAAAAATAAAAAAAAAACAATATGGCCGACTGCGCAATTATTTCAGTCGGCCATATTGTATTTTCCAATTTTCTCTAAAATTTTCCCAGTTTTCAATTATGAGCATTTATGAAGATTTTTTGATTTTTGCAAGGTCCAAAAAAACGTTGGAGGGCAAGAGGAAGGGTGGCCAAAGGGGTCAAAAATTGATAGGAAACAACAAAATGTACCCTAATTTAAAATTTTCCTCAGAATCTAAATTTTCGGTCAAAATTTGATTTGAACATGTGACCTGACAAAAAATACCAAATTTGTAAAAAATGATTTTTAAATGTCTATTTTTAAATCACTGTTGATTTGAAATATAAATTTTTGAACCCCGGATAGAAATAAATCTACGGGAAATTTCTTATTCGAAATGCAGAAGAAAAAATTTTCACGCTAATATGAATTTTTTACAAAAAAAATAAAAAAAATTACCTGTCTATTTTTGAAATTGGTCAGAATATGGCTGCTAGCAATCAAGAATCGAACCTTAAAAGCTAATAAGTGCTAAAAAATACTTTTGCATCGATTTTAAGACCCGAACATAAGTTTCATTACGTTACACTTGAAAATATCCATATAAAAGAATATAAAATATAAAATTGGTCAAACTAACATATAAATTGAAAGATATTTAAGTATTCAAGTACAATTAAAGAGACAAACTAAAAAAAAAGTTTATTAAATATAATTTTTTCATTAAACTGCTGTGCGATGTTTCTAAGAAAGTGAAAAATTTTTTTTCTTTTAAATTTTTTAATTACGTTTCAAGTCACTTGCAGTTGTTTAACAAAATCTGCAGGTTGCAAACAGATTTTTTTTACCTAAAGTAGATTCTAGTTTTGAAACGTCGCAAAACTTTTTTTTTTTTTTTATAATGAAAAGTAAAAAAATTAAATGCAATTTTAAAATTGAAAAATGAAATTGTTTTCTTCAGTTTTTAAATACGTTTTGAAATAATTCATTTAAGAATTTTGAATTTAATGAATTAAAAAATGCGTCTATTTGGTATTTCTCTTTAAATTTTTGCACAAAGAAACAGTAGTTTTTTTTTTTAATTCTTGCATAAGAATTCAAGCTTGCTATATAAAGTTAAATGTCCTTATACTCTTTTTTAACTTATATAGCAGCTATTTCTCAAAAAGAGATCGTAATTTTGTTTTAATACTTGTAGTATCAGATGTAATTCGTACGCGGTCTATCCTTTTGTAATCGGTTCATTAAAAAACGATGAATCAATACATAATATATTATTACTTGCAAGCTACACTCTTTAGTCCCGCGTAAGCTGTATTCAAAGACCCTAAACTTTCTTTATTGAATTTTAAAAATCCGATTCTTGTTAATTAACCTTTAATATATTCAAACTTTTAAGGTTCTCAGTTGTTAGTATTAAAACATGACCAGATAACTGATGAGTGTCTGCATTAAAATTTTCTTTTTTCATTAAATTTGATTAATTAACATGAAAAAATTGATTTGAAAGCCAGAAGAAAAGATTACATTATCTAATTTTCTTTTTCAATTAGTATTTAAGATAAGAATGAATAAGTGGGGTACATAAATTTATAATGGGGTAACTAAAAACTATTCGAAAACCCTGGGGGTATAAGTTTGTATCGAGAATATTATTGACGTTTAATTGAATGTTTAGTGAATTAAAAATAGAAAAGTTTCAGATTTATAAGATTGTATTTACTCAATACTTCCCACAGGTCATTAGAAATTCTAATGTACTTAAACTCTAAACTCTACTTATAAATACCAATATAACACTTTCGGAAGATTATAAATTGATACCCTATTAGTATTCAATAAACTTATGCAAACCGAAAGAAAAAATTAAATAAAAAATACTTTTTATAATTTTTGACACATTTTTTAGATAATAAATGAAAACTTGGCTTAATCATGACAATCAATTTTATCTGAAACCCCTTGTATTATTTTTTTTTTATTACAAAGTATTACAAAGAATTTTAATTAAGTAGACTTGTCAGTTATAATTAATTGGTCGAAAATTCCTTTTGATACAGAATTTTTAAAAAATATAAATAAAACTTTCAATTTTTTAAATTTTTATTTAAAAAGTAAAATTTTTTTAAAATTACGTCTTTTAAAGTTGTTAATTAGAAATAAAAGTTTCTCAAGCTTCTTTATAAAATATATATAAAAAAAAATAAAAATAATTATTTTTAATAAGAAAAAGTCAGAAGCGAGAGAATCAAAGAAAATTATCTTTGTCTTCAGGAATTTAACTTTTCTTATTTTTACTTTCAAGCTGAATATACAAACCTCGTAATAAGCTAAGAATCCAGATTCTTTAGTATATTCGCCAGCTTTACCTCCACCGCTAGCTGGTGCATGTACTTTGAAACTAGCTGGGTTAGAGAGGGTAAACGAACGTCCATAAGTTGGCATACCAATAACAAGTTTATCTCTTGGTGTACCAAGTTTAACCCATAAAGACGCTGCATTATCAACGCTCAATTGTTTTTGCCATTCAGAATCTAAGGATGACGCATACAATGGCGCGTTGTGTCCAGTTTCTCTTTCCCATTTTCCATGAAAATCGTATGCCATCAAATTTATAAAATCTAAATAACTGGAATAAATTTTTTATGTGTGTCAAATAGGAAATTATGGTTATAGGAAAAAAGAGATATGTAGTAGTTGTACTACCTGGCTACAGCAGGAACGTCGTATCCACTTTTTATATTATCCGGTCCCACGGGTACAGCAGCAGTAAGCAATAATCGTGGTTTTTTACGTTCTTGAGCTTCAGCCTCGAAGGCTTCTCTAAGTTCTGTAGTAATAATAATAATGATTATTATTAAAAAACAAAATTACATAAACTTATACAAACATAAAATTTATAATCAAGAGATTAAACTTTCTCTCCAACGTTATAAATGAAGAAAGACATTAATATCTTAATCTTCTTTTTATTTTTTTGTTTTCTTTTTTTTCTACCAACCTTTTAGAAGAAGGACATAATTTTTCTTATCATCACCGCCTTTAGGATATTCCCAATCAATATCCAATCCATCAAAACCTCTTTCACGTAAATATGGTATTGAACTGTAAATGAAAGTTTGACGCGCATATCTTGTTGCTGCTACTTCTTTGAACTTTTGTGTACCAAATGACCAGCCACCTTTAAAATTATTATTATTATTTTTATTCATTGATGCTTGTTGACACGGATTTATTTATTTTTATTAATATACTATGATTACATTGCAAAAAAAATTTAATTTTCTTATTTTTATTCTCAAAAATTCTACGCTTTTTAAGTATATGTATTGCAAGCAAATTTATAAATAGTTTATATTAAATACTTTCTTAATTTTTCATTATTTTTTAAAAATTTTGTTAAAATGATAATTACACTGTAAAAAGTAACTTCCTTATATTAACAAAAAAATTAGAACATTTTCGAAAAATTAGTTATTTTTCGAAAAAATTTGTAAATATTCGAAAAAAATCGTAAATTTACTAAATTTAGTATATTAACAAAAAATTCAAGTATTCTCGATTTTTTTTGCGAATTCGCAAGAAAAATTGATAATTTAAAATTTTTTTTCAAAAATTTACAAAAAATAGTTGTAAATTTATGAAAAATAGTTGTGAATTTACAACTTTTTTCGTAAATTCACAAAAAAAAATCGAGAATTTTCGAATTTTTCGATAATATACTAAATTTAGTAAATTTACGTTTTTTATCGACAATTTACAAATTTTTTTGAAAATTTACTAATTTTTCGAAAAAATTCAATTTTTTTTGTTAAACTAAGGAAGTTACTTTTTACAATGTAGGCTTAAATGTTTAAAAATTTTATAAAATATATAAGTAATACAAGTGGGTTGTTTTAAAAATGAAAACTACAAAAAAGGAAATTTTGGTTATGGATGAAGTTTCCACCCCTGTACTTCTCAGAAAATGTTTTGAATAAAGGCTTCCTTGTTATTCTGAGAGTGCTAAAGTAAAGGTTGTGAAAAATTGAACCTCTTAAGAGCATGAGCAATAGCCCTTAAAAATATTGTCAACTCGAAGAATAGGGTGTTTAATTAAAAAAATATGTTGTACTACAAGTTTATGATTTTTTTATTAATCCTTTAGAATAAAATATTTTTTTCTTTTTGAATTAAAACCAATCACTTATACATAAAATTGCAAAATCATCAGTATTCGAAAAATGTGTTTAGAAATTTACCTGCTGCACACATGATTGACAAAGAATTTTAACTTGTATTTAAATTGACTAAAAATTTCGAAAACAGTCACGCTCTCTTTTTGTAGGTTTAATTTAAAACAGTTATATAAAAAAAAGTTATGTTTTCGTTACTCTTATGAATTCTTTATCCTTAAAATAATATTTGATAAAAATAATGAAAATTTTTTTTTCTCAAAGTACACAAACGATAATATAAAATAGAAAAAAAATTCTTCTTAAAAAAGAAATTTACTTTCTTAATCTAAAATTATTTTTTCAATTATAAATCGATAAAAAAAAAGGTCTCATAGTATAAGAAGGTAGAGTAAAAGAAAAAAAATATTTACCTATAGCTATAAGAACTTTCAAGGAAGGATTGGCTTTTTTAAGTCCTACGATTCTTTCATAAAGCCCTATTTTACCATCTTTTGTCTCATCGTTAGACTCGAAACTTGTTAGCTTATTCTTCTTCATCGAAGCGAAAGAAAATATTATGTGGGTGCAAAGGTCAGGTTGGATGTCTTCCGGCCAGAACTTGCCAATTTTTTGACGGTACTGTGACCAGTTTGTATAATAACATACGAGCTAAAAATAATAATAATCATAGTCTAAGTAATATTTTATTTAAAATGAAAAAAAAGAAAAAAAAAATCGAAAATGCATAGATACATTTTTTTAGGCCAAAAGGGAATTGACTGTATGTGTTGTAATTTTTTTTTAGAAATTATATGTATTTTTATACTTTCTTTCTCGAAGCTCCGTCGTGTGAATTATTCAAACAATGTTCTCGAAAAAAAAAATAATAACAATGTGTGCGCGTGTTTATAGCGTATGTTTAACCTAGTTTTTTTTTACAAATATAATTTAACATTGAAAAAAAAATAAACAATACATAAATAATTTGGAAATTTTAGATAGTCTGTTTTTTTGGCAATTATTAAAATCAAGTGAAAGTTACCTTGTAATCGTCATTTTTGCCAGGCTGCAAATCATTTTTTGTGTTCTTATTGTTAATACGATTCCTTGTTACTTTAAACCTATTTACACTAGCTGATACTTCTTGATCACTTGATATTATTGGTTTTGATGTTGATGGCCTACGAAACCTTTTTCTCGCACCTAGAACAAATAATTATTTACGTCATAAAAGTCATTTTATATGTTATTTAATTATTTATTCAAGAATTTAAAATTGGCAATAACTTAAATAATACATAAATTTTTTTACCTTAATAATAAATTATTTAAAAGGTAATAAGTTTTATTGACGTTTTATTCAAAAAATAGATTTTAATTACGTGTCAATTTTAATAATATATCAATATATTTCAGTATTAATTTTGCTTTATTTTGCTCTAGATTTCTTATATGCTAATTAGCTTACGATTTTTGATTGATTGAATTTTTCTTCCTTATTTTGAATATTAATTTGCATAATTTTTAATAATTTTATTTTGTCCTGTTTAAAAATTAAATTTCAACTTTTTATTTGATTTATTTAATAATATTTTATTTATTTAATTGATTTTTTTTTTTTATTTTAAATATGTATTTTTAAAATAAAAATATCTTTATTAAATATTATTTATATTCAGAATTAATAATTTTGTTTTTATTTCAAATATAAATATGTGAAGTTATTATTTAATTCTAGGTATTTTATTTTTTAATAAAATTTAATTATAATTGGGATATAAAAAAATATGAATAATTTAAAATTTTATTTTCAAAAAAAAAATAGGATTTAATTTATACATTACACAGCTGTACAAAAAAAAAAGTTCTGATCCTGTAACTAGACCTACCTACAGGTAAGTTTTTCGATGTCCTAAAACCGAATCTGGAAACAGAATTTAGCCTACACCCTCAGATTTTGCCCCAGCTACCCCCAGCCACCCTCTAAACCGCCCAAAAAGCAAATATTTTACTATGTCCTAAAGTTAAAAATAAAAGTACTTTAGTAACGTATTTTGATGTTTTAAAACCGAATCTGAAGTCAGAATTCAGCCCACACCCTCAGATTTTGCCCCAGCTACCCCCAGCCACTCTCTAAACCGCCCAAAAAGCAAATATTTTACTATGTCCTAAAGTTAAAAATAAAAGTACTTTAGTAACGTATTTTGATGTTTTAAAACCGAATCTGAAGTCAGATTTCAGCCCACACCCTCAGATTTTGCCCCAGCTACCCCCAGCCACTCTCTAAACCGCCCCAAAAAGCAAATATTTTACTATGTCCAAAAGTTAAAAATAAAAGTACCTTATATACATATTTTGATGTTCTAAAAACGAATTTCAAGTCAGAATTTACCTATCACTCTTAGTTTTTGCCCCAGCTACCCTAGTTACCCTTTAAAACCCACCAGAGAAAGGTTGAGTAACGAAACATACGTAATCATATATGCTCGTAGGTGCTTACTGTTTCCAACAAAAGTTCTTAGCACCATCCTTATATCGCTGTAATATTCTAAAGCGATTAATTAACCTTCCTCTGGTGGACTTTAGAGGGTAACTAGGCTAGCTGGGACAAATACTATGGATGATGGATTTTTGACTTAAAATTCGTTTTAGGAACATCAAAAAACGTAACTAAGTATCTTTAATTTATAACTTTTGCACAAAGTAAAATATTCACCCTCTGGGGCGATTTAGAGGATGACTGTGGGTATCTGGGGCATAATCTGAGGTTGTAGGCTAAACTCTGACTTCAGATTCGGTTTTAGGACATCAAAATACGTAACTAAAGTACTTTTATTTTTAACTTTTGGACATAGTAAAATATTTGATTTTTGGGGCGGTTTATAGAGTGTGGTTGGGGGTAGCTGGGGCTAAATCTGAGGGTGTAGGCTGAATTCTGACTTCAGATACGGTTTTAGGACACAAAAATACGTAACTAAAGTACTTTTTTTTTTAACTTTTGCACATAGTAAAATATTTGCTTTTTGGGTGGTTTAGAGGGTGGCTGGGGGTAGCTGGGGCAAAATCTGATGGTATAGGCTAAATTCTGACTTCAGATTCGGTTTTAGGACATCGAAAAATTTACCTTTAGGTATGTCGAGTTACAGGATCAGAACTTTTTTTTTTTTGTGCAGCTGTGTTATTATTTAATTTACATTATTATTTTTTGAGTTTTAAGCAGCAATTAGAGCCAAATTCACTTAAGAACTTTAAGAATTCACATCTCTTGGGCCTTGATGGTATCCATCAGGATCTTAATTAAAAAATGTGCCCCATTTATTGCCTATCCATTATTTCTTCTTTTATGTGTTTAGAATCAGGAGTTTTTCCTGATGTCTGAAAATCGGGATTAGTAAGCCCTATTTTCAAAAGCAGCAATAATAAAGTTGATAATATTGATGATAAAGATGTGGGTATAAAAAGGATGGTACTGATAATAGATAGGTGAATAATTAGGAGACTTTGTATATTTGCAGACTATTTATTTAACAATAATAATAAGCTTAGTGACAGCGTCTGTATTAAGTGGGAGTCAAGACCGCACTGGGGCGGCAATGACGATCCGACTATAGAAATGAAGTAAGGCGCACGCACACACACATTCATACTATATTTACATATATACAAACATGTATCACATGTAACACAACAAAATTTTTTGTTAATTATAGGACAGTAACCATTCTTAGTATAATAACCAAACTCTTTGAAAAACTAGTTTTAAATAAAACAAGTCCTTAAGTAAATAGAATAATTGTCAATAACTAAAATGGTTTTGTAAAGGGTAGATCTATTATTACTAACTTACTGAATTTATCATATGATCTAAACGAATCATTAAAAGCTAACAATCAGATGGGTATTATTAATTTGATTATTCGAAGGCCTTTGATACTATAGACCATAGTTTGTTAGTAAAAAAACTACATGCTTGGGGTATTCGGGAGATTTTGCTTAATTAGATTCAATCCTATTTGGAAAATAGATATAAGATGACAATTTAAATGCCAATTTTATATTATCTAATCATCAAAGAATGTAATTTAGTACAGAATATTGGCTTTGATTCGGAAATATTGTAAAAAAAACCATTACACTGAGAAAACACGATGTGTATTTTTTACTGTATTTTATAGTAGTGCGGCACCCACTCTTCAATTCAGGGAAAAAAAAATATAATATATAAGAAATATTACTGCGCGCGCCTTTGTTTTTACTATAAAATATAGTAAAAATTATGTTTATAAAAATTCCAGTACGCGTATAGGAATTTTTAATACATAGATAAAGTAATTTTTCTTACATAGATAAAGTAATTTTTCTCTCTTCTTGTTACCCCCCCCCCCTTTTTTAATAAATTTTAGCACACGTGCAGGCACATTTATCCGTATTTCGGTATTTTAAAACAAAACTAATCATAAAAAATAAACACGTATTAATAAAAATAGAACAAATAAATAAAATAAAAAAGTTTAATAAAGGTGTAGATGTGAATTAAATAAAGAAAGAAAAAAGTGAGAAAAAAATATCTATTTATTAAACAGGGGGCGTAAGTGAGTAATATCCAAAACATATAGTTTTCAAACTTCGATTCTTACACGCGTAAGCAACTGTAGCCCAGTGGACGAAGTGATAAGCCGGCAACTCAAGGGACCCGCGATCGAAAACCCCTCACTGACTTAAAAAAAAAAAAAAAAAAAAAAAAAATAAAAAATATAAAATAAAAAAAAAATAATAATAAATAAATAAAAAATAATAAATATACCACAAAAAAAAAAAAAAAAAAAAAAAAAAAAAAAAAAAAAAAAAAAAAATTAAATTATTTTTTAATGTTTTTAATTTGCATTAAAAAAATACTGAAATAAAAATTATATTCCTCGTATAGTAAAAATTCTAAATTAATCCAGTAATTATTAATTTATATTATAGTTATATTTCTTTAAAGTACAAGCAATTTTTACTGTATTTAAATGATAAATATTACAATAAACTTAGTAAGGGTGCCCAATTACTAGAAAATACAGTAATTTTTACTAGAACATATAGTAATATTTATATGTTAGTTTTCTCAGTGTATAAAGGGTTGGTTTTTGGGTTAGTTTTTGCTGTTTTAAGGATGTTGCGCACTTTTCCAGCCATTTTGGATACTGATTTCGGATTCAACGACCCAAAAAACCTACAGAAAACCTTAATTGTCGAGTTCAGGAAAATTATCCCATTATAATTGGAGTATAATGTTTATTAACAGCACCAACAAAAAATAAATATTTGACTTTCCAAATGGTAGCTACCAAAAATAAGCATAAATTTTGTTGTTGAAGTAGATCCCTTTATGTTTCAGGTTATAGTTTACAAAATGAAATTGTCAAAATAAAATAAAGATTTGAATTGCAATGCCCTAAAATGGGCACTTTTATTAAAATTGTTTAACCTAAAAAATATTCAGGTTCAAGAATTTAGAAAAACCTATTGTTAAGAAAAAAAAAACGACTCTAGTATTTTCGTACATAAAATAGCACTGATTCCAAAATTGGAGTATTTTTGCCTGTTCTGGCGGTCAAAAAAAATTTTTTCTTTAATATTTTGTTACTCGAACCCATCATTAAATTACCAATTTTCATTAAAATCCCATGGTTTTCCCATTATCTATTCCAATTTCAGTAAACAAAAAAAAGTAATGTAACTCAATTTTTAAAGTTTAGATAGTAATTTTAATGCAGCCCTACCACCATTTTACCCATAATTTTTTATTTTTTTTTCACGATTATTTAGCGAGAAATATTTTTAAAATATTCAAAGGACTCATTGAAATTCACCAAAGAAACAGTTTTTGCCATTCATTTGGTCAAGCTGATACCAGAAACCCAGGAAAATTGAATGTTTTTACTAACTTTCTTGCAAAATCTCAAACAAAAGAAGTCAACTTTTTTAACATCACTTATCATCGAATTTTGAATGTAATTTATTTCCGCTATTAGATCTATAATAAGTTAAAGCTATTTGGCGCTATATATTTAGATTTACAACTCAATCTTGAACGTGAAGAAAAAAATACAAAATGTATTAATTTTTTGGATTTGCAGATTTTTAGAGAAAAAAATTACTTGGCTTACACAAATTGGTACAGGAAACCATCATTTTCTGGGAAATACCTAAATTACCTTTCACATCATAATACTAGTCAAAAAATCGCAATTGTTTACAGTATAGTAGACAAATGCATAAAATTATCTGACAAAAGATTTTACTCTTCCAATTTAAAACTAACTAAACAGTTACTTATTAGCAAAAACTACCGTAAAGAATTTATTGACAAATACATTAAAAAAATACCCTGCCAACTAACTGGCACTAAGGTTCCTCAAACAATGAGCTTAATACTTCAATATGCCATAGATATCACCGATTAAAAGCTTGCAATCATACATACATTTCTATTAACTTTTAAAAGTTTTTTTTATTGATCAAAAATTTTGGAACAAATTTTCAAAAAATTAATTATCAGATTCGAGATACCGAGTAAAAACCATATTTACAAATATAAGTACTTTCATGGAATTAAATGAAGTATTACACCCAAAAAAAAATATTGCAGTTTTTTTAATTTATTTGTTTTTTTTAATTTTGAAAAAAAAAATTTTGGAAAAATTTGGTATCAGATCTAAAAAATTACTATAAACGAACTGTGTAAAACTAGTACTCTCATAGAAATAAATTAGGCACTACCTTCAAAGAGAAAAAAAATTTGGTGTATTTTGTAGTTATGTTGTGACGAAAATTTTGGGAACAAAATTTTCAAAAAATTAATTATCAGATTCGAGATATCGAGTAAAAATCGTACTTTCATGGAAATAAATGAGATATTACATCCAAATTAAAAAAAAAAAAGTACCTTGAGATTTTTTGGTAAAAAAGTTTTTGAAAAAAAGATTAGGTCTTAATTCCATAATATTTGTGAAAGATCACTGATTACATACATACATACACACACACACACACACACACACACACACAAACATATAGACTTTTTTTAAATACCGGTTTTTTAGCTTCCTGAGATCTCAAAACGTGCTTATATGCCGAAAAATCAAAAACCAAAATTTGACCCATCACAATGGTTCCTCATTGAGAAACCGAGGAATCTATTTCTTAAATACGAAAATTCTAATTCTAAAGATCCCGAAAAAATATTAAAATTCTCTGCTAACAATAGACTGTTACTTCAATACTTTAAATTTCTCAATTCTTTTATAATGAAAAAAATAAAAAGTTCTAATTTATGTATTATAAACAAGACTTCCAACAGACTTAACAAACTAATAAAAAGAGGAAAAGATAAAATTAACAGATTTAACAAAAGGTTTGTAATTTATAAAATCAAATGTGATCAATGTGAATTTGCCTATGTAGGTCAAACCTCTAGAAAATTATATAAACGCATTAATGAACATCAAAAAGATTATCAAAATAAAAAAGCAAATTCCGTATTCTTTAAATTATATGTTAATTCTAAAATCAATGTTAATTAAAATCAATGCAAGTGTTAAAATTTTATTTAATCTTATATATCAATATTTTGTATTCATAATTTATGACTTTTACAGTAAAATAAATGTTTGAAAAGGCTGTTTCACACATCGAAATGTCACAAAATTAACAAGTAATAAAAATTTGTTGTTCTTGTTCCTATTAATAGTTTCTATAATTGCTTTTAATTAAGCAATTATATTATATTTATAACACTGTTTTGAAAACTTATTATGATTTAAAAATTTTATTTAAACTATTCGGTTTTTCACTGAATTGGATGAAAATTTTTCTGCAGTTAATTTCTAAGCCTTAAAAATACTAAAAGGTAAAATATTAATTTTGAAACAGAGAACAAGCGTACTTTATAATCTCAAATAACGAAATTTTCCAGCTTAAAAAGGTCTATGCACATGCGAATGTATTAAAAAATAACATAAATCCAAATAACTTAAACATGTCAGTGTATATATGAATTTGTTTGTTCTGCATCACGTTTGAATACAGCCACCCTTATGAATTAGGTATAGTATATATACCCTGGATGTGCCCATATATAATACATAGCTATATATGAGCATTTATTTTAAAATTGATACTTAACTCGAGCCTGGAATCGTAAATTTTTTTTTTTGAGGGCACACCGGAACGACCCTTGTTTTCGTGAAGTTTGAACCCTCAGGAAGTTGAAAAAAGTCGTGAACAAGGATTCGGTGATAGGTGCCAAAAAGATTTTTTCACTTTTATGTCAGAAACCGTGTTTTTCGTATCTGAGCTACCCCAAATTTTTAAAATAACTTTTTAGGCAAATAAAATTTTAAAAAATAGATAAGAAAATCTAATTACCAGGGAAAAACCACTCCAGAAGAAAAAAAAACTTATCTTTTTCCGATGAAATTTAGCCAAGTTATCGTCAATTTAAGATTTTGCTCAAATTTGTCTTAAAAAAGATTGAAATTTTATTGAAAAAAGCCTGTTTCTAAACTTTAAACATGCATTATTCGCTTGATTTTCATCGTAAAATAATAATTTTTTTTTTTAAATCGATTAATTTTTCCCTGGCAATTCATTTCTTTAAGAAAAAAATCATTTTTCAAAAAGATCAAATTTCAATTTTTAGGTCAAAAACTGTATTAAGTAAATCTTGCTACTTACAGTTTTCAAAGGCTTTTGACCTAAAAATTGAAATTTGGTCATAAAAAATGATTTTTTTAAATAACCCTGAAGCTAAAATAAAATGCGAAAAAATGTTTGAGTTGAAATTTTCTGCATAAATTCATGTATACGAACACAGCAAAGAAAATATTGATAGATAAAAAAAAAAAAATTTTTACATTAAAAAGTATGGAAATTATTAATTTAAAAAAGTCATTAAAAATTCTTTCTAGAAAATGTATCAAAGAGAATTGAATAAAGTTTACGGTTATAAAGATATTGAAAATAAAAATAAAAAAGTGATTTATCTATTTAAGTATTTAGGGTATTACTAATTAATAATAAAAGTAGGTATTATATTCATTATATAAAAGCCACATATTAACTTTATCAGATAAAGCGTATAAATGTTGCAATAAAGCTACAATTAATTTTCATTTATAATAATAATTTGCGTATAGAAAATTTAAATTTATCTCAATAAATATACATTCTCTCTAAAACAATGAAAAGAATATTTACGAAATTATTATAATGAGTGTATAAATATATATATATATATATATATATATTATATATAAATCAAGTATAATTAATGTAACAAAAAAAAAAAAAAAATGAAAGGGAAGCAAAAGAAAGAAAAAAAAATTATTTATTATCATCATCATGTTACCTTCCGTATTTTCTGCAAATCCCAAGAGTATTAATACCATACAAAAAAGTAATGCAGTAGACGTCCTCGTCACCTGTAAAATAAAGAAAAAACATTCAAGTTTTTTTGTTGTTGTAATCATTCATAAAAGTATTTAAAAATTAATTGCTTACATACATAAAAAAAATTATTTTTTTATTTTTTTGCTTTTGAATTATATTATGGTTTTTAAGAAAATTAATAAATTTTTATAAGTAATTTACTTTAGTTAATTTACGATTTTTCATAGGGAATACAAATGCAAATAATATTTGAAAGATTCTGTGGAATGTAACTAAAGGATAATTTTTTTGCAATATAATTGCTGGTTTTAACGACATTTGTGATAAAAGTAATTTTTCATAGATGAGAATTTCGCCTTCAAAAAATTTCATTTTTACTCCTCCTATAAAATCCAATTCTACTATTAATTCTTAATTTGGTATTATTTTAAAGTTTGAATGAAAAAAAAGAAAAATTTTGATTTAAAAAATTTTTGAGCATGCTTTCTATTGCAATAAATTTTTTAATACCTTTGTATAGATAATAATCTAATAAGTTGTCAATTTATGATTTATATCTTTTTCAATTACCCAAACGATATAAATAAGCAGATAATTTATTACATGAATTTCTATATACCAATACCGATACATAAAACGAAATTTTTACTAAAGAGGATATCACATAATAAGAGATTTTTTATAAACTGCTTCCGATAGAAATTTTAAAAATTAATACATAATTGAATAATAAATAATCTTTGTTCTTTTATAAAGTATAAATTATTTGTATGCAAAAATTATTCAAATATAAATGTATAGAAAAGAGGAAATAATAGATATATTGAGAGAGAAAGCTAGATTTTATACACATCTAATTTAAATATAAGGAAATAATTCATTTTTATTCATTTTTTAATGTTTATATTTTTTTTTTAATCTCAAAAATTTTTTAAACATCTATAAAAATTTATTGCACTGATTTTTATTACTCTTAATTATCGTTTTGGTTTAATTCCGCAACGTTTAAAAATGTTTAAACCCTCATAAGATTGTTGATAACAATATGATTCTGAAAATTTTACGCCGAGAAAACATTCCTTTTGTTTCAAAAGGAAAATAATCTTGATCCTTTTGAGGCAAAATTAAAAATATTTATGAGCCTGTTTTAGCCTGAGTTTGCGTTTCAAAACTGTATCTGCAGACTTGTTGAAATAAATTTTGGGCTTTACCCAAAAAACGATCCGACTCGATGTAAAAACCAGGTTAACCGCATACCCTAATCAAAGAGTTTATACTCATTATAAGCTTAGTACGTCGTAGACTGTGGTATTCTTGTCATCATAAAGTATATCTTCATAAACTATACATATATGTATACGCATAAAATAACTCTTGTTATTTAATTTATTTTATAGAATTCCTTTGGTAATTAAACATGATGGTATGCATACTAACAATTATTCTGGGGAAATCGCTATCCTTTGGAAACCAAATTACAGTCTATAGTTATAGATGATTTTCAAATATTTCAAAACACTTTAACTCCTTCTGTTTATTCCAATGGGCCTTCTAAATTTAAATAAGCCATGCTCAATGTTATTAGATAGGCATTTTTGTCAATTTTCAATACAATGCTGGAACCTCGCAAGTTCACCAAACTGGTAATTTTTTCTTTTTTTTTTTTGTACAGCCCAAAATGATGAATTTGTTTTAAATTTTTACAAGAGTGGTAATTTTTAACGAAAATGGCTTTTAAAACTCTCAAAAATTTTTTACGTGCTTATGGCATAGAAGTAAAAGTTTACTTCTATGGTTTATGGTTTCCAAAAATTCTTTACTCGTTTCTTTTCTTTAAATAGTTTCTAAAATATAGCTTGTTAAAGATAATGATAAAAATAAAATTGACTTTTTTTTTAAATCCTGAAATTAAGGCTCTGTCTTTAAATTATCATATCTGGTAAATAAATAATTCCAAAGGGACGAGTAAAAGAATTTATAGGAATTATAAGCTAATAGAAAATTTTTGAGACCTATAAAACCCATTTTTGTTGAAAATTTCAATATTTAAAACAATTTATTTAAAGAATGATAATTTTGGGCCAAAAATGATCATTTGGTTAATTGGCTATAGCGATTTTCAGTTCTTCCCTTCATAGAAGTTTTTTATTTTGCTCAATGCGAAGGTTTAGAGACCCAAAGTGTAATAAGCTTTTGTTTCATTGGGAACAATTGAAGAAAATTAAGAGAAAAATCCAATTGCTCACTCAGTTACGTCAAGAAGATTTTCCCCTTTAGCTCGAAATTTTAACATGGAACATGTTCATTGGATGGGGTATTTGAAAAAGTTTGGCTCGTCAGAGGGGGGAGGTGAAATGGACTTAGAATGTTTTTGATTTAGGGACTTAGAATAATTTGAAGTGGAAGCCTGATCAGGCTCTGATAAGAACAAGAACTTAGAATACTTGAACTTTATGGACTTAGGATAATTCATATTTCAGGATTTATTTTAATTTCGGTTTTTGGATTTATTACAGTTATGAGTATAAACATGTTCCATGCTCGTTGTTTGTGTAGTTACACAAACCGGTTATAAATTTTTTAAATGAATATCTCACAATTAGTTAAAAATATTTAAAATTAAAATAACTAAAATAAGCCAAGGTCTAATATAGTAAAACAGTGACTATTACCATAAAAAGGTGATATAACATAATATCTAGAAACGATATAAACGATATAACTTTCATTTTATCAGCATATGATGTAATTTTAATACATATTTTTAAAAAATACTTGGTTCATTATTTTTCATAAACAATATTTTATAAACACATACGTACATACATAATGTGTCATGTATATCCTTGAACTACTATGTAAAAATTATGTAATAAAAAGAATATAATTTTTAATTTTTATTGCAAAAATGTGCTATATAATCTCACATACGCGAATGAAAAAAAAGAAGAAAAAGTAGAGTTTATAAATGTCTCGAAATATATATAATTTTGCTGAGATCAGATAAAATGCCCATTGAATATGGTCCTTGAAGAGAAAACTGTAAAAATAATGATAACACACGGAAATTCTGACCTTTTTTTTAACTTACAACCTCCATCTATGTGCTTTTCATTTGTTTTGTTATGCTTAATGATAAAATACACACATATATATTTTTTTCGTGATCATGAATATAAAACAAAATATAAAATATTTTTTTTTTTTACTTTGTTTCAAAAAAAATTTATAGGTATTACAATATAATGTACATATGCTAATGCGTTATAATATTTCTTTCTTTTTTTTATTTTTGCACACCCATACGTGTGAGAAGTGGATGAAAATATCAAAAAATAATAAAATTAAATATGAGTGATTCTTAGAAACTGAACTAAAGGGAAGGTGGAATTCTGAGCTGTTGAATAAATTTTCAATTTTTATTTTTACAGTGAGTATGACGCCGAATCTCTCACTTTCCAATACAAATTGGCGTTTAAAAGAAAATTAAATTCCTGTTAGTTTTCTCTACTATCCATGTCTCCTCAAATTATTTTCTAAAAATAGCTGGTATTTCGAAACCTTTGAAACTAGAATCATAAAATTTGGCATACTATCACATTTTCACATACTGAACCTAGACAAAACGATTTTTTAAAAATTCCGAACTGTCACCTTCCTTATAGCTTATGTCACTTTCTTAAATTATTCTTATATAATATTCATTTAAAAGAACGTTATGCAAAAATTGAAGAATCACCTCTCTTTCCATCTTTTCAGGGACTTTAGAGGGTCAAAAAAATTTATGGATAGCCTAAAATAATTCTTTATTTAATATCTGGCCTACTTTATAACTGGGATAATAAACTTGTGTGAAAACACGAAGGTGAAGACCTACTGATCTGTTAAACTAAAAGTATAGGGTAGTCTTAAATTACCATATAAATTTAATTCTTCAATTTATAGAAATAAATTTAAAAAAATATATGCCTGAAATATATATAAACTGTGACAGAAATGTATAGCCCTTAAAATAAAAACTTGATATTTACCAGGACACGTAATATGATTTGATTTTCTTTAATATTTTCAAATAATTATATACCCACTTCAGATTCCAATAAGGTTAAAATGTTGCCATACGCCAAAATCGTCGAAAATATTTCAAAACTTTACTACATAGAAATTGCTAAGATAAAAGAAACACTCTGACAAAGGAACAATAGTCGTAGCCTTTTCAAAATCTCATCTGCCTTTGAAGTACATAATTTATAATCATCAGTCGTGAATATAACAGACCTAACGCAGCATTATATTAAAGTGATTCTTTTGAAGATAATGGAGCATAGATAAGAGAGAGTAACATAATTTTTTGGCTATCTCTAATTTTCTTTTATTTTTGGCAACAGAGTAGAGTTCAGTAAAAATCTACATTATAACTAAAATTTTTAAATAAAGATAGTTGACTTCTCTTGCTCCTTGGAAAAATAAATTTTTTCACAGAAAGCCTTTTAAATTGCATGTTAGATAAATTTGAATATTATTTTTCAAGAGAATTTTATACATTTTTTAATAATTTTAGTGTTTTACAAAAGAAAGAATTCCTTGAATGAAAAAAATATTTTGAAGCTTTTTATAACAGTAAATCAAATCTTAGCATAAGAAGAATATAAAATACTACAAATGTTTAACACGCTCAAAACAAACTGAGGTAGCAACTGCAAAAAATCAAAATGAAAAATTAAAACGAACGTGTTAAAAATTACAAGTACAAAAATTAAAAATGATTTTATTTTTTTTTTTTTTTTATCGTAACTATCTGAGGATTCGATTGCTGATAGCAGAACTGTTCATTTTGCTGTGAGAGGAATTTTTTTCTTGCTCAAATGATTGCAAATAACTTAAAACAAAAAGAAAACTGAAAAAAAATGAGAGGGAAGTTCTTTAAGTTCATAAATGTCTTTGATCTGTTATTACTTTCGGATTATTGGTATTGTTCTCGTTGCAAAGAAAATCATCAGAAATCTTGTTTAAAGAAAGACATCTTTCCGAAAGAAAATCATTAACATATCGCGTATTGCCTCGAGCTTGCAGTAATAAACACAGTTGCACAGTTGTTAGTAGAAAAAGAAATATTTTAAAAAGAATTTCATAAAACTAACTTCAAGACTAATATAGCATTCGTACATACATCAATTAAATTTACTTTCATTTATTGTGTTATATTATCCCATATAAAAATAAATATTGAGTGGCAATATACACGCAATATATAAATAATAATAATAATAAACTTGAGGAAACTTAACTCGAGCGTTACAAGGTGAAGAACTTTTTATAATACATAAACAAAATGGTTTTTTTTTTTTTTTTTATAAATTATAATTTATTTAAGGTTATTTTAATGAAATTATGGTTAAGTGACCATGGGAATTTTTTTCTTAAAATCAAAAACAAAAAAATGTTGATTATTCATGTGCCTGAGTCAGAATATTATTCAAAAAACGATATAATACGTTACATAAGTTTCGAGAGAAATCAGTAGAAAAAGTTAAATCTAGTCAGACAAAAATGATGTTATTAATTTTAAAAGTTTATAGACTAATACTATCGGGTATAATTATTATAAATTTATAATCCAGAAATTTTCTGTCATTATCTTTAGGGAATAAAAGTTATTATGTGGTATTCTTAAAGTTCATCAATAAACGTTAGAAGTTAATTAAAAAAGGTAAAAACAAAATAGAGAAATTCTGCATAAAAACCTTTTTAAAATAAACAAAGGAGCTCTTAATCCATAATAAAGTGTATACATCCTCGATATAGTATGGAACATTATGTTATATATAGAATCCATCAGAGTCGAGCTGACGAGTTTATTTACATACATAGTTTGCGAGCGTGCTTTAGTCAACAGTCTAAAGATTTATACTCTATACATCTTGTTTCTTAACTATTTGATGTACCTCGCTGTCAGTTTTATGTCTATATATATCCTATTTATATAAATTTAAATATATTCAATGAAAATTATGGAATCAGAAAACTTTTACATCTTGATTTATAATCAATAAAATTAACTCTTTTATGTAGAATTATCCGTCTGATGTTTTTCCATTTTCAAGACTTTTTTAATACCCTCCTTTCATAGAGAGCAAAAATCAATTCATCGGTTTCTTATAATTAACCTGGAAATTTAAGTTGTCCTATAGACTTACCCAGCTTTCTCTCAATGAACTTGGGGACCTTCTTTTGAAATTTTTAATAATTTTTTTAAAATATTTTTAGCAAAAAACTCTTTACATCCAATAACTTATCGCAATCCGGATCACCTGCACTAAAAAAATTCTGGTTGGGGTAGCCAAAAAAAATTTTTTTTTTCAAACGATTGTAAATTGATTGAAACATAAAGAAATATTTTAAAAAATGAGTTTTACTCAAGGGCTAAAAAAATAATATTTGGACCAAAAAAAGCATTTTTTTTTAAACTTATTAAAATTCAAAAAAAAATTCCGGCTTCCACAACTGGAACTCCAAAAGGCAAACTGGATTTTTTTCATTGTACATGAGCTCATACGTGTATAAAATTAAATTGGTTAAAATATATGCATAGAGTGAATAAATTACACTAAGATTAATTAGTTAATTTTACAAGAAAATTTATTCAACATGAAATTTATATTTATCAAAAATAAGTATTTTATCATTTTATCGTTTTCCTTAATAAAATTTCCTACAAGTTTCGATTTAAGTAGAAAATTTTCTATAAATTCAATAATTTTACAAGTAATGGTAGTAAATGTAGTGGTCGTTTGAAAAATTTCTTGCCTCAAGTATCCGTGACTTGTTATCATAATTGCACGTTCTCTTTCTTTTTTTTTCGTCTATTTATATTTTATATATAAAACGAAAAGAGAGTGCTACATAAACTTGTAATGTGAGGTCGATATAATATCATAACCTATACAGTATTTGTGTGTGTGTGTGTAACTTTGTATTATTATTATTATAGCTCATATTGTAGTTTCTATTGTTATGTGAATAGACATAATACAATGTTACAATGACACGACAGCTTCAAGAAATGGATACACACAAACACACACATTAATGTACATTTTTTTATTGTTTTTGACTGAAGGGTGAAAATTTTTTACTCTGCGGGTTATACATATATTATAATGTCAGTAAATAAATGAAAAACTTGTAATATACATTTTTTTAATTAACAATTTATTTTATTTAAAATGGCTTTAAGGCAAAATATTTACTTGAAATAGCAAGCTTTATTATTTGTCTATAAAAGAAGATTTAATTAATTTCAATAAAAGAAAATTATATAGATTATTTATGGATTTGAAAGTTAATATCATTTTTGAAAACAATAAAGCCTTTTTATTTATTTAACAAAGCCTTTAATCTATTTATATTAAAAGAATAAATAGTTTTACGCTTTTGTAGATACACGATTCTGGTTAACCAATCAATTTTTCTTCGATTATTTTTTTCCAAATTATTTTTTTTTTTTTTATACTTTCTAACAAATAAGTCCTTTCTACATTAGATTAATTTCTTTTAATACCGTGTACTTTGACTATAGTGCTTTGTGCTTTGCTTAAATTTTATATTTCATATTTTTGGACCCGAAATTGGCCAAATTTTCCGAACAAAATTGGCGAATTTCGGGTCCGCCGTTTTAATAGAGATCCATCCGCCCTTCAAAAATTTTTTAAATATTTAAAAAAAAAAATAATTAAAAGCGCTTATTCAGCGCTGTCTTTTGCACCAGGGTAAGTATTTTAAGTAGCTGATCGCAAATTTTAGGATCTTATAGCTATTAAAAGTTGGCACTTCATCCTTAAATTATCAAAAACTACCCCTAAAAAGCTAATACATAAAAAATACCTCATTTAGTGGTAGTTTATGATAATTTAAAGGGTGAAGCGCCAACTTTTCATAGCTAAGACCCCAAAATTCGTGGTCAGCGATTCAAAAACTTACATTAATCAAATCTGGAGCCTAAAATACCGAATACATAAACATACCCTTTTGCGGGTAGTTTTAGCTAATTTAAGGGTGAAGCGCATACTTCTTAAATAAATGAGCCCAAAATTCAAAATTTATCTTGATCTATTGAAAATTAAATATGAATTTAAAAAAAAAGCATTTATAAATTTGTTACAGCCAAAAATTTCAGCAATTCTTTAAAATTGATTAATTTATATTTATCAGTAAAATAACAGACGAAGAATTAATTAAAATAAAAGATGTATAAATCTCAGTAAAGCCATTATTTTGAAACTTTTAATTAAACCAATAATAAAAAAATATTCTTTTTTTTTTTAATCAAGAAATATACCTAAAAAATAATAAAAAATACGAACAATAAATATAATCTCTGATATTCATGAAAATTTACTTTCATAATAGTTGTTATTAAATGAGAAAAAAAATTTTTTGTATTTATTTTTCATAAAATGAAATTTTTTTAATCCGCTGTCAATCAAGTATTAAATTTAAAAAAAAAAAAACAAAAATAGGATTTAAACTGAATAATATCAATCAAAAATAATAATAAAACGTTGTATATTTTTTATGTATTATAAAAACATTATCATTAGAAAGTGACTTTTTGCTTTGACCGACTAATTCCGTTATCCGGTTTTCAATTTCAAATAGTGAAAGAATTGTTTAAATATATTATTTTATAAACAGTAGCCTTTTTTATTGATTATTTTATTATATACTTTATTTTAAAATAAAGCAAATATACACTGATTTTAAATTTAATTTTCAGGTAATTTTTCTTGATATCTACTGTGTATAAGTAAATAAATTTTTTTTCTTTTTCTTTCCTGTATAATTTCGTATCAATAAAATACATAAATAAAAATGTTTTCTTACAAATTGAATGTATATTGGCTTGGCAGTTATTTCAAAAAATTGCTTTAGATTTTGGATTAATGGGTGAAATTATAGGTGGAAATTAATAGTCTAGGCGCCAGCCATACTTATCACGCCCAAAAATTAAAAAATTAAATTTCTTTATCGAAAATAAAAATAAGTGGTATTTATATTTTTTGATCGGCTGTACACGAATCCCAGGACCGTTTTGCAAATTGACCACGAAATTCGTGTTCAGCGGGTCAAAAAACATAAATACCACCAACTTTTATCCTTTGAAAAAGAAATTTAATTTTTGAGCGTGATTAGTATGGCTGGCTCCTAGACTATGACAACAAATTAAAATTTTCAAAAATGTAGTTCATTAGTAGTAGCACCAAAGATAAGGACTCATATGAAGAAATTTTAGGTCCTTTAAGAATCCTCATATTAGATGACAATATTTTGGAGTAATTAAAAGAGCTTTAATCCTGGGAATCTTATTTTTTTGGTGATTGGCAAGTTTATTTATCCGGTAATCCAAAATGCAAGCAACTTTTTACTAATATACTATAATATACTAATCCATTAAAAAAGATCTTTAAATATTGTATTTATGTTTAAATTTCGTTTAAATTTTGTTCAAATGAAATTATTCATGGTTTTCTTGCAGAAAAGCCAATATACCAAAAAGAACCTCATATAAAATAATTAAAGCATAATTTTTGAATATTTAAAATTAAGGACCATTCTGATATACATAAATCATTACATAAAAATAAAACTTTACTTTATAAAAGATAATTGACTCTAACACGAATCGTGATTAAAGTGTTAGAATTTTTCTTTTTTTTTTACTTCATTATTATTATACACTATACATTTCGAATTGAAATTATATTCAAATCGATATAATATGCGAGAGAGAAAACACGATTCGAATTTATATAAAGCATAGTAATGTTAATTTAACTATATTAATTTTTTTTTTACCAATTAAAAATTTATAGTTCAATATTATTTTATAGGAAAAAGTTTTTTAATAAATTAACGATAATTTTTTTTTTATTCCAGCTTACTAAAAAGTGAAAATTTACGCTTTAATATTATAAAATGGTACCGTTTTCATAAGACTTTTATGTATTTTAATAATAAATCAGGTCATAAAAATATTATACATCTTTCACTTTTTATTTTTTCTTCCTTTTGTACAATTACTAACACTTTAAAAAATTTTTTTTTTAAATATATAACACAATAGAAATTTTTTATGCTAACGCAAGTATGGAGTCATTTTCTTAATTACGAGTAATTTTCGAATAAAATTATTTTAAAGTCTCTGTGTTGACTTTAATACGCTTTAAGATTTTAAAAATTATTTTTCGCTGCAAAGAGTTTTAATAACTGCGACACGAGGAAAAGTTAAAAATCTCAACATATTTATATGTTTTTAATTACATTTTTTTTTATAATTATTATGCAACTTTATAAAGAATCTGAGTTTGTGGTTTGGAAATTTTTAAATTCGTAATATTTATTTCTATGAATCTAAAGTTCTCTTTAGACTAGATAAATTGTTTTAAATCCCATATGCTTTCCTATCTATACCAAAGACTATAGCCAAAGCACACAGGATTAAAAAAAATTAATTAGTCTAGAAAGAGCTGAACCTTACTAAATTTTATTCTTCTTATTTTGCGCATTCAGCCTTTAATTTTTTTCACCAATAAACATAAGTTTATCAAAATTTTCAAAATTTCACGTACATAAGATTTACTTTACCATTAATATACTTTAGGTTGAAAACTCTGAAAAATTACTGATCCAGTTTGGCAAAAAGCTTGAAATTCATTAGTTAACAGTTCAAAGTTACTGGTTAGTATTCATATATTTCCAAACATTGGTCAAAAAATTCAATTTTGCCTCAAGACGCTCTCTAACAGGAAATTTTACCACTTGAAAGAAAAAATAACTGCGGATTTTGAATCAACGGGTTGAAAAACTAAAATTAAGTTAGCATTTTGTCATAAATTACCTTATGCTAACGAATATAAGGCTCCTGTACGAAAAGTACAAATCTTTGATAGTTTGAAATGTGAAATTTATTATAATCGAACATTCGTGTAGAATTAAATATTCAAATTGAATTGATTTGACATTGAACCAATTTCCATAGGATATCTATAAAAAGCATTAAAAAAATGAAAATAAAAATAGTCATAATAAAAAATGCCCAATTTTGTAAATTATCTTGTATTTACGAAATTACATTTTGGATTCATTTAATCTAATATTCAATATTCATGAAATTATATCACGTATATGAATTAATGAAATAAAAATAAATTCAGGTTTCGTTGATTAAAATTTATATAAACTAGAAAATAAAAAAAAGTAATATTTAAAAATAAAATAATGCAATTGAACGTATGTGTGTGTGTGTGTGTGTGTGTAATACATGTGTCGAAACTTAGTTAACTCTAGTTTACTATAACTTATAAATCTATAGGGTATAAAATTGTTCGCGAAATAACATCAGAGGTTTACCGATAAGTTTTGAGAGAAAAGAGAGAGAGAGAGAGAGATCCTACATGTATAATATATATATATAACCTGACGTTTAAATCGTTCTGCCAACTAATCGACGGATTCATTATTCCACAATCACGCCTCTCTCTACTTACTATCGAACATTGGATGGATTTTATATATATCAGTTTGCTCGATTAATCGGCTAAAACTAAACGAACAAGCGATTCTGAAGTTGACGAGTTTCGATATATTTCTTCTTTTACACAGCTATATTAGTTACATATATGTAGCTGTTTTTTTTTTTTTTTTAACTCAGTATCTGTGTATTTGCTAAAGCTGAAAAAGATAGAAAGATTTAAAAAACATATCATGTCTAAAAGCTTTAAATAAAAAAAAATGTTTGTTTTTTATTCGCCAATTAAAAATAAAGTAATAATTATTTTATTTTTTTATTAATGCACTTGAAGAAATATATACTTTTTTTTTATGGAAAAAATTTTATCACGTATTTAATGTAATAACTTAACTTAACTTTTATAAAAAACCGGATGCAATTCGCTTCGAAAAAAAAGGAAAATTTGAAATTATGTGCTTACGTGATACTCAAATAACCCTTTTTTAAAATGAATCATATTTTTTTAATGCATACTATAAATGATTACTTTTAAAGAATAAAATAATTTTTGAATTTTACCACTTACTTATAAATTATTTACACGCATTTCCTAATAAATCATAATTTTATCAAGCTTATCTTTTTAGCAACGTCATAACTTTTGGCCAGATATATCGATTGTTTTCTTGGATTGTGTTAAAGAGACCTTGATTCGGTATTTAAAACCAGATTTAAAGCATAAGAGGCCCGAAGGTTAACCTCATAAAAAATTTATCCTTGATAAGAATCAGAATATTTGGATCAATTATCCAGACTTGAGCGTCATGAGTAGCAGGAAACATTGTTAAGGAATTTGATCGTATTGATAATACCAACAAAATACGAAGAAAATAACGATCATCGATTTCTGAAATAATATGACGCATTTAGGGAGGCCTGTTGATTCAGCTCCGCCGAGATTTATTTCACCTGTACTTATTTGCTTAGAAGAAAACATTTTTTTCTATGTGAAATAATTGGAAAATTCCGGAAAATCGTTAAGATTTTTTCACCTGGTTTCAACCGGAATTAACCTAGTTTTATGATAATTTTCGATATGAAAACCATAAGGTTGAAGAAAACTTTTTTTTTACTCTATTATATTTTCCGATTTTCCAAGATGGCGGACCAAAAGCATGAAAATAGTAAGTTTATACATTACCAGCGGGGTTTTCAAGCTTAAGAAAATCGTTTTTAAGAGTGAAAATTTTCATATTTTCACCCTAGTATATTTTCCGATTTTCCAAGGTGGTGGACCAATAAACATCCACAAAGAAACTTTACACATTACCAGAATGAAAATTTTCACACATAAAAACGTATTTCTCATCCTCGGAAACCCCCTGATAATATTTAAAGTTTCTTTTTGGACGTTTATTCGTCCGCCATCTTGGAAAATTGGAAAATTTACTGGGGTTAAAATATGCAAATTTTCACTCATAAAAACGATTTTTTAAGCTTGAAAATCCCGCTGGTAATGTATAAAGTTACTTTTTTCATGCTTTTCATAATAGAGTAACAAAAAAGTTTTCTTCAACCTTATGGTTCTTTTATGTCGTGATTATAACTTAGTATAAGTAGGTGAATTCCGGTTGAAACCAGGTGGAAAAATCTTAATGATTTTCCGGAATTTCCCGATTATTTCACATAGAAAAAAATGTTTTCTTCTAAGCATACAAATTCAGGTCAAATAAATCTTGGCGGAGCTGAATCAACAAATTTTACATAAGTTAATTGAATGTTATAAAGTTTATCAGAATTGAATTTTCCTAATTTTCCGGAAATTTTCTTTTTTTTAACAACTAAAGCTTGTATATTCTGATCATAATCATGTAAAACCTGGTGGATTCCAGATGTCTTGGTGGGACCAGGTAAGTTTAGCATAAAACTTTTCCAGAATTTTCCGAGTTTTCCACATGATTCAAAAGTTTTTCCGAGCAAACAATTACTGTTAAAAAGAAATTCGCAGCATAGTTGGATAAAATACGATTAAATCGTACGATTATTAAAACATTATACTGTTGTTATTAAGCTCATGCAGGATTGAATTTTCTTTATTATCCCTGAAAATTTTCTTTTCTTAACAACTAAAACTATTTTTCTGGTTAAAATTCATTGAGACCAGATGAAACCCGATGAAACCAGACAAACCAGCCAGATGCAGCCAATACCAGCCGGTTTTACCAGCCAAAACCGGCCGGTTATATTTGTTAGGGTAGTTCAACTTGAGCCCAGTTGAAAAGGAACCCCTCAAATATAGTTCATACATTTAGACCCAATTTAACTTTTTCTATGAAAGAAAAAAAAAAAAAACTTTGATGTAAAGCAGGGTCAGCATTATAGGCCCACTGGCGTTTTGCTTTTATATTAATGACTTAAAATCCTATTTTGATACGGATATTTATTATTATTAAAATGTTGGTAAGAATACAAATAAGGCTATTTCTGATCTTTCATAAACTTTGCATTTACTTGGATTTTCAGCACATTCTTCGAATAGGTGAGAGACTGATGCCTCCAGCAGTTTATTCTTTACTTTTACATAATTTACTTTGTCTTTCAATAAACCAGTATCTATGAGCTTTAAATTCACCTCCGGGTCTATTCTTAGGCATTTTTTGTATGAAATAGCCATTCTGGAGGTTTCTTATTATTTTATCTTCAGCCCACTTCAGACTACATTTATCTTTGATGGTGTTGATAATAAATTTGAAATCTTTAATCAAGATTAAATATTTGTTTTTTTCGCAAGTAATCTTTCTTCCTTTATTTCATCGCCAACAATTTCACTATTTCTTAACCATTGATAAATTCTGGTATGACTGATATGGTTTTTCTTGTGAGTATCTTAAGAATTTGTTGCAGCAATACTTCAATTTATGAATATATATAATCTGATATCATTAGCACTTAAGGTGGTCAATTTTTCTTCAAATTTGACTGCTCACATGCTCTGTGTGCCTGTTACAACTCATAAGCAGATAACCTAAGTAGTTAAATTTTTCCAATTCCTCTATTTCTGTTTTTGCTTTTCTTTAATTGTATCCAAATAGAATCAAAAATTTATTTTTTCCTTAATTCTTATTATTTAGCTATAAATAACATTTATTTTTGTAATCAAGATGTAAACAACACAAATATTTTGTGAAAACCCAAAGCGACTTTTGTCACTTTGTATAACTTAACATACATATATATTATATATATATTTTGTTACCTTTTCTTCTACTATTGCTACATGTAACACTTTATTAATTTTTGCAAACAAAGCTTATCTTTATCAATATCATTACCAAAAAATGAGGTAGGTTTATTTATCTAATTTTTTAGTAAAAAGAAAATGAAAATTACGTAAATTTAATAAACCAAAGGATTTTTAATAAACTTTCTAACATTTTTTCATTTAAAAATAACAATAAAGACTAACTTGATTCAGTTATTTAAAAAACAAAAAAAAAGAAAAGAAAAATATTTTCCTAAAAGTTTTGTTTAAAAAAATTTTTCAATAAATTCTTCAGATACTTTAAAAAATAAAGGTTAAATTAAATAAAAAGTTTAACTTTTAAAATTAAAAGTTATTTACACACAAGTATTCAACAAATATAACATAAATAAGAAAATATTTTTGTAATTTAAAATAAAATTGACAAAAAAATAAATTAAAATTTAGTGTCAAAAACAAAATTAGTTGATGAATTTTTTATTCAACTACAAGAAAGAAGTAAACTTGTAAAATAGACATTTAATTAAAATAATTTCCAGCTAAAAATCATATTTTATAAATTTTAATTGATATAACTTTTTAACACCCAATACATTTATAAAATAAAGGCCACCCAACAGTTTATTTAATAATAAAAAAAAGTTGTTATATTTAATAATAATCATAATAAAAATCTTGTTTTAAAACGTATGAAAGCATTTCGTTGAATTGTCAGTGAAGCGAGAAAATATATAAAAAAAATGTACATGTGCTGCATGTATGTGCATAAGTTACTCAAAATATATAGAGAAAAAAAAATATTTTTTTTTTCAACCAATCTACGTTATAAAACCACGCCTGTGTATGTTTTAAAGTTTAATACTAAAGCAGCTGTCAAAAAAGAAAATGTTTAAATTTTTTGATATTGAAAATTAATATTTAATTATACTATTATGAAATTTTTTTTTAACGAGAAAGTTATTAATTTTTTGATGTCTTTATAAATTTTTGATGAAACGTCACGATTTTAGAAAGTGATAAGTTGCATTATAATAAACGGTTTTTTTTTTTAAATTGCTATATTGGCGAGGCTATTGGTCATGATTATTTAGTTACTGTTTTATAACGAGATAAAGAAAGTTTTTTTTTTTATGAATTTCAATGAAATCGAGAGTAAATATTTTTATTTTATCTTGTTATACTCAAGTAATTACATATATGGATATTTTCATCTTAAATGGCAACCAAAAATTTTTTTTACTTATTTTTTCTTCTCCTGCAACCAAAATGGAAGAGTATTAAAAATACACTAAATTTACCGACAATTAATACTCTTAGTAATGTAAATTATGTTGAGAACAATCGAAATAATTGGCTTATTTTTACAAGGCTTCTCGAAAAGTTACGAGAACTCTCGAAATATAAAGTTTCTGAATATTTATAGGTAAGCAACGTGCAATGCTTCATTACATCAATCATACTCTAAAACGCACTCTTGAATGCACATTTTCAAATGCTTGTTACTCGAGAGTAGATTGGATCAAGTGGATGGATTAATTTAACAAGCGAATTAATATAAACAAACTACCGAAAAGCAAATTAAAATGAAAAGCGCTATAATTCTCTCTTATTATTCTATGGCTTAAAAGTTCAAATATTTTAAGTAAAGCTTTTTAAAGTTCTAAAAAAATAAACAACTATTTATTAATGAGAATTTATTAGTTTACGACAAAAAATTAATGCAGATAAATAGAAAATCAATTTAGCACATTGAAAAAAATTCTTTTGGTTAGAACCAAATTTCAGTAATAAATTAAAGAGCTACAATGCAAGTTTAAAAAATTACTTTTGTATCTGTAAAATTTTAATATATAAGCATTTTCATAACATTGAGATTAGCTTTGTATTTTTTAGTATTTTTTAAGCTCTTATATTTTTTTCAAGTCTTTTTTCTTATAAGCGTGGCTGAGTCAAAGTCATAAAATAAAATCTTATAAGTTTGCATTATAAATTATTTTAAGTTTTCTATATGTATAGAAAAAAAAAAATATTTTATTTTTTAGAAAATATTTAATTAAATATTTATAATAACATTAACTAAAATGAACATTTTTCATAGTTTTTGAATGTTCGAATTTGAAAGTTAAATTTTGAGGTGAACGAGACTTGAAAACTTAAAGTTTAGATTACTTGATAGTTTTTATCTTAAAGTGTTTATTTATTTGTCTGAAACATTAAAGCTTGTAGAAATAACAGTAGCTAAATCTAAACGAGTTGATGATATAATAATATGTTAATTAAGCAAAGAAGATTAAAAGATTTTTTGACTCTTATTATTTAACATAGTAACTGTTTTAGCAATAGAAAGTATGGCTCTTATATTGATAAAAAAAATTTTATTATAATTAAATAACGAGACGAAATAAAAAAAAGTAAAGAAAATCAATGGATTATATTAAGACATTCGAAGGGCGTAATAAGTAAACATAGAAAACGGTTATAAAGTTAGATCTCGGTCACGTCAATGTCAGCCAAAGGTGTGGCACTTGTGTATAATATTTTCTGATGCACAATGTAACATTCTAACATGCAGTAACTGTGTATGAAAAGCAAGAAAAAAAATCTTATACTTTCAAACAAGGAACCGTCACTCATACATCAACGCAGCTTGTTATAATAATGTGGCAGTTGGTATAAGAGAATTTTCCGTAATTAACAAGATGAAAAATTATTTTTTTAATACGCTCAATTAATTAATTGTTAATTAAATTTAATATTCGTGAAAAAAAGTTAAGCTGTTAAATGATACATAAAAGTTAAATTATGATCTTTCGAGTACGTATTATTATTTGTTTGAAATTTTCCGACAAACGATGTGTAAATAATGAATTGTTTGTTTTTTAGAAAGTCTCTTTGACAATTTAATTTACAAAAATTTTAGAAATAAGACTCTGTCTGACAGTACTCATCCCTTATCTACTTATATAACAACATACTCTAGCACTTAAAAGGATAATTATATTATACTAAATTTTAATCTCTTCAAGACGAGTAAACTAATTTATTGTTTTAAATATACAAAGTACATCCATCATTATTATTTTTCTTCCTATTTAGATCTTAAATATCAGATAACGACAATCAGAAATAACAAATACACTTTTTTTTTAACAATCATTAATTTTATATTTGTTTTTAAAATATCATATTGGCACATGTTACTTTTAAATTAAAAATTCAAAACTTTCTTATTATTATAACATTTTTTTTTCTTGCTGTTTATTTTTGAGCTAAATCATTTCCTAATCACGAAGAAGATGAATATTTTAATTATATAATAGTCTATAGATTTATTGTTCTTTTATTTATTAATATTTAAATTTTTTATTATACAAGAGAAAGTTTAATTAAATTCTTTTTTTTTTTTTATTTATCTTTTAAAATAGGTCAATATTTTTAATTTAATTAATTTAGCCATCAAAAAGTGAAATTTACAAGTTTTATGTAAATATTGGTATTAAGACTCTTTTGGGTCATTCGCTTTTAATCACATGATATTTTATTTTAGGCACGATTACTTTTAGAATTGATGATAATAAGCAAAAATTAGCTTAACCTTAAAATTTAGCTCTTCTATAAAATTGAAAATTTTACTCCTATTTTATGGGATTTTTAGCCCTTGGTTAAATGCAATAATTTTTATATACTGATTTTTGGACTTATCAACCTCAGAAACTCCTGGATATACAATTTGAGTATAAAAATAACAATTAGGTTTCAAATATGATAAATTTTTTATAAAAGTGGCACGTTTTGTTCGCGAAATAGGCCTAAAAACGCTTTTTTTAGAATGTTCAACCCATAAAATATATTTTTTGAAGAGCTGTAGGTTAAAATTGTCTATAAAAATAATATAATAACAAGTTCTTTTACCTTAAGCAACTGTTAACTTGAAAATTCTATAAAAATTTTAGCTGCTAAATATCAAGTGGCACGTTTTGTCTACCTGGTGTGAATTGATTAACTATTCGTTTTTTAGATTTAAAAATGCTAAAAATGTCAAAGTATCTTTTGGCTAATTAAAATTTTAAACCTTTACTGTAATCCGCGACTCTAGAACATTTTCTAGCACCATTTAAAAGAATTTTTTTAAAGTCTCTATTCTTAATAAATCATTCGCATCTTACCAGCTGGGGAAAAAAGTTATATCTTACATTTGACATCCATAGAAAAAGCAATTTTTCCGAGTGTTACTTGTTGTGGCGTTGATTCAAAAGCAAATTAATTTATTAAATTCTTTTTTCTTTTAACTCAGAAAGTGAGATAAATTTTTTCTTTTATAGAGCTACGATTTTACTAGTGGAAAATATGAAGTAATTTCTTTAATCCAGAATTTCATTAAATCCGAATGTCAAGCTTTAAAGATTTTATAAAAAGAAGTTTTAAGAGATTTCTGAGGGTATTAAAGAAAATTATTTATAACTTTTTCAAAATATTATTATTTAAGTACTTTTTAAAACTTTTTTTTTCGAAACACTTAATACACGTAAAAAAAAGTGTGAAATTTTGTTGTTTTTTTTTTTCTATGAAAAAAGTTTTAAAGTTGTATAAATTTTAAATATAAAACTATAAGTATGATTAACAAAAAAAATAAAATAATGAGATTTTTTTTTATATACCAAATGGTTTGACATTCAATTTTCTACGTTAAATTTTTCTTGTTTGTTTAATATTTTGAAATCCTTCAAACTTTAATTGGAATTGTTATTTTATTGTTTTTAAATTTCTTGATTCGTAGTTATTTAATTAGCCAGATATTTTTTTAATGTAACTTTTGTTTTCTAGAAAATAAAGTTGTTTACAGGCCAATATAAGCAATTAAAATTTTTCTTGGATAAATGAATATCCAGAGAAAAACTACTTCTGAAAAATCAAAACTTTTTTTTCGATAAAAATTAAGCGAGTAATCGCAAAATATATATATTTTACGCAAATTGGGTTTTGGTCATGAAAAAAATTTTAAAATTCTATTTGGTTGGTTTTGTAGCTGGCTTTAAAATATTTGATACGTATTTTTTTATTTTTAATTTAAACAAAGTTTAACCCGAGAAATAATAGATTTAATTTTTGAATTAGCTAAGTGACGTCAGAAATTTATACAGAGTTATATGGAGCGTTTTTAGCAATATGGCGTCGCTACCCCCCACTACCAGTTTTTAATATAGAATATCTAAAAACCCGAATACCGTGAAAAAGCCCAATTGGTGCCATAAAAGTGCGATAACATAAAATTGCTTAAATCGAATTTTCAACATATAAAACGGAAAGTTTTAGTTTTTTCTCGTTTTCAATATGACTATTCAGTTCAAATTGACAAAGTTAAGACCGCTGAGACTCTAAGTTTTGGCTAGTTGACTTAAAATTTCAAACAAAGCAACCCAACCGTGTGATTTATCATTTACAATAATGAAATTTTATGATAAACTATTTTTTTTAGCCAATTCTGGGCTGCCCTGAAACACCATGGTGCTGTCGAACTAACGAGATAAGAAAAATTTTTTTTTTGTGCAAATTTTTCATTTTTGAGGACAAATAAAAATCGAGTTTGGGCTAATTTTTCTAAAGAGCCTGGAAAAAGGAAAAATTTTTGTAAAGGCTTTGCCAGCCTTTTGTAAATATGTCAAGTCTTTATTACTTTTTTTCTCTACAGGTTTGTACAAAGTTAAGTAGTACGTTATAACATGTTATTTAAAAAAGCATCACATGAAGAATAAATATTTTTTACATTTTATTTTTCGTTCTCTAAGTGACTAATAAACAAGGCAACATTTCTAATATTTCTAACTTAGGCAGTTAAAATTATTAATTACTAATTATATTAATAATTAATTAATTGTTAATTTTTGTCTATATATGAATATTAACCAGACTTTAAAACCAACTACTAACAGAAAACAGGTTTTTTTAGCACTATTTCGTTACTATAACGTGTACCCTAAGACTCTAAACGAAAGTAAACGAAAAGTTAGCGTAACTTTTTTTCCTTAACTTTACTTGACACAAAAAAAAATAAAAAAATGATTTATTACATTAAATTTTATTTAAAAATATGAATTAATAAATAAAATGTTGATTTTAATTACATAAAAAAAGCAATAAGTATTAAATTAAAAACAATTGAAAATCAATTTCACAATGCAAAAAAAAAAATTTTATAATCTATTTTTATTCAAATAATTGACAATATAAATTCATTGAAAAACTTTTAAGTATGAATTAAATCATTGTGTGTTTTATACGTTATTATCATATAAATAAAAACATAAAAAAATTTTATTACTATTGAGTACTAAAAAAAAAAAATGTGTCACGTAGCATGAGAAATTTTCTCGCGTGTATATTGATTAATAGTTTTTTTTAGAAAAAAGCTATTAAAAAAAAAAAAAAATCGAAATCACATACACTAAACAATAATAGTTTTTTTATTTTCTTTTACCTCAATGGATCTTTCGTAAAAGTATTGGCATTTATACTTCAACAAAAAAAAAAAAAAGAAAAAAAAAAGTAAAGGAAAATAAACAAAAAAGGAAAATTTAAAGATACTGAATTTGCTCGAATGCATTCCATAGCAGCGTGGTCGCGCTTCGTGTCGTTTACGCGCATTTTGTAACGCGCGAAAGAGCTTCTTTTTATGTGTGTGTATAGAAAAGGAACGCGGTATTTTCCAAAGGAAAATCAGAGTTGCTATATCTTTTGACTCGCGTGAAATTTGTATTTCCTATTTATTTACGTAAGAAAAACGCTTTCGTGTTTTTAAAGAAGCCGCCTTTTGCTAGTTTAACTCGACTATATATATATATATATTGTATATACTATACTTTGAGAAAAAAGGAACTACGTTTTCGTATTTTAAGAGCAAAAAAAAATAAAATAAAAGTCAGTGAAAAAAAAATAAGAGAGGTTTAAAAAAAAACAATTATAAGAGCTCGTGACGAAAATTAGTTGAAACTTTCTATTTGACTTTGAATAATATGAACTATTTGATAAATAGTCTTTTTTATTTTTTGGATAAATAAAAATAGGTAGTATTTATATGAATAAAAAGTTTTTTTTTTCTTCTTTATGATTTAAGTATAAAAAGTTATATGTTAACATTAAGTTTTATTTAAAATTTTTGTTTTATCTTTGGAAAACTAGATGGCGTTTTGTTTTCTTGCAAAAGAAATGTCATTCGAAAGATATAAATATGAGATGGTAATTAATGTTATTATAAAATCTTAACTACTTTTATGATCAACTATAACTTAAAAATTGTATTTTACTGTGTATCATTTTAATTATAGAATAGAATTTTAATTTTTCAAAATCTGTAAATTAAATGATATAAAAGAAAGTAACAAATTAAAGAATGAGAATGAGCTTGAGCTTCTGAGATATCTTAGGGACATTGTCCATACCCACGTATAACATCATGGGCACAAGATAAGTAAATTGAGTCTGGCTCAACTTTTGGGCACCAATATAAATCCAAAATGGTATTAATATACAATTGTAAAAATTAAATTCCAAATCACATGTATTTGAACTCTTTATCTAAAAAAGTAATATATTTTCGAAACTGGACAAGACATCTTTTTTGTCTATATTTAAAACTATGATACGATTTACGGGATAAAATTTGTATACTGTACTTTATTAAAAAATAGCTATTTTTTTCATGATTTAAATATAAATATATAGTTATATCTTCTCTTATCTTATTTATTATTCCTCGATTGCAAGTTTAATTGAAAATTTTTCTTTTGACTTTTGACAACAAGATGGCACCTTACTTTCTCGCAAAAGAAATTTCATTTAAATTATATAAAGGTAAGATATTAATCCTCATTTTCTGTATATCTCTTCATTAAATCTTAAAATTAATTATACCCAATCTTAATTTAACTATTATTATGATTAAATAAAAGTTTTAAAATAGATCATCCGAATTTAAATTTTCTTATTATGAATGTGTGAACAGTGCAGAATTTAGAGAAATTTTAGAATTGCTGTCCTTATGTAAAACATAGTTACAAGTATGAGAACAGCCTGAAGTTCTACAGGGTATTTTTCATACCTATATATTGCATAATTAAAATTTAAATTGAATTCTTTTCAAAAGATTTTGTTTTATAATTTTTTAATGATTTTTACAACAAATTATATTCGAAATCCTAGCTTTTACTTTTTTTTAAAACATAATAAAAAAACGTTTTTAATACTTAATGATGAACAAAAACTAGATACATTATATGCGGGTGCTTTTCACAGGAACGGTATACATAGTATCTCCCCTCCCACTTATATCCGAAGCGAAAACTCTTTTGCACTTTTTTTTCTTTGCAAAAGTTAAAAAATAATATTTTTTTAAAGTCACAACCTACTGCACATATTTAACTAAGGTTAAAAAAAATTTTTTGCCCTCCCGGGCGTAAAACTCGCACGTAAAGAATTTTCTGCACTCGTACTACGCCTAGGTATGCAAAAAATATTGTAAGCACCATGGGCAAAATACTTTGGGCACTTGCGTGAACTAGTGCTCACGCTAGTGCCAAAACTTTTACGCCCTTGATACTTAATATACTATTATGGGGCATAAGTGTTAAAAATGTCGCGACTGTCCTTTTGCAATATACCAAATTTTCGATATTAATATATTGCTTAAAATTTGAAGTTAAATTTTTCTGTAGGATACATATGACGTATTTAGGTCCCAAAAACTCATTTTTTTCAACGAAAGAAATTTTCATGCAATCCTCTTAGCTTATATCGTCACATATAAGTCTGTCCCTCGATTTTAGCTCTTTTTAAGCTTCCCACCTTTTATGGGTATGCACTTTATGTTTATGCTCTTGAAAGCTTTGTTGTATTTTTCTTACTTAACTACTCATACATGAACCGTAAAAAATTTAAAATTTTAAATATGAAAGCTTTAACTATGAAAATTAAAACTATTAAATTTTGTGGCTTCAATATAGAATTATTTCAATGATACACTCAAAATGTCACCATCGTCCATAAAAAATCCCATGAGAATAACTTGTAGAATTTATTTATATATATATTTGTAGCAGTACCACTGGAAATATTAGGTATTTGGACCTTGATAAACATAAAAATACAAAAAAATTTAAAAAAAAGATAATTAGTGATAGAAAAATATACTGTTTCTGTGAAAAGCGAACAAGGACATAAATGGAAAAGCATTTATTCAGGCACGTATTCAGAGCCGAAATGAAAACTTTTTGAAAAAATAGCAACATTTTTTTCCTTAATTTCAAAATTTTAAAATTTTTAATTAACAATTATTGCTTATACACTTTTTGTTCTCTTTACACGAGATAATCAATAAATTACTGAATGTAGAATTTTTTAAATTACAGATAATTATACCTGTTATTGACATTATTCAAACATTATTTTTTGAAAAAACTTACTACTTTAACTTAATCAGACTGGATAACTATGTATATTTTTGATTCAGCTTTGAATTGGAATCTTCAGTAAGTATCAATTTTGTTTGTAAAATCTTTTGAAATCTTTGACAAAGGCCAAAAAGTAGGTAGCTTTATAACTTTCACAAAGTGATAGAAGTGTAAAAATGCAGAAAAAGTAAATTCCAACAATAAAAATATTTTAAAAGTAAGTTGCTGTGTTGTTATTGCTCTGTGTAAATACAGTTTATAAAATAATCAATAAATGAAAACTCTCAGGAATATCAGCCTTAATATGATTGAAAATGTTATTATATATTAAGATTGATAAGTTTTTAAAAATTTCATCAACTTTTATATCTCGGATAAATTTTTTATTCATATCAATGAAATGTCTAATAAAAATTTATAAGCTTATTATTAATTCATTCCTATATTTAAAAAATAATTTGCTTTTTTTTTTATTTCTAAATAAAATAAAAAAAACTTTCATTTTTTTTAAGGAAAATTATATATAAATTAGTGTATATATTTTTTTATGCTTGAAAAGTTGAATGACCATAAAAATATATTCTTATGCTGCTGTTTTTTAAATTTGATGAGAATTTAATTTGACCTAAGGTTTTTTTTTTATTTTTACGAAAATGCTAAATAACTTTCTTTCCGATATCAGTATATGGATAAATGTCTTCGTTTACACTGAAAAAACAAATCCGCTTGAGGGAGGCGGAACTCTGTTTGCCACAAATAGAATTTTTCTGTTTACCGCAAGTGGATTTCAGATTTTTTTCTTGCTCAAATGATTGCAAATGACAAATTTTTCACTCTTTTAGGATATTCGTGATGACGCATGTTGCGAAAAAAAATTTTTAATTTTCTTTACGTTTTAAGTCATTTGCAATCGTTTGAGCGAGATTAAAAATTCCACTATCTACTAGTAAATTCCTCTAGTGGTCAGCTTTCTTTGCTTTACTGTCTTTGTATGAAATTTTGGTATTTTTTGAAGATTCAAAAGAAACCGACGAAAATTAGGTCAATAAGGTTAAGTTTTTACTTTTTCTATACCAACAGATTAAAAACAACGACCATATATAAACCAAAAAAAAATTCATTTTTTTGCATAGTTAAAAAAAAAAATTAGTTTAAAATTTTCCTCTTTATTATCCAATAAACGTAAAAAAATATTTATTAAATTTTAATTATTACTATTATATAAGAAGCAAAAAGCAATAAAAATTAAATGTTTAAAATATTTCAATTCTTAAAAAGAGTGACGTAATTTTATTAGAATAATTACACCTTTTTTTTCTTTCTAACCAAATAATAATAACAATAATTACAGTTACTTCACTGATCTAATATTATTATATATATACCATATTTTTTTTAACATTTTTTTTTAAGAAAGTATAAGCATAACTAAAAATCGCGCAAGAACTTTACCAGAACTCATCCATAACGTCTGAAATAACATAAAAAAAATTAGTACAACAGCACAGCAACAAACAACAAGAACAAAAAAAAGCATCATTTTGTACGAGAGAAAGAGAAATTTCACCTACACGTTTTTCTTCATGCATTAACACAATTTGTTCTCTTTTTTATTATTACATGTACACTAACATTTATTATTTTTATACTTTAAAATGTGAATCGACAAATCCTTTAAACATACGTATAAAGTAAAAAGTATCATAAATATTTTTTCTTTACTTGCTATTATTTAAAAGTGTCAAGAAAAATTAATTATTCTAAGCTTTATCAAAGCATTAAAAAATTAAACACCATTTTTGTTTTAATGTACACTGTGAAAAAAAATCTCAGTTTGCTCAGATGTAGATAGATGCATGGTTACTGAATTAAATTTTGCAACAATCATTTTTTATTATTAACATTTTTTTTGAAAGAGAAAAATTTTCAAGCGAATATTATGAAACATAATCTAATGCACTATCTGCCACAAAAACCAAATTACTATACACTGAACATAAATCTTATTTCCTTCCAAGCTCTACGTAATTTTGATAACGTTTGCAGACTAGCAAGTAAAGGAATTTCTTATTACATTTATCACTTACATTGAAAAAAAAATCCATAGTTTCGAAGAAAGACTTAAAAAAATCAAAGTATTTATTCATATATAATTATTTTTATAACCAAGTTTTTGTTTAAAAATTTCTCTTTTTTTATTTCAAAGTCGAAATTCAATGTTTTGACCCAAAAATGACATAAGAATATTCGAAAATTGTACTAAATAACAAAAAAAACGTAAAATTCATGCTATTTTTGAGAAAAGTTGATTTCAGAAAGTTCTAAGAAAGTTAAAATAAGTCTTGCACTGAGTAAATCAGAAGGCAAAAATATGCTAATAAAAATTCATACATCTTCTTAATTTTTTTTGTCATAAAATCATCCTCTATCACCTTTAATGATTATAATTATTTTTAACGTTTTTTTATGTACCGCAATACAAAAATTCACTTTTGAGTGAAAGTAAAGACTAAATGTTTCATATGGCTTCAATTTTTAGAAATTATATCAGAAAGTGAAAAATGTTTTATTTGTTACAAACAATTTTTGGGTTGCACTTGTAGGCAAGATATTTTCCAATGTTTTTCGGGTTTTTGTTCAATAAAAGTTTTGTTTTGTTCAATAAATTCAAGATGCAATTTTTTATAAAAAATTATTCCCAAAATGCATTCGTAATTAAATGAATATTATCGAAACTTTAAATGAAATGTCATTTAATTCCTCACCTTACTTTTATAAATGACAAAAATAAAAGAAAATTTTTTACAGTGTAAAAATAAAAAAATAAAAATAATATAAATTTTGTTAACTTTTTTATTTTAAGTACAAACTTTATCAGAAAAGAAGTCAAAAATTTTATATTTATTTTCTAAAACCATTGAAAAAGAAAAAGATAAAAATCTGACTGACAGCGAAAACTATATAAGACTTTTTTTTCTCTCGATAACCGTTCTTTTTTTATTTTTTTGAATCAAGTGCAAACTAGATGAAAAATTTTCGATAAATAAAAAAGTTTCTATAAATTGAATTTTTTCTCTAAAATACATAAAATAAAAATCATCTGTATAAACATAAAAAAATAATAATCATAATAATTACATAATAAAATATAGAAAAATTAAAAAAACGAATCACGTAAAATGATTTCACCGATAAAAACAGGAACTTTGCATAAATAATATCTTAATAATTAATCTTCCGGTTTTACCATAAAAAGCAAATAATTATTAAAAAAAACCTTTTTATATCCATTAATTTTAGTAGGGCACCTAAATTTATATACTAGAGACGTTAAAAATTTTTATAGTAGGTCAATGTCTTCAGGTTTTTTTTTTGTTTGTCAATAGACACTCGAATAAATTGAGAAAAAAAAATTATGTCGTATATTTTTATTTAATTCAAAGAGATAAAAACCGTACAGACAGAATAATTAATAAACAATTTACAAAGCATACACTCAGTTTATAAATTATGAAAATTATGTATACATTTTAATTATCAAAATATGATTATGCAATTAATAAAAATCTTTTTTTATTATACATAGGGGATAACAAGGCGAACTGATGCACTTTTACGATGATGGTTGATTTTATAGAGCGAAACTGTATATTGACAGTTATGTGCAATAATGCCTTTACAACAAATAAACCCATAAAAATACAAAGGAATAATTAAATATTTCAATTTTATGACTTTATTTATTACAACAAAAAAAAATAGAGCAATTTTTTAATATTTATATAATCTATTTTGAAACATGAAAATCAACTGTTAACTCGGGAAAATTAGGTGAAAATAAAAAATATTGCAATTTTTAAAAAGTTTAATATTGTCCCTATTTTTCAACCAATTTTTTTTAATTCAAATTTCCTTTTAATCGGGTTAAAAAGTAGAATAGTAGTGGATGAAAAAATCCATGTTGTTATCAAAATTTGTAACAAAAAAAATTGTAAAAAAATAAAAGAAATCTTGACACCCTGCTGTAAATCAAGAGAAAATTTACATTATACTCATAATAAATTATATTATAATTTTAATTACTCACAGCAGGGTGTCATTAAGATTTCTTTTATTTTTTTTTCATTTTTTTTGTGCAAATTTTAATAAAAAAATGGATTTTTTCAAATTTTGCGTACTGAAACGTACTGAGATTTAATTGGTAACCAATCTCTCGGTATGATGCAGTGCGCGAACATCTGTCAAGACCTTAATGTATAAAAGGAGACGGCGGAATGCAATCCACTGGGACGTTTTGTTTGTGGCTTTTGGTGTTATGGCTTTTCGTTTCTGGTTTTTGAAATGTTACGATCCTAGGAACGGAACTTTTAGATACAATGCCCAAGACTTGGCCCTCGGACCAAACCTGTGGAATGCTTTATACGATGACTTGTTACGAGTCCACCTCCCGGAAAAAGTCTCCATAATTGGATACGCAAATGAGATAGCCCTAAACCTACTTGTATAGGGTCACGGGAGTGGTCCAGAAATCTCAACTAATGAAACAGATCAACTTCTGAATGGATGAGTACAAGCTACAACTTGCGATCCCAAAAACGGAGATCAAGTTATTGACCCGATGGGCTCCCACTAAAATAATTACAAGCGGATCTTAATTGCGTAGAAAAAACTGATACCGTCGAAAATACTTTTTTCAAGTACGCTCGTCACTCAGAGGGACTCCCACCTTCCCAAATTGGAGGCCGAAAAGAATCATCACAAAAATGCTCCAGAGTCCTAAAAATTGGCACAAAGTAGTGAGATTACGTGGAGACCATTCTGTTGTTGAAAAAAGAGGAGAGACTTCTATCGCAGAGAGCCCTCCCCCAAGGCAGCGTGGAGTCATTATTTAATTGTCGAGTATAATAAATATTTTGTTTTCGCAACCCTGTAAAGTTTTCTTATCATTAATAAATCTTTTTAAAAGTGCACCAATACATCTCGTTCTCCCCTATTACCAATTATAGCAAAAATATTTATTTAATCATAAAAACTGATGATGATATAATATAATACAGTAAATAAAAATGATCATATTAATAAAAAAATTTAAAAAAATAAAAAATTCCCACAAAATATTTTAAAAAAACAAATTATTATTTATCATCTCTCAATATATCTCAAAACGTTGAAAGACGTTATGATATAATTAAATAACGAGTAAATTAATAGAAGGTAAAAGTTTTAAAAATCATGAGTATAAATTAATAATATTTCCAAAAAATATTGATAATACTCTGTCTTTGTAATAATTATACGAAATTTATCATTATTATTATTATTGTTGTTGAAAAGGAAGCTTTTTATAATAATTACTTTTAGTAAAAATATATTATGAAATTAACTTTTTTTTATAAATTCTTATCTAACCATGAGGATTATATCACATTTTTTGTAATGTTTTGATTTATTGTTATGACTTTTTTATAAAGTTAAAATTATAAATTACTTGCTTTTTTTTGGTTTTGTGACATAATTTTTGAAAGTCGTTTATATAAATTTCGCTTAGTCAACTAGTTTTTTAATATGAAGAAAATTGAAGAAGTAATTTTAGTCAAATTTAAATTTCTCAGTTAATCAATGTGATTCAACTAATGTTTAAGTATATATACCAATGTAGAATGAATTCAAGCTAATTTTCTTAGCTGACAAGGAGAGTCCAGGATTTTTGGGACGCCAAATTACCATCTATAGTTATAGATAAGTTTGTTATGTCAAAAAAAACATCCCTAGTAACTTCCGAGTATTGAAATAGTCCTCCTGGATCAAGAAACACTGGGCTTAATATTATTAAATAGGGTTTTTAGGCTACCTTCTTAATGACGTTGCTACCTTTTTTTCAACAAAAAACTTCTGATTGGTATTAGTTTTTTGTGTAAGGTTCTACTTTTAAGTCCTGTTAATTGTGTTTTTTAGCCACTAACTCTTTCATCCCTATAGCCAATTAACTAAAAATAACAAATTTTTTAATTGAAATTTCTGATGAAAACAGGCTTCATTAGTCTCCAAAATTTCTATAAGCTTCTAATTCTCAAAAATTTTTTTTCTTAAAATATCTTTTTTAATATTACCTTTTTTTAAATACGATAGTTTTAAGTCAAAGTCCTAATTTAAGCATTTCGTTTAAAACATAGACAAAAAACTTGTATTTTATTCTGTGAACCCTTGAGTTTCTAGGCCCAAAAGGCCAATTGGTAGACATTTTTTTCAATATAATAAATTGGTTCGCAATTATTTGGTATAATTAGGTGTCTCAAATGCTCTGGACTCCCCTTGCGAGAGTACATTAAAAAATTTTAACAAACTATTTTTGCGAAAATTACTCTTTGGAAATTATTTTACAAAACGAATTGATTTTAGTATTTAAAAAAGAAAAATCTAAAATTTCAGTAATCTTCCAGAAACTTTTATTAATTAGCTATTTATCTAGTAAAAGTCACCATGACATTATTGACAATCTAACAAGTTGACCCAATTTTCTCTAACGAATACTATCTAAAAAAATGTTTATTTTAGATATATCAATATAAAGCTTGTTAATTTGAAAAACTAATAAATCGATATAACGTAGCTTAATTTTTATAATTAGATACTCATTATGTTATTACTATAATAGAAAGTGAAATTGAGATATTTTATAAAAAGAAATTTAAATAATTAAAATCTGATATTTTTATATTATTATTTCTCTTTTCTGTAATTTGATATTAAAAAATTTTTATTTTAAATTGAGGATACTGAGCACATTTTATTATAAGCATTACGTAATTTCATAACTGATTCAAAAATTTCAACTTTACATAAATGTTTATGCAACACACCTGTATATTATTTATGTACCAGTAACAGGTTAAAAACAGTATGGGGTCCTTAAAATAACATCATCGTAAAAAATTTTTTGAGATAATTATTTTGTTACACCGCAGTCAAAAAGAAATTATTGATTATCGGATTTCACAGTTTTACGCTTTTTATTAGCTTTCACTTATTTTTATACATATAATATATATTTTTTGGAATTAGGAAATAAACAAAAAATTTGCTTATCGAAAACCCACCTAAAATAATAAAGTTTAAAAAAATGTCAAAACTTTTATAAGTAATTTGCAAGGATCGAGTTTCAGATATTATCTTTTGATAGACTTTAATGAAATTTAATTGGTAATAGCTGCGGCTAACCCGACATAACCACGGCCCATACAAAATGCACAAATACATGCATACTTCATTTTCCCACAAAGAAAAACTTTTATTGTCATTGAACAATAACGATTGATTCGTTAATGAAATTAGAGTGTCTTTACAAATTAATTATTAAGATTATCAATGAAAATAATTTAAAAACGTTGTTTGCAATTCATAACCAGTTTTTCCTCGATAAAAAACCACCACGTTCTTAAAAACGCTTATTTGCCCAATTTGGAATAACAATTGTGTCAAATTTAAATATAATAAAAATAATAACAGTTTACATAATACAAAGAACATTTTAAATGTAAATATGGTACATGCAATGTAATTACAGACATGTAGTTTTTTCTTTTACATACGGTTAACACATTTTAAACAAATATAAAAGTGTTACAATCAATATAAGAAATCTAAAAAAAAAAAAAATTTGCAACATTGAATTTAAATGAAGTGATGACAGGTATATATATCTTTGAAATACTTTTTTTTATAGTTCACACAAGTTGTTTGTACTTTTTTATACAATTCACTTGAGGGATTATATATTTTTATGCTATATAGTAGTTTCTTACGTGACAAGTATAAAACAAAATCCAAATAAAATTACTTTTTTTTTCCTCATTTCTGTGTTATACAGAGAAGTTATAATTTTATGAAGAAAGTAAGAGTTTAATTTATAATATACAGTTTTCTTTTTTAATATTGTAAATATCGATTTCGAAAATTGGTACCAATTGAAGCATTAAATCTTCAGTCACATGGACCCAATATTGGTACCATTCAAAACTTGCATTTCTCAAATAAAATTATTAAAAATAATTTAAAAAATAAAGCCCGAGCTAATATTTCCTACGTGAATAACACTTAGGAACATTAAATATCCTTATATTATTATATAAAAAAAAAACCAAGTCAAACAAGTTGACATATGTGTAGATTTTAAAAAGTGAAAAGAAATTACAAAAAAAAAACATGTTTGAAAAATCTGTTACATTGCATTTTTATCATTATATAAATGATACAAGTTTGTTTTTTATTTTAAACAATGCGTGGATTCGCAAACTGCAATTTTATGTAGATTTTTGGAGATTAAAAAAATATAAGAGACTGAAGCACGCTTTGTTAAATTATATATTGCGTACATTTAACAGATACATGAGTGTGCGAGAACCGGATAAAATGCTTTTGAAATTAGCATTTCCTTTTTCTTCTTTTTTTCTAAATGCGGCCTTATCCTACATTTTTTTTAAAAAATTTACTTTAAAATTATGTCAACAGAAAATATTTCATCTCGATAATTTCTTAAAAATTGCTATATATTTCCTATCATTTTTTAAATGAGAACTGTTTTCAAAAGCGATTTAGAATAAATATTGTAGCATACTTTTTTGATAACACAAATTTTTTTTATACTTTAGCTAAATTTATTTACACGTTTGTAACTTTTGACAAGTTTACTCGATACGTCTGATAAAAATCTTAACTTATAACAGTCAATAATTTTATTGATATTTTAAAAAATTTTTCACATTTGCATTATTAAAAATTTATTTTATTTAAAACTTTTTTTTTTCTTAACTAAACTTTGTTCTAAAGAGGATTATAGACAAAATAAATTGGCTTAGCTATCAAATTTCCAATTAAAAATTAATCTATTGATTTTTTGGATTAAAATTTTTTTGTTTCCGCAAAAACACTCAACATTTTTCTTGTTTTATTCATGTAAGTATATCAGGTTCGATGAATAAATAATTATGTATTAGGTTACTCGACTCGAAAATTCAGATTAGTTTGGGTTTTTCAAATATTTAACCAGACAAGTTTTCTATTTATTTTGTACTTTAAGAATATTACCAAAAAATTTTAGGCTTTATCTGAGACTTGATTCCACCTGGTTAAACCTGAAAAAAAGCCCGAACTTTTCTTTGACTGAAATTCTGGATAACCGTACTTTCTTAATAGTAGGATTTCAGAGGAAATTAAATTAGTTTCTTTAAATTCAAAAATTTTGTTAATTAAAAATTTGGGTTGAAATATTTGATAACTATTTTTAGAAATTTTTTTCGGATTAATTTCCCGAGTAAATTTTTAAGAGTCTTTTATGCTTTGAAATTTAATCAAATATATTTCTTAATCATATAAGCATTCAAAGTACCTGAAAATAAAAACTTTTATCAGAAACGTAGGCTAGTTCAGTACTTAAACAGATAAGACCCAGTTTCTTTCCACTAGTGCATGCTAGAAATAAAAATTCTTTGATAAAACTGAATGACAAATGCAAATTTTCGCCATTTTCAACCAACATTCTCAAGATACGAAACTTACGCGCGATTGTTTTGTCATTTACTTTTGAATTATTGGGTTAATAAGCATTTCGTAGTTGGACAATTAAGTAAGTGTTTAAGAAAAGTCGTTATTTTTAATATTTTTAGTATTTCAACATCAAAGAAAATCTCTTTTGATTGTACGTACATACTCTTTTGTTTAAAATTCTAACAAGGGAGTTCGGAAAATTTAAATGTTCGAATTACTTAATAAATAAAAAAGAAGCTTATTTTAATTGAATAAACTTTACTAACAATCTCAGCTTGTTCAAATAAATATCTTCTTTAGCTTGAAGACTATTTTTAAAATTACGTTGCTTTTCTTGTATTTTTTGTTCGAATGATTTCTAGTTACTCTCACTTCTTATAAGTTATTTTTAAAACTTTTTGAAAAATAATTTATGTGCAAGAGCGATGTACAACTATGCGCCATAAGAATGCGTTAAAAAAATTTGCATAACAGATTTTTGGGGTTTATCTTTTACAGAAAACTATAAAACTTAAACTTTAGATTTCAATCTTTGCAAAATAATAGTTTTAAGACGAAAAGTTTAATTTTTCATTTCTCTGAAGAAACTTTGGAAAATGAAAGGTGCTATTCAAAAAAAAGTTCCCATTATTATGCCAATAAACATTTTCCTTATTGAAAAAATTATATAATTTAATAAAAATATTCATAATAAATAATTTAAATCCTGAATTTCTAGACTAAAATGCAATTTGCATAAATATCAATAAAAATATATAAATTTTAATTAATTAATGAAATCCTGCCACGTTAGTTGAAAAAAAATTACTTAATTGGTTATACTCTAGTTTATTTTTAAAAAAAAACCCATTAAATGAAATAAATTTATAATTTAATCGCATTAAATATACAGAAAGAAAGTAAAAAAAATTAAAAATAAATAGTAATAAAAAATCGATTTTATTTAATAATTTATGTTAGTACAGTACCTTAACTATATGTACAAAAATTAGCTTAATTTCATTTTAAAACAAAATCCTTTTATTTTTTATAATTCAATTTTAACATAATTACACGAAGCTTACATAAATTTAAAATCAGAAAAGAAAATAGAGTTTTAATCCATTTTAGGGATTTACAAATAAAATATTTATTTTTATAATATAACAATTTTTTAATACTCTTAATAGCTATTAACGTAATAACGTATAAAAAACAGAGAGAAGAAAAATATTCAAACAGAAATGCATTTTTTTTTTGTTATACTCGAGTTTCTCGATATTTAGTACGAAGTAGATAATCAGAGAAAGGTATTGCTTGTTTTTTTTTTTCTATGTACTATGAAATTAAATAATTGTTAAGAGAATTAGATGCAAATGACTTAATTAAATAAAAATTTAGCATGTTTTTTTATATAATAATATACAATTTTAATGGTGAGTACATGAGAGAATCTAAAAAAAATATTACTTTTTAGAAAAATGAAATTTTTTTTATAAAATTTAACTTAATTACATTTACAAGAGCAATTATTTGTCAAACAAATTTTTAATCAACTGCAAAATAATATGCAGAATTAATCTCAGTCTTGAGATTTATTGAAATTTCGAGTTTCGACAGTTAAAAATGTAATAATATAAGAGCAGTCAGATATAGTAAAAATTTGGCATTAGTTTTTATCGAGTTTTTACAATTATATTTCTTAGGACAATGTATGTAAGCCCAGTTTCAAGCAAGTTTTACATAAAATCTAGATTAAAATTGAGTTTTTTTAACTTAGTAAAATTTTCATTTTACTTTCAAATGTTAAATTCTTATCGCCTATTCTTTCCTAATATGGATTAGACCATAGCAAAAAATCTTGGTCCAATAATTAAGCATTATATAAAAAGAAAACTCGTTTGATTTAATGATTATATAAATATATGAGTAAATCTTATGGAATTGTTCATATAATCTCTTTTTTTTCGAAATCATACAATTGACCTTCTATCGGACGACGACGACGAGTTCTCTTTATGTATACAGAGAAACTTTATAAAATATAAAAAGTGAATACAGATTACACAGTAAATTTCGCAAGATTCTCGTTTCACGGCGCATTTCAAAACTTCCGACACCATAATAAAAAAAAAAAGTTAAAAAATAAACGTTAAATGAAAATATCAGAAATACAGCATAATATAATACTCTAAAAATGGATATATATATAAAAATTGGAAAGGTTTTTATTTTTTTATTACTCTTTTATAATGTAAGTCAACGATCTTTTGAAAAAAAATATTTTTTTTTTTTTTTTGCGGAAACAATAATAATGTCTTTTTAATCTATTTTTCTATAATTTATTATATCTGAAATTTAAATAGTTTGAATATTAGACTGGACGTTATCGTAACTTAGCTGTCAGAAAGAGCCAAATTGAGATCCTGAAAATTTAAGAGCAAAAGTAATTTTTAAATGGAACCTGTCTGATATCAAATGGTTGTTGTACATTTTTGGTTGAATAGATAGCTAAATAAATTCAAGCAATAAACAAGTCTTTAAAATGTTTTCCAGTCTAATATACCAACAATAAATCATATTTCGCATAAAAATTACTAAAATAAAAATGTGAGAAAAAGTAACAAGACAGCAAAAAAAAAGAAAAAAATTATAATTTTAGTTAAGAAATATAAGGCAAATTATTGATCAATTTACTCATAATTTGCATTCTAATCTAAACGCACATTTAAAATCTCTCTTTTTTTCTTCATTAGAAATAATAATAACTTATTACAAAATTTTTTTTCAAATTATTATTATTTATTTATATTATAATAATCCAATTTTTTTTTTTTTGTAAAAAAGAGAAAATATAAAGTTTCACTTAAAAATTTCTCTATCTATCTCTTTCTCTCTCTCTTTTACAAATGTAGTCACTTTTCCCGATTTCTTCCATATACATAATATTTTTTGACTGTATTAATAAAATGTATAAAGAAAGTAAAAATAATCGTGATTCTTAAAATTGCATAAAAAATTTAAAAAAATCTAATTCGAAATATTAAAATTTTTTTGACACACTTATTTTTTTTAATAAGAAAGAAAATAGTACAAGAGACCGTTAATAAAAAGAGCTTGTAACACTTTGATAAAAACAAGAAATATTTAAATAAAAGTAATATCACTCAACTGTTAATTTATAATCTATTTATTTTTACTATAATTATAATTATACATGGGTAACGGTGATTTTATTTTTTTTTTTAATAGACATAATTAATAAGCCTTTCGATTAACGAGAGGTTCTGTTATGTAGATATGTATCTATTTTTTTTTTTTCGATTAAAATAATCGAATGTCCTGTGGCCTACATTTTATACAACGAAATTTAAATATTTTTATTGAAATTACTATTTTTTAGCGATATTCTAACTTACCATTTTGAACCTCATTCTGACACTTTGTAGAATTTATTTTTAGATGGTTCAATCAGTATTTTTTCGTTATAATTTGGCACTTTACACTTTTGAAGAAAACTTTTTAAACAAACAAAACTAATAAAAAAAAAAAGTTAGAAACTTTTTAAGAAAAAATTAAAAAACACGAATATTCGAGAAATTGAGTTAAATATTTTGCAATAGTTTGCTCTTGATCTAAAAAATAAAAACTATTTTTTTAAGAAACAAATATCCTTTCTAAATAAAATGAGAAAAAAAAGTGTATAAAAAAGTTCAAATTTTGATAATTTTTTTTTTTAATTTTTTCAAGGACTCATTTCACAAAATTTTTAAACACATGTAAATGACTTTTGTTAACTTGTCTATCACTGACAGCTATTCAGGAAATACTGAAACTATCATTCTTAAATTTAGTATGGTTTGCCGCGTTCGACCACTACACTATATGGTTAAAAAATATATATAATATTATAGACAACAATTATTAAAAGAGCCTTTCATTTTAAACTACAGTGGCGACACATACATACATAAATATAATATATATATATAAATTGAGAGTGTAGAAAATCAACGTTCACTTTACTCGAGTTCTTAACGCACTTACCATTTCCATAATATAATCATGAACACTTACACAAACTCATTTATTTATACTAATTTATTTATGTTACTTGAAAGCTTATATTATAAAACTACCAGAAAATATAACATATTGAACGACTTTTACATGGATCTTAAGTCAACGGATGAGGATACGAAAGTGAGATTATCAACTCATTTAGAATTAACAAATTTTATTCAAAATTATTAAATTATTTCAATGTTTTTTAATTTCTTTTTTAGGCTAATTTATCAAGAAAACTTGAAAATAAAATAGTGTCCAATTAGTAATTTATTCATTTTAATGATCTGCTAATTGGTCATAAATTTTGATAGAAGGCTAATAATCATTTCCCAAAAAATCTTATGATCTTTCCAAATCCCTTTAGTTTTGACCTAGCCTCCTGCCACATACTCCGGGTGGAATCAAAACTACGGTTGAAAAGGGATAAAACGAGAATTTTGAGAGAATGACGGATAAGAGACTCTTAATGGCACAAAATAATAATAAAAAGTTCATGAAAAAATGCAAAAATTTGACTACATATCTTATAGAGTAAAGATCTCCACCCTTATACGGTAAATATGGGTGGTTTTTTCAAAAACTTTGAAAATATATTTCCTTTGTATTTAATGGAGTCCCTTCTGTAAAATTTTCTGCTGAATCAAAATCGAATTATCGTTTCGAGATACAAACTCTTTGAATACTCAAAAACAAGGGTTGTATTGGTAAAATGAACCAAAAAGTTTTAAAAACCACTAAAATGTTTATGAATTTTGTTTTTTCTACTAAATTCGTACCGAATATTACTTTTAAGATAAGATTTTTCATGCACTCAAAATAGGGTTAATTGGGATAAAATGGAAAAATTTTTAGTCGCAAAAAATAGTAAGGAAAAAACTAGCCCTATTTATATTTTAGCAATAAAAATAGTCCATTTTACCCTAATCACCCCTATTTTTGTAGATGGACGATGAGGAAGCGAAATCAGTCTTGGGTACATTTTTCCAATGTTCCTATACGGGTCCCTCGGGGATCGGTATTAGCCTCAATGTTATGTGTCTATAAATCAATGGAATTCAATCCCATCTAAACCCTGGTGAGCTACATTTACTTTATACTTATGATCTTTAGGCTTACATCTAGACCATTTGTGAGGAAATGTCAATTGCTATTGACACAATGTCACTTTTAGCTCATCTTCTTTGGCACCAGTAAGCTGGTTGACCGCACCAAAAATCAAAATTATCCTGGCATTGATCAAGGTGAGGGAATTTTATCTCTCTTTGTAAATGAAGTTAAGAGTTTAGGCGTGATTTTGGACTCAAATTTAATAATGGGGAACCTCATATTATATCTGTCAAGAAAAAAGTTAATCGTGTACTTTATACACTCAGATTTATGCGAGACCTTACCACTGCCCTGCGTAAGAAATTAGTGCAATCCTTGGTAATTCCTCATCTTAATTACTGTTACACAGTTATTCTTGGTGCGAGCACTAAATTAAAAGCTCATCTTCAAAGGCTTTTGATTCGGGCTTACGTTACATATTCGGGGTTCACAAAGACTCCAGTATTACTCCTTTTAGGATAAAACTAGGTTGACTACTAACTGTCACACGAAGATTATATTTTAAAGCTATAATAATTTATAAAATACTATGACTTAATCGACCTAATTATTTAACTCACCTTTTCATGAAACAAGTTCCTGAAAGCTATGCAAGGGGCGAATGACAATTTAGTAAGCTATCCCTTCCCAAACCCAAAGACAATAGAATTTCCTCCTTCCAGATGAAGGGCTCTAAATTTTGGAATTCTCTGCCTTCAATTCTTCTGCATCTCTTATTTGAATTTCTTTCAATCAAACTTGTTTAAGTATCTACTTATCCATAAGTACGTCTTGAATTATTGTTACAATTTACTTAATTTTAACGCATATAAATTTTATATATACTTACGTTATAAATTGCACTGAATCTTGCTATATGGGCTACAGAGCTAGAGAGTTATACTACTTATACATTATTCGTTTATTATTAAAATATAAACTAATTTTGTCATGAGTTAACCGAATATTTGACTCTTTAGTAAAATACTACAGTCAAATCGCGAGGGAGGGGGGTGTTTAGTTACTTGTCATCATGAAATTAGGTTTACTATTGGTTATTTGTGTCACTTTGGGAGATATTTTCGTAATACCCTTAAAATTACAAAAACTACCTAGAAAAAGAGATATTTTTGATGTATTCGCATTTTGAGGGTCCAGATTTAGCTCGTATGAGTTTTTTGAGTCAATGATCAAGAATTTAGGGGATTTTTTTTTTAAAACATTAATAGTTCAAACTTAAATTAGTGTTCCATGGGAAGGCAATACAGGTGATAGTATCGGTCATACCCATTGATCTGCTGGCATTGGAACAGAAATCCATCTGCGACATTGTAGGGAAATGCTTTCACTCGCGCCCGCTATAATGCAATGATCCAATGTAAGAGGCGATGGAACAGTGACAAAGAGAGCCGATGGAGGCACAGATTAATTCCGGTTCTTAAGGCCTGGATATGACGCTAACATGAGGAGATGAATAATTTTTATGAGTCCACCTAAAAATTCGAGTTAATCGGTTCGATCTGTCAGCAGTTACAATCATTTTTCAACAAATTATAAAATTTTATGAGGGTAGATTTAAATGAAGTGAGGGCGATTTGTATGGTCGGGTCTTCAAAACTGCCCCAAAGTGTTTTTTTCTGAAAGTACTGCCAAAAAGAACTCATCAGCCCAATTTTTAGCCTCCCAGAGCAAAATCTCGATTTTTGGCAGCCACTTTTGTGTTTTGGGTTTTTGTAAAAAAAAGTAAGAAAAATGAGTCATAATTTTTTTTAATATTGCTGTAAAAAACTTACATTAGCATGAAAATTTTTTTCTTATTAGGTCCAGATAGGAAATTTCCCTGGCTATCTGATTCCGGGGTCAAAATTTTTTTTTGAGTAGCGCATGCGCGAGGAATCGCTAAGATGGGCTGTTTTTTTTCAAAAGTCGTTTTCTCAAATGCCTATCAGTGAAAAATCTACTAGCCAGGCTTAAATTTTTCCTTAAACTGTATATTTTTTGGTGAAAAAAAATTTCAATGGGTCATAGCTTTTTGGGAGCTCTAAACCAAAGATTCTATCTAAGATCAAAAAATAGCAGCTTTTAAAAGTTCATTTTTTTTACAAATTTCTAATTTCCCGCCAAATCACGTGACCAATCAAAAATCTGACCAAAAATTTGGATTCTGCGGGAAATTTTACATAAGGATATATCTGTATTTTTAAGAGCTTTCATGTTAAAACAGTGAAATAATAAAGAATTTTCTGATTATTTTCTGATTTTGAATAATTTGGTATATAATTTAAAAAATAAAAAAATTCTTTAAAAAAATGAGATATTTTAATCTTTCAATTTAAAATTTCGCTGCTTATTTTTGGTAGTACTTTCAGAAAAAAACATTTTAGGGCAGTTTTGAAGACCCGGCCATACAAATCGCCCGCACTTCATTTAAATCTACCCATGACGAATATTATATATATATATATATATATTTCTAATTTTTACAGGTCACTAATTTTGTAACTCATTGTCAATATAGTAAATAAAAAAATCCTTGAACAGCTATTATAAGGGTGGGAAGTAACGGCTATTTGTGAAACCTATGGAAGGCTAGCTAAGTTTATATTGCTGATCACTAATTATGCACCTGGGTTCCTATGTCCGTAATTTTTATGATTCAGTAAATTTTAGATAACACTTGGGGTAAAAAAAGGTTGTTATACAAAATATTGAATAACCTAAAACAAAATATCTTTGGAAAAATCAAGTTGCAGGGGGGCGCGCCAGAGGCAGCTAGTAAATAAATAAATAAATAAATAATAATTAAAATTTTTTGATTCACTGTATATTTATAAAAAAATAATATTTTCAATGCATATTGTACATAATATGAATAAATATTACAATAAAATTCCCGATTTTAATGAATAAATAATTACAAATAACTATATATAATATATTTTTCAAATAGGAATGAAAAAAATTTTATAATAAAATGAAATTTTTATTGAGATTCGCAAAATTTACAAATTCAATTAATAAATTCATTGTGTAATTAGTATCAAAGTATCTCTGTTATTATTTTATGCAGTATTCAATTATTTAATTACTGCATTTTTTAAAACTTTAATCAAATAAACAAAAAATGTTTTTTATGTTTGATATTTACAATATGATTTTTAACAAAGCAAAAAAAAATTTTATCAATTTTATTTATATATAATTCCGATGATGTATTTATAAAAAAGTCGAATGTACTCGAAAAATTTTTTGACCAATGGCAGCTTTTTTCAAGCTTAAAATATTTTCATAGTGTAAAATTTCCTGTTGAAATCAATTCTGCCATTGGTTTCTCGAAAAACCCGCAAAAAAGTAAAAGTCTACAACCCTCGGTAAAAGTCATGCGGTTAACTTGACACTCATTGCTTCTGACTTTGCAAAGAAAGCACACCACTTAGTCTATTACCGCTAATAAAATGAAAAGAAGAAAAATGAACTTTATAATTTTTTTAATAATAGTTTGTATAATATTCTAAATTAAGCGCTAAAATATATGCTTTAAGAAATATTCAAATAGAAATTAAAGTATATTTTATATTTAATTTTGCTCTTCATTTAATTTTCTCTCAGACTCTCCTAATTTTTTTGAAATAAAACATCTTAGCTGTGAAAACCGCACCTCCAGAAAAAGGCATTTGTGATCAACATTCATTTTTTATTTGCCAGAAATTTTGGGTATACAGCCTACTTAAATGCTTATAGAGACCAATATTTGATAATCGTCTCTAAAGACGTCTGGAAAAAAATACGCGAGGCTATGTAACTTGTTCACTGAATTTCTTCTAAAAACTTAAAGAACTACTGCAATTTTGATGAATTATCATCGTTTGAAAGCTACGCAACTTTTTCCCTGTGAAACTGAAAATAAATGGATGATTTTGGTTCCTGCGGACGTGCCTGACTAAACCATAAATCCACAATCAAGTTAACCCACAACTACTACGAAAAGGCAGTACATATGTTATTTTGAGAGTAATTAAATTGAAATTAAATATAAAGTACACATTATCATTTTATTATTATTTTTTTTTTCTTGTTCAAAAAGCTAAATAATAAAAAATAAAGTATTTTTAAAATTGAGCTTCCACAATAAAGCTTATTAAATTTTTTGATTAATAAAATATATATATTTGTATATCCATTTCCATGTATTTATTTAAAATAAAATTTCACTAATTATTTTAACACATACAAGATGACGGGAAATTTATTAGACTCGAGAAGATATATCTTGTAGTCTCTCAAAAATCTACAATAAATCTATCACTTTCAGTTCCTTTAGATCACTTTAAAGATACATACATTTTTTTTGTTATAAAAATTTTCACTCGACAGTACCTTTCACAAAAAAAGAACATTTGTCTACCCTGTTCTAAAAATATAATACGCCTTGAAAAGCTTTAAATTTTAAATTTATTGTTTTTTACGATTAAAATAACAAATTTTCCACTTTAATTATTAATATTATTTTGTTTTTCTAATTTAATTTATAAAAGTAATTAAAATTCTAAAACCATAATTTAATCTTCAGTAATTCATAAAAAATTAGTTGAATTTATTTATAAAAATCTGTATGCTATCCTTCATAAATAAAACATAATTGCTTACCTGGGTAAATATGAAAGTGCCAGAGGGCTATAACTATAACACACTCCCACTGTATTATATATTATACTCTTTATTTTCTAACTCTTGTAAAACCTTATTATAACTAATTTAAATATTTTTAATAAACCTATATACTCATATTTTACACTTAAAATGAAATAATAAAAAAATTTAATTATTCTCAACACTTTTCTTTCAGTTAATTCAAGCACATGTTTATTTTTACATTTTTTATTACCAAATTAAAATATCAAAATTAATTAAATTTTCATAAAAAGGGTTGAAGGTATATTTCGAAAATGCATAATATCTCTTTCATTTTGTAAAATAAAATAAACAATTTAATATATAACAGAATACTGCTGAATTATTTAGATTTATCAAATATTTAAGTTTTACTTTTTCGATTTAATTTATGTCATTAAATAAAAAACAATCAAGTTTACTATTTAATTTTGCCAATAGTTAACGGAAAATTTTGGAACGTATAACTAAAAAATTTTAAGTCAGAGGTAGTTAATGAGAATTTAGATTTTCATTTCGGGTCATTTTGATATTTTACAATTTAAAAATTCAAAAACTAATTTTCTTAAGAGTAAAATACATCTGTAGTAACCGTATTTTTTTTAAGTATAGAATATTCCAGGCTTAAGAGGGTAGACTTATTATGAGGGTTTATGGGGTTGCTTTTCGGATTAATTCCATAGTATTTCAACTAAAATCAAAATTCAACTAAAAAAATTAACTTTTTACATTTTTTTATTGCAATACACAAATAGAAATACTTTCCCTTGACCAAAATTGAAACGCAAAAAAAAATTAGCAAAAAAAATTTTTTTCAATGAACGAAAAAAACTTTTTTTATAATTATCTTTTTGCGATTCAAATTATTGCAATCTTTTGAACTTTAAGCAGATTTTTTTTATTTGATAATTTTTTTATATATATAAATGAAATTATATATATAAACGCAATATAATAAAATACTTTTAATTGGTCTAATTTTTCTGTACAAGTCTCATCGATCAAGTCTCATAACCCACAATTTTTAACTGTGATTCTCTTACTGTAACACTCAATAAACTAAATGCCTATTTTTGACTTAAAATAACCAATTTTTAATTTGCTGCCAGAATTACAACTTTTAATAAAAATAGGTTTTTCTAGGTCTCAAAAATTTTGTACAAGCTCAAATTTTTAACCAAATTATACTCTCGTCCTGAGCTATAAATAAACTTTATTCAAAAAACCTAAAATTGGGACTAGAAATATTCTAAAAACCCCAATCTTTATATATATTACGAAGCCCTTTGATTCTAGTTTCAAAAAACCCATCGACATAAGTGGTGGATATCTGGTATATTTTTGAACATAAAAAACTGGTTCATAACCATAAGGAGTAATTGTTTTAATTGTAGTAAATTCCCTAAGTGGCTTCTCGGTGGGAATAAATAGTCGAGATTAAATGAGCTATAATTTTGGGAATCTAGTGTTTTTAGAAATCTAATTTTATTCAATAATCAAAAATTTAAGCAGTTTTATAAAATATTTGACAGTCTACTGTACATGCATGCGAATGGATAATTTGAAGTGGGAGTCAGGGTCTGTTCAGGTCCTGATAAGAACAAGAACTTAGAATACTTTAGGTTTATGGATTTAATTAAGCTTAATTAACCTAAAAAACTTAATAATTTAAACTATTTTTCGAAAAATTGGTTAAATTAATAAACTTTGTTAGGTTAAGAAAACTTTATATTTTTACGTGGGCTATATTTCATATTAAAAAACAAGTGTCTCGACCAATTTTGAGTTTTCTAAAGGATGTGGAAATTGAGATATTTAGATTTTCACAATTTTGGCCAAAAATAGTGAGTACCGCCATCCAAAGTTAAGATTTAAAAAAACCAATGTCTATAACTCGGATTCAAAGGGACATTTTACGATGGACTATGTCCAGAAACTATTTTTAATACTTTTAAAACTGTTTCTGTTAAGATTATTAAAAAATTACATAATAAATGAAAAACGTCCAAAAACCGTAATTTGAGTCTAATTTGGAAAGATTTGCACCCAAAGGACTAAAGAATTAAGGGATTCCGGAAAATTTCATTTATATTTCATTTATATAAAAAAATTTTAACGTATATTTATTGTCTGTTTTTTGTTATAAAACAATAAATTTATAAATTAATAAAAAATTTCTTTTTTTATACTGGATTATAATTTTTTTATATCGACTTAATTGCAAAAATTCTTTTTACATTCATTTAAATTATTACTAAGTCATATAACAGCAACATTATCGCGAAATGAACTTAATTACTGCGTCAAATTCGAATTGCTCCTTAGCTTAAGGGCGATGTTACTTTAGTTTAATATATTATATACTTACAATATGACGGTCTTACAATATACGTAGTTTTTTATATACGTACCTGTGAGTAATTAAAAAAATACAACTCAATTTTTTATTCAATTTATTATAAATTTTTTATAAATAAACTTTAATTTTGATACTTTTTTTTTTTAATTTACATATTATGTTTAATTTAATTAATAACTATTAACTATATTTATAAAAATAATTTTTTAATTCTTCAAAATTTATGCATTATTTTTTAAAATGCTAATAATACAGAAAATAGTGACGTAAGCATTGTAAATCAAATTGTATTATATTATTATTACATTTTTGACGAGTTTGCCAAATCAGATGTCATATTAACTATAATTTTATTAATTTTTTTTGTTCAATTACAAGCTAATTTGAATTTTAAAAATTAAAGCTAAATATAAAACTTTTTCTACGAATTATAAAACAAAGATCGGTGAAGACGGGACTATTTTTTTTTTCCAATGACGTAACGGAATCAATAGTAAGTGGTATCCAAACCGATGTCATATACTATGATTTCTCCAAAGCATTTCTCCAAAGCATATTTGACAAATTGTTTAATCTAGGGATTAGGGGCTGGGCCCTAACATGGCTTATCTCCTATCTAAAAGACTGCTTACTCAAAATTATCGGAAGAATTTAATGTAAAGACATTAAAATCCACCCACGACTCAATAGACATACTTTTTGTCAACAGGATCCTAACTAACCACTATATTCCTGATTATTTGAAATTACTCTTCATGGACAGACAGGTAGATTATAATTTGAGGAACTTTAGACCCATAGAGGAGTCTCACTCCTCAGAAGACTTTGGGTTTCACTCTCCCTTCTATAGGTTGAGGAGAGAGTGGAGCAAATTGTCCCTAGAGATTGAGATTCCTCTACAAACCTCAACTCTCAAGGCATACTTATTGAAAAATAGATCAAAGTATTATAGTTAACTTTACTTTATCCTGAACCTGTACTACTAGCCAGAACTATTTATTTTAATTAAATTTGTGAATAGTATAGTGTTTTAAGAGCATATTTTTGACTTAAATTGCTGTATTGTCTACAAGTATAATTTAAAATAACTATATATATAATTTTGATATCCAAAGAAAATTAGTATAATACTTCATTATTGTATTTTTATAGTATGAATTTAATTAATTCTTATAAATTCTAATCATTTTATATTATTGTATATATTATAAATACTGAGATTGTATTAATCATTATAAAATTTATTGTATATATTTAACAAGTCCCCTTGTTTTTTCATTTTTAATACTAATAAACGGGACACCTTGTAAAAAGGGCGTTCGCGCCCGTTAAATCTTAAAATAAAGAATAAATCTGTACTGTTAGATTCGTGTGCAAAAAGTTTTCCAGTAAAAGTTTGAAAACTTCACAAATGAAATTAGATCACCTTAGAGGTCAGTTAAATTTACATCAAATTTCTTGTTTTCAACTTAATTTTCAAGACTCTAGCTCTTTCTACATCAGATAACAAGAAGTCTGGTCATCTTTAAAATTTATAAAGTGTAATTGGGAATTTTTGATGATTAATCGTGAATAACTCCCAACTACACCATACAAATTTAAAAGATGACCAGGTTCAATATCGACTTTTAATCTAATGTAGAGATGGCTTCTGCACAGGTGAATCAAAAACTATTATTTTATATTTTCAAAGTAAAAATATTATCTAAAATAATAACTTAGTTTGAAATTCAAAAATAATTCATACGAAAATCGTGCTACGCTAACGTAAGAATAATCAAAACCTAAGTTTTTAATTATTTTTGCATGTAATCACAAATAAATTATTGAAAATTTTAATTTCTATTCAATTCTTAAAGTCAGCAATTTGACAATTTAGTTGATGCTAAGAAAAATTAGAGATAATTTTCAAATAATAAAGATTGAATTTTATTTCTACCGACAAATGGTATTTTTTGATAAGAACATAATATATCCAGAATTGTTAAGGGTAAATGGAATAATTTAGCCGCAGCATGTAAAAAAAGGATCCCTTGAGAGAGAATATAATTTTATTTCTAGTTGAAATAAATGGACTATTGATCTACACGAACAAAAAAAAAAGAAAGAATTTGTGAATTTAAAAAATATATAGATTCATAATACACCACTGCAAAAAAATAATCATAATAAGTAGTATGTATAAGAACCAGTAGACGATCAATTTGGCATCTACATATTATTACTGGCTTTCAAAAAGAAAATCGTTCCTTTTTCTCTCTTTTTTTTTTTTTTTCTTTTAAAAAATAGAAAAAAGGGCTTACCAATCATCGAGGACAATAAAATATTTTTTAAGAAGAAGAAAACGAAAAAGAAATTTTTTGGCAACTACATGTAAGGATAACAAATAAAAAAATAAAAAGGGAAACTACTCATTTTCTCAAATAGCTTTTGTACGTTTATTTATTGAAAAAATAAAATATCTAATTTAAGCGCAATATAAAAAAAAGAAATAATAACTTTGGTTACATTGAATACGTAAATTATACACAAAATTATAAATAATAATTGCAATAATGAGTGAAAAAAATTCTATTATAAAAAGTCTGAAAAATATGTCATAGGTATACTTACATGTAATACAATTACAAAAGTTAACAAATATGAAAATTTTCAGGAGAGGCTGGGGTTATTTGTAGAATAAACAAAGTTATTTTTATTGACCAAACTTTGCTTATTGAAAATATTGAGTCCGAATTTAAGCTCTTTATCAATCATATAACATGCTTGAAAATTCACATAAAGAAAAAAGCTCAAAACACAAAAAAAAACTAATTTTGTCGAAATTTAGTGAAAGATACATAAATGAAATGTACCAGGTTCCTTTTACTATTTTGAAATATACAAAGTAAGAAAAATGTTTACAGCGGTTTTAGCATACCTTTATGCTCAAGTTACCTCACTCTACTCCATATTCCATGTAATTTTAATAATAACAAGATATGATAAATTACCGCAAATTTTAGTATTATGTAATAAATCGGTAATGTACTATATATACAGAACATGAAATATACTAACATCAAAATACAATTAAATAGAAAATAATCATTATTATTAGAATTATTATTAGCATCAAGATATTTTAATTTAAAGCAAAACACCAAATTCCACAAATAATTCACAACAAAATTAATTAACGAAATATGAAATATAAAAAATAATACATATGTTCAGGTCCATAAAAAAAAGCTAGACCAAATTTTTTTTTTCAACTTTTTTTTTAAATGGTATGTTCTAGGTCTAGGATTGAAGTTTTTACCGAAATTTGAGAAAAATATTAATTTCGGTAATAAAAATTTCTGATGCTCAAAAATTTGTTTTTTGGAGAGATTTTTCATTTTTAGGGGTTTAAAACATAAAAGGCTTAATTATCTCAAAACCAAAGCACTTTTTATAGATACATATGATTGGAAAAAAGTTTTTTTTTACCTGGACTACCCGAATAAAATTTTTTTTTCATTTTGGTCCTCTTCTGGTTTTATTTTTAGGGGCTAAAATTTTTCAAATTGACCGAAAATCAAGTACGCCATGATGAAATTTGCTAAAAAAAAAAAAAATATGAGCTGTGACATTCATATGAGCGTCCAGCTAAAACAGGGGGCAGTAAAAATTTTTAATTTTTACCAATTAACGTATATCAATTAATTTTTGGTATTTTTTGGGCGATTTTGTCGATAAAACTTACATTGATACCGATCCTACGTTGATTCAGTGAAAAAATATATTTCCGCCCCCTTTTTTAGCTAATTTTGGCTAATTTTAACAGACTAAAATAAATAATGATTGTGGGCGCTCATTTGAATGTCACATCTAAGAAAATTTTTTGAGACAAATTGACTCATAGGTCAACATTTTGGGAAAATTTGAGCAAAAATAATATAGGGGAACTTGACTTCCGGTCAATTTAAAAAATTCAAACCGTTAAAAATGAAACTGGAAGTGGCCCAAAATTAAAAAAAAATTTTTTCTGGTATTCCAGGTAAAGCAAAAACATTTTCCTAATCATACTCTGTAAAAAGTAACTCCCTTAGATGAACAATAAAAATAGAAAATTTTCGAAAAATTAGTAAATATAAAAAAATTTTTTAAATATTTGAAAAAAATTGTAAATTTACTAAATTTAGTGTATTAACAAAAAATTCGATCATACACAACTTTTTTCTCAAAAATTTACAAAAAAAAGTTGTAAATTTATGAAAAATAGTTGTGAGTTTACAACTTTTTTCGTAAATTCACAAACAAAAAACCAAAAATTCTCGAATTTTTCGATAATATACTGTAAATTTACAAATTTTTTCATAATTTACTACAGTACTGATTTACTAATTTTTCGAAAAGGAAGTTACTTTTTACAGTATTTGTACACATTCAAAATGCTTTGGTTTTAAAATAATTAAACCTTCACGGCCAGGCTGCTTTGCTTGAAAATTTAAGCAACAAAAAAATTTCAAGCAAAGCAGCCTGGCCGTGTTATTAAAGCCCTAAAAATCAAAATTTTCAAAAAAGCCAATTCTCGAGCATCCGAAATTACTTGCCGAAATTAATATTTTTCAAAAATTTCTATGAAAATTTCAATTCAGTCAATCCAAGACCTAAAATAACCCATTTAGAAAAAAAATTTGAAGAAAAAAAAATTTTGCTTCGGCGTTCTTAGATGAACCTGAACATATATATTTTTGAAACTAACAAAATATTTTTATAATTACATGTTTTAAAATATGTTGCTTATTTTAAATTTTACTATATAGGCTGTTTCAACTAATTTTATCAAAATTTTAATTCGATCTTTTAATTTTAATGCTTATGAATGTTCTAATTTATGAGTTCTTCAAGTTTTAAAAATTTATAAATATCATTTTCACTGATTTTTTTCATGGCTCGCATTTTCATATATCACCAAAACAGCTAAAAATAACCTATATGTTTATAAATTTGAAAAATCCCCTGATAATTGTTTTTTACTTTTAACCAGAGAATCAATTTACGACTTTTGCCCTTTTATTAACATACAGCTTTTAAATAAGAGTTATAACCATTAGTATCCTAAAATTTTTATTCATAAACTTTTCTTGCAAGTAAAATGGTTCTTCGATGTTATAATGTGTAAACATTATTTGGTGCAACAAAAATTTTTATTTTTTTTTAAATTTTGAAATTGAAAATAGTTTTTTAATTTTCTTATGGATGATTCAAATAATAAAGTTATATGCTAAAAAAATTCGCATTTCAAGTTTTTGGCACATAAAAACATTACGAGTACTGTTAGAGGGAAAGAAATTATTTTTGCACCAAATAATGATCACACGGTATAGGGATACTCGAGGCCATTGTGGAATTAGCGGGGGTGGGGAGGGGGCCTAGTCCAAGAAATAGCATTCTTGCTCCGTAATCGCGAGGTTTTCTCAAGAGTCATTACCAAAGATACTATAATTATAGTATAGTATCAGTAAAGCATCTTTACTATAATTATATTTATATAGTATCTTTGGTCATTACTAATTCTATTGACCAGCATATTGTTTTTGTCATAAAATTAGGTACTATGAATAAAAAAAATATTCTAATAATGACATAAAGACAATAAAATATAAAAACACTAAAGTCAAAAATAATAGAATGAGAAATATTGCCCAAAAGTAGACAGATCACTCCATATAAGTTTTTTAAAATTAAAAAAATATAATATAATAAAAAAAAGTAAAAATTTTAATTCTTAATTATTTACATTTAAAAAGTAAAAGTATAGAAGAAAAAATGCATTTTTGATAAACAAGATAAATTACTTTATGTATAATAAAGAAGACCATCAAGAGTATAATTATTTAAGGTTGCGTGTATTATACAATAGAGATAAAATCTTTCTCCCTGCGATTACACCAATTAACCCTTTTTGATTCCGGAAATTCATAAAGGTTAAATCTTATACCCATGAGTAAAATTTTATTATTAAATTCATGATTTATTATTAAATAATATTCTATTATACTTAAAATTTTTTAAAAAATTTTTATTTTTTTTTTTTCTTTTGTTTTTCTTCAAATAATATATATGAACAATTCCATTAAGGAGCTTGTTCAGTAAACTTTTTGAAAATCTGCACCTACTGTATATTTAGTGTGCGGCATTGTGGACCAAAAAATTGCGCACTTAAGTTTGCCATTTTTGGTACTCACTGGTCGCTCATTTACTGTGCCCAAAGTAACGTACCCTTTGATTCAAATGCATACATGATAATTAAAAGATTAAATTAATAAGATAATTAAAACGCAAAGTCTATTTACCCAGAAATTTTTTACGTAAAATGCACTCACGCATTTACAAAAATATTTTGAACCTCAACTCGAGGTTTGTTTTGTTTGCTTTCCTGCACTTTGCACTGAATATTAAAATTTTTTTTGAAAAATTAACTATTTTTTTTAGTACTTTATAAGATTTAAATGTAATTTTAAAAAAAATTTAATTATTATGTGTAAAATCTTTGAAAAAAAGTTTCTGAAATTTCAAGGTTATCTATCCAGAATTTCTGGGTAAATAGACGCAGCCTAATTAAAATTGCTAAAGAATCAATAAAATATTTAAAAAACAGATATGTAGAATTAATTTTTTATTTATCCCGTTATTTTAAAAATATTGACGAAAAAAAAATGAAATCACCCATATAGTATTGTACAGCATAAATTAATTAAAAAGACTCTTATCAAAATCGTTATTTTAATTAGTTTCATTTGTTATCTTTATGTATCCTGTTTTCAATCATCTTTTAAAAATTCAGAGTTTTGACATTGATAACGAAATTCAATAGCTGTTTCAATGAATTTGTTTTTAAATAATAAATTTTTTTCCATTTCATCCAAAACACAATCGTTATTTTCTCTTAAACAAAATTTAGCAAAATCGTCAGCGTCGCTGCTCATTTGATTCATAAAATGTTGATCTAAAAATATAAGCGGTAAATCAAGTATCGTCATTATTTGCCCAAAAAATCTATTATCTTCATAATCATTCAACAATTCATCAAACGATGGTAAAGCAACGCTCGGATTATTACTCTTTATTGTTTCACATAATTCTTTATGATATTCTTGAATAAATTTCTCTTCGCAATTTTTTCTCATTTCTTGCGTTGTACAAAGATAAATTAAATGTGCTAAATCACATGTATTTTCGGCATATCTTATTTTAAATTCAATAAATATCGCTTTAGGTGGTTTTGATTTATCAAACATTATATTATTACGCCATGGATCACCTTGACATATAACTTGACGTTTACCAATTGGTATTTTTAAGTGTTTACGTATTTTTGTAAATGCTGAATCAATAATATCACACGTTAATTCGTGATCGGGTAACGTACGTTCAAGAAAATCTGCACTTAATTTGTAAAATCCAAATTCTTTTGATATTTTTTCAGAAAATATCTTTTCTTCGCATATGCTCTCGTAAATGTTTCCAAGCGATTTACCTAAATTAACAGAATTTTTTGGCATTTATTAAAATTACGCAACTTATAAAATTTTAAAAATAATAAATCTTATATTTTTAATAAATGCGATAATATTTATTATAAAAAAATAAAAGTTCCATGATAAATAATTAAAAAAAAAAAAAAAAAAGAATTAATTAAATGTAATTAAATTTAATGTATCGTATAAGGAAAGTTTTAAATTAAAATTTAAATTGTAATAATATTTCATTAACAAACCTAATTTTACTTCTGCCAAAATAGAAGCCGCATGTAGTCTTGCTTGTGCACGTGTTACAGCAATTATTTTCTCTATGTCAAATACTAAATCTTCGTATATATAATAACCAAATGCTTCAAGATCTTCAAATATAATAAGTGATTTATTTGCTAAATAACATTTTGGTATCCATTTTTCAATATTTTTACATGCATTATTTAATTGTGGTACTATTTTATTTAAAAATTCTAATTGATCTTCGTCACATTTTTGTGGGTAAGTTTTAACAAAGAAATATTTTTTTTCACTTACTGAATTTTCATTCAATTTTCCTTCTATTTCTAATTTGAAATGATTACCAGCACCAAATTTTTTCGTCGAGCAATTTTCTTTTTTAAAATTTATTAATACTGCATTTTCACCAAATGCTAATTTAGCTAAATATTCGATATCGTCAAAATGATATAATTCAGTTGGCTCTTTTTTATTTTTGTTCTTAGACATTCTTCTTAATTGAATCAATTACAATGTACAAAGATTGTATTTACTTGACGACTTATTAATTAAATGATGTTAAAATAAATTTATTATTTATAATTTTAGATAAAATGTAATCGCTTTTTTTATTATCACGATTTATATTATCGCCAGGCGTTTTAAAAACTTGACCTTTCATCTCAGTTCAAAATTTATATTTATGGATAAGAAATTAAAATGTATTGAGAAACTTTTGTTTTTAATATATATTGGTTAATATTCGTGAAGTATATCTTACTACTTTATATATTTGAACATTTATTTGTGTGTCTGTCTGTCTGCCTGTCTGTGCGTTTGTCCATTTATAACTAAAGATACGCAGAACCAATTGACCATTTGCGACTCAGCTATTCGTCATGATATGTGAGTCTGGCGCCCCCTAGAACGGTACTACTGAGGATATAACAGGTTTTCAAACAATCTAATAATTTAAAATAAGCGAAGATTATAATTTTAAGAAGAATTGCGTTTTTTAATTTTAAACAATGCTTTGGAGATCCTCAGTAGTACCGTTCTAGGGGGCGCCAGAGTCACATATCATGACGAATGGCACTTCTGGAGATTTTTACTACTTTTGGGAAAACTAAAATTTTTTGAAAATTGCAAAAAGCGCTAAAAAGTGAAGTATCTAAAAAAAACGGGACAGGTGAGTCTAAGGGCTCGCCTATATATAATTTTTATTGAAAATCAGCTTTAAATTCGTATTCAGGGTATAAAAAATACATGTAAATTAGTCTCACACTTATAACAGTTTTGATCAGAAAAGGCAATTAACATTTACAAATTGTTTAAACAGTTAATCTAAAGTACCTACATCAGAAAAGTTTTGTTTAACTCACAAATTTTTCAAGTTTTTTAATTTTTAATAACAATTAAACTGCCAATTTTAGGTCAAAATAGACCCCGGATTCGGTTTTAGCAGGTCGAAAAACATTTAGTACACCTACTTTTATCCACGGACCCAAAAATTCCAAAAAGTAGGCTACGTAATATGTAATACATTGCTGGCGGCTCAACTAATATTCACTAGTTTAATATTAAAAATTCTTTAAAATGTTAATATTAAATAATTAATAATATAATATACTATGTATATTTGTAAAGGTAGAGAAAAGAATAAGAAAAAGTACTATGACACATGACTTATAACCGAACCTATCCCAACTTCCATCAGAAAATCAAAAAAAAATCAATTGTCTTTTTCATTCTTCTGAACACCCACGACTACGCTCGGGGTTTCCCGGCGAAAGAAGAAGAAAGAAAATAAAAAAGAAAAACACCTAAATCATCCGAGTGCCCCACTTACGATCGGGCCTGCCGGCGAGGGAGGGGACTGCAATCGTCCTTTCCTTATCCACTATATATTCGTTACAGAATTTGGTCTCGTTACGATTTTTTAAATTTTAACTCCTCGTAGAAATAAAAAAAAAGAGGTGTACCACGACAAGAAAGAAGTAAACTTCAAAAAATATTATCTAATTTTACTGCCGCAATTGGTATTACTTGATTAGGCACTAATTTGTACTTAGTTAAATTTTTATTTTAAACTTTTTTTAGAGTTGGTTGAAAAATTTTTTCGTCAATATGCGGTAAAAATAACAAACCTGGAGAATTATTCAAGAAAATTATAGTTGTCAGAAAACAAAAACATGCACACAAACATGATTGGTGTTTCATGAATATATTTTTTTACAAATTAGTTTACCAATATTTGCCTTATTATAAATTTGATATCAGGCCTAAAATTCTTTAGATTGAAAAATAACAAAAAAATTGCGTATCTAATCGCTAGTCGAATACCAATTACCAATTTCGGGGTCATATCTATAAGATTTATGCGAAATACCCTTAAATTTTCAAAAACTACTCATAAAAAAGGGTATTTTTAACTTGGAACTTGTTTATAGGGAAGGGGTACCTCAAGAACTTAAAAATTAAGTGGAGGGATCAAAATTTACCGATTTAAGGGGGGGGGAGTCAAATGAGACTTAGAATAATATTAACATGAATATTTTTTGTTTTTTTGGGTTCTGAAGAACTATATTGGGCCTCTGAAGTTTCGACGTTTATCCGCAGGGGTCAAATTTTATAGTCAGAATTCCTTAATTTTAGTGTTAAAATTAAGAAGAGAAAATATACATTTGGAAAATTTCATTCTTTCTATTCACGTTTATGTTTAAAAAAAAAAAATTATAGAACAAAATGACCCCACGAAATTTCAACATCAACTTCCAATGGTTGCCAAAATTAGACTAACGCTCTCACGTCAAAGAACGACTGAATCACTTTTTTTTTTTTGCTTTTTTTTGCTTATAAAAATTTTTATTCGCATTCATTATTTTTGGTAAAAATTATAACTGATTTGCGTGTTAACACAAATAACGAATATGGTTCATGTAGACAACAATTAAAAAATTTTTTTTTAGTCTCTTATAATTAAAAGTATTCTAATGTAAGTTAATTTGACAACCCACTTAAAAAATTCCATTTTTACCCACACCGCTCCTAAAAACTTTGATTTTTTACCAATTCCCTTGAATTAGAGACCTTGTTCATGCAGTCCAGAAAGATAAAAAGTTGGGAAAATGATTTTTTTTTAAGGCTTTGACATTCATTTGAAGATTCGATCAAACAATCTGTATGCACTTCTCAAATATCAACCCATATACATTAAAAAATATTTTAATGCGTTAAGAAAATTAAATAAAAAATAAATTAGGTCAAGTTATAGCAAAATGTAATTAAATCACGTATAATAATAAATTTTATCAAATGGCTAAACTGAATTCTCAAAAAGATTTCAAATATAATTTCAATGATTTTTAAAAAGTCCCAAAGTATTAAAAAAAAAATCATTAAAAAATTTTTAGTCTCATTGAAAGCTTTCTTTGTGAAATCCTCACTAGATTATATAGGTTTACGAATATCGGGTAATTTCGACTTTTCGCTTTCGGATAAAATTTTCGATGGTCAAACATGTTTTATCTGAAATCAATAGAATAATTTGAATGGTGCTATAGATGTTACTACTATTATATTATGTACTCTGTCCCTATGGTAAAATAAAACGATAGTTCGAAGTTACATATATTAAATATATACATATAAGAAAAAAAAATTAAAATTTAATACATTTCCAAATGTTTAGGGATGCCCAAAAAAATAATTGCTCATATAATGGTCTTTTTTATATTTAGGCCACGACTACGTTGCATTTTATAAACATTATCTGGACTTTAAAACTTTACTGACCTCAAAATTTAATTTATTTTAAACATTCTTTGTTTAAAGGAAAATATCTGCAGGCTCGAAAACGCTACTGAGTGCCAAAAGTTGATTGGTGCCTAGGATGGGGTTGGAGTTCTGAAGTCCTAGTCTGGGGCTCTAAAGTGCAGATAGGGTTTTATTTTAGTGTTTTAGGCAAAAAGAACCAGGCAAGTTGTCGTGAAATGAATCTTGGTCCGCTAAGGACATAGGAATGGAGGCAAAAATTTTTACTTTTTCGAAATTGATTCGTGGATTTCTCTTTTAAATTTTCGTCTTACTTTTCAAAAAAAAATTATCTACATTACTAAGATTATGATCACCTACATTTTATACTAATATTTATCTTTAAAATATCTTATTTCATCATCGAACAATACTGGGCTGAGTTAATTAAGTTTAATTAAGTATATGCTATTTTTTGTTAGACGTTTTGTGTTAAAATGTAATATAAGCTTTATAAAAAACTGAGAAAGTATATTATGCTCATTTTTTAATAATCTTTTACGTTTTTTTTTTAAATCCATAAACCAGTTCAGGTTAATGCTAAAATAATAATTTTTTAAGATTTTTAATTTTTAAGTTTTTAAAGGAAAGAAAAATACTGTAAATTTTTTGGTCAGAAATAAAATTATTGGAGCGTAGCATATACGTTCTACATACAGCTTTGTATCATTTATAGATAACGTAGCCTAAACTCATTATTTATTGATGTGGTTTTTTTATGGCCTGTGACGACCATTTAGTTGAAAATAAGTTAAATTATTTCCACAAACTCAATATGTAACGAATCATTAATTTCGAATGCATATTGTTTATTTGCTAAATGTACTAGCTAAAAGCATCGCTGTAGGATTTCGAGAAAAAAAAATTAGGAAATTACAAATCAGGCAATGATCTATTACAAATTATTATTATGCAATAAAAAATCAAATTAATTAATCAATCAGTAATTTATAAGGGTAAAAAGAAGGTAATTGTTGAAACTTTGACAAATCGCGTTTGAAATTTGTAGTTTTTTTAATTAAAAAGCAGCATTATTCTAATGCACAATATTTTAGGGTCTAAAACTATTATTTTATTGTTGGTTTGCTTAAATTTATAAGATTAGGGATTTAAACAGTGTACGTCTACTTAGGGTCATCTTTATCGAAGGGTTACATGTAGGTTATATTGCAAAATTTATTGATTTATGAAAAACATAAAGATTTCAACAATTACAGAAAATAAAATAAGGTTTTAAACGAGGTTGAGACAAACAAAAATTCTTTAGTTAATCAGAAGTTTTCAGAAGAATTCTGAGAGAATTCAGAAGAAGATATAATTTTATTAGCTGTTTATTTATAACATAATAAGCTAGATTGTTCAACAATCAAAATACATCTCTTGTTCAAGTTTCCTTCTACTCATCAGCACACAGTCTCCAGTTACTGGACAGCAAAAGAGCATTCAACAGATTAACAAACTCAAATGTCTCCTACTTTTCTCTATCAAATAGTCACATTTTCATAAATAAAAGCCTTCCTTGAGACTTCCATAAATTATTAATGTCTGCTAGACAAGCCAGAAACACACATGGCCTTTTCAAAGTCTGGCACAAAAATGGTCAAATATTCATCAAAGTTAATCCGCAAGACAGGGCATTAGTCATAAACAACCTAAAAGAGTTTCAAGATCTACTCAACTCAAACTCAGCATCAGTCACCTTATAGGCATCTCTCTTCTCAACAACCACAACAACAAATTTCCCAGTGGGCACGTTGGGCATGTATATATAAGAAATCTAAAAATAATTTTCATTTGCAGGGTCTCCGTGACCCACGTCAGTCGTATTTTCCTCGCCCTCCCCCTCCCAGAACTTTTGATTAAACGCATTCTCAAATACCTTCTATCTTAGACTCTCGCTTCTCTGCTCCCCCACCATAAATCCAATTTCGCCCCCCTGCAACCTCTGCCCCCAACACGCACCCCTCTACCGAAGCCGGAAGGTATACTGGTAGGGAGAGAGGGAGAGAGAGAGCAAGTTAGGGGACTAGGCCCTGGTGGTGTAGGACTAGGCAGTGGTGGTGTAGGACATGGGGGCGGTAAAAAGAAAAAAATCTTGCACAAAAAGAACCATAATGGTTTTCCATATGATAATCCAAATGGTTAACCATAAGGTATACTATTGACCCAAAAAGTTTATTTAAATATTTTCCGATTTTCCAAGATGGCGGACCTAAAAGCATTAACAAAGCAAGTTTCTGCATTACCTGGAGGGTTTTTGAGGTTGAGAAAAACGTTTTTATGGATGAAAATATTCATTTTTTCACCCTACTATATTTTCCGATTTTCCAATATGGCGGACCAAATAATATAATAGAATGAACTTTTTACATTACTTGGGGATTTTTGAGGATGAGAGAAACGTTTTCATAGAGGAAAATTTTAATTTTTTTACCCCAACATATTTTCCAATTTTCCATGATGGCGGACTAAAAATCATTTAATAAGCAACTTTCTACATTACCTGAGGATTTCTGAGGATGAGAGAAACGTTTTCAAGAGAAAAATTTTTATTTTTTTATCTGAACATATTTTCCGATTTTCCAAAATGGTGGACCAAAAAATACAAAAAAGTGAATTTTCTTCATTTTAAATGTAAAAAATCCAATAGAGAATTAAATGCAGAAAATTCAATTTTTTATGTAGCTGAAGTTTCGACCGTTCGATGAACGAAATTTTTTTTTTAGCTCAAATCAGCTAAAAAGTATAATAAATAAATAAATATAGTAAAAAACTCAAAAAATTAAATACACAGCCGATAGAAACAGATAAAAACCAATAAATCAACCAAAATATACAATAATCCCGTACGTAAAAAGCCTGTACAAACGTTGTACACAAAGTTGTGCACAAAGTTGTGCACAAAACGACACACAGTTTTGTACAGCGTTTTGTGCACAAAATCGCGAATTTTGTGCACAAAGAAAAAAAAAATGATTTTTTAAAATATTTATCATGGGGAAGTAAAATAGACTCCCAGGGGTAAAATATATCCTTGGGGAGAATAAGAATTTGGGGATGCAATTCGAACACCCCCCCCCCCCCTTAAAGAATATTGTTGGGATAAAAAACTCTTGACGAGAGTTAATTCAGAGAAGAAAGCATGTAAACGGGTAATAAATTAACTCAAAATGTCAGAGTACCCCCCCCCCCCCACGGGGTCAAGACTATTTCAGGGAATAAATAGAATTTTGTCAATTAAAATGGAGCAACGTTAGGAAAAATATGATTCAGTGACTTCAGTGACTAGAAAATTGAGCTTGCATGAAAATTGAACTGTAAGGGGTCAAATGGGCCCCCTTGGGGGTAAAAACATGATCTAGGGAGTAAACAAAGTTTTGTCATTAAAAATGGACTTATGGACAAAAAATATGATCCAACAACAAAAATGCTTAGCCTAGGTAAAAATTAATCTTAGGGGGTGGGGGAGGCAAATGGGTCTCTTTTGGACAAAATTGTATATTGCGGCGTAAACAGAGTTTCGCTTTTAAAAATAAATTTATTTAACTAGCAAAGTATAATTAAGTGACTAGAAATTTCAGTTTGCATGAAAATTGTACTGTAAGGGGTCAAATGGGCCCCCGTGGGGTAAAAACAAGATCTAGGTATTAAACAGAGTTTTGTCTTTAAAAATGGACTTATGGACAAAAAATATGATCCAACGACAAAAATGCTTAGTTTTGGTGAAAATAAATCTATGGAGGGCCAAATGGGCCCCCTTCGGGGCGAAATTATTATCTGTGGCGTAAACAGAATTTTACTGTTAAAAATGAATTTATGACTAGCAAAGTATGATTAAGTGACTAAAAAATTCAGTTTGCATGAATATTGAACTGTAAGGGGTCAAATGGGCCCCCTTGGGGGTAAAAACATGATCTAGGGAGTAAACAAAGTTTTGTCATTAAAAATGGACTTATGGACAAAAAATATGATCCAACAACAAAAATGCTTAGCCTAGGTAAAAATTAATCTTAGGGGGTGGGGGAGGCAAATGGGCCTCTTTTGGAAAAAATTGTAAATTGCGGCGTAAACAGAGTTTCGCTTTTAAAAATAAATTTATAACTAGCAAAGTATGATTAAGTGACTAGAAAATTCAGTTTGCAAGAAAATTGAACTTTAAGGGGTCAGATGGGCCCCCGTGGGGTAAAAACAAGATCTAGGTATTAAACAGAGTTTTGTCTTTAAAAATGGACTTATGGACAAAAAATATGATCCAACGACAAAAATGCTTAGTTTTGGTGAAAATAAATCTATGGGGGGCCAAATGGGCCCCCTTCGGGGCGAAATTATTATCTGTGGCGTAAACAGAATTTTACTGTTAAAAATGAATTTATGACTAGCAAAGTATGATTAAGTGACTAAAAAATTCAGTTTGCATGAATATTGAACTGTAAGGGGTCAAATGGGCCCCCGTGGGGTAAAAACAAGATCTAGGTATTAAACAGAGTTTTGTCATTAAAAATGGACTTATGGACAAAAAATATGATCCAACAACAAAAATGCTTAGCCTAAGTGAAAATTAATCTTAGGGGGAGGGAGGCAAATGGGCCTCTTTTGGAAAAAATTGTAAATTGCGGCGTAAACAGAGTTTCGCTTTTAAAAATAAATTTATAACTAGCAAAGTATGATTAAGTGACTAGAAAATTCAGTTTGCACGAAAATTGAACTTTAAGGGGTCAGATGGGCTCTCTTTGGGGTAAAAACATGATCTAGTGAGTAAACACAGTTTTGCCACTAAAAATGGACTTACGGTAGAAAAATATGATCCTCTGGCAAATATACTAAACTTTGGTGGAAATAAATCTATGGGCGGCCAAATGGGCCCCCTACGGGGCGAAACTATAATCTATGGCGTAAACAGAATTTAACTGTTAATAATGAACAATGAAAAACGACGGAAAAAAATATTATGAATAGTAAAAATACTAAGCCTAAGTAATTATTAATCTTTCTGGGGCAAAATGGACTGTTGGGGCGAAACCGTAATCTTTAGTGTAAACAAAGTTTTTTCCATTAAAAATGTAGATTTTTACAAATTTTCGCTGATAATAATATTGGACTTGCGGCAAAAAAAATGTTATCAAGTTGCGGGAATATAAAGCCTGGATGCAAATTAAATTTTACGTGTATAAAAAGGCCACTTGAGGTTAAATTTTTATATAGAGATTTTATGGACTAACGTCGGCAAATATCAATTTTTTATTGTTGCGTAAACATTGAACCTCAAGGAGACAAATGGTTCTTATTAGGAATAAAATAGAATTTATAAAGTTTATAGTACTTTTAATTAATAAATAAATTAATGTTTATTTTTGACAGTTTTATACAATATTTCTATGCATTTATCTATGCAATACGATATTTTTACATTTCTTTTTTTATTTTTAATTTATCAATTACAATTCTTTAAATTTATTTACAATTTAAAAAATAAACCCAGCATTTCAAGTTTAGCCCTGAATTCATTTAATGTAAGGGTTTATTTAATTTAAAAACAACTCTTTTTAAAATATTTGAAATCTATATATTAATTATAATATGTGCAATTTGAAAAAATTTTATTTGTATAAGTATTTTTTTAGTCTCTTTCGAAAATGTTTGGAAGAGCGTAAACACAAAATTTATTTTCATTTATTGAAACTAAAAGACACTTATTTTTTAGCTTGTTAGGATAACAGCAAACTACTGATCTAGTTGATTTTACGATTGTAGATATTTCGTTGGAAGAAAAACGTTCATTCATTACTAAGTGTTCATTGATTTTTTCAAATTTATTGCCTAAGATTACAAATTCCGTTTTCGTATTATCGGAACTATAAATTTCAACTATTTCAGTAATAGTTATAATAATTTCATTTTGTAGTTGAGCTACACTATTATTTCTTTCGGTCATTCTTTTATAATGTAACGAATGATAAATTACTTTATCATACATAAATCTAAAAAACCTTTTGCCTCTTGGTTTTATATCATAATTTACTTCTTGCTCAATGCATAACTTCTCAACTTCGGAGAACCTTTTTTCCTTACCCTCACCAAATACATGTAATGAATCGTCATATGTTATGCAATTTTTCACAGCAACTTTTCGCATTAAATTTTTAAATGTTAATTTAGCCTCTTCATTAGCACCATCTCTACTAAAAATATGTGAATTTGATTTAACGTACTGAAGTCTTTTATATTGCCTACAGATTTGCAAGGGAACAAATTGAGTTCCATAATAAAGTTTGCGAATTATGCCGTTAAAATGTTCAAACGGGAAGGCAGACCAAGCCCAAAGAGAACCGTATTTTTTAACAAACAATGGTATATGCAGCAGACAATGGACGTTGAATCTCATAAATTCTTCTCCGTAATAATTTTCGACTTGTAAAACAAATTTACGCAATGCTTCCGTTGCTTTTGTATACTCAGATTCACTTATTTCTTTTTTTAAAAAGATATATAAGCTATATACGTAAAGAAACCAGTGTTTATAAAACCTGATAGGTAAGAATCCTTTCAGACAGACTAAGGAATAATAAAGAGCAAAATACAATAAGTCATTTGCAGTGTAATCTCCTAGTTTCTTAATCGATATTGGAGTTTTAGTTACTTCGCGGCAAGGTTTTATACTAAGCAATCTGCTATCAAACTCTGCTCTGTTTCTTCCTAAGTACCATGGTTTTTCATGGTTACATGATTCAAACCATGCTTCTACAAATAAATTTATGACTCCTAGAACCCCACAGTGCATGTACTCGGGAGGGAATGAATAGATTATATTAAAAATTGGAATGTCAGAGGTTATACTATAACCTTTTACTCCCATATAAGTCTTCCCTTTACCGAGTTCTATGGCTCTGTCAACATGCATTTGATGAGTTGTAGTATTTCTTAATTGACCTACATCTCCTTGGTATATTCTTGCATGTCCAGCTCCTTTTTCTATTCTTCTGCCTTCCAATAAACAATAAGGACATCCATACTCACCATTATATTGATGAATGCATTGAATTTTTGGTCTTGCTACAGAATCTACAGGAGATACTAATGCATGCACTTTAATTTTTCTTAACTCGTTATTTAAAAAAATTTCCATTCCCTCAAAATGTAATCTACGAAGTTCTTTTACAAACGGGTTTAAGAATATATTCATGTCAATGATACCATCCAATCGGTACCATAATCCACATAAAATTATATTATTTCTTCTTGTATGATATGGCAATTCATTGACAGTAACTAGTAAAGGGTATAGAGATGCGCTAGTTGATTTAAATAGCTTAACACCATCTGTATTCCATTGAATGCTTAGGTCATGGTCTTGAATCAAGTTCAGATGTCTTAGTTTTTTATATGCTTCACCATTTATTATATCATTTTCAGTGCACACTTTTCGAAACTGGCTATACAATGGGCTATTTATTATATCTATTAATTGCTCTTTTAGAGGCATATAATAGAATATTTGCCTTTCTCGATGCAATTTTTTTGCTGAAAAAACTTTTGAGCATTTAGGGCATGCTACTTCCGGTGTCTTCTTAGGTACTAAGAATACCTGTTGGCAGCAATGTGTGTACATTTCATAATTCGTTACATCAACATCTTTAAGCAGCATGTGTTTGCTTCGGTAAACTTTACTAGGGAATTGACAATCAAATACCTTTATCACATTATTGAAATTTAAATTGGACATACGTTCGGTTAAAGACATAGTAATCATTAACAATCTACCTTCCTGCTTTGTCAAAGGGCTGCCCGCAAATAAAGGTGTCATATTCTAAAAAAAAATGTCTCTATTTACGCGAACGCAATAAATTTTTTTCGACAAATAACAAACAATATTACCTCATCAAGTAAATCGTTATCAATGTCATCAATAAACTCGTCATCAAATGAGGCATATTCCTGCTCATCGTCGTTTTCAGATTCATTGAAATTATCTTCATAGTTTGAGTTTTCTGCGTCTTCATCAAAATCCGAGGAAATTATTGAATTTGAAACCTTTAAAAACAATACTTATTTAAGATAAATATTTGATACTTAATTATTTGCAGAGGAAATTTAGAATCTATGCTAAAATGATCGATTTATGCGGGTGGGTGCTTACATACAAGAGCAAAGAGATTTTTGTTTAATTTTTTCGGGCAGAAATAATTTACTTAAACTCTTGAAAATTTTTGCAAATAAAAGAAAATTTATTTAAAAATACAATTTTTATTTTTATTTTTTTTATAAATTAAGAATGGCGCTGAAAGTTGCTATTTTCGAAAAAAAACTTCTTTTTAACTTGCGTGCAGTGTAGTTCTAAAATCTACTCAACCAATCAACACGAATATTTATATAAATGTTACTGATGATATTTCTAAGAATATGCATAAAAGGGTTTTTTTAATATTGGTTTCCAAAATTTTTTTATTAAGAAAAGAAAAAAACTGCAAACTTAGTATTTTTTACTTTGAAGTTGAATAAACTTTTAAATTTTGAAAAAATTAAAATTCTGCTCTTCTAACTTCGTCATTTTCACCCCAATTACCCTAAAATATACATTTACCAAAAAGAAAATTTTTTAGGTACTTAAGGGTGAACATATAGGTTTTTTGGGCCGCCGAACTTAAAAATGATGTCAAAACTGTTATTTGAACTGTTGCAGAGTGATTAACTACCCTTATTTTATTCTTTTTCACCCCTTAAAATTAAATTTTTTTTATAAACTTTTTATTTTGAATTTTAAGGGACCAGTAGGTTATTTAGAAACTTTAATTCAAATTTGATATCAAAATTCTTAAATAATGGGATAAACCACCCTTATTTTAATCCCTTTCACCCCTCAAACTTTCATTTTTGAAAAAGCTTAATTTATCTTTTTAAGAGAAGTTTTTTTTTTTGGCTTCTACACACAAGTAGGATGTATAATTACTTTAATAAATTGCCAATAACCCTTATTATTAATTTAACTAAGACAGAGAGGGTGAAAAGAGGGATGATGGAATTAAATTTAATATTTTTACATCAATTATGAGTTTAGAAGCTCACAAAATATAATTGACCCCATTGAAATAAAAAGAAACATTTTTTTAAAGAAATTTAATGACGTGAAAGGGGTAAAAATAGGGGTGGATTACTGTACTACTTATAAATTATAATATCAGGACCCCGCACAAACCTTATGGGATTCGGGCTTCGGCGGAATTGGCTGAATTTTTGGTATGTTGTCATCCTGAGCAAAAGTCTCAATGGGCACGAAGCTCCAAAATGCTTTCTTCGGCTCCCACAAAGCTCCAAAGCTCCACAGATCCAACATTATTTATTATTGGAAAAGGTCATATTTTATTTTTTTAATGCATCTTTTGATAAATAAAAGTATATAATCTTAAGTTTTTGAGGTCACTAAATTCAAATCTGATGTCAGAAAAATGATATTGACAGTTGACAGCTGTCGACTAGCTGTCAAACGGTAATTTATAATCGGGATTTATGAAAATAGCACATATATATATGTTTTTATTGTCGCTGAATTCAAATCTGATGTCAGAAAAATGATATTGACAGTTGACAGCTGTCAACAAGCTGTCAAATTGTAATTTATAATCGGGATTTATGAAACCAGCACATATATAAATGTTTTTGTTGTCGCTGAATTCAAATCTGATGTCAGAAAAATGATATTGACAGCTGTCAACTTTAAATATGAATTTTTTGTTAGCAGATATGAATTCAGTGACGACAAAAGCATATAAATATGTGATGATTTTTTAAATCCCGATTACTTTCTACCATTTGACAGCTAGTTGACAGCTGTCAATATTATTTTCCCAATTATAATTTACCGTTTGACAACTAGTTGACAGCTGTCAACTGTCAATATAATTTTTCTGACACAGATTTGAATTCAGCGACAACAAAAACGTAAGACTATATACTTTTATTTTTCAAAAGATGCATTAAAAAAATAAAATATGACCTTTTCCAATAGTAAATAATGTTAGATCTGTGGAGTTTTGGAGCTTTGTGCGAGCCGAAAAAAGCATTTTGGAGCTTCGTGCCCATTGAGACTTTTGCGGTTTGTGTGGGGTCCTTTACATATAGAGTCCAAAAATAACCTCCTAGCATAAGTCCCTTAAAATTCAAGATAAAATGTCTATTAAGAAAAATTTAAGTTAAAGGGGTGTAAAGGGTTAAAATATGGGGTGAAAAAAGAGTAAATTTACCCCTTATAATTTATCCAATGTAATTTTAGACATCATTTTTACATAATTTACGTATTTGCATCACTAAAAATTGAATATATATTAATATAAAAGTTAATTTAAGATATAAAAAATTTATTATATTTTTTTAGGAAAATGAAGCCACGAGAAAAGTCCCTTAACCCAAATTATTACTAGTCCCTAAATCGAAGTTGCTTTAAGTCCCTAAACCTAAGTTATTCTAAGTCCAATTAGAACCCCCCCTTACTTAAATCTGACACTTTTGACCCCCTCCCTTGATTTTCAGATTTCCAGGGTACTCATTCCCTATAAACATGTTCATAAACTGATATTTACCTCATTATGTCTGCATCCACTTTCCTCCGAAGTTATAGTCTTGTTTTCTGCATCAGATTCATAATCCAAATTTTGTAAAGCAGGTACATTAGCTGCATGGGATTCTTCATTTGTATCACTTACATCTTCATATACTGCAATATCTTCATTTAATTCAGAACTTGCTGTATCCAACGTATTATTTTGTACGTTTAATTCATCATTTTCTTCACTTAATGAATCATTTTCCTCTGTATTTTCATTTATATAATCACTTTCATCAATTTCCATTTGCTCCTAAAAATTCATTGTTTTTTTAACCTTGATTTTCAAATAAATGCTTTGAGGTAATATATGGTAAACCTTACTACTCTATATTTTTTATGTTCGTGTGTGCGTGTGTGACTTTAAGTCAATATAAAGAAAAACCTTATAACTGATTTGCGTTTAAGCGCAACCAACGAGCATGGGGCATGTTGACGAATAACAATTTTAATTTACACTTTAATCCTAAATATTATAAATTCCTAAATTGAAATTAGAGAGTACTCTAATTTAATTGGACCCACCCACCTTATAATCTTACTTTTCCACCTTCTAAAATTCTCATCTGAAACAATGCAAATTTGCTGTCCCACTTAAGTAGAGGATTTTTTCTAGAACATTTTACTATGTTAGACAGACATTTCTATCATATTGAAATATCTTAAAAAAGAAAGCGAATTTTTACTTTGATAATGAGTATTATTTAATTCAGCAATAATTTTTACGTATTCAATTTAAAAATTATTCAAAAGGACCTATATTTATGGTTATTTTTTTTGCTAAAACTTGGTTTTTACCAAAAAATTAATAAATAAATGTGGTAGTTTTTTAACATAAATTGGAAATATAATCTTTAACTATTTATAGTGTATTTGATTTCTGTATCAAGTTAAATTTGTTTTATTCCCCTGTTTAATAATTATAATTTAATAATTTTTTTATAAGCTTAAAATATGAATTTTCAGAAAAGCAATTTTAAATTGTGTATTTTTAATTTGCAATAAAAAAAATTAATGTTGTAATAAATATAAAACCAAGTTTATTTTTACTTAAAAATTCTTTACTGTAATTATTTTTTATTTTCATTCTGTTCTATCATAATTTACATATTTATGCCCTTATATGTCTTTAATAACATGGGGTTATTTTGAACTCTGTTGGATACCATAGCTGAATGATAAGCTCAACATCTAAATGTTTTCGATAAACTATCGGCGATAACCATGAACATAATATTAAAAAAGGTTACAAACAATGATAGTAATACATTATATATAATTTTGACTTGCCTGCATTAAATACTTTTCTTTTTTGCGTTTTTTTCTGGATCTTAGAGTACTTTCAGGTATTTTTCCTCCAGTTTTTTCATACATTTTATAACGACCTCTTTTTTTCCCATTATTTACAGAGTTACTAAACAAAAAAAATTAAACACAATTTTATTAAAATAAATTAATTAATACTTGGAACATAGGGTAGATTCACCAGTGAATGACATGTTAAAATGTAGTAAATGACCACTCGTTTTCCATAAGAAATACATCGAATTGGTTCACTCACTGGCGCCGGTCATTCACTGGTGCATCTACCCTAATAACTAATTTGACAACATACTTTGCATCAGGGAATTTCTTATAAAACAACGATTAGAAAAATAATTTTACATCTTACATTTACATCAAGGTGAATTACAATATTCATTTGAAACTTTTCCATATATTGACCAGTACTGGGTGGATTTTGAAAAAACTAACTTATTTCAAAATTATGATGTTTTTATTAACTAAGTTATATGTTTCACCTACTTTAAATTCAGGCTTTATCAATAACTGTAAAAATTGTGACATATAGAAAATTATTTAAAAACATTATTCTATTTAATACAAAAAAAAAATAAATGGGGTGTTGTTAGTCAAATCAGCCACCCCCCTCTACAGTAAAATATTAAAGATAAAAAGATAAGAGTGGGCTCAAAATTTTCGTTGAAGATTCTAGTTTTTAATGCCGTGTAGTGTTTTTTTCAAAATTGATCACTTGCAGGTGTTTTGGTCAGCATTTTGGCCAGTGTCTAAAAAAAAACATGAATCTTCAATAAAATGTTTCGGTTTTATTTTTTTTTTTTAATTTTAGGATGGTATCTGGTCAATTGGCCAATAATAAATATTTTTTTTGTCTTGTAAAAATTTCTAAAAACTTAACCCTGTTCAGTAAAAATGGGTCAAAAAATTGTAAATATTGGAAATTTAATAATTTCTTAAAGACAAAAAGAGCATGCTAAGAAATATATTTATGGGACAAAAAATGCTTGGAATTAAGTGAATAATACGTGAGATTTTTTCAATTATTTCAGTATTATATAATTCCTCTTAAATAGACAACCGGGATGAGAAAAGGTTTTCCGAACCCGAAACTTATATCACCTTGCATAATAATTATTTTTAAAAAATCAGTATTTAGAGTTTTTAAATTTTAATATACATATATTTTATGTATAATAATTATATTATATTATTTCCATACAAGTCTTTCTGGATCAAAACAGCAATGCTTGCGAGTTTGGGTCGTGAAACCGGCCCAAATTTCCCTATGTTTTTATAACACATGGATAGGAAAATCCTGAAATGTTTAGCCCTCTAGGTCTTAAACAGCTCTAGCTACGGCAAAGCAAATTGATTTGGTGGCCCCCAACTAGCCTTGCTGGGGAGCTGACCATAAGGTTAAAGAAAACTTTCATTTTTTACTCGAAAATAATTTTCGATTTTCCAAAAGCAAGAAAAAAGGAATTTTATACATAACAGACGGTTTTAGAGGTTGAGAAACACATTTTTATAAATTAAATTTTTTTATTTTTTCACCCCAGCATATTTTTCAATTATCCAAGATAGCGGACCAAAAAATTTTTAAAATAAATTTTTAACTTTATAAGAGGGTTCTTTTAGGGCAAGAAAAATGAAATTTCGGTGGAAAATATTTATTTTTCAACACAAAATATTTCCCGATTTTCCAAGATGGCGGACAGGAAACTAAAAAAAAATGAAATTTTAGCTTTTCATTAAAGAATTCATTTTTCTTGTCCTCAGAAACCCCTTTGTAAAGTTAATAATTCATTTTTTAAGTTTTTCGGTTCAACATCTTGGTAAATTGGAAAATATTTTGGATTGAAAAACAAATATTTTCCACCGAAAATTCATTTTTCTTGCCCTAAAAAACCCCCTTGAAAAGCTAAAAGTTCATTTTTTCAAGTTTTTCATTCCGCCATCTTGGAAAAACGGAAAATATTTGGTGTTGAAAAATAAATATTTTCCACCGAAAATTCATTTTTATTGCCCTAAAAAACCCCCTTGTAAAGTTAAAAGTTAATTTTAAAAATTTTTTCGGTCTGCCATTTTGGAAAATCGGAAAATATTTTGAGTCGAAAGACAAATTTTTTCTTCCGGAAATTCTCTTTTCTTGCCTTAAAAAACCCCCCTGTAAAGCTAAAAGTTAATTTTTTGTTTAATTATCATCTCGATCCTGAGCAGTTCTTCACGTTCACTTGAAGAACCGACATTCACGCACTCTTTAAGAACACTTTAACTTCGAAAAGGTGGGGTAATTATCCCCTAAAAGTGGGGTAATTTTTCTATCATTTTCAGATGTTCTTTAAATTAACATAATGGGCACAAAAAATATTTTATGACATTAAAAACTCAATATGGGACTATCAGGAACTTAAAAATAATTAATTTATAACAATTTATTATCTTCAACCCCTTGAATGGGGTAAAAGGTGGTATTTGTAGCATAAAATAAAAAATGAAAATTTTGGGCTAAAAATGTCATCCAGTAGGTATTTTTGCTCACTAATTGCATTTCTGAAGTCGGTTTTTACATCCATCTACGTTTTAAGAAAAATAATTAAATCTTATGTGTGTTAAACCGTTGTAGATGGCACCTTTTGAAGTCGCAAATAAAACGTATTTTCAACTGCTTATAAAAAAGATTTATCTTGCAAGTAATATAACTTACTTTTTCGTATGAAATTTTTTGCACTCATGGCTAAACCAAAGGATACACCCGGGTTATTCAATACTACATCAGAATTAAAAATTTTTTTAATTGACAAATATTCTCAAAAATATAGTCATTTTTGACAATTTCTTTACATAATTTATGAAACCAACATCGTTGCTTTAGGACGTTGCTTTTTCGGCCAAAAGATAGCAATCGTTTACGACGCCGTATTTAGGACCGTATATAATATCATTTATCATATTGTAAACGACGTTGTATTTCACGTTGTATTTTTTCTCCCGGGGGGGGGCAAAAAAATAAAAATTTTCATTCATAAAATCGGTTTTCTCGGCCCCGAAAACCCCTAGGTAATGTAGAAAGTCTTTATTTTGATTTTTTCTGGTCCGCCATCTTGGAAAATTGGAAAATATGTTGGGGCAAAAAAATCAAAATTTTCATTCATAAAAACGTTTTTCTCGAACCCGAAAACCTCCAGGTAATGTAGAAAGTCTTTATTTTTATTTTTTCTGGTCCGCCATATTGGAAAATTGGAAATTTGGTAAATTGTTTTAGGTGAAAAATTAAAATTTACGCCTCCAGGATTTCCTTACTTCTTACTTCTCTTCGAAGAGCTTAAAATATTTAACCATGGCATTAAAGTACTCGATAACAGTCTTATTAGTTTGTAAAGTAAATTTTTCAATTAATTAAATTAAATAATTCATTTTATTAGTTAAATAATGAAAAATAACACTTTAAAATTGCAAAATTTTAATTTTGCAAATAATTATATTAAATAAAATATTACATTTAAAAAATTTCTTGTATTTGTTCAATTCTAAAATTCGGTTAAATTTATTAAAAATTAAATTTTGAAACCAAATTTCAAAATTGAACAAATACAAGAAATTTTTTAAATGTAATATTCTATTTAATAATTATTTGCAAAATTAAAATTTTGCAATTTTAAAGTGTTATTACTTATTATTTAACTAATAAAATTAATTATTTAATTTAATTAATTAAAAAATTTAGTTTAGAAACTAAAAAGACTGGTATTAGAGGTGGACGATACGAGACGATACCGAGACTTTAGGCTTGTCTCGTCTCGGTATCGGAAATTTCGAAATTTTGCAGTCTCGTCTCGGTCTCGTCTCGGTCTCGTCTCGATCTCGTCTCGTTTTCGAGAAAGTCTCGAAAAAATTAAAGTTTTTCTTCAGGAAAATTATAAAAATAAAATTTTCAACTATTTATATACAAACAATTACAAATTTATAAATTCCTGTGAGACTAAAGCGTCCTCTGAGCTGAGTTTCTTTTATGGCTAATAAAATAACCTGACAATTTTTATCAAGCAGTTATTCTTTTGTAAAATTATAGATAAAAAAATATTGTTTTTGATTAAAATTGTATACATTTGAAGAAAAAAATTTTTATCTGCAATAAATTACTGTAACGTATTTTTAAGATTTAAAATAATAATGTTTCTAAATTATCTTTGACGGTTGATTATTATTGATATTATTTGATGGTTGGTTAGCTGATCATAAAACTGAATCCTTTTATGGAATAACAGCCCATATTTTATTGATGAACACTGGATTTTACGTTCAATAACTTTAGATTTTATACTATCAGCTAGGAGCCAAACATTCAGGAATAGTATATTACGACCCATGGCCAGAAAAATAAAGAATGGCCCAAATCGCACGTAAATTACTTTCCGAGGCGAAGCCGAGGATGTTAAACTGCGATTTGGGGCATTCTTTTTTTATGGCCCAGGGTCGTATACGATTTTTCTGCATCAGTGTCGAGAAAACGCGTCTTTGCAGGACTAGCAGCAGCCGGGAAATACGTGCTTTTTGGCCGCTGACCAGAAAAAGATTTAGCCCATATACTTTTTCAAGCCTTAAAAGATTATGAGATCGAGGGGATAATTCAAGGTATCACTGTTAATAATGTATCATCAAATAAAACTTAATGTTTAAAAAAATTTATGCAGTGATAAATCAAAGAAAACTATAATTCTAAATATTTTTTAAGTACACAGTCTTAATAAAAATATTAATTTTAATGCTTATTGTAAAAATTTAAATTAACTAAATGTATTAATAACTTTTTTTTCGAGACGAGACTTCCCGAGAGTCTCGATATGAATGTCTCGTCTCGTCCCGAATTTTCTACAAATGCTCTCGTCTCGGTCTCGTCTCGATTTCGAGACGAGACCGAGACGAGACCGATACTGGTCTCGCAGTCTCGTCCACCTCTAACTGGTATCGAGTACCTTAATGCCAGGGTTAAATATTATAAGCTCTTCGAACAGAAGTATATATCAAGTTAGAATGATTTTATCATATATTTTAATTTCATTGAATACTAATAAATGACTAATCCTTATCAAAACTTAATAAACCACTATTTGTAGAACTCAAAATATTTAGAAATTATATATTCCTGTACTTGCTGAATTATAATTGGACAATTTGTTTAACCCTTGATACAACTTGTATGTTGAAATAATTTAATTTTCAAATGAATTATGTAAAAAAAATATTTGATTTGTAAAATTTTTTGCATTTTTCAATTTTAAAATTTAGTTTTAATAACTTAATTTTTCTATTTATTAAATTAAATCATTTATAAAATTTATGAGTTAAAATAATTGATATCACTTTAAAATTGCAAATAATTATTAAATGAAATTTTAAATTTAAAAAATTGCTTGCATTTGTTCAATTCTGAAATTTACTTTTCAAACCTAATTTTCCAAAAAATGTAATTTACTTAGTTATTCAATTACATTTATTGAAAAATAAAGTTTCAAAAGTAAATTTCAGAATTTAACAAATGCATAGAAACTTTTTAAATCTAATATGTTATTTAATAATTATTTGCAAAATTAAAATTTTGCAATCTTAAAGTGATATCAATTATTTAACTAATAAATTTTCTGAATGATTTAATTTAATTATTTGCAAAATTAAATTTCTTCAACTTATAAGTTGTATCAAGTATTTAAGTATTAAATTTAATTAATTATTGAATTGAATTTAATACTTAAATACTTGATACAACTTGTAAGTTGAAGAAATTTAATTTTGCAAATAATTAAATTAAATCATTCAGAAAATTTATTAGTTAAATAATTGATATCACTTTAAGATTGCAAAATTTTAATTTTGCAAATAATTATTAAATAACATATTAGATTTAAAAAGTTTCAATGCATTTGTTCAATTCTGAAAGTTACTTTTGAATCTTAATTTTTCAATAAATTTAATTGAAAAACTAATTAAATTCAATACTTTTACAAATTGTATCAAGTATTTAAGTATTGAATTTAATTAATTATTTAATTACATTTATTAAAAAATTAGGTTTCAAAAGTAAATTTCAGAATTGAACAAATGCAAGAAATTTTTTAAATTTATAATTTTATTTAATAATTTTTGCAATTTTAAAGAGATATCAATTATTTTACCTCATAAATTTTATAAATGATTTAATTTAATAAATAGAAAAATTAAGTTATTAAAACTAAATTTTAAAATTGAAAAATGCAAAAAATTTTACAAATCAAATATTTTTTTTACATAAATCATTTCAAAATTAAATTATTTTAACATACAAGTTGTATCAAGGGTTAAACAAATTGGCCAATTATAAGTCAGCAAGTACAGGATTATATCATTTCTAAATATTTTGAGTTGTACAAATAGTGGTTTATTAGGTTTTGATAAGGGTTAGTCATTTATTAGTATTCGATGAAATTAAAAGATATGATAAAATCATTCTAACTTGATATATACTTCTGTTCGAAGAGCTTATAATATTTAACCCTGGCATTAAAGTACTCGATACCAGTCTTATTAGTTTCTAAACTAAATTCTTTAATTATTTAAATTAAACAATTAATTTTATTAGTTAAATAATGAATAATAACACTTTAAAATTGCAAAATTTTAATTTTGCAAATAATTATTAAATAAAATATATATTACATTTAAAAAATTTCTTGTATTTGTTCAATTTTGAAATTTGGTTTCAAAATTTAATTTTTAATAAATTTAACCAAATTTTAGAATTGAACAAATACAAGAAATTTTTTAAATGTAATATTTTATTTAATATAATTATTTGCAAAATTAAAATATGGCAATTTTTAAGTGTTATTACTTATTATTTAACTAATAAAATTAATTATTTAATTTAATTAATTGAAAAATTTACTTTACAAACTAATAAGACTGTTATCGAGTACTTTAATGCCATGGTTAAATATTTTAAGCTCTTCGAACAGAAGTATATATCAAGTTAGAATGATTTTATCATATATTTTAATTTCATCGAATACTAATAAATGACTAATCCTTATCAAAACTTAATAAACCACTATTTGTAGAACTCAAAATATTTAGAAATTATATATTCCTGTACTTGCTGAATTATAATTGGACAATTTGTTTAACCCTTGATACAAATTGTATGTTGAAATAATTTAATTTTCAAATGAATTATGTAAAAAAAATATTTGATTTGTAAAATTTTTTGCATTTTTCAATTTTAAAATTTAGTTTTAATAACTTAATTTTTCTATTTATTAAATTAAATCATTTATAAAATTTATGAGTTAAAATAATTGATATCACTTTAAAATTGCAAATAATTATTAAATGAAATTTTAAATTTAAAAAATTGCTTGCATTTGTTCAATTCTGAAATTTACTTTTCAAACCTAATTTTCCAAAAAATGTAATTTACTTAGTTATTCAATTACATTTATTGAAAAATAAAGTTTCAAAAGTAAATTTCAGAATTTAACAAATGCATAGAAACTTTTTAAATCTAATATGTTATTTAATAATTATTTGCAAAATTAAAATTTTGCAATCTTAAAGTGATATCAATTATTTAACTAATAAATTTTCTGAATGATTTAATTTAATTATTTGCAAAATTAAATTTCTTCAACTTATAAGTTGTATCAAGTATTTAAGTATTAAATTTAATTAATTATTGAATTGAATTTAATACTTAAATACTTGATACAACTTGTAAGTTGAAGAAATTTAATTTTGCAAATAATTAAATTAAATCATTCAGAAAATTTATTAGTTAAATAATTGATATCACTTTAAGATTGCAAAATTTTAATTTTGCAAATAATTATTAAATAACATATTAGATTTAAAAAGTTTCAATGCATTTGTTCAATTCTGAAAGTTACTTTTGAATCTTAATTTTTCAATAAATTTAATTGAAAAACTAATTAAATTCAATACTTTTACAAATTGTATCAAGTATTTAAGTATTGAATTTAATTAATTATTTAATTACATTTATTAAAAAATTAGGTTTCAAAAGTAAATTTCAGAATTGAACAAATGCAAGAAATTTTTTAAATTTATAATTTTATTTAATAATTTTTGCAATTTTAAAGAGATATCAATTATTTTACCTCATAAATTTTATAAATGATTTAATTTAATAAATAGAAAAATTAAGTTATTAAAACTAAATTTTAAAATTGAAAAATGCAAAAAATTTTACAAATCAAATATTTTTTTTACATAAATCATTTCAAAATTAAATTATTTTAACATACAAGTTGTATCAAGGGTTAAACAAATTGGCCAATTATAAGTCAGCAAGTACAGGATTATATCATTTCTAAATATTTTGAGTTGTACAAATAGTGGTTTATTAGGTTTTGATAAGGGTTAGTCATTTATTAGTATTCGATGAAATTAAAAGATATGATAAAATCATTCTAACTTGATATATACTTCTGTTCGAAGAGCTTATAATATTTAACCCTGGCATTAAAGTACTCGATACCAGTCTTATTAGTTTCTAAACTAAATTCTTTAATTATTTAAATTAAACAATTAATTTTATTAGTTAAATAATGAATAATAACACTTTAAAATTGCAAAATTTTAATTTTGCAAATAATTATTAAATAAAATATATATTACATTTAAAAAATTTCTTGTATTTGTTCAATTTTGAAATTTCGTTTCAAAATTTAATTTTTAATAAATTTAACCAAATTTTAGAATTGAACAAATACAAGAAATTTTTTAAATGTAATATTTTATTTAATATAATTATTTGCAAAATTAAAATATGGCAATTTTTAAGTGTTATTACTTATTATTTAACTAATAAAATTAATTATTTAATTTAATTAATTGAAAAATTTACTTTACAAACTAATAAGACTGTTATCGAGTACTTTAATGCCATGGTTAAATATTTTAAGCTCTTCGAACAGAAGTATATATCAAGTTAGAATGATTTTATCATATATTTTAATTTCATCGAATACTAATAAATGACTAATCCTTATCAAAACTTAATAAACCACTATTTGTAGAACTCAAAATATTTAGAAATTATATATTCCTGTACTTGCTGAATTATAATTGGACAATTTGTTTAACCCTTGATACAAATTGTATGTTGAAATAATTTAATTTTCAAATGAATTATGTAAAAAAAATATTTGATTTGTAAAATTTTTTGCATTTTTCAATTTTAAAATTTAGTTTTAATAACTTAATTTTTCTATTTATTAAATTAAATCATTTATAAAATTTATGAGTTAAAATAATTGATATCACTTTAAAATTGCAAATAATTATTAAATGAAATTTTAAATTTAAAAAATTGCTTGCATTTGTTCAATTCTGAAATTTACTTTTCAAACCTAATTTTCCAAAAAATGTAATTTACTTAGTTATTCAATTACATTTATTGAAAAATAAAGTTTCAAAAGTAAATTTCAGAATTTAACAAATGCATAGAAACTTTTTAAATCTAATATGTTATTTAATAATTATTTGCAAAATTAAAATTTTGCAATCTTAAAGTGATATCAATTATTTAACTAATAAATTTTCTGAATGATTTAATTTAATTATTTGCAAAATTAAATTTCTTCAACTTATAAGTTGTATCAAGTATTTAAGTATTAAATTTAATTAATTATTGAATTGAATTTAATACTTAAATACTTGATACAACTTGTAAGTTGAAGAAATTTAATTTTGCAAATAATTAAATTAAATCATTCAGAAAATTTATTAGTTAAATAATTGATATCACTTTAAGATTGCAAAATTTTAATTTTGCAAATAATTATTAAATAACATATTAGATTTAAAAAGTTTCTATGCATTTGTTCAATTCTGAAAGTTACTTTTGAATCTTAATTTTTCAATAAATTTAATTGAAAAACTAATTAAATTCAATACTTTTACAAATTGTATCAAGTATTTAAGTATTGAATTTAATTAATTATTTAATTACATTTATTAAAAAATTAGGTTTCAAAAGTAAATTTCAGAATTGAACAAATGCAAGAAATTTTTTAAATTTATAATTTTATTTAATAATTTTTGCAATTTTAAAGAGATATCAATTATTTTACCTCATAAATTTTATAAATGATTTAATTTAATAAATAGAAAAATTAAGTTATTAAAACTAAATTTTAAAATTGAAAAATGCAAAAAATTTTACAAATCAAATATTTTTTTTACATAAATCATTTCAAAATTAAATTATTTTAACATACAAGTTGTATCAAGGGTTAAACAAATTGGCCAATTATAAGTCAGCAAGTACAGGATTATATCATTTCTAAATATTTTGAGTTGTACAAATAGTGGTTTATTAGGTTTTGATAAGGGTTAGTCATTTATTAGTATTCGATGAAATTAAAAGATATGATAAAATCATTCTAACTTGATATATACTTCTGTTCGAAGAGCTTATAATATTTAACCCTGGCATTAAAGTACTCGATACCAGTCTTATTAGTTTCTAAACTAAATTCTTTAATTATTTAAATTAAACAATTAATTTTATTAGTTAAATAATGAATAATAACACTTTAAAATTGCAAAATTTTAATTTTGCAAATAATTATTAAATAAAATATATATTACATTTAAAAAATTTCTTGTATTTGTTCAATTTTGAAATTTCGTTTCAAAATTTAATTTTTAATAAATTTAACCAAATTTTAGAATTGAACAAATACAAGAAATTTTTTAAATGTAATATTTTATTTAATATAATTATTTGCAAAATTAAAATTTTGCAATTTTAAAGTGTTATTTTTCATTATTTAACTAATAAAATGAATTATTTAATTTAATTAATTGAAAAATTTACTTTACAAACTAATAAGACTGTTATCGAGTACTTTAATGCCATGGTTAAATATTTTAAGCTCTTCGAAGAGAAGTATATATGTATCAAGTTAGAATGATTATATCCTATCTTAATTTCATTGAAATGAATACTAATAAATGATACAACTACAAGTAACGTTATGCATTGTAAAAAATATTTTTTTTTGTGATTAAAAAATGCTCTTTATGCCATGCAATTTATAAAAATATTATACTAACCTTGCTGTTAGTTCATTATTTTCTTGAGAAACCATTATTTCTTAACATAAAATTACTGTAAATATATGTTAATAACTGTATATTTCTCACTTGATGTTCATAAATATTTCATATTGAAAAACAACTGTATTATAATCACAATATCTTGAAAAATTTTCAGAACAATACTTTGTCAACTTTCTGATAATCAAACTCACTGTTTTATGCCGTGTAATATCAGAAGATGCCTCGCTTAGGAGCCATCTTAATTCTTTTCCTTTACGTTTTATTAATGTACAGTGCGTAACGACGTTGGACGCATATGATTCAATGCGATTGAAATCCACCCCCTACATTTATAAGTCTTTTTTGGCGGCTAAAGACTAACGGTTTTTTTAGTCTTTGCTTGGTCTCAGCTTGGTTATCGTGCGTTGTTTTTAACTCTTGCGGTAATATTTTTAACTCTTTTAAATCAAATTAATTTTAAATTTAAAATAATATTTACGTGTTTTCAGTGATTTTAATAGTGCTTTTTATAATTAGTAGATTTAAAATATCTTAAAGAATCTAGTAATTTTATGACATTAATATAAAAATATGAATCAACTCGAAGCTACAGAAACAGTAAGTACTTTTCAATACATGTAAAAAATAAAACAATAATTTTATTAAAATCAAAGCTGGATACAAAAAGGGATCATCAATATAAGATCAATTATTTAACCTTTCAAAAGCGGTTAAATAAGTTATAAATTAAAAAAAATAACAGCTTAATGTAGGGATTTATTTAATTATTTCATCAGATTTTAATCATTTTACAGTTACATATTAAGACACAAAATTTTTTTGCTTTATTTTTAATACATAAGCATATTCATTATTAAAAATTGATTATATTTAAAAGAAAAATTATTAAAAGCAATACTTGGTATTGATATGTAATAAAAAATTATTACTAGATTAATATTTGTAGCCTTTTATATAATTTAAACTTTAGTACAATAAATTTGACCAATTGTAATTCATCGAGTACAGGAAAATATCATTTTTAAATATTTTGAGTTGTACGAGTAGTGCTAAATTAAGTTTTGATAAGGGTTAGTCATTTATTAGTATTCGATGAAATTAAGATATGCTGTATTCTTTCTAACTTGATATATACTTCTCTTCGAAGAGCTTAAAATATTTAACCATGGCATTAAAGTACTCGATACCAGTCTTATTAGTTTCTAAACTAAATTTTTCAATTAATTAAATTAAATAATTTATTTTATTAGTTAAATAATGAAAAATAACATTTTAAAAATGCAAAATTTTAATTTTGCAAATAATTATATTAAATAAAATATTACATTTAAAAAATTTCTTGTATTTGTTCAATTCTAAAATTTGGTTAAATTTATTAAAAATTAAATTTTAAAACCAAATTTCAAAATTGAACAAAAACAAGAAAATTTTTAAATGTAATATATATTTTATTTAATAATTATTTGCAAAATTAAAATTTTGCAATTTTAAAGTGTTATTATTCATTATTTAACTAATAAAATTAATTGTTTAATTTAAATAATTAAAGAATTTAGTTTAGAAACTAATAAGACTGGGTATCGAGTACTTCAATGCCATGGTTAAATATTATAAGCTCTTCGAACAGAAGTATATATCAAGTTAGAATGATTTTATCATATCTTTTAATTTCATCGAATACTAATAAATGACTAACCCTTATCAAAACCTAATAAACCACTATTTGTACAACTCAAAATATTTAGAAATGATATAATCCTGTACTCGCTGACTTATAATTGGCCAATTTGTTTAACCCTTGATACAACTTGTATGTTAAAAAAATTTAATTTTGAAATGATTTATGTAAAAAAAATATTTAATTTGTAAATTTTTTTGCATTTTTCAATTTTAAAATTTAGATTTAATAACTTAATTTTTCTATTTATTAAATTAAATCATTTATAAAATTTATGAGGTAAAATAGTTGATATCACTTTAAAATTGCAAGAAATTATTAAATAAAATTTTAGATTTAAAAAATTTCATTCATTTGTTCAATTCTGAAATTTACTTAAAACCTAAAACCTAATTTTTTAATAAATGTAATTAAATAATTAATTAAATTCAATACTTAAATACTTGATACAATTTGTAAAAGTATTGAATTTAATTAGTTATTCAATTAAATGTATTGAAAAATTAAGATTCAAAAGTAACTTTCAGAATTGAACAAATGCGCATAGAAACTTTTTAAATCTAATATGTTATTTAATAATTATTTGCAAAATTAAAATTTTGCAATCTTAAAGTGATATCAATTATTTAACTAATAAATTTTCTGAATCATTTAATTTAATTCATTGCAAAATTAGATTTCTTCAACTTACAAGTTGTATCAAGTATTTAAGTATTAAATTTAATTAATTATTGAATTGAATTTAATACTTAAATACTTGATACGATTTAAGTATTAAATTCAATTCAATAATTAATTAAATTTAATACTTAAATACTTGATACAACTTATAAGTTAAAGAAATTTAATTTTGCAAATAATTAAATTAAATCATTCAGAAAATTTATTAGTTAAATAATTGATATCACTTTAAGATTAAAATAAAAATAATTATTAATTAACATATTAGATTTAAAAAGTTTCTATGCATTTGTTAAATTCTGAAATTTACTTTTGAAACTTAATTTTTCAATAAATGTAATTTAATAACTAATTAAATTACATTTATTGGAAAATTAGGTTCGAAAAGTAAATTTCAGAATTGACTTAAATTTTGTTTTTAATGCAAACCATTAATTTGTTTATAATCTTTAAAGTCATATTTAAAGAACTTTGTTTTATAATGAAAAATCATTTTCATAGACAAGATTTTTACTTTAGATGATATTCTTACTATATGTTTTTAATATATTCTTACAATTTTTAAAAAATTTCCAATTTATTTAATACTTTTATAAAATAAAATTTTAATTCTTTTTACACCAAGTTAAAAGAAGACTATTTTATTAAAACTTCCCATTAGCTTCATTAAAAAAAATATCAAAGATTAGATGTTTACAATAAATATAGGCCCATGATAACCTATAAAGAAAATAGAAAAATTCAAATTTGAAAACAAGCAATTTGATTGGTTGACAAACTGTTGACACAAGATGGCGATCTCCATAAAGAGCCCATAAACTTTTTTACAATAGATAATTATTGATACAATGCATTCACGCCGTTTACTGGTTATTTAGGGGCCTGGCAAGTTAAGCAGTTTCTGAAGATAATAAATTGTTATAATATAAGCTAATTATATTTATAGTACAGCCTGTGAGCTCAATGTGAAAAAGCTGAATAAGAAAAATTATCTGTTTACTGTAAACTTTTGCTGAAATAAAAATTCGCTTAGCTTAGGCCATTTAATTTCATCTCACAACATTTATGGCCCAAAAGTTATAATATATTTATTATTAGGAATTTATACTTTGCTTAAATTAAAATTTTACTTAGCTTAGGCCATAAAATTTCATCTCACAACATTTATGGCCCAAAAGTTATAATATATTTATTAGGAATTCATACTTTTGCTGAAATAAAAATTTACTTAGCTTAGGCCATATAATTTCATCTTACAACATTTATGGCCCAAAATAAAGTTATATTATAACTTGTGATAGGAAACAACAAGGCTTAACTTAGTTTTAATTATACTTTAATTTATTAAAGTTTAAAAAAAATTATTAATTTAATCAATATCAATATTTTGAAATATACTTTTACTTAAATTAAATTTTTACTTAGCTTAGGCCATAAAAATTCATCTCTCAACATTTATGGCCCATAAGTTAAAATATATTTATTAGGAATTTATACTTTTGCTGAAATAAAAATTTACTTAGCTTAGGCCATATATTTCATCTCACAACATTTATGGCCCAAAATAAAGTTATATTATAACGCGTAATAGGAAACAACAAGACTTAACTTAGTTTTAGTTCTACTTTAATTTATTAAAGTTTTAAATAAATTATTAATTTAATCAATATCAATATTTTGAAATATACTTTTACTTAAATATAATTTTTACTTAGCTTAGGCCATAAAATTTCATCTCACAATATAATTTTACTTGAATTTAATTTTTACTTAGCTTAGGCCATAAAAATTAATTTTGCATATACTAATTAATTGATTTGTATCGAAGGTAAAATGATATATATAAATTTGGGTATTTCTTATTTCCCAAATTAACTGTAGAGAAAAATACTATTTCGAAAATGATTCTTCAAATCATAAAATTATTGTTCAAAAAAAATTTTTCAGATATATTAACTTATTGTACTGTGCCGATTTGCAAGCAAAAAACGGTATAAATCAGAATTTATTTTTGTATCGCATTTACTTCTGTTTCTGTTGCTTAAGAAAATCATGTTTACTTATAATGAATTTTAACCAATACAAATTGTTTTATGCAAATAAAGCCAAAATTTCTAAAAATCCAAAAATTTTCAAGCTCAATTAAATCCATTTATGTCAGGTTTTTTGGGCTCTCTGACACAGTGAAGCATATTGATTTAAGTTTTTAATTGTTTCAAACGTTTTTCGGCATCAAACCACGGAAAATTTGAAGAAAAAAAAAATCGGAAATTTTTCCATATATACCCCTTTTGATTTTTGCAAAATAGAAATTGTCAAAAAAATCCAGTTCACCCATTTCAATAGCATACTTTTTTTATTAGAAAACTTGGTTTATAATGAATTTCAACCAATTCAAATTGTTTTGTGCAAATAAAGCCAAAATTTCTGAAACTCCAAAAATTTTCAAACTTACTTAAATCCATTTATGCTAGGTTTTTTGAGCTTCTGACCTGATAAACCATATTGATTTAAGTTTTTAACTGTTTCAAACCTTTTTCGGTATCAAACAACGAAAAATTTGAAGAAAAAAAATCTGACAATTTTCCATATTACCCTTTTGATTTTTGGAAAAATAAAAATTGTTAAGAAAATCCAGGTCCATCAAAATTATTTTTGTTAGAAAACTTGGTTTATAAAGAATTTTAACTGATTCAAATGGCTTTTTGGAATAAAGCCAAAATTTCTAATAATCCAATCAAAAACCTACTTAAATCCATTAATATCAGATTATTTTGATTCCACTGACTCAATGAACTATATACCAAATAAAATATTTAGGTTTTTAAATGTTTTAAACCTTTTTCAGTGCAACAAACTGAAAAAAATGAAAATACTATAGAGTGAAATTTTTGGTTTTTTCATACAATATAGGACAGCCGAGATCCATTTTACTCCATAGTGAAATTTATGATGAGGTTCTTTCATATAGTCAACATGTATTTTACTCTATACCCCTTACTAACAATTTTTTTCTTTTAAGTTGTTAGCTTTTAACTAAGGGATTCAAAAATATAATTCAGTCCGGCTTTAAGTATATTTATTGTGTTTATTAATGTTCTGCCGTTTAAAATGGTGTAATAGCTGATTTGAACTCCAGAACATTGATCGTAAGAACAAACACAACACGAGTCATGCTTGATACTTAAGTAACACATGAAACTACAAATATAAAGCTGAGCTGAAATATATTTTTGAATTCTTTAATTATAAACTAAAAACTTAGAGACACTCTACTTAAAGGAAAACTCTTAATTTATTTATTTATTTTCTTTAAATAATGACACAACCATCTCTTTTTTTTTATATGCCTAGGATGCATCTGTCAGTTATAGTTGAAAAAGACACATACAAAAATAAATAAATAAATGAAAATTTTTTTATTTTAAATTTGAGTTTTTAATTGTGGCTTTCAAACTTATAATTAAGTTTGGCTTTATATTTACATTCTCATGTATTACTTAAGTATCATGAAATCCATTGCTGGAGCAGTGTTTTTTCTTGTGATGAATGTTCTGCAGTTTAAAAACTCATTAATTGCAGGAAACAATTAATCAATATCTAAGACTGACAAGAATCATATGTTGTAATATCTTATAGACAGACAAGAAACATTTGGTGTAATAGCTAATTCCTTTTGAACTCCAGAACATTGATTGTAAGAACAAACACATGGATTTCTTGATACTTAAGTAATACATGAGACTGCGAATATGACGAACTGAATTATATTTTTGAATCCCTTAGTTAAAATTTAAAAACTCATAAGAAAAAATTGTTTATTTATTTATTTTATTTTTTTATGTATTGTTGTCTACTTTAATAGAAAGATGTATGCCAGACATATGAAAAATAAAGAGATAGCTTTTTTATTATTTAAAAAAAAAATGAATGAATGCGAATAATATTTTTTTTTCAAGTTTTACTTAACTATCAAGAAATCCATTACTGGAGTAGTCGCTTTGTTCTTACGATCAATGTTCTGGTTTCAAAAGGAATCAGCTATTACACCATATGATTCTTGTCAATCTTAGATATTGATTACTTGTTTTCTGCAATTAATGAGTTCTTAAACTGCAGAACATTCATCGTAAGAATGAACACAGCTCCAGCAATGGATTTCTTGAAACTTAAGTAATACATGAGAATGTTAATATAAAGCCAAACTATATTATATGCTTGAAAGCCTGAATTAAAAACTCTAACCTAAAAGAAAAAATTTTTCATTTATTTTTTTATTTTATTTACCTATGTGCTTTTTTCTGCTATAACTGACAGATGCATGCTGGACACATATAAAAAAAAGAGATGGTTATTTAGCTATTATACACCAAATGTTTCTTGTCTGTCTAAGATACTTATTACTTGTTTTGCTGCAATTAATGAGTTTTTAAACTGCAGAACATTCATTGTAAGAACAAACACAACACGAGTCATGGATTTTTTGATACACATGAGACTGTAAATGTAAAGCCGAACTGAATTATATTTTTGAAACCCTTAGTTAAAAGCTAAAAACTTAAAAGAAAAAAATTGTTCATTTAATTATTTACTTTTTTTATTTATTGCTGACTGATTTGCATGCTAGACATATACCTAAAAAAAAAGAGATAGTTATTTCATCATTTAAAAAATAAAAATATTACTTAACTATCAAGAAATCCATTACTGGAGTAGTCTTTGTTCTTACGATCAATGTTCAAAAAGAATTAGCTATTATACGATATGAGTCTTGTTAACCTTAGATATTGATTACTTGTTTTCTGCAATAAATGAGTTTTTAAACTTTTTAAACATTCATCATAAGAATAAACCATTATCAATGGAATAAACACTGCTCCAGCAATGGATTTTCATGATACTTAGGTTATATTTTTGAATCCTTTATAGTTGAATTTCTTTTTATTTATACGATAACGATACCAGTGCAGAAGTAAATATAATAATTTTTATATCCATAACATATCCATAACATATCCATAATAGGGCCTAATCCATAACAATACTCCATTAACCTTTTAATAATAAAAATATTACTCCATAACATTTATTTATGTACGTTACGAGTGCAGAAGTAGTAATATTTTTTCGATATATATTCGAGAGAATTCCGACTATTCGAGAGAATTCCGACTTATTCGAGACAATTCCGACTTTCGAGTATTTTTGCTCGAATTTCGATTATCAATGAGAGAGAAAGAGTATTTTCGCGTATATTAATTAAAATATTAGTGTGTTTCTAACTTAACTTAGAAACGGCGCCATAAATGGCGCAGTAATAAACCTCGTTTTTATGTTTTTATGGACTTTAGGAAGAAAGTGTGGCATTTTTACACTTGCTTCGGGCCTTGGAGGGGTATTAATAATGATTTTGTACAATAAAAACAAAAAAAACTTTTTTTTTTAAATTATGGTCAAACGTCAACATTATGGCCATAATATGACACCATAATTTATGCCCATAAACCCAATCATCACCATAAATTGTGGTCATTTTATGGTCAAAATTTTTCAAAGGGTATTGATTATTATTTAACTAATAAAATGAATTATTTAATTTAAGTAATTGAAAAATCAAGTTTTGAAACTAAGACTGTTATTTAGTATTACTATAATGCCATGGTTAAATATTTTAAGCTCTACAAAATGAAGTATATCAAGTTAGAATGATTTAAAATAATCTGAATTTCATCGAATACTAATAAATTAGCAACCCTTAAATAAATTATGTGATTTAAAAGTATTTGATGTTATTTAGATCAGCTTAAATTATCAAAACTTAATATACCACTATTCGTACAATTCAAAATATTTAATAATGGTATATTCCTGTTCTCGATGAATTACAATTGGCCAAATTTGTTTAATACTTACAAGGAGAGTTCAAGACATTTGGAACACCAAATTACACCAAATGGTTATGGATGAGTTTATTATGTTGAAAAAATATGCCGGCTACGTTCCAATGGGTCTAGGAACGCATGGTCTAGGATCAATGTTATAAAATAGGGTTTTATTGGTAATTTTGGATGAAACGCTTAAACCCAAGGGGTAGGCGACGTGATGCGGAGATTTCGCATCGACGCGCATCATGATGCGTGATGCAAAAATTTTTTTTTCTTAAAACTGTGCTAATATGTTCAGAAAGGGTTGTTAGGTAGATATAATACTCTGCATCACTCTGAATCACAATTAAAAAATTTTCTATGCTATTTTCTCTAAATACTCTAGTCAAGATGCGGTCAAAGTTGTCAAGTTTCTGTCCACCATCAGAATTGTTCTACCATAGGTTTTTTTGGTCGCTGATCATTAATTCAAGTGTCTTTTGTTTGAGAATTGTACGAAACACCCTTAAATTTGCAAAAACTACCCCTAAAAGGTGTATTTTTGCTATTTTCTTGCTTTTAGTGCCCAGAATTAGATCTCTAGAGTTTTTTGGTCTTATAAATTACTCTTTCATGTTATACTTTAACTGATATATTTATATTCTATGCAATAATATTTTAAAAAATTTTTATGTATTATTGATCATGAATTACGAAAAATAAACAAGAATTCTACGAATTTTACTTGCTTATAATCATTTTTCTTTAAAAAAAAATATATTTTTTTTACATATTTGTTTAGAAAAATTATTTTATTATATTTATAAATATAAAAAATAATTTACCTATTTTACCGAGTATTTTACTGAAATTAGTTTTTTATTAATTTTTTTTTTATTAGACGCATTCAAAAAAAAAATAAATAATAAAAACAATCATAATTCCCTAAAATTTCAACTTTCTACTTATTGGTGTGTTAGATGAGAAGTATTGAATTGTTTACAAATGCCTAAAATTCATAATCAGTGTCCCACGAAAACCAATATGGACCAAATCTGGAGAGTTAAAGTTCGAATACATCAAAAATACGCTTTTTAGGGGTAGTTTTTGCTAAGTAAAGGGTAAAATTAATTAATTTTTAAGAAAAAATCCCTATTCGCGATTAGCGACCCGAAAAACCCATGAGGACTATATCTGGACACTAAAAGCGAGAAAATATCAAAAATACACCTTTTAGGGGTAGTCTTTGCTGATTTAAGGGTGAAATAGTAATTTTTCATTTAAGAATCCCTAAAATTCGTAATCAGCGACCCAAAAAACCCATATGGACCAAATCTGGAGACTTAAAATTCGAATTCATCAAAAATACTCTTTTTTAGAGGTAGTTTTTGCAAAGTTAAGGGTGTTTTGCACAATTCTCAAAAAAAAGTCCCTTGAATTCATGATCAGCGACCAAAGAAACCTATGGTAGAACAATTCTGTTGGTGGATGGAAACTTGACAACTTGAATCGTATATTGACTCGAGTATTTAGAGAAAACAGCATAAATAAAATTTTTAATTGTGATGCAGTGTGATGCAGAGTATTATATCTACCTAACAACACCTTTTCTGAACATATTAGAACAGTTTTCAGAAAAAAAAATCAAATTAACCAAAACAATTCTGATTGGTCTCAGTTTTTTGGTGTAAATGTCACCTTTCAAACACCGTAAACCGCAATTTTTTATCACTATAGATTTCTATCAATGTAGCCATTTAATCAAATATCCATTTTTGACTGAAAATGAGCAATTTTAAATTACTGCCAAGTTCGTAATTTCTGACAAAAAATGGTTTCATATGTCTTGAAAAATATACTCTATATACTTATGTTGCGAATTCTGACATTTTGATAGATTTTTGTGTCGGTATAGTTATATATTTTGCGCGCGAAAATACAAATTGTCTTATCTATTGCGTAGTGAATTATATGTAAATTATAAGCTTCCTAGAGAGTATTTAATACTTATAAGGATTTAATTAATAACGTTTTAATAACTTTAATAAATTAAAGTATAATTAAAACTAAGTTAAGCAGCGTTTCTTAATCACAAGTTCATCTGTATCAGAACTTTCGGGACATAAATGTTATGAGATGAAATTTTATGTATATTTTACATAATATAGTTTTTAAAAAAGTAGTTGAAGAATGAAAAAAAGAAAAAACAAATTGAAAAAAAATAGTATTAAATTTCATTCACTGCTTTCATTCTCTCAACAAACTCGTATAATTATAAAAACCTTATACGTAATGGAGTTACGGCGCCAGCATATTTTTCACATTTTAGGCTCAATTTGATGGTTTATGATAAAAAATTAGATTCCAAGGATTGGCATCTCCCCGCCACACTTTAAAAATCTTGATTAGCCAAATTATACGTGCAACATTACTCTCACCCCCTAAAATCGCAGATTTCCTCCCCTCCACTTAAAAAATTTTCTAGATTCGTTATTGAGAGTACCAAAAAAAAATTCAACAAATAATTTTATTGATAAATATTAATTTTCGTTCTTAGCCTACAATCAAGTTACCAAAAGATGACAAGTGTGTACTTGTCAAATTTGAAAATTATGAAGAAGATGATAACCAACTTGTAGAAGTTGGATTTCTGTGTTGGACTGAATACAATTGTAATGAGATTCAAAATGTAATTGACAGTGAATCAAAAATTAAGATTGAGTGGCCTACGTATCCTAATGTAGAAGCCGAAAAAAAAGAAGTCCAAATTCGGCCTGCAAAGCAGATGATGAGGCAAATTATGATACATAAATTGAAAATGACGAAACATATAGTCCAAGTATTAAAGTTTGGTGGTGAGTTTAAATTTTGAATAAATTAAAGACTTATTTGATATTATAATAAATTCATGAAACATTTTTTAATACTATAAAATACTGCGCTGGAAATTTTAAGTTAGATTCAAATTATTTTCAATATAGGGAAACATTTTCAGGCATGTATTGCGTATATGAAATTGAGACTTTTAAGTTTCTTATTTTATAAAATGTTGTTTCCTATTTTATTTCGATATATCTAATTTTAGTTTCTAGCTGATTACGAATTTCGGTGTCATTTATTTAAGAAATAAGCGCTTCGTCCTTAAATCATCAAAACTTACCCTCAAATTGGTATTTTGTATTTATTTGCACTTAGAGCTTTCAGACTTGGTGTATATAGAATTTTTGGATCGCTAATCACAAATTTTGGGGTCTTGTCTACTAAAAATCAGCGCTATACCCTTAAATTAGCAAAACCTACTTATAAAAAGGGTATTTTTAAAATATTTCATATTATTAAAATATTTCGTATTTTTAAAATATTTCATATTATTAAAATATTTCGTATTTTTAAAATATTTCATATTATTAAAATATTTCGTATTTTTAAAATATTTCATATTTTGAAAATTTAAGTGCCAATTTTTAATAGCCAGGACCCCTAAATTCGCGATCAATCCCCCAAAAAACCCACGTGGATTAAATCGGTAAACTAAAAACGCAAAAATAGCAAGAATAACTCTTTTGAAATGTAAAAAAAATTTTCCTTAGATTTTGTTTACAAATTTTTTTAAAATAAAAACTAATACGTCAGTTAAAATTTACCTATTAATTCAAGTTTCATGCATAAATTTCTACTGCATTTCTTTCTTTTTTATTTTCTTTTTATAGAAATAATTTTTTTTTATCATTAATTATAGCCTTTTTTTAAGATTCGAATATTAAGCTTATACTCAAAGAAATGAATAAAGATTATGTTTAAGTAAAATAGACAAATTGTTTTATAAATTGTAATTCATTTAAGGTTAAAATTATTTTTCATTTAAGTTTAATTCGAGGGGGTTGGCGCGCTATGGCACACAGAGAATGGAGCTCCCTAGTCTTTTTAAAATTTTGTAATGTCTGAGATAAAAAAACATAACTCTAAATATTACGTATAGTATGAATGGATTATTTTTTAATGCCCAAATTATTATTTATAAAAACTATTTATAAAAAAGAAATTATTTAACATAATTCACTTTTAATTTACTTTTATTGTCATGTATAAATTTTATTACTATATAATTTATTAGCTTGGACAGAAATGCAGAAAGCATTGAGGCAATATATAGACTGCAGACTGAGTAACAGTAAGAACCAGAGGAAAGATGTTATGGTTAAGACTTACGGCGAAGATTTTGTGACGGGAAAAGAGCCAAATGATTATCATCCTCCAAGTGTAATGATTTTCATAGTTACAAATAATTTTACTATTATATATATTTTTTTTTTTAAGTTATTAACTCCGCGAGTGCCACGTAACCTAATCTTGTTTATTCGATATTCATCAAAGCAAGAATATTTAGAAGGAAAATATAGATTTACGTTTTACTTTGCTTCTTTTTATCCAAAACATTTAATTCTCAAACGCAGTATGTAAAAAAAATTTGGTAATAGGTTGTTTGAATATACAATCTTAATGCTATCAAAAAATTACATTTTAGTATCGATCTGGGTATCGATATACGATGCTTGCTGAGTAGTTTATTTTTTATAAAGATTGATATTTAAAGACAAAAAGGAAACAAAGTAAATTTCTGTATACAGACTTGTATACAGATGTGTAAAAGACTTTTGGGTACGGATAATTAAAAAAAATAATTGTCTTATAAGTTGCAATTTCCTGTTTTTAATTAAACAGTAGACCCTTTGTTTTGAGAAAAGCCTAGAAAATTCGCGACATAGTTAGTATTACAGGCACTCGGTAAATTGTCAGTAACCTGCACTAATTAAATTAATCTAAAAACTAATATTTTGTATATAATTTACTATTCTAGAAAAAGAGACGGCAAAACAAAAATGATACTAAAGGTAATGCAGCTTGTAATGATGGCTACGAGAATAAAAATATAGATGTACGTTTTATTTAGCTAAAATCTTGCTTATTATTTCTATGAATTTAAATTTGTGTGTAACCGATTTTTTAGGTTTTAGATGAAATAGAAGATGAACCGAAGAATAATGTTGATGTATTATATAAGAATAAATACGACATTGAATTCAATAAAAATATGGCATTAGAAAAGACGATTATAAGCAAAGATAAGGAAATTAAAAAATTGATTGATGAACAGCAAAGTTTCAGAAAAAAAATTAAAAATTATGAGGAATTGGTAGAAAATCAAGAAAAAAAATTGAATGACTTGAACTTGAAATTAAAAAATTGTGTAAATAATGAAAAAATAAAAGATTTGCAGGATCAAGTTAACATGATGTCTGAAATTTATCAACAGCAAGATTTAGAGATTGTAGAATATGAAAAAAAAATTCAAAAATCTAAAGACTCTTATAATAATATAATGGAAGGTAATACATGTATAATATATATTTATAAGTATATATCGTAAAAATATATTTATTTATATTTTCTATACGCTTTTAATACCGCTAGCTAAAAATTAATTTACAAAACAATTAGAAAACTTAATATGCAAAATTTAATTTTTATCTGTTGAATTATGACAAAAAGGATACAGATGTTACTTAGTTAAATTATTAATTTAAACAATTTATTTAGCTTTGCACTTTTATGTTTTAGAATTTAAGAAAATTGTTGGGGTTGTTAAGAAATCAGAGGAGTTGCTATTACGAGAACAAAATAAGCAAGAAGCTGCAAAATTGAAAAATAATAATACAGAAACAAAATCTTTAATTCTAAAAAAGGTATGCATAAAAAAGGCATCATTTTCTTTGGCTTAAATTCATTAATTAGCAAAAATTAACTCTCTGTTTCCCTAGTTTTGTAATATTCAATTTACCTTATATCAAATAGAGGAATGCTTTTGCCAAGCATTTTTTTTTATCGAGTACAACTAATTAAAAATAAACTATCATTAATTTTATTAGTTAAATGTAAAATATAAAATAATTTAAAGTTTTCATGGATACAAAGAGTTATAAATAAGTCTATCAATAGCTTTTTAAAACTTTCAACTAAATATTTAATCAACAGGAACCATGTGAAATTATTCCGAATTTTAATGACGAGGTGAGGCAATATAAATTATTTACTAATAAAAAGTTTTTTATAAAAAAATAAAAATGAAACTGATTCAGTACGATTTACACATTTTCTAATATTTTTTAACAGTCAGATGAATCATTCGAAATTCCATCTGATTTAAATGATTCAAATGAAAATGAAAAAGAAGACACGAATGAGAAACAACTTTTAAAACAGGTATTAATGTCAACAATAATAATTAATTTTTTTTAATTTCAAAATTTTTTTTCTTAAATTTTTTATTGCAATAATAATATATTTAAATCAATTAACAGCAAATTAATCAAGAAATGAAGATTAAAACAGAAACGAAAAATACTGTCTTGATAGGATATCATGATAAGGAGGTATAATGAATATTAAAACATAAATATTTGAATTAAAATATTCATTCATTATTAATTAATATTTTTTGGTATATTTAATATTTTAGAATGGCATATACCACCTTAATAAAGCCGAGGATATAAAAATGGAATATAATAAGTATATAAAATTAAGAAAGTCCAACTCCATGCAAGATTTTGCTTATGGGTTATTAGATGTATTTTTCACGGAGGAGGATTTTTTTAACTGTTCAAAAACAGGAGGAAAGTGCAATGCTAATAAAGGAGTTGCACCCAAGCCAGCTTTAAGCCCAATGATAATAAGTGCAATAAAAGGTAGATATACTATATATTTTCTAAAATTAATAAGTATGTTTATTTACTTTGAAAGAATTTCATAAAATTTTGATATTGAATGCTATAAAATAAATGCTGCTTTGTAGAAAAGGAGAGGTATACATAAAGTGCAAAAAAAGTTATTAAATTTTAGATTCTAGATAGGCTGCTTAATTTTTCAAAAAAAAGTTTTCTTACGTATTCAAATAAAATTTTAATTTTAATGATATAAGCCTGATAAAATAATTATACAAAAGGATCGCCCATAAAATACGCTACGAAAAAATTAGAAAATTTGGGTACCACTATCCTTATATGCAATGTAAATTTGATGCAAATGAGCATGGTGGTCACGTTAAACAGTAAGCCACGTAATATGGCTATGTAACTGCGTTACGTATTTTATAGATGACCCCAATTTATTATTGTTTCTGTGTTTTTCAAAATAATTAATAATTCGTATATTTGATTTCAGCTGTGAAAGCTTTTTTTCATATTATAATAACTCTACCTTTTATTACAATGCACATCAAATACAATTAGACATAGTGATTTTTTTTACTAACCCCTTTGTAAGGAGTGATATTTGTTTTAATAGATTATTTTAAAATTTTCGATGATTTAGAGAAGTTTAAATGTATATCCTTTAATAAAATTCTATTTGTTGTAGCTGAGGTGCAAAGCAAGTATAGATCAAGTAGCGACAATGATTGGGGAAAAATTTTAACGAAAAAAATTAAGTTAGGGAAGAGGAACTATGAAAATCATAACAAACAATCAAATATAAAAAAGTAGACAATGGTCTTGAATGTAAATTTACTCGACCTTAAATTGTGCAAATATTTAATATAAAATTATTTTATTTAATTACTTATATCTGTCAAGAAACTTCTCATTTTTTGTATCAATTACAATTTTGCATTTTTTTCGGGAAAAATGAGTTAATTCTGTTGAGATATCAATATTTTAATTAATATGATGCAAAATAAAATAAAAATCTAATTACCTCCAGCGCTACCAATCCAGAGGCTCTCGAATTTTAGAAAAATATTAGAAAAATCCTAGAAATATTCAAATGAAAACATTTAGATATGTAAGGGATGTAATTAAGTTTGCTTGGATATATAGATTTGTAAATCTATTTTTTTTAAACATGGAACAAAAATTTTAACCCCTTTCTAGATTTTTAAAGCCGTATACTAAATATCCTTAAAATTTCTATGTTTTAAGTATGCTAAAATACTTATTTTTGAGTTTTCTTGCAAAGAGCAGCAGATCTAGGGGAGAGGGGGGCATAATGGAAGGGGTAGTTTTATTTCCTTTTTTTTATTTTCATAAATATTTTTACCAAAAAAATAATATTGGAAATCATAAATTAAAGGGTTTACTTTAAGAATTAATCAATATTTTACTTTATTTTATTAATAATATTGCTTTAAAATAAATTTTTTAAAACCCTAACAACCGGGGCAAAATGGAATAAACTTTGGGGCAGAATGGAATAAAGCATTTTTTAAATTTAAATCATTTTATAATGTACTAATTATAAATTAATTATCAGTTTATGTACATAATTGGAAAATTAAACATCACAAATCAATATTTTTATTATTTTTTATTCAAAATATTTTATGATTCTTGAAAATTTTATTTTCAAACTTAGAACTATCAGTTTTGAATTTGAAGTCAAATTACAAATCGCAAATCACAATATTTTACTTAAAGCTAATATCACCAATATCTTAAAAGTAATTTAACAAGAAAGTTTTTCTTTAAATATAATTAAATAATTCACAATAGGTAGGTTATGGCTTCCTGTAAGTCAATTGCTTATGCCGTTTTAAGAAATTTTTCACCCAGTCAATTCCAGCCAATTCAGATTCTCCATTAACGTCGTTCTTCCCAGTATTCCGAATCCGTTGAGTGATGAACAAAAAATTATTAATTTAACTATTAAATTATGTTAAAAATATTTTCTTTATTCATTAAATTAATTTTCCTAATATTATTCGCAAGTGTAATGATAAGTATCTTTTTATTTTACTAATTTACATTTTATATATTATTGTTTTTTAATCGCGTAGTACATCTGCAGTAAGAATAAATTCAAAATACAACTTTAAACTAGTATGTGTTTTATTTATTAAATAAAAAGGAATATCTTTTATTAAATGATGTTTATGCGTTTATTTATGAAAAAAAATTGTTATAAAAAAATAAACTAATAGAAAATAAATAAATAATTTACCATAAACTAAAGAATAATACAAATTTATTAAAGTTTGTGCTTTTAGTAACAGTATTAGTACGCGCGCTGTATATAATAAACAAACAATATGGCGTCCCGTCTGCTAAAACTGCGTTATAAAATTTTCTTCGTTTAATTACGCGAAATTTCCCACGTATACCTCATATTCGGAAAGTACCAATAAATTCTTTAGGCTTTGAACTTTTAATTTATTGCTATCTCCATTGGGAATTTCGCGATTTGGTAGCAAAAATTATTAACTTCCGGAATTTTCTCCATAAGACTAATGTAATATTTACTTATCTTTGTACCCTGATATCTAAAAATTTTGCACGACTATCGACTATGAGACCCATACCATTGGATTCCTGAGAATTTCCTCTAGCTAACTGTATATACCTTTATTCGGAATTTTCCTGGGAAGAACGACCTTAAAAGGATTAGAAATTTTAAATTTTTTAGCTAAATCAAAAGCTAATTCTCTGATTTCCAAAGTATCAAATGCAAAAAGTTTTGCTTCCATGTATAATATGTAATAACACAGAATTTTTTCTTGCTCTACACTAAATACAGTTTTGAAACCTGCCTCCAACATACTTTTTTCATCCCAACTAAATCGGGAAGACTTTTTCTTATAATTTCTCATAAAAAAATATATATTAAAATAATTAGAACTAAAATTTTACACAGAACGTCAACATTAAACTTGCTCCGTATTCTAAGATTGAGAGGTTAGGTTGGAGTTGTTTTTAAAATTTCACTATTCCAATATGCCCCCAAAATATCATTCCATTATGCCTCTTTTGCATTTTTTTGAACTTATTCAATATAAAAAAAATTACTTTTCAAAAATATTTAAAACTTGTGTCAGATCAAAAATGAAACTTAAAACTGTTGGTTAAAAAGAAAAAATTTATATTTAATAAGATATATTTGTTTTGCGGATTATAAGAAAATTTGAGGAGGCAGTTTCTAAGTGTATCTAAAACTACTCATGCAAATAAATTCAATTTTTTATTAATATAACTATATTTTTTTTGCTCTCAATTATGTAGTTAACTGATTTAATCAATATTAATTACGTTAGCAAAAATTTTATTGTTTATTATTTAATTTATTTAAATTTTTCATTATGCCCCGCCTTCCATTGTGCCCCCTCCTCCCCTATAGTCTTTTAGGTATTGCATTCATAAATAAAATATAAAGAACTCGCAGAATCAACTCATTGTCTCACTATTTTAGGTCAAATAATTTTTAATTTAGAGCCACCGTGAGAATTTTAGTGAATAAAATATAATTTAATATAGCTAAAAATTATTATGAAAAATAGATAAAATGCATTATTTAAAAATTTAATAGTTTATAAGAAAAATTTATTAGCTAAATATTATTATGAAAAATAGATAAAATGTATTATTTAATAATTTAATAGTTTATAAGAAAAATTGATTTACTAAATATTATTAAAGTTGTTTAAAATTAAGACATGTAAGTAAATAAATAGCATATTATTGTTATTTTTAAAGTGTTACAGTTAAAAGAAATTAATTATTTGTTAAATCATTAACAACATTTCTATTATTAGGCATATTATCATTTAGCATTAAATTTTAAAAAAGGCATCCCAATTACTTACGATAAATCTTTACTTCAAAATATTCATTTTTTAATGTGCACATTTATTTATCTATAGTTTTCGTAATGCAAAAATACAATAAATGTCAAATAATCATCCTAAGTACACAAAATCAATATGTTTTATGAAAAGTTAAGCCCAAAGATAAAAACGATGCGTAAGCACATTAGATGTAAAATGTAAAATTCTAAAAAAAATATGAGATTCACAAAATAATATATAAAAAAGGAAAATAAGCACGGTGTATATACAAATACATTTAAGTGTTTAAAATAAGAATTATTGAATACAGCTACTAGTTATAAAAAACTATTTTATAAGAACAAAAAAGAAGACAAATTTATTTTTCTAAGATAATTATCTGAATGTATATCATGTAATTGGAAAAAATAAATTATTTCAAGAAAAAAAAATATTATCAATTCTTTAACTTTATCCAACATTTTGCGTTCAAAAAGTATAGTTTTAGAGCTTAAATTTCGCTCCTTACTATTCAATTTTCATTCCAATATAAAATCTTTAGTATTGAATATTATTTTTGCTGATTTAAGTCCATTGGGTCCACATATTAAAATTTCATAGATTTATTTTCACCAAAGCTTAGTATATTTGCCAGAGGATCATATTTTTCTGCCATAAGTCCATTTTTAGTGTCAAAACTCTGTTTACTCCCTAGATCATGTTTTTACCTCCAAGGGGGCCCATTTGACCCCTTACAGTTCAATTTTCTTGCAAACTGAATTTTCTAGTCACTTAATCATACTTTGCTAGTTATAAATTTATTTTTAAAAGCGAAACTCTGTTTACGCCGCAATTTACAATTTTTTCCAAAAGAGACCCATTTGCCTCCCTCCCCATAAGATTAATTTTCACTTAGGCTAAGCATATTTGTCGTTGGATCATATTTTTTGTCCATAAGTCCATTTTTAAAGACAAAACTCTGTTTAATACCTAGATCTTGTTTTTACCCCACGGGGGCCCATTTGACCCCTTACAGTTCAATCTTCATGCAAACTGAATTTTTTAGTCACTTAATCATACTTTGCTAGTCATAAATTCATTTTTAACAGTAAAATTCTGTTTACGCCACAGATAATAATTTCGCCCCGAAGGGGGCCCATTTGGCCCCCCATAGATTTATTTTCACCAAGGCTTAGTAGTTATTAATTTATTTTTAAAAGCGAAACTCTGTTTATGCCGCAGATTGCAATTTTGTCCAAAAGTGGCCCATTCGCCTGCTCCCCCCTAAAATTAATTTTCACCTAGGCTAAGCATTTTCGTCGTTGGATCATATTTTTTGTCCATAAGCCCATTTTTAAAGACAAAACTCTGTTTAATACCTAGATCTTGTTTTTACCCCAAGGGGGACCATTTGACCCCTTACAGTTCAATCTTCATGCAAACTGAATTTTTTAGTCACTTAATCATACTTTGCTAGTCATAAATTCATTTTCAACAGTAAAATTCTGTTTACGCCACAGATAATAATTTCGCCCCGAAGGGGGCCCATTTGGCCCCCCATAGATTTATTTTCACCAAAACTAAGCATTTTTGTCGTTGGATCATATTTTTTGTCCATAAGTCCATTTTTAAAGACAAAACTCTGTTTAATACCTAGATCTTGTTTTTACCCCACGGGGGCCCATTTGACCCCTTACAGTACAATTTTCATGCAAACTGAAATTTCTAGTCACTTAATTATACTTTGCTAGTTAAATAAATTTATTTTTAAAAGCGAAACTCTGTTTACGCCGCAATATACAATTTTGTCCAAAAGAGACCCATTTGCCTCCCCCACCCCCTAAGATTAATTTTTACCTAGGCTAAGCATTTTTGTTGTTGGATCATATTTTTTGTCCATAAGTCCATTTTTAATGACAAAACTTTGTTTACTCCCTAGATCATGTTTTTACCCCCAAGGGGGCCCATTTGACCCCTTACAGTTCAATTTTCATGCAAGCTCAATTTTCTAGTCACTGAAGTCACTGAATCATATTTTTCCTAACGTTGCTCCATTTTAATTGACAAAATTCTATTTATTCCCTGAAATAGTCTTGACCCCGTGGGGGGGGGGGGGGTACTCTGACATTTTGAGTTAATTTATTACCCGTTTACATGCTTTCTTCTCTGAATTAACTCTCGTCAAGAGTTTTTTATCCCAACAATATTCTTTAAGGGGGGGGGGGGGGTGTTCGAATTGCATCCCCAAATTCTTATTCTCCCCAAGGATATATTTTACCCCTGGGAGTCTATTTTACTTCCCCATGATAAATATTTTAAAAAATCATTTTTTTTTTCTTTGTGCACAAAATTCGCGATTTTGTGCACAAAACGCTGTACAAAACTGTGTGTCGTTTTGTGCACAACTTTGTGCACAACTTTGTGTACAACGTTTGTACAGGCTTTTTACGTACGGGAAAAATTCATTCTCGCATTTCAAAGGATTTTGAGATCATTAGATGAGATCTTCAACAACTATTAATTTCTTAGTTTGATTAAAAAATGTTTTTCAATACTCAGAAAAATTTTGGACTGATACCTGGATGGAAAACTATCTGAAATAAGGCAGCGATACAAATTACGTAAATATCGTATTTTAGTTACCAAGCATTTTCAGAACCTTGGCAGGGCATTACCCCGAATTTCTTTTTACGATATTAATCTAATTCTGTGCCAAGACTCCCAAAAAATTTTTTAACCCATTTTAAGGGGGTTAAGTTGGTCAAATTAAGTCGATTAAAGATTGGTCATTTTTGGGAAAACAGCTTTTTTAGAATTTCATGGGATCTGGCCCCAACTATTGTTTTCTTGTGTTGATTAAAATATGTTTCTTAATACTCAAACAAATTTTGGACATATTCCTAGGTGGTAAACTACCTCAAATGCGGCTGCGAATCAAATTACATAATAATCGTATTTTAGTTTCAAAGCATTTACAGAACCTTGGCAGGGCATTACCCCGAAATGCTTTTTATAATATTAATCTAATTATGTTCCAAAACTCCCGAAAAATTTTTGAGCCCATTTTAAGGGTGTTAAATTGGTCAAATTAAGTTGATTAAAGATTGGTCATTTTTAGGAAAACAGCATTTTTAGAATTTTATGGGATCTGGCCGCATCTATTGTTTTCTTGTGTTGATTAAAATATGTTTCTCAATACTCAAAAAAATTTTGGACTTATTCCTAGGTGGTAAACTACCTCAAATGCGGCTGCGAATCAAATTACATAATTATCGTATTTTAGTTTCCAAGCATTTTCAGAACCTTGGCAGGGCATTACCCCGAATTTCTTTTTATAATATTAATCTAATTATGTGCCAAAACTCCCAAAAAATTTTTGAGCCCATTTTAAGGGGGTTAAGTTGGTCAAATTAAGTTGATTAAAGATTGGACTTTTTTGGAAAAACAGCTTTTTTGAATTTCCTGGGATCTGAACCCAACTATTGTTTTCTTGTGTTGATTAAAATATGTTTCTCAATACTCAAAAAAATTTTGGACATATTCCTAGGTGGTAAACTACCTCAAAAGCGGCTGCAAATCAAATTACATAATTATCGTATTTTAGTTTCCAAGCATTTTCAGAACCTGGGCAGGGCATTACCCCGAATTTCTTTTTATAATATTAATCTAATTATGTGCCAAAACTCCCAAAAAATTTTTGAGCCCATTTTAAGGGGGTTAAGTTGGTCAAATTAAGTTGATTAAAGATTGGACTTTTTTGGAAAAACAGCTTTTTTGAATTTTCTGGGATCTGAATCCGACTATTGTTTTCTTGTGTTGATTGAAATATATTTCTCAATACTCAAAAAAATTTTGGACATATTCCTAGGTGGTAAACTACCTCAAATGCGGCTGCGAATCAAATTACATAATTAATATATTTTAGTTTCCAAGCATTTTCAGAACCTTGGCAGGGCATTACCCCAAATTTCTTTTTATAATACTAATCTAATTATGTGCCAAAACTCCCAAAAAATTTTTGAGCCCATTTTAAGGGGGTTAAGTTGGTCAAATTAAGTTGATTAAAGATTGGTCATTTTTAGGAAAAGAGCATTTTTAGAATTTCATGGGATCTGGCCCCATCTATTATTTTCTTGTGTTGATAAATATATATTTCTCAATACTCAAAAAAATTTTGGACATATTCCTAGGTGGTAAACTACCTCAAATGCGGCTGCGAATCAAATTACGTAATTATCGTATTTTAGTTTCCAAGCATTTTCAGAACCTTGGCAGGACATTACCCCGAATTTCTTTTTACGATATTAATCTTATTCTGTGCCAAGACTCCCAACAAATTTTTGAGCCCATTTTAAGGGGGTTAAGTTTGTCAAATTAACTCGATCAAACATTGGACTTTTTTGGAAAAACAGCATTTTTGAATTTCCTGAGATCTGACCCCAACTATTGTTTTCTTGTGTTGATGAAAATATGTTTCTCAATATTTAAACAAATTTTAGACATATTCGTAGGTGGTAAACTACCTCAAATGCGGCTGCGATTCAAATTACATAAATATCGGATTTTCGTGTCCAAGTATTTTCAGAACCTTGGCAGGACATTACCCCGAATTTCTTTTTATAATATTAATCTAATTATGTGCCAAGACTCCAAAAAAATTTTTGAGCTAATTTTAAGGGGGTTAAATTGGCCAAATTAAGTCGATTAAATATTGTTCATTTTTGGAAAAACAGCTTTTTTAGATTTTCATGGGATCTGGCCCCATCTATTGTTTTCTTGTGTTGATTACTCTCATTACTCAATTAAATTTGGGACAGTTTCGTGGGCGGTAACTACCTCAAATGCAGCCGCGATTCAAATTACAAAAATATCGTATTTCAGTTGCCAAGCATTTTCAGAACCTTGGCTGGGCATAACCCCGAATTTCTTTTCAAACATTCGATTTTATTGTAATTTGATTCGCAGCCGCATTTGAGGTAGTTTACTACCTAGGAATTTGTTCAAAAATTTTTTAAGTATTGAGAAACATTTTTCAATCAACATTAGAAAAGAATAGTTGGGGTCAGATCCCAGAAAAATCTAAAAAAGCTGTTTTTTCAAAAATGAGTAATCTTTAAATGACTTAATTTGATCAATTGAACCCCCTTAAAATGGGCTAAAAAATTTTTTGGGAGTTTAGGCACATAATTAGATTAATATTATAAAAAGAAATTCGGGGTAATAACCTACCAAGGTTCTGAAAATGCTTGGAAACTAAAATACGATAATTATGTAATTTGAATCGCAGCCGCATTTGAGGTAGTTTACCACCTAGGAATATGTCCAAAATTTTTTTGAGTATTGAGAAACATATTTTAATCAACACAAGAAAACTATAGATGGGGCCAGATTCCATGAAATTCTAAAAATGCTGTTTTCTTAAAAATGACCAATCTTTAATCAACTTAATTTGACCAACTTATCCCCCTTAAAATGGGCTTAAAAATTTTTTAGGTGTTTTGGCACAGAAATAGATTAATATCGTAAAAAGAAATTCGGAGTAATGCCCTGTCAAGGTTCTGAAAATGATTGGAAACTACAATACGATATTTTTGTTATTTGATTCGCAGCCGCATTTGAGGTAGTTTACCACCTAGGAATATGTCCAAAATTTGTTTGAGTATTGAGAAACATATTTTAATCAACACAAGAAAACAATAGTTGGGGTCAGATCCCAGGAAATTCAAAAAAGCTGTTTTTCCAAAAAAGTCCAATCCTTAATCAGCTTAATTTGACCAACTTAACCCCCTTAAAATGGGCTCAAAAATTTTTTGGGAGTTTTGGCACATAATAAGATTAATATTATAAAAAGAAATTCGGGGTAATGCCCTGCCAAGGTTCTGAAAATGCTTGGAAACTAAAATACGATAATTATGTAATTTGATTCGCAGCCGCATTTGAGGTAGTTTATCACCTAGGAATATGTCCAAAATTTTTTTGAGTATTGAGAAACATATTTTAATCAACACAAGAAAACAATAGTTGGGTTCAGATCCCAGGAAATTCAAAAAAGCTATTTTTTCAAAAAAGTCCAATCTTTAATCAACTTAATTTGACCAACTTAACCCCCTTAAAATGGGCTCAAAAATTTTTTGGGAGTTTTGGCACATAATTAGATTAATATTATAAAAAGAAATTCGGGGTAATGCCCTGCCAAGGCTCTTAAAATGCTTGGAAACTAAAATACGATAATTATGTAATTTGATTCGAAGCCGCATTTGAGGTAGTTTACCACCTAGGAATATGTCCAAAATTTTTTTGAGTATTTAGAAACATATTTTAATCAACACAAGAAAACAATAGTTGGGTTCAGATCCCAGGAAATTCAAAAAAGCTGTTTTTCCAAAAAAGTCCAATCTTTAATCAACTTAATTTGACCAACTTAACCCCCTTAAAATGGGCTCAAAAATTTTTTGGGAGTTTTGGCACATAATTAGATTAATATTATAAAAAGAAATTCGGGGTAATGCCCTACCAAGGTTCTGAAAATACTTGGACACAAAAATCCGATATTTATGTAATTTGAATCGCAGCCGCATTTGAGGTAGTTTACCACCTAGGAATATGTTCGAAATTTGTTTGAGTATTGAGAAACATATTTTAATCAACACAAGAAAACAATATTTGGGGTCAGATCCCAGGAAATTCAAAAAAGCTGTTTTTCCAAAAAAGACCAATGTTTAATCGACTTAATTTGACCAACTTAACCCCCTGAAAATGGGCTCAAAAATTTTTTGTGAGTCTTGGCACAGAATTAGATTAATATCGTAAAAAGAAATTCGGGTTAATACCCTGCCAAGGTTCTGAAAATGCTTGGTAACTAAAATACGATATTTACGTAATTTGTATCGCAGCCTTATTTCAGATAGTTTTTCACCCAGGTATGAGTCCAAAATTTTTCTGAGTATTGAAAAACATTTTTTAATCAACCTAAGAAATTATCAGTTGGTGAAGATATCATATAATGATCTCAAAATCCTTTGAAATGCGAGAATGATTTTTTATTGTATATTTTGGTTGATTTATTGGTTTTTATCTGTTTCTATCGGCTGTTTATTTAATTTTTTGAATTTTTTACTATATTTATTTATTATATATACTTTTTAGCAGATTTGAGCTAAAAAAAAAATTTCGTTCATCGAACGGTCGAAACTTCAGCTACATAATTTTTTTGTATTTTTTGGTCCACCATTTTGGAAAATCGGAAAATATGTTCGGATAAAAAAATAAAAATTTTTCTCTTGAAAACGTTTCTCTCATCCTCAGAAATCCTCAAAGAAGTTGCTTATTAAATGCTTTTAGGTCCGCCACCTTGGAAAATCGGAAAATATTTAAATAAATTTTTTGGGTCAATAATATACCTTTTGGTTAACCATTTGGATTATCATATGGAAAACCATTATGGTTCTTTTTGTGCGAGATTTTTTTCTTTTTACCGCCCCCATGTCCTACACCACCACTGCATAGACCTACACCACCAGGGCCTAGTCCCCTAACTTGCTCTCTCTCTCCCTCTCTCCCTACCAGTATACTTTCCGGCTTCGGTACCCCTCCTTTACTATTAACGCTCCTAGCACTTCTCACTCTTCTAACTCTAGTGGTTCATATCAAAACGTTAACTCTATGCCCTCTGTAAACAAAAATCACACGTTTCATAAACCCAAAACTAGATCGGAACCTCCCCCTCCCTTTGCCCCACATCCCAATACATCAACTCCCAGCTCAAATGAATTGAGGACTCACTAAACAACTTTCCCCAAACGCAATCAAACGACACCTATGATCCCCCAGGAAGTAATCCAACTGCTGCACCAGATGTCCCTCCCCCAGTCTCCTGTCCCCGTTCTCTAAATTCTTACCCTCTCAAAATTTGCCATTTTATTGCCAGCCCCCTCTGCAAGCCCAAAACAATGTAGAACAGAACTTCTCCCTCTCTCGTTTGACATAATAGCTGTTTCTGAAACATGGTTCCACCCAGCTTTTACTGATTCAATGGCCGAAACCAAGGGCTATTCACTTGTAAGAAACGATAGACAAGGAAGAAGCTCTGAAGAAGTTGTATATATTAAATCCAACCTTTCCTATAAAATTTTTTCTGACAGTAAAGGCCTACACACAGCTCCATGCTCACGGTTCATAGTCCATGAACACGCATGCGTACAACTAGTTTTTAAATATGTGTTTGTAACGTTCTACATATACGTATTAGCAACACATATAAGAAATCATGGACTATGAACCGTGAGCATGGAGCTGTGTGTAGGCCTTAAAGATACGAGAGTTGATAAACTTACAGAGTACCTGATCTGTGAGGTCTTTTTTTCAAACTCTCAGATTATGGCCGCTGTGGTCTATAGACCCCCTGATCATCTCCTTTCATATAATATGAATTTTTTAGACAATATCTTGTCATTCTCTCTAATTTACTAAAATAAGTAATAAAATTATTAGAAGACTTTAATGTAAATATGCTTTATTTTACACCACTGCTAAAAATATTACCTCTGTTCTTAACTCAACAGCTTCCTTCAAAACCTTATAAAAAAAAAATCATAAAAAACCACTCTCTTGGTTAACCCCCAAATTAAAACAGAAATCTCGACACTTAGATTACCTCTATCGCAGATAAAAACTCAAACGCATTCACCCCCATCTGGATGCCTTCCGCGATTTTAGAAACTCTTTGAATAAAAAAATTTCAATAGCGAAAATTAATTTTTTCTCAAATAAATTGTCTACAAATAACCCTCCAGCCATCATCTGGAACGAATTAGAACACTTAGGTCTCACTAGCCAACAACCATCTCAAAAACTCGGTTCAACCCCAATGAGCAAAATAGTTACTTTCTGTCCACCCAAAACTACACCCTCTCCTTGCCCAATTAATCTCCCAGCAGATTTAAACCACCCCCCCCCCTCTTTCAAATTTAAAAACATCACTTTAGATAACCTAAACTGGGCCTTGAAGCAATTTTCAACAAAGTCCAAAGGTCCGGGCGATATCTCCTTCGAAGCGCGAAAACTTTGCCTTCCTGCATTATCTAAAGTATTTCTGTCCCTTTTCAACAAATCAATTATTTTAAATAAATCTCCGTCTGCCTGGAAGCTCAGCCATATCTTACCTGTAAAAAAATACTAAATCCTCTCTCCCTAAGTGATTATTACCCGATCTCTCTTCTATCAATATTATCACTAATTATTAAGAAAATGTTCCATAACCAACTTTCTCAATATCTATCTTCACACAAAATCTTCGACTGTTTCTAATCTGGCTTTCAAAAAATTCACAGCACTTAAGCCTTACTAACCACCCTTGTTGATGATATCTGTAGAAGCTATCATGATGGAAACCTCACCATTTTATTAATGTTGGACCTTTCAAAGGCTTTCGATAGAGTGTCTCCCGAACTTCTATACTGGATAAATTAACAAGTATTGGTTTATCTAAAAATACAGTAGATTGGTTCTCAAGTTACCTCTCAAATAGAACCCAATTTGCCATAGTAGGTAATAAACTCTCCTCGGCAGAACCAGTTAAAAGTGTTGTCCCCCAAGGCTTAATAATGGGCCCCTTACAATGTCTTATATATATGAACGATATTGGCTCCCATATTTCTTATGCCAAAAGACTACTTTCCACCGATGATCTCCAAATTTATATCCAAACCCCTAAGAAAGACTATAATTTAGGCATTTCTCTCCTTCAACGTGATTTAAAAAACATAAAATTCTGGGCCTCTCAAAATAATTTCAGCTTCAACAAAGAAAAAACCAAATTCATAATTTTTGGCAATAAAACACAGGACTTTTGCATTAACAAAACTACCTTCTATTTCAGTGGCATTCATATTCCTATTTCAAAATTTGTAAAAAATCTTGGCCTTTTCCTTGATTCAGACATGTGCTGGAATACCCAATTAATCACATGATCAAATCCCTGAACTACGTACTCTACAGGATAAAATATTCCAAAATATTGATATCCCCTTTATTCCGTAGACGCTCAGTCACTTGCCTAATCTTCCCCTTCTTCGATTATGTCACTTTCCCAGTGGGTAAGCTACTAGGGTACCAATATGATAATCAACAGAATTTTGAGAAATTGGTATCTTTCCAAAACTATGAAATTTTAAATATTTCTGAAGCGCTGTACAAAAAAGTGTAGCATAAATATAAAAATTATAGAATTTGCGTAACTTTTTTTAATCCTTTCATCCCAGAAATTCTATTGGTTTTACGTTCTTAATTCTTACTTGGGTTATATACCTTATGACACCAAGAAAGCACAAAATTTTGGGAGCTAATAGAACATTAAACTATGATCAGAGATAAGGTAGTATATGAGAGAATATTAAACATTCTTGTACATTGGTACAAGAACCAGTTAACTATAAAGTCTACGTAATTTAGTTTTAATGAAATTCAATTAATTTCTTAGAAGTGTAATAGATACTCGGTAAGTCCTTTCAGTACCAAAAAAATAAATTTCATAAAATCTATATTTTCTCATTTTTAAGCATCTGAATATTATATAACAAGTCATAAAGAATTCAAAGAATTTATTATCAACATTGCAAATAATAAGATAATAGTCTGGACAAGAAAAAATAAAATATTCCATATCTTAAATTATAATTAAATTTTAAATACTTATATTATCAAGTAACAGTAAGAAGAAAAATTTTGTGATTTGCATTATTTATTTATCGTTCAGATATTTTTATATTTATCAATTTACAATAGGATGTTTATGAAATGTTATCAGAAAAAAATGAAATTATTAATATTAATTTGAGTGCTGTCATAGTCCATTATTTACAGATTATTTAGAAAAAATAACCTTTTTTATAAATGAAATTGTTAATTTGGTAATTCTAGGAGGTGAGTTACACCTAATTGTTTTTAAAAACAAATTTTAAATGCTCTACAATTTATAAACAAATAGGTATAACTCAATACTGAAAAGGTTTAGCGAAAAATTTCCTACGATACCTCCCCCTAGAATTGAATGATCTTCAATATGATCCAATCAGAATTTTGATCCAAGTTGCCCAAATCTGGAATCTCAGACTTTTATGAGGAAAAAATTACACAGGTTCTATTTTTTTAAGCAAATAAACATTCTCAATTTTTTTTTATATTTTTGTTCTAAATACTGAAAAACATTATTAATAAATAAATGGTTAAAATATTTCAGTTGCAAATATGTTGCCCCAAAAATACCCAATTATGTATAGAACGCCCTGAATATTAAGTATAATTAAAATAAATGACAATAATTTTTTTTTTTTCATTTTTATTTAAGAGACATGTTTTATTCATTTAAATATAAGAAATTTTAAATATTCTTAATTATTACATAAATAGCTTTTTTAATTTTCTTTTAAGTGTTTTAACAAATATTACATTAATTTATTTAAATACAGCTTAAATCATAAACTTAAAAATTTAATAATACAATAATTGAGATCCTTTGTTTAAATACATAAAGCAATTTTTTTTTAAGATCATTATGCCAAAAAATTAAATTATATACACAATAAATAATGCAAGTTCTAAAACTAGTTAGAAAAACTTTTTGATATTAAAAAGTGGTCATTTTATTTAAGTCAAAGTCACACAATAATTAAAATCATCTTTTGGCACTTTTAAAAATTTTATAATTCAGAAAAATCAGAGTTTGGAAGTAAATTGTAAATTGCAAAGGAAGAGAATATAATTTTTCATAATGTACGGTAATTTAATATTTTTTTAAACTCCGGCACACGTCGTCCTCGATTCTTTCTAGTAATAATATTTTTATTCTCTGTGTAACTTAGACTACTTAGTTTTCCATTTTTTTCATGCAGTCTCTTTTGGCCTTCAAGATACATCATCATCCTCGAGGGTATTATTATATGCAATATTAACAAATATTTTTTCTTAAAAAACCAAAAAATAAAATTTTATCAAGATGACATTCATTGTGTGACTGGGACCAATTTATTTATTTGAATATCATGATTTATTCTAATAGACATTTATTTAAATAAAAATATTTTTTTAAATGACCTAGTTTTAATGACAATGTTTTAAAATATAAAGAAAGATAATGCGAGATGTTCAACAGGTTCGAAAAAATGGTCCTTTTTTTTCTTTCTTCTTGTGGACTTTTTGTGGTTTATATACTTGGAAATTAAAAAAAAAAACATTTACATGATTGTACATTTACCCTTTTCAGCCCATGGATTGTTCTTTTTATCTGGTGCATGAATTAAAGGATCGGTTTTCTCATTCTCTTCAACGTATTCACGCATTCTGTAACAGAAATGAAAAAAAGAAATTTAAAAAATTAAGTAATCTTCATTTTTTTATTAAATTTTTAATAAATATGCGTCAGTAACAGAATATCGTGAATTTAATTAAACTTTTTTTTTCAATTCGATCTACTTTTTTTTTAACATCAAATATACACAATAAAAAAAGAGTGAAACTTTTTATCGGAAGTGTTGATTTTTTTTTTCTTTACAAAAAAAAATATCCCTTTCACTCTCCTTTGATTCTTTTATTTTTTGATGATTTGTGAAACTTTTTTTTACTTCTGAATTTATTTGAGTGAGATCTTATTTACAGATATTTATTTATATTAAAAAAATCGTGAATCTGCAATCAAAGAAATCGTGTTTAAACTTTTAAAATTTTCGAAACTTTATTTTTTTTTTAAACTATTTGTGTTAAATTTGAAAGTTTTTACCTGATTTTTTATTTGTTATAAATTATGTTATATTTATACATATATAATGTCATTCAAACGAATAAATATTTGTTTTTTAATTTATATATGTTACTGCATTAAAAATTACTACTCATAGAAAATTCAAAATTTTCTAAAATTTTAAAAAAATTATTTTTTTAAGTGCATTTACTACCCATAGATAATTCTTAATGCAAAAATTTTTCCAGTTCCTGTCTATTTGTTATCAAAAATTTTGTTTTTTCAGCAATAAAAATCTTCCTTTGGTTAAAATTTTTTAAAGCTGTAAAAAAAATGTTGTTTTATGTAAAAAAAAATGTTTATTTTATAAATTTTACTCTGTTATATAAACTGATATTTTATTAATTCGTAATGTGTAAAAAAATTTATTTTATTTCTGGATTTTTTTTTAATTTTTAATTTTATGTAAGCAAGAATTAATTATTTAAAACCATAAATATTAATGTTACAAGAAATAAATAAATATTTAATTTTCAAATAATTTTTTTTACATCTTTTAAAAATTCATAATGTATAATGTACATTTTAAGCAAGGATTTAATCATAAAAAAAATTTATTTAAATGTCAATGTAATTTTTTTTATTAATACCATTTTTTGACAATTAAATTTATATGGCTTAATTTTGATACTAAGGTACATCTATGGATACACATTAGCCTGGCTTTTATTTATTAAATTTGAATAATTTTTTTAAATTTGGTTCTATTTCTTTGTCAAAGGATATGTGTCGTATTTATTTATTTAATTTTTAGTTTTGAAATTTTAAATGGAACTAATACAGATAACTTTTGACAAATAAGGAAAAATTCAATTTTTTCAAGAAAACCCCAATGAAAAAAAATTAGCAAAAACAACAACGAATAATTCCATCTAGTCACTTTTTCTAAGATTTACTATTACACTATTAAGATGGCAAATAAATGTATAAAAAAATATTTGCAGTGCATTTCTCAATCTATTGTAATTTTTTGAAGTTAATATAATAAAAAAATCAAATACATTGATAAATAAAAATTATGAATTTCAATGAAAATTATACTGCAGCTTCAATGAAATTATTTTTTATAATTATAATGTAATATTTTACCTCTGATTTTAAAGTTCGATATAAAATAATAAAATGCACAAAGAAACAATTGCATTTACTTTATAAAAATATTATTTATCCTTGATTTAAGCTATTACATTGAAAAACAATATTTTTGAAGTACATAACAATGTTTTTTAACTTTTTAACAATCAAATATTATTTTTATGCTTGTTAAAAATGGATCTATGCAAATGTATTGAAGCTTACGTAAAATTTTGTATTATAACCATTGGGTTTAATAAAAGCTATTAGACTGCTTTATATTGGTTTTCAATCTTTCAACCTCAGGACATGAAATCTGCGCTCTATTAAATATTTTCAATACCAACCTCGAAAAATGAGTATTTAATCCATAATCCTAAATATTGGTGTTGAAAAAAATTGAAAATTAATAGTCAAAAGGTAAAATTTACTTGAGCTTTTTATTTAAATTTTTTAAGGTTTCAAATTGCTAAGAGATCAGACCTTCGAGTATAAAATACAGTTGTACACTGTTAGATTTCTCTGATTTTTATAAATATGAATTCTGTTCAAATTTTTCTTAAAAACTCAAGAGTTTGAAGAATAACTTAAAAATTTAGACAAAACGAGTATTCAAAAAAAAATTTTGACTATAAATTAATAGAAATTCAAAAACATTGGGAAAAAGTTTATAGAAAACAATAAAATATTAAAAATAGTGCCACAATACCTCGTTTTCCCCTATATGTATAAATAAAAAAATGTCGTAATATAAAAATGAGATGTAATGAACTCATTCATAAATAAAAGTATAAGTGTACTTGAAAATTTAATACACGTAGTATATATGAGAAACAAAAATTAGAAAAACAATTTAAATTTTAAATAGAAACTTGAAATAATTAAATAAAGTGTCAAAAAAAAAAAAAAAAAAATTTCATTTTGTTTGTTTTTATATTTTTAAAAAATTAGTTGAACATAATGAGAGAGTTTCTTTTTGAATAAAATGAAGAAAAAAACAAAGCCTGTACACCTTTATATAAATTTTCACAATTTTCATGACCAAGAAGTATACTATAATTATAAATACGTGAAGAAAAAAGATCCTGGAAACGTCGTAACAATAACAATACATTTGTCTGTGGTATCATAATACACACTCTAATTTACACTATACTTAGAAACATTGTACAGTGTATAACTATTTAATAATTAAACAGTTAATGTACATGACCTCGGTATAATAACTTATTATTATTGCAACAATAATAGAAAATTTTTTTTATTAATAAATAAAAGGAAATATTGTAGAGAAAGGGAAACTGCAACGCATATTGTTAACGCTCACGTTACTTTATGTTGATATTTAAATTATTGCTTTTAATAAACATCAAATTAATTTAACAAATCACCTTTTTCGCGTTTTTGCTCAATCTTTTATTATCCCTATAAATTTTATAATCAGATCAATGTTTTTATTAACTTGTGTCATTTTCAGTTTTATTACAAAAAATTCTCTTGTTCTAATAAATATTAATTTTTACTATTATGGGGCTTGTTAATATAAAATGTAACAAAATCTAATTTTTATAATAAGCATTCAAACAATTCTTCAACGCCCACACAGTGTTTTTGAATTTTTTTACGAGAATTTCTATAAGCTTTAATTTTACTACACTGTAAAAAGTAACTTTCTTATATTAACAAAAAAATTTTCGAAAAAAGTTGCAAATAAACGAAAAAAATAAAAAATTTACTAAATTTAGTATATTATCCAAAAATTCGATTATTCTCAATTTTCCTTTGTGAATTCGCAAGAATAATTGATAATTTACAAATTTTTTTTTGAAAATTTACAAAAAATAGTTGTAAATTTACGAAAAATAGTTGTGAATTTACAGCTTTTTTCGTAAATTCACAAACAAAAAACCGAGAATTAGACAATTTACAAATTTTTTTGAAAATTTACTAACTTTTCGAAAACATTCTATTTTTTTTGTTAATGTAAGGAAGTTACTTTTTACAGTGTATTAAGTATATGATATTGTATTAAATCCTAAATATTTGAAAGACTTTTTAAGGATGCTCTGTCCATTGAAATTGGACAACAGTTCTTTAGAAAAAAGTCTTAAGAATTCAATATTTAGGATCTTTATAAGATATTTATAATCACTGTAAAAAATAATGTAAATTTTGTAAATATTCGATAAAAATCGTAAATTTACTAAATTTAGTATATTATCCAAAAATTCGAGAATTCTCCATTTTATTTGTGAATTTACGAAAAAAGTTGTAAATTCACAATTATTTTTCGTAAATTTACAACTATTTTTTAATTTAATTCTGAGGGGTGCCTTACTGCGAAAATGCCTTTTTTTAGAAGAGTAGCCTAAGACCTTGGGATGCCTTTTAGCGAGAGTCGTATGTAATATATGATACAAACTCGAACACCTATACAAAACCTTTTTCATGGACTTAACTAACTGACAAGGGTTGGTTAAAGTTAAGTTTTTATTCATTTTAATCGTCTTCGTGGACTTTAAAGAAAAAGCTTCGCTAAAGTTAACTTTAACCAGTTAAAGTAGTTTTAAATAAATTCATAAATTAAATAAATAAAGTAAAATAAACTGCATTAAGCGTGATTAAAGTGACTTGTGATGGGCATAATTCCTCGTGAAAGAGTTAAATAATTAAAATTATTCATTAATTCTGGGAGAGCATCGTTAAATATCCACCAAAAATAATTTTTACTTTATTGACTTTAATTTGAAATGCTAACATAATTCATTCCAGATTTAAAGAGATTGGTATGCTCCAGTGCTTAGGGGGCTTGCCTACAAGCCTACAGGGATCAAGGGACGTCGTGTATGATACCTCGAGTTCTCTTAAAGAGAGAAGATACCTCCTGAGAGTCAAACCTAAGCGAGAGCCTAAATTGACCCTGCACCTTGAGATCCCGGAACAGTGGTAAGATCTTGGTACAATACGTGGATAAGTTTATTGATACCCTTAACTAAGGAGACAAGGAGCTTGATTGCTGAGGTATTCCTATTTTTTGGCATTAAATCTCTGGGAATCTACGAGTACAAAGTCGGAAAGATATCGCTATTTAAGGAAGGAGACCCTCGAAGAAAGGAGAAGAGTCTTGGGATCCAAAATATACCATAATTTAAATTCGCTCTAAGCAACTACAGTTTTCAAGGTCAACTTACGAGGAGTATAACTTAATTAAGTTAAAACTGTATAAAAAAATATGTGTAAAATTGGCAAACTAAAAACTAAATAAAAAAAAAAAAAAAAATACAGGGATACCTAGAATATACTTGATATATTTCTAAATATTTAATCCTAAGTGGAAAAAAATAAAAAGTTAATAGTTTTTTAGTGTTTAATTAAAACTACAAGAGATCTTTTTACTAAGCGACAATAAATCTGTGGTGTTAGAAAACATACGATTCTGAATTTGTATTTGCATTTAGCCTACATTTAGTATAATTATCAAAACAAAAGAAACAAATGTTTTCTGTAATTAAGCTCCAGATTGTTTTCTTACTATTTTCTTAACTAGTATAATATTTTCAATTACTATTTACTATCTTATAGTATATTTTATATTCTGTTAAAGTATTATTAAATAGAAGATAATTAATTTTAGTTAAAAGAAAATAAAATTATTCATATGGTATTATGCAAGAAAAAAATTTTCTTTAAAATCATGCTTAAAAATTTAAGTAAATTAAGTAATTATTTTTTTTTACATAATTAATTTTTATATAAAAGGACATAATATTAATTATTATCCTACTATGTTACAAATTTAATAGAGCTACTGTTATGTAACTAACAAAATTATATACATTTTCTTTAAGAATTATAAATTAAAATATAATTTCTTTCTTTTTTTACGTAGAGTAAAATTTTCAGTTTGTGGAAAACTATAAAAATTAATAGTCAAAAATTAATAATATTTTTATTACACGCTTTGAAAAATTTACTCTTTTAATTATTTAGTATATGCGTTAGAAAAATTCATGTTAAACGTGTAATTATTTTTTTGAATTTTATGTAAATATTTAAATTTTATATTAAACGTAAATTAAAAACAATTAAGAATACGAATTAATGTTAAGAGCATTTTTTTAAAATCATTTTTAGTATCCGTGTTAAGTATAATCCGTTGTTAGTATTTCATTTAAATAATTGCAATTATTTTTTTTAAATATTCTATACGGACTGATCCAAGTAATTTCACCAATATTTCATTTTTTGATTTTTTACAACTTTTATAATTAAGTAGGAATTGATTGACCTAATGGAAAAAAACTTTTAGTTTAAATTTAAGCTAACTTCATTTATTATCTAAGATAAAATGAGGAAAAAGGGTTTTTTAACAAAAAATTATTTTCTGGGCAGCAGCCACGAAAGTACAATTTCCTGGTAAATTTGAAGATCATTCAATTTTAGGACTCCCCCTAAAGGAGCTCTCATGGAAAATTTTCCTGTATTTTTTTTTTTTTTATTTATTTGTATCAAATATTGAAAAACATTAACTGTTTCGTTAAAAAATTATCATAAATTAATATATGGTTAAAATATCTCAAATTCAAAATGTGCTGCGAGGATAAATCCAGTGATGAAAAAATATTCTCTTCAAAAATTAAATAAAAATCAATTTTTTAAATTTTTTACATTATTATATTTTTATAGAGCATAAACTTTCTAAAAATAAATCCAAAAAGTGGAAAAAAAAATTTTCTAAAATGAGATTCTTGAGCGTCAAGAAAAGATTTTTCCATAAATTTTAATATTGTATAAATATTAACTTGATTACATAAATTAGCATTAAGATTCAAAGTAATTTGTTAGAAAAATTTCATAAAAATCAACCCTACAAAACTGCCTAAGGAAAAAAATCCAAAAATAAATTTCCTGTAAAATTATCTGAATCAGGCCATATATACGCAGATATAAATTTACATATTTAAACATACATCAAAATAGAGTTTTACAGAGCACGCAAAGTCTATATGCTTGAGGCATTTTTTCGAGTCTATCTAATGTAAACCAAAACATTCATCATTTATTATATTTATATAAATAAAAAAAAAACTGACGGTGAAACCTGACAGTTACTCTTACTATTATAACAGTATCGTACACCGTGATTTGTCGCTAACTATAATTATGAAGAAATAACTTTTGCGAGCTAAAAAAATATAAATACTTCATATCCTGACCAAAAAAGCGAAAGTATAATTTTAATTCTACACAGTTAGGTATAATGAACTTAATAATTTTACTTTTAAAATTTAATTGTTTACTCCGTTGTAAAAAGTAAAATTTATTTATTTTTATTTTTTTTTTCTAATTAATAAAATATTTATTTAAAAATGCAAATTTTTTATATTTACTTTTTTATTTATTTAAGTCTACCTTTTTGGATGGTACTTTACGTAAAAGCGTAAAATAAATAAAATTGCCTATGTACAGGGGAGAGCAGGTAATTTAGTTACTATAGTGAGATAACTCTTGAAACATTTTCATTTATTTACTTATCAAATTTAAGCTCAAAAAGCTAACATATGGCAAATTTTCCTGTTTTCTCTAGCAGATCTTCCTTTGAAGTTTTCCTAGTGACTATTACAATTTATTTTTTTATAATTATTTGTACGATTTTCAACCACTGTTAAATTACCTAAATTACTTAATAAACCGCAGTAAATATTTTTTTAATAAATAAAAGGATAAAAAAAAGTAAAGTGCTTTATATAATTTTTAACGGCCGGTAAAAAATGTTGTATATAATCTTGGTCACGTATGAAACATTACTATTTTCATTATAAAGCAATTACTTGAAGTATCTCTTAACAGTAGAGGAATTTAAGTGAGAAAATCTTGTGTATCTCAAAATTAGAAAAATTAATGAAACCAGAAGTATTTTCTATTTATAATACCCTGTAGTTTATAAACCCATTTATAATAAAATAATCTCTCATAAACAAACTTCATTGTGAAATAGATAGAAAATAGCAAATTAATTTTCTGTTTAAGACACTCGCGTACCTCTTTGTAAAATTTAATTATTTAAATTATTTGTAAGATACTAAGATATAATATGCGCCAATTTCTAATAAACTACAAAATCAATATTATTTTAATTTGTTTATATAATTATAAATAAGCTTTTAATACTTTAGTTTTAACTTATTAACGAAATTCATTAAAATTTTTTAATTTAATTCTATAATCGAAGTTGTTGGTTATTTATAATTTGTATGCTTATTTTAATGATTAAAAATAAATGTAATGTTTAATAAAATTATTTTAATACAAATATAATTTGTTTTAATATATATACGCTATAAAAGCTCTTATACTATAAAAAAACTGATATTTTTTTATTTTTAAAATAAAATTGGATTTACAAAATTATTTTTTGTCTTATTTAAGGATTTTTTATTAAATTAAACATTTATTTTTACTTTTGAATTTTAATTTTAGAGCAGTAGTAACAGTTTTTAACAATGACCTCTTTTTGAACACTGACCGTTTTTTGTTAAAAAAATTATACTCAGACAGATAAAAACAACTTACGTACACTGTAAAAAGTAACTTTCTTAGATTTACAAAAAAAATTTTGAAAAAATTTTGTAAATATTCGATAAAAATCGTAAATTTACTAAATTTAGTATATTATCGAAAAATTCGAGAATTCTCGATTTTTTTTGTGAATTTACGAACTATTTTTCACAACTATTTTTCGGAAATTTAAAAATTATTTTTTTTAAATTTTCGAAGAAAAAAAAGTAATTACTTTTTACAGTGTTATTTTCTGGTGCAAACTAATACTATTTTTTATTGACCAATAAACCATGTATTTTGTGTCCTGCGGGACCAAGATTTTTTGGATTTCTTTTTGATTTTTTGATTAAATATCATAAAATAAATTTGTCTGGTCAAAAAGTTTTCACACTTGTAGCAATTTATTAGTTAATAGAAAATTGATATTAAAATACAAAAGTGATTTCAAGAATGTCACCCATGAAAATCATCGAAAAATCAAATACTAGAATAATAACAAATTTTGATATAATTTCTAATATATTTTGTATATCGAGTATGTACATATTTTTCCTGAGTGGTTTTGACTAATTTTTGTCAGAACAGATTAATTAATTAACTTTTTAAACATTTTTGGTGATAAAATAGTTTTATAACCTATATTTTTCATTTTAAAGACTCACTTTCTTGTTTGGAAATTTATTATCCCTGAAGAAAGTTAAGAGAAAAACTTGAATAATTATTAACTGCCATAATTATTTATAATTTCATCCGATCACAAAAATAAACGATCGTCAATTCTTTGAGGTTCAATTAAATATTTGCATATTTTTAAAGCACGAAGTGATGTTTAAAAAGAATTATACAAATAAAATAGAACAAAAACCTATTATGAATTTCCAATTATCCAAAATTAAATTTATTTTTTAGTATTGAATATTTAATTTATTTTAAATTTGCCACAAAAAAAAAGTAAAATATTATAAATTTAAATAATCGATTTTTGAGTACTGCGTTACCAACAGTTAGAAAATGCTCCGAGGGTAAAGTTTTGTTGGAAAAAGGAAAACTGCTATGCAAGTTTTCCACTGCAAGTAAAATTGTTATTTTATTTTTTATAGATTTTTTTTTTTTGCAAAATTAACCGCGAAAATTTTAACAATGTATTAAAATTTTTGTTACGTTTATTTTTTTCGGCTAATTGTTTAAGCAAGAGATTAATTTTAATATTTACATACCCTTCAAGAAATTTTGCAGTTATTTTTAGTTCCAGAATGTTATTAATATGTCTACCTTTAACTTAGTAAGAGTAAACCGCAATATTTCTGAGTGTGCAACTAAAAGTAAACTATTTAATGATTTATTCAATATAATTTTATCAAAATAGTTAATTAAATTTCAAATTAAACTAGGAAATCAGTAAATTAACTTTTAATATGAAAAACAGTGGTTTTAGAGTAAACAATTTTTTGAATTATGAGTATTTTCAATATTATTTTAACATTATATTTTCAATTATTTTTACATTATAAATAGTTAAAAATCGTAACAAATTACGACCATGAGTATTTGGTAAAACCGAGTTTTCCAGCAACAACCCGAAGAAATCAATCGTATGGCACGTAACGTGGGTCCTATTTAACTAAAACTGGATTTAAACTGGCCAGCGTCACGTGCCTTATGATTAATATTCTTTTCGGGAAACGTTAGAGACATACAATGTTAAGCTCTTTATATACCAGATTATTTTTATTTAATCCTATTTTTTCAATAGTAAAAGCACATTGGATTTAAAAAAATTAACCTAGTCTAGAAAGAGCTTTATTATTTGTTTTTTGAACTAACCTACGTAAAAATATTAAGCTTAAAAGTTTATTAATTTAACCAATTTTTCGAAAAATAAGTTAAATTATTAAATTTTTTTAGGTTAATTAAGCTTACTTCGATAAGCTTACGTTAAGCTTAATCTCTTTACGTGGGAACAATAAGTTTAATATACTCCAAATTTTACAATCATAGTAAAATAGCTATTTATTAATTAAATGAAAAAATTTGGTTTTCACTTGCAAGGGTCGAATTTTTTCATCCCAGCACTAATAATTCGTGCTTCATTATGTATACAATCATTATAAAGTTAATACCTACTACATGCAGAGCTTTTTTACCTCGTATACAAGAAAATCATGGGAACTTACATATTTATTTTTATTATAAATTATTTTTTTTTAATTTTTAATTAACTAGAAATTATTTTAAAAATTACAAGAATTTGCTTTTTTTGCCTTTTTAATTAAAAATTTACTCACTTATAATCTTTATATATCAACTAAAGGCAACATTCACTTGTCACTACTATTGTTATCCACCCGTGATAGTTCTCCGAATCTGAAAAACTAGATTTTTCAAAAAGAGACCGATGCATAAATTTCGCAGAAAAATTCAATTCCGATATTGCAACATCAGAATACAGTAAAATACGATAAATTTTAATTAAGTTTTTATATAATTACAAAAAATTACTTCTAACATTGGTTTTTAGGAGTTTGGATGTTCTTCTAGTTTTTATTATTCAAAAATTCTCATACTTGATTTTCGGGTGTTCTTTTCAAAACTGCCCATGGATTGACAATATATATGAATAGAAAACGTTTTAGGGCATAAAAAAATTTTTTTTTTTTTGATAAATTTTAGATATGAAATCGGTTCTTCCAAAATTTGCCTAATAATATAGCTTTTTTCGCTAAATTTGCATTTTCAAAGTTATTTGAAGTAGCTTGAAAAAATTTACGAGCAACAGCCAGAAAAGCCCACATTTTCCGATTTTCTGGCTTTCTACGTAAAAATTTTCAAAAACAGTTTGGGAATTCAAAAAGCTAGAGAAATTTTCAATCGAAAACTGATTTCTAATAATTTTTTTAGCATTTCTTCATGTTTTTATATAATAAAGCAAAAATTGGTGGCTGAGAGTTTTAAAATCAAAATCTCTCTAATCACGGACCAAAATTTCAAAAATTCACAAAGATGGTTAGGAACGATTTTAAAATGTAAAAATTGGAAAGTTAGGACATTTAATATATATGATATATGTGAAAAGTTACAGCTCAATCGGGAGACCCCATCTGGTTTTTTTTTAAAGCCTTCGATATTATCGGCGTTACATACCATGTAGATTCATGTGTGTGTTACTAAAACAAATGATAAATGCAATAATTAGGTATTTATTTATCATATTACCAAATTTGATTAACTTGTGTCATTTCTATTATAATTTATAAAGTCCCCGTAACAGCAATATTAGTATAGGCCTGGTGCTTGGTTTTATTTGCGATTTTTTTTTAAAGCATGTCGATGGAATTTTTCGACGGTAATTTTAGTTTTTGAGGTCGTTGATTCCAAATCCAAAGTCCGTTTTGACCGAACGTGGTCCAATTTTGCGTAATTGCTCAATGCTCATTTTCATTTTTAACGTTTTTTTGCCATTTTTTGTTAAAATTTTTAATATATTACCATTTTTCTCACACTACACTTATGTTTTTTTTGTCTCTATACCTAATTATTATATCTACTCATACAAAAAAAATGGTAGCCCATAATAGGGATTCTGAAGCTATTTTTCACGCTTTTTGGGCTAATTTTAGCTATTATTATGAAATAATACCAATTTTTATCTACAGCTTCTGGTTTTTGAGATCTATCTCTTATCTAAAAACGGTGCAGTAGCCCATAATAGGCACTTACAGGCTGTTTTTTGGTAATTGGTATTATTTCATAAAAATAGCTAAAATTAGATAAAAAAGCGTAAAAAATAGCCTAAGAATCCCTATTATGGGCAACCATTTTTTTTGTATGAGTAGATATGATAATTAGGTATAGAGACCTAAAAAACATTAGTGTAGTGTGAGAAAAATGGTAATATATTAAAAATTTTTAAAAATAATAACAAAAACTAAAATTACCGTCGAAAAATTCCATGGACATGATTTAAAAAAAAATCCCTAATAAAACCATGCTCCAGGCCTATACTATTTGTTAAACTGTCTATTTTATTTTCTTATTTAAAAGAAAATCACGTAGGCAAATTTCAATTCTCTATAATATTTTAAAACATTCATTCATTTCTGTCATAAAATTGGTCATAAAAGAATACCCTCTAAAAACCTTAAAAAATATTTAGTAATTTAATATAAACAAATAATTCTATTTATCCATATAAAAAGATTCAGAAACCCATAAATATCATATTTTTGTCATCAACATTACAAGTTACAAAATCATTAAAATCTATGAATAGAATGTGTATGCGTGCAAAATATTATATCAGGTGTATAAGAGACCTGCGTATACCTATATATATATATTATTATGAATTACATACACAGAGCAAACATTAATATAGGTATAAACACACATAAAATAAATAATAACCTTCGAACACGCAAGATTTTGTTATAATGTTACAGAAATCTATCATTATCATAAAATATGTCATTCATAAACAGTAAATATAATATTTTGATCGTTATAATATTCGCAAAAAGATTTATTGTTTTGTGCAGAGTTTTGCGCAAGTTTATAGATTGCAAATTCACTGTGTATTTATTCTGTCACTGACCGCATCTATGAAGCGTCTGCTCCATTCTTAAATCTTAGAGGGATGATTTTCGTTTCGCAAATTAAAAAAAAACGATCAAATAACTTGTTGCATAAAGATAAAAATAAAATTTAAGTTTAAAATAATGTTGACAACATTTAAAAATATTACTTACGCAGCTATACTTTTTGATAATGGCCATCTTTCCATAGATGCTTGATATTTCATATTTTCAATTTGCTTCCGCAATGCGTCCTTGTCCATGTTGGCTAGTACACTGGGATCCATGGTAACAGCCGCACCCCTCTACATAGAATATACCGGGAAAATACAATGGCGCTTGCGCCTGTTTTTTTCAAAAAATCAATATTATATTAACATTATATAAAACTATGTGAAAAAACCATATATATATATACATTATTATTAAACATGCGATTGTATGTTTCAATTGCATATTGCATATGTGTTGATATTACACTAGTTGCATTTATGTAAATGTATTATAGATGTTTCTTTTGTTTATATAAATACATATGCAATTTTCTCTTTTTACACATTTTGTTAGCGTATGCCCTTGCACTTTAAGCAAAGTACCTCTTTTGATGCATATGTTCAATTAAAATTATTTACTTTATAATTTTTAAAGAAATTTTACAAAATTGTTTTTAAAACAAATTTTGGTGAACTAAATTTTAACCTAAGTGCACTGCTAGCCCTACATACCCATCTTCGTCTATCTGTTCCCTCTAGATCATTACTGTTTATCCATATCAATACATATTTCTAAATCCTCCTCTTCACAAACCTGTACGGCGTTTTAAAAAAACCGTCCTTATAATATATAGTACACTGTAAAAAGTAACTTTCTTATATTGACAAAAAGAATAGAATATTTCCGAACAATTAGTAAATTTTCGAAAATAATCGTAAATTTACTAAATTTAGTATATTATCGAAAAATTCGAGAATTCTTGATTTTTTTTTGTGATTTTACGAAAAAAGTTGTAAATTCACAACTATTTTTCGGAAATTTACTATTATTTTTTGTAAATTTTCGAAAAAAATTAAAAATTATCAATTTTTCTCGTGAATTTACAAAAAAAAATCGGAAATACTCAAATATTTAGTTAATATACTAAATTTAGTAAATTTACGATTTTTTTCAAAAAATTACTAATTTTTCGAAAATATTCTATTTTTTTTGTGAATCTAAGAAAGTTACTTTTTACAGTGTATGTAAAAATCTCATTATTCACTTGCGAGAATAATCGCAACTATTACATTGTTTTGAAATGGCACCATGAAACAAGAATTGAGCTGTTTTATTTATAAAAATGGTAACTGTGTGGACGCATTGTATTAACATGGAACATGTTCATTGGATGGGGTATTTGAAAAAACTTGGCTCCGCAGGGGGTAGTGTGAAAAATTGACGTTTTTAGGGGGGGGGGTTAAATGGACTTATAATATTTTCAATTTAGGGACTTAGAATAATTTGAAGTGGGAGTCAAGGCCTGATCAGGCCCTGATAAGAACAAGAACTTAGAATAGTTTATGGATTTAGGATAATTTATATTTTAGAATTTATTGTAATTTCGGTTTTTGGATTTATTACTGTTATGAGTGAACATGTTCCATACTCGTTGGTTGTGTAGTTACACAAATCGGTTATAAATTTTTTTCATTGGCGAACACGAGATATGCTCTACCATAGGTTTTTTGCATGGGTCGCTGAACCCGAAAATCCGGGTCATTTCTTAAAGAAATGGGGGCATCACCCTTAAATTTGCACAACCCCCAAAAAGGAGTTTTTTTTATATATTCACACTTTGAGCGCTCAGATTTGTACCATACGGGTTTTTTGGGTCGCTGATCAAGAATTTCGACTTCTTTTTCATAAATAATAAATATTTCACCCTTATGATAGCTAAAACTACCCCAAAAAGGGATGTTTTGATAAAAAGTTTTTGATAAAAAACTGGTAAAATGTTTTCTAAATTATACTATTATAAGAATTTAAAATAACCAAAATTGAATGTAATGCCGAGTATAATGTGGTAGATAAAGTTTTTCAACTTCCAATTTTGCAACCCTTAACCAGCTGAAAACTCCAAATGGAGTTGCAACATGAATTACACGGATTTGCAAAAAGTACCTACCTAGAAACTACCTATCTTAATACATGTAAGAAGAATGGCGTCACTTCCTATTTAGACCAAAAATAAAGCTATTGTCAGAACACTCACTATCAGGATGTACTAGTAGTATAGTTTATTCTTGTTTATAATTAATACATAATTGTTACAAGATATGGTAATTATTATAATATGATACTGTGTTTTCACAATATTTTACATCTACAATAAAAGATAAACGAATTTACTTTACAATGTGAATATTTGAAATTTTAACTTCAGATTAGTTTATTTACCCCCCTTATATAGAAAAACAAAATTACCCAAATACAAATTACAATATATGTAGTTACCAAATTTATAAATTTACATAAATTACTTAAAATTATATTATTTATTCTTTACAGAATTTATAAGCATAATTTTATTTCATCTCTTGATTTTCTTCTATTTAATATTTTTTTTCTTCTGCTCTTGATTACATATACTTTTTGATTTTTATCTTTCTTATATTCTTGCTTTTTTGTTTCATGTTTGAAAAAATTTTTCAAAATCTTTAACAATATTTTTCTCTTTTCAATATATAATTTATGAAGACAACCAATTTTTCACTGTACTATTATAAAGGGTAGGGAAAAAATTTTCCCTCTTTTTTATTAACTTTTCAAAATATTTTTTAGTGATAATTGGCGTTTCCATACTATTCAAAATCATTTCTATATTTTTCTTCGAGGCTTACTATAATTTGATCTTTACAAGCCACGTTTCTAACCTAACTTTTTCTCAACTTTTTTTTCTTCTTTTTTTTTTTTTTTTTCTTTTTCTTTCAATCTTGAACTAATTTTTATGCTGGAGTTTTTTTCTATTCGTGTTTAAAAATATTTTTCAATATCTTTAACAATATTATTAGTTTTTCAAAAAATAAAATTATGAAGACAACCAATTTTTCACTGTACTATTATAAAGGGTAGGGAAAAATTTTTCCCTCTGTTTTGTTAACTTTTCAAAATATTTTTTAGTGAAAATTGGCGTTTCCATACTATTTAAAATCATTTCTTCTTTTCGTTTTCTTTCCAATAATATTTCTTTCTTCGAAGCTTATTAATTTGATCTTTACAAGCCACGTTTAATCTAACCTAACTTTTTCTCACTTTTTTTTTTTTTCTTTTAATCTTGATTTAATTTTTATGCTGGAGTTTTTCTTTTATTTTCATTTATTTAATAAGTTTTATTTTGATACTTTTGACCGATTTTCTGGTATTTTTTTAACTTTTTCTATAAATATTAAGTATTTTTTCACGGAGCTATTTTATAACGTGACTGTGCGCTCTCGCGCCCATCCCCTCTCATCAGGATGTACTATGAATGTATAACATTATCTCTTGGAAAATTAAAACCTTAACCACAAAGCTCGCCCATTTTTTACATCCACTTTTTTCATTATCCATTCATTACACATGAAAATTAATTTATTTCTTAAAATTACTTTTTGAGATGAAAAAATCTTATTAAACAGATGATTAATTCTGTCTCAAAATTTTTTTCTTGAACAGGATTTTTCGGGGTGGGAAATTCTCTAAAAGGGTTTTTATTTTGATATTTTTGATAAAGGATACTTAATTAGGATTTCAACAATGTATGAACAATGGAAATAATGTCATGCCTTTTGTATATCCTTTTTAGTTTTGATCTGCCACCCTTTAATATACCCGAAAAATAGGAGTGAAAAGTGGTGAAATGGGAATGTTGAAAAAACTACGAAAAAAGCTGCTATAATTTATAAAAGGAAAGGTTTCCATCCACGCTCAACCTCTTTTGTTTTTAAGCGTGGATTTAGCTTAAAAGGTTTAATTTGACTCAATCCACGCTTAAAAAAAAAGTAATTAACCTCAAATAAAATTTATTTTAATAAAAAATATAACTTTTTTGCAGTTTCAGTGCATAAAAAAATAATAAAAAATCATTACAAATAAATATTTGATGTGTATAACATTCAAATTTAAGTATTTACACTTACCGCTTCCACACGGCATTTCGTTTCTCAGATAATATCCACGGGTTTTCATCTTTACCGTGAATATCCGTGTGACTTACAAATAACCCAAGCTTCTTATTTTCCGTCGTTTTTAGCCGTATCAATATAATAAAATGAGCTCAGCCGTGTGTAACCATATGAAAAATGAAGTTATAGTTGCAGCCGTGTTGAACCGTACCACTGTTAACGAAAAAGAGATCGACGTTGTCTTTATAAGTATATAATAGGTCAACCGTTTGCAAGTATGAAAAATTCTTTTAACGAATAAACTGTATTTAAACGTGTCAAAATAATAAAAAAGAGCTTAGCCGTTTGTAACCATATAAAATGAATTCAGAGCTGTTGCCGTATTGAACCGTATCAAAATTAACGATAAAAAGATCAACCCTGTCTAGGCGTATGAAAAATGAATTTTAATCATCAACCGTGTTTAACCGTGGATTTTTAAGCATATAATCAACCATGAACAACCGTATGAAAAATGCTTGCCGTGTGCAACCGTATAAAAATTTAACTTATAAATACTGATGATAAAAAAAAAGAATTATTAATAGTACAGAATATTGGCGCACGGGGCTTACGGCCCCCTTATTTGCTGTCATTCAATATTTCTGTCAATAATTTAATTTATTTGAAATTTATTTTTAAGAAAGGGAGCCAAAGGCCCAAAAAGACCATTTTGGATAATAGGCTTAGCATAACAGTAACGGCTAAGGCTTAAGGGTACAGCTTGGCCTAAAAACAACATTTTGAGTTCTTATAAAACAGCGACAGTTTAGATCAAAAGGTCCACTTTTGTCAATTGTTAAGAACATCAATTGTTAAGGCCAAAAGGACTCCTTTGGCCCAAAAAGACAATTTTGGGTAAGTGAACTTATGCAACAGTGATTTTTTAGGTAAAGAGGTCCACTGTGACCCAAAAGACCCACTTTGGCCCAAAAGGACCAGTATGGCGCAAAAGTACCAGATTAGCACAAAAATACCAGATTTACCCAAAAGTAACAAATTGGCCCAAAAGTACTAGGTTAGCCCAAAAGTACCAGATTGGACCAGAAATACCAGTTTGGCCCAAAAGTACCATATTGGCCCAAAAGTACCAGATTGGCCCAAAGGTGTCATTCGACAGCGCTTATAAATTTAAGCTAGCAAAAGTTGGAGGGGGGGCTCTACCCCCCCTGTGTCGCATTTACTTCTATTTGTGTTGCTTCAAAAAATCATTTTTCACTGCAAATTTATAATTATGCAAACACGTTCAGGTTTTTCAGATGAGCTATATATATTTATATGAGTATATAATTCAAGAAATTTTATAGATTTGATTAAAAATTTGATTAAAAAGTGAAATAACTTCTAAACATGATAAAATTTTATTCGACTCGGCACTAATTTATACGTATTCAGATAAATTTGTATAAAAAACGGACGTTTCTTTAAAAATTTGTAAAATTTTTTTGGATCGAGTCAGAAAATTTTTTTCAGTAAAAATAAAAGAGAAAAAACTAGAGAAAAATTCAAGAAATTTTATAGATTCTTTACTATTCAGAAAACAAAAACATGATTGTTGTTCATAAATTAATTTTTTTTAAAATTAGTTAATTGTTATTATCATTAGGGCCCTCTGAAAAACTAGATTTTGCGTATCCAGAAGTCAAACGCACGATTTTTATTTAAAAATGACTGTATTATTTGCAATTTATATTGTTTACGCAACAAACTATTAGGACTATAAAGAGGCACCCCTGAAAATTATTTGATAATTTTTTATTATGAGGCCTTAATTTCACTAGATTCAAAAATACCGAAAAAATTGCAAATCCAGTTAATAACACGAAGTTTAAATTATGAAAGCACTAGCTGACTAACATAATTCATAATAGGTCTTGAAGTCTCTAAGTCTATAGTATACCAAAATAGTACACGAGATATTAATACTAAAATACTAGATTTTTGTTGGTGCGGGAGAAACACGTCGATTCCATAAGAAAGAAATTATCTTCGGGATTAGAAATAGTCTCTCCAATACATTTTTAAATATTTTTCTGTAATTAATAATTATAACTTTACTGGGGACTGAACTAGGCTCCTCTGAAAACTCTTAATGAGTTTGCATAATTATAAATTTGCAGTGAAACATGATTTTCTTAAGCAACATAAACAGTAGTAAATGCAATACAGGGGGGGCGGAGCCCCCCCCCCATCTTTTGCTATTTAATATATATGGATATGAGCTATATATATTTATAATATATATGGATAATGACACGGTTATAAACGGTTGAAGTATTTAAATATTTTTTCACACGGTTTGTTATGGTAGATGTATAATTAAACCTACGAGTCACACGGTTGTGTACGGAAAATGGGTTAATACTAATATTGTACGATTACATACACTGTAAAAAACAACTCCGGTGATTTTACGACAAAATTGGTAAATTTACAAAAATTTAGTAAATTTTCGAAAAAATTTACAATTTTTCGACAAAAATCGAAAATTTACTAATATTTGTAAATTTGCGAAAAAACAGTAAATTAACGAATCATTTTTTCGTAAATTTTTGACAAAATCGTAAATTTACAACTATGTCTCGACTATGTCGCAATTTTACGATTTTTGTAGAAAAATTGAAACTATAATATAGTATTTATTGTTTGTTAATTTAATTCTTTTTTAAAGTGAGAAAAAAAAAGTATTCATCTTTTCTCATGGTATAAAATAAAAAAATATTATTTTATGACTCTAAATGGTTTGCTGTGCGTTTTTAGGTACAAAAAATATGGCTTGTAATTTGACAACTGTTTCTCGCAAATTTTCGATTAAAATTTGAAATTTTTCTACAAAAATCGTAAAATTACGACATAGTTGTAAATTTACGATTTTGTCAAAAATTTACGAAAAAATAAATCGTTAATTTCTATATTTTTTTGCAAATTTACAAATATTAGTAAATTTCCGATTTTTGTCGAAAAATTGCAAATTTTTTCGAAAATTTACTAAAGTTTCGTAAATTTACCAATTTTGTCGTAAAATCAACGGAGTTGTTTTTTACAGTGTACGGAAAAGATGAAAAACCGTGAATATTTTTTTTGTTGATATTTGATATTTTATTTATTGTATTATATAAATATGCAAAGGCAGAGAATCATACATTTTATATCATTTATATATATATAGAACTTAACAGCATTCCGGAGGTCTGTGATTACCGACATTTTCTATGGGGAATCTAGTAAATTTGGGATTATTTAGGTTAATCGGTTCCTGATTTACTGAAGCCAAAAAGCAATTAAAAAAATTTTCTTCTTACAGAAAATTTTCTTTTTAGTTCCTCTACACCGCTATCGTCTTCGATTTTTGATATTCGATAATTTTTTTAAATAAAATAAAAATTCACAAGTTCGTATCTATTCGACACCATTTGATTGGACGCGAACTGTTTATTATTGTAAATTATTATTTAATAAAAAAAATTATCGAATACCAAAAATCAAAGACGATAGCGGTGAAGAGGAACTAAAAAGAATATTTTCTGTAGGAGGAAAATTTTTTTAATTAGTTTTTGGCTTCAGGAAATCAGGAACCGATTGGCTCAAATCGGCCCAAATTTACTAGATTCTCCATAGAAATTTGTTGGTAATTACAGAGCTCCGGAATGCTGTTAATAAAGAAAAAAAAGAAAAAAAATTAAAATATGAAATTACATAATTAGTTAAATTTAAGATAAGCTAGATTTACAGTATATAGTTCATTAATTAGACGATGAATTTAATCTAAAAAACAGAACAGCCGTGTGGAAACGGTAAGTTTAAATAGACACCGTCAGTACCTTAACTGGTTTGTGTATAAACAACTTATATATAAACAACAATAAAAAATAAAAAAATAGGTTATTGGTTTTTTGACTATTATACGGTGAGAAAATTAAAGTAAAAAATTATGGGTTATTGGTCTTCAAAATAAACCTTTACACAAAAAATTTTAAGACCTGAAAAAGTCATTTGTTGAAAAAATAAGGTAGCAAGGTTAAATACAGCCTAAGAAATCCTTTTTGATAACATAACTATAATACTCTATTTCTTAACCATTAAGGACCGTTCAACTATGTTGAAGGTACGGGGAAATGTTTTTTTGACTAGACTAATTAAGCAATTCAAAGCCAGAAGCAAATTGAGGATCCAAAGACTGGAGCCTCCTCTTTGTGAATATTAAATGCTTTAAAAATGTTAGCATATTGTTTGAAATAAAAAAATTCATTTACGTAAAACCTGCTTATTTTATTTGATAATTAGATTATAATATATGCGTGATATTAATTTTATACCGTAAGCAATCGATATTGAAATATCAAATCAATATAAGCACAAATATAAGCGTAAAATATTCACTTATCCAAGGAAATCTCTATTCATTTATTGAAATATGCTTGTAAAATATCTATTTACACTAGAATCATATATGTATATTCACAAATTATTAAACTATTTCATAGACAGTTGCGTTGAAGTAAAGGAAAATATGTTAACAATAGAAAATGTTCAATTCGAGAAAACATTAATCTATCATCCTTAACATCTAAATAATTTACATTTATACATTAATTTACTTGAAACAATTGTCACGATTCACGAATGCATTTATTTTTACATTGCTATTTAAGGACGCTATTACTCCTTGTACTTATTTATTATGTCAGGTCAAAGAGTTTACTTAATGTTTAGTATACTCTTAACTCTATCAACTTTCTTTATAAAGTATATAAGTACACTTATAATTTTAAGTTCTATTTTGATAGTGCATCTAATTTACACCAAAGTTATATAACAGAATTCAATATAAAAGGTTGAAAATACTATGCCTCCTGACGAAATTTTTGTAAAATAATGATTAATTATCCTATTATTTTTTAGCTGTTACGGGAAAAAACAAATGACGATTTTCTATAATTTAAAATCTAAATCAAAGGAAAGAAGATTCTTTAAATTTAAAAAGAAAGTTTTAAAAATATCTCAATGTTGCCCAGTGAACGAAGAAATTAAAAACAAAAATATGAGACCCTCTTTAATAAACACAAGCATTTATTGACAAACATACGAACGTAAACATGCAAAAAAAGTCAGAAAAGTTTTTGGGCGCCAGAAGCCCAAGTTAGGGTACCTACCAAAAAAAATTTTAATTGCCCGTTCCAAAAATAATTTGTGAATGTACCTCTGAATATCCCTATTAAAGTGGACCTTATTTTGCACTTGGTGAAAAAACATTGCTCCCTGAGATTTTTGAGAACTTAAGGTCATAAAAAGTCCCCGTCTCCAAAGATTTTTTATTTGCAGTTCAAAAACACGTGCTTGTAAGCACTTCAATTTTCCCATTTAAATAATATGGGAATAGTGACTTTTCAGCTATCAGATTTTTTAAAGTGCTTCAAAAATTTTTTTTAACCTTTGAAAATTCAGGAACTAGAAAAGTCAGGAGCAATATTTCTAAGGCGATTTTGCTAATAATAAATGTCAAAAAATGCCCATTTACATTACATTAAGCATGTTAAGCATACACTATGAAAAATATAGAGTATTGCCAAGCTATGCGAAGTTGACGCAACCTAAGCGCGAAGGTAAATACGGCGAAGCGAATATTTACTTGAATCAACTTAAACACTGACTTGACGGGAGATCCCGTAATTCAATTGAAAGCAAGCTTCTTTCAGCAAAATATTAGCTTGATACAAAAAATGTAATTGGGCTAATTTAAGCTAATTCGAATTTGTTATATCCAAATATAACATTGAAATAAATTCAAGCTTATCTTAGACATAAAAAAAATATAGTACAAGCCCGTAAATATAATAATATTTATATTATACTCCCTGATTTAGGGAGCTATAACTCCCTGAAATTTCTGTCATCTCCTCGAATACCTTCGGGATGAAAATGGACCTTATGAGGGAAAACTGATATCCTGGAGGCGAAATTTTTAATTTTTCATCCAAAACAATTTTCCAATTTTCCAATATGGCGGACCAAAAAACATGAAAATAAAAACTTTCTACATTACCTAAGGGTTTTCGGGGTCGAGAAAAACGTTTTTATGAATGAAAATTTTAATTTTTTTGCCTCAGCAAATTTTCCAATTTTCCAAGATGGCGGACCAAAAAACATGTAAATAAAAACTTCATAAAAACGATTTTCTCGACCTCTAAACCCCTTTGCAATGTAAAAAGCTTATTCTAAAATGTTTTTTGGTCCGCCATATTGGAAAATTGGAAAATATGCTGGGGCAAAAAAATTCCAATTTTCATTCATAAAAAGGTTTTTCTCGACCTCGAAAACCCCCTTGCAATGTAAAAACCTTATTCTGAAATGTTTTTTGGTCCGCCATATTGGAAAATTGGAAAATATGCTGGGGCAAAAAAATTCCAATTTTCATTCATAAAAAGGTTTTTCTCGACCTCGAAAACTCCCTTGCAATGTAAAAAGCTTATTCTGAAATGTTTTTTGGTCCGCCATATTGGAAAATTGGAAAATTTGCTGGGGCCAAAAAATTAAAATTTTCATTAATAGAAACGTTTTTGTCGACCTCGAAAACCCCCAGATAATGTAGAAAGTTTCTATATTCATGTTTTTTGGTCCGCCATCTTGGAAAATTGGAAAATTGTTTTGGATGAAAAATTAAAAATTTTTCCTCCAGGATATCAGTTTTCACTCGTACGGTCCATTTTCATCCCGAAGGTATTCGAGGAGATGATAGAAATTTCAGGGAGTTATAACTAACACTTAAGTCAAATATATAGTTACCGGATTCAGCCTAATATTAAGTTGACCTGAGTCTAAAAGACAGCTATTTTAACAAATATACGTCAGCTGATTCAAGGTTGGTATGCATTGATTTAACCCCGTTAACTTGAATCAAGGGATTATTCACTTTCGGGGACTTAATGGGTACGAAGTTAATATTAACTTCTTAAAATTTTATTATTTTTTATAGTGTATATTATCGGTAAAATCGCTTTGAAAATATTGCTTTTGACTTTTTTCAGTTTTGGTGTCGATTCTTATATATATAAATATCATTCACTATTGATTTTCAAGGATTAAAAAAATATTTGGAGCAAATTAAAAAATTGGATAGCTGAAAAGTCAAATTCCAATTCCCATGTTATCTAAATGGGAAAATTTAGGTGCTTACAGGCACGTGTATTTGAACTGCAAATGCAAAATTCTTGAAGCTGGGGACTTTTTATGACTAAAAGTTCCCTAAAAAGTCCGGGCAACAAAATTTTTCCAATAAGTCCAAAATAAGGTCCACTCTAATGCCTATCATTTTAATGTGAACTTTTTTTCGTATTCTAAATGAAAAAAAAAACAGATATGAAAATGGAAAAATTATACTTGCCTATCATGATATTTTTACACAACTTTTTCTTTAACCCTTTCTGATAATACTTGTGTAGTTCTTTCATCAAGTGGTTGATTTTTCAATGACCAAATGATTTTAGTTTTGCTAAAAACAAAAGCAAAAGCTCCCCGTGCTTGGATCAAGCTTAAAGTTTTTTTTCTTTAATTACCTATTCAATATAGGTCATGTCTCCAATTTTTAGCCCTTAACATTAAAAACTAAGCCCAGGGTGAATATAAAAAAAGTGGGTTTTTGGGCTCTTCTAAGCTGTCCGTTCTTCTTTATTATCCTACCCCTTCTAGAAATTCTTAAAAATAACGAAAAAGGAGGACCTAAAATTTCCTCGGAAATTCGTTCCTGCCATTAGTTTTTCGAAATTCCTACGTGAAGAGCCGGAAAATCGAATGATTCACATAGTTTGCCAAAGTTGTAAAAAAAATACCCCGTTGTATTTTTTTTTCGAAATTTGGGAAAACTTGCCTTGTTAAAAAACAAAATTTTCGAAAAATTAATTATCAGATTGGAGATGTTGAGAAACCATTATTTCAAATTTAAGTACTTTCATAGAAATAATTGAAGTATTAAATCGAAATTAAAAAAAAAATTAGTTTGAGATTTTTTAATAAAAAAAGGTCTTAATACCATGGTTGTGAAATATCGCCAGTTACAGAAGTACATACATATACATACACTCACAGTCACATACATATTAGACTGCCAAAAAAAAAATCGACTTTTCGATTTTTTAAGGTGCTCAAGCGTTTTTGGATGTCATTTAATGAAAAAATAGGTTCTACGTAAACCGCATCTAAAAACATTTAGTCGTTGGCCAGCGCCGAAGCATTTTCGATTTTTGAAAATGGGCTCAGGAACGTCGGGAGGGACTAAAGCTACTAAACTTAAAAGGCAACGTAAAAACAAAATTTCGGGGGGTATTTCATAGTTTTTTTGGTCGCTAAAAACGATGGAAACATTTATTTTGAATTATTTTTTTAAGGCAAAAAGTTATGAGCTAATTTCAGTGGTAAAAATGTCAAAAATTGGACATTTTTTGACGTCAAAAACTTGCTGCGGACTAAAAAATGTTTAGAAATTATTTAAAAAGGGCATTCCGCGTGTTTTTTGGGTCACTAAAAACGATGAAATTGGTTTTTTTTATTTATTCTTGACGGATTCAGAGTTATGGGCCAAATATTGTATTTTGAATTTCCAAATTCAGCATTTTTTTTGAGTTAAATGACTGTCAAACGTGCAGAAAACTTTTCTGAACCTCTAGAAAGGTAAATTATCATATTTTTGTGTTTTTCTAACTAGCGCAGAATTAATTTTTTAGATTATTTTAAGGGTGCTAGTTTAGTTCAGTGTTACCACAATGTCATAAAATAAGGTTTTCAGGCAATTTTCCAAATAATGCTGTTATCTTGCAATTCAACCAAAATACTTCCAGTTGGTCTCATTTTTTTGCATAAAATACACCTTTCAATCCCCGTAATCGGCAATTTTTCATCGCCAATTCTCTCATCGTAATAGTTAATAAACCAAATGGCCATTTTCGGCCCTAAATGACCAATTTTTAAGTTGCTACAAAAATTGAAATTTTCATTATAAATAGATCTTATACGTCATAAAAATTTTGTAAAAACTTTAAGTTTTCAAAATTTGTTTACTTCTTTGTTTTTAATTTTTCCTTTAGCAGATATAATAATTTAAAGACAGAGTCTCAATTTGAGGTTTTTAAAATAAAATCATACTTTATCATTAAATTTGTAGAACCATATCTCGGAAATATCTAAAGCTAAAAGGACGAGTAAGAAATTTTTGGAAATTTGGAACTTACAAAAAGTTGTTGCAAAAAATAAAATTCAATTTTATCAAAAATTAAAATTTTAGCACCAATTTAAAAATTGGTCATTTAGGGCCGAAAATTGCCATTTGGTTTATTAACTATTACGATGAGAGAATTGGCGATGAAAAATTGCCGATTACGGGGATTGAAAGGTGTATTTTATGCAAAAAAAATGAGACCAACTGGAAGTATTTTGGTTGAATTGCAAAATAACAGCATTATTTGGAAAATTGCCTGAAAACCTTATTTTATGACATTGTGGTAACACTGAACTAAACTAGCACCCTTAAAAATATTTAAGAAATTAATTCTGCGCTAGTTAGAAAAACACAAAAATATGATAATTTACCTTTCTAGAGGTTCAGAAAAGTTTTCTGCATGTTTGACAGTCATTTAACTCAAAAAAAATGCTGAATTTGGAAATTCAAAATACAATATTTGGCCCATAACTCTGAATCCGTCAAGAATAAATAAAAAAAACCAATTCCATCGTTTTTAGTGACCCAAAAAACATGCGGGATGCCCTTTTTAAATAATTTCTAAACATTTTTAGTCCGCAGCAAGTTTTTGACGTCAAAAAATGTCCAATTTTTGACATTTTTACCACTGAAATTAGCTCATAACTTTTCGCCTTAAAAAAATAATTCAAAATAAATGTTTCCATCGTTTTTAGCGACCAAAAAAACTATGAAATACCCCCCAAAATTTTGTTTTTACGTTGCCTTTTAAGTTTAGTAGCTTTAGTCCCTCCCGACGTTCCTGAGCCCATTTTCAAAAATCGAAAATGCTTTGGCGCTGTCCAACGACTAAATATTTTTAGATGCGGTTTACGTAGAACTTATTTTTTCATTAAATGACATCCAAAAACGCTTGAGCACCTTAAAAAATCAAAAAGTCGATTTTTTTTTTGGCAGTCTAAATTACATATACATACAGACTTTTTTTTAAAAGCGGTTTTTTAGCTTCCTGGGATCTCAAAACGTGCTTATTTGCCAAAAAATCAAAAATCAAAATTTCACCTATCACGATGGGTCCTCTTTCTATGAAGAAAGAAAATTAACATGATGTATTTGTTTAAAGAAATAAACTAACATTTTCAATTTTTTTTTATATTCTTGTGTCAAATACTGAAAAGCATTGAATCTTTTGTTAAAAAATTATTTTAACAAGGAGAAGTGATCGTCCATGACCATCACATTCTGCGGAATGGCCCATTCCTGAAACGGAGCGATATATTATTAGCGTCTTTTATAAAATAAATTTAATCCCGTTTTATAAGTGAATCTTTGTTTAAGCTTATAATTCATTATCATAATTCATTACGATCTAAAGCATGTGCAAATTTGCATTTAAATACGTAATGCAATCGAACTATTAGCATAATACTACATTTTCCAAAGTTTTCTAAGAAATACTTAAGAAGTAATAAGGTTACAATGGCAATAATAATAAAAAGAATTAATAGTTGCAAAATAAATGTATGTTTATTATATATACATAGACGTATTATATTAGTTTTAATATTTTTTATTTTATTTGTTTCAGTAATTTTATGTAAAAATAATAATTTTAAGGTTATTTAATAAGTTAAATCTTCCCGTGATATAAGCCAATAGGTAAATTATACTATTTTACTTATTGTAATGAGTAAAACTGTTTTTATAGGCAGAGCATTGGATAAATTTCTTGGTTTTACCCAATGCAAATGAGTAAAACCTACTGATTTACCCATTCGAACAAACTATTTTACCTATTGGAGTTTAGTGGGTAGGTTTGTAATTTAAACGTCTTGGGTTCAATCCTGACATGCACAAGATAATGTTTTTTTTTAAGCAATAAAATATTTAATTTAAAATTAAAAAAAAAAATTATAAGATGATTTAGACAGTATAAATACTGTTGTCGTTCCAAATATTAAAAAGATTTTAGTAGGAATTTATTATGAATAATAAATGCGATCTTTTTGGAACAAGATATTTCTTTAATGTTTTTACATCGACGTTTCGGAGATCTGTGTCTCCCTTAAAAAAAAAAAAAAAAAATTTTTGTAAAAAATTGTTTATATAAATTGTATGCATTGTATTTTTTAGATCTTGAAAAGGGAGATACAGATCTCCGAAACGTCGATGTAAAAACATTAAAGAAATATCTTGTTCCAAAAAGATCGCATTTATTATTCATAATAAATTCCTACTAAAATCTTTTAAAAAAAAAAAAATTGAGCATATGCTAGAGTTTGATATAAGTGTATATTCTGTTTTAACTACTAATTTAAAGATGTCACTTTCTTCCCTAGAAAAAAAAGGTTAAAAGGTTAAATGGGCAAGTACCCAAATCTTATGTATCTTTATTTTAATAATAAAAAAAAGGGGGGGAAGCGACTTTGGAGCATAGATTTGCGGGCAGAAAGTGCACTATATTTACATCATAAAATGAAAAAGTTTTTTAACCCATCCAAGGGTTAAACCACCCTCTGCTACCCTTAAAATTCCTTATTTCTTTTTCGTTTAAATAAAAATGTTTTATCTTGTAACTTTATTACCCTATAGGCTAATAACATATATGTTTTTGGGGTCGCAGATTCCGAAAATTAGGGTCCCAAGACTTCTAAATTATGGAAACATCCCTAAAATAGAAAAACTACCCCTTTTTATCTTGAAAAAAAAAATTTAATCAATAAAAGCAGCTATTATTTTAATAATTTTTTTTATTTTTATCAAATATCTTTGATCCATGTTTTTGTTAACCAGGGAAAACTAGGGGGTGAAAACAAACCCTATATATAATAGCATTTTTCTTTGAGTATTAAAAAAATTATAATTGTAAATTTATTCATTGATTTTGAGGTAGAATATATTAGAAATATGAGAAAAAATAAAATGAAAAAGAACTAATATTTGTTTTATTTTACAAATATATTTTATTAAAAATATTGCAAATAAATAATTATTTCATTTTTTACACATAATACCTATTTTTAAAACGATTTTACTTTTATAAAAAATTACAGTTAAAAAACTTTTTAATTTAGTCTCATCCTTTTATCCATTGTTTGATAATTCTCTTAATTTTTATTGAAATAAGTGCGGAAAATCCCTAAAAACGGGTATTTTTTCTATTTTTAGGATTTGGAAGCTTCAGGGTCCTAATTTTTTTAATCAGATACCCCAAAAACATAAAGTAATCAAGTTGCAAAAAATGAAACATTTACCTATCATTTAACGCTAAAGAATTAAGGCGTATTAAGGATAGTTTAGGATGATTTCTCTTTTATAAAAGATAAAAATATTTTTGGCCATTGAAAGAAAAAATTTATTAATAAAAAGTTTTAAAAGATTTTCTAACAAAACACTATTATAGGGGTGGTTTTCACCCCCTAATTAAACTCTGGTTAAAAAAAACATTGATAAAAGATATTTTAAATAAATTAAAAATTTATTAAAAAAATAGCTGCTTTTATTTATTTTATCATGGAACATGTTGATTAGATGGGGTATTTGAATGGTCCAGCTCATCAAGGGGGGGGTATTGAAGTTGGGGGGGGGGGTTGATTTAACAAAGTATTTGTTGGTCTAATGTTTTTATTTGACAATTCAACGTTTAATCTTTCCATTCAACAACTTAAAATACTAATCTTATTTCAGTAACGTAATGGGTTAGTTTGTCTTATATTTTTTTACTTGTAGATTTTATTTAATTCTCCAACCCATAAACAGTTTATAGTTCATAGTCTGGAAAACTTAACTCTTCACTACTTTTCAAGGAAAAATTGTTTTGGCCTTTAGGGCCCCTTTAAGAAACAGAGGTAAAATTTAAAATTTTTAAAATCGGTTTTTGAGCATAAAAAAATACACAATCCTTAAATTTTTTTAAAGAAAATAGTCCTGGTGGGGTAAAAAACTATATTTTTAAATTTTTTAGAATATTTTCAGAAGGGAGAACTATTTTCTAATACCCAAAAATTCAAAATCTTCCACCGCCTTTTAACTGCATTTTTTTAACTGCTTTGAAGTTTTTATTATCAACAGTTTATTATTGTACAAAAATGTAAAGGCGTAGTTATTAAGCTTATTTTTATCAATAGCCATTATTCTGCAGTTTCAATCGTACTATTTTTTTACTACCATTTAACCGCGCTTTATGCACATTTTTATTTTTTTAATGCATAAGAAAAATTATTTTGCCGTTACTTATCACAATTTAGGAATTTTACATACCCTTTTATGTGTTAAAAACAATAGCCTATAGGATCTATAGAATCGGCCAAGCATTATATTTTTATAGTAAACCCAGTCCGATCAGTTTTTATAAAATATTAAACTTTAATTTTTCCTTTTAGGTAAAATTCACTAAGAATTACTCATATTATACAACTTGTATATACAAGCGAATTAATTTGATTAAAAAAAGATTTTAAAATTCAGATATAGTAAACCCAATTTTATTATATTAAGGCTATAGTAAATTATTTTTTTTTTTAATTTTTAAATATGTTTTATAAAATTTGAACAAAGTTTTGGTGGTCGAATAAATTTTTGGCATTATTTCTAAATGCTACGTCAAAAATAGAGTGATTTTAATAAATAAAGATTCTTCAATAAACTATACATACATGAACATTTTCATACAACTAGTGCAATTTTTTGACCTAAATAACTTTTTTTTCTGTGGTTCGAAAAAGTAACTAGTCTCTTGAAATTAAAGATTTTTTAAATACACTTTTTTTTCGATTTTAAAAAATTTTTGAATTATAATTGCTTTTTTGTTATTTTATAAGTATATATTGAAAAAAATTTTTTTAATTTTTACTTGTAATCAATATCAAAATTTTATTTTAAGGATTTGTATTTTCATAGTCGTAAGATAAAAATATATTTAATTCAATAATAAAACCGCAAATAATTTTAAGTTCACGATTTTTGCTTGCATTTTTTATTTTAAATTAATAATATTATTTATAGTGGTTTTTATTACATTTTCTCTTTTTATAAATTCTGCGGTTTTTATGCATCTTTCGGTTTAAAAAAAAAATAAAAAAATAAAACCATTATTATTATATCTTTATTCCTCAATAAATTTTAAATTCTTATTTATTAATAATACCGTTTTTAGCTTGTTTTAATATTAATAATCAAATTAAAGATATTTCTACTTTATTAGCTATTAGTGTTTTTAAACAAAATTTTTTATTTTTCTGCGCGTCAAAATAGTAAACTAATTTAATTTTTTTAAACTAAATTTACCTCTTTTTAATCTTCTTTTTTAACAACTAAAACTTGCACTTTAATTTAATGTACCAAGTAATTAATTTTTTATATAACGATGAAAAAACGAAATTTTTAATAAAAATTCTTCAAATAAATCTCTTATACGTTGACTAAAGTAACTCTGTGGCTACAATATTCTTAGGAGGCTTCGCGATTCATTTAACGAAACCCTGCAGAGCAAAATAAATCTAATTAAGCTTAAACCAATCTGCCAATAACATTTTTTTTTTTCTATCGGTACATAGGTACTAGATATTTATATCTACGTATCAAATAAAAAATTTGCTGAAATATTTTTTATACACCATTATTTTTTCACATATATCTTTATATATTTGTTTAAGAATTTTCATATTCTGCGTAATATTTTAGCATTATTTTTATTGTTTGGAAAATGATTTTAAAAAAATGAGCAGTAAAAATTTGAATTACAAAAATTTTCCCTATCAGAAAAAAAATTGCATTTGCTAATTAATTATGTATATATTTATATTAATTAATGGGATATTCAAATTTGTTATGTATCGATAAAATTAATATCAAAAATCTTATTTAATTCAAAGAAAAAATAAATCATATTGACCTAATTAAATTATTTTAAAATTCATTAAAATTAAGCATTAAGCGCCATCATTTCTACAGCTTCGTAAACTGTAAAACAAAAATAGAAAAATTCCCTATAATCTATATATAAACGGAAACCTTAAAAAACAAAAATTACTATGTAAAGTTTGTATTTTGTAAACATGCTCATAACCTATAAAAAGTTACACATGTGGTGGAAAAAGAACGTTATTTGTTAGTTCTCATGCAACAAAATATTTTTAAAAGAAATAAACAAATTATTTAAATAATTTGTCATTTTAATTTGACTAAAGATTGCGCAAATCTCGAAAATGGAGAAAGATTTTCGATTATTCATTAAGAATTTACCTTTATCTATAAATGAAGCTAAAATTGAAGAATTATTAAAAGAATATGGCACTGTTAAAAAAATAGATTTAAAAGAAAAAACAGATATCTCAAATAAAACAAACAAATTTGCATTTGCAAATTTACTGACTAATGAAAGAAATCTGAATACTTGTAAGTATTTTATGATAATTATCTTTATCATATATAAGATTTTTTTATATTAATACATTTTAATACTTGTTTAGGTTGTAATAAACTCAATGGTTCTGTAATAGACAATTTTAGTATAAGTGTTGAATTAGCAAAAGAGAGTTTTCTTGATCGACTTAAGAGAGAACGAAATGAAGCCTCGAATAATGATAACAATTCTCTTAAAAAACAAGAACCTACTTTTCTTGACACTGATTATGATTTAAATAAATTCCCTAAAATAAAAAATAAAAAGAAAAAGTTTGATGAAGAAGAAATTTGCAAAATAGAAAGTGAACCTCCAACAAAAATTATTCCTAAGATAAAAAAGAAAGAAATCGATTTTAACAGTTTTGCAGAATTTAAGCCTGTGATTGATTGTGAAACAGAGGAATCAAAAAATGTCTCAAAGTAGGTTTTGTTTGATTTTATAATATGATTTTTAATTACCTTTATTTAAAAAATTTTAAGTCACTAAAATTGACTGCACCAATTTTATGATAATATTTATTAATCTCATAATTTTGTGATTGAAAATAAAATTTAAAATTTCACAGTTACTGACTAAAGCTATTTAACCCTGTTTTTGGAATTTTGGGTACCGCAGTATCCAGAGTAACGCTTATTAAGGAAATTTTCCAAATGCTTTTAACGGACTATAACATTTAAAAGACTCACCCACCTACCCTATCAGCGTTATGTTATTTTTTAAACACCCCTTTCATTTATTCATGATAAAAACTATAGATTTTTTAGAGTAAAGAAAATTTTTATTTAAAAATTAAAATATACCTTAAACCCACATGCATATTGATTTTTATTTTTACCAGAAAATTACACTAAAAAAACTTTAAAACTTTTCTCTTTATATAGGAAGGAAAAAGAAAAAGCACTGTACATTAGTGAATCAGAAAAAAGACGTAAATGTTCAGTAAAAGAAAAAAAGAATCTTTTTAAGGCAAGAGAAAAATTGATTAAAGATTCATTGAAATCACTGGTATGTAAAAGTAAATTTCTCAAACAATTATACAATATAGCTTGCATTAATGAAAAATTTTTGAATTTTAATTCGAAATTGAAAAGTTAATACTATTAACTTAATTAAAATTTTAAATATTTTTTAAAAATAATTACATATTAAAAAAGTATTGAAATAAATACTAAAAAAAAAAAAATGTAAATACAAATATAAAGAAAAAAATAAATTAAATTTTTGTATCATCTTGAAACCTTTGTTATCTAAAAACAGTTAACAAGGTTTTATTGTTTAGTATTAATTTAATTTATAATCATAAAAATAATTATTTTAGGATTCAGAAAATAAAACTAATAAAATTTATTTTGAAGACTATGAGAAACCGGATCAAAAACAAAAAAATGAAAAACAAAAAATGAATTTATTTGATAGTGACGATGACAATATTAATGACAGTATTAATGAAAGCCTTGATTTAGAAAAATTGGAAGCCAAATCAAATTTAAATAACAAGGTAAGTGAGAATCCAAAAAAAAAAATTGAAATAGAGCTGTAAAAATCAGAATTTTGTGAACAAAAATGTAGTACATTATTATGAACGATTTTTTACTTTTTATTTATTTATTTCATCAAGATCAATGATCCAGTAATTACAATATTGAAAAAAAAAAAGCATAATAAAAAATACAATATAATAATTAGCAGAATAATCAAAGAGTAAAAAAAAGAAAAATACAGAACAAAAGTGAAATTAATTTGAAAAACAAAGCAGTTTGTATAAAAAGTTAATTTTTCTTTAAATTATAATTAATCTTTAAAACAAAACAAATGTTTATTTAACTATATATGATAATATACCAATATGTTAACCATAATCGAGCAATTTAAAGTCAATCCTCTTAATGTATATTTAATGAATCACAAAAAATATCAAACAAATCTTTATTATCATTGTATAGATTACAGTGCTAACTACAAAGTTACTAAACTACAGTAGTTTAGATAAAATACTTTCATAACCGATAAAGTTATTAACTATTTTACTTAAATAAATTAGATCAATTCTTTTGAATAATTTTTATTTTTTATTTTTTATGTTCAAATTTAAATTATTTTAAATATAAAAAAATTTTTTTACTATTTTTTAATATAGTAAACAATATGTCACTTGAGAGCAAAAATCCATTCTGTACTACATTTTTCTTAATTGAAATATTTTTTGTGAAAGAATCATAATTTTTTATTTGCTTAATTTTAGTTATTAAAACTTCAAAGTAACTTTGGTAATGATAGTAGATTCAAAATAGATGAAAGGTTTTTAGACGAAGATAAAGATGACATAGAACAGACTAAAAATGAAGCTGCAGATGATATTCAAAAAGATGATGATTTTGATGAAAAAAAATGGCAACTTGGTATTTTAGAAAATGTACTTGGCAAACCACTAGATACTCCGAAAATGGATACCCAAAAACCTGCCAAGTAAGTAATAAACATTTTTAACATAAATATTCAATCATATAATAAATGTATTTACATTTCTTAGAAAGTTTCAAATGATTCGATATGACCCTACAGCAAGTAATCATGAAGATTTTGAAATAAAAGCAGTTCAAGAAATTGTAGAAAAACCAAAAAAAAAGAAAAAAAAATTAATTGATACTGAATCTAAAGAAGAAGAAATACCCACATCAAAAGACATTTTTTATGATGTATCAGAAAATTTATTTACAAGTTTACAAGAAAATGAAAATTTTAGTTTATTTAAATCTCTTGGACGAGAGAATATTGATAATAATAGTAAGTTAAATTTACAATTTATTGAAGAATAAATAGTTACATCCTATATCTTTGTTTTAGCTGAAATTAAAAAAGATGATTCTAAAAAACCAGAAGATAATCAGTTTAATTTTGATTTTGTCAACAAAAAAGCATTCAAATATGATTCTTCTGATAATGAAGATGAAGATATGGACGAAAATATTGAAAAACAGGATATTCAACCTTTAAAGGATTTCAATACATATGTACCTTTATTTTTTGTGCATAATGACTCTCGTTTTGAAGGTAATTTTAAAAATATTCACAATTTATATTCTATTACATCAAAATAGTTTGTAATTCCTTTCACAATACATTAATTTTTAGAAGCAAAGCATTTCTTTTCAAAAGGCTGTCTTAAACAACATGAAAATTTCAACAACAGAAGACGAGAAATAAAACAAATAATCAGAAAAAAGATTCGTAATAATTTGAAGAAGAAAACTCCATGGAAAAGGAAAAGTATATTAAAAGTTAAACCAAGAAGTTAAATAAAAATATAGTTGTTATTATTCGTAAGTTGATCTTTACAAATTATATTTATAAACTAAATTTTTTTTGTAAAAGTATAAAATATATATTTTATAACTAAACTGAAACATATTTTAACATTTTTTAACAGCTAACTATTAAAGATATCTTAAACTTTTTTTCTAAAGATATCTAAATTTTACATGTAAAAAAAATTTATCAGAAACAATTAATCTTAAAAAAATATATATATATATGTATAATTTATTATTGTCTTATTTATTGTAAAATGTTCACGATATTATATATCACTTTCTAATTTAAATAATTTGAATTCATTAAATTTAAAAATAGTACACGCATTTTTAGAATTAATCGATTATGAAATTCCTTCATCTATCTCGATGATAAACTTTTTCAAGGAATTTGAAAAATAATTCATGTGGTAGTCCACGTGAAATCTGTTGAATATGTGTATTCATTAAATTGTAAGTTTCTTCTTCATAAATTGAATATGTAGTTTGTAAACCTAATTCGTTGTATAATTGCTTCACTCTCAAAACTTTTTCTGGATCATCATATCCATAGCACTCCTAGAAAAAAAATTATATCTTATAGTAAGAAAGAATCCTACAAAAAATTAAAAATTGAAATCTTACTTCTAACATTCTTTTCTGTTCAGGAGTAGCACGTTGTAAAGCAACAACAATAAGCCAAGTACATTTTCCTTCTTGAATATCTCTACCAACTTTACCAGTTACTTCTGGATTTCCATAGCAATCGAGGTAATCATCTTGAACTTGGAAGAAATGCCCCATTTCCAAGAGAATAGTTTGAGCTTGCCTGTGCATTTCTGGATCCTTAACACCAGCCTAAATTTATTAAAATTAAGTTTCTGACTATTGGTATAAATTTAAAAATAAATAAATAAAAAAATTTACAAAATGCATTGCAAGTGTTACTGGTAAGACAAATGAATAATAAGCAGTCTTGTATTTAACAATTGCATTATATCTATCCATAGTAAATAAATCTAATTTTACTTTGCCACCAAAATTCGTTGCTAATAAATCTAACGTTTGACCCAACGTTGTTTTTAACGTGTTCTGTAAATGAAACATATTATTTTTACAAAAAACTTTCAAAACCTGAATGTTAAGAAAAAAATGTTACATACATCGTGAAAAGTTTCTAATAAATCCATGTAACAAGGTAAATCCTTAAAATGTATTTTTAGCAATTGGTATGCTGCTTGCTCTACTAGTAATCCATCATTGAGTGCAGCAGTACCAATATTGTTATGTTTATACCAACAAGGTTGCCCTCTTCGTGTCTCTGATCTGTCCATTATGTCATCTTCTATGAGATAAAAAGCTTGAATCTATTAAAAAAAATCTATTTAATTAAGTATATATATATTATTATTTAATTAAATTCACAAATGCAGTCTTAAAATTCCTTACCATTTCAACACACCATCCTAAAATTCTAGCCAATTTAATATTTTCATCTGTCAATTGATCAGGAGATACTAATTTTCTGTACGCATAAACTAAAGCTAAACTTCTATTTTTTTTGCCACTTGGTACATTGTATTGTAATACTTTAGCCATCCATTTAGTTGCATCTGGTATATCTGTATGACGTCCAGCGTTAGTTAAATCTCTAACAACATCAGGCCAAATTGCCATCATTTCACGGCTTTCATCTCTTTGAGTTAATGCATTTGTTTGTGCTACTGAATGAATTGTTCGAGAATAATTATTTCTAAAAAAAAATTAACCAACATTATTTTAAACAATAATATATAAACATTATATATATCTTAATAAATATTTTTGTTTTTATTTATACACGTAGGTGAGAGATTCCACGCCGATTGGGCCTAAGTTGAACTGAAGGGTCGTAGAAATGGATCCAAACTATTTTTTTCCGAAAGTACAATGATAAGTCTCCATGCCAATTTTTAGATCAAATGGTTCAAATCTCGATTTTTGGCAGTCATTTTCGTGTTTTAGTTGGTTCGGTGAAGTTATTTACAAATTTTTTAATTTAAAAAAAAAATTTTTAATAATGACTTTAAACTTTAAAAATTCGCTATTGAAACACGATTGCTTCAAATATTACCAAAATTTAAATAATTTATATGCCTAGGTGAAATTTTCCGAATCCGAATTTCTAATCAGATTTTTATTTGGTCACGCGACTTGGCGAGAAATAGAAAATTTTGAAAAATTGGTCATTTTTGAAATATCTTTGTTCTAGAGTTTTTAGATTAGCGTGTCCCACGAATTTTAAGCAAGAAATTTAAGCCTATATAGAAGAAACATATAGATCCTGCAGCTTTGGAGTTATTTAAGCTCAAAGACGCAGTCCAAAAAAATGTTTTAACCCCAGAATTGAATTATCTAAGAGGAAATATTTTTTTATATTTTTTACAGAAAAAAAGAAAAATAAAGGCTTTTTTGTTACAAAATTCACTAAACCAACTAAAACACGACAATGTTTGCCAAAAATCGAGAATAAAACCATTTGAGCTGAAAATTTGCATGAAGATTTATCATTAGAAAAATTATTAGAAAAATTTATCATTGGAAAAAATAGTTATGATCCATTTCTGCAACCCTTCAGTTCAACTTGAGCACAATTGGCGTGGAATCCCTCAGGTATAATGTTAATAATTTACAAATAAAATAATAATTATAAATAAAAAATAATAATTTATAAATAAATTTTCTCAAATAAAAATACTTTGATAAAAAATAAAAAACATGATAAATAAATATTTACTACTTATTATATTTGTTTTTGTTCTTTTATACTCTGTTAAAAAAATGTATAAAGAAACAGAAATATTGGTATTTTTAAAATAACGACGTCTTAAAGGTATAAGTTTTACGAATCATAATCTGAATGTAAATTCGATCTTTTTTTTATAATAATATATATCAGATTCTTTTGGTAAAAAGTGTGTGTAAAGCTTGACCTTAGATGTCAGAATTATAAATTAGGTACTTTTTAAAACACGATTTTAAAGAAACTGTGATTTGATACACAATGGAGAAGTATTAATAAACAAGCATAGCTCCAGCGGCCTACAATCGCTTGCATTATCAATGGGGTCGTTAAAAAAAATGTAACACTTAAAATTCCATTTTTGGGATAACCGAGTACCCTTTGTAACACCATGTCACAATTTTTTTCAACACCCTACCCACCCCTAAAAGCGTTGCTAACAAAAATAATTTTATGATTTGTCGTGCAATCAGCGTGCAATACACTTACAAATATCAACATTTTTTATAACATACACACCCCAATTTGGGTAAGTAACACTTTTATATTTCTCCACCCTAATGCATTAAAACTAAACAATATTTTGAGCAGTATTTTTAAAAACTTGTTTTAAAAAACACTATTTATTTTGTCAATTAAAACTTTTAATCTTCATGTGAAAGATTTTAATCAATAAATAATATTTAATTCATATTAATATATTCACATTCAGTTATGTTTAATTAATTTTTTTTTTAATTAATATTGTAGTACATGAAGTATTTCATTGCGTACCAAACAAATTCCAATTAAATTAATTAGGGGGCATAAAATTGTATAATTTCCGCAAAATTAACCGCAAAAAGATTTTATTCTTGAATTCAAGCTGAATTTTTGTTTTTTTTTTTGTAACTCCTTTAAAATTTTCTTCTAATTTTTTTCCCTTCTACATTAGTAGACTTAAAATTTTTTATTATGTTTTGAATTTCAATAAATTAATAAAAAATTGATGAGTTTTAAAATACTTTTTTTTATATTTTGATTTTAGGTAAACTGCGATTTTGGGCATTCTTTATTTATGGACAAAGACCGAGATTTAAAAATTTTTTTTAGCAGCAATAAAGGGAAATACGTGCTTTCTGGCCGCTGAAATAGCACATTTTTAACCAAGGGAGAAAAAAAAAGAATGGACCAGATTGCACGTTAATTGGTAAATTGCAATCTGGGATATTATTTTATCCGTGGGAACAAAAAAAAATGCCCCAGATCTCGACTTCACCTCAGATGTTAATAATAATCATTGACATATACATAATATAATATGCGTTCTGGGTCATACTTTTTTTGCTCCCTTAGTTAAAAATGCACTTGATTTTTGTTATATACAGAATAGCAAATAACAAAGAAAGATCACGTTATTGTAGCCAATTTAATTTTATTATAAGTACATACAGTGTACTAATATTTTTGGTTTGTGTAACTAACAAATTACTCTAACAACCAACGAGCATGGAACATGTTCACTCATAACAGTAATAAATCCAAAAACCGAAATTACAATAAATTCTGAAATATATACTATCCTAACGCCATAAACTTAAAGTATTTTAAGATGAGGCCCTGATCAGGCTCTGACTCCCACTTCAAATTATTCTAAGTCCCTAAACCGAAAATATTCTAAGTCCATTTCGCCTCCCCCCCTTGCCGAGTCAAACTTTTTCAAATACCCCATCCAATGAATATGTTCCATGTTAATATTTTGGATCGAATTGAGTAAAATTTAATGATCTCGTTAACCAACTTTGGCACGGAATCCTTCATATACGATAATAAAAATGAGGATGAAAAAAGAAAATAAAATACAATTATTATGATGATAAAATTAGTAATGTTTTATTAAATTTATGAGCTACTAAATAAACAGGTTTTTTTTCTTTTCGAATATAAATATTTTTCACATGTAGATGCACTTTTGATAAAGGCTTTCACTTTTTATTTTATTATTAATCGTTATTAATTACACAATTACTTATATACTTAAAATATTAAATCATTAAATTTAATGGAATTATTTATTTCAACATAAATCATTCGAATAAAGAATATACTTTTCTTTTTTCATTCTTTTTAATTAGAAAATATTTTTAATTTTTCAAATAACAAACAGTGTAGAATTTAAAATAAAAATAATATTGAAAATTTTTAAAATAAAACCAGAATGTCAGTAACAAAAACGATTTTGCAAATGTGTGTGTGTGTGTGTGTGGAGGTCACTGAGAGCATTTTTTTATTTCTAAAGTCAATTTGATAAGACATCATTCATCATCATTATAATGATTATATTTATGTATTGCATAAAACTTAAACTATTCTATTTAAAACTCTATTTTTACGTTTATATCAGATTTATAAAATGAAATATATATTTTTTTTTATTCTTATGCGATATTGTTTTTTTTTTTCTAAAAATATTCTGGTAAAAAGTGTAAAAACATTTTTTTATCATTTCTACAATATGTTTATTTAAAATAATCTTGTTTATAAATAGGTTCATACTTACATAAAAAATATTTAAACAAAAATTTTATTTTTAACATAATAAATTATTTCTATAAGATTCTTGACAAATGCGCGATTGTATAATTATGTTAAAATTGGTTTTAATTATTTGATGCATGTATAAAAAATTTAATGCATAATTAAACAAAAATTTATTCAATTTTTATCTGAATAGTTTTGTAAAGTTTGTGTAAACAGTATTTTTTTGTGAATTAACTTAAAACGAACCCAAAGCACTTATGAAGCCTGTGCTCTGGGGTCTAAATCCTATTCATTTAATTTTTTTATTTGCGATTGATCGAGTTCAATGTGTGAAAATATGGTGCACCAAGTTTTTGTGTCCCAGGTTCAAAAGTTACAATGCATAAAAAAAAGAAATAAAAAACAATTAAAATTCATAAACATATTTATTTTTAATTAAATTTTTTATGTACAGCTATTCAGAAAATTTTTTAACTTTGGGAGACTTAGGGGGTAAAATTTCCTGAGGAATCCAAAAATTGATTCAAAATTTTTCGAAAATTCAATCCCGTGACATTGAAAATGACAAACTTTAACTTAAGGTGGCTCACTAAGTTCATAAAAAACGAATAATATGAACTAAAAATTACTGGAGATGAAGATAATTAAAAAACAAATCCATTGATCCCAAACAATACTCGGGTTGCCGTTTAATTAGGAAAGAAATAAGCAACTTAAAATGTGTTCTTATGGTAGTTGAAATTGTTTTACTTCGTACTAATTCAATAATGAATCTTTTTGGATAAAATTGTACACACGTGTCATTTAACAAAAATATAAACTTTTCCAAGAAAAAAATACAATAGTGGCCTATCAAATTATAAACACATAATTTTAGTCGCGGGCCCCTTTCAACAAAATGTTTCGTATTTTAAAAATTTTGTTTACACCGCACTCATTATAATTGAGAAAATGCATTATTATTAATAATAACTTCTAAATATTCACATATCTATCAAATAAGTAATAAAATTTAATTAATTAGTTATGCCCCCCTCTGATGTCACCCTAAAATATATGGACCTAAAACTGTGAGACACCTTAATTAAGTGTTTTTAATATATCAAGTACATTTGCACTCGCATTTGCAATAGGGTTTTAGCATTAAAAAAATTACTCTACTTGTTTTGTCACTGCTTTAATTAGATACTAATTACTCAGTCATTTCTAAATTTTATGATTAATAAAAAAATATTTTTATGCATATTTTCGGAATATTTTAATTTATAAATAATCATTTACAATAATCATAATTTAATTATACTTTTTAATTTTTATTATTACAATATTATATTTTTTCCTTTTAAAGCAAAGTTAATTCTGAAAGTTTTTGTTTTTTAAAATTTCTAACTGGAACCAAGTTAAAGATGAGTGTTATTTATTTATTAATATTAAACGGGCATAATTACCCTTAACAATATTCCAATAGAAGTTAATTTAAATTTTATTGAATTGATATAAAAATTTAGTAAATAATGAGTAAGAAAAATCAAGCGAGGGTTTAAGTCAACTATAAAATAATAAAAATATTAAAAATATAAAACATTATAATATTTAATATGAATAATTAATGTAATTTATTTTTTTAATTAAAATTTTTTTTTACAAGAACTTAAAAATTTTAATTATACTCAAATAGTTAATTAATTATTCATAACATTTTAATTATTCTAATTATCTGCTGTTATTTAAAATAATTTTCCTTTATTCTGAATTTTACAGTTTAGTATCTCAATAAGATTTTTTGAAATTTCGTAATTTTTAGTGATTTCGAGTTTTTCATAAAAATTGAGATTGCTAATTAAATATTGTTGCCGTAAATAATATCTTAAAGCTGTTTATTATAGGGAAATGGATAATTTTCGTTAATAATGAATATCGTATTTGTAAAAGAAATAAATATTTTATCATGTTTTTCATATAGTTTTAAAGTTAGGAGTGATTTTCACCCTCCGTTGGTTTGAAACGATTTTTTCTACTTTTTCGGTTTAAAAGAAAAGTGAGTGAAAGTGTGATAAAAATTTAAAAACGTTTTTCTTATTTTTTTTTAATTTAAGTGTAGTTTTTACCTGTTATTACCCCCCGGGGAAGAATTAATATCAAAAAGTTTTTAAAAAATAATCTTTTATCATGTTTTTCATAATTTTTTTTTACTTTAGGGGTAGCTTTTACTACCAATAAGTAGTCCTAATATCCAAATTTTATTACTCTTAAACTTTTGCAAAAATAGCATTTACTTGATCCGTTAATCTTTAGTTCCCAAACAGAGGCGGATCTAGAAAATTTTTTGGGGGGGTCATTTGAATCAAATTACAAAAAATTTTCTAAAAAAGGTCCTTAAAATTTTTTTGGGGGGGGGTCAAAATGGTACTTCGCGTTAATTATGTAATGTAAAATTAGCTAAAAAAAGGTCAAATTGACCGCTGAGGGGGGGTCAATTGACCCCTTTGACCCCCCCCCTGTATCCGCCACTGCCAAATATTATCCCTAAAAACAAGTAGTTTTTGCAAAAAGGGTATTATATTGACTTATTTTCCAGTTTTGACTCCAGATTCAGCAACCCAAAAAATATATTATACACTTCCAATTACAAAAACATAAAATTTTTAAAAATAGAAAATAATTTTACGAATGCAGTGAATAGTCAATTATAATGTAAATGAGCAAAAATTAAAAAAAAAAAAAATGATTTTATATTTTTATTGTTGTAATCAATATACTATTACATAAATACAATATACCTATTAAATAAAAAAAAAATTTAACACAAAATGCAATTTGTTCTGCAGTTATCGATCTTAAATGTAATTAATATTTGCATCCTGGTTTTATATTTACTTTTTTGAAACGTGATCGTAATATTAAAATAAAAAAGTAACTGAAAAAAATTGCTACTTAAGTAGATAAGTTGCATTTTTATTTTATCACACGAATAAAAGTATATTTAATAAATTAAATTAAATTAATACCAAAAAATAATAATAATTGCAATTAATTACTCATACAATTTTTTAGTTTCTTTATTAAAAAATTAAAGTTACATAAAGTAGCAAAAATAAGTAAATAAAAAATAATAAATAATTTGTTACATATTCGTTTAAAAATAACTAATGAAAAAACAAGGAAACTTACATTATTGTTATATGTATTTGTAATTACAGATTTACAGCACACAGTAGGTGCCTCAAAATTATATAGATAAAATTGCAATTATAAAACAATTTATTACAATGAATCAATCAACATGCAATTGCGTTGTATAATTTTTTAAAAATAAAACACAATGCCGATTAAATTATGCAAAAAATTAAATTTTCAATTAATTTTAATTTTTTTAAATACTAAGTACGTAAAAACGAAAATTGAAAAATTTTTTATGTTAATTTATTTTTTAAAAAATATTTATTACTTAAAAATATTTTTAAAAAAAACCTGTTTTTATTTATGTATTTTTAAAAAGAAAGTTTTTTTAAAATAAATATGAATAATAATACTTACATTTCTTGTCTTTTTGAAGATTCATAGACTCCAAAGCTTAGTGACCTGGAGAAAATATTTTTTTTGTCCTGAATTCCAAAATTTACCGGTTTGTCCAAAAAATTTTTTTTTAACGTTGCCAGCAACGCGGACGTGCATCTTTGCGCGTTCAAGGACATTTTTATTGACCTTTATATCTCTTATAATTAATTAATAATTTGCTTATAAAATCTTAAGCACTTGAATTTTATTAACACGAAATTTAACAATTAATTTGTAAAAATAACAAAAAAAAAAATTAAAGTAAAACAAAAAATTTTTAAGTAAACAAATAATAAAAAAAAACTATGAAGCAAACATGAAATTCGTCTATACTATGAGTTTTGGAGTCTCATTGACGACTAAAAAATTTTAACGTGAAGCAAGTTTTAATATAACGTTCTCTGTTGAATGTTGATTACCTTTGATTTTCCTGGAGGACGAATAGTAATAATACGACGGCGTGCAATATAAGAAAGGGGCGATGGACTCGCGATGTACGAAAGCGTACGTTACATATATGATTGCAATCCCAAATACACTGTTTACTTATTTCTTTCTATTGTTTTTATTGCAATTAAACTAAGCCAATAAATAATTGCAAAAAATTTTTTAAATACGAAGCTCCAATTTACCCGATAAGGTGTTCTGATAAAATAAATATCAACTGGGCAAAATATTTATTTATATAAATTCTAAACTCGTGTGAATAATGTGTTTATTATGCACATAGATGCTTTCAATGTATATGTATTAGCTCTTACTGTATACATCATACCTACACGATGAAATATTAACTGTTGCAAAAAAAAAGTATAAAAGGAATGCTATTTATTGAAGAAACGTGCGGAACACATTATTATACGACACGTTACATGCACATACGTATTATATTATAAGTGTATAAATATGGTTATTTAAATAATAAAAAAAATTGCAAAAAGCCGGTAAAAAATAGCGCCTTCTGGTGGTCGCAAAATACTTAAAAGATAAAAAATATTATAGATTTATACCTATAAATTATTATTTTTGCTAATTATAGCGAATTTTTTCTTATATTTTAATTTATTACCTATATATGATGATAATAAATTTATATATGGTATATAAAGCCCTTTCTAGATCTAATTAATTTTTTTTAATATTGTGTGCTTTGACTATACTCTTTGGCACGCTCTTTGGTATAGTAAATCAAAAAAAAAAACACAACTTTTAAGTTATTTATGTTTAAATTGAAATATTTTTTGAAACTATAAGATTTTTTTTTAATAGAAATCAAATATACTAATGAAACTTGTATAGCAAAATGAAAATTTATACAACTATAAAATTTGCAATTATTAGAACGATGCAGAATTTATAAATTGGCGCCGTAAACGTATTTTGCAATGGCACCAAAATAAGAAACTAAATCTCCCTAATTTTATTGTAAAAAGTCCCTATAAATTGTTTATTCGATATAGGGGCGATTTCATGGAGCGTATTCTTATACTAGATTCTAGGTGCACTAAAGTATAGAAATAATTAATCAAAATTTATTAAAATTCTCCTCGAACAGGATCCATTATAATCCATATAAAATCGGATAAAATTGCATCTGAGCAAAATTTTAATTAATATTTAGTTACAATTACTAGAGTTAAAAATATGCATATATGATCCATGAAATCAACCATATATATTTTTTAAACATGGCGTGTTCAAAAGTTTACATTATTTTTTAAACATTAAATACCGGGATCCTGTAAATATTGCAAATACTATATAGTGTAACATCATAAACAGGGCACGTGTACTGCATGGATTGGATAAATGTATATATCTTTATTGTTGATAAAATAATACAAGCATAACAAAGGTAAATAATTATGTCTATATTGATTTAAGTTGAAAATTTATTAATTCTACTTATAAAGAGGTTAATATTTAATTAAATAATAATTAAAATACAAAAATAAATTGCAATGGTTTAACATATTTCTATAATATTTAATTTTTAGATGTGGATTTTTTATTATATTTGCCCTTTGGTATTAAGTTTTTCTCCTATATCAGCAAACAAAAAAGTAAATAAATATGTAACAACTTTAATTGATGCAAAATGGAAAGATACACCTTTTGTGCTTGAGGCAGCAGAATATTTAAATGATGAAAATCCAAATTATTTTTGGAAGTTCACTGAAGAAGTGTCTAAGCAATCAAATAGTTTCCAAACTAGTGGTTTGTATTAAAACAACGTTCTTTTATCTTTAATTTATAAATTGCATATTATACATTAATTTTTTTCTTTATTTTATAGTGAAACCAAAAGAACATTATGACTTAGTAATATCGATAGCTGAAAAATTTCTTAGTAAGGCAGAAATAGCTGTATTAAAATTAAGTCTATCACTAAGAATTTATTCAGCAAGAATTGAAATGTTTACACAAATGGCTGAAAAAAAAGATGTTGCAAATCTAAATTGTGATAGTTTTGTTGATGTTGGTGGTAAATTTACATGTTCTTTAAATGAATTAGCAAAATTAAGTGAACAAGTAAGTGATAAGTAGCTTAAGGATTTTGTCTAGTATGATTAACATGTTTACTTATAAATATTAAAGGTGAATTGGGAGCCTATAGATACCTACAGTGTTGATCATTTTTACCTTGGAAAACAAAATACTAATAAAACAATGGTACTTTATGGTTTAATGGGATCAAAAGATTTTTCTACTTTGCATAATAAGTTAAAAGAATTATCAGAAGCAAAAAAAATTAACTATATTCTTCGACATTATATAAAAGTAATTCAAATTCTTTTACTTGAAATAAAAATTTCTCAGATGTATTTTCTCTAAATAAGAAATATACTTAAAAAAAATTTTTTTAATAGGAAAGAGTTGATAGAAACCTAAGACTTTCTGGCTATGGAGTTGAACTTCAAATGAAATCAACAGAATACAAAGCAACCGATGATTCCGATATCAAAGATAATTCAGATGTATCTGCAGATGATACCAGTGAAGAAAACGATGAAGTAGATGGAATAAATTTTTCTACTTTAAAGTAAGAATTTTTTGAAGTCATGCTTACATTGAAACATAAAATTTTTTTATTTTATTTTTAGAAAATTATACCCAGACAAGCTTAATCAATTGGATGAATTTCAAACGCATTTATTACAAGATAGTCATGAGGTTGGTGCTTTGAAAGTATGGCAGTTCCAAGATTTAAGTCATCAAGCAGCTGAAAAAATTATGAAATCACCTCCAGAGGAAGCTATTAATTTGCTTATCGATATATCACAAAACTTCCCTATGCAGGTAAACAAATTTATTTAAAATATTTTTTTATAAATTATATTTTTTATTATTTTTTTAAAAGGCAAAAGCTTTGATTAATTTAAAAGCTAATAGTGACATGAAAAAGGAAATGAAACTCAACCAGGATCTATTTTCAACAAGCTTAAACATTCAACCATCCGATACAGCATTGCTCATAAATGGCTTATTTTTTGATTTAGATGCTGTAGATATACTTACCTTATTAGAATCATTACGCAGTGAATTAAGAGTTATGGAATCACTTCATAAAATTGGTAATAATATAATAAAATAATGTGTGTTAAATTTTTAAAATATTAAATTTAAATAATTAAAATTACATGTAGGATTTGGAAGTAAAAAAATGAGTAAACTTCTAGCATTAGATTTATCAAATGGTGTACAAAGTCAAGATTTTGCAATTGATATTAGGGATTCTGCAATTATTTGGATAAATGATATTGAAAATGATTTTCGATACAGTCGATGGCCTTCTTCATTAACTGAAATGTTGCGCCCGACTTTTCCTGGGATGCTGAGAAATATACGAAGAAATCTTTATAACTTGGTAATTATTATTGATCCCTTAAAAGAAGAAAGCATGGCTTTAGTACATTTGGCTGAATCTCTCTACATTCATTCAGCACCGCTAAGAGTTGGATTTGTTTTTAAAACAGACTTTGATTCAAAACTGACAGGTTCATCAGATCCAAGTATTGCAATAAATAATGCTTTTCATTACTTTTTAGAATCAAAAAGTCCAAAGGAAGCTCTTCAATTTTTGTCTTCAGTTTGTATTTTTTTTATTAATAATATATTATTCTAATAATAATATTTGATAAAATATTTTACAGTTAGAAAATTATTATAAACCAGATGGTATAAGTATAGCAATTATCAAAAAACTTATTAAATCTAAAGATTCAAAGGCTGATATTGATTATATCCTTGGAGAAGAATCAGAATATGATGTTGGAAGGCATCTTGCAAACGATTTTATAAAAAGAACTGGCTTTACTAAGTTTCCACAAGCTCTATTAAATGGTGCACCACTACCTTCAAATCAATTGAATGCTGATTCCTTTGAAGAAGCTGTACTATCATCAGTCTTGCAACAAACTCCAACGATTCAAAAAGCCATTTATCGTGGAGAAATTAGTGAAAGTGATGATGTTACTGATTATCTAATGAATCAACCAAATGTAATGCCAAGGTAATTTATCTTTTTTTTTTGTCATACATTATTGGAAGATTTTATAACTAATAATACATTATTTTAATAGATTAAATGAAAGAATTTTGAATGCTGAAAACAATGTTTGGTTAAACTTAATTGGTTCACTGCCAGTTGATTCAGATTATCAAAAATGGGTTCCTCAAGACACATCAGAATGGTTAATGAAAAATAATAAATATTTGTACATGACACGTAAAACTGTTTCAAATCATGTATACACAATGTGGGTTGTATTAGACTTAACAAAAGAAACAGGAAGAAATTTATTAAAAGAAACTCTTGAATATCTGGTATAATTATTTTTATTTGCAATTTTCAAAAAAGTGTTTATTCTTACTAATATTATAATTTTTAAGGAATCGAACCCTCATATTAGAGTATCCTTAATAATTAATAATAAGGAATCAGCAGAATCATCAAAATTAGATATCAACAAAGTAGCTCTAGGTGCTATAAACGCTTTATCGCCAGATAAGAGTATAACTTTTTTACGTGATTTAATAAAAAAAGAAACTTGGTTTTTATTTGAAAAAGGAGCATACATTTTATCGGTGAGTTTATTCAAAATTTATTCATTTAGATAATAAAATTTATAACAATTTTTGAAATACAGAATGCTGAAGTGAGAAATCAATTAATGAAACAAGATTTGTTATTGAAAGTCCACGCATACTTTTCAAAACATATATTAAACTTAAATGATAGGGAAAGAGGTGTAATATGTAATGGTAGAGTTATTGGCCCATTAAATGAAGACGAAGAATTTACAACCGAAGATTTTTCTCTATTAGATAGATTCAGTCAGAGCTCATATGGAGATAAGCTATTTAAATACTTATTAAATAGTCAATTTTTAGAAGATGATGAATATGGTATGTATCTGTTTATAAATAAATGTTATTTTTATTGACTTTTATTTTATTTTATTAATTTTTGCAGAAAAAAATGAATTAACTGATGATATTATCATGAAAATTACATCTTTATTGGTGCCAAGACCCCAAACAAGAAGTAGATTTGATATTCCTTTTGCAAGCGATGAATATAGGTATTTACTTTTTAAATTGAAAAATTTTTTAAATATACTTAAATGATATTTAATAATATTTAAATTTCAAGTGTTGTCAAAATTCCTGCCCCAAGTACAACTGATGTAGCATTTAGTGTGGTAGCAATTGTTGATCCTGTATCTCGTGGAGCTCAAAAAGTTGGACCAATCTTAAGTGTGTTGCGTCATTCATTAAACTGTGATATTAAGATATATTTAAATTGTGTTGATAAAAATAGTGATATGCCATTAAAAAGGTTTTATTTTAAATTATAAAAAAAAAATGTTTTATTGAAATTTCTAAAAAAAATTATTTTTATTTTAGTTTCTATCGTTTTGTTCTTGAACCTGAACCACAATTTACATCAGATGGTGATTTGGTTGGAGCTGTAGCCAAATTCACAAAATTACCAACTTCATCACTTTTAACACAATATATTCATGCTCCAGAAAATTGGTTGGTAGAGGTAGTAAAGAGTGTTTATGATTTAGATAATATAAAATTGGACAATGTGGCTATTGGTGTTCATAGGTATTATCAATTATATTTATTTGTTACATAGATTATTTTCTCTTTTTAATAAAAAAAAAATTTTTTTTAGTGAATATGAATTAGAATATTTATTACTTGAAGGTCACTGCTTTGAAGCTCTTGTAGGTAACCCACCTCGAGGCCTACAAATAACGTTAGGTACAGAAAACCAACCAGTAATGGTTGATACTATTGTTATGGCAAATTTAGGTTACTTCCAACTGAAAGCTAATCCTGGAGAATGGTTACTCCGTCTTCGTCAAGGAAGATCTGCAGATATATATGATATAACTAGTGTTGAAGGTGTAGATGTTATTCAAAATGAAAATGATGTTAAAGTTTTAATTAGTTCATTGAGAAGTAATGTAATAAAAATGAAAGTAGCAAAAAAACCTAACAAAGTTGGCGAAGATTTATTAGCTGATGATGAAGATAATTCAGGTTTATGGAATTCAATTTCAAGGTAAAAATTATTTAATAAACATTTTATTTATTAAATAGAATTTTTGTTTTTATTATAACACAATAATAGAATGAGTGTTATTTGTAATGTAGTAATTATAATTAACAAATTTTTTGCTTTTATACATAAAAAAAATATTTTTTTCTTAGAACTTTTTCATCAGGTGATGAGAATGAAGAACAAGAAAAATTAAATATTTTCTCGTTAGCTTCTGGTCATCTCTATGAAAGATTTTTAAAAATTATGATGTTGAGCGTTATCAAGAATACAAAAACTCCTGTTAAATTTTGGTTCCTGAAAAATTATTTATCACCTACCTTAAAAGTTAGTACAAATTTTTATCTTAAAAATTATCTATTAGATATAAAACTTAACATGAAATATAATTTTATTAATTTTAGGACTTTTTACCCCATATGGCTAAAGAATATGGTTTTGAATATGAACTTGTTCAATATAAATGGCCTAGATGGCTGCATCAACAAACAGAAAAACAAAGAACTATTTGGGGATACAAAATATTATTCTTAGACGTACTCTTTCCTTTGGATGTAAAAAAAATTATATTTGTTGATGCAGATCAAGTAAGGATTTTTCTAAATTAATCCCATTATATTGCTTAAAAAATACTCAGGCTTATTTTTAATTAAACAGGTAGTTAGAGCTGATTTAAAGGAATTGGCTACAATGGACTTAAATGGCGCACCCTATGCTTATACACCTTTCTGTGATAGTAGAAAAGAAATGGATGGATTTAGATTTTGGAGACAAGGTTATTGGAAAAATCATTTGCAAGGCAGATCTTATCATATCAGTGCTTTGTATGTCGTGGATCTTAAAAGGTTTAGACGTGTAGCAGCTGGTGACAGACTTAGGGGTCAATATCAAGCATTAAGTCAAGACCCTAACAGTTTATCAAATTTAGATCAAGTAAAAATATGCATACATTTATTTTAATACTTAATATATCAATAACATTTATTTTTTGCCCAGGATCTCCCAAATAACATGATTCATCAAGTATCTATTAAAAGTTTACCTCAAGAATGGTTATGGTGTGAAACATGGTGTGATGATGAATCTAAAAAATATGCTAAAACTATAGACCTGGTAGGTACACTTTTTAAAACGACAGAATTATTAAATACTTTTACATATAATTAATTAAATGAAATTGGTCTTTTTACGAACACACGATGTTAATAATTTTTACTACTAAACGTGGTATTTTATTTAAATACTCAACATAGTAAATATCAAACATTTTGTAGAATAACATCATATGTTTGTAAAAAGACCAATTTCATTTAATTAATTATCAAAATACAAACGAACGATAAAAAAATTAACTTTTACATATAATTTTCATAAAACTTCTAGTGCAATAATCCATTGACAAAAGAAGCAAAGCTTCAAGCAGCTATGAGAATATTGCCAGAATGGGTTGGCTATGATGAAGAAATGAAATCATTGCAATTAAAGATAGAAAATGAAAATAGGCAAGCAGATAAAGAAGGTAATTTTTATAACTTAATTTTTTTATTGTAAAGCTGATTTTACAATTTATTTTTTAGTTCATTTACATGAACCAGAATTAAAAGATTTATCAACAGAAAATGAAAAACCAAAAGACTTGCCACAGGAAGACTTTAAAGTTCACGAAAAATCAAAAGACTTACCTAAACAAAGCAACGAAGTACATGAAGAATTATAAATGTGAATAGGTTTAAGAAATAAAATTTTAGTGTGCTTGAATTTTTGCGGATGCTTTGAATTGTGTAGTATAAAATAAATTGTAAATAAAGTTTTAAATTACTTATTATTAAATAAATGAAAGTTAAGGATTGTCATAAAAAGTAAAATGTGCTAAAACGAACCTGCTTTCTAGGTTTATTCTCCATATATGATCTACATTTTAAGAAAGGGTTAGTAATATGAAGCTAATAAGATTTTCGGAAAATTTCACTGCTTTTTAGACAAACTTGAAATATATATCTAAAGTATGAAGATTGTTAGTAAAATTTCATAATTTTGCAATAGAAAAATCTTTTTATATTTGAAAAATTATGGTAGTTTGGCCCAAGAGAAGAAAGGATTTAATTCTATAAAATTTAATAAATTAATTTGAGAGCCCTAGAAATTTGAAAATTTTGAATTAACATATTTTTGAAAGCAAGGATTTTTTTAAAATATGGATCAAAATTGGAAAATAAACCTGTCTAGCATGTAGTTTAATTTTTTCGAATTTTACTTCATATGAGATTTCTAAACACAAAATAATTATTTGTTTAAATGATAAATAAGTAATTTAAATTAAATTAATAAAAAGAATAAATATTTGATTTTTTATTTATAAGCAAATATAAAACATAAACATTTTTTGTACAACTTATTATTGTTACACTGATTTATAAATATTGTGATAAAAATATCTTTGATATCATTATGTTTGAAAATAAATTTGTTTTTAAAAAGAGAAACATCAATAATTATAGGTATTTTAATAAAGATCTCATGAAAACATAACTTTGTAGTATAGTACCTACATGAATTATTGCTGCTTACACGATTATATAAATAAATAAAAAACTTTTATATATTTTAAAAATCTTGAACATTTAATTTACATGTGAAATCTCTATTTACCTTATTTTTAATTTAGTCTATTATAAGAAATGGATAAAAAAAATAAATAAAATGTAAACTCTGCTCTCATATTAATCATTATCTGACATAATTATGTCGTATTATATTGTTTTTAAGATTAAACTTATAAGATAAAAAAGTATCTTTTGTAAAAAAAAAAGGTGTTATCACTGAATCTTTTGTTAAGTATTGTAAATATATAATATAATGTACGTTTCTATTGGATCATCAAGGCTTTCTAACAAATAAACATGGGTATTGGCATGTAAACTTATATTAAACTCATCATTCACGCAAAAGTTACTATTCAACGCGCTTGCTTTGATTTTTTTTAATACTGTTAGACTCTCTTGTACTACTGTTTTTTAAAAATATAAACAAATAGGTGATTTATTTTTTTTACAATCATGTCTGGTGATATTAGTGAAAATAGCGTCAGTGATAAGAAAAGCTCGTAAGTAAAAAAGTTTAGATATTTTAAAATTTAATTATTACGCAATTGAGCGAAAAATTAAATTAATAATTTTCAATATTATAAAAAACGATACTCACGTACCGATTTAAAATGTAAGAAAATTATAAACATTTTTTTTTCCATTCACACTGTATTTATTTAATTTAGGGATAAAAGTATAGTAAAGTGCTTGAGTTTAAATTTTCTAAGTCAAGGTTAACAGTATATGTGCATTGACCTCTTTTTATTAAAAAAAATTAATAAATAATAATAATAACTATAATTGCAGTAAAATTTTATTGTTTGAAAATTGTTTGCTAATTTTATTTATTTAACAATTACACGAGAATAGCTACTGCTTTTAATCAACGAAAATGATCAATTCACGTTTAAATTGATAAAATTAATGATATAAAAATTTTTTGTTTATTAAAATACTCGTAATTGTCTTTTCTTTATTTTTTTATTTAAAAAAGATAATAATTTAAAAAAATGTTTAAATAAAATCAAGTGAAAAATATATTTTTTTGTCTTTGTTTTGAATACTAATTTTAAATATTTTGGCAAATAAAATTTTAATCGTATTATTATTCAAATAATTTTCTTAAATAATATAAAAGAAATTCTCTTACGAAATATATTATAATAAATATTATTACTTTTTTAATTAAAAGAATGTTGTTTTGTATTTTACCTAAAAAAAAACTATTTTTTAAAGTATTTTTTGATTCAAATTAATAGATTTTTTTTTTATTAAAAAATTTTTGTAAATTTACTTTTTTATTGTAGTCAAGTGTTTCTATAATTTCATGTTCTTTAATTTTAAATAATTCCACTTTGTTTTAATGAATTACGCACCGAGTAAATACCTTAATTTGATTAAAATATATTATTATTATTTAGCGATAGTCAGTTGCCTATTTGTATTATTAAACTCTACAAATGTAACAAAAAATTAAAATTCTACTACTAGAATTGGCAAAAGATCAAACCAAAGGTCAGTGCTACTATATTGTACTCTGTATAATATTGGCTTGCCAAAAGTCAGAAGTAGAATTAAAATTTTTAAAGTCGTATGATTACAAACTTTTTGTCAGTATTTAAACTTGAATCCTTAGATCTACATAATTCCAATAATTCTAAATAAATATTTAGAATAATCGAAAAGTTTGTTTAAAAACTCTCTGGTGGACATTTTCGCAGTTTTTGATTTTGTAAAACTATTTTTATTCACTTTTCAGTATCTTTGCAGCATAAATTACTCTACAAGAAGCAAAATATAAGAAAGTATATGCCACTTTCTTATATTTTGTAATTATCAGATTAATTTATGCTAGAAAGATATTGAAGCAAAAGTGAATGAAAAAAAAAGTCTGATTTTTCCATTATTAAATATAATTTTAATTTCATTTTATGTTTTATGAACTAACCCGGTGATGAAAAATAGTCAATCGATAAGAAATAGACTATTTTTAACATAGCGTGCTACCTTCGATGAAAAAAATATTCGACTACTTTTTGACTATTTTTCATAACCGGGAAGTATGATTAAATAAACTATTTATTTGAGTAATTCTTAGTGAAACTCACCTAAGCGGTATGTAAAAGTCTAGGTTCTTAAAAAACCCAATTGTACAGGGTTCAGTATTAAAAACTCAAAAAATAAATTTTTATAACCTTCCATTTTTCAAGTTTTCCTATTATTTAATAAAAATTCCGACTCGGTTTTTGGATTTTTACTATTAAACCTCTTTTTTGAGAAATTTTGATCAATAATGTTGCATAAAAAAAGAAGAACAATTTGCATTACCACTATCTTTGGGAAACCAAATTACAATCTATAGTTATGAATAAGTTTAATACGTTGAAAAAACGGCTCTGATACTTTCCGCTTATTCTAATGGGCCTTTTAGACTCAAAAACACAGGACTCAATCTTATATAAATAGGGTTTTTTAGTAATTTTCAATATAACGTTGCAAGCTCGCAAAACACTTCTGGTTAGCCTAATTTTGTTGGTATAAGTGTCACCTTTCAAGTCCCGTAAACCGCATTTTTTTATAAATAAATCTATTACCGTTATAGTCAGTAAACCAAATGGCCATATTTGACCAAAAATGCACTGTAAAAAGTGACTTTCTTAGATTTTACAAAAAAATTAGAAAACTTTCGAAAAATTAGTAAATTTTCAAAAAAATTTGTAAATATTCGAAAAAAATCGTAAATTTACTAAATTTAGTAAATTATCGAAAAATTCGTGAATTCTCGATTTTTTTTTGTGAATTTACGAAAAAAGTTGTAAATTCACAACTATTTTTCGGAAATTTTTAACTATTTTTTGAAAATTTTCGAAAGAAAACTGTAAATTATCAATTTTTTTTGCGAATTCACAAAAAAAAATCGATAATACTCGAATTTTTTGTTAATATACTAAATTTAGTAAATTTACGATTTTTATCGAATAGTTTTTTGAAAATTTACTAATTTTTCGAAAATGTTCTAATTTTTTTGTTAATATAAGAAAGTTACTTTTTACATGTGATCAATCTTTGAACTGCTGCCATAATTATAATTTTTGACGAAAATAGATTTTATAGGTCTCAAAAACTTTCTACAAGCTTTAAGTTTCCAACAATTTTTAATTAAAAAAGGACGAGTAAAAAATTTTTGAAAAATTTAAGCTTTTAGAAAGTTTTTAAGACTTATAAAACCCATTTTCGTCAAAAATTATAATTTTGGTAGCAATATATAAATTGGTCATTTCTGGCCAAAAGTAGCTTTAGTTCAAAAATAATACTGAAAAGCCCCAATTGATATAATTGAGTCCTGTGTTTCTAACCGCAGAAGGGCCATTGGCTTAAACGGAAAGTATCGGGGCTGTTTTATCAATATATTAAAATCACCCTTAACCAAACATTATACAATTTGGTTTCCCAAAAGTGGTGGTCTCCCCTTGTTAAACAAGATTTTTTACAATGCAAATAAAAAAATAATCAATGAAGCCACAAAAAATTTTTTTTGTAAAGTTTTCCGTTACTAAACGGCCTTAAGAAAATTTCAATTGTGATCGATATTCATAATTACCCATTTACCATCTTTAAGAATATTTCTTTAATTTGTAATTATTAGTATTGATAATTACATAGAAGAAAATAATAATAATTAAGTATATATTAGATGAAATATAATTATTTTAATATTTAAATTATTTTTAAAAATATTTCCGCATTAAGAAAAATGAAGAAAAAAAAAGGATTATATTTAATTCTATTATTGCATTTTATCTGTGTATTTGATTTTTCATGCTCATGGAATATTTAGAGCAAATAAAGTCCTTGAATTAATGCACCAATGTTTGATATTTTCCAATTAAAATTATTTCCTTATAAATATATAGGTATAATAAATATAATTTATAAAATTTAAACCAAATATTATTTTAGTATAAAACTTAATTTTAAAATATATTATTATTTTAATTCTTTACTTAATTCATTATTTTCATTCATCATAAAATATTGATTCATCGAATCATTTTTAAAAATTTTTAACTTTTTACCTTCAAATATGTCGAAATTGAAAAAAAAAAAATACTACTACAGATCAATTAGGGTATCTTGGAAAGCGATTGATATTGTTGGTATTCGTGAGTTTAATTCTTTTTAATATGTCGGAAATTTAATAATTTTGTTGCATAATTTAAAACTGATAAAAAAATATGAGATATGTATTTTTTTATTTTTCAAAAAAATGAAAATTAAAAATTTAATGACGTTACGCTTACCTTATATAAATACATTGTGACGTCACATCTCTGAAACCTTTATAGCACCGTTAATTTTTGTTTCTACTATTGACATGGAAAATGTTCATATGGAGAGGCTCCCGGAAAAGTCTTTTGCAAAGGCGGAGGGGGGGGTTAAATGGAAGTTTTCAGGGGGGTTGAAAAAGTGATGTTTTTAATTTGAAATGGAAGACTGGGCTTAATAAAAACAAGAACTTAGAATACTTTAGGTTTATGGTCTTAGGGTAATTTATATTTAGGAAATTGAACACTTTAAATCAGTTGTAATTTTTTTTAACGTATTTGCAGATTATGCAAAAAAATGATCAACATTTTTATCCAAGCAAGCCTCTTTTATAGGTATATATGCGCCATTTGTTTGGTGACAAGAAAATTCAGCACCGTACTTAAGACTCCAATTAAATGTTTACGTGAATTTTGTGAATCTTGATGACTTTTCTGTAGTGCACATTAATTTTCTTGAATTTTTTAATAAGTTTTTAATATAATGATAGAAAATTTTGAAATTTTAAGAAAATAACAAGGTTTTTTTACTATACAGGAAACTCTTTATTATAGAAAAGGGTCTCAATTTCCCATTTTTTACCTTTTATGTAAAGAAATCAAATACAACCCTTAATCATCAAAAATGAATGCTCCAAATTGTAGTTTTTGGCTGTTTGTCCAGTCAGATAACTTATATTTTTCTGGCCATGGAATATTGCTTAATTATTATTTTTTTTCCAGGCACTACGGTAATATAGGACTTAAATGAATTTTCATTCGAAGTTTTTATATTATTTGCCGCAGTTTGAACGAAAAAAAATTTCTTTCGCCACAACCGGAATTTCGCTTACGACAAACAAAATTTTATTTAGTATAAGAAATCCTATATCATTACAAAAGAAATTTGGCGTATAAGGCACATTCAACCGAGTTTCAGTTTTAGGGGGTATTTGTCCAACTACAATAACCCAACCTAAAAGTTTTCAGTGATTTCGGTACCCAGAGACTGTAGAGTCTCCTTGTAAACAATGAAACCATCTCGTAAAAAAATTAATTTAAAAATATACATAATTTTTTGATAAGAAAACTATATTCCTTTCGCAAGCACACATAATTAAATAAATAATTAAAGTTATTTGTTTAAAAAAAAAAAAATTTTTTTCAAGAACAATAAACTTATTTAAAAAAATTTTATTACCTGTTCAGTTAGAAGATAGTAAAATTTTATATTTGTTTTGCACATAGCACTATTAGTCCGTCCCTGTAGATATAAAAACATAATAGAGTCAATTTGTGGACTTTTTTATAGTCTAAAAAGTTATACTTTTTGAAATTAAATTTTTTTATTTTTGCTTATGTGAAACTTGAGAGCTGTAAAATAGAATAAAGCGAACCCGATGTAAATTAAAGTATGAGATTCAATGGTTTTTGTATTTTTTATTATTTTTTTTTATTTTTTAGATAAACTAATAGCTATAGGTTAACTTTACGAGATAAAATATAGGTCTTGATCTGTGTGCAGTAGTGCACAGATTACAGAAACCGAACCCATTTTTCACCTCATAGAAAAGCGATAAAAATAAATGCTTTTTGGGTAAAAGAGAAAAAATGCTCAAAGAATGTCATGAAAATAATATTTTCTAGGTTTTAATATTTTCTTATAAATAAAGTATCGGGTATAGGTCACCTCGTGTATTTTTCCCAAAATTTTTAGAAACGATATGAATCATTATTAAAACTGATTAAATAATATTTTTAATTTATTTTTTATTCTTATAGACAAAAAAATAATTTCAAAAATTAAAAGTAAACAGCATGAGTTTGAGAAGTTGCCAAAAATAGTTAATACGAATTATAAACGTACATATAAATACACGTGTATATGTTATTAAACTTTAAATTAATTAAATTTCGTTAAATTTGCATACAAAAAATCTCATATTGCACAGAATAAATCGAATCGTTGTATCTCATTCAGACTAAAATTTAGAAACAGATTGCCTCTGTAAAGCTTTACATATCTTAAGATATCCATCAAAAATTACTTTTCAAATTTAAAAAATATATTGATTAGAGTTTTAATAATTACACGGGACTGCAATAAAAAAAATCTGCTTTTACCATTATTAAAACAAGGCTAGGGGAAGGTCCGGTAATATCGCGCTTTTTTTACTCATTTTATTCAAATTTAGTTACCAATTGCATGAAAACTAAAAGACAACAACAAAAATTTCCTCAGCTAATGGATTATAACCTATCCAATTTTTAGATTTAATTTTTTTGTTGATGTGATTTTCTTATAATTAAGTTGTTTTTTCAATAATTATAAACTTTTTGGATGGCATCTTTTAATAAATACAAAATTTATGTGTGCGGGTACGAAAATATAATAATTAATAATATGTATCTAAAAATCTTATTTTAATGATTCCACGTGCGATATTTTTTTTGTTTTATGTCATTGAACTACAAATTTATACCTAACAAGGTAGCAATCATTTTTTGCGAATTTGCAAGTTTTAAGTATTAATTGCTAATTGAGTATATTATTTAATTAAAAAGAAACAAACCAAAAAGCATATTCGCAAATTTGATTTTTATGAATTTTACCCACTTATTTATAAATACTACTAAACACAATTGTATATTAGGAGCCCGAGTCCAGAAAAGTAGAGAAGTATACCCAAATGTAAATTCACAAATATTTTTCGTAAATTTACTAGTATTTTTTGTAAATTTTCGAAACAAATTATGAGTTATCAGTTCTTCTTGCGAATTTACAAAAAAAATCGAGAAATAATATACTTGTTGGTGGGCAACCCCACAAAGTATAGCGTTAAAAACTATATAAATATGATAAATGCATATTAGCGCTATAGTTTCACTGTATTAGTAACAGCTACACTGTACTTCGTGGTGGGTTTACCTACAAGTGTGTAGAGAGTCAAATTTGCAGTAATAACTCTAAATTTTGTTCGTACGATTTTAAATTATTTTAAACATTGTAAAATTAAAAAAAAAAAATAATTATAACCGGTTTGTGATAAACACAACCAAAATGCATGGAACATGTTTACTTACAGGGTAATTCCATGGCTGAATAGCACAAAATGATATGCGAGGTCTGAAAAATAGGAAATTTGGTTTTTTTCGATATAACAACTTAAAAATAGATGATTCCCCGAATTTGAAGGTTTTCTATAAATTTTGAAGGGTGCTATGCTGATTTAAAGTTTTTTGGTCAATTTTCTCTCCTCAGCCACCATTTTTGAAAGTCCCGTAAAAAAGCTCTAAAAACGTTAAAAAAAGAAAAAAAAGTAGGTTTTCGATGTAAAATTTGATGAAAAATTCGAATTTTCAGTCAGATTTTTCCTATTCTATGTCAATTCGCGGGAAAATTCAAATTTGTGTTAAACTTTAAGTGAAAATAATTTAAAAGTTTTCCACTAAAAAAAAAAATTTTTTTCTCAAAATTTTCCAAAATTGCATATATTTTACTGAAAAATTTTTCCGAGAGTAATTTTTGTTTTAAGCGAGTAATACCGATTTTCGTTTTTTTCAATTTTGACTTCTTACTTATTTTGCTGATTTCCCGCTAAGTCACGTGACCAAATGAAAATCTGACCAAAAATTTGAATTCTGCGGGAAATTTTACAAGGGTATAGTAATTTTGGTATCCTTTGAATGATACATCTCAATTTGACAATTTAATTAAAATGGTTTATTAAAATATAGAAAAAATGAAAATTTATAAAATGGGATTTTATTGATTTTTGGGTACATTTCTAACTATTTATAGACATTTTGATAGAAAATAAAATCTAAACTTAAAAAAAAAACTTGATTTTTATTAATAATAGACATATCTTTTGTTTTTCCAAAAGAAGTATTTTTATTTTTAGATTTTACATGATTTTTAGGCTAAAAATGTAAAAAAATCAATAAAATCCTATTTTATAAATTTTAATTTTTTCTATATTTTTATAAACCATTTTAATTAAATTGTCAAATTGAGATGTATCATTCAAAGGATACCAAAATTACCATACCCTTGTAAAATTTCCCGCAGAATTCTAATTGTTGGTCTGATTTTCGTTTGGTCACGTGACTTAGCGGGAAATCAGCAAAATAAGTAAGTATAAGTCAAAATTGAAAAAAACGAAAATCGGTATTACTCGCTTAAAATAAAAATTAATCTCGAAAAATTTTTTTCATTAAAATATATGCAATTTAAAAAATTTTTTTTTTTTTAGCGGGAAACTTTTGAGATATTTTCACTTAAAGTTTAACACAAATTGGAATTTTTCCGCGAATTGACATAGAGTAGGAAAAATCTGACTGAAAATTCGAATTTTTCATCAAATTTTACATCGAAAACCTACTTTTTTTTCTTTTTTTAACGTTTTTTAGAGCTTTTTTACGGGACTTTAAAAATGGTGGCTGAGGAGAGAAATTTGACCAAAAAACTTTAAATCAGCATAGCAACCTTCAAAATTTATAGAGAACCTTCAAATTTGGAAAATCATCTATTTTTAAGTTGTTTTATCGAGAAAAAAATCAAATTTCCTATTTTTGAGACCTCGCATATCATTTTGTGCTATTTATCCACGGAATTACCCTTCAGCTGAGCAGACACACAAATTACAATACAATTTACTATTTTTATAATTTGTAATTATCACTTTTACTAAATTTTAAACTTTTCTAATTCCCTAAACGCGTATTATTCTAGGTCCCTAAATCAAAATTATTCCAAGTCCCTAAACCCGGAATATTCTAAGTCCCAAAATTAAAATTATTCAAAGTTCAAAAATACACCCCCCCCCCCCCCCCTAAATCGGATAAATCTGACAATCAAATTTGAAAATCAAGGGGGCTTGATTTTCAGTATACCCTCTTCCTATAAAAATTTTCTATGTTAAAATTTCCGCTTCTTTGGAATAACTTACAATGTCATATAATATTCGAAAAATTTGTTTTAAATTTGATTTATGTTTCAAGTCATTAAATTTTTGCCGCAAAAAAATTTTTTTTTAATGAATAAGTTCTAACTAATAATTTCTGACAACTATTTATATAATTCTTTTTTAACATTTTATTGCAATAAAAATGTTTATTTGATATGATAGTTCACGTTTTCAACCGGTTCTTGAAAAAATTATTTTGCGAAATATCTTAGACCCGAGGCTCGTGTATCAAAATGGAAAAGAAAAGAAAAATTTCAAGAAAAAAATATTTTTTTTTTAAATCTATAATACTTGAATGCATCACTTTCGAAATAGAGTTGAGCTAAAAATTTTGCACCTTTCTGAAGCTATAAAAAATACAGGGTATTGACAAAGAATAGTAGTTTTCACAATCAGATGTTTTGTTTAGTAAACTGCCTTACAAAGTGACAAAGTTTGCATAAAACGAATTTATCTTTTAAAAATTGTATGCATTTACACTAATAATAAAAATTAAAATCCGGTTGCAGTAACCTGAATTTTTCGTTGGTGGCAATTGCAATTACGGTTACGGTTAAAAAGAGTTTTCAGGCGAACAGATTTCAAAATTTTTTTTAAACCATTACTAAAATCATAAAAAATCTTGGTCTAGACGTAGCGAGAAGTAGTCCATAAAGCCCTCTGTGCATTGTAGACTTAAAACGGAAGCGTCCATTGTAACTCAAGTTTTTCGGTCCTTTTTTAGAAAAATGATCACGTTTCCCACTTTCTCCAAACTTCGGTTATTTTTTTAAAATCATTTTTCCGGGAAATGGTCAGTTTTTTAGCTAAAGCCCTTTTTAAGTTAATTTGATTATTTTTTAAATGTTTCGATTTCTCATAATTATAAAAAAGTAATTCTAAACAGCGGCAATTATTGGATACCAAGATTACAAAATCATTAATCTTTTTCCAAAAAATAATTTGTTTTTATACTTTAGCCTATTTTAGTGTATTTTTGAGTCTGTCTATTTTTGGCAATACAAAATCTCAATCCTAACCACTGTTAATTAAACGTTTTTTGGCACGCAGATTACGAAAATGTTGGTCTTTTTTTTTAATAATAAATAGATTGTTTGCTACAGCCCATTTCAAGGCTCGGAATACCAAAAGACCAGGTTAGCATGAAATATTCAAATCCATTCACTCGCAATCTTGAGAAATTTGAAATAATTATTCCTTTGAACTACATAATGCCTTGATGTAAACCACTCATAAGTGCATAGAATATTTTTCACAGTAGCTTGATTAACGATCAGTATACTAATTATATCCTGAAAATTCTGCAAAAAATTTGCACAAAAAAATATAAATAATCGTCTGAATTAAAATAAATGATTAGAATATAGGTTTTGATAAAAAATATAATAAATCATAAAATTCTTCTAACACAAAAACACTAAAAGATAATATAAAATAATAACAATAATGAAACAATTTAGAGTGTACTTACAGTATTTTAATTTGTTATCTTAAAAAATATTGAAAATAAATAAATTGACGGATAATATGAAATATGATACGTAATAATACTGCGTCTATTATTTATACATTATCATTAATTCTTTGCACACGAATCCCATAAGTTTTATAAATCTTACGATATTATTAATGCACACGTCACTAAAGGTACTTATTACTTTGCATTTTTTAAAAAAATAAAAAAAGTTTTTTTTTTCTTTTATCTAAATAAGATTATGTTTATTATCAATAATAATAATAATAAGAATTTTTTTGATAATATTAAGAGTGAATAAACAAATTTATACCTTTCTCACGCTTAAGAATTTTTTATTATCTTAAACCTATAAATATTATTTTTTTGCTCTTTTTATTTTTTTTATTTAATAAATTATTTTGATCAATTTAAAAAAAGTAAGCCAAATTTTTAATACTTGAAAAACTTTGATTTTTAAACTAATTTTACTCTAGCAATTTTTTTTAGTCATTAAATTATGGTGAAAAATTAATAATAAAGAAATTTAAGGCTTAATTATTATAAAACTATAGCAGTTTTTATAATCAAAATGAGCTGCAAGAACTGATGATATTAGTTAAAATATTTTTTTAGCTATTCTTCTATGCTAAATTTTGGTACTTTTTTTATTTTTATTTCTGGCTCTTTTCATTTTTTTGCTTTTAATAATTTTTTTGATAATTGTTTTAAATTATCTCTTCCAGTGAAATTTAAAATCTACATTATTAAAAGCAAAGGTTGCTTGCAAAGATTTGAGACCAGGCTAAATTGCTTCAATTTATTTTATAATTAAAAAAACGATTCATGCTTATATACTCATTTTTGGTTAAATTTTATAGAAACTAGTCGATTAAAAATTACAGTTTAATTTATAAATAATTCACTGAGAAATAGAAATTTGAAACACGACTCTAAACGATTAATAATATTATTACAACTTATGGCCTAAAAAGCAAAAGATTTTGACCAAAGCCGAAGATCGTAAACTATGGTCTGGGCTATTATTTTTTTATGGCCAAGGGTCATTCACAATTTTTTTTTATCAGTTACAAGAAAACACGTCTTAGCTGTCCAAGAGATACGTGCTTTCTGACAGCTAACAACAAAGGCAAACTTGCAAATTCTCAAGCACAATCGTTTATCATCGAAGAAATTTTCCTATGTATTTTTGGCGAAGATTAAAAAAAAATTTTTTTGCATATTTTAAATAGGTGTACTTTTGTAAATAAAATGACAGCAAAGAACTGTCAGCTTGATGTTTTATCAAAAAGTTTTAAATAATTTAAAATAAGAACCCTAAAAAAAATAATTTTTGACATTTGTAGATCTTATCTTTTCACTCGACCTTATTTTCGCAGCGAATGAAGATTTTATACAGTAGCATGTTATAGAGTTACTTGAAAGAGTTTCAGAATGTTCTAATCAAATTTTGATTAACAAATAAATGAAATAAAATTAGCAGTAACAATAAAAAAGCAATTAACTAGAAAACAAAATTAAGTTATCAATTTAGGAAAAAATACAAAAAAAATGTCAAAAAATATACAAATAAAAAAGTATATTTATTTAACAGCTGGTGACGTGCGCAAGGTTTTGTTATAAACAAAAAAAAAAAATTTTTTTTTATTAAAATGAGAACCCCTCTTATAATTACATGGAAATAAATATTGATATATTAAATGTAAAATCATTGTCGGGGTCAAACAATAATAATAATAATAACAATAACGATATAATATTATGTATAAGTGTGTATACTTAATATCATGTAGTTTACCCAAGTTTGTAAATTGTACATTCCGTATTGTCGCTTTTTGTATCAGTCAATCACCGGACATGGACGGCGAAAAGATCAAACTGTGAGTGATTAAAAAAATTATTTTTTTTTCTTCATTATTCTCTTTATTTTTTACGTATTTTAAAATATGATAAATTTTTTACTTAAAAATTTAGTGCAATATTTAGTGATAATTATGTGGTCAAAAGTGATTAAGAAGCAATTATTTATGGAATAAAATTAAATAAATTTTATCCACAATATATTTCTAGCTTTATCTAAGTTTTAAATCTAAATTGTTATGAAACACAAGCAAAAAAAAAAATCATAGACAATTGAATACTAAAAATAATTTTCCAACATAAGCAAATAATTATAAACAGGAATTGATAACAATAAATATAATAATAATGGTGACGATATTGTGAAATTATTCGATAATTGACAATAAACTTTATGTACAAAACAATTACCTTTATTTATATTGTTGATTAAAATTAATATTTATTAAAATAACCTAATTTAATATTTAGATTAATTGAAAGTGATAAATTTTTAACGCGTGCGTCAATGATAGTTTTGTCCAATAAGTTAATCTTATTTTATGATAATTTCGGTTATAAATTAATTTCATTATTGAATAATAATTTAAAGAGAAATCGAATTTTCAAAATGCAAAAATTAAAAATGCGAATTAATTAATTATTTTGTTAAATAATCATATGTTTTTTAGTTTAGATCATTTTCTATAGAAATACGTCAATTTTATTATAAATGCTATTAATAAGCGGTATCAATTTATTAGCTTAGAATACGAACATGCTTTCCAGCTGATAAAATTTATAAGAGAATTACTATCGGTGTTGATTTTTTTGTCTACGTGCATTTAATAGGGGGCTTGCATGGCTCAGAATCATTGTATTTCTTTTACATAATCTGAAACTGAATAAAAAAGTTTGCTAATCTAGCTATATGTAACGGAGCCAAATGACCACAATTGCACCCAGTGACACCACAGTTACTATCTTTATAGTGCGTATTATAATGTGAAAAAATATAATTTTCATCAATTTTTAAATTTTAAATATTTTAAAAAACATCAAAATATCAATCATGTATATTTAAAAGAATTATTAAATTTTTGACCCAAGTGCTTCCTATTTTTCCATACTTAAGGTTTTTCATATTATTATATTTTGATAAATAGATTTTCGCCCATGATGAATTTTATGTTATAACTTACGGAACTATAATGCCAACAATTTGGCAGCGTTCTTTTTCTTCTAATTGACTTTAAAATTTTTGTTTTTCCGTAAACTTATTGTTGGTAAATAGTTTTCCAAATTTATAAAATTTCCCATTTTTCGAAATTTGTCATTTTCTTTGCATGAAAATTCTGATTCAATTTTCGGATTTTACTTTAAAGCCCTTACTCCAGAGTTACTGGCCGTCACCAGATTTGGTCCATACAGATTTTTTGGGACGCTGATTACGAATTTCGGAGTCATTTCTATAATGATTGGCTTCATTAATAAATTTGCAGAAATTAACCCTAGAAAGAGGTGTTTTTATGTGTTAACTTTTAGTGTGTCCGAATTCAGTATGTATATGAATGTAAAGAATTTTTGTAAGAGCTTATACACCTATTTATATTTTAGCGATTTCAAATTGGTATATTTTACCCCAATCACCCCTATGACTCCAGTCAAATCGCGGAAAGGGGGGGGGTATTTTCACTGGCCAACATGACATTTGCTCTACTGTATGTTTTTTGGTACGCTGATTACGAAAATCGGGGTCTATTCCGAAAGATACTTTCGGAACACCCTTAAATTTGCAAAAACTAACCCCCAAAAAGGTTTTTTTTTTATATAGTAGCAAACTGAATTTCTAGATTTAGCCAAGGATTGGTCTAAGAGGGTTTTTTTGGATCGCTGATCAAGAATATGAGGTAAATTTTAGGATTAATTAATATTTCACCCTTAAATTAGCAAAAATTATCCCTAAAATAGGGTGTACTTGCTATTTTCGCACTTTGTGCGACCAAATTAGGTCCTTAAAGGTTTTTTGGGTCGCTGATCAAGAATTCGGGGGAATTTTTTATGAATAATTAATAACTCACCCTTAAATTAGCAAAAACAACCCCTAAAAGGTGTACATTTGTAATTTTTGTACTTTGAACGGGGTTGTTTTTGCTAATTTAAGAGTGAAATATTATTTATTCATAAAAAATTCCTCCGAATTCTTGATCAGCGACCCAAAAAACCCGTAAGGACTTAATTTGGTCGCTCAAAGTGTGGAAATAGCAAAAACACCCATTTTAGAGGTTGTTTTTGTTTATTTAAGGGTGAAGTATTAATTATTCACCAAAATTCCCCCAAATTCTTAATTAGTGACCCAAAAAACCCGTATGGACTATGGACTTAATATGGTCGCTCAAAGTGCAAAAATATATTTACTAATTTAATGGTAAAATTTTAATTTTTCCTAAAAATTTCCCTAAATTCTTGATCGGTGTCCCAAAAAACCCTCTTAGACCAATTCTCGGCTAAATCTAGAAACTCAGTTTGCTAATATAAAAAAAAAACACTTTTTTGGGGTATTTTTTGCAAATTTAAGGGTGTTCCGAAAATATCTCCCGGGAAAGACCCCGATTTTCGTGATCAGCGACCCAAAAAACATATAGTAGAGCAAATCTTATGTTGGCCAGTGAAAATACAGCCTAAACCGCGATTTGACTGGAGTATATGTTGAATGCATGAAGAATTTCATCTTAGAAGTGACGTTCGGTACCAATTCAGTAGAAAAAAATTAAATTTATAAACATTTTAGTAGTTTTTAAAAATTTTAGGTTCATTTTACCAATTTCACCCCTATTTTTAAGTATAAGGAGGGGTTGTATCTCAAAACAAAAATTGTATTTGAATCCAGCAGAAAATTTTACTATTGGAAGTCTATTAAGGATGATGAGTACTTTGGTGGGGATAATAGACATAAGAAACTATTACTCTCTCCTTCTATCATATTACTATAGAAGCGAGAACCTTGCGCGCGCACAGCTATACGATAGCATTGTTAAATAAATAAAATTTTCGTTATAAACAAACCACCCTAGTCTAAAATAAATTGAATAATTATATTCTACGATATGTTTTTTATATGTTATAATTTTTTTATCAAAAACTGAACTCAAAAAATACTTTAATTTTTTATTGTAAAATGTCGTCCCATAAGAATCACATGTATAAGATGCTCGGAGAAGCAAAATTATTTTTAATTATTTAATAATGAAGGAGTCACCCTAGGATCTTCTAATTTTAAATATGTATTTTTTAATATGAATTCTTGTTATATACCAAGTTTTATTAAAATCTGAACTCAAACAAAAAAGGTGAGCAGCATCCTTAAAAACAGAAAAACAAGTATTTTTAAATTTTTTGAAAAAACCACCCCTATTGACCCGAAAAGGGTGGAAACAGTGTGGAAATAAGATATTTAGTCAAATTTTTGTATGCAAAATATAAATTTTGGATCTAAAAAAGCTATTTCATGAACTTTTTATTATTATTTTGTGTACTTTTTATTATTAGTTTATTATTAACATTCTTTTATGCGTCGTTTTCTTGAAATTCTAGTTTTACCCTTTTTACCCCTATTTTTCGGGTATATAGAGGGGTGGTAGGTCAAAACTAATGGCATATTTGAAAAAACTTATAACCGGTTTGCACAACCTAAATGCATGGAACATGTTTACTTCCAGTTGAGGATTAGGTATAGTGCAAATGTTATGCAACGCTACAATACAATTTTTCTAATTTTATAATTTGTATTTGGGTCAATATTTGTGAAGTGTATACAGTTTGGATTTTCGAGTCTCAGAATCTACTCCAAAGTATGTTTGGTCGAAAGCATATATAAAAAAAATAATTTTCCCCAATTTTTAGCTTTTTAGATCCAATCCTCTATTTTTTACAGCGATTTTTGTTTTTTTCAATTTTTTGAAATTTTTAATTTTTGAGAAATTTATGTTCATTAATTTTTCTCGCAATTGCGCACTTTACAATAAAATTTTTTTTCCTGATAGTACCCCATAGGAAATTTCCCGTAGAATTCGATTCTGGGGTCCAAATTTTTTTTTGAACTGCGCATGCGCGAGAAAATCAACATTCTTGCTTTGCCTTTTCTAGCTTATATGCCTCAGCTGCAGACAGCTCAATTTTCATCCTGTTGGTCTCAAATTGTAGGTTTTTTCATATACTTTCAGCATATGAAATCATTTTTTTGGGTAAATTTATTTTAAAAGCACTAAAATTGAAAAATAGCGATTTTTAAAAAATCATTTTTCACAAATTTTGAATTTTCCGCCAAGTCACGTGACCAAATGAAAATCTGACTGAAAATTCGGATTCAGCGGAAAATTTTACATAAGGATACCAATTTTCGTCTTATTTTATTAAATAGTTTCTAAGATATCCCATTTTAAAGATAAAGATTAAAATTGACTTTTTTTAAAAAACCCTAAAAATGGGACTCTGACTTTAATTATCATATCTGTTAAACAAATAATTATAAAAAGACGAGTAAAAATTTTTTGGAAACTAAGGGCTTGTAAAAAATTTTTGAGGCCTATAGAACTCGTTTCTTTTAAAAATTAGAATTTTGGCAGCAATTTCAAAATTGGTCATTTTGGGGTAAGAATAGGCATTTGGTTTATTGACTATCGGCATGAGAGATTTAGCGACAAATGATTGCAGTGTGCGGTAACTGGATGGTGACACTTATACTAAAAAAATGAGACCAATTGGAAGTATTTTGGTTAACTGGCACGTTTGCAGCTTTGTATTAAAGATTATGAAAAAAATCCTATTTTATAACATTGTTATATTTTGTAGCTATTCTATCTTATTTTCAATTTTCCGAATTTTCTAGTTACCTAATGAAAATTTTGACGAAATTTTCCGTTTCCTCGAGAATTTTTACAAAAGACCCCCTTTTTGGAAAAGTTTTGGATGTTTCCGTAACGCTATAGAAATAAAAGAAATAGCAAAATACTAAATAACTACAAAATACCACAATGTTATCAAATAGGATTTTTTCGTAATCTTTAATACTAAGCTGCAAACGTGCCAGTTAACCTAAATACTTCCAATTGGTCTCATTTTTTTGTTATAAGTGTCACCATTCAGTTACCGTACACTGCAATTATTTGTCGCTAAATCTCTCATGCCGATAGTCAATAAACCAAATGCCTATTCTTACCCCAAAATGACCAATTTTGAAATTGCTGCCAAAATTCTAATTTTTAAAAGAAACGAGTTCTATAGGCCTCAAAAATTTTTTACAAGCCCTTAGTTTCCAAAAAATTTTTACTCGTCTTTTTATAATTATTTGTTTAACAGATATGATAATTAAAGTCAGAGTCCCATTTTTAGGGTTTTTTAAAAAAAGTCAATTTTAATCTTTATCTTTAAAATGGGATATCTTAGAAACTATTTAATGAAATAAGACGAAAATTGGTATCCTTATGTAAAATTTTCCGCTGAATCCGAATTTTCAGTCAGATTTTCATTTGGTCACGTGACTTGGCGGAAAATTCAAAATTTGTGAAAAATGATTTTTTAAAAATCGCTATTTTTCAATTTTATTCCTTTTAAAATAAATTTACCCAAAAAAATGATTTCATATTCTGAAAGTATATGAAAAAACCTACAATTTGAGACCAACAGGATGAAAATTGAGCTGTCTGCAGCTGAGGCATATAAGCTAGAAAAGGCAAAGCAAGAATGTTGATTTTCTCGCGCATGCACAGTTCAAAAAAAAATTTGGACCCCAGAATCGAATTCTACGGGAAATTTCCTATGGGGTACTATAAGGAAAAAAAATTTTATTGTAAAGTGCGCAATTGCGAGAAAAATTAATGAACATAAATTTCTCAAAAATTAAAAATTTCAAAAAATTGAAAAAAACAAAAATCGCTGTAAAAAATAGAGGATTGGATCTAAAAATCTAAAAATTGGGGAAAATTATTTTTTTTATATATGCTTTCGACCAAACATACTTTGGAGTAGATTTAGAGACCCACCCATGCAAAGTCATATACAGTTCACAAATATTGACCCATTTATCACCTTACTAGCTGTTAAAATTCTAAACCCAAACTATTCTGATTCCCTGAACGCGTATTATTCTCGGTCCTGGAATCAAAATTTTTCTAAATCCCTAAACCTGAATTATTCTAAGTCCCTAAATCTATATTAGTCAAATAATTCAGGATAAATTTAAATTATTCTAAGTCTCATTTGACCCCCCCCCCTCTTTAAGACAAATTTGACCCACCTCTTAATTTTCAAGTTCTGAAGTACCCCCTCCCTATAAACATGTTCTATGTTAAAAGTATGGCATTTTACCTATTGGGAACGATTGTTAGCCTTCTATCGATTGATATTCTTAATGTTTTCATTGAGTGTCCGTTTATTTCCGCTTGGGCACTAATGGGTTAAGCAAAGCAACTTAACCGTTTAGATTCACAATTTTATTCTTATCTGGAAAGGGTAGGTTCTAATTTTACAGAAATAAAGTTTCTAAATTTTATAGTGATTTCGGTATAATAATTTTCAAATCATTTTTGTAATTTAAAATTTCTAAGAGTAAGAAAAATTTTTTATATAATTGTATGCCTTCTATAAATTGAACTTACGTAATAACAGTGAAAACTCTAATGCTTTTTTAGTTTTTACATGAAATATTTTTTATTTAAAGAAATAATGTTTAAAACCAAAAAATCGTTTATAAAAAATATAATTGAAAAATATTTTAAAATAAATTGTTAATTCCTATTTAATGAAAGATAATTAAATTTTAAGCTAATTCTTTCCTGTGGGAACTCGATAACTCTAAAAACTACGTTAATTCTTTTTCAAGTCTTTTACCTAAAAATAGTGTAAGAGAAAATACATGAAAAAAAAACGACACAGTGAAAATTAATTTTTTATTAAAACATTAAAGTAACCGAAATTTCATAAAATTACAAAATTTTACTCCAATAGAAAAGTAATAAACTTATAGATTAAAATTTATACTGAAATGCAGTTCAAAGGAATAGGAAAAGTAATAAGCATTTGAATAATTGAATTATTAACGAATTGTAAAATTCCCTACTGTCTAAAGAAAAAAACTGAAAAAATAAATTAAAAAAAAATAATCGATCGTGAAAATGATGAAGCATATATTAAAATTTTCTATATATTATATTATATATAATTTTTTCAATAGACAAAGTATACTATATTAGCTTAAAATAAAACGATATAGTCTCGTATTTATAAATGAAAAAGATTAATTTTGCGTTTATTAACTGTATAGAAAATCGATATTGAAAAAATAGATAAAAAATTTCTTTGTAATGCTTAACAGACCAAATATTATTGATGTATATAAAAGTTAACGGTTTAGTAAATTTGTAAAGCTCTGTCTATATGCTATGATTGACAGAATAAAATTACATACAATCATAATAATTTATATTAAAGTTTTAATTAATTGTAAAATACAAGAAATTTTTTTATTCTAATTTACATGAAATTTATAAGAAAATAATTTAAATATTTTAATAATTATCAAAGAAGTTAAAGTTTATTAGTTAAAAAAAGAACATCTAAAAAAAAATCGCTTAGTGGTAATAAAAATAATCATTATTATTATCAAATAAACTAATTTCTTTTTAGTGCTTATAAATAAAGTAAACCATATACACTGGAGAAAAAATCAGTGCTATGATCTTTGAAAAATTTGGAGTAAAAAATAATGCTGAAAAAAAACTTATAATGGATTTGCATATTATACTTGCAAACAACTATCGTGTTTATCTTTACTGACTACTTATTTATTACTAACATTCTAGCTTCCTAAAGTAACTTGTAAATTTCAAAGATACTGTAACTTTGCAGTATCTTTGGTAAAATCACATTAGTCTCTAAACCCATAGATTATTCTCCTTCCTCGATATTCGAGAATCTTATATATAAACAAGTTCCAGCTTAAAAGGCTTTGAATGAAAATATTACAAAAATTATCCTTATAGGCTCAAAATTATCTATGTCCTTACTTAATATACTGTCGTATTAACAAATGTAATTCAAAAATCATAATTATTGTATTATTTTATGGTAAAAGCTCATTTTTCAATACACGAATTTCAACTTTTACAAAAAAATACAATTATTTCTGGTAAAATAAACTTGATGCTAAAATATTTTTTCCAGTGTGAATGTAAAAATAAGTATATTACTTAATGTAATAGAAATTAATGTCATCAAATATTATACAATGTAATATGCACATATTCTTTTAACAAATATTTATTTAGATTTTACAGTTCATACTTATTATTTATACTATAAAATGTTTACTACGCAAATAATATAAAATATAAAATGATTTTTTTATTTTTCTATGAGCCTAGTTTATTATTCAGAATATTTTAAAAAATAAATCGAAAAAAATATATGATACTGGTACTATTGATGCCCAGTTTTTTCTGTGTATAATCGACCATTCTTCGACAGTTGAATTTTGATGTAAAAAATGAATATTTAGGCCAAAATTTCGCCCAACAGGTATTTGAATCACTATTTCTATTTATATAGCCGCAGTTTTTATCTACAACTCCTAGAAAATGTAATACCATCCTCTAATGTTGGGTTAGTTCTCAAGTATTTATCTGTCCAAAAATGGTCGATTAGGCCTTAGTAACGTATGACAATTATTTGACGCAAAAACAATTTTTTCCCCTACGTGGTACTCGTAATTTCTGTATGTGCTAAAAATTATAAATGCGATATTTTTTCAAATATTACACTGAGAAAAAATGTGGAGTAAAATCTACTTTTGCAACTGGAAGATTTTACTATTAATTTTAGTAAAGTTATTTGAAGAATTGAAAATATTACATTTTACACTTTTGTCCATTATTTTTTACTACAATTAAGGGTAATTTTTCTTGAAGAAGATTTTTACAAAATTTTATTATACTCCCACTCTCTCACATGTGTTTAATGTTTTTTCTATTTATTTTTTTTTTTAATTTTTTTTTTTAATAATTTATATTTTATAATTTATACAATTTTTGGTTCCTTATATAGTATCTGAAACCAAATTTTGTCACTTGCGAGAAAAAAATGTATAAATAAATTCTACTAAAATTAATAGTAATTTTTTTTTCCTATGCAGGTAGTTTATAAAATATGTGTTAGTAAAAAATAACATAAAACGCCATTTTGACAACTTCAAATTATTTTACTAATCACAAGGGTAATTTTTACCAATAAAGTTTTGTGAGTGTACCTAATCATTTTAATTATCTAGAAGAAAATCGGAAAATCAAAATGAAAAGAAAAATAAAAAAATTTTTGTTGCACCAATTAATTGTCACATGTTATATAGCTTAATTTGGCGTAAATTTTACAAATGTTAAACTGTACCTACTCTTCTTTCGACCGTACAGGAAACAATACCAGTCAGTACTGCACATTACGAAACTGCACTCTAAAAACTCTTGATTAGCGGATAGTAAATTTACAGTCTGGTATATTGCATTTAAAATAATAAAAAAAAAACAATAACAATTATATTTATGATTTATTAGCAATATAAAAAATATATTTATTTATTAATAAACTTATCATACAATATATTTCCTACTTACTGATAGGATCGTTATTAAAAATATTATATAATCAAAAAATGATATTAAAAAATAAAATAAATTAAAATTAATTAAATGCAATAATTATTTCCTTCGATTTTTACGATCTAGTCAATTTTTGGCGTAAATTTTTTAATTGAAAAAATTAAAGAGGCGTGTGTCGAATTCATGCGTGTTCGATCACAGATAATACAGATACGGTTTCATTTTTTTTTATTCAAAAACTATTTTTTTTTTTTAATTTTGAACAATTTTTAATTTTGGGCTTTAAAATTTTTTATAACAAGCATTTTGCATTCAGAACTTTCAAGTTAATTATGTAAATACAAAGAAATGAAACAAATTTTTTAATTGAAATAAAGAACTTTTATGTATTCCAAATTGTTAAAGTTTGTGATTTGAAATTTGCAAAATACTCGACAGAATATTACTTATACCTATAAAAGTTTTGATTATTTCATTAAAATAAGTTTAAAAGTAATTAAAAACTACAGATAAGGTTTAGAAAACGGAAGTTATGCTATATTTTCTGACCTAGATACCTAATTTCGATGACCTATAAATTAATGAAAACCGTACGTTTTATCAGTCCAATATCTTTAAACATTTATCAATAAACCCAAATTCAAAATAATTTTTTATTTATTGTCTACCTTTTTGAAACTGTAATTAAAATCAAAGCGAATCAAAATTTTCTACACCTAAATAAATTAACCGTTGTTATAAATTGCAAACACGTATATGAAAAAAAATAAAATGAAAATATAAAAATAAAAGTTAAGGACAGTTCTCTCCTTTATTTTTATATAACGTTGAAAGGAAATATTATGAAAAGCGATAAAAAGACAGGAAGAACAATAATATAAAATACAAATGTTTATAATAGTGTCATTCTATTCATATACATCCATTTAAATGAATATATGTTTTAAAAACTTGATTTATTTATACTTTTTTTTTTTAATTAAAAAATATCATTTATTATTTTTTTTTTTTACTGCAGCATGTATTTACGTGAATAATTGTAAAAATATACACATCAAATACAAATTTAAATTCAAAATTTTTTTTTTATTTTTAAAAATCATGTGCATGAATATTTATTTTAAAAAAAATAATTTTGAATACTATAAAATTTTATTTTTATTTAAAAAAAAAAAACAGATTTTATTTAAATTGCTTTTAAATAAAATTTTATTTTTCTATTTGTATAAAAAATTTTATTAGTCTGATTTCCCTTGTAAAGCCCCCCAAAAATTCTACGAAAATGAATGAATTTAGCTGAAACCTAATGGAATCTTCTCAGGAAATGCTAAGGACAAAGTCTCAGTAAAAAAAATTCCTGACTTTTAAATGGGGCAAAAAACACCCTCAATCCCCCCCCCCCCTATTTACCTAAAAAATTAAAAATAACCTTTTTGCAATTTTTAAGGGATCTAAAAGGTATTTTGGGCCTCTAAATCCGATTCGGACGTAGAAAACCAAGTTGGGGTTGTATCACCCTTATTTTCACTCTTTCAACCATTAAAATTGAATTTTCCTTAAAAACTAATTTTTTTTTGTCATTTTTGCGGGATTTTTTATAGTAGAGTATGTAATTTTTGAGAAATATTAAATTTTAGGGGTGAAAGCGTGAGAATAACGGTGATAAGCCCTTCTAACTTGGTTTTTGACGTCAGATTCTGATTTAGCAATCCAAAATACCTACTAGATCCCTTAAAAATTGCAAAAAAGGTTTTTTTAGTTTTTTAGATATTTGGGGGGGGGGTTTGAGGGTGTTTTTGCCCCATTTAAAAATCAGGATTTTTTTTTAGTCCTCAGTGCTTTCGGGGTACTCAAAGAAGGAGCAGGAGTCGGGAGAGGTAGCGTACCTCCTGGACCATAGGCACATCGCTAATAACACGCATCACTATACAAAACATTAACTTGTACACACTAAAGAGTAAACTTTATCAAATATCAAAAGAGAAAACTTTGTAAAAAAAAATTATTTGACAATTAAAAAAGGGATCAAAGTAAACTTCGGCGATAATGCGAAGTCATATTATATCTCTCACAATACTTAACTACCTACCTAGTTATAATGAGCAATAGAAACTGCAAATAACGTAGGTCATGCTGATCTTCTAATTAAAATTAAATAAATAAACTAAGTAAGTCTTTTATACAAATAAGCAGATGCATTACTTCATAAGCTAGTAATTGCTTGTATATTAATATATTTATTTTCTTGCATGCAGATATATACGATTTTAGGTTGCATAAATACAGACACGCAAATGCACATACGTATATTTACATGAACAAATTATTTTACTTGAATAAAAAATTTCTAAGAAAAATCATTTTAAGAAAAACTAACTTATTTTTTCAATAATTCAAGGGATTTTTTTGGTATGTACTTAAAAAAATGAACATTTCAATTGTGTGTTTTTGGTACATATATATACTAATTATGCAAGGAAATTTACAACACGTAAAAAAAATTACTTAATTTTTATATTTTTAAATTTAAAGGATATACTTTTATTAATAATTCAAACAATGTATACGTTTAAACTCACGTGTACATCTATATTTATGCTCGTAAAATAAAAATTGTATACGAGGCATTCTTTGCAAAGCTGAGATTTTTTGACTAATCATTTTTATTTAATTTAAAATATTGCAAATTTAGAATTACGAAAAAATTGATATGCATATTAGACTGGCAGTTATTATAAAAAAGTCGAGCAGGAGTTAAAATGAGTTGCTTTTTATCAAATAAATATTATACTCCAGTCAAAATACGGGTTTGGGTGGACTTACGGTAGCGAATACGAGATTTGCTCTAGTATAGGTTTTTTGGGTCGCTGAACATGAAAATCGGGGTCATTTGGCTAAAAAAATGGGGCTTCACCCTTAAATTTGCAAAAACTACTCCCAAAAGGGGGTATTTTTGATGTATTCGCGTTCTGAGTCGATAGATTTGTCCAAGAATTGGTTTCTAAGGGTTTTTTGGGTCTCAAAGAATCTCAATGATTTTTGAAGGTAAAATTAATATTTCACCCTTAAATTAGCTAAAACTACCCCCCAAAAAGTTCCGCTATTTTTGCACTTTTTGCAGCCAGATTTGGTTCACAAGGGTTTTTTGGGTCGTTGAAAACGATTTTCATGGATTTTTTTATGAATAATTTATATATCACCCCTAAGTTACCGAAAACTACCTCCAAAAAGGGTGATTTTGCTGTTTCTGCACTTTTTGCGTCAAGATTAGGTCCACAAGGGTTTTTTGGGTTGCTGAAAACAAATTTCTTGGATATTTTAATGAAAAATTAATATTTCACCCTTATATTAGCTAAAACTACCCCCAAAAGGCGAATACATAAAAAAACCTTTTTAGGGGTAGTTTTTGCAAATTTAAGGGTAAAGCCCCATTTTCTTAGCCAAATGACTCCGATTTTCGTGTTCAGCGACCCAAAAAACCTATACTAGAGCAAATCTCGTATTCGCAACCGTAAGTCTACCCCGTAAGTCTATTATTCTGGGAATCTTATTTTTTGGTCATTGATAACTTATTGTAACTCCAAGCAATCGAAAATTCAAGCAACATTTTAAAATTACTGCCAAAATAACATATATTATGAAATAAAATATCATAAAAGTTTAAGAAATGTTTTGATAAAACTCGATTATTTTACAAAGATATTAAATAAAATATTTTTTAAGCTATTTTAAACAATTAAAATTTTGGTAAAAATATGATATCGTAAGCTTACGACAGTTTTGCATTTTCATCGTATAGGATATTTTTAACAGTGTAATTAATATTGCACAGTAAAAAATTCAGTTGATTTCATTTAAAAAAAATAAAAGATAAATTCAAGGCTAAAATGCGTCCTTGGAATAGAAAGTAGCTTTTTAGGTAAAAAATTAAGTTAGCAAAAATAAGCTTGATGAGTAAAATCAGGTTGAATTGGTTCATTTTTATCTCTAAAGGACAGAGATCTATTTTCATTCTAGAGAATCGTGCAAATTTCAATTTTAACTCGATTAGACAATCACATAATTTCTAGGGTTAATATATTTTCATTGACAGATTTTCATTTCAATACAAAATTCAAAAAAACAAAGACAAAATATCGAAAATAGACTAAATAGAGCACTGAATATTTATGATTTATCTGTATTTTATGTATTTAAATATTTGCATAATATAATTTAATCGCATATATATTTTGGATTTATATTTTTAGTAACGCATTATATGTATAAAATGACGAGGGCAAAAAAAAAAAAAATTGAACAAGTTTTCCATATTAATTATTATTTAAAAAAAAATAAAATCCCTGAAAAATAAAATGACATTTAACATTGAAATCAATGGTTTTTCCAAAAGGATATATAATATAAAACGTTGCTGTAATAAATACAGTTTGCATCTTGAATATCAATTTAATTCGACACACCATCAATAACACAGAAAATAATAAAATTTAATTCATTGAATAAAAATAAAAGAAAAAAAGGAGAAACAATAAATAAACGTGTGTTGAACTCTATAACGCTGCATGCATTGTTTTATAAAGTTAAAATGAATAAAAATGATAAAAATCGCGCAGCTCAAAGTATATTATAATATATAGAAGTGTAGCGCCAACGGGTCAAAATAATGAAAAATGCAAAAGTATATTAACGGAGTATAGAAGGCTTAAAAGCCAAACACACGAGGTTTAGTCTTCATTCAAACGCGACGATTACAAGATCGTCGTTGCTGTAGTATAAATTTTTTTTTTTTAATCAATATGACTAAAAGTTCAATTAATTTTTTAAGAGTGCGTTCCAAAAGTTTTAGTGATAATACTAAATTTAATAATAATAATAACAATAAGAATAATGACAATAATAATGTTGTTCAAAAATATAGTGGCAATTTTTGGAAAGAAAGGATAAGAGCTTCGTTACGTGATACAATGTTAGTATTAAAAAAAAAATAATTTATTTTCATGAACATTGACTTTAAAATTGATAATATTTTTACTATTGGAAAGGAAAAAGTTACATAAATAGTTTTAAATTCTATACCGAGCAAACTTTTTTTCTATTTTGAATATAAGAGAGCTTTTTAAAAAACTTGCGCAAAGTTTATATTGACTTTAATTTTTTAGATACTGAATAAAAAATTTTTCGTTTACGATGTAAAAAGGTTTTTTAAGGCATCTGGAAGATTATTTCTTTATCAGCTAAAATAAACTTTTTTCAATGTAAATACGTTTCAATTCATAAATCTTAATATGAAGTAAAAGTTTTTTCTCTTTTAAAAAAAAAGTTACATTTTGAAAATAATAATATTAGTGGTATATATTTACTTATCATTTTGAATATAATTATTAGTCAGGAAAAACTGGCTTTTAATTGGGAAAACTAATTTCATTTACTTTAAATTTCGCAATTAAATTTACAAAGTATTGTGGTATAACTTTTTCTGAGCATTTTATATAAATTTTCAGGAATTTTACAGAAATTTTCAAAAAAACATTTATTAACACTTTCTAAAAAGTAACCAAATTTTTCATCAGACCTTCTATTATTTTATGAACCACTCTGTTAGGTCACTAGGTTTGAATTTTGACTGTATTGTTCGAAGGCATATTAGCTTGAATTTCACTTAAAAATTAAACTATTATTATATGTTGCCTGAAATACATAAAATTGGTTTTTATAGGTGTATACAAATTATACATGTAAAAAAATTTTTTAATAAATTTTTTTAAAATATGGAAAAGTGCTCAAATTAGAAAAAGCTTTAGAAGTGTTTGAATGCTAAAAGGGGTGTGAATTTATTTGTCAAATTGTATCCATTTGACCGGTATTCGAGTATTCACGTTTAAAAAAATTTTATAATTTTATAATCTCTCAAAGAAATTAGAAACCTAACATAGCTGCTTAAAAAAAATTTAAATTTTACTTCCAAATACTTGCTGCTCAGCTGGAATGAATTTTAAATCCAGTAAAAAACAATGCACTCGATTGCAGGATTTAAAGGACTCGATTAAACGAATATTCGATTAAAAACGCCAAATTTTAATTTGTGCAATAGAGAATCAAATTAAATTTTAAAAATAACGTCGAATATTATAATAAATACATGTAATTTTTTTAGAATTTGTTAATTAAAAAGTTAAATTAAAAATAAATAATTAACGAAAATAATTTAATCAAAAGCTCTACGTTTAATAATCAGAAAATTAATTATATATAAATTGAATTTTATCTACGCAAATAAAAAAAAAGTTAAAGTAAATTTATCTTCCTATATCATGAATTTTAATTAAATTAAACAATAAAGATCATTATCAATTTCAACTTAAAATTACTTTACGCCACAAAAAAAAAATATTTACTAATTTTTCATTCAATTTTTAATTCATGAATTTTTTACTTGTATCTTTGCTTATTTTAATATTATAAATTGTATAAATCTTTGTTCAATATTTAAATTTTCATCGTTAATTTAAACAATCTAGTTTTTATTTACATTTTTATTAATGAGAATATACTATTAAGAGTCTGAATAAATTAAATTAACTGAGCTTAATTAAGTGAGAAAATTTATCATTAATTTATCATTTTTTACTATTATTTAACATTTTTATAATAGTTAAATACTAAATTATTTTTGATGCATTTGAATAAATTAATTTACAAATGTTAATACTGCTGCAAGCCATACAGTTTGGTTATTTAATTGCAAGTTTTTATTATATAAAGTAAAAAAACTTACACTGTAAAAAAATTTCGTTTGCGACAGCCGAAAATTTTTTTTTGTTAAAAGCGATTGAAAATATTTTGAAACGTAAAAAAAATTTTTTTTTAATTTTAAATGCGACTACCATGGTATTGTGGACTTAAAAATAAAATTTGAAGCAAAAAGAAAAATTTTTTGTTGATGAACTTTTCTTTAGGTTTTATGTCATTTGCAACCATTTAAAAGAAAAAAAATTCCGGCTGTCATAACCAGTAGCGGAAACTGGAATTCCAGTAACGGCAATCAGATTTTTTTTTCAGTGTATAAAATAAGTTTTCTGATTAAAAATTCATATTTTAGCAAAAATTATCATATCTTTTTTAATTCTCAGCTGAAAATTCAAATTTTAAAATGTTATATTGTTACTTCAAAATTGTTAATGACCTAAAAAATTTAAATTTCGTGACCTCGATAATTAGTTATATTAGTCTCTGCAAAGTTGTACATTATATCAAGATAATGAGTATACCACACAATTCCATAAAAATTAAATTGTCAGCATTATTTATTTAATGAATTTACTAAATAATGGTGATGAGGAAATAAAACTTACATGTTTCAACATTATTTTTATAATTACGATATTTATTAAAAAGTTTAATGATTTACTGTTATGTTAGTCCAAAAAAATTATATAACTTATAAAAAATATAGTCCAAATAAATATATAATTCACGACCCATGTAAAAAACTTCACCAGGATTGTATATAAACTGTATACAGTATTCTATACAAAAAAATTGCATATAAAAATGATTATATACAATTTTATTTTATATACAATTGTAAACAACCTACCAAAATACAAAGAGAGAACTCAGAAAAACAAAAAATAAAATAAAACCTGATGCTCCAGGTTTATTGCTTTACGAATCCATGAGTCCTGAAAACCTATAAAACATAAAAAACATCTATATTTTCGAATTTTTCCAAACATTTTATTCAAAATTTATAATCTGCATCAGTTATTTTGCAGAACTTTTTTTCAAAAATTAATTTCAAATACACTTATAAATTCTTCCAACTCTTGTGCATATAATTATGTTTTTATAAATGATAATTTTTTTCTAAGTTTTTATTTAAATTTTAATTAAAAAGCTCATTATTTTAGTTGCGTTTTTTTATACTTTATAATACTAAGAGGCTTTTTTTGTAATAACTTTGGATTATTAATGGTTTTATATAGTTTCTTTTCAATTAATAGCTTCCAAAATTAGTATAGGCCTGGAGCATGGTTTTGTATGCGTTTTTTTTTTAAAGCATGTCCATTGAATTTTTCGACGGTAATTTTAGTTTTCGGGGTCGCTGATTCCAAATCCGAAGTCCGTTTTTACCTAACGTGGTCCGATTTTGCGTAATTGCCCATTTTGGGTCATTTTTAACATTTTTTTGCTATTTTTCGTTAAAATTTTTAATATATCACCATTTTTATCTCACCACACTAATGTTTTTTGGGTCTCTATACCTAATTATCATATCAACTCATACAAAAAAGAAAATGGTAGCCCATAATAGGGATTCTTAGGCTATTTTCATGCTCTTTGGGCTAATTTTAGCTATTTTTATGAAATAATACCAATTTTTATCTACAGTTTTTGGCTTTTGAGTATTTTAAGGTATAGTTAAATACGATTATCATATTTAATTTATCTAAAAACGGTGTTATAGCCCATAATAGGTGATTCACGGGTATTCTCATCCTTTTAATGGTATTTTATAACACGTTACTTTTTTTTTAAAACAAGTAGTATTATGAATTTAGGTTCGATAAATTTAAATTTATCTATAATTACAAAAAACGGACTACTAGCCCACAATAGGCAGTTTTGGGTTAATTTATGGATTAATTTAATTTTTATTTTAATTTTTTTGGGTTAATTTAAACATTTATGCAAGTATTGAAACAAATTTTTTTTAAATTCTGAAAATTTAACCCAAAACTGCCTATTGTGGGCTAGTAGTCCTTTTGAGATTACCCGTGAAACGCCTATTATGGGTCACTGGACATTACTTGTTAAAAAAGATGTGTTATTTACGTTTAGTGACCCGAAAACCACAAGCTGTAGAAAAAAATTGGTATTAGTTCATAAAAATAGCTTAAATTACCCCAATAATGTTAAAAACAGCCTATAAGTGCCTATTATGGGGTACTACACCGTTTTAAGATAAATTAAAAATAACATTCGTATTTAAATACCTTAAAATACTCAAAAACCAGAAGCTGTAGATGAAAATTGGTATTATTTCATAATAATTATTTCATTTTTTTTTTTGTATGAGTAGATATGATAATTAGGTATAAAGACCCAAAAAACATTAGTGTAGTGAGATAAAAATGGTGATATATTAAAAATTTTAACAAAAAATGGCCAAAAACCGTTAAAAATGACCTAAAATGGGCAATCACGCAAAATTGGACCACGTTAGGTCAAAACGGACTTCGGATTTGGAATCAGCGACCCCAAAAACTAAAATTACTAAGTATAATAATAAAAGTATAAAAATAATTTTTTTATGTGTTTTTAATTTGCATTAAAAAATATTAAATTAAAAATTACATTCCTCGTATAGTAAAAATTCTGCATTAATCCAGTAATTGTTAATTTATATTATAGTTTTAATCCTCTGAAGTTCAAGCAATTTTTACTGTATTTAAATAATAAATATTAATAAAGTTAACCATGGTTCCCGGTTACTAGTAACATTCGGTAACTTTTACTAGAATCTATAAAGTAATATATATATGTTAGTTTTTCTCGGTGGAGTAAGAAATTTACATTCTTTATTAATAAATTTTTGTGTTACATTAGGAATTGTGTAATATTATTTAAAAAATTTGTAAGCTTTTTTAATTTTGTTAAATCGCTTATTACGTGTAGAAATTTATCCGTCATATTTATAATATTATTGAAACTTAACTCTTCAAACACACGTAATATTGAAATTAATTTATTATTAAAATATTTATACATTTTTTAATATATTCGATAATTTATCACACATTTGAATTTTTAAAATCTCTCATTATTATAGTAGCGCAAGAAAAACTATTTAATATTTCTATCATAATTTTTTTGAAAAATCATTTCGAAAATTTTTCTAAATTTTTCTACAAATCGTAAATTAACTTACTCACTGCATCTTTTTTTGGTTAAATAAATTTAAGTGTATTTTATATGGTGATCCAGAAATATTTGGAGGGCAAGTGCCCCGTAATCCCGCCTATGCAGGTGGCCAAATGAACCGTGTCGGTGGCAGTGGTTATAATTTTATAATATAAAGAGAGATATATATTAGTAGTAATAATAACCGCAATAATTCTATAAATTTAATTAACGAGATAAATATGCAGATTGTTAAATATTTCTTCTATTCTTTTCTTTTATATTATACGCACCTGAGTGTCAAAACTTTAATATATAAATGACTAAAGTTAGAAAAGAAAAATAAACTGAATGCATACTAATGCATTATTCATTCTTATAAATATAAGAACAAAATAAATATTACCCAGCTTTCAACATTTTGTTTTTTATCCTACTTTTGAAACATTTTTTTAAGTGTTGTTATCAATCTACATTATTTTTTGCATACTTTAGAGCTTTTTGTACATCTTAATGACCCTGTTTGTAAGTAAAGACGATTTCGATTTTTGAAATAATTAAGTTTTAATTGTTATTTAATTTTATTTCATCTGAGTGATCTATTTTTAACCGAAAAGAAGAAATTATTTTTTTGGCCCAGCTTATAATTGCACTCTCAAAACCATAATTATCTTCCAAATAAGTTTTTACAATACAAGCAAAAATTTTAAAAGAATTTACCGGATTCCGATGTAGGCATTCGGTTTTTTCACAGGGTTAAAAGTACTGTTTAAGTGTTTTTTACGAAAAAATTTGCAGAAAAATGCAAGTAAAAAAAATTGGTTAATTGGATTTTGGTAAAAATTCTTAGCCCTAAGCTGCAAAGTGTAACCTTCAATTTGCGATCTGGTACATGACTGTCTTAACTTTGGGGTGTTAGTTTTGGAGCCACAAATACTTTTACCACTGTTTACCCACGCTTTTTAAATATTATTTAGGAATATTATTATTGGCAAAGCTACATACACTGAAAAAAAATCCGCTGTCTCCATGACTAACCCCCCAAAATTAAAAAAGTTATGTTCATGGTCGCAACTTGAAGATTACACTTTGCTCTGTAGGCCCAAGAAAAGTTTTACCTAGGTCGATATTATTCTAAGTCCTTAAACCTGTATTATTCTAAGTCCCTAAGCCCAGATTTTTCAAAGTCCCTAAATTTAAATTATTCTAAGTCTCATTTGACCCCCCCCCTTGATTTTCAAATTCTGAAGTACCCCCTCCCTATAAACATGTTCCATATTAAAAGTCAACCGTTTTGTTGCTATATCTAAAAAATCGTTTTTCGATACTTTTAACCCTCCGAAAAAACCGGAAGTCTGCCTTGGAATTCAGTAAATTTTTTTTTTCTGGAGTGTTTATGGTCCAAATAAACTTTTGATAAAAGATGAGCCTTGTGGGTTAATTTTTTCTTACGATTACTTTGTTTTTGATCTTATTACCTGTAGTATTTAATAAAGATTCAAAGTCTGCATAAATAAGCAATTCTAACGTGTCGATTAACAATACCTTTTGTTACAGATTAAAAAAAAAATATATATTTTGTTTCAATTATAATTACTTTTTTTATACATTGAAATAAGAAACGCCTATTAAATTAATGTGAGAACGCCATAATATTTATAAAAAAAATTATTATTGACTTTTATTTGAAAAAAAAACTTTGCATGACAAAGAAACTTGATTATTGCATAAAATAAAAATAGCTTTATACGTAAATATTATCAAAATACGTATATAATTATTATCGGCCGAAAAAAATTTATTATAGTACGTGTTAATTACATTAATCAAGGATCTCCATATAAACTTCCATGAACAAAGTAAATTAAAAAAAAAATTCAGATTATTATAATAATTTACAATATACGTGTGCGTATTTGTGCTTTTTTATGCAATTTTGCACGCAAATATTTTTTTTTTATAAAATTTGATAATTATATTTTTGTTTGATAAGTTTATTATGTAAAAACAATAATAAAAAAAAATTTATTTATAATCTATATGTTAGAAAAAAAAAATGAAAAAAAAAATTGCACGTGTGTATATGATTTTGTTTTAATTGTTAAAACTTAATTATGGGTTAAATGCAATTTTTTCTTTTTTTTTAACTTTGATTGAACTAACAACAAATTAATATATTTTTATTGTTTTAGTAAATTAAAAAAAAGAAAAAAGTGTTTAGAAAAAATATAAAAACTAGTATGAGGATAAAAAACAAAAGGAAAAAAAAAGTATACAATCGATTGTTATTTTTTTTTTTTTTCATCTTATTTATTGAATTGTGTTGTTAAACTATGATGTGATCAATTTATTAATATAAAAAACTTTAATTGAATTTATTTTTTATTTTAATATAATGAATATCGTGTTTATTGTTGCAAAATTTATTATGTAATTTAAATCTTAATTTTTTATGGGCATTTCAGTTTTTGCTATAAATATTGAATTTCTGAACACAGAAAAAAAATCTGGTGTTTGGCTCGAAATTTTGGTTTAGGCTTTCGGTATTTTTTCTTGATCGTTTGCAAACAATTAGTACGAACAATTAGTTCTCACACTTCTGAGCCGGGATGAGGATAATTGGACCAAAGGCTCACAAATTACTTTCTGAGGCGAAGCCAATAATTTAAGGCATCTTTTTCAAGTTAATGGTCGAACACGGTTTTTCTTCATCGGGGATGAGAAAAATTCCTTCCCTGGATGCGTATCGACCGGATTGATTTTTTAAACAAATCGATTTTTTTTATGTAAGTTTCAAAATACTTCAGCTTTAATGCGGAGGGGGGGGGGGGGTTAAAATGGCGGGGGGGGGGTTCTACTATATATTTTTGGGTTACAATTCGAAAAACTTGAAGAAAATAAATTTTACGACGTTTTTTTCAGTAATTCAACATTTAAGGATAATATTTCAACTCGTTTTCATACCCTTAGGGAAGGGCGAATAAGATGAATAATGGTAAATATTTAAAAATACTTGATTCCACAAAAAAAGCATACAAGTTACTTTTACCACGTTTATATTCAATTTTTTCTGATTTTGGGGGTAGTTTTCACATTATCTAGAAAACCCGATAATTTGGTAAATAATCTTGATAAAATGGAATTTGTTTGACCATTTTATCTGCGGTTACAGAATATTGCAAAATAACCCTTAAAAAGGGTAGTTTTTGCTGATTTAAGGGTGATCCCCTAATTTCCAGCCACTTTGGACGCTGAATTCGGATTCGGCGACCCCAAATACCTATAACAGACCTTTTCTCAAGTCGATACACGATTTCGTACCAATTACCGCATCATACACGGAGACCATGGAGTAAAATTAAATTTAAAAAAATTATCCCCAAATCCAGTGTAAAATTAAGTTTTTTGCTTAGGTTTTATTTTCAAACGCAAATTATAAAAATTAAATATCCTAATTAAGTAACGAATCGAATTTTAGGGTCCAAACTTTGAGTTTTTATTTTTAAAATTCATGGATTATATTCTTGTAAAATCAAAATTTTTGTTGAATTTTTTAATTTTGTGGCAAACCTTCAAAACTTTTCTTAAGGCTAATTATTTTTTTACTGACTAATTATTTTAAAGTTTACATTTTTTAAATGAAATTTTTATTTTCATACACTGAAAAAAAATAACTACCCGCGTAAAAATATTGAGCTTACCAGTAAGCTTAATTTTGGGCAAGCTTACTCGTAAGCTTACTGTCGTAAGAGTTTTTTTTCAAATAAAAGTCAATAATAATTTTTATTATAAATATTATGGCATTCTAATACATTAATTTAATAGGCGTTTCTTACTTCAATGTATAAAAAACGTATAATTACAATTGAAAAAAATATACTTTTTTTTAAGCTTACTGGCAAGCTTAATCTTTTTACGTGGGTATACATAGATTAGGTTTTGAAAATTTTTTGAACAACCTCCTGCTCTGATTTTCGTATTCAGAAATGATCTCTATTAGTAGCGGAGCCCATACGATGTAGGGTGATTTTTTGACTAACCAAAGATAATTGCAAATGCACCGAACTACTTATGTAAGGATGCCCACTGAGTCATATGTTAAGAGCCTTTGCGTACCTAAATAGCCTAGGCTGGTTAGCTGAAAATCACCTAGGTGAAAATTTTACTAACCGGATGAAAATTAAGGATATCCTTAAATACACCCCCCAGAAGCTAATTCCAAATCGGTTTGTAAAAAAACCGGTGCTGCCCTGAACGGGGGGGGGTTAAAAAATTTTTGACCCAAGGTGAAAAAATTGTAACCACAAAGGACTTTGGCTAATGAATGTACATGCCAAATGTAGCATATGTGCCAAATTGTACCTTTGGGAAATGGTGCATTGCCTAGTTACAAGGGTTAAAAGTTTGGGTCAAAAATTTTTTAAACCGCCCCCGTTCAGGTCAGCACCGGTTTTTTTACAAACCGATTTGGAATTAGCTTCTGAGGGGTGTATTTAAGGATATCCTAAATTTTCATCCTGTTAGTAAATTTTCACCTAGGTGATTTTCAGCTAACCAGCCTAGCTCGGCCTAGGCTATTTAGGTACGCAAAGGCTCTTAACATATGACTCAGTGGGCATCCTTACATAAGTAGTCTGGTCCATTTGCAATTATCTTTGGTTAGTCAAAAAATCACCCTACATCGTATGGGCTCCGCTACTATATGTTTCAAAGCAGTTTATCGATGAAATTGCTATAATTTGCTATTCATGTATAATAAAAACAGTTTGCAAATTCCTTACACCTATACGTATAATACACACATCTTTTATTTTTATAAACACTGTAGTTAATTTTTTAAAATAATAGTCATTACGTACAATTAGTTATTTGATTAAAATATTAGATATCTTGCATTATAAAGGTGATTATAATATAAAGATTAAAATAATTAATTGTGTGTATTATATTTAATTAAATAATAATAATAATGAAAAAAAAGAATTATTGTAACAATATGCAAATTTTTGTCGATATTTTATTTTATGTAATAAATTAAACATAAATAATTAAATATTATTTAACAATATAAATTATTGATAATCGCTTATATAATTATTTCTATTATTTTTAAGACTAATTATTATTTACATAATATTAATAAATCAATGTATTTATAATTATTATACCTATATACATGTAATTTATTGTTTTTCATTTGTAATTCAATTCTGAAAAATTTTTATTTATAGTTTTTTTTTTATTTTTCCAATATCCTATCGTATACTTTGGCAACCAGGAAATTTCAAGATAATTTCTGACTATTACATCCAGGGCAACAGGGTTTATAATAAATAGTCTGTAATTGTGGAAAATATATTAGATTGCAGGTTCTGCATGGATATTACCATGCTATTTTTTAAAGTTCTTATTTGTACAAAGGGTTGCCCAATGCTTTTTGAATTCCTAAAAGTTGAAGTTAATTGACGCTCCAAATAAAGTTCAAATATTTTTCTCAAAATAGAGCTTGATAATGGTTCTAAATAACTCAAATAACAAATTTTCCTATTTTTTTGATATTACCTGCTGCTTATTAAAGTTTTTTACTTACCTCTTATAATAGAAAATCTTAGATTTAAAATTTTCCAAGGATTAAGAAAAATCTAAATGTCAAATAAGTAACAGTAAAATCCAAAAAATAGGAAAATTCGGAGCCAAAAAAATAATAAAAATTTTTTTTCGTTTGGAGTTTTCAAAAGACAAATGCAACAATAAATTATAGACCAAGTTTTACTTCTTTAAAGAAAAATAGGTTTTCCTGCTATACCTGTAGAGGTTTTTTATAAAACTGATGTCACGTATTAATACAACATTTTTATATGCCTAGCTCATATTCTTGTAAATAATTTTTAAAATAAAAAATTGAAATAATTAAATAGAAAAACTGATTGAAATATTTGAGAGTATAATTAAAATTAAAAAAACAGCTGCATTCTGAACCCTTTTAAAACTATATAGATAGAGTACCCTCCTTTTATATTCACTATATGCTTAAATTTTTTTAGAAATTACAATTAAAGTTTGCAAAAAGTATATATATAATTATAAATTAATATTATTCGTATTTTTATAAATTAAATGATTATTATTAGTTAGAGGAACAGAAAAATATATTAGGGAAATACCCAAAATAACAAATAACTTATTTAATTCTTAAAAGGTCTTCAAAATTCATAACAATAATATATTTTTGCATCATCTATTTATAAAATAATTATCTAAGCAGTATGATATTCTGAATGCAAACTTGCTATGTTTATAATTTTATATAGTGTAGGTGCAATGATTATATTATATTATATCAATTAATATTTAAACAAACTTACGTGAGTAAGATTTATAAACATATTGCATCCAGAAAGTTCAATTATATTTTATTGATAAATAATGAATAAGTAAAGTTATTTACATTTTAAAAAAAATTTTTCTGGCACACGATATTTTATTACATGCATAAATGTTCATAAAGTTATATCAGTATAGGAGGTGCTTAAATAAATAAAAAATTTTTTTAATTTATAAATATTATTTATTTAATATAAATTTAATGTTAATCAGTCTAGAATAATATACAATTGAAATAAAAATGAAATTCACTCTAGCAATATCTATAATTAAAAACTAAATTATAATGCCAAATAATAACAACAAATTTTTATTATAGATTTAAAGACAAAGCAGCTTTTGATTATGGCACAAGTATACCGCCCAATAATGAAACAGATGAAAAAGAACTTGCATCAAAAAAGAAAATTATATTCTGTGTACATGGGAAATTGTCTGGATGCTGTACGCTTGTTAAAGGTTCATCGGTCGAAGATCATACAGTTAAAGATTACCGACAAAATTCTTCAAATTGTAAGTAAATTTATAAATTCTATTATATAGTGTCTTCAAATTTAAATAATCACAACACTAATTAAATTATTAGAAATTAAAAAAAAACTAAAAGTATTACATCCTTCACATTATACATTACGAGTACAAACTAACTTAATAATATTTAAATACTTATATTCTTTAAATCATATTAACTAATTATTTATATAATAATTAAGAATTCTAAAAAACTTTATATTATTTTAAAATACTAAATTATAATCTTTTTTTCACAAAATTATTTTAATTTTTGTTTATCGTAAAAAATAATATAACTAGAAAGCAGAAAAGTTTAAATTTTATAAACAAAAAATAATATATAATACTTAAATTAAAAATAAATAAAACTTGTTTGACCTGCAAGTAAATATATAACAAATGTCAAACCTAATAAACATTTATAAAAAAAAAAAGTACATGTAATTACAATTTAAGGCATAAAGTAATAAATTTTAAATAAAAATAACATTCTGCAAAATTAAATTATTCGGTTGATTTTTCAAAATGATGTTGAAAATACAATTTCAGATCAACTGAATCACTTCTTGAAATTGAATTATTACTGTTACATTGATTAAATTCACAATTACAATTTTTAATCTGAAAAATATAAAAAATTAAATTTGTTAAATAAATTGAAATAATTCATACTTATTATTTTTTTACCTTTTTTTCAATTAAAACAAGAAATTTTTGACGATTAGCTTTGATGTAATTATTTAATTCCAAACCATTATTAAATCCTGTCTTACGAGCTATGTTGCAAGCAATCCAATCAGGTATTGGAGAACCATCTTTTATTAAATTGACAACTTGTTCAGATTTTAATAATACTGCAATGTTCTAAAAGAATAAATAATTATTATCAATAGTTATTATCAATTTGTAACAAGTAAAATTTTAGTAAAACAAAAATAATAAGCAATTATAAAATAATAATACTCAAAAATGATCAAAAATTTAAAATAAAAATCAATTGATACGTAATTAAAATTACTACTGTAAAATTGATATAGGTTTATAAAATGCTTATATATTTACCTTATCAGATTGGATTTCACTATTAGAATTTTCTCTTCGTAATCTCCTTGAATTAGCTTGTTTTTTCTTCTATAAATTATTAAAAATATTAATTTTAATTTTATACATAACCTTAAATTCTCGAAATTAAATAATATAAATAATTACCTTTTTATTATTTTCTTTTTTTATTATTCTTAAAGGCAAACAAAAACTTCCAGATCTTTTAAATTTGTTTAAAAAATTCATTGCTTCATCTCTTGGAATAATAAAGCTTGATGATCTTTTTAATAATGAAACCGATTCTTCAAACATATTGTGGTTTTAATATTTTTGCCCTTTTTTTATTAAAACTCTGACTATAATTATTTTACTGATTATGTATTAAGCAAAAAAATTAGCTTATATTTAAAGATTGATGTAAGAAAATTTTCTATATTTTAATTAAATCACTTTTTTTAAAACTCCGCAGTGAAACTCCGAAATATCTATCTAACAGCGTATAATGTTTACGTTTAGACAACTAAACAACTGACGCACATGAATGATTAAAACTTGCTCAAACCTGTATTAAATTTACTGGCGCCACGCATATTTAAAAGATTATACTATTTTCAATTGTAGTCACCGCATGGGTTTTTAAACGGTATTTTTTATCTATTATTCTGCAGTGAAAAAGCATATCTAACTTTCTTTTCCCAAAATTAATCTGTTGACCTCGTCTCAGACTTCAGTATTTTTATCATTTTTATTTAATTGCTTTTAAAATAATCAAAGACTCTGTCAAAGATGTATAGGTATGACTATTTTTGGAAAAAATATTTTTGTATTGGTGTATTATATCTAACAAAATATCATTACAAAAACATTTATGTAAAACCTTTAATCTGTAAGGTGCGAGTAATCCCCCATTCATTGATGAGTATTTAATATTTAAATTACACTTTAAAGAGCTGAAAACACATTGGAAATTATAATAAGAAAAAAAAGATGAATTTAAAAGGAAATTTAAAAAAAATTATTGAGACACAATTCAAACATAATGTTCACATCACAGGCCTTTTCTGGACTAGCACATAATCATTTTTTATTATAATAATGTCTGTTAGACATTACTTCGTGTAGCTGGCGTAATTATTTAATTTGTAGACAATAGTTACGCCGCGGCTACACTAAAAAATGTCTAAACGACATTATTATCATAAAAGATGATCATGTACTGGTGTAGAAATGGCCACATATAATATATTCGTTGGTTCAAATAAAATACAACGAATACAAATCATTCATGAATTTTCTACGTGTACAATATATAATATTATATACTTTTATACCTAGAATTAAAAAATTTTAAAATTATTTTTTTGTTAAGATTTTCTTAAAATTTATAGTTGCATGCCTTATACGCGCTAACAGACATTATTATAATAAAAAATGATTATGTGCTAGTCCAGAAAAGGCCTGTGATGTGAACATTATGTTTGAATTGTGTCTCAATAAAATTATGGTTTCAAAATATTTTTCTTGTTAGTGTCCAGAAAGTGCGTGTTTTCTGGCCGCTGCGCTATTCGAAAAAACGCATTTTCTCGACACTGAGCAAGAAAAATTATGTTTTGTCCTTGGCCACAAAAAAAGGATGCCCCAAATCGCAGTTTACCATCCTCGGCTTCGCCTCGGACGGTAATTTACGTGCGATTTGGGCCATTCTTTACTTTTGTGGCCATGGGTAAAAATATACTATTAAATTAAGTATTTTGGGCTGGTAACGTGATATTGATGCTTTGCGTGATCTTAGATAAAAAGCCTGAATACCCGCCCAAAATACTTCATTAGAAAATTTACTTATTAGAACCTTATAATCAGTATTTCTTCAATCGTTTTTTATAAAAATATATTTGACAAAATATATAAATTGCCCGTGCTAAAATAAATGAAAATGCGAGTTAAATTATAATTCACGCATTCCGCAAATCAGCTTTCATACCGTGGAAACAAATTTTAGAAAATTTTGAGAAAAATTTCAGACTGGTAATGTACGTTTTAATAAGAAAAGATTTGGAAATTTTGGCCTTTATAGGTATAGGTAATTTCAAAAAACGAAAAAAATCTAAAATGTATTCAACTACTAACTTAGTATATACTCTCTAAAGTGAAAAGTGCGAATTTGTGTTAAAATTCACACCATCGCTCTTTTAAAGTAACGATTTTTTTTTCACACCTCCAAAGCAGTGAACTAGAAATTCACACTTTTAAAAGTGCGAATTTAACGTTTACACCATAGGATTTTATAGCGCGTTTCTAAAATCACAGTTTTAAATTAGCGAATTTAAAAACACTCTAGATTAAAGCGGAGTGAATATAAATTCACACTTTTAAAAGTGTGAATTTCGAGTTTACTGCTTTGGAGGCATGAAAAAAAAAATCGATACTTTAAAAGTGCAATGGTGTGAATTTTAACACAAATTCACACTTTTTCACTTTAGAGAGTAGTTTGCGGTCAGGGCCGATTTAAAAATTTGACCATGAAATTAAGTAAATTAAAAAATTTTCTAGAGGAACCTGGAGGGCTAAAGCAAGTTAAGTAGTTTATTATTGATCTTCAAAAGTCAGATGAAACAAGAATTAAGCATATTTGATGCAAGGTAGTTTACGGATAGATATTAAAAAAGCGGTTTGTGAACTCACAAACAACAAACGTGGAACATATTTAAATTTATACTTTAAATCACCGCTAGTATCACAGTATAAGAAGGGACTAGTATTTTGTAACCATTAAATTAATAGTATTATAGAATAATAATAATGATTGGTATTCATATAATTTCAAGCTCCTAAAATCTTTATTATTCTATAACCCTTTATGGAAATTATTCTATATCTCTAAGCTCAAATTATTTAAGTCCCTATAAATATAAATTAATTTAAATCCATTTGACCCCCCCCCCCCTAATATAGCACATTTACCCCTCCCACAATTACATGCTTCAAGTACCCCCCACCCTGCCTATAAACATGTTCTATGTTAAATTCTTTTCAAGGAAAAAATGTTTTGCTGATTCTAGTATATTATTATTGACTTCAACATTGATAATGGCATTGGTCCTCATAAAAAAAAATAATCAGAAATACAAATTATACAAATTTTAACCGAGTTAATTTTTACTGCCATGATATTTCAATCTAAAATTAGAGAAGTCAACTGAAACAAAAAGATATTTCTACCATTTATTGAAGAACTTTTAGATGATGCTGTGCATGGCTTTACTGAAGGTTTAACGGCAAAGTATCCATGTAGGATTTGTATAATTCATAAAAAAAAATTATATTGAGGATATTATTAAAAATGATGCATCAAGTACAGGAATTAAGGAAGATAGTTCATTACAATCAATTAAAATATTTTAATCCAGTAGTTAACTCAAATGAAGATTTATCGCACACTTGGTATTTGGAAATTTTACGATATACGTATATTTATGAACTACAACTGCATATCTAAAAGAATGATATACTTATAGACTTTTTAAATTTAAGAACTATTAATGTTCATTATGTAAAAAAAAGACCTTCTTTTCAAATGAAGACACTTATCAAGTTTTTGCCTCTTTTGATAAGTGAAAAAATCACAGAAGAATGCAAAATTTTGGAACTTTTCCTTGTTAGAAGACGAATGCTTGACATACTTTTAAGGCATCATATAATATGCTGCAATCCGCTATACATTTTTTCCTTAAAGGCTTTTTTAATACTTATCCATATACTACCTTGCGTCAAATGCTTAATTCTTGTTTCATCTGACTTTTTAAGATCAATAATAAACTCTTTAAGTTGCTTTAGCGCTCCAGGCTTCTCTAAGAAATTTTTTAATACTGCATTCACTGATACCATTGTATTGTCCAGTAAAAGCTTGAGTAAAAGATTTATGAGTAAGAATTTTATTTTTGAAACTATGGGTTATTTTTTTTTTTCTAACTTGAAGTTACACTTAAATTGATGTTACCTACACTTATATTAACACTGTTAAAGCTTTTATTCAATTTTAATTCAATGATACTACAATAAAAAAACCATCCTCTTGCCACAAGAGAAAAAATTTTTCAGTGTAGTTAATTTTTTTTTATTTACAAAATACATGCATATTAATAACAATTTATAAATTTTTAGTCGAGGACCACTGTCACAGGGAAAGAAATGAAGAAATAGATAAAAAAGCTCGAAAAAAATTAATAGTTGCTAGCATATTATGTGTTTTATTCATGATAATGGAAATAGTTGGTAAGTTAAAAACATTTAAAAAACTAATGAAATGCTTAAAAAAGAAATTTTTTTTAATTATAGGAGGTGTATGGTCGAATAGTTTAGCGATAGCGACAGATGCAGCTCATTTAATGACAGATTTTGCGTCATTTATGATTTCGCTATTTTCAATTTGGGTAGCAAGTAGGCCGGCGACGAAAAAAATGCCATTTGGATGGTACAGAGCAGAGGTAAGAAATAAAAAGAAAATTAATTATTTTAATAATTATAAATTTTTAAACATTATTATTAATTATTATAGGTAATCGGTGCTTTGACATCAGTTGTGATGATTTGGGTTATAACTGGAATATTATTTTACTTAGCAATAGATAGAATAATAAAACAAGATTTTGAATTAAATGCACCTGTTATGTTAATTACTTCTGGAGTTGGTGTAATAGTAAATTTGATGTAAGTTTTATTTATCATATAATTTGCTCTAAAAATATTTTTTTTTAATGCAAGTAAAGTAGCATTATTTATCCTTATAAATTAAGAAAGGAAAATTTCTCAAATAATTAGGTATATCTTAATCAATATATCTTAAATTTTCTCAATTTATTTGATTTATAATTCAATTTAAGGTACAAAACAGGTATATCTTTCTTGCCCAATGTTGCGAAATATAAATTTCTTGTATTTTGTATTAAAAAGAAAAATTAAAAAATTATTTTTCATTTATAAAAAATAAAAAATAAATAAATTTTGTATTATTAATCCCAACTATATTTTTATTTAATTTAAATGAATAATTCATTGTAGATTTCTAAATTAAATTAAATCCCTGTGCTCATTATTATTTTTTTTATTTCTTTAGCATGGGCTTGACACTTCATCAACATGGGCATGGCCATGGTCATGGTCATGATCATGGTCATGATCATAGTCATGATCATAGTCATAAACATAGTAATGGACATAACCATTCAATAGAAAAGGCTGAAAATGGCCATGGACATACAAAAAATGCGGCACAAGAAGCCAACCGAAACATTAACGTCAGGGCTGCTTTCGTACATGTATTAGGAGATTTCATTCAAAGTACAGGAGTTTTTGTTGCTGCACTTGTCATTTATTTCAAGGTGATTAATGATATATTATTAATATAAAAAGAACGTATTGTAAGGCACACCTACATATAAATATAATATATATGCAATCACTATTACACTATTACAATTGCATTATGAGTGTAAGTTTCTTACGAATAATAATATTGATTCAAAAAAAGAACAATGTTTGAAAGTAATTACAGCATACGAGATAATTGACATTTTTGTAATATAATCTTAAAAGTTTTTTAGCAGTTTTTTTACAAATATTCATAAATTTGATATTTAATAGTATAATTTTTTTTTTAAGAAGGTTTTTTGAATGTCATTGACTGCGATTTTGCTTAAATTTTTATTTTAATGTTTGACATGTTATTGTCAATGATTTTACAATTACAAAGGGACCTTGCCTATAAATATCTTTGATAATAATTAGGTGCCATTTAACTCTTATGAAGCAAAATTTCAGATCCGCAAGAAATAGTGTGATTTCCCTGCACTGGAAAACCGCTATAATTTTGGGAATTTTGTTTTTTTTTATTAATTGTATCTAATTTCACTTGGGATTCAAGAATCTGATTAACTTTTAAAAATAATAATCTAATGTATGAAATTAACCAGAGAATTAAAAAAAAATCACTAGGATTTTTGATCTTCGGGTCAAATTAGGTGTCATTTACCAAAAAATAATATATTACGAGCCCGTGTCCAGAAAAGTAAAGAATGGCCCAAATCGCACGTAAATTACCATCTGAGGCGAAGCCGAGGCTGGTAAACTGCGATTCGGGTCATTCTTTATTTATGGACAAGTGTAGTATGCGATTTTTCTTCGTCAGTGGCGAGAAAACGGGTGTTTTCTGGACGCATAGTGGCCAAGAAATACGTAGTTGCGAGCCGCTGACAAGAAAATAAAATTCCCAAACTAAACATACATTATTTCACCATAGATACAAGGGGTCTTGTGATTTTTTTTTATCTCAATTATGGCTAGGGATTAAATTGAGGATTAAATAAACTATAATTTTAGAAAGCTAGCAACAAGTAGAATTTTATTTTAATTTTTTTGGCGTTTCAAGTCTTTTATAATCATTTGAGTAAGAAAAAAAATTCCACTATAGCCATAAGCGGAATTCTGGATTTTTTTAATTTACTAATTTTTCGCAGATAAACTATTTGTTTTTTAAATTTGCAAGTTTCTCTTTTAATATTAAAACCTTTGGCCAAAATAAAAGAATGCCTCAAGTCACAGTTTACCAACTGAGGCGAAGCAATGATAATTTCCTGGGCTCGTTTCTGGCCATGGGTCGTAATGTACTATTAACTCTTAAATAATATTGATCAATTATATATTAGTATACTAAATTTTAATGGAGTACTGAATGTATAAATTTTATTTTATTAATTAAAATTTTTTATGCTTGCAGCCAAGTTGGAGTATAGTTGATCCAATTTGTACATTTTTATTTTCAATTTTGGTCATTCTGACAACAGTGGCAATCATTAGAGATGTCGTTAATGTGTTAATGGAAGGTATTCCACGAGGTTACGATTATTCGCAAGTCGAGAGTACTTTTATGCAAATCGATGGTGTCGTCAAAGTTCATAATTTACGAATATGGGCTCTTTCATTAGATAGACCTGCTCTTTCGGCTCATATTGCAATAAGTAAGTAATTTTAAAACACCAAAATTAAATTAAAAAAAATTTGTTGATTTAGTTTTTGCTACATGTTAAAAATTATAAATTTTCAGAACCAGGTTACAGTCCACAGGATATTTTACGTACTGCCACAAGAAATATTCATGATAAATATAGTTTCTTTGAAATGACTCTTCAAATTGAAGAGTTTAATGAATATATGGAAAATTGCAAGCAATGCAAACCTCCAATACAATGAACAAATTTTTTAATAATAATTGAATTTATACTGTTTACTTAAATAATAATTTTAGTATATAAATTGTACATATCAAACCATTTTTTTTAATGCACATTTTTTATAAACCGTATTAGTGCATTTTTGTTTCTGAACATATTTTAATTATAATAGTATAAAAAATGAATGAATGGCGTTTCTTAAAAAATTAGCGAGAATGAAAAAAAAAAGTATATATTATATGATGTGAAAGTTATATACACGAATGTTTAAATTTGACATTCTTTGCATAAATTTATTATTATACGTAATGTTTGTATAAAAAATTTCATATAAAGTTTAATGTCCCCTTTTTTGCATAAAAATTTTTACAATTTTCATTTTAGCGTTACTTTATAAAATATACAAGAAAGTAGTAAACATAATTAATGTATTATATAAGAAAATTAGAAAAACGATCAATGTGTTATGTATAATATTTAAAAAATTAATGATAAAAAAAGACTCATAACTTCGTATTTTAAAATATATTTAAATGTCAGTTTTTCAACAGTTTTAAAAAATAAATTTTTCATGTTATTTTACAATAATTTAGGTTTTATAAGAAATATTTGTCAAATCACCAACATTATTATTATTATCATATTAGCAGATTTTAAATCAAGCTAATTTTTATAAATTATAAAAAAAAAAGCAATAAAAAATACTTTTGTCAGTATATAATGACAATAATTTTATTACGCCAGACCTTTGATAAATAATTAAATTTTCAGTTTATTTTGAATATATCTATATATAAAATAATCCTTTTGAAAAAATTAAAATTTACTATCAGATAGATATTTTCTGTTATTTTTTTTTTTTTCAAATGAATTAGATCTAGGACTTTTTTAAAGACTTTTTAATTTAATATTTATGTGTCCGTAAATTTTTTTAAATTTACTTATTCCGTCTAATAGTGACAAGTCAATTATTGGAAACTAACGCGTTTCGAGATATGAAATCTCATTTTCAAAGATTTAAGAAAATTTTTATTTTCCTATCATCTCTTTGATATAACGAAGTATACTCAGAGTACTATACTTAAGGAGTTTAAGGAGTTTTAAGTTAAAAAATAAAATAGAGAGCACAAAATAATTTTAATTACATCGGCCTTAGAATATACAACAAATTTTGATTCGATTCTGATCAAAGCTTTACTATGCAGCAATTTCTCTCATTCATATTTTGAATTCATCCATGTAGTAGAAAATTGTAAATGCATATCTTTTTTATTTTCTAAGACCATAATAAACTCTTTTTAATCAATTTAAGTTTTAATTAGCTCAAACTATTAATATATATTAAGGCATATATAATAAGATTAATAAAATATATAATAACATACATTAAGATTAGTATAAATTTTGATAAATATGAGCTTTTCTTTGAGCTGAAAAATTAAAAAATCTAAATAATCAAAATTTGAGCCAATTATTTTTGATAAAAACTTTTTCTTTCTCATTCTTTACAAAATTTTTTATCAATTTATGAACATTTAATAAAAATTTTAAACCTATTTATACTTTTTTTATACATAAAAAAAAAGTTTATTTTTATTTTTTAGGTAATTTTCATGATAATTAACAACTATAATTACCTATGAATACTTATCTGTATTTAAATTTCAAATTATGAGCGGGTTAAAGTCCGTGAAAATGTAGAGGTCGCTCAAGTAGCTTTTCTAGGGACTCTAGATTACCAGAGATGGTCAGAAGCGCACGTGGTCCCGTTTTGCCAACCAATCACAAAAATGTTGCTACGTAAGATGGCGAGTTTTCTATTTAAAATACATGTATTTTTTTGACCAATCAAAAATGGTTCCCGTATCTAGTCGTCTCTGGATAATCTAGGGTCTCTAAAATTTTTAAGATGTAAACTCGGATTTCGGAAACTCCGCAGTCCGCAGTTGAAAATAAACAAAACACATTTAAATACCGGGTCAATGTTTTAAAGTATTTATTTCTAATTTAAATTTAAAATGGAAACAAGTTCTGCCAGTTCTTTACAAAAAACAGAAAATGATGATGGTTTGGACAGCAAGAATACTTCAAAATTATTTGACGCTGCTTTTGAAATGTACCAAAAACTTGAAAAAATTCAAGAAGCAACGAATAGTTCAAAAGTTCAAGTGAGTTAATTAATGAAATGAATTCTTTTTATTAACATTCTTTTTATTTACACGTGAAAACAATTATTATTTTGAACTAGCTACTTATTACTATTTAATCATTAAATTAATTCCTAAAACTTATAACCCACAAAAAAATTTGTTTTTCTTAAAAATTATATTTTTTTTTATTTATCAGTCAGATATCAGGCGTACCATGAATGCTTTAGAAAATGTTACAAGAATGGTCTCTTTACTAGATGTGTTCAGTGATAATGAAAGTTTTGAAGAGGTATCCACAGAGAACATTAAATATTTCTTGTTACCTGCGTTACTTGGTATGCTTACCACAAAAGTTTGTGGTAAAGAAAATCGATTACATATAGTGGATGTCACAGAAATTTATTTTATTGATTTTTTAAAAAGGATAAAATCATATGGGCTAATTGATATAGCAATTCCAGAAAAAAAGTCAAAGGAAGAAAATGAAAAAACTGTGGATGTTCCTCAAAAGTCAGAAGCACAATTAATTACTGAAATGGTATTTATTATTTTATCAATCTTTCAATTATCAAGTTTATTTCACATGAAAATAATAATTTTTACCTTTAGGTTAATACACGGAATGCTAAAATAAAAAGATTCAATGAGCAAAAAGAATTAAAAAATAAATTAGAAATATTAAGAAATAATTTGGATAACCCAAATATAGATGAAGAGGATAAAAGAGATTATTTTGTCACACTTGTGAAAATGTTTGCCAATATTGTTATTGACGAATTAAGCTCCCTTGCAATGGAAAGAAATATTTTGGAGTATGCACAGAAACTAGATACTGATAAATTATCAAGTTTATCTGAAGGCCAAAAGAAAGTACCAAAAACAACATTAAAACCGTATATTATTACTAGAGATGCTATACAAAAACAAGTATACGGAGCAGGATATCCTAGTCTTCCAGTTTTGACAGTTGAAGAATTTTATGAAAAGAAAATTAGAGATGGAGAGTGGCCAGATCCATCTAAAAGAAATCAAATTGGTGGAAATAATTTACAAGATGTTGCATCTGGAAAAGTTGATGAAAATTTACAAGAAGAAAAAGAAGAAATAGATAAAGAAAAATTAATTGAAACAGATGATCCAGAAAATATTGCTAGACAACGAGCAATGGATGAGTACAAAGATACACATCGTCGAGGTTGGGGTAATCGTTACAATAGGAGTTAAATTTTTTATTTTTTTATATGTTAATAATAAATTTTTTACAAGTAATATCGTGTGTAAATTAAAATTAATAATTTGAACATATATTTTTAATGACATTTTTAATTGCAAATAAGAATCCTTAAATTTTATTTAAAATATTAATTTTGTTGTTTATATATTATAAATCATGTAAAGTTCTTATATTTAATATATTCATTATATAAAAAGTAATGAATTAACATAAATAGCTTGTAATTACTAGTTTGATACCACCTACATAGAATTTTCTATGATAAATTCTTAATATAAATAAGCCTATGTAAAATAAACTTATAATTAACTCTCAAGAAAGTAAGCAATTAGTTACATTAGAAAAATCTTAACTATTAATTTAACGGTAGCAAAAATATTTTTACCAGAAACTAGTTATTAAAATTGCACATAATTGAGAATATAGTCTTATGTATATGTGTAACATGAGTCAGGGGAATGGAAATCAGGTATATATCTGGTGGCATAGTATACAGTATACATTGATGAAGATGGCGTTTGTAAATATGTATGTGTAAATATATCAGAATGGCCCTGAAAAAATTTCATTGAGTGAGCCAAATGGGCAGGTGCCTCTCATCTCTTATAATATGCGGGTAATTCGCGATATAAAAAAAATCTGTTTGCAGTGTAGTATATGCCATGTTTCGTAACGCATATACAATATTATAACTCGCGCGCAAAAAAAGGTTCGGCAAATCTTTTTGAAAATTTATGTAATCATTAAATATGCACATGTTATTAATTATTTTAGTTTTTTGTATTTAAATTAAAGTGATTTTTTGAAAGTAAAAAAGTATTTAAAGGAAGCTCATATTTTGGCATAAATGTGCAGCAAAATTTCATCCAACAGGTTCTTTCATATGTTTCTGATGCTGATGTTTATATAGTTAGTGTATTCAACTTATATAGTTACAAGGTAAGTGTCCCAATTGTTGACCATATATATAATTATATTATATATGCATACACACCTGTTATATGTACATTAAAGAATTTCACACTTTGAAAAGAGAATACAATAATTAAAAAAATATATTTAAAAGAGAAAAAAAATAGTACATGGTTACATGCTACCTGGTATTTATACACAATTAAAATTAAAAAAATAAAATTTTAATTTAACTTATATAACTGTGCTTTTATTAGAAAAAAAAATAGGTATGTGCTTCATAATTTTTGTAAAAGCGGTCCAGAGGGTCGTTTACATGGTGATTGTTTTTATCTTTTTATATATTATTGGAATTCAAATATCTTCGAGAAAGGTCGTGCGTCCCGATGACATTCTTTAAAGGAAGGCGAAAGTGTATATATTTACTTCGAAAAATATATAAAAAAAAAAATCACGAAGAGAGAATATTTATTCTTACACAAGAGGCTAACATAAAATGTTATAAGGATAAAATTATTTGAGTAAAATTCTCTTTTTTTATACCCATAATACATGTTAAGAATGTGGCTCTCTTTAAAATTAAACTTTTAATTAAAAAAAAATTTTTTTTTCTGTTTTATTGAATAACGCTATTAATTTAATTGTAAAATTTCATAATAGTCATTTTTTGCGTATTATGAAGCATATCTCTTATTTGCAAAAAAAAAATAAAATATGTTTAATTCATACATTTTTTTCTATGTTAGATAATAAATTAATAGTTATGAATAAATTATTGACAATCAATAAAAATAGATATTTTAAATCATATAATCTTGTTAATAATTTATAAATTTTTCTTATTTAAATGACATGAAATTAAATAAAATTGTATTATTATACACAATTTAAAATAATTTTTATTAAAAAAGTGTCATGGTTTTTTCATTTGTTATTTTTTGAAAAATTGTCGGCTTCATAAGTAAGTCTGTGATATGAAAACAAAAGAAAATTTAGGTATAGTGTAAATTTTAATTAAAATCAATCTCTTAGCCATGCATTATCAGTCATTTTGCTATCTAATTTTTCTTGTTGTTTTATAAATTCTTTCAATATGTACAAGTAAACTGATAAAATCATTATTGTGTTTTTTTAATATTGTTTTTTAATAACAGCTACTTTGATTGATAATAAACAAAAAAACAACGTACTTTAAAAAATATAGGTATACATTATACATGCTATTGTTATAATTAACAAATAATATATGACAGGAACCTATTAATAAATGCTAAATTTTATTTTTAAAGCCTTTTGTTTTAATTATCTTTGCTAAAGTCTAATCGTTTAATAGAGAATAATAAAGATGAGTCATGTATTAAACTTTTAAGTAAATTAGGTAACGAAAAAAAGATAAAATTTAATATTGATAAATTTTATTACTTAAAAGTGATAAACGAGCTTAGTTTTCTGAGTGATTCTTTAATTTAGCACATATTCGTGTATTTAATACTAATAAAAATTGATCGAAAGACTTAAAATTTTACTATCACATAGGTATATTATCGTTAATAAAGATTATAAACTAATTTGTTTTTTGAAATTCAAGTTGATTCAAAATTGCCTCCAATATTTCGCCATGTTTATGGTGACGTAGAGAGAAAAATAAAAAAAAAGAGAGAGAAAAAAGATGTCATTTGAAAGCTTAAACTAAATTATTTACTTTTTTATTTTTTTTTTATTTCTAAATTATTTATGGATGGTAGTTTCAATTTTCTTTTAATTTGTTTATAAAATATTCATCCTTTATCAAACATTTAATCTTGTTTTGTCAAAAGTGTATTTTAAAAGTGCAGCTGTTAACAACTTTTAGCTATAAAAGAGGTTAAGTTTTTTTCGGAGTTTTATCTCCTTTTTTAAAGATTATTAATTTAATTTTTATATAAAACTTTTGTTTATTGTTTATTAGTTAATATAATAATTTCATTTAACAAAATTATAACCATTTTGATAAAGCTGTAAATTCTACATGAATTTGAAGAAGAAAAAAATTATTTGCTAAAGCTATTTAATTTCTTTTTACTTGTTAGTAGGATATTAGCAATTATATTAGCAATTTTAAAATTATTAATTATAAAATTTAAAGTAAATTTACGGTTCTATTGACTTTAAATTCATAATTTTATTTACTGAATATAAATAAGAATATTTATCAAAAATAAATTTATTATAAAAAAAAGGAGTTTATTTTATTATATGTTAACAAAAATGTGATTAAAAAATTATAAAGTTCTCTTGTAAATTATTTTGGGTAAATAAAAAATTTTTTATCCAACAATCTATAAGTTACTGGTTATATAACTATGCGCTTCAAGCTCAAAAATTCAAACTCTTAAACATTCTTTAATCTTTAATATAAACTTAATTGGTATTTTTCAGGAATAACACAATGAATTGCTTTTATTTTATTCAAATTTTTTGAAAATATTTCTGCAACCATTTAGTCTGACTTGCATTAAAATATTTTTAAAATGGAGAGAAATCACAATTCAAATTATACTGGAAATAATGCAAATTTACATGAGTGTTGGGAAGTATATCAAAAAGTTTTAGAAGAAACTAAAACGTTAGATGACTATCTTGATGAAGAGTGTAGCCCTAGAAGTTTTGAAGTGGAAGGAGAAGAAGAAGCTGAATGGTTACGAGCAGCAGGTTTAGGAGAACTTACTGAACTATGGAAGCAGGGTAGAGAAATTCAACCTGAGGAGTTAGGAGCAGTTTTACGTCCTTTATCGCGAGCTCAAGCTGAAGCTGTTAAAAGAAGGGTGCGATCACTTAATCATACAGTAAAGCAACGTTATAATCAAAGGCAAAAAGTTAGGAAACCCGATATAAGAGAAGTTTTTAAAGATACAGAGGTAAATAACTATTTTAAGCTTTTTTTTAATTTAAAATTTAATTTTTTTTTAATTCATAGGCTTCAAGTACTGGAACAAGATCAAGAAGTGCTACTCCTGATTCTCTTGACTCAATAACTGGAGAAAATAATAGGAATCCTTCACCACCATCACCTCCAAATGTTGCAGTTGTTGCTTCTGACCATAATCAGTAAGATAATTTTTTAATTAAGCTACTGAATTCTTTGAGATGATTTGAGAACTAAAGTGGATAAAAAATATTAATAATCTACTTAAATTATAATTTTTTAGTTCACTTGTTCCAAGTTTTGTATCCCTGTTTCATAGAAATTCAAATGAAAATAAGGAAGCTGTTCGTAGATTACCAAGTGCTCCAATAACATCTCAACCTTCTTCTCTTCCTATTCAAGAAATTTTCCGTCGTTCTGGACATTGGTCTCACCGTGGTGATGTTGCCAGATTAGATGCAGGTAATTACAGTTTATTGCTGTTTAATAGTAAATATTTATCAACAACATCTTTACATTTTATAAAGTTTATTAGAAGTTATAGAATTGACTTTATTTTTAACAGAAGGTATAAAATTAACTGCATATCAAAGGTTGGGAACGATACATTTATCAAGGCCAACTATTCAAAGACTCAGTGGTAGTGATCCTAGTGAAGTAGCAAATGAAAAATCAGAAAAAATAGAAAAAGTGAATATTTCAAAAGATTCAACTTTAAGGTAATAATTTTATGTTTGTAATATTAGATATTTAATTTTTGTAATATTAAATAAATATATTTATTAGAAGATCATCTGGGAGTCATGCATCTGTTACTAGAAGTCATAGTAGTTTATATGGTTCATCAAGGCAAAGGGATGAAAATTTAACAAGACCATTGAACCGTACCTCATCTCATGGGCATTTAAGTTTTGAGGAAATATGTAGAGCTAATGAGTCAAGAAATCAGGATTGGGATAATAATGATTTATCGTTAGATGATCCTTATTCACAGCAAAGAATAGAGTTATTATCTCAACGTGATCTCACAAAATTACAACCACTTTTATGGTTAGAGCTAACAGCTGTTTTTGATAAATATAATTTATCATTAATTAAAAGGAAACCTAATAAAAGAAGAAGAAAGAGTATGTACTTTTTAGCTATATATTTATAGTTTTCAAAAAATTGTTTTATTTAAAAACTAATTTTTATTAGCTGGTAATCTATTTGGAGTATCCTTATCAACCTTATTATTAAGAGACAATCAATTAACAATTGAAGAAAGTAATACACCATTAATTTTTCAAAAAATCCTTAATGAATTAACAAAACGTGGAGTTAAAGAGGAAGGAATACTTCGTGTAGGTGGTCATAAACAAAAGGTAAATAAATTTATTTAACAATTATAGAATAACGTATAGACGAATTCAGTTAAAATCACTAGGGGAAAATTTTAACTCTAAAAATTTGGTTTTATTGGTCACTTAACTTTCAAGGAACTACAGATGCTGAAATATCTTAAAACCAATCCATTTATTATTAATGCACATTATTGAGAAAAAGCTTTTTGGGCTAATCAAAAGTTTTTTTTTTATTTTCTAATAACTTTTGGTATCATTTTAGTTATCTCTAGTAATTTAAATTTTACTAAATAACTGATAATCGATTTTTCCTATTTTTATTTCGATTAAAATCTAGTAAAGTATTGGTATATATGTTTAATCTTTAAGCTTTGAAAATTTAGAGATGTTAGGTCTAATAGTTTTCTCTCAACATTAATTTGGTCAAAACTGTTAGAAGTAACATTGTAAAATACCTGGGGTTTCTAAATTACAAATAATCCAGTTTTTTTTCTAGATTTTGTGCAATGTCGGTCAGGTGAAATCATTTTTTGGTTATTTAAAAATATTTTGACCATTATAAAAGATGCCAAAAAAAATTTGTTTATTATATTCTTCGTTAACAACATGTATTTGATAAGAGATATTACAGTATTTTTAGAGTGTCTAAAATCAAAAACGACAAAAAACTAAAATAATTATGAAACTTAAATTTTTAGAGAAAATAAAATTTATTAAGATTTTAACAACAGTTGAAAATAGATCTGTGAAACTTACAAAAAAAGAATTTAATTTCCGTCAGGCGATTCTAACTTTATATAACTATGCATGAAAAAATTACATGATTATTATTGTTTAGGTTGAAATATTGTGTACAGAATTAGAAACAGATTTTTATAGTAAACCTACAGAAATGGATTTACTTTTTAAAAAAACTCCGTGCCATGATTTATCAGTAGTTTTAAAGAAGTTATTACGAGAAATGCCACAACCACTTCTCACTGTAGAACTTATAGATGCATTTTATCAAACTCACGGTAAATAAAAATACTTACAATTTGTATTTAATTATTATAATTTTGATTAATTTTACCGTTTTTATTATTAATTTAGGTATAAAGAGTCCCAGTGATCTTTCATATTCATTAAATCTTTTGGTGCTTTTATTACCAGTAGAGCATCGATGTACTTTAAAGGCTTTGTTAAGTTTTTTAAAATTGGTTATTGAAAACCAAAGTTCAAATAAAATGTCTATTCATAATGTAGCAATGATAGTTGCTCCATCATTATTTCCACCTCGTTATATATATCCTAGAGATCGAACTGATTTAAATGCGCAAGTTAATATGGCTGCAGTATGTTGTCAAGTAACTGAAGCCATAATTATAAATTTTGATATTTTATGGGATGTACCTAGTGAATTGATTAATCAACTTAGGAGACAAGCCAAAGACTTTCGAAAAGTAAAAAAAAAATTTTATTAATTTATGAAGTACTACAAAAATTTTAAAGTGCCTTATGAATTATTTATAAAAATATCGTTAGTATACACTTTATATAATTTCTAGTGCAATAATTTTGATATTTTTATAAAAAAGTGCCACAATATTGGTTTGGCCATAAACAAAGTGTTACTTATAGAGATAAAAGTTAATTAATTGATATTAATTTAAAAATTAATTAAGTAATTTACTTAAATAATAATTTAAAAAATTTACTATGTATAAGGTATATAGATACTGTTTTTTTTATTCTTAAACTTTTATAATACTAAAATACCTTAATCTACCTAAAAAGCTCAAAAATATATATAATTTTTTAATGGTGCATTAATATTTTTGAGCAAACATACTTACTTAGCTTTATATAAATTACTTATAATTAAAAATACTGTGAACTAACTGTATTTATGTGAATAAGTTAATAGTATAAATATTTTAATAGTTAAAGTTATGATTTTGAGTTTTTTATTCAAAAAATTTTATTGATTAAAAGCGTAAAAATAATTTAAATACATAAAAAGTTTTTATGTAAAATAAGTTTTAATTAGCATTGATATTATTTAATTAACGACGTTAATAAAAAAAAAAATTATATCATAATTGCATTAACTTTGAAGCCATATTAAGATTTAAGAATTTGTAAATATATAGTAACGTATTTCTAATAAAAAGTGCCAAAGAAAATTATTTTTTAATAATCATTAAATTAATAATAATATATTTGTGTGTTAAATTTTGTATTTGAAAGTTAAACTTAATATTTAAGAATTTAAATTAAAAATTAAAAGATTATTTATTTTAAGATTAAAAATTGTTGTTCTTATCTAATGTAATAATTTTATTAAGTTCTTTAAGTGAATATTATATACTATTCAGAGTTGATTGTAATAAAAATTAAACAAAATTAATTTTTTCTTTTATTATTATTTAAAATTTTCCTTTTATTTTTGAATTACAAAATTTTTAAGATGTGTTACTTATTATTAATTATTATTAAATATAAAATGATGTAAAATTCAGCAAAACCATTCAAGCCAGTTCAAACCTCCAGATCTGGTCAAGATATTCTCACGCTTGATATAACACCTGCTATTTTCAACATTCTAGCTAAAAATTTATCTGGGTGATGATTATCAAACTTTATCTTTCATTAATATTTTTTAAAGGCGGGTATTGAATGAAGTTTTTAAAATCATATATTTAAATTTGCAAAAATTTCACAAAGAATAAATCTTAAGTGAAATTTTTTTCACTGCTGTTATTTACCAACAGGAAATACAGGTGAAAATTTTAGTCAAGTAAAGACGTATATTGTTTGTATAATATGAAACCCCAAAGAAAATCTTTTGAGATAGTTTTCACCTCTGATTTAAAGTAATATTTAATTAATTTAAAAAAAATTCCACCTTCGACTTACGAAAAGATTGATTTGAGCTAAGACTTTGTTTTGCGTTTGTGTTTCTTTGTTCAAATACCTACAGTCTAAATTTTCGGTCACTGGTTGTATGTAAAAGTTTCTACAGGGAATTAAAAATTTTTTTTCGCTATGGAAGGTGTAACTTTGGCGAATTTTAGGATTTCTTGAAAAAATTTTCTGGTTTTGGCAAACGTATTTTTTTCTGCTGAAAATTACAGAAACTAAAAAAATTTTTTTATAACTCATATATGATACTTTGGTGCATGGCTATTATAATTCGGAAAACAATTTTTTTTAGAAACTTTGATTTATGGTGTTATGACATTTGGAACAATTAAAAAAATTTTTTTTAAAATCGTTCATCGCAACTGGAATTTCAACTGCTGTAACTAGATTTTTTTCATTGCAGATCAAGATTTTTTTCAAATCAATTTTAATTTTGCTAACAAAAACTAACGATAACTTAATTAATTTAATTACTCTAATAAATTATTTTTTAAAAATTTCAATTAATTATTAATACATTAGAATTATAGAGTACAGAATACATTAGAAGTGTTTGGCGAATTTTGTATTACTTGTATTATTATTATTATTATTTTAAAAATAAACCTGGTTATTCATAAAAAGAAGTTTCTATAAAATCAAAATCAAATTCTTTTCTAGTTCGATAATGGACAGTGAAAAGTTAAAACTTTATAAATTACTTTTTTCAAAATATTTTGTACCTATTTCTGATGGATTCCCGAATTTATTGAATTAATTAATGCTCAGTAAAAAAAAAATTACACAATATTATACTTCAGTTTAACAATTTACTACAATTTAGTAATATTACTACAAAAATAGTAATATTATTACAAGTGTAGTAAAACCACTCTATATACTCCAATTTATATTAAAATTACTACACTTGTAGTGAATTAATATTTATTAATGTTTCACTCAGACACGACTTGAAAACGTATATTTGCTCTTGAAGCTACGTTGAGTAATGTCTCGGTAAAAAATCATTAAATTTTTAAGTTTTTTAATGACTTTTTTAACCCAAAATTCAGATTGCCTAATCCGACACTACCTCTTAATTATAGGTAATTTTGTCATTTTTAATTTCTTATCGCTATAATGTGTTGGCACTGTATAATAATTAAAAAGCCTAGAATTTTTATAAATTTGCAATAAAAAATAATAACAATAACCCTGATCGTTTATATATTATTACTTAAAAAAGTTTAGACCAAAAACTCCTGATGCTTCGTGCTTTCAGCGTTAGATAGACTTTAGAATTTAATGGGCTTTGATTTGGCCAGCAGGTCTATTTTACCGTATTTTATTTATTTATTAAATTTCAAATATTTATATATACATAAGAAGAATAGGTAGATTACGAATATCATGATTTTAAAACAATGAAATTTAAATTGTGATATATTATCGTATCATTAAAAACTATTGACCTATATTAATAAAATGAATATTTATATATTATTTAAAAAAAATTGCAAAATGAGTTATTTTATTTTATTTTACTTGAGTTAACTTGATTCACGTTGAGATTATTGGCAGGTGATTTTTTCAAAAGCATTGAACGTTGCTCATTATTTTATTTCTTCATTTTTTATTTTTTTGAATTTAAATTAATTACCCTGTAAAAAATTTTTTTTTTAATAGTAATTTTGAAATATAGAAGTACGAATAAAAAAAAAGTTATATTAAAATTACTGTTGTTGTTGCTTCTCCATTATCTTCATTAGGCTGTAACAAAAATTTTTATTTATTAATTTTTATTTCTTCAAAAACTTAAAAAAAAATTTAAGTACAACTTAAAAAAAAAATTAAAACTTCATCAAGAGGATGTACTAATTGATTCCAGTGGCGAATCCAGAAAATTTTTTAGGGGAGGGTGGTCCAGTAAATATTAATTTAATTAAAGATTAAGAGACGAGTAAATAGTTTTTAGAAGTCTGAATCAAGTGAAAAATAATTTAGATAGGATGCTTATGAGATAGAACTGCTATAGTATACAGAGGATAAGTAAGTGGATTTAAAACATTCTAAGATAAAATTATTAAAAATAAGTTTTTACCTTCTCTGTTACTGGAGCTTCAGTATTATCCTAAAAAGGTTAAAAAAATATTTAGTTTATGTAAAATTATTTTTGCATGGGTATTCTGAAATAACTATATATAAATGCATTTGGAAAATGGCTGATTAGATTTAAAGAATATATTCTGTATTAAGTATAGTAATTAGTCAATTGCTTATTATTCTTATTACACTCACAAGGGGAGTTCAATACATTTGGAACATCGAATTACACCAAATGGTTATGGATGAGTTTGTTATGTTGAAAAAACATGCCGACTACCCTCCGTTCCTTCCAATGGGCCTTCTAAGCCTAGAAATGCAAGGCTCAATGTTATAAAATAGGATTTTTTGGTAATTTTCAAAGAAACGCCAAAACCTCGCAAGTTAACCAAAACTCTTCTAGATGGTCTCATTTTTTTGGTTTAAGTATCACCTTTCATACGCCATAAACCGCAATTTATTATCACTAATTCTCTCATCACTATAGCCAATTAACCAAACGGTCATTTTTAGCTAAAAATGACCAATTTTTAAAATGCTGCAAAATTTGTAATTTCTGACGAAAATGGGTTTTATAGGTCTGAAAAAATTTGTACAAGCTTCAAGTTTCCAAAACTTTTTGACTTTACCTTTTGCAATTATTTGTTAACCAGATATGATAATTTGAAGTCACAGTCCCAATTTTACGATTTTTTAAAAAATCTCATTTTTAATGCTAACTTTGAAGAACCATTTCTTAAAAACGAATCAAGGAAATAAGACGAGCAAAAAATTTTTGGAAATTTGAAGCTTGCACAAATTTTTTCAGACCTATTTAACCCATTTTCGTCAGAAATTACAAATTTCGCAGCATTTTAAAAATTGGTCATTTTTAGCCAAAAATGACTGTTTGGTTAATTGGCTATAGTGATGAGAGAATTAGTGATAATAAATTGCGGTTTACGGCGTATGAAAGGTGATACTTAAATCAAAAAAATGAGACCATCCAGAAGAGTTTTGGTTAACTTGCGAGGTTTTGGCGTTTCTTTGAAAATTACCAAAAAATCCTATTTTATAACATTGAGCCCTGCATTTCTAGGCTCAGAAGGCCCATTGGAAGGAACGGAGGGTGTTCGGCATGTTTTTTCAACATAACAAACTCATCCATAACCATTTGGTGTAATTCGGTGTTCCAAATGTATTGAACTCCCCTTGTCAATTAAACTTTTTTTTTAAATCAAACTCTTAAAAATTTTTTTTTATATAGACTACTCTACTGAAAATTTGTTATAAGATTTCGTCTAAGATTTTGATGTATAAAATTTTGAAACCTAGGTAACACATTAAAAAAAAAATATTTTTTTATAATGAACTTTTGTATGTAATAACTTGGAATTATATTTAGAGAAATTTCTAATATAGAAATCCTTATTATCATCAATAATAAAAAAAGATTAAAAGTATTGTTCATTCAATATGGAAAAATGTTTGTAAATGAAAGTTAAAAGTAATTAAAATTTAACATAATTATAAATTTAAATTTTATTGAAATGTGCACGGGTATAGGCTAAATAACTTTTAATATTTAGTAGCAAATGAGTATATGTAAAAATGCAAAAATTTTTAATTAACAATTTTTTTTAGATGAAATTCACATAAAGGACCCCGCATAAATTTTACGGAAATTGGATTCGTATTATTGTCAATATTATTATTTGTCAATGGTAAGATTCAGGATTGCCCTAGTTGGATATACAAAAAAAAGAGTATAATAGTATTTTTGGAGTACAATATACTTCAACAGCCTGAGTAGGGTATATCTTTTTAACATAACAAACTGATCGTCACCTATTCGGTAATACTTGAAAAACTTATAACCGGTTTGTGTAAACACAACCTAAATGCATGGAACATGTTTACTTCCAGATGAGGACTAGGTATAATGCAAATGTTACACAACATTACAATACAATTTTATAATTTGTAATTATCTGCACCTCACTAGCTGTTAAGATTCTAAACCCAAACTATTTTGATTCCCTAAACCTGAACTATTCCAAGTCCCCGAACCTGAATTATTCCAAGTCCCTAAATCAATATTATTACAAGTCCATAAACCTGTATTATCCTAAGTCCTAAAGCCAAGATTGTTCAAAGTCTTTTAAAAGTACATATTTTATTTATCTATATACATATACTTACCTAATTATTCTAAGTCTCATTTGACCCCCCCCCCTTAAGTAGGACAAATTTGACCCCCCCACTTAAAAGATTGAGAAGCAGGGTTATAATGTTATCTAATATTAAGGCCCATTTTTTAGGCCCGGAAGGCCTATGAGATTGAGCTGATGGAGTGGGGGATATTTCTTTAACGCAAAAAACTGATCTCCACATATATATGTTATTATTTATCGATAGACAGATTCTGTCATCTCCTAATACATATTACTTAAAATATTAGCAAAGAATATAATACTGTAATATTAGAAAAGGTTTTTTGAGTACTATTTCTACGTGATATAGGCGTGATAACTCAAAAACTTACTAGCAATTTTGGGGCTTTGTGGATCTAAATTCCATAATATTTTTGCAGGGTCCTTTATTATTTAACAGTGACTATATTTAGAGCAAGGATCGGAGAACATCGTAATTATCTCAATAGAAATTATCCTTTCCAAATTACAAAAATTGAATTTACAGAAAATAAATGATTTTTTGACCTTTAATTTTTTGACCTTTTACTTTGATTTTTTTTTGAATGAAGTAAGTAAGGACTGTACTGTGTATTAGGTTAAAAAATTCAGATTCACCTTTTTGTTTTAGAATGTAAAAATTAATCGATTCCAATAACTTTAAAAAATTTTTTTTGCACCTTCAGGAAGGGCAAATCAACCTCAATGAGGGTTCGGCAAAAACATTTAAATACATGAGAAATTCCACCAAAAGATTGCGCTTATTATGGTCAACCTTTTGAAAAAAAAAAATTTGAAGGCACACCTTGCTAGTACGTTTTTTTGAGTTCCTTAGATCATATATAGTCACAAAAAAGTGATGAACAGAAAAAATATTGCGTGTGCAATAGTTTTTTTTGAGCTGGAAGGCTCAAAATCACGTTTTTCCGATATTTAAAAAAACCAATTTTTGAAAATTTTTTTTAATTAATTAAAATCAATCTAAACGATATATTTCTGTTTTTTAACTTGTTTCGTACTCATAATTTACTAAAAAAATCGTTTTTATAAAGAAATAACACAAATTTTTAATTATTAGCGTCTTAAAGCCGCTCAAAAATTAAGAAAACGTTTTGAAAAATAAAGATTGCTTATTTAGCTTTTAAAACTTCTTTTAGTGGAATTATAATTAAAAGATAATGATAAAAAGTTGAATTAAATATAACTCATTAGTTACGATCTTTAGAAATTACCTAAAACAGCTGAAAACAACTCCAAAGCTAAAATAACCAATTTTTTGACCATTTTTTAAATAGCAGAATCAGTCTCGTTTTCAATAATTTGGTTTATTTCTAATTTTTTTACAGATTTTTTTATTATTTACTTTAATTATACATATTTTAAAGTATTATCTTTCTGTTAAAAGTAATTTTTCTTTTAATTTTCAACGTCCTAGAGCAGTTCAATTGTTAAATATTGGGTTTTTTAAAACTTCATGGACTTGGGATTTTTCTAGCAGATTCAAATGATGTTATAAATTGAACTAAAAGATGAAATCCCTTGTAATTTTTCCCGTACAATTCGAACTCACTATTTATTTTAACATTTTACAACGCTTTACAGGAGAAAAATTCATTTTTTTAGTTTTTTAGGGTACCAATTATGGGGGACCAATTTTTAAAAGTTTCGCAGTGTTCAGGAAAAAATATTCTGAATAGTATTTGCAAGAGTTAGTTATATATTTTTTCCTCGGGAATTCGATGAAACCACTAGTTTTTTCATCTGGGGTTTTCCTTAGCCATAAAATCTTAAGTTTCTATTTTTGCTGGCTTTGTCCAGTCTTTTATATTTTGCATTAGTAGTCCATTTGAGCCTAAAGGGTTTGAAATATTTAAAATTATCTTTAATAAATAAATAGTCAGTGAGAAACTACTCGATAAAATACTAAAACTTTTTGTTTTTAGTTAATTAATGATTTTGCAATAATTCTTAATGATTTTGCAATAATTCTCCTATAATCTCAATTTCACGGTACTTAAAGTTCAATAATTTAAAAATTTGATAAGTCAGTGAATTTTAATCATAAGACTAAACGATTTCGTATTTCATTGAGCAGTTTTTTCCTGTCTATTAAAGAAAATTTTTAATATTTCAAACCCTTTAGGCTCAAATAGACTACAAATGCAAAATATATACGACGAGACAAAACCAGCAAAAATAGAAACTTAAGATTTTATGGCTAAGGAAAACCCCAGATGAAAAAACTAGTGGTTTCATCGAATTCCCGAGGAAAAAATATATAACTAACTCTTGCAAATACTATTCAGAATATTTTTTCCTGAAGACTGCGAAACTTTTAAAAATTGGTCTCCCATAATTGGTACCCTAAAAAACTAAAAAAATGAATTTTTCTCCTGTAAAGCGTTGTAAAATGTTAAAATAAATAGTGAGTTCGAATTGTACGGGAAAAATTACAAGGGATTTCATCTTTTAGTTCAATTTATAACATCATTTGAATCTGCTAGAAAAATCCCAAGTCCATGAAGTTTTAAAAAACCCAATATTTAACAATTGAACTGCTCTAGGACGTTGAAAATTAAAAGAAAAATTACTTTTAACAGAAAGATAATACTTTAAAATATGTATAATTAAAGTAAATAATAAAAAAATCTGTAAAAAAATTAGAAATAAACCAAATTATTGAAAACGAGACTGATTCTGCTATTTAAAAAATGGTCAAAAAATTGGTTATTTTAGCTTTGGAGTTGTTTTCAGCTGTTTTAGGTAATTTCTAAAGATCGTAACTAATGAGTTATATTTAATTCAACTTTTTATCATTATCTTTTAATTATAATTCCACTAAAAGAAGTTTTAAAAGCTAAATAAGCAATCTTTATTTTTCAAAACGTTTTCTTAATTTTTGAGCGGCTTTAAGACGCTAATAATTAAAAATTTGTGTTATTTCTTTATAAAAACGATTTTTTTAGTAAATTATGAGTACGAAACAAGTTAAAAAACAGAAATATATCGTTTAGATTGATTTTAATTGATTTAAAAAAATTTTCAAAAATTGGTTTTTTTAAATATCGGAAAAACGTGATTTTGAGCCTTCCAACTCAAAAAAAACTATTGCACACGCAACATTTTTTCTGTTCATCACTTTTTTGTGACTATATATGATCTAAGGAACTCAAAAAAACGTACTAGCAAGGTGTGCCTTCAAATTTTTTTTTTTCAAAAGGTTGACCATAATAAGCGCAATCTTTTGGTGGAATTTCTCACATACATTTTTTGGCAAAGGTAGTATTGAAGCGAATTTCACAAATAATTTGGTCACTTTTAAGTATTGGTGTCAAACTGTTAATTGCTTCATTTATATGTATATATATTGCCTCTACAAATTATTGTAACATGGCCATGGGACATGTTCATAGGGTGGGGTACTTAAAGAAGGTTCTAAAATTATAAGTTTAGAGGAGGGAAGTGAAAAGTTAACGTTTTTAAGGTAGTGGTAAAAAATTAATGTTTTTACGGAGGGGGGGGGGGGTCAAACGTTCTTGAAATAATTTCGATTTTCGATAGGGACTTAGAATAATTTGGATTTAGGAGCTTGGAATAATTCTGATTTAGGAACTTATTATATTTTCGGTCCAAGGCATTATTATAAATTAAAACTATAAGTTTTTTATGTATCTGTGACAATTATATCATGAGCGCTGTTTGATAGGCAATAATTTTGGTTGGAATTAATATTTTTTGACGAAACTTGGCATGCATCATTAGGAAGGTTGTTTTTTTTTTAGAAATTCAGGATTTCCTGAATGCTGAGCAACCAGGGATTTCCTGAAAGCTAAACGATCAGGATTTTCCTGGACGCTGATCAATTAGAGTTTTCTTGAATGCTGCAATCAGGATATTCCTGAACGCTACGCAATCAGGTCTTTCAATTAAAACCAAAATTATACATGGAAAAAAATATAAGACAAACTAACCCATTACGTTACTGAAATAAGATTAGTATTTTAAGTTGTTGAATGGAAAGATTAAACGTTGAATTGTCAAATAAAAACATTAGACCAAAAAATACTTTGTTGATGTTGACGTAATGGGTTAGTTTGTCTTATATTTTTTTTACGTGTAGCCTATCAAACAGCGCTCATGATATAATTGTCACAGGTTACTTTTCAGATTGCCTCTCAATTGTTCCTAATAATTTCTCATAATATTTTTCCTAATAATAAAAAGAAACAAAAAAAGTATAAATGCCACCGCAGATTGTTCTTATTTGTTAAAAAAATTTCATTATCTTTTGATTACTGGTATAATATAAAATTATTTCCACAAACATTTATTATTAACTTACGTTTATTGGGGTTTCAGTGCTCGAGTCTAATTTCCTTAAAGATTCATCGTTTCCTGGTTGTTCATTATCTTTATTTTCATTGTCATTTGAATTTATCGTTGTAGCAGAATCCAAATTTTCTGGTTTTACTAAATAATTATTTGGAATAATATATTACGTGTTTTCTATAAGTTTTAAAAATAAAATAATATATGCGTATATGAGAGATTTCACCCCAACTAACTTTTTCCAAAAGTACAACTAAAAATAAGTACCCTCCGCAAATTTTAGCTTTCTAGGTAAAATCCTTGAATTTTGGTAGCCAATTTGTGTTTTTGGCCTACTTTGGTAAATTGACTCAAAATATGCTTATTTTTGCTGCAAAATTCTTATTTTGCGGTAAAAATATTTTCTTCTCAGGTTCCTATAAGAAACTTTCCACGAAATTTGATTCCGAGGTTTAAAATATAATTAGGGCAGCGCGTGCACAAAAAATTACGTTTTCATCACTACAACTTAAATTAAACAGTTTAAATAAAAAAAATATGCAGGTTCGATTTTCTTCTACTGAATCTAATCTGAAAGCTCCAAATCCAGAATCGATAATTTTTAAATTGAAGAAAATGGCGAAATTTTAAAGTTAAAAGTCAAAATTTTTCTTTTTTAAGAAATAAATTTTTTATAAAAAAAATGTAAAATTAAGACTTTTAACTTTAAAATCATTTTCACAAAAATTCTTCAAAGTTAACCAACAAAGATATACCTAACTGCGTAAAATTTCAGTTAAATATAAGAATATTTTGAGTAAATTTACCAAAGTAGGCTAAAAGCACAAAAATAGCTACAAAAAATCAAATGTTTGACCTTGAAAGCTTAAAATTTGCGGAGATTATTTAATTTTAGTTGCAATTTTGGGATAAAATAGTTTCGACTGATTTCTGCGAATCTTCAGTACAACTTGGGCCCAAATGGGGTGGACTCCCTCATATAAATTTTGGAAAATTACATAAATAGAGATACTCGGACGAGAAAGTTTCACGTATGTTGATCGCAAGTTTAATCTACGATTGATTTTGAATATTATACGAAATCCGTAAGACTAAATTTTTACGCGCGGATACTAATAATAAGTACAAAACTGGGGGACTGTGCTGAAAAATTGTCATATTTTTAATATTTCGTTTTCTGCGATTTGAATGAAAATTTTATTTAAAAAAAAAAGTAGATTAGCTAGTTATTTTAATCTAAGTTTTGTGGATATAAAAGAAGGGCTGCTGTTTTTTTTTTTAATTTTTAATTAAACTTTAAATTTTTAACACTAACTTGTAGTTGGTTTTAGTTCTTGCTCTGGTTCCATTGTAGTTAATTCGATTTGAGCATCTTCATTTTTATTATTTTTTAAAGTGTTTGGAGTTATTATTTTTTCGCCTTTCAAACAAAATAATTTTTATTATTATTTTTGTTAAGTTTAACTTATAAAATAAAATAATTTCATACTAATTTTAAAACTTACTATTCTTACAATTGGTTATCTTTTTTCTCGCATCTGAAAAATAGAAAAATTAAATTTTTATTTTATATATTCGAAATAAAAATTATTCGTAAATAAATTTATAAATATTTAATGTAATTTCTGCATTACTTCCAAACTCATTAATAATTTGTTCAAATTCTGCACCATTGAATAAATAAAGGTTCAAGCGTTTATCAAAATTAATTGTGGCAAGTTTTGATAGAATTTCTGCATCCAATTCAGAACCAATAATTGCAATATAATGACCAGCAGCTTTTAATTTTTCAAAGTATTCTTTAGCTTCAGTTGCTGCATTTCCGTCAAGGATTGCAACTAATAAAATAATTAAAAATTAAAATAATTTTTATTTTTTTTGCATTTTAAATTATAGAAATATACTTGCTTATAAGTGTTCTTTGACCATCATTTTTTATAAGATTTTGATACCATTCAGTGTAATTAATATTATTACTATTTTTTGATGAAATTTGATTTTTCATTTGTTTCAGTAAATTTAACATCTCACACGTATCGCGTTGATAATAAGGTAGATTATAAATAGGTTCGGTTATGAAACTAGAAATTCCCATTTTCAAATGGTCGTTTAATCTGAAAAAAGAAAAATTTACACTGATTTTTAAAAGATATAATCCTGATATCTATGAATATTTTATTCACTCGAGAAAAAATAATGAAATTCGATTTTAGATAGTTTTGGGTATTAAATTAAGGGATCGTTTGAGACTTTTCCACTCGTTTAATAAGGTGATTTCAGATTTTCAAGTATCATTTACGCACAAGCAGGATGCAATGGAAACTGAGATCATAGTTTAAATTAATAAAATTTGGTTCATTTATAAAAAACTGGTAAACATTTTTTTAATTATTTAAATACTAGCAAAGTTGAGAGAGGGGCTCCAACCCCCTGATCTGTTCCCGGTGTTCCACAAAAATAGTACATTTTTAACTACGAGAGCAAAAAAAAGAATAGCCCAGAGCTCATGTTAATCAAATGCTAGGATTTCTTGATTTCGATCTCTTCAATTTCTTCAAAAAATTACAAAAAAAATTGAGAAATTTTGAAAAAGTTTGATCGGGCATAACTCGGGCACAAGCTCCTAGTTTTCAACAAATTTTTACTCGTCTATTTTTGATCATTTGTTTGCGAGATATGAAAATTTAAAGTCAGAGTTTTGCTTTAAGATTTTTTAATAAACGCTGATTTAAAACATTATCTTTTTAGAGCTATATCAAAAAAACAGTCAATGCAAAAAGCGCGTGCGCACATATGGACTTTTTTTAAAAATCGGTTTTTTAGCTTCCTGGGATCTCAAAACGTGTTTATATGCCAAAAAATCAGAGCTCAAAATTTCACCCATCCCAATGGTTCCTCTATGAGGAACCAAAATTTATACAATGATATACCTATGAAAATTAAAATTTTTTTAAAGTACACATGTGCTTTTTTTAAAATTTTTATGTCTGAAGGTTATATTTTTACGTTAGATAATAGAAGAAATAGAAGACTAGAGCAAATTTTCATGATTTGCGAAAACAGGCATTCCGTTTAAAATTTTTTACCAAACTTATCATTGAAAACGGAAAGTTTCAAAATAATTATGTTGTCAAAAAAATTTTTAAACGGAGCAGTCTTTCAAAAATCTGTTCCACTGAATTTTTGAAAATGGAACAGTCCAAAATTTTTCCATATACGGATAAAACTAAACCGTTTTCAAATCATTCGTGGGAAAATGAAACGAGAACTGCGTGCCAAAATTGCCGCTTTTTCCCTGCTTAATTTCATTAATAATTTATAGCCATTTGTTTATAAAATTAGCTCAAAAATAGGACGCGACTTTTTAGTCCTTTATTTGAAATTACATGTTTAAATTAAATATAAACAAAATTTGAATAAAACTTACGTGAAAATAGATAGTAAATTTTCAATAAATTGAATAGCCAAACTTTGAATATCTATATTAAAATTGGATACAAGAATATTATACCCAATGCTTTTTTGAATTTCCTGATTTAATGATCTAATCATTCTAGTAAAATAATCTTTCGTTTCTATTGTTTTTTAAGAAAAATAATAAATGTTATAAAGTTAATGCGTAATAATTGTTATATAGTTATACGTAATTAAAATAATAAAAAAATTTTTACCTAAACAAAGAGGTATTTCTAACCAATTTTTGATATTTTGCCATCCATCATAAGAAGTGCAAGAAACTTCTTTTAATCCCATTAAGTGTGTGTTAGATTTACAACTAAGTGAGCATACTTTTTTATTTTCTTTTGTTGCACAATCCCACGTACCATTTTTAACGTCAGGTGGTACATCACATGCTAAATTAACAAATTATTCTCAATAAAGTAATTAATAAAGTATTTAAACAAATTTTTTTTTTTTACTTATAACACAAGCAAAAGGTTGTTTGCTATTGCAATCTAAGCCATACATGTGTGGTTTTATGTGATCACTTCGATCTAAATTAAGGCATACAGATTCATCATAATAATTGTCATTTTCTGGAATAACTGTCCATGGTGGAAAGCCAAATTCGTCCTTATCTGTTGGAAGAATTTTATGATCATGTATCCATTGCCATTCACTCGTATTTTGATGATAAAGCGCTCCCAGCCAGACATGCGAGATTTCTGGAATTAATTAAACAAAAACTTTTTGTTACTAAAATTAATGATTTTTTTTTATTGCCTTATTAATCACTATACTTGCTATTTTTTGTAATTACCTTTTGGATGATCAGCCATTGCACCCACCATTAAATTTGCCACTGTCAAATCATTCAAATAAGCCAAAATGCTTCCCCTTTCTTGGCAATGAATTCTACTTTGATCCCAAGTCTTATCAGAAGGATAAATGATGTAAGTTTTATTTTCATGGGTGAATTTAACTGGTTCATTCATCCATTCCTCCTCTTCGTTTGGTGGATCTTAAAAAATTTATTTTAATGTTGAAAATTTTTTAATTTGTATCTCAAACTATTATCCATGCGAAATGAAAAAGTAATATAAATTTACTATGTAAATTATATCTAAATAATTAAATAAAAATTTATTTTAGTTTGCTTTTATGCCATTATATTTCTTACTGGTAATATTTTTTTACGATTGATTTTATTATCGATTGATTTATTTTAATGGGTTTTTTATCAGGAAATAATAAGTTCAAATTAAATGATTACTATATAAAAAAACGATTTAATATGAATTAAATGAATACAGTATAAATTAAACATTTTAAAAATATTGGTTTTCAAAATAAATAGACTGAAAGCGTCAATATTTGTTTGCAAATAAGCATAAATTTTTCAAATATAAAAAAGTAATAAATTTGATGCTTACATTCTTCGCAAACGAAATCTCTTTTTCGGTCACAAGATATTTCGATAAAATTCGGAGTATTTTCAATGTGTCTATCTAATATCAAACATCCATCATTTTTTTCAGGTCTACCAAAACGCCATGGTGGATAACCATTTTCATCTGTAATTGGGTTTAAAATGGATCCGGTTGACAACCACATCCATTGTCCATAAGAATATCGAGCCCCAATCCATACTGTTTCAAAATCTAATTCAAAATAAATTATTTTATTAGAATTTTCCTTTATTTACTTATATGAAAAAGATAGTAATAAAATTTTACTAGGTCGTGATTTTATCATGTTATTAGTAAGAATATTAATAAGGTTTTGATTTTTCATTATTGCTAAACGTTTCCCATGATTGCGGCAAAATATTGCAGCCTCCACCCACGTAACTCTTGCATGATAAAGAATGTAAGTATTTTTTCCAATTTGAACCCATTTTGATGGAACAGGATTATTTATTGATTCATCTGGTTCTATTTATTTATTTAAATATATTTTTAATTTTTTCTTGTTTAATAACTATAAATATAATATTATTGAAGAAAAATTAAAATTCACCTAAAATTTCACATATAAATGGTCTTAAAAGTCTGCAATCTAAATCTACGAAATTAGGATGAAAATGAGAACGCCTGTCAATAGCTAAGCAGTCTTTCATTGGATTAGTAGGCATTTGTGTCCATGGTGGATAATCATCAATACTTGGATCTGCTGGAATATTGTTTGTCCTTGTTGATGAATTACTATTTTCAAGCCATGACCACACTGAATTGTAACGTCTCCCACCAATCCAAGCATCTTCCATAACTTTTTTAGAGTTTTTTTTTTTATTTTGATTTGAGTATTTTTTTAGAAAATTAAAAATACATAAAAAAGAAAAATAATGTAAATGATAAATAAACGGGGAATTTTAAAATCTTCAAAAGTGAAAAAAGGGTAAATTTTTTAAAAAGACCCCCCATCAGCGGTCAGTTTTTGCCTTTTTTAAAGCTAATTTTACCTTATACATTAACGAGAAGCACCAGTTTGACACCCCCAAAATATTGGTTCCCATTTAAGTCAGATTTTAAAACTACGCTACTCCAAATTGTAATGATTCATTTTCATTCCTCAGGTTATTTTAAATATTTAAAGATATCTATTTATATTTTTAAGCATTTATTTTAAGACTAAAAACTTTGGGCTGATAAGTATTTAAATTTGAATATATTTTAAAATAAAGATTAATTTTCAGTTAAAACCCAAGTCTCTACTTTGTTCTTGAAATACTTAAAGAAAATTATGAATTTTTTCCTTTACTTAGCATAATTCCGGAATATAATTCTGTTAAAAATCCTTTGTTTATGTGGAATTTTTATCAAGAATTTTAAAAAAGATTTTTTTTCCTAAAAAGTTGATTTGAAACATCAAATGAGAACTTAACGAGTAACTAAAATACTAAAAATTTGGTTAATTGACCCTTTTACCGATCCAAGCCTCTTATTTTTTTTTGTATGGAAAAAATTACTTTAACAAAAAAAAATTTATTTGCTCGTGTAATTTTTCAATTTTTCAGTATACATTCTTAAACTTTGCATCATTTGCCGATGAATCATTAAGAACAGTGTATAGTTCAAAAATAAATGTATAAATTTTGTTAAAAAATAAAATTTCAAGAAGTATTTTATTGTAATTTTTCGAATCAACTTGGTGCTCTGAAATTCCTGATTTTCGCGAATTTAAAAAAAAAAACTGTTATTTATTGTTTCCAAAACAGCAAAGCTAAGTAATTTTCATCTTATACTTTGTTAGATAATAGAATAGATAACGACATATAATACCTATATTCGAATCTGCCATAGCTTTTGCAACTAACACCGCTTTTTCCATGTCATCCAAAACACTAAGCCTTGCGTTATAATTTTCACATAATATTGTTGCTTCATCCCAGGTAACACGTTGGGAAAATATTACGTATTGAGTCTCTTCTAAATTATAATATTCAACAATCGGATGTTCAACACTAAAAGCTAATACATTATTTTATTTTAAATAATTTATTTATTTTACAAATAATTTTATTTGTATTAAAACTTACTGTGCTTAATTAGAAATAATACAAAATACGATACATAAAATACACTCATTTTAATTTTAAGTCTTTAATTTTCACTAAATTTAATTTTAAAAAATATCTACTTTTTGTTTTTAATCCTGTAAATTTTTATTATAAATAACTATCAATACTTTAAATGACTTCCTAAGAAGAAAAGAACTTTACTCAAGAACAATTAAATTAGGTCTTTTGATCAACGTATCGACTTAGCATATCGATGGTTTGCAAAAACATGAATAAAACAGTTAAAGAAATTATAAAAAAAAAAAAAAATTTTTTTCTGTATGCATAAGATTGTATATTTTTTATGCATAGAAAATTATTTATTAAACACACTGATTATACGATTAAAAAAAAAGAATTAAGTGTAACAAATGTGGCATATGTACTGGATTCTTTATTGTAAATTTGATTGATTACTTTTATGCACATAGTGTAATTGAATATTTAAAAAAGAATCTTAATTTGATTTATTTTTTTAAAATAAAATTATTGTATTTGATATATTAGCCTTGAATACATTTTTTTGTTTCTAAGCTTATTGAATTTTTTTTTTATTTTATAATTATTTGTATATTTAATATAATTGTGATAATCCAACCAAATTTGCATTAATATTGGTACGTTAATCATAGTTAATAAATTTAGAAAATTTTTATTAGTCACGTGATCAATTAAAAATCTAACCAAAAATTTGGATTCGTTAAAGAATTTTCTGATTAATTTTGATTAATTTAATATAATTTAAAAAATAAAAAAATTCCTTAAAAAAATGAAATATTTTAATCTTACAATTTGAAATTTCGGTGCTTTAACATAAACGCTCTTTTAAGAACATGGAAAAAACATGGAAAAAACATGGAAGATATATCATTATGTAAAATTTCCCGCGGAATCCAAACTTTTGGTAATATTTTTAATTGATCACGTACCTTGGCGGGAAATTCGAAAATTGTAAGAAATGAACTTTTGAAAACTACCATTTTTTTATCTAGATCTCTCTAAAAGCAATGTCCCATCGAAACTTTTTTTTTGCCAAAAAATATAAAGCTCAAGGAAAAATTTAAGCCTGGTTAGAAGATTTTTAACTAATAAACATTTGAGAAGTCAACTTTAAAAAAAAAAACAGCTTTTTTTAGCGATTTCTCGCTTATGTGCTGCTCACAAATATTTGTTGACCCCGGAATCGTATAGCCAGGGAAATTTCCTACCCGGATCTGAGTGAAAAAATTTTTCATGTTAATGAGAGTTTTTAACGGAAAAAATAAGATAAATTATCCCTCATTTTTCTTACTTTTTTTTATAAGAGTCCAAAACACAAAAATGGCTGAAAAAAATCGAGATTTCACTCTGGGAGGTTAAAATTGGACTGGTGACTTATTTTGGATAGCACTTTCATTATATTTGATATTTTCTATAACTATAGGAGCTTTTGGATTCTTAGGTGATATGTGCTCCGGATATCTAGCCATAAATTTCCTCCCAGTTTGCCCGATGTAAAAGGAATCACAATCATTAGAATTAAGCTTGTTAATTCCTGATTTTTGTTGTAGAGGTGTGTTTTTTCTTTTTAATAATTTAGATAACTTGTTATTCGACTTGAAGCCCTCTTGATAATTAAAGTTCCTGAAAGTATTTATTAACGCAAACGAAGTGTAATTTTCGTATATTGCTGACACATATTTGGTTTCAGGTTTTATTATGCGATTTTTATGCTTGTGGATTAATTTATTAATGATATTACTATTGTAGCCATTGGCAATGACTATATACTTTATGGTGTGTATTTCATTTACGTAATTTTCTTGATTTAAAGGTACTGTGAGGAATCTATGTATTAAATATTTCTACTTTTTAAATGTCTTTATGGGTCATAGGCCACAATATTCAACAATTATATCAGAAATGCTATTTGATGCCTTTTCCGGGGTGATTTTGGCCATTTTTCACCTCTTTTACCCCCCTAATATTAAGTATTTATAAAAATTTTATTTTTTAATTTTATAATGTCTATACGGATTTTTTGGTCGTAGAATTCAAATATGATATTCGAAATATTATTCAATTCATTGCTGGGAGGCGAATTTTTATATTTGCCACCTTCATTTCTCCTACGAAAATGTTACTTAAAAATAATAAATTATTAAATTCTTATACTTTAAATTTATTTTTTTTATGCCACTAATACGTAATGTTAAAAAATTTATTTATTGATATCGTTTGGACACTTTGAAATTAATAAGCGAGAAATAAGCAAAGTTTTTATTAAATTGAAATATTTCGGAGGTGCAAGGAGTGAAAATGGAGCTAATTTACCCCCGGAAATACCTTTATTATCATTTTTTAAAGCTTTTGTGATCCAAAAACCCATGAAGACATTTTAAAATTAGAAACAATAGTGCATTTAAAGAATTACATATTTTGGGGGCGAAAGGGGCAAAAAAGGACAAAATCACTCTCGAGAAGGCTTAAAATAGCATTTCTGATATATTTATTAAATTTTGTGGCCCAAGAAACTCATGAAGACATTTTTAAATTAGAAAGAACAGTGCATTTAAAGAATTACATATTTTGGGGTAAAAGGGTTTAAAAAAGGCTAAAACCACCCCTGGCTTTATCATAAAACAGCAATTCTGACATATTTCAATTCTAGGACCAAAAAAACTGTTAGGCACTCCTCAAAATTGAAGAAAAATTATTTACAAAATTAATCGGATCTGAGGGAAAAATGGGGTGAAAATGTCCCCCTTCATTTTAACATATTTTCCTTCCGGAGTTTTTCTCCTAACATCTTTCGGAAAAGAGAGCAAAAGGTTTCCGGTCGATTCATCCATTTTCATAATTATGTAGACGTGGTTTTAAAATTACTTTAATAAAATTATTTTACATTGTATCGTATTTCAGTTAAATATTTATTCTTCATGATTTAATTATGTTTTTAAAACGGAGTGTTTACATAATTGGCTACTTCACGAACTGAGTATCAAGGCATGATATGTATTTTCCGCAGATAGGACCTACTATTATTTTGTAACGTAGACTAGTATGCTTCAGCATAATATATTTTCAAGATACATATAATATTTAAATTAAATATAAGATTTTATATTAATTTGAATGTTTTGATCCCATGATTTAAAGATATTTATAAAAAGTATTTTTATAAATAAAATTTTATAATAAAATATTAAATAAAAATAAAAACTATTTTTGTCTTGCAATTTTTTTTTTTAATAATGCAGATAAAGAAAAAGAATTTTTTAATTTTCTCGCTAAAAGGTTACAACTTACAACACAAATTTCGCAAGTTTACTTTCGGCGTCCTCCTTCCTAAAAATAATGGACGTTTTTGTAAAAAGACATGCTCTGTTCATAATTTCAACGACACGCTCTCATCACAAATTATTGAATATTTAAAAACTATATATGCAAGTTCGTATTTTAAAAAATCAAATAAGAATATCAAAAGATAAATAAATATAGGATTTATGTTGAAAGTAAACGTATTCCAGTAGATAACAGAAATTTTCAGGGAGTTAACTTCCTGTCCCAGCGAGTAGTACTACGTGGTTATTTTTGTTAGAGAATCACTTTGATCATTTTAACATTACGATTGTAAACATAAAAACATTAAAAATTTCAGTGTGGTGCATCAATAAATTTTTTATTTAGGGAGAGGCGGGGTCAATACTCAATCTTCTTATCAACTAACCAGTAAATTATATGAAGAAGACTCTTTAAAGGTTTTAGGACTGATAATCGGTTAAATAATATTTTTAAACAACTTAATCTTTAGCAATAACTGAATAGCAAGATCTTTACAGTACTTGAATGCCAATGCTTTTTTCGATGTAATGTTATCTAATTAGTTGTTTTTTTTATCCTAATGCCGTCTTAATATGAATCATGTCGATTTTGAAAATGTCGACTTTGAAATGTCGATTTCAAAAAGGCGATCTGAAAATGTCGAGGGGACAAATATCTGTATCTCAAAAATTTCTTACCTTTATGAACAAAAAAACTAATGAAGTTGAATCTTTTTTTTTTTAGAAAATTGAAAATGATACATAAAAATAAAATGTCTAAATTCAAATTTTATTTAACCCATTACCGCCCAGGCAGCCAAAACGTGCCACTTGATTAATACTGGCTTAGATTTTGACTAAAAATTAAATATAAAAATTGTTTTAAGACTAGAAACTCATGAAGAATTAAATTTTAGAATCATTTTTTCCTAACAAACCCTCAGAAAATGTCTACAAGGGGCGGAAATTTAAAAAACAAGCGATTTAAGCCCTATTTTGCGGCCAAAACGTGCCTTTTTGACGTAAGTCTTTACTATTTATAAAATATTATGTTATTTTTCCTGCTAATTAGTACCTGAGGGTTTTCAAGGTTGCTAATTTCAAATATGAACTAAAAAAATCATCTAGGTTTCATCTAGGGGTGGAAAATTTGGGTGAAAGGGGTGAAAAATTGATTTTTATAAAAAGCTTTATTTTTATTTGAAAAACTATACCGGGGGGTTATAGGCTGCTGATTTCAGAAATAAACTCAGAAAAATACTAAAATTTCATCCAGGGGTAAAAAGGGGTGAAAACCCGATTTTTATAAAATACTTTGTTTTTACTTGGAAAACTATATCTGGGGGTTATCAAGGTTGCTGATTTCAAATGTAAATTCCGTAAAATGCTAAAATTTTATCTAGCGTTGGAAAACTGGGGTGAAAAGGGGCGAAAAATCGAATTTTTTATAAAAGGCTTTATTTTTACTTGAAAAACTATATCGGGGGGTTATAGGTTGCTGATTTCAAATATGAACTCCGTAAAATGCTAAAATTTTATCTAGGGGTGGAAAACTGGGGTGACTGTACCAATTAGTAAACAAAATTTTCGCTATTAATGAGGACTCGTTTTTTATAAGAATAACATGGTATTGGACATTAATTGGGTGGTGGTTATTAATTGATACTGTAATCCTAATTTATTTTTAGTTTTTCCCATTGTGTAGCCCATTTTAGAGTATTTTTCTAAATTAAAACTATTTTTGCCTTGATTATAAAAATTACACTATAAATCTAATTTAATTTTTTAAAAAGTAATTTAAAACAGTAAAATTTCTAAAAAGTTCATATAACAAATGCAACAAACTTAGGCTCTGGAACTTACAGCCCACTATTCCTCGCTGAATGTGCCACTAATTTTCTAGGGAAAATAATTTGCGATTCCGTAAACTTTACCTATACAAAAAATATAATTACCGGCGGTTAAAATTAATTTTTCGGTTACCATAAAACGCTAAAATATGAGTAAAAAATACAAAATATTAAATTTTAATTAATTTAAAAATTATTTAAAAAAGTCAAAAATTTTTTATTTCATATTTCACTCTCATCTTACACACCAAAATTTATGTAATTATAATAGTCAAACTTATAGCAGTCTTAATCTTAACTTATTTGACAATAATAATAATAGTAGTAATAATAACAATATGAACAATAATAGTAATGTTTATAATTAATTATAATGATTATAATTAATTTTAATGAAATTAGTATTAACTATGATTGTAAGCCCTTAAGGCGGCTGCAAAGGTAATCCCTGGTCTCCTGCTTGGCATGTTTAATACGTGCCTCGTGGCAGGCGCCTTTCCAAGGGACTGAAAAGTGGCCCGTCTGGCTCTGATAAGCAAGGGAAAGGGTGAACCAGGATCTCCATTATCTGACAGACCATTGTGTATGTTAAATATCATTGGCAAGGTGATGGAGAGCATGGTCAGAGGAAGATTGCGGCTGGCAATTAGGGAAGCGGGTGACCTTAGCGACGACCAACACGGTTTTCGTGAGGGGCGTTTCACGATCGGTGCCATCGAGCAGGTCGTGAAGGTGGTTATGAGGGCCAGACAAGTGCGGCCGGATATTAAACCGGGCGTCCTGCTTGTCACGTTGGATGTGAAAAACGCATTCAACTCGGCTAAGTGGGACGATATGTTGCACTCCCTCGAGCATGTATTCAGAGTTCCGGCTTATCTGAGAAATATACTCAGAGATTACCTCCGGGACCGATACCTGCGCTGGGACACGCTCGATGGCACAAGAGGTAAAGTATTAAGCGCAGGCATAGCGCAGGGTTCAGTTCTGGGCCCTGATCTGTGGAATGCCTTTTACGACGGCTTGCTAAAGATTGAGCTTCCGGATGGATGCTCCATGATCGGATACGCGGATGATGTTGCTCTAACCATAACAGCTCGAGAGGCAGAGGACCAGCAGAATACCTTGGATGAGGCCATGCGCCTTATCAATAGCTGGATGTCGGATCACGGATTAAGACTGGCAGTTCCGAAAACGAAGATTGTCCTTCTGAGCCGGAGAAGGGTTGATACCATATTCGGCGTCAGCTTTGATGACGGAGGTAATCCCCTTATGATCCAGACCAAACCATCGGTCAAATATTTGGGGGTCTTCTTGAATAACAAGTTGACCTACAATAGACAATTCCAGCAGGCCTGTGAAAAGGCTGGCCGGGTGACAAACTCCCTCTCGTGGCTGATGACGAACATCGGCGGTCCCAGATCAGAGAAGAGGAGGCTGTTGATGACGACAGTCAACTTCATCTTGCTCTACGGTGCAGAGGTGTGGGCGGACAATGTCCGCATAAAAAAGTACTGCAAGAAACTAAAGGCAGTAAAGAGGCAGGGGGCACTTCGAATCGCTTGCTCGTACAAGACATTATCAGAGCCAGCAATCCAGGTGGTGGCTCGGGTGATTCCCATCGATCTGCTTGCCTTGGAAAGGCAGGCGATCTATAACCGTGAGGAAGAAGAGCGCGACGTAGCTTCCGTTCGCGCTCGCTCCCACACAATGTAATGCTGGCAGTATAGGTGGAATGGTGACCCGAGGGGACATTGGACGTACCGCCTTATCATCGATTCGGAAAGTTGGATGAACCGTGATCATGGGAAGGTAGACTTCTACCTCACACAGTTCCTAACTGGTCACGGTTATTTCCACGATATGCTTTTCAAGTGGCGCAAGGTGACATCTCCGGAATGCTTGCATTGCTCGGGCGAGCTGGATACCGCTGAGCACACCTTTTTTGGGTGTCCTCGCTTCGATGAATGGAGGCCGGAAGGAGTCGTCCCGGAAATGCTGCGCAGTACCGCTAACTGGTACAGTGTGGCAGAGTACGTACGGGCGACACTGATTAAAAAAAAGGAGGAAGGTTTCCTCTCGTAGGAAAATCTCCTCCTTTATTGACAGGGTATGGCGAAGAAATGCCAAGGCTGCATTGTTTCCGGACCAAAGTAATACCTAAACAGGAAGTCCTGGTCCGGATTCTATGATATTGTCATAAATGCAGGAGGGTGGGGAGTTTAGTGGGTATTGTAATTCCTCCTTTTGAGATTGAGTCCCACATAACCATACAGTACGCGGTGTATGGTATGCGTAAATGCATTCTCCTCGTCCTACGAAAAAGGCCCCTTCTTGAAGGACCCAAAAAAAAAAAAAAAAAAAAAAAAAAAAAAAAAAATTAACTATGATTGTAATAATAATAATCATAATATCAATAGTGATAATAATAGTAATAGTCACTTAATTTTACACAATCACACACAAGCAAACACACAATCTCATAATAATAGCTCATTAACTAATTATATGGAAAGCTATGAAATATACATAGCAGGCTATGTCACTTAGCCTGGAAGATAATCTTACAGGTCTTTGCTATAGTATACTTCATGGCATATCAGACACGTTTAACATTAGTGAGATTATCAATGTCCGACTCATACACACTAATGTCACAAAAGAAGCTTCCGCACAACCTTCTGTCACTGGTCCTCCACCATTAATAGTAAGACTCTCTACAACTTTCCGGACAAAACAGATCTCATCACTTAGACGCTTAATAAATTACTATAACACTAGAGACTTAGATCTGTCACATCTTGGTGACGATTTCACCACTCATGTTCCTGCAACTAAACTCATTTTAAATGAAGTACTCACGGCTACTAAATATCAAAGATTTAAGTCATTAAGAAAACATGCAAAAAATTTAGGATTTAAATATGTCTGGCACACGGATGGGAATTTCTTAACCAGATGGAACAGGTCTAGTCGTGCACACATTTTTAACAGTTTAACAGACATTGATTCAATTAAATTCCAACAGAACTACAATGGTGAAACTATGACTGATACTAGTGAAAAAACTGACGTAACTGCTAAATTATTAGACAAGAACACTAAAAAGGGGACATTAAAGGTTGAATTTATTAATGCCACCTCCTTAAAACGGCACATACACTCTTTCCGTGAATTTCTCACAAATGACCCCTCTTTTGATGTTATGGGAGTAGCAGAATCACGAGTAGGTAATGTTGTTGATGATCACATAGTAAGCATTGATGGGTACATCACAATTAGACAAGATAGAAACACACAAGGAAACACCAAATTTCAAAGGCTTATAAATTGATTGCAGCATAAGTGCCCTTTTTAGGTGTAATTTTGGCCAATTTAAGGGTGAAGGTCTAATTTCTTATAAAAAATGTCTCAAAATTGTTCTCTCGCCTCGAGATACATAAAAATAATAAAGTTTCTTTGCATTAGCGGTATATTTAAATTTTTTTTATAAATAAAAATTCATTTGCAACGTAACACTGTTCATGACATACCCCTCCTCAAGCGTAACAAGACCATAACAAGCTATGTGACTCCTCTTACCCCAAATTCGTTTTACGTATTTTATGAACGGCACCTCTATGCAACCTACGTGACTATTGCTCTTCATATAGATACAAAGTTGTTATGGGTGACATGAATGCGGATCTCCTCATCAACTGTGGTTACAGAAACCTTATTCATGATATAGCTGATGAATTATCACTCCAGGTTGTACAGCATAATGCAGAGCAAAATTTTCCAAATCAGAAAGTCTGTCTTATTAAATTGATTGATTAAAAAGTTACAAGATAAACTATTTATTCATTTAAAACACGCATCAACTGAAATATTTAAAATTCATTTGTGAAAAATTACCACTTGCTGCATTATAAAAATATATTGCTTGCATTTTATCTTCATCAAGATTTTAAGTTTCTAAATCATGTATAGTAATCAAGAAAAATTTATTTAAATAGGTGCCATCGCGTTAATGCGGGCTATTTAGAGAATTTATGAATCAGGGTTATTTATAGATTAGATATTAGAAGGTATTAGAAAATATTATTAAATATTATTTAGGCATTAGAAGCCGCACACGAAGCCGTTAAAAAATTGCTTCGAACCGGTGTTATCAAGCCCTGCCGTAGTCTCTTGTGTAGTCGACCAGTTATGGCCCCTAAAAAAGACAATACCTTGAGATTTTGTATCGACTATCGTAGAAATGAATGAAATCACAAGTTGACACCCAATCCCAAATATCGACTCGAGAAAAATTGACATGACGCTTGCGTTTCAGCAAATTGAGATTGACGAGCCATATCATAACTATACGGCCTTTGCCATATATGTCCGCGGACAATTTAGATACCGAAGCAAAGTTGAATTGTGCGTAACTGCTGGCAGTTAAGAAAAAAATCTCTAGCGTTTATATTACTAAGTACCGGATTAATAATTTACTTAGTATTATTATAAATTTAAGAGATAATTTTTTTTAAATTAATCAAACAATTAATGGCTAAAAAAATAACTGAATACTATACATTTGATAACAAACTATAAATAACATTAAATCTTAAGCAATTCCAAATAAATATTATTGAAATTTTTTTTTGCAATAAAAAAATTATATGCACTTACTTTTGTTAGGCAAACATGCGATTTACACGTTCTTGAAATTTCTTTTGAGCATTCCAGGAAACCATGGATAAGTTTATCTGGGAAATACTCCCTCCTTGCGCTAAATTATTTGTATTTATATATATCGATGATTTAATTGTGATTTCGGAAAATTTTGCTGATCACCTAAAATGTCAAAAATAATGTATTTGTCAGCCATTGTGCGACCGAAAAATTTTATCAAATAATGCCGAGAATGATGTACAAAAGAAATGATATCAAAATTTAATTTTGCTGATTAAGTATTTTTTTTTAACTATTAGCGTCAGCGCGGACAGAACGTGCTTTATTAAGAATTAAATATCTAAAAACAAGTGATTTTATGCCCTTTTCGCGGACAAAGCGTGTGACTTTTAGAAAATAGTATAAATTTACGACCCCCCTCCAGAAAAAGTAAAGAATGTCTCAAATCGCACGTAAATTACCTGGCCGAGGATAGTAAACTACCATCTAGGGAATTATTTATTTTTGGACAAGGGTCCTATAAAATTTTTCTACGTCAATGGTAATAAAGATCTCTTTTTCAGCCGCGCAGCTGTTGGGAAATACCAGAGACAACTATTGATAGTTGTCTCTGGGAAATACGTGCTTTCTGGCCACTGACAAAAAAAGTTAATTTACAGTATAAAATCATTGGATGCTTGCCACTTTGACTCTTGCATATTTTCCTTCTATAAATTCCTTTTAAAAGTCATATATGGTATATGGGTAGATTTAAATGAAGTGTATGAAATGTATGGTCGGGTCTTCAAAACTGCCCCAAAGTGTTTTTTCTGAAAGTACTACCAAGAATAAGTCACTAGTCCAATTTTTATCCTCCCAGAGCATCAATTTTTGGCAGCCATTTTTGTGTTTTGGACTCTTATAAAAAAAATAGATAGGAAATTTCCCTGGCTATACGATTACGGAGTAAAAAATTTTTTTGGAGCAGCGCATGCTGAAATTGCTAAGATAAACTGTTTATTTTTTTTAAGTAGATTTCTCAAATGCCTATTAGTTAAAAATCTTCTAGCTAGGATTAAAATTTTCAACTACCCTCCATTCATTCCAATGAGCCTTCTGGGCCTAGAAACGCAGGGCTCAATGTTATAAAATAGGGTTTTTTGGTAATTTTCAATAAAACGCCAAAACCTCGCAAGTTAACCAAAACTCTTTTGGTTGGTCACATTTTTTTGGTTTAAGTATCACCTCTCATACGCCGTAAACCACAATTTATTATCACTAATTCTCTCATTACTATAGCCAGTTAATCAAACGGTCATTTTTTGCTAAAAAAGACCAATTTTTAAATTGGTACCAAATTTACCAAATTTGTAATTTTCGACAAAAATGGATTTTACAGGTCTGAAAAAATTTGTACAAGCTTCAAGTTGTAAAAAATTTTTTACTAGTCTTATTTCTTTGATTCGTTTTTAAGAAATGGCTCTTCAAAGTTAACATAAAAAATGAGCTTTTTTAAAAAATCGTAAATTTTGGACTGTGACTTCAAATTACCATATCTGTTTAACAAATAATTGAAAAAGGTAAAGTTAAAAAGTTTTGGAAACTTGAAACTTGTAAAAATTTTATCAAACCTATAAAACACATTTTCATCATAAATTACAAATTTGGCAGCAGTTTAATAATTTGTCATTTTTAGCCAAAAATGACCATTTGGTTAATTGGCTATGGTGTGAAAGAATTAGCGATAATAAATTGCAATCATTACGGCGTATGAAAGCTGATACTTAAACCAAAAAAAATGAGATCGATCAGAAGAGTTTTGGTTAACTTGCGAGGTTTTGGCGTTTCATTGAAAATTACCAAAAAACCCTGTTCATAACATTCAGCCATGCGTTTCTAGGTCAAGAAGGCCCATTGGAATAAATGGAGGGTAGTTGGCATGTTTTTTCAACATAACAAACTCATCCATAACCATTTGGTGTAATTTAGTGTTCCAAATGTATTGAACTATCCTTATTAGTGTAACTTAAAAAATTAAAAAATTCTTTCCTTTAAAGAATGAGATATTTTCATCTTTCAATTTAAAATACAATATCAAGATCAGGTTTTAAAAAGATCTGGTCATTAAGAAATTAATAGTTTATTTATGATGTCTATGAACAACCATTGAAAGAGGAAGATGATGTCGAAGATGGAAAATAAGTTACTTTTAAAAAAAAAAACTGTTATTTCCTAAAATTCAATTCATGCTTCGGTAGATTGTGGAGTCATAGTTGCTTGTGTGTAAAGAAGCATTTAATGGGAGGTTAGTTAAATTAAATGTACCCGAATTACCAACCTCAAGTATTTCAATGTCTGTGGCCATTGGCGTTAAGTCCAGGGTTACTTAAAAACGACTATCATTGACGTGTAAATAGGAGAGTAATCATATAGCACATACTTTTCTTAATGACAACCGTAAATTAATTATAGAATATGTAAAACGTTTAGATTCTTTGACGGAAGACCATAAGAAAAGAGCAAAAGAGTCTATGCTTGAACATAAAAGGATGTTTCCAAAAAGCCTGGATGAATCAAATTCCATCGATCCTAACGACGAGGACAAGGTTTGAAGAACCTATGCTGTGCTATTGTGTAAAATGCCTGCCGCAGATATGGAAATCTAGTAAATGTTACATATTGGAATAATTGAATCAGCTAAAAAGAATGGATATAGGAATGAGCCTGGATGCGAGTGTATTAAATAACCAAATTGAGTCAGATTGGGAGTTATTATCCTATCGTGGTTATTGGCAGGTTTTCATAAGCAAAGAATCAATACCATCTACTCCTATTTATACACGGAAAAAACGCGTAGCGATCACTAACAATTGGTAATGTCGTTGCGAGCTCATCATTTGCGAACGTTACCCTCTCAAAATATTTCTTACTGTACAAGGTGATTGAAATAGGCAAGCAACTTTCTAGCGTTACTGCACCTGTCATACTAACATAAATGTAGGAGTGACCGTCAGAAATTTTTCTTTCTCTTTGAATACAATTTGTATATTTATGGTGTACTTAAATACTTTCTCTCTCGTTGTCAACCGAATTAGAATCTGAGAATATCACGTTTTCAGAGGAGAGCTCGTTGCAAGCCCATTTGCCGGGCCTGTAACATCCCTACCATTTTGGTTGTCCCGCTAACTCAGCGTTTTTTCCGTGTATCGTTGAAGATAATATTAGATTACTGGTGTATTATATGTATTAAAAATGGCAGGTGCTGTATTTACTATTGAGAATGACTTTAGATGAATTGTTAATGTTTATTGCTAATTATGTTGATGATATTTTCTTTGGGAAACAACGTTTGATGAGACCTTATTGCTATTAGATAAATAATTGAGAAATTAGATAAGTGAATTTACTTGAGAATTGTTGGACTGTGGCGCCTCCGCGCACTTCCTTTTTATACTATGTGGTGAAGAAGGAGGAGAAGCTAACAGTTCAGTTCCATGCTGATCGTCGCTCAGTACATATCGCAGACGCGTATTGATTGCTTATAATAAAATCACTTATTAATTATTGTTAATTAAACGTGTAAATGACGAGTTATAAATAAAGATTAGAGAAGACGAGTATTATTAAATAAACTGTGCTGATTAATAAAAAGAAGAGTGTTTATTTTATTTGCTTTAATCACATAACCCAATAGGTTATCGGCCCGCCATCGCTTCCACGGCGCGTGTGCCTTTTTTCGTGTGTTGATTAAAATAAAAAGCAAATAATTTTTGGTGAGAGAAATTATTTTAAGAAGTGTGTATAAAAATTAATTAAATTTTGGTGAGAGAAATTAAAGAAGTGTGTGGAAAATTATTTTTAAAAAAATAAAATTAATTATTTTTGTGTGTTTCCATTTATATATTTATATATATATATATAGAAGAGAAAATGGAGACCGAGCAGAAAATAAAAGGTAGGATTTTTTTTATTATTGGTGTGAAATGGATGAGAGAGAAAAATTACCGGTAATTAATTAATTAAATTGAATTTTTTTTATTGCTAAATTAATTATTGAAAAGTGGATGAGTAAAGGAATTAAAAATTAAATTTTTATTTGACGTGTATGTGTATGTGTGTGTTTTACACAAAATGGCCGAAACCGACGCCAAGTTTTTCTCGATGGTGATGTACACGCCGGGCAGAAATTGTGTTTTACAAAGATGGCGCTCGAAATTTTTTTTATTGTTAAAATAAAAACGATCGATGACGAGAGAAATAATTTTTAATTTTCTTTCTTTTCAATAATTAAATATAAAAAGAAAAGTGAACAGATTTTGTTCGTACGAAAATGAAATTAATTAGATGCGCATAAATAAGACGTGAAATTTTTATTATTATTATTTTAGCGGGAAATGAAATTCGTGTGTGTGTTTTTGCGCGTGTATGTGTCCTGCACCCGGAAATATACGCACGAACATAACCTTTTTTTTTAAGAAATGAAGAAAATAAAATGAATTTTTTTTAAAGTTATGTGTATGTGTCTTTGCATGTATGTGTTCTACGTGTAAGATTACATGAATTTTAACCTTTTTTTTTTTTTAAAAATTATAAGAGATCGAAACGAAAAGTTGTAGATGTGAATTTATTATATGCATATAAAATAAAGATGTGAATTTTTATTAAATTTTTTAAATAATTCTTTTTAGAATAAGACTTAAATTTAAGCAATATATTTCTTTTAGAAAATAAAGATCTATACATCAGTCTCATGACAATGTATGAAGCAAATGGGATGAGAGAGAAATATGGAGGTGAAAACGTTGTAGTCAGGTTAGATGAGAACGTGATTCGACTTGTAACCGAAAGTGGCTCAACTGTTTATATAGGTGTGTAATTTTTTTTTTAGAAAAGATAAAATTTTTAAATAAATTTTTTTTTGACATCAAATTAATAAAATTAGGTACCTAAAATTAAAACTAAAATTTAAAAATTCATGAATTTTAAAATAAATAAATTTTTTTTCAACATTAGCTGGTTTGTGAATAGTATAAATTATTATTGTGTTCATAATATGTTAAATATTTACAAGGGTGATCTTGAATAATATCTTGTGTTCGGATATGTGAAAGGTCATTCACTTTGTAGTTTTTCGTGCTTGTGTTCAGTCGATAAATTACGGAGTTAAATTCTTACCCTTTTATTACTTGTGCATGATTAGACTAAGTTAAAATCTTTTCAGATAAAAATACCATCGAAGAAAAGGAGTGGGATTTGATATCTGAAGCTGTAAAAAGGGAAGAATCATTGGGAAATAAGCTGCTCATTCCCATAGAAATCCAGCAAACAGAACTTAATGAAGGGGGTTTTGAGTTTGTAGATACGCGAAATGATGAGTCTGAAAATGAAAAGAAAAATGACGAGAAAAATGAATTAGATGATGTGAATAGAGGAGGCCATGGCATGAATGATGAGGATGATGTGATCGTGACTGATGCGTCTACTCAGACCCCACCTTTCGGTGAGAAACAAAAACCTTTAATTAAAAATGTTGAAAAATGTAACCTAAATCTGCAGAAGGGTTACAGTAAAAATCAAAATGTAAGTTTTGAAACTAAATTAAATGATTCTGAAGTTTTAGATGGGCAGAATTTTTATGATGAGATGCAGAGAAAATTTGATGCGTACTTGAAAGAAGTGAAGGAACAGCACAAAAAGAATTTAGATGTGATGGCAGCTAAAAATGATATTATTGCCAAGCATACTCAAGGTGTGATGAATGAAGTGGAAAGTAGGCTAGATAGGAGAGTGACAAGAATAGAAAATACTCTTTCTGGAGTTAAAAATTTAGATGAGATTGCTGGCACTTTGAAGAGAGCCTTAGATAGGGTAGATGGGACAAATAATGACGAGATACAAAATAGAGAGGTAAGAGACCATAATAATTCTAATTTATTTAATTCTACGATGGTGCCTGAAAGTATAAATATTTCTAATAAAAATGATATTACATTAATAATTCGAGACGAGATTAAAAAGTTAGGAATTAGTACGTTTTCGAATAAAAATTATTCAAATAAAGACGAGTCGATTGTAAATGAATTGAAAGATGTATTAAAGACCGGTTTATCATCTCGAGATACAGGTTCTAGAAGAGATTACAAGTTAACTAATAAAATGCGTTTTGAACATTTTATGGACTTTTTTACGTCAGAATTAAGAACAAAGGATTTGTTATATGTTATTGATACAAAAATTAAAGTAAATGATAATTTAGATGAGCGTACTATAGAAAGTAATAAATTTAGAGTCCGTGATATATTGATAAATAGAATAGATCAAAATTATCATAATAAAATTTTAGATGAGTCAAATCCTATTAAAATGTTAGAAAAGATACAAGAAATAAAAAGATGTGAAAATAATTTAACTTCCGTGGATCTTAGAAAACGGTTGTATAATATACAATATAATCCTAACAAAGAAAAGGCAGCAGAATTTTGGGATAGATTTGACGAGTTGACGAGAAATTACAATAACATCCCAAATGCTCCTGCCCTTTCTGAACAAGAAATTAGAGACGCGTTTTATCAAGCAATAGAAAAGAATATACCTCAGGTACACCATCTAGAATTTGTAAATGTAAATTTGACGGGTAAAAGTCTCTCTTACGAGGACTTAAAACGTTTTATCATACAGCATGAAGCAAGTAGACGAGGTGGTCAAGGTGGTTCTGGCACTTCACAAAGTGTACAAGCTATGGTCGCATGGCCTTCTGGAAGCCAACAGCGGTGTTTTCACTGTGATGGCTTAGGGCATATTGGTAGAAATTGCCCTCGTAAAAATTTGGAAGGAAAGCTATGCTATTCCTGTAAGGAATACACTACTGACCATATAGCAGCAAATTGTCCTTTAAATAGAGGATCAAATCGACGAGATAGAAGGTATGATAATAACAATAGACGCGATTATAAAAACAATGGTGGTGGTCGTGGTTTTAAAAGAAAGATAGAAAGTAATAATGACGAGTCTAACTCTAAAAGAACCAAGTTTAATAATAGGGGTAGAGGAAATTATAAAAACAGGGGTCGAGGCGGAAAACAGCAAAACAATGGGCAGCAAGAAAAGAAGAGCTCTGACAGTAAAGGTAACCTTGATTGTTTAAATATTTTTAATACTGATTTAAATAGACGAGATAATATAACTCAAGTTAGCTTTACCGGATTAAACAATAATAAATTACTAGCCGAATTTTTGGCCGATTCCGGAGCTACAGAGCATCTTACAAATTCTAAATTAATATTTAAGACGTTAGATGAGAATTATAATAAAATTATAAAATGCGCAAATAAAGATGAGTCAGCGAATTTTAAATCGGAGGGAGTAGGGGTTGTAGATTTGATAAATTCGGATAATAATATTTCTTTAAGAAATGTAATTTGCGCTGAAGGCTTATCGGAAAACTTGCTTTCCCTGAGAAAATTTGCTGATAAAGGTTTAGCTATTTATTTAGATAATGAAAAAATTAATATTTTTGACCCTGTTTCTAAGAAATCATTTATCTCTGGTATATATGATAAACCTTACTGGAAAATAGAATTTGAAGTGAATAATTTAGATGAGAACATAAACTCAGAACATAGTCCTTTAAATAATAAAATTATTGCATACTTAACGACGAGAAGTAACCGAAATTATGAATTAAAAGATAAATCTGATAAAAATAGTAAAAGTCATTTAGATGAGAAATTAGATGTGATTAATGAAAATTTCTGTGACAATAATTTATTTGATAATGAGACTGTAGTAGAAGTTGATTTAAATGATGCGATTTTTGAAAATAGCTTAAGAGACAGAATTTTAAATAATCCCGATGAATCGCTTTTTACTGATGATGAATTCGAAGAGAAAAACGAATTAAATTTTGATAAACACAACAATGTGTTTGTTAAAAATAACAGAGAAATGTTATGGCATGTCAGAATGGGCCATGCGTCGTTGGGATATTTAAAAAGGCTTCAAAAATTATATCCAGAAATAAAAGATTTAAAAGATGCGAAATTTGATGAGAAAATTTTAGATTGTGAAATATGCTTGATTTCTAAACTAAATAAATTGCCGTTCAATAATGTAAGATTTAGAGCAAATGAACCGTTACAAATAATTCACTCCGATATAATGGGTCCTATTAGTCCTATGACTTACCCAAAAAGGTATAGATACATTTCTGTATTCATAGATGACTATTCTAGGGCGGCAATGGCTTTTGGCATGAAAACAAAAGATGAGACTGGAACATGCCTTGAACTGTTTGTTAAAAGCACTAGAAACTTTATTGGACGAGATGCTAAAGTTTGTTACCTAAGAACTGACCAAGGTACTGAATTTACTGGTGGGAAAACTAAAGAAGTATTGGAGAAATTAGGAGCTGAGTTAGAACTCGCAACTCCTGATACTCCAGAACATAATGGTGTTTCGGTGAGATTTAATCAAACCATTCAAAAGAAAATCCGTTCTTTAATGTATGATGCGAAACTTCCTGAAAATATGTGGGACTTAGCTTTAGGTGCGGCTGTCTATGCGTATAATCGCACACCACATAAGTCTGTAGACATGAATATACCGTTATGCAAACTAAATCCCAGATTTGAACCAAAATTAAGCCAATTAAAGCGTTTTGGTTGTTTGTCATATATTAAAATACATAGAAGGATAGGTCCTAAATTTAGGAGAATAGCGATGAGAGTTGTATTAGTAGGATATAAATCAACTGGCTTTATTTTTCTTAAACCTGAAGAAGGAAAATTTTATGAAAGCCGAAATGTTAGATTTAACGAAAAATTGGTTTTTGGTGACAAATATAGAAAGAATAGCATAACAGATTGGGAAAATGTCTTTGATGAGATAGACAAAGAAAATTGGTTTGTTAAATTTGAAGAGAAACCAAAAGAAAATGTTGATAACATACAAAGAACGGAGGGAGCGTTAAAAAGAAAAAGAGGTAGACCCAGTAAAAATATTCTAGTAAACTCTATTAATGTACCTTTAGAAGAGTCTGAAGAAGAGACTGAAATTTTAGATGATGAATATTATCATGCATTGCTCACTAAAATTAATAAAGATCCAGGTTCTTATAAAGAAGCCATGAAATCAGACGAGAAAAATAAGTGGGATCTTGCAGTAAAAGACGAGCTAAATTCAATGAATAAAAATAAAGTATGGAATTTTGTTAAAAGACCTCTTGTAGATGAATATGGTACTAAACCAAATATAATTGATTCTCGATGGGTTTTAAAGAAAAAGATTGAGCCTAATGGCAAAATCAAACATAAGGCGAGATTAGTAATAAGAGGGTTTAAAGACAAAAATACATACGATCTGAAAGACACTTATGCTCCTGTTTCTAGACTTGTATTAATTAGAGCAGTACTTGCAATCATAAATAAATATGACTTAGATGTGTGTCAAATGGACGTGAAAACTGCCTTCCTAAATGGTAAAATCGAAGACGAGATATACATGGAAATACCAGAAGGGGTGAATGTCTCAGAAAAATTTAGACGAGAAAATGTTTGCAAAATAGAAAGAGCATTATATGGTTTAAAAATTAGCCCTAAAAGATGGAATGAACGTTTTAGTGAAGTAGCTTCAAAAATTGGGTTAACTTCACATTATGATGAACCATGTCTATTTACTTGGAGAGATGGGGATAAATTTCTCATATTATTACTATACGTAGACGATATGTTAATCGCTAGTAATGATTTAGTCAAATTGGAGCAAATAAAACTGAAGTTGAAAGATGAGTTTGAAATGACAGATCTAGGAGAGCCTAAAAGTTTTCTTGGGATTAACTTAGAACGAAATCGATCGGAGAGAATTTTAAGTTTATCACAAGAAGATTATATAGAAAAAATGTTAGAAAGATTTGGTTTTAAAGAAAAACATCCTCAAAGAACGCCTATGGTAACGCATCAGGTGGCAAATCGAAAAAGAAAAGAACGAGAAGAGTCTGATGATGATGAGAAATTGAATAAAAATTTACTTAAGGCTGATACACCTTATAGGGAAGCTGTTGGTTCTTTAGCATACTTGGCAAACGTTACTAGACCTGATATTGCATATACCGTAAATATATTGAGTAGACATCAGGTTGAACCGACTGAAAATGAGTGGTCTATGATTGAAAGGGTATTTCGATATCTTAAAGGAACCATAGATTTGAAATTGACATACACGGGTCTAAATAATAAACTAGAAGGCTATTCTGACTCTAGTTATTCTGATTGTAAGAAATCATTAACAACTAGTGGATATGTTGTTAGATTGTTTGGCGATTCAATAGCCTGGAAGACACGTAAACTGTCTTACGTAAATTTGTCTACTTGTGAGGCTGAATACGTTGCGATGAGTAATGCGACCCAAGAAATGATTTCAATCTTTAATTCACTGAAATTAATGTTGAACATTCCTTTAATGCCCTTGACCCTTTGGTGTGATAATTCAGCTGCGGATAAGAATACTAAGACGAGAGGTAGTAATAGATTAAGACACATAATAGATTCTAAGGTTGACTATTTTAAAGAGTGTCTCAAAAAGAGTTATATCGAAGTTAGATGGGTACCTTCTAAAGAACAAATAGCCGATATTTTTACTAAACCGTTGGCTTTTGATTTGCACAGACAATTGACTAATTCAATCTTGAACTTGGAGAGTTAGACGAGTTAAATTGTATATGATGTGTATTCGATGAGATGAACTAATAATTGATTTGATTTGTTTCAGATAAATAGAAAGTGCTTGAGACGGGAGGGAGTGTTGGACTGTGGCGCCTCCGCGCACTTCCTTTTTATACTATGTGGTGAAGAAGGAGGAGAAGCTAACAGTTCAGTTCCATGCTGATCGTCGCTCAGTACATATCGCAGACGCGTATTGATTGCTTATAATAAAATCACCTTAAAAATCTACCTGAAAACTTTAGACCAATCTCATTAGTAAATACAATTTTGAAAATATTTACAATGATTTTGCATATAAGACTGAATAGATGGGCTGAAAAAAACAAAAAAATACCTGAATGGCAAGCGGGCTTTAGAGAAAGAAGAGGCACGACAGAGCATATTTTTGTATTAAATGCAATAATCCAAAAACAATTACAGAAGGAAGGGGGAAAGCTCTATGCCCTCTTCGTTGATCTAAAGAGCGCTTTCCCTTCAGTTTCACACACTTTATTGTGGAAAAAATTAAGCCAAGTTGGAGTAAGCCACAAAATAATAAATATTTTAATTAATTTATATACTAAAACAAATATTGTTATTAAGAATAAGGAGGGCATTTCTGATGAAATCCCTTTTACCATAGGTGTATTGCAAGGTGAAACCCTAAGCCCTTTATTATTTTCACTATTTTTAAATGACATAGAAAATTTTTTGTTAGACAGAGATTTGAAAGGAGTATCAGTAAATCACTTAGTAGAAATAGTTATGTTAGCATTTGCAGATGACATGATATTTCTTTCCGAATCAAGCAGAGAACTTAGGAAAATAATTAAAGGGCTTGAGGAATACTTTAACAAAAATGAGTTACAGTTGAATATTAAGAAAACAAAAACGTTATTAATACAAAAAGGTGGGTACGGAAGTGAAAAGAAACTTCCTCCACTCTTATATAATGATGAAAAAATAGATTTTGAAAAACAATATACATATTTAGGAGTTCCTATCTCACGTACTGGTCTATTTGATAAGGCAAGTGATTTCTTTAAAACAAAAGGTAAAAATGCAATACAGCCTACAATAAATCTGATAAATAGATTAAAATTTATGAATTTAGAAACAGCTATAAAACTATTTAAAGCACTTGTCTCATCAACTGCCATGTATGCTGCCCCTATATGGAGCTTGAGATATATGGAAAAAATTGAAAAAATTCAAAACATTTTTTTCAGAAAATTACTTTTAATGCCTAATAACACACCAGGGTACGTAATTAGAATAGAAATAGGAATAGAAAGTATGCAGGTTACAATATTCAGAGTCTTACTTAATTTTGTACAAAGAATCCTCGAGATGCAAGAGGAAAGAATACCTAAAATTTGTTTGAAAAAGCTTATAGAATTAGCAAATACGGATAAGTCAAACAGAACCTATAACTGGATTAACCAGATTAAAAAATACTTTTTAGAAAAAATAGGAAAAATTGATTTATTTGATAACTTAACATTAGAATCATTTTTGAAAGAAAAAGAAAATCTAATCAAAGAATTCGAAAATTATAGTAAAAAAAAAGACATTCTGAGTATTGAAACTAGTACATCATTAACGGTATACCCATGGCTTTTTAAAATAAATCCAAACAACAACTATTTAAATCTTAAAATACCAATAAATGATAAAAAAATATTAGCACAATTGAGAGTTCTGAATATTTATAATAGAAGAGTTTTAACTAAAAAGAAGATTTACACTTTAAATGAGGACGATTATTATGAACATTGTGCAGTGAGAAATTCCATATTACATTCAATTATTGATTGTGAAAGATATAAAGACTATAGAGTGAAATTAATACCTGAAATAGTAAATAGTGATATGGAAAATTACTTTTATTACCACTTAAATAATTTAAATGAAGCACAAGCTAGAAAATTAATAATCTTAATTACAATAATTTTAAATGATAAAGATAACTGAGAATATATTCTATGTAGAGAATAAAAATCTATAAAATAAAAATAAATAAATAAATAAATAAGGGAAACCGTAAATAAATTAAATAAATAAATAAATAAATAAATAAATAAATAAATAAATAAATAAATATTTGCATACATATATATATATTTATATATAAAAAAGAAAAAAATATGTATATTTATATATATGGCTAAATAAGAAGCAATAAAATTAAAATAGAGAAATGAAAGAATTCGATTTAATAGAATAAAATATATTAAATACTTTATTATAAATTTATATTATAGTATATTATATTATATTGATATCTTACTTACCAAATATTATTTAAAAAAAAAAATGAATACTTTTTATTATATATAACTAAAATTTTTTTGGTAAACTTTTTGTAAACTTTTTTTTTCATGTAATCTTATTTCTATGTACGTCTTGTAACAATTATGTATATGATTTGACAAGAATAAACTACTACTACTATTAATAAAATCACTTATTAATTATTGTTAATTAAACGTGTAAATGACGAGTTATAAATAAAGATTAGAGAAGACGAGTATTATTAAATAAACTGTGCTGATTAATAAAAAGAAGAGTGTTTATTTTATTTGCTTTAATCACATAACCCAATAAGAATCTAATCAGGATTCTTAAAATCCTGAAAGTAAACGTTATAATTACAAGGATTTCTAGATGTTTGTGGTTTTTATCGTAGGTTTTGTTTATAATATGCAGCTTTCATCACTCTATTTGAAGAATTTTTAGAGACACTAGAATGAAAATGGGAAGCGAAGCACAAAAAGGCTTTTCATCAAATTCAGAAAATTTAACAATTATATCTAAAGTAAGTCATGTATTGTATAAAGTTGAAAGTAATTATGGAGTGACATAGCGTAATATTTATGTTTTGATTAAATTCAGAACATATTTAATTGGTATCCAATCTGAAATGATCTCAGACCATTAGACATGAAAATTTTTATTAAAAATCTTATGCACAATAAAATGTATGGCTGAATCAGAATCGCGCCCAAACTGGTTTTACAATCAAAAAAATATATTCTTGTTTGTGATTTACAGGACTTACACACTCTGACTATGGGTATACAGTATATTTTGAATATGCATCCTTTTCTTCTCTTTTCTAGTAATTGTAAGCAATATCTAAGGCAAAATCAAGCCAATCTGCCCTTTTGTTTTCTTCGGCACATATATTTCATAATATAATCGAATTTGACATGACAGCTTGTATATGATTAAATATATGAAATTTCCACTTTATTATATGCACCTTAAATCTAAGATCATTACAATATTGGTCCTGTGTAGCTAATCTACTCTGCGCATGTACTTCTTATAAAGTGAAAATGATTCCGAAAAAGGTGACTCACTATTTTTTTACTCTTTAATATAACTTTGGACACATTTTAATGGCTCTATTTCAGATGCAGTTGACAAGATTGATTTGATCTAACTATGCCAGTAGCACAAAACCCCAACGTTCTTAAGTGCACTAATAGGTCTGGGCTAGCGAAAAAATTATCAAAAACAGCATGATAACTTTCGAGTGAGTTCTAAAGTGTAATTCTAAGAAATAAATGGAGCCAGTTCATGACCACTCTAGTACTTAAGATACAATTTTTTAAGCTCAGTTAAAATCAAAACACTTACATAGTGACCGTATATAGCTTGATTCCAAATCTGTTTGGCTTACATTTCATAAACTGTTTGATTTGAGTCCTACCGTTAAATTTTATAATAGTTTCGTCTATTAATAAATTGGAAGAAAAGTAGTCGAATTGTAAAATAGTTTCTATTAAATATAGACTATATATTAATAGTTTCTACAAAATAATTGCACATTGTCTTTACTTTCCAAATTTTATCTAAAATATTTTTTTTGGAAATATCACACATTATTTTATTGTCTTTACTTTCTGTTAATTTAAATACTCTGGTGCAAGAACTTTGTATGAATAGTACGTTAATTTTTATGGCCCTGAAAAGGGCCGGTTGGCTTTGCTTTGTAAGTTCTCACTAAAAAATTCTCACCTATATTAAAATAAAATTCATTCACTCACATGAATACTCATATACACAAAATATTAAAAAATACCTGGTGACTCTGAAAGTCCTAGTCCTTATGTCCGGCCTGCAACCTGCAGCCGACAACAGCCCCAGCGGCTGAACTGACGCACACTAGACGCCCAGAGGTTCCAACAACTGAAACGACTGAAAAAGGCGTATTTTCTCACCACTAACGCAGAAAAATTTTATACGGCCCTTGGCCGTAAATAAAGAATACCCCAAATTGCAGTTTACCCAGTCTTAAAGCGCCCTGAAAGTCTAAAAACATCCCGAAAATCTAATATATATGTTTCTACGTTATTGATGGTTAATAAATAAATAAATAAATAAATATTCATATTGAATTTAAAAGGGATAAAAGCAAAAAAAGTATTACGAAAAGTCATGGGCAAATTGTTAGTGATTATATGATAAAGCTGCAGATGAGGTTAAATATGCAAGCACAAAGAATATATTTTCAAATGTAATTATAAATTTAAAAAAATTTATTTAACACATAGTTTACATATCCAATTGTTTTCATAGTACATAATTTAATATTCATAAAAAAAATTTAATATCATGTACAATTTAATTTTAGTATTTGAATAAATACTAAATTAAATAAATGGTATAAAGCGCGAAATTTTAGTATGTATAAAATATAATAAAATCTTAATTATAATCAATAGCATTATAAAAGTTTATGCGATAGCTATTATTTCCTAAAAATAAATTTAATAAGGAATATTTATTTTTAAATGACATAAAACTTAAAATTGTATTTATATTATATTTTTATTACATTTTATATTAAAAAAATTTTTTTTTTAATCACAATAAAATAAAATAAATTTATTAATCATTATTAAATTATACATCCTATTATTAGATAATAATAACTTTTTTTCTCACTAAAGTTATTTATTAAAATTTAATATTACATCAGGTTGATTTGCTTTAATTTTCAAGCCAACAGAGCAACCCATCAATGAATATTTTTCTTTTAAGTAAAATTAAAAAAACAAGTTACTATATTTAAATATATTAATTTATAAGTCTTTTTTCAGTTATAAAAGTTATAGAAAACAAAAATATTTTTTTATATAAAATTTATTAATTAATTATTTTTTACAAAGCTGCAAACTTACTTAGACTCTTATAAATATTGTTATAAAATACCTATTTCATACAAAAATCTATTCAAGTTAATAAAAATTATACTTGCATCAAACAGTTTCTATTAGATCTGCTTAAGTAATGGAATTCCATTCCATAGCTAATTAGCTATAAGAACTAAACTAACAATTTTCTGCAAGTATGTAATTTTTATAAGAAATATTAATAAACGTCGTTTTCGTAAAAAAAAATCAGTATACATTAGAATCAGCTTAGAGTCAATATAGGGAGAAATTTTAACATTGAAACATAAAATTGCTAAAACAGGAGTGATCAGCCCCTGAACAATGACACAAAGAGAGACATATTTTTTAATCTAAATATCCTTTCATCTTATTTTTAAATGACGTTTTTATCAATATCAATAATATAATAATAATTATTTTAATATACATTGATATCAAGTCATTAATTTCTTGTACATTGTACATCTATAATATATAATATAATATTTTTTCCATAAATTTTTCTATTTATCATATATATAAATAAACGTCTTGCTATATACACAAATGCATAAAATTATTATATGCATAACAATATATAGTTTATCAAAAATTTTAAATGCAGATTTCATTGTAAAAAAAAAATGATCATTTTGACTAATACATTAAATAAAAAAATTATATTAAATGTTAAGAGGATGCAAGTAATTTAGCAGCAGCAGTTACATGATGCTGATGATGATATGGAGCTTCTTGTCCCCCATAATAACTAACTTGCTGATGTTCGCTTGTTGCTGGGCCAAGTTGATGTGGATGTTGATAATAAGCTGGGTAAGGTTGACTTATTAAACCATCACAACTACGTGGCTCGGTTTTAACTGTTGGTAATACTCCTGACGATAAAAGTGAAGTATGACCTAAATATACCGGTCGATCTGTTACTGATGTGGAACTTGCTGATTTATTATTGTCATGTTGATGTTGTTGCTGTTGTTGTTGCTGCTGTTGGTGATGATGTTGATTACTTTTGTGATCTGTTAAAAAATGAAAATTGCAGGTTAGTATTTTAATTTTTTATATAAGTATAATCAAATAATAAAAATTTCAATTCTGACCTTAGTCAGTTATTTAAAAGAAATTGATTTTAAGAAAGGAATCTTAAAAGAAATCTAAAATTTCCGGATTAACGCAAATAGGATTCAAATTATGGTGAACATTAAATTTACTAGATTATTTTGCTTGTAATTTCGTACCCAAAGTTAATAAATTTCTATTATTCTAGAAATAAAAAAAAATCAAACAATTCTGGTTCCCTTTATTCATATTTTTTTCAGTGTATATTTAGCTAAACTGTAAAAAATAACTTATATTAATAAATTTATATTAATATTTATTTATGTAAAGACTACTAGTCATTTTTACTATTCTTTTTTATAATACTAAATGTTTAATTTTATTTTTGTATTTAAATTTTATTTTATTTTTTTTTCTATCTTCTATTTACTTTAAGAATTTATTTAATTGATTTACCTTTCCTCGCACAGTCAAACTTTGATTTGACTCTGAGGATACGGAAATGTTTTGTATATTACTCAAATTTGTTTATGTACAATTTTCTGTATTTTATATTGGTTAATAAATAAATAAATAAATACTCCTGTGATTTTACGACAAAAATAGTAAATTTACGAAAATTTAGTAAAAATCTAGTAAAAATCGTAAATTTAATATTTGTAATTTTGCGACAAATGTAGTAAATTAACGTTATATTTTTTCGTGAATTTTAATCGAAATTTTGCGATAAACAGTTGTGAAATTACAAGATATATTTTTGCGTACCCTTACTTATACCCTTTTTTTACATAATTAAAAACATTTTATTCTTAAAATATTAATAATTATATAAGTGCATTTCTACGAGAAAATATGTGCACCAAACATGAAAAAAAAAAAAATTGAAGAGGCCGTGACTTTACCACCTTGATTCAATTTCAATAAATGATAACATATAATATATAATTTAATGTATGGAATTTTTAAAATACGTTATTTTTTCAATTTTAAACACGATTTATTCAGACAATGGAGGCGTTTTGCCACGTTGGCCATAACCAATTTTCTTTATAATGAAACAGGCATTTGAATGAATATTAAAAAAAACTTTTCTCGTTGGTTTGGTCAACTAAAATTGAGAAGCAAAATAAGAAAAATCGCTACTAAATGGCTTTTTCTATGTATTTTAAATGGGAGACATATTGAGAAATATCTCGAAGACGATGAGTGATTTTGAAAAATGGATTTTATCATATTTCTGGGTACCAAATAACAAACCTTTCCTGAAAATTTCAGCCTGATCCGAGCAGTGCAAATTTTCACTTATTTTTACCTTCCCGGAGAGACAAGTTTTATCAAATAACTTGAAAGAAGCTAGATGAAAGATTTAAATCCAAAAAAGTACGATCTTCTTATATAGACTGAACATTCATTTTTCGCTATGAAGTCCAAAATGCCCGACTCTTGCATAACCCGATCTTTCAGGCTAGCGTTTAGCCTGTTTCTGAACTTTAAACATACATTACTCGCTTGATTTTCATCGTAAAATTTTTTTTTTTAATCGATTAATTTTTCCCGGAGTATTCTTCAGAAAGAAATCATTTTTATTTACAAAATTTTAATTTTTAGGTCAGAAACCTTTGAAAACTGTAAGTAGCAAAATTTATTTAACACAGATTTTCATTGTATTTTGACTAAAAGTTGAAATGTGGTTTAAAAAAAATGATTTTTCTCTTGAAGAAATAAATACTCAGGGAAAAGGTAAACGATTTAAAAAAAAAATTAGTATTTTACTATAATAATCAAGCAAATAATGCATATTTTAAGTTTAGAAACAGACTTTTTTCAATAGTTTTTTTAAGACGAATTTGAGTAAAATCTTAAATTGACGATAACTTGGCTAAATTTCATCGTAGAAAGAAAAGATTTCTTTTCTTCTAGAGTGGTTTTTCTCTGGCAATCAGATTTTTTTATCCATTTTTTTAAAATTATATTTACCTAAAAAGTTATTTTGAAAATTTAGGGTAACTCAGATACGAAAAACACCAGCTGTTTTCACATAAAAGAGGCAAAATCTTTTTGGTATCCATGGCCGATTTCGTATTCACGTTTTTTTTTGCATTCGATAGGGTCCAAACTACCAGAAAATCAAGATGTTAGTCGTGGACTCGTCAATTTTTTTTTTCATTTTTTGTGCAAATAAAACGTATTTTTTCGCAGAAATGCACATATAATTATTAATATTTTAAGAATAAAAAATGTTTTTAAATATGTAAAAAAAGGGTAATGTGGACATTACTATGCGTTTTTAGGCGCAAAAATATGTCTTGCAATTTCACAACTATTCATCGCAAATTTTCGATTAAAATTGGCAATTTTGCATCGAAAATCGTAAAATTATTACTTAGTTGTAAATTTACGATTTTGTCGAAAATTTACGAAAAAATAAATCCTTACTTTACTACATTTGTTGCAAATTTACAAATTAGTAAATTTGCGATTTTTGTCGTAAAATCACAGGAGTTATTTTTTACAGTGTAGGACGAAGCAATTTTTTTATGTTTTTTTGTAAAATATCTTACTGAACTTGTTATAAAAAAGTTTATAAAAATGCTTCTTTGGCAAAAATAAATTTTTACAAGACATTATAGTATTATTGCTTTATAAAGGTATACCGTCGGAACATTAAAAAAATATACCAAATTTAAATGTTAAGTTTTAAAATAATATTTTTCCTTACACGAGGAAATTTATTTAAAATAAATGAAAGAAAATTTTTAGAATAAATGGTCAAACATATAAAATTATTGTAAAAGTTAATCATTCAAAGATTCTAAAATATAAACATAATCTCCCTAAATCGAAATTATTCTAAGTCCATTTGACCATCTTTCCGCTGAATTTAAGGCCTTTTTCAAATACCCCTCCCTATGACTATTTTTTTGTTTATTTATAGCTGCAAAAAATTAAATTTTAAATTATGGCTTTATTAGTAATTATGATAAATGTTTGGCCATATTTAAATATTTTATTTATTAAAGTATATGCTTCTGATTTCCATTTACCCCGTTTTATTCAAAGTTATAGTATAATGAAAATGACAGCATTGCTGTAATAAATAAAAAAAAAAATTAATATGATAATTAGTACAAAATTACCTTTGGAAGATAAAGAGACTGTCGATGTACTTTCATGCTCCGAAGCTGACTGCCTTGCATTAGGTTCTTGTGTTTTCTTGGGCTTTCGTTTTCGTGTTTGTATACCATCTTTTCTCATAGCCAAAGGCCTGTTAACACCATGAAGTTTGAAATAAAGTCCACAAGCATTACAAACTGGTTCTCCTTCGTTATTGCGCCTCCAAAGGGTTGTTTTCGGTGTTCCACAATTTGTACAACATAATCCAAGTCGTCGTGTCGCCGTCTGGAATTCGGAGATCTGTCCCATTGCTTATGTGTATGTATAGGCATTTACAAGGTATATGTTATATTTATAATATATATAACGAAAAAGTACTTTTAACTTTTTATATATATGCAAATATTTATATTTATAGGCATTTCTCTTTTTCGATTATATATATTTTTATTTATATTCTAAGTTTTTATATTTTTAACAGTTTTCTTATCTTTTTTCAACTCGAGAATAAAAAATGTTTCTTAGTGTAGGTATTTTTAGATTAAGCACTTTTTATTAAAAGGCAATTTAGAAAAACTAAGATAAAATTATTTTATAAATTTGTTGTTGTTACAGACTATGAAAATACAATTTTAAATTTGAATATTGAAAATTAATTCATGAGCTTTTCAAACTGTTAAAATGAACTTTAAAATATAATTTCAATGTTGTTAATAGCAGATATTATAAACTTACCAGGCGTTTTGTAGGTTTTGTTAAAGGACGATTCATTCCATTAATTTTATGATACAATCCACATGCGTTACAAAGATAGTGACCGGTGCCATCGCGTCGCCATAAGGGAGTTGATATCGCACCACAATTTACACATTCTCTACCTTCGCTAAATTGAAAATCCATGGCAGTATCTAAAATAAAATGTAAATAAATTATTATTTTTAAGCAAGATAAAGAGCCTGGCTCACAATGGTTACTAAATTTGTAAACAAAAACCAGAATTTTAACATAAGTATAAAACTGTTTTTGAAATATTTGAGTTACTTAAATGCTAGAAAAACATTAACATTAAAACCGTATAAGGGTAGTGGTTTTCGCAAAGTTTATAAATTAATGACTTTAAGCCGCTGTAGAGTTTTAAGCGAAAAAAATTTCAAGCGTTTTTAAACACAAAAACGTTTATAATACGTAAATTTAATAAATATTGACGGTAAAAAACCTATTACAAATTTAAAATACTATTTTAAATATTAAGTTAGTTTTAACCGAAAAAACGGGGGGTTTGGACACTAATGTTAGTGTTTAGTTCATTAATTGACAGAAAATTAATTACTAACAAAAAAAATTTTTTATACAAAAGAATTTTTTTTTTCATTGTGAACGATCAATTTTTTTCTAGCTATTCAGCTTATTATACTATATTTACAAAAAAATAATAAGTGACCAAAACCGCATCGATGTCAATCGCCTCATCCTTGACCCTGCTTATATTAAAATATTTTTTCCGGCATTATGCAAGAATTTTAAGCCTTAATATATTTAGTGGCAAAACTTTTAGGGTGATTGAATGAGCTAAAATTTAGGTAATATTATTTTTTTGGAAATTGGCAACTTTTTTCTCTCAGTAATCAAATCCAAGCAACTTTTTAAAATAACTGACACTTGAATACATGTAAAATTGTTGAAAAAATTTTACAGCTTAAATAGTTACACTGAAAAAAAATCCAGTTTTGGCGCATGAAATTTTTTTCTTCGTTTATGCTACAAATGGCATAAAAACTTAGACAATTGGATAAAAATTTTTTTGTTAACTTTTTTATGTTTTATGAAATTTGCAAAAGCTTAAACAAATAAAAAAGAATCCGTTTGAAACAACCGGACTTCCGTTTGACATAACTGGATTTTATTTTAGGTATTTAATTTACATTTTTTTAAAAATATTTTTTATTAATATTTTCTAGGGCTGAATGCAAATCTTCAGTGGAAACATTTGTGGAAAATTTTTAAAGAATCTAACTTTGTAATGTTTTTAAAAGTATTTTATATCTTAGTAACAAATTATAAATAATCATCTAAAAATTAATTTAATATCATTGTTCAAAATTTTTGGTGGTAAATCAATTAAAAAAAATAAATTTCCCCTTTAGAGTACAAAATAGGCTTAAAAATATGTTGCGATTGGGTTTTTTTATTGTTAAAAATGCTTTTTCGAATCAAGATTTTTCATTTATTTGGACCCTTTTAAGATATTTGATAATAAGTACGTAAATAACAAAATTGCAATAGCTATTTATTAAACAAGGGATGAAATATTGGTTTTGGCTTAGAATGCAGTTGTATGACAGCATGCAAAAGTCGAACCCCATATTTTTTCCCGTGTTCTAAAACATAGTTTTACATATAATGGGCAAAAAAGCCGTCTCCCTAGGGCGGAAAATAGGCTTTTTTGCCCTAGACATGTAAAATTTTTTATTAATAAATTTTTCACAAATAGCGCCAAAATCGGATGATATAAATTTACAAAAATTTTATTAATTTATTAAAATCATTATTGACGATATTTTGAAATAAAATAAAAAGAACGTACAAATAAAAAATGTATTACTCATAATTTTTAACACAGCAACCTGTTTGTATGTCAAAAAATAAACATTTGTGTAACCAAAAATCCAGTAAAATATATTAATTAAATTTTTTTAAACTTTTTTTTATCACAAATTTATTAAAATACAGTGTCAGTATTCTGTTTATTTTTGAAGTTGACATGAAATGGCTTCTATGTATTATTAAAACCAATAAAAATTTACAATACTTATAAAGACGCAAGGGCAACATTTTAATGATCTATGGGATTTTGGCTCTTGAGTGGTTTTTATATTCTTAATATATGGCGCCTTTATGCCTGCAAATTGCGGTATGGTACGTCTGTAGTTTATCTTTTAATATGGAAGTATTGAGCTCCCTGTAATCTCACTAACATGCCAAGGCGGATTTTAAACTTGTCTTTAGATGAACATCTTTTGATTCTTTGAGCTAATCTGGCTTGTTTATATAATTTTTTTTTTACTTATTTTTTTTTAACTTACTTTTTTGTAATGGGTTTTAAAAAAATGCTACTTTTATGGCTACTTATAATACTCATTGCTGAATGCTGATGATGCATTTGATATTAAAATTGAGAATGTCAATGTTTTTCTGTACATAAAAATGAGATGTTAATACCCAATTAATGAGTTCAAATTTTGTAAGATTACAGCTTTACTAACTTTAGTCTTAATCGCGTATAAAAATATTTGAAATTACACAGATTAGTTCAAATTGTAGTAGTATTTTTTGCAAAAGCAGCAAATTGAATATAAGCTAATGGCGCATTTACCAAATCAAAGAAATTGAGGTCACAATAATACTGCTTTAAAAATATCATGACTCATTATTAAATATATTGCGATCAATGGTCAGAAGAATGGCTCAAATCACGCGTAAATTTAATTGTGATCTGGAAGTTCTTTTTTTATGTTCACGGTTTGTATATATACTTTTTTCATCAATTTTTTTCATCAGTGGTAAGAAAACGTCTCTTTTTCAGCAGCAATCTTTGGGTAAAAAGTTTTCAATCAATGTACGACCTTTTGGGCTCAAAAGACTCAATGAAAAATTCTTTTTTTTAAATTTAAAGAAAAGTATAAAAGTTTTTGCTGGCAATTTCAAGCTTATATTATGCTTAATAAACCACATAGTAGAAGTTACAACTCCCCGAAAAAGTAAATTACAGCTTTTTTATTTACTTTCTAACAAACAGCTTATTAATAATTTTTATAATTCTACAATTTTCAAAGAATAAAAACTTCGTAAGGTATTTTCTTTAATGAAGTACGCAGCGATGCAATTCATGTATTTAACCATTTATACATTGTACTAATTTATTTTCTGTATTTAATAATATATTTAAATAAATTTGTTAAAAAATGAAAAAAATTAATGTTTAATGAAAATTTATTGTATAATTTCTTAATAAATAGCTAAATTAAAATTATAGATTAACTAAAGTTTAATGAAAATCACTCATTAATCTGATAGAATTAAATTTATTGATAAATAAATATAAAAAAAGGAAGTAGGTTTCTATATTAATTAAATAAAGAAAGATTTTTTTCTCTGCCTAGAAGAAAAAATTCACATAAAAAAATAAAAAATTATACATTAAAACTGCAATTTCTTGATGAGTTTAAAGAATTTCTGTATATTATTTGCATCAGGTCGATTAAAAAAAAAAAAAAAAAATCAAGAAAAATAATAAATAAGAAAATTTTTCTTTTATAAAGTGCCGCTATCACTTACCCATATGCACATGGCCTCATGGAGAGCAAGCACATCATATAAGAATAGGTGTGCATAGGCATAAACTATAGACAGACAAATTTATATCATGAACTTACATATTAATAGATGTTTAATAAATTTTATGGAAGATTTTTACCACGATACATTCCCCGACGGTGTAACAGAAATATCTTTCTTGATAGCCTTTCTCTAAAAATTTAGCTTCTGCTTTATGTTATCTTTTTTTTGTCCTCTTTTTTTTTTTAATTTTTTTTTTTTTAAGACTAGTAGCCATTAATTTTTACAGTAAGCATAAGTTTTTTCAAGAATGTTATTTTGATTTATTAATTTAATTTCAAGATTCACATAAGAAAATTTCTCTTAGGCAAATTTTTATTTATTTGTTTTTTCTATAGTTATTCAAAATATGTTTATTTTTAATAAATTTATTTAAGTGGCTTTATTTTTTAACATTAAACATATTTGCGTTAGCTTGTCATTAAAAAAAAATTTTTTATTCCTTAAGAGCCCATCATTTCGTAACAGTACTTAGGAATTATCAAATTTACTAGCAAATTTTTTTCGTTGTGGTTCAATTTTCTCATGTACTGAAAAGAATTTTTTTAAAGTTAGGGATTCTTTCAATTGAATTCCGGCAAATGAGAAAAACCTATTTAGTAATGATTTTGGGGCCGCTAGGACAAAATAATTTTGATTATCTTATTTTTTGGAAAAATATGTATTCAAATAAACAATTAAAACTGGTTTGCGTATACGCAATCTGTATGCCTAAATGCACGGAACATGTTTACTACAGCTCGTGATAAGTACTATTAAATAGTACACAACAAGCTTACAATTTGCTAGTTTTATGATTCCTAGTTATTACCTATTTTAAATTTTATGCATATATGTCTTATTCGCAAAAACAACCAAAATTAGTTTCAAAACCAGGGTTATTTTAATAATTTATTCAAAATTACTCTATAAGTTTTATTTAACAACCCCCCTTAAATTGGACACTTTCGAGTAACCTCCCTCTCGATTTTCATATTCACCAAGTAACCTACCATATAAACATATTCCATATTATTTAAATCCAGTTATCTCGTGAATTAAGATTTGCAAGGGCTTAAACTTTGACGATGTCATGAAAAAAAGTCCATTTCTTAATTAGTGCCCAAAAGTGATAAGTCCTCAAATCGAAAAAAAAAGTTCTCTATCTCCCTATTTCTTCTTTCGATTGGAGAACAAGTATCAACTTGGGCACACGTTAAGAAAACTACTATTTTTGCATTAGAAGAAATTTTCAATAAAGTAGTAGTGATTAAAGTTTCAAAGTCGTATGGAACACTTTTAACCTTCTTATTTCAGTATTTAAACTATAAGTTCAAAATCTTTCTCTTGGTATACATTTTTATTTTTTAGCATAAAAAAAATGTAGAACTAGTGGTGGACCATTACGTTCATATTGTAGTATTGGGATGTACTTATTTTTTTGGATGTGATAAATACTTATTATTTTGATCCTTTTTTCAAAAAATGAATCTTTACATTTCTAACTATTTGCAATCTCGTTTAAAAGAAAAAAATAATTCTGGCTCTCACAACCGGAATTCTGCTTGCTGAAACCGGATTTTTTTCAGTGATGGACGAAACCAACAAGTTTTATTATTTAAATTGAAGAAGCTATATTTTTAAAATAAATGATTTTTCATAAGTACAAAGAAATTTAGGGAGTAACAATGTATTGAGTTTTTTGAGTTTTTTGAGTTTTTTTTAAGTAAATAAATCTTGAAATAAATTTATAGGTATGTAAATTTATTTTTAAGCTGATCGAGTTGCTAATATAACTTTAAAATTAAGAATATAGAAACAAATGATGCTTTTATTTAAATTGTTACATCAGGCATCTAATTAATATGCAAAAAATTATTATCTACAAAATATCGTTGATAATGTTCAACACAGTTTACAGAATACAATGATGATACACGTGTAAGCAAATAATACAGTTTGATTAACTAAATCTTAAATTGATCGTACTTAGATAGTTTTACTTTTCAATAACGATTTTCCCGTTTGTAGAATTGTAAACTAGAATTATTTTTTAAATTCAGCTTTTAAGTTAATCTTTTTACGATACGCAAAAATCCGTTTTTTTTTCAGTGTAAAATGACTTCGCTTTCTTCTACTTTGATTTTTTTTTGCAAACTAATAATTTAAATCAATTACCGTATGGAGTAGCTCTTTGAAAACCAGCACTATCATAAGCCCTCCATGAAGACATCATAGCAACATTTTGGGCATAAAATGGTGATGCAGCAGCTGCTAAGCTTGTGTGAGGGTGAGATGCATGTGGATGACTTGCATGAGGGTGCGAATGTCCAGTATGAGGTCCCATACTTCCTGTCGTTCCACTTGTGTGACTAGCCAAGGCATGATGTGCATATGTGTCCACTCCGTGTTGCCATGACGCCGTTTTATCCCTACAGAGATTTTAATTAAAATTAAAAATAATTATAAATATTAAAAATATTCATTTCAAGTTATTTTTGATAAAAAAGCTTTAAAAAAACATATATTTTTTTAAGGCTTCAGTTGACTAAAAAAGAATTTTTAAAAGGCTAAGTTAGAAAATGGGTTATAATGTTCTAATAAGGTATTTTGTATTGACAATTTTATACGAAAAACTTGCCGATCATGGCTATATCAGATTTTTTATAACCTATCCGGTAAATAGAAATTTTTATTTTAAATTTTAACTTAATTTTGGAAGAATTAACAACATTTAGAAGGCAAGAAAATTTATGAAATCTTACAAATTATATTACAAAAAAATGAATTATATATTCTGCTTAGTTAATATTTTTTTTCTAATTTAGATTCAAAATTGATTTTTTATATCCAGTGTTCCACCATTTTTGTTAAAAAATTTTCAGTAAAAAATATCTTATTCAATGTATTTTAAATATTTTATATTTTTTTATATTTTTTTTTATGATTTTTTCTCAACCGCATGTTTTGTTATGAAATAACTGCAAAATCTATGGTCAAATTTGCTTTACAGATAGAAATAATATTTTTACACGGAACAGTACTTTACAAGGTATAGGGGTATACTTCATGAAGCCAAGAATTATGGGGTAGGTAAAATCTTCTCAATTTATAGGGAGGGGATCAATTGGACTTAAAATAATTTTGATTACGGAACTTAGATTACTTCGTGTTAGTAAACACGTTCCATGATCTTATGGTTGGGTTTGTACAAACCAATTATTAGTTTTATTAAAAAAATTAATGTATAAATCGAAACATGCACAAATTTTTAAATGAAAAAATAAAAAAAAATTACCAAGCCGGCGAGGCAGAGGAGGGAAACGAATGATATTGAGTAGCCGTAGTTGCCGACGGTATGGCTGGTCTTGAAGATGGTACGTAAACAGGAGATTGAAGTTGTTGGGAATGTTGTTGCTGTTGCTGTTGTTGTTGTTGCTGTTGTTGTTGCTGTTGCTGATTTTGTTGGGATTGATGCTGATAATCGGTACTTGCTCCGTAACCGCCGGTGCCACTCCCGTGGAACATTATCCCTTAATGTTTATGGCTATCTATGCAACATTTGCTAAAAATAAAAAAATGTAATTAATATTAGTAATTATGGGTATAAACCTGTATAAAATTACCCTATTAATGTTTATAAGCTAATTAAATTATATCAAATTACATTCACTAGGTTTTAACGTAAGTTTACGATTATCAAGTGTAATTGAAATTGCCATACATGCTACTTGGAAGTAATTTAATTTATTATAAGAGTTTATACTTTGATATAAACTATTAATAAATATTCATGTAAATAAATATAGTTGATTTATAAATTATAAAAAAAATCATTATTAATGATTAAAAATTAAAATGTCTTTAAAATACAAAATGTTAATTTATTGAAAAGCCTCTCTGACTCATTCTTATAAAAATTATTTTAGTATAACTTTAAAATATCTTAATTTATTAATCAGACAAACTATTTTCAGGTATATAATAAAAATAAATAAAAAGAGTCTTAAAAAAAAAAATTGAAAGTCCATAAATTTATAATCAACGAGTCAAATATAATATAATCGATAAATGCATATAAAAATAACGTGACAAAAAAAAAACTATATCTCGTTTCAACAGCAGCTTCAATAAATTCAACATCGAGGACAAAAGATTCTGCTTGTTTTATTTTATTTTTTTTTTCTTTTTGCGTTAAAAGGTATTATAGACTAAAAAAATTCATGTACACACACAAAGATATAAACTTTAGATACATTATAGTTTTAAAAAATTTAAGGAATGAAATAAGAAAAAAAGTTGTTGTTTTTTTCAGGAAAAAAAGGCTAAAAAAATAAATGAGACGCCCATAATATCAGAGGGACGGCCCTACAATGATAATCAAAACCCACAATGGTTAAATTCATATAATAAAAAAGGGTTTTTTTTTTATTCGTCTTTTCTTTATAATATAACCAAGTTCAAAATGATTTGCTTTATAAATTTATTACCGCATAGCGCAGTCTGTAAGCGACGAAAATGGGAAGTAACCAAAACGATGAAGATATGTATATTGCATGCTAAAAAAAAATTTTATGGACATAATAAAGAGTTTCAGGGGAAGAAAAGATGCAATCTTTATGAGCAAAGAAGGGGTATAAATAAGATCGAGAGAGGAGAATTCATGCGGCCATTGCTATAGAGTTACAAAACTTGAGGGAGCGTGGGCGGGGCTCTAGAATATCCCTAACTTTGCAATATTTAAAACGCTCTAGACGTTTACTATATTCGAGTCTTTTTCTTTTTAACACATGTATTTATACTTTATGCAAATGTAAACAAAGAAATATCAAAATATCCAATTCAGTTCAATGCACTTACACAATAACACATGTTTTACCGGTAATGAAATTCAACAAAGCATAAGCTAAGTTAGAAAAGTACATTAATTGATGTAATTTTTTTTAAAGTGTTATCAATGATACATTGATCTTATCATTTTTTTATTATTCAAATAAAAATACATAAACACTGTAGTTTACATATAGAATATTATATTTCGTTTTACAGTTTGTCATAGCTTAGAGAAGTAGTAAAAAATATTTAAGTTCTAATTTCTTTTTTACACATTGCAGAAGTTATAGCATGGTAGTTAACTGATAAGAATTATACCTTAAGAACTAAAAGAAAATCTGCTTGTTACCAATTAAGTCAGAAGTTTTGCCCAAGCTTAAAAACGCTGCAAAATTTTTTAGAACGTTATTCATAAACTAAATATGGGATCAACTATACCTATTCAGGAAACTTTTAATTTATTTCCACAGTTCCCTAACTTCAAAAAACCAACTATTTTTCTTTGAATTCGATTTTTCACAAATATAATTGTAATTTGCATATATAAAGGCATGGTTTTGCTGCTATATTTAATATATTTGTTAATTTTACCCATGAATCAATTCGAATGTCAATTCCAAGCTTTGAACTTTTGAGCTTTTACAAAACCATTTTCTTCATTTTCTTGAAAACATTTTCAGTTTTTATAATTCTGACTTTGTTTTTTTCTAATAGGCGATAGCGTACGGCCCTATATATTTTTTAAATTAACTTTAGTATAAAACTGTCACATAAAATTTTCATCAAGATACTTTTGATTTAACGCACTTACAGAAGGGCTCAAAACTCGGCCTAGAAATATGAAAAAATAATGAAAAATATCGCAATTCGAAAAAAAATATTTTGAAATTTAATGGTATTAAAATGATTTTAATGGTATTATATATAAAATGTAAAAAAAAAACTTATAACTGGTTCGTTTTTTAATACAATCAACGAGCATTAAACATGTTCACTTATAACAGTTTTAACTTATACTCCCTAAGTATTATGTTACTAATGTCCTAGAACCGAAATTATTATAAGTCCCTAAATGTAAATATTTCCAAGTCCCTAAATCGAAAATATGCTAAGGGAGCATTCAGACGAGAAAAAATTTTAACTACCACCTCCAAAATTTACTCCCACTTTTTATTATTTAACAAGCAAGAATGGGACGAGAGGGGATAAATATCAAAGGTGGGAGTTACAAATTTTTTCTGGTCTGAATGCTCCCTAAGTCCATTTGAACCCCCCCCCCCTTCTAAAAACTTTAACTTTTCACCTCCCACTCCCTGAATTTCTTCCTTTAAATATACTCCATGTTAATGTAGACAAAATTATTAAACTTTAAAAATGTCTTACCACCATTTACTCACGGCTGCTTTAATATCTTTAAATATATGCGTGGACAAACGGCAGTAAAAATACTGGCTTATAAGAAAAAATGGATAATGGTCATTTTTTAAAGTTTAGTAACTATGCCTATATTTGTACAATATAAAAAATTATTTAAAAATTTGTCATTTATATGTAATTGACTGTGTTGACTACATTTGCATACACGCATAATTTTTGTAATAAAATGAAAAATGCATTTCTTGGGAAGTAATTTTACAACTACTTAATAGGGTATATAAAGACTTTTTTAGATATATAAAATTTAGGAATAACTTCATAGATAAGCAATCTGTTGAAAATTTCTTATCATATCATATAAACCATATCAACAAACCATAAGTCTGATCAAAACTGCATTCAATTAAAATCGAAGACCAGAAAAATTTTTGTTGAATAAAATTCATTTGACAAGAAATAAGAAGAAGAAAAAATGATATTTAAGTACAAGCTTTCTGAAAGAATTCTAAAACCAAACGATAAACAGATTAACAACTAAAGCTACTGTGCTATATAGATCAATAAAAAGTGTGGGAAAAAAATGAGAAATGCAATGTTATTAAATTTCCACATTTTTATGTAAATTCTACTGAAGTATTTTATCGCGAATACCTACTGTCACTTACGAAACGTATTTTCAGTCCCACAAGAGCCCATGAATTAGGTTTCAAGTTCATTTATTTCAGAAATATTATTTTTTTAGTAAATACAATTTGTTTTTACCCACAGCGTTGAGACATAAAAAAATTGATTTTTTTTTTTTCGTGACAGTTTAATATATACACAAACATTTAATTAACAGACGATCAAAATATGTTTGTATACGTACTTTTTAAGTACCATAAATTCAAAGTTTTACAGAAGAAAATAAACAGAAGCCTAATAGATGTAATACTTGTTTTTTTACTATGTATTATATTATGTTATGATACAATCAATGATCCACAAAGTGCCATCAGTCCTCTTATCTTAGGATATACTCTTACACTTTATTTCCGTATTAGTGTAATATTAATTTTTTTTTTTCTTCAAATATTATAATTATTATTTTATATTATAAAATTGAATATAATATAGCAAGAAATGAAAATAAACAAAGATTTTTAGTACTTATTTGTGAGCATATTGGCTGAGTGGTTGTTTTAAAATATGAATAATTTTTAAAGGTAGTTAGAACCATGGAAATTTACCGAAAGAAATAAGCACCCGAGAATTCAGCTAATATGAACACTTTTATATGGTACCAAGAATTAAATTTAAAAAAACGCACTTTTCTGTTTAGTGTCCCGAAAGTACGCATTTCCCGACCGCTGCGCTCTCGGCTAAAAACGCGTTTTCGCCACTAACGCAGAAAAATTGTATACGAACCTGGGCCAGAAAAAAAGAATACCCCAAATTGCAGTTTACCATCCTTGGCTTCGCCTCGAATCGTAATTTACGTGCGATTTGGGTCATTCTTTATTTTTCTGTCCGTGGTTCAAAAAATACTAAAAAGAGCAGTCGATGGATTTATCGGTAGAGTGATTGCTTTATTGCATCCTGTGGATTCAGACGATGACATAAATAATTTCAGGTTTTTTCTGTAAATATTAAATTATTTCTATTACAGCTTTAGGTCTGATACATTCGCATAATCTTGAATTAAGGCATAAAACCGGCATTGCATTGTTTAAGCAGTCCGAAGTGCTTCCATGGCACTTCAAGCCTATAGCGTTGGGTTTGGAGAGGACTTGTGCATCTCCTGCTCCATAGGTTATAGAGTTTACATGTTATAGGTTACAATTCATAAAATAAAATCAAAAATATTCGATTTTTCCATAAATTTACTAAATATTTTAAATGAATGATTTTTGCAAAAATTTACTCATTTTTCCCAATTAAACTATTTTTATTGTTAAATTACAGGACTTTTGAACTTTTTTTATCAGGCGTATTAACGAAAAATTTGATAAATTTTTAAAGAAACTAGCGTTTGAGTGGAATTTTAATTTAAAACGTGTGGCTCAATTTCAGTCTGAGAAATGTGGCCCACATTTTAATCTAAAGAGATTGGTTTTATATTTAACTTAAAATTTAAAGCACATTTGTAATTAATATTTAAAATTGCATAATTATCTGAATCTTATTTTTTCATTGTCCAATTTTGCAAATTTAAAAAATATTGTCTTGGTCAATATATACAAAAGTACATACTTAAGACTATACCCTTGCATGAAATATGGGATGAGGATCATTGAAAGCTAATACATTAATATATAAATGTATATGCATAAAATTGCAAAGCTGTATGAGTGCGAGCGTGTGCGATCGACAAGGAAACCCTTCTACGAGTACGGCGCCATGGCGCCTCGTCGCGTCCCGCATTATACCTTTTGCCGACACGAGACTCCTTTTCTTTATTTCTTTTTATTCTTATATTCTTCGTTTTAATTTTTACCTCTTTATACCTCTATATATAATATAATTTATTCTTAGTTTATCTTCAATAACGCCTGGTATTTGTAATGCAGTTTTTTTCGTATAAATGAGGATAGTAAATTTTAAGGTTCGAAATGCATGTAATACTTACTTGTAAGTAATTTCAGATTTTATTCAATTCATATCATCGAAGTAATATATTCTGTCAAATTTTTATAGCTGATTGATTTTAACATTGATTTAACGATATATGTGTTATAAAAATATCAAAAATATGATATATACCTTTTAAGTATTAATTTAAGATAATAAATCATTTTTTAAAAACACTGTATTATGTACATGTTATGTTTTTGCTACTCTGTTGCTTTCTAAAATGATAATTTTTTTTTTTTTAATTAATTAATCTAAATTACTTTTATTATATGAATTAAATTAAGATTTTTCATATTATTGGACGTTTTATTGGTAATTAAAAAATTAATTAACTTTTTTAAAGATCTTTATCCTTGATATATTTATTATAATACATAGTATGAGATATTACGTTCCTTTATATTTATTTATATTAAAAATAGTAAACTGGTAATTTATTAAATGCTTTTATTATATAAAGAGAAGCTACTGACTCCGTACACCGAGAAAATTTCCAGTTTTAGTGGAAGTGATTTATCGATAAATATTTTTAAATTTGAAACTTATGCTTTTATCATTGTGTAAATGAACAATTTTGGAGATGTATAATTTTGGGATACGCTCAAATTTATTTTTAAAATTAATACATTGAAAAATAGTCCGGTTGCGCTACTGAAAGAGGGGCCGAAAAATCCGCCCCTATTTTTGCAATCACGTTAATTGCTCGCAGAAGGGAACTTAAGCAAAAATTTTTCCTGTTAAATCTTTGTTATTATGGGCCTTTCCCAAAATCCAAAAAATAATAAAATTTATATTACTTTTAAACCCTTTTTTTTGCTAAATAACAATGTTAAAAAAGGCATTTTACAAGTTAAGTTCAGCGAAACTAAAAATTTACAGTAGACCTTTTCTCAAGTCAGATTTCAGACCAATAACTGCTTATTTAGTAACGAAGTGTATTGAAGGATAAAAGAGACAAGAGAAATTTTTAACATGGGGAATTGGCACCCCTTGCAGTAGGGGAGGGGGAGGGGGTTAAATGGACTTAGAATAATTTGAAATTGGGGTTAGGGCCTTATCAGGACATGATAAGAACAAGAACATAAGTCAGAAGTAAATCGGTTTCCCAAACAGTTGATACTCCCCTTTTCAATTAGGATTTTTTTTTAATTTCTATATATGTTTTCCAAATATTTTTAGTATTTTGAATTTTTGTTACCTTAAATGAAAGCACTAAAATATCTAAAAAAAAATAAAGCTTTTGCCAAGGGTCTGCAAATAAAAAGCAATTTCAGACTATCTGGTTGAAACTTTTATGCATAGGAAATTCAATCTCCTAAACCATATGACTAAATAATCTCTTTTTTGCTTTGCAAAACCCCGTTTTGGATTCTTTATTAACATTTAGAATAATTATATAAATAATAGGATTTGTAAGTTCTTTTATTATTTTATCTGTCAAAATAAAAATATTTATTATAATAATTTGAAAAAGAAGGACACAAGTAGACAAACAAGGTAACTTTAAATGCGCTATCCATTAGCATAAGTAAAAAACTTATATTACAGTGCTACATCATAAATTAACACAACGATATTTGATGGCTTGTAAATATATTTCTACTGTATATTAATAGCTGGTATAATAAAAATTAATACGATTGTAAATTAACATGATATGCTACATAAAAGACATAAGATTTTCATACGATTTAGTAAAATTTTTTTAATGCTCTTGTATTTTATAATATCTTTTATACTTTATAAGGTAAATATTTTATAAGTATTGGTTTAAGTATATCATAAGAGCCTTTGGATTACTTTGTAATCTTAGATTATACCACAACATTTATGTGTACTAATGAAAAACATTACAGTACTTCAAAGTACTTTTTTTTACAATATAGTCTTAGAATCAGTGGAATATTTTGATATTCGTTTGATTAAATTTTTTTTTTTAACTTTTTAGTAAAATAATTTTTTTATATTTAAAAACAAAATAATATATTTATATATATGTTGCAGTAAAAGTATATAAACAGTAATTCAACACAGAGACAAGTGAAGGATTTTTCAAAATAGGTACTCGTGATGGGATTCTTAATCAACTATATTCCCGCAATCAATTCACTACTTGCCGAGAAAAATTAATTTATGTAGCAAGTATACCCACCATTCAATTGCCTGTACGCACCATTGCAACAACTCAGAGTCTAGGTACAGGACAATGGCGTGGTAAAATGTACTTGTAAATCTAAGTGTACAACGAAAAAATGTAGTTGTAATTCAAGGTGTCATAGTAGTATGCCTTGTGAGAACAAAAATTGATGTATAACCACAAGTTGTATTATAAAATTCAATGTATGAGAAATAATTGACACTGCAAATAATCATCTAAGCTGTATAATAACTATGTTTTTTGATATACTCCATTAATTATATAAAGTTACTAGTAAAAGTATATAACGTTTCTTTTATTTCTTTGTATTTCATACTCATACTAGCAGCAACCAGTACAAGTATATAATTTTCAGCAATTCTATATATTTACTAGTATAAATGTATAATTTTTCAACATTTAATATATTTTATATTTTTACTAAGAAGGTTAGCAGTTATATAAAATTACTAGTAATTCTATAGAATTGCTGAATTATATACTTTTACTGCAACATACATAAAGTTAGGAGCAACCATTTTATGAGACCGAAAGTTAATCTAATAGTTGCAAAAAAAAGTTTTTATTTTTTCTAAAAATTACTGCCAAGCTATTAAATTATTGAACATGGATTTACATCATTTGTGTAGATAATAATTACAAAGTAGCTTCATATAACAATAAAGTTCCTCCTTTTTACAGTAGCCATAATCTGATTCATGTTGAAATTGAACTTTATGTGCCCAAACCCCCTTTGAAAGCTTTACTTATATAAGAAAGTTCAAGGAGATTACCCAGGAGGCTACTAATGAGATTTTAGCAGGCTTTGACTGGGAACCATTTCCAACCATGAGTTTCATGTTGATACAGCGCTTATATGCCTTAATAATAATATGTAAATTGCTATTGACCAACTTGCACCATTAAAAACTTACAATTCACCATGGCACATCAAACCACCTTAGCTTAATAATGAGTTAAAATTGATGATTAATAACCGCAAAGCCATTGAGCGACGATACCAACAAACAAAATATGCTTCACTTCTTACAAAGCTAGTTTAACAAAGTTTGTTTGAAGAAAATGAAGAATTAACAAGCACAGCTCGCAATTCCTTTAACTGTGACCGTATTAACAATGCACTAGACAACCAGCCAGAGATGGTGATCTTAATTCCTACTTTGTTGGAATATTCTTTTCACAATCAGAGAATCTTACTGAAGTATCTTCCTTTCATAGCCAATGCTTCACATAATGGATTTAAGTTTCAAAAGGTCGCTTTGAGTGAAGTCATTTTGGCTGTTTCACATTTTAGCTAATAAGCAACAGGTTTAGATGATATACGTCACAAGGTAGCAGCAAAATCATTACCATTACTAGAGCCCTTCTTAGTTAAATTTCAGAAAAATTCACTTTGAATGTCATCTTTCCCTCTGCTTGAAAAAAATCCCTTCTAGTTGCCATAAAAAAAACTGTTATTCCATCTACTTATTTCTCCTGTGATTCTTGTCAAAAGCACTTGAAAGACTAGTTTTTGATCAAAAACTGCATTTCTTGCTAGTAAAAAAATACTCGAACAACTTCCAACTGGATTTAGACACTTAAGTAGTGTTGAAACTGCCTTGCTAAAACTTACTGATGATATTAGACGTGGAGTAAGTAATAGATTTAACACTCTATTACTTTAGTTTTATCTTAGCAAGGCATTTGACACTATTTCACCTACTAAATTACTTAGAAAGTTATTGACTATGGGCATCTCCAAGATGGCTTTACTATGGATAAAATCCTATTTTCAGGATAGACAGCTACATCTAAGGTAATATCTAAATCATCTACCTCTGAACCACTTGACATCAATCTTGGGATGCCTCAAGGATCGGTATTAGGCCTATTATTATTCTGTTTATACATCAATGACATTAAATCCCATCTAACCTCGGTTACTTTATGCTGATGATCTTCATTTAGGCCATTTCTGAAGAAATGTTAATTTCTATTGACACTATGTGACTTGTAGCTTGTAATATTTCTAATTGGGCTAACAAAGTCTTCCTCCGCTTGAATCAAGATAAAACTAAGGCCATCTTCTTTGGCTCCAGTACGCTCGTAAACCGTATAAAAAATCAAAATTATCCTGGCATTGATCTAGGTGAGAGAATTTTTACTCCTTTTACAAAGGAGGTTAAAATCTTAGGTGTGATTGTGGCTTTGGTTGTGGCTCAAAATTATTATGGAAACCTCATATTATATATATTGAGAAACTAGTTAATTGTGCACTTTATTCACTCACACTCAGATTCAAACGAGTTTGTACTATTGAAGCCCTGCGTAAGAAATTAGTTCAATTCTTGGCAATGCCTCATCTTGATTACTGTTGTAAAGTTTATTTTGATGGGAGCATTAAATTGAAAGCTCGTGTTCAAACATTTTTTAATTCGGGATTACGTTACGTCTTTAGGGTTCACAAAGACTACAGTATTACTCCCTTTAGGAAAAAATTAGGTTGGCTAGTGACTGGAACACGAAGACTATATTTTATAGCCATAATAATTTACAAAATACTACGACTTAATCAACCTAATTATTAACTGACTTTTGTTTTTATTATTTATACTTTTATATTATATTATACTATACTTAAGCAATGTTTACATATATAATAATTATTAAACCACACATGTATGCAAATTTTTTTATTGAAAAATAAAATTGTATTCTATTATTTGAAATTTTAAACTAATTAGTTGAATGGTATATTAGTGCATTTTTAAAAGGTAAAAAATTCATTCTAAAAATTAAAACGAAAAATATCATTAAGTAGTTCTGGTTTTGTTTGCACAATAATTGCATAGATAATAACCGAATAAAATACTTAGAATATATTATATTGTTAATTAAAATAAAATAAATTTAAATATGCAGAGAAATGCTTATAAATATGCATGTTGTATTAGCTATGAAGTAAAAATAAGGTTCACTTAAAATTCTTCATTATAATATATAAGTATAAAGTTATTGCAATGATAATTCAATGCGTAGATATATAAATAAAATAAGTTAAAACTGCCAACTAAATCCCTGAGTAACCCCATAAATTGTTAGTCGACCTCGCCTAATAAATCAAAAGACTTGGTCCGTCGACAAGTTTATATACTCGTGCAATTTCGTAACTCTTAGCGTTATAAAACTCATAAATTCAATCTACTATCTTCATCTGTTGTGTATATATATGAGCATTTAGATTATGCACACACTATGCATAAAATAACAAAGAGGCGAGAAAAATATATATACTATAAACTTTTTCAATGATACTAGTTTATTAAATATGCAACGACCCTCTGACTTCCGGTTTTAGGCTGAAACATGACTTTCCAATAAAGACTTGACATCTGCCTACCAGTTGACCTGAAACTTTATTAACGATAACTAAACGTCCTTATAGTAAAAGTTACGTGTACATAAATTGCATATAATCTCCTTTAATTTGAATTGTTCAATCGAACACTTATTCAAAATTTAAATTGATCAACATAATTTATATGTACATGTTTCTATCGCACATTTTTATGACATTTATAATTTATTAATGAATAGACAATTTTTTTTCTTTTTCGTGCATTTGAATTTTTCTTTTAAAATAATTTTATTACTTTTAATGTTGTAAATAAGGTTTTGGGGAACAGCATTTATCATTTTCTTTTCTTTTTATGTATATGGCAATAGGTTTACTGATAATTTAACATTTTTTTAGATTTTAACTTCAAAATTAATAAGATTTAGATTGAATTTAAAATTATAATTCATAGTTTCAATAATAAGACGAATTAATTATCTTTTCAACAAAAATTCATTTTTACGGTTTTCGCAAATTTATTTTTACTAAACAAGGTTTTTTGCATACTTAAAATCAGATCCCCATTCTTACAATACGAAAATTTACAAAAACTAACAATGAGTCGTAGATCCAGACTTATTCCTAAGCAATTATATTAATTTTCATGTAGGGGGTAAAACAAAATTTAATTCAGTAGATAAATGACAAAATTAGTCAGACAGATTTTATTTACTTTTAGAGTAAGCTACTGCAGACTTGCACATACTACTAATGAGTTCTTAAAACAAATTTTTTGTTCAACAAAGAGATTCTGTTCACTAAATTATTTTTTACAATATAAGGTCAATTTTATTTTTCAAGAAATTAATTTTTACACAAAAAAAAAATTGCATTGGCATTTTTAAGTCAAACGTGACGACTTAATTGGTTCCAAAAGCGACAAATTGGTTCCAAATTATTTTTTTCAGAAAGTACTACTTTGAGAGTAAAACTTTGAGAGCCATATCCGTTTTTTGACCGTTTTAAAAATTGAAGCTGATTTTTTCCGTGGAACATGATTCCGGAGACCAAAAGTTGACTTTAACTTTGCATGTGCAAGATATGTGCAAAATGTTTTTTTTTAAATATAAATTTATCAAAAGTACATAAAAAATTGAATAAAAAGATTTCTAAAACAGCTTGAATTATCTTCAAAACTCAAATTTCTCGATGAAAGCAATGCACCAAAACACCACTGAAAACACAAACTACAAAGTTCCCACAAAATCACATGACCAAAAATTTCGAAATGAATTCTTAATTCTGCGTTAAAAAATGCATAAGTTAGTAAGTTTTTAATTTTTTAGAAGAGCTTACATTGAAATAGTGAAATTTTAAAGAATAATTGAAAATATATAGATGAGGAGAACTGTGAAACACAGTGAGACACGAAATGAAACAGTTTTTAGCTAAAAAAAAAAAAGCGCCAGACGGATTTTTTAAATTCTTTGATTTTTGTGATTCTGAACAACTAAAAAACAAATTTCCATTGGAATCTCGGGGGTAATTTGAATTTTTATTTAAATTGTTTCATGGGCACCGTGTGAAAACTTCAAATCAAAAAATGATATTTCTCATATTACAAGGTTTTCAAATTTTTGTATTTCCCGAAAAGTCGCGTGTCCAAATAAAAATTTACCGTAAATTCATGTTTAAAATTCAGAATTTTAAAATTTTTTAATGCGAAAATTCACTTTTTTAAATTAAAAAAATATCCTATGCTAAATTTAAAAAAAAACAGAACCGTCTTCTACGGTAAATTATGTAATAAGTACCGAGACGGAAAACAATCTTGAAAACTAAAAATAGGTTCTGAAATTCAAACTTGGACCCAGTTGGCGTTGAATCACTACCGTATTAATTTAAATACATTTAATTTTTCTTTTTTCATTATAATAACTCAATCAAAAGTTTTAGCAACGTTTAGTCAAATAATATAATTATTTTCTTTGGTTTAGGAGATACAATATTTACCTCGTTTTTAATTGATGAGCCTAGTATATTTAGGTTATTTAAAATAATTCCATTATTGCTTGACTTAATATAAAAGAACTTCCTAATATTATGGCGACGTTAAAAATCAGAATAAAATATCAAGGTTTGATAATTACATAAAATAAAACAATAAATTTGTAATTAAGTACAAAAAGGACAAAATTAGTCAGACATAATTCTACTTTTAGAGGTATATAGACCTCCGAAAACAAAATTCTTTTGTACCAAATTTATATTTATATATATAAAGGATATGCATGTGTATAATGCACATAATAAATTCTTGTGTCTCTCTGAAAGGATTGAAACAGCTTCTTTTTCGACTGCTTATCTTGAGTGTGTATCCATGTTTTTTTTTTTATAAGTTTATTTTATTGATATTATTTGTATGTAAACATTCGTATAAAATATATATAGCGTTAGGTGTATAATATTAAATGTAGTTGATGCAACGTATCAAATTTTCTAAATTATCTAATAAATAGAGTATAAAATTTTAACAGTAGCCATTTTTTTGGTTCCTCCATTTTTATTTCATATTTTGTCTTTTTATTCAATCCTATAGAATAATAACCTGTCATTATATTTCTCCCTTTACTATCTGTTTTTAGCACTGCCTCGAATTTCTGTCTGCACGCTAGGGGGTCTTTATTTTACGTAGCGAATAAGAGAATAGAATCGCTATTAATAGAAACTCCCAATTATTTGCATAATTTAACCATTTATTTTATGATTTGATTTTATTAATAAATAAATTTAATGTTTTTTTTTTTTAATTTTTAATAATAATAACAATAATTAATATATTTTGAAGATGAAAGAGAAAAAGTTCGTCTGACGTCGGTGCATCTAAAAGGATAAAGAAGTAGTCCGATAGTTAGAAGAAGAAGAAACTAAAAAAAAAATAAATACAAGTTACAAAAAAAAGAAAGAACATCGGTTGGGTGAATTGACGATAGGCGTAATTATAATATAAAACTCGCCGTGCCCTGTCGCCTGCTGTATCTCTTCCAAATTCCTTTTTTCTTCGATACTGTCGCTTTGAAATTGCATATTTATTTTTTCTTTTATTTTTTAAGTGGTTCTCAATTTAATTTCAATTGCATATTAATTTAAATTTTTGATAAGAAAATAAATAAATAAATAAATCCTTTGAAAAGTTTTTTTTTAATCCTGAAAAACCGTAATGTAACTTTTTCTTGCTTAAACTTTATTTAAATTAATTATGTACATTAATTTTCGATCAATGCATGAATTTAAGTATAACGTTTAAAAAACCTAATAAATTTTTTTTGTGAAAATTCAAGTATAATATCGCAATCTATATAATTTTAATTATACGATTATTTTTTTTACAAAAGATTTATTTTTATTTAATATGAATTAAAAGGATTTATAAAAAGTTTCTTAAAATAAGGTAGGTAAAAAATAAAAGCCAAAAGTTATTCCATAAAAAATGTCAAATATTTTTTTTAAGTAAAAATTTTTATTTTTTTTTTACTTATAATTTGAGAACCCATCGCTCTTATCCTTCGACTATCCGGCGCTTGCCCAACACTCTTGTTTCTTTTATTTTTTTTAGTTGTTTTTTTTTTTTTTTTGAACCCAAACATATTTATGCGAACACTGCATTAGCGCCGCTCGCGAAATCCAGACGTTAGCGCCATTTTATAAATTCTTTTTTATTTTTTTTTATAGTGCATTAACCTCAATATTGTTATCAAAATTACATATGCATAAAATTACAAGTTTTTTGCATTATTTCATAAATAAATTTTATAAAAATTAAAAAAAAAAATTATATTTTTATTTTTATTTTGTTTTTATTTTAAAAAATTGGCAAACATTAATTTCTTTTTTTATTTTTTTTTTTTTGTAAACAATTTGGTGTTTTAAAATTTTGAATAAAAAAAAATTTGCTTTTAAGGAATCATTAATATATATGCGTATAATAAAAATTAATTATGAATTTGACATAATAAATTATAACCAAATTCAGGTTTTATACGTCAATGAAATTTGAGTCTTGAAAATTTTACGCAAAAATGGAAATTATATTACTGAAAATTATTAGAGTAAAAATTATTATACTCTTATTTTTGATATGCTGCAAAGTTTGTAAAAAGGCTCTTGGTTTCCAGGCTGACATTCTAAAACTGACTCATATTTAAAGAAGTATACGAGGGTGGTTAAAATAAAAAACATAGACTATTAATTTTAAATTCCTTAGCTTTTTTGGTTCCTCAATGAGGAACCATTGTGATAGGTCAAATTTTGATTTTTGATTTTTTGGCATATAAGCACGTTTTGAGACCCCAGGAAGCTAAAATACCGGTTTTTAAAAAAGTCTGTATGTGTGTGTATGTGTGTGTGTGTGTGTGTGTGTGTGTGTGTATGTATGTATGTAATCGGTGATATTTCACAAACATTATGGAGTTAAGACCTAATTTTTTTTTCAAAAATTTTTTCACCAAAAAAGCTCGAGGTACTTTTTTTTTTTTTAATTTGGATGTAATACCTCATTTATTTCCACGAAAGTACTTATATTTGAAAGTATAGTTTTTACTCGATATCTCGAATCTGATACTTAATTTTTTGAAAATTATTTTCCCAAAAATTTCGTCATAAAAAAATACATAAAACACCAAATTTTTTTTTCTTTTTGGACGTAGTACCTAATTTATTTCTATGAGAGTACTAGTTTTAGACAGTTCGTTTACAGTAATTTTTTCGATCTGATACCGAATTTTTCCAAAATTTTTCTCAAAATTAAAAAAACAAAAAAAAAAAAAAAAACTGCAATATTTTTTTTTTGGTATATATTATTATTACCTTATATACATCCGTCTAGTGACTTCGTTGAATTACGTCAATACCGACGCGTTTCGGAATTAAATAATTCCATCATCAGGGTTTAAAAAAACACTAATATATTTACATAAGTTAATAAATAACATTTAAAACACTTAAAACACTTAAACTGCCACATTTATAAGTGAACATAACGTTTGCAAACATAACGAGCGCGCGCAAAGATAGCCGGCGTGGCACTGGCAGGTTTAATATTTCTATTTGAATTTTAAATTTTAACATAATAAATTTTATTTTTCAAATTTTAAAGAATATTATGCCGTATGTTTACGTTTAGATGTAAATATTGTACAATTATTATTCTTGTTATTGTTGATTTTGTAGAATATTTATTGCTGTATTATATAATGCATGCGATTTAAAATGCAATTGATCATTTAATATTTTATCTTTTGAGTCTTGGATTTTGAAGGCTTTATAAATTTCAAATTTTTCTAAGGCATTCATGATGTTTCCCTTATTGCATATATGAAGGGGGGTTAAATTATTTTCTAGGCTTGTACAGTTATGTTTTTTGCTGATGATGTGTTTAGCAAAATTAGATTTGATATTTCCTATAACTATAGGAGCTCTTGGATTCTTAGGTGGTATATGCTCCGGATATCTAGCCATAAATTTCCTCCCAGTTTGCCCGATGTATAAGGAGTCACAATCATTACAATTAAGCTTGTAAATTCGTAATTCAACGATAATTCTAGATATTAATAATTACATGGAAAAAAATGAATTACTACGTCCAAAAAGAAAAATAATATTGCAGTTTTTTTACTTTTTAATGCAAAAAATTTTGAGAAAAAAATTTTCAAAAAATTACTTATCAAATCCAGATTCAAGATATCCAGTAACAACGATACTTCTAGATATTATTACTTTCATGGAAAAAAATGTGGTATTATATCCAAGTAAAAAAAAAAATATTGCGAAAACTTTTGGTTGCATATACAAAAACATATACACAAACTACAGAGTTTTTTTAAAAATCGGTTTTTTAGCTTCCTGAGGTCTCAAAACGTGCTTATAATTATGACAAAAAATCAAAAATTAAAATTTCACCTAAAACAATATCAGGAACCAAAATATCAAAAATTTCTTATTATATGCTTCTCGTAATTGTCCTTATTTTAGAGGTAGTTTTTACCCCCTAAAATTATCCCTAACATCTCAGTTTGGATCTATTATCAAGAAACCTTAATATTTTGTTAACTACTCTTGAAATATGGCAATTATTTGATCATTTTAGCTTTCGTTCCAAAATATTGCAAAAAAAACTTATAAGCGGTTTGTATATTCTAAATATATTTCACCCCCTCCTTCTAAAAACGTAAATTTTTCACCCCCTCCCCCTAAAAACGTTAATATTTTACCCCTCCCTTCTAAATACGTCACTTTTTCACCCCTCATACCGAGCCAGACTTTTTCAAATATCCCATCCAATAAACATGTTCCATGTTAAAACACATATTTAGGGGTACACTGTTAAAAATACCCGATGGTAAATTTACGAAATAATCGTAAAATTACGATTTTGTCGTAAATTTACTAAAAAAATCGTAAATTTACCATTTAAATCGTAATTTTACGATTGATCGTAAATTTACGATTTTTTTGTAATTTTACGATTTTGAAATCGTAAATTTACGACAAATTCGTAATATTACCACCAAATCGTAAACTTACGATTTTTATGGTAAATTTACGATTTTGCATTTGTAAATTTACGACTGCTAGATTAGAGTATTTATAAGCCTAAAAACAACATTTCCGAAACTAAGGGGTAAGTACAAGTTTACCTTATTTTTTCGATCCTAAACTCATATACGAGTAAAAACTAATTTTGGTATAAAATTTTTGTATTAACACTAAAATATTTAAATGGCATTAGAGAAGGTATTCTCATTTCAAAAGTTATTTTAAAGCCGTAAAAACTTTGTTTAGGAATTTCAAATTTTGTATACAAGCCACGATTGAAATGAACTAAAAAAAAATTTTAAAATTAAATAAATTTTTTAATATCTAACGTTTTTTACGTACATAAATATTAACAATCGTTTAACACAAAAATTAGAAATCTTTTTTTTGATTTCTAAGTTAAAAAAATCTAAGGCAAAAGAGGAAAAAGTTAATTAAATTCAAATAAAAATTTTTGGAGCTTAAAAAAGAAGGGAAAATAAAAATCACTTGGCTCTCTTTTACCTTAAATTTTGAAAATTTTAATCTGAGACAAATATACTTATAAATTAAATAGTCTTAATAATTAAATTTTGCACAAGATCCAGATAATACATGAAAAAAACAAAAAAATTAACCTTTGGGTAGAAAAATCAAAATTTTTTCAAAAGCGTTGATATAAAGTTTTGAATTAAATATGTAGGTTTGTCTGAAATGTTTATTTCAAATATAAAGATTATGTAATTACAAAGTATAATAGTAACGGAATCCCAATAACGTAAAGGGTTCCTACAATAAAAAATTAGAATACACTCATATGTGAGAATAAAAATAATATGAAAAATCATATTTGAAAAAGAACTTTTCTGAAATTTTAAAATTAATATCTAACTTTTATGAGAAATTGTTTTTTACTATAATTTCCACCCCTTGATGAAGTTTAATGATTTTTTTTATGGTCATATTTGAAATAAGCAACGTCAGAAGCCCAGGATACAGTTTTTCAAGTAAAAATAAATTCTTTTATAAAAATTGATTATTCACCCCTTTTTACCCTAATTTTTCACCCCTAGATGAAATTTTATGATTTTTTTGAGTTCATATTTGAAATCAGCAATCTCAAAAACCCCTAGATATAAATTTAGAGCTAATAATATAAAGAAGTTTCAGAATTATATTAAAGTGGTACGTTTTGGCCGCGCCGGCGGTAATCGATTAACAAGGGGAATTCAATACATTTGGAACACTAAATTACACCAAATGGTTATGAACGAGTTTATTATGTTGAAAAAACATGCCGACTACCCTCGGTTAATTCCAATGGGCGTTATGGGCCTAGAAACGCAGGGCTCAATGTTATAAATTAGGGTTTTTTGGTTATTTTCAATATAACGCTACAACTTCCTATGTTAACCAAAACATTTTTGGTTGGTTTTATTCTTTTGGTATAAGTGTCACCTTTCATACGCCATAAACCAAAATTTTTTATCACTAATTCTTTCATCACTATACCAATTAACCAAATAGTCATTTTTTGCTAAAAACATAAAATGCTGCCAAATTTGTAATTTCTGACGTAAATGGGTTTTATAGTTCTGAAAAAATTTGTACAAGCTTCAAGTTTCCAAAAATTTTTTATTCGTCTCATTTCCTTGATTCGTTTTTGAGAAATGGCTCTTCAAAGTTAACATTTAGTATAGGCCTGGAGCATGGTTTTATTTGCGATTTGTTTTGAAAGCAGGTAATTTTAGTTTTTGGGGTCGCTGATTCCAAATCCGAAGTCCGTTTTGACCTAACCTGGTCCAATTTCGCGTAATTGCCCATTTTAGGTCATTTTTAATGTTTTTCTGCCATTTTTTGTTAAAATTTTAAATATATTACCGTTTTTCTCTCACTACACTAATGTTTTTTGGGTTTCTATACCTAATTATCATATAATATAGTATATCTACTCATACAAAAAAAATGGTAGCCCATAATAGGGATTCTTAGGCTATTTTTCACGCTTTTTGGGGTAATTTAAACTATTTTTATGAAATAATACCAAATTTTTTCTACAGCTTGTGGCTTTCGGGTCACTAAACGCAAATAACACATTTTTTTTTAAACAAATAATGTCCAGTGGCCCATAATAGGCGATTCACGGGTATTCTCATCCTTTTAATGGTATTTTATAATACGTTACTTTTTTTAAACGAGTAGTGTTATAAATTTATAATTTTATAATTACAAAAAACGGACTACTAGCCCACAATAGGCAGTTTTGGATTAATTTTTCAGAATTCAAAAAAAAAATAGTTTTAATACTTGCAAATGTTTTGTCCGTTTTTGTAATTATAAAATTATAATTTTCTGTTGAGTTTAAAACGACCTTGCTGGACAAATTATAAGGAAAAATTCAAAAAACTTTGATTTTTACTCTTGTCAATATTTCATTCTCAATCTGATAAAATTATAAATTCATAAACAGCCTATAAGTGCCTATTATGGGCTACTGTGGCGTTTTTAGATAAATTAAAAATAATATTTGTATTTAGCTACCTTAAAATACTCAAAAAACAGAAGCTGTAGATAAAAATTGGTATTATTTCATAAAAATAGCTAAAATTCGCCCAAAAAGCGTGAAAAATAGCCTAAGAATCCCTATTATGGGCTACCATTTTTTTTGTATGAGTAGATATACTATATAATATGATAATTAGGTATAGAAACCCAAAAAACATTAGTGTAGTGTGAGAAAAATGGTAATATATTAAAAATTATAACAAATAATGGCAAAAAAACGTTAAAAATGACCTAACATTGGCAATTACGCAAAATTGGACCAGGTTAGGTCAAAACGGAATTCGGATTTGGAAACAGCGACCCCACAAACTATATATACTGTCGAAAAAATCCATGGACATACTTTTAAAAAAAATCGCAAATAAAACCATGCTCCAGGCCTATACTAATTAAAAATAAGCTTTTTTAAAAAATTGTAAAATTGGGACTGTGACTTCAAATTATCATATCTAGTTAACAAATAATTGAAAAGGGTAAAATAAAGAAGTTTTGGAAATTTGAAGCTTGTACAAATTTTTTGAGACCTAAAAAACCCATTTTTGTCAAAAATTACAAATTTGGCAGCAATTTAAAATTGGTCATTTTTAGCCAAAAATGACCGTTTGGTTAATTGGCTATAGTGATGAAAGAATTAATGATATTAATTTGGTTAACTTGTGAGATTTTGGCGTTTTGTTGAAAATTCCCAAAAAAAAACCCTATTTTATAACATTGAGCCCTGCGTTTCTAGGCCCAGAAGGCCCATTGGAATGAACGGAGGGTAGTCAGCATGTTTTTTCAACATAATAAATTTATCCATAAACATTTGGTGTAATTTGGTTTTCCGAATGTATTGAACTCCCCTTGTAAAATCTTTTACAAAAATAAAGCATATTTTTAGTGATTATTATTTTCTCTCCTTTTTTAAGCTCCGAAAATTTTTATTTGAATTTAATTAACTTTTTCCTCTTTTGCCTTAGATTTTTTTAACTCAGAAATCAAAAAAAAGATTTCTAATTTTTTTGTTAAACGATTGTTAATATTTATGTACGTAAAAAATGTTAGATATTAAAAAATTTATTTAATATTAAAATTTTTTTTTAGTTCATTTCAATTGCGGCTTGTATACAAAATTTGAAATTCCTAAACAAAGTTTTTACGGCTTTAAAATAACTTTTGAGATGAGAATACCTTCTCTAATGCCATTTAGATATTTTAGTGTTAATACAAAAATTTTATGCCAAAATTAGTTTTTACTCGTATATGAGTTTAGGATCGAAAAAATAAGGTAAACTTGTACTTACCCCTTAGTTTCGGAAATGTTGTTTTTAGGCTTATAAATACTCTAATCTAGCAGTCGTAAATTTACAAATGCAAAATCGTAAATTTACCATAAAAATCGTAAGTTTACGATTTGGTGGTAATATTACGAATTTGTCGTAAATTTACGATTTCAAAATCGTAAAATTACAAAAAAATCGTAAATTTACGATCAATCGTAAAATTACGATTTAAATGGTAAATTTACGATTTTTTTAGTAAATTTACGACAAAATCGTAATTTTACGATTATTTCGTAAATTTACCATCGGGTATTTTGAACAGTGTAGTTTTATCTGATTTTAGCCCTATTTTTCAGCGACTTTGGATCCCAGTGACCCAAAAAACTTATAGTTGACCTTTTCTCGAAGCGTTTGTCGTAATTAGACCCCGTCTACGCATTTTGACTGTAGAGTATGAAATCCTAATTTCAATCCCTCTTTTGGAGGAGAGAGGTTGGTTATAAAATTATTTTAAATCCTTTAGTATCCTAAACGTAAACCTCGTACATTTTGGCTTTACCTAAAATACTAGCTTACTTTGAGGTGTCTTACGTTCTCTTTTTTTTGTCCAAAATGGTCCAAAATTTTAGCAGTTCATAACTTTCTTCATAAAAGCTGTCGAAAAAATCTTTAAATATTTACCATAGCTATCTCTTAATCTAAAATGCAGGGTATCGGGGGTGTTTTTTCAACATATTAAAGTAATCCATAACTATAGATTGTAATTTGAATTCCCAAAGGTTTCCCTTTGTCAGTAAATTCCGAATATGAATAAATAGTACCTCAGGATCATAATGCCTTACATAAACCCACCACAGGAAAAATAGCAATACGTGAAAAGAGTAAATTAATTAAAGAGTGCAAAAAACATGTTCCATCAAAATAAAATAAACAAAATTATAATCGCTACATTGGTTCTAGTAAAATATAGTACTTTGTCGTATTTGAATAATAATTTGTTTACAAAATGATTGTTTCAACTTATATATGATAATAACATATAATAAAGACTCGTAACAAATTATCGTTGTCATATATACTTTTTATATACATATAATGATGAGAGAAAAATATTATATGCATATAAGATATAGGTATAAGTAATAACCGGTATAATAATCGTCGAATACCAGATTCACTCGCACTTCGCGTTCTCATAAATCTTAACGAATAACGGGTATGAGTTTCTCGCTTTTTGATTTTTTTTTTGTATCAATATTTTATTTGTTGTCTAATTAACTGGGAGCATTTTCTATCGGAAATGCTTTAATTTCTTCATAATTTTTTTTTATTTTAGTTTTTGATTATTATCAGACTTTATCTTGATACATATACCTGGTATCTGCAAAATCTTCTGTTAACATCATAATTAAAATTTTATTTCGAATTTTATTTTACGATGTAAGATAAATTTTTCTTATTTCAACATATTATGTCTCTATTCTTAAATAAATTGTATACGTTCAGACACATATCCAGTAATTTTTTTGGGGGGGAGGGAGTCAACAAATTTCATGGGGGCCAGAACCTAATAATAATAATCATTATAGTTCAAATTTCTTTAGTAAATTGAAAAAAATTCCCTTTACGGCTACCGAAATTTCAGTTGTGGTAGCCGGAATTTTTTTTTTTTAAAGATGATAAACATTTTAAAACGTAAAGAAAAATTTAAAAATAAGTTTTACTGATTTTAAAAATGCGAGCACCGTGGCATGGTAGGGCATAAAAACAATTTTTGGACCAAAAAAAAAAATTTGGAACCTTTGTGTTTTTTGTCATTTACAACCGTTGAAACAGATTTTTTCAATGTAAAAATCAAAATTTAATTATTTCTGCTATTTTAAGTAAAATATAATAGTACAAATTTTACTAAAAGCTTTCAATTTGCAAAACCAGTTGCCTGGTATTTGTTTCCTAAAAGAAAATTCACTTGTGACAAACATATTTTTTTATTTAAAAATTACACTAATATATTAACATTGCATGTAATTTTGCTCTATTTATGCATTTTTTATTTTTTTTTATATACTGTATTAAAAAATATAAATTATTTACTTGCTTTACTAATCGTCTTTAATCAATCATAACATCTCGCTTAATAATATTTACATGATCGTATATTTAACAAGAGTTTAAGATTAAAACTGACAATATTAAGCATATGCCTACTTATTATAGTTGTAATTTAATATTTTTTATTTTGCATAAAATTAAATAATTTAACAGGCATTGAGAGAACTGGGGCGAATTAGATGAAATGTGGCAAATTGGTTCATTTAAAAAAATCTACAAAATAAACACTATAATTTTCTACAAAATTTATAATATTCAGGTTTTTCTACTTGAATATTATCTAAAATCTTCAAATAATTGACATTAAAACGTACATAAAAGTTCTATTGCATTGTCAATTATTTCAAACAAAGCTGAAGTAGAAAATTAAAAACTGCAAAATTTCATTGAAACAGAAATTTTCACATTTTCATAGTTTTAAATAAGTCGAGCTTTTTTTGGATTTGCTTGAAGCTTTTGGGTAGAATTCTACGTAATAGACCATTTGATGCTTTACTCAAAATTTACTTTAATATAAAATTCAGCAAATTCATCTTATTGAGAAAAGCAACAACTTTAATTTTAATCCATATTCATAGGATTTACTTTACCATACCAAAAAGATTAAAATCAAATCTTGAAAAATTGTTAATGTTTCATAAAATATGAATAATTTTTTACAAGATATAATAAAACCAGATGTTTTGATGTGAATAAAAAATAAGTAAAGTATAGTAAAATTTTTCTAAATTAATTAAATAATAAAAAAGCTTTTTGCTTATCAGATTAAAAATAAATCAAGGATCTTCTTATTAGTTCGCGTGCCTTAACATATAAAAATTACAAATTGATAAAAAATATACCGAAGAAAGAAAATAATAAAAACTTAGGTGTGGTTTATGTTTTGTATTAATAAATACGTCATTAAGCATGTACGAATCAGTGTGTTTGTATAAATAAATGAATAAATGTATAAAAACGAGTATGTTTACATTAGAAAATAAACCAACAAATTTCTCGTTATATAGGTGCATTAATATGGTGCATGTGAAATTTAAAAAAAGATTGAAAAACTGGTCAAGGCCCATACAAGGGTACAGATTATAAGAAACCGCGGGTTCTCTGTTGGTGTTAAGTCTCCATAAATCCCAAAGTAACGGCTTGATGCTTAAAGATTCGCCGACTGACTCAATATATATTTACTCAAACTTTAAAAGGTTACGTACACTGTGAATAAACGAAGAGTAGAAATTACCCTTAATGTTAGTAAAAATATTTGATTTGGCATTTATGGGAATTTTCACTAATTTATACTATTCTTTGGAGTGATTTTTACTCTGATTAATAGTAATTTTAAAACTAAAATTAGTAAATATTACATTTCGAATATTTTTACTAACTTTAAAAGTAATTTCTACTCTACATTTATATTTACAGTGTACAGTGTGCGCTTTTATATAAATTTTCTTTTTTCATTTTTCGCTATTTATTAATTCGATCTTGTGATACTGTATACATGCAGAGACTCTTTGGCTCCCTTATAGACGATTACGCGTAACTGCTCGAGCGTAACTTAAAGACCGGTCAAGAGTATTATAAAAATTTACACGATTATTGCAAATCTATTTTTAAATACGATGTTTAGTTTATAATTTTTTTTTTATTCATAATTATTTTAGTATTATGTTTATTATTATTATTTTTTAAATTATGCTTATTCAAATAAAAAATACTTGAATTTTAATTAAAGTTTATTAAATACTTTGCTTTCTAACTTTATAAAATAAATTAAATATCATTTTTTCAGAAAAAAGTACATATGGGCTGTTTCAAATAATTTTTTATATAGGTAAATTTTTCTTTAAAAAAAACTTTTTTCTTTTATTTGTTAGGTTCTTTAATCATTTTTTTTTAGAACTTAAACTCTCTAAATCGAGCTCTAAATTCTACAATTTTCTGATGAGATTTAAATTAGTTTTTATCTTTGAGTTTTGAGAATTTAGATTCTAGATTATTAAAAAGCCTAAATGAGGAATCTATTTACGTATATACAACGTATTTCATACATGAAACATTAAAATTAGTCTTCTAAAGTTATGCAAAAAACTAAAGTTCGAATGTAAGTTTATATTCCTGAAAATTAAATCTAATTGTTATATAAAATGTACCTTGAATTGCAAAATACGGTCAAATAGTAAAAAATTTAAAAATTTTGAAAAACAGGTCCAAGTCTCCTACAGACACTTCTGGTTTACAGCAGCCAGGGAAAGAAATAAGTACTAAAAATTATGCCCTTTAATGATTATTTGAGATTATTGACCATTAAGGGTAATTTATAACAACATATTTTATTTTGTTGTAAGCTTTCGTTGGTATACCACCAAATATTTTTATGGTATTTAGATCTTTGAGTGATTTAAGTGCCCATATAAAAATACTTCTTCATGTAACTTGATTTTTAATCTTTATGTAACACTTACACAGTTTAAATCTAATTCTTCAATATAACTGCAATTACTCTAATATTAATTTAATAAAAGTAAATAATATCTTAAACATTGTATATAAGTGTGCCGTTTGTCATGTAATTATTCTCATAAAATAAACATTATAATTATTTTAGTGGGAAGTCGTCAATTAAAAGTTGACATATTAACAACTATTATTTATTTAAAATACATATAAATAATCCTTATTAGTAATAGACAAGTTATATATATCTTAAGAAAATTGTCATCGTGTAAAAGTGTTAATAATATTTATCGCCGATTTATATTCTATTTTCAATTTTTTTTATTTTTTTTAATAAATCTAGTTTTATTTATTAAGAAATATTAGATTAAAAAATGTATAATTTATAGATTTTTATTAAGAAATATGTAAATCTATTACTTTTAAAATCTTATTTATTCAACAAATTTTTAATTTTATCAAAAAATATTTTATTTTTATGAAATTTTTTTTTTTCAGCGGCCAGCCGTTTTTGGCATATTTATAGTTGGTAAAAGTAGGTTGGTATCACTTTTTATATATATATTTTTTTTACTATTTGAGAGGCCATCGTTATTGCCCTTATAGTAAAGGAAAAACATTTGGAAACTCGTGTTAGATTCTTAAACGGATCTTAAAAATTTTTATTTTTGCTAATACAACGAATTATAGGCCTGATGCGCATAATTTCGAGGAACTGTAGTTGCATTTGGTATGATAAACAATTTCTAATTTTACACGAGTTTTACAATGATTTTTTCTACTAAGAACAATAATGATGGCCTCTCGAATTTGGAAAATACCATATAAGGTCTACTATAATCCGTAACATTTGCCAAAATATCTCTAAGACCCGTTTAAGAATGTCAATTATTATGCGTGCAAGTGATTTTAACTTTTACCATTCTGTTACACGACATTTTTAGCGGATTATCTCGCCACTAATAAAAAAAATCTTACATAGCCCTTGCCCATAAAAAAATAATACCCCAAATCTCAGTTTAAGATCCTTGACTTTGCGTTATAGGAAATTTATTTTCGATTCAGACCATTCTTTATTTTTCTGACCTTGACATAATAATGACTATTTTTTGGTAAATGGCACTTAATTGATACTCGAAAATTAAAAAAAAAAATAGAAAAAATTACCATAAAAAAAATAATTACATTCAAAAGTAACACATGATTAATGATTCAAAATCAAAAATAGAAAATTCATCAATATTATAAATATACAAAAATTGCTACCGTGTATGGTTATAATCTTGAAGAAAAAAAATAAATTCCATAATATACTCTTGATTCTTAACAGACTTTATATATATATATATATATACCCTCTTGATAAACTGATAGAAATTTACGATATGTTATATAGAAGATATTCAATTGCAGTCTGCATTCCAGTCCTATCTCTAAAGTCTGTGCTTTATTTCTCCTTTTTATTCTTATTTTTCAGATTCTTTTTTTTTGTTTTTGCTCATATTATATGTAGCAACGGTATTTGTTTTTTCCTCATTTATTTATTTTAATTTTTTTATACTAAATAATGTATAATTCATTTTGCTATTACATTATTTCTGTAATGTCAAGAACTGATATTAAAGTAATGAGTAAACGAGACAAAACATACTTTTGATAATTTTTTTATTCAATGGATATTGTTATTTGAAACAGAAATTGCTTATGATTACGAGAAAAAATGTGTATTGGTCAAAACAAAGAAATCCCTGAAGTATAGCAAGGAAATTTTATTGAATCGCACATTAGGATCTGACAATAATTGTACACTCAAAAAAATGTCCAATTATCGAAGTCGGAATTTTTTTCATTCAAAAAATTGCAAACTGCTTGAAACGTAAAGAAAATGTTACAGCGGCATGATGGGATTAAAAAAAATTTTTTTTTTAAATTTTTATTTAGGTCTTATGTCATTTGCGACCATTAAAAAAAAAAAAAAAATCCGTCTGACGAAATTCTGATAACGGCAACTGAATTTTTTTCTTTCAGTGTATGAAATTGAAAAAATCATAAGTTTGTCATTAGATTTAAAGAAGTTACTACCATATGTCAGTGTCAATGATAATGACCACATGTATTATACGGCGTATCATCAATTTGTTATTGATGTCTTTATTTTATTTTATTCCTTACAGGTATATATAGATATAATTTGTTGATAGCTATCTCTCAAAATGATTAATTAGTTAATACAAATTTTATGAAAATAAATAGATATTTTAAACTGATGAAATTTTGATTATTCTACTGCTTTTACTTATGGACTAACTTAATATATTTATTATCGTATTTTTAATGCTGATTGAAAACCAGAATTTATCATAAGTTTATCATCATACAAGAAAAATTATCTAACACTGCGGATATTATTTATCATGTTTACAAGAAAAATTATTAACTTTATTTTTGCGCAAAATTTATAATTTGTAAAAAGTTGAGAAAATAGCTATTTTTTCCCCAGATTTAAAACATAGTTTTAAATATAATGGGCAAAAAGGTCATCTTCCTAAGGTAGAAAATAAGCTTTTTTGCCCTTGATATGTAAAAACGATTTTCTTTTTGAAATAAATTGCATTTGCAATGCATTTGCAATTTATTTGTCAAGTAGTATGAGCATTTAACTGCCGTTTAATTGCATACTGAGTTTACGTTGTTTCAAAATATTAGAAAAGAATATATAAGTTCAAAATAATTTTGTAAGTTCCAAAATAATTTTAGTATTTTTGGCTCGCTCTATGAATGGTTTCAGGCAGGCTAGGGGTATTTTAAGGCTAAACAACTCATTTTTAAGTAATAAAAAACAATGGGTTTTTGGGATTCTTTCACAAATTTAGGAGCAATAAGGGAAAAGTACAACCTTCAATTTTTATCCTTTTACAATAATTTCGTAACTTTTATTTAGAAGGGTAATTTTGGGTCATTACGGGTGATTCCAGGCCAGGGTATATACCGGTGTATGCCCTGTTTTTAGGTTTAAAAGGTCTATTGTGATGATTAGAGATTATCTGATCAACTAAACCTACTATAAGGTTTAATAGGGTGTTCCTAATGTAGTGGACTTCGTTTGAAAATAGAAAAATGAGTCTTTAAAAAAACTTGATTAGTCAAAATTTTTTTAAATTCAAAGCTAACATACAGAGTTCGTAAAAAGTGTATAAAAAATTTATTATTCCCTTATGTCACTAAAAATCTTAAAAAACAGGTAAAAAATTGTTTTAAAACTTTCTATTATGTACAGAATTGAATCGGAGTTGCGATATGTTTATGTATAAGAATGCTCAATACACACTAAAAAAAGTATCAACAGAATGTCCATATTTTATGGATGGTACGTCAATAAAGAAGGAAGCGACCAAACGTCCACTTTTTACGGAGCATGTGCTCATGAATTATTAACGTTATGTCCAGGTCGATGAATGTACAAATCTCGCATTCTGTATACAAAATGTAAATTTTTCATAGACGTATAGTACATATTAATTTAGACGAAATGTTCAGTTCGAAAATATGGACATTCTGTAGATACTTTTTTTAGTGTGTACATATAATAAAAAGACTTGAACTTTCTTTCTATCGAGTTTTATACAGAAAATTTATAGTTTAAGAGAATTAATAAAGCAATTTAAAATTTTTTTCTTATTAAAAATTAAATGGAGCAGTGTGCACTTGCTTTATACATACAAACTGAGAATGTGTCAAGTATATACAGTAATAAATGCGTGTATAAGTATGGATATAAAATTAATAATAAAAGTAAAAAAGAACTCTCAATGTCTTATAATATGATCTATGGGTGAAGTTCAGCAGCCGTCGACACAGCGTCTGTTCGCTCCTGAATGCAATTAGCAGCGTGTAATAATTCAAACCAGTTCAATTACAGCATCTTTTGAACGCAAGAGGGAATATAATATGTATAAAATAAGCGCTTACTTAAAAAACTATTATAAGATATCGCACTTTTTGACCAGTAATTAACTGCAATATTACATACCATATATTAATCGATCACTTTACATGCGCGCTATACCTTTATAATAAAATGATTAACAATGTTTTACAAGTTAGTAATAACTTTCTATTTGTCAATTCTACGTTTATTTTATCTTCAATTTTATTATTTTTTTTTTTTTTTTATTTGCTTTATTTATTTTTTATTTTTCAAATTTTAGTTAGGTAACACATAAAAGGGTGCTTATTAAAAGAAAACAAAAATTAAACTGTCGAAAAGGGGGCTCAATGTTTTTAAAATACAATAATTTAAAAAATATCATTTTTTGATCTGTAGCTTTCAGATCAGTGTATTCCAAACAATAAAAAAAAAATAAAAGTAGTAAAACTTGTTCATATTAGTCACAAAAAAGAAGGATCAGAATCTTTAAAATTAATAGTCCGCTATGTATTTGAAAAACAGTTAAGAAAATGGGTAAAAAAAACTATATTACCGATGGTTTGATATCTGTCGGAAGGGTGAACATGTTTAGGTTGAATGTTATCGACAGATTTAACTCACTTTCATACAAGTATAGACTAGGGTTTTTGAGTATTTGTTATCAAAAATTGGAACCTAGAACATCCGCTAAAAAAAACTAGTGAATATGTCTTGTACAATTTTAACAAAGCCCCCGGAGTACGTAAAAAACTGTAAACTTAAGTGATTACCTGAGTTAATGAATATTATTTTTAATTTTTATTTAAAAAAATATAAAATAAGATTTTAATTGATAAATAATTAAGAAAATTCTTATATCCGCATTAAAATCCGTATAAACTAGAAATTTTATTTATTTAAATACCTGATTATTTTAATAAAATATTTAATGATTATATGCAAAGAATGAATAATAAAAATTTTTTTTTATTTCTTAAAATATAATAAACATTTTACTTTTGCGGTATATCGAAGCAATTAATTATTTCTCATTTAAACGATGTAACGGTTTACCATTATATCTTTCAAATGTAAAATAAAAACTGTAAGTTTTTAAAATTTTATATAAAAAATTTAATTTTTTAATTTTATTTAAAGAAAATTCGTTTAATAAAAGATTTAATAAAATTACATTTTTTAACTTACCAAATGACTGATTTAAACCGAAACTTTCTTTAATTAAGAATTTATAATTTTGTTTATTAGAATTTTTTTGTTTATTGCGCGTATGAAAATATTTTTTACTGAAAAAAAAACTATGTTTATTTTTTCCAAGTCTTATAAAATTTTTTTTAATTGTATTTTTTGTTATCAGTTTACAGATAATTTTGAAGCTTATACAATTAACTAGTTTAACGATAAAAGCAGTTTTTTAAACAACTTTATATATACACTGTAAAAAGTAACTTCCTTAGATTAACAAATAGAATGTTTTAGAAAAATTAGTAAATTTAAAAAAAATTTGTAAATATTCGAAAAAAATATCGTATAATTACTAAATTTAGTATATTAACAAAAAATTCGAGTATCCTCGATTTTTTTTTGTGAATTTACGAAAAAAGTTTTAAATTCACAATTATTTTTCGTAAATTTACAATTTTTTGTGAATTTTCAAATAAAATGTGTAAATTATCAATTTTTCTTGCGAATTTACAAAAAAAAATCGAGAATACTCGAATTTTTTGTTAATATACTAAATTTAGTAAATGTACGATTTTTTTTCGAATATTTACAAATTTTTTCGAAAATTTACTAATTTTTGTTAATATAAGAAAATTACTTTTTACAGTGTACTTTTTTAAATGAATCATGTATAAGTTTATGCACTTATTTTAATTTAATAATTAATAAAAAATATTAAAATTATATAGCAATTTCTGCTCTATTTTTATCAAGTCCAAGATCTTTTATAAAGTCGCTCAGCCTTTTTTGGTTAAAAAATATTGGTGATTTGTTTTTTAATTCTTCGTCCTCGCCATCATCTTTTGATATTGATTTTCCTGTAATATACTTCTCTTTGTTATCGTTATCAGATTCGACTTTCTACAGAATCCTGAACAGTGTCTACTTCAGCATAAACAGCTTTCAGTTTATTCCTAAACTTTATTCCAGTAATATTAGAATTTAGAACTTGCTACATCGAGTCACTATAAGAATATGATCTGTTGGCAGAAGGAACTAAAATTACGGAATATCAAAATAGGGAGAAGTATTTCTACCATATTTTAAACAAGATGGTCCTTTGGTGTATTGTAACAATATAGAAGGCTTAATTAATCAAGTAAAGAATGTCTTAATTTATAAGGAAAATGAATGGAGGCTTTTTATTCACAGGAGTAAGAGAAGCTTAAAAGCAGTTTTACTTCATAACAAAAATGTTTATTCTTCTATTCCTGTGGCTCATTCAGTTAACATGAAAGAAGAATATTGCAAACATGGAATTTCTTCTTCAGAAATTATAAAAATTACAATATAATGAACATCTGTGGCAAATTTGTGGAGATTTAAAAATGATTACAATATTGCTAAGTCAATATTCAGAATACACAAAATTTTCACGTTATCTATGTTTGTGGAAAAGTAGAGACAAACCAAATCACTACATAAAAAAAATCTCCACAGCGCAATGAGTTCACAATTGGGTATAATAATATTATACATAATCGGTTAGTTGAACCAGATAAAATACTGCTCCCATCGCTTCGTATAAAACTTGGTATAATGAAGCAATTTGTAAAGGCTCTTGACAAGGAAGGCGAGTGCTTTAAATATTTGGCCGTGAAATTCAAGCTTTCAGAAGTGAAAATTAAGGAAGGACTTTTTAATGGCCCTGATATAAGAAAACTGACGAAAGATAATTCTTTTATAGACAAAATGAATAGTAAAGAGAAAAACGCTTGGTTAAGTTTTAAGGAGGCAGTAAAAAAGTTTCTGGGTAATAATAAAGATAAAAATTATTAACAGATAATTGCTAATCAAGTGAAAAATTTTTAAAATTTTGGGCTGCAACATGAGTTTGAAAATACATTTTCTGAATTCACATCTTGATTCTTTTCCAGAAAATTTAGGTGATTACAGTGAAGAACAGGGTTAGAGGATCCACCAAGATATTGCAGAAACGGAAAAGCGATATCAAGGAAGATGGGATATTCATATGATGGCAGACTATTGTTGGTCAATAAAGAGAGAGACAGACGATATCCATAGAAAAAAGCGTGTAAGACGTTTTAATACTGTATATTATCCTTAACAATTGGTTTACCAAATGATTACAAAAGAAACTCATGAATTTTTGTTGTTTAGTCAAGACTTTTACTTTTCTAAACAAAATTGGGTACCAATTAATTAGAGTAATCATCAATTTTTTAGCCTATACTAACACTCCATTTTTTTTTAAATTTATAATTGTGCTAGAAAAAAATTCCAAGATTTTGATCCAAAGGGTCGAAATTTTTGACAGAATCATAAATTAGGCACCAACATAAAATAATTATTAAAATAATAATAAAAAAAAATAAAAAATAATAAAAAAATAATATTAAAAAAAATACCCTGCCAAGTAATTGGCACTATGGTTCCTCATTAGCAATAACAAAATGTTGTCAATATTCTGTTTTACCTAATAAAAAATTAAAATATTAGAATAATTGTGCCAAATATTCTAAATTTAATAAAGAAAGTGGATAAACTTTACCCTGATACCCAAAAAATTTTCAAAACTCATAATTCCAGGTATTAATACTTTCAGAGAAATAAAATCGGCACTACGTCAATAAAAAGATAATATTTTTTTAACTTTTTAATGTAAAAAATTTTGAAAAAAAAAATTTCGAAAAATTACTTATCAGATGGAGAGATCCTTTAAAAACCATAATTCTAGATATTCGTACTTTTATAGGAAAAAATTAAGTATTACGTCCTAAAATAAAAAAAATTGTTAAATTATTGTTTTTTTCTAATTTTTTTATGTAAAAAATTTTAAAAGAAAATTTAAAAAAAAAATTAGGTATCAGATTGTTGATATCCAGTTAAAAAGATAATTCTACATATTAGTACTTTCATGGAAAAAAATGAGGTACTACGTCCAAAAAGAAAAAAAATTATGGTATTTTTTTAATTATTTTATGTAAAAAATTAAAAAAAAAAAATTTCGAAAAATTATGTATCAGATGGAGAAATCCTTTACAAACGATAATTCTAGATATTTGTACTTCCATAGGAAAAAATTAAGTATTATTTCCTAAAATAAAAAAAATTTTGGCGCTTTTTGTATTTTTTGGAGACAAAAATTTTGACAAAAAAATTAAAAAAAAATTAAGTATTAGGTCCAAAAAATTACTATAAACGATATTTCTAAAACTAGTACTTCCATGGAAATAAATTAGGTACTACGTCCATAAAGAAAAAGAAAATTGGTATTTTTTGTATTTTTTTGTGAAAAAAATTTTAGGAAAAAAATTTTCAGAAAATTAAGTATCCGATTTGAGATATCATGTGAAAACCATACTTTCAAATACAAGTACTTTCATGGGAATAAATGAGGTATTACATCCAAATTAAAAAAAAAAAAGTACCTCGAGCTTTTTTGGTGAAAAAATTTTTGAAAAAAAAATTAGGTCTTAATTCCATAATGTTTGTGAAATATCAGCGATTACATACGTACGTACGTACGCACACACATACACACATACAGACTTTTTTTAAAAACCGGTTTTTTAGCTTCCTGAGGTCTCAAAACGTGCTTATATACCAAAAAATCAAAAAAAAAATTTTGACCGATCACAATGGTTCCTCTATGAGGAACCAAAAAAAAAATTATTTTTGATCCATCCAATATATTTGGACCTATAAAAATACGTAAATGTATTTTAGTAAAATTAGTTTTGCCTATATCCTACCTCACGGTATTAAAATTAAAATTTTTTAAATATATATATATATTATATATTTATTGCTTTTATATAAAAATCCGTTACTAAGATCCGGAAGTATAGGTGCGATTTTAATTAAATTCTTCAGCTTCTGTAGTAAAGAAATTTGAAGTTAAAATTATAGAGCTGTATCTTTTTCTGAGACTTACAATGTCTGTATTATTATAGTTTTGGTTTTGGATGAACAAATTTTTAACAAATTTCTTAAATACTTTAACTAAATGGCTTTAGCGTGACATTATTTTTTTGTACATACTAAATAATTAAAAACAATTGAAGCATTGATGAAAGCTTCGTTTTTTCACATTAAAATAATTAAAAACATTATAAATTTTAAAGCATTTGTGCGAGTGCATATCAATAAATATAATTCCACATTATATACTTTTAGTTTAAAATAATTTTCTTCCATTCACAGTTACGTTATCTTTAATATCAAAAATAAACATTGCAAGCAAGATACCATTAGCAGTTGTACACAAGACGTTTATATAGTAAAAGTTCATCAAAAATTATACAGTTAAATTATTATTAATGTCAACTCAAGAAGTTTAATAAAGTTGTTATAAGCTTAATTAAAAGGAATGACGAGCTTAATCGTGACTTCTAGAATTTAGTCTCCTGTTAATTTAAAAGAAATTTTTCATGGATCAATAAAGGCAATGATTTTCCGTAAAAATTTATAGGCAAAAGAAAAATAAATTGATATAAAAAATATAAATGATATAAATTTAATATTTATTTATTTATATTAATAATAAAAAAATAGTATTAAAAAAAATTATAGTACTACTAAATATTGAAACGAGTCATGCTACTAAATATACATGTAAAGAAATGAAAAATAAAAGAAATGGAAAACGAGATATATAAAAATTGTACATATTACGACCATATTAACGATTCACCTTGCTCGTTAAATTCTATCATGCTGTATAAAACTTTTTTAATGAGGTTCATAATATTTATTTGTATTTACTACCACCTTTTAAATTCAATATATAATGTCAATGTATTAGTTTTATTAGCATTATTTATTTAAATAGTAAATTTATGTAAACATATAAATAGATCATGTTGCATTTTCAGACCATCTATTTATTTTTTTGAAAATTCTTGCTTTTAGTTTTAGAAATAGGGTTCTTTTGGGGAATTTGAGTTGTAATATCCGAAATACGTTATATTGAACTTAAAAAAAAAATGTTAATTAGGTTATCTGCTCATATTGTGACTAATATTTTAAAATAAATAGGAATTTCATTCTTTTTCTGGATAAAATAGATAAATACCTTTAGAGATATTGAAAATGTACGATACTTGTACGCGAGCGGGCGTTTTCAGTAAGTTTTGGAAAAGAGCCAGACTGGTTCTTATAAGTAAAGGCAGAGTACTTAACTATTGGCACCATTAGGATTAGTTGATATTGATACAACTCAAAAAAACTATGAGAAGATCTGCAACCACGGTTACTGAGGGCAGGAGATCTCTCTTCCCGACAATACGGGGTAAACCAAGGAAATTCAACTATTAATGCCATAAGTAGGTACTTTACCTAATTGGACGTTTTATCTGCTACCTTTGTATGTCGTGTTTGAGGAAGAAAATTCTAAATGTCACTAATCTTTCACCAAACTCTGTGTACAAATGCAGTAGATAAAACGTTAAATTGCACACAGTTATTTACTTGGAATATTGTAACTAAATTAAGCTACTCAAAAGGTTTTTATGATTTCCATAACTCTTTAATTTCAAAATATGACAGATTTTAGTGATTTAGCTATTTAAGTTTTTTTAATATATTGAATAATTAATTATTAACTGTTATTATAAATATTTTAAAAAGATCTATAAATTAAACCTACGTATATTCGATAAAATTAAGATTGATGACACAGTTATAAAAGTTCTCTCCTCTATTTCTCCTATATTAAAAGACTATTTATTATTTAACGCATATAATATAAAATATAATTACATAGTATTTATTATTATGGGTGAAAAATTAACATTTTAATCATACACATCATTTAATTTTACTTTTAAACTTCCTTGAAATTATAATATTTATTTATTCGTTAATTATAGGAAAATTGTTTGATTTTAATTTCTTATATATTTGGTATAACATTGGTTAAATTATTTGATACAGGGAAAATAAAATTTTCTTGCCACCGAAACAGAAAAATTGTATACGACCCTCGGCCATAAAAATAGAATGCCCCGAATCGCAGCTTACCATCCTCGGCTTCGTCTCGGAAGGTAATTTATGTGCGATTTAGGCCATTCTTTATTGCACTATATGTGACACTAAATAATCTGCTTGTCACAAATTTTTTTCAAAGTATGTTGGCTAATAAATATGTAAAGAGGCTCTTTTACCAAAAAATTAAGATGTCGTAAAATTCAGATGATGTAAGATCATTTCTAAATACCCACGTAAAAGAATTAAGCTTAATTTTGGGTAAGCTTACTGAAGTAAGCTTACGGACTAACCTAAAAAAGCTTAATTTTAAAATTTAAGTTTTTTTAGGTTAGTTTGTAAGCTTAATTTTAAAAGTTAAGCCTTTTTAGGTTGGTCCGTAAGCTTACCCAAAATTAAGCTTAATCCTTTTACGTGGGTACTACTAGAACTATATCCATCAGAAGCTTTATACTATGTAAATTACTGGCACCATTTAAAATTAGTTTTATGAAATTTTCAGAATCATATTGTTTTGATAAATAGATCCCTCTATCCGAGATCCATCGAGTTGAGAAATGAAGTCATTTTTTAAATATAAGTATCAGACTAATGTGCATGTATGAAATCAGAAATAAAAACACACATATACATATTTACATGTACTTACATGTGTTATCTCCAGACAAAACTTTCCTACATATACGTGTATTCTATCTAAAATATATATACAACGTCTAACTGGTTTTATACTTTTTCTTTCTCTTTCTTGAATAAAGAATTAAACATGTACGAGTGAAATGCTTCGATTGCAAAAAACGAATCTTTAAAATTTTTTTATAAATAAAGAAAGGCAAGAAAAAGAAAGGTTAATGGAAGGCCAAAAAGCTGCCTGATAACGTTTAAGGTGGTCAATTGCGTCTTGCTGTATAAGAAAAAAATAACACATATATATATAATTATCTTTCCAATCCTTGTAATATATGTTCATACACATAAAGTATAGAAAAGACGACAAAAATTCAAGTTTTTTTTTGTTGTTTTGTAAAAATATTTGCATTTTTAGCTATATTTGATAATTTTTCTTTTTTTATAAATAAATAAATATATATAGAAATATATACATGCACGTGGGCGCAAATCGCGACGACGAGGACTTTATAAAAGAGGTATATAATAAGAAGGTGTTGATATAATTTACGATCGTTATGTTTTTAAAAAAGTTGAATTTATATAGAAAAACTTGCTTAAGAAGGCCCATTTAATGGACAAATATATTATATGTGTATGATTCTTTCTAAAAAAGTAATACCGGCATACCGACGGTTCTGAATGATTAATGTTTATTTTTCATTTTTTTTTTACCAAAGGCACTTAGTATGGGGCCTGATGATATATAAACTCATGCATTTTTTTCTTTCAAACTTACATGTATTTGTAGAAAATTCTGCAATAATTTTTACATAAAGATGATTATTGTTTTAATAGAATAGAATTAATATATCCATAGGTGTACATTTAAAAACAATATAGTACTTGACAGCAATACTCAACTTTTTTTTGAATTACTGGATTATTATACAATTTTTTTATTACACAACATCTTATTGTTGTTTAAAGAGTTCATTCGGTATATTCAAATTAATTATACAGTAGCAAGGATATGTCAAAAAGTGGTATTATTATTATATAAATTATAGGTCATATTTTACGCTGAGGAACTGGGTTATATTAGTGCAGTTATAATGTTTGTACTACTATTCATTAAATGGTTTTAAAAATACAAGAAAATTTTTTTTTTAAAAATGAGTTAACATGCACCCGTTCCAAGGACTGCGAAAATGGGTAATTTAATTGCAACTAAAATATAAATCCTCACTCCCAGGTTTAGTTTTCTTCGTTTTTCTTTTAACTGCTCTCAAATTTCTCGTTTTATAATCTATTTTTACTTCTTTCAAAAATATCCCTGGGATAAACCGATTTAAAAGCTTCAAATCAAAAAATAATATTTCTAAAATTATTTTTGGTTGGCTAAAAGACATAATTATTTTTTTTCTCAATTTAACATGTTTTCTATAAAAATTTTTCTATAGAATTTTTAAGCTATAACTTTTGTACCCTGGAACTGAATGCTAGGAATAAGATTTTGGCATATTTTATAAAAATAAAATAAATTAGTTTAAAAATAATTTTTTATTTTTTCCTCTTCAACTGAAATTGATTTTTAAAATGATCGATTTTGCTTGATTCGATTGAAAGCAATAAAATTGATTTAAAAAAAAATACAAATTTTGAATTATTTTTTTTTTCCTCGTAAAACTTGTTTTTAATAACTACAATAAATATTTTAAATTATAATATAATTAATTAAAGAATAATTTTTTTAGAAACCTGGTCAAAAATAACGAAAAAGTTGTTAGCTCAAAAATCCAGAATTTTTAATTAATTAAAAAAAAAAAAATTCCCCAGAATGGTTTTTTGAAAAATTATTTTCTGAAAAATTAAAACTTTTTGAAAGTTGAGATCTGGTGGAAAACTTTTGTTTTTTCATTTTTTTTTTTTTTTTATTACATTTTTGTACAAATAGTACGCACTGTTTAAGGCTCAAAATAGTTTTTAAATGAAAAATTCGTCAAAATTAAATTTTTTACTTTATTTAAATGACCATCAATTTTTTTTTTGATTTTAAATTACAATATTAGAAATAAATTAAATAATTTATTGCATAAAAAAAAACAAACACTGATTAATTCATACCCAAAAGATACATCTTAACTTTGTCATCAAAAACAACAAAGCATTCCTAACATCATAAAATCTTTATTTTTAAATTAAAAAAAAAAAAAAGAAAATCGAAACTGAAGAAGAAGAAGAGGCAGATATATAAAAATAAGTGGTGATTTCGAGATTAATTTATAAGATATCATAGTCGGTTGTGATATATAAAAAAAAGAAAGGGCAACTTAATCGATTAGGCATCATCAAAATCATTGATCGCGTGGGCGATATATTGACTTTTGTAATAAATATGGATAGTTTAGACAGGACAGATGGATAAAAAAAATGTCATTTAGGAAAGAATTTTGTTAATTTTTTTACGACCAAGAATTTATTAGTCTTTTAGTAAATTTAAAAAAAATTTTTAGGTGTGTTATAAATTGTTTTAAAATTTTTTATTTAAACAAAATTATAGTAGGTATATAAGCGATAAGCAATTAAAAAAAATGTTATTTGATAAGTGACTTTGCGTTAAAAAAATATTTTGAAAATAATTTATTAATTGGTTGGCTCCTGAACCAGTATTATAATATAGAAGCTGTTGTAAAGTTTAAAATTATAATTAATCTTTTTTATTATTTTAGCATAAATTATTTGATTTTTAATTTTAAAATGAAGAGATTATTTTATGGTTACGGAAATAAGATAATTATATATGGAAGTATTGATATACGATGACTACTAGTATAATACTTTAAGGTGTCATTAACCTTATGATAATTATTTTTTTGTTGCTTTTTTAGGAAGTTAATTAAAATTTGTACAGAATTTCATTAAGCCGGTTCATTAAACTATTTTAAGAATGTGGAGACAGTGTACAATAAAATGGGCCAAATCCAAAAATTTGTTCAAAAATTTTTGACTTAAGTATTTAACCCAACAGGTTTAAAGTCTCTGGAGGCTTCAGAATTAGTAAATTTCATCCAGAAACAACAAAATTCTCTTAAGTTTTAATAAAGTTACTTCCGGTAATTTTTTTCATGGAAATCTCAATTTTTAATGTAAAAAATTCGCACGAAAAATTAAACGCAAAAACTTCTTTAGTAAGTAATAAATGATCAAAGGCACCAATTTTCGGATGGCTTGGGATATTTTTTATCATCCCCTAAACATATCGTAATTTTTTTTATAATATATCATAGTCATTCTAAAAAGACAATAACTAATATAATGATTTATAATTCGATACCAAATGCGTTTACCTAGAATAATAATTTTACGAGCATTGCAATATTAAATAGTTAATAAGTGAAGTTATTTCCGTTACCGACGATCCCATCCTCTTCTCGCCAAACTTGCCAAAAGAGAAGAACGCTACTTTTGTTAAACCAAATTAAAATCTATTGTTATGGATGACCTTAATATGTTGAAAAAACGCCCCTGAAACTTTCGGTTTATTTCAATGGTCCTTCTGGACTAAGAAAAGGCACAATATTAATTAACCAGAAGTATTTTGGTTAACTTGCGAGGTTGCAGCCAAAAACCTTATTTGATAACATTGATCTCTGTGTTTTTAAGCCCTAAGGGTTCATTAGAATAAACGGAGGGTGTCGCGGGGATTTTTCAACATAAAAATGTTATTCATAAATATTGATTGTAATTTGGTTTCCCAAAGGTAGCGGTTTCCCCTGTTACACCAAAAGAATTTCATAATCGTTTTCATACTTCATAATTTGATGGTACTATTGAAAATAATAACAAAAAAATTTTATTAGATGATCAAATTAATTATAAATTCCAAAAAAAAGAGCAAAAACAAAAAAGTGTTTGCATTGATGTAGGTCCAAAAAAAAAAACAAAATAACTTTAACACATTATGGTAAGCAATATCATATAAACTATTCGGTAAGATTTAAAAAAAAAATATTTTTTTGATTTAATCTTTTTATAATAGTTAAATAAAAGATTTCCTTTCCGAGGATATATTTGTTCTTTGAAGCATATTAAAAGTAAAAGAGTGATATCCTCTGTAATATGTTTTTAAAAAACGATCATTGATTACAGAATCGTGTAAAATAAAATAAAAATATATAAAAAAAAAATAAAATTTATATATATTTTCAACAAGTCCCGTATAAATTTACAAAATTTCTATATATTAATTCCGGATCTAGGAGAGTCAGGTTGTCTTGTCCATAGAAAGCTGAATGGACTCTTGTTGATTATAATATAACATACAAGTTTTTGAATATTAAAAAAGGTAACTCTCGAGCAAATCTTGTTTTTTTTTTGAAACTAAGAAAGATGCAATAAAGAGAGTTGACTGGAGGTCCTAATCCATTGATTTTTAAAATTGCCGACACTTCCGTTCGAAACTCATTAAGACAGCAAGTTCTTCACCTATAAAGGAAGTGTTGGAATTTTCCTGATTCTTCTTCTTATTTTTTTATTTTATTTGACTTTAAGTATTCATTAATTACCAAATATATGGTCATTTCATGTATATTTTTAAATATTATATTTTATATATATTGTAATTATCTATTATTTATCGATGAATTTAATGTATATTTATTAAGTGTGTATGTGTGGATATACATATAAATTTTTTTTAAAGGGTATTTCGTGTTTTTTTTTTTTTTTTTTATTTATTAGTATAATATATTTTTTATATAAAACATTAAGTTTTAATTTACTAACAGGTTTTTTTTGACAGTTTTTAATTGTTACGTTTTTAGCAAAAATAATGTAAACAAAGTAGATTTGAATTTATTTTTATATTATAGAAATAATTTCATACTAGAGATTTCTTTAGTTGGTTGCGAAATGGTCAATGACTTTTATACTTAAGAAACTAATTTTGTCACAAATATTTTTTAATTTGTTACATTTAACAAAATTCTTTCACGCATATAAAAAATTAGTAAATATAACCAAAATAAAGATTTTTTTTACTAAGTTTAGTGTGGTTAAAAGTTACTTTAAATTATTAGTAAAATTTACTAATAAAATTTGTTTATAAAACTAAAACCTTAATTTTTTTAGTAGAATTTACTAATTTTTTGGTTATATTTACCAATATTTATTAATTTGTCTTTATTAAATTCGTTGAGGTTAATTTTACTATTCTTTTTTTTGCGTGTTATATTGTTTACAAGTTTTCTTTTTTTTTTTCGACCGAAAATTTCTATTAACCAAATGATAAAATCCCAAAGATAATTTTTGCTCATAAAATCATTTTTAAATGTACACTGTAAAAAGTAACTTTCTTAAATTTACAAAAAAAATAGAACTTTTTCGAAATATTAGTGGATTTTCAAAAAATTTTGTAAATATTCGATAAAAATCGTAAATTTACGAAATTTAGTATTTTATCGAAAAATTCGAGAATTGTCGATTTTTTTTTGTGATTTTACAAAAAAAGTTGTCAATTCACAACTATTTTTCGGAAATTTACAACTAGTTTTTGTAAATTTATGAAAAAAAATTGTAAATTATCAATTTTTCTTGCAAATTCACAAAAAAAAATCGAAAATACTCGAATTTTTTGTTAATATACTAAATTTAGTAAATATACGATTTTTTTCGAATATTTAGAAATTTTTTCGAAAATTTACTAATTTTTCGAAAATGTTCTAATTTTTTTGTTAATATAAGAAAGTTACTTTTTACAGTGTATTTTAACGTATCGATAACATATTGGTCCCATTTTTTTTGCATATAAGTGTCATTTCACATTGTCCCGCGTACTGCAGATTTTAATCACTAATAGATCAAATGCTCATTTTCGGCCAAAAATGGCAAATTTTGAAAATAAGTTTTAAAGATCTCAAAATGTTATAAAATTTTTTACTTGTTTATTCCGTATTATTTGTTTGCCAAATATCAAAATTTTTGGAAATTTATGACTTGGTTTAATTTTTTTTATTGTAAAATTTGAGTCCTGGAATCAACACATTTTTATTGGCTCAAAGTGACAATATTTTAAATTACTACTAAAATTAGAATTTTCGATTAAAAAAGGTTTTATTCATCTTAATGATTTTGTAAAAGCTTATATATTAGCATTTTTTTAAAAACATGAAATTAGGACTTTGACTTCAAATTATCATACCTTGCAAATACACAATTAAAACGGGATAAGTAAAGAATTTAGAGCTTATACCAAAATTTTTGAGGCTAAATAAATCTATGTGCATAAAAAATTGTAACTTTGTCAGTAATTAAAGATTGCTTATTTTGGACAAAAAATGGAAACTTTTTTTATTGACTACAACTTTAAGAGAATTACTGTTAAAACATCGCGGTTTACGGGACTTGAAAGGTGTCACACACAAATGAATTAGATAAACCGGAAGTAATTTGAAAGATAACTCTAAATTCCATATCTTAAAAACAGAGCTTTGAACTTGTAAGCCCAGATGGGCTATTGGAATAAACAGAGGGTATCTGGTATGTTTTATAAACATCGAATAAACATAATAAATTAATTTGTAACCATATGGTCTATTGGTGTTCCAAAAGTTATAAATTCCCCTTTTTTGTTTGAAAATTTATGTATAGAAATAATTTCTAGTACATAAACTACCATAAAATGTTGCTCATTCCAGAAAATTGTAATACTAACAAAATAGGCTGCGAGCCTATTTACTCATAAATCTTTTTTTTATATCAAACATGTACTTACCATCTTTTTGTTTTGACTTTATTCAACTATTCTTCTTGCTGCTTACGGAAAAATCTTGAGAATTGGAACACAGTTGAAGCACCCTGTAAAACAAAAAAAAAAAATTATTTAAAATTTAACTTTATTTAAATATTAACATAAATTAAGTATAAATCTTTAATAAAATAAGAGAATAAAAAAAAACTTGTTTAAATTACTATAAATTAGCAAAAAAAATAAATTCTTCACTTTACTATTTATCATAATACAATACACTTAAATTAATTTTGTCAATGAAATTTTTAATTCAAAAACCAGGTTTAAATTACAAGATTTTAAAATCTTCAAAAAAAAAAAAGAAAAAAAGATGATTTTAGAGCCTTTATAAGCGGATTTCATCTCTGATTATATCAACAAAAAAAAGGAAGGAAAAAAAAAATATTGTCATCTGTATAAGAATACAGAAAAGAAAAGAAGAATAATTGACTTTTGTCCACACATATTTAACAGGATTGCTCTAACGACGAAATAGCATTAGTGACTCAATAAAAAAGTAATAAAATTCTACATTTAAATAAATGCCTCTTTTTTTTTTTATTTATTTTTTTTAAAAACCGGAAGATATTTTTTATAATATAAACATGTATCAGTTATAAATATAGTATAATAAAATATATAGCTATTACCGTGCTATTACCATATAAAATAAAAAAGATGAAAGCTCGATTCTATGCTCACTCATGCCTATCATTTCACCTTTATAGTATAATCTAGATCATTATCCAATTAATTCGTATAATACTTTTTAAATTCTTGAGTATTTTTTATATCGTTTGAATAGGCGAATAATCGTCTGCTTTTGATTATAAATACGTTGAAAAATTACACGGTAGCAAATACATTTAAAAAAATGTCTCTATTTATTTATAAGATATAAAAATATTTATATATAATTCCTGGAAAAAGTATTTGCTATTTTCATAACTAGTTTTTTTTTATATTTAGAAAAAGTGTAAAAAAATTTTTTTTACATTTCATTTTGCAATTTGGTCAAATTTTAGTGGTTTGTTGCAAATGAAGATCATGCAATACAAGGGTTTCTACGCCAAATGGACCTAAGTTAGAATAGAATAGAGTAGAATAGAAATAAAATTTATTTTTCACTATGGTACAAAATTTTAATACATTTATATTTGTAATTTTCATAAAAATAGTTTAATTGTATAATTAACAAGTAAAGACACAGTTTAAAGATGTATATAATGCATATAGCGTTATAATATCAAAGTAAAAAATAGTAGTGTAAAAGTTATGATTGTATGTAATTTAGTTTAATATAAACAATAGTACAGTGATCAGTCAATGAATAAGTATGCATGTTGATAGTAGCAATAAAAACAACAATGCTTAATTCAACAATAATTCATACAGGATTATAAATCTATATTTAAATTTCCATACTTCATATGGATTTAAAAGTCCATGGGTAAATAGTCGATTATGCAACGAAGATTTAAATTGTTAAGAGAGGGTAGGAAACGTAAAGCGGAAGGCAGTGAATTCTAACATTTAATTCCTTGCGCCAAGAAAAAGGATATTTCGAGTCTCTTTATGACAAATGCAAGCAAAAGTTCCTTGATTTGCAAACTACCTCTTGCGCTATCTTGAGGGTCATTTAATATCTGTATGTTTATCAAAAATATCAATGGCAGTTTTAAAAGCGCGGGTAAACAGCAATAAAAGATTTTGAATTTTCGGGTTTTAGAGTTTTCCTCTCCAGGAGATTTTCTAAAAAATTAAAAAATATGGTTTTTAACTTCTACCAGGATTATAAAAAAAATTTAAGAATTGTATATTTCTCAAAAAACCGATTTTCGAAAAATTCAAAATTATATTTTGAGGTCTTAAACTGACTCCCTCGTCGTAATAATAATAATACCCGATCCCATCCAGAATTCAAGTTATATTTAATCTTAAACAGTTAAAATATTAATAACAAAGTTTTTAAAACTTGTGCAACTGTTTTCAATTCACAAATATTTTTATTTAAAAAAAAACTTTAAATTGGGTTAATTTGCGGAAATATTTAGATTTTGGTTAGCTACAAGGGTACAGCAAAATTTAATCTGAAACTATAGGTTGTCTAGTTTAAAACGTCGCAGGTTTTATTCATGCACTCTTTGTTTTTCGTCTTAAAAATCTAAGTTAAAAATTTCTTCCATTAAATCGCATGTGTTTTTTTAAAAAATCTCGTTTTCCTCAAAATTTTGGATAGCTTGAGGCTAAAGTTTGATACCATCCTGTATTGTGAACCTTAAGCTGCAAGAATATATAAGTTTTATAGCTGTACTCCTCATGAAAGAGCTACCATAAAGAGGCCCAAAAGGTAAACAAAAAAATTTTCTTGAAAAATGGAGAAATGTTAAGTTTTTCAGCCTACAAGCAAAGTATTAACTTTTTATGGATCGTAGAATTTAAAGAAAATCTAAAAAACCCCTAAAAAATTATTTTTTTTGGGGATTTTGAGGGCCTGTCATAGCCAAGAGGTCTAATTCCAACGGGAATCAGTCAGTTTTTTGATAAACTTTCAGATTCTACTACTTAGGTTAGGTTTGGTTCTGAGGGCCAAATCACTATACTTATTCGGAAATAGCCCTTACTAGAGGCATCAACCATTGCATAATTAACATGGAATATGTTTTTAGGGAGGGGTACTTCAGAACTTAAAAATTAAGGTGGGGGGGGGGGGTAAATTTGTCCTATTTAAGGGGGGTGGTCAAATTTTTCCTATTTAGGGGAAGGGTCAAATGAGACTTAGAATAATTAGGTAAGTATATATAAATAAATAAAATACTTTTAAAAGACTTTGAAAAATCTAGGCTTAAGGACTTAGGATAATACAGGTTTATGGACTTAGAATAATATCGATTTAGGGACTTGGAATAATTCAGGTTTAGGGACTTGGAATAATATCGATTAAGGGACTTAGAATAATTCAGGTTTAGGAAATCAAAATAGTTTGGGTTTAGAATCTGAACAACTAGTAAGGTGATAATTACAAATTATAAAATTATAAAATTGTATTGTAATGTTGAGTAACATTTGTATTATACCTATTCCACAGCTGGAAGTAAACATGTTCCATGCATTTAGGTTGTGTTTACACAAGCCGGTTATAAGTTTTTTGATAATATTTTAGATTTTACTGGGTTACGATACTGATAATTATGGATAAAAAAAATTCATTTTTAGAATTTTATATCAAACTTTTGTTGAATTTCCAAAAATTCGCAAAAGAATGATGAATAGAAGCATGTTGGAGCCATCGAAATCATCCAGGGACGAAATTTCGTCCAAATTTCTCCACAAATTATACATTTTTAAGACTTTTCCATTTTTTGACTGGACAAAGTTATAAGGCACGATTTCATTTATGTATTTCAATATATGAATTAGGTAAGGTGATAGTGCCTAAAAAATTACTCCAAAAATTTTTACATTTGCTTTAAAGTACTTTTAATTTAAAACATGAAAGAATTTGAATTTTTAAAATACTTTAAACTCAATAGCTTCATAATTTTGTCTTGTCATACACACGTTTTTTGCTGTAAAGATTATATTTTATCAAAAACATTATAGTTGATAGTTTATCTATTCTTTCCCAGGCGATAATTCCATTTCCTTTTTTTTTTAGTTTATATAATATGTAATATTAAAAATTCATATTTAAAAAAAAAAATTTGTTGGCGAAAAATTCATTAATTCATTTTTTAGGTTTAATAATAAATTTTTGAGAATATAAAACGATAATTGACTTATACGTGATATAATTAAAAAATCTTTACACAGTAATATGCATAAATAAACCTGCTACAAAATTATTAATATTACAAAGTTATTATCTTTTCATAACTGAGTCAAGCAGGAACCCCTATATTACAAAAAAAGGTTATTATTCTACTCTTTTAACCCGTATATATGTATATAAATATATAAAAATATTATTGCAAAATAATATTTAGCACTTGTTCTTACAAATTCATTACAAAATATGTATATACGATAAAAAAATGTTCATGATAAAAATTTAACTTTAACTATCTTCAATGGCATAAATTTAAAAAAAATGAAACTTCTACATTTATTGCTGCCAATTTATAAAAAATTGATTGGTCATCAGAAATTTAGAAATAGAAATAGAAAGAGATGGAAAAACGTATGGTGGTAAGATGAGAAAATATTTTATATTATTTTGCAGTTAATATGTAAAAATTGTTTAATTTATCACTCTTAATAATTAAACATATAATTTAGTTTTATTATTATTTATTAACCATATAAAGCAGACCCACAGTAGCTTTTAGAAATAAGATAATTTGAGTTATTTTTCATTCATTAGATTGAAGGCATTATCGGTATGCTATCATAGATAATCTCTTAAAATACAAAATGACTTGCAGAGTTGGAAGAAGAGGAGGGGGCGGTCTTTTTAGTAACTGATACTCTGCTAGTAAAATATTTTCAAAATTGCGTGCTTGCCTTCCCCAATAAGAAGTGCAGATTTGGAGAAGTTTTAGCTGTGCCTGTGGTAATATATTAGCCATTATATTATATTAGCCAAAGCGAATTCACTCTAAGACTCCTCAAATATAACTGGTCATTCGCGTTCAAAAGCAGGGACCTAGACCTCATTTGGAACACAACAGCCTCAAATATAACAAAAGTTTTGGACTCTATAGCTCCCATAAAAGAGTTTACCATCGACAAAAAATCTTCTCCCTGGCTTACCCCTGAATTAAAAAGCGATACCACTAAACTTGATAAGTTATATAGACGCTACCAAAAAAAAAGAAGTGATCCAAATCTAGCCAATTATAGGAACTTCAAGGAAACATTACTTGAGAAAATTTCTGTCTCAAAGATAAATTTCTACTCTGACAAACTTTCTACCAAAAATTCTCCAGCCACAATCTGGAAAGACCTTGAGCACCTTGGCTTAACAAATTCCCCACCAAACAACAAAAATTTTCTTTCTGCGGACTCGATAAACAGCTATTTCATATCCACGCAAAATGCTACAACTTCAGACAGCACAATTTTCTCTCCACAAGGAAATTCACCCAGACCAAATTTCAAATTCAAAAATATAACCTTAAATGACTTAGAATGGGCTTTCAAGCAGTTCAACACTAAATCCGTTGGTCCTGATGGAATTTCACTCAAAGTTCTAAAACTTTGTCTTCCGGCTTTATCCAAGGTATTTCTCTCTCTCTTTAACAAATCCATAATTTTAAATAAAATCCCAACAATCTGGAAACACAGTAACATCCTCCCAATACAAAAGACTTTAAACCCCTCCTCTCCCTCTGATTATAGACCAATCTCTCTTTTATGTATCATCTCCAAAATTTTGGAAAAAATTCTCCACAAACAAATAGTTGATTATATCATCCAGTACAATATTCTAGATCCCTTTCAGTCAGGATTTCTAAAACACCACAGTACCAACTTCTTACTTACAAACTTAACCGATGATATCTGCCAGGGCTTCCACTCAGACTACATTACCATCCTACTAATGCTTGACCTTTCTAAAGCTTTCGACAGAGTATCACATGAGATACTTCTGGATAAACTTAAAGCTATAGGTTTCTCAATCCAAGTTCTTGAATGGTTCTCAGAGTACCTTTCCAACCGTACCCAATCCGTCTTGATAGAAAATAAGCCATCTTCTTCCCTAAAGGTCATTAGCGGAGTCCCCCAAGGCTCGGTTCTCGGCCCTCTACTTTTCCTAATTTATATGAACGACTTGGGCCGAAAAATCTCATACTCAAAAAGACTGATGTTTGCAGATGACCTCCAAATATATCTTCAGGTTCCCTACAAAAGTCTAAATCTGGGTGTAACCCTACTTCAAAATGACCTCCATCAAATTAAAAATTGGTGCGAAGCAAACAACTTCAAAATAAATATTGAAAAAACAAATTTCATAATTTTTGGCAAAAATGTTTCAAACTTATATGACACCAATACCTCCTTCTACTTCGATGGAGCCCAAATTCAACTGTCAAAAACTGTAAAAAATCTCGGCCTTTTTATCAACTATGATATGAAATGGCGGTCACAAATAAACCACATCATCAAATCAGTTAATTACGTCCTCTATAGATTGAGATACTTTAAACATCTAATAAACTCTAATCTCCGCAAGCAGCTCGTCACAGCCCTCATCTTTCCACTACTTGACTCAAACGTTTTCCCAATGGGTAATTTACCTGAACACCAATACTCACGACTCCAAAAACTATTAAACTCATCTGTTAGATACGTGTGTGGTATTAGTTATCCCTCTAGAACATCCCCTGATAGGATAAAGCTTGGTTGGCTGAATGTCAAACTACGCGCCAAATACCTTAGCGCAGTTCATATATATAATATCTTGAATATTGGCAAACCAAGCTATCTTAAAGATAAAGTGAAAATTTACATCCCCACCAGAGAACTTCGTCCGAAAAACCGTCCGCACTTAGTTGTTAACACATCCACAAATCACACCTATAACAACTCCTCTCTTGTATTTATGCTATCCTTCTGGAATACTCTCCCCGAAGAAATACGTTTGTCGAGCACAATTGATGTATTTAAGTGCAATCTTCACCACTATCTTCTCGAGATCGACAAACGTAGTTCTAATGTTCCTTAATTTCAACCCCCCATAAATTCTAAAAATAAATTTCCCAAAGCACCTCGTTTCCTCATCTGTCTACTAACTCCATAAAATCCAATATCTTTTCACGCAGATTTAATTAGTAAATAATTGTTAAAAATCAATTTTTTATGTAATTGTTAAAAATTTAAATTTTTATATATTTTTTTTTTCTCTTATATTCATGTGTAAGCAACTAAATATACTATCAAATGTAATTTCAAATTTTGTACAACCTTGTACGATAATCTTTATAATAAAAAAAAAAAAAAAAAAAAAAAAAAAAAAAAAAAAAAAATCTGCTTCTTATTTTATAATTATGTAATCATGTTTTTGTCTACTGTATATAAAATCTAGTAATTTTTGAGTACATATACATTCGCTAATAGGATAAAAAATTGGATACTCAAAGAATAAAAATTGTTTGAAAATAAACTAAAAAAAAAATTTTTTTTATTATTTAGTTGAAAACAAAAAATTTATAACTGGTTTATGTAACTACACAACCAACGAGCATGGAACATGTTCACTCATAACTGTAATAAATCCAAAAACCGAAATTATAATAAATCCTGAAATATAAATTATCCTAAGTCCATTAACTTAAAGTATTCTACATTCTAGTGGGAGTCAGGGCCTGATCCCGTTTCAAATTATTCTAAGTCCCTAAATCGAAAATATTCCAAGTCCATTTCACCCACCCCCCTAAAAACGTCAATAGTCAATATTTCACCCCCCTCTAACGAGCCAAACTTTTTCAAATACTCCTCCAATAAACACGTTCCATGTTAAAAATTAGGTATTACGCGTGATTCGTGAACAGAAAAAAAATGCTGATTTTTTTATTTTTTAAAGCCGAAATTCGAATTTAGGTATCAGATTCGAGAAATCGAGTAACTACCATTTTTTTAAAATTAGAACTTTCATATTAAAAAATGAGGTATTACCCCTAAACTAAAGAAAAAAATAATTCTATGAACATGGAACATGTTTATAAGTGGGGTACTTTAAGAATCGGAGTATCAAGAAGGAGGTTGAATGTGTTCATTCAAGGGTTTGTCAAATGGGACTTAAAATAAATAAATTGAATTTAGGGGATTTAGTAAAGGTAGTATTTAATGAATTAAAAATGAGCAAATTGTATAATGTTGCGAATCGTTTATGTTTTATAAACAGCCTTTGTATATAATGTAAGAAACATGTTCCATGCACTTAGGTTGTGATTACAGAGAAGCAAGTTATAAGTTTTTTTTCTTCTTTTTGACGCCAAAAACTTTAATCACAAGTGATATAAAGTTATAATATACGAAGGTTTACAGAGCTTTGGTAAAATACACATTACTATCACAAATTTCATACATAATTTTATTTAAAAAATGCATTAAAGTTGTCTCACCAGTGCGTATAAAATTAACTTTAACGCACTTTATTAAATAAAAAATCTTTAAGGGTATAAATTTATTCGTAAGCTCTATTAATAGATTTTTTTTCATTCATAAAAACAAGTTTGATTTCCTATAAAAATCTTGTAGGATTTAAAACATAAAACGTAGGGGTATATGATATTGCATGAATAATTAAAAAAAAAAAATTTATTTATGTTTATGTTGATACTTGTCTTAGATAAATATGTTTAAAAAATTATATTGCATTAAGAAAAAATTTATTTATTAAAATTAATCTAATTATTCAGTACTTAACTTGTTATAAATTTATGAAAAATGATTGAATTAATAAATACATGAGATGTTTATTTTAATAAATAGATATGTACTTTTTTTAAAATTAATCTTTATTAATATAAATTAATGTTAGTATTTTATTTTTAATTTATTAATATTAATTACAGGTATAAAAAAAACAAATAATCTTTATTATAATTTTAATGATTTATTACTAAAAAAAAAGGCTGCCAAACCATTGGCACTGAGACTTTTATGCATTTTTTTTTTATTAATTGAACTAATAAAATGTAATAGCAAAGTCTTTTTTTTAATTTTCTTTAGATGACATAAATTTTATGAAAATTTCATTTTCTTTAACACAGTCGTTGGTCTTTGCATTAGCTCGCGTGTGCGACGGCTATTACGTGTGGATTGCATGCCACCAACGTTTTATAAAAAGTTTTTCATCCATATGATTTTGATTTTTATCAGTTATGACGAATATATAAGTAGAGATATCAAATATATGAGTAACTCTCTGAACATTTTTTTCTTTTGTTCATTTTTCTGAAATAAATGTTTTTTATGTAAAAAAAAACTTGTAGATCTGAACTAGTTGTATTAATTCGGACGTTTTAGATACCTTAAAATGCTCAATGCCCTTTGGCACTTGCATAGAATGTTTTTGAATTTAAGTATTTAAGTTAAATTAATCCACGTTAATTAAAAATTTTATAAATTAATAGTCAAATAATATTTGAAATATCTCATTATAGAGCGAAGCTCTACCTTAATGGATGCAAAAATCGACACCTTGTGGGCACGATATCTCAACAACGATTCATCGGATTACTTTCATTTTTTAAAACTGGGCTTCTTTTATCGAGTTGATGGAACCTATAGTTTTTGGGCCCAATCCGGTATTTTTGAAAGCATTTTTATTCTTGTATTTTCGCTTCACAGAGGTGAAAAACCTTATAAATTGCAACTGCTCAATAAATTTCATAGCTTTTGTATAAACTTTGCATCAATGAAATATCATAGAAATGAAAAATAACACAAGATACTTATATTTTTAGGCACGATCACCCTATACGTATGCAATACATAGATGATTAGGCACTATGATCTATGTATGCAATATATAAACGAAATCGTGCCTTAAAAGTTCATCAGGTTAAAAAACAAAAAAGTCTTCAAATTGTCCAATTAATGAGGAATTTGGTCCTCGGGTCATTCCGATGCCTCTACATGCTTATATTGCCTTGGTGTGTGATAATAATAATAGTTTTCAATTTACGATGTTGTGGATCCCATCAACGTTATTAAAGAGAAAATACTCAATAAATATGTGATCGTGCCTGAAATAAAAAAGCCTTAGCGTTTTTATAATTCTTTGCGATTTTTATTATTCATTAATTAATCCGAATTTTATTTAATTAAACATTTAAAGCCCAAGAGTCAATCTACGAGTTCTAAATATTTTAAAACCAAAATTTATTTTTCCAATTTATCCGTACCATAAAAAGTCTCTATTATCAGAATTCGATTTCAAACTTACTATAAAATTAACCAGAAACTCATTATTTAGGGTAAAAGTTGGATACTAAAAAAAATCGACACATTGCGTTGCTTATCAGTATTGTAAATAGCATTTAAAAAAGGTATATTTAATGAAGAATAATAAAATTTTCATTTTTTGTGTGTTTTAGGACATATTTTTTTCCATGATTTTTTTTTAATTTCAAAATGGTGGATGGAGAATTGCAAAAAAAAATTACGAAAAACAAGTTACATTAGATTATTTGTTATTAGGAATATTTTTTGGAATTTTACATAAATATTGGTTTTAAAATTAATTTAGCATTCAAAAAGAAATCGACACGTAAAATTTCACACTTAGTTCAAATAATACGTAACTCTATCTATATGCATTCTATGTATAATTCCATTATCGTTAAATTTTTTTATTTTTATACATTGATAAGTTTGAAAAATTGGATTAGAAACTAATAACTAAGTTTTTAATTCTTCTGAAGGTTACATTGAAAAAAAACCGGTTATTTAAGTATTAAGTTTGATTATTACAGCTGAATTTTGGCACAGAGATATTCAAGATCTAAATACATACACTTTCGTATCCTAATTTTTCCGGCCGCGTATTCTGGAAAAAGTTATGAGTCACAAAAATAGCCAATTTTTGAAAAAAAAAACTAAAAGTATGAAACCCTGGAATAGCCTAGGTTTTTAACTAAGACCAAAACATACTTAATTTATGTTTTAAATTTTTCGGTATTTTAATTCTAGAGAGGCATGTCGGGACATGGAAGACATTTATCAGAGCTCAAAATCATGTATACCGTAAACACTAAGAGCGCGGGTAAGCGGCAGGTCTTCAATAGCCTGACATGCCTCTTCAGAGCCAAAATACCGAAAAATTTAAAATATAAATTAAGTATGTTTTGGCCTAATCTAAAAATCTAGTCAATTTCGGGGTGTCATAATTTCAGTTTTTTTTTTTTTTTTTTTTTTCAAAAATTGGTTAACTTTTTCTAGAACATACGACCAAAAAAATTAGAATACAAAAGTATAGGTATGCTTTGATTCTGAAATACCCAATCTGGGGTGCAAAGTGGCTGAGAAGTAGAGGTCATGAAATTAGCAAAAACTACCCCATTTTAACGTTTTTTTGCAATATTTTGGAAGCAGAGCTAAAATTATCTAATTAACTGCCTTTTTTTGAAGAAAGGGTAAGAAAATATTGGGATTCAATAATTACAAGCTCTAATTGGGCTATAAGACTAATTATAGGACGTGAAAACTAAAGCTCTAAAAAGGACTAGTTATAATACATAAATGCTAAGCAACATTACAATGAAATTATTATTCTTATAATTTGTAATAATCACCTTTACTAGATGTTAAGATTCTAAACCCAAATTATTTTGATTCTGTAAACCTGTATTATGAAGACCTTAAATCGAAAACATTGAGAAAAAAATATTAATAAACATTAATAAACATTAAAACATAAGTCCTTCAACTCAAATGATTAGAAGTCTCTAAACCCGGATTATTTTAAGTCCCTAAACTTGAATTTTTCTAAACCTCTAAAAGTAAATTATTTTAAGTCCTTAAACTTGAATTTTTCTAAACCTCTAAAAGTAAATTATTTTAAGTCCCTAACCCCGGATTATTCTAAGTGCCTAAATTGAAATTTGTCCAAGTACCATTGGACCCTCCCCCCTTAAATCCGACATATTCGACCTCACTTGATTTTTAGATTAACAGGTTACCCCTCCTTATAAATATGTTCAATGTTAAAACTACGATTTTTGCAGCTAATTGAAAATTGATAATTTTAGGCCAAAAAAAACTACGATTTTTGCAGCTAATTGAAAATTGATAATTTTAGGCCAAAAAGGGGATTTGGTTAAATTGCTATAACATTGAGAAAATCAGCGGAAAAAAAATGGTATCCGAGGTTTTAGAAATGACTTGAATACCAAAAAATTGTGACCAACAAAAAGTGTTTTTGTTAACTAACTACCGTATAGGAGCCAGTTTTCGAACGTATTGGCTTTCGATCAAATACACACAAATTAGCTTTTATATAAAAAAGTATGCATCATTTATCTAAAACCGAATTTTCTTATGAAACTACAAACCCTAAGGAACTAATTTCTACGTTACCGATATTAAAAAACAACTTAAATTAATAAAAAAAAATAAGAAAAATGCTCTCTTGTACAACCTTACGAGATTTTTCTCATCGTTTTCACCAAATCTCGTGTGTTATTAAAATCGATTTTTAGGGATACCTACTCTATGCCGAATATTAAAAATGCTTTTAATTACGTTGTGATGCTTTAATAAATGAAGGGAAAGGGTTATATTCACTTATTTATTGCAAATTTATTTTAAATAGGTATATCGATAATCGAATCCGAACTTTTTTACACGTATAGGTATTATCGATATTTTCAATTTAATTACACTTTTTTTAATTTAAACGATATTTATTTAATAATAATACACTAAATTTGTCATAATTACATTATTTATACTATATTTTATAATAATTAATAGAATATTTAATAAACTAACACACATAAACACAATTTAAAGTACTTATATACTTATGTATCACTTTGTTTATAACACAATAAATGCTCGTAAATGCTTTGATTTTAATAAAAATTACGTATACACGCTTTGAAATGAAAAAAAATCTTTATTTTAATATTAAAAATATATAAAAACTATATTCCAACATTTTTTTCATAAAATTTATGTCGTTTTTACTTTTAAATACACAAATAATTAAACAGGTAAACGACCCCTAATAAAGTCGAGCGCAAACTGAACATATACAGCAGGTTGCTTACATAAGGCGCCTATTTTGTTTCCTTGAGTTTTAAAAACATTATATCAACTATTATCTTTCGTTAATTAAAATTAAAAAGCAAATTTTAATAAATAAATGTTTAAAATACATGCTTATACAAGTGTGTAGTTCATCTATTGTTTACTATATTTTACTCTTATTATAGGTATTTTATATTAAAAAAACAAGAAAAAAGAAGTGAAGAGGGAATTAAGAAATAGATATAATTATACCTATAAGAATTCTATTAAAACGCGCACGATTTTAACTTAGTTTTAGCGATTTTCAAATTATCGAAAATTAATTCGATCAAAATGATACTATTATCAAAATTAAATTCGCATTATCGAAAGTACCTTACTTTGCACACTTGTAGTAAATGTAAATTATAAATTATCCAACAATAAATTTGACATTTTTTTAATTGGGATAGTTAAATATAGGATTTCCCTGATCAAATGCAACAATATTTAACTCCAAATATTAATTTTAAAGTATATTTTTCAACAAATAAAGATACAGCTAGGTATAAGAAAGTGACTTCTGATCGAAAACCGGCTCCTATACGGTAACTAAAAAGTAATATTACCAAAAAACTCTATTTAAAAGCCTTGTGCACAGTATTTTTACGCCTAGAAGGCCCGTTAGAATAAACGGAGGTTTGGGGGTTTTTTTCAATATAATAATGAAAGTAATTTGTAATTTGGTTTCCTAAAGGTAGCGGTCTCTTATTAGCGAAAGCAAAGTAAAGACACCGAAAAATCTGCCATCTTTTTGCAACTTTGTTAACTTTTTGCATAAGAGAACTTAAACAACCGCAGAAGTTATGAAAAGAATGAAAAATAAAATGTAATGCATTTTTAACATGGAACATGTTCATTGGATGGGTTATTGAAAAAGTCCGTCTCGGTAGTGGGTGGGTAAAAAAGTGTCGTTTTAGGGGGGGGGGGGGCGTAAAATACAGGGCGATCCAGAGCGGATGCATTGTTTGTTCATTAGTTAACCAATCGCAGCTAAGATTACAAGCATCAAGCGATGCACCTAATAAAATAAAATTCACGCCCCGTTCGGGACCACCGTGTATTGTGGAGTCAGGGGCGTCAGGGCCTGATAAGAACAAGAACTTAGAATACTTTATAGGTTTTAATTGTAATTGCGGTCTTAGGACTTAAAATAATTAGGGAATATACGTTAAAACTGTTATAAGTGAACATGTTCCATGATCGTTTCCAGGATCGTCCTACACAAACCAGTTATAAGTTTTTTTCATTTTCTGTTAAATTCAGGGGTAGTTTAATGCATTTTTTGCCCCCCGTAGAGGAGTCAGTAAATTAAATAAAAGTTAAAATAAGATAAAACTTTTTCAATAGAAGATTAAAAGAAAAATAAAGAAAGAACCCCACATTGTATTTTTCCGATTTCATCTTACCCTGGAGATAGTTTTCAACAGCAATAATTAGCTCTAATATTCCTTTATTAATACAGAATAAAATAAATGCAATATGTAATTATTCTTAAAACGTGGCACTTATTAATTTGATCATTAGTTCCGAAATATTGTGAAATAACCCATAAGATGGAAAGTTTCTGCTGTATTTTCCTATTTTCTGACCCAGTAAGACCCAAAATTCGGATTCAGCGACATACAAGACCTACAGAAGACTTTTTCTAATTCTGGTTGTTGAATTCGAAAATCCTTACACCGCATTCTGACTTGAGTATAATATTAATTTGGTAATTAACTGAATTGAGGGGTATTAGATTTCAGAGAAATTTTTTTAAAAAATTAATTATGGAAAAAGCACGTAATAACAAAGTTCCCGATTAAAAAATTACTGAAACTCTTTTCTTTCTTTTTTCTAACATGATCAGCTTCGCTCTACCCGTCTTTGGCGGTATCTAGTAGAGATTCACTCATATACATTCATTTAAATGTGATACTTTTGTTGAATAGAAAAAAAAATTATTAAAACTTTACTCCTTATAATTCTTATCATTTAAAATTCTCGTACGTAAATGCTATTTTTTTTTTTGGAATTAATGATATATAAATTATTAGATTTATTGAGCGTGATTTTCTTAGACCATTTTATTTTCATCCTTTATTATTTTTAATTTTCTAAGTAGCTGCTATAAATTTTGAACCCAATTGCATTATGATAATTTTTTATAAAACTTCTTTAAAATCAATTTAATTATTCTTTTTTTTTTTAATTTGATTTTAATTCGCATAATATTATTATTAAAGGGTACAGAAATTTTTATCGCTTGGTAAGAAAATCAGATGGTACTACTTCCATATAAATGTTTGAATGTTTATCAAATTCCATTTTTATTCATTCTGAATACAGTAACTAATAAAAAATCACATTTTTTGACGTATTTATTTATTTATTTATTTATTTATTTATGTATGTATTTATGCAAATAGTTTTAAAATTTTTACCAATTTTTTCACTGATTTTTTTGAGCTCGCTTTAATTTTTTACCCTTTAATAAAAAATGCAAAATAATAAAATTAATTTTAATGAGAAATTATTATTGAAATTTTTAAGAATAAATAAATTTAATTTTGAGTTAGAGCAGCAAAGTTTTTTACCGAAAAAACTAATTTTAACTTAACAAGGTAAACAAATCAGTTGACGAAACGTCGCTTTGGCAACAACAATAAAAAAATTTGTAAACTATATATACATTTTTTTACATTTTATTACATTTGGTCAATAAATTTAAAATATTCTATGAATGTGTATGAGAGTAAATGTTTTCGTTCAGATTATGCAACAAATTTTAGGTTCAGATACTATTTTAACTAAGAAAAAAAATAAAAGGCCCATTTATTAGACCTAAAAAAGCCGAAGAGATTTTTGGTCTTACAGACCAATAATGGGTCCAAAATCTCAAAAAATCACCAAAAGTCTTTCAATACAGCAAACGTACAATAAAAATGATAGTAAATGGTAGCAAAAACTAAAAAAATTTTTTTTCTTCGTATTGAGCTTTATGAAAGCATGATTGGACCCTATATCTGTGGCGAATATGAAAAACGGCATAAGTCCTATGCTTATACGTAGAACATATGACGTTTTACTTATTCGCCACAGATATTAAATACCAAAAATATTTACGCCCCACAATAACCATACTTTAAAAATGGTAGGAACTACCAAAAACATCTTATTTTTTCATTTAGAGCCGTATAAAAGATTTTTTGGGTCTAAAAAAAGGTATTGTATATTTTTTTAGCTAAAATCATATCTGGACCTAGAAATTGCTGCAGAATCTGAATTTGTAATAAAATAGTATTTTATTTAAAATTCCTAAGTTCGGTCCTGCAGTTCCAATGGGGCCCTAAGACCCAAATCTAATGCGGCCCATCAGATGGCCCCCTTCAAACCTAACAACTTTTGTGTGAAAAGTTTTTCGTTATTTTGCTTTGTTTTTGAGATATTTCAGTGCATCGTTTAAAATCACTCACATTGTATAACTAAATTTGGCTCTTACCGTTTATTGAGTCGCTGATCACGAATTTTGATATCGTGTGTCTGTAACATTTGAATAATATCCTATAATTTATATATCCTATCAACATATCTGATAAACACTCTTTTAGGTAAATGTTTGCAGAAATGAATGCTTTTATTATAGAACCAAATATTTGCATTGATTTACATTGCGATCTACGGCAAGAAGATTATGGAGTATATAAATATAAATAATTTAAAATTAGCGACCCTGAAATTAGTTGTCAGCAGGGGTGTGCGTACCCGTCATGTACCCGAATTTTCGAGTACCTGATACAAAAGTTAAGTCTTTTTTTGGGCCAGGTTGGGTTGGTTTTCGATTAAATCCAAAATGTTTAAGAGGTGTGCAGGTTCGGTTTTGAATCGAAAATTTTCCTGACCTTACGAATTTATGAAATTTTTTTAGAAAATTTCGTTTTAACTATTGAAAAAAGAAAATTTTGGTAAAAATCTGTGTTAAGAAATTATTTTTTTGGTACGATCACCCTATGTATCAAATACATAGACGAAATCATGCCTTATCAGTTTGTCAGGTCAAAAAACAAAATTGTTCTAAAAATGTCTAATTTTTTGAAAAATTTAATCTCCAAGTAATTTCGATGCCTCGAACATGCTTACATTGTACGTCTGTGTGTGGCTATAAATGTTCAAAAAATTATTTCCTCTTGAAATCTGAAATTACTAGATGGAAAAATCTGTAAAGACATTTTAGAAAAATTTCAATTTCGGTTTTTTTTATTTTTAAGTATTTTTCAAAAAATTAACTATTTTAGACGATTTCACCAAAAAATATCTTGGTTTTTTTCTATAATTTTTATTTTTCAAGATTTCCTGTTATAAAACATGATATAATAAACAACACGAAAATTATAAAACATTATTTTAGACAAATATCCAGAAAACTAAAGCTTAAAAATCAAAACTAAAATGAAATCAAAAGAAAGAAGTTTTCTTAAATAATAAAAAAAAAAATAAAAAAATATAGTTAACATACCCACAAAAAAATATATTAAATTTTAATGATAATTGTTTGAAAAAAATTTTTTGAAAATTTAAAATTGAAATAAGACTTTATAAAGTCTAATAATTAAAAAAAAATTCTTTTGATAGTATCCAATAGTTTCATAACCAGAGATTTGAAAAAACGGGGATAAAATGAGCAATCATGCCTGAAATAAAAAATCCTTAGCTTTATTATGATTCTGTGCGATTTTTATATATTATAATATTTATTAGCAGTCTTAGACATACTACTTTTGTACATTAATATAATTGAATTCTTTTGGAAATTAATTTTAGAAAAGCCAATTTAAAAACGAAAATTTATATAAATTGGAAAATGTACCGGTTCTTTGAACACTTAAAAAAAAACGGAAATAAGCATGCACGAGTAAATTGCAGTAGAGTAAATGGAAATAAAACAAGAGCTTATATTCATATAGAATATAATATGCGAGAGCTACTGATACTAAGACATTCGAAGATTTATCGATGGCAACACGCGGTGATTTTACCTCAATAATATTCTTATAAGAGATGCGTGTAAAAGTTATTATATATTATAATACACGGGTGTGTGGCTTGTCATCATGAAAAACTTAAACTTAATATTTATTAGAAGGTTATTGCACTAATAAATTAATCATTTTGAGTCAAGTATTTTTTATTTTCCTTTTTCTTTTTTTACAAATAAGTGACAGAATGATTTAGAAACTAATTTTATATATATTTTATATTTATAGATTTTTAAGTATATATTTTAGCATGTTAAAGAATTGCATAAATTTATATGAATCTAGAGTAAATAACGCTATTAATTATTAAAATTTATTTATTCAAAGATAATATAATCCTTGTGTGCAAGCTAAAGATCATAAATCTTGATACTTTTTTTCATTTTTTAGGAAAATTAAATACCATTGTCATTTTATTTACAACTTTTGACAGTTTGAAATGCTAAACAGGAACCAGGATAAATTAATTTGTCTGTTTTTTTTTTCCTTTTTTTAAGTCAGTCTGGGATAGTTTTATTTCATGCTTAAATAAAACAGAAGCTGGATATAAATTTTAAAAACTATTATAGCCCGGAAGTACTTACATTTAGGTTCACATAGTAAATCAGGCCACAAGTAGGTAAAGTTTAGTATTATAGTTAAAAATTTTGCACACTGGCTTTATGTTCGTAATAATATATTGCTTAAATATTCAAATAATTAGTCTAAACTTAATTTTTAATTATTATTTTATTTAGTTTTTGAGCAATGAAAAATAAAAACGCATAATCTGGTTTAAATTTTTATTACTTGTTTTGTTCACCTATTCTATTCACCGTTTTTCATTTATCTAATTTTTATTTTTTTTATATTTCAGGTTTCAGGATTATTATATATAGCTATTTTACGAAAAATAAGTCTATATTATAATCTGCAATTTGAAATTGCAGTGTATGATTGAAGGCCGCAGCAATATATAACAAAAAAACTACCGAGAGAGCTAAAAGTAATGAAAATAAAATTATAGCTATAAGTTTGCACCTCAAAAATGGAGAAGTAAAAATAAAATTTTTGCATATACAAATCGTTTGCTATGTGAATAAAAATTAAATATTTTTATACAAATAAAAGATTTGATTAGTTTTTAGTTACATTAAATTAGTTCTCTTATTTTTTTAAGCGTCGTTTTAGAAAAAACAAATATTTAAAAATAATATTATAGACTATTCATTTCTTTTTTTAATTATCAATAAAAAATATAAAATTTTATCTCAATTTTTGTATTTTTATAAGTAAAAAGTTGATTTCAAAAAATAAATATAATATTTGAGAAAGGCAATAAAAAAAGTTATAAATACATAAAATTAATCATAAAAAAAAATAAAAATATATCAGTCACTTACTCTTATAAAATTTTTTTATTAGTATTAAAAAAAAAAATTATTTTTTCTAATAACTGTAAAAATTTTACTTATTAAAGTTAAGTATTTAAAAATTAATAATAAATATATATTTTTATATCATTCCAATTTTATGAAATTTCAACTTTCATGTTTCGATTTAAGTTTAATTGATACAGAAGAAAATCAATAATTTTTTTCTCAAAAATAATTAAATTGCAATAAAATATTTTTTTTTTATTTCTTTTTAAGTATCTCATAAAAAATAGGATTTTTAGGTCTGATAAAATAATTCTTTTCACTTTTTTCTTTTTAATTAAATTGCGAAATTTTGATAATTAATTGATAAACAAAAAAAAATATAAGAAAAAGATGATATTCTGTTGTGCAAGAATTTTATAATGAATGATATTTTTTTATCAACGAAAATAAGTTTAATTACTTGTTTATACTTGATTATTATTTCATTGAATACCAAAAATTTAATTTTGTTGCATAACATACACGTGGACTGATAGTAACCGTCGCCTTCTTTTTTTGGCACTTTCTCATTTCCTTTTGTTTTGTTTATTTTAAAAAATTTCTCTTATCAAATCATATTTCTCGTACGATCATGTTAATTTTTTATATTTTATACTATTTTTATTATAAATAATTTGAAAAAAAATTTTTTAAACAAAATTTTTTTTATCAAAAAAATGATAAAATATCATTTTGACTTGTAATTTTGTTCAAAATGCTGATTATTATATAAAATTGACCAATAATAATTTTTTTATTTATCTTTTCCTTGTCAAATAAAAAAATGATAATAAAATAAAAAATAATCATTTAAATATATTAATAATAATTTATCTTATCAAAAAATTTCGATAATTTTTTTTTCCTTATAGCCAAAATTTTTACTCATTTTGTTTATTTGAACAAAAAATTTGATTACCTTTTAATTTCTGGTATCAGTAAACTTGTTAAAACTTTTACTCAAGCTAGTCCAATATCTATAACACAATTCACACTGATTGTCACTAAAAATAAACAAAAATCATGATTCACAAAAAAAAATTTGCTTGTTTATTTAGCACTGATCAAGTTTTATTTTTCATTCACTTTTTTCATTGCTTCAATATTAAGGCATCAAACAATAAATAAACTGCAGACAATCCATAACAGATTACAGTAATTGCTGATAAATAAATATTAGACTAGGATAACAAAAATTATAAGGATTAGTTAAACGTAGTGGAGTCGATGACTGCAGATTTGTAACTGCCCTGGATAGTCACCACACTTAGCTCCGAGGATAAGGAGAAGGAGAAGAAAGAATCTAACAAAGAGGAATTTAAAGATAAAACATAGTAAGAGGGAGAAAATACAAGTTTATAATGTAAAAAATTCACATTGAAAGTTGGAGGGGAACAACCAGATACTTAACCATTAAAAAATCATGGATTTGCAAGGTTTGAATACGAAAATAGGCGGTGAGAAATTCTCTTGATCGTTTATTATCTTTTGCTCCGCCTTTTGATTCGCAAATAGGCGGAGTCTTATTCTTATGCATATTTTAGCTAAAGAGAATTTAATGCGATTGTGACACGGAAATTTTTGATTTTGAGTTGGATAATATTCATAAAATCTGCATTTTATATTTAAGTGACAGATTTAACAGTCTATTATGTATAAAAAAAAAATATATAATCAAATAATTAAAATATTTTAAATTTCTAAATAATTAATTAATGAAAAATTTCTGCGAAAGTTGTAGTTTCTTTCAAAAATTAGATTGTATAAAAATTTTTTAAATTTAATTTACTTTAGTTTTGATTATGTAAATCATTCAAAATAATGGTTATTTTTAATACTGCTTTAAGTAATGGTAAATTCTCTTACAGGTTAATATTTTTTGATTTAATATATGGAGATAGAAATGATTTAGCCTCGGATTTAGCTGACAAGTGAAGATTTTTTAAAACTGATTCTTTAGTTAAAATTATATCAAATTATGCAACCAATGGTAAAAACAGAGTAAAAAGCCAAAGCAATTTTCAAAAATGAAGAGAATAGTAAAACAAAAATTTTAAATTAGATTTTCATGACCCTAAGTGATAGAATTGGTTGACATAACTTATTTATTTCAAAAATAATATTTTTAAAATAATATCATGAGTTTTATGAAACTTTTTGAAAAATTTTATTTTATAAAATACTCAAATAACCAAAGATTAGGAAACATGTTTGCGGTATTTAATTTACGTACATATAATATTTTTGAGTTTCTATTATAAATATACGTAAATTATACACCAAAAAAATAAACTCCAGTTTTTTGCCATTACCGGAATTCTGTTTGTCGAAAGTGGAAATCTGTTCGCTGAAACTTCACTTGCGGCAAATTGTATTCCGTTGGCCGCAAGAAGATTTTTTTTCGTACGTATATAATAATTTTGGATATAATAATATACGTAAATTAATAATACTCCCGCCTCCCCTCAAATGTGTTTTGCATTTCCAAAATTTTATTAAACCCCGGTTATGCTTATATACGCATTTGAAATAATTGTACAAATTCTGTTGTGGATGGTTTTAGTACCTGGATTTGCTCAAATTATAATTCAACGATCTGAATTCAAAAGAATTATTTATATAAAAGTAATGATAATATTTTGATTAAAAATAAAAAAATAGATTTTAAATTAAAAACAAGTTTTGATATCACAAAAAAAAGTTGAAAGATATTGATTAATTAAAATTAATTTAAAATAAAAAAAATTTAAGTAAAATTAAAAAGGTACTGTATAATATCTATGTAAAGTTTAAAAAAGTATAAAATGTAATTATCAATAATATTTTATAATTATCTTAATTTTCTCGAACGGCAAAGTTTAAAAAGAGCAATATCAAAAAATATGATTCGCACGCCCTCACCAATTAAGTGCTAATATAATTTTCTCTTATACATTTACATATCAAATATGTATCTAATTACTTGCGCTTTTCACTGATTTCGTATCTCTTTACTTATAATTACGTATATATACTATGTCGCTACTGAAGTACATACATCTATTTCATGTAAAATTTTTATTTAATTGAAAAATTCTGCTTAATTACTTGTTCATTAAAGCTAATTATATCGTCCATATAAAATAAGAAAATGAGTATTTTTTTTTGATAAGGAATTTTATATATGGTAATGTTTAAGAAATTTTAACCTTAGACCTTGATATACTGCATTATTCTTGCTATGCATTAAATTATGAATATTATTTTTGAAGCAAGTTTTACTAATTATAAAATATATATTTACGAATATAAAACGTTTCTAGATTCAAATATTTTTAGCTTACAAGGGGAGTTCAATACATTTGAAACACCAAATTACACCGAATGGTTATGGATGAGTTTGTTATGTTGAAAAAACACGCCCACTACCCTCCGTTCATTCCAAAGGGTCTTCTGGGCCTAGAAACGCAGGGCTCAATGTTATAAATTAGGATTTTTTGGTAATGTTCAATGAAACGCTAAAACCTCACAAGTCAACCAAAACTCTTCTAGTTGGTATCATTTTTTTGGTGTAAGTATCACCTTTCACCCGCCGTAAACCGCAATTTTTTATGACTAATTTTCTCATCAATGTAGCCAATTAACCGAATGGTCATTTTTGGTTGCCAAATTTGTAATTTTTGACGAAAATCGTTTTTATAAGTCTCAAAATATTTCCCTAAGCTTAAAATTTTCAAAAATTCATTAGTCTACCTTTTTCGGTAGTTATTTGTTAATCAGATATGATAATTTGAAGTCGAAGTCTCAATGTTATGATTTTTTAAAAAAGCTCATTTTTAATGTTAACTTTGATGAGCCATATCTTAAAAACGACTCAAGGAAATGAGAAAAGTAAAGAATTTTAGGAAACTTGAAGTTTGTAGGAACTTTTTGAGACATATTCATACTCTTTTTTGTCAGAAATTACATTTGTTCTATTTGGACCTGGGTAAAATTTTTGAGGCCTTTGTGATGCTGTAAAAAAAAGAAAAACAAAGTAACCTGCTAAAATCAAACATAATTAAACATAATTAAATTTTGCTATTTTTTTATTCTGTTTATTTTTTTGTCTTAGCAGGTTACTTTGTTTTTCTTTTTTTTACAGCGTCACAGAAGCCTCTAAAATTTTACTCAGGAAGGTTTTCAATGTGGAATTTCCCGGGAAATCCGAAAATCAAGTAAGATTTTTCATTTTATATCAGGAAAAGCGAGAAAATTGGAAAATTCAGAAAATGAACAATTTTCAAATTCATTTTTTTTAGCCTAAAATTGATTTTTAAGTACTTAAAAGGCAAATGTGTCAAAAAAGGAGTTTACCAGCATGAAAAGTATAAGAAAACACATGTAAAAAAAAATAAAAAAAAAGTGACGCTTTTTGAGAAATTTGTATTTTAAAGTTTCCTTTAGTTTTTCCGATTTTCCGGTTTTTCCTGAGATTTTTGCGAAAAAATATGGTCAGGTTCGAATTGGGCGGGATTTTTACTACCCACCTTTATATAGAAAATATTTTTTAGGCTTATTTAGGGCGTCCAGAAAATAAAAAGCAAACGGGTGGCTGAGAATTCGAAAAAAATCAAAATTGGAAAAACAGCTGCCAAATCGCAACCAAGCCACCTAGAGCCTTAAAAATTGGCCAGTAACCATATTTTTACATACCAAACACAGTGCAATTGGTATTTTTTAAATCCAAGACATCGACCTCAGACTTGGGTAAAAATAGCTAAGAACTACCGATATAGCTGTTAAAAAAATTTAACAGTAAATATTTTGTTTGTAAGTGATTTTATTATATAATAGTATAATTAAATGTTAAAATAATTTTGATTTTAGAAAAGTAAATACGCGAACAAGAAATTGCTTTAATAAATCAATAATAAATATTAGAAATGTTTAATAAATTTAACAATAATAAAACTTTGAATATATCATTTTTGTAAATTAAACGTAAATAAATTTATCACTAATAACGACAAATGTACGTGACAACATTAATTAATATTAATAAATTAAAAAATATATGTGCATATATTTATTAATATATGTAATCAATTTTATTAATTATGAGAAAATTTATAAACGTTCCTTAAATGCTTATCCATATTAAGTTTGTCAATATTTTATATCATGTTTACAAATTTTGTCATCTTAAATATTTTATAAATATAAACTCATTAATCTCTCACTCTCTTTACTATTATATATCAGTTACTATATTATGAACAGTGGCCACGCTTTTTTCGCAATTATTCATTACATTCATTATGCTAACTTTTAAAAGCATATTCAGTCAATATAAATTTATAATATAAAGTAAATACATAAATATTTTTCCACGTAATATTATTAAAACCTACGGTTTTTCACGAGATGTAAATATAGTGAGCACGTGAGTCTTGATGGTGTTATTATTATTATTTTATTAGTTCAACCAATTAAGGCAAACATACACTTTTTGCATTATTTTTTTTCTGTTTAAATAGGGGCTGATCCAAGTTATTTAGTCAAAAGACTAAGGAAATGGCCATTCGGTCAAATTACTTGAATTTTTGATATGTTGTAGATTTTATTATTCTGAAAAATAGTCTTCTTAGGCACAAAGCTACAAAGTCTCAATTTTAGCTGCAACGGAGCTTGAAAGCTCCAAAGCTCCATTAGGATTTTGATGTCGCTGATTTCAAATTTGATGTCAGATTGACAAGATTGTTAATACTCTTTTAATACTCTTGTAATACTCTTTTAATGTAAGTGCTAGTTTTAGGGAAATAGTTATTACTAGATTTCCTGACTCTGATAACTTAAATTTTAAAATTTTGGTTTCAAAATAAGAAATAAAAAAACACCGTTATTTAATTTAATTTTGGGTTTGATACCTTTTTTTTACATGGCAGTTTTAGTTATTACTAATTCGGTACTACTCAATTTTTGTTATTTAAACACAAAATTTGTGAAAACCTTTTCCATTCAATATTTGTTGTTGATATAATACATAATTTTGGAAGCATTTATACTCGGCATACGGATACCAAAAATATACATACTCGGCGCAGGATGCGTTTAATTATACCGTCTTGGCACATACGGCTTAATAGGATTATACGATTTCTTATCTAATATAATAAGTAAATGTTACCAACTCGGCTCATAAATGCACGGGCATTAAATGTTCCCAAAAAAGCACTATCTATAATTTACCCATATACCTAAATTAGCCTGACAGAGAAATAAAAAATAAAATTCTGAGCAATGTTTTTTTTTTTAACTGCCAGGATTAAAAAAAAATATATAAATTTTTATTATTATTCAAAATTATATAAATTCTAATACTTATAAAAAGTAAATAAAATTGGTTTAATATTCTACCCAAGAAAAATAGTTGTTTTTTTTGAACTTTCTATAAATATCTATGGCTGTAAGGGAACAATGGAACGTAGTAAAAATTATATAGACTTTCACCTAAAAAAAAATAGGCGGAGAAAGATAAAAAATTTAGGTATGAAAATTACAATAAAAAAATCTCTGTTTTATTGAAGGTTTAATGGCAGAAGCACCAGCTGAAATTCATAATTTTTTGGATTACTTACTGAAGAAATACATACTCGGAAATGCTGTATATATATATATATATAGAAAATATTTTATAAGTTTTAATTTATTTTATACTGTTTTGATTTTTGCAAATACACGTGCTGAGTTGATAGTTATTTTGAAGGATAAAAAAGAAGGAGACTTAATATTTTAATTCATACCGAGACGGACTACTAATTACGTGCCACGTAGAAAAATAAGAAATGTGCCAAGTAGGCATCTTTATCTTAGACCCTTAACAATAGCCATGCCGAGTGGATAGTTTCAAGTTTAATAAGGGAAGTTTTATGTCTTAAACAGTGCCGAAACGGGCTATTAATTCATGCCGAGTTGGACAGTGTGACATTTGCTGAGGAGTTTTTGGACTTTTAATACTTGGATTATCCGACTCAAAGTGCAACAAAATGGAAAAAAATCTCTCTCCCAATCGCATTTATTCTTTTGACTTAGTTTTTGATCAAATTACTCGTAAAGAGGTACAAATTTGATAGTTGCTACGACTTTTTTGAATTTTAACTTCTTTTTTTTTATTTACTTTAAACGCGTATCAGATGAAAAACTTAAACTTGCAAAAAATTAAAAAAAAATTTTTTTTTATAATTTTTCTATTTTTAATGTTAATAACAATACTAAAAATACGAACGAAATTATAATACTTATTAGTTAAATAATATTTCTAAAATATTATTACAGATTTAACCAATAAATTTTCGGTAAATAAATTCGTTAGCAAAGTTATCTAGATCAACCCATATATTAAACGCGCGAATAAAATAAATTTTAAATCTTGTTGTCCTCGTCTTTTTAGATTTATGATCCTATGAAATTATCTGGGATTTTGTATAGATATCTATAAATTTTCAAAGTATAAAAAGCTTTTGATTTTTTTTATATATTAAATTTTGCCTACGCTTTTTCATTGATTAAATGTTTATTATTAAGCATTCGCATACATATTTATTTTAAATTTTTATATCAAATTCTTTACATACTTATTTTTTTTTTAATTTTTTTTTTATTTATTAAATACATTAACGGGACGAACCCTTTACATTTTTTTACAAACAATTTTAATAAAAAATATTATAAATGACATTTTATAAATAAATTATGTTTAATCAACATACTATATATATTTATGACGAGTAATTAATATAATTAAAATATATTTATATTGTTTTATTTTTTAATCTAGCTAAATGTTAAGAAAGTATTGTAATTAACAAATTCAGGTATCGTTGGTAGAAAGTTCAATTCCCTATATTTTTATATCCGTCATCTTGAAAAATCGGAAAATATTTTAGGGTGAAAAATTGAAAATTTTCTCCTTAAAATTCGTTTTCCTTGACCTCAAAAACCTCTCACTAAGTTTCAAACAAGCTTAAAAATTATCTCCGCAACACTTTATTTTTTAAATTTAAATCTAATAAATATAAATATACAGGATGGAATCTCGCTGTAAAGTGACATGATGAGTATTTCTTAGTGAAATTGACATAAGTGATAGGTAAAAGTCTGGGATCAAAAAAATTAATTGGATGGGTTCAGTATGTAAAAATATGATACCATGCTAATTCTAAAGGTTCTATAGGTTCAATAGTTTCGAAATGGCAGTTTTTTTACGATTTTAAAATTGGTTCAAATTTGCTGCAATAATCTGAGCTAATTTTTTGATTTTAACTTTTCTGCACTCTACATACAACTAAAAATTAATTTTCAATTATTAATTGAGAAACGTGAAATTTCCCGCTAAAGCCGAATCTGTCATCAGTTTTTCGGAAAAACCTCAAGAAAAGAAAGAAAATTGGAAAAACTAAAAGGAAATTTCAAATACGAATATCTTAAAAAGCTGGATTTTATTTTCTTTTAATTGGCTTTAAAAATTGTGTTTTCCCATGTATTTTTTGTTATCCCAAATACTTTAAAACTCAAAAAAACAAATTTTCATAACCTTCCATTTTCCGAAATTTTCCATTTTCCAGAATTCTAACTTTTACTTTAGTCAGCGTACAGTCGCGTTTAAAGCCATTTCTAGAACTAATAAATTTTTTTTAATCTTGTGTGCTTTAACTATACTCTTTGGTATAGTAAAATCACATGGAATTATATTGGAATTATAAGTCATAAATATACAAAAGAATAATTAAGAAATTAAAGTTTATTAGTTTTTTCTAAAAAAAAAAACAGCCCTATGATCAAAATAATGCCGAATTCTTTCCAGACGTAACGGTAAAGATGCATGTATGTATTGTGTTTATTATGGAATCAGCCTACCCAAGACCATTAATTATAATGATCAATATGAATGCAAAAGAAATCATACGTTTACTTTTTGTGTATAAAGACATAATTTAGAACTTATTATTATTATTATTTTAAAATAGATGCGCTGTAAAAAGTAATTTCCTTAGATTAACAAAAAAAAATAGAATGTTTTCGAAAAACTAGTAAATTTTCAAAAAAATTTTTAACTATTTGAAAAAAATCGTAAATTTACTAAATTTAGTATAGGAACAAAATTCAAGAATTTTCGATTTTTTTTTTGTGAATTTACGAAAAAAGTTGCAAAGTCACAACTACTTCTCGTAAATTCACAACTATTTTTTCTAAATTTAAAAAAAAAAATTGTTAACTATCAATATTTCTTGAGAATTCACAAAAAAAAAATCGAGAATACTCGAATTTTTCGTTAATATTCTAAATTTAGTAAATTTACAAAGTTCGAATATTTACAAATATTTTTGTTAATATAAAGAAGTCACTTTTTACAGTGTGCAATTAAATAAAATAAAAGTGAAATGATTATTGTACTCACAAACAATTTAATTTTGAGCAGTGATATAGGAAAAACTTTTTGTTTTTATTTTTAAATTAATAAATTCTTTTTTTAAATGATGTCCTTTAAAAATGGAATAAACAACACAACTAATATGTATTTTAAAGTTTAGATTAATTTTAATAATAATATATACTTAGAATATAAATGACTAGTTATAATCATAATAAACAAAATAAATAATAAGAAACGTATTTACAACACTAATAAATACCTATTTACCTCTACAAACACAAATACATGTACGTATTATGTATAATACGAATACAAACATAAAAATATTAATAAAACAACAATATTTGTGAAAAAATTATAGCCTGAAGTGGAATTGGTACAACTTTAACAAATTCTAATGATCTATTTATTTACACATAATAAAAATTTTGGATATAAAAAATTTTAGTGCTTCTTTGATCATACAATTAATGTGAATTTAGTTTTCATATAAATCATTCAAATAACCCTTGTGGCAAAACCAAACATCATTTATGGTTGCCAGCCAGATTCTGGCCATATTTTCTGGCTAGATTCTGGACCACCAGATTATTGACAAAATATGGCCATAATCGAAAACTTTTTCTGGTCACCGAACATATGTCCTTTTATTCAGGCCAGATTTTCTGGGTAGATTCTGAGCAACCAGATTATTGACAGAATCTGGCCATAACCAAACACTTTTTCGATGATTATAGTTGGCGTGAGAGCCCGAGAGTATACGAGATCTGCCGATCTGTGGAAATACAGCATCATCGTTCAAGAATTTAAGCCACGCCGGCATTCGGCCATTAAGTATATTGTTTTGGAACTACAAACTAGTGCATCGAAATTTTTATATTTTTTTCGTAAAATAAATTTTAATTTTTATAATTTAAAAATTTACTTATAATTTAAAAATTTACATAATTATTTTATAAAAACTATATTTTATTGAGTTGATATTTTAATATACTTTGTGTTAAAAAAAAGTAAGTACATAATGATATTTTTATAAGGCATTTATTGCCACGTGGAGTTTATTGCCACGTGAATAAATTTTTGAATAGCTTTATTATTTTAATAAGCATTCTCAAGAATTTAAAATTTAATAAAAGAAATATTTAAATTTTTTTAATTTACAGAATTAGAATGCTGACGGATATCTTTTATCAGATTGACTTGAAAGAAAGACTTGTATGATAGGATTAAAAATCTTAGAGAATTTAAGAATGACTGGAATGATTAAAGAATAAGCTTTAAGGGTACTGCAGGTAAATTTTATACATTTAAAATAAATTTTAATAACTACATTTGTCTCATATAAAATTAATTGAAACCTTAATTTTCTTTAGGAAGTATTACCGACCAACGCTAGCAGTACAATCTGAGTACGACTGATAAAGAAATGTTAAATGGATTAAGCCACGCACTGACCAACGAACACAGATGGAAAAATTAACAAATATACCTATATTACATTATAATTATAGCATGTAAGTTTTTTGTACATAAAAAAAATGAATAATAATAAAAAATAGTATAAAATTAAAATTTGTGTTAATTCTGTTACTAGAAATAATAATAAGAATATCCGCAGACATATTTTTCTAGAAATTATAACATTTTCTGCCCAAATACCGTTACATTTTCTGTCCATAAACTGCAACATTTTCTGCCCAAATACTGTAACATTTTCTGCCCAAATACCCTAACTTTTTTTGCCCAGAAACCAAACATATTCTGACCAGAAACTGTAACAGAAACTGTTTGACAGAAACTGGGAAGAAACCCAAGCGATAAGCGTTACACATCTGTTCACTTTCTGTCCGCATTATCTGGCTGGTTTCTGGGCTACGAGCAAAAAATCTGGTTGGCTTCTGTCCATGTTCTGTTTCATTTTGCCACAAGGGAACGATTCTCATTAATTAAAAGAAAACAATCTTATGAAACATGGCTTTCAACCAAAAATTAAAACTACGTTTAACAAAAATGAAAAGTAGTCCTACTTAGGAAGCGGTTCCAGCCCTATTGAGGTGATTTATTATCAACAGACTTTGATTAATCTTTTTTATTATTTTTTTAAATGTAAATTAATTGAAAAAAAAAAAATTTTATAGTGTATTGCGATCCTCGGCCATAAAAATAAAAAATGTCCCAAATCGCACGTAAATTACCTTCCGAGGCAAAGCCGAGGATGGTACAGGCATCCCTCCTTATACACGGTTTCCATATAAGCGGGTTTCGCTCATACGTGGTTTCTCTATTTTCCCCTTCCATCCTTATACTTAACCTTAAACTTTAAATTCTTAATTATTCTTTTGTATATTTATGACTTATAATTCCAATATAATTCCATGTGATTTTACTATACCAAAGAGTATAGTTAAAGCACACAAGATTAAAAAAAATTTATTAGGTCTAGAAATGGCTTTAAACGCGACTGTACGCTGACTAAAGTAAAAGTTAGAATTCTGGAAAATGGAAAATTTCGGAAAATGGAAGGTTATGAAAATTTGTTTTTTTGAGTTTTAAAGTATTTGGGATAACAAAAAATACATGGGAAAACACAAATTTTAAAGCCAATTAAAAGAAAATAAAATCCAGCTTTTTAAGATATTCGTATTGTAAATTTCCTTTTAGTTTTTCCAATTTTCTTTCTTTTCTTGGGGTTTTTCCGAAAAACTGATGACATTTTGGAAAACCCTACTTTGTCTTCAAGAGAACCGTGAAACGTCACCTGAGCACGAGGTGCTCGTATTGGAAAAATGTGAGTGTTATTTATCTTTTGTATGTTTGTGTATGTATGTGTATTTGTGACTTTGGTGCTTGAATTTGTTGTGCGATTGTGATTTATTGAATTTTAAAACGTATGGCTGGGACCACGCATCAAATGCTAAAAAAACACAACGGGCCTTTTCAGGGCCTTTTCAGGTAAGTTGCTTAATCATATATGGTAGGAAGGTGCAATGTAAAAAAAATAAGTGGCGAAGTAAGAAAATTGGTACGGTCTAAGAAGTGGGAGAAACTGAAAAAGTGGGAGAAGAGTAGGAATAACTCTATAAAAGAGAAGGATCTTGTGTAATTTCCTCATTTCCCAACCATTGAGTACATCGTTGACGACCATTACTCCAATATCACCATCGATGAATTTGCTATCAAGGGATTTGCGATTTTAAAACTAAAGACGTCATCAGCCACCATCGATCTTCAAGCCACTGTGTCACTGGTTCAAATTTCCTATACGCTGCAGTGTAGAAAATAACAGGTTAAAAAAGAATTATTTAAGAATGGCTTGGAACTCTGGTATTTTAAAAACTGCTTTATATGATGCAGATAAAATTTATGTAAAATGATTACTAGTTAAGTGTCTTAAAAAATATTAAAGTAACGTGGTCGATTTAGAAGCTGTTTTAAAATGTTCTACTTTAAAGGATTTAAAAAAATGGTGGATTGTAAACTATTAATTTAAACATCATTAATATTCAAATATGGTTTGTGCTGTATATAATGTATTGCTGCTTGAAAAATATACGAATATAAATAAACCTTGTTTAGAACGATCATTAGAAATTTTTGGTAAATTAATGCAATTTTTTTTAATAAAAACTGAAGATATTACAAAATTGCATAAAGAATTTATTGTGAATTTGGCTGAAGAAAATGTTAACGCTGTATGGGATAAAATCCCTGTAAATTATAAAATTGATATTGAAGTCAGAATTTAGCCTACACCCTAAGATTTTGCCCAGCTACCCCCAGCCACCCTCTAAACCGCCCCCAAAAGCAAATATTTTACAGTGTGCAAAAGTTAAAAATAAAAATACCTTAGTTACGTATTTTGATGTTCTAAAAACGAATTTCAAGTCAGAATTTAGCTATAACCCTTAGTTTTTGTCCCAACTACCCTAGTTAACCTCAAAGCGATTAATTAACCTTCCTCTGGTGGACTTTAGAGGGTAACTAGGCTAGCTGGGACAAAAACTATGGATGATGGATAAATTCTGACTTAAAATTCGTTTTTAGAACATCAAAAAACGTAACTAAGATACTTTAATTTATAACTTTTGCACAAAGTAAAATATTCACCATCAGGGGCAGTTTAGAGGGTTATTGGGGTAGCTGGGGCAAAAACTAAGGGTGATAGGTGAATTCTGACTTGAAATTCGTTTTTAGAACATCAAAATAAATAAATAAGGTACTTTTATTTTTAACTTTTGGAAATAGTAAAATATTTGCTTTTTGGGGCGGTTTAGAGGGTGGCTGGGGGTAGCTGGGGCAAAATCTGAGGGTGTAGGCTAAATTCTGACTTCAGATTCGGTTTTTGGACATCGAAAAACTTACCTGTAGGTAGGTCTAGTTACAGGATCAGTACTTTTTTTTTGTGCAGCTGTGTTATCATATCTGCTAAATGAGTAATCAAAAAGAAGCGAGTAAGAAATTTACCTTTCCACATAAAAGATCACTAATATGATCCAATTACTTAGGCCGTTAAAGCTCTTTTATTGCATATGCTGCCACAGGATCGAACTCTGTCCACAGCGAAATTTTTTTTACCAATCTACCCTACTTGACTGACACATTCTGGATGTAGGGCCACCCTTGGGGAATGTCATTAAATCCGCTTGAAATTTACTTGAATAGAAAATTTAAGCAGAAATTTTAATATTAATTCTACCACATGTAGAGCAAACTTTCAGTGTAGAGAAATATTTTTTTAATAGATAATTGAGATAAAATTTCAAAAAAATAATAAAGGCCTTGTATTGTCACTGAATACAATTAAAAAAAAAAATCAAAGCTAATTTTTATTTATTTATCAAAAAAAATAATAACAAAAAATTTAGCTTATTGCTGATATAACTCCTAAAAAAATTTTTATAAATTTAAAAAATAGTATATATTAGACATATTTAATCATAGATGAGTTGCAGACTAACCAATTATTATTGTTTTACTTTCTATTTAAAATGTTTAAGGACTTCGGTTATTATTCAACTGAATATATACTCAAATTATTAAAAAAAAAAAAGAAATCCTCAAAAAATAAAATAGTAATTTTTATAATGTAGCTTTATGAATTTAGTCCTTTAGCATAAGGTCTGCATACATTTGTTCTTAAACTAATTACTCCATTAACGTCAATTCTATCTTTTATTCCACCCATGAGCAAAGTAGGATACCATTACAACGTTTCAAAGAAACATCATCACATCTTTTGCCATACAATCCCTTTCTACTATTAATAGACTCTGCAAGGAACTTAACTGCTCGAAAATGTGAGGATAGTAATTCACATCCTGGTTGACATTCTCCACCATTTGGATAAAAATCAGCGTGACCAAGTGGTTCCATCGTACCCAAACAACCACCTTGAGTATGTATGACTTCAACATTTCGTGCGCTTTCAATTGATAATCTTCTATCAACTCCTACGTTAGTAAACAAAATGAGAGCTGGGTCTAAACCTGAAATGAAAAGCAAAGTATGTAAACAAAAAAATTATTCACTCAATCAAACGAAATATATTTTATACAAATATGATTAATATATCTACTTAAGTTTTTTTATTTTACTATATTAAACATTAATAATTTGGATTTCGACATCAAAAAATTAAAATTTTTTTGTCAGTTGCTAGAAAGTATTTATTTTTTTGCCCACGCCACTGACGAAAAAATATCATATACATAATCATAGGGCTGTAAAAAAAATGCTCGGTTTTAAAATATGGGTCTTTCCTGTTTTTCCAGAAACAGGGTGAAATTTCTTATTTATAAACTCAAGTTAATTTAAAATAGTTAGATACAGATAATTAAATTTCATCTTACCAATAACATAATTAACGGTTGATCTAGAATAATAACCAGCTAATCCAGCCACATGAGCTCCAAGAGAATGATCAACAATTGTCAGACAATCAGGATTCATTCCTTTTGAAACTAAAAAGTCAATCATTTGGGCAATCCTTTTTCCTACATTCAGAGTATGAGAAGCAGGATATACATAATCTGCTTTTTTAGCTATACTTCCCCAATCAGCAATGATTACGTTATAATCCCCATGCTGAAGGTATGCTGTAAAATAATTCATATCAAATACCTTTGTATATTTATATAACAAAAAATCATGTAATCTAAATAAATTTTATTTAACAACTACTTTTTTTTATCCAGTCGGAATCCTTTATGGAATATAACAACTAATATCTTTGGTAATAATTACCAAAATTTAAAAAAAATTATTTAAAAAATTAAAAATATTTAAAGTAAGATATTTGTTGGCGAGAACATACTGATAAAATAAACAGATTGCTCCTAGGGCTCCGCTTGAATTTTGTTTGAAGGTTCAAGCAAATTAATTTACTTAGAATAAAATAAAATTTATCAAATTTTAAGAAACACGTTTGTAAAATATTCGAAATTTAAATTTTTATTGCGACAATAAAAAAAAACGAAATAATATATTTATAAAAATGATTACCATCTTTTGGAAGATAACATGCCAAATTCGTGATTGAACCAAGCCACCCATGAGTAACAATAAAGGTTCTTTTTGATGAAACAAAACCAGTTGAACTTAAACTTTGTTCATTAAGTACAAAACGCTTACCACTTTTATTATTTTGAGTGTGCATTGTAAATATTACTTTATCGTCAACGTTTGTATTATAATTCAGCAGAGTTTGATTTGTTGTAGATTCTTCAAATTTTATAGAAGAAATTAAAAATTTTATAATTGAAAATAAAAAAAAGAAAGGAAAAAATAACTTTGAAAAAAATAATGCTTGAAAAATATTATTAATTTATACTCACTTTGATAAAAGTATTAGAGAACGAAACATGCCACCTAAACAAGTAACTTCATCATCTTCTTCAAGAATTTGAACAGATTCTGAAATAAAAATTTTTTTAATTAAGAATTAATATTTTATTATTAATTACTAAAATGATAATTAACTTACTGTTGACGAATAAAGCACTAATGCAAAAGAATAAAACCAATTTCATTTTAATCATTTTAAAAAATTATATATATTATAAAAATTACTTATAAAATACTTTTAAAATGTACCCAGAAATTTTTTAATTAACAATGGTTAAAATAGCTTAAAACAATCCTTTAATATAGTCCAATCAATGATAAATAGTATATTTTTACCCATGGCCACAAAAGTAAAGAATGACCCAAATCGCACGTAAATTACCGTCCGAGGCGAAGCCGAGGATGGTAAACTGCGATTTGGGGCATCCTTTTTTTGTGGCCAAGGACAAAACATAATTTTTCTTGCTCAGTGTCGAGAAAATACGTTTTTTCGAATAGCGCAGCGGCCAGAAAACACGCACTTTCTGGACACTAACAAGAAAATCTATTTTAAATTACGCAGTAAAATGTCTGCTAATAAAGATAATTTTTTTGCTTAAGTTTTTTTCATTGTTAAAATAATTTTAATTATAAATGAATAAATTTGAATTATCTTTTTTTTAAATATAGTCTATTATAGTCTATTAGAATTAATGTTGAAATTTAATAAAAATTAATATTTTTATCAATTGAATAATTTTTTTTTTATTTCATTAAATTATTTGTGTATTATGAATTGAATAAAGTATTCTTTTTAAAAATGAATTAATCAGCAATAAAATATTATTGAAATTATTATTGAAATATTATTGAAATTATTATTGAAATATTATTGAAATTGTACAAAAAAAGAATCATTTTTTGCGCCAACTAATTGTTTGCATTAAATTATTTCTTAATTTATTTAATAGTTTTTAAAAATTGGATGGAAATTTTTTTATTATTTAAGAAAATGATGAAATATTTTCAACAAAAGTATAATTATATATTCTGCATATAATTATTTTAAAGATATTTTTAACTAAGGTTGTCACAGTAATTAATATTGTGAAAGAAAACTTAAAGAAGTAGGCTTTAAAGTGTTTAAAAGTTTTAAGATAAATAATTTTTGAGCATAATAGATTACTTAAATGCACTTGAAAAATTAATGAAAAATTTATTTACTGAATGCAAAATGAAAAAATTCTAGTCTTTATTGGCCCATCGAATGGTCCATAAGAATTTGGTTTTATGATACCAAATGATTTGTAATTAGCACACCAAAAAACTTAGGTACCAATGATATAAAATTAAAACCAAGACAAGATTTGGACGTATCTTAAGAATTATTCAAAAAATATTTTTGTTTAAAAATTTAATAAACCAAAAATAAAAAACGCTGCCAAGTAATTGGCAATATGGTTCCTCATTAACAATAACAAAATATTTTAAATGTCTATTTTACCTAGTAAAAACGATAATTCTATATATTAGTACTTTCATAGAAAAAAATTAAGTATTACGTCCAAAAAAAAAATAATGGTTTTTTTTCAATTTTTTTATGTGAAAAATTTTTAAAAAATTTTTTAAAAAATTTTTCGAAAAATTATATATTGTATTAGAGATAACAGTAAAAACGATAATTCTAGGTATTAGTAATTTCATAGAAAAAAATTATGTACTACTTCCAAAAGAAAAAATTATAGTGTTTTTTAAATTTTTTAATGTAAAAAATTTTGAAAAATAAAATTTCAAGGAATTACGTATAAGATGGAGAAATCCTTTTGCAAACGATAATTCTAGATATTTGTACTTTGATAGGAAGAAATTACTACGTCCTAAAAAAAAAAATGGCATTTTTTGTATTTTTTGACGCCAAAATTTTAAGAAAAAAATTTTCAAAAAATTACGCATCAGATCTAAAAATTGACTATAAACGATATTTCTAAAATTAGTACTCCCATAGAAAACAATTAGGTACTACGTCCAAAAAGAAAAAAAAGTTTGGTATTCTTTGTATTTTTTGGTGACAAAAATTTTGAGAAAAAAATTTTCAAAAAATTAATTATAAGATTCAAGATATCGAGTAAAAACGATACTTCTAGATATTAGTACTTTTAGGAAAAAAAAGGTATTGAATCGAAATTTAAAAGAAAGTAACTCGAGAATTTTTGGTGAAAAAAATTTTGAAAAAAAAATTAGTTCTTAACACGGGTCACATTGCTACATACTTACATACATACATACAAATACAAAATTTTACCTAAAACAATGGTTCCTCTACGAGGAACCAAAAAATCATTACTCAGAAATTCTTAATAATGGATTTTTTGGGTTTTAAAAAGTAGAATTATTTTTTTTCTGTTTAGATGTAATATCCAAATTTTTTTCCGATTAAGGAATTGATTATTTTATGTAAACCCAGCGGGATTTTTTTTACTTAAATTTTTTGTCATTGCGTTAAGAATCCCACACACTATTCAGAAAAAGATATGTAATGTTTTTATTACGCCCCATTTATGGAATTGACCGTTCCAAGGGATGGAAATATTACTTATTCATTCAAGGAAATGGAAAAAAAAGTTTAAAATCGGCTATTCCATGGATAGAAAAATCTTACTTTCGTTTCACGAATTGGGATAGCTTTTTTTTTTATTTTATAATAATATATTTTGTCTCAAAGAATTTGTAAAATATTTTATTGATTTTTTTTTGTATCGAAATTATATTAAATTAACAAGATACAAACCGGTGTTGTCATATGAATATTTCCATATATCTTGTAGAAACTTGTTCGCATAAAACATTTAAAAAAAAAAATTTTTAAATCACAACCTTTTACAAAAAAAAAAAATTCTTTTTTTGATATAATAAATTTGTGTTATTAATAAATTTTTAAATAAACTTTTTAAAACAAAATTTTTCCATTAATTTTTAAAAGATTTTTTGGAATATTTAATTGAGAAATTAAAAAAAAAATAAATAAATAAATTTAACTTTAATAGTAAATTTTTCAATAATTTTTTTACTCTCTATAAAATTAAGGCATCCGATTAGCATACCAAGTTATTTTTTTATATTCATATTGATATATAATTTAAAAAAAATAAAAAAATTTAAACTACTGTCTTATGATAAAGCCAAAAAGTCACAACATTTTTTCATTTAATATTCGTTTCTTAATTATGTAGGATTTTTATCTTACTTGTCATCTAAAATTTTTAAGCTTGATTGCACTGTATTTCCGGAGATGATAGTGATTTTATGATTATGTGCGACTAAATGAAAAAGGAGAAGATGAAGAAAAAGAAAAATAAAAATAAAAACATAAAAGAACTCAATTTGTTCAGACATTTGCGTTCAATGATTGTCGCTTTTAATTCGGATGAACCACGCAAGATATTTTTATGTTCTCTTCGCAGATAAAACCCAATTTGTTATTACAGTATAAAAATGATTAGTGCATGTTTATTTTTTTCATCGATCATACAAACAAGATTTTAGGGAATGACTTTATTATGTTGGTTTAACATACAATTAATTTTTTTTTAATTTTTAAATTGATATTTGACCCCTGTAACATACAATAATTTAATTAGATTTTTTTGCACTGTTAAGGTTCCTCATAAAAGAATCTTTGTTATAGGCAAAATTTCAATTTTCGATTTTTTTGCATATGATCACGTTTTGTGGCCCCCCAAAATAAGCCAATTTTCGCAAGTATATTTGTGTGTGAGTATATGTACTCAGAATTTTTTTCTACATCTAATTTTTTACATGGAATTATACTAGTTTTATGTAATTCGTTGTTATACTCGATTTCCTGCATCTGATACATAAATTGGTGAAAATTTTGGTCTCAAAAAATAAAAATAGAACTATTTTCTTATTTTTTTTGAAAGTAATAACTCATTGATGTACTTAAATATAGTTCCAGGAAATATTTTCCTATTCTTTGAGAAACCTTAGTATCAATGATTAGCAGAGTTTTTTTTATTTTTTAGCAAAAAGTGTTCATACCGCTATTGGTGTAGTCGTATATCGGTAGTTCTTAGCTATTTTTACCCAAGTCTGAGGTCGATGTCTTGGATTTAAAAAATACCAATTGCACTGTGTTTGGTATGTAAAAATATGGTTACTGGCCAATTTTTAAGGCTCTAGGTGGCTTGGTTGCGATTTGGCAGCTGTTTTTCCAAATTTGATTTTTTTCGAATTCTCAGCCACCCGTTTACTTTGAGCCTAAAATTGATTTTTAAGTACTTAAAAGGCAAATGGGTCAAAAAAGGAGGTTACCAGCATGAAAAGTATGGAAAAACACATGTAAAAAAAATTAAAAAAAAAAAAAAAGTGACGCTTTTTGAGAAATTTGTATTTTCCAGCTTCCTTTAGTTTTTCCGATTTTCCGGGTTTCCCTGAGGTTTTTCCGAAAAAATATGGTCAGATTCGGATTGGGCGGGAATTTTTACTACCCACCTTTTTAGAGAAAATATTTTTTAGGCTTATTTAGGGCGTCCAGAAAATAAAAAGTAAACGGGTGGCTGAGAATTCGAAAAAAATCAAAATTGGAAAAAAAGCTGCCAAATCGCAACCAAGCCACCTAGAGCCTTAAAAATTGGCCAGTAACCATATTTTTACATACCAAACACAGTGCAATTGGTATTTTTTAAATCCAAGACATCGACCTCAGACTTGGGTAAAAATAGCTAAGAACTACCGATATAGGTTTCTGAAAAGATAATAGTATACTTATCACAATACAATTTACAAAAGATGATTTAGAAGATATAGCTTTTTAAATTTTGATTTGAATATTTTTTTAAAATCCTAAACTGGGAATTGAACTTTACAAAGCTACATCTCATAAATGAATAAGGTCAAGTAGACGAGTTTTATAATTTTAGAAATTATAAGGGTGCATAAAACTTATTTTCAACAAAAATTGTATTTTTCCTGCAATTTAAAATTTGATTATTTTTTTTCCAAAAATGGAGGTTTAATTTACTGAAAATTGTGGAAAGAGAATTGACGTAAAAAAATCTGCCAAAAATATACTTTCAGTAAAAAATACTTTGGAACCGATTTGAAGATCCAACAATCAGTTTGAAACTCATTTGATTTAAGAATACTACCACTATACATAATATTTTAGTGTTAGTTTGAAAATCTGATTCAAGCAGTTACTTGAAAATTCATAGAAATTTTAGAAAACCCAAGCAACGCTATTTTAAAATAAAAAACTATAATTTATAATATTAAAAAGTAAAATAAAAAAACGAAAATAAAAATATTTTTGCATACGAAGGATCATCGAGTAAAGGAATTTCTAAATTACAAGATACACTTAGTTCGCATACCTTACAGGAGCAGAATATTGGCGCCATACGAATATGCGATCAGTGTTGTAAAGAATTAACAAATTTTTTTTAAAGAAAACTTATTGGTACAGGCAAATCTTTCGGAATCATCTTGTTATCAAAAAAATGCGTGTTTGCATAGCTCTCAGGCTTTTTATGTAGTTGCAGAGGAAAGGCAGATATTTAAATATTAATAAATACATTACCTTTATACAGAATTAATAATTATTGTTGTTTGTGCAAAATTTAGTTTTAATTTTATCATTTACTTATCGAATTTCATAAAAATTGAATATTATCTTCTTTGAACTAATTGATATATAAATATTTTTGTTATTTATTTTTTTGGTAGTATCATAAAAAATAGTATTATTAGTAAATCTTAGGGTCACAGTTAGCGAAGTTTATTTTAGTCTCAAATTGATTGAGAACTGTGCACTTGAATTCACGCAAAAAATATTTAAAACTAATATGTCAAAAATATTTTTTGAAACAAAAGCATAATCAAATTTGCATCTCGTGCATTCTAAGATAGAAATTAAAAATTAAACTTATTAATATCAATTATTAGCAAAATTAAAAAAAAAATTGGTAATACGTGTATAATAAGAATGCAAGACATAGAAAATAAAATTAATTTGCATCAATAAAAAATAAAAAACGTAAAAACTCTTTGTATAAAATTACGTTAAAACTGCTACCACTAATTACATAAATAAAATATCAATTTTTTTATCGAGAATGAGTCATTTATTTTTAAACATAGACGTTGTTACGCAACAAAATTTAAAAATTAATTTATCGACTATATTTTAGCGATAATGTATAAATAAATCTTGTCCTGGATGATGTACATTACAATTCTTATTCTAATTTTATATACTTTCTCTTAGAAGCGTCGATTGATAATTAAAATTTAAATTAAATTTTGAATAAATGTTACAATTCAAAATAAAACGAAAACTAGCTTTGAAAAAAAATTTTTTTTTCAAATAAAAATTAATTGTTTTTTCATAAATTATAAAAATAATTTTTTAAATTAATTTTAGTCATTCAAAATCCGCTTTAACTGGAACTAGCAATTGCAATATCGCAGTCACTCTAATTATCATAAAAAAAGCAAAGATTTTGGTATGCTCATTTTAGGATCCTAATTAATAAGGATTCGAGATATTAATTATTAGTACATTTGTTTAATTTTACCAATTTTCAGATTTATTACTGAAAAAAAACCATTATTAAATAATAACTTGCAGACAGATCTTCTCAAATGATTTTTTTGCTAACTTATAACTTATTATATACAATAGATTATCTTTTAACTTTTTCTTTCTTTCAAAATTAGTATTCTACCGGGGCACTTGTATATCATTTGTAACAGTTTTCATTTGTAACAATCTTTACTAAAAACTATCTTATGAGTTCTTCACAAAAATATGGTGCTTTTCCCGCCTGCAACATTGAAAATGTGTATAATATGGCTATAATATGTGTAAATTATGAACTATTTTCTTGACCCAGCTCAAAATAGCTGGTATTGTGGAAAAATATTTTTTTAATTGAACTTTTTTAGTGTAAATTATACTCATGAGATAGTTAAAAGTCAAAATAGTAACAAATACTTTTGGACTATAAATTAGGAAATAAATGATATAACTAACAAAAAGAGTTTCAACTGTTTGAGAAGCCAATTTGCTTCTGGCCAGGTTGTGTTAGTTAAAAAAATATCCCCAATTAAAAAAAAGCCTAAAAAACCCTATCTTGTAGAATAAAATCCTGATAAGGGGTCTAATTTCTAGGCCCAAGAGGCCCATTCAGATAAACTGAGGGTATGCGGTACGTTTTTTCAAATACCATAACCTGTCCTGAAAATTAGAAGTAAATCAGCTTCCCACACCTCTTGTAAAATATACTACTATTCAAGTTCTAATTCATGTCCAAAATATTCATCGAGTTCAAAAGTTTGTGGTATAGAATGCCAGTTTTTGTAAAATTCTTTAAAAAGCATTAAATATATTTAAAGTTGAATTATAAGTTGTTATATTTTAACGCTTAACTAACTTGGGCAAATGGACACTAATAAAGTTCCATTAAAACAATATTTCTCAATAACAGCTGCTATTTTGAGGTTAGTCAAGAAAATATTACGTAATTTATAGGATAACAGTGTTAAAATATTTGTGAATTACCTGTAACTTATGTGTTTACACTGTTTACATATAATTTACACATATTATAACACTGTTACCACAGTTTCAATGCTGCATAAAATTATTTTGGTTTAAATTATTAAGCTATATGTACTCATGATTGCATAATTTTCCAAACTATTATAAACCGATAAAAGAAGCTCTAACCTAATGTCCCATTAATAATACATATTATACGTTCGGGGATATAATGTTGCCCGGTCTTCCATGTTTAATCGATCTGATGCAGGGCTAAAACGTCGATCACCGCTGGGCTAAAACGTCTTCATTTGCCAAAATGTAGTTGAAAATGTTAACGTTAGATAGTCCCTACTATATTTAGGTGCATGATCTCTCACAAATAATACTTTTTCCCGCAGTAATTTTGCACATAAGAATTTTTTTTGTTTTTCGCTATTTCAACATTTTATATGAAGTCGCGATCTCAGACACGATAGAGTAGCAATGGAGTTAAATACTTAATTTTATTTTTAAGTTAATTTTAGTTTGTTTAAGTATATTTCTGCAATTTTAGCGATTTAAAATCATTTTTAATTT